>OZ004725.1:42032207-44659387 GCA_963924685.1 Dexiosoma caninum | reverse complement strand
TAGCTATTGTCACATTAGTTAAATGTGCCTGACTATCACATTCTATATCGTCATTTTCGAAGTTAGGAAATGAAGTATTGGTTGATATATTTAGTTTAAAAACTTCATTATCGTCTACGGTTATATCATTACACGACGAATTTGACAAATTGATTTCAAAATCTCGCATTAAATTCTCATGGCCCATCTTTATAAAGGTATTTCGTATATCACGTGCCTCAATTGTAAACATTAGGCTCTCTTTTTGTGGATGAAGTATTTTTTCAAGATTCTTTAATATAAAACCACATCGAATTCTAACTTTGAGACTGCTATCTCGTTCGTAAGCAGTTAGTATAATAGACAAAATCAATTCCGTAGGCGGTGGAGATAAATTATGTGTTTTAATAAGTATAGCATATAGTACGTTATACATTTCCAACCGGCAATTCTGATTACTGTACAAATCAGTAGGCTTCTGAGTAAGCTCATAAAATATCGCAGAAATTTGAATTATTCTCGTTTGCATCATCTGTAATAGAAGAAATGAAGTACGTAATGTAATAAATAAAGTAAATTTTTAGTATCATCATAAACGTTATTATTGTTTCTTACAATTTCTTTTTAATACCTCTTCAGTTTTGCTATTAATTCGTATTTTTTTATCAGATTTACCAATAATCGTTATTTTCTTGTCTTCAACTACCATTACTATATTACCATCAACAAATGCGTCTTGACCAAGTAAAATATCTGATAACAAGAGTTCATCATCAATCAAATATAAAGTTACGGGTACATTTATATCGTTAATAATTAGATTGACCAATATCCTTTCATTTGCGACACGAATACCTCCACAAATACCGGTAATTCTCATTTCGCATTTAATACGTTGTAAAGTTATTTGTTTACAAATAGATTTCTTTATTAAGCTGCATTGACTTCCTGTATCTATGAAAGCAGTTAAAACTGTATTATTTAAATTAACTTTTATTTTAAAAATATCGTCGTTATTACAATATGTATTTCGAGTAGTAGTAATTTTTTTACATAGACTTCCATTCATAGGATGAACTTTATTGCATTTATCACAACGGGAACGTCTTTGAGGTTTCAAACAATTGGTAGAAATATGACCTATTTCATTACAATTAAAACATTTAATTTCTCTACCAGATTTTACTAAACTATCTTTTTTCGCGTTCTCAGAGTTGGAATACTTATTTATAAAATCGTGTGGTTTATTTCTGAATTCAACATATTTCGTTACTGGTCTTAATGGTACGTTTCTCTCATACTCACTCAATATATCACGCAATTGTTTAACTGAATCAATTTTCTGAGCAGCGATAGCAATTTGAATTTCACGATTTTGCAATCCTTCTCTCGCATATTTGACAATAGCTCTTTCACTCATTTTATAACGTTTCCCTAATGCACATATTCGAAAACAATAGTCTGCAATCTTCTACGCACCGTATTTATCATTTTAAAATGTATTTCAGCTTCATCTTCGGTAGAAGTAAATTCATTCATCAATTCTCTTGAAAAATCACTCCATTTTGAATGTAAAATTTGAAGCGAGTCCAACCATAAACGTGCTGCTCCCTTCATTCGACTGTATACTACGAGAAGTAAACATTTTTCGTCCCATTGATAAGCTTGTATTGCACTCTCAACTCGTTCAACAAATTGTTCCACGGATAGTGAAGATTCACTCGTTGGATCAAATTCTGGAATAGTTTCTGCGATTTCACGAACAGAACAATTACTAGGCGTTCGTAAACTTGAATAGACATTCGACGTTGTAACATTGTCAAATCCCTGTCGTTGGACATTTGTTACTTCATGTACATTTTGAGTAACCGTTTGAAGAACGTTCATCGCATTTTCCAACATTTTCTTCAAATCATTCACCTGTCGTTGTAAATGTATGATATCACTGTTGCTTTGTTGAACTGTAGTAACATTCTCTTGTTCAACCATAGTTGAGGATGTTTCCTGAAAAGTATCAATATTCTCACCATAATTAGCAATTACGTCTGAACCAATATAACTTTCAAGACGTTGAATCAATTCAGCTTTTGTTCCTGTGCTAGACAACTCTCGTTCTCGTAATAGCTGTTTTAGCTCATCTACCTTTAATTCTGAAAGCTTCTTCATCTTTTATTGTATTGATTCCGATCCCACTTCTGATCTAAAAGGCCAAAAACGTTATTTTCTTTCTTAATAAAAATAAAAGTCGTTCTTCAATGTTCAAAAGTATATTTATCCAATCATTTATTTGACAATATCTACAAAAAATAATTTTTATATTTTTCAGAGTGAAAATTTATAAAGCAAGGGTAACTAGATAGTTTTTGTTGAACATAAAACAGGTATATTAAATATTTTAAAAAACATATAAATGAAGATTTCCAACAGAAGTTATGTCGCTTTGTTTAACAAATAAAAGAAATAAAAACGAATTTTTTTCAGCGCTACACTCCAATTATTGCAACACGCACACAAATAGTATCAGCACAAATTTTATACACATAACTATTCTTTCATTTATTCAACGCGAGTCAAAATTGAATACGATTATTTATGGGTGTTATAAGGTTTAGCTGGTCTCTATGTACATTTTATTTGTTTAAAGGTCTATTTTTACCTTTCAGATTTTAAAATTCTCTCATTATTTTACTAATACGCTGTTACTTTTAAAATTTGGTGGGAGTTTGCTTTCAAATTTGCTGGGCAAGTTATGTTTTAAATTATGGGCAAGAAACAAATGCTAAACATTCTTATGAATAGCGACGCCATCTTAATAAATGAGATCCTTTTTAAATTGCTCAAAACTTGCGTGCAGCCTACGTCAGAGCTACCAATACACATGAATTTTGAGAAGCTGTATGTGTAAAAAAATTTAAAGCAAAAGTTGAACGTGTAGCTGCAGTGTTAGCACCAAATGAAATGTACATAGAGACCAGCTGAACCATATAGCAAAGATAGATAAATTATATTATTCATATTTATTTTTTATAAATATGTGGAACGTTGAGAAGAAGGGATAGTTGTTCATTAATTTAAATATTTTTAATGAGCCCTAGTCTTATATGCACCCAAAAAATGTCTATTTGTTTACTGCAGAAATATGGATTTTGTATTTTATTTATTTAGATATTCAACTTTCATTTTATTTCTGTATTATTACACATTTCATGACCCAGTGAAATTTTTACTACATACATCTTCGATTTGAGACCAATGACAATGTAAGCAAGACCCATCCAATGTCTGTATACAATTTCTATTTACATTTACACAGCGATGGCCTAGGCTGCAAGATTTATCCAACACAATATACATTGTAAGCGAAGGTTGGATGGGTCCAACACAATATACATTGTAAGCGAAGGTTGGATGGGTCTAACACAATATACATTGTAAGCGAAGGTTGGATAGGTCCAACACAATATACATTGAAAGCGAAGGTTGGATGGGTCCAACACAATATACATTGTAAGCAAAGGTTGAATGGGTCCAACACAATATACATTGTAAGCGAATGTTGGATGGGTCCAACTATTATGGTGAATTCGGAGTGCAATAAGATGTATCTGAATGCCATTGATCTTGGAATGAATTTTAACTATTGCATAATTAAATTAGGAACTTCATTTTTTTCAATATTTTAATTTTTTATTGTTATATATATTAAATTAATTGTTATAATATGAGAAATAAAAAATAATTAATTAATTATAAAAGTTAAAGAAAATAATTGATAAAGTAATACATATGTATAAGTGTGAAATTTTGACAAAACACTTTAATTAAAATTTCCAAACTTTTCAAGAGAGCAAAAATAGAACAAAATGTTGAAAATTCAAATTATACTAAACGAAGCGTCTTTAAAATTTGTATTTATGACATGTAGATTATTTAGTTTTTCTCCATTTTTCTATTGTACGAAAGTTTGCGGAAGTGCCTGGCTTTATACACTTTGAAACAGTGTCTAATGTTTGTTTGGTAATCTTTTTCATAATTATACGCTAATATAATAGGCATGTAAAGAATTTTTTGAAAATTTTCTACAAGCCCACCAGGAGTGATTATAATTTTAATGAGACTAACCTGAAATAAAAAAGGAAAAATAATTAATGAAATTGGAATAATATGTTGATCTCTTAGTTATCCTCACATATTTTTCGAAATCTGTTTCAATATTTTGCTCCAAAGCCGTCATATCTTCGTCAGATTTGATTGGGAAATTTGTCGTTTGGCGAACCGGAATATGGTCAGTTCTTCAGAATGGGCGCCAGTATTTACATTAATTTTCTTCTCTATTTCATCCAAGCGGTGGAAAAACTTCAGAGTCGGGTACGTTATAAAAATTTCCCATAATTGGCCTCAAAGTTGTTCTAGAACTTTTGAAAAGGGGTAAACCATCTATTCCAATATCTAACAACAGTTCTTCTAATTGACCGGATACAATTTCGTTTTTCAGCGCAAGTACTCTACTTTTAATGCCAATATGATGATATTTTCCAGGTGCAACAGTCCTTATGATCATATCATTGTTATTAATAAAACTGTTGACCGAAAGTGCGACGTCCAACCCTTCTGACCGAAGAATCTTTAACAAGTCGTTACAGCATGTTTTCCCCGGCAAGTATTTTTTATACCAATATGCTAATTTATTTTTCAATGGTTCTTCAGGAAACATTTCACAAACTGAAAATGACTCATTGAAACATTCTTGATTGTTTTCGAAATTTAAATCAGTAAGATTGTGCTCAGCATTTTCCATCGATGTAAATTCGGAATTTTGTTTCAAACGTTCACTTTCTATTTTCTTTAGTCTTCTTAAATTTCTTTTACTAAATCCACTCATTTTATTCCTTACAACAAATAAAAATACAAAACATACATACATATGTATATAAATTAACACATAAATAAAAATAAAACAGTCACTTACCTTTTTTAATTATTTTTATTTAATAATTTATAACAATATACCACAAAAAATGCCGCTAACACTTCACTTTTAAAAACACTTATGAACTTGATACAAATTTTACTTTGGAATAATAATAAAAATGAAAAAGAAAGAATAACGGAAAAATTACTTCAGAAAAAAGAACAAAATTCATAATTAAAACGAAATGACGTCATTTTGTACAATATGATACATTACAAAGCAGATGGTAATGCGATGCAAAATTTTTATTTGTGTTTGTTTTGATCTTCATTTCTAATAAACATTTAACTTTACAATTGGATGGGAAAAAGACAAATCCGAATCAGATGCGAGTTGTAAGGGCTTAACTATTTTCGTTTTATTTTCCCTATTGACATAATATTATACAATCGGATGCTTTCAGTTTGTAATGAGTAACCGGACTGCTGGGGAATTATCTAGTACAGGCAAATAAAAAAGAAATGACAAAAATTATTCTCGTAGTGTAATTCCACCAATCCATTCACATTCTCTCTTTCTGCCGACCACTGGCCTAAATATATGCTGTCTTTATTAGTAATGCAGTTGTAAAAATACTCTTGAAGCTATCGCTTAAACTCAGTGCCTGAAAGTAAACTACATATTGTGAACATTATTCCTTGTAGGAGAAGACTAATTCCCCGCCCCAAAAATTGATTATCAAATAACTTTGTCGTTTGTGGCCCAATTTTCAAAATTCTTTTAGCATATGCAAAGGGTCCATTATTATCGATATTTTTAAATAACTTCGTCGTTTGTTATTAACTTCCAAAATTCTTTTCTCATATGGAAAAATTCCGCTAAAATTTTTTTTAAAGTGGGGTTAAAGGCAGACTGCCCGCCCACCCAACATCGTCGGTTGAAATTCGGTATGTAGAATCCTATTTCCATGTTTAGGCCAACTTTGAAGGGATTTTTGTATATTCTGATGTTAAGGGACTAAAAAACTCTAAAAACGGGTGTAATCGGTAACCTAATATCTCAGAAACTAAAAAAGATAGAATAAAAATTACAAAAGTATTTAAATGCTGCTGAAAAATAAGCAGACATGTGTTTCGTACTCCTATATGTAGTTAAAGAGGGTAAAACCACAAAAGAAAATGATTTTGGTATTTCTTTTGCAACCATATCGAGCCTTTGGTGCAATACCGTAGTAACTCAAAATTACAAGGCCTCTGTGTAGAATGTCAAGAGATAGGTGATAACGAGGTATGTGAAAATCCTGTGGATCAGCATCCTCAGAGTCTTAGGTTTTACTTAAGGCGAAAACATCCGACCGATGGAGATAATCGTCAGCATAGACAGAGAAGAAGTTTGCCTTAGACCATATATGTTGCAGAAGTCAATTCTGAAACGGCCTGTCATAATTAACGCGAGCTGGGTATGCAGAAATGATCTTTGAGGAAATATATATCTAAAGGAAAAAAAGAGTATGGTTCTATCTCTAACAGTTCAGATTCTACAGCTACAAATGTCTTTATTGCCCCCAGCTATTTCCAACAATATTTATTTGCAATAATGAAATATTTCCTTTATGACAAGAAATTTACAAACGGAAAACATTACAAAACATGCCTCTTTATTTAAAAACTTGTAAAAAAATAACTTTAGTCAACGAAAATACTATCAAAAAGATTGCTCAAAACTTCAAATGCATTTTTCTCAGTTCACGATCTTTTTAATTACTACGGTATTGCACCAAAGGCTTGATATATCTCCTAAATTATTGACTATAGAACAAAGCTTTCTACGTAATCTTTTCTTCTAGAAAAAATTCGAGTGTGCGATCTTACTTTTGCGAAATTCGAAAATATATGGACCAGAATTATACCTTTGTACTTTTCTCCCATTTAAATAGTGCTTTTGATGTACATTTTTTACTAATTTTAAACACCGCCATGTTATGGGTATCAATTAAGACTCTTTGAAGGGAGCATACTGCTGCGTCTCCAAAACTATCTGACCACTTTTAGTGAAATTTAAAACATAGATATATCCATATTTAGCTGGACATATATACAGGGTGGCACAAAAGGAATTATATAGTTTGAATTCTTTATAACTTTTTTAATTATTATTTTTTCTTTGTTTTTCAGCATTTTGTGAAGAATACTTGGGGAATTAATTATGAAGCCTTCGAAATGAAATCGTGGCCATTACACCCGAAATCTTCTCTCCATTTATATCGAGCTTTCTCAGGGATCGCGCTATAAGAGTTGTTATAGACGGGATCACATCTAACGAGTTCAAGATTAATTCAGGGGTACCACAAGGCTCCATTCTTTCTCCTACCCTATTTCTTATTTTTCTTAATGACCTTCTATGTCATACTTCCAACCCTATCCACTCTTTCGCAGATGACAGCAGTATCTGCCATTAATATTCATTTGATCGTAAGCCGACATCAACTATGATCGCGGCGACGCGGCAGAATATGAATGACTCGCTAACAGGTGACCTCACGAGAATATCGGAATGGGGTCACGCGAACAGGGCCGATTTCAATGCCCAAAAGACACAATGCTGCATGCTTACCCATCACCGTATGCACGATCACGCTGCCTCATCTGTAATTATGGGCGGCATAAACATTGGAATCAGAAGCTCTTGATGTTCTTGGCATGAAAATCCAGTGTGATGTCCGATGGACTGAGCACATTTTTCAGGTCTCAAAGGAAGCATTCAAGTGCCTCGGTTTTTTAAGACGGTGTAAGACATACTCCACCCCATCTGATCTCCTTACTATTTATACCGCCTACATCCGACTGAAAATGGAGTACAACTCTCATGTATGGGCCGGTGCTTCAAAGACTATTTTGAAGTTACTCGACCGTGTACAAGAAAGGGCGAAGAAACTCGTAGGAGACAGTAGGGTAGCCAACTCTATTGAATCTCTTGAGCATCGACGCAACGTGGGGTGCGTTTCGTTGTTCTATCGTTACTATAATGAAATCAGAGAACTTGTTCCCGAAACACGGTCAATCGCGCGCACTACGCGATCATCATTCAGAGCGCATCCATTTGTGGTCGATTTGGCGGCGACTCGCGCTACGCATTACAGAGAAAATTAGTGTTTTGCCCGAACAGCAAGTATGTGGAACGGACTTCCCGCAGAGATGTTTCCTGTCACTTTTTACGTGGGAAAATTTAAATCAAATGTCAATAAACACTACTCCCTCTATCCTCCTTCCCACAACCTAATTTCCTAGTTCCAGCACAATGCAATGCATCTGTAGGGGTCATCCCCTGAGTGCCGGTCCAAGAAAAAAAAAAAAAAAGTTATGGAAAATATGCTGAAAAGGGCACGTATGTGCGAAACAGAAAATGGACATCACTAACTAATTGCAAAAAAATACCCAATAATATTTTGTATTTAAAAAAAAAAATTATAATAATCGCATAAATAAAAAAGTTAGAAACCATATAGCTCCTTGTATAAGCTATGCATTTTTTCAAAAATATAACCATGTGGGGCTGTGGCAGTTGATATATGCCTCTCCAAAGTTTTAATACCGATTTTAATGAAATTTAAGATATGGATGGAAGTTGGTGTAATGTCAACCTGCCAAAACTTCGCAATGTTATATGACGTGCTGTGAAAAAGTTAATGGGAAATTTTTTTGTAGTCAGTATTTTTATTAGAAAATTTAAAGGTGAAACTGTTTTGATTCCACGTATTCCAATCACTGCATCAAATTTGCCGTTTGAATTCAAACGTGTACAATTTCGAGTGTTGCCTTTGCAATTAACATCAGAGACGCCGCTACTGTAGAGTTGTGAATTAAGCTCTATCTTCCTACCACTCCCATCACCAGGCTATTCTCTACACTATTCCTCTTGTATTCCCACTATGTATTGCATATGTAGAAGATTTCCCCAGAGCACTGGTCCGAGATAAAAAATATGGAATGTGAATTCAAACTGATTTTGATATTTTTTTTTTAATTTGCACACTGAAACGTATATGGGACTGCTAATTATTATATACAATTTTACTTCGCCGGCATTTCTATTGTAAAAATCGATAAAGGAAGGCGCTGTTAGCATAAATACTAATGCAGCCACGCTTATTTCCATGAGGTTAAGGCTACATTTAACTTAGTAAAAAAAATATTGCTTTAAAGATTTGTTTACTTTTTATTATATCATTTTCTAAATTTTCTAATTATCCCAATTCATCAACAAATTGAGATAAAATTTCGGCAAGTACATTATCCTCGTCGTCGCTACTGATGACATCGAAATTTTTTATTTCATTACTTTCATGAAACTTTTGTTTCTTTGTTACTGGTTCAAAAATTTTACGGTTTTTTGCGTCACTTTTTTCTTCATTTACTATGGCAATATCTAAATCATCTTCAACGTGTAACACAAATTGTGAAGATTTCGTAAAGTCTTCAATATTTTGATTGCAAGTAATAATAGGGTTTCTGGCTATCGGCTTGATGTCATCAATTTTGTTTTGAATTGATTCAATTTCTAGAATATTATCCACTTTATCCTTTAAAGATTCTATTCCACTAACACTAGCTTCAGCTATGAGTTTGCTCTCCATTTTGTGATGGTTTTTAGCTATTGTCACATTAGTTAAATGTGCCTGACTATCACATTCTATATCGTCATTTTCGAAGTTAGGAAATGAAGTATTGGTTGATATATTTAGTTTAAAAACTTCATTATCGTCTACGGTTATATCATTACACGACGAATTTGACAAATTGATTTCAAAATCTCGCATTAAATTCTCATGGCCCATCTTTATAAAGGTATTTCGTATATCACGTGCCTCAATTGTAAACATTAGGCTCTCTTTTTGTGGATGAAGTATTTTTTCAAGATTCTTTAATATAAAACCACATCGAATTCTAACTTTGAGACTGCTATCTCGTTCGTAAGCAGTTAGTATAATAGACAAAATCAATTCCGTAGGCGGTGGAGATAAATTATGTGTTTTAATAAGTATAGCATATAGTACGTTATACATTTCCAACCGGCAATTCTGATTACTGTACAAATCAGTAGGCTTCTGAGTAAGCTCATAAAATATCGCAGAAATTTGAATTATTCTCGTTTGCATCATCTGTAATAGAAGAAATGAAGTACGTAATGTAATAAATAAAGTAAATTTTTAGTATCATCATAAACGTTATTATTGTTTCTTACAATTTCTTTTTAATACCTCTTCAGTTTTGCTATTAATTCGTATTTTTTTATCAGATTTACCAATAATCGTTATTTTCTTGTCTTCAACTACCATTACTATATTACCATCAACAAATGCGTCTTGACCAAGTAAAATATCTGATAACAAGAGTTCATCATCAATCAAATATAAAGTTACGGGTACATTTATATCGTTAATAATTAGATTGACCAATATCCTTTCATTTGCGACACGAATACCTCCACAAATACCGGTAATTCTCATTTCGCATTTAATACGTTGTAAAGTTATTTGTTTACAAATAGATTTCTTTATTAAGCTGCATTGACTTCCTGTATCTATGAAAGCAGTTAAAACTGTATTATTTAAATTAACTTTTATTTTAAAAATATCGTCGTTATTACAATATGTATTTCGAGTAGTAGTAATTTTTTTACATAGACTTCCATTCATAGGATGAACTTTATTGCATTTATCACAACGGGAACGTCTTTGAGGTTTCAAACAATTGGTAGAAATATGACCTATTTCATTACAATTAAAACATTTAATTTCTCTACCAGATTTTACTAAACTATCTTTTTTCGCGTTCTCAGAGTTGGAATACTTATTTATAAAATCGTGTGGTTTATTTCTGAATTCAACATATTTCGTTACTGGTCTTAATGGTACGTTTCTCTCATACTCACTCAATATATCACGCAATTGTTTAACTGAATCAATTTTCTGAGCAGCGATAGCAATTTGAATTTCACGATTTTGCAATCCTTCTCTCGCATATTTGACAATAGCTCTTTCACTCATTTTATAACGTTTCCCTAATGCACATATTCGAAAACAATAGTCTGCAATCTTCTACGCACCGTATTTATCATTTTAAAATGTATTTCAGCTTCATCTTCGGTAGAAGTAAATTCATTCATCAATTCTCTTGAAAAATCACTCCATTTTGAATGTAAAATTTGAAGCGAGTCCAACCATAAACGTGCTGCTCCCTTCATTCGACTGTATACTACGAGAAGTAAACATTTTTCGTCCCATTGATAAGCTTGTATTGCACTCTCAACTCGTTCAACAAATTGTTCCACGGATAGTGAAGATTCACTCGTTGGATCAAATTCTGGAATAGTTACTGCGATTTCACGAACAGAACAATTACTAGGCGTTCGTAAACTTGAATAGACATTCGACGTTGTAACATTGTCAAATCCCTGTCGTTGGACATTTGTTACTTCATGTACATTTTGAGTAACCGTTTGAAGAACGTTCATCGCATTTTCCAACATTTTCTTCAAATCATTCACCTGTCGTTGTAAATGTATGATATCACTGTTGCTTTGTTGAACTGTAGTAACATTCTCTTGTTCAACCATAGTTGAGGATGTTTCCTGAAAAGTATCAATATTCTCACCATAATTAGCAATTACGTCTGAACCAATATAACTTTCAAGACGTTGAATCAATTCAGCTTTTGTTCCTGTGCTAGACAACTCTCGTTCTCGTAATAGCTGTTTTAGCTCATCTACCTTTAATTCTGAAAGCTTCTTCATCTTTTATTGTATTGATTCCGATCCCACTTCTGATCTAAAAGGCCAAAAACGTTATTTTCTTTCTTAATAAAAATAAAAGTCGTTCTTCAATGTTCAAAAGTATATTTATCCAATCATTTATTTGACAATATCTACAAAAAATAATTTTTATATTTTTCAGAGTGAAAATTTATAAAGCAAGGGTAACTAGATAGTTTTTGTTGAACATAAAACAGGTATATTAAATATTTTAAAAAACATATAAATGAAGATTTCCAACAGAAGTTATGTCGCTTTGTTTAACAAATAAAAGAAATAAAAACGAATTTTTTTCAGCGCTACACTCCAATTATTGCAACACGCACACAAATAGTATCAGCACAAATTTTATACACATAACTATTCTTTCATTTATTCAACGCGAGTCAAAATTGAATACGATTATTTATGGGTGTTATAAGGTTTAGCTGGTCTCTATGTACATTTTATTTGTTTAAAGGTCTATTTTTACCTTTCAGATTTTAAAATTCTCTCATTATTTTACTAATACGCTGTTACTTTTAAAATTTGGTGGGAGTTTGCTTTCAAATTTGCTGGGCAAGTTATGTTTTAAATTATGGGCAAGAAACAAATGCTAAACATTCTTATGAATAGCGACGCCATCTTAATAAATGAGATCCTTTTTAAATTGCTCAAAACTTGCGTGCAGCCTACGTCAGAGCTACCAATACACATGAATTTTGAGAAGCTGTATGTGTAAAAAAATTTAAAGCAAAAGTTGAACGTGTAGCTGCAGTGTTAGCACCAAATGAAATGTACATAGAGACCAGCTGAACCATATAGCAAAGATAGATAAATTATATTATTCATATTTATTTTTTATAAATATGTGGAACGTTGAGAAGAAGGGATAGTTGTTCATTAATTTAAATATTTTTAATGAGCCCTAGTCTTATATGCACCCAAAAAATGTCTATTTGTTTACTGCAGAAATATGGATTTTGTATTTTATTTATTTAGATATTCAACTTTCATTTTATTTCTGTATTATTACACATTTCATGACCCAGTGAAATTTTTACTACATACATCTTCGATTTGAGACCAATGACAATGTAAGCAAGACCCATCCAATGTCTGTATACAATTTCTATTTACATTTACACAGCGATGGCCTAGGCTGCAAGATTTATCCAACACAATATACATTGTAAGCGAAGGTTGGATGGGTCCAACACAATATACATTGTAAGCGAAGGTTGGATGGGTCTAACACAATATACATTGTAAGCGAAGGTTGGATAGGTCCAACACAATATACATTGAAAGCGAAGGTTGGATGGGTCCAACACAATATACATTGTAAGCAAAGGTTGAATGGGTCCAACACAATATACATTGTAAGCGAATGTTGGATGGGTCCAACTATTATGGTGAATTCGGAGTGCAATAAGATGTATCTGAATGCCATTGATCTTGGAATGAATTTTAACTATTGCATAATTAAATTAGGAACTTCATTTTTTTCAATATTTTAATTTTTTATTGTTATATATATTAAATTAATTGTTATAATATGAGAAATAAAAAATAATTAATTAATTATAAAAGTTAAAGAAAATAATTGATAAAGTAATACATATGTATAAGTGTGAAATTTTGACAAAACACTTTAATTAAAATTTCCAAACTTTTCAAGAGAGCAAAAATAGAACAAAATGTTGAAAATTCAAATTATACTAAACGAAGCGTCTTTAAAATTTGTATTTATGACATGTAGATTATTTAGTTTTTCTCCATTTTTCTATTGTACGAAAGTTTGCGGAAGTGCCTGGCTTTATACACTTTGAAACAGTGTCTAATGTTTGTTTGGTAATCTTTTTCATAATTATACGCTAATATAATAGGCATGTAAAGAATTTTTTGAAAATTTTCTACAAGCCCACCAGGAGTGATTATAATTTTAATGAGACTAACCTGAAATAAAAAAGGAAAAATAATTAATGAAATTGGAATAATATGTTGATCTCTTAGTTATCCTCACATATTTTTCGAAATCTGTTTCAATATTTTGCTCCAAAGCCGTCATATCTTCGTCAGATTTGATTGGGAAATTTGTCGTTTGGCGAACCGGAATATGGTCAGTTCTTCAGAATGGGCGCCAGTATTTACATTAATTTTCTTCTCTATTTCATCCAAGCGGTGGAAAAACTTCAGAGTCGGGTACGTTATAAAAATTTCCCATAATTGGCCTCAAAGTTGTTCTAGAACTTTTGAAAAGGGGTAAACCATCTATTCCAATATCTAACAACAGTTCTTCTAATTGACCGGATACAATTTCGTTTTTCAGCGCAAGTACTCTACTTTTAATGCCAATATGATGATATTTTCCAGGTGCAACAGTCCTTATGATCATATCATTGTTATTAATAAAACTGTTGACCGAAAGTGCGACGTCCAACCCTTCTGACCGAAGAATCTTTAACAAGTCGTTACAGCATGTTTTCCCCGGCAAGTATTTTTTATACCAATATGCTAATTTATTTTTCAATGGTTCTTCAGGAAACATTTCACAAACTGAAAATGACTCATTGAAACATTCTTGATTGTTTTCGAAATTTAAATCAGTAAGATTGTGCTCAGCATTTTCCATCGATGTAAATTCGGAATTTTGTTTCAAACGTTCACTTTCTATTTTCTTTAGTCTTCTTAAATTTCTTTTACTAAATCCACTCATTTTATTCCTTACAACAAATAAAAATACAAAACATACATACATATGTATATAAATTAACACATAAATAAAAATAAAACAGTCACTTACCTTTTTTAATTATTTTTATTTAATAATTTATAACAATATACCACAAAAAATGCCGCTAACACTTCACTTTTAAAAACACTTATGAACTTGATACAAATTTTACTTTGGAATAATAATAAAAATGAAAAAGAAAGAATAACGGAAAAATTACTTCAGAAAAAAGAACAAAATTCATAATTAAAACGAAATGACGTCATTTTGTACAATATGATACATTACAAAGCAGATGGTAATGCGATGCAAAATTTTTATTTGTGTTTGTTTTGATCTTCATTTCTAATAAACATTTAACTTTACAATTGGATGGGAAAAAGACAAATCCGAATCAGATGCGAGTTGTAAGGGCTTAACTATTTTCGTTTTATTTTCCCTATTGACATAATATTATACAATCGGATGCTTTCAGTTTGTAATGAGTAACCGGACTGCTGGGGAATTATCTAGTACAGGCAAATAAAAAAGAAATGACAAAAATTATTCTCGTAGTGTAATTCCACCAATCCATTCACATTCTCTCTTTCTGCCGACCACTGGCCTAAATATATGCTGTCTTTATTAGTAATGCAGTTGTAAAAATACTCTTGAAGCTATCGCTTAAACTCAGTGCCTGAAAGTAAACTACATATTGTGAACATTATTCCTTGTAGGAGAAGACTAATTCCCCGCCCCAAAAATTGATTATCAAATAACTTTGTCGTTTGTGGCCCAATTTTCAAAATTCTTTTAGCATATGCAAAGGGTCCATTATTATCGATATTTTTAAATAACTTCGTCGTTTGTTATTAACTTCCAAAATTCTTTTCTCATATGGAAAAATTCCGCTAAAATTTTTTTTAAAGTGGGGTTAAAGGCAGACTGCCCGCCCACCCAACATCGTCGGTTGAAATTCGGTATGTAGAATCCTATTTCCATGTTTAGGCCAACTTTGAAGGGATTTTTGTATATTCTGATGTTAAGGGACTAAAAAACTCTAAAAACGGGTGTAATCGGTAACCTAATATCTCAGAAACTAAAAAAGATAGAATAAAAATTACAAAAGTATTTAAATGCTGCTGAAAAATAAGCAGACATGTGTTTCGTACTCCTATATGTAGTTAAAGAGGGTAAAACCACAAAAGAAAATGATTTTGGTATTTCTTTTGCAACCATATCGAGCCTTTGGTGCAATACCGTAGTAACTCAAAATTACAAGGCCTCTGTGTAGAATGTCAAGAGATAGGTGATAACGAGGTATGTGAAAATCCTGTGGATCAGCATCCTCAGAGTCTTAGGTTTTACTTAAGGCGAAAACATCCGACCGATGGAGATAATCGTCAGCATAGACAGAGAAGAAGTTTGCCTTAGACCATATATGTTGCAGAAGTCAATTCTGAAACGGCCTGTCATAATTAACGCGAGCTGGGTATGCAGAAATGATCTTTGAGGAAATATATATCTAAAGGAAAAAAAGAGTATGGTTCTATCTCTAACAGTTCAGATTCTACAGCTACAAATGTCTTTATTGCCCCCAGCTATTTCCAACAATATTTATTTGCAATAATGAAATATTTCCTTTATGACAAGAAATTTACAAACGGAAAACATTACAAAACATGCCTCTTTATTTAAAAACTTGTAAAAAAATAACTTTAGTCAACGAAAATACTATCAAAAAGATTGCTCAAAACTTCAAATGCATTTTTCTCAGTTCACGATCTTTTTAATTACTACGGTATTGCACCAAAGGCTTGATATATCTCCTAAATTATTGACTATAGAACAAAGCTTTCTACGTAATCTTTTCTTCTAGAAAAAATTCGAGTGTGCGATCTTACTTTTGCGAAATTCGAAAATATATGGACCAGAATTATACCTTTGTACTTTTCTCCCATTTAAATAGTGCTTTTGATGTACATTTTTTACTAATTTTAAACACCGCCATGTTATGGGTATCAATTAAGACTCTTTGAAGGGAGCATACTGCTGCGTCTCCAAAACTATCTGACCACTTTTAGTGAAATTTAAAACATAGATATATCCATATTTAGCTGGACATATATACAGGGTGGCACAAAAGGAATTATATAGTTTGAATTCTTTATAACTTTTTTAATTATTATTTTTTCTTTGTTTTTCAGCATTTTGTGAAGAATACTTGGGGAATTAATTATGAAGCCTTCGAAATGAAATCGTGGCCATTACACCCGAAATCTTCTCTCCATTTATATCGAGCTTTCTCAGGGATCGCGCTATAAGAGTTGTTATAGACGGGATCACATCTAACGAGTTCAAGATTAATTCAGGGGTACCACAAGGCTCCATTCTTTCTCCTACCCTATTTCTTATTTTTCTTAATGACCTTCTATGTCATACTTCCAACCCTATCCACTCTTTCGCAGATGACAGCAGTATCTGCCATTAATATTCATTTGATCGTAAGCCGACATCAACTATGATCGCGGCGACGCGGCAGAATATGAATGACTCGCTAACAGGTGACCTCACGAGAATATCGGAATGGGGTCACGCGAACAGGGCCGATTTCAATGCCCAAAAGACACAATGCTGCATGCTTACCCATCACCGTATGCACGATCACGCTGCCTCATCTGTAATTATGGGCGGCATAAACATTGGAATCAGAAGCTCTTGATGTTCTTGGCATGAAAATCCAGTGTGATGTCCGATGGACTGAGCACATTTTTCAGGTCTCAAAGGAAGCATTCAAGTGCCTCGGTTTTTTAAGACGGTGTAAGACATACTCCACCCCATCTGATCTCCTTACTATTTATACCGCCTACATCCGACTGAAAATGGAGTACAACTCTCATGTATGGGCCGGTGCTTCAAAGACTATTTTGAAGTTACTCGACCGTGTACAAGAAAGGGCGAAGAAACTCGTAGGAGACAGTAGGGTAGCCAACTCTATTGAATCTCTTGAGCATCGACGCAACGTGGGGTGCGTTTCGTTGTTCTATCGTTACTATAATGAAATCAGAGAACTTGTTCCCGAAACACGGTCAATCGCGCGCACTACGCGATCATCATTCAGAGCGCATCCATTTGTGGTCGATTTGGCGGCGACTCGCGCTACGCATTACAGAGAAAATTAGTGTTTTGCCCGAACAGCAAGTATGTGGAACGGACTTCCCGCAGAGATGTTTCCTGTCACTTTTTACGTGGGAAAATTTAAATCAAATGTCAATAAACACTACTCCCTCTATCCTCCTTCCCACAACCTAATTTCCTAGTTCCAGCACAATGCAATGCATCTGTAGGGGTCATCCCCTGAGTGCCGGTCCAAGAAAAAAAAAAAAAAAGTTATGGAAAATATGCTGAAAAGGGCACGTATGTGCGAAACAGAAAATGGACATCACTAACTAATTGCAAAAAAATACCCAATAATATTTTGTATTTAAAAAAAAAAAATTATAATAATCGCATAAATAAAAAAGTTAGAAACCATATAGCTCCTTGTATAAGCTATGCATTTTTTCAAAAATATAACCATGTGGGGCTGTGGCAGTTGATATATGCCTCTCCAAAGTTTTAATACCGATTTTAATGAAATTTAAGATATGGATGGAAGTTGGTGTAATGTCAACCTGCCAAAACTTCGCAATGTTATATGACGTGCTGTGAAAAAGTTAATGGGAAATTTTTTTGTAGTCAGTATTTTTATTAGAAAATTTAAAGGTGAAACTGTTTTGATTCCACGTATTCCAATCACTGCATCAAATTTGCCGTTTGAATTCAAACGTGTACAATTTCGAGTGTTGCCTTTGCAATTAACATCAGAGACGCCGCTACTGTAGAGTTGTGAATTAAGCTCTATCTTCCTACCACTCCCATCACCAGGCTATTCTCTACACTATTCCTCTTGTATTCCCACTATGTATTGCATATGTAGAAGATTTCCCCAGAGCACTGGTCCGAGATAAAAAATATGGAATGTGAATTCAAACTGATTTTGATATTTTTTTTTTAATTTGCACACTGAAACGTATATGGGACTGCTAATTATTATATACAATTTTACTTCGCCGGCATTTCTATTGTAAAAATCGATAAAGGAAGGCGCTGTTAGCATAAATACTAATGCAGCCACGCTTATTTCCATGAGGTTAAGGCTACATTTAACTTAGTAAAAAAAATATTGCTTTAAAGATTTGTTTACTTTTTATTATATCATTTTCTAAATTTTCTAATTATCCCAATTCATCAACAAATTGAGATAAAATTTCGGCAAGTACATTATCCTCGTCGTCGCTACTGATGACATCGAAATTTTTTATTTCATTACTTTCATGAAACTTTTGTTTCTTTGTTACTGGTTCAAAAATTTTACGGTTTTTTGCGTCACTTTTTTCTTCATTTACTATGGCAATATCTAAATCATCTTCAACGTGTAACACAAATTGTGAAGATTTCGTAAAGTCTTCAATATTTTGATTGCAAGTAATAATAGGGTTTCTGGCTATCGGCTTGATGTCATCAATTTTGTTTTGAATTGATTCAATTTCTAGAATATTATCCACTTTATCCTTTAAAGATTCTATTCCACTAACACTAGCTTCAGCTATGAGTTTGCTCTCCATTTTGTGATGGTTTTTAGCTATTGTCACATTAGTTAAATGTGCCTGACTATCACATTCTATATCGTCATTTTCGAAGTTAGGAAATGAAGTATTGGTTGATATATTTAGTTTAAAAACTTCATTATCGTCTACGGTTATATCATTACACGACGAATTTGACAAATTGATTTCAAAATCTCGCATTAAATTCTCATGGCCCATCTTTATAAAGGTATTTCGTATATCACGTGCCTCAATTGTAAACATTAGGCTCTCTTTTTGTGGATGAAGTATTTTTTCAAGATTCTTTAATATAAAACCACATCGAATTCTAACTTTGAGACTGCTATCTCGTTCGTAAGCAGTTAGTATAATAGACAAAATCAATTCCGTAGGCGGTGGAGATAAATTATGTGTTTTAATAAGTATAGCATATAGTACGTTATACATTTCCAACCGGCAATTCTGATTACTGTACAAATCAGTAGGCTTCTGAGTAAGCTCATAAAATATCGCAGAAATTTGAATTATTCTCGTTTGCATCATCTGTAATAGAAGAAATGAAGTACGTAATGTAATAAATAAAGTAAATTTTTAGTATCATCATAAACGTTATTATTGTTTCTTACAATTTCTTTTTAATACCTCTTCAGTTTTGCTATTAATTCGTATTTTTTTATCAGATTTACCAATAATCGTTATTTTCTTGTCTTCAACTACCATTACTATATTACCATCAACAAATGCGTCTTGACCAAGTAAAATATCTGATAACAAGAGTTCATCATCAATCAAATATAAAGTTACGGGTACATTTATATCGTTAATAATTAGATTGACCAATATCCTTTCATTTGCGACACGAATACCTCCACAAATACCGGTAATTCTCATTTCGCATTTAATACGTTGTAAAGTTATTTGTTTACAAATAGATTTCTTTATTAAGCTGCATTGACTTCCTGTATCTATGAAAGCAGTTAAAACTGTATTATTTAAATTAACTTTTATTTTAAAAATATCGTCGTTATTACAATATGTATTTCGAGTAGTAGTAATTTTTTTACATAGACTTCCATTCATAGGATGAACTTTATTGCATTTATCACAACGGGAACGTCTTTGAGGTTTCAAACAATTGGTAGAAATATGACCTATTTCATTACAATTAAAACATTTAATTTCTCTACCAGATTTTACTAAACTATCTTTTTTCGCGTTCTCAGAGTTGGAATACTTATTTATAAAATCGTGTGGTTTATTTCTGAATTCAACATATTTCGTTACTGGTCTTAATGGTACGTTTCTCTCATACTCACTCAATATATCACGCAATTGTTTAACTGAATCAATTTTCTGAGCAGCGATAGCAATTTGAATTTCACGATTTTGCAATCCTTCTCTCGCATATTTGACAATAGCTCTTTCACTCATTTTATAACGTTTCCCTAATGCACATATTCGAAAACAATAGTCTGCAATCTTCTACGCACCGTATTTATCATTTTAAAATGTATTTCAGCTTCATCTTCGGTAGAAGTAAATTCATTCATCAATTCTCTTGAAAAATCACTCCATTTTGAATGTAAAATTTGAAGCGAGTCCAACCATAAACGTGCTGCTCCCTTCATTCGACTGTATACTACGAGAAGTAAACATTTTTCGTCCCATTGATAAGCTTGTATTGCACTCTCAACTCGTTCAACAAATTGTTCCACGGATAGTGAAGATTCACTCGTTGGATCAAATTCTGGAATAGTTTCTGCGATTTCACGAACAGAACAATTACTAGGCGTTCGTAAACTTGAATAGACATTCGACGTTGTAACATTGTCAAATCCCTGTCGTTGGACATTTGTTACTTCATGTACATTTTGAGTAACCGTTTGAAGAACGTTCATCGCATTTTCCAACATTTTCTTCAAATCATTCACCTGTCGTTGTAAATGTATGATATCACTGTTGCTTTGTTGAACTGTAGTAACATTCTCTTGTTCAACCATAGTTGAGGATGTTTCCTGAAAAGTATCAATATTCTCACCATAATTAGCAATTACGTCTGAACCAATATAACTTTCAAGACGTTGAATCAATTCAGCTTTTGTTCCTGTGCTAGACAACTCTCGTTCTCGTAATAGCTGTTTTAGCTCATCTACCTTTAATTCTGAAAGCTTCTTCATCTTTTATTGTATTGATTCCGATCCCACTTCTGATCTAAAAGGCCAAAAACGTTATTTTCTTTCTTAATAAAAATAAAAGTCGTTCTTCAATGTTCAAAAGTATATTTATCCAATCATTTATTTGACAATATCTACAAAAAATAATTTTTATATTTTTCAGAGTGAAAATTTATAAAGCAAGGGTAACTAGATAGTTTTTGTTGAACATAAAACAGGTATATTAAATATTTTAAAAAACATATAAATGAAGATTTCCAACAGAAGTTATGTCGCTTTGTTTAACAAATAAAAGAAATAAAAACGAATTTTTTTCAGCGCTACACTCCAATTATTGCAACACGCACACAAATAGTATCAGCACAAATTTTATACACATAACTATTCTTTCATTTATTCAACGCGAGTTAAAATTGAATACGATTATTTATGGGTGTTATAAGGTTTAGCTGGTCTCTATGTACATTTTATTTGTTTAAAGGTCTATTTTTACCTTTCAGATTTTAAAATTCTCTCATTATTTTACTAATACGCTGTTACTTTTAAAATTTGGTGGGAGTTTGCTTTCAAATTTGCTGGGCAAGTTATGTTTTAAATTATGGGCAAGAAACAAATGCTAAACATTCTTATGAATAGCGACGCCATCTTAATAAATGAGATCCTTTTTAAATTGCTCAAAACTTGCGTGCAGCCTACGTCAGAGCTACCAATACACATGAATTTTGAGAAGCTGTATGTGTAAAAAAATTTAAAGCAAAAGTTGAACGTGTAGCTGCAGTGTTAGCACCAAATGAAATGTACATAGAGACCAGCTGAACCATATAGCAAAGATAGATAAATTATATTATTCATATTTATTTTTTATAAATATGTGGAACGTTGAGAAGAAGGGATAGTTGTTCATTAATTTAAATATTTTTAATGAGCCCTAGTCTTATATGCACCCAAAAAATGTCTATTTGTTTACTGCAGAAATATGGATTTTGTATTTTATTTATTTAGATATTCAACTTTCATTTTATTTCTGTATTATTACACATTTCATGACCCAGTGAAATTTTTACTACATACATCTTCGATTTGAGACCAATGACAATGTAAGCAAGACCCATCCAATGTCTGTATACAATTTCTATTTACATTTACACAGCGATGGCCTAGGCTGCAAGATTTATCCAACACAATATACATTGTAAGCGAAGGTTGGATGGGTCCAACACAATATACATTGTAAGCGAAGGTTGGATGGGTCTAACACAATATACATTGTAAGCGAAGGTTGGATAGGTCCAACACAATATACATTGAAAGCGAAGGTTGGATGGGTCCAACACAATATACATTGTAAGCAAAGGTTGAATGGGTCCAACACAATATACATTGTAAGCGAATGTTGGATGGGTCCAACTATTATGGTGAATTCGGAGTGCAATAAGATGTATCTGAATGCCATTGATCTTGGAATGAATTTTAACTATTGCATAATTAAATTAGGAACTTCATTTTTTTCAATATTTTAATTTTTTATTGTTATATATATTAAATTAATTGTTATAATATGAGAAATAAAAAATAATTAATTAATTATAAAAGTTAAAGAAAATAATTGATAAAGTAATACATATGTATAAGTGTGAAATTTTGACAAAACACTTTAATTAAAATTTCCAAACTTTTCAAGAGAGCAAAAATAGAACAAAATGTTGAAAATTCAAATTATACTAAACGAAGCGTCTTTAAAATTTGTATTTATGACATGTAGATTATTTAGTTTTTCTCCATTTTTCTATTGTACGAAAGTTTGCGGAAGTGCCTGGCTTTATACACTTTGAAACAGTGTCTAATGTTTGTTTGGTAATCTTTTTCATAATTATACGCTAATATAATAGGCATGTAAAGAATTTTTTGAAAATTTTCTACAAGCCCACCAGGAGTGATTATAATTTTAATGAGACTAACCTGAAATAAAAAAGGAAAAATAATTAATGAAATTGGAATAATATGTTGATCTCTTAGTTATCCTCACATATTTTTCGAAATCTGTTTCAATATTTTGCTCCAAAGCCGTCATATCTTCGTCAGATTTGATTGGGAAATTTGTCGTTTGGCGAACCGGAATATGGTCAGTTCTTCAGAATGGGCGCCAGTATTTACATTAATTTTCTTCTCTATTTCATCCAAGCGGTGGAAAAACTTCAGAGTCGGGTACGTTATAAAAATTTCCCATAATTGGCCTCAAAGTTGTTCTAGAACTTTTGAAAAGGGGTAAACCATCTATTCCAATATCTAACAACAGTTCTTCTAATTGACCGGATACAATTTCGTTTTTCAGCGCAAGTACTCTACTTTTAATGCCAATATGATGATATTTTCCAAGTGCAACAGTCCTTATGATCATATCATTGTTATTAATAAAACTGTTGACCGAAAGTGCGACGTCCAACCCTTCTGACCGAAGAATCTTTAACAAGTCGTTACAGCATGTTTTCCCCGGCAAGTATTTTTTATACCAATATGCTAATTTATTTTTCAATGGTTCTTCAGGAAACATTTCACAAACTGAAAATGACTCATTGAAACATTCTTGATTGTTTTCGAAATTTAAATCAGTAAGATTGTGCTCAGCATTTTCCATCGATGTAAATTCGGAATTTTGTTTCAAACGTTCACTTTCTATTTTCTTTAGTCTTCTTAAATTTCTTTTACTAAATCCACTCATTTTATTCCTTACAACAAATAAAAATACAAAACATACATACATATGTATATAAATTAACACATAAATAAAAATAAAACAGTCACTTACCTTTTTTAATTATTTTTATTTAATAATTTATAACAATATACCACAAAAAATGCCGCTAACACTTCACTTTTAAAAACACTTATGAACTTGATACAAATTTTACTTTGGAATAATAATAAAAATGAAAAAGAAAGAATAACGGAAAAATTACTTCAGAAAAAAGAACAAAATTCATAATTAAAACGAAATGACGTCGTTTTGTACAATATGATACATTACAAAGCAGATGGTAATGCGATGCAAAATTTTTAATTGTGTTTGTTTTGATCTTCATTTCTAATAAACATTTAACTTTACAATTGGATGGGAAAAAGACAAATCCGAATCAGATGCGAGTTGTAAGGGCTTAACTATTTTCGTTTTATTTTCCCTATTGACATAATATTATACAATCGGATGCTTTCAGTTTGTAATGAGTAACCGGACTGCTGGGGAATTATCTAGTACAGGCAAATAAAAAAGAAATGAGAAAATTATTCTCGTAGTGTAATTCCACCAATCCATTCACATTCTCTCTTTCTGCCGACCACTGGCCTAAATATATGCTGTCTTTATTAGTAATGCAGTTGTAAAAATACTCTTGAAGCTATCGCTTAAACTCAGTGCCTGAAAGTAAACTACATATTGTGAACATTATTCCTTGTAGGAGAAGACTAATTCCCCGCCCCAAAAATTGATTATCAAATAACTTTGTCGTTTGTGGCCCAATTTTCAAAATTCTTTTAGCATATGCAAAGGGTCCATTATTATCGATATTTTTAAATAACTTCGTCGTTTGTTATTAACTTCCAAAATTCTTTTCTCATATGGAAAAATTCCGCTAAAATTTTTTTTAAAGTGGGGTTAAAGGCAGACTGCCCGCCCACCCAACATCGTCGGTTGAAATTCGGTATGTAGAATCCTATTTCCATGTTTAGGCCAACTTTGAAGGGATTTTTGTATATTCTGATGTTAAGGGACTAAAAAACTCTAAAAACGGGTGTAATCGGTAACCTAATATCTCAGAAACTAAAAAAGATAGAATAAAAATTACAAAAGTATTTAAATGCTGCTGAAAAATAAGCAGACATGTGTTTCGTACTCCTATATGTAGTTAAAGAGGGTAAAACCACAAAAGAAAATGATTTTGGTATTTCTTTTGCAACCATATCGAGCCTTTGGTGCAATACCGTAGTAACTCAAAATTACAAGGCCTCTGTGTAGAATGTCAAGAGATAGGTGATAACGAGGTATGTGAAAATCCTGTGGATCAGCATCCTCAGAGTCTTAGGTTTTACTTAAGGCGAAAACATCCGACCGATGGAGATAATCGTCAGCATAGACAGAGAAGTTTGCCTTAGACCATATATGTTGCAGAAGTCAATTCTGAAACGGCCTGTCATAATTAACGCGAGCTGGGTATGCAGAAATGATCTTTGAGGAAATATATATCTAAAGGAAAAAAAGAGTATGGTTCTATCTCTAACAGTTCAGATTCTACAGCTACAAATGTCTTTATTGCCCCCAGCTATTTCCAACAATATTTATTTGCAATAATGAAATATTTCCTTTATGACAAGAAATTTACAAACAGAAAACATTACAAAACATGCCTCTTTATTTAAAAACTTGTAAAAAAATAACTTTAGTCAACGAAAATACTATCAAAAAGATTGCTCAAAACTTCAAATGCATTTTTCTCAGATCACGATCTTTTTAATTACTACGGTATTGCACCAAAGGCTTGATATATCTCCTAAATTATTGACTATAGAACAAAGCTTTCTACGTAATCTTTTCTTCTAGAAAAAATTCGAGTGTGCGATCTTACTTTTGCGAAATTCGAAAATATATGGACCAGAATTATACCTTTGTACTTTTCTCCCATTTAAATAGTGCTTTTGATGTACATTTTTTACTAATTTTAAACACCGCCATGTTATGGGTATCAATTAAGACTCTTTGAAGGGAGCATACTGCTGCGTCTCCAAAACTATCTGACCACTTTTAGTGAAATTTAAAACATAGATATATCCATATTTAGCTGGACATATATACAGGGTGGCACAAAAGGAATTATATAGTTTGAATTCTTTATAACTTTTTTAATTATTATTTTTTCTTTGTTTTTCAGCATTTTGTGAAGAATACTTGGGGAATTAATTATGAAGCCTTCGAAATGAAATCGTGGCCATTACACCCGAAATCTTCTCTCCATTTATATCGAGCTTTCTCAGGGATCGCGCTATAAGAGTTGTTATAGACGGGATCACATCTAACGAGTTCAAGATTAATTCAGAGGTACCACAAGGCTCCATTCTTTCTCCTACCCTATTTCTTATTTTTCTTAATGACCTTCTATGTCATACTTCCAACCCTATCCACTCTTTCGCAGATGACAGCAGTATCTGCCATTAATATTCATTTGATCGTAAGCCGACATCAACTATGATCGCGGCGACGCGGCAGAATATGAATGACTCGCTAACAGGTGACCTCACGAGAATATCGGAATGGGGTCACGCGAACAGGGCCGATTTCAATGCCCAAAAGACACAATGCTGCATGCTTACCCATCACCGTATGCACGATCACGCTGCCTCATCTGTAATTATGGGCGGCATAAACATTGGAATCAGAAGCTCTTGATGTTCTTGGCATGAAAATCCAGTGTGATGTCCGATGGACTGAGCACATTTTTCAGGTCTCAAAGGAAGCATTCAAGTGCCTCGGTTTTTTAAGACGGTGTAAGACATACTTCACCCCATCTGATCTCCTTACTATTTATACCGCCTACATCCGACTGAAAATGGAGTACAACTCTCATGTATGGGCCGGTGCTTCAAAGACTATTTTGAAGTTACTCGACCGTGTACAAGAAAGGGCGAAGAAACTCGTAGGAGACAGTAGGGTAGCCAACTCTATTGAATCTCTTGAGCATCGACGCAACGTGGGGTGCGTTTCGTTGTTCTATCGTTACTATAATGAAATCAGAGAACTTGTTCCCGAAACACGGTCAATCGCGCGCACTACGCGATCATCATTCAGAGCGCATCCATTTGTGGTCGATTTGGCGGCGACTCGCGCTACGCATTACAGAGAAAATTAGTGTTTTGCCCGAACAGCAAGTATGTGGAACGGACTTCCCGCAGAGATGTTTCCTGTCACTTTTAACGTGGGAAAATTTAAATCAAATGTCAATAAACACTACTCCCTCTATCCTCCTTCCCACAACCTAATTTCCTAGTTCCAGCACAATGCAATGCATCTGTAGGGGTCATCCCCTGAGTGCCGGTCCAAGAAAAAAAAAAAAAAAGTTATGGAAAATATGCTGAAAAGGGCACGTATGTGCGAAACAGAAAATGGACATCACTAACTAATTGCAAAAAAATACCCAATAATATTTTGTATTTAAAAAAAAAAAATTATAATAATCGCATAAATAAAAAAGTTAGAAACCATATAGCTCCTTGTATAAGCTATGCATTTTTTCAAAAATATAACCATGTGGGGCTGTGGCAGTTGATATATGCCTCTCCAAAGTTTTAATACCGATTTTAATGAAATTTAAGATATGGATGGAAGTTGGTGTAATGTCAACCTGCCAAAACTTCGCAATGTTATATGACGTGCTGTGAAAAAGTTAATGGGAAATTTTTTTGTAGTCAGTATTTTTATTAGAAAATTTAAAGGTGAAACTGTTTTGATTCCACGTATTCCAATCACTGCATCAAATTTGCCGTTTGAATTCAAACGTGTACAATTTCGAGTGTTGCCTTTGCAATTAACATCAGAGACGCCGCTACTGTAGAGTTGTGAATTAAGCTCTATCTTCCTACCACTCCCATCACCAGGCTATTCTCTACACTATTCCTCTTGTATTCCCACTATGTATTGCATATGTAGAAGATTTCCCCAGAGCACTGGTCCGAGATAAAAAATATGGAATGTGAATTAAAACTGATTTTGATATTTTTTTTTTAATTTGCACACTGAAACGTATATGGGACTGCTAATTATTATATACAATTTTACTTCGCCGGCATTTCTATTGTAAAAATCGATAAAGGAAGGCGCTGTTAGCATAAATACTAATGCAGCCACGCTTATTTCCATGAGGTTAAGGCTACATTTAACTTAGTAAAAAAAATATTGCTTTAAAGATTTGTTTACTTTTTATTATATCATTTTCTAAATTTTCTAATTATCCCAATTCATCAACAAATTGAGATAAAATTTCGGCAAGTACATTATCCTCGTCGTCGCTACTGATGACATCGAAATTTTTTATTTCATTACTTTCATGAAACTTTTGTTTCTTTGTTACTGGTTCAAAAATTTTACGGTTTTTTGCGTCACTTTTTTCTTCATTTACTATGGCAATATCTAAATCATCTTCAACGTGTAACACAAATTGTGAAGATTTCGTAAAGTCTTCAATATTTTGATTGCAAGTAATAATAGGGTTTCTGGCTATCGGCTTGATGTCATCAATTTTGTTTTGAATTGATTCAATTTCTAGAATATTATCCACTTTATCCTTTAAAGATTCTATTCCACTAACACTAGCTTCAGCTATGAGTTTGCTCTCCATTTTGTGATGGTTTTTAGCTATTGTCACATTAGTTAAATGTGCCTGACTATCACATTCTATATCGTCATTTTCGAAGTTAGGAAATGAAGTATTGGTTGATATATTTAGTTTAAAAACTTCATTATCGTCTACGGTTATATCATTACACGACGAATTTGACAAATTGATTTCAAAATCTCGCATTAAATTCTCATGGGCCATCTTTATAAAGGTATTTCGTATATCACGTGCCTCAATTGTAAACATTAGGCTCTCTTTTTGTGGATGAAGTATTTTTTCAAGATTCTTTAATATAAAACCACATCGAATTCTAACTTTGAGACTGCTATCTCGTTCGTAAGCAGTTAGTATAATAGACAAAATCAATTCCGTAGGCGGTGGAGATAAATTATGTGTTTTAATAAGTATAGCATATAGTACGTTATACATTTCCAACCGGCAATTCTGATTACTGTACAAATCAGTAGGCTTCTGAGTAAGCTCATAAAATATCGCAGAAATTTGAATTATTCTCGTTTGCATCATCTGTAATAGAAGAAATGAAGTACGTAATGTAATAAATAAAGTAAATTTTTAGTATCATCATAAACGTTATTATTGTTTCTTACAATTTCTTTTTAATACCTCTTCAGTTTTGCTATTAATTCGTATTTTTTTATCAGATTTACCAATAATCGTTATTTTCTTGTCTTCAACTACCATTACTATATTACCATCAACAAATGCGTCTTGACCAAGTAAAATATCTGATAACAAGAGTTCATCATCAATCAAATATAAAGTTACGGGTACATTTATATCGTTAATAATTAGATTGACCAATATCCTTTCATTTGCGACACGAATACCTCCACAAATACCGGTAATTCTCATTTCGCATTTAATACGTTGTAAAGTTATTTGTTTACAAATAGATTTCTTTATTAAGCTGCATTGACTTCCTGTATCTATGAAAGCAGTTAAAACTGTATTATTTAAATTAACTTTTATTTTAAAAATATCGTCGTTATTACAATATGTGTTTCGAGTAGTAGTAATTTTTTTACATAGACTTCCATTCATAGGATGAACTTTATTGCATTTATCACAACGGGAACGTCTTTGAGGTTTCAAACAATTGGTAGAAATATGACCTATTTCATTACAATTAAAACATTTAATTTCTCTACCAGATTTTACTAAACTATCTTTTTTCGCGTTCTCAGAGTTGGAATACTTATTTATAAAATCGTGTGGTTTATTTCTGAATTCAACATATTTCGTTACTGGTCTTAATGGTACGTTTCTCTCATACTCACTCAATATATCACGCAATTCTTTAACTGAATCAATTTTCTGAGCAGCGATAGCAATTTGAATTTCACGATTTTGCAATCCTTCTCTCGCATATTTGACAATAGCTCTTTCACTCATTTTATAACGTTTCCCTAATGCACATATTCGAAAACAATAGTCTGCAATCTTCTACGCACCGTATTTATCATTTTAAAATGTATTTCAGCTTCATCTTCGGTAGAAGTAAATTCATTCATCAATTCTATTGAAAAATCACTCCATTTTGAATGTAAAATTTGAAGCGAGTCCAACCATAAACGTGCTGCTCCCTTCATTCGACTGTATACTACGAGAAGTAAACATTTTTCGTCCCATTGATAAGCTTGTATTGCACTCTCAACTCGTTCAACAAATTGTTCCACGGATAGTGAAGATTCACTCGTTGGATCAAATTCTGGAATAGTTTCTGCGATTTCACGAACAGAACAATTACTAGGCGTTCGTAAACTTGAATAGACATTCGACGTTGTAACATTGTCAAATCCCTGTCGTTGGACATTTGTTACTTCATGTACATTTTGAGTAACCGTTTGAAGAACGTTCATCGCATTTTCCAACATTTTCTTCAAATCATTCACCTGTCGTTGTAAATGTATGATATCACTGTTGCTTTGTTGAACTGTAGTAACATTCTCTTGTTCAACCATAGTTGAGGATGTTTCCTGAAAAGTATCAATATTCTCACCATAATTAGCAATTACGTCTGAACCAATATAACTTTCAAGACGTTGAATCAATTCAGCTTTTGTTCCTGTGCTAGACAACTCTAGTTCTCGTAATAGCTGTTTTAGCTCATCTACCTTTAATTCTGAAAGCTTCTTCATCTTTTATTGTATTGATTCCGATCCCACTTCTGATCTAAAAGGCCAAAAACGTTATTTTCTTTCTTAATAAAAATAAAAGTCGTTCTTCAATGTTCAAAAGTATATTTATCCAATCATTTATTTGACAATATCTACAAAAAATAATTTTTATATTTTTCAGAGTGAAAATTTATAAAGCAAGGGTAACTAGATAGTTTTTGTTGAACATAAAACAGGTATATTAAATATTTTAAAAAACATATAAATGAAGATTTCCAACAGAAGTTATGTCGCTTTGTTTAACAAATAAAAGAAAAAAAAACGAATTTTTTTCAGCGCTACACTCCAATTATTGCAACACGCACACAAATAGTATCAGCACAAATTGTATACACATAACTATTCTTTCATTTATTCAACGCGAGTCAAAATTGAATACGATTATTTATGTTTGTTATAAGGTTTAGCTGGTCTCTATGTACATTTTATTTGTTTAAAGGTCTATTTTTACCTTTCAGATTTTAAAATTCTCTCATTATTTTACTAATACGCTGTTACTTTTAAAATTTGGTGGGAGTTTGCTTTCAAATTTGCTGGGCAAGTTATGTTTTAAATTATGGGCAAGAAACAAATGCTAAACATTCTTATGAATAGCGACGCCATCTTAATAAATGAGATCTTTTTTAAATTGCTCAAAACTTGCGTGCAGCCTACGTCAGAGCTACCAATACACATGAATTTTGAGAAGCTGTATGTGTAAAAAAATTTAAAGCAAAAGTTGAACGTGTAGCTGCAGTGTTAGCACCAAATGAAATGTACATAGAGACCAGCTGAACCATATAGCAAAGATAGATAAATTATATTATTCATATTTATTTTTTATAAATATGTGGAACGTTGAGAAGAAGGGATAGTTGTTCATTAATTTAAATATTTTTAATGAGCCCTAGTCTTATATGCACCCAAAAAATGTCTATTTGTTTACTGCAGAAATATGGATTTTGTATTTTATTTATTTAGATATTCAACTTTCATTTTATTTCTGTATTATTACACATTTCATGACCCAGTGAAATTTTTACTACATACATCTTCGATTTGAGACCAATGACAATGTAAGCAAGACCCATCCAATGTCTGTATACAATTTCTATTTACATTTACACAGCGATGGCCTAGGCTGCAAGATTTATCCAACACAATATACATTGTAAGCGAAGGTTGGATGGGTCCAACACAATATACATTGTAAGCGAAGGTTGGATGGGTCTAACACAATATACATTGTAAGCGAAGGTTGGATAGGTCCAACACAATATACATTGAAAGCGAAGGTTGGATGGGTCCAACACAATATACATTGTAAGCAAAGGTTGAATGGGTCCAACACAATATACATTGTAAGCGAATGTTGGATGGGTCCAACTATTATGGTGAATTCGGAGTGCAATAAGATGTATCTGAATGCCATTGATCTTGGAATGAATTTTAACTATTGCATAATTAAATTAGGAACTTCATTTTTTTCAATATTTTAATTTTTTATTGTTATATATATTAAATTAATTGTTATAATATGAGAAATAAAAAATAATTAATTAATTATAAAAGTTAAAGAAAATAATTGATAAAGTAATACATATGTATGAGTGTGAAATTTTGACAAAACACTTTAATTAAAATTTCCAAACTTTTCAAGAGAGCAAAAATAGAACAAAATGTTGAAAATTCAAATTATACTAAACGAAGCGTCTTTAAAATTTGTATTTATGACATGTAGATTATTTAGTTTTTCTCCATTTTTCTATTGTACGAAAGTTTGCGGAAGTGCCTGGCTTTATACACTTTGAAACAGTGTCTAATGTTTGTTTGGTAATCTTTTTCATTTGATCCTTCGCCCTTGGCAGCTTCTGAATTAAAGGATAGAGAATAAATAAATAACATTGTTTAGTATGACAATTTATTGTAAATATAATATTGTGAATTTACCGAAAATGGCCATATTTAAAAGTTTAAAATCTTTAAATGCTTTCTTATTTTTCGTCCCGTCATAATTATACGCTAATATAATAGGCATGTAAAGAATTTTTTGAAAATTTTCTACAAGCCCACCAGGAGTGATTATAATTTTAATGAGACTAACCTGAAATAAAAAAGGAAAAATAATTAATGAAATTGGAATAATATGTTGATCTCTTAGTTATCCTCACATATTTTTCGAAATCTGTTTCAATATTTTGCTCCAAAGCCGTCATATCTTCGTCAGATTTGATTGGGAAATTTGTCGTTTGGCGAACCGGAATATGGTCAGTTCTTCAGAATGGGCGCCAGTATTTACATTAATTTTCTTCTCTATTTCATCCAAGCGGTGGAAAAACTTCAGAGTCGGGTACGTTATAAAAATTTCCCATAATTGGCCACAAAGTTGTTCTAGAACTTTTGAAAAGGGGTAAACCATCTATTCCAATATCTAACAACAGTTCTTCTAATTGACCGGATACAATTTCGTTTTTCAGCGCAAGTACTCTACTTTTAATGCCAATATGATGATATTTTCCAGGTGCAACAGTCCTTATGATCATATCATTGTTATTAATAAAACTGTTGACCGAAAGTGCGACGTCCAACCCTTCTGACCGAAGAATCTTTAACAAGTCGTTACAGCATGTTTTCCCCGGCAAGTATTTTTTATACCAATATGCTAATTTATTTTTCAATGGTTCTTCAGGAAACATTTCACAAACTGAAAATGACTCATTGAAACATTCTTGATTGTTTTCGAAATTTAAATCAGTAAGATTGTGCTCAGCATTTTCCATCGATGTAAATTCGGAATTTTGTTTCAAACGTTCACTTTCTATTTTCTTTAGTCTTCTTAAATTTCTTTTACTAAATCCACTCATTTTATTCCTTACAACAAATAAAAATACAAAACATACATACATATGTATATAAATTAACACATAAATAAAAATAAAACAGTCACTTACCTTTTTTAATTATTTTTATTTAATAATTTATAACAATATACCACAAAAAATGCCGCTAACACTTCACTTTTAAAAACACTTATGAACTTGATACAAATTTTACTTTGGAATAATAATAAAAATGAAAAAGAAAGAATAACGGAAAAATTACTTCAGAAAAAAGAACAAAATTCATAATTAAAACGAAATGACGTCATTTTGTACAATATGATACATTACAAAGCAGATGGTAATGCGATGCAAAATTTTTATTTGTGTTTGTTTTGATCTTCATTTCTAATAAACATTTAACTTTACAATTGGATGGGAAAAAGACAAATCCGAATCAGATGCGAGTTGTAAGGGCTTAACTATTTTCGTTTTATTTTCCCTATTGACATAATATTATACAATCGGATGCTTTCAGTTTGTAATGAGTAACCGGACTGCTGGGGAATTATCTAGTACAGGCAAATAAAAAAGAAATGAGAAAATTATTCTCGTAGTGTAATTCCACCAATCCATTCACATTCTCTCTTTCTGCCGACCACTGGCCTAAATATATGCTGTCTTTATTAGTAATGCAGTTGTAAAAATACTCTTGAAGCTATCGCTTAAACTCAGTGCCTGAAAGTAAACTACATATTGTGAACATTATTCCTTGTAGGAGAAGACTAATTCCCCGCCCCAAAAATTGATTATCAAATAACTTTGTCGTTTGTGGCCCAATTTTCAAAATTCTTTTAGCATATGCAAAGGGTCCATTATTATCGATATTTTTAAATAACTTCGTCGTTTGTTATTAACTTCCAAAATTCTTTTCTCATATGGAAAAATTCCGCTAAAATTTTTTTTAAAGTGGGGTTAAAGGCAGACTGCCCGCCCACCCAACATCGTCGGTTGAAGTTCGGTATGTAGAATCCTATTTCCATGTTTAGGCCAACTTTGAAGGGATTTTTGTATATTCTGATGTTAAGGGACTAAAAAACTCTAAAAACGGGTGTAATCGGTAACCTAATATCTCAGAAACTAAAAAAGATAGAATAAAAATTACAAAAGTATTTAAATGCTGCTGAAAAATAAGCAGACATGTGTTTCGTACTCTTATATGTAGTTAAAGAGGGTAAAACCACAAAAGAAAATGATTTTGGTATTTCTTTTGCAACCATATCGAGCCTTTGGTGCAATACCGTAGTAACTCAAAATTACAAGGCCTCTGTGTAGAATGTCAAGAGATAGGTGATAACGAGGTATGTGAAAATCCTGTGGATCAGCATCCTCAGAGTCTTAGGTTTTACTTAAGGCGAAAACATCCGACCGATGGAGATAATCGTCAGCATAGACAGAGAAGTTTGCCTTAGACCATATATGTTGCAGAAGTCAATTCTGAAACGGCCTGTCATAATTAACGCGAGCTGGGTATGCAGAAATGATCTTTGAGGAAATATATATCTAAAGGAAAAAAAGAGTATGGTTCTATCTCTAACAGTTCAGATTCTACAGCTACAAAAGTCTTTATTGCCCCCAGCTATTTCCAACAATATTTATTTGCAATAATGAAATATTTCCTTTATGACAAGAAATTTACAAACAGAAAACATTACAAAACATGCCTCTTTATTTAAAAACTTGTAAAAAAATAACTTTAGTCAACGAAAATACTATCAAAAAGATTGCTCAAAACTTCAAATGCATTTTTCTCAGTTCACGATCTTTTTAATTACTACGGTATTGCACCAAAGGCTTGATATATCTCCTAAATTATTGACTATAGAACAAAGCTTTCTACGTAATCTTTTCTTCTAGAAAAAATTCGAGTGTGCGATCTTACTTTTGCGAAATTCGAAAATATATGGACCAGAATTATACCTTTGTACTTTTCTCCCATTTAAATAGTGCTTTTGATGTACATTTTTTTACTAATTTTAAACACCGCCATGTTATGGGTATCAATTAAGACTCTTTGAAGGGAGCATACTGCTGCGTCTCCAAAACTATCTGACCACTTTTAGTGAAATTTAAAACATAGATATATCCATATTTAGCTGGACATATATACAGGGTGGCACAAAAGGAATTATATAGTTTGAATTCTTTATAACTTTTTTAATTATTATTTTTTCTTTGTTTTTCAGCATTTTGTGAAGAATACTTGGGGAATTAATTATGAAGCCTTCGAAATGAAATCGTGGCCATTACACCCGAAATCTTCTCTCCATTTATATCGAGCTTTCTCAGGGATCGCGCTATAAGAGTTGTTATAGACGGGATCACATCTAACGAGTTCAAGATTAATTCAGAGGTACCACAAGGCTCCATTCTTTCTCCTACCCTATTTCTTATTTTTCTTAATGACCTTCTATGTCATACTTCCAACCCTATCCACTCTTTCGCAGATGACAGCAGTATCTGCCATTAATATTCATTTGATCGTAAGCCGACATCAACTATGATCGCGGCGACGCGGCAGAATATGAATGACTCGCTAACAGGTGACCTCACGAGAATATCGGAATGGGGTCACGCGAACAGGGCCGATTTCAATGCCCAAAAGACACAATGCTGCATGCTTACCCATCACCGTATGCACGATCACGCTGCCTCATCTGTAATTATGGGCGGCATAAACATTGGAATCAGAAGCTCTTGATGTTCTTGGCATGAAAATCCAGTGTGATGTCCGATGGACTGAGCACATTTTTCAGGTCTCAAAGGAAGCATTCAAGTACCTCGGTTTTTTAAGACGGTGTAAGACATACTTCACCCCATCTGATCTCCTTACTATTTATACCGCCTACATCCGACTGAAAATGGAGTACAACTCTCATGTATGGGCCGGTGCTTCAAAGACTATTTTGAAGTTACTCGACCGTGTACAAGAAAGGGCGAAGAAACTCGTAGGAGACAGTAGGGTAGCCAACTCTATTGAATCTCTTGAGCATCGACGCAACGTGGGGTGCGTTTCGTTGTTCTATCGTTACTATAATGAAATCAGAGAACTTGTTCCCGAAACACGGTCAATCGCGCGCACTACGCGATCATCATTCAGAGCGCATCCATTTGTGGTCGATTTGGCGGCGACTCGCGCTACGCATTACAGAGAAAATTAGTGTTTTGCCCGAACAGCAAGTATGTGGAACGGACTTCCCGCAGAGATGTTTCCTGTCACTTTTAATGTGGGAAAATTTAAATCAAATGTCAATAAACACTACTCCCTCTATCCTCCTTCCCACAACGTAATTTCCTAGTTCCAGCACAATGCAATGCATCTGTAGGGGTCATCCCCTGAGTGCCGGTCCAAGAAAAAAAAAAAAAAAGTTATGGAAAATATGCTGAAAAGGGCACGTATGTGCGAAACAGAAAATGGACATCACTAACTAATTGCAAAAAAATACCCAATAATATTTTGTATTTAAAAAAAAAAATTATAATAATCGCATAAATAAAAAAGTTAGAAACCATATAGCTCCTTGTATAAGCTATGCATTTTTTCAAAAATATAACCATGTGGGGCTGTGGCAGTTGATATATGCCTCTCCAAAGTTTTAATACCGATTTTAATGAAATTTAAGATATGGATGGAAGTTGGTGTAATGTCAACCTGCCAAAACTTCGCAATGTTATATGACGTGCTGTGAAAAAGTTAATGGGAAATTTTTTTGTAGTCAGTATTTTTATTAGAAAATTTAAAGGTGAAACTGTTTTGATTCCACGTATTCCAATCACTGCATCAAATTTGCCGTTTGAATTCAAACGTGTACAATTTCGAGTGTTGCCTTTGCAATTAACATCAGAGACGCCGCTACTGTAGAGTTGTGAATTAAGCTCTATCTTCCTACCACTCCCATCACCAGGCTATTCTCTACACTATTCCTCTTGTATTCCCACTATGTATTGCATATGTAGAAGATTTCCCCAGAGCACTGGTCCGAGATAAAAAATATGGAATGTGAATTCAAACTGATTTTGATATTTTTTTTTTAATTTGCACACTGAAACGTATATGGGACTGCTAATTATTATATACAATTTTACTTCGCCGGCATTTCTATTGTAAAAATCGATAAAGGAAGGCGCTGTTAGCATAAATACTAATGCAGCCACGCTTATTTCCATGAGATTAAGGCTACATTTAACTTAGTAAAAAAAATATTGCTTTAAAGATTTGTTTACTTTTTATTATATCATTTTCTAAATTTTCTAATTATCCCAATTCATCAACAAATTGAGATAAAATTTCGGCAAGTACATTATCCTCGTCGTCGCTACTGATGACATCGAAATTTTTTATTTCATTACTTTCATGAAACTTTTGTTTCTTTGTTACTGGTTCAAAAATTTTACGGTTTTTTGCGTCACTTTTTTCTTCATTTACTATGGCAATATCTAAATCATCTTCAACGTGTAACACAAATTGTGAAGATTTCGTAAAGTCTTCAATATTTTGATTGCAAGTAATAATAGGGTTTCTGGCTATCGGCTTGATGTCATCAATTTTGTTTTGAATTGATTCAATTTCTAGAATATTATCCACTTTATCCTTTAAAGATTCTATTCCACTAACACTAGCTTCAGCTATGAGTTTGCTCTCCATTTTGTGATGGTTTTTAGCTATTGTCACATTAGTTAAATGTGCCTGACTATCACATTCTATATCGTCATTTTCGAAGTTAGGAAATGAAGTATTGGTTGATATATTTAGTTTAAAAACTTCATTATCGTCTACGGTTATATCATTACACGACGAATTTGACAAATTGATTTCAAAATCTCGCATTAAATTCTCATGGCCCATCTTTATAAAGGTATTTCGTATATCACGTGCCTCAATTGTAAACATTAGGCTCTCTTTTTGTGGATGAAGTATTTTTTCAAGATTCTTTAATATAAAACCACATCGAATTCTAACTTTGAGACTGCTATCTCGTTCGTAAGCAGTTAGTATAATAGACAAAATCAATTCCGTAGGCGGTGGAGATAAATTATGTGTTTTAATAAGTATAGCATATAGTACGTTATACATTTCCAACCGGCAATTCTGATTACTGTACAAATCGGTAGGCTTCTGAGTAAGCTCATAAAATATCGCAGAAATTTGAATTATTCTCGTTTGCATCATCTGTAATAGAAGAAATGAAGTACGTAATGTAATAAATAAAGTAAATTTTTTGTATCATCATAAACGTTATTATTGTTTCTTACAATTTCTTTTTAATACCTCTTCAGTTTTGCTATTAATTCGTATTTTTTTATCAGATTTACCAATAATCGTTATTTTCTTGTCTTCAACTACCATTACTATATTACCATCAACAAATGCGTCTTGACCAAGTAAAATATCTGATAACAAGAGTTCATCATCAATCAAATATAAAGTTACGGGTACATTTATATCGTTAATAATTAGATTGACCAATATCCTTTCATTTGCGACACGAATACCTCCACAAATACCGGTAATTCTCATTTCGCATTTAATACGTTGTAAAGTTATTTGTTTACAAATAGATTTCTTTATTAAGCTGCATTGACTTCCTGTATCTATGAAAGCAGTTAAAACTGTATTATTTAAATTAACTTTTATTTTAAAAATATCGTCGTTATTACAATATGTATTTCGAGTAGTAGTAATTTTTTTACATAGACTTCCATTCATAGGATGAACTTTATTGCATTTATCACAACGGGAACGTCTTTGAGGTTTCAAACAATTGGTAGAAATATGACCTATTTCATTACAATTAAAACATTTAATTTCTCTACCAGATTTTACTAAACTATCTTTTTTCGCGTTCTCAGAGTTGGAATACTTATTTATAAAATCGTGTGGTTTATTTCTGAATTCAACATATTTCGTTACTGGTCTTAATGGTACGTTTCTCTCATACTCACTCAATATATCACGCAATTGTTTAACTGAATCAATTTTCTGAGCAGCGATAGCAATTTGAATTTCACGATTTTGCAATCCTTCTCTCGCATATTTGACAATAGCTCTTTCACTCATTTTATAACGTTTCCCTAATGCACATATTCGAAAACAATAGTCTGCAATCTTCTACGCACCGTATTTATCATTTTAAAATGTATTTCAGCTTCATCTTCGGTAGAAGTAAATTCATTCATCAATTCTCTTGAAAAATCACTCCATTTTGAATGTAAAATTTGAAGCGAGTCCAACCATAAACGTGCTGCTCCCTTCATTCGACTGTATACTACGAGAAGTAAACATTTTTCGTCCCATTGATAAGCTTGTATTGCACTCTCAACTCGTTCAACAAATTGTTCCACGGATAGTGAAGATTCACTCGTTGGATCAAATTCTGGAATAGTTTCTGCGATTTCACGAACAGAACAATTACTAGGCGTTCGTAAACTTGAATAGACATTCGACGTTGTAACATTGTCAAATCCCTGTCGTTGGACATTTGTTACTTCATGTACATTTTGAGTAACCGTTTGAAGAACGTTCATCGCATTTTCCAACATTTTCTTCAAATCATTCACCTGTCGTTGTAAATGTATGATATCACTGTTGCTTTGTTGAACTGTAGTAACATTCTCTTGTTCAACCATAGTTGAGGATGTTTCCTGAAAAGTATCAATATTCTCACCATAATTAGCAATTACGTCTGAACCAATATAACTTTCAAGACGTTGAATCAATTCAGCTTTTGTTCCTGTGCTAGACAACTCTAGTTCTCGTAATAGCTGTTTTAGCTCATCTACCTTTAATTCTGAAAGCTTCTTCATCTTTTATTGTATTGATTCCGATCCCACTTCTGATCTAAAAGGCCAAAAACGTTATTTTCTTTCTTAATAAAAATAAAAGTCGTTCTTCAATGTTCAAAAGTATATTTATCCAATCATTTATTTGACAATATCTACAAAAAATAATTTTTATATTTTTCAGAGTGAAAATTTATAAAGCAAGGGTAACTAGATAGTTTTTGTTGAACATAAAACAGGTATATTAAATATTTTAAAAAACATATAAATGAAGATTTCCAACAGAAGTTATGTCGCTTTGTTTAACAAATAAAAGAAAAAAAAACGAATTTTTTTCAGCGCTACACTCCAATTATTGCAACACGCACACAAATAGTATCAGCACAAATTTTATACACATAACTATTCTTTCATTTATTCAACGCGAGTCAAAATTGAATACGATTATTTATGGGTGTTATAAGGTTTAGCTGGTCTCTATGTACATTTTATTTGTTTAAAGGTCTATTTTTACCTTTCAGATTTTAAAATTCTCTCATTATTTTACTAATACGCTGTTACTTTTAAAATTTGGTGGGAGTTTGCTTTCAAATTTGCTGGGCAAGTTATGTTTTAAATTATGGGCAAGAAACAAATGCTAAACATTCTTATGAATAGCGACGCCATCTTAATAAATGAGATCCTTTTTAAATTGCTCAAAACTTGCGTGCAGCCTACGTCAGAGCTACCAATACACATGAATTTTGAGAAGCTGTATGTGTAAAAAAATTTAAAGCAAAAGTTGAACGTGTAGCTGCAGTGTTAGCACCAAATGAAATGTACATAGAGACCAGCTGAACCATATAGCAAAGATAGATAAATTATATTATTCATATTTATTTTTTATAAATATGTGGAACGTTGAGAAGAAGGGATAGTTGTTCATTAATTTAAATATTTTTAATGAGCCCTAGTCTTATATGCACCCAAAAAATGTCTATTTGTTTACTGCAGAAATATGGATTTTGTATTTTATTTATTTAGATATTCAACTTTCATTTTATTTCTGTATTATTACACATTTCATGACCCAGTGAAATTTTTACTACATACATCTTCGATTTGAGACCAATGACAATGTAAGCAAGACCCATCCAATGTCTGTATACAATTTCTATTTACATTTACACAGCGATGGCCTAGGCTGCAAGATTTATCCAACACATATACATTGTAAGCGAAGGTTGGATGGGTCCAACACAATATACATTGTAAGCGAAGGTTGGATGGGTCTAACACAATATACATTGTAAGCGAAGGTTGGATAGGTCCAACACAATATACATTGAAAGCGAAGGTTGGATGGGTCCAACACAATATACATTGTAAGCAAAGGTTGAATGGGTCCAACACAATATACATTGTAAGCGAATGTTGGATGGGTCCAACTATTATGGTGAATTCGGAGTGCAATAAGATGTATCTGAATGCCATTGATCTTGGAATGAATTTTAACTATTGCATAATTAAATTAGGAACTTCATTTTTTTCAATATTTTAATTTTTTATTGTTATATATATTAAATTAATTGTTATAATATGAGAAATAAAAAATAATTAATTAATTATAAAAGTTAAAGAAAATAATTGATAAAGTAATACATATGTATAAGTGTGAAATTTTGACAAAACACTTTAATTAAAATTTCCAAACTTTTCAAGAGAGCAAAAATAGAACAAAATGTTGAAAATTCAAATTATACTAAACGAAGCGTCTTTAAAATTTGTATTTATGACATGTAGATTATTTAGTTTTTCTCCATTTTTCTATTGTACGAAAGTTTGCGGAAGTGCCTGGCTTTATACACTTTGAAACAGTGTCTAATGTTTGTTTGGTAATCTTTTTCATTTGATCCTTCGCCCTTGGCAGCTTCTGAATTAAAGGATAGAGAATAAATAAATAACATTGTTTAGTATGACAATTTATTGTAAATATAATATTGTGAATTTACCGAAAATGGCCATATTTAAAAGTTTAAAATCTTTAAATGCTTTCTTATTTTTCGTCCCGTCATAATTATACGCTAATATAATAGGCATGTAAAGAATTTTTTGAAAATTTTCTACAAGCCCACCAGGGGTGATTATAATTTTAATGAGACTAACCTGAAATAAAAAAGGAAAAATAATTAATGAAATTGGAATAATATGTTGATCTCTTAGTTATCCTCACATATTTTTCGAAATCTGTTTCAATATTTTGCTCCAAAGCCGTCATATCTTCGTCAGATTTGATTGGGAAATTTGTCGTTTGGCGAACCGGAATATGGTCAGTTCTTCAGAATGGGCGCCAGTATTTACATTAATTTTCTTCTCTATTTCATCCAAGCGGTGGAAAAACTTCAGAGTCGGGTACGTTATAAAAATGTCCCATAATTGGCCACAAAGTTGTTCTAGAACTTTTGAAAAGGGGTAAACCATCTATTCCAATATCTAACAACAGTTCTTCTAATTGACCGGATACAATTTCGTTTTTCAGCGCAAGTACTCTACTTTTAATGCCAATATGATGATATTTTCCAGGTGCAACAGTCCTTATGATCATATCATTGTTATTAATAAAACTGTTGACCGAAAGTGCGACGTCCAACCCTTCTGACCGAAGAATCTTTAACAAGTCGTTACAGCATGTTTTCCCCCGGCAAGTATTTTTTATACCAATATGCTAATTTATTTTTCAATGGTTCTTCAGGAAACATTTCACAAACTGAAAATGGCTCATTGAAACATTCTTGATTGTTTTCGAAATTTAAATCAGTAAGATTATGCTCAGCATTTTCCATCGATGTAAATTCGGAATTTTGTTTCAAACGTTCACTTTCTATTTTCTTTAGTCTTCTTAAATTTCTTTTACTAAATCCACTCATTTTATTCCTTACAACAAATAAAAATACAAAACATACATACATATGTATATAAATTAACACATAAATAAAAATAAAACAGTCACTTACCTTTTTTAATTATTTTTATTTAATAATTTATAACAATATACCACAAAAAATGCCGCTAACACTTCACTTTTAAAAACACGTATGAACTTGATACAAATTTTACTTTGGAATAATAATAAAAATGAAAAAGAAAGAATAACGGAAAAATTACTTCAGAAAAAAGAACAAAATTCATAATTAAAACGAAATGACGTCATTTTGTACAATATGATACATTACAAAGCAGATGGTAATGCGATGCAAAATTTTTATTTGTGTTTGTTTTGATCTTCATTTCTAATAAACATTTAACTTTACAATTGGATGGGAAAAAGACAAATCCGAATCAGATGCGAGTTGTAAGGGCTTAACTATTTTCGTTTTATTTTCCCTATTGACATAATATTATACAATCGGATGCTTTCAGTTTGTAATGAGTAACCGGACTGCTGGGGAATTATCTAGTACAGGCAAATAAAAAAGAAATGAGAAAATTATTCTCGTAGTGTAATTCCACCAATCCATTCACATTCTCTCTTTCTGCCGACCACTGGCCTAAATATATGCTGTCTTTATTAGTAATGCAGTTGTAAAAATACTCTTGAAGCTATCGCTTAAACTCAGTGCCTGAAAGTAAACTACATATTGTGAACATTATTCCTTGTAGGAGAAGACTAATCCCCCGCCCCAAAAATTGATTATCAAATAACTTTGTCGTTTGTGGCCCAATTTTCAAAATTCTTTTAGCATATGCAAAGGGTCCATTATTATCGATATTTTTAAATAACTTCGTCGTTTGTTATTAACTTCCAAAATTCTTTTCTCATATGGAAAAATTCCGCTAAAATTTTTTTTAAAGTGGGGTTAAAGGCAGACTGCCCGCCCACCCAACATCGTCGGTTGAAATTCGGTATGTAGAATCCTATTTCCATGTTTAGGCCAACTTTGAAGGGATTTTTGTATATTCTGATGTTAAGGGACTAAAAAACTCTAAAAACGGGTGTAATCGGTAACCTAATATCTCAGAAACTAAAAAAGATAGAATAAAAATTACAAAAGTATTTAAATGCTGCTGAAAAATAAGCAGACATGTGTTTCGTACTCCTATATGTAGTTAAAGAGGGTAAAACCACAAAAGAAAATGATTTTGGTATTTCTTTTGCAACCATATCGAGCCTTTGGTGCAATACCGTAGTAACTCAAAATTACAAGGCCTCTGTGTAGAATGTCAAGAGATAGGTGATAACGAGGTATGTGAAAATCCTGTGGATCAGCATCCTCAGAGTCTTAGGTTTTACTTAAGGCGAAAACATCCGACCGATGGAGATAATCGTCAGCATAGACAGAGAAGAAGTTTGCCTTAGACCATATATGTTGCAGAAGTCAATTCTGAAACGGCCTGTCATAATTAACGCGAGCTGGGTATGCAGAAATGATCTTTGAGGAAATATATATCTAAAGGAAAAAAAGAGTATGGTTCTATCTCTAACAGTTCAGATTCTACAGCTACAAATGTCTGTATTGCCCCCAGCTATTTCCAACAATATTTATTTGCAATAATGAAATATTTCCTTTATGACAAGAAATTTACAAACAGAAAACATTACAAAACATGCCTCTTTATTTAAAAACTTGTAAAAAAATAACTTTAGTCAACGAAAATACTATCAAAAAGATTGCTCAAAACTTCAAATGCATTTTTCTCAGTTCACGATCTTTTTAATTACTACGGTATTGCACCAAAGGCTTGATATATCTCCTAAATTATTGACTATAGAACAAAGCTTTCTACGTAATCTTTTCTTCTAGAAAAAATTCGAGTGTGCGATCTTACTTTTGCGAAATTCGAAAATATATGGACCAGAATTATACCTTTGTACTTTTCTCCCATTTAAATAGTGCTTTTGATGTACATTTTTTACTAATTTTAAACACCGCCATGTTATGGGTATCAATTAAGACTCTTTGAAGGGAGCATACTGCTGCGTCTCCAAAACTATCTGACCACTTTTAGTGAAATTTAAAACATAGATATATCCATATTTAGCTGGACATATATACAGGGTGGCACAAAAGGAATTATATAGTTTGAATTCTTTACAACTTTTTTAATTATTATTTTTTCTTTGTTTTTCAGCATTTTGTGAAGAATACTTGGGGAATTAATTATGAAGCCTTCGAAATGAAATCGTGGCCATTACACCCGAAATCTTCTCTCCATTTATATCGAGCTTTCTCAGGGATCGCGCTATAAGCGTTGTTATAGACGGGATCACATCTAACGAGTTCAAGATTAATTCAGGGGTACCACAAGGCTCCATTCTTTCTCCTACCCTATTTCTTATTTTTCTTAATGACCTTCTATGTCATACTTCCAACCCTATCCACTCTTTCGCAGATGACAGCAGTATCTGCCATTAATATTCATTTGATCGTAAGCCGACATCAACTATGATCGCGGCGACGCGGCAGAATATGAATGACTCGCTAACAGGTGACCTCACGAGAATATCGGAATGGGGTCACGCGAACAGGGCCGATTTCAATGCCCAAAAGACACAATGCTGCATGCTTACCCATCACCGTATGCACGATCACGCTGCCTCATCTGTAATTATGGGCGGCATAAACATTGGAATCAGAAGCTCTTGATGTTCTTGGCATGAAAATCCAGTGTGATGTCCGATGGACTGAGCACATTTTTCAGGTCTCAAAGGAAGCATTCAAGTGCCTCGGTTTTTTAAGACGGTGTAAGACATACTTCACCCCATCTGATCTCCTTACTATTTATACCGCCTACATCCGACTGAAAATGGAGTACAACTCTCATGTATGGGCCGGTGCTTCAAAGACTATTTTGAAGTTACTCGACCGTGTACAAGAAAGGGCGAAGAAACTCGTAGGAGACAGTAGGGTAGCCAACTCTATTGAATCTCTTGAGCATCGACGCAACGTGGGGTGCGTTTCGTTGTCCTATCGTTACTATAATGAAATCAGAGAACTTGTTCCCGAAACACGGTCAATCGCGCGCACTACGCGATCATCATTCAGAGCGCATCCATTTGTGGTCGATTTGGCGGCGACTCGCGCTACGCATTACAGAGAAAATTAGTGTTTTGCCCGACAGCAAGTATGTGGAACGGACTTCCCGCAGAGATGTTTCCTGTCACTTTTAACGTGGGAAAATTTAAATCAAATGTCAATAAACACTACTCCCTCTATCCTCCTTCCCACAACCTAATTTCCTAGTTCCAGCACAATGCAATGCATCTGTAGGGGTCATCCCCTGAGTGCCGGTCCAAGAAAAAAAAAAAAGTTATGGAAAATATGCTGAAAAGGGCACGTATGTGCGAAACAGAAAATGGACATCACTAACTAATTGCAAAAAAATACCCAATAATATTTTGTATTTAAAAAAAAAAATTATAATAATCGCATAAATAAAAAAGTTAGAAACCATATAGCTCCTTGTATAAGCTATGCATTTTTTCAAAAATATAACCATGTGGGGCTGTGGCAGTTGATATATGCCTCTCCAAAGTTTTAATACCGATTTTAATGAAATTTAAGATATGGATGGAAGTTGGTGTAATGTCAACCTGCCAAAACTTCGCAATGTTATATGACGTGCTGTGAAAAAGTTAATGGGAAATTTTTTTGTAGTCAGTATTTTTATTAGAAAATTTAAAGGTGAAACTGTTTTGATTCCACGTATTCCAATCACTGCATCAAATTTGCCGTTTGAATTCAAACGTGTACAATTTCGAGTGTTGCCTTTGCAATTAACATCAGAGACGCCGCTACTGTAGAGTTGTGAATTAAGCTCTATCTTCCTACCACTCCCATCACCAGGCTATTCTCTACACTATTCCTCTTGTATTCCCACTATGTATTGCATATGTAGAAGATTTCCCCAGAGCACTGGTCCGAGATAAAAAATATGGAATGTGAATTCAAACTGATTTTGATATTTTTTTTTTTAATTTGCACACTGAAACGTATATGGGACTGCTAATTATTATATACAATTTTACTTCGCCGGCATTTCTATTGTAAAAATCGATAAAGGAAGGCGCTGTTAGCATAAATACTAATGCAGCCACGCTTATTTCCATGAGGTTAAGGCTACATTTAACTTAGTAAAAAAAATATTGCTTTAAAGATTTGTTTACTTTTTATTATATCATTTTCTAAATTTTCTAATTATCCCAATTCATCAACAAATTGAGATAAAATTTCGGCAAGTACATTATCCTCGTCGTCGCTACTGATGACATCGAAATTTTTTATTTCATTACTTTCATGAAACTTTTGTTTCTTTGTTACTGGTTCAAAAATTTTACGGTTTTTTGCGTCACTTTTTTCTTCATTTACTATGGCAATATCTAAATCATCTTCAACGTGTAACACAAATTGTGAAGATTTCGTAAAGTCTTCAATATTTTGATTGCAAGTAATAATAGGGTTTCTGGCTATCGGCTTGATGTCATCAATTTTGTTTTGAATTGATTCAATTTCTAGAATATTATCCACTTTATCCTTTAAAGATTCTATTCCACTAACACTAGCTTCAGCTATGAGTTTGCTCTCCATTTTGTGATGGTTTTTAGCTATTGTCACATTAGTTAAATGTGCCTGACTATCACATTCTATATCGTCATTTTCGAAGTTAGGAAATGAAGTATTGGTTGATATATTTAGTTTAAAAACTTCATTATCGTCTACGGTTATACCATTACACGACGAATTTGACAAATTGATTTCAAAATCTCGCATTAAATTCTCATGGCCCATCTTTATAAAGGTATTTCGTATATCACGTGCCTCAATTGTAAACATTAGGCTCTCTTTTTGTGGATGAAGTATTTTTTCAAGATTCTTTAATATAAAACCACATCGAATTCTAACTTTGAGACTGCTATCTCGTTCGTAAGCAGTTAGTATAATAGACAAAATCAATTCCGTAGGCGGTGGAGATAAATTATGTGTTTTAATAAGTATAGCATATAGTACGTTATACATTTCCAACCGGCAATTCTGATTACTGTACAAATCAGTAGGCTTCTGAGTAAGCTCATAAAATATCGCAGAAATTTGAATTATTCTCGTTTGCATCATCTGTAATAGAAGAAATGAAGTACGTAATGTAATAAATAAAGTAAATTTTTAGTATCATCATAAACGTTATTAGTTGTATTAATATATGAGTATAGAGTAACGAGAACATAATAAGCAAGGTTACATCATACGATGTTAATGTAGAAGTACATAACATACGTTGTTACTGCACGAACATACTATATACATATGTTAAAAAAAGTTAATAGTTTTTTTCATAGAACAACACACACAGAAAACATTTAGACGCGTTTGCTGCAGAAAATTACTTTTACCTCTTTAACGCGTTGTGTATTTTCGACAATTAATCAGCTGACAATAAAATTAAATATACTAAAAGAAATTTGGAAATCATGGAGGAAAAAAAAGAGGTGAAACAGTGTACAATATTGTAGAAAAACTGAAGTCAGAACTGTAGTGGTCCTGCAATTTATGCAAATTAATTTAGATTCTGTTACAAAAAGTTTTTCTTTTAGTGTTTAGTTATCATAGTTATGAATTATAGAAAAATGCAGCGAAAGGATTTAATAAAAAATAAGTTTCTTGTTGCTTTTAAATAAAAGTTTCCAAAAAAAATATTATCAGGTATATGTCATGAAAATCGATTTCGATCCGATTCGAAGAGTTGTGATGGTATCATTTATTTCTGTTTTGTTTTGTTCGCCTTTTTCTTTTATTGACAAACAGAATTCGATTTCAGTTTCCATTTGGTTCTATGGACATATACAAAAATAAAAATACGGGAATCATTAGTCTTTGCAGGCTATCGCCGCAAGATCCCGCTAAGTTTAATCCATTCGAAGCAAATTTGCAGCATTCGACAAGGTTTTTAAGTCCGGAAAAATTAATGAGTATCGAAAGTCAATTTGACAAGAAATTAAATCCTAAAAATCGGAGTTATTAGAAAAAAAACATTTTTCGAATATTTTCGTCAACGTATGTCTCGAATAAATCACCCGATTTTAGTCAAATTAGCAGCAATAGACGTCTCATTCTAAGATTAAGAGCTAATTAGATTCTGAACTCGATCGACTTAGTAATTTAAAATTTATTACGAAAAAGCATTTTTTAAAAATATCTGTTTACATATTGTATGAAAAAACACAAACTGACAAATATTTTTTTACCCAATATTCGCATAACATTTTTTAAAAAAAATACCGTCTTGGAAAATGATTTCTGTGTATTGCTACAACAAATTCTTTCCAACCGACCTTTAGGAATCTTAAGCTGGCTTATCATTCGTTTAGCAGTGGAATTGATTTGATTAAATTTTTTAATATCCATGAACAGTATTCCGCACCCCAAAAAAAAATTACTCCTTATACCCCCTTTCTTTATATCTTTGGCATTTGCATTCGAATCGTAAAGAAAGATATATAAATTTTTTATGTTTATTATGTTTATGTTTTATTCTGCATCAATTCCCATTTGCTTCCAGTATTCCGTTCTAGTATACATATCTCTGTTTCTACACCCTAATGTCAGAAAATTAAAGCTCGTAAAAAACAATAAAGTTTTGCTAAGAAAGTAATTCGGTAATTCCTATAGAACAGTCAGCATTTGCAGTCTGATCTACCTGAGTATGATGTAACGAAATTGTGTCTCACTCTAACCCGTTCGCTACCAAACAAATGCAAATGACATTTGAAATCACGGCAAACAATCATCATGTAAACGGTTTGTTACTAAAATCGTAATACATGGAATAATACCGTTACTACTCTCTTACTTTGTTTTGCCATTATTATTCGTTTTACCCGTGAAATAACTGTTGGAATTGCAACTATATTTTGCTATATTTATTAATTGCGTTTTGTCTGTTTCAATTATATGATCAAAAAATTTTAAAAATGTCTTTTACTGTCAGTGAATAGTGAATTAAACGACAATAAATTACCAACGAAGTGCGATATTATTAATTTCTTCTGGTATCTGCGGCATAATGCTGATCGAAGTCGAAAGTTGAATGCTTTAAGTAAGAAGTTTTGAAAAGTATTAGCATTTTGTGGCAGCGCGGTGGCATTCCAATTATGTCGATAACAACTTTGGATAAACTTCTGACTGAGTACTACAAAATGGTTAATTATCCAGTGAAATACAATTTAAATGACTGGAATGGATTGTTCTGGATTTCGCGTTGTAAGTGCTGCTTTTTAACAAATATTCCACGCAATTGCGCGCCCTCTGATCAAATCCCAGGCGATTGTGAAAGAATTCTTCATCAATTAGTGCGGTCTACGATTGTTAACTTTAGATGATATTGTTGATGCGATGTGGATGAAAAAGGGCGGTATACAAATGTCATTTTCAAATGGCGACTTCGTACCACATAGCGATGAAGAGCAGGAATTCGACATTGCATTGCGTAATTTTAGTTCAGCTTTGGATCGCAGTATCACCTCAGTTCGCTACGGTGCCTTACTTGTGACCATGTTAATGAAAGATTTAAAATTATCGATTACCACCAAAGCCAAAGAAGAGTTATCTGTAGAAACAGCCAAAATATAACTCAGTTCCGTGACAACAAAAACAAAATATTTCGAGAACGTTTAAAGTTTCGAAAGGAAGCAAGAGTTGCTGCACGATGTAACTATTAACTATTAACGTGTATCTCTTTCGATGGCAAGAAGGAGCCAACTTTGAAAAGAGTAACGGAGGCAAATGTGATGCGAAATGTTGTTGTGAATGAAGCACATATCACCATTGTGAAAGAGCCAGATTTCAAATTCATGGGCTATGCTACGCCCACTGACAGCACTGCTTTCGGAGCATCGTGGATTACTTGACTAGTGAAAACTTCAATATTGATCACTTAATTGTTGTTAGTTGCGATGGAACTCCTACCAACACTGGCTATAAAAATGGAGTCATTGCGAGGATGGAGCGGCATTTACAAAGGCTATTGCAATGGTTTGTGTGCCTTTTTCACCTTAAGGAGTTACCATTAAATGTTGCTTGGCAAACAGAAAGGACCTGTAATCTGGCGTGGAAGTAGCGGAGATGGCATTCAGAATTGCATGTACTATTTCGTAAGTTTAATATATTATTAGTTTTTAACTAGACTTGATTGTGCTCCACATCAATCAATACATCAATTTAAATGTAAACATATACTTAATAATAGTTCGGTATTTTTAATGCTTACTCCGTCTGGTCAGATAAAAAAAATTTTCGAGCGCACTACAATGGAAGAAATGCCAGCGAACATAGAAAGATGGAATGTTCGAGGCGACCAGCTTGTGATAATGTGATAAGAGATTAGCTAGCCAGAAGCCCGGTGCTATTAGCAGAGCACGCTGGTTAACAACGGCCTCGCTATTATGTAACGTATCCACAGCCCTCGACGATATTGGAAAAACTGGCTCAGTTCGTTGTCAAAGTTTATGCGGCAGTCTGGGTTCTTGTGAAAACCACTGGCAATTCACGGAATTTACCACGTTTTTCAATACTTAACTTGAATTCGTCAGTTGCCGGAAGACATTCAACAGGCCCTCCGTCCAGTCATCGAAAATAACTCGTGCTTTTCACTAAGAAAATGTTTCGTTATCAATGATTACAGACCAAGATCTCTTAGTACGTTGAAATGGCTATACTAAGATTTTGTCCGCGCGCAATGAGGCAACAGGATGCATTCGTCAAAAGCTCGATCCACAAATTGGTAATTTCGTAAACTTCTAGAGTGACTCTTACATTGATATGATCAATTGGTCCAAATTGGAATTGACAGAGCCTCCCTGCTTGCAGTTCTACACATAAGACCATTTGAAAGCATTTCAGTATTCAAACGATATAATCGATAAACCAGGATAGTAGGAAAATAACTGAATTTAATACTTTACTTTGATAAAAGTAATTATTTTTCACAGCTTACCCGTGCCATTCACAAAACAACGAGCGTTTTGTTCATGTAGTACATGAATCTTCCAAGGCGGTCACCGATGACTAATGCATGAGCCATATTTTTTCTAAGCTAGAGAGCCGCCAAAAGTGCAGCCAACTTGAATCACGTCGAAATATGATTGATCAAAATTTCCAATATATTATTTTAACTTGATTTTTAATTTGAGAATAATACAATTTTAAACTGTTTCTGCTGGAATTATCGAATTACTTCTTTAATTTCTGACATTAGGCTGGTAGAAACAGAGATCTGGTGGATAAATACTATAAAGGAATATTGGAAGCTAATGGCCATTGATACAGAATATGCGGCTTCTCGAGACAAAAACATTGATATATCATTCTTTAAGATCCGACTGCAAATGTCAAAGATATAAAGAAAAATTTAAAAAGGGGACCCTGTCTAAAAATATGTTATATTAGAGGGCGTACGGTGCACTTTTTTATGCCTCCAAGGTGATACTGTCTAATACACAGCACAAAAATATTTATTAAACCTAAAAATATTTTCAAGAACAGGTCAAATTTTCAACTTGATTTGAGTGATTAATTATTAAAATTGATGCCGATAAAATAACCGATATTTTTAATGCTATTAAAATTCAAGCAAATGTTTACTTTTTAAACCAAAAAGTTGGAATTTGACATGAAACGATTAAAATTAAAGAAAAAAAAAATGGAAAGTAAAACCGTTAATTTTTCATCACATCTTATAACAAAGCGTTCGTTTTCAACATTCGAATTACTTAAAATCTATTCGATTTTCATCACAAACCTGAATATTTCTAAATTTGTGCCGCTTCAAGATAGGTAATATGGTTTCCTGCAACTCCCATAACGTTACCACGGATGGCTAACCAATTTGTTTTCAAATAAAAGTGTTTATTTAAAAGAATTCGGAAACAAATTGACATCATACTTAATGCAATATGGTGTCAATTTAATACGACCAATGTCCTTAGGATTGGCAACGTATTAATTAATTTGTATACAATAATTTCTAGTTTGTGGTTTAAATATTGGGTATGTTCTTAAATGCAAACAGACAATAATTTTACTCAACTTTTAAATTAGTAATCAACTTGAACCTACTTTTTATTATTATTTTTATTAGGTACCTAACCCACTAGTTTTATTGCGTAGGCGGCTTAAGGACTGTCACCAACATGGTACTTCCCAAAACGACGAACCCTACACAAAAGATTTTCTGCGTAGCTGGGCTTAAGTATTTTATCCGCCATATAATATACAATATACAGGGATAGACATACGTTTGACCGCACTTACTTTTTTTTTAAGTTGTTTTTTTAAACTCTTTATTATAACAGTTACATTATTTTTTGTTTTTTTATTTACATTATGAAGCGTAGTTTACAAAACAATAGCAATTATTAGTGTAACGGTTATTTTATAGAAAATATGCATTCTTTTGTAAAATTGTTGCTGTTATTCGTAAGACATTCGTTTGAACGCATTAATAGGAAATGGTATTTAATTTGTGAATTTTGACTTGTAAACAAGTGTTTTTGTAATAATTTGATAACAAATTTAATTTAAATAAAAAAAATATAAAAAATTGCAGAATTTTAGTAAACCGATTAGATATGGGTTCAGGAAAGCGGTTAAATGATACTGAAAAAGATTTAATCGATAACTTAAAGAAAAATAGCTTATCAAATCGAAAAATTGCTGGAATAATAATGCGTTCTGAAAGAGTAATAAGAAATTACTTAAAACTTGGCAAAAAGTATGGCATTAAAGCTCCAACGAAGGGATCATCCAAAATTACGACCCGTCAGAAAGGACAGATTCGCCATGAAGCAACTCGAAACCGCTTATCTTGTAGGGAAATAAAAGACAAACTTGATCTTCCAGTTACTACGCAATCCATAGCACGTGTTTTGAATGCGACCCCATCGATAAAATGGAAAAAAATTAAGTCGAAACCGCGACTAACTAAAGTACACAAGGAGAGACGTCTTAGCTTTGCTCAAGCACACGTGTCATGGACTGATGAATGGAAAAGTTATTTTTAAAGATGAAAAAAAATTTAATTTGGATGGTCCACATTGCTACAGTTGTTATTGGTATGATTTAAGGCAATCGAACGTAGTGCGATCAAAGCGAAATTTTGGTAGAGGAAGCGTTATGGTGTGGGGAGCATTTTCTTATAACTTCAATCTTCCTATTTTTTTATAACCACCAGAATGAATTCAGAAATGTACCTGGAACTTCTAGAAGATGTGCTTATTACAAAACTTGACGAAAATTCTAACAATGAATATATTTTCCAACAGGACAACGCGCCAATACATGTATCGCGAAAATGTACAGAGTGGTTTTCTACCAAAAATATTAATTTACTTCCATGGCCGGCATGCAGTCCGGATTGTAACCCAATCAAAAACTTATGGGGAATCCTTGCAGCTAAAGTTTAAGAAAAGGGAAGGCAGTTTTCGACTGTTAATGAGCTGAAAGAAAAAAATCAAGGAATGTTGGTTGGGTATTGAAATTAAAACCCTTCGAAGTCTTGTAAACTCAATGCCAAATAGAATATTTCCAGTTATTAGAAGTGGAGGCGGTCCTACTAAATATTAGTACATAATAACTTTTAATATTTTTTAAATAATTTTAATTTTTTTTTCATTTAAAAAAAGCTGCGTTTACGCATTACGAATATGAAATATGTTTAAGATTTGTTTACTATTGTTAAGCTAATAAATCACTTAATCGGTTTGCTAAAAAAAAATAATTAAAGCCCTTTTAGTTTCCTTTAAAATAAAAAAAAAACATAGTGCGGTCAAATGAATGTCTATCAAAAATTTATATTTATATCATTCACAAACACAAAATGGGACTTCAGAGGCTCACAACTTCAAAACTAAGGATTCCGAACATTTTATCTTTATTACTTTATTATTTCTTCTTATTTCTAAATTTTCTATAAGGTTGCATACTAATTTTTCTTTTCTGGACGGGGCGCTAAACTTGATTAAGCCGTCGTGTCACCCTAAAAATATTTGAGAATTACGAAATAAACAAACAAAAACAAACCAAATAGCTTCTTTAAACATTTTCCTTATACAACAGGTAGCAGATTAATATTTTCAAACTTAAATAAAAATATAATAATTGACACAAAGTTTTATTAAGAGCATTGAACGATCGAATGGAAATGCGGATTTTATTTTTTAAAGAGTACGTCATCCAGATCCTTCAGATCCTCTTTTAAAATTTCATGAATAATTGCTCTTGGAAGTCACACTGAGGCTGCTCTTTTCCGTATTGAAAGTCGCGGATTTTCACGCAAATTGCTTTCAACCAGTTCAATGTTTTCGGGAGTCTCTGAAGATCGACTGGACCCTGGCCGTGGGGCATTCATAGCCGAAACAGTTGTGTGGAATCTCTGTACCCACGAACGAATTAAATTTACACTCGGTCCATCACTTATTCGCCGAATACCGAAGTTTTAACAAAATTGTCGACGAGCAATTACGTAAGAATCATTACTCTTAAAAAATGTCTCCACAGCGAACGCACGGTGCTCACTCGACCACTGCGACATCGTGACTGACAAATCCATACAATTGATAATTCCAACGGCGCCACTCTCCCTCCGCACCGTTTATTACTTTTTGAAATAATCGTAATTAAAAATATATATTTCCCACGAGACACCCTGTATTACCAAACATTAGCGAAGAATCGCTTTCAGTTGCTCAAAAATATAAAACACAAGATATTTTCAGAATCAATAAAAACCAATGATTGAATTTATTTAAATTTTCGTTAATAAATACTATGAGAATAAGTCTTATGGCCTATTTCTGAGCTAAGAAAGATAACTTAAGCGAACGAAAAGCACTCGCTCGAATTCGAATCAATTTGGATTTCTCATTGGCACTCACTTTCTTTCGCACTAAGTTACGTATGTCAATTTTGGTATCTTACGTTTTAATAAGTAGAAGCAATGCCATATCATAAATTATTATATTCTGTTAAAAGTATTAAAAAATACTACGAAGTTATTCTAAAGCTAATACAACTGCGTGTAAGTGTGATCAGCTGGTGGAAAGTATCAATAAATAAAAGGGTGAGAAAATTTAAAAAAATATTTGTAAATTTTGTGTTTTTTGTTTTAATTTTATAAAAGTGTTTCAGTTGCTGCATTGTTGACTTCTTTAAACTGAAAAAACAATTATTAAATACATACATTCATATGTATATCATATGAATAGTTTATACTTACCACTTGTTATCCATTTGTAAATACTTTTTTATTGTACTTAGATTTTTTAGTATTATTTTTTATTCTTCTTTTTTTATTTACAAGTATGTATACTCATATGTAAATTCTCTTACGAAAGCAAAACCAAAAGTGAGTGATTTTGACATTTCATTCTCAGTGTTGACAACACGTTCTTAACAGAGAAATCGGATTTTATATGAAAACACTTACGTTTTCATTCGAGTTCTAGATCGAGTCACTGTTCGCATAGAAAGTGTGTAGAGAAATCGAAATCAATGTTCTTTCTCATAGAATGCGAATGAAAGCGTTCTTTCTTAAATCAGAAATAAGCCCTTAGACTTCCTAGCTTATTCTACCTTATTGTAACATTGCATTATCTCTTTCGGTATCATGGAAATGTAAGGTATTTTGAATGTATATTTATTAATTGACCAGTCATCGAAAAGTGTAAAGAAAGTGCACTCTACTCAATATGATACTCAAAAGTATGTCACTCAAATAAAACATTTGGTCAGCATATGTTGTTATTGATTTTGTGTCGATTTGTATTGCAAGCATAGTACACTCTAAGAGTTGTTCTATAACCAGTATAAGATATATATGAAGTACTACACTACATGTGAGGTACACTACAATTTTATTTGATTATATATCTATTAAATTTTTCTAAACCTTTCTTACAATTTTTTTTTTTTTTATCTAGGACCAGCACTCAGGAGATGACTCCTACACATGCGAAGCATTGTGCTGGGAACTATAGGAAAGGGATAGTAGTAGAAACGACAGGAGGTGAAGCTTAATTAATTATTTTACAGCTCTGCTTTCGCACGTTCTTTTGTTTTTATACTCGTAGCAGTGCTGAAGCTTCGGTTTAGTAGCAATTTTTTTATTATTATTTTACTTCGCCGGTGCTACACAATACCGACGAAGGAGGGCGTTCTGATGTGATTGTGGATTGCTATCAGCTGAAGCCGGTTTTGTTCAGTGACCAGTGACTATGCCTTCGCCACTGAAACCTTCCGACAACAACTGACACACAAAGACACACGAATGCACATCAGAAAAATGCGAGATGTTTATTTTTATTTTATTAGTTACAATTTAGTTACGGATAAACTATGTTATATTCAATATGGAATAATTTTTGTCATTTGTGGAATGTTAGGGAGAGCGACAGGCAAGAATAAATTGTAGGGTACAATTATACGAGGGACAATATAATTTATGGCAACATTTCTATCAATGCGTTCGGCATTTAAGTCGACTGGGTGGGAAAATTAAAGCCAAGTTCTTTCGTTATTCTTAATTATTTACCATTCAACCATTAAAATATATATACATTGTGACGTTATAGGGAAGTGATTGTGTATGTATATTAGGGTTGTTCATAGGCTGATTCATAAAAAAAAACTTTGAATTTTTTTATGGGCCAACCGGAATATAAAGGGTGGTTAAATTTCAAGGGCCGATGTTGATTTTGAATAAAACACAAACTATTTAGGAAATTATTGTAATTTTATTTTATTATGATATATTGGTATTACTCAATTATGTATGGAACAAAATATCGGCCAAATGGGCGCCGCGACCACGGCAACAGTGGATGATCAATTTTCGAAGAAAATCATCTTCAGTGATGAGGCACATTTTCACCTCAGTGGATTCGTCAATAAACAGAATTGCCGCATTTGGGCGAATGAGAATCCAAGAGTGATTGTCGAAAAACCAATGCACCCACAAAGAGTGACTGTTTGGTGCGGTTTATGGGCTGGCGGCATCATCGGGCCGTATTTTTTCCAAAATGAGGCCGATCAGGCAGTTACTGTGAATGGTGTTCGCTATCGTGAGATGATAACAAAATTTTTATGGCCCGAATTGGAAGATATGGATGTGGACGATATGTGGTTTCAGCAGGACGGTGCCACTTGCCACACAGCTAACGAAACAATGGCTCTTTTGCGCAACAAATTCAATGGCCGTGTTATCTCACGTAATGGCGATGTCAATTGGCCGCCAAGATCATGTGATTTGACACCGTTGGACTTTTTTCTTTGGGGTTATTTGAAAGAAAAGATGTACGTCGATAAGCCAGCAACAATTCAAGAGCTAAAGGATGAGATAATTCGGCACATTAACGGCATAGAACCTCCATTATGCCTCAGGGTCATCGAAAATTTGGACCATCGGATGGAGGTGTGCCGCCGTGGTCGCGGCGCCCATTTGGCCGATATTTTGTTCCATACATAATTGAGTAATACCAATATATCATAATAAAATAAAATTACAATAATTTCCTAAATAGTTTGTGTTTTATTCAAAATCAACATCGCCCCTTGAAATTTAACCACCCTTTATATTAAGCACCGTGAAAAAATCACGTAAGATTTTTTTAAAATTTTTCTATTAAGGTTTAGGGGTCGCTACCGGTCCTCGAACTTTGGCGTTTTTGAAAAAGCTTGCTGCCTTTATATACATACTTTTCCATGTGGGTTTGTATTAAAAAAATAAATTTTATGCACACCACTATTGAATAAAAATTTAAAAAAGAGAAAAAATGGTTTTCAGTATCTGTTTCTGAGACGATTTATCGACTTTTGTCCAATCGTCCTTCCGATTGTAATTTAAAATTTTTTTTTTTTTACAAAAGTTCCTTTTAAGTGAAAAGTACATCAAGCAGGTAAGTCGTCATGGCAAAATAGGTAATGTGGACTCAACACTTTTAAGAATGAATGCGAAATACGAAAAATGGTATAATATAAAAGAGATTCGCGAAAATAAAATGAAGGAGCGTGAGAACAAGTTTATTGATAATATTAACAAGCGGAGTCGAATTCTACTATCGTATTCGTCAAGTGATGATGACCATTCATTATCTACTTTCAATGGTTCGGAACCAGTGGCTAAGAAAAAGATGTATAGAGGTAGAAAAAAAATGTTAAATTCAAATTTAGCTGTTAGTCTTGACGTTATAAAGTAAAGTAATCGTAAAGCTGCAATTGTTTTGACAGAAACAGTCAAACACATTGGTGGCGATCCTTCAGAATATAAGCACTTCTTCTATACGTCGACAACGAATTGGCTTTCGAGAAAATATGGTAGAGTCTTTAAAAAGTAAGTTTAATCCTGATGTTCCACTTACTATTCACTGGGATGGAAAAATGATAGAAGATATCATCGGAAGTGAAATCGTAGAACATCTTCCAATTCTGGTGTCTGGTATGGGGGGGTCGATAAACTTTTCGCAGTGCCAAAACTACCTGCTGGAACAGGAGTTGCAGCTGCGTCGGCAGTTTTTGACACATTGCTAGAATGGAATCTTAGCGAAAAAGTCACATGCATGAGCTTTGGCACAACTGCCACAAATACTGGAAGAAGAAATGGTGCATGTATTTTGTTAGAAATAATGGAAATAATGCTTGAAGCTGTGTTTCGCCAAGCACTTGGTACTTCAACTGGCCCTGAAAAATTGATATTTAAAAGATTCAAATTATGCTGGAGCAAAACTAATCGGAAAAACTTTAAATCAGGAATTTCTGATCTTTTTGTTTTAAAAAAAATTAAAAATATTACTGATGACACCATTTGTTACGTCCAAAATCAGTTAAAAGATTTTCAACCTCGAGATGACTACAAAGAGCTACTGAAGCTATCTTTAATATTCTTAGGAGGTATTCCCGAAACTGGAATGCCTTTTTGAGCACCTGGAGGTCTTCACCGGGCTAGATGGATGGCTAAAGCCATTTATTGTTTGAAAATTTATTTATTTAGAAATGAATTCAAGCTAACTGAAAGCGAATCAACCTCAATTCGAGATGTTTGTATATTTGTAGTAAGAATTTACATAAAGTATTGGTTTGTAGCCTCATCAGCAGTTTGCGCGCCAAGAAATGATCTACAGCTTTTAAAGGACTTAAAATATTATGAAGAAGTAAATGAGTTGATTGCAACTGCAGCTATTAAAAAATGTTTGGTCATCTTGGGTACTTATCAGAAGAGCTTATTGCATTCGCCTTATTTGACGACCAAGTTTCTGTTGATACAAAAAATAAGATGGTGGCCGCTTTAGATGTTGAAGGGCCGGAAAACCCTTTAAAAAGAAATAACATTAGATGCCAGTCTAATAAATAGCAAATAATTAGAAGATTTTGTTTCTAAAAACACTTTTAGATTTTTTAGCATAACCGGGATTTCATCGACTTTCTTAAAGAAGGGTGTTGAAGATTGGGAAGAAGATGAGGATTACGTAAATAGCAGAGACATAGTTCGTTCTATGAGAGTTGTTAATGATATAGCAGAACGAGGTGTAGCACTCATTGAGGAATATAATAAATTACATACCAACAATGAAGAGCAGAAGCAGTTTTTATTGTTGTTGGTAAAAGAATTTAGACAAAAGTACCCAAATTCAAATAAATCAACTTTGCTCCAATAATTATTTGTAAATAAATATACAAAACTTAATAATTCTTTGAAGGTAAAAAAATATTTTATGTTTATCAGCAAAAATTTCATGAATTGGCTGCTTTTAATTTACGTTAAAACATTAAAATTTCTTTTTAATTATTTTATATTTTAGTTTCATGTAACCTATTTTAAGATTTTTATTTAAATATGAATTTTATCCGATTAATTTTGAAATAAATCTTTTCAAACATATTAAAAATATGCCCAAAATTCTCTTATTTGCGGGGGATCATAGTACCACTATTAAAATACACACAGTAAATAATTAAAATGAGGGGTGGCGAGGGGATTGGTTTTTCGGTCACGGTTCTTTTGTTATCATTTCCTTTAGATTAGAGACGAATCTGAACAAATATGTTGTATTTAACGTTTTGAATTTTTCCTTTAATTTTCGTGTCCAAACCGAAGGACGGACCAGAGTTAAAATTGTCTCAAAAAGCGATTCTGACAAAAAATTTAACACATTACAAATCTGCATTCAATAATGTTATGAATAAAATTTATATATTTTTGTTTTATTTTTTTTGATACAAACCCACATGGAAAAATATGTATATAAAGGCAGCGATCTTTTTCAAAAACGCCAAAGTTCGAGGGCCGGTAGCGACCCCTAAACCTTAATAGAAAAATTTTAAAAAAATCATACGTGATTTTTTCACGGTGCTTAATATATATTTCGGTTGGCCCATAAAAAAATTCAAAGTTTTTTTTTATGAACCACCCTAATGTATATATGTTAAGAGTCAGGGACAATGGGTTGAGAACCAAATCACCTCTGATTAAGCTAGTCAGTGAGTGAGATAGTATTGCCTCTTGACCACCTGTTATGCGCCAGAATATATGCTATTATAAATCCACAATTATTATTTTAATCTAGTTAATTGACGCATAACAGTAACTATGAGGGCAGCTTGATAACTCCGTGACTATTTGAATAAAAAATTGTTTTAAAAATGTCTAAATTTCATTAAAATCGATTTCAACGTTTCGGAGGGGCAGAAATTTCCCCCTAGCCCCACTCGTGGTCCTATTTATTATACTATCCTGAGCAAAGACGAATCCAAAATGCGAAAAATCGTTGAAATCGGTTCAGCCGTTCTCGAGTTATAAATGGCGTAACTAACATGTTTGTCTTTTATATATATAGATTTGAGTTATTTTGTTTAATAAATAAGAAAATTTTATGTGTACCTTTGTTTCAAATGTGTAATTTAGAACACAATCATGTGGAATTTCTGAATTCTTCATTGGCAACATTGAGTGATGGGCAAAACCAGGTCGCCGAGCCTTTGTGTTTATTCTTCTCTTACGTAGGAGTGCACACGCATTGTTGAGAAATAAACAACATTAAATTTATCATTCTCAAATTGCACTGAGTGCTGTCAGAAAAAAAATTTTTCCCTCTTTTTTTCTTATTTGCACAAAATTATTTTGAAAAAGCATAATCTTTGCTTCGTTACGGTCACTCATATTATACACAAACGCATTTTCACACCTAATTATTTATACTAAATTAAATTATACTAATTAAATTCGCTGCTCTCACAGTGCCCAGTAGTGGGCACAGTAGTACGGCTATAAAAGGTATTACAAAAAACGTGTTTGCCTATTAATATAATAATGATTAAGAGAATTACTTATGAAAAATTTATGCAGATTCTAAATTGTACTCATCATAGTCCATCTTTTTGCAAATTTTGCCTGGTGGTGAATAATCCTATGAAAAACATATATTGAATTCACTTTTTAGAAAATGTCCTACTTTTTTATCTACCATGACATTGGCACCATCAGAGCAAAACTTATACTAATCTGTAAAATAAATGTTGTCAACAACAAGTTTGCCTTTGAAAATTTTAAATTATGTGTGTCAGTAAAAATGTTTCTCTGGCGATACCGTTTTGCAGTGAGACAAAATAATATAACTATAACTGAGCGCATAATGATATGGTAGAGGTTGCCTATCACTGCTTTAAAGTCTCGGTTGTTTTACTGGCAACATTTCTTGGAACATGTCTTTCTGCATTTGTTTCATTTTTGAAAATATACCATAAACAAAGCATCAGTTGTATATACCACTACTAGAAAATAATTACTAAAAATGGCTACTAAACCAAAGCTTTAAATCCCCTGATTGCCGGTCCAAGAAAAAAAGAAAATTATTTATAATTTCCAACTATCGCTATTTTTAATTGTTTCCCCCCGCAAATTTCAAAAGCTCCACACAGCACGACGATTTCAAAGTTAGGTTAATAAATAAACTCAATAAAATTTATTATTGAGGAGGAAAGCATATCCATACAGTACTATTATGCTAATTCTTATTAGGTCATCAGTGGGTTTTTCGAAAAACGTTTCTCTTTTGCATCATGATTGTAATGTAATTAGTAATGGTTTGGTCGTTGGAGTACAACGTTTTTGAGGATCAGATTTATTGATAGCCGTATTTACTATATTATTGAAAAAATTAATCAGATTGTTGATTCGGTTGAAATTAGTTATAGGTGTGATTTTCTATTACCGGTAAGTTCAGACTTATTGATTTTCGGAAGCATCTCCAATTAGCTCTGTTGTATGCGTAGAATAAATTGACTTACTTCTGAGACATTCCCACTACCTATGCTTGCAATTAAAATAGCCTCCTAAAATCTCTGTCTTTTGGTTTTCTGCTAACTTACGAATATAAGATGTAAGGTTATTTATTATTGTTACTGCGTCCCCTTGACCCTCCTTGAAAATAACATGAATAACAGTCAATGAAATAATTTCCACAGTTAATTCTAATATCAATATTTTCAATACCATTGATGTTTTTAGGTAGTAATAACTGATACTTAATACTTTTCTTAATTAATATGGCTACACCTCCTTCCACGCCAGTTTGTCGGCCGCATCCGTAACAAGAGTAGATCTTGTATATTATTGATAGTTAGCAAATGTGGACTTGGTTTTTATTCAAAAAGTAGAAAAGTTCGTTTTTTGCGAATACTATGGGCATTCCCTTGTACTAACTTAAATTTGTGTTTATTTATACAGAAATGTACCAACAAGAATGTGTAATAACTTCAAATTGGTCTCTCCGAGACTTACAGTCTTTAAGATTAGACATTAGCTCGAAGGTGAGGTTTTTTAATGCTTGAAAAGAAGAGATCGTTTTTACTGTTAACATTCTCATGAGGTGGAGTACACGATTGATTATTACTAATTCTTGCTGTGCTAGGGCATCTACCACCGTCGATTTAAGGTGTTGGGGAAATTGTTCTTCTATTTAGCCCATTAATGAACTCTATTTCTTTCCGCCTAGGGCTCCCGTTGAAGAATTTTTTTTATATCTCCTATTGGGACATTCTGAAGACCATTTCCACGCATAATAGTTGTTGCTTTATATTCTACAGATTTGTGGTTACCGGCACAGGAGCACAAAAGAGTTTAAATCTGCATCGACTGGCACCGTGACCATACATCTGCCAATTGTAGCACTGCGTTCGCTTTGACTTATTGGGCTGTTGATATCCCCATCGTATTTTTATATAGTTGACCATTGAGTCATTCTGTCTCACCTCCCTCAACGTTATTAATTTCTGCTTGAAATATACGATACAGATTATGTGTTCCCTGGAGTTTCCCTTAGATATGGTAGCAATTTTCACATCGGCACACTTAAGGCCTAAATATCAGATACGTGCCTTTATAAGAGATGCAGGACATTACATGGCGATCACACTTCAAGCTAATCAGTTGATTTAATAGCAAAGTATACTTGCTTAAATTAATTGAAAATATAGCAATAGATCGTAGATATATACAGCTCATGCTAAGTTTCAAGCTATAGAGGAAAATAGTCCTTTTTCGCATTAAGTCGTCCTTCAAATATCTGGTACTATATGAACCAGCCCTGGTATGAAATCCTGCATGAACTTGCAGAAGCCGAATAACGCTGGCAGAAGATATATCCGGAAGAAAGCCACGACTGTCAAAACCAACAATTCTGTCCTGTTGACCAAAGCCAGGAAAATTGAGAACGAAGAGAACAAAACGGCCAGCCTTATCTAACAGAAGTCAAGAAGGCGCAACAAATGTTAGATAGAATATTTTCGATAAAATATATTTTGAAAAAATACTATAGAAAATACATATCTTGGATTGTATTGCTTTCATCACTCCAATGATTGCGATTCTCGATCTGAGGATATTGAAACTTGTAAAATTAATCATAAGAGATTGTTATAAATGGAATTCAGAGACCCATTGACTCAGATCACAATTAACGCAAAAAAAGAAAGGGAAAATCAATAGATGGATAAACTAAATGTTGTTTTTGCCAAATATATAGGCAATTATAATTTTAACTAAAATAATCTTTATTAAAATAAAAAAAATATTCACTTTTATAGAACTATTAAGAAAAGATTTGATTGAAAAATGTTAACTAATTTAATATGGGTGGAATACGAAATAGAATTAAACCTAAGAATCCAATTAAAAGGCTTTACACGGCGGAAACTATAAATGAGAAAACATTAGAAATTGAGAACATAGAAAAGGATTTAGTAAATTGTGTTGTATTAGAAGAACAAGAAAATGCAAAGATATTGAAGAAGTTTACAGTGTTGATAAGAGAAACCATATTATTGAATCAACATACTGAAAGAAAGTATAGTCAAGAAAAAAACTTAATCATGGCGAATTTAAATATTAACGAATTATTTCTGATAATAAAATTGATACCCAAATTTACCGGTAGATCCAGTAAACAGAATGATTTTATTACAAATTTACAAATAGTGACATTGACTATTGCGGCGGAAAAAAGCACATCCTTCTTCAATTTCATTTTTAAATCTAGAATAGAATTGCGAGTGCAAAACAGATTAAAACAAACATCAAATTTCAAATCTACTTATACATAAGCCATTGAAAAGTTAAACCCAATACTGAATGTAATAAATTATACTACTCAGATAGATGGTAACGTATTAGGAATCGCTAATAAGATAGAAAGTCTTATCATAAAACTAAATGCAATACAGGAATCCCGAGAAGGGGAACTCAATAAAACCTCTATAATTAGTACGAATAACAAAATAGCATTCAATGCATTTCTGAATGGATTAGCAAATTCACAAATTATAACCAGAACTGACCAAATCAAGTCAAGTAAGAAGATTTACTGAGGCGGTCAAAATAGCAAAACGAGTTTTCTCAAGAACAGTCCAGCAACAATTATTTCACGAGTAAGTGCGTTATCATAAGGAAAGACACAACAACGCAGTCAAACATCAGATACAAAAATCCAAACTTTGGTGGCTTTCACGGAAATAGATCCCCCGCTCAAGCCATGATTTGCCACAATTGTGGAAAATTTAACCACTATTCGAAAATGTGTGGAACAAAAATACAACGGAACTACCACAATAATTACGGAAATTATAACACCAGCAACATTATAAGAGGCAACAACAACAATCAAAGAAGTCGCTATACAAACACACAAAAGTATGACATAAAATACATAGAAGAGCAGGGAAACTACCAAAAATCCGGAGTCAAACAGCACACACTCCAATGAAAAACAATTAGAGACAGTAAAAGAATTTATAGTATATCATGTAACCTCAGAAATTATGTAAAATTAAACAACTTAGACGTTAAAAATGATTATTGGAACTAACAGGAATGTCAGAAAATGTTATTAAATCATTGGGTTTCACAAATGTAAAAATTAAAATAAATAACGAGGTGATCAAACAAAGTGGAAAATAATTTCCCAAAAAAAAAACAGATGGAAACCTTGCAAGAGATTTTTTGACAAGATATAAATGGATAAATATGTGCTAACATTTAACATTAACAATGAAACAATAATGAACCCAATACATGATAATAATTATAGAATAATTAATCATTACAAACAGAGAAATTATCAAAGGTGTATTTTTAGCAAATACATCCGACCGAAAATGGAATACAACTCTCATGTTTGGGCCGGTGCTTCAAAGACTATTTTGAAGTTACTCGACCGGGTCCAGGAGAGAGCGAAGAAACTCATAGGAGACAGTAGGGTAGCCAACTCTATTAACTCTCTTGAGCATCGTCGCAACGTGGGGTGCGTTTCGTTGTTCTATCGTTACTATAATAGGATGTGTTCTGATGAAATCAGGGAACTTGTTCCCGAAACCCGATCATTCACGCGCACGACGCGTTCATCATTAAGAGCACATCCATTTGTAGTCAACTTGGCAGCGAACCGCACTACGCATTACAGGGAGAACTCATTTTTCGGCCGAACATCGCGTATGTGGAACAAACTCCCTGCCGAGGTCTTTCCTGTCACTTATGACGTGGGAAAATTCAAATCAAATGTCTATTCACACTACTCCCTCTATCCTCCTTCCCATAACCTGATTTCCTAGTTCCAGCACAATGCATCGCATGTGTAGGGGTCATCACCTGAGTGCTGGTCCAAGATAAAAAAAAAAAATAGGCACCCAAATCAACATATGAAATTTTTATACGTCACCAAAAAAATAGTAACTGTTGGGGTGGCGATGGCACGATGGATAGTCTGCACGTTGACTACAAATCCAAAAACAGATCTGGGTTCAACCCCAGTTTCAGACTAAAATTTTAAAATAAAAATAAACATCTCGCATTTTTCTGATGTGCATTAGTGTGTTTTTGTGTCAGTTGTTGTCGGAAGGTTTCAGTGGCGAAGGCATAGTCACTGGTCACTGAACAATACCGGCTTCAGATGATAGCAATGCACAATCGCATCAGAACGCCCTCCTTCGTCGGTATTGTGTAGCACCGGCGAAGTAAAATAATAATAAAAATGGCTACTGAACCGAAGCTTCAGCACTGCTACGAGTATAAAGAAAGAACGTGCAAAAGCGAGAGCTGCAAAATAATTAATTAAGCTTCACCTCCTATCATCTCTCCTACTATCCCTTTCCTATAGTGCCAGCACAATGCATCGCATGTGTAGGAGTCATCTCTTGAGTGCTGGTCACAGATAAAAAAAAAATTTTAAAAAATAGTCGATTTACAAAACTTTTAAAAACATTTAATCTATATGGAGTAAACGATGAAAGCGGAAAACAAATAAATATATGAATATTTCACATTGATGAAAAAGATTTCTAACTACCAATAATTTTTCTAAGCAGACAATAAACTTAACCTTCCTGACCATTTCGTCGGTCTGTGAGACCGATGAATCACTTTTGTGTTATATTCACGAAAACAAAAAATGACAACTCCGTCATTCTCTTAGTATCCTCATTATTTCTCATTATACAACGTTTAGTGTAACAAGTGCGTTTGAGTTGAAGTGTTGTACCGGTGATTGCTAATCGGACGGTCTGTGAGACCGACTTATAGTTAAGTGTTACATTTTCGTTAGGTAAGTTGGTTTTGCTAAATTAGAAATTTTTAAATAAAAATGGACAATTACCTATCAGTTTATAGGATTTAATAAAAGAAATTAATTATCGTGAGATTTTCTTTAGATATGGCAGATATTGAGCGCATAAGAGCTATTCTGAATGAAATCGATTCAGATCCAGATTCTGATGTGGAAAATGGTACTGAATACGAAGATAATATTGATGTGTATGAAGCAAACACAGATACTGAAGAAGAAGACTCCGAGGAAAGTGATGTTGAAGATTCACAGAACGCTAAAACTCTAACAACTGATTGAAATTTACAAAGACTAACCTCATAATGAGGCATATATTTTAAGAATTTTGAAATAAATTTTTTTTAGTGTTCCTGTTTTTTCTTGAATTCATTTTATTTTTTTGTTTACTTTTAAGATATATGTTAATAGAAAAACAACATTTTATAAATGTTGTGTTTTGTGAATGATTTTTTTTTTATTTTTATATTAGGTCTAAGATCAAAAATACTAAAGTATTGTGATGAAATATAAATTGATGCTGTGAGCTAAAAAAAACTTAATTTTGTTTTTTTCTTACTTCAGTTATTTAAGATTAGTTTGTTAAAAATGTCCACTGCACAGGTTTTGAAAATTTTAGAATAGTTTTGAGATACCGAGAAATACTTGAAATCGGTCTGAGAGACCGAGAAATGTGAATTTGTCGCACAAAAATTAAAATAGTCAGGAAGGTTAAACGACAATACTGCGTTCTATAGAAAAAATTATAGATTACCACATACTCAGACAACAGAAATAAATACGCAAGTAACAAAATCTATAAGCCAGCATAACGCATCATGGTTGTTAATTCCAAAAAAAGGTCAAACAGATTTAAATAAATGGAGATTGGTTGTCGATTATAGAAAATTAAGCGATAAAATTGGTAACAACAAATTTCCTTTATTTCGTCTAGATCGCAGTTTGGAAGAGCAAAATACTTTCCAACATTGGATATGACGAGTTCATTTCACCAAATTAAACTTGATAAAAAATGTTGTCTTTATACAGCTTTTGCAACACCTGATGGACATTATCATTACACAAGATTACCATTTGATCGAATGCTAACAAGAGCTTTATCTGATTTGTAGCATTTTGCAATTATTACAAACGATTCATTGGAAATTTTGCTGATATAGCAAATAGTTTAAACAAATTGTTGAACAAAGGTCAAAAATTCGAATGGACTGAATAATATCAAGTAGCACTCGAAAGATTAAAAATAAACTAATCAGTGCACCTATTGGAATGTCTTACGACTCCGCATGACAGGTGGTTTATATTTATAAAATAATGATCCAGAATTTGAGGGACATTTAATATTAATATGTTTCCCAGGCAGTTTGGCATATCCCATAGTCTTTTAAAATCTGCAGAAATATCTTTATATTGAGCTCCTGTATATATTGGAAATAACAAAGACCACAATAATTCACGTGTCTGCAGAACAATGTTTCGAACGGTTGATTTACCCAGCTTGTATCTCCATGTAGTACTTGGCAGAGATACAACATGTGCTAAATGCCTATGTATATATATTTCTTCATTACTTATCCATTAAATATTGGCAACTAATTTGTTACTTACAACAATATTAAGGAACCCCACTCCTCTCGACTGATTCGATGCTAACATTTTAGTAAGGAATTATCAACAAGACTCAGCAGATCATAGACAGGGCGAGACATAAGTGTATGTAAAAATAGCTGCTCTGAGGCCATATTTTTTATTGATAAAAAATGCTTTTGAAAATATCCAGAATCTGCCCAGTTTTTATTAATAGGTCGAATCTTCCATCGTCGAAAACGTTTATTCTTTTTGCAAGCTTTGTACATTGCGCATAAATTAATAAACATCGAATGGATTAAATTTATTTCGTTCACAAGTCTAACTTTCTGTTTGAAGTTTTCCGTTTTTAATAACCAACACCTAAAGTTGAACGATAGTGACAAGTCTAACGTTGGACGATACGTTTTTACTAACTAGACCTTTATGCGCTATTGTATCACAAGGTGAAATTGGTGAGGATAGACCGATATTATTTGCCAGTCGCTCACTTAACAAATACCATAGAAACAAACCGATAATCGAGAAAGAATTACTTGGAATTTATTGGGGTAAACAATTTTTCCGGCAAATATATGTGCACACGGGAGGCAACAACAATATCTTAAAAAAGTTAAAATGTTGTTTTAATTAGGATTCACGACTGATATGTTTGAGAATGTATGTACATATCCTGCGGTGCAATATTATAACCGTATGTATTTTTTAGGAATTTCTTATGTACATATACAAAGAATTTGGAAAATATCTATTTATGTCACATGAAAGAGCATTAAAAATTGTAAATTGCAACAAAGAACTACATTTTTTTATTTATTTTTAACCGTTACAGCAAGTAATTCACATACGTGTTTGATTACTTTTATGAACAGCGGCGTTATAATGTTGGAAAATCATTTTTTCCTACGATTTCTCTCAAAAAAAGGCATATCAGATTCACAGAATGCTACCCATACCATTAGAGACCCACAACCAAAATTTATTTTCGAAAAATAGCGTGGATCCTTACGTAAATCTCTCTAGTAGGAATTGTACCCATCCGGACCATATAAGTTAAACTTTTTATTGTCGAAAGAATTATCTGCAACCAAACTTTAGAAAACAATAAAGATAAAGACTGCGAAGATGTACGTACCTTATTGCAATTCGAATTCATATTATTTTTGGCAATTTGCCGCGCAAGTAATCTTGATACGTTCTTCAATTTTTGGCGGCGAACGCACTTAAGACTGCAGTAGCACACGATTTGCGGTCCAGCGGGATACATTTAAACGACATTCATTTGATATTTTGGCAGTTTTGGTTGAGTTACTGGCACTTGAAACAATTTTACGTTTACTGCAAAGCGAAAGTTTCGATTTCATACCTGTGTTTTTTTTCTCTTCCCCGTATTTAGAAGTCTTTTAAAAAAATTGCGTACTACCCTATCGGATCGCCATAGTCTCCAAACAATTTCCCAAAAACTAACACCCTCCTTCCGAAAAATCATGTTGCCTTTTTCAATATCGAACAAATAAAAGCCGCTTGGTAATTCATAAATTTGACTAATATGCAATGTACAATAATAATTAATCATAGCAAAAAGGAACACAAGAAAAAACCCGTTAGCTATCGAGTACATAAGAGTGTTAATACTGCCGCTATAATAAAGCACCAGCCCAAAAACGAATAACTTGTCGTAACGGATTATAAAATATAAATAAGATAAAGTTCTATATTGCTTTTGTTATTAATTTTTGATACAATTTCAAATGACCAACAAAAATATTCTCAAATTGTTAGGTGTATGAAAGAAAGCTTTAAAAAAGTCTGCGGTTATAATATTGCACCGCAGTGTATGTACTTATGTATAATGAAAGTACCTCTTCATTTATTTTTTTAATTGATATAAGCTTAGAAGAGCTACTCTAATTATAATAAAAATCTACATGCACGAGTACTAAACATACCTTTAAAAGAGTTGGTTTCAAAAAATTTCCAACAGAGGAAATAACTTCTTGAAGACAACACAAGCCTCCGATGCACAATTTTTGGTTTCTGTTCTCTGAGAAATAATGTTTTCGGTGAGGGTTCCCAGCATGAGTTTTGGACATATTGGACTTCTCATTTTGCGCATTTTGAAGCTGTCGTTTAGCTTTTTTTGACATATGTTTTCGAGCGCCGCTTAAAATCTAAAAATAGTTCAGGGAATTGAGAAACAAAGGTTTAAGTTGTCGTGGTAATACTTTACCTTCAAAGTAAATTCATTCTGCGCTGGAGTAATATCGTTCAGTATTTCTTGGAATAAATACTCCGTAATAGTTTCACAATGACTGCCACCGTTAAATATTTTACACCACAGGGATATAGTATCATAAACTTTCGTACGTAAAGAGCTTAAATAAATAAATAGAACTATATAAAAATATTGTAAATCTTATGAAGAGGTATATAAAACTACTGCAATATTCTTTTTCATACATATACTATACTGTTATGTTTATCCAACTTAACTATCGGTGCAAAGAAACAATTTTCGGCGTACTTTGTGCACCGATAGTATGAACGCACATTTTTTCAAGTCCGACGACGAACGTCGAAATTGTACCAACAACGCATAATTAATATTAAAATTAATACGCCAATAATGTGAACACTCTTTAGCACAAAGTACACAAAGTATGTTTATAACGCAAAAGGTATACAGAAAGTGTGACATAATATAAAAACATGTTTATATTTGTTTCATTTTATATTAAACAGCCGCTTGTGTGATTGTTGACGTTAAGTTTTTATTATTATTACTTTCTTCTTTTAAACTTAATTCTAATTTAACCATAAGTTACATTGTATTGTATTGTGAAAGCATGCAAGCTAAGCATGTTGTAGCGTACACAATATGTCAATACAGCCGACACACAAGTAATGCAACAAATAGTTATAAATGCCGACACATTTATGTACATTCAACTAAGAAGTGTGAAATAACCCAAATTTCTCAAGTGCAATATTTGGTAATGTGTGTGTGTATTGCATATGTAGTGCATATGTGTTCACATTTTCTTTGTGTTGTTGTTGTTAGCGGTACGTTTGTAACACACTTGAAAATACCACCCTAATCATGTTACAATTATAATTCCCATGTTTTGTATTTTTAATTAATTCATATTTAATAATTTTGAACCACTCTATAATGGATTTGGAAATCACTCAAAAGTCATGATTGCCTGGTAGATTTATTTATTTTATAAATATAGCTATAAGAAAACTTAGGAATAAGAATTTGAGTGCATTATGAAATGAAATCTTCTCAAAGTTAGTACATAAGTCGAATTAATTTTAAAATAACAAGAACTAATAAATCAAACTTAGCGAGCTTCACAAGGAGCTCTAAGTCAAGAACTAATAAATCAGACTTAGCGAGCTTCACAAGGAGCTCTAATTCAAGAAACAACACAATCATTTTCTTATTCTACAATGTTCCCACACTTAAGTTTGGTGGAGGCGGATTTCAATATTAAATAACAACGAAATTGTTATGACATTCACGATGTATGCGGTAAGTCTCGAGTTCACACGATTCATGTTTTAATGACATGATTCTTATGTCATGTTGGCGACATGTACATATAGTTTGTGTGTATATTCAAATTAAGAATGAGAAAGCAAAACGTACTGACAGTACATGCACATGAGTACTCATTACTCTCGCCTATAAAGTACCAATCATGTCAGTAAAACATGAATCGTGTGAACACAGTCTAAGCATACTACAACAAAAGCAAACACACTACACTTCCCGTTTACAGAAAGAATAAGCAACATTTAGTTAATTATTATTTAATTATAGTTAAGTGTAAAAAAAAACAAATTAATTATAGTTAAGTGTAAAAAAAAAACAAATTAATTAAAGTAAATGAACCAAAAGAAGAAATTTAGTAAATAAATCATTCTAGGTACGAAGTAGAATCTAAAGTTTAGAAGTGCACAATATTTTTATGCAATTCCAATGCATTTATGTATTTAAAATTAAGAATAAATATATGATATGTATTGCACAGGAAATAATTATTTAGTAAATTTCGTCACTCAATTCTTATGGACAGTAGTTTTTTTTTCATTCCCGTCCATTAGTGAATGGACACTAATATACACTGTTGTGTCCCGCTTCATTGCGAAGGAAAACGAGATCGTTTAGGGCCGTATTGTTTGGATATGCCCTGTCATTGGATATACTTTCTCTTTGCAGTTTATCTTTTTGATTCAGGCTGGCGGCTCAGCGCCATGCTACTTGCAGTTTAAATTTAATTTCTTATTATCGTGAGCATCAGTATTGTAGACTGGGTCTATACCACTGTTTGTAGCAAAATCTAACGTAGATGGGATTTTTCCATAAACTAACGCAAACGGGCAATATCCGTGAGCCGTCGACAATACACAAAAAAAATATGTTCAGCCAAAAGTCCGAGAGTGTAGTTTTTCAGTATCTGATTCATATATTCTGTACACATGTCTGTAATTATTCTATCCATCGCACCATAGGTTAAGACAAAATATTTCATGATCGCTTTTGATACGTTGCTGGCCCTTTATCAGGTATCCGTATTTATTTAAATCGCACATTATCGTTACAGCGTATTCGTTTTGCGTATCGGACCTTGAAAGTGATTTTGTTAACATAAAAGGTTCTTTGCTCTTAATGGCGAGTTTTACTACTGTGACAATTGTTTGTTTTTTCTAACATATCTGGTGATATCTCTTGTCAAGCCCAGCCAATGGTACTGAAGTCTTATTTTTCAGCAACCGCGTTATACCTTGATCTCCATCAGTTAGTGGATTGTTATGATATTTTCGTATAAATTTCAGTTTTTTTTTCATCGGTAGTGATTTTAATTAATTTAGGTGTGAGCACAATTATTAAATTTGATTGTCGTAAAATTTCATTACCCTATTGAAGGTATGTTTCTAGGATATTTAGCGTACTATCATCTAGAGAAAATCGCAATGTTGTCAGACCAGTTTTATCAAGTATTTTTTCAACCTTTAGAAAGAGACGAGCTATGTCTACATTTCTAGTAATAACTAGGCTTTTCAACTCAAATGTCGAAAGAACTCGCTTTCCCTCTTTCAATATTATTTCTTTTTTAGTAAAATGCAGCTCTTATTTCTCTGATTTCATTAGAATATATGCTTCCCTACCATCTCCGATGAGTTTCTTCGTCGTCTCCTGTACACGGTTGAGTAGCCTTTGAAGCATCGGCCCATAGATGAGTTGTATTCCATTTTCGGTCTAATGTAGGCGGTATAAATAGTAAGGAGGTCAGATGGGGTGAAGTATATCTTACACCGTCTTAAAAAACCGAGGCACTTGGATGAGACCTGAAAATGTGCTGAGTCCATCGAACATCACACCGAATTTTGATGCCAAGAACATCAAGAGCTTCTGATTCCTCAATGTTTCTACCGCCCATAATTACAGATGAGGCAGCGTGATCGAGCATGCGTCGTTGCGTAAGCATGCTGCATTGTCTTTTGAGCCTTGAAATCGACCCAGTTCGCGTGTGAGTACTTTCTGATATAATTTCACTTCTTTGAGTATCTTCTAAAATTGTTTTAAAGTAAATTGGTAAAAATATCACATCGTCATTTGCACAATTTAATGAGGAGTTGAAAATTAGCTACTACAAGGTGGGATGTTGTTTGGCTCTCATTTTTTTCTAAATGAAAAACTTCGATTCTGTTTTTTGGTTATGTTTATCTGAACCTTTAGAATTTTATTGGTCAAGTCGAGAAGATGATATCGGCCAAATGGGCGCCGTCACAATTGATTGCTATACCGGCTCGTTTCATGGCATTTTTCATCACTTCGGCGAGAACTTCGGGCGACAGATTCTCGCACCCGTGACGAATATTGTCCTTGAGGGCTTCCATGGTCTCGGGCTTGTTCACGTAAACACGAGACTTCAAAAAACCCCACAAAAGTCTGGAACGGTTAAATCGGGCGATCTTGCGGGCCAGTGCAAATGAGCAGGTAACGCCGCCTTCAGAATATCGGTTGAAGCTCGCGCAGTGTGTGCCGTTGCTCCGTCCTGTTGGAACCACATGTCCTCCAGTCCTAATTCGTTCAACTGCTGCAGAAAAAACTCGGTTAACTTGGCGCGCACCGTCATCTGTTGTCGTTTGACCAGCGGCATCCTTGAAAACGGACGCTCCAGAGCCGGCCGCTCTTGGCGGCGTCTCGTGTGGTTTGCGCAGTCGGTGTCGGACGACCGGGGAATCGGCGACGGAATTCGCGCTAAGCCAACACCACAGACGAATTGGTACGCAAAAAAATACACACAATTATTCCGCGTTCTTGGGGAGTGTATCGCTCCATGGCTTGTTCACTTGTATTCTACATCTGTCTAGTTCACAAATGTCAAAACAGATTTGACATTGGCCGCCATTTGCAAAAATAAGAGCATCTTCCAATAGGGTGATTTCTTTTGGCCCACCTTGTATAACATGTAACTCATAAACCGAAGGATTTTTGCAGTGCTCGTCCTTTGCACGTATATATGGAAACTAATGCAGAATTAATTTGAGTTTTCTGAAAAAAACTTCGGAAGAATAGCTGAATCGATTTATGTTAAATATAATAACGTATTATATTTTTATAGGTTAGGTTGTGTTAGGTTTCCCCAAGGAGATCGCACCAATTAAGCCCATTGTGATAGCACAAGAAACACCCAGGGTTTAGCGGGAATCGAATTCCCACCTTCAGATTGATAAGACTAATGCTCATGCACTAGGCTACGGAGGCACCCCTAAATTCTTATAAATTTATTAAAAAATAGAACGATGTACTTTTCGACTAGTCAGGGCTGTAAGAAAAATATGACCCTTTGGAATAACAGAATTAAATTTATGGAAATTTGCTTCATTTACAAATTTAAAACTTACCATATTGCCGCAGATACATATATGTATGTATATAGTACTTACCTATACTTTGTTTGAACGTTTTCAGCAGATATCCACTTCATCTCATCCATCAGAATACCCAAAATTAGATCAGAATAAGGACGAAGTTGGCCTTTCAATCTGCAAATTGAAATGTAGTTAGAAGAGAAAAATATATATTTAAATGAAGTTTACATTGTAATTGCAACGTTGAGCAAATTTAACATTTTTATATGCAATTCTGGCAAGAGAATACTAAGAGCAACATTGTCAGCAATCGGATTTTGTTCTAACATTAAACAGTTGACACTTAAGCCTCTAATAACAATGTTTAATATTTTTTTTATCAGTATTGGTTTTTCTACTGGAAAAGGTTCCCTGTAAAAAAAATTTATGTATTATATTAAGCACCATTCATTCATACGCTCACATATAGAACGAAAAAATTTAAATGTAAGACTTTATTTTTACAACTCATTTTATAAAAAGATAATTTATAAACTTTTTGTAAAATAAAATAATGAACTCACCTTAAAGCAATACTGAGATAACAAATCAAATTACGACAGCGAATATACATTTGGGCAGCTTTTACGACTGGTTCAGGATTGAATTCAATTTGATCGGTTTCCCATAGTATTTGCTGTTCCTCTGTATTCTCTTCATACATTTCCTTGCAGTTAGCAAACATTTTGTTATATACAGTATGAATTCCTCCTAAAAGTTTAAGTTGATAATTTTTCCATTGAGTTTTATGATTAACTCCCACTGCGCCACCACCTTTTACTTGCTGAAGAAGATGTAGACATCGGCCACAACTTTGAACCACTTCATAGTCAATCTGGTCTAAATTTTGCCATAAAAATTTTTCTATAGTACTCCTTGAAGGGCCACTTGATCCAGGATATATGCGCAAACAGGCCTCAACACAATTAAGAACATATACTGATTTAGATGAAGGAACATTTCTGAGACTTTCATAGATTTTAAAAATGTGTGTGTTCATAAAAGATTTCGCCAAATCAGGAATTTGTTGAGAGGTTTTTATAAGTTTACCTATATACATATGTATATATAACATAGTTTAAAGAACTATATTTATTAACCATAGAATTCGGAGCAATATTTACTACCCAAATTAGAAAAAAAAACTTACTCAGTACATGAAAAATAATGGGAACATTTGAATTCATCCCTTGATTGTTGCATGCTTTTAATACCAGTGTTGTCCATAAATTTCCTTTATTTTCAAGGGCATTAAGAGAACAATTATCTATGAACTTAGCAAGCAATCGCAAACCCAGAATCCGAGTCGTTGATGATGTTAATAAGGAAGTTATATGCTGCACTAGCTCAGTTTCATTATTGTTCTGCAAATACCATGTAATATTTTTGATAATAATGAAAGTTAAAAACGTGTAGAATGTTATTGACACTATAGCGCTTGTACAGGTGTAATGAGAATATTTTTTTATCGTGGACCAGCAAGAAAAAGCTATAGAAATATTTAAAAAACCCAGAAATATATTATATATATTATATATATATATATACAGTGGCCAAAAAAACTATTCGACATAGGCCGTAAACTTTATATATTTATCAAGAAAAAAATATGGAATTTTGTTTTTAACAAAATAAACTTATAAAAGTTACAACGTTATATTCAGTAAAAAAAATGAGATCTCAAAGTAAAAAAAGCAAAAAACACATGAATTAAAATATTAATAACAAAACACAAGCAAAAAAAGTATTCGACATTGGTAACATTTTTAAAATACAAGCTTATTTCTACTTCAGTAGCGAGTTGCTTTTCCTTGCCTACGTATAACCTCTTTTTTTTTTTTTTTTTTTTTTTTATCTGGGACCAGCACTCAGGAGATGACTCCTACACATGCGGTGCATTGTGCTGAAACTAGAGGAAAGGGATAGTAGAAGAAATTATAGGAGGTGAAGCTTCACTATCTGACAACACTGTTCTTTTGCACGTTATTTGTTTTTATAGCATATATAGTTGGTGGCCTACAAGTGCAACATAAAAAATTAAACATGTACGCGACAAATAAGCTAGAACAAGATATCGGCCAAATGGGCGCCGCGACCACGGCGGCACACCTCCATCCGATGGTCCAAATTTTCGATGACCCTGAGGCATAATGGAGGTTCTATGCCGTTAATGTGCCGAATTATCTCATCCTTTAGCTCTTGAATTGTTGCTGGCTTATCGACGTACACCTTTTCTTTCAAATAACCCCAAAGAAAAAAGTCCAACGATGTCAAATCACATGATCTTGGCGGCCAATTGACATCGCCATTACGTGAGATAACACGGCCATTGAATTTGTTGCGCAAAAGAGCCATTGTTTCGTTAGCTGTGTGGCAAGTGGCACCGTCCTGCTGAAACCACATATCGTCCACATCCATATCTTCCAATTCGGGCCATAAAAAGTTCGTTATCATCTCACGATAGCGAACACCATTCACAGTAACTGCCTGACCGGCCTCATTTTGGAAAAAATACGGCCCGATGATGCCGCCAGCCCATAAACCGCACCAAACAGTCACTCTTTGTGGGTGCATTGGTTTTTCGACAATCACTCTTGGATTCTCATTCGCCCAAATGCGGCAATTCTGTTTATTGACGAATCCACTGAGGTGAAAATGTGCCTCATCACTGAAGATGATTTTCTTCGAAAATTGATCATCCACTGTTGCCGTGGTCGCGGCGCCCATTTGGCCGATATTTTGTTCCATACATAATTGAGTAATACCAATATATCATAATAAAATAAAATTACAATAATTTCCTAAATAGTTTGTGTTTTATTCAAAATCAACATCGGCCCTTGAAATTTAACCACCCTTTATTTGATTCAATAAATTGTCCCTTTGTTTTTGTTTTATATTTCTGTCGTTTTTCTTTAAAGTCATATTACTCAGTCCTGAACCGATCTGAATAAAATTAAGATTGCGCACATCTGTGCCGAAAAATCTTTAAAACCATACCGCTCATTTACTTCAATAACGTCATAATCCAAAAAATACACTTTTTGAATTAATAATGCAGAATAATTATTCATATCGGCTTAATCTTCATCCAAATAGCTTCAGAACTCACCTCGTGACTGAAGAATATATTTTTCGATTCATAAATTTTTTTTAATTGTATAAGCAAAAATTTTGTCCAGTATTTTAAAAGTATTTTTGCTCTCATAAAAAACTGTATAAATTACATTTAAGTTCTAATATTATTGTAGGTTTTCTTATACTGAATTTTTGGTCCGGTGTTGTTTTTTTGTTTAATGCTCTTATGAAGCAATTCGTTTTGATGTACATATATTATATAAATGTTTCTTTTTTTCCAACTTCTTTTTATTTTAAATATAATAAAATAAATGTATGTACAGTGGCCAAAAAAACTATTCGACATTGCAATTATTTTCTTAAATTTCATTGAAAACGCTAGTATCCTTTTGTTTTTTATATGTAAAAACGTGAGATCACATTGTATTATATGTATTTAATAATTTATGGTCCTAAAAATAATAAAAATTGCACATTTTTTAACTCATCTATCTGTTTGAAGGAAAAAACAAAAATTGCAAAGCAAAAAAAGTATTCGACTGGCATTGTTTTTCCCTTATTCTGATTGTGTATTTCTTATTACTTTATGTCATTGTTGGTAAAAATATCGCTATGTTTCTTGTTTATCATTTACAAGAACTTTTTTCTTATTTCTGTGCAAGTGATCGCGACGAAAGGGAAAGAAACTTCTGTTGATGTAAGAAATTTAATAATACATCATTTTAAATTAGGAAAAACGGAAAAGACTATATCAGAAATCGTTTAAAGGTTAAGAACTACTGTATATTACATTATAAAAAAGTACAAATCAAGTAAAACTGTGATAAACAAGGTAAGGATTGGGCGACCTTGCAAACTTACAGATTCAGAAGAACGGCGAATCGTGCTTGAAGTAAGAAAAAATCCAAAAATTACTGCTAACACTTTAGCTAAAAACACTGAGGAACACTTAGGTATATCCGTTACACCTCAAACAATAAGAAACGTCTTAAAAAAGCACGATTTCCATGCACGATCAGCCAGGAAGAAGCCACACATTACTAAGAAAAATAGAAAGTTGAGATTAGATTTTGCGAAAGAGCATGTAAATAAGCCAATGGAGTTCTGGATGGATTTTATTTTTGCTGACGAAAGTAAATATAACCTTTTTCGATGTGATGGAAAAGTTCTGGTACATCGCAAGCCTAACACAGAATTGGATGAAAGGAATATTGTACCAACTGTTAAACATGGTGGCGGTGGTGTTATGGTATGGGGATGTATGGCGGTATCAGGCGTGGGTAATATTGCGTTTATTGATGGTATTATGGATCACCGAAATTACATTGACCTCCTAAAGCAAAATTTGAGGTCAAGTGCTGAAAAATTGGGACTGGCAAATGGATTTCAGTTTTATCAAGATAATGATCCCAAACATTGTGCCACTAATACAAAGCTTTGGCTTTTATATAATTGTCCAAAATTAATAAAAACGCCGCCACAGTCCCCAGACCTTAACCCTATTGAACATCTTTGGGGTCACTTCGAAAAAAAAATCAGAAACGTGAATTTACGAATAAACACCAGATGAAAGTTATCCTGCAGGAGGAATGGAGCCAAATTGATCCAGAATATACCAAAACGTTGGTAAAATCTATGCCAGATCGTTTAAAATAGGTTATACGTAGGCAAGGAAAAGCAACTCGCTACTGAAGTAGAAATAAGCTTGTATTTCAATTCATGTATTTTAAAAATGTTACCAATGTCGAATACTTTTTTTGCTTGTTTTTTGTTATTAATATTTTAATTCATGTGTTTTTTGCTTTTTTTACTTTGAGATCTCATTTTTTTTACTGAATATAACTTTGTGTTCCTTAATAAAGACTTTTATAAGTTTATTTTGTTAAAAACAACATTCCATATTTTTTTCTTGATAAATATATAAAGTTTACGGCCTATGTCGAATAGTTTTTTTGCCACTGTATATACACTAGTGGCACAAACTAAAGCAACTTACCTGGTGTTATACTATTTTCATTGCAATATTGTAAAAAACGAACTTAAGGATTTTTAAGGATTACTATTACAAATCTTTAGGGTTATATTAATTTATTAAAAAAATTTTTTTGAAAAAAAAAAATATTTTGTTAAAAAGAAATAAAAGAAACATAAAAATACTTTATATTTAGATGGCAAAAACTAAAGCAACTCTTACAAAATTTTTTAAATTTTGCCACATATCTTAATAATTAATCGCATATCCATTTTGTTGCAAAACAGCGGCACATCTGCGAGGCATTGAAGTGATTAATTTATCGATTTCGTTTTCTGAAATGCTTTCCCATGCTTCTTTTATTTGGAGGAAAAAATTTCGTTTATTAGACCCTTGATCACGTTTTATTTTTCTGTCCACCATGTCCCACAAGTTTTCTATGGGATTTAAATCGGGTGACTGGGCGGGCCATTTATGTAAATTAATATTTTCATCTTGAATCCAGGACTTAACATGTTTCGATGTATGTTTTGAACCATTATCGTGCTGAAAGATCCATCCAGCAGGCATTTTCTTTATTGCAAATGGCAACAAGACAGTTTCCAAAATATTTTTGTAGAGGTAGCGGTCCATAGTTTCGCTTATTTCATACAGAGGTCCGACTCCATTGAGTGAAAAACATCCCCACACCATTACATTACCACCGCCATGCTTAACAGTTCCCTTACAATACCTCGGATCTAACCGCTTATTTACAGGTCTTCGAACACTTATTTTTTTTTAATCAGATCCTTTCAGGTTAAATTTAGATTCATCGGAAAACAATATTTTTCGCCATTCTTCAACACTCCAGTGTAAATGTGTCTTAGCAAATTCGATTCTCGCCTTACGATTCTTTGGTGAAATAATCGGCTTTTTTGCAACTTTTCTAGAACGCATTCTTGCTTTTAAAGCTCTGTCTCGCACTGTTCTTGCTGCAATATTTAAATCTAATTTATTAGCAATATTTTGCGATGAGACAAACGGATCTTTTTTGATTTCTCGGATGATCAATTGGTTCTCGCGAGCTGACGTTTTACGAGGTCTTCCACCACTATGAATGGTCTCCACTGAACCAGTTGATACAAATTTTTTAATAAGACGACAAATAACCGATTTATTTATGTTGAATCTTTCTGAGAGACTTTTTTGTGTAATTCCACTATTATATTGTTTTATTATTTCATTTTTAATAAACGAATTATATTTATTTTTCGTCATTTTTGAAAATATTTCTTCAGCAGCTTCTTTGTGTTTTTTTAGCTTTAAAATTCAACATTTTTATATTTTTTTTAACATTTGCACAAACTTCTAAAGCAAAAACAAATAACTGCATAACGGGAAAAAATTAGAGATGATTAAAATAGTATTAATTTTTATGAAAGTTTTAGGAACAGTTGCTTTAGTTTTTGCCATCCAAATGTGAGTAGTTTTATTTTTTCTTTATTTTTTTTATACTTAAAATGTTTTTTTTTTTTTTAAGTTATTTTTTTAATTAATATAGTCCTAACACCTCGTAATAGCAATCCTCAAAAATTCGTAAGTTCCCATTTTACAATATAACTTTGAAAATGGTATAATATTAGGTCAGTTGCTTTAGTTTGTGCCACTAGTGTATATATGTATGTATGTATATATATATTTAAGAAATTCTCTGGATTTTAAGCACTATATGAGTAAAGCAAATGTGAAAAATATGAAATAAAGAAATATAGAAATAGTATTTGTATTAACTCGCTAAATTATTCAATAAACAGAATTTTAATACTTTTCTAAAATCGGTATCTTTATTGAATTAGAATTCTTTTCTTCTTACATTTCCTTTTTTCAACTAGTGTTTACAACCAGCCGATATCAATTAGTGTTGCCGAAGTAGTCGCAAATATCAGCGTTGCCACAGTATTAAAATTAAATACTTTGAAAATAAGCAGAATGTCATGCAAGTTTTATACGACTATACAATTTTTTCATATATATTGTCGAGGTAGTACTACTTAAAAAAATTTTATGTATTTTAAAACAATTATTTAGAAATGTTTAATAGTAAGAGGATTTTTTGTTATATTGTAAAATTTAAGTTTTTAAAAATTAATATTTTTTAAAAATTCATATTCGAAGCTTCATTATTATACATATATATATATATATTATTTAAAATATAATAAAAAAAAATGGGAAAAAAGTTATAATTAAAAATTTTTCTAATGTTTTGAAAATTAAAGTAAGCAAAACCCCCAAAAAATTTAACGGTTAACCAAAATAAATGTATATGTACATTAGGGCGGGTCGATTTAAAAATCGCTCAAATTACAAGGAAAATCGTATTCTAGGGATCAAAATAAGAAACTTTGCCGAAGGAACCATACCTCTACAATGTATTTTGATGTTCCGACTTTTACCCGAAGGGTCAAATTTTGAAAAATCTCTCTTTGACCCATTTAGAGTGCCTCAATCGAGACAAAATGTATGACCGACCCCCACTAACTTTGGAGGGCCGACCCATCTATGCCAGTGGCACACCACCTGGAACCACCCCTGGAGGGTTCCCCATACAAACATTTAAAAAAATCACCATTTTTGGCACTTTACAAGAAAAAATCAGCGAAATGGCTATGTTTTTTTATTTTTGGAGTTTATTTTTCTCTTTAGAAATTTATTTAGTCAGAATGAAATGAAAAAATTAATTTTACTTAGTAACAGAAAAAATAAAAAAAAATTATTGTTTGAAGTCTTTTTTGCTTTCAAGTCTGGGCAATTTCGCACGGCTCTCTAATGTCGCCATAACAGCCTCTATATTTCCCGGAATGACTCGTTAGGAGACGCTAGCTAGCAATTGAACGTGTCGGTCCGTTCTACTGATGGCGGTGCGTTTGTTGAATCATCGGGATCTTGGTATGTTGGCATTGATGACATAGACGTTGCTCCTTGCTCTTCAATTTCCATCTTAAATGCAGCCACTGTTAATCTTCTCTGATTATGTTGATCTTGCATAAACTCTTTGAGGCGTTTTGGAACCAAGCCGCATGCACATGGAGCTGCCTTCAAATCGCATTTACATGTTCCAATATAAAAAATTGTTTCCAGAGGTTTTAGAAACTGTGGAAATTTTGGGTTTCTCTTTTTGCTCTTGATTTGTTGTTTGTTGCCTCCGTAGTCTAGTGCATGAGCATTAGTCTTATCAATATGGTGGTGCGGGTTCGATTCCTGCTTAGACCCTGTGTGTTTCTACAGACAAGCTTAAGAGCTTCGTAGAGTTTGTATTGTCTTAAAAACAAAAAAAAAAAAAAAAAGCAATCTTTTTTTTTTTTTTTTTTTTTTATCTTATCTTGGACCAGCACTCAGGGGATGACCCCTACACATGCGATGCATTGTGCTGGAACTAGGAAATCAGGTTATGGGAAGGAGGATAAAGGGAGTAGTGTGAATGGACATTTGATTTGAATTTTCCCACGTCATAAGTGACAGGAAAGACCTCGGCAGGGAGTTTGTTCCACATACGCGATGTTCGGCCGAAAAATGAGTTCTCCCTGTAATGCGTAGTGCGGTTCGCTGCCAAGTTGACCACAAATGGATGTGCTCTTAATGATGAACGCATCGTGCGTGTGAATAATCGGGTTTCGGGAACAAGTTCCCTGATTTCATCAGAGCACATCCCATTATAGTAACGATAGAACAACGAAACGCACCCCACGTTGCGACGATGCTCAGGAGAGTTAATAGAGTTGGCTACCCTACTGTCTCCTATGAGTTTCTTCGCTCTCTATTGGACCCGGTCGAGTAACTTCAAAATAGTCTTTGAAGCACCGGCCCAAACATGAGAATTGTATTCCATTTTCGGTCGGATGTAGGCGGTATAAATAATAAGGAGATCAGATGGGGTGAAGTATGTCTTACACCACCTTAAAAAGCCTAGGCACTTGAATGCTTCTTTTGAGACCTGAAAAATGTGCTCAGTCCTTCGAACATCGCACTGAATTTTCATGCCAAGAACATCAAGAGCTTCTGATTCCTCGATGTTTATACCGCCCATAATTACAGATGACGCAGCGTCATCGGGCATGCGTAGATGTGTAAGCATGCTGCATTGGGTCTTTTGAGCATTGAAATCGACCCTGTTTGCCTGACCCCATTGCGATATTTTCATGAGGTCACAATTCAATGAGTCACTCATATTCTGCCTCAGCGAAGTGATCATAGTCGATGTTGGTCTACGACTAAATGAATATGAGTGAGAAAGGCTGCTGTCATCTGCGAAAGAGTGGATAGGGTTGGAAGTTTGACATAGGAGGTCATTTAGAAAGACTAGAAATAGGGTAGGAGAAAGAGTGGAGCCTTGCGGTACCCCTGAATTTATCTTATACTCATTAGATGAGATCCCGTCTATAACAACTCTTATAGCGCGATCCCTGAGAAAACTCGATATAAATCGAGAGAAGATATCACCGACACCAAAAGCAATAAGTTTGGACAGAAGTGCCCCATGCCACACTCTATCAAATGCTTTAGAAATATCCAGGGCCACGACTTTACTTTCGCCGAACTGGTGAAGAGAATCACACCATTTTTCCGAGAGGAAGGCTAGTAAGTCGCCCGTAGAGCGCCCTCGACGGAAGCCGTATTGACGGTCGTTCAGTAAATTGTTGGACTCTAAATATTTCATTAGGTGAAAGTTCACCATACTTTCCATCACTTTGGAAATCGCGGAACAGATTGCGATTGGGCGGTAATTTTCAGGTTTGCTTGCCTCACCCTTTTTTGGGATCGGCGTTACATTTGCAACCTTCCAGCACGATGGGAATTGACCTGTATAGTACAGAGTGCTGAAAAGGATTGCCAAAGGACGTGATAACGTCGAAGAACACTGCTTCAGGACCAGTGCAGGAATTCCACATTTCAGCTAGGAGGTTCGCTTTTTCAACCGGGTCTGTGAATATTTGATCATCCTTTAAAAGAGCCGGAATTGAAGAACTAGCATTTTCCTTCACTCTTTTTACGAAAGACCAAAAGCTTTTACTGCCCCGTTGGGCAGTAAGAACTTTGGTGCGAATACGCTGCTCGTACAAAGCTTTTTCACGTCTTAGCACTTTGGCACACGAAGATCTCGCCCTTTTGCGCATCGCATCAGTATCCGCGTTTTTGTCATTCCGCCAGATACTAAATGCTTCCTCTCTGGATCTGACTGCAAGTCTGCACGTCTGATTAAACCATGACTTCGGTCTGGGTTTAATCGAAATTTGCTTCGATGGTATGAAAATTTGCATACCGAGCAATATTATATTTTCAACCATTTCTGCCATGGCATTGACGTCATTGTCAAGGAAGCAGAGCTTCCAGTTGAAATGCCGAAAGAAATCGTTGAGCTCAGCCCAACGTGCCTTTTTAAAATATATTTTAAACGTTTCGTAGCTGGCCGTGAAACGTTAAGAAGTTCCGCAAACGAAAAGGAGGCAGAAATGGTGCAATGATCCGAATTTCCGAGAGGGGCGCTAGTGTTCATTTCATACTTGTCAGGGTGTGAAGTGAGAAAAAGGTCGAGTGTGTTGTGTTGGTGCCCGTCAACACACGGAATATGTGTTGGTTCATTCACTAATTGCGCAAAGTGGTTGTGCGCTGCGAATAGCTCAACATATTGGTCTTCTGGAGTCGTATGGCTCGAATGGCGGAGCCACGATACGTTATGGACATTAAAATCACCAGCAATAACGATTTCACTGTTCGGGTAATTTTCGAGGATCTCCGATATAGAGTCGGAAAGGGCATCAAAGTTGTATATAGTTTTATCCCTTTCCATATTTGGGCTTCTGTAAAGAAACCCGAAGTGCAAAAGATGTGCCCTGATTTTAAATTTAACCCATAGACAGCTAAATTCCGGATCATTCGTGCCTAAGGATTGCTGGCACTGGTACACAACTTCATTGCGTATATATATTGCAAGGCAAGAATAAAGAGGGATAGGAAGTGATACCCAGGTATGTGAAAATCCTGTGGATCAGCATCCTCAGACACCTGGGTTTCACTTAAGGCGAAAACATCCGGCCGATGGATACAAACGTGGGCATATACAGAGAAAAAATTTGCCCTTAAACCACGTATGTTGCAGAAGTCAATTCTGAAACGGCCTGTCATAGTTTACGCAAAAAAAATCAAATCAATTGTCTATTTTTTATATTGTCGACACCAATGAACTAGTTGCTGCCTGAGAGATTGCTCGGTGATCAGTGCTACGCCTTCATCACCAAACAGTCCAACAGCAACTATCCCACTGGTATCCACAATATAAAAAATTTATATTTTTCTTTTGGTAGGAGTGTTTAGCACAATGACGCGAAAAAGAGCCATAAAAGCCCTGATACGGGCACTTTCACCCGAAGTGCCAACACTGGTTGGTGGTGCCAGCACTGGTAAATATTTTTGTTCGCCCGTCACTGGTATAGCGGATTTTATTTTCTGTTCTATTGTTTTGGTTGGAATTTTATTTTTGTTGTTGTTTGTTAAATTTATGATTTATTTATTCCCCGTTTGCATTTAATCCAAAGTACCGTTTATTTTATTTTATTTAAAGCATTTAAAGTTTGTAGGTTTATTTAGTTTGTTTTGTTTCACTATTGTTGTCACTATTTTCCTGGTTTTTTTTTTTTTTTTTATTTTTTCTTTTATTTTCCACTCCGCTATTTTAGTTTTTAGTCAATTCTGTGGTAATTTATCCGTCTCACAGAAGACGCGTGTATACCGGACGGACGACACGACACTACCTATTCTATACTCTATTCAATTTAATATATATATACACAATTTTTCGCGATTATTTCCATACCAAGTTTTTCCCAAATTTCAATCAACTTATTTTAATAGTGAATGATTTATAAGAAAACTTTTTTTGGCCTGTTTTAGCACGTTCGCTCAAGTAAAAATAATATCTCAAGATATCCAGATGGGTAGGTAAATCAAGATCACTCAAATTAGTAGACACACCAAAAACAGTAACATCATGCTTGGGTATATGACTCATTGGGTTTTCGATAGTTCTTGTGGCTTCATCTTGCGGTGTACGGATGGTGGATTCATTGTAATATGATGATTGTTTAAATAATAAACTATGTAGCTTACGCTTTGAGTAGTTGTAAAATACTGAATTTTTATTATAAAAAATTGGACCTAAATACTAAAAATGAGAACCTTAAAACTAAATAGTACATATGCGTACCTGATTTTAGGCATGCTCTTTACTGCATACAGCTACATATTGTAAACACATGGAAGATATATTTTATTACCTAGCTATCAGGGATTACCAGTATTTAACCCTAAAACTGATCAGATTTTCGTCAATTCCCATTGCGGCGCCTTTCCCCGATCCCAATTAACGACGCAAAAAAAAATAAATAATAGAAATAAAATAATAAAAAATATAAATTTATTTCGGTAACCATAAATTTTATTGGTTAAATATTTTCGTCACTTCTTTTAGCTGTTACGTCCCTGACTTTTGCATATTTTGCAAGTTTTCCCCAAAAAAAGGAATTTGTTATACATATTGCATAAATTTGCTTATTACGCAGGTTGATAACTGTTTTTAACAAAAGAATTGCTTATATATACTGCAAAAGTTTTATTCATTTATTTATTTAATTTTGTAATATGTGTAGCCTTTTGGAGAATAAAAATATATGTACATATATTACAATATTATAGTTAAACATGGAGTATTATAATTAAATATATAAATTAAAATTAAATCAAGTAATTCAAAATTACCAGCATACCATAAAAAATGGCCTTTAACAAACAGTAATATAATTGGGAAATCATAGGCTAGTTTTAAGATGAAGGAAAATTAACCAAAATTATTAGTTATAGTAAAACATTCCATGAGTTGAGAAAAAAAATAAGTTCACGTTTAAAGGTGTTAGTTGACATTGAAAATCGTCGCAGATCGTACAACAAAAGACAATTTATACTATTCATGTTACAAGTATCTGTGGGTTTGTAGTTGATCTCGTGAATGATATCAAGCGTACAACATGCTCAGGGCACTGAAATTTAATAATTTTAAACAATATATTTAATAAATTTTAAACATCAAATTCTCGACTGATTATTTGAATTTTCAACATAAGAATCTCGGATTTGTATTCAGAAATTAGGAAAAATGATGAGCTAAGTAAGCATTAGCGAAATAGTAATATATGGATATGCTTTCCTCCACAAAACCAAAAACAGACCTGGGTTCAACTCCAGTTTCAGACTAAAATTATAAAAAAAACATCTCGCATTTTTATGATGTGCATTAGTGTGGTTTTGTGTGTCAGTTGTTTTCGGAAGGTTTCAGTGTCGAAGGCATAGTCACTGGTCACTGAACAATACCGTTTTCAGCTGATAGCAATCCACAATCACATCAGAACGCCCTCCTTCGTCGGTATTGTGTAGCACCGGCGAAGTAAAATAAAAATAAAAATGGCTACTAAACCGAAGCTTCAACACTGCTACAAGTATAAACAAAGAACGTGCGAAAGCAGAGCTGTAAAATAATTAATTACGCTAAGCCAAGACACTTAAGTATTGCACAATTTCCACACTAGCATTGCCAATACTTATAGTGAAATCTATAGAATCAGCACGGCTAGCACTGAAAAGCATAGCTTTAGTTTAGTATTTATCTGAAGAAAATTTACAATCATCCATCTATTCAAAAGATCCAAATCATAACTAATGTTAAGCAGCAGGGTATCAAGAAAATGTCTTTCACCTGACCAGAACAGTTGTATATCGTCTGCAAATGAGAAAGGTTTATAATTACCCCAACTAAGGTCAAAGAAAATATCATCAACAAAAAGTGTGAACAAGATCAGTCCAAGCACTGAACCCTGCGGTACCCCCGATAAAACATTCTTAACATTGGAATCATAACCATTTAAGAAAACAAATTGCCCACGACCACATAAATACGACCATATTAAACGACATGCAGATCTAGGGAATCCATACCTCTCATGAAGTTTACTAACCAACCGACAATGATTTACTTTATCAAATTTAAGGAATTTATGGCTGTTGTGGCCCTTTATGATATCCAATGTCCAAAACCTCTAACATTATGTGTTTTCATAAAAAAAAAATCATAAAGGGCCACAACAGCCATAAATTTCATCAATTTCCATCCGCCCACCTTTCTCCGTTTACGAGAATTTTTTATGAAAACACCTAATATTAAAGGTTTTGGCCATTGTATATTATAAACGGCCACAACCGCCGTAAATTCCATCAGTTTCCATCCGCCCATTTTTCTCCGTTTCAAGAAATTCATCTTCTAGAGAAATTTCCAATTTGAAATTTCAGTAAAAATTAATTTTTTTTTATGAAAACACCTAACGTTAGAGGTTGTGCCCATTGGATATCTTAAAGGGCTACCACAGCTATAAATTCCATAAATTTCTATTCGCCCATCTTTCTCCGTTTTCCTGGAATAATATGCATCTTTCAAAGAAATTGGCACTTTTTATTTGTAAAAATAACAAGATTTAATTACATATTGAACTTGTATCTTTATATTTTTGTGAAAAGGATAGGATTAACTATTTGCTCCTTTAATTTGTATCGATTTGGTCCAAAAATGTAAACACAGTTCCATTTGGACTAAGTACATCTCGATTTTTCATGTTTAACAGAGGTCTGTTAGCATGTTAACAGAGCTCTGTTAAGTCAGTTGGTTTGTGTCTAGGGTTTATATTTCGGAATTTATCTTCACACAGGACTTATTAAGCACCTTTGTTATCATAGTCTGTAAGGATATTTGTCTATAGACTGAAATAAATAAAATAAAACCACGACCATGTCTCCTCTTCAGTGACCTTGTCTTACATTTAGTTAGATTACGCAGATCTTATACGTCCCCAATTACTCACACTCCTATCAAGATAAAAAGCACCCAAAGCCAAACTAGTTAGCGATCTAAAATAGTTTATATCATTGAAAAGCGCAATACATTCTGACATTAACTCTGAGATAGTATCCTCATAGGGACAAACGTGAAGATATCACTAAAATGTAAATTTTAATAGGCTAGCTTTTCATCGACATCCGGAGTCCGGTATAAAAATTAAAAATCAGTAAGGAAAATATATCGCTCAATTGCAGCAATATCCGCCTTTCTATAGTCACGAATAGAGTAAGAGTCAGCCGCAGATATGTTCACACTAAAGTCCAAGGATAAACAAACTAAAGAGTGGTGTGATATGAGAGGTAGCTGAAATTGGTCAGTTCATATCCTGACTTACCAAAAAAAAAGGCAATGAGCGAAGAGGATTGATGAAGGAGTCATAGTGCGTAGGTACAAAATTGTGGCAGCATCTCCTGCAAACGTGTGTAGAGTATTTGATTTGTGAGAATTAAAAACATTATGATTAAAACCGCCAGCAACAACACGTACCGAATAAAAATATCACCAAGTAGCTGCTTAAAAACATCTACATTTCTCCTAGGAAGGTAAGTAACTCCAACTAATATAGTAGTCGAGTGGGAGACGATCTCAATAAACAGACCGATCGCTTCTACAAATGGAATAGCCAGGGATATTAACAGCCAAATCAAGAACACCTGAATACAATATAAAACCCAGAGATACCAATAATAGCATAGAGGTCATAAAATTTATGGGCTTTATTTGAAGGCACAGAGTCTGAACATTTCAGAGCTATATTAATATATTATATATTAAATTTATTTATTTTTATTTATTTATTTATTATTAACTTCAATATGTAAAAGTCTTCATGACTAATTCATTGCATTGCTAGTATAATTTCATGTATATAACATGTAAAATATGTACAAAAAATAGGTATCACTTATAAAATAATATGTAATAGAGATAATAGATAAGAGGTAATATTACAATAATTGGCAATATATTTACATTTGTTTTAATAGTAGTATATATTTTATAGATAACAATATATTTCATATATTATATAACGTTTTTTTTTATTGTTTAAATGCTTATACAAGGTGTGTTTTTTACTTTTCTGGTAAAGTTCGTTAAATTGAGAGTAATCTATAATTTATTTCAATAAGAGACATAAATGAACAAAAGTAAGAAAACGCAAAAAACCATAAAAGTTACCACAAAATAGGTCTGTTCCACGTGCATAACAAAAGTGCCCAAATAAATTTTATTTTAGTGATTTCAGACGCTTCAAATGCATAATATTGGAAATTCAAAAATAAACTGAAAAACTGAAAAAAAGCAATTTTTTATTAAATACAGTGCTAAATATGCACAAATATAGAGTGGCTGATGAATTTTGCTACATTAAGAAACTGGAATAACTTATTTTGCAATGCATGGAATATTTTCAATCTCTTTTTATTTGGAAAGCACATTGAATTAGATTTAAAGATAATCGAATTTAAATGCCGCCCTGCTCATCGATGCATGTGCGGTATCTTAGCAAAAAATTGTTCATTACTGCCCGCAAAGTTAACGCTGGAACTGCAGCTGTTATCGCTGGAATTGAATGTTTTAGTACTTCCACATTTGTCTGTTGCCATTTGTACACTTCCTGTTTAAAATAACCATACAAGAAAAAGTCCGGTGGAGTTACGTCAGGCGATCAGGGGGGACAACGGGAGGTTGAGTTTCTTGAAATGAGACTGTTAGTTAGTTGAACCAAAACTACGGACGCCAATGCGTGATAGCGGCATTCTTTTTCCAGTGTCCCACTTTTCATTTTTGTTAAATCTAAGAATCAATCTACAAAAACCAAAAAAAAAATTCCAGATTACTTAGATAGAAAAAAAGTTATCAAGTTTTCTTTCGGTATCGGCTTTCATCAGCCACCCTATGTACTTATAACTTCAAGTTTATTTAAAAAATCTTCTTTTTTAATAAATTTTAATTAAATAAAAACTTTTGCTGTTTCTTTGCAAATTTTCTGATTAATTTCGTAGTTTCATATGTAAATAAAAACAGCCGATAATTTTATTCTAGACCGAACTTACCCAAAGAAAAGTTCGCAAACTTTGTACAGAAATTGAAAAATTTTACTTTCTAATTTTATCTCAAAATTTTACAAAAATTTTTATCTGGAATACTTTGAGCTAAATTTAGAGCATTCCTTCTTACACGTAGTTCTCGCAATTGCACTGATCTAGATTCTGAATATATATAGTCAAATTCATGCGCATATAACTTCCAATTTATATTGTAGCGCTCTAATAATATTATAACTATTATTTTTTATCATAAACATTATTTCTAGCATATTTGTTGCCTACATATTTAATTATCATATGGCCCTATGGTCTCGGTTGGTTATTGTTATAAATAAATAAAATAGAATATCGCTTTATATATGATTCTAATTTTAAAAATGTGCTTTTTCCCGAAAAAAATATGTGAAATGTATTATTACATACTTTCTGATATTCTCATAAAGTATTTTTTTATAAAAGCAAACTCAACTCAATATATATATATAGATGAGGAGAAAATTCTAAAAATAGAAATATGTATGTGTAATAAAAAAAGTAAACTCATGGATTATTATGTTTTTGTTTATAAATTTTGGTTTTTTGTTCGTATTCAACTTCAATTCTCGATTGATTAGTTGAATTTTTATCATAAGAATATTGAATTTGTAGTCAAAAATTGGGAAAAGTGCATTGGTGAGCTAAGTAAGCATTAGCGAAATAGTACTATATGGATATGCATTCCTTCTCAATTTTTGAATTTGCTTTTACATAAAAAAATACTTTATGGAAATACCATAAAGTATATACATTCACACATTTTTTCAGGAAAAAGCATAATTTTAAAATTAGAATCATATATAAATAAAATAAATTTGCGGGAGTTCGGGCAATTTTGTTATGCACCTGGAACAGACCTACCCGCCGGCGCACTGTGTTGCGGCTAGTGCAAAAGTAACTTTTTTCCGATTATTTTTTTCAGTGTTTTTAATGATGCAATTTTGTCACAGACATTCCAAGTAAACAAAAAACACATAAAGCTTATTTTTTGTTGGCGCGTTGATTTTTAATTGATTTTAGAAGTCAAATATACAAAATTTTCACGAAAAGAGGGGATTTCAGGGCTGTATTCAAAATGATCTATTTTGATTTTGGTGACAGATATTTTGATTCGGAAAAAAAATCTGCCTTCGGACAAGTATCTTCTGTAAAAAAAAGGAATGTTGTTTGAGACATTTTCATATGCACCTTTTTTAGAGCGAAAACCCGACTAAAGGTCCATTTTTCCTTAAAATTTGGGTTAGGTAAGCAATATCTAAAAAGTCCCAGAGAGTTTCAGTTCCAAACCACTACAGAAATGTTACATAATTTGTTTTCAACGAACTGTGAAAAAATCAGCTGCCCATACCTGCCCTCCTGGGAGTTATAGCGATTTTAGTAAATCACTCTCAGTATTTATTCCATAGAATTTTATTCTCTCTCTTTCGCTCTCTCTCTCCCCCTTTGTTTTTATGGTGGATTGCGGCCTTTACGTCTAGGTAGTTTATTTTCCTGCTTGGTATATTGTGCGCGCATATGCTATCCTCTTATCTGTTTTCAGTTATGTTGCATTTTTTTCGTTACCTGGCTGGGGGGTGAAATAATCCGTTATTGCGCGCTTATTTGTATTGTTTTTATTTTGTGGTTTTCCTTCATTTACTGCATTTAATTGCTTTCTGATGCGTTTTTCATATAAGTGTTTTAGTGGTTCGAATATTACATCAGAAGAAGTGTTTATTTGCTCATTTATTATCATTTATTATTATTATATTATTATAATTTTTATTGTTAGATCCAGGTAGTTTATGCTGTTGTTCTCTTGTTTCTCCATTGTGAATACGATGTTTTTGTGTTGTTTGTTCAATAAGTTCATGATCTCCTCCTCGTTATCTTTCTCCACTATGCATATAAAAGTGCAATGAAGTTCACTGTGGTTTCCATTATAATTTTGACAGTCAAGAATTATGGAATACATTAAAATTTCCTATCAGGAACTGCATGAGTTGATGCAACAGAGTAAAACTAGAAACGTGGAGGATGTTTTGGAATTGCTTGATCATGAGCATGGAGTGAAAAGTAGTTTAATATTTCCAAACATAAAAGATAAATTGAAAAAGTTCGTCAATAAGTACAATGCACGTCTTCAAGAGTTTAACAGGATGTATGAACGGCTTGGAGCTACGGACTGGATTCACAAGGGCTATATTGAAGTTGGAAATCATCCAACTACTTCAAAACGAAAACCCGAACCTAAGGAATTTACATTATGCTGTGAGAAAACAAAGAAGAAAAGAAGTATGGAACTAATGGAAACAGAAGAGGTTTCTGCAGATTTAATTAAATACACAGCTGAAGAATTGAGAAATGGAGCTGAAATAATTCGTTCATTTTTGGTCCCCATTGGCCAACTATCAGAAGAAGCATTGGAAGCAGGAAACAAGGACTTCAGAAACACAAGGCTTTACCATGCGAGGAAAACATCAAGAAAAGACAATTGTGAAGACATATTACATTATCGGTTGCATTTTAAAAACGTTTTTCTAATAGATTTTGATAAGTGTCGTATTTATTGGTGTTTTTGCCAATCATTTTTCAAAAATGTCAAGACTTTCGCCGCAAAAGCGCCAAACATAATAAAGGTAATTTTTTTATTTCTGGGACCAACTCTCAGGATATGACCCCTACACATGCGATGCATTGTGCTGGAACTATAGGAAAGGGATAGTAGGAGAAACGACAGGAGGTGAAGCTTCATTAATTACTTTACAGCTCTGCTTTTTTTGCACGTTCCCTGTTTATAGCAGTGTTGAAGCTTCGGTTTAGTAGCCATTTTTATTATTATTTTACTTCGCCGGTGCTACCCAATACCGACGAAGGAGGGCGTTCTGATGTGATTGTGGATTGCGACAACAACTGACACACAAAGAAATATGCGAGATGTTTTTTTTATAATTTTAGTCTGAAACTGGTGTTGAACCAAGGTCTGTTTTGGTGTTGTATTAAACGTGCAGAATACTTCAGCCATCGCCATAATAATAAAGCAGAGATAAGAAGATATAAGAGGAAAAATGATTTTCAAAAATTTTAAAGGAATCATATCGCAGCACATGGAATCAGATTTGATTGCCCTCATGGCAAACACAACATCGTCTACTGTAATGTTATGAAAAGAAAACATATGCACATCATCTTCAAAATCCAGGAAACTAAAATTGCCTGATTGATTAGGGGTAAAATTTCCCAAAAAAGTAGTAGCAATAGTCTCTACACCGGTCGCACCAATATCAGGGCGTATATTGCCCGTACAACCTAACATGCGAATCCTACGCCACATTTGCGCGTTACTCACATTAGAAAACAACCGGGTGGCATACCTTCTCCTTACTCTTCGAATTGTTGCATTCGCCCTGTTTCTAAGTATGCAATAATATCTGCGATAGGCCCGAAAGGCCAAATCTCTCAAGGTGCGCGAACGGATAATATCCTCATTATTTATCCAATCAAATTCATTCAATATCTGTGTTGGCCTATGTATAGTGACTAAATTATGTATATTAAAAAGTTTGATAAGATCTATATAATCTACGGCTTCGGTTCGACCATCAGATAGAGTAATTTTGCATTTAGGAGTTTCGCGATTAATAATAAAATAGCTTTCAATTTACTTTTTCTTTGCCAGTTTTCTGCAAAGCATTAAAATCTTACTTGCCAGAAAGGTTGTCGTTTAGATAAATGCGAGTTGGAGTATCACTCCCATCAAGATTACTCATTTTAAGTGATTTTGAGCGAAAATAATTCGACATTACTTTATCCCTTATGACAACATTGTTGAATTTCACAAGCACAGCTCTCCTATTTCTTATGTAAAACATATTAGCAATGTCCATTTGTGGAACCTCTACTTTGAGGTGGTCGCATAATTGAAAAATGGATTGTTGCAGATTTTCCAATTTATCAGAAAGGAAAGTAATTACAATATCATTACGGTTAAATCTCATTTGCAAGACATGATTCTGCAGTTCAAGATCGTATATTTTTTTATTAGCTATATTGCAATTGGAGTCTATTTGATTATAGCATTTATCAAACTTAGCTCTAATATCATCAAGATTTCTAGATAGATCAGAATGAATTTCTTGTGTAATATATTCAAACTTTGCTGCCAACTTATCTTGTTCACATTTGATCTCTTCAGAATGCTTTTTGAATAAATAACTAAAAGAAATTTTAAGACTTACAAATTCTCCTCTCATTTTGTTTTTAAAATCATCCAGAGCAGCGTATGTATTATTTTCATTTTGTGCATCGGAAGGTTTCGCAATACAGGTTTTGAAGGTGTATGATAAATTTCTATTGTTGTCCAGGACTACAAACATCTCCTTTGTTACATCATCACACTCAGCATGAAGCCATTGGTTGTAACTTATGCAGCGCAAGTCCTTTTCCGACCAATATCCACTTTACATACACTACAGAGAAAAGGCATGATTTCCAGTCATTCTTGCAAGGGAAGGACCGTCTTAATAAAATTTTTAGGAAACTCGTTGAATAAAATCCAGAACACGTTCTTAGATAACTCGTTTTGCAGCAAAAACAGGTTATAATAAAGTATGTATATGGTACTTGAACAAAAAAAAATACCATTCAAAAGGTAAAAAATATCCAAGACTCCAGAAAACAGGAAGCAAAAATGAGAAATAGCACTATGATAAGGTTACAAATTTTATATTTTAATTTTTATACAGATAAAAAATTTAGATGGTAGATAAAATAAAATTTCAATCAATTGATATAATTTTCTTTATTAGCGCGTGCTAATTCGGTGTTGAATCATTCGAAAAAGAACAATTCCCAACTATAATTGGGCCCAAATTTATTCTATAAGCCATAAGAGATAAATGAATATTACTAGAAAATGCAATTAAAAAGAAAATGAATACAATAATCACAATGTTGAACATTGTGCAAAATCAAGAACTGTAATGCTGCCATCAGGTAATTTAATTTTAGCTAAGGTAACATTATTGTTTAAAAAACAAAACCAAGTAATTTTATTCAGCTTACATAGAGATCTGAATAATGAGTATAATTTATATCCAGCAGTCAAGACATTATCTCTAAGAAATACCCTTGATACAACATCGGAATTCGTTATGTCAAACAGCTTTAATTTAGTACTTTTGAAATATGAGTTCATGACCTCATCCCTCAAATGAACGTTATTAAATTTTATTAACACAGACTTCCCAAACTAAGTGTACAGACAGTGAATGGTGTCCTTAGCAACTGCTTTTACTTTAAAATGACAGCAGATAGCCAAAACATCATCGAGTAAATTCTGAATACCATGTGGAAAACCTGAGACTAAAACATCTGCACGGTTTAGTTTACGCAGTAATATATTTTTCTCAAGCTCGCGACTATGGAACATATCCATAGTTTTAGTCGCAACTTTCACAATGTCGGCATGACACTTTTCCAAATCCTTTTCTAAAGTTTTCACAGATAACACAAGTTCAGATTTAATGTTTGCAACTGATGTTTCAATAAAAGATATAATGCTTTGTGTATGCAACCGTTGTAAATTTATTATCCAGTTCTATGATTCACTGTCGCATTGTCTTTTAAGCATCATCAAGATTGCCACGACACATTACACAATTGAAGGTAATGCTCTTATTGCTACCAATAAGCCAATTTAATTGGAATAATATTTACGCCGCACAATTCATCTGGCATAAAATGTCTACGTATACATAACTTTATGTGTGTTAGTATTTTATTTATTCATTTGATTTTTGTTCTCCTTATACACACTTCGTAATATACTGGGCGGAAGTATGACGGGATTAAATATTTTAGGAGGAATTTCAAGAGGCTGTTATTTAGAAGCTGTAATTTAATGAGTTTGCTTTTACATACTATTACATATTTCATGATATTCTCAGAAAGTACTTTTTATTAAATTAATGAGTTTGCTTTTTTGTTCAAGTTCATGTTAGCCAACAGAAGACTAAACATGCTCTGTAAAAAAAGAAACACAGAACCTGTGGTTTCGTATGTACATATGGATTAGATTTGTTCTGCTTGGGCGGGGTAGTAGCTAGTTGAAAAATTATGCCAACCCAAAACCCTTCTCTTCACCGAATTTGCCTATAAGTTGCCATGTTATGCCAGTATAATTATGCCAATGTAAATTGGCTGAATAGGATTATAAAATTCCTGCAGGATATTAACACAAGCGTAATGAGAATATGTATTGTAGGTTTCACATTCGACACCAGAATTATTCTTGGTTATGTTTTCATTACAAACACCACATTTAGCAGACGGCGCCATTTTGTAAGAAAATATATTTATTTGTCTTTTACAGTTTATAAAATCAATTGTTCATAACTTATTTAATTTAATATTGTAAGTTTAGTATTCAATTTTCACAAATAACCAGTGTGAATTAAACAAGTAAAATATTTAAAATTAGTATTAGTATGTACTAAAGTGTGCCACAAAAACAACAAAAATGTTTTTCAAGCATTTCATGAAATTGCAATTAGTGTGTATGTATTACTTGCTCATTGCAAAACACATACTTCCGAAAATATTTCTTTTGTTCCACGATCAAAACATTGAGGAAGAGAACACAAGTACAACAAAACAATGTTAAAATAGAACAAGGCTGAAGTAGAAGAGAAATGAAGTAGAACATCAAAACTATTTTGGAACATTCAAAACATGTTTGAATAACTCGTAGACAAACTTGCAAAGAAACTTTAGAATTTTTTATGAACATAAAAAATCGAATGTATGTATGCAAAAATCAAATTTTTTTAATTCACATTTGGAAAAACAAATAAAATAAAAATATCACGATTCATATTAAAAAAAAAATGTATATACATACATATATATACACTAGAGTGAGGCGATTAGTATGGAAGGAAAAAAATCTTAATAGGCGCTTCGCGTTTCTGATTCTTGGGATTGTACAAAGCAAAAAAGTCCACTAGACCATACGTCTACGGTGAAAATCGAGCTTCCCCATTTTGACTTGATCAGACTTTTGTCACGTTTTTTTTGGATATTTTGGCCTATAACAGCCAAACCATTGAGATTTTCGATCCAATACTAAGACAAAAATTGTAGCCAAGACAATAGTTAAGAACTCTCTAGTACATCGCAAAAGCATTGGAACGCTCCTTCAGGCAGTTTTGGCCTTGTGAAAGTGCAAATTTTTCGTGAAAATATTGATAAATTACCATTTTCAGTTGTTCATAGCGCAAAATCATAAAAATGTTCTATTTCTTACTTTTTCCACTTTTTTATCCAAAAATATGTTTTTTTTACAATAAACTAACAAAAATGCATCAAATGAACTGAAAACAATAGAAGAATAAAAAATAAGAATTAAAATAAATAGAATAAATAGAAAAATAGAATAAAAAGTAAGAAATAGAACATTTTTATGATTTTGCGCTATGAACAACTGAAAATGGTAATTTATCAATATTTTCACGAAAAATTTGCACTTTCACAAGGCCAAAACTGCCTGAAGGAGCGTTCCAATGCTTTTGCGATGTACTAGAGAGTTCTTAACTATTGTCTTGGCTACAATTTTTGTCTTAGTATTGGATCGAAAATCTCAATGGTTTGGCTGTTATAGGCCAAAATATCCAAAAAAAACGTGACAAAAGTCTGATCAAGTCAAAATGGGGAAGCTCGATTTTCACCGTAGACGTATGGTCTAGTGGACTTTTTTGCTTTGTACAATCCCAAGAATCAGAAACGCGAAGCGCCCATTAAGATTTTCAAATCGCCCCACCCTAATATACACTTATATGTATATATCTAGCTTAGTCTAACATTTTTATTTTAAAAGAAATTAAGAAAAAAAAATTCACTTTTAAAATGGAAGAGAACAAAAAACAATATTCGACAAAAAATATTTTTGGCATGCATAGTGAAGTCAATATACTAATAACTTAATTATTATAATTTAAAAACATAATTTGGGATACTTTTTCTGTATTTCAACCCAATATACACCTTTTGTCAGTTAATAAGCTTCGAGCAGCAGAAAAAACCCTTTCTGAAGATATAGTTGTTGGATCGGATATGAAAGTGGGGATATTTATATTTTTTCCAAATTCAGCTCCAATAGAAATAAAAAATTCAGCCATTTCTTTTAATCCAGGGTCACCGACAATTTTAAAAGGTCGACAATTTGTAACTGTCCACTTTGTGAATATCTCCAAAGCAGTTCTTTTTTTACTATTGTCTGCAATCATTTTGGGTTTTGCTGAAATCTGTTCTACTTCGGCCTTAACATAGCACTTATGCTTCACCAAATTTGAAGTGGTAATTTTATTATATTTGTTAATATTTGAACATTTACTACATATCACAAAGCCGGGTATTTCCAGACCGCGATCACTTTCAATACTTTGGAAAACATTCCACACTTAACTTCGTCCTTGCTTTGAGACCACTTTGTACTCACCAGAAATAACTTTTACCTTTATTTCGCTTAAGCTTTGAGGTTCGTTCGTAAGGTTCTTTAAAGAAAAATATTTAAAATTTCGCAAAAAATTTTAAAAATTTATAATTTCACCTACATTTAATGCATCCATTTCAATATATATTTAAGGTTACTAAAATTTAGAAAAATCACGAAAATCAGAAAGTTGAAATTATGAAAAAAATGATATACCTGCAAGGTGTTTTCCCTCCTAAATGATATTATTTAATAACACTCATGTTTACATTTTTACGCTTTTTTGTGTTTGTTCTTGTGTACTCGATGCTTTTGGTGTAATTTACCGTTTTTTTTATTTCATTGTCTGTTTTTGTTTTGATGTTCTGCTTCATTTGAACACACAAGCACAAACAAAACTATAGAGAGAAACTTTTCGAATGGTGCTTGTTTTGTTTCAGTGAGACCCTATTTTTGTTATGCTTGTTTTGTTGATAATGTTTACACTGGAATACACGGCTTGGAAGTAGTGTGCTTTAGAATACAGAACTTTCAATACATTTTGTACAGCTCTTTAGTATGTACTTAGTTTTCGTCAGTAAAACACATTTGCTCGCTCATGGTGTTACCACATTTTAATTAAGAATTCATCATCAACAGATTTGGAATACATTAAACTTAATTGGCTTAAGTCCAGTTTAGTGAAGTAGCTCCAAAAGAAAAAAAAATATCTTACGTGATAGAAACTTGTAAAATAAGAGAAACATTTTAAATAAAAAAGTTGGCAGCAACCAATATTTTCCGAGTTATGGTCCTTTGAAATTCTAGTACATTTTTGTGAATGAAGGGTATATTTTTCATAGAATGTGCAGCACTGACCTAATAATTGGATCATGATCCGTCATAGAAAACGTTGAAGAAAAATTTTAAAATATTAAAAGTAAAATATTTATTGAAAAACTCAATAAAGCTTTTGATGGTAATGTTGGTTTTCAAACGTTGAAGGGAGAATATATTGGGACACTATCTAAATGTGAATTAATGGTATTTAAGTATGCACCACTAACATCGACTAATGTTGAACGTACATACGAGTGCATACATATATTTTCAATATACTCTAACGCTTTTTTTTTTATTTAAGTAGTCTATAAATTAAATTCTTACAGACTTTTTACAAAAATGTAATATGTTTATATGTATATACAATAATGATGAGATTAAAACAATTAACAATATAATAATGATATTAAAGTATGTTTTACATTATTTAATTTGAAACAAGAGCAAAAGTAAAAATAATTTAACAAAAACCACAACATAGTTTTAAACAAAATGATAATATTAAAACATTGAACGAGTTAAAAATGTTATTTATTTATTTATTTAAATTTAGTCAATGGATATAATCCTTACAGACTAATAACAAGATACTTATGACTATATTGAATTTATGAATTCAGAAAAACAATGATTTTATGCTTTATAACATTATTATTTAAAGAAAAATCAACAAATTCAGACAAATTATTAAATTGTCGGCATAACCTCGTAAAAGGATCAGTAATTAGATCTACAAAAGTTAATAACAAGAGGATTATAATGACGAATACTACGACAAGGTACACTAAATTTAACAGAATTTTACAGAAATTCGGAGCAAATATTGCCATTGATAAGGTTTATCATAAGACACATTTAACATTGTACGACGACTTTTGAGAGTAGGTAGTTTTATTAATGCTAATCTACTCGTATAGGAAGGCAAATTTGTTGAGGAGCTCCATCGAAGGCCACGTAAACAGAATAACAAGAATTGTTTTTGCACAGATTCAATACGAATATTATGAAAGTTGTAGTGAGGATCCCATATGATTGATCCGTATTCTAAAATAGGTCTAACTAGCGACACATACACATACACATAACGCTTTATAAAGGCAAGCACATCTCTAGCTTTATTTACAGCCAAGGTAATATAAGAAAAATTTAGCTTAGGATCCAGTAAAATTCCAAGATCAAGAAATGAATCAACTAACTCCAACTGATGATCTCCCAAAGAGTAGTTAGCTGCAATTCTTCTGGAAAAGCACATGCATTTACATTTCTTTAAATTCAGCTCCATCATGTTATGTCTGCACATCGTCAGCGTACATTAGTATATTGGCGAAGTTGATACCATTAGGAAGATCGTTAATAAACAGCAAAAATAGAATCGGCCCAAGATGGCTGCCTTGGGGAACACCAGATGAGACATATATATACTTAGAAGAACTGTTGTTAAAACGAATGGTTTGTTTTCTATCAATTAAATACGATCTTAACCAGTTTAAACTGTTATTAGTTACGCCGAATAGATCCAGTTTAGCAAGAATAAGTTGATGGTTGACTTTATCAAATGCTTTACTGAAGTCCGTATAAATGGCATCAGTTTGTTTCTTCTGGGTAAATGCATAATTGACTAAAGTAGTTAAATGAAGAACATTAGTTGTAATTGAGCACACTTTTCTAAAACCATGTTGATAAGGTGACATTAACGATGCAGTGTGATGACATAAAAAATCGGCAAGTAGTTTTTCAAACAGTGTCGGAATGGCACTTAATTTAGCAATACCTCTATAATTCGTAATATCGGATTTATTACCAGATTTATATAGAGGTATTATATACGAATCTTTCCACAATACAGGAAAATAGCCATATTTTATCGAAGCATTAAACAATAAAGTTAATGGTGTGGCAAATGATTCAGCACATCGCTTTAAAATGCAACTTGGAACTCCATCAGGACCATAATTAAAGGACATTTTAAGTTTTTTCAAGTTAGACAAAATATCAGTGCACTTTATTGCAGGAAAAGATATTACTAGATTCGATGCAAGCGCATAGGGATATTCATTTCCATTATCGTAAACAGCATCAGAATAAGTACTGGCGAAAAACTCAGCAAACAAATCACAAATAATATCAACGTTGCCACATTCTTGATTATGAAGTTTCACAACAGATGGATATCCACTGGATTTTCTTTTAGAGTTAACAAATGAATAGAAAGATTTCGAGTCCCTAACAAAATTGTTATTCACTTTGATTAAATAATCCCTATACAAAGTGTGATTGAGCAGGTTATATTGAGAACGACTGACTGCGTACTTTCCGTAGTCAACAAACAAACCAGACCGTTTATATTTTTTATAATTTTTGTTCTTAATGTTTTTTAGACGTGACAGCTGCCTCGTATTCCATGGTGGTCCAACTGAAGTGCGAACAAATTGTTTAGGAATACAAGTTTCAAAAAACGAGTAGATTTTATCGTAAAAAATGGTAATAATCGAATCAATATCCGCATTATTAAATCATTCAACAAACTATAGTTAGTTCGTTTGAAACAAAAAACTTTACCAGCTCCAGAAGCCGTCAACTTATCTTCGGATGGAATAGAAGAGCTAATTTCGATCGTAGGATGATATTGGTCTTCGGGCAGTGTAATAGGTTCCGAACGAATAATAGTGCAATCATCAACATCATTAACAAACACCAAATCAAGTAATTTCCCAAAATCATTGAAGACACAATTCATTTGATACAGAGCTAATCGAAAAATATGGTTTAAAAATTCATCATGGCAGTTTCTGTTCTTTACTGGTATTAAATAAGGTGTATCAGGTGTATATTTCCACGAGATTGATGGTAAATTAAAATCACCAACCACACAAATAGAGTCGTTTGTATCAACATGTAAAACAACAGACTCAATGGCTTGAACATGTTTAGCGTAAACAGAAGAATCAGAGTCCGGAGGAATATAAGAACAAGTCAAGTACGTTTTTTTATTTTTCAATTTAACGGCAACAGCAACAAATTCAATGTTAGAAGGATCATTTACAATGACTTCAGATGGGTATAAGCAAGAAACAGCAATCAGAACACCACCACCTCTTCGAGCAGGGCGATTATATCTAAATATTTGATATTTATTGCAGAGAACTTCTGCATTCAAAACGTCATCACAAAGCCAGGTCTCAGTAAAGATAATTACATCATAGGTAAAATCATAACTATTTAGAAGGAGAGTAGACAGTTTAGTATTCAAGCCACGAACATTCTGGTACATAATATTTAAACGATCCTTAGAGGTAATTAGTTTTTTGGAACCAATAAATTTTCAGAAGGCAAACGATCAATGTTATTATACCTTGGATTTTGCTTAACTATATATTCGCGTACAAAAATATTTGCAGGCCAAAAACTAGGATCAACAATTCGGTCATAGACATGCGCTGGAACACGAATTTTAAATGATGTCATACTCCTCGGCTCTGAATATAAAAATTTAGTGACAAATATATCGTCTGCAGCATCCAATTTGGATTTTATATAATAATCAACGTCTTCGATAGTTGTATCATAAGCCAAACGGGAAATAAATACATATCTTTTCGGAGGCAAAACAATTAATTGCTTAGGAGAAATTCTGACAGAAATATAACTTGATGGACCCGGAACGGAAGATGATAGAGCTCCACTTTTAGACTTTTGGACATTATTCAACACACCAGATCCTGATGGACTTGGACCTTGATCAACAACAAAATTTTCCTGATTTATTAACACCGTATTCATTGGCTTTACCACAGGTGTTGATAACGCTTCAGTGTTGGTCTTTTGACCAGTATTTGCAAGGGTATTGTACGAATCAGAAACAATTTCAGGCTGATTATGGGTGATTAATTGTTCATTATTGGCTTTATTTTTATTTCTGGCGGATTTACGTCGTTTAGGAGAAGAGTCAAAAGACTGCAAATTATTAAGTTGTTTAAAATTACCAAATAAGTTTCCATATTCAACAATTTCATTAGACAAAACAGACATTTTATTTTGAATGTTGCTAAAAGTATTCTTAGTACTTTGGTAAAAACGAAAAAATTCAGCATCAATTTTCTGACAGTCATTGCAGCACCATCTTAGACCTTTAGTGCTTTGAAGAGCTTCAGCAACAAGTGTTTTCAATCCACTACACTTAAAATGACAGAGACCATTACATAGCCAACAAATAATCTTTCTTTCTTCTTCACTATTGAAGTTACAGTTTTTATTTAAACATTTAAATCTTGAATAACTCATGGTATTATTTTATAATAAATAGTAGATTATCAACAGTAAAATTATGAATTGTTATTTAAAAAGTCACTGGCAACACAGAATAATATTAGCAGTAAATTAAAAGAGATGCTTTTGTTATTGTTTGTGGGTGATTGATTTGAGAAAATTGTGCTATTGTTATTTACCAAAATGATGAGATTTAATAACAGTGTTGTTGTTATTTAAATTGAAAACTTGTTTGTATGACAATTTGTTATTGTTTGTATGACAGTTTTTATTTATTTTTGTTCCAAACGAAAGAACGAAAGCAATAAAAAGCACAGTTTTAAATGTTACTGTTGTATTAAAACTTTTGATAATGTACATAAACACTGAATCCAAACACTGTTCATGCTGAATTTTATTCAGATAAAAATATTCTTTTATTGTTTATGAAAAACACAAAGTACACAATGATTAACATTTACAATGTAAACGCAAAACAAAATTAAATTGTATCAATTTATCAAATTTAAACGGAGCTTAAAAAAAGTACGTGCTACTCTCAGTAAAAAGCTATTACGGTTTACTTACAAGTACTTATAAATCTGTAGAGCAAACCTAATAATTGAGAACAATAATCAAACTACGTATTTAAAAACAATAAAATATTACGTTTAACAGTATCGATAGAGAGAAAAATCAATTAATTTATATAGGTTATTCAAATCGCAACAAATTCTTCTAAATGGATCATCGTTTGCGTAATTTTGACGAAAAAATGAAGTGTATACGGGGTAACGGGATATTGAAGAATAAATTATCTAAAAGATAGTTGCAACAAACAGTTCCATTAATCAAATTTATAAGAAACGTAATATTATGCATAGTTCTTCTGCTTTCCAATGTTGGTAGTCCAATAATGGCAAGTCTGGTTTTGTAGGGCGGTAGATCCGTATAATTAATTGGTAAACATATTACGTAAGCAGAATAATAAAAATTGTTTCTGCACAGATTCAAGTCTATTACAATGGATATTATAGTGTGGATCCCAAATTACTGAGCCATATTCTAGAATAGGTCTTACTAGCGATGTATATAACTGCTTAGTGGCATTTGTATCGGTTAATTCCTTGGTACATCGCTTAATGAAAGCAACTACTGCACGAGTTTTATTACACGTCAATGAGATTTGTTGAACAAAACTTAACTTAGCATCAAATAGATGAAAAGGAAATAGCCCATAACGTCAATTCTTCTTGAAAAGTGCATATGTTTGCATTTACTTAAATTTAAATGCATTGTGTTACTGCTACACCATAAATGAAAATAGTTTAAGTCCTTTTGCAAAACTCTATGAGCATCATCTACGTTTAAAATATGAACAATTTTCACGTCGTCAGCATACATCAAAGCATTTGAATATTTAATTGTAGTTGGAAGATGATGTATAAATAGCGTAAATAATATTGAGCCAAGATGACTGCCTTGGGGAACTCCTGAGTTTACATTAATATATTTAGAGTATGTGTTATTAAAACTAACACGTTGATGCCTCCCAGTTAGGTATGTATTAATCCAACTCAGACTCATGTAGTTAAAGCCCATCAAATGTAGTTTTTTAATTAGTAGCATGTGATTGAGTTTGTCAAACGCTTTATTGAAGTCCGTGTAAATGGCATCAGTGTGTTGGCCAAGAGTAAACCCTATGTTTACTAAACTTGAAAAATACAGCAGAGCAAACATATTACAAATGAGGAAGTCATCACTTCAGTTTGGTTTCATATAATTCATTGCATTTGGGAAACCAGTGGCTGTACGCTTTGGGTAGACAAAGCTATAAAATGATTTTGGATCTCTTTGAAAACTTAATTCCATATTATTTAAATATTCTTTATATAAACCCATATTCAGCAAATTGTAATCAGCTCTCGTAGCAGCATATTTACCATAATCCATTACTAAACAAGTCCTTTTGTATAATTTGTAACGTTTGTTTTTTTAATTTTTTAGTCTAGCCAAAGTTTTAGAGCTCCATGGAGGTCCTTCATGTTTCTTTCTTAGAATGATCATTGGTATACCTTCCGACATATATGTATGTGAAAAGAATTTTATACAACTTTATCAACTGAACTACTATAATTATTCACTATTTTTTTTTTTTTTATCTAGGACCAGCACTCAGGAGATAACTCCTACACATGCGAAGCATTGTGCTGGAACTATAGGAAAGGGATAGTAGGAGAAACGACAGGAGGTGAAGCTGAATTAATTATTATTTTTGCAGCTCTGCTTTCGCACGTTCTTTGTTTATACTCGTAGCAGTGCTGAAGCTTCGGTTCAGTAGCCATTTTTATTATTATTTTACTTCGCCGGTGGTACACAATACCGACGAAGGAGGGCGTTCAGATGTGATTGTGGATTGCTATCAGCTGAAGCCGGTATTGTTCAGTGACCAGTGACTATGCCTTCGCCACTGAAACCTTCCGACAACAACTGACACACAAAGGCACACAAAGACACACTAATGCACATCAGAAAAATGCGAGATGTTTATTTTTTTTATTTTAAAATTTTTAGTCTGAAATTGGGGTTGAACCCAGGTCTGTTTTTGGATTCGTAGTCAACGTGCAGACTACCATCCATCGTGCCATCGCCACCCATTGACAAGACATCCAAACAGTTTGTATTTAGAAGATACTGATTTAAAGCCACGTACTCACAACGTTTAAAGCAAAAAACCTTAGTTATTTTATTGCCAACATTATGACTATTTTCAAATGCAAAACTGAAACTTAGTTCAATGGTCGGATGATAAGGATTCTCAGGTCTGGTAACAGGATTAATACGGCTTAAAATGTAGTCATTTGGTTCATTTACAAACACTAAGTCAAGTACCTTATGAGTATTGTGGACTCTATTAATTTCATATAAGCACAAATCGGATACTGTTAACGAAATCATCATTGCAATCGTTCGCTTTAGTAGGCACATAATAGTATAACTCTGGCAAATATGTCCATTTGTGCAACAATGTATTATTTGAATTCGAAAATTCAAAAAAATCTGATTATACTGTGCAATAAACCTTTGTTCAAATCAAAAAAAATTTAAATTTAATAGTTTGTTATTTCGGGTGGACATTTTTGGGAATATTTGCATGCATATTTAAAAAATTTTTGTCATATTTTAACTTGGCCTGGTCAATACACAGTGCTAGTTATTGTTATTTAAATATTTCCTAGTTTTATATTTTGGTTTAAAAATTATATACATATGTACGTCAATAGCGAACAGTACATTTTCTCAGAGCACATACATAATCAGTAAAAATACCCTTTTTAAATTGTGCTTACCTGTATACCGAATTGATTATGCTCATCCAGGCCATCTAAATAAATATCTAGAAATGGTCCTTCAGTTGATAATATACGTTGAAATATCGATAAATAATCCATTTGCTGTAAAATATTTTACTATTATTCACACAAAGTAATAAATACGCTAAAAATGCTTTTTAGCACAGAACTCCTTTTTTGCTAAAAATGTATACAAAACATGTGCAAGGGTACATTTGGCCAGATTTCATGAGAATAAATTGATAAAGCCTAATTTTTTATGGCAACTATAAAATAGCGTTTACACCACAAACTATTCTAGAATATTAGATGGTTTACACCAGGATAAACTATGAAAAGAGAATATTAATTACAACATTCCGACATTAGCTAAAATGGTCACCAGCTAATAGGTCTGTTCGTTTACTTTTCTGGGAAAGTTTACAGCTCTGTTTATATCGGATATGATAATTGACAATTTTAATATTGTACTTTTTTGACCCCAAATGTACTAAAAATATAAAAGTTGTGTTAAGTTTTACTATTATTAACTATTAGTAACAGAAAGATAAAATAAAACGAGTTCTTGAATATTGAGAATTTGTTTCGAAATCAATCAAATTAAAGTAATACTGAAGGAGTTCCTATTACTCGAGAGACCACCTCGTTGCGAGACAACCAACGTGTTGTTGAATAGTTAAAAATGAATGCAATTCATTACAAAAGTATTCTTGAATTTTCGCAAATTCATCCATTTTACAGAAATTATAATTTTACTCGTTTATAAACTTATAATTCGGATTATAGTTTTTGAAGCTCCGTACGACTGAGTTTAGACGAGAAAACATTTAGTTTGGTAGCATGTTACGGGTGAGGAAGATAGCACGGTTTTTGTGATCGGCACTCGGCGACACGTTTTAACAACAACATATGTTGTCTTTGCTGATGGATAGAATTAATTTTTATGCGAATCCCTGAATAGTTTGTTTTAACATTTGTATATTTTTAATAATTGTGGGCATTATATTAAGAAAAACTTCACAGATGATGGCCCACTCCAAGGTTTTGATGGATATTTCTATTTTATATTATATTACATTCCTTTTTTTTTTATATACATATGTACATATAAGAATATTGAAATAAAATCAACGTAAAGAATTTAAATAAATAGTGTTTCATTTCAATTGGGATATCCGTCTACAGTGAGCGATATATGTAATGCATCAACGCTGACTATCTCATGCACACAGAAGTTTCGGTAATTTTTCTCATATTGCCCTTAAGAAAATGATATAAACTTTGTTCTACGCAATGACGGACATATCACCGGTCAAATGACCGTTAATGTTCTTGTAGGGCAGCTAAACTTATTAGCTATTTCGCTGGTTACTTCATTCAAAAGGCCAAACGTCAAAGTTTGTGAAAAAGTTGTGGAAAGTGGTTGTGAATAATTTAATAATTAAATATTATATTAAGAAAAATCGAAAATATATTTTTGCTATATTTAATTACTGAACAACGTTTAATCATATGAATATACCGTGGTACTTAATATTTAGTGGAGTAAAGTAGTACTTTTGCAATGCAAAGTGTACTGAAAAAAGTACAATTGTACGTACTTGATTATCCCTGATTTTCATTGAAAGTTTAATGTGATTGATGATAGTTTACCGAAAAAAAACTATTTGTGAAAGAATTTATTTAAAAAAACCAGTATTGAAAGAATTTATTTAATTATATTTATTTTTCAGCGATGGTCTTTTTTATGAAAAGTTTTTAACAATTATTTATTTTTCAATATTTCGCTACCAAATAGGTAGCATCGTTAGGAAATAATAATTTGTATTAAAAAAAATATTTATTTAAAAAAAATGGTATTTTTTATGAAAAGTTTTTAACAATTTATGGTATAAATAACAAAAATGTTTGTAATGAATTATTGTTAAGAAAAATTTTTAACAAAACTTTTTTAATGTCTGTCAGCTGTTTGGGACATTTGTAATTTTGCTTTGTTATTTTCAATGTTTATTATAAACAAACTGATTGCTTGTTCTTCACGCCCTAACTAGCCCGAAGAAAAAGTACGGGCATTGAAGAATAAGAACATCACTCTCTCAAAACCTCTCTCATTTGCCCAAATTTGGCGTAAGAAAACGCTTTTGGGTAAGATTGGGCACCAATTTTGAGTAATCGAACAGACTTTCTCTATATGCAAGTGCAACTGTCAAATTTGCGTGACCTTCTTTTCTTTGTTTTTGAATAACATAAGGCACATGTTCATAAATTCTTACTTCGTATTGAAATAAGTATTAAGTTAATTTTCATTTTAATTTAAGTTGTATTTAAACACAGCTTCAGTTTTTCAGTGTTAATTAAATGTATTTAAATCCGGTAAAAGTGTGGTAGCACGAAAGTATATATAATTTTTAAACAAAACAGTTATGACCTTATGACATTAAATTTTCATTGTTCAAATATTCGAAATTGATGAAATATATTATAATCAAAAAATTAATCAGATGCACAGAGTACAATCATAATATCACAGAAATCTTGTGATAATAAGATAAATGCAAAACCTCAAATCGTTATTTAACTAATTATGACACTACATTTTTTTCTGCATTGTTCAAATTTTGGAGAATATATATATATATAATATATAATATATTGCAAAGGGAAAATTAATCAGGTGCAAAAAGTACAACCATATTAAGTTAAATACAAAAACGTCAAATCGTCCACTAGTGTTATCGATAAAAAATTAGTAAATGTCAAAAAAAATTAAAAAAGTTTCAAGTTAGAATTGACGTTTCGAGCATAAAATGTTGACAACTTTTGAGCTTAGTTTTTGACCGTATATTTTTCTTCAGCGTTTTTTCTTTAAATTTAAATAAGGTGGCAATATAATAATATATTATGTTTGTTTCTTTCTGGCTGTTGCTGTCCTTTTTTATCATTTTAATTTTTTAGTTTATTAGTTATTACATGTATCTTCCTTTGGTCCGCTGTTCGGTATTCAATTTAATTAAAACAGTTACAACAGAAATAAATTTAAAAAAAAATACAAGTGGAAAAAAAAATAGAATAGAAAAAAAATAACATAGTGACAAACAAAGAAACAAAATAAATTTAAAAAAATTTTATTAACTTACTTACATTAACAAATAAAAAAAACAATAAACTTGAATATAATAAATAAAATACATAAAACAATAACAAATTAAACGATGGAATAACTGAGGAGAAAAAGAAAAAAGAGAAAACCGCTATACCAGTGATGGGCGAAAAATACAAATCAGTGCTGACACTACCAACCAGTGCTGTCACTTCGGGTCACGGTGACCGGATCAGGGCTTTTATGGCCTTTTTTCATGTCATTGTGCTAATTCCCTTTACCATACCCGACTAAATCTTTTGCATTGTTGGTGCCATTGTGTTGGTTGATGCTAGACTGTTTGGTGATGAAGGAGTAATACTGATCACCGGCAGTCGTTCAAACAGCGATTAGCTCAGTGGCAACTGCAATACAAAAAAGAGAGACATTATATTTGACTTTTCTCGCGTTAATCATGGCAGGTCGATTCAGAATTGACTTCTGCAACATAAGTGGTCTAAGGGCAAACTTCTTCTCTGTCTATGCTCACGTTTGTCTCCATCGGCCGGATGTTTTCGCCTTAAGTGAAACCCAGGTGTCTGATGATGCTGACCCACAGGATTTTCACATACCTGGTTATCTTTAGGCACGCATGATCCCGAATTTAGCTGTCTTTGTGTTAAATTCAAAATCGGGGCAAAAAATCGGATTTCTTTACAGAAGCCAAATACGGAAAAGGAGAAAACTATATACAACTTCGATGCCCTTTCCGACACATTATCAGAGACCCTCGAAAGTTACCGGAACAGTCAAATCGTTATTGCTGGTGATTTCAATGTCCATAATTTATTGCCTCCTTTTCGTTTGCGGAACTTCAAGGCGTTTCCCCGCCAGCTACGAAACGTTTTAAATATATTTACGAAAAGACATGTTGGGATGAGCTCAACGATTTCTTTCGGTATTTAAATTAGAGGCTCTGCTTCCTTGACAATGATGTCAATGCCATGCCTGAAATGGTCCAAAATATAATATTGCTTGGTATGAAAACGTTCATACCATCGAAGCAAATTTCGATTAGTCCTAGACCAAAGTCTTGGTTTAATCAGACGTGCAGACTTGCAGTTAGATCCAGAGAGGAAGCATTTAGTATTTGGCGGAATGATAAAAACGCAGATACTGATATGATGCGAAAAAGGGCGAGATCTTCGTGTGCCAAAGTGCTAAGACGTGCAAAAGCTTTGTACAAGCAGCGTCTTCGCGCTAAAGTTCTTACTGCCCCACGGGGAAGTAAAAGCTTTTGGACATTCGTTAAAAGAGTTAGGGGAAATGCTAGTTCTTCTATTCCACCTCTTTTAAAGGATGATCAAATATTCACTAACCCAGTTGAAAAGGCTAACCTCCTACCTGAAATATTTGCAGGTAATTCTCAGCTGCCGGAAAGCAATAAACCACTGCCCGCACCCGAGCGTGTATCCGTAACTATGCCAAAGATATATTTTCGGGCTCGTGCAGTTAAAAGGGACCTTAACATAAATAAGTCTCCTGGACCGGATGGAATTCCGGCGCTGGTCTTGAAGCAGTGCTCTACGACGTTATCGCGTCCTCTGGCAATCCTTTTCAGCACCCTATACCATGCAGGCGAATTTCCATTGTGCTGGAAAGTTGCAAATGTTACGCCGATCCCCAAGAAGGGAGAGGCAAGCAACCCTGCAAATTATCGCCCAATCGTCATATGTTCAACCATTTCCAAAGTAACGGAGAGTATGCTAAATTTCCATCTTATGAAGAATCTGGAGTCCAATAGCTTACTTAACGACCGGCAATATGGCTTTCGTGGAGGACGTTCCACGGGAGATTTATTAGCCTTCCTTTCGGAAAAATGGTGTCGATCCATCCACCATTGCGGCGAAAGTAAGGTAGTGGCTCTTGATATTTCCAAAGCATTTGACAGAGTGTGGCATGGATCACTCTGTCCAACACTGCTATAAACACAAATAACGTGGAAAAAGCAGTGTTGTAAATAGTGAAGTTTCACCTCTATCATTTCTCCTACTATCCATTTCCACTAGTTCCAGCACAATGCACCGCATATGTAGGGGTCATCGCCTGAGTGCTGGTCCAAGATAAAAAAAAAGGAATCCGAGACTTGTGAAAGTCTCGAATTCCGGGAATCGGCATTATATTTATTTGTACCACTTAGAGATATGTGGAAAGAAAAGTGGCGTGTGCAAAAAGGGTTTTTTAAAAATATTTGGAGAAACGGAGCATCAAAACCGTAAATATCAATTAACTATTTGGTGGGCTTATATCGAATGACCTACGTGGCCGTCACGAGTCACATCACAAGCTACCTATTCATAGTAAAATGAAGTAATAGAATACATAAATACTATTCCCAAGTACAAAAGCCACTATAGTCGTCGTCATACAGCTCAATTCTATTTTCACAGCGGTCTTGATTTTGCAAATTTATATCGGTTGTATACAGCAAAATACTCGATCCCTAATCGGAAACGAAATATAAAGAAATTTTTCAACCAATGACTATTAAATTTAAAAAGCCGCAGTTAGATTTTTATAATAAGTGTGAAACACTTAAATAAAAATTTACAAACGCATCGGAAGAAGGCGAAAAGTTTCTGCTTAAAATGCAACAAAAGAAACACCAAACGATGCAGATTTTTCTTACCAGTGCACGAAAAATAACAATTAATTTTCATGAAGTGATTCAAGTGTAAAAATGTTTTCTGTTGATTTAAAACACTGTTTCCCAACTCGTACGTGTTCGATGTATTCGTATACGGTACGAGAAAAGCAAACCTGGAATTCTGCAGTACAAATCATCTTTACATCCAGAAGATTTTAAGTAGCTAGACATGTCTCAAGGTCTCGACTACACAGTTGGTCGCAATTGGCCATATCACAGAACAAAAATTGCGATTTATTGAATATGCTGATTAGTACGCATCTACAAGTACACAATTTTTATCAAAGCAGTAAGGCCGAAGGAGAACGTTCATTTGAAATCGATCCGGATTATAAAGAAGAAACTCACTAGCTAAATGTAAAAAAACCCCAAAATGTGATTTTTACTGTTTCTTGTAATAATTTTATTGTATTCCTTTATTTAAAAGTGAATTTTTATCTTGTTTTAATTGAATTTAAAAAAATATAAATCGTTCTTGTACCAAAAAGTGGCTTACTTTTTCTAACAAAACCGAAATATTTTCTGCCAAATCAAGTTCTTTCAACTTTTTTTTCATATTCTTATAATTAATTATATTTAACAAAACAACTTGTCACGCCTACAGCAAACAAGATCATTTTCTAATATAATCAAAAAAACAACGTAAATGGTAGAAGTTAATTTTTTTCTTTAAAATCCTTTTGACAAAGATCATACTTTTGTGTGTAGTTTTACAGAAAAAAAATCGCAAAATGTTAAGAAAGTATATTTGTATAATATACAAGTATAAGTTTTTTTTTAATTGTCTAAAAAAATATCTTTTGTTAGTCACTTTAACTGCACTTTCGCTCTACTGAAAAGTTGTTGATTTGGAAAGAAGACGGTTTATCAAATGTCCACAGATATATATTACAAAAATTAAATAAATAAAAGTTCCTAATACAATTACAATTTTAGACAGTTTATTGAAGCATAGAAAGGAAATACATTAAGTTTTTTACAATATCTGAAATTAATGTTTCTATTCGATTTATACCTTCTAACGAACTAAATCCTCGGGATTGAACATACCCTGGAATGAAAGCAAGGCATCAACCAAAGTTGAGTGAAATTTTTTAATAAAACTTACTCTAGCACGCCTTAAAATTGAGTCCTTACTAGCGTCATACGGATGATCCTTCGAAGGTATTTCGAGCACTGCCGGAACTGGCGAGGTATGTGCATCAATCACGTGACGAATAAGTTCAGCATAATTTTGGTTAATAAGAATAATGTCAATATCATCCCGCTTAAGGAATCGTTTAAAACAATCTTCGATTTCAGTTACAGCTGTATCTAAAAGACATAAGATTAAAATAGAACATATAAAAGAGAAAATATTATTATGTACGCATATAAAAAAAACTTACTTTTATCAACAACCATAAAATTAGGATGACGATTTTTGTTGATTTCACCTACTCCACCAAGCAAAAAACCAACACAAGTATCCTAATAAAAAGCAATTAAGTTTTTAATTTAAAAATAATAATATATTTACCTCATCACCAATTACAGATATTAATTTTCCTTTAACCGCAGAGTGCAATGCCATTTTTTAGTTTTTAATTCTGCGATTTAAGAATCAGAAAAATTTTTCAGTAGAGCCTTAACTTCTTGTCAGCTGACTAATACTTAAAAAATCACGAGAAAAATTACGCACTGGGCTGCCAGAGAAGTAAAAAAAATAAATATTTAATTTAAAATCGGTAGGATTAAAAAAATCGTCACACAGAAATTATAGTCATTTACATTTGGGTTATTGGTAGCCAGGCGGGCCGGGTTTGTTCTAAAGTATTAAAAAAATTGTCACACAGAAAATTAACTCTTCAGCCCTCTTTTATATTTTTTTATATATTTTATATTTATATATTATTATATATATATACTTGCATCTAAAGGGTGCTTTACATTGTCCCACAAGTCGTACGACGTGTCAAATTTTTGTGTAGAAGAGCACAAGTCGGATCGTCTAAACGTAATATGTAATGAAACTATAAGATTTTGAGAGAAAATACGGATGAAAATTTGACAGTCGTATGGCTCTCTTGATTTTTTAAAATTTTTCAGAAACCAACACGCACCATTAGATCAGAGATGCATTTTTATGTAAACAAAAAAATTATAAAATCAAAATGTACATTTTGGACCACGACAGCACAATGTTATATAAATATACGTATATTTTCCAAAAGTACACTAAAAATTTTGACCACGAAAATAACATATTCCAAAGTTATAAAAATATTTTTCAAGGTTATTAAAAAAAATTCAATTGCACAAGAACTCCATCCCTGGGGAAAACAAGCAAACAGCTGTAGTTAAATTGAATGAGAATGTTTTCATCTTACTTGATTTTATCCATACCAATGGCACAAAATATACAGAGGCATAAGTTCAAAGCAGCGAACGAGCAGAGAAAGAGACATCATCAAGAGATTTGCTGTCTCTTTTACCCCCTAACTCTGTTCGGTGATTCCTTTTTCTCAATATTGTTGTTTTGTTTTGATTTTTATTTTCTAGATGTGAAAATTAGCCGTATTTTTCATCTACTTTATGCTCACAATTTCGCAATTTTTAGCACGACAATGTTACAAACATAGGTTATAGGAATCTGTGGTTACAAAACACAACAATGTGGTGTTTTGTGTTATGAAAATTATGTACTATGAAAATTAATTTCATTTATTAAAACAAATAGATACCAAAAAATCACAAGATCACTAAAATGTTATTTTATTGGCTTATGCACAACAAATTTCTTTTTGGTAATTTTTTAGCTTCGCTATGTTTTTTTTGCTATATTAACACAAAACACGATTAGAACCACAAAACACCATTAAAACAAGCTGCACTATGTTTTTTTACTATAATATTAACACAAAACACAATTAAAACAAAGAAAACTTCAAGAAATTATAAAATTGTTCTTATGCACAAATTGTGGCTTATGTTAACAAAATTTTTCACCACAGAACACCAAAATACTGACAAATTTCTTTTTGGTAATTTTTTAGCTTCGCTATGTTTTATTTTGCTATATTAACACAAAACACTATTAAAACAAGCTTCACTATGTTTTTACCTATAATATTAACACAAAACACAATTAAAACCAATAAAACCACAAGCAATTATAAATTTATTCTTATGCACAAAATGTGGCTTATGTTTACATTTTTCTTTTGTTTACTTTTCATCTTTGGTAAAATTGTATATTTGTCTCTTTCTCCCCCTATTTGAAGAAAAGCTGATTTAAAATTTTTTCAGACCCCTAGCTGACACTTCTAGGTATTCTATGCCAATGGTGTAAACGCCAGAAAAATGGGAGGAACTTCGGAGCGACCTGAACCGTGATCCATGGGGACTCGGCTATAGGATCGTGGCGGGAAAATTGTGCGCGAGCCGCGCTGGGGTGCAATTGGACGGCGCACGGATCGATGCGATTGTTGGGGGCCTGTTCCCCACACACCCTCCGCTGGGCGGCGAACGTGGGTCTTACGATGATGAGGTTTCACCGCCCTTTACCGGGGAGGAGCTGAGGATCGCGCGCCGGGGCTCTTAGGATGGGGAAAGCCCCTGACCCGGATGGGGTACCGTCGGAGGTGCTGAAGATCCTGGCTGAGAGCAGGCCGGAAGCATTGCTTCCGGTATATGATGCTTGTTTAGTTCAGGGCGTCTTCCCAAGACGTTGGAAAACACAGCGCCTCGTGCTTGTTAGCAAGGGCAGGGCCGATCCGACCCAGCCATCGGCTTATCGGCCACTTTGCATGTTGGATGGTGCCGGCAAGCTGCTGGAGAAGCTATTGCAAAGAAGGCTGGCGGAGGCCGTGAGGATGGCTGGGGGGCTGTCGGATAGACAGCATGGCTTCAGACCTGGCAGGTCAACGCTCGGGGCGATTGCTGATGTGGTTGAGTGCTTCGAGCGCGCTCAGAGCGAGATGCGCTATTATCCGAAGCGCATAGTTGTCCTGGCAACACTCGACGTTCGGAATGCCTTCAACAGCCTACGATGGGCTGATGTTCTAGAGGCGCTACGGGGGAGGTTCCGTATTCCCGGATACTTGTATAAAATTCTCCGTAGTTATCTGGACGATCGGGTACTGTTGTACGATACGCCGACGGGGCGGAGGAGCAGAACGATCACGTCCGGCGCGGCCCAGGGATCTGTGCTGGGCCCGGACTTATGGAATCTGACCTACGATGGGATCTTTGGGGTGGAAATGCCCGAGGATGCTCAGCTCGTGGGATACGCGGATGATATAGCGGCGGTGATCTTGGAGCGGGATATGGATGACGCCAGGGGGAAGCTGAACCTGGTCATGATTAGGACCCGGATGTGGCTTGAGGACCACGGCTTGGAATTGGCCGGGGAGAAGACCGAGGTGATGTTGATGACGCGGGCACACATACCACTCGGCGTCGGCATGCAGATAAGGGATGTGTCTCTGGTTACTCAGAGTGCCATAAGGTATTTGGGCGTCAGACTCGACTGTAGGCTGTCTTACTGGGCCCAAATACGGCATGTGGCGACTAGGGCGGCGAAGATGATTGGCATGTTGAGCAGACTCATGGCGAATGTCGGAGGCCCGACACAGAGCAAGAGGAGGCTGATTATGGCGGTCACGAAGTCGATCTTGCTGCATGGGAGCGAGATTTGGGGAAATGTACTGGGTGAGAGAACCAAACGCAGGGTACTCGAGGCGGTACAGCGGACGGCGGCCCTTAGGGTTGCTTCGGCTTACCGCACGGTCTCGGGCGCTGCGGTCCTGGTGATATGTGAGTAAATACCCATAGAACTCTTGGCGCGCGAGCGGTGGGAGGCTTGGAACTCGAGGGGGGAAGGCCCTGGTGTTGGTGCTATTGGTCTGAGACCCCAAACTGTCCGGCGATGGCAGGACAGGTGGACCGCGGACACGGTCGGCAGGTGGACGGCGAGGGTCATTCCCTGCGTGAAAGTATGGATTCGGAGGAAATTTGGGGAAGTTAACTACTTCCTGACACAATTCCTCTCGGGCCACAGATACTTCCGAAGGTACCTGTATCGGATGGGCAGGGCAGATGGTCCCGACTGCATTTACTGTGGTATTACGGATGATGATGCAGAACACACTTTCTTCGACTGCACCAGGTGGCATACTGAGAGAGGTGCAATGGCGCAGCGGGTTGGAGGGTTCGCTCCTGCCACCGTGATAGGGAGGATGCTCGATTGTGAGGACAATTGGGACGCTGTGGCACAGTACGTGGGATACGTTCTGCGGAGGAAGAAGAGGGACCTCGATGCGCTGCTGCATAGCGGGGCCCCCTCTGGCTCTGGGCCTTCCCGAAGTAATGCGGAAAGCGGTCCCGGGGAGGAATCTACCCAGAGGAGGAGGAGGGAATTTTTTAGTGGCAACACCACTCGACGCAGAAGACGACGGTCTCTGTAAGTGCGAAGGCATTTTCAACCCTACCTCACACGCCAACAAAAAAAAAAAAAAAAAACGCCAGAAAACAACCATCCGAGTTTTACTCTTTTTTTGAAATACGGATGGAATTTCATTTTATTTTCTCTCACATTTTACGTACGACAAATCTTATCGTTTACAGCACCCTTTAGTTCTACAAAAGACCGATTATTAATTAACAATGTACTCGTACATAAATTTGTTTTTTTTTGTTCCGCTTCAGAAAAATATTGTATTAATAAAATAAGGAATTCATTCCAACTAATATTTAATACAAAAAAAGAAAAATTTGGGAAAACTGAATCCCTGGTAAAAGTGTTATTTATATAATTATTTTTTTGACGATTAAAAAGCATTCGAATAATGAGTTTCATTTTAGTTGTTTTGATTGTAAGAGAACTTACATATTTCCAGGAGATATTAATATAATGGAACAAATCTAGTTTATGGAAGCCGCTCCAAATTTAAAAAAAAATTATCTTAGGTTATAGAAAATTGAATTCTAAGAAGAAAAAGTTTAGTGCAAAAATCCTCGGCAACGCATAGTTTGGGAGTTACGGACCTATAAAGTCGTCGATACATTTTGCCATTTTCATTGTAAGTCTTTGATTCATTACAAAAGGAAATATTTTATTACATAGTAAATGAGTAAATTAACGGTATTTTTATTAAAAATGAGAGCAAAACACAAAAACATACTTATATTATATGTATATATATATGTATGCAAATGTGTATGACATGATCATTTGTAACGTATATATGGAGATTACAAGATCTACCAAAATTTTTAATAACAATTTAGAGGGGCCTGTTCCTGTAGAGGTAATTCCCATTTTGGTAGATTGGGAATTAATTCCAAAAGAAGGCTTCGCTAAGTAAAGGTTTTCTGCATAGCCGGCCTTCGGCCGGGTATAAGAATGTTCTCCTCTATGGTATAACACACACCGGCTTCGCTAACTAAAGATTTTCTGCATAACCGGCCTTTGACGGCGCCTAAGAATTTTCACCTCTACACATTTTATCATCCCAAAATGTGAAATTTTACAATCATGTGATCGGCATTTTCACAAGCTTTCCAATGATACCCATATTTACCCAATAAGCTAAGAAATATTGAACACAATGACATTTTTATTGTAAAACTTCCGAGGCCCATAACTCGGAAAATATGCGTTGCCGAAGGTTTTTGCACTAAACTTTTTTATCTTAAAATTAAAATTTTCTATCAGATAAGTTACCTTTTTTTAAATTCGGAGTGGCTTCCATAAACTGGATTTAAGCCCTACTATCTAAACATTTTGATAACTGGAATAGAATTCTGCACAGCGAATTGTATTTGTAAACAAAAAATGCTGTTGTTGTAGGGACGAGTCCACCTTGCATGAATTCGCCTTGATTGCGTTATTTTAAAGTGTCAGTGGATTGAGTTGATCAAACTAGCACATGTAAACGCAACGTAAAATATTCATTCCCGTTGCCGGATTTACTGACTTTTCAAAACTGAAATGGGGATTTTTCATATTAAATTTTGATATTGATATAAAAATACTTTAATTTGGCATCCCTACTCTTGGCATTTTTACATCTTGAACTACTATCACAGAATATATAGTAGTTTATGCTACTATTTAAGTTATTACCTTCAGCTACTAGTACACTATTTTATTCTGCTCTGTCCTATATACTGTGCTATAAGAAGGCAACGAAGTTATTTTTGATAAATATCTAATTTGAAGAACGGCATGAATCCTTTAACGTAAGTGGTGAGAAGTAAATTGTTGTAGTTGATAAAAAAAATGTATGTATATTGAATGAGGTAACTTCAGTAGCGCATGTGCTAAATGTGTAGATTACAGAGATGTTCAAAGTTTGTTTATAAATTCTATAGTCAGCGCGGTACACTCGATTCTTGATAATTTGAATCTCCCGATAATTTGTTTGGTTTTCCAGTAGATCGTTTCTGTATTTCTAGCATCGTAAAATTTTCATATGAAGTGCCAAACAAAAAATTTGTGAGAAAAGTGTTTCGGGATTTAAAAGAGAAAACAGAAGACAACACGGATTCTGTTGTTACTGGAATATTTCCAGTAATTAAATGTCAAATGCATGTCAAACGTCAACAAAAGAAATAAATAAAAAACAAGAAAACAGTGAAAAGTTAAAAAAATTAAAATTAAAATAAACAATATAGTAAAAACAGAACAAAATGTATAGTGCAGCAATAATAACAGGGGAACAGCTTGATCGACGAATATGCTTCGGTTTTATCGCCAGCAACTGACCCATTCAGCTTTCCGGAACGATTCAGGAATCTACATCGTTTGAGAAGAGACGCTGCTCTTGCCTTGTTCCACGATATAAGTCCTTACATGTCGGATGGTGTAAAAAAACATACCACAGCCGAGAGCCCTGCTCCGAGTGGTTAATAGGGTAAACCGACCCGCCGACAGTTTATGAAAGTCGCCGATATTTTTGCGACTAAAATTGACTGAAAATAAACCGCCGATAGCTTTTGTCACAGAATATACATTAGTTTATGGCTTTTGTATACCTTCTGTTTCGGGTATAAATGTGTTCACTGTTTTTGTAATTGTTGTAAAATTGCAGGCACCTTTTATCCGTAATAATAATTATATAGCTTTATGCATGGTCTAATCATTATAAGGTCAGCTCGGCTAATCAGGTGATCAATTTGTTTACAAGATCCTGCTTGTTAAAATTTGTTTACATTTTCTTGGCACCATTGTTATCAGGGTTGCCAGTTTAGTTCTACATTTTTTAGTGCTACATTTTCTGGTTTATCATTAAGAATTTCCAAAAAGTACTAAATGCTAGTTTAGCATTTTTTATAATTATTTAGGACGTTTAGCATTTTTTATTTAGCTCTTAAAATTACAAGTTTTGTCTCACTGTATAAGGAAAAACACATATTTACTAAATTTTTTTTTGATCACTGAATTATTATCTAGTTTTCCCCAAAAATTTCAACATTTTCAGTAGATGAAACGTTCCAACAAATCAAGGATACCGTAATTCATATTTGCACTAGTAAAATAGAAAAAAATTAAAATTAGTTGAGATAATAACTGAATAGATATACGATAGGAAACAGAATACAACCAAATTCACGACAATTTTATAATTTCCTTTAATGAAAACATCTTGAAATAGTTGTCAAGCAGTGTATTTTCTCTTTTAGTTTTGGCTTTATTAAACGCAGAATTGTACCGTTTATACAAGCTAATTGGATCAAATTAAAAGAAAACTCAGAACTAGAATGAACACAGAACTGTTGTGTAGTTATACATTTAAGAGAGGGTTTAAAATAAGACGTTTGCTGCCACTCTATAAACATGTCGGACGATATTGTTAGAAAAATTGATTCATCTGGAAAGTACCAAAATGAATTGTGTTGAGTTGGTTTTTTAATAAAATACAAATTTTTAAGATCACCGCTATATTTTTCTTTTTATTATATTTATTATTTTATAATTTCACTTAATTTGATTACACGATAATTTAGTGAGAGCTTAAAAACAATTTTGTAGGCTACCGTGCATTTAACCAACTAAAAAACTGTATTTTATAATCGCTTAACAAATAGCTTTTTTTGCCTACGTGACCGTTAGTTTTTTTTTAACAAGTTATTTTCGTACAAATTTCAAAGGAGAAACAATAACTATGTACATACTTACAAACATATAAACATATGTATTGATGTAGATAAATATGTAAAGAAAATAACGTATAACAGAAGTATATAAAATTTGCAAGTTTAAGAATATTAAGGGAAGAACCCCAACGATAGTTAACGTAATTATAAATAATCTTCTCGATTGTTAATATTTTAATAATGAAGGAAAGTAAATAAATTATATTTTGGCGGCAACATTCTCCCCCTCGTAAATGAGCCCACGGGACGAGTTTACTCAAAATTATTGCCGACGTCTAATTTCGCTAGCTTAGCTGTTGGCCTTCGAAGGACGCCACATTGTGTTTGGACTGTTGCCTGTCGCACTTGACCATCTTTTGCCATGAGGGCTTCAATTACTTTTCCTTTTGGCCAGCAATGACGTGGTAAATTTTCATAAATTTTAACGATGATATCTCCAACCTGCAGTGGAGTTGCTTTTTCATGCCATTTAGGTCTTTTGATGAGTGTCGGTGCATATTCTTTTACCCAGCGATGCCAAAATTTATCTGCAAATAGCTTTATGTTGGTCCAGCGTTGTCGCAAATCAAGTTCTTTATAGTTTACTGGCTTGAGGCCATTGGATGAACCCAGCAATAGATGATTTGGTGTAAGAGATTCATCATCACAGGATTCTAACGAAACAAATGTTAGCGGTCTGGAGTTTATGATGAACTCTACTTCAACCATGGCGCTTTTTAAAGTCTCATCGTTGAAGTTCATAAATTGGCATATGTGATATAAAGCTGTTTTGACTGAACGCACTAGTCTTACCCAGGATCCACCCATGTGGGGCGATGCTAGTGGGTTGAATTTCCATCTTATATTGTCAAATTCTTTTGAAATTATTTTGTGATCAACATCGGCAGTAAATATATTAGATGTTGCTTTAAAATTTGTTCCATTGTCAGAATATATTTCTCTCGGTATACGTCTTCAGGCCATAAAGTTATTAATGCTCCTGACACAAGAGCTGGTGTCAGGACTGTATGCAATATCCAGGTGTACTGCTCGTACGGTGAGACATGTGAAGAGTACACCCCATCTTTTTTCCTTTCTTCTACCAACGGTAACATAAATTGGTCCAAAGTAATCTATGCCCACAAATGTAAACGGCCTTTCAAAACTTGCCAACCTCGCAGGTGGTAATGTAGACATTTGAGGCATAATTGGTGTAGTGGTTGTATTTTTACACATCTGACACGATTTTCTTACTTTCTTGAAGAGTACTCGTAGTTTGGGTATATAGAAAATACTTCTTATATTATTGATGACGGTTTCATGTGACATATGATGAAAAGTTTCATGCGTGTGACGAACTAGTAGAAATGCTACATGGTTATTTGTAGGCAGCACTATTACATCTTCATGATTCAGAAATGATGTACGCCCTCTAGCTCTCAATATGCCATCGTCATCTATAAAGACATTCAAAGATATTAATTTACTGTCTTTTTCAATTTTCTTACTCTTTTTTAAACAGCATATTTCGTTAAAAAATTCACTCCGTTGAGCTTCTCGGAATAAAGCACATTTTGCTTGTGTTATCATTACAAATGACAATTCTTCTGGGGGTTTAAGTCCTTTACAATGCGCTTTAAGTTTACCCAAGCAGAGTATAAAAGTGGCAATGGCTCGGTAGAGTCTCCTTCAATCAGAAAAATACTCGCAGTTGAAGGGTAATTGTTCTTTACCTTTGTTGATGAGTAATAGATGGTGTCTAATTTCTTCTTGAATAAATTCATCAAAGCTGTTGCATAAAGGCCAGGATGATTCATCTTCGTGTAGAAATTTTGGACCATTAAACCACATGGGAAATCCCCACACTGTTTGCACTTTTGTTGCAAGATCTGCCGGATTCATTTTTGAAAGTACCCATCGCCACTGTTTTACTTCTGTTGTTTCTAATATTTCACCTATACGGTGCATAACAAATTGTTGGAACCTTTTTGGATCCATTCGCAGCCACTGTAGAACTGTTTTAGAATCAGACCAAAAATATTTTGAAGTAAATTTTATACGCCGCATATCTGCTACTTTATTTGGTAATTTTACACCCATAACAGCGGCTTGAAGCTCTAGTCTTGGTATTGAAATGGGTTTTAATGGTGAAACCTTGGATTTTGCAGCAACGATAGAGACATCATAATTGTGTTGGTAGACTACTCGAATGTAACAAACAGCTGCATAAGCGTATTCGCCAGCATCAGTAAATGTATGAAGCTCCATATGAGTTGCCTCATTTAGATGTAAGGAGTAACATCGCGGTATGTTAACACCAGCTTTGTGTGAAATTGCCACCTACCATTTCTGCCATTTGACCAACAATGAATCAGACTTCTTGTAGAAGAATTTTTAAATTTGTGGTGTAGCATGATATTAGACATAGAGGGTCAAAAATTGACATCAGCACCTGGAGTAATTCTCTTTTTGTTGGTATAATCTCATCGCTGAATACTTCTCGACGAAGTCTGGCAAATCTGAAAATATAAACGAAAGAGTCTTTATTGGGGTCCCAATACATACCAAGAATCTTCTCTGTATCCACCAACTCTTTAGGCTTCACAGGAGATGCCAAATGTTAAAGCTCGCATGACATAAATACTTGGTTTATAAATGCCATCATTTTCATCCCACCACAGGAATCTCTGAGAGTGCATATAGCTTTTTCTCACATTTATCCGATGGAACATCTCTTCGATATCACCGCAAACTGCAACTTTTCCCACACGAAAACTCAATAACACATCAAATAACGATTTTAAAAGGTCGGGACCACTATTTATATAGTCATTAAGACTGACTCCATTAGATTTGGCAGCGGCATCCCAAACCAATCGTACTTTTCCGGGTTTGTTATGATGAATATTGGAAGATACCATACACGTTCTGACATTTTATTGCTTTCAACTTCACTAAGTTTTTTGGCATAGCCTTTGGATAATAAATTATTAATTTGATCTTGTAGATTATTTTTCAAATTTGGCTCTCTCTGCATTTTCGTATTAAGACACATTAGGCGCTTATAAGCATTATTGTAACTTTCAGGTAAAATATTAACCTCTTTTTTCCATAAAAGGCCCACTTCATAATGCCCGTTAAATTTTTGACATGTAGTCCTTAACACTTCCTGAGCTGCATTTTTATAAGACTGTATGGGAAGTACATTCAAGTACTGATATTTTGCAACTATTTTTTTCATATTTAATGTCTGCTGGGGCAGAGCTAGATTTTCTACTGTGTGTACCTGTTGCAACGTAAATTTTCTGTCATTATTCATACCTGATACAACTATAGCTGATTCTAAAGAAGAATTTTCTAGCCGAGTAGTGTTACCGGTCCACTTTAAACATAAGGAATGTTTAACACCATCAATGTCTAAAACATCAAAAATACTTTTATCAATTAGTGACACAGAAGACCCTTCATCAAGAAATGCATATGTATTTATATAGCTATTTTTCTTATGAAGACGAATTGGTAAAATTCTAAAAATATTTGTTTGGTTATAATCCCTAGACGAATGTGAATTTATTGTTCCATTTGTAGTGTTGTTTCGATCTGCACCGCTATCTTGTTGCGAAGTTGAAGGCGTAGATTCTTCTGGATATTTGTGTAATAATTTGTGGTGCTTTATATAACAACCTTCAATACCACATTGTCTCTTGGAGAAACATTTTCCCTTATTATTTAAACAAGTTCGGCACAAATTATTTTTCTTCACTATATTCCACTTTTTATCTAATGGAAGATTTTTAAAATCATTGCATGTTGAAACTTTATGTTCACCGCTACACAAACAACACCTTATTTTGCATGGCGGCTGTATGAGTATTCACATTTACATTTTTGATCGTTGGTGGAACCGAAACAACTGTGCTTGTCAGCTATTTGAAATATCTAGTCACTAAATGTTTTTATAATTGGCGCACGATCATCTTTTGGATACATAGCCCAATTTAATTTATATTGGTTAGATAACTTATCAAGTAATTCTTTTACCAGCAGTGGATTATTCATATGTGCTTCCATTTTGCAAGACTCCCAAGTAGAATAAATATTTTTAACACAAAGTGCAAATTCAATCATAGACTCCAATTTATCTCTTGGCTGCGGTAATTTTTTTGCTTTTTCAACTACGCGTTCCAAAATATGTTCCGGGCGCCCAAAGCACATTTTTAAAGTGTGAATTATTTCTGGAACCATTGTAGGTAACATTAAAAATAGGCAAATCTCGTGGGATTGCTTGACGTGCAGCCAGTTGTGATGATGTTGGACCTACCATAAAATTCAAATTACTTGACACATTAAAGGGGTTATTTTTCATTCATTTGTGATAAAATTGTATATTTTCTTTCAAGGAATTCTTGTTGCAAGCGTTGCTGTTCTTCTAAAAATTTTAGCTGTAAATCCACATGAGGTGAAAAAGTAGTATTTTGTTGGTTTGTACCAGGCTTTTGTGTATTTTTATTAAAAGGAAAAGAAAGCGAGCTCGTAGGTGCTGTTTTTTGTACATTGTTTGTTTTGCTGGTTCTCTTGTATAGTAACTTATTCCCCTATTAGGATTATTTTGTTGAATGTGAGACGATGCATTGACATCAGTGCTTGTAGAAGGTAAGTTTCCATTTGCGGTTTCTGTTGTAGTCTTAAGGGTGCTTTAGACCATAAGATCTAAGAGAAAGAAGAGAAGCCAGGGAGGGACAATTGGTTTCATAAATTTATACCAATTATAAAATCGAAATGTACATTTTAGACCTCGACAGCACAATTTTATAAAAATATACGTATATTTTCTAAAAGTACACTAACAATTTTGACTACGAAAATAACATATTCCAAAGTTATAAAAATATTTTTCAAGGTTATTAAAAAAAAAATTCATTTGCACAAGAACTCCATCCCTGGGAAAACAAGCAAACAGATGTAGTTAAATTAAATGAGAATGTTTTCATCTTACTTGATTTTATCCATACCAATGGTGTAAAAGTCAGAAAACAACCATTCGATTTTTACTCTCTTTTTTTGAAATACGTATGGAATTTAATTTTATTTTCTCTCTCATTTTACGTACGACAAATCTTATCGTCTAAAGCACCCTTTACTCGTCATTTGCTGCGTCTCTCCTGTCATTGTCGGTGACGATGCTGCTTGCGGCTGCCTTGGAAGACCCATAGAATTACCAATAGAAGGATTATTAGCCGGTTCTTCTTTATGTAAAATTGTTTTAAGAATTGTTTTAAAAAAATTGTTTTAAAGAATGTTGAGTTGGTTTTTTAATAAAATACAAATTTTTAAGAGCACCGCTATATTTTTCTTTTTATTATATTTATTATTTTATAATTTCACTTAATTTGATTACACGATAATTTAGCAAGAGCTTTAAAACAATTTTGTAGGCTACCGTGCCTTTAACCAACTAAAAAACTGTATTTTTTATTCACTTAACAAATAGCTTTTTTTGCCTACGTGATAAATAATAAAGGACCGTTAGTTTTTTTTTTTAAACAAGTTATTTTCGAAAAAATTTCAAAGGAGAAACAATAAATACATACTTACAAACATATAAATATATGTATTGATGTAGTTAAATATGTAAAGAAAATAACGTTTTACAGAAGTATATAAAATTTGCAAGTTTAAGAATATTAAGGGAAGAACGCCAACGATAGTTAACGTAATTATAAATAATCTCCACGATTGTTAATATTTTAATAATGAAGGAAAGTAAATAAATTATATTTTGGCGGCAACAAATTGATATATGAAGAAGATGAAAATAACGTAGTTGAATTTTTGAATTCTCTCAATAACTTAATTTAAAATATATTTAGTCTTTATTGCTTGTAAAAACATATATTCATATGTATATCACTAAAATTAGTGTTCATATTAAACAAAATAGATTTTAATACAAAAATTTTAACAACAAAAGTAATTTTTGATTATATACTTATGTGTGTAAAATGAGGCGTATCAGAGCAAAAGTGGTGTAACACCAAACTTTTTAATTAGAGATATTGGTGATTTTAAATTTGGTTTAAATTTTTTTGAATATAATTTCTTTTGTAAACATTATTTTAATTGTTTTACTTTTAATATATAAAAATAACGTCCAAATTTGCAATAGCTGTATATTTAACTATTTATTAAGTTAATGTTATAGTTAAAAATGTGGGTTACGCCACTTCTGCATTTCTGATATTTTTGTCCAATCTAAAATAAAAAACAAGTTACACCACTTTAAGAAAAATTTATTAAAAATTCAATCGTAATGCATAATACATAAGTTATTCATCATCTGTCTCATCGTAATACACCTTATCGCAGACACTGTTGGAGCAAACCAGGTTGTTATAAAAAGTGTGATAAATTGGCGGGATGAAGTGCAACAATTCAAGAAGGTCTTTTTTCTTTTTTTCAGCTATTGTTGGTTTTTCCAATGCATATAGTTGTGTTATGGTCATTGACTGTCTTTTTTTAACATTCACTTCGTTAAAAATAACATCTTCATTGCTACAATACTTGTAAAAAATTTAAAACTGATGAAATTTATGGAATCTTAACCACTGAACTTTCAACCACTCCACGTTGGTGTTACCAACCGCAATTTTTCTGTTGGTTATGTTTTTTTCCAGCAATTTGGAAGAGAAAAAATCACTTGCACTCATTCGTATCACCTTAAATGGTTGCCTTTTTCGAGCCGTTTTAATGACTTCGAGCCAATTTTCCGGAACGTATATTTCTTTGAAGAATTTTTAATTTTTTTCTATTAAACCAAAATCTTGGTCACATGGTAAATATGAATGTCCACTGACCAAAAATTTGTGATCTATTTCTTCAATAGTAAAGTCCGGGTGGTGTATTCAACTTACACCACTTTACACTTACACTGTTACTTTGTTACATTATCGTCTGTGCGAAAAGATTTTTCAGCTCCATCTGGTTTTGAATACCAAACGGTGGCTTACTATACTTTTGTATTGATAGTTGGTAATGTAATGAATGTACATATGTAACACCAGAACAGCAACCAAAAAAAAATGTGGGTTACACCACTTTTGCGCTGATGGCCTCAAATATAATAGCAAACTGGTTTAAATTTCCCAAATGGTAAAAATTTTTTTAATATGTACAGCTATTTAAAATGTAAATTGTTTCTTTTATTTATATTATTAATGAAAACCAATGTTACAAAAACTAACACTTTTTTGTGGAACACTTTAGCACTTTTCTTCTGTCCTCTTCTGGCAACCCTGATTGTTATATTTAAGCTTTGTTTATTTTTGAAAGTGTATTGGAACTTTAGGAAATTGTAAAAATTATAAATTGAAAGAAAACAAATAATTATTTCATTTAGAAAACTTTTAAAACTTTTTAAATTGTATTTACATATAATATAAAGAACTCTAAGGTAAACTATTCGTCCAACAATTTTACAAAACGTGCAATATGTAATAATTCAATATACTTTTGCGCTTGTGTGAGCATTAATTCATTATTATTTTTTATACTTTAATTAAATTATATTTTTGTCTTCAAAATAATGATGTGTGCAGCAAGTTGCAAAAGCTTATAAAAATAATATGCAGATGGAATTTACTTTTTTTTATAGGCTATTGTACTCAGCTGCTTTTGACAAGCAAAATTTTACTTTACACTAACAAAATGACTAAAGGTTTTCGTTGTTTTCCTGAGCTGATTTATAGATCTTGGCTTTATGTAGCCGTGCTATTTGTGTGCCGGCCAAATTTTTATTATGTGTACTAAAAAGAAAACTACTTTTCAATCCACGTCTTGAAAATCCGTGGCTGCCAGATAAAATTCTCCTAAAATCGTTAAAATCTCGATAAAATATGAAAAAATCGTCATTTCAGCTTTGAAAAATATTCAATAAATCGGAAATACTAAATATCTATTAAAAACGTTATTTTTATAGTCATTAAGAAGCAATCAAAAAATTACAACAAGTCATCATTCATAACAATACATACATGCATAGTACATAGTGTATTAATTTACGCGGATATCAATATATGATCACATATCGCACTTGTGCAATAATAGAGTATTTATTTAAATTTTAAAAGTTTTTAATATAAGAGTAAAAAACATTGTCATTTTCAGTTGGTGGTATGTATATGAAAGGATTAATTTAAATAAAAAATTTTATTAAGATTTGGCAGAACTTCGGCAAATTTTTACAATGCGTACATATGAATACTTAATGTTGATTTCTTATGAAAACGAAAACAATTCAGCCAATATATTCGATACTTTCATGAGTTGGATATATGAAAATATATCTTTGTGGATATGTATGTGTGTATATACATTATGTATTGTACTATAGCTGTAAACTTTACAAAAAAGTTTCAAGTCGTGCAGGCAATATCAAATACTTTTACCCTAATATGCAATTGGTTTCAAAAACGTACATATAGTTGACTCATTTATGAAATGCTCATTTCCTTCGGTGTCGTCTACATAACATGCAGAAATTTCTCATATTTAGACCAATACAAAAAAACGTAATTTTTCAAAGAAAAATCTTCAAATCATCATTTTGCTATTTTCGGGACCTAAAATCTTCAAATCTGGCAGCCTGTATACGAAATACATTAAAAACCGTTAAAGCACCTGATGATCATAGTAGGTCTGTTCGTTTATTTTTCTGGTAAAGTTCGGTAAAATGAGAGTAAGCCATAATTTATCTCAATAAGAGACCAAAATGTACAAAAGTAAGAAAACGGAAAAACCATAATATTTACCACATAATAGGTCTGTTCAACGTGCATAACAAAAACATTTGCATCGTTGGCAACGGCTCTAAAATGTGGACAAAAATAAATTGAAAAAAAAGTAAAAGCCATTTTTTATTAAATAAAGTGATAAATATGCACAAATATATGTACTTACATTTTGAAATTTATTGAAAAAATCTTCTTTTTTAAATTAAAAACTTTTGTTGTTTCTTTGCAAATTTCTGATTAATTTCTTAGTATCATATATAAATAAAAAAACAGCCGATAATTTAATTCTAGACCGAACTTACCCAAAAAAAAGTTCGTTCAACTTTGTACAGAAAATTAAAAATTTTACTCTCTAATTTTATTTCAAAATTGTACAAAAATTGTTAATAATTGCTGGCACGCTTTTGGGTAAATTTAGAGGATTCCATCTTACACGTAGTTCACTTGTTGAGAAGCATTTCTCGCAATTGAAGTGATCTAGATTCTGAATATATATAGTAGAGTGGGGCGATTAATATGGAAGGAAAAAATCTTAATGGGCGCTTCGCGTTTCTGATTCTTGGGATTGTACTAAGCAAAAAGGTCCACTAGACCATACGTCTACGGTGAAAATCGAGCTGGCGCATTTTGACTTGATCAGACTTTTCTCACGTTTTTTTTTGGATATTTTGGCCTATAACAGCCAAACCATTGAGATTTTCGATCCAATACTAAGACAAAAATTGTAGCCAAGACAATAGTTAAGAACTCTCAGTACATCGCAAAAGCATTCGAACGCTCCTTCAGCCAGTTTTGGCCTTGTGAAAGTGCAAATTTTTCGTGAAAATATTGATAAATTACCATTTTCAGTTGTTCATAGCGCAAAATCATAAAAATGTTCTATTTCTTACTTTTTATTCTATTTTTCTATTTATTCTATTTATTTTAATTCTTATTTTTTATTCTTCTATTGTTTTCAGTTCATTTGATGCATTTTTGTTAGTTTATTGTAAAAAAAACATATTTTTGGATAAAAAAAGTGGAAAAAAAGAAAGGTATTGTAAGTGATTGTTCTAGTGACGAACATTTGTAGTTATCACCCAACAGTTCGATTATTTTCGACTTAGTTGTGATGCATGTATCCTCAATGTCTGTTCTTGCCATATCTGATGGATTTTTTTGTTCAATATCACCTTGTATTTTCAAGAGTTGTTTAAAATATGCCTGTACTAATTCAAGACGGCATTCTAATTCTGCTGTGGACATTGATGAAGAAACATACATATGCTATGCATTGTGCTGGAACTAAAGGAAAGGGAGAGTTAGAGAGACGACAGGAGGTGAAGCTTAATTAATTATGTTGCAGCTCTGGTTTTTGCACGTTCTCTGTTTATAGCAGTGTTGAAGCTTCGGTTTAGTAGCCATTTTCATTATTATTTTACTTCGTCGGTTTTGCGTTTAGTGTCGGTGATATATTCTCTCGGTTTATATCAAGCTTCCTCAAACATTGTTGTTATAGACGGGATCTCATCCAACGAGTTCATGATTAATTCGGCGATACCGCAAGGCTCTATTCTTTCGCTTACTATTTTTTTTAGCTTTCTCAAGGTCGTTTTGTAGCATTTATCACTCATATTCATTTGAACGTGGGCCGACATATGAAAGATTCAGCCAATAGTCACGTCACAAAAATATCGCAATGGGTTCACGTGAGCAAAATCGATTTTAGCGCTCAAAAGACGCAATGTTGCATGTTTATATATCAATGCATGCCCGATCACGCTGATTCACCTGAGGGTTGCGATGGCACGATGGATGGTAGTCTGCTCGTTGACTACTAAGCCAAAAACAGACCTGGGTTCAACCCCAGTTTCAGACTAAAATTTTAAATTAAAAATAAACATCTCGTATTTTTCTGATGTGCATTAGTGTGTCAGTTGTTGTCGGAAGGTTTCAGAGGCGAAGGCATAGTCACTGGTCACTGAACAATACCGGCTTCAGCTGATAGCAATCCACAATCGCATCAGAACGCCCTCCTTCGTCGGTATTGTGTAGCACCGGCGAAGTAAAATAATAATAAAAATGGCTACTGAACCGAAGCTTCAGCACTGCTAAGATTATAAACAAAGAACGTGCAAAAGCAGATCTGCAAAATAATTAATTAAGCTTCACCTCCTGTCGTTTCTCCTACTATCCCTTTCGTATAGTTCCAGCGCAATGATTCGCATGTGTAGGAGTCATCTCCTGAGTGCTGGTCCCAGATAAAAAAAAAATATGACTATTATAAATATTGTGCCATAAGAAGCTTTTATGTTTCTTCAGTGTGATGATCGATGGACACAGTACATTGTTCAAGTCTCTGAAGAAGCATTCAAATGCCGTGGGTTTTTCAAATGGCGCAAGACATACTATACTCCTATTTTGAACTCGACCGTATACAAGAGAGGGCGAAGAAACACATTGGAGATAATAGGGTAACCAACTCTGTTGCGTTTCTTGAGTATCTTCGCAATGTGGAGTGTGTTTCGTTATTATATCGTTACTATAATGGGATGTGCTCTCATGAAATTATGGAACTTGTTCCCGAAACCCGTTTTTTCCTGTGCACAATGCGTTCATCATTAGTCTCGCACTGCGCATTACAGATAGAATTAATTTTTCGTCCGAACAGTGGGTATGTAGAATAAACTTCCTGCAGAGGTCCGCCTTGCCTCTTTTGACGTGGGAAAATATAAATCATTCATAAACACTACTCCCTCTATTCGCCCTCCCATAACATAATTTGCTATTTCCAGCACAATGCACCGCATGTGTAGGGGTCATCCCCTACAAGCTGTCTAAAGATAAATTTTATATATTTATGTATCTGTGCCAACAAACAATACAGCTAAGGTCGAGTAAGGACAAAGTTGCGATGCGAGTTGAAATCGTATGATAGGTGTGTTAGAGTTCACAACTTCAAGAAGTTTGGCGATTTCAATTCGCAAGCTAATACTAAAGTTATAGTTAAAACAAATTGTTTATTGGTACACAATATTTTGTTTACTTTATTTTAAGTTTGTTGCTCAACCGTTTGCAATATGTAAAATTAGGTCATTATTATTTTAATGTGTTGTATTTTCTACAGAAATGAAGATCGTATAAATGGTTAGGCTAGCAAGTTTACTTCCTCAACTGTATTAAAAATGTATGAAAATAGGTTATTGCAGCATACTGCAGCAGTTTTAATATAATTTTATTCACTATTGCTTAAGCATTTAATTTTAATTATTAAGCATTTCAACTTTAATTACTTTGTATAAAAGAAGGTTAAATAAAGTTTAAACGTGGAGTTTAATTTTTGTAATAAGACAGCATATATCAAGTGTTTAATTTGAGTTCTGCCTTCAGGTTACAAGTGTCAGAGAAAAACAAAATATAATTCGTTCTTCAGGCTACAAGTGCTTGCAATAAAATCACATACAATTTACTAAACAACTTATATACAATTCTTCAGGCTACAAGCGCTTGCAAGAAAACCACATATTATTTAATTAACATTTTTGGTGACCCCGACGTGATGGTGTAATTAAGCGCACGACTGAATTATTCAATGATGGTTTTGTTCAGTGAGTTAGTCAACAACCAAAAACATACTGGGGAAAAGAATGAAATAATTATCTGTAACTTTAAAAAGGACACAGTATCGCGAAAGGAATCCACCGGTTACTTCCAAAAACGGTTAAGAAAACTGGATGAAGAATGGTCGAATTTCGAGATGACCGACAACAATATTCGGCTACTTGAAGAACAAAGTTATGAAAGACGACCAATTCTTTCACAAACAATCCAATAAATCAGCGCAACTCTGACCACATTAGCAGTCGGCCAGAATCAATTCTAATACCAAAAGTAACATCTAAATTTTACGGTAATAATTTAAAGTGGCAATAATTCCAGGATTTATTTTCATCACTCGTAATAGATCAAGCAATTACGAAGGTCGAAAAAATTTGGTATCTAAAATACATTTGGTGGGGGAAGCTGCTAATCTAATCAAAAACTTCAGAATCACTGGAGGGAACTTCGAGCCAGCTTGGGCAATGATAATTGACCGCTATAACAAGAAAAGATTATTAGTCATCAAACTAGTGCAAGAAATAATTGACTAAGCGATAACGATAAGACGCTACATGATATAACTCAGGAATGTTATTTACCACCACGAGAAATACCTACTATCAAGGAATTTTTAGAAAGGCATTTCCAGTCCATGGATGCAATGCCCGAAAGCAAATCTGCGACTGCAAGGTCTAGATGGAAGCTCTGGAATGGAAGCACACCTATTACAACAGAAAACCAACGCAGCGGCTTTTGTATTATTTGTAAAAATGCTGGACACTCTTTATTCGCATGTAAAATGTTTCTTCAGTTATCTCTTGCAGCCCGACTCCAATTCATCCAAAGTAAAAATACTACATTGACTGTCTAAAACGAAGAAGTTGCACGAGATGCTCCAAAAGGCACAATACGCTTCTGCATCGGGAACAGTCAAGCCAGATCAGCAACAAGCAATCATCAATCACAGATATCTCACAAAATCACGCATTTGAGAATCGCTCATTAATAGATAAAAGAGTCTTACCTATTAACCAGGAAGCTGCATCACTTGCTAAGCACTATGCACTCCGTACCAAATAGTTACGTACTTCTGAGCACGCCAAAAGTAATAGTTAGAGCCAATGAAAAAGAGATAGAATGCCGAGCAATGCTTGATTCTGGATCACAACTTAACCTTGTGAGCTGTCCTTCCACACATAATTTTACCTCAACCATCGCAACCAATTTCCAAAAACATTGTGCTACCTGGCCCAGAATTTTATCGTTCAGATAACATACATATATGTCTAACTGGGAGCAGAATTTTATCACCAAGTACTAGCAATAGAACAAATTCAAGCAAATGATTTGCCTATTTTGCAAAACACTCTACTTGGATGGGTTATCTCAGGAACATTTAGCGGATACGAATCGTCTACCACATCATGTAGAGTGTGTACTGACGATGAAGCCAACTTGGAAAAAGCCATTGCTCTGCGAAATCGAAGCAATAAAATCAGTTGACAAGGGAAGGTCTACTTACGAAAGGCAGTGTGTAAATCATTTCACACAAACTCACACAACGGAAAAATATATATGGTGAGGTTACCATTCTTCACCAATCCTAACACGATAGGCGATTCACACGTTTGCAATATGTAAAATTAGGTCATTATTATTTTAATGTGTTGTATTTTCTGCAAAAATGACGATGTCAATAGCCGTACATAAATTGCACAAGTATAAATGTGTAAGATAGCAAGTTTACTTCCTTAACTGTATGCAAAATGTATGAAAATAGGTCATTGCAGGCATAGCATTTTCAATATAATTATTAAGCATTTCAACTTTAATTACTATGAAAGAATGTTAAATAAAGTTTAAACGTGAACTTTCTTTTTTGTAATAAGGCAGCATATATCAAGTGTTTTATTTGACTTCTCCCTCTAGGTTAGAACTGCCTGAGAGAAAAACAAAATCTTATTCGCTCTTCAAACTAACCATTCATTCCCAACATATTCATCATTAAGGACATATCCATTTGTGGTTAATTTGCCAACGAGTCGCTCTACTGATTACCGAGAGAACTCATTTTTCGGCCGAACAGTGCGTATGTGGAACAAACTCCCTGCTGAGGTCTTTCCTGTCACTTTTGACGTGGGAGGTTTCAAATCAAATGTCCATAAACACTACTCCCTCTATTCTCATTCCCATAACCTGATTTCCTAGTTCCAGCACAATGCATCGCATGTGCTGCTGCAAGTTAGAAAAAAAAATTAGTAATAACATTTTATCAAACATACAAAAATTGTTGCAGGAATATGAAGAATGTTCTTAAGCTCAGCGAACTTGAATTAAAAACCAGCAGAGGATCAGGATCATGGCATGATATGTACAGAGATTCAGCTTGGATATTTGTTGGTGGCTTTCCATATACTTTGACTGAAGGCGACATTATCTGCATGTTTTCACAATATGGGGAAGTTGTTAATATAAATTTAATACGCGACAAGGATACAGGAAAATCTAAAGGATTCTGCTTTATTTGCTATGAAGATCAGCGCTCAACAATTTTAGCGGTTGATAATCTAAATGGAATTAAGGTAAATTTCTAACAATAATTTCTGACAATTTCGGACACAAAATAATTCCTTCCACCTGAATACGATTCGTCATATAATTTGTGTATATGACAATGTGTTTTTAACTGAGTCGTAGTTGGAAGAGCTTTCTTAAAAAAATTAGATATATAAATGAAACATTCACAGGCGTATTCATTAAATTTTTAAACAGCATTTCAAATCTGTTTGAAAGAATATTCGGTAAAATCGCATTCATAAAACAATGTTTTCTTAAAAAAAAACTTTTTTAAACCTTGTGTAAATGAAAAAATTTTAAAATTGCTCTCGCAATTTGGTTAAACCAATTTTGAAATGCCATTGTTAATTTCTTTCTTAGTGTTTAGTTTTGCACTTATGCATGTCTTACTTATAACTTAATATTTTCTTTCTACAGAAAATAAAAAAGCTAAGTTTTTATTGCTTCAGTACGGCAGCAGTTTATTTTAGTCAGTAAAATCTAATGACAATTATTTCTTACAATTAGTTTTATTTATACTTTATTCTAGCTTATTTCTACATGTGGAGTGATTTGAATTTCTCAATAATTTTATTAAAGTGTTGCGATCGTAACATTTATAAGTAATATTATATTGGTTGTCCCCAATAGATTAATTTATATGGGTGTCGTAATTTGCAGAAATGCTCCACCTTTTCCTTATTTTATTAGTTGTGCCTCGACAAATTATACCATTTTTGCCTATGATTAATAATAATAACAAATGCTATAACAGTTATTATGATGGCCACATTTTTATAAAGTAAGAATTTTTTTAACATCGTAGTCGATCAAGTATGTTTAGTGTATATGTCAATGAGAATTTTTGTCTATCCAGAATACAGCTGATAATTTATTGCTATACAGTGGTTGACGGTTCTATTTGGGTTGACGGGGTGCCGTGAATCAATATGTCTACCCACACGATGCAGGAATAATATAGTATGAAAAGTTCCTTAGTATGTCTATCAGGGAGAATTTCTATCTATCTAGAATGCAGATAGAATTTAATTCTGTCTATACATTGTAGTTGATACAATGATTTATATTACTGAATTTAACTATATCCACATGTTAAGAAGATTTCTGTGAGATGAATGAATGCTTTAGTGTGCAAAGTAATTTAATATCTCTCTCCATGGTTTAAACAGATGCTGCAGTGTACATAGTCATTTTTATTATGCATGGAAATTTAAGTCTTTAAAGGACGTTGTAGTATACAAACTGATTTATTGTGTCTATCGGTAAGATTTTATCCCTACCCATTGATTTCTATGAATAATAAAAGTTGTTTATTATCTCTCATTAGTTTATCAATATGCTTTGCTGTTAATGAGTCCTCTATCTTATAGATATTTTTTAGTGGTTTAGTATGTATATCTATAAGAATTTATATATCTCCATACATTTTTATGAATAAAAATTGTTTATTATAAGTTAATTAGTTTATGGGGTTGGTGCTTTATATACCGTATATTTATTTATTATTTTTAAATAAAGCCAATTATATTTATTTAATTAATTTAGTTACATTTTTTTTTCTTGGACCGGCCCTCAGGGGGCCATCGCCCCTAATCATGCGATGCATTGTGCTGGAACTAGAAAATTAGGTTATGGGAAGGAGAATAGAGGGAGTAGTGTTTGTTGACATTTGATTTAAATTTTCCCACGTTAAAAGTGACAGGAAACACCTCTGCCGTTCGACCAAAAAACGAATTTTCTCTGTAATGGTAGTGCGAGTCGCCGCCAAATCGACCACAAATGGATGCGCTCTTAATGATGATCGTGCGCGCGAATGACCTGGTTTCGGGAACAACTTCCCTAATTTCATTAGAACACAGCCGATTATAGTAGCGATAGAACAACGAAACGCACTCCACGTTGCGACGATACTCAAGAGAGTCGATAGAGATGGCTACCCTAATACCTCCTATGAGTTTCTTCACCCTTTCTTGTACACGGCCGAGTACATGAGAGTTGTATTCCATTTTCGGTAGGATGTAGGTGGTATAAATAGTGAGGATATCAGATGGGGTGAGGTATATATGTCTTACACCGTCTTAAAAAGCCGAGGCATTTGAATGCTTTCTTTGAGACCTGAAAAATGTGCTCAGCCCATCGGACATCACACTGGATTTTCATGCCAACAACATCAAGAGTTTCTGACTCCTCAATGTTTATGCCGCCCATAATTACAGATGAGGTAGCGTGATCGTGCATACGGCGATGGGTAAGCATTCAGCATTGGGTCTTTGGGCATTGAAATCGACCCTGTTCACGTGACCCCATTCCGATATTCTCGTGAGGTCACCTGTTAGCGAATCATTCATATTCTGCCGCGTCGCCGCGATCATAGTTGATGTCGGCCTACGATCAAATGAATATGAATGGCAGATACTGCTGTCATCTGCGAAATAGTGGATAAGGTTGGAAGTATGACATAGGATGTGATTAAGAAAAATAAGAAATACGGTAGGAGAAAGAATGGAGCCTTGTGGTACCCCTGAATAAATCTTGAATTCGTTAGATGAGATCCCGTCTATAACAACTCTTATAGCGTGATCCCTGAGAAATCGAGAGAAGATATCACTGACACCAAAAACAATAAGTTTGGACAAGAGTGATCCAAGCCACACTCTATCAAATGCTTTGGAAATATCTAGAGCCACTACCTTACTTTCACCGCAATGGTGGATGGATCGATACCATTTTTCCGAGAGGAAGGCTAATAAGTCGGCCGTGGAACGTCCTCCACGGAAGCCATATTGCCGGTCGTTAAGTAAGCTATTGGACTCCAGATATTTCATAAGATGGAAATTTAGCATACTCTCCATTACTTTAGAAATGGTAGAGCATAGTGCGATTGGGCGATAATTTTCAGGGTTGCTTGCCTCTCCCTTCTTGGGGATCGGCGTAACATTTGCAACTTTCCAGCACGACGGAAATTCGCCTGCATGATATAGGGTGCTGGAAAGGATTGCCAGAGGACGCGATAACGTCGAAGAGCACTGCTTCAAGACCAGTGCCGGAATTCCATCCGGGCCAGGAGACTTATTTATGTTAAGGTCCGATAAAACCCTTTTAACTGCACGAGCCCGAAAGTATATCTTTGGCATAGTTACGAATACACGCTCGGATGCGGCAGTGGTTGATTGCTTTCCGGCAGGTGAGAATTACCTGCAAACATTTCAGCAAGGAGGTTAGTCTTTTCAACCGGGTCAGTGAATATTTGATCAGCCTTTAAAAGAGACGGAATAGAAGAACTAGCATTTCCCTTAACTCTTTTAACGAATGACCAAAAGCTTTTACTTCCCCGTGGGGCAGTAAGAACTTTAGCGCGAAGACGCTGCTCGTACAAAGCTTTTGCACGTCTTAGCACTTTGGCACACTAAGATCTCGCCATTTTACGCATCATATCAGTATCTGCGTTCTTATCATTCCGCCAGATACTAAATGCTTCCACTCTGGATTTGACTGCAAGTCTGCACGTCTGATTACAACAAGACTTTGGTCTAGGCCTAATCGAAATTTGCTTCGATTGTATGTACGTTTTCATATCAAGCAATAATATATTTTGGACCATTTCAGCCATGGCATTGACATCATTGTCAAGGAAGCAGAGCCTATAATTGAAATGCCGAAAGAAATCGTTGAGCTCAGCCCAACGTGCCTTTTCGTAAATATATTTCAAACGTTTCATAGCTGGCGGAGAAATGCCTCGCAGTTCCGCAAACGAAAAGGAGGCAGAAATGGTGCAATGATCCGAATTACCGATAGGTGCGCTAATGTTCATTTCATACTTTTCAGGGTATGAAGTGAGAAAAATGTCGAGGGTGTTGTGTTGGTGCCCGTCAATGCATGAAATATGTGTTGGTTCAATGACTAATTGCGCAAGGGGGTTGTGCGCTGCGAATAGCTCAGCATATTGGCCTTCTAGAGTTGTATGGCGCGAATGGTGGAGCCACGATAAATTAAGGACGTTGAAATCACCAGCAATAACGATTTCACTGTTCGGGTAGTTTTCGAGGATCTCCAATATAGTGTCGGTTGTATGAAAAAAAACCCGAAATTCAAAAAATGTGCCCTGATTTTGAATTTAACCCAAAGACAGCTAAATTCGGGATCATGCGTGCCTAAAGATTGCTGGCACTGGTATACAACCTCATTGCAAGGCCCCGCTGTAGATGAAAAAGAGATAAGATGTGATACTTTGTGAAAATCTTGTGGGTCACCATCTTCAGACACCTGGGTTTCACTTAAGGCGAAAACATCCGGCCGATGGAGACAAACGTGAGCATAGACAGAGAAGAAGTTTGCCCTTAGACCACGTATGTTGCAGAAGTCAATTCTGAATCGGCTTGTCATGATCAACGCGAGAAAAGTCAAATGAAATTTCTATCTTCGGTATTGCAAGCGCCACTGAGCTAATCGCTGCTTGAATGACTGGCGGTGATCAGTGTTATATCCTTCATCACCAAACATTCTAGCAGCAGCCAACACAATGGCACCAACAATACAAAAGATTTAGTAGGGTATGGTAAGGAGATTTAGTACAATGACCGTGACCCGGACAGTGGTTGGTGGTGTCAACACTGATCTGTATTTTTCGCCCGTCACTTGTATAGCGGCTATTTCTTTATTTTCCTTTTTCTTCCCAGTTATTCCACCGTTTAATTGTTATTGTTTTTCGTATTTTATTTATTTTATGAAAGTTTATTGTTTTTTATATTTGTTAGTGTAAGTAAGTTATTCAAATTTTCTTTAGTTTATTTTGTTTCTTTGTTTGTCACTATGTTATTTTTTATTCTTTCCACTTGTACTTTTTTTTCCTTTTAATTTATTATTTTATTTATTTGTAACTATTTTAATTATATTTATTGCGACACCGAACAGCGGACCAAAGGAAGACACGTGTCTACCAGTCGAACGAATAAACACTACAACGAATAAACATCACTTTTATTAAATAAAGTGATAAATTTGCACAAATATATGTACTTTATTTGAAAAATATTCTTCTTTTTAAATTTTTAAATAAAAACTTTTGCCGTTTCTTTGCAAATTTTCTGATTAATTTAATTAAATTAAATTAATTAATTAAAAAAACAGCCGATAATTTAATTCTAAACCGAACTTAACCGAAGAAAAAGTTCGTGCAACTTCCTACAGAAAATTAAAAATTTTACTCTTCAATTTTCTCTCAAAATTGCACAAAAATTGTTATCTTGTTCGCTTTTGGATAAATGTAGAGCATTCCTTCTTATACGTAATTCACTCAAAGATAAGCTTGTTGAACATTTCTCGCAATTGAAGTGATCTAGATTCTGAATATATATAATGAAATTCATGCGCAATATAACTTCCAATTTATATAATAGCCTTATCTAATAATATTATAATTATTATATTTTTCATGAAAAATATTTCTAGCTTATTTGTTGCCTATATACATATACATATATAGATGAGAAGAAAAATCTAAAATAGAAAAATGTATGTGTAGTAAAAAAAGTAAACTCATGAATTGTTATGTTTTTGTTTATAGATTTTTGGTTTTTTTTCGGTATTCAACTTCAATTCTCGATTGATTAGTTCAATTTTGATGGCGAGTAGTCAGCGTGTTGGCTCTGCAACCAGAAAGACCCAGGTTCGATTCCCAGCCGGGTCAAATCAGAAAAAAGTTTTTTCTGAGTTTTCTGCGCTACAGCACCCTCCTTCGTCGGTATTTGAGCAACAAAACGTCGCCGAAGTAAAATAATATATAAAATGGCTCCATTAGCTTAAAAATAATGTGTCAAAAAAACAAAACATCAGAGACGCTTTATAATTTACACGCAACTGCAGAGTTGTGCAAGAATTAAGCTCTATCTTCCTACCACTTTCACCACCTGTCTATTTCTTCCCTATCCTTCTCTCTAGTTCCAGTGCAATGCATTGCATATGTAGGGGATGGCCCCTGAGCACTGGTCCAAGATAAAAAAAAAAAAAAATAAGAAACATAAGAATTTCTATTCAGAAATCGCTTTCTGGTAAGATTGGGCGCCCGAGTTATGTCAACCACCCATTCCAAAAGCCCAACACATTCCCTACCAGTTAATTGGGAACAGTAATATTTTCATTGGTTCAACAAACTCAATTCCCATAGTAAGCAATAAAATTTAATTACCAAATTCAATGCTCTACTTTCATAGTTCAATAAACTATACCATTTCACAATCTAAGTAGTCAGCATTTCCGCATTTAATTTCAATTTAATATTTCTTTGCAAAACCATTTCACCAAACGTCAGCTGAATTATAAAGTAAAAGATAAGTTATAAGTATTGTAAATAGAATTAAGAAAGTCAGTTCTAGTAAAGAGTTCATTAAATAAAGAAGAAGTAAAATATTTCTATTTTTTTTATTTTGAAAAACGATCGGACTCGTAAGTGGCGCAGTCGGTAAAAGATCCTTTTTAACGGAAAATAGTGAATATCCCGAAGGACACCATTAAACCGTTAATCGAAAAAAAAAAATAATATCCTTGTGAAAAGCGAACAGTGACATTGAAAAATCTAAAGATTTCATTAAAACAATCGTGAAAGAAAATATATTTTTTTTATAACGTGAACAATAAGTCTAAAGACTTTACCAAGCATTTGTGCAAGTTTTCAACGTCTGAAGACTATAGCACAAAAGAGCTATAGTGAAAAAAAAACTTTTTAAATGAAACCTTTCAAATTGAAATTGTGTCTAAAGACAATATATCCTTAAGGAGTGACAGTGAAAGGAAAACACTAGAATAAACTAGTCAAACAAGATCTGACGATAAAAGGAAAAAAAATGTCCCCAGAAGATAACAACATCCAGCCCGCCGTACTATCTGGGTCTGACCTGATAAAGGAAGCAGCTCATATTAAAGAATTTCATGGTACCAAAGAGTACAGCCTATCATCATTCATCAGAGAAGTGGAGTTAATAGTGCCGCTGTTCCAGGAGAATGCCATCCTACAACGGTTTGTGTTTGAAAGATACATAAAAAATAAAATCCAAGGACCAGCCCTAGAAGTAGTGAGAACTTTAGGAGCAGAAGCAACATGGACCCGAATAAAGGAAGAACTAGTAAAGAATTTCGGAATCAAAGAAGGATATCACTCTCTCTATCATCAAGCAAACAACATGAAGAATACTAATGTAAGCGATTATTTTAAGAATCTTAGAAATAAATTAGATAAGTAAAACACTAAGTACGAATTTGATATAAATAAACCCCAGGAGTTTTCGCCTCCTACTAATGAATCAATTATACTTAAAACATTTTTGAATGGAATACATCCAAATTTATCTAGCATAATTTATAGTAGAAATATATGCACTCTTAGGGAAGCTTATTAAGCTTTAGAAGAGACTGGAATACTAAGACAATATAACAATAGATTTCAAAAAAACACTTATACACGTCAACAAAACCAACAGCAGGGAAATTACAGTGAAAATGGACAGAACAGGATATTTCAACACAGACAGACTTTTCAAGGACAACCATTTCAAAATCCATACAATAACAGTCATCCTCCAGTTCATCAAAATAATAATTCTACTCAGTTTCGCCAAAACTTTTTTAATGCAAATAATTCCCAACAATCCAGACGTAGCAAACATTTAAGCAGAACTTTTAGTCATAACAACAATGGGCCTACTCCAATGGAAGTAGACCATGTTGAAAACAATAATACAGGTGAAGCAAATTTTCAGTATCAAGCCCGAAAATTCATTTACCGATAGTTAACTTAAGAATAGGAAATACAACCCTCAAATGTTTACTCGATACAGGATCAACAACTTCATTGCTGAACAAAAACTTATTACCTCAGTTTAAAAGAACAAAATTAAAGAAACCAATATATGTTCATACAATAAACGGAAATTTCTGTATAGACGAAGAAGTTATTACACCTCGACCTGAAGAATTTAAAGAGGATAATCTTATGTGTTAGAGACTAACCAACTTTGATGGCAAGAATTTTGATGGCTTAATAGGAAAAAATATATTAAAAGCCTTTTCGGCAATAATAAACTTAGAAGAGGACTCCCTACATATTAACGGTAATAAAATAAAATTTATAGACTCTTGTCCATACAATTCGGAAGAGATACAAACTCTAGAAACACAATCAGAAGATATCTTAGGTAAACTGAAACATGAAGACATGAATAAAGAAGAGGAAACATTTTTAACAGAAGTTATTTCCAGGAATTCAGACTTATTTTTTACTCACTCATACTCATGAAGTACAACATGAGATCACAACAACAAGCAGCAAAGCTATATATTCTAAAATATACAGGTATTCTCAAATACACGAGGAGGAAATCAATAGACAAATGCGAGAAATGATAGAACAGGGAATAATAAGGGAAAGCGTATCTCCATATAATTCTCCCTTATAGATTGTACCCAAGAAGTAGGACAATTCGGGAAGGAAGAAATGGAGAATCGTGATCGATTACAGGGCCTTAAATGAAATTACTATTAGTGACAAATTCCCAATACCAAACATTGATACTATCCTGGAAAAACTTGGTCGAGCACAGTATTTTACTACACTCGATCTGTCTAAAGGGTTTCACCACATCCTCATTAAAGAGGAACTAGGACACTATGAATTCGTCCGTATGCCTTTCGGGTTAAAGAATGCCCCTGCTACATTTCAAAGATTAATAAATTCGGTATTAAGAGAATACATCAACAAAATATGTGTGGTATATCTCGATGATATTTTGGTTTTTACCAGTACGGTACAAAAGCATAAGGAAAGTATACAAACAATCTTTAATGTCCTTAGAAAACATAATCTTAAGATTCAAGTCGTCAAGTGCAGGTTTTTTGCGAAATCCACCGAATACCTAGGACACATTCTTACTACTAAAGGTATCAAGCCTAACCCGAATAAGATTGAAACCATTCAGAGTCTAAAACTTCCCGAAACACAGAAGCAAATAAAATCATTCTTAGGGATAACCGGGTATTATAGGAAGTTTATAAAAGACTACGCCAAAATTGCTCATGGATTAACGGAGTATTTAAAAAAGGATACTAAAATAAATAAAAATGATCCTCAATATGCAGACGCATTTTACAAACTCAAGAGATTACTAGTTGACACACCCATTCTTAAATACCCGGATTTTAAACAAAAATTTAAATTAGCAACAGACGCTAGTGAATTCGCCATTGGAGCGGTATTAACACAGGACAACCATCCAATCAGCTACGCAAGTAGAACTCTAAATGAACACGAAAGAAGATACTCCACAACAGAAAAGGAGCTGTTGGCCATCGTTTGGGGAGTAAATTATTTTAGGCCATACGTATACGGAAGAAACTTTGATCTCATGACAGATCACCAACCACTAAAATGGCTACAAACTAAACATAAGGGAAAGGATATAAATCCGAGACTTCAACGTTGGTTACTTAAACTTGGAGAATACGACATTAACATAGGGTATATCAAAGGCAGGGAAAATAGTTTAGCCGACTTTCTTAGCAGAATCAATGCAGACACAGGAGAAATTTGTGCAATAGATGAAAACATTAACATGGACAACTTAAGTACAGCCGCTACTGTTCATTCTCAACAGGAAGAAGGGAATGATCACTTTCCTATATTAGACTCCATCGTTAACCGCTTCTATACCCAAATAATTTTGACTGAAAGTAAGACGGAAGAAATTAGAGTAATTGATAATAAACGGAAAATTTTTGTAAGCTTGGACGATATTAGAAGTGGATTCATGTCAGACATTTTTAGGAGATTTATAAAAAAAGGAAGAGTAGGAATATATTCAGGTATTTCAGATTCCGACTATAACATAGTGCAATATAACTATTTAACACAGGTGTAAAATTCTATAGATGCTCATATCATGCTAAAGACATGAGAAATGAGGAGGAAGCCCTTAGGTATATTCAAAAATACCACAAACAAGAAACAGGTCATGCTGGAATAAACGAAAATTACCAAGGTTTAAAAAATGCCATATACATCAGAGATCTTAAAACACTCATCCAAAAGTATATAAATAACTACGATGTGTGTTGTAGAAGTAAATACGATAGGAAACCATATAAACAAACCATATAACAGAAACACCCAAAGACACAAATGAGATAATACACATAGACACTTATGTTATTAAAAAACATAGTTTCCTAACTCTCATAGACAAATTTTCGAAACAGGCTACTGCTATTTACCTAGAGGACAGGAATAGCATAACACTTATAGAAAAACTTCGTTTATATTTCTCTTTAACCGCAAAACCAAAACTCGTAATTGCCGACAACGAGTTCAACTCAACCAATGTTAAAGATTTTCTTAGGCAAGAAGAAGTAGAAATCCATTTTACAAAACCGAATTCCCATACGGGAAATGCGGATATTGAAAGATTTCATAATACCTTGAGTAGTGTTTATTCGTTCGACTGGTAGACACGTGGGTTCCTTTGGTCCGCCGTTCGGTCTCGCAATAAGTATAATTTAAATAGTTAAAATATAAATAAATTAAAAGGAAAAAATAAAAATTACAAGTGGAAAAAATAGAAAATAAATCATAACATAGTGACAAACGAAGGAACAAAAATCAATAAACTTTAATAAAATAAATAAAATACGAAAACAATAACAATTAAACGCAACAACAATACAACAACAAATAATAAAAATGAAAAAATAACAAAATTATAATTACAATAAAAAAAAAAAAAAAAAAAAAAAGAATCAATATACCTGAAAACAACAAAAAACAATAAAAATTTAACGGCGTTCTGACAAAAAGAAAAAAGAAAGGGAAAAACAAAAAATCCGCTATACCAGTGACGGGCGAACGAAATTAATTAGTGTTGACACCACCAACCACTGTTGTCACTTCGGGTCACGGTGACCGGATCAGGGCTTTTATGGCCTTTTTTTCGCGTCATTGTGCTGAAGACTCCTATCGAAGGCAAAATATAAAATTTTTTATATTGTGGATACCAGTGGGATAGTTGCTGTTGGACAGTTTGGTGATGAAGGCGTAGCACTGATCACCGAGCAATCTCTCAGGCGGCAACTAGCTCATTGGTGTCGACAATATGAAAAATAGAAAATAGACAATTGATTTGATTTTTTTTTTGCGTAAACTATGACAGGCCGTTTCAGAATTGACTTCTGCAACATACGTGGTTTAAGGGCAACTTTTTTCTCTGTATATGCCCACGTTTGTCTCCATCGGCCGGATGTTTTCGCCTTAAGTGAAACCCAGGTGTCTGGGGTTGCTGATCCACAGGATTTTCACATACCTGGGTATCACCTCCTATCCCTCTTTATTCTTCATAGGGGCCTTGCAATATATGTACGCAATGAAGTTGTGTACCAGTGCCAGCAATCCTTAGGCACGAATGATCCTGAATTAAGCTGTCTATGGGTTAAATTTAAAATCAGGGCACATCTTTTGCACTTCTGGTTTCTTTACAGAAGCCCAAATATGGAAAGGGATAAAACTATATACAACTTCGATGCCCTTTCCGACACTATATCGGAGATCCTCGAAAATTACCCGAACAGTGAAATCGTTATTGCTGGTGATTTCAATTTTCATAACTTATCGTGGCTCCGCCATTCGAGCCATACGACTCCAGAAGGCCAATATGTTGAGCTATTCGCAGCGCACAACCACCTTGCGCAATTAGTGAATGAACCAACACATATTCCGTGTGTTGACGGGCACCAACACAACGCCCTCGACCTTTTTCTCACTTCACACCCTGACAAGTATGAAATGAACACTAGCGCCCCCCTCGGAAATTCGGATCATTGAACCATTTCTGCCTCCTTTTCGTTTGCGGAACTTCTTAACGTTTCACGGCCAGCTACGAAACGTTTAAAATATATTTTTGAAAAGGCGCGTTGGGCTGAGCTCAACGATTTCTTTCGGCATTTCAACTGGAAGCTCTGCTTCCTTGACAATGACGTCAATGCCATGGCAGAAATGGTTGAAAATATAATATTGCTCGGTATGAAAATTTTCATACCATCGAAGCAAATTTCGATTAAACCCAGACCGAAGTCATGATTTAATCAGACGTGCAGACTTGCAGTCAGATCCAGAGAGGAAGCATTTAGTATCTGGCGGAATGACAAAAACGCGGATACTGCTGCGATTCGCAAAAGGGCGAGATCTTCGTGTGCCAAAGTGCTAAGACGTGAAAAAGCTTTGTACGAGCAGCGTATTCGCACCAAAGTTCTTACTGCCCAACGGGGCAGTAAAAGCTTTTAGTCTTTTGTAAAAAGAGTGAAGGAAAATGCTAGTTCTTCTATTCCGGCTCTTTTGAAGGATGATCAAATATTCACTGACCCGGTTGAAAAAGCTAACCTCCTAGCGTAAATGTTTGCAGGTAATTCTCACCTGCCGGAAAGCAATCAACCACTGCCCGCACCCGAGCGTGTATCCGTAACTATGCCAAAGATATACTTTCGAGCTCGTGCAGTTAAAAGGGTTCTAACGAAGCTCAACATAAACAAGTCTCCTGGGCCGGATGGAATTCCTGCACTGGTCCTGAAGCAGTGTTCTTCGACGTTATCACGTCCTTTGGCAATCCTGTTCAGCACTCTGTACTATACAGGTCAATTCCCATCGTGCTGGAAGGTTGCAAATGTAACGCTGATCCCAAAAAAGGGTGAGGCAAGCAAACCTGAAAATTACCGCCCAATCGCAATCTGTTTCGCGATTTCCAAAGTGATGGAAAGTATGGTGAACTTTCACCTAATGAAATATTTAGAGTCCAACAATTTACTGAACGACCGTCAATACGGCTTCCGTCGAGGGCGCTCTACGGGCGCTGTACGGGCGACTTACTAGCCTTCCTCTCGGAAAAATGGTGTGATTCTATTCACCAGTTCGGCGAAAGTAAAGTCGTGGCTCTGGATATTTCTAAAGCATTTGATAGAGTGTGGCATGGGGCACTTCTGTCCAAACTTATTGCTTTTGGTGTCGGTGATATCTTCTCTCGATTTATATCGAGTTTTCTCAGGGATCGCGCTATAAGAGTTGTTATAGACGGGATCTCATCTAATGAGTATAAGATAAATTCAGGGGTACCGCAAGGCTCCACTCTTTCTCCTACCCTATTTCTAGTCTTTCTAAATGACCTCCTATGTCAAACTTCCAACCCTATCCACTCTTTCGCAGATGACAGCAGCCTTTCTCACTCATATTCATTTAGTCGTAGACCAACATCGACTATGATCACTTCGCTGAGGCAGAATATGAGTGACTCATTGAATTGTGACCTCATGAAAATATCGCAATGGGGTCAGGCAAACAGGGTCGATTTCAATGCTCAAAAGACCCAATGCAGCATGCTTACACATCTACGCATGCCCGATGACGCTGCGTCATCTGTAATTATGGGCGGTATAAACATCGAGGAATCAGAAGCTCTTGATGTTCTTGGCATGAAAATTCAGTGCGATGTTCGAAGGACTGAGCACATTTTTCAGGTCTCAAAAGAAGCATTCAAGTGCCTAGGCTTTTTAAGGTGGTGTAAGACATACTTCACCCCATCTGATCTCCTTATTATTTATACCGCCTACATCCGACCGAAAATGGAATACAATTCTCATGTTTGGGCCGGTGCTTCAAAGACTATTTTGAAGTTACTCGACCGGGTCCAGGAGAGAGCGAAGAAACTCATAGGAGACAGTAGGGTAGCCAACTCTATTAACTCTCTTGAGCATCGTCGCAACGTGGGGTGCGTTTCGTTGTTCTATCGTTATTATAATGGGATGTGTTCTGATGAAATCAGGGAACTTGTTCCCGAAACCCGATTATTCACACGCACGATGCGTTCAACATTAAGAGCACATCCATTTGTGGTCAACTTGGCAGCGAACCGCACTACGCATTACAGGGAGAACTCATTTTTCGGCCGAACATCGCGTATGTGGAACAAACTCCCTGCCGAGGTCTTTCCTGTCACTTATGACGTGGGAAAATTCAAATCAAATGTCCATTCACACTACTCCCTTTATCCTCCTTCCCATAACCTGATTTCCTAGTTCCAGCACAATGCATCGCATGTGTAGGGGTCATCCCCTGAGTGCTGGTCCAAGATAGAAAAAAAAGAGAGATTTAGAACGTTAGGAATCGAAAATTCAGGTTTATCAGTCCAGGAAAAATTATACAAATGTACTGAATGGTACAACAAATCTGTTCATTCCGTAACTAGGGCAAAACCAATAGATATAGCCAACGGGAAAGTTGAGAGAAACAAAATCTATAATTTATTAAAAACCACGAAGGAGAAACAAATCACAAAGTTGAACCTTAACAGGGAAGAATACCAAAATACGAATCAGGAAGGGTACGTAAGAAATTACAAAGCTCTTAGACATAAGCAGGAACATAGATACAAAAAAATGAAACTAGAAGGTATCCACCCAACAAATATAAAAAGAACTAATAAATTTTCAGGTACATATGACGCTGTTAATGATAATGATAACGATGCTTTTTACTGTGAGCAACACCACCCTAATTATCGAAAATATCAGTAGCACCAACGGGTTCCTGAAATTGCATTGGAAGACGTGGACATAACATACAGTTACAATACTATTTTGCACATCATTGACCCCAGGGAAATCCAGTACGTTATAGAAGGACTAGGAGAAAACATAAAGATGATATCAAATATCAACGACAAACACCTTTTAGATAATGAACTAACAAAAGTAAAATCAAAATTGAGAACAATTACCCCCACTAGACATCCAAGAGGACTAATAAATTTCGTAGGAACAGGAATGAAATGGTTATACGGCACAATGGACGACTCGGACAGGACAGAAATAGAACGACATTTACATACAATTGAGGACAACAATCATGCAGTAATAGAGGACATTAACAGAAGTATCCGAATAAACCACATATTTAATAGCACAATTTCGAATCTAAAGAACGGAATAGAAAGCGATAGGGCACACATTAACTCAAGATTGAATCGAATATCTAGGAATAATGGAGAATTAGAAAATGAGCTCATATATCTGGATATACTGTTGAAAATTTAAATTTTGCTAGATAAAAATACTAAAGTAAGTGCAGCCCAATATAAAGAAAATAAAATAATTTTTGCAATTCAAATACCTAAAGATATAAGAAAAGTAAAAAGATAATTTTTTGTATCTATACCTAATCAAAGAAGAACTAGTCTTTGAAAACAGAGAAATTTTAAAGATAAACAACACAAAGTATGATTTTAATAAGGAATTAAAAAGAAGCAAATTAAAACAGTCTAAACTATGTATTTTTACGAACAATTGCTTAAAAAGAAAGAACAAACAAATAGAAACTATAGAAATAAAACCAGGCTTAATAATTATAAAAAATCACATAAATTCCATATTTAATAGTAGTTGCAATAATAGACAACTCAATTTAAAAGGAATCAACTGATAACATTTAATGATTGTAAATTAGAAATAAATGGAGATATGTATTGTAATTTTTATGATAAGTTTGAACAACATTTTTTAATAAACAATAACTTTAATTTAAATAATATTACATCTCAGCTAACGTTTGACGAAATAGTACTTAATCAGATCGAAAATATTCAGAAGATGGAAGAAATCAGATTTCATAAAAAACTCAACTACGCTTTTAATGGCCTAGCGTTGATATTAAGCCTATTGGCACTAAGTGTAGTAATTATATTTTTCATATATAAAAAAATAAAAAATCACAAAATAAACGTAACTATAAAAACTCAGGAGAGTTTTCAGTTAAACGGGGGAGGAGTTATGTCAACCACCCATTCCAAAAGCCGAACACATTCCCTACCAGTTAATTGGGAACAGTAATATTTTCATTGGTTCAACAAACTCAATTCCCATAGTAAGCAATAATAATTAATTACCAATTTCAATGCTCTACTTTCATAGTTCAATAAACTATACCATTTCACAATCTAAGTAGTCAGCATTTCCGCATTTAATTTCAATTTAATATTTCTTTGCAAACGTCCACCAAACGTCAGCTGAATTATAAAGTAAAAGATAAGTTATAAATATTGTAAATAGAATTAAGAAAGTCAGTTCTAGTGAAGAGTTCATTAAATAAAGAAGAAATAAAATATTTCTATTTTTATATTAACTGAATTTATTTTGGGAATATTTATTTATACATATGATTCTAATTGTGCTTTTTCCCTTATAAACTATATGTGAAATTTATTATTACATACCCTATGATATTCTCATACAGTATGAAAAATATCATAAAGCATTTTATTACAAAAGTAACTCAAAAATTGAGGAGGAAAGCATATCCTATTATTATATTTTTCATACTGTATGAGAATATCATAGGGTATGTAATAATAAATTTCACATATAGTTTATAAGGGAAAAAGCACAATTAGAATCATATGTATTTCTATTTTTTTTATTTTGAAAAACGCTCGGACTCGTAAGTGCCGCGGGTGCCTGAATTGCCACATAGTCGTTTAGTAGTGCCAAATTTTTACTTAATTGTTGGATCTGACCTTTTCGGTCAATATATAACTTCAAACAGCCAAGTCATCATGTAAACCAAATTTCACCGTAAAGCTACAAATAACCAATATTGTGATGCATTTGTGGCTTACGCCATTCTTGCGTGATCAGATCTTTCAAACAGGCTTACACCATTTTTTGCATTTTTTACATTTAAAAAGGAGACTGAAATATTACCTAGATGTTATAAAAGTAGAATATTCCGCAAATAGTTTATTTTTACTTAATAAAGCTAATCCGTCTGAGGAATAAATCAAACATTTAGTTGCCATTGAAAATTTCTTATTGGGATGTGTGAACCGCAGAAACATTGGTCTTTATAGACTTAGAAAGACATATTTGACATATTTATTTATTCATTATTTATGGGTGATATATAACACGAGAAAACATAAAAATATGTTTTTAAAAACATGTTCCTACGATGTATAGTTTTTGAGTAATCAATTTTTCAGACAGGTTTTTTCATTGTTCATAAAAGTAGAATATTCCGCAAATAGTTTATTTTTACTTAATAAAGCTAATCCGTCTGAGGAATAAATCAAACATTTAGTTGCCATTGAAAATTTCTTATTGGGATGTGTGAACCGCAGAAACATTGGTCTTTATAGACTTAGAAAGACATATTTGACATATTTATTTATTCATTATTTATGGGTGATATATAACACGAGAAAACATAAAAATATGTTTTTAAAAACATGTTCCTACGATGTATAGTTTTTGAGTAATCAATTTTTCAGACAGGTTTTTTCATTGTTCACGTTTTGATGATTACAGCATTTACTTTTTCCTACATCGAGATATGGATGTACATATACACATGTATTATTTTTTGTCTTGGACCGGCACTCAGGGGATGACCCCTACACATGCGATGCATTGTGCTGGAACTAGGAAATTAGGTTATGGGAAGGAGGATAGAGGGAGTAGTGTTTATTGCCATTTGATTTAAATCTTCCAAAGCTAAAAGTGACAGGAAACACCTCTGCGGGTAGTCTATTCCACATACGTGCCGTTCGGCCAAAAAACGAATTTTCCCTGTAATGCGTAGTGCGAGTCGCCGTCAAATCGACCAGAATTTTCATGCCAAGAACATCAAGAGCTTCTGATTCCTCAATGTTTATGCCACAGATGAGGCAGCGTGATCGTGCATAAGGCGATGGGTTAGCATGCACATTGGGTCTTTTGGGAATTGAAATCGACCCTGTTCGCGTGACCCCGTTCCAATATTCTCGTGAGGTCACCTGTTAGCGAATCATTCATATTCTGCCGCGTCGCCGCGATCATAGTTGATGTCGGCCTACGATCAAATGCATATGAATGGCAGATAATGCTGTCACCTGCGAAAGAGTGGATAGGGTTGGAAGTATGACATAGGAGGTCATTAAGAAAAATAAGAAATAGGGTAGGAGGAAGAACGGAGCCTTGTGGTACCCCTGAATTGATCTTGAACTCGTTAGATGAGATCCCGTCTATAACAACTCTTATAGCGCGATCCTTGAGAAAGTTCGATATAAATCGAGAGAAGATATCGCCGACACCAAAAGCAATAAGTTTGGACAAGAGTGCTCCATGCCACAGTTTGTCAAATGCTTTGGAAATATCTAGAGCCACTACCTTATTTTCGCCAAAATGGACTCCAGATATTTCATAAGATGGAAATTTAGCATACTCTCCATTACTTTAGAAATGGTAGAGCATATTGCGATTGGGCGATAATTTTCAGGGTTGCTTGCCTCTCCCCTTCTTGGGGATCGGCGTAACATTTGCAACTTTTCAGCACGACCGAAATTCGCGTGCATGGTGTTAGAATTTCGAAAGTGTCAGAAAGCACATTTGAGCTTTTTCTAGAAAAAATGGGAGAGGGAATTAGCACAACGACACGAAAAAAGGCCATGAAGGACCTCATCCGGTCACAGCACTGGTTGGTGGTGTCAACACTAATTAATTCCGTTCGCCCGTCACTGGTATGGCGGATTTTTTGTTGGTCTCTTTCTTTTTTCTTTTTTGTTAAAACGCCATTAAATTTTTATTGTTTTTTTGTTGTTTAGTTCAGGTATATTGATTTTGTTTATTGTAATTATAATTTTGTTATTTTTTTAATTTTTATTTTTTTTTCCTCTTTTATACTTATAAATATATAAATTTGATTTTTTTGAGGTGAATACTTTTATAATATGAAAACTATAAGTGTTTCATGTAACGCTTGCTACATATTTGCCTATATATATGTATGTATGTATATATATATATATAGGCAAATGGTTTCAGAAAAATTATATGGAAATACTTACATAGTGTCACATGAAACGTAAGACCGTGTGTGACAAAAATTTCAACATTAAGGTTTCAATTAATTATTGTATGTTATATACTTGCCGACGTTATTGTCAACTAGAAAACGACGGTGCAACTTATCAATACTGTTTTTTTAAATTTTTTTCCTCCTGTAACATTTAAAAATTATTGGGTGCATGTTTCGACGCGTTATATGATTATAGACCCACATTCATACATATATAGTATATTAATAATATGTACATAAATATTATAATTTCAATACGTAGAATTAGAGGAATACACTTATTTTTAAAACTATTGTTTTTCTTCCGGCCATATGCTTGTTCTTATTTTCAATTTCTGTATATTTCTATTGAATATATTTTTACAATCCGCCTAATTACGTATGTCGTAGTCACGACGAATCTTTGTCGTTTTTTAAATATGGCATTACCAATTTCGTTTGTGAGACTGAAATACGACTCTGTCGAATTCTATTAGAAATTGTGGTATTTTGTATGCCGTTTTTTATTGTGAAATTCGAGAAAAACAGTCGTAGTGTATTTTGCTAGTGACAACGTCGATTTATTAAAGTTTTTTATCAAACTAAACAGAAAATGGATGTAAAAACGTAAGAGCATTTTCATCAATAATATTTATTAAATATTTAACAAAATTATAATTACAACATCTCTTTTTACTTATTTAAGACTGAAAAAAACAACACCAAAGCATTTTGAAAGCCTTGTTCATTTTATGACACAAAATCCACACCTTGCTAAAGGGTACCACAAGAAGGAAGACAAAGTTTTAATAAACGAGCAATGGAACACAATTAAAGAAAAGTTGAACAGCATTGGTCCTCCCTCACGCGACTGCGAGTGATGGATGAAAGTCTGGGCTGACATGAAGACCAGTGTTAAAAAGAAGCTTGTATTCAATAAGCAACAAAATTATGGAACTGGAGGTGGTCCCTTTACACAAAAAGCTTTAACAGCGCTAGATGAGGCAGTGTCGGGATTATTACATAATTAATCCGAAACGAGTAAACTTCGGTATTCAAAACGCGACATATAGCCGTAACAAAGAAACGCATGAGAGTGGACAAACAATTGATTGTGTGGAAACACACGGTAGTTTAGAAGCCAATGATGACGATGGAAATAGTAACGGTTCAGCAGACAATACAATTTTAGAACAATCCAGAGCCAGAAAAAGAAAAAGACACTCTAAAGCATCAGAAAACCAATCACTTTTACAACAACAGCTTAGCATCCAAAGTGGTTTATACAACGATGTAAAGAAAAATTTGTCAGAAATCGGGAGATATTCTCGGAGAACATACAAGGTGCGAGAGGAAGAATTCAAAATAAAAAAAGAAGAATTAAAAATAAAAAAAGAATTAAAAATAAAAAAAGAAGAATTAAAAATAAAAAAAGAAAAACTCCAACTTTACAAGGAACAAATAAAGAAGAAAGAAAAACTAAAATCAGTGATGCTAAAATTAAGAATGGAAGAAATAGAATTAGAAAAACGAAGAATTGAAATAGAAGAAAACAGAATGCATAACTCTTAGCTCTTAAGATACTTTTAAAAACAACATTGGTATAGAATTTTAAATTTTTTTTATTTTTAATTTAAGCGCCAAAGGCGGTATATACATGTAACTGAATTTATGAAATAGTATATGAATTCATTAAATTAAAATGTATTAATCTGACATATTTAAAGAGTTCATTATATTTTGTCTTATACTTGTTGCGTTCATGTCGCCAATACTTTCTTGGGGAATGTCATCTACATTCTCATTTTCCAATGGGATATCAAATTCAGTGGAGTTTATCTTGTAGTGAATACAAATGTTTTGTAAAGCTGCGCAAACTGCCGAGATATTTGCAGACATATATGGAGTGTAGAGGAGCTGTCTTTCACCAAGCACACAACGGAAACGGTTTTTTAAAACGCCTTTCAACCACATTTCTGGTTCTTGAATGAATTGTGTTGAATCGACACTCAGCGCTGCCTGCTTCAACAGCTCTGAAAGGGGTAATCAAATACGGCTCAAGTGGGTACCCTGCAACGCCTTCAGATGTGTAAATGATGTAATTATTAGTTGTAAATACGATCTCATTAACTGAAATGTCCAAGGATGTAACATAAAAATACTAAATTCGTCTTTTGATTGATTATGATCCACTTGCTTAAATTACATATAATTATGATGGATAATTAACCCGAAGTGTATAATTGTTTTTTTTTAATAATAAAAATGTGGGTTATGCCTTTGGTCATTTCAGGTGACGATATTAAGAATGTTTAATTTACCTAACAGCCATGTATTTCTCTCCCCATTTGAAAACATTTATGCAAGATATGGCTTTAGATCAGTAGTATTCCATATTAAAGAATCGAGAATATACACAGGGTGATTTGTTGAAATATAACGGATCCTCAGTTCATGATCACAAACCTGTCACATAGTTAAAAATTAGAAATACGTTTTGTTCTATAATTTTATTTTACTATTATTACTCACCACCATTGCATTAAGACTATAAAACCCTTTCCTGTTGTAATATTTATATCGCTATTCTAGTGCGGAGCCAAAATTTTTATGTGTGTCCCATCGACACAACCAATTACTCCTGGGAACCTCGTCTGTCGATAAAAATATTCCTTTATTTCTGTATTTTCTGGTTCAGTCATTTTAAATGATATCCACTTCGGACATAGCTCCGTTACCATCGTATCAACACAATCATGGAACGCATTACTCATCGTTGGTTGAGCAAGGCACACATTAAAATCATTTCCAGATCCTCTTTGATAACATCCTTCAGCGAGGATTCGCATAGTTGCTGCAAGTCGTGTTGTCTTGCTAACACGCGTTGATCGACATTCATCCTGAAGTTTATGTGATATCGTTCTTAGAACATATCTGAATGCGTCCTTGTTCAATCTGAAGTTGCTTTTAAATCTGTGGAAGAACTACTTAAGTATAATTTCTAGATGAATTCGCAGTAAACTTACATGGAACTTGGAAGATCGAATATGTTAGACCGGTGTCTTAGTTGTCTCCGTAAACTTATAAGTTCCTGGCTCCTCTCATGTTCTTCTTCATCAGAAGATGCAAAATGTGCAACACTTAACATTTTTATTAATAATTCTTAATTTTATTTATTAAAAAACAAATAACCTCGACCAAATAACAAATAAAAGTACGAGCGCGACAAAAAAAATTATTGAATGTGATGTTTCTTCTATCAGCTGATCTGTTATTGTAAATGAATGAGCGCGCCTAATCTACTACCTAAACACTCACGTCGAAAGTTTTACATAATGCACATAAAATGTAAATTCGGGTTCGACTACGATAGTTGTCACAATTCGACTACGACATACGTAATTAGGCGGAATATATTGGAAACTAAATCACATTGGACGAATGATCCCAATTTTTTACAAGAATTTCTATGCACCAAACAAGCGCTTATCATTTCAAATGGAAATACGAAGCAACGAAAAAAAATTTACTTCTTTACACATTCTTCCTTATGTTAAATTATATAAGGGCACAACTGTTGTTCCTTTAGATGAGCTATAAATATTTGTTTTGTAAATTAAAAAAAAATTTTTTTTGACTTATTTCCAATTAATGTGTACCAAAATTATTAATTTCTATAACCAGTAAAAACAGAAACGCCAGTTCTGAGGGACACCTATGATTCGAACTTATTCAAAGGAATTTGCTACTCAACAACTTGCTCTTCGCTAGCTCATCCATCGACCGCATTAAATTCAGTGTCATTAAATCAAATAAAAGCTTAAGAACTTTTTCATATGTATACATGTATGTACACAAAATAATAAAACAGCAATGTTATGAAGGTAAAGAATGCCATATGCTCCCTATAGGAGTGAGCGAAACATATATATGTGTTTATAGATAAGAATGTAAATCAGGGACAGCAAATGTACGAATGCTATCGCACTAATAAAGAGAGCATGCGGTGATAATTTGAATTTTTGTTGAATAAAAACTTTAGTCTTGTGTGGTTATTGAATCATGCGGGTTGTGTACTCGCATGGTACTTGAAAACCAAGGCTGCCACTTTATTGTTATTTATATTTAGTTATGAGTAGTAGTTTTTTACTAGACTCTGCAATGTTGAATGAATATGAAAATGATTTTTTGTTTGCTGAAAATTACTTCTGTAAATCTGAGAGCATAGTATGCCAACGGACGAAAAATATTAGTGCATTCATTTATTCCAATATTAAAAACAGAATAATAAACTGTAAATATTTTTCTATTTGATAATTTTTCTAGTTTGTGTAGATGAGTGCACTGATATTAATGACAGTATATTTCTCTTCAGCGTTTTTTTAAAATGAAAATAAGAAGGCAACACTTAAAAAATGTAAATATTATACACTTAGTCGCAAAACTCATCATACGATTTAATGTCTTCAAAAAATTTTAATTTTTCAGAGAAATACAAAAAAGTTGTTAAACTTTTTTATTTCATAGGATTAACCATCTTTACAGAAAATAAAAAATTAAAATTCACGCTGTTTAATATTATTCAATGAATAAAATAATAAATTTTATAAAAGCAAAAGTCTACATATGATACATTATAAAAACTTGTGGGTGATTTAGAAAATATTTAATGGATTGTATGGTCTTTTTTTGCATCTTAAACTTCTTTAAGCCTTTTTGGCATCGAAAAAAATATTTTTTTTGTTACTTTGGGGAAATATTTCCGTTTTGTCTTTTAAAATCATTTTCAAGTGAAAAGTGGAGGAAGTTCTTCTATATATAATGGCGTTTTCTTTTCTGACAAAAATGTTACATATATGCTACATTTCGTTACTGTTTCTGTTCCATTCTAAAAAATATGTAACATTAAAAAAAGCTATTTCGTTCCTTTCTAAATATGTTGCACAAATAACTGGCAAAATATGCAATATATTTGACCCTCTAATCTCAAGTCGGGGTGATATACTAACCTTTTTTACATCTTTGTGAAGTACTTTTTTGTACAAATAAGAATGATGAAAATCAATATACTCTTCACTTTGACTAGAGTCCGTCAGACTTTTGTTAGAAGAGGATTCTGTTTAATTTATTATTTATTTCAATGTAAACTTTTTTGATAAATTTTTGGTTTAAAGTTTTTGCAGTTTGTTCTAGGTAATAGCAGATGATTAGAAAACAATGTTGCTGACGATTTTTATTGATAAAATGGTGCTAAAAACCGTAGAAACAGTGAAACGCTAAGTATACATTAATATTAAATCTCAAATATTTTGTACCATTGTGGCAGTAAAAAATGTATCATTTTTTAAAGGTGTGGGCAAACTGTAGAAAATGTTATCCATCGAAAGGGCAACATATTTGTTCAGAAAAGAAATCACCCTAAGTTTCTTTTTTAAATACAGTAATAAATGTGCCCTGTTCAGGGCACCAGTAAATATTTTACATACTGGCAGCATTACTGAAAATAATTACGCTCAAAAACAAAAAACAAAAACAGACATAAAATGTGAATGCATGTGGCTGGGAACCCCTGATGTAAATACTCATAAATTAAAAGTATGTATATCGTCATATAAAACGTAAAACTATGTAATTACACTTTTTTTTTAGATTTTAAAGGAAAGGGAAAAACTTGATACCTGAAGCAAGTTTTTCAAAACTCGCATAAAATTACAAGAATCACTTATATTTTGATAAAATAGTTTATTTTACATAGTACACAATATTCAATAGAGAAACCGATTTTTTAAATTTTGTCAATTACATGGTTTTACGTTTTATATGACGATATGTCAGTTTTACTAAACAATAGTTCAGAAGCCACACCACATTTTTTGTTCTTTTTAATGGCCGTTCGTGAAAGAGCGGTAAACATCAATGTAGGAAATAATATTTCTTTTTATGAAACTGCCATAGCAAGCATAAATGTAGAACCTGATTTTTCGTTGATAAAATTTTTAATTCAAATTTGCAAACATTGGCACAGTTTACACTGAATGCTATTTCTGTTATTATTATTTAAAAAATTTTATTATAAATTATGTAAAATCGGAAAATTTTTAACACATTATGTGCTTAAAATTTTGAAAAAATCAAATTTTTTAAAAGTCACATTTTTAAAATTGTTGCTATTTTGCAAAATAAACAAATTCCCAGTTCAGTGCGAACTTCATTGTTATAAATTTTTTTAAAACCAAAATTATGTTCTGATTTAATTTTAATGAAAACCTGTCGATTTCTTTACCCGTCAGTGTAAAATTATTTCATTAATTGCGTGGCAAAATATTTTTCAGCATTTCTGCTTAAGCGAATGCTACACGATCGATGTTCAGCACAATGTGTGCATAGTGCCCGTCCATATTGTGAAACACTTGCTGCAAAACTTTTTTGAATTCTCTTTTGAAGCTTCAGCAGTGTCCATACATGAAACTTTTGCTTCATGTTTAGTATTTTTTATTCCTCCCTTCTATCTTCTTTCTTTAATTTTTTTTGACATTTCTCAATACCGAATGTAAATATAAAATAACTACCCTGTGATAGAAGGTGTGAATATTTTTTTTTGGATACACATTTGAAGCACAAGGTATAATTTGAAGCAAAATGGACGCTAAGAAGAAAAATTATATAATAACTTTTATATAATTTTATATTTTTTTTTTAAATTTTTGATTATATTTCACAAAAAATTAACAATAAAACAGGGTAGCTATTATTATGATAGAAGTTAACAGTATACCAAACGAAAAGAAATAAAATGAAACGTCAAATACACCTCATCTCAAAAGATGCAAATAAGAAATTCAACAAAAGCTGCATGTACATGAAACAGCGTACATACTTCCACTCCTCTTCCCCTTCTCGTCTACAAACTCAAAAGTTTTGCAGCAAATGTTTCACAATACGGACGGGGACATACACAATAGGTTTGCACGTTTACTTTCTGGGAAAGTTCGGTAAAATGAGAGTAAGCTATAATTACTCTCAATAAGAGAGCAAAATGTACAAAAGTAAGAAAACGAAAATAACCACAAAATTTACCAAAAAAAAAGAAATGTAAATTTTTTCCAGCTCTGTTTATATCGGAGATGATATTTGACAATTTTAAAATTGTACTTTTTTGACCCCAAATGTACTAAAAACATAAAAGTTGTGTTAAGTTTTACTATTATTAGCTATTAGTGACAGAAAGATAAAATAAAATGAGTTCTTGAATATTGAGAATTTATTTCGAAATCAATCAAATTAAAGTAATACTGAAGGAGTTCCTATTACTCGAGAGACCACCTCGTTGTGAACAACCAACGTGTTGTTGAATAGTTAAAAATGAATGCAGTTCATTACAAAAGTATTCTTGAATTTTCGCAAATTCATCAATTTTACAGAAAGGATAATTTTACTCGTTTGTAAACTTATAATTCGGACTATAGTTTTTGAAGCTCCGTACGACTGAGTTTAGACGAGAAAACATTTAGTTTGGTAGCATGTTACGGGTGTGGAAGAGAGCATCGTTTTTGTGTTCGGTACTCGGCGAGACGTTTTAACAACGACATATGTTGTCTTTGCTGATGGATAGAATTAATTTTTATGCAAATCCCTAAATAGTTTGTTTTAATATTTGTATATTTTAAATAATAAGAAAAGATTCACAGATGATGGCCCACTCCAAGGTTCTGATGCATATTTCTATTTTATATTATATTACATTTCTTCTTTATATGCATATGTATGTACATATATATTAGAATATTGAAATAAAATCAATATAAAGAATTGAAATAAATAGTGTTTTAATTGTGATATCCGTTAACAGTGACCGATATATCCGTTAACGCTGACTAGTCAGCAGTGGTCGATATATTTGTCCATGCTGACCGGTCAGCAGAGACCGATTTATCCATCAACGCTGACTATCACATGCACCCAGAAGTTTCGGTAATTTTTCTCATATTGCCATTGAGAAAATTATAGAAACTTTGTTCTACGCAATAACCTATAATTCTGTCAACAATGACGGTCGTATCACCGGTCAAATGACCGTCACTGTTATTGTAGGGAAGCTAAACTTATTAGCTATTTCGCTGGTCAGTTCATTCAACAGTCCAAACGACAAAGTTTGTGAAAAAGTTGTGGAAAGTGGTTGTGAATAATTTAATAATTAAATATTATATTTATTTAAAAAAACAAGTATTGAAAGAATTTATTTAATTATATTTATTTTTGAGCGATGGTCTTTTTTATGAAAAGTTTTTAACAATTATTTATTTTTCAATATTTCGCTACCAAATAGTTAGCATCGTTAGGAAATAATAATTTGTATTAACAAAAATATTTATTTAAAAAAATGGTATTTTTTATGAAAAGTTTTTAACAATTTATGGTATAAATAACAAAAATGTTTGTAATTAATTATTGTTAAGAACAATTTTTAACACAACTTTTTTAATGTCTGTCAGCTGATTGGGACATTTGTAATTTTGCCTTGTTATTTTCAATGTTTATTATAAACAAGCTGATGGCTTGTTCTTCACGCCCAAACTAGCCCGAAGAAAAAGTACGGGCATTCTCGTGCGAGAAGAACAAGAGAATTACTCTCTCAAAACCTCTCTCATTTACTAAATTTTTTCGTAAGAAAACGCTTTTGGGTAAGATTGGGGGCCCGCGGGCAGTGGCAGAATAACGTGGTCAACTGTAACTAATTGGTCATTTAAAATGTTTTTCCAGCCTATTCTATGTGACTCGCGAGATGGCCATACTTTGCTATCATAACGATTCGGTGCACGACTATCCCATTCACAAAGATAGCACGGATACTTTGTGTAACCACCTTGCATACCAAATAAAATTGTCAAAACCTTTAAGTCAGCGACGACTTTCCATTTATGGGTGGTATAGCTAACAAACATTAGTATATTTTTCTTCACTTCGTAATTTTCTTTTGTATTAGTCGCATATGCGATTGGAACTGAAGGTAATTGATTTTGGTTATGCAATAAAACATCTTTTAAGCCTAGATATTACATTACAAATCTTAAATTAATAAAAATAAAGTCATACATTTTTATAAGAAAACTTACTTTTACATGAACCATCAATGAAAAGTCGCCATTCATCTGCATTATAATTGTGATTTAATGCCGAAAATAGTTTTGGTACATCAACGCAATACACGAGATCACTGTCATTGGAACTAGTCTTAAAACTTTCTTCAAGTAACCAAGTCCGGTCACTCTTTCTACCAGATGTTATAACGAAATCTTTTTCTACCAAATTCCACTGCTTTAATCGCGACCCGAGGACTTCAGATTGCCGCTTTGACAATTGTAAATCGCGAACAAGATCGTCGAAATCAGCTTTTGACAAAAAATGCAGCTCCGTTGTTGTTACATCGTCAGATTTGCTCGTTGTCGGTAGATCATTACTTAGAGGTATTGGTTTTGTAACAGTTACATTTGCGTACTTAATGTTTTTGCGCGTTTTAAAACAGTGGCCTAAAACATCGGTTTGACAAAAGTAGCAATCATTTGGTTTATGATATGGCTGATGATGCCAAATCATAGGCGTAGAAAAGGGCAAAACAAACGAAGGTTGAATTTTCTTTTTTTTTTAATGTATTACAGCAATATTGACAAACAAACATGAGTAAAGCTCTCATTACAAATATTTGTTGTAATTCTAAGTTGTGTTTAGGCTAAGAGTGATTTGTAATTTTAGAGAAAGTGCATAAAAACAACACCAAAAACATTGTGCAGGCATTTTGTTAAAAATTTTGTTTTCATGAAAAGTTTAATAACTCAGTCAATTATTTATCTATTTTTAACCCCAAATATGCGTTGTAATCGTTAATAAACGTACTTTTTAAATAAATTCAATAGTATTATAGTTTATTACATTATAATGTATAAAAACGTCACCAAAGTTGAAAAATTTTTGAAAAATCTACAAAATTTGTGTTTGCTCGACAATAACACCCAAATTTCTCAAGTTTTCTTAGATAAATTATATATCTTTCGAAAGATCTGAGTTACTTCTTTCCAAATCTAGTAAGAAATTGAAAATCGGATTATTATCAACAAAATTACAGGCTTATAAGTGCGCAAAGGTACAAAAACCGGTTATTTAACCGTAAATCCGGATTTTGGAGGTGTCCGGCATATTTCACTATTGGATTCTTCTTTAACTCGACAACACCTACAAGAAAAATAATATCCGGTCCCAGGTTTTTCTACTTCATTCAATTTTGTACCACTGTGTAATCCGTCATTGTAGCCATTTCAGCATTTTCACTGTTAGATTTAATATTTTCTTTCGTTAAGCCGATGCAACACGCATTAATATCCGCGGCATGATTTGTATTTGTGTGCGTTAGTGTCCAAAAAACAGTCACACATAGACGTACAAGTAAGAAAACATTCTACCTTTTTTGAAATTTTGTAAAATGTTTTTTATTTGTTATAAATTTTTTTCGGGTAGCGAAGAACAATTAAGTCTTTTCTACTACGTATTTTAACAATCATAACAATCAATTCAATTCATTTTGTCTCAGTTTTTTGTTTTTTCTTTAAATGTAAAATTTTAAATATATATAAATAAAAATCGGATAATCATCCATATGTCGACTCTATCCCAACATTATTTCGTGGCAACACTGTTCGTCAAAATACGATTTTTTTTTGCATATAGAAATGTTCAAAAAGCAACGCTACTCTTTCGCATGAATGTACATTTTTATGAAAAGAATGAAGAGGTTTGGCTTCTAAAAAATTGTTTATAAAAACTGGCACCATGCTTTATGTTTATGAATGCTAAGAATGTATTTGTTTCATCAGACCGTATACATACATATGTATATGGTAAAATTTCTTTAGATGTATTGCTAAAAAGGGACGTTACACGACTTGTGTTAGTGTATTTGATAGAATTAGTAGGAAAATTGTGGTAAGATTTAGTCTAGATAAGTAGTAATAAACTCACCGGTATCAATTGGTGAGGTGACAGAGTATCTGGATGGCGTTTTGGAGAAATTTTGAAGTGGTTCGAATCATGTTATGTGCGTAAGTAAGAAGTATGTTTTAATTTAAATGTTGTGTCTATTAGGCTATTTCCATAATATATAATGCTTATTTCACAAGGAAATCGTATGTTTTTTTAGATTTTTTTTGCATATTTTGAACATATCTGGAGCTGGTTAGCGGGTCCAAATGGAATTTAAAGTAAGTAGTCCACCTAGTAGTTCCCTTTTTTTCGAAGTTATGGAAGTTTTTCTACTAAAATTTCAAGTAAGAAAACGAGGTTGTCGTGGATCTTGGGCTGTAGCTCGGAAACTCTTCAACCGATTTGCCCAAATTTCAATACGCAGAGATTCATGTCTGACCGATTGACACAAAACGAATTTTGTGGGATGATTAATTTGGCCAAAAACGGCATTTCAACGGACACACCGACAGACGGTCGGACGGATATGGCTCTATAAACTTCTCTATTCATAACCTTTTTGAAAATATATAAATTTTTCTTCTGAGACGAATATTAAAAGAGTTTCACACGCAATGACAAACTTATATATACCCTTTACACTTAAAGTGAAGGGCATAAAAACACACCTAATTTCGATTGGTTTTCATATCAATTTTGCACAGACAAGTGCTAATTTTGGAGGCGAATTTATACCATATCGAACTATATAAAATAAAATAATTTAATAGTGGTTTTCTATGTCCATATAAATTTTCACATTTAATGTAATACGAATTTCTTACGTGCAGAGACTACATAAAATAAAAGTTGGAAGGATATTTATTTCTTTTTAATTTAAATCTGTCAAGTGATAGCTTTATCTATTTTTATTTATTTTATTCATTTATGTTTTTAGTCGGTCTATATCATTGATAACCAAAACTCTCAATAAATGAAATGCGTCTGTATTGGATAAGATAATCCATTCAAATAATTAGTTGTTGAATAATTGTTTATGTTCTCCTTTTTTAATAATTCGTACTGTAAAATAGTTTGGAGACTTATGTATACTAATAATTTAAATAAAATTATAACAGACTCAATTTTATCACTATGAATGTTGTATAGTCGGTCCCAAATGCTATCGTACTCTAAATAGGTTTTACGATCGAAGTATAGTCTTCTCGTAATTATACGATCACAGAACTTCTTCGACCAACTTTTTACAAAACCAGAATGCTTCGAGACTTTATTTTATCTTAAACCAGCAATCAGGAGATGACCGCTACACATGCGATACATTGTACTGGAACTAGAGCAAAGGAATAGTGAGAAACTAGTATCGAACTCAGAAAATTTTTGGTTTCATTGTCAACGTGCGGACTACTTCAGCCATCGCCACCCTCCTGTTGACAATCAACATTATATGTTGCACAGAGTTTAAGTTTCCGTCAAGCAGTATTCTGATGTCGACTTGTAACGTGTAACTTGCAGCCACCAAGGACGGATAAATTACATACTGAGTTCCATTAAATTTATTTCATACCATTTGTAAAAATTATCCAAATCTATATGTAAAAACTGTTGAACGAAATGAATATCACCGCTAACAAAAATTTTATTGTCATCAGCAAACATTAATATATTACAATATTTAATTGTATCTGCACTGCCTGTTACAACTCAACTAATTTCTTGTGTTGTAGTTTTCAACCAATTTCAATTGAGTTCGTTGAGTTATTGTCCTGTAAATCATAATACGAGTAACAATTGAGGAAGACAACTAAGAGTTGAGTTGTAATCTATAACAAGAATTTGACAACTACAACACAACTATCAATTTAGTTCTGAATTATAATAGAGAATACATTTCAGTAGTCCTAATATGTTCACCTATATTTCGCAGGTTTTGGGACGTACAATACGAGTGGATCATGTTTCGGATTATCAACCACCTAAAGAACACAAAAGAATGGACACAGAGGTTTTGCAACTGTATATGGAAGGTTGCGCGCCTCAAGCGGATTTGTTGGATGACATGAGTAAGCACAATGATAGAAAATAAGTTCGAGTAAAAATTAACAATGTCTAATAAATAAAACATGGTACTATTTATTAATAAGACAAAAATAAATTTCGATTTAAAGCACAAATTAAAACTTTACATATGAGGCAAGAAAGCTGATTTACAGTGTTTAATATCTGCCAACTAAGGGGAATATGGCGTCATGATAGCTAAGTGACAATTTTCAACGCCTCATCTCATGAAATTGTTTTTATAACATTTGTCATGCTAACTTTTGTGTGAAGAATCTCATGGCTCTGCAATAAAAGTAATTAGATCTCTATACGTACGAAAATTATATCTGGGTTTGAAATAGACTATTGCTGACAGAAATACTTCATACTTTCTCCTTCTTAAAGCCCTTTCAGAGTAGAATGCAAATCGTACGACTTTTATAAGAAAAATCACCAGCGATAACGACTTCACTGTTCGGGTAATTTACGAGGATATCCGATATAGTGTCGGAAAGGGCATCGAAGTTCTGTATAGTTTTCACCCTTTCCGTATTTGGGCTTCAGTAAAGAAAAGTCAAATAAAATGTCTATCTTTTGTATTGCAAGCGCCACTAACCTAATCGCTGCTTGAATGACTGCCGGTGATCAGTGTTGCGGCTTCATCACCAAACAGTCTGACAGCAACTAACACAATGGGACCATGATAAGGGGATTTAGCACAATGACACGAAAAAAGGCCATAAAAGCACTGATCCAGTCACCGTGACCCGAAGTGACAGCACTGTTGGTAGTGTCAGCACTGGTGTATTTTATTTTCGTCCCGTCACTGATAATGGGGGTTTCTATTTTTGTTTTGTTGTTTTATTATTTTTGTTTAGTAAGTGTGTAGTTCAATTTCTTATTTTGTTAGTTTTGATTTTTTGCTTATTTTAGTGTATTTTTTTTAGTATGTATTGTTTTTGTGTGTGGAAATGACTTATGTAGTAGGATTTTTTTTTAACGTTTTAATATTCTATACATATGATTCTAATTGTGCTTTTTCCCTTATAAACTATATGTGAAATTTATTATTACATACCCTATGATATTCTCATACAGTATGAAAAATATCATAAAGCATTTTATTACAAAAGTAACTCAAAAATTGAGGAGGAAAGCATATCCATATAGTACTATTTCGCTAACGCTTACTTAGCTCGTCAGTGGATTTTTCCCAACGTCTGAATATAAACCCAAGATCTATATGTTTAAAATTCAATCAATCAAACGATAATTGTTTGAATATCAAACATACAAACCAAAAAATCTATAAACAAAAACATAGCAATCCATGAGTTTACTTTTATAACATACTCACATTTCTATTTTTAGCTTTTTTATTCTCATCTACACCAGGCTTGCCATCGGCCAGCATAACTAATGTACTTTGAATCAAATGAAAAAATTAAAAAATGAAACAAAACAAAAGAATATCAAAATTCAATACCGTGCACATGTAGTATTTTATATTAACTGAATTTATTTTGGGAATATTTATTTATACATATGATTCTAATTGTGCTTTTTCCCTTATAAACTATATGTGAAATTTATTATTACATACCCTATGATATTCTCATACAGTATGAAAAATATCATAAAGCATTTTATTACAAAAGTAACTCAAAAATTGAGGAGGAAAGCATATCCATATAGTACTATTTCGCTAACGCTTACTTAGCTCGTCAGTGGATTTTTCCCAACGTCTGAATATAAACCCAAGATCTATATGTTTAAAATTCAATCAATCAAACGAAAATTGTTTGAATATCAAACATACAAACCAAAAAATCTATAAACAAAAACATAGCAATCCATGAGTTTACTTTTATAACATACTCACATTTCTATTTTTAGCTTTTTTATTCTCATCTACACCAGGCTTGCCATCAGCCAGCATAACTAATGTACTTTGAATCAAATGAAAAAATTAAAAAATGAAACAAAACAAAAGAATATCAAAATTCAATACCGTGCACATGTAGTATTTTATATTAACTGAATTTATTTTGGGAATATTTATTTATACATATGATTCTAATTGTGCTTTTTCCCTTATAAACTATATGTGAAATTTATTATTACATACCCTATGATATTCTCATACAGTATGAAAAATATCATAAAGCATTTTATTACAAAAGTAACTCAAAAATTGAGGAGGAAAGCATATCCATATAGTACTATTTCGCTAACGCTTACTTAGCTCGTCAGTGGATTTTTCCCAACGTCTGAATATAAACCCAAGATCTATATGTTTAAAATTCAATCAATCAAACGAAAATTGTTTGAATATCAAACATACAAACCAAAAAATCTATAAACAAAAACATAGCAATCCATGAGTTTACTTTTATAACATACTCACATTTCTATTTTTAGCTTTTTTATTCTCATCTACACCAGGCTTGCCATCGGCCAGCATAACTAATGTACTTTGAATCAAATGAAAAAATTAAAAAATGAAACAAAACAAAAGAATATCAAAATTCAATACCGTGCACATGTAGTATTTTATATTAACTGAATTTATTTTGGGAATATTTATTTATACATATGATTCTAATTGTGCTTTTTCCCTTATAAACTATATGTGAAATTTATTATTACATACCCTATGATATTCTCATACAGTATGAAAAATATCATAAAGCATTTTATTACAAAAGTAACTCAAAAATTGAGGAGGAAAGCATATCCATATAGTACTATTTCGCTAACGCTTACTTAGCTCGTCAGTGGATTTTTCCCAACGTCTGAATATAAACCCAAGATCTATATGTTTAAAATTCAATCAATCAAACGAAAATTGTTTGAATATCAAACATACAAACCAAAAAATCTATAAACAAAAACATAGCAATCCATGAGTTTACTTTTATAACATACTCACATTTCTATTTTTAGCTTTTTTATTCTCATCTACACCAGGCTTGCCATCGGCCAGCATAACTAATGTACTTTGAATCAAATGAAAAAATTAAAAAATGAAACAAAACAAAAGAATATCAAAATTCAATACCGTGCACATGTAGTATTTTATATTAACTGAATTTATTTTGGGAATATTTATTTATACATATGATTCTAATTGTGCTTTTTCCCTTATAAACTATATGTGAAATTTATTATTACATACCCTATGATATTCTCATACAGTATGAAAAATATCATAAAGCATTTTATTACAAAAGTAACTCAAAAATTGAGGAGGAAAGCATATCCATATAGTACTATTTCGCTAACGCTTACTTAGCTCGTCAGTGGACTTTTCCCAACGTCTGAATATAAACCCAAGATCTATATGTTTAAAATTCAATCAATCAAAAAAAAAAAAAAATCAAAAATCAAAAAAAATCAAAAATCAAAATTATGTTTTAATATTCTGTTATTAATTTTTCCCCTTTTATTTCGTCACTTGTTTCCGATAGTAGTCGCGTGCGTACCGGACAAACTACTTTAGTGAAACCTAGGTGTCGGAAGATGCTGACCTGGGGGGTTATTCTGAATTGCGATGCGAAAATCAATGCGATGCGAAAATACATAAATGCGAACAATTGCTATTCTGTATTGCGATATTCGGAAAGTTATTTTTTAATCGCATTTCAAATGCGAAAAGGTGGCAATTCGGTATTCTACATTGCGAAAACAAATGTCAAACACATATCAAATTCGCAATATTTATTCGACAACAAAATAGCATTCGCAAAGTACAAACATGTAAGTGAAAGATAATATGTTATTTATTTATTCATCATATATTTATTATTTAATTCAGGGAAGCCAGCAATAAGACCACCAAACCACGTCAATTTGAAATAATGACAGAATTTATGAATAAGCACAGCCAATTGGCAAGAGGCCATTTGAAAACACCAAATGCACGTCAGTCGGCAAATACTTTGTGGCGAACGTTAACTGAAGAACTAAATATCAATGGACCACCTATTAGAGAAGCTGCAGGATGGAAAAAAGTATGAAATATATAAACCAGTTCAAAAATATTTGACTTCAACTTTAATTTTAATAGGTTTGGGCCGATTTTAAAGTACACAGCAAACAGAAGCTTAGACGAAATAAAACCGACATTGGCGCCACTGACGGTGGCCCATCAAGATATAATCCACTGTCTCCCTTAGAAGAGCAAGTGGTGAAATTATTAAACATGACGGATTCCGTAAATGGATTACCAGGCGCACTTTGCTTCGGGGCAACAACTGCTTCCAATCTTGAAAAGAATGGTGAAGACATGGCTGTGATGAAACAGTTGGATGAATTGCCGTTACAAGAATTAGCTACGGAAGTAATAGTTGATTCGGAGGTGGCAACAAATGTACGTTCCCAAAGCTGTGAACGTAATCCAAGAAAACGTTCACGCTCAGTAAGCCACTGTGATAGAGATAGTCTGCTTAAAAAGCAAGTTGAAAATCAAATTGCATACCAAAAAGAATGTATGGCTTCATTGAAGCAAATAAATGAAAATTTGAAAAGTTCAAGTCGATATCAGAGAAAGGATTTCGAAATAAGAGAAAAAGAATTGGATCTGGCAAGACAAAAGTTTGAATTTGAAAAAGAAAATGCAATCGAAAACAGAAATCTGCTGAAACAAAAACTTGAGTTAAAGTGTTTTGAAATATTAAAGACTATTTTATCTAGTAGTTAAGAATAATGAAAAGGGTTTTTTAAATAAAAAATTTACATAAATTTAAATCATATTGTTTTTTATTTCATCTCTAATATTTCTAGTGATGTTTGTATAATTCTTGCTACTAATATTATAATTGCTTGAGTTTGGTATATTATTATTCGATTGCGGCAGATCTTCGGAGTCCACAATTTCCTCCGTTGGTAGTTCCAACGTTAAACTTGCAGGAAATATTGTGCAACGCGCAACAAACATTCATAATGCGTACCACCTTTGGTGGATCGTAATGTAGCTCTCGGGCCGCTAGCAAACACCGAAATGTTCCTTTCATTACACCAAACACTCTTTCAATTATTGATCTGGCCTTGCTGAACGTTTCATTGAAAAGTGGTTCAGTAGAAGCGTCTGCAGCGTTTCGATATGGCGTTAAGATCCATGGTTCTAATGGATAGCCTGAGTCGCCTAAAAGTTGTTAAATTGTAAAAGCATTACAATAACAATAAAAAAAAATACTTACCAAGGATTCAAGTTCCGTTCATTCCGCTGTCGAACTTTGTTTTCAATATTTATTTGTCTTTCATTGGAGAGATTCCACACATGGGAATCGTGACTTGCCCCTCCATACCTACAATGCACAGCTCTAATTATCATTTTATGATCACATATCTGAAATAAACCATTATTAAAAATGTTATCTTTAAAAAACAAAAGATTACTTACAACCATAGCATTCATGCTATGCTTAAGCTTCCTATTAAAATATAAATGTTCATTTTCACTGGGCCGTATCATCTGAATGTGTGTACCATCTACTATTCCAATCACACCAGGAATATTACTTTTTCTAAAAAAAAAAGTTTTTGCTTCTTTCTTTTCGTCTTCGGACATTTCAAATTGAATATGCTTAGGACATAGAATCTTTTTTTTTTTTTTTTTTTTTTTTATCTAGGACCAGCACTCAGGAGATGACTCCTACACATGCGAAGCATTGTGCTGGGAACTATAGGAAAGGGATAGTAGGAGAAACGACAGGAGGTGAAGCTTAATTAATTATTTTGCAGCTCTGTTTTCGAACGTTCTTTTGTTTTTATACTCGTAGCAGTGCTGAAGCTTCGGTTTAGTAGCTATTTTTTTTTTTTATTATCATTTTACTTCGCCGGTGCTACACAATACCGACGAAGGAGGGCGTTCTGATGTGATTATGGATTGCTATCAGCTGAAGCCGGTATTGTTCAGTGACCAGTGATTATGCCTTCGCCACTGAAACCTTCCGACAACAACTGACACACAAATACACACTAATGCACATCAGAAAAATGCGAGATGTTTATTTTTATTTAAAAATTTTTTTTTTTTTTGTCTGAAACTGGGGTTGAACCCACGTCTGTTTTTTGGTTGTGTAGTCAACGTGCAGACTACCATCCATCGTGCCATCGCCACCCTCAATTCAATTTCAATTGCTATGCACACTTCCGCCAAACATCGCGACATAGCTGGCTGAGAAATTCCGAGGAAATGATCTTGACCAATTTGGTGCTGGTAGCCACCTTGACCAAGTAATTTTAACGCAGCCGCTAATTTGATAATTGGCGGAATTGCACTTGATTTCGTAGTATTGCATTCCGAGCTAATATTATTTAAGACATATACAAATGCTTCTTTATTTAATCTAAAATTTTTTATAAAGCTGAAAAAGAAATATTCTGCATAAGTAAACGTTTATTTATCGCAAGCATCAAAATAAATTACCTGTTTTCATTCAAGCTTAGAATATCGGATTTGCTTCTAAGCAATCTTCTCTGTATCCTTTCATTTTGCTCATGCCCTTCTTGCGAATGCTATTGCGAAAGTCTAACAGAATACCAATTTTCTTTCGCAGCGCATTTCATTTGCGCATCGCATTGATTTTCGCATCGCAATTCAGAATAACCCCTTGGCAAGTCTCCTGTGTAGATGGAAAAGAGTTAAGAGACATTGTGCATAAATCGTTAAGTTGGCAACATATAAAATCGAAACGTCAATTATAAGTTTCTTTTGGCAGTTACTAATTTTTTATCGATAATACTAGTGGGCGATTTGCATTTATCTTAATATGGTTGTACTATTTGCACCTGATTAATTTTCCCATTACAATATATTTGCTCTCTTCTCCAAAATTTGAGCAATGCAGAAAAAATGTAGTGTCATAAGTGCTTTACTAACCCAATAAAAAAATTTGATTTTGACGAACACTGTTGCCAGAAAATAATGAGATAGAGCTAAGTAAGTATACATATGCATATGTGATTGTCCGATTTTTAGTTATATATGTTTATAATTTGACACTTAAAGAAAAAATACATAGTAGGAAAGAATAAATTTTACAAACATTTACATTTATGAAAGGAATCATTCTTTACACTAATAAAATTTATAACAAATAATTTTTTTTACAATTTCTGCTAAAAAAAAACTAATAACACATTTTAAAAAAAAGTAAAATGCTTTTTAACGTAAGAAAATATTAAATCTAACAGTGAAAATTCCAAAATGGTAACAATGGCTGGTTATTTAACCATGTCAATGGCAATAAATGTGAGTTTTTATTTTAAAAATATGCTGAAATAAATATGTGCTTTTATAAATGCTAAATATTTGAAAGCAAAATACGCCAACTCAACAACCTAAAATATCGAAAAAGTGCTAAACTTTAAAATTACAGAATTTTCTGTTTCTTTGTGATTTATTATCCAATTTATACTTTAACTTTCATGGAAATTAATTTTTTTTTTTTTTTTAATCTTGGACCAGCACTCAGGGGATGACCCCTACACATGCGATGCATTGTGCTGGAACTAGGAAATCAGGTTATGGGAAGGAGGATAGAGGGAGTAGTGTGAATGGACATTTGATTTGAATTTTCCCACGTCATAAGTGACAGGAAAGACCTCGGCAGGGAGTTTGTTCCACATACGCGATGTTCGGCCGAAAAATGAGTTCTCCCTGTAATGCGTAGTGCGGTTCGCTGCCAAGTTGACTACAAATGGATGTGCTCTTAATGATGAACGCGTCGTGCGCGTGAATGATCGGGTTTCGGGAACAAGTTCCCTGATTTCATCAGAACACATCCCATTATAGTAACGATAGAACAACGAAACGCACCCCACGTTGCGACGATGCTCAAGAGAGTCAATAGAGTTGGCTACCCTACTGTCTCCTATGAGTTTCTTCGCTCTCTCCTGGACCCGGTCGAGTAACTTCAAAATAGTTTTTGAAGCACCGGCCCAAACATGAGAGTTGTATTCCATTTTCGGTCGGATGTAGGCGGTATAAATAGTGAGGAGATCAGATATATTATATATTAGATATATTATATATAGAGTGGGTAAAATTTTTCGTCTGAGAAAAAATGTGACAGGCGTATAGCAAAATCGACATCAAAGTTTATATTTGGGTAATTCCCAGCCAAATCAGTCATGAATTTTCTAGCCTGCCTCCTCGTGGTACCTCCCATACAAACTAAATATTGATTTCATTATATCTTCAATGGTCAGTAAAAATTATCAGTCAAAGAGTGTGCGGAAATGTACAAATAGGGGTGGTTGATTTCTGTATATCTTGAAAACTGTTAAAGCACAATCTTTTGAATTTGGTAGAAATGACTTTGGAATTAAAAAAGACCATCGATGAAAAACTGAGAGGGATTGGACAAGTGGGCGTAATACCTCCCATGCAAATTAAATTTTGATTTCGTTATATCTTGAGCATGGTTAAAGTAAGTATTTGTTTGTTTGTGACTTATAGACAGCTAAACGGCTGAACCGATATTCTTATAATTTTAACAGTATTCTAGCACCTCCAATTAATATCAAATAAGCATCCAAAGAAATAAGTGGACTGCGATAGGGTCTGAACAACCATTAAACTAAATAAAGCGAGTATTTTTGTCATGTTTTGAAAGAAACACTACTAAATATAACCTACTTAGTATTCTAATACCGAGCAAGACACACAATACTAAGAACCTATAAAAATCTGTTTACCTGCCGTTAGCGCAAGTGAAATTAGTTAAATATGTATATGTGTAAATATTATTACTTAAATTTTTTTATTCAGACAAGTTTCTGACCTGCAGCGAAATTTTCTACCTGTTAATTATGAGAAAAAGTACAAAGTTTGATATAGAAATGGAAGCTACGGAGAAACTGTCAAAATACGCAGAATCTATAAAAATGTTGTTATCTGTCGTTATTATACATATAAAATTAATTATATGAGGAAATATTAGCTGATATTAAAAAAAATATGTATATGCAACAAATATGCAATTGTTATACTTGTTGAATCTTTGATATTAAAAGAGTTACACGTACTTTTCTTTGCGTGTAAAATTAACTAATAAAATGCCCCCAAAAAATTATCACTTTCCAAAAACACAGAAAACCTTTGAGTTTGCAACATCAACGAGCAAATAAATCTTCGGCGGAGCGTAAAGGTTGCCTGAAAACTGAAAGGAGAAGAGCTTCAGCTTCTATAGCTGCTGAGACGTTAGAGCAGCACAAAAAATGGCTCGAAAGGAAAAAATCACGGTCATCAAGATGAAGTGCTTACGAGACAATGTCAAAACAATTATAAGGTCTGCAACATCATGCTACAATAGTGCGAGCTACAGAGACACAATCGGAACGCGAAGAACTCTTATAAGGTATGCGGCATCATGCCGCAATAGTGCGAGTTAATTAGGATGATAGTGAAGCACGCATTGAAGAACAGAGAGTTGCAAATCGTCGAAATACATCTGACGCATATGTACCTATATGTATAGCATTTAACTACAGACCTGATATTGATTATGCCGAAAATATATAAGTTTGCCAATACCGTAAGGCATTTAGATATAAAAATTAAGCTCTTGGAATGTGCTCCTCAACCGGTAAAACTGTTTTGCCTGAATTGGTTTCACCACCAGAACGATTACAATCACTGATTGGAGGCAAATCATTTCAAATCTATATCAAGTATCCAACGAATATGGATTCACAACATTTTCTTAATAATATACGAAAATATAATTCATTTTCAAATGACTTCGTTTGGAGCAACTAAAATAGTTCGGTACAAGTTCATGCCAACATTTCGTGTACAAGGACAAATTTATCATCGCATGCGGTAAATTTTGCCAGTCGCAAATGAAGATTTCAAATCTCTTCAAATTTATTTCATTGATCAGGGAGATGAGAACGTTCAGGTGCAACAACACAGCATTATAACCCGCACATAACAATGAATTGTAGCAGATTTACAATTACTACTTCATGAAAACAATGAGTTAATGAGAACATTTAAGCAGGCTAAAGGTAACCTGCGGTTATGTAAAGATAACCACTTTATCAGGTTGTCCACTATCCAATCCAAAGGAACTTTGGAACAAATTTAAATCATATATGGCTGAAGACATGTTACACCGAGTTAGAGTTACCAACAATAATGACGCTCTTAAATTTAGTGATGAAATTTATAATGAGGCATTAGTTCTATTGGAAAATAACTGTTTGCAAATTAAATTATCCGATTATACATATTTGTTCGTCATCTGAATACCTTGCATTTGGCTATCAAGAACGACCCAATCGGACATTTCTAGCTCGGGATATGATTTGTTAAGTGAAAAAGGTAGAAAAAATGAAAAAAATACAATATCTCAAAAACTGTTCCATACAAAAAAATTTAACCTTGATTTTCGAATTCAGCGGGAGAAAATACATAAGGAAATCTATCTCTTATCAAATGTACATGCTCACCCAGTGAACAGACTGGCAACACTGGTCAATAATGCCCACGAAAGTCAACAAAAAGAAGAAAGAAGGAAAAAAAAGCAACTTGCAAGACGTGTGATATTGGTAAGAGTTCTGTATAGGTTCTGTAAAAAAAAAAACCCCTATGCATTTTTTAAAAAAATAAATGAGATGAATGTAAATAGAACTTACAAATACATACCTTTAAAGAAAAATTAAATTCTGATTTTACAAATATTTACCTTTAAAGAAAAAATAAATTTGGTTACATTAAACCCGTAAAAACAGTACTAGAAAAAAAATTTCATTTTGTAAACTAGTGTAACTATATCTTTTTTAGATTAATATGCAACCTATTTATATTGTTGCCTACAAACGTCGAAAGTACAAACAGTATTTTTATATTTCATATTCCTCATTACTGGAGCCATGGTTGAAATAACCTGCATTAATATTTTTATTTGTGCTTTATAATACCACTGAATTTTTGATAAAATGAGTCTCTGATAATTAAATCTTAAGGTACTTACCTTGTTAATTTTTATGAATTTAATTTTATTTTATTTAAAAAAAAGAGAATTTTCAAAATTTAATGAACTTATAACTTTCTTTTTTGACAAACAAAATACAGATTTCATATCCGGTCTAGTTTTCGTTCATTATTAAAATATGCCGTAAACTATTGTCGAACAGCTACTGCCTCGCCCTTTCGCGGATTGTAGGGGTATTCAACGATATTTTCTCGACGTATGGGATCTTGTACGCTATGGATATATGTGTCGCTTGTGTCTATCAAGAAGTTGTGCAGTGCGCAACAAGCAAATGTGATATTTTCAACCGATTCCACTTTCAGATTTATGTGCGTTAAAAATACACGGAAGCTATTTGCCAGTATCTGAAAAGCAAGTTCAACGAGTAATTCTTGTATTAAATACTTGATTTTCCCTGGAATTAGTTTGATATGGATATGGCTTCATTAGATGTGTTTGAATAGGAAATGCATCATCTCCAATAATGACATAAGGGAGGAACCTTCCGTTGCAAATCACTGAGTTTGATTATTTCCTTGCCATCTTCCAAAATTGTTCTTATTCTGCTTTGCAGAAAAACTCCAGCATCCTTGTTACGACCATTGCTTCCAATATCAGCATAAGTAAATTTGCAATTTACATGCACAAAGGCTAATTAAATTATATTAATGAGGGTGGCGATGGCACGATGGATGGTAGTCTGCACGTTGACTAAAATTTTACAATAAAAATAAACATCTCGCATTTTTCTGATATGCATTAGTGTGTCTTTGTGTGTCAGTTGTTGTCGGAAGGTTTCAGTGCCGAAGGCATAGTCACTGGTCACTGAACAATACCGGCTTCAGCTGATAGCAATCCACAATCGCGTCAGAACGCCCTCCTTCGTCGGTATTGTGTAGCACCGCACTGTGGTTTCCCCCATAGGCCAAAAATCAAAAAAGTTATTGTTTTTTTTTTAAGCTTTATTGCACAAAATTTATTGATAACACTCTAATTTTTATGAATCTAAAAAATTTTGTTGTTTTTTTGGCGCGATTTATTGTTTGTGTCCGTTGAAAGTGGAGGTGTGTTTATATTGCATATATTGTGGTTGCATAGTCATAAAAGAAAACTTAAGTTTATCCAAAAAGTTATTCGCGATATTGTGGCAGAAGTTCAAAAAAACCCTACAAACATTAAATTTTAACTTATTTTCTACCAAATTAAATAACAAAAGCTGCAAAAATATGAGCCCATAAAAAAATCGCAGAAGAATACTTTTTTGACCTTTTTAAAACACACGTTTTTCACAAAACCTTCTTTTTTACGCAGACTTTTAGTGATATGGCCCTCATCTGCCCACAACGCCTTATGCATCAAATTGTAGGTTTTTTATCCCTCTTTAAATTAAAAAATATTGTGGCCGCGGGTTTTTGCATATTTTCGCATATGGGTGTGATTTACATAGTCATCCGACGAAAAATAGTGAATCGCATTTTGTTTTGTACTATTTCTTTTTAAGAATATGAGTAAAGAGAAATTAATTTTTTTTTAATTGTTGTTATTTTAAACTTTATATTGCAATTTTATGGTATTTGATTTACAGTTATGAATAGAGAAAAACATTTTTTTTTAAAGAAATTGTTGTTTTAAACTTTATATTGCAATTTTAAGGTATTTGACTTTCAGTTTAAGTGAAGCTTACTCATTGCATTTGAAAAGTGTCAAAACAAAGGTCAAATTTTAATTCTTATAATTAATTGTTTTCGCGATAGTGATAAAAGTTTCAAAAATATCAATATGGAAATTAAAATAGAAGGTTTTTTCTGTCAGTGCCAATTGTCTAGAATGTATGTGCTTGATATTTGGAGTTCTACAGCTGGTAATTATCATTCGAAAGCAAACAAAATATTTCAAATTATGGAGGAAAAATTTAATGCAGAAAAAACTAAATTCGACCTTAGCAATTTAACAAAAGTTTTAAAAAGCCTTTGTGCACCGGCGAAGTAAAATAATAATAAAAATGGCTACTGAAACGAAGCTGTAGCACTGCTACGAGTATAAACAAAGAACGTGCAAAAGCAGAGCTGCAAAATAATTAATTAAGCTTCACCTCCTGTCGTTTCTCCTACTACCTCTTTCATCTCCTGAGTGCTGGTCCCAGATAAAAAAAAAATACTACGAGTATTTGTTCCCTTATAATTATGATAAAATGCACCATCACTAGCCCTTAGGGAATTAGGGAATTGCCATTTTAATGCAAATTTGACAGAGTGTGGCATGGAGCACTCTTGTCCAAACTTATTGCTTTTGGTGTCGGCGATATCTTCTCTCGATTTATATCGAGCTTTCTCAGGGATCGCGCTATAAGAGTTGTTATAGACGGGATCTCATCTAACGAGTTCAAGATCAATTCAGGGGTACCACAAGGCTCTATTCTTTCTCCTACCCTATTTCTTATTTTTCTTAATGACCTCCTATGTCGTACCTCAAACCCTATCCACTCTTTCGCAGATGACAGCAGTATCTACCATTCATATTCATTTGATCGTAGGCCGACATCAACTATGATCGCGGCGACGCGGCAGAATATGAATGATTCGCTAACAGGTGACCTCACGAGAATATTGGAATGGGATCACGCGAACAGGGTCGATTTCAATTCCCAAAAGACCCAATGCTGCATGCTAACACACCGCCGTATGCACGATCACGCTGCCTCATCTGTAAAAATGGGTGGCATAAACATTGAGGAATCAGAAGCTCTTGATGTTCTTGGCATGAAAATTCAGTGTGATGTCCGATGGACTGAGCACATTTTTCAGGTCTCAAAGGAAGCATTCAAGTACCTAGGCTTTTTAAGGCGGTGTAAGACATACTTCACCCCATCTGATCTCCTCACTATTTATCCCGCTTACATCCGACCGAAAATGGAATACAACTCTCATGTGTGGGCCGGTGCTTCAAAGACTATTTTGAAGTTACTCGACCGTGTACAAGAAAGGGCGAAGAAACTCATAGGAGACAGTAGGGTAGCCAACTCTATTGACTCTCTTGAGCATCGTCGCAACGTGGGGTGCGTTTCGTTGTTCTATCGTTACTATAATGGGATGTGTTCTAATGAAATCAGGGAACTTGTTCCCGAAATTAAGAGCGCATCCATTTGTGGTCGATTTGAGGGCGACTCGCACTACGCATTACAGGGAAAATTCGTTTTTTGGCCGAACGGCACGTATGTGGAATAGACTACCCGCAGAGGAGTTTCCTCTCACTTTTAGCATGGGAAGATTTAAATCAAATGTCAATAAACACTACTCCCTCTATCCTCCTTTCCATAACCTAATTTCCTAGTTCCAGCACAATGCATCGCATGTGTAGGGGTCTTCCCCTGAGTGCCGGTCCAAGTCAAAAAAAAAAAAAAAAAAATTCCTTTGCAATATGCTCCTATTGTTGTTGGCTGCTGGGGAACTGTTTAAAAACATTTGTTTATAAAAAATATATAAATAAGTAAGAGAATAAATAAAAAACAGTCGCAAATAAAAAATTAGAGCAGGAAACAGTAATTTCTACCTTTACATACGATGCTTTTAGTCTCTTCCAAATTGCTTCCGTAACATCAGGTATTATGCCAGAAATAGATGCGTTTGAAATTCGGGTTTTGGTAATCTAGTCTTATATCTAGACAATATTTTATTAAAATACATAATTTTTAATTGCTTTTTTTATGTAAGCTACGTAACTTTTCACAATCTTACCGGTGGCTAGAAAACGAAGTGTCAATGCCAACTTTTCAGCAGCTGTTATTGATTCCCTAATTAACGTATTGGTACGCTCTATATCTCCCTGAATTAATTGTAGTATAGTTTGGAACTGCAATTTCGTCATGCGCAAGTAATTTTCGTATGAAGATTCGTCATTCAAAAGCAGTTCTTTAGTCAGGAAAGCAAACGAGCCGCGTTCCTTTTTGCATTCCTCCAAGGTTTAATTCATTTCCATTTAGCTCTTTATGTATCAAGTTTAATAATTACATAACTATATGATTGTATTTTATGTACCGCTTACCGAAGAGAATGTCCTCTTTCTCACTGTCGTCCGAATCTAATTCTACAGCTTCTCTAAAGCAATGCACGAGCACCTTTAATATAGAATATTGTGATATCTCCATTTAACACTACAAAATATCGCACTTAAAAAAATCTTTAAATCACAAAATCTTTTGTTTAGTAAAAGAATTTATGTCACAAAACAAATAAACGCACACATGCATACACACAAGTATATGTACATGTCGTCAACAAGACATGAATTGTTTGAACAACAAAGAGAGTTCAAAGAAGAAAAAGTAAGAATCATGTCATTAAAACATGAATCGTGTGAACTCAGACTAACAACCATCTACATGATGTATTTACTGCCAGTGGCGGTAACACTCCTCCTCAGTAAGACGGAAAGTTGTTGGAAGTCTTACTGCTTTTCCTGAGTCACGTCTAAAATCTCTATCTTTGCCGCAGGCCTTTCTAAAATGCCACAACTTGTCATAACCTCGACTTTTCGACTGAAAAATATTCTTTGGTTGTTTTCTGACGATTTAACGCGGTATAATACGTTGTGTCGTTCGGAATATTCAGACAATTCTGATCAGACGTTGTCGTATTGGCTGTTGTTAAGCAGTGTTATATTGTTCAGCTGTATCTGGTTGCTTATTTAGCCACGCATGTACGTAAGCGATATCTGAATTTGTTTCATTGTCGTCTTCGTGTGCCCGTTCAAGAATATTTTTTTTTGCGTATAAATTCTCTTTCCAGTTTAGTTTTTTCTTGCAGGCGTTGAAGTTGTAAAATGTGTCTTCTTTAGCGAGCTCCATGCGATAAGTTTGAAAGGCTTCTATGAACGGAGCGAGGTGAATCTGGTGGCTGTCGTTGGTATGAAGAACACCTTTGGCAACGCCATGTTTGATGGGGTTGGTTATTGTCGATATTAACGCATTAGAAATGGAAGGTTAACTTACATATAGAGCATAATAGCTCTAGTCCCTTTGAGTTGACCATAAGATCATAAGACTTGCAGTCTCTCCTGTGCGCATTAGTACTAAGTAATATTTTTTTATAGATATCAAGGTCAGGTTTATCATAGTTTTTTGGTGTTTTGTGGAACACTAAAGAAAACATGTCTGGTGTGAGAGCCCATATTCGACCGGGAACTCGAATTATTACCAAATTTCCATTCGTTATTGTAATCTGTATGTGGACCATAGTTAGTATCTAATTAATTTTTCGCTTCCAAGACTGATAAGTCAGTATAACTCTCTTCAGAAATCTGGAAACCTTGGAAACCTGCGAATAAAAATCGTCTTAATTATCATAGTTGATATTGCTTGCATTATAAAATATATTAAATATTGTTTCTGCAATTAGTGCCTTGGGAGTACTTGTTTCCAATTTCATTCATGAGTTTTTGGCGTGAAATCGTTGCAAATCTCCAATTTCAGTTTTCATATCATTCTTTTCTTTTTTGATAGGTGCATCAATATATTTCGAACTTTTTATAAATTCTTTTAAAGGTTCTGCAATAGGCTTGAATGTGTCTGTTAATCGCTCATGTGTACCTATTTCACCGGTTTTGATACTACGAAGCTTTTTCTTCAAGACATTTATTGTTGCCACGAACTCTTTTAACGCTTTTTCTTTCATGTTTAGCAATAGCAATTATTAGATATTGTATCACATAAACTTTTCAGGTATCTGATCATGTTATCAGACCAAGTTTTCAGGTATCAGACCAAGTTTTCAGGTATCAGATCAGCTTATCAAGTTATCATATCAAGTTATAAGGAATCAGATCAGCTTATCAGCTATCTGATCTGGTTATCAGACCAGGTTTTCAGGTATCAGATCAGGTTATCAGATATCAGATCAAGTTTTAGTTAGTTGTGACCAGTTATAGCAAATGGATATATGTATGAAGTCTAAAGTCAGATTAAATACTAAGCGATACCTTTTATGAACAGTAATTTATATTGTGATGAAGTAATCAAATGACTTTTTGTAGCGACCATTGTTTAATTCGTTATTAATCTTCCAACACTTTCTACAAATATCCTGAACTTTTTCAAAGTTCATGTCGCTACGAACGTAAACATGCTTCATGTTTGGAGTATATTGCCTAAACATAATAATTACATTTGCATTGTCTCTTATTTAATGTTTTAGAATTCGTGTAAGTTTGACACAAGTAGAATGAGTAAATATTTTTATGACGTCCCATACAAAAATATCATATTTTTTTTATCTGGGACCAGCACTCAGGAGATGACCCCTACACATGCAATGCATTGTGCTGGAACTATAGGAAAGGGATAGTTAGAGAAACGATAGGAGATGAAGCTTAACGTGCTTTTGTACGTTCTTCGTTTATAGCACTGCTGAAGCTTCGGTTTAGTAATCATTTTTATTATTATTTGACTTCGCCGGTGCTACACAATGCCGACAAAGGAGGGCGTTCTGATGTGATTGTGGATTGCTATCAGCTGAAGCCGGTATTGTTCAGTGACCACTGACTATGCCTTCGGCACTGAAACCTTCCGACAACAACTAAATCACAAAGTCACACTAATGTACATCAGAAAAAAGCGAGATGTTTCTTCTTTTTTTTTTATAATTTTAGTCTGGAACTGGGGTTGAACCCAGGTCTGTTTTTGGTTTTGTAGTCAACGTGCAGACTACCATCCATTGTGCCATCGCCACCTTCTAATTCATCACTATTTTGACTAGCCGGTTTAATCAGGATCCATTAGAAATGGATCATATGTTCGCGCCAAGGGCGGACACTGTAAGAACCCTTCAGTACGCGAATTCAACATCGCAATGGCAAAGTTGTTATCTTTCAAAATAAGCCAGTTTAGTTCGTCAAAAAATTGTGAAAACGACGATGCAACATTTTTACCGCTGGATTTTCAAAGCTTCGTCGAATGTAGTGAAACTGTATCAGCTAATAATCAATCACCCGTGATAGACATCGTAGTCATATACCAGAATAATGAAGAATATTTTGATGAAAGTGCCGACTGTTTTAACTCTCCGAATGTCTCAATAGAACTTACTTCAAGCCGATATTTCATTGGATTGTTAGTGCAACGAATATCTTGCAGCAAATGTAGAATGGATACAATAAAACCTTCACAAATTCTCACATATCCATCAGAAATGTATATCCACACAAAAAACTGTGAAAGTGACTCAGATTTTGGAAGTTTATTCGCAAACTCCGACTTGTTTTCCGAAGTTTGTAAGATTTACATTAAAGTTTTCAAAACGTTTTTTCTACCAATAAAGCAATTAAAAATATTAAAAAAGTCAGCATTAAGCAATGCACAGAATGTACTAATAATACAATATATTCTTTTGGTATGACGAGAAGAGTTCTTGTTACAATCATTGGCTGGACATTTTAAATTTGCTTATACTAATAATACTAAGAAAGCGTTCTGCCTGGGAAACTTACCAGTATAAACCAGCACATATTGAAAAAGTAAAAATTATAAACACTAATTTGAATAAAAATTAAAATAAAAAATTATACAAAATATGTCTTTTATTTTATCTCCCTCTTATTACATCTCATACCAAATTTTATGTGCAGTTGAATTAACTTTAAAAAATAAGTAAACAACAGCATCATAACTTCGGTGCGAACGTAAATACTTTCATTTATGCAACAATAAAGTAATTATATTTGCCCTTCAATAACGAAAAAAATCATATTCGTTCCCTATTTAGGTTGAACATCCATACAAGCTGTATGCTGCGTACATTATGAACGAAGTTAAATTCATTTTTCTTTTTAAAACAGAATTTGAAATGTGTGAAATTAAACAAGTAAGAGTGCTATATTCGGCTGTGCCGAATCTTAGATACCCTTCACTGGCTCCCTTTCTTTCTGAAATTCGCTTGATTTGCCGGATAGTCGTTTAGTAGTGCCGAATTTTTACTTAATTGTTGGATCTGGTCCAAAGGACCAGACCTTTTCGATCAATATATAACTTCAAACAGCCAAGTCATCATGCAAACCAAATTTCACCGTAAAGCTACCAAAAACGAATATTGTGATGCATTTGTGGCTTACGCCATTCTTGCGTGATCAGATCTTTCAAACAGAGGCTTACACTTATATGATTATAGACCCACATACATACATATACAGTATATTAATAATGCATATGTACATAAATAATTAAATTTCAATACGTAGAATTAGAGGAATACATGCTTGTTTTTATTTTTCATTTCTGTATATTTCTATTGAATATATTTTTACAATATATTGGAAACTAAATCACATTGGACGAATGATCTCAATTTTTAAGAAGAATTTTTATGCACCAAACAAGCGCTTTTCATTTCAAATGGAAATACGAAGCAACGAAAAAAAAATTTATTTTCTTTACACATCCTTCCTTACGTTAAATTAGGCACAACTGTTGTTCCTTTAGATGAGCTATGAATGTTTGTTTTCTAAATTAAAAAAAAAAAATTTTTTTGACTTTTTTCCAATTAATGTGTTTCAAAATTATTAATTTCTATAACCAGTAAAAAAAGAAACGCAAGTTCTGAGGGACACCTATGATTCGAACTCATTCAAAGAAATTTGCTACTCTACAACTTGCTCTTTGCTAGCTAATCCATCGACCTCATTAAATTCAGAGTCATTAAATCAGAGAAAGGCCTAAAGAACTTTTTCAGTAGACCATATGTATACATGTATGTACACAAAATAATAAAACAACAAAGTTATGAACATAAAGAATGCCATAAGCTCCCTATAGGAGTGAGCGAAACAATATATGTCTCTGTTTATAGATAAGAATGTAAATCAGAGACCGCAAAACACCACACATGTGCGAATGCTATTACACTAATAAAGAGGGCATGCAGCCATAATTTTAATTTTTTTGAATAAAAACTTTAGTCTACAGTGATTATTGAAGCATGCGGGTTGTGTATTCGCATGTTACTTGAAATCCAAGGCTGCCACTTTATTATTATTTATAGATATGAGCAGATTGTGTAGTAGTTTTTTACTAGACTCTGCAATATTGAATGAATATGAAAATGATTTTTTGTTTGCCGAAAATTACTTCGGTAAATCTGAAAGCTCAGTATGCCAACGCACGGAACAAATTAGTGCATTCATTTATTCTAATATTAAAACTAGAATAATAAACTGTAAATATTTTTCTATTTGTGTATATGAGTGCACTGATATTAATGTCAGTATTTTTCTTCAGCGTTTTTTTTTTAATGGAAATAAGAAGGCAACACTTAAAAAATATAAATATTATACACTTAGTTGCAAAACTCTACATACGATTTAATTTCTTCAATAAATTTTAATTTTTCAGAGAAATACAAAAAAGTTGTTAAACTTTTTTATTTCATAGGATTAACGATCTTTACAGAAAATAAAAAATAAAAATTCACGCTGTTTAATATTATAGAATGAAAAATATAATAAATTTTATAAAAGCAAAAGTCTACATATGATACATTATAAAAACTTTGGGGTGACTTAGAAAATATTCAATGGATTGTATGGTCTTTTTTGCATCTTAAACTTCTTTAAGCCTTTTAGGCATCGAAAAAAATGATTTTTTTGTTATTTCGGGGAAATATTTCCCTTTCGTCTCTTAAAATCGTTATCAAGTGAGAAGTGGAGGAAGTTATTCTATATCTAAGTTTCTGTTTTAAATAAATTAATAAATGTGCCCTGTTAAATACTTACAAGTAAGAATTTTCAAAAATTTTACTTCACATACAATTTCGAAATCATATGTAGAGTTTTGTGACTAAGTGTACATTGTATTTCTTTTTTGCTGGCTTTGCTGTCCCTTTCTATTGATAGATTTATATTAATTAATAAATTTAGTGTCATACGGGCTTTAATAACAATTATTATTCATACGAGTATATATCAGAAGTGGGAAGTTTTTGGGTATTTTTATTACTTTTTTTTACATACTGGCAGCATTACTGAAATGAGGGAAAAATAATTACGCTCAAAGACAAACAACAAAAACAAGCATAAAATGTGAACGCATGAGCCAGAAGCCACACCACATTTTTTTGCTTATTAATGGCGCAAAATGAAAGAACGGTAAACATCAGTGTAGAAAATAATATTTCTTTTTATGAAACTGCCATAACTAGCATAAATGTAGAACTTGATTTTTCGTTGATAAAATTTTTAATTCAAATTTGCAAACATTGGCAATGTTTACACTGAATGCTATTTCTTTTATTATTATTATATAAATTTTATTATAAATTATGTAAAATCGGAAAATTTTTAATACATTCTGTGCTTAAAATTTTTAAAAAATCTAATTTTTTAAAAGTCACACTTTTAAAATTGTTACTATTTTGCAAAATAAACAAATTCCCAGTTCAGTGCGAACTTCATTGTTATAAATTTTTTTAAAACCAAAATTATGTTGTGGTTTAATTTTAATGAAAACCCGTCGATTTCTTTACCCGTGACTGTAAAATTATTTCATTTATTGAGTCTCAAAATATTTTTCAGCATTTCAGTAGTAAGCATGTAGCATTCGCTTTAAAATGGTACATTTTGTTTTTTTCCTTAATAACCCAAAAAAAAATCTGAGTTTGAAGAGCAGTGTTGCCGGGAAATAATGATGAGATAAATTGATATCAAATTAGAATTATTTGTTACAATTTCCGAAAGGCAATGTTAAATCTAGTAGTGATTATGGTAAAATCGAAACAATGTTGAATGTGAGTTTTTATTAGTGAAATGCAAAAGGGCAAATCTTTAAATTTGTAAAAATAAAATTATTTATTATAAATTTTTTTGGTGTAGCGAAGAACAATTAAGTCTTTCCTACTACTTATTTTAACAATCATACCAATCAATTCAATTCAACTTGTCTCAGTTTTGGCTTCTAAAAAATTGTTTATAAAAACTAGCACCATGAGTTTATGATTGCTAAGAATGTATTTGTTTCATCAGACTCCGTATACATATATGGTAAAATTTCTTTAGATGTATTGCTAAAAAGGGTCGTTACACGACTTGTGTTAGTGTATTTGATAGTATTAGTGGGAAAATTGTGGTATGATTTAGTCTATATAAGTTATAACAAACTCAGCGGTCTTGCTGGGTGAGGTGACTGAGTATATGGATGGCGTTTTGGTGAAGTCTGATGGTGGTTCGAGTCATGTTATGTATGTAAGTAAGAAGTATGTTTTAATTTAAATATTGTTTCTTTTATTAGTCTATTTCATAATATATAATGCATATTTCATAAGGAAATCGCGTGCTTTTTTTTTTTTTTTTTTTTTGCATATTTTGAACATATTTGGGGCTACTTAGCGGGTCCAAATAGTATTTAAAGTAAGTAGTCCACCTAGTTACATACACGGACTAAATTTCATTAAAATCGCTCCATTCGTTTCGAAGTTATGGACAATTTTGTACTAAAATTTCAAGAAAAAAACCAAGTTGGTCATGGATCCGCGGCTGTAGCTCGGAAACTATTCAACCGATTTGCCCAAATTTCAATAGGAAGAGATTCAGGTCTACTACTGACGGATTGACATAAAATGAATTTTATGAGATGATTAATTTGGCCACAAACGCCGTTTCAAGAAACACTAACACAGACAGACGGACAGACGGACATGGCTCTATCAACTTCTCTATTCATAACCTTTCTGAAAATATATAAATTTTTCTTCTGAGACGAATATTAAAAAAGTCTCACACGGAATGACAAACTTATATATACCCTTTACACTAAAAGTGAACAGTATAAAAAAAGAAATATCAAAAACAATACACACCCACAGATAAGTATTCATGGTAAGCATATATGTCAGTGATGTTCGCCACATACAACCTTTGTTGAAAAATTTACACAGACAGTTGTTATTCTCTTTTAAAAACTTTCATTCAGTCGTCGTTGAGCAAGCGATGAATACACATGCGGATGGTTATTGTAATTTTTTTTAGAAATTTATTAAGCATTGTTGTTGTTTCATATTGGACGAAGCACAATAAACACACGCGATTCAATTAGAATTGAATACGAAAAAAATTAAAAAATAATAAAAGTTCACGAAATGAAATGTGAAAAGTATTTTATGGTAAACGATGCTTTTCAAAACATTCAATGCCTTTTATATTACAAAACATTAAAAGCGGGTAATGAACACGTTTCAATCAGATTAGAACTCTAGAGTTTTGGAAAAATTAAGATGTGTGATATGTCTCCAGCTCAAAAAAATGTATTTAAAATATTTATAATTTTTTTCCAATACTTATGCCAACAAATATTTTTAGACTTGAAAAACGTTTGTTCCAAGCAGCGAAATAAAATGACCTCGTTGAATTTAAAAAATATTTTACTAATTCGAAATTGCCTGCAAGTATTAACATGGAATGTTTAATTTAAAATTTTCAAAGCGATTTTAAAAATTATAATGAGGAATGACAGATTGTTAAACTTTTTAGTCTAATATTTAAATATTTAATATTTAAAAATTTAATATTTTTCCCTCGCAAATAAGTGTTCTAAATAAGTGTTATTAAAATTGATAACTGCTATTTATCTTTTTCTTAAAATTTAAATTACATTCATTTAATAAGTTGTATATAGCTGGCATTTTCTTTCTTATTTTAAACGTTTAACATTATGTTTGCTGGGCAAATTCTCTCACCAATACATCTTCATTTTATTTTTGAACACCACTGATATATGTACATGAATGAATGTGTGCTTAAAAAATTCTACCCTCTTTTCTGTTGTTGGTTTTGCTCAATGCAAAGACAGTATTTTCTATTTACCTTTTGTTGAAAATATTTGTTTAAACTTTAGCTAACATCATCCCACTGTATCACTTAGTTAAGCCTATTGAATACATAAACATTATATATTTATATAGGTAACTGTATTGTATTATATAGACGTGTACATGCATTCATCTTCGGATAAACGTTTTTTTGTATTCTTTATATTTACTTTGCTATTATTGAAGCTGCAATAAAGTTTTGTTAGTTTTCAGTTCTTTACTGATCGTCAACGAGTTTGCTTTTGTTTTTTATTTGGCTCAACAGGTTATGGGCCCAGACAATTTTTGTTAAAGTATAAGTAAAGTTTTGCTTAAAATAACAAATTTTTATTATTGTCAAAGGGCGTTTTTTCTTTTGGAAATAATGGAAGCTGAATATGCAAAGATTGAAAAACTGGAGAGAGCAGATCAATGGAACATGTGGCGTTTTCAAATTAGAATAATACTGAACGCCAGTGATTTGCTGCATTACATTACTGAAGATGCAGTTGGTTGGGCTGGTGGTGGCATCGTTACTGCTGGTGTAGGTGTGACTGGTGATGGAGCTGGGACGGTTGCTGCTGGTGGTGGTGCAGGTACGGCTGGCAGAGCTGGAGCTCAAGGTAGTAATGTTCGTGAACAGAAAGATGTCAGAGATTGGTTTAGAGGTGACGGTAAGGCTCAAAAAGTAATTGTTATGACATTAGGGCAACAGCCATTAATGCATGTAATGAATTGTAAAACTGCAAGAGAAATGTGGTGCAAACTGGAAAGCATATATGAATTTAAATCTACGGCGAATACGCACAGATTGCAGCAAAAATTTTTTAGTTAACCAAAAGACCCTCAAGATGACATTGCTATGCATATATCAAAACTTGAAACATTGATGTCGCAATTAAAAGATGTTGGTGAAAATATTTCTACAACAATGGTGATAACTAAAATATTAATGACTTCCACCCAGTTATGGTAATTTCTACAGTGCATGGGAGTCTACACCAACAGAGCAGCAAACAATTGAGAATTTGACTGCTCGACTCATAATGGAAGAAGCGAGATTAAATTCTTCTAGTGGAAGTTCTAATAGTGGTGAGGCTTTTCTAGCGAAACAGAAAACAACAAACATTAATAAAACTAATAAAAAACCTGGAAAATGATTTATATGTAAAAAACCTGGACACTGGAAACGTGAATGTTATTTAAATAAAGCAAATAAGCACAAGGAAATTAATATAAAAGGAAATGCTTTTGTGTGTGAAGGAGAGGCAGCGGACAGTATTGATAAAGGACATGAGTGGTTTATTGATTCAGGTGCAAGTGACCACATGACAAATAAAAAAGAGTATTTTGTGAAATATACTGAATTTGCAAATCCAATGGAAATTCGACTCGGAGATGGCAATATTATTAAGGCTTTTGGAAGCGGTGCTATTAACATTTTTTCGTATAGCAACAACAAGTGGAGTGAAAATCATTTGGCAAATGTACTTTATGTACCCGATATACGCTTAAACTTGTTTTCTACTATCAGTGCCTTGGAGAAAGGTTTAAAAATGTCTTCTGATTATCGACGTTGTGAATTTTCAAAAGGTAACACTATTGTTTTAGTCGGAGTACGTACTGAGAAATTATTTAAATTATTAATAAAAATAAATTTGCCATCGAATTCAAATAATAATTTTTCTTATGTTTCTGAGTCGAAACAACTATCTTTAACTGAGTGGCATTGCAGATTAGCGCATCAAAATATTTTATATTGCAAACGTTTTCTGAATAAGAGAAATATTCATTTTAAAGATGAAAAAGAAATATTTTGTGGTGCTTGCATTTATGGAAAGCAATGTCGTTCATCGTTTCCGAGCAGTGAAAATAAAACCTCAAAAGTAGCAGAGCTTGTACATGCTGACTTATGCGGGCCAATGGAGAAGAAATCTATTGGTGGCGCTCGTTATTTTCTTCTGTTAAAAGATGATTACTCACATTATAAAAAAGTTTTCTTCTTAAAAGAAAAAAATGAAGTTTGTGGCTTTCTTGAAAAATATATTTACGACGTCAAAACTGAAACCGGTAACAGCGTGAAAGCGATTTGATCAGACAATGGGAAAGAATTTATAAATAAAAACCTCGAGCTATTGCTACGCAGAAAAGGGGTAGTGCATCAGAAAACAGTTCCTTATAATCCGGAGCAAAATGGGTCAGTAGAAAGAGAAAACCGTACTATTGTAGAAGCAGCAAGGACGGCACTGTATGCAAAAAATTTAGATAAAAAATTTTGGGCGGAAGCAGTAAACACAGCTGCATATGTAATTAATAGAAGTGGAACCAGTACACAGAAAGACAAAACACCTTTTGAACTATGGTTTGGTAAAAAGGCAAATGTTGAATGTTTGCAAGAGTTTGGTTGTGTTGTGTTCATACATGTACCAAAGCAAAATCGATTGAAATGGGATAGAAAATCTCAGAAAGGTATTTTTGTTGGTTATGCAGAAGATTCTACTGGTTTGCGAGTATATATACCAGACAAAAATAAAGTTGAAATTGCTAGGGATGTAAAATTTTATAATAGCGACAGCCGCAAAGCAACCGTTGGTTCCGGTAGTATATGTATTCCTTTAAGTGAAGATATTCACTCAACGCAAACAAATTGTGATGTATCAATTCCCATGAATAATTTATATAATAGTAGCAACAGTAATAACACTCTATTTTCAGACACACACAAAAAAAACTCATTTTTTGGAGCAACTGATGCAAATATACCTGATTTTCCAGTGCAAGTAGCAGACAAACCAACAAGTGGTCAAGGCTTTGGAAATAATGATTTGGATAATGGTTCTGATAGTGAAATGTTTGAACAAGCTGGTGAATCTGTAGAAACAGAGGTTACACGAAGAAGTTTTGTAAGTGATCGTTTACGTAGTAAAGTAAGACAACAGAGCGAAAAAGCAATGGAAGAAGGTCATGCTTTTGTAGCTAACTGTCCAGCAAATTATAATGAAGCAAAACTATCAGATAAGTGGAAAAGGGCTATGGACGAAGAAATTAATTCACTAAAAGAAAACAATACATGGGTATTAGTAGATTTACCACAAGGGTGTAAAGTTGTGAGCACAAAGTGGGTATATACAATAAAAGGGCCTACCGAAAAAGAAGTTCTGCGTTATAAAGCAAGATTGGTGGCTCGTGGCTTTAATCAAGAATATGGCATTGATTATTTTGAGACATTTAGCCCTGTAGCCAAATTTACATCCATAAGAATGATTTTGAGTATTGCCGCATCAGAAAATTTAAAATTAAAACAATTTGACATAAAAACAGTGTTTTAAATGGACGTATAAATGAAGATGTTTATGTCATGCAACCTGAAGGATATTCTGATAAGACGGGCAAAGTTTGTAAATTGTTAAAAAGCTTATATGGTTTGAAACAGGCCTCTAGATGCTGGAACCAAACTTTTTCAATAATATTAAAAAATTTTAATCTTCAGGAAAGCAAAGCTGACCATTGTGTTTTTATTAACAACGGTGCCAGTAAGCGAATGATGGTAGCCATTTATATTGATGACGGGTTAATTGCAGCAAAATACGAAAAAGATATCGAAGAATTTTTATCGTTTCTTAAGCAAAATTTCGATGTAAAAGTTTTCGATGCGAAGCATTTTTTGGGTTTGGAAATACGGCGTTTAAATGATGGTAGCCTTCACGTGAATCAACTGAGTTACGTTGAAAAGTTGTTAACAACTTTTAATATGGCTGAATCCAATCATATGAGCACACCATGCGATACAGCTGTGAATAGTGTGTTTTCAAATCAAAGTGCAGAAGTAAAAAACTACCCTTACAGACAAGCAGTTGGTAGTTTAATGTACCTAATGCTGGCTACACGACCAGATATAAGCTTCGCAATCAGCTATGTTAGTAGGTTTTTGGAAAAACCTTTAACTGCTCATGTCAATACTGTAAAAAGAATTTTCAAATATTTACAAGGCACCAAGGGATATGGTTTAATATTTTCACCTAAGAATGCGCCTTTTTTAAATTGCTTTAGCGATGCTGATTACGTTGGTGACATGGAGACTAGAAGATCGACAAGTGGTTTTGTAATAATGATGGGGTCGTCTTGTATTTCACGGTCATCCCAAAGGCAAAAATGTGTCGCCCTGTCTACCACCGAGTCAGAATTCGTCGCCAGTTGTCATTCAATAAAATAACTAATTTGGATTCAGCAACTTGTATCGGAATTATTACCAAATCATATTAGAATCTGTTTACACATCGATAATCAAAGTGCTATCCGTTTAATTAAAAACCCTGAGTTTCATAAACGTAGTAAGCACATCGACGTTAAATATCAATTTATAAGACAAAAATATGTTTGAAATTAATTATGTTCCCACAAATCAACAAATTGCTGATATTTTTACCAAGCCACTACCTAAACAAAAATTTATACGTTTTCGAAATTTAATGAATATTGTAACCTATAATGGAAATTAAATAAAATTTTTAAATCATAATAAAAGGAGGTTTAAGGAAGTTTAACAAATGTGGGAGTGTTGAAAATATTTGTTTAAACTTTAGCTAACATCATCCCACTGTATCACTTAGTTAAGCCTATTGAATACATAAACATTATATATTTATATAAGTAACTGTATTGTATTATATAGACGTGTACATGCATTCATCATCGGATAAACGTTTTTTTGTATTCTTTATATTTACTTTGCTATTATTGAAGCTGCAATAAAGTTTTGTTAGTTTTCAGTTCTTTACTGATCGTCAACGAGTTTGCTTTTGTTTTTTATTTGGCTCAACACCTTTAAACTTTCCTCCCTCGTCCATAGAAGCTTAGAATATCTGTTTATGTAAATTGTTCGCAGTGCAACATCTTTATAAATCTATAGTCTTTGCTGTATATATTAAAAATTCAAATACTTACATAAATATGTATATGTAAAATTGTTCACAATAATCATCTTTGGGTCTTGAATATCGTCGTCAATTTGGAAGCAACACCACTTTAACACAACTAATACTAATATGGTATTCCGTAACAAGTTTAGAACGATGTCGACGTTGTTTGAGTCAGCTGATTCATTTTGTTTACAGCCAATCTAAATTACGACGTTATGCGTAATGAAATTTAGCGCTTAGTTTTACGCTGAAATGATTAACCAAAATTAGAGCGCTAAGGCCGTGTCAGATAGAACTTTGTCGCTTTGCGTGACGTTTTCAACTTTGATAGAAAAGTGTGAAGTAAAAGGTGTATGACACAATAAAAACTTTGCCAACTCTCGCGCACTGTCGGTTTACAAAAAAAAGTGGTTGATAATTTTGCTGTTTATAAAAATAAAAGTCAACAATGTTATTCGACGATATATTTTACAATCTCCTGCTGTTTTAAAAGGAAAATAATAGAAACGAGTAAAGAAAATTATTCTAGCTACTGAACGTGCAAAAGCAGAGCTGTAAAATAATTAATTAAGCTTCAACTCTTGTCGTTTCTCTAACTATGCCTTTCCTATAGTTCCAGCACAATGCGTCGCATGTGTAGAAGTCATCAGCTGAGTGCTGGTCCCAGATAAAAAAAAAAAAATTGTCATTACTTTTCAACAATTTAATGTTTTTAAAGCCAACTCCGCGTTATTATTTCGTTTGGTTTCATACATTTTGTATGGGCATGAGAAATTTAGACAGGCAGAAAACGATTTGCGTCTTAATTTAGGTTGGTTTGTTACTGTATATTATTATAATTCTGTAACGCAAAGGACGAGGAATAAAACAATTGAGATTTTATTTAAAAATTCTTTTTGCATAATTTTACATCGAAATGTTTTCGAAGTGCACCACATAAGTAGGTACATATATGCGTAGTTCATTCAAAGTGCAATAACAATCAAATTAAATAACAAACAACAGTATCCATGACCGCCCTTAGACCGGGCGCAGAGATTTCCTCCTCTATGGTATAACAAACACCGTTCTTCTGCCGCGCAAAATTTATTATTCGTTGTAATTTTATTAAAAAAAAAACAAGTTTAGACCTTTTATTTTAACATATGTATTATTTATTATACGAACGTATTGAAAGGGAAACAAAGACTGAATTGCAAATTATTCTTTAACTTTAAATGTTACATTTTCTTATCAGTACTTGTTCCATTAGTATTAAAATTTTACCCACATTAAATTGCCGGCTTTGCATTATTTTATTGTAAAACCTTTTTATTAGCTAAAGGCACTAAAGTTATTCAACTTACATATGTACATATATAAATTGCCGAATTGGAATTTATTGGTAAATTTGTTAAATTGATAATATGAGAATAGATAATAAGTTTGAACAACATTGCGCAATACATGTGGAAATAAATGTTTTTGCGGTTCACACGTGAACATATTGTGTTGGAAATACATTTTGACAGTTCAGTACATATTTATTTCCATGTTTATGTCTCGTGGGACTCCCAGTTAGTTTATCTTGCGCGCGCAATAATAAAGAATTTTGACAATCAATGGACCAAATGTACTTGGGGTAACGGGAAACGCCAGTTGCTTTGTACTGTAACCCGGTTAAATACGTCTTGTCTGGTATCTTCCCAACCTTACATATTTATTCTTAAAACAAAGTATAGTTTTAGGAAAAAAGGCAACAATAAGTAAATAAAACATGTTTTATAACAAATGATTGTGTGTATCAGTTATGTCGGTGGTGTATTACATTAAATAAAAAAGATGTTGAAAAAAGTAACGTATTCGTAATATCTAATCCAATTAAATACAATCTAAACATAAGCAGATATAAAATAGATTGAAAAAACATACTAATTTTAATTGAGGTTGAACAGTAAGAATAATTCAGTTTTCAGTGATTAGTTAATTGACAGTAAATTTTGCATAGCAGGTTTAATTAATCAATTATTAATGCTTCGCGATATGCGTTATGACTGTTACAGCAAAAACAAAATATTTTTCTTCAATAGAAAAAGAAACGCAAATAGTTGATACCAACAGAAGATTATATTTACGAAGCTGCTGTCGTGAAATTCAAATGAACAAACGAAAAATTAATATAGATTCTAAATTATTTAATCCTCACTTTTTTTTAACATTGCTCTGGGCATCGATTTTGTGCAAATTATGTGCATCTATACCTTTAAATTTGCCGCCAGTTATACGTTTGGGAGCAATATTTACTGAGGACCAGAGAGCGAGTAAAATAGAGTCTGCTTTTAAATATGCCATATACCGAATTAATAAAGATAAACATATTTTACCTGATACACAACTCGTTTATGACATTGAATACATACCGCGTGATGACACATTTCGTTCCACAAAGAAAGTTTGCCGTCAGTTAGAGTCAGGCGTTCAGGCTATATTTGGTCCAACTGATCCCTTACTAGCTACTCATATACAGTCTATTTGCGAAAGTTTTGATATACCACATATCGAGACACGCATTGATTTGGAACCGAATCTTAAAGAATTATCCATCAATATGTACCCATCTCAGCAGTCATTAAATTTGGCATACCGTGATCTGATGTTGTATTTAAACTGGACAAAAGTTGCCATTATTTATGAGGAAGACTATGGTAAGTGTTGAGTTTTTGAAACAAGTATACTTTGTTCATTTAAAAATTTAAGTTTGCTGGGTCTTTTATGAACGAACGAGTTAAGTTGAACGACACACTCAAAACTACGTAATCAATTATTTTGCTTTTAAAGTGCAACCAACAACGAAAATTGTGGATTCAATTACTAACATTGTACTGAAGAATTTAACATCTACGAATATAAAAATTGTGTTGGTTTGATTTTTGAGCACGAAAGTTAAGATGCCTTGATCTTTTTTATTTAAAAAACTATTAACTTCAAGATACCAATGTATCTTAACATAAAAAATAAAAATTTTTGAAATAATTGCTGTTGTTTTCATTTACGTTTATCAGATTTTTCAAAAAATGTTCGTACATAAATGTACGTATTATTAACATTCATGTATTTTTTCCGTACACAAACATTTTCGTTCATGTCCTTTTCTTGCCGTACACGTACAGTACATAATGTATAGGCAAAATTGAATCTGTCTATCGTACATGTACTTTATTATCGCGAACGTACACGAATTTAAAATATTCGTACACTCGAACCTGTGTGTTTGAAGTGTGTTATAATCGGACAGTACGTGAACTTCTTAAGTTCGTGTACAAAATTGAATATTAAAACGAAACACACATAAATGTTATGAAAATAAAAATATGTGTTGGTTGCTTTGATCTGTGTTCGTTTACATTTATGTACGAGATTTTTATACGGTGTGTGTACTTTTCTTAACTCTGCTCTAATTTCCTTGGCATGTTTATATAAATTTTCCAAACATGTATGAATAGCTACTAATTAAATTTTCATTATTTGTATAGTTTACTGTGTATCGCATTTTATCTGAGAATATAGTTCGTATTCTTGTTTCCACTAAATTATCTGTTGGTGCTAATTCTATCTGTACTCTATATGAATTAAATGGTTGTGAAACTGTTTTGATTATATTACTCTGTCAACTTTCGGCTGAATGCGCTGTATTAATGGATGACGTGTTTATACATTGCCGGGATAGTGCATCGGCTACTACATTTGCAATTCCTGGTTTGTATTTTATTTTAGCGCCATAGTCCTATATAATGGCTTTCCAACGCTTAAGTTTTGGATTATGGTTTTTTCTGAGATGGCGTAAATTAACGATTGGTGATCCGTGCAGATTGTTAAATCGGCTATGCCGTATATATAATTTCTGAGTTTTGGTAAAGCCCATATTATGGCTAATAACTCTTTTTCATTTGTACTGTACCTTTGTTCCGTTTCGCTGAGAGTACTTGATAAAAAATAAATAGGATTCTTAGTTTGGCTTAACACGGCTCCAATAGCTACATATGTTGGACGCATCCATTGTTAGCTCAAATGGTTTCTTGAAATCAGGTTGAAATAGTTCCACCTGTTCTTTTAGTTTTAATTTTAATTTTCCTACAGCTTCTATGGCTGTTTGGTCTAATTTAATTTCTTTATTTGCACTTTTATTTTTACCTACATGTGTATTTTCGCCTTTCAAGTGTATAGTTAGGGGTTTTGTTATCTGTGTGAGTCTTTTACAAATCTGCGATAGTATCCTGTTAATCCATTGAGCATCCATTGTTAGCTCAAATGGTTTCTTGAAATCAGGTTGAAATAGTTCCACCTGTTCTTTTAGTTTTAATTTTAATTTTCCTACAGCTTCTATGGCTGTTTGGTCTAATTTAATTTCTTTATTTGCACTTTTATTTTTACCTACATGTGTATTTTCGCCTTTCAAGTGTATAGTTAGGGGTTTTGTTATCTGTGTGAGTCTTTTACAAATCTGCGATAGTATCCTGTTAATCCTAAAAATTTTCTTAAATCTTTAATGGTTTTAGGTGCAGGGAAATTTTCGATGGCCTTAATTTTTTCTGGATCTGTAGTGATTCTATTATGTTTTATTATATGTCCTAAGTACTCAACTTCAGACATAAAGAATTTAGATTTTTCATTTAAAACTTTGAGTTTAAATGTTCATATTTTTCATTAAAATTATCTGAAATTCCTGACCAGCCAGAATACATAACTTTAATATAGTAGCCTAACATACCTTCTACAACCGATGTATAATATCAAATACTTTTATAGAGGCAAGCGTCAAATTTCATATCATATCACGGTTAGACTTCACTAGTACTGTTATTGCCATATCACGTCAGATACTAATATTGTTTTCATAAATTGGGGATTGACAATGTCTGTTATTAAGTCTTATTGTCTTAATATTTTCCATTTAACCATTTCAACAAATTGTTGTTGTGCTTCAAACAAAACGTCATTAAATTAATAAACTTTTCCAACTAAGTTTGTTTTAGTAGTGTGTATAATTTAAATGCGTAAGGTTAAGTCTGAAAACAGAGTAAAAATTCAATTGCTTTTAAGGACAACGAAAGACAAGAACATTTTTAGTAGTCTGTGGCGATGGTACGATGGATGGTAGTCTGCACGTTGACTACAAAACCAAAAACAGACCTGGGTTCAACCCCAGTTTCAGACTAAAATTATAAAAAAAAAAAACATCTCGATTTTTTCTGATGTGCATTAGTGTGTCTTTGTGTGTTAGTTGTTGTCGGAAGGTTTCAGTGCCGAATGCATAGTCACTGAACAATAACGGCTTCAGCTGATAGCAATCCACCATCACATCAGAACGCCCTCTTTCGTCGGTATTGTGTAGCACCGAAGAAGTAAAATAATAATAAAAATGGCTACTAAACCGAAGCTTCAGCACTGCTACAAGTATAAAAACAAAAGAACGTGCGAAAGCAGAGCTCCAAAATAATTAATTAAGCTTCACTTCCTGTCGTTTCTCCTACTACTCCTTTCCTATAGTTCCCAGCACAGTCGTCTCCTGAGTGCTGGTCCTAGGTAAACAAAAAAAAAAAATTTGTTTTGTCTGAAAATAACAGTAGAAATATGAGTCCGTACGCTGAAAATCTCCAGTCGAGCCGGCGATGATATTTACAAGCCGTCGCTAACTTATAGATGATATAAGAATAAAAAATTTTTATATTTTTATTTATTTATTTATTTCATTTCAATATATAAGAAGCCCATATGGCCAGTGATACATGTATTGATAGTTTAAAATGTATATTTAAATTCAATATATAAAAATTCATTCGTGAGTTAATAGCTTTCACAAATTTAACTGTCTCATTTTATAGTAATAAATAGTTGTTATCAAAATATAATATGATTGTAATGTAATTGTAATAGTTTTGGTTATGGTTATGGGCCCCCCAGCCCTATAAATACTGCCTGTAATAGGTAAGTTAATAATGCATATAACAAGAAAATTATCTGTCCATGGCCAGTGTATATTCAACGAGAAGATAGGCAAACATAAATCATATTATGTACTTCCCATAGAATCAAGTAACACTAAAATCTTTTTTTTATAAGTGAAGTATGAAGAGGAAAACATTTTCAGAGTAGTTGGTAAAAGATTCCAAATACGGCAAACTCTTATTAAAAAGGATCGTTCAAAAACTGACAGATATATACGAGGTATATAAATCTGGATATTTCGGTGGAATGTATGAATGAAAAGTTACGATCCAGTGACAGAGGCTGACCTCTTCTCATCACTCTATAAAATTGAAGTATAAGTCGTGGTATGACATTACTATTGAAATTTAGTTTTAAAAATTTAGGTAACAGGTCCACATAGAGATTTTAGTTCATTTACAAACCGAATTTCTTCATCACCTATGAACAGCTGCAAAAAGACAATTGAATTTACTTGTATTTCAAAATATATGGCTCTTGTTTTATTCGGGTTTATAGCAAGATGATTTTGACGCATCCAGTTTGATATTATATCCATATGATTATTCAGAAAAGTTTGTGCATAGTGAATTTGATTATTATTGATTTTATAAAGAAGTATTACATCGTCAGTAAATGCATAAGTTTGACAGTGGTCATTACTAATGTGGGAAAAGAAATCATTTAAGTACAGCTGGAATAGGAGAGTTCCCAAAATAGAACCCTGAGCTACCCCAGATTTAACATGACCAATGGTAGACTTAGAATTGCCAACAGAGACAAATTGAGATCTTCCCCTTAGATAAGAGTAAATTAATTTACATGCTGTAGATGAGAAGTTAAAATTGCTATATAATTTTCTTACAAGAGTGCTATGGTTCACACGGTCAAAAGCTTTCGTAAGGTCCAATGAAACCATTATACATTCAGAGCGTTCATTGAGTTTATTTCTTATTGAATTTGTGAGTGAGATTAGTAGTGACGTTGTATTGTGATTTCGACGAAAGGCGTATTGATCTGAATTTAGCAATAAACTAGTATGAGATGAAATTTGTTGATTCAAAATACACTCAACTACTTTCGACAACACAGGTAAAATAGTAATGGGTCTTAGGTTGTCAATGCTATAGCTACCATTTTTAGGGATCGGAATAACGCGACCCAACTTCCACTGCTCAGGAAATCTTGACGAAGTTAAAATAGAATTGATAGAGTGAAGCAGTAATGTTGATATTAGTGGGTATATTATTTTCACAAACTTAATTGGAATCATATCATGTCCAGTTCCATTAGATTTGATTGATGCAATTGTAATAATTAAGTCATTTTCCGTTATTGAATGAAATGAAAATGAATTAGGCAAATTTACAGATTGAGTAAAAACAATCAGCATGATCCGAATTCATATTTTCTAAGAACTTGGTAGCACTACATTCCAATATTGAATCGTCAATCTGAGGTCTCTTTTTTCCTATGCTTTCTAATTTTCGTAGTTTTCCCCATATTTCACTGCCCTCTGCACCCTCAAACATCCTCACACCACATTCCCTGCGTACTTTCCTAATTACAGATTTTGCTTTATTTCTAATTTGCAAAACATTTTCCAATTTGTCGCCGATCTATCCCTTACATATGTCCTATAAGCTGCGTCACTCAGTCTTCTGGCATTTACTACCGCCCTTGAGTTGTTAATCCAATCATTTCCGCCAGATCCATATTTCACTCTGATAGTTGGAACTAAATTAAAAAGGGTGAGAACGAGATTATTCAGAGTTATATTTTTATAACTTTACATTCAATTACATTGTTTTAAGAAGGAAGAAACTACAATATCTATTTTGCGTAACTTATCTGCAGCCACTTAACGTTTATTTTTCATTATTTCAACACTTTCTTATTTACTATATATTAAAAATTGAATTATTTTAATTTTTTCACTTTTTTTTTAGCATTTCGATATCAAATATTAATAAATGAGACTAAATTATGACGAGTTTATTCACAGCAGTTATATTTTTTCGTATTATTATTTTAAAGCATTTGACTTTATGACTACCATTTGATTACCCCAATTGTTTATACAATTTTTTTATTGTAATAAACGTTCACTTTCGCTATATGAAATGAAATATAAATAATTTTTTCCTAACCACGTGATGTTTGTTCAAAACAAAATAGTCGAAATCATATGGTAACTTAAATAGAATTGAAATACGTGACTATATCTGATATTTATAGTAAAACTAAATACAAACTTAACATGCATTAAACACAATAAATGAAAACAATAAACTGAACTTTAACTTAAATAAGAGAATAAAATAATCAAAAATTCATAAAACAACAAAAAGAAAACTCCAACCAAAATAATAAAACAAAAAATAAAATCCACTATAACAGTGACGGGCGAACAAAAATATTAAACTGGCACTGCCAACCAGAGTTGGCACTTCGGGTGAAAGTGACCGGATCAGGGCTTTTATATTTTTCTTGCGTAAATTATGACACCGTTTCAGAATTGACTTCTGCAACATACGTGGTTTAAGGGCAAATTTTTTCTCTCTATATGCCCACGTTTGCCTGCATCGGCCGGATGTTTTCGCCTTAAGTGAAACTCAGGTGTCTGAGGATGATGATCCACAGGATGTTCACATACCTGAGTGTCACCTCCTATCCCTCTTTATTCTTCATAGGAGCCTTGCATTATACATATGCAATGAAGTTGTGTACCAGTGCCAGCAATCCTTAGGCACGAATGATCCCGAATTTAGCTGTCCATGGGTTAAATTTAAAATCAGGGCACATATTTTGCACTTCAGGTTTCTTTACAGAAGCCCAAATATGGAAAGGGATAAAACTATATGCAGCTTCGACACCTTTTCCGACTCCTCATCGAAGACACTAGAAAATTATCCGAGCAGTGAAATCGTTATTGATGGTGATTTCAACGTTCATAATTTATCAATATGTTTAGTTATTCGCGGCGCACAATCACATAGCGCAACACATATTCCGTGTGTTGACGGGCACCAATCAAACATCCTCGGCCTCTTTCTCACTTCACACCCGGATAAGTATGAAGTGAATATTAACGCACCTCTCGGAATTTCGGATCACAGTACCATTTCTTCCTCCTTTTCGATTGCGGAACTTCGTAACGTTTCACGGCCGGCTACGAAACGTTTAAAATATATTTTCGAAAAGGCGCGTAGGGCTGAGCTCAACGATTTCTTTCGGCATTTCTCTCTCTCTGCTTCCTTGACAATGATGTCAATGCCATGGCAGAAAGGGTTGAAAATATAATATTGCTCGATATGAAAACTTTCATACCATCGAAGCAAATTTCCATTAAACCCAGACCGAAGTCATGGTTTAATCAGACGTGCAGACTTGCAGTCAGATGCAGAGAAGAAGCTTTTAATATCTGGCGGAATGAAAAAAACGCGGATACTGATATGATACGCAAAAGGGCGAGATCTTCGTGCACCAACGTGCTAAGACGTGAAAAAGTTCTATACGAGCAGCGTCTTCGCACCAAAGTTCTTACTGGCCAACCGGGCAGTAAAAGCTTTTGGTCTTTCGTAAAAAGAGTGTAGGAAAATGCTAGTTTATATATTCCTGCTCCTTTGAAGGATGATCAATTATTCATTGACCCGGTTGAAAAAGCTAACCTTCTAGCTGAAATGTTTGCAAATAACTCACACTTGCCGGAGAGCAATCAACCACAGCCCGCTCTCGAGAGTAACTATGCCAAAGATATACTTTCGAACTCGTGCACTTAAAAGGCTTTTAATGAACCTCAACATAAACAAGTCTCCTGGGCCGGATCGAATTCCTGCACTGGTCCTGAAACAGTGTTCTTCGACGTTATCACGTTCTTTGGCAATCCTTTTCAGCACTCTGTATTATACAAGTCAATTCCCATCGCGCTGGAAGGTTGCAAATATAACGCCGATCCCAAAAAAGTGTAAGGCAAGCAAACATGAAAATTACCGCCCAATCCCAATCTGTTCCGCGTTTTCCAAAGTGATCGAAAGTATGGTAAACTTCCAACTAATGAAATATTTAGAGTTCAACAATTTACTGAACGATCGTTAATACGGCTTCCGTCGAGGACGCTATACGAGCGACTTATTAGCCTTCCTCTCGGAAAAATTATGCAGTTCTATTCACCATTTTGGCGAAAGTAAAGTCGTGGCTCTGGATATTTCTAAAGCATTTGATAAAGTGTGGCATGGGGCACTTCTGTCCAAACTTATTGCATTTGCTGTCGGTGATATTTTCTCTCGATTTATATCGAGTTTTCTCAGGGATCGCGCCATAAGAGTTGTTATTGACGGGATCTTATCTAACGAGTACAAGATAAACTCAGGGGTACCGCAAGGCTCCACTCTTTCTCCCACTCTATTTCTAGTCTTTCTTAATGACCTCCTATGTCAAACTTCCACCCCTATCCACTCTTTCGCAGATGACAGCAGCATTTAGTCGTAGGCCAATATCGACTATAATCACTTCGCTAAGGCAGAATATGAGTGATTCATTGAATTGTGACCTCACAAAAATATCGCAATGGGGTCAAGCGAACAGGGTTGATTTCAAAGCCCAAAAGACCCAATGCAGCATGCTTACACATCGACGCATGCCCGATGACGCTGCGTCTTCTGTAATTATGGGCGGTATAAACATCGAAGAATCAGAAGCTCTTGATGTTCTTGGCATGAAAATTCAGTGCGATGTTCGATGGACTGAGTACATTTTTCAGGTCTCAAAAGAAGCATTCAAGTGCCTCGGTTTTTTAAGACGGTGCAAGACATACTTCACCCCATCTGATCTCCTCAGTATTTATACCGCCTACATCCGACCGAAAATGGAATACAACTCTCATGTATGGGCCGGTGCTTCAAAGACTATTTTGAAGTTACTCGACCGTGTACAAGAAAGGGCGAAGAAACTCATAGGAGACAGTAGGGTAGCCAATTCTATGGATTCGTCGCAACGTGGGGTGCGTTTCATTGTTTTATCGTTACTATAATGGGATGTGTTCTGATGAAATCAGGGAACTTGTTCCTGAAACCCGGTCACTCACGCGTACGGCACGTTCATCATTAAGAGCGCATCCATTTGTGGTAAACTTGGCAGCGAACCGCACTACGCATTACAGGGAGAACTCATTTTTCGGCCGAACGTCGCGTATGTGGAACAAACTCCCTGCCGAGGTCTTTCCTATCGTCCTTCCCATAACCTAATTTCCTAGTTCCAGTACAATGCATCGCATGTGAAGGGGTCATCCTCTGAGTGCTGGTCCAAGATAAAAAAAACCAATATCATAAGAAGTAACAGAAGCTTTATTTAAATAGCACCAAAATCAAATACGATGTCAAAAATTGGGCCTTACATAGAAGTTAAACAAACAAAATTTGCTGTGTTGTATATTGGTAGATGCTGGGAATTTGTCTTTCTTACTTACTTTTATGTTATAAAAAATTATTATAATGTAAAGGTATAAAAGGGTGAATTGCCGGCTCGAATAAAAAGTTTCAGCGTTTGACTCAGATTTCTTCTGTTATTTTATGACAAACCAATAAACAAGGCCAAAAAGTCTTATTATTTCATGACTTTTTTCTTCGAAACACAGCAACAATTTTTCCAAACTATTTTCAAATTTTAAAGCAATATGACAATATTCACACCTTGTGAATGCCTCAAATGAAAAGATTTTTGTTAATTTTTTTCACTTAACAATCAGTTTCATTATGTTACAATATTTCTATTGTGTTTAAAAATGATGTATAATTTAATTTTGTATTCAAATTTAAATGAAAATAAATATATTTAAATCTACAGCCAAAAAGTGGGTATTAGTATTATATGTAGCTTATAAGATCAAGAAAATAACTATTTTTGAAACATAGGAAAATAAATTTTATAACATTTTGAAACTTTCTTGGTACAATATTTAAAAAATAATGTGAACAAACTGTTAACGAAATATAATAAAACTAATGAGTGTTGCGATGGCTGAAATAGTCTGCATGTTGACTACGAAACCAATTATTCCCTCGGTTCGTCCCCAAATTCAGATTTAAAAATCATAAAAACATCTCGCATTTTTCTCTGATGTGCATATGGTCTCTTTGCGGCAATTATCGTCGGAAGGTATTCTGTGACTTCAGTTGTAACCAATCCACAAGCACAACAAAACGATCTCCTTCGTCTGTATTGTGTAGCACCGGCGAAGTAAAATAATTACTAAAAATGGCAAAGCTTCAGAAATTCAATACTTCAGGCGCTTCAACACTGATATAAACAAAGAACGTGCAAAAAAAGTGTTGTAAGATAGTGAAGATTCACCTCCTGTCATTTCTCTAACTATCCCTTTCCTCTAGTTCCAGCACAATGCACCGCGTGCAAAAATTATAACTTTAGAAGAAAAACATTTTCGAACTTAATGAATTAATATTGGTAATTGTTACGACGAGTTTTTTTTATCATTAAAGGCTTATTTAAACAGCAGGACTTGATGCATACAACAGCAGAATTCCCTACAGAAATATACATACGTCAGGTGACACCGGATACATACAGACAAGTTTTGCGGGCGATAAGGCAGAAAGAAATATATAAAATAATTGTTGACACCTATCCTCAAAATATAAAATTATTTTTTCGGGCTGTAAGTATACAGGCACATATATAATATTATGTATATAAAAAAATAATAATATTTGCTGTTATATTTTAGATTTTACAACTTCAAATGAATGATTATCGTTATCATTACATGTTTACAACTTTTGTAAGTATTAAAAAAAAATTCGTAAATATGTAAAGGAAATGTGAAATATCAAATTCGATAAATATAATATAAATATTATATTCTTAAAATTTCTTCGATATTTTTTCTTGTTGAATTATAGTTTACTTAAAGGTGGCGATGGCACGATGGATGGTAGTCTGCACGTTGACTACAAATCCAAAAACAGACCTGGGTTCAACCCCAGTTTCAGACTAAAATTTTAAATTAAAAACAAGTAAGAGTGCTATATTCGGCTGTGCCGAATCTTAGATACCCTTCACTGGCTCCATTTATTTCTGAAATTCGCCTGAATTGCCGGATAGTCGTTTAGTAGTGCCGAATTTTTACTTAATTGTTGGATCTGGTCCAAAGGACCAGACCTTTTCGATCAATATATAACTTCAAACAGCCAAGTCATCATGCAAACCAAATTTCACCGTAAAGCTACCAAAAACAAATATTGTGATGCATTTGTGGTTTACGCCATTCTTGCGTGATCAGATCCTTCAAACAGAGGCTTACACTTATATGATTATAGACCCACATACATACATATAGAGTATATTAATAATGCATATGTACATAAATAATTAAATTTCAATACGTAGAATTAGAGGAATACACTTATTTTCAAAACTATTGTTTTCTTCCGGCCATATGCTTGTTTTTATTTTTCATTTCTGTATATTTCTATTGAATATATTTTTATAATATATTGGAAACTAAATCACATTGGACGAATGATCTCAATTTTTTAGAAGAATTTTTATGCACCAAACAAGCGCTTTTCATTTCAAATGGAAATACGAAGCAACGAAAAAAAATTCATTTTCTTTACACATCCTTCCTTATGTTAAATTAGGCACAACTGTTGTTCCTTTAGATGACCTATGAACGTTTGTTTTCTAAATTAAAAAAAAAATTTTTTGACTTTTTTTCCAATTAATGTGTTTCAAAATTATTAATTTCTATAACCAGTAAAAAAAGAAACGCAAGTTCTGAGGGACACCTATGATTCGAACTCATTCAAAGAAATTTGCTACTCTACAACTTGCTCTTTGCTAGCTCATCCATCGACCTCATTAAATTCAGAGTCATTAAATCAGAGAAAGGCCTAAAGAACTTTTTCAGTAGACCATATGTATACATGTATGTACACAAAATAATAAAACAACAAAGTTATGAACATAAAGAATGCCATAAGCTCCCTATAGGATTGAGCGAAACAATATATGTATATGTTTATAGATAAGAATGTAAATCAGAGACCGCAAAACACCGCACATGTGCGAATGCTATTACACTAATAAAGAGGGCATGCAGCCATAATTTTAATTTTTTTTAATAAAAACTTTAGTCTTCAGTGATTATTAAAGCATGCGGGTTGTGTATTCGCATGTTACTTGAAAACCAAGGCTGCCACTTTATTATTATTTATAGATATGAGCAGATTGTGTAGTAGTTTTTTAATAGACTCTGCAATGGTGAGTGAATATGAAAATGATTTTTTATTTGCCGAAAATTACTTCGGTAAATCTGAAAGCTTAGTATGCCAACGCACGGAACAAATTAGTGCATTCATTTATTTTAATATTAAAACTAGAATAATAAACTGTAAATATTTTTCTATTTGTGTAGATGCACTGATATTAATGACAGTATATTTTTCTTCAGCGTTTTTTTTTAATGAAAATAACAAGGCAACACTTAAAAAATATAAATATTATACACTTAGTTGCAAAACTCTACATACGATTTAATTTCTTCAATAAATTTTAATTTTTCAGAGAAATACAAAAAAGTTGTTAAACTTTTTTATTTCATAGGATTAACGATCTTTACAGAAAATAAAAAATAAAAATTCAGGCTGTTTAATATTATAGAATGAAAAATATAATAAATTTTATAAAAGCAAAAGTCTACATACGATACATTATAAAAACTTTGGGGTGACTTAGAAAATATTCAATGGATTGTATTGGCTTTTTTGCATCTTAAACTTCTTTAAGCCTTTTAGGTATCGAAAAAAATGATTTTTTTGTTATTTCGGGGAAATATTTCCCTTTCGTCTCTTAAAATCATTATCAAGTGAGAAGTGGAGGAAGTTATTCTATATCTAAGTTTCTGTTTTAAATAAATTAATAAATGTGCCCTGTTAAATACTTACAAGTAAGAATTTTAAAAAATTTTACTTCACATATAAAATAACGATCAGATTAAATGCAATTTCGAAATCATATGTAGAGTTTTGTGACTAAGTGTATATTGTATTTCTTTTTTTCTGGCTTTGCTGTCCCTTTCTATTGATAGATTTATATTAATTAATGAAAAATAAATTTAGTGTCATACGGGCTTTAATAACAATTATTATTCATACGAGTATATATCAGAAGTGGGAATTTTTTTGGGTATTTTTATTACTTTTTTTTACATACTGGCAGCATTACTGAAATGAGGGAAAATAATTACGCTCAAAGACAAACAACAAAAACAAGCATAAAATGTGAATGCTTGAGCCAGAAGCCACACCACTTTTTTTTTGCTTATTAATGGCGCAAAATGAAAAAACGGTAAACATCAGTGTTGAAAATAATATTTCTTTTTATGAAACTGCCATAACAAGCATAAATGTAGAACTTGATTTTTCGTTGATAAAATTTTTAATTCAAATTTGCAAACATTGGCAATGTTTACACTGAATGCTATTTCTTTTATTATTATTATATAAATTTTATTATAAATTATGTAAAATCGGAAAATTTTTAATACATTATGTGCTTAAAATTTTTAAAAAATCAAATTTTTTAAAAGTCACACTTTTAAAATTGTTACTATTTTGCAAAATAAACAAATTCCCAGTTCAGTGCGAACTTCATTGTTATAAATTTTTTTAAAACCAAAATTATGTTGTGGTTTAATTTAAATGAAAACCCGTCGATTTCTTTACCCGTGACTGTAAAATTATTTCATTTATTGCGTCTCAAAATATTTTTCAGCATTTCAGTAGTAAGCATGTAGCATTCGCTTTAAAATGGTACATTTTGTTTTTTTCCTTAATAACCCAAAAAAAAACCTGAGTTTGAAGAGCAGTGTTGCCGGGAAATAATGATGAGATAAATTGATTTCAAATTAGAATTATTTGTTACAATTTCCGAAAGGCAATGTTAAATCTAGTAGTGATTATGGTAAAATCGAAACAATGTTGAATGTGAGCTTTTATTAGTGAAATGCAAAAGGGCAAATCTTAAAATTTTATACCTTTACAGGAGAAAGAAAAAATTAATAAAATAAGAAATATTGTGATTATTCATAAACATGATTTTTTCACAATAAGAATTTTTCTTATTCTTCAGACAGACTTGCTTAATTTAGTAAAAATAATCTATTTGCAGAATCTTCTACTTCCATAAAATATAAGTAATATTTGAGTACTTCACTTAAATGTATCAAATACTTACAGCACAAAATGGTGTAAGCCTCTGTTTGAAAGATCCGATTACGCAAGAATAGTGTAAGCCACAAATGCATCATAATATTCTTTTTTGGTAGCTGTATAGCAAAGAAGACACTATTATTGTTCAAAAAACGTACGGCGTAAGTAATATTTTTTCGTCGTACAAATTTGAGACGCTTATTTGTTTCTGGTAAACATTATGCCAAAACGCATTTTCGATTTTATTTGAGGCTTCTTCTTTAATGCAACAATTTCTTACTGCCGAATTCATTTATATTTTATTTATATTTTAGTTCATTTCATTCATTAAAGAATTAATAAATAAATTTCCATGAAAAATCAGTTATTATACATTTTTTACATCCAAAAAAAAAAGTTTATGAATTAAAAATTGAATAATAATTCATAAAGCAGCAGACAATTCTGTAATTTGAAAGTTTGGCATATTTATGTTGCTCAGTTTGCGTATTTCAGTTTTGAATAGTTAGCATCTCGATACCACGTATTTATTTGAACATATTTTTAAAATAAAAACTCACATTCAAGGCCATTGGCTCGCATACATAATCCGCCATTGTAGCAATTTCAGCATTTTCACTGTTCGATTTAATATTTTCTTTCGTTAAGCCGATGCGACACGTATTAATATCCGCGGCAATATTTGTATTAGTGTGCGTTAGTGTTCAAAAAACAGTCACACATAGACGTAAGACGTAAGAAAACATTCGACCTTTTTTGAAATTTTGTAAAATGTTTTTTAACAGAATTTGTAAAAATAAAAGTATTTATTATAAATTTTTTTGGTGTAGCGAAGAACAATTAAGTCTTTCCTACTACTTATTTTAACAATCATACCAATCAATTCAATTCAACTTGTCTCAGTTTTTTGTTTTTTCTTTACATGTAAAATTTTAAATATATATAAATAAAAATCGGATAATCATCTGTATGTCCTCTATCCCAACATTATTTCGTGGCAACACTGTTCGTCAAAATAAGATTTTTTTTTTGCATACTGAAATGCTCAAAAAGCAATGCTACTACTCTTTCGCATGAATGTACATATTTATAAAATTAGAAAAAAAGAATGAGGAGGTTTGGCTTCTAAAAAATTGTTTATTAAAACTGGCACCATGAGTTTATGAGTGCTAAGAATGTATTTGTTTCATCAGACGTCGTATACATATATGGTAATATTTCTTTAGATGTATTGCTAAAAAGGGTCGTTACACGACTTGTGTTAGTGTATTTGATAGTATTAGTGGGAAAATTGTGGTATGATTTAGTCTAGATAAGTTATAACAAACTCAGCGGTCTTGCTGGGTGAGGTGACTGAGTATATGGATGGCGTTTTGGTAAAGTCTGATGGTGGTTCGAATCATGTTATGTATGTAAGTAAGAAGTATGTTTTAATTTAAATATTGTTTCCTCTATTAGTCTATTTCATAATATATAATGCATATTTCATAAGGAAATCGCGTGCTTTTTGTTTTTTTTTTTGCATATTTTGAACATATTTGGGGCTACTTAGCGGGTCCAAATAGTATTTAAAGTAAGTAGTCCACCTAGTTACATACACGGACTATATTTCATTAAAATCGCTCCATCCGTTTCGAAGTTATGGACAATTTTGTACTAAAATTTCAAAAAAAAACCAAGTTGGTCGTGGATCCGCGGCTGTAGCTCGGAAACTATTCAACCGATTTGCCCAAATTTCAATAGGAAGAGATTCAGGTCTACTACTGACGGATTGACACAAAATGAATTTTATGAGATGATTAATTTGGCCACAAACGCAGTTTCAAGAAACACAAACACAGACAGACGGACAGACGGACATGGCTCTATCAACTTCTCTATTCATAACCTTTCTGAAAATATATAAATTTTTCTTCTGAGACGAATATTAAAAAAGTTTCACACGGAATGACAAACTACCCTTTACACTAAAAGTGAAGGGTATAATAAACATCTCGCATTTTTCTGATGTGTATTATTTCTAAACAAACGTACATATGTAAATGTCAAGGTCAGAAAATCTCACACTATCATCAAAGCTCACATGCCAAGAGCTTAAAAAAATTTCGCGATAACATCAAAGCTCACCTACAAAACAACTCAATCTATTTAAACAACAACACCCATTCAAATTACCCACAGGCACAAATTCGACAGCCAGAGACTCTGCTATTCCCATATACCAACTTACGGACATATAATTAATCTCACGGACAGCTACATAAACAAGAAGTCAATTAAAAAAAGAATTAAAACGTGGGAATATCACAGACACACACATACACTTTCTTCAAAGCATGCTGACTAAATCAAATTCTCAAATTTCAACCATTAAATTTAAAATTTTGCCCATTAAAATGAAAATTTCCCACTAAAATTTAAAATTTTTAATTTCATTTATGTATGCCTTAATTGTTTTTGCAACACTCTCTCAAAAGAAAGCCATAACCCAGCAGTCCGGTTACTCATTACAAATTGAAAGCCATCCGATTGTATAATATTATGTCAATAGGGAAAATAAATCGAAAATAGTTAAGCCCTTACAACTCGCATTTGATTCGGATTTGTCTTTTTCCCATCCAATTGTAAAGTTAAATGTTTATTAGAAATGAAGATCAAAACAAACACAAAAAAAAATTTTGCATCGCATTACCATCTGATTTTTAAAAGTGAAGTGTTGTCGGCATTTTTTGTGGTAATATAGTTATAAATTATTAAATAAAAATAATTAAAAAAGGTAAGTAACTGTTTTATTTTTATTTATGTGTTAATTTACCAGGCACTTCCGCAAACTTTCGTACAATAGAAAAATGGAGAAAAACTAAATAATCTACATATCATAAATACAAATTTTAAAGACGCTTCGTTTAGTATAATTTTAATTTTCAACATTTTGTTCTATTTTTGCTCTCTTGAAAAGTTTGGAAATTTGAATTAAAGTGTTTTGTCAAAATTTCACACTTATACATATGTATTACTTTATCAATTATTTTCTTTAACTTTTATAATTAATTAATTATTTTTTATTTCTTATATTATAACAATTAATTTAATATATATAACAATAAAAAATTAAAATATTGAAAAAAAATGAAGTTCATAATTTAATTATGCAATAGTTAAAATTCATTCCAAGATCAATGGTATTCAGATACATCTTATTGCACTCCGAATTCACCATAATAGTTGGACCCATCCAACATTCGCTTACAATGTATATTGTGTTGGACCCATCCAACCTTCGCTTACAATGTATATTGTGTTGGATAAATCTTACAGCCTAGGCCATCGCTGTGTAAATGTAAATAGAAATTGTATACAGACATTGGATGGGTCTTGCTTACATTGTCATTGGTCTCAAATCGAAGATGTATGTAGCAAAAAGTTCACTGGGAAGTAACCCTGTAAACGGCGCGCTCTCTTAAATTAAACAAATGAGGAAAATTGATACTGGCGCTCATAAAAGTAAACAAATTTTCAAGAACAAATTTCAATACAAAATCAAATCTTTATATCAAATCCAGAATATATTTTTAGCAACATGGCTGTTAATATTTTTATTTTGAATTTGTAGAATATGTTTGAATTTTCTTTGACAAAAAGTTTTTCTTTATTGTGAATTTTTTAAATTCATTATAAACAAAAATCAATTTTCGTGAAGAAGTTACACAAAGAAGTAGCGAAATATTGAAATAAAAATAAATATTATTTCTATAGACAACCCCTAAAGCGTAAATAATTAGTTATATTAATATAAAAAAACTAGACGAATTATAATTTTATAATGTAAACATTTTTAAAATAATTGTTATTTGAGTTATAATATTTTTAGAATTTTACAGAATTAAAATTTATTAATATTTGAGCTTTTTATTTTTTGATTTACCGCCTTTTTATAAAAATTAAATTTGTCAATTATTATAAAAATATTTTCCCTGAAGAAGTTTTCTATTGTGAAAAGGAAATATTGGAAAAAAAATTTAATTTTATTAAATTTAAAACACAAAATAAATAATATAAGATCTCAAACTCATTTTTTTTTATCTGGGACCAGCACTCAGGAGATGACTCCTACACATGCGAAGCATTGTGCTGGAACTTTTTTAGGAAAGGGATAGTAGGAGAAACGACAGGAGGTGAAGCGTACTTATTTTTGCAGCTCTGCTTTCGCACGTTCTTTGTTTATACTTTTAGCAGTGCTGAAGCTTCGGTTCAGTAGCCATTTTTATTATTGTTTTACTTCGCCGGTGCTACACAATACCGACGAAGGAGAGCGTTCTGATGCGATTGTGGATTGCTATCAGCTGAAGCCGGTATTGTTCAGTGACCAGTGACTAAGCCTTCGCTACTAAAACCTTCCGACAACAACTGACTCAAAGACACAATAATTATGATTTGGTCTGAATATGGGGTTAAACCCAGCAAATTTTTGTTTTGTAGTCAACGTGCAGACTCTTCAGCCATCGTCACCCACTTCCGCATCTCCGAAACTAACTAACACCGTTTTTAATAAAGGAAACAAGAAATATATTTTTTTTAAATAAAACTATTGTAACAGCAACAGCAACGCATGGCCGGGTCAGCTGTTATAAGGATAAAAATTTAAAAGGTCGTAAAACGAGTTAAAAACGTAAACGTTTAAACCGTCGATACATGCATGCTTTATTTTAGGCCTTGCTACTAGAATCAGTTGGCAGAAACTTGTTATTTTAAGAAAATTTTCAATTTGTTGTACAGTGTTATTAAATTGTTTGTTTCTTGTTATAGGATCTTGAAACGTTCGATCTCGAGGATTTTAAGTATAATAGCGTCAATATAACAGCTTTTCGTTTGGTGGATGTAGAAAGTAAACGCTATCAGGAAATAATAGAACAAATGCAAAAATTTCCTCACAGTGGCTTAAATATGGTTGATGGACGCCCTTACGTACAGGTAAGTTATTACTTTGTCATATATAATTATTAAATATTGGGAACATGACGAATAAACTTATATAAACGTACTGGTGCTTTAAATTTACATATGCATATAAAAAGGAACATATTCCCCACAACTGACAAACATTTGTTTATTGTGTCTGTGCTAATGGCACCTTTCTTAACTTAACATTAATGCGTTAACGTAACATCAAAGAAGTAGCAATTTTGATTTACAAATTCTCAAAAACGAGTAACTGCAGATTTGTGCGTGAATTAAGCTCTCATTTCTTCACTTTTCTCTTCTCGTCAGTGTTCCTTTCCAACATGTAGGCGACATCCCCTAATCACTGATGCACAAAAAAAAATAAGAATCCATTAAGAAAAACAATTTAATTGACAGTGAACTCGTGGTAATGTAAAAAAATCAAGTAATGTCAGTGTTCGATGGCTGAAGTAGTAGGCACGTTGACGACAAAGCCAAAGGTCCTACGAGTATATTCGAGACCAATTGTCAGCTGTTGTAAGTGAGCAGTTATTGCAATAATGAGTTGCGTGTAGACACTTGCAACTGGCAAAATATGTCTATTACTAGCCAATATTTTAAAATATAAACGAACACTATAAGATGTTGCACTATTTACATAAATGATCGAGTGTGACAACGTTAAGAAAAAAAAATATGGAGCTGTTAAACTAACAATTTACTCCATAAATAACAAAAAAAATCATTTTCAAAGTACGTAAATGATACACATTTTGGATTAGAATGTGCAAAACATTGCAACTTCAGAGCTAGCAGAAATAGAAAACTGTTTTATAAACGATCGGTAAACAGGAAAAAGGTAAATAACTTCAAATAAGTAAAAACGAAAATAGACATGAGTTAAATACTTGCTATATATAAAAACTACCGATGGTTGCCTCCAAAAAAGAAGATAACTGACTATTTTTCTTAATAATCAAAACTATGTATGTATGTTCATAAGTATTTACATTATAAGTAATAAGGGTCCTCATGAAAATGCTTATAATTACCATTTGCGCAATTGTTTACATATGCGAGACTTGTATCCTGAAGTCCTTTTAAACTTTTCACAACTTTCAACATTTAGTGTTAGCAGTCTGTCGAGTCGTTTCGACAACCATACGTTAGAATTGAAAAAAAAAATTTTTATTACATGTTTATTTATTTAATTGCACAAATGAGAATTAAATGCACAGGCGAAGCAAGTCATTGGGGACGGTAGGGTTAAATCCTTCGTAGAGGATTGAAGCAAAATAATATTTTTTCTACGCTGATATTTGTACACTTTATTTAGCTATATTCTTCAGATTAACTTTTTTTTATATGTACATACTTCATTAAATGCTAAATTAGCAACAAAGTGTTTATTTTGTTTTTTTTCATATTATATGTATGATTCTGAGGTACTAAGTATGTTGTCGCCAATAATATTGTCTACATATGTAAATTTTTTATTTATATGATTCTAATTTCAAAATTTCCCGAAAAAATATATGAAATGTATTATTACATACTTTATGATATTCTCATAAAGTATCTATATATATAAAACTTAATATTTGTTTTTTTGGTATTACTTTTCTTAAAACTAGGACCAGGAGGGCGATAGAGGGAAATTTCTGCCCCTCCTAATCAATCCGATTTTAATGAAATTTAGAATATACATATGTAGATCTGCATCTAAAAACGCTCCTATGCTATATACATTTTCAAAACTAGAACCAGGAGGGAGACAAGGGAGAAATTTCTGCTTCTTCGGTACAATCAAATCGATTTTAATGAAATTTGGAACATAGATACCTCTGCATCTAAAAACTTACATATGTCATGTACATTTCCAAAAGTATGACCGGGAGGATGATAGATGAAAATTTCTGCCTCTCAAAACTACCAAGCCGATTTTGATGAACTTTAAAATTTGGATGTATTTGAGGACATATTGGCTATTAATTTCTTTCAGAACTAGGACCACAAGGAAGGTAGGGGCAATTTCCGCGTCTCTGAAACCATCTCACCGATTTTAATGAAATTTAAATCTGTCTATGTTTCTGTGTCTAGAAGGTCACATGCGCTACATATATATTTTTAAATAGGACCAGGAGGCGACGTAGAGATAAGATATGCCTCCGAAACTGTATCACCGATGCAGATAATAACGCGGGCGAAAGCTAGTTTTTTATAAAAGCAAACTCAATAATTGAGGAGGAAAGCATATGCCTATAGTACAATTTCACTAATGATTACTTAGCTCATCAGTAGATTTTTCCTAATTTCTGACTACAAACCCAAGATTCTTATGTTAAAAATTCAACCAAACCAAGAATTAAAAATTGAATACCGAACAAAAACCCAAAAATCTATACTCAAAAACATAACAATCCATTATTTTACTTTTTTATGACTCATATGTACTTATTTAAATTTTTAGATTTTTATTCTCATCTACACTAGTCTATCCATCGACCAGCATGCTAATGTATTTTGAATCAAATGAAAAATTAAAAAATAAAACAAAAGAATATTAAAATTAGAATCATATATAAAGAGATATTCCTAAAATAAATTCAGTTAATTTTAATAATATCAATTATTGGGTTTGCTTTTATAAAAAGTACTTTATGAGAATATCATAAATCTTATCTCAAGGTTAGCTCATTATATTTTGATAATTGCTATTAGTTAAATATTTGTTTATGTGTAAACTTCCCCCTTACTTAAAATAAAGTGTCCTCAATTTTTATACAAGATTCAGTTCTGTTTGCTTTTATGAAAAAATACTTTATGAGAATATCATAAAGTATGTAATAATACATTTGACATATTTTTTCGGGAAAAAGAACAATTTTAAAATTAGAATCATATATTTTAGTAAAACGAAATTTTATAATTAATTATGAGGTCATTTACTTTAGTTTTGCTTTGTACTTTAACATATGGAAGTGAATGTTTTTTGTGTTATTTATTTAAGTTTTATAGAAAAAAAGTTGAAATTGTTTAGCTTTTATATGCACCATGTTGTATGTGCGCAACTTTTGCCCTTTCTTGGCCCTAGTATATTCTAAAACAAAGTTTTAAAAAAATTAATCTGCCCGAACGAAGCCAAACTTCGCATGAAGTGTCGATGATATCTTCTCTCGGTTTATATAGGCCGTTCTCAGGGATCGCACTATAAGAGTTGTTACGGACGGAGTCTCACCTCACGAGTTAAAGAAAAATTCAGGAGTACCACAAGGACCCATTCTTTCTCCTACCCTTATCTTTCTTAATGACCTTCTATGTGAAACTTCCAACCATATCCACTCTTTTGCAGATGACAGTGGTATATGTCACTCATATGCATTTGGTCGTACCATTGAATAGTGGCCTCGCGCAAATATCACAATCAAAAGACCCAAAGCTGCATGCTTATAATTATGGGTGGTATAAATATTTTGGAATCAGAAGCTCTCGATGTTTTTGGCATGAAGATTCAGTGTGATATTCGAAGAACGGAACACATCTTTCAGGTCTCAAAAGAATCATTCAAATACCTCGGTTTTCTAAGACGGTGCAAGACATACTTCATCCCAAGTAATCTCCTTACTATTTATACCGTTACTATAATGGAATGCGCTCTACTGAAAAGGGAACGTGTTCCCGAAACCAGCACATTCCTACTCACAACGCGATCATCATTAAAGGCGCATCCATTTGTAGTAGATTTGGCAGCAAATCGCACCACGCATTACAGAAAGAACTCATTTTTCAGCCGAACAGCGCGTATGTGGAATAAACTCCCTGCGGAGGGTTTTCCGATCACTTTTGACGTCGGAAATTGTAAATCAAATGCCGATAAATACTACTTCCTCTATCCTCCTTTCCATTAACTAATTTCGTAGTTCCAGCACAATGTATCCCATTTGTAGGGGTCATCCCCTGAGTGCTGGTCCAGGATAAAAAATAAAAGAAAAATTATCCTAATTTGTAATGAAAGACAAATACATATGTATAAATCGAGTCAGTACCGATTATTAGACGCCGCCGCTGATTTTCTGCTCAATCGCCGCCGCCGAAAATTTTAAACGAATGGAACCTCTGGTCGAATATCTCCAAACACCTATCCTCTTCTTATAGTTCCAGCACCATTAATTTTGTTTCAAACTGAAAAAATAATGTCAGTTACTCATTGCTGCAAACTGAAACTATAAAAAGTATTTTTTTATTTTTCAGACGCAACCTGCATTGATGTTCGATTCTGTATATGTTTTTGCTACTGGTCTAATGTCAATGAATGGTATATATTCCTTGCATTTACGAAACTTGTCGTGCGATCTTGAAGAACATTGGAATGATGGTCTCTCTTTATATAATTACATTAACATGGCTAATATAAATGGCCTCACTGGAAGTATAGAACTGATGGAAGGAAAACGAAATAAATTTAAAATTGATGTACTAAAGCTAAAACAGGAGCGTATAATGAAAGTTGGTTTCTGGACACCAGAACATGGAGTTAATATAACTGATCCGACTGCATTTTATGATACAAATACCTCAAATGTAACTTTGCTGGTAATGACAAGACAGGTAATTACTTTTAAACACAAACGGTAAAATTCAACATGTAAAATTTTCTAAGGGTTAGTACATAAAATCAAATTGGTTTGAAATAACGGAAGGCAGTTGCCGATTTATTCGGGTGCATCATACGTTCGGGAAAACTGCTTTAAATGTTCTTAAGTCTATTGCTGCTTTGATAACATTTCGCTGTATCATTCAATTTAATATCGGTGTTACAAATTTATGCTTCAATTATGATTCACAGCTCAAATAAATTGAGTTGTAAAGTTACAACTCAACTAATTTTTTATATTATGATACACAACTAATTTCAGTTGTCTTCGTTATTTTGTTACTATTATTATTTTTACTTGACAAAAACTTAACGAAGACAACTAAAATTGGTTCTGAATCACAATACAGAAAATTAGTTGAGTTGAGTAGTAACGTTGGCAACCCAACTCAGTTGAGTTGTTATCATAATAGAGGGTGGCGAAAGCTGAAGTAGTCTCCACGTTGGCTATAAAACCAAAAACTTCCTGGGTTCGACCACAGTTTCATACTACGATTTAAAAACATCTCTCATTTTTTGTGATGTGCATTAGTGTGTCTTTGTGTCAGTTGTTGCCGGAAGGTTGCAGTGGCGAAGACACAGTCACTGGTCACTGAATAGTAACGCCTTCAGCTGTAACCAATTCGTATTGTGTAGCACCAGCGAAGTAAAATAATTACTAAAAATAGCTACTAAAACCAAGCTTAAAAAATTTAATACTTATCCTTCACATCAGAGGCGCTTCAACATTGCTATAAAGAAAGAACGTGCCAAAGTAGTGTTGTAAGGTAGTGAAGCTTTACCTCCTGTGATTTCTCTAACTATCCCTTTCCTCTAGCTTCAGCACAATGCATCGCAAGTCATCATCATTCAATTGACGTACGAGTGCAACTCACGGATTTAGCTTTGAGTTTTTTTGAGATTTTGAGTTTTTCTGTTTGTTGTACTTTAATGCAATATTTGGGAAATAATTGAATTTATTTAGAGTGTAATGTACATTACGTTTAACGTATACATTTAATAATAAACACTATATACATTTAACTTATAAATTAGTCAACATATATTTTTACATTTAATATATAATGAACAAACACTGTATATATTTAACATATAGTAAATTTAATGCAATATATTTACAATTCATAAGCGGAGCATATTGTAACTAAAATTCAGATATAACTTGCACTTAAACCTGCATAATTATTTCATCTATTAAAGGCATCCCCTTGCCTTCGACAATTTTTTCAGCCAGTGGAGTTTATTAGCGCTGCCTGAACTCGGGTAGTTTTAGGCAAGTGCCTCATTTTAAATTAAATCCTTACAAGAGCTTGTGAAAAATCTCTCTAGCGTAATATTTTTTATATTTTTTTTATCTTGGACCAGCGCCCAAAGGAAATCCTCTACATATGCAATGTATTGCACTGGAATTATATAGAGAAGGATGGGTCGTGTAGATAATAGATGGGTGGTGAAAGTGGTAGAAGATGTAGCTTAATTCTTGCGCAACTCTGTAGTTGCGTGTTAATTATAAAGCAAAGGTGCGGCGTGTCTGATCTTAATTTTGACGCATTATTTTGAAGTTATAGGGAGCCATTTTATTTATTATTTTACTTCGCTGAAGTTTTATTGCTCAAATACCGACGAAGGAGGGTGCTATAGCACGGAAAAAGAGAAGAAACTATTTTTTGACTTCAACGGGATAAAAATCGAATCCGGGTTCTTATGGTTGCAGAGCCAACACTTTATCTACTCAGCCATCGGCATCCCAAATGGTCGACTACACGTCGACTTGGAAAGTAATTTCACCAATTAATGTTTTTGTCAGTCAATCGCTGGCCATTACCAAATAAAGACGTGGGTATACATGAGACCTTGGTGCAAAAAAGCGTATTAACAGAAAAATAATTTTGGTAAACAAATAAAAAAAAGAGACATTAAATATATTAAAAGCTCTTTTGTACAACAATAATTCACATTGCTAACAGAATGACTGATAGTGATGTTGAAGAATAAACTAATGGTGATTTCCTTTCTGAACAAAAATTTTGCCCTTTCGCTGGATAACATTTTCTACAGATTGCCCATACCTTTAAAAAGTGATACATTTTTTACTGCCACAATGGTACAAAATATTTGAAATTTAACATTAATGTATACTTAGCGTTTCACTGTTTCTACGGGTTTTAGCACCATTTTATCAATAAAAATCGTCAGCAACTTTGTTTTCTAATCAGCTGCTATTACCTAGAACAAACTGCAAAAAGGCTAAACCAAAAATGTATCAAAAAAGTTTACATTAAAATAAATAATAAATTAAACAGAATCTTCCTCTAACAAAAGTCTGATAGACTCTAGTCAAACTGAAGAATATATTAATTTTCATAATTCTTATTTGTATAAAAAAGTACTTAACAAAGGTGTAAAAAAGGTTAGTACATCACGCCGACTTGAGAGTAGAGGGTCAAATATGTTGCATATTTTGCCAGTTATTTGTGCAACATATTTAGAAAGGAACGAAATAGGTTTTTTTAATGTTACATATTTTTTAAAATGTAACATTTTTGTCATAAAAGAAAACACCATAAGTGGTCTCATCTAAGGAGAAAAAACATAAAAAATACTCCCTAAAATATTCTTATAAGAGAAAAAAAGCTAATATCATTTTGTAATTTGAATTAAATAGCAACGATGCTTTGACATTACCATATACCATGCATGCTGTTCCTAAGATGAATCCCAACAATAATGCTTACAAACAACAATGTAAGTCATAATAGATTTAATGACTACAATAATGATAACTTCATCTCCGTTATTAACGAATATTCAAGTACCTAAATCCCACTAACTTGTATACCAAATGATTTTATTATTAGCGCGATCATAACAAGTTTTTCTTAAAAATTTTCACCATTCAGCACTATCTGACGATATTAAAGAAGCAATTGGGCGATTAGGACATAAAGCAAGATATGTTACTAATATAAGTAAGTAATATATGATTCTAATTTTAAAATGTGTTTCTACCCGAAAAAATATGTGAAATGTATTATTACATACTTTATGATATTCTCATAAAGTATTTTTTTATAAAAGAAACTCAATAACTGAGTAGGAAAGCATATCCATATAGTAAAGGGTGCCTGCTAGGAGATTTATATTTTCAAACTTAAATAAAAAACGTAATAATTGACACAAAGATTTATTAAGAGCATTGAACGCTAGCATAGAACGATACACAAAATTTATTATAAAGGAAAAATTTATGTACTGTAAAACACATAAATTTTATTATTATAAATAAATATTATTTGCTACGAATTTCATTCGTAGTTAACTACTCGAACAAAATAAAACAAACATAATTTTATTTAACTTGTACAACCGGTCTTAATTCTCATTAACTTTTTTTATATTGAATAAGTAGTCAAGTTCTGCACACGAAAAGAATACGATTCTTTCTTGTAGTAATTTGATTGCATACCGTATTTAACCGATGCAATCGTAATTAGACGAGCAGCACCTGAAGGGTATATTCAGCCTTCGTGTGTATCCGTGCTACGTAAATAAACTCACCAACAAGGAAGCGAAGTATTCACTTCGTTGGTAACAAACGATTGCAGTGGTGCCAAAGGAAGCAGACATTTGACAGACACGGACGGACTAAGCATACCCCGGCAGGAAAAAAACTGCGTTACAAATGGCGCCCACGCAGGGAATTTTTTTTTTTTTTTTTTTATCTAGGACCAGCACTCAGGAGATGACTCCTACACATGCGAAGCATTGTGCTGGGAACTATAGGAAAGGGATAGTAGGAGAAACGACAGGAGGTGAAGCTTAATTAATTATTTTGCAGCTCTGCTTTCGCACGTTCTTTAGTTTTTTTTTTTTTATACTCGTAGCAGTGCTGAAGAGCTTCGGTTTAGTAGCCATTTTTATTATTATTTTACTTCGCCGGTGCTACACAATACCGACGAAGGAGGGCGTTCTGATGTGATTGTGGATTGCTATCAGCTGAAGCCGGTATTGTTCAGTGACCAGTGACTATGTCTTCGCCACTGAAACCTTCCGGCAACAACTAACACACAAAGACACACTAATGCACATCAGAAAAATGCGAGATGTTTATTTTTGTTTTAAAATTTTTTTTGTCTGAAACTGGGGTTGAACCCAGGTCTGTTTTTTGGTTGTGTAGTCAACGTGCAGACTACCATCCATCGTGCCATCGCCACCCTCAAAACTCCAAACCCCAAAATCGTGAGAAAATCTTCGATACCACCAACGGGGGCGGAGCGATCCCAAAATAGGCCATCCTCGGTATGAACTTCTTAAGACGGCGGCAGTTTGTTCTCACCATAAACGGGGGTTGGCTGGAGATATCTTGTATCGGCGTCACGAGCACTTCCCCATTACACGCGACCGAAATTTTTGATGACACCACACAATTGACCCCGCTCAAAAACCATATATATACAGACTATAAATATCACAAACTCCGTAAAATAACCATCAGTTCAAGTATGGAAAGAAAATGTGTAAATTAAAACTTAATTTACTGTCGAGTAGGACACCAATATCAAGGAATGTTTCCACTTTCTCAAGCATGTAATCATTAAGAGAATAATTGCAGGATAGATGGCTTCCTCTATAGAACAGCATAAATTTGCATTTTTTTAAGTTGAGATCCATTGAATTGATATAATTATTCAGATCAGATTGAGTAATGAACATAGTTCAGGATTATCTAAGCTGAGGAAAAGTCGGCAAACATTAATATTTTAGAATATTTGATGCAAGATGGTAAATCAGTGATGAATAGTAAAAATAATAACGAACCCATATGGCTACTAGAAGGAACAGAAATATATTTAGACTTTTTAAATAAAACTTACTGAACTCTGTCCGTAATGTAAGTCGATATCCAACTCTGAAAAGCTGGGAAAATCCAATTTTGTGCAACTTGTATAAGAGTAGTTTTTGATTTACTTTATCGAAGGCCTTACTGAAATCGGTAAAAATTGTGTGTGTCTGCATTCTAGAACAAAAAGCCTTACTTATACAGGATGTAAATTCCAAAAGATTTGTTGGAGTTGAACGACCTTTTCTAAATCCATGCTGAAAAGGCGTGAAGTACAAGGATAGTTGATGCCATAAGATTTTAGTTATTATCTTTTCAAAAAGTTTGTGGATAATACTTAATTTAGCTATACATCTTAAACAGCGGGGTAATAAAAGATTCTTTACAAAATTTCGGACAATACCCAAATGATAGTGACATATTGAACAAGTACGCCATTGTTGAACATTTTCTAAGTATACTGCTGGGAACACCATCGGGACCATATTTATTAGAGTACTTCAAATTTTGCAACTCATTTAAAATTATAGAGGTATCAAGTTTTGGAGAAGTAATGTTTGTCGCTTCTGGTATGATATATGGATATTTAGATGTGACATTCCACACCTTCGTTGAGTATGAAGTTGAAAAGAAATTAGCAAACATATCACTAACTTCCGACCCATTTGAAGATTCAGTGATTCCAAGTCTCATCACGGTTAAGAGATATATCAATTTCCTGAGGGTTGTTGCAAAGAAGATATGTAAACCAATTTTCTGTTAACAGGTTATTTGACTTAGAAATATCCGCATGTTTGAAATCAAAAATTTTTTCATGATTTTGTTTGAACGAATTAACCAATTTCGATCGTAGGATGATATGACTTCGCAGGCAATAATAATGGATTTATACGCTTAATATCAAAGTCTTCAGGATTATTAACAAATACTAGATCCAGTAATCTCCGTGAACATTTTTTTACACCATTAGTTTGAAAAAGTGCTAAGTCAGTAATGTCCTCGATAATATCAGGATTGTTTTCGAAATTAAAGGAAAGTGTTATGAAATTAATATCCTCATTTTCATTCCAAACAATATTTGGGAGGTTGAAGTCACCAAGTATAATAACACTATCCCAAGCTTAGATAAATTTGTAACGAGTTTAATGGCTGTGGTACATTTTTCCTTCCGGAAGACCCAAGATAGAAGTGGTGGTGCGAAATGGGAGAGCCCGACTGAGATGCATGGGGAAGATGAAGGAACAAGTCTTGTGAAGCCGCTGTTTTACCAAGAAAATATTTTGCTTTTCTGGTATTACGATATTTTTCTATTATGGATTATATGATATTTTTTCCTATTTATTTTTTATTTTCACTGCGTTCTTATGATACTTTTATATGATTTTCTCTGAATATTTCATTTTTTGTTGGCTTTTCTTTTTTTCTCAAAGTAGAGAGGGAATGTAACGTGCCGTTACAAATGGCCTTAATACTTCTTTTTAAATATAGTGTGTTACAACTTTATAAAATTGTTCACAACCAATTATTAATGCACTTACCCAATAATGTATAAATACCACGAGGTACCAGTACAAGTGACACATATGAATAATTAACATGTACAACCGGTAACAATTCTCATTAACTTCATTTTTTATATTAAAATAAGTAGTACCGTTCTGCACTTTTCGTGTGGAACGAATTGGAATACTTTCTTTCTTGTAGTAGTTTCATTTCATACGGTCTTAAGCCAACTGAGATCCGAAGTATTTACCTCGTCGCATTGTATTTAGTAGTTGCCGACTGAGGTCCAAAGTATTTATATCATCGGATTGTAGTTTGATTACATACCGTATTCAGCCGACTAAGGTCTGAAGTATTTATCTCGTCGAATTATATTTATACTACCGCAGTTTGCCTACTGAGTTCTGAAGAATTTAGCTCGTAAGAATGTATTTAATGCCGATTCGATGCAAACGTAATTAGGCGAACAGCACCCCAAGCAACTTCTTTGGTCTCATTAGCTTTAGTAATGAATGTGCCCAGTGAGGCACGATTTTTAATAATTTATTAATTAATGTTAATAATTAATCTGGAACTTCCATATACACGTCCAGATTTATTTCACCTTTTGAAATACGCTGAACCACATTAATTTGGTGTATTCTCAAATCCATTTGTGCAGATAAAGCTTATTACTGGGGAGAGGTCGATTCCAAGTCCAATCCTGGCTACAAGTCGTACTTTCTTTCTGCCATCTTTCTTTGTACAAAAAACAAAACGATTTGTTTTTCTGTCCTGTGGCGTCGACAACATGCCAAATTTTGTTTTTGAGGGTGGCTTGGGTCGAAGTAGTCTGCACGTTGACTACAAAACGAAAAATTTTCCTGGATTCAACTCCAGTTTCAGTCTCATAAAAACATCTCGCATTTTTTCTGATGTGCATTTGTGTGTCTTTGGGTCAGGTGTTGTCACAAGGTTTCAGTGGCGAAGGCATACTTACTGGTCACTGAACAGTAACGGCTTCAGGTGTATCCAATTCACCAGCACATCAGAACGTCCTCCTTCGTCGGTATTGTGTAGCACCGGTGAAGTAAAATAATTACTAAAAAATGGCCACTAAAAACGAAGCTTAAAAATTTACTACGTCTGCTTGACATCAGAGACGCTACAAAAACTGCTAAAAAAAACAAATGACGTGCAAAAATACTGTTGTAAGATAGTAAAGCTTAACCTCCTATCATTTCTATTACTATCCCTTTCCTTTAGTACCATCACAATGCACCGCATGTGTAGGGATCATCTCCTGAGTGCTGGCCCAAGATAAAAAAAGTTTTGTTTGTTATTTGTGTTAAAAATTCATCATTACAGTTCTCCATTAAGAGCTTCAGTTATGTTTGTTGGGTCACCGATCATAGCTACATTTGCAGTCTTACAATCTTAGAAATACACATTTTCACCTGATACGTTGTCTTGCTCATTTTCTGATTCTTCGTTTGCATATTTAAGCTTTTTCCTAGGACGTAAGCCAAGCCGCCTTATATGAGACTGTTTCTCGGTCTTGCTGATAACTTTAGCTATAGCATCATATACATTAGGGTGTCCCAAAAAATTTTTTTGCAAAGGCTCAAGCATAATTTGAAAGCTTATAGGGTCCAGTATTTTTGGTTTTTTTTTCAGATTTTTAGGAAGAGGTTTAGAGGTCGCGCAAATCAAGTCCCTGTTAAAAATCTGGTTTTTCGGCCTTTTTTCAAACTTGACTCATAACTTTGTTAATAACCACGTTGATTTAATTTTTTGACCGAATATTTCTAAAGAAAATTTCCCAAACTTTATTTCCATATGCAAAACTTTAAGTTCCGGCAATATTTTTGTCCATTACGATTCCACATATTAAGTATTTTTGTAATTTTTTAAGAAATTCTGTAAAAAACGGTTTATTACTTTTCAAATTTATATGGAAGGTATAAAAACTAGTGACGCGTTTTTGAACACGGATAAGTTCTAAACAATTAAGAAAAAGAAAAATGGAATTTGGTCCTACAGTTCCCGAGTTACACTATTTTTATAGTTTATACCTTAAAAATGGTGATACTTTTTTCGTTATAGTTATTGTATATTTCCATAAATTTTTATAGTTGGGTCTTTAAGATGATTTCTGCGAATAAATAAAATATTATTTCATTTCAATTTAATCCGCCGTTTAATTGGATTTATCCCAATATCTTCAGGGTTTGAATGAATAATAGATTTCTCAAGATTATAACATTGGGGTTTTAACTGCCATTAACTTCTGACATTTATTGATCTAAATCATTACACGCTGTCATTTCCACTTTCTATTTTATGTGTATTCTCCGCTATAATATTGCCGTTATACGATTTTACATAACAAAAAATGTTGAGTTAGCTGACCGACGAATCAAATAGCAAAGTTCTTTGTATATATAAAAGTTTTCGTCGACGTACCGGTAAGAATTTTTTTATTTTATTGTTTTTTTGGTTAGTGCAAAAATGTGTAATTTTATTCAAAATAGATATGAATTTTGTGAAAACAACAAATGTGTGGCTTGTGGGAAAAATGATTGATGCCCTTGATCCCTCCAAACCGCCGACAAAAATGCAAATTTTGCATAGATTTTTTAAATTACATCTAATGCAAAAATATACTGTCACAAAGAGTGCCAGAATAATAGCAAACAATTTTAAAGATATGTGGGAAACAAGCCAAGAGGTACGTAACATTTCTCGTGAAATCGTAAAATTGCACTCGAAGTGGATAGTTTTAAATAAGAGTAAGTCTAGAAAAAATTAAATCGAGAAGAAAAAAAGAGGTAATTTCTTGCGCGACATGAAGAGCTTGTTCGTAAAAGTAATTCAACCTTCCATTTCAAGATGCAAAGAAAAAAGTTCAACATTTACAAGTGGTAAATGATGTGGCAGAACGAGGTGTGCCTTTGGCTAATACTTATATTAATGTCACAACTTCTGAAACTGATTTCCAGAATTTATTGCAAGGTATAGATCTACATCGCAAGAACCTCAGTAAATGATTTTTCACAGAGCAAAACAAAAGTTTTTTTTTGTTGATTGGGTATGATTGGTGAACTGGCAAACAGCTTATAATAACATATACTGGGTATAAAGATAAAAACGGGTATAACTCAGGAACGATAAGAACAAATTTAAAAATTGTTGTACTCTTATTAATTAGAATTAATTTGTCTTTCAAACTGCATGATTAGTTTTTTTCGTTTTCATTGAAACTTAAATAGTTGTAAAGCGTTATTACAAAATTTTTGAAAAAATTACGGAAAATTGTAATTTAGGCTATCTAAATGAGCACACTCATCACCAAAACTTATAAGTTTTTCACAGAGGAATAAAGCTTGGATACTTTTCTTTAAAACTGTGTCCTCAGGAGTGAAGAAACCCGTGGTTATTAACCGAGTTATGAGTCAAGTTTGAAAAAAGGCCGAAAACTCCGAGTTTTTATGAAAACTCTATTTGCGCGACCTCTAAACCTATTCCGAAAATTCTTAAAAACAAATCAAAAATACTTTACCCTATAAGCTTTTAAATTTTGATTGAGCACCTATGAAAATCACAAAAAAAAATTTTTTTGGGACACCCTAATCTACATGCAATTTTACTGTAACTCTGTCATTCCTTATACTCGTTTCTACGGGAAAAAGAGATTTTATAGATTCTGAGTCACTGCATTTATTTTGACAATATATGCCGGTATTTTCGCTATAGAACATCTCGGTTGAAAAATGTACATCACGACAGATAATGGCGAATGCTTAGCCACTGTTCACTGAACAATACCGGCTTCAGGTGAAAGCAATCCAAAATCACACCCGAGCGCCTTGCTTCGTCTGTAAATAAGGTAAGTAAAATAATTACCAAAAATGGCTAGTAAAACGAAGCTTCAAAAAATACGTCTCCTTGAGATCAGAAGCGCTTCAACACTACCATCAAAAACAAAGAAGTGCAAAAGCAGAATTGTAAGATAGTAAAGCTTCACCTACAGTCATTTCTCTAACTATCCCTTTCCGCTAGTTCCAGCACAATGCATTGCATACGTAGAGACCCTCTCTTGAATGCTGGTTCAGAAATTTGACAAATCACTCTTTTTTTAAATCGACTCGGTTTACAGAACAGGGGGTAATATATACATATTAATTAAAATTTCAATACGTAGAATTATAAGAATACACTTATTTTCAAAAGTATTTTTTTCTTCCGGCCATATGTTTGTTCCTACTTTGACTTTCTGTATATTTCTATTGAATTTAATTTTACAAAAACATTTGGTTGTAAATCGTAAAAACGGGAAAATGACGGAACGATGCAAAAAGTGCCGTTTACATGTTTTGAAAAGAGTAATGAATATGCCCTAAATTCAGCACGAAAAGAGCTAAGTTGGCATCACTGTGTGTTGTGTGTAAAGTCACTATGCCTTCCATTATATTGGAAACTAATTGCCTGTTCATAGAAGCCAGGTGAAAATAATCGTTCGGCATTTATATTGAAAACAAAAACAATTTGCGTTTTTTTATTTTTGTTTTCAATATAAATGCCTATGCTTCTATGAACAGGTAATTAATCACATTTGACGAATGATCGCAATTTTTTCAAGAATATAAGGTTTGTTTGGTTTGTAAATTAAAATTTTTGATTTTTTCCAATTAATGTTTTTACTAAATTATCAATTTTTATAACCGGTAAAAATAATAAACGCAAGTTCTGAGAGATACTTATGATTCGAACTCTTTTAAAAAACTTTGCTACTCAACATAATGCTCGTTGCTACCTCATCCACCGACCTCACTAAATTCAATGTTATTAATGCTACTAAGTCCCCGTCCATATTGTGAAACATTTGCTGCAAAACTTTTTTGAATTCTCTTTTGAAGCTTCAGCAGTGTCCATACATGAAACTTTTGCTTCATGTTTAGTATTTTTTTAATCCTCCCTTCTATCTTCTTTCTTTAATTTTTTTTGACATTTCTCAATACCGAATGTAAATATAAAATAACTACCCTGTGATAGAAGGTGTGAATATTTTTTTTTGGATACATATTTGAAGCACAAGGTATAATTTGAAGCAAAATGGACGCTAAGAAGAAAAATTATATAACAATTTTTATATAATTTTATATTTTTTTTTTAAATTTTTGATTATATTTCACAAAAAATTAACAATAAAACAGGGTAGGTATTATTATGATAGAAGTTAACAGTATACCAAACGAAAAGAAATAAAATGAAACGTCAAATACACCTCATCTCAAAAGATGCAAATAAGAAATTCAACAAAAGCTGCATGTACATGAAACAGCGTACATACTTCCACTCCTCTTCCCCTTCTCGTCCACAAACTCAAAAGTTTTGCAGCAAATGTTTCACAATATGGACGGGGACTAAAAGTCGTGTACAGAGTTTTCAGAAATCCATATGTATATATGTTAGTTATGTGATAAGCAATAACGTCAGTTACGGCAAGAAAATGAAATATGGCCGCCAAAAAATGCCAAATAACGTTGTTTGTGGACCAATTTTGAAAATTATTTTTGTATATGGAAAAGGTCCACTAATTATTTTTAAATTATGCGGGAAGGGTCATTTGAGGACAAATTTTCAAAATGCCTTTTTCATATGAAAGAGGTCCACTAAATTTTTTTTTTAAAATGGGCGGGACATTTGTGAACCAATTTTCAAAATTTGTTTTGCATATGGAAAAGGTCTATTATTGTCACAATTCGTGGGAGTGGCCGACTTTAAAAAGTGAATATCAAATAACTTCTTCGATTGAAATTCGGTATGTAGACTTCTCTTTCCAAGTTTAGATCCAGAAGAAGAGATTTTGGGATATTCTAATGTTAAGGGGGTAAAAAGGGTAAAAACGAGTAAAATCGATAACCTAATATCTCAGAAACTAAGGCAAATAGAATAAAAATTACGAAAGCGTTTAAATGCAGCTGAAAAATAAGCGGATATGTGTTCCGTGCTATTTCTGTATAGCATGTACTTTTAGTGGATAAAACTGAAAGGAAATTAATTTTGGTATTTCTCTTTCGCTTTTCAATCGTATATCTCCCAAAGTATTGGACATAGAACAACGATTTTTTCCGCAATCTTTTCTTTTAAAAAAAATTTCCAGTGTGCGATCTTACTTTATCAAAAGTCGAAGATATATTGAGCAAAATTGTACTTTTAGCTTATTTAAATAGTGCCTATGATGCACATTTTTTACTATTTTTAACCACCGTCATGATATGGGATCAAATTAAAGGTATTATTGAAGGGAGTATATCATATAATGATAACTCTGCAAACAAAATATGACGGACGACTATTTGTTACACACTTTAAAGATATGGGTGGCAATGGCACGATGGATGGTAGTCTGCACGTTGACTACACAACCAAAAAACAGACCTGGGTTCAACCCCAGTTTCAGACAAAAAATTTAAAATAAAAATAAACATCTCGCATTTTTTCTGATGTGCATTAGTGTGGCTTTGTGTCAGTTGTTATCGGAAAGTTTCAGTTTTCAGTGGCGATCAATGAATAGTACCAGCTTCAGCTGTAACCAATTCACAGGAACATCAGGACGTCCTCCTTCGTTTTTTTTTATAATTTAGTCAGAAACTGGGGTTAAACTCAGGAAATTTTTGGTTTTGTAGTAAACGTTATTTTGCCGGATCAACGACAATATGTTAACTGATTTATTGCTGGTCAAGACAACTAAAAATTAAGTAAAAGTTGCTGTTATAATAGGAAATAGAAAAATATAGCAATGCTTTTTTTATTTTCATATTTTTTTTTGTTGATTTCGTAAACTTTAAAAACTATATAAAATTTGCTATTAAAACTGGTTTTACATATTTTGTAATACAGAACTTAACACAGAATATTTAAAATATTTTTTTAATGTTTCTTTTATGTACAGAATTGCTCTCAAATTATCAAATCCACCTCACTATTTTCAAACGAATTTAATATGAAAAATTTTCACTTTTCTCGAGAAGGTAAAAACATTTTCATTAGCAATTGTGTACGAATTTGGTTTCTTTGATATACTTGATACATAACTGAATAAATAGAATTTAATACAAGTACATTAACTAAGGCCGTATTAATGACTTCCCTTAAATAAAACTTTAGGTTTAATGGTCATTTCATGTAATATGTTTAGTAATAAAATCTTTATTAACTGAAGGAATTAACGTAAAACTAATTTATAACTTGCATAAGGTTTTTGGTATGCTACAATTAAACTTTCATTCAATGTTATTTGCGCTATAAAATTTTAGTCTAACCTGTTGGACAACCAAATTAAAATAAAAAGTTTTCTAAACTTATTTACGTTATATGTATTAGCAGTTACGACTGCACATGTATTCCTTACTATGATTTTTAAATATAAATAAAATTTCTTTCTTTATTTTAGGAAAAGCCATACGTTATGGTTAAAGAAGATTCTAATTTAACGGGAAACGCTCGATTCGAAGGATTTTGTATCGATCTTCTAAAAGCTATAGCTGCGCAAGTTGGATTTCACTATAAAATTGAAGTAGTTCCGGATAATATGTACGGCGTTTATAACCCAGAAACTCAGACTTGGAATGGTATTGTGAGGGAATTAATGGAACGAGTAAGACAATTATAAATTTCTGTATTCAGTACTTTAGCGCTAGTGACTGGTTGCTAACCAAGTTAAAAGAGTTAAACCCACCGAAGAGATCTACTACATCCATGTACCAGGAATTATCGAATTACTTCATTAGGAAAACTGTATTGGTTTTTTGCGAGCTTTCATTTTCTGACATTATGCACATTAGAGTTGTAGAAACAGAGATCTCCTGGATACATATTAGAACGGTAGTTTGAAAAGACGATCTAATTAGTAGGGATAAAGCGGTTCTGGACCACCTTTTCCGTACAAACTGAACATAATGATCGAAAGAAGATGGCTACACTGGCGCTTGCCTCTATCATATGAATGGTTAGTGTGTTTGAAATAGTTTAGCACTTATGTATTATAGTCTGGCAAGGCTGTTTACTAAAGCTACGGAATGTTTTATGTATGTTTTATATTTACCATTCAAGGTGATGTATTTTCAGTACGTTTGCCATACCGTCACTTGTTTTTTTAGCCTTTGGTTTGAGTTTTATGTATGTAACCATTGTTCGTGTGAATGTATGTACATTGCCTTTTTACAAAAGTTGTGAATTATGCGTATTCCTTTTCTTTATTTTTTCAAACGAAAAATTTTTGGTACTTGAAGTCTAGAGTCTAGACGTTGTTTTTATGTATGGGCTGATTAACTTGTGTATAATTATATGTGTGCTGTTTTGCTTTTTATACAAAAGTTATACGTTGATAATGAACATATTTTTGTCTGAATGTTTACAAATATTCTGCATGAATTTTGCAACTAAGAATTTTTGAGCTTGTGTTTACCCATGATCGGCTTTTTAGAGCATGTGTGTGTGAGGATGCATGTGAATATGTTTCAATATGTTGTATGTAAATTGTTAATGTTTATACAACTGCGTGAATTGAAGAACAACTTTGCCGAATTTTAATTTCAAAACTTGTTACGAATTACGATTCAGATTCTCCCTACACTAGCGTCAGCTGGCCCTGCTAGCTACTCGCGGCTCGCTCTGGGGGTAGTTCTCAACCCTTTCACTAATGCAGGGGCGTAATAGACATAAAAAAAAAGAAAAAATTATTCTTACAACAAAATCACTACTCATAAAACAAAAGGAAAACATTCACAACAGAGAGGTTGGTGTTAACCTCTGATTGCCCCTACCCTACCGTGGCCATAATCACTACAGAGACAAATTTCCCAAAACCCGTCTGCCTTACCTCATTCGACTACAACAATCCCATTCGAATTAAACACTACTCAGTCAGTTTCATCTTATTATAATTTAACATAATATTTATTAACTAAGATTCAACTTAACATTATAACAAATTTATTTATATTAAACAAGCAAAACCAAACAATTGAGATAATTATTTTTTTTGTCTCCTTTCCTCTTAAACAAAAAACATTTATGCTACACAAAAAAAATATATAACAAATAATTATGCCCGTTATAGCGGTCATTTACCAAAAAAAAAAAAATTTAAATCACACGCTTTGCACATACAATTATATCGCCTTTTTTCTATAGGGTAGATGAGATATACTCTACAAAATCAATATCGGAATTATCAATTCTTTTCGCGCCTAAAAGAGCTCTTTGAGGACGGACCTTAGTACTCTGTACTAGCAAATTTTGCTTACTACGCGTCTACTCGCCCTATAGTGCGATATATTTATATTCACAGTCTCCCTTTTCTTATTTCAATTAACCCGGATCGACTTAATTTCCGTTTATCTTCTTTTTTTTTCTGGTAGCACGATTGAATTATCTTATTTACTAAACACTGACGATACACATGCCCTATTAAAATTAAACACATTCAACACACACACACAACCCTACATAATCATTCACAACTGACAGAGAAAAACGAGAAAAGAAATAGAACGCATAACATGTGGTGTGCATAATCGCAAATCACTCATTCCATCAACAGGTATGGAAAGGAGCAGGAAAGTTCAGGACATTCGATCAGGTTACGGTCTGTACAGTTCCATTTCACCATATCCCATTAAAAACTTTCATTTTCCAGCGGTTCCACACAATCAGCAACTCCGTGTCATATTCCCCCGCAACAAAACGCCGTTGTCGGCGACCATGGTCAGACGAGAACGGTGTGCGGTCTGCAGAATCTCCTACTTCGAAACGCGGGGAACTCCCACACCCTGATATCCAAGCCGTGCTTGACGCAAGATACAAAAATCACCGCCCAAGTCATCCCATGCTTGCCAAAAAAAATCTATTACCTTACACCTATCCACACGTGTCAACTGTGTCATCGCCAAAAATCTACCCCCGTTCAATCAGCCAGTGCGATATGTATTCAGTACCCATTCGATCAGTCCATTCATAACCACGATAATGTAGGACAGAATTTCCGCACGGAAATTTTACGGGAAGTAATTCAAATCCTATCAACCTCAAGTCGCCTTACTTTGTTCCTTCCTCTTCTCTCTTTCTCCCACAACCAGGTTATATGCAGACTCGCTCCTCTTGCACCTAATCTAAAATTCTGCCTTTAAAGTACAAAAAAAAAATGTTCATACGAGGAATATTGGACACCACACTCTACTCTAGCATCACTCAACAATTTCAGACACACTGTAAGTACTAATATTGCACAGTCCGTGATTAAATTCTTATATCCTTTGAGTCATACGCGCCCAATGGTCTACACTGCAGAGTCTCCAACTCGTACATGTTATTGCCAATTGGACGAACCACCCGACATTTCAAAAATTTGCGACAAAATTTCGAGTTGACATTTTTACCAAAATTACTCGGCATCGTATTACGGCGATAAACCTCCTATCCAGGTAAAAAGCAAACATTCCGGGCACCCTTGTTATAACGCTCCGCGCTCCTTTCGTATGCCTTCTTCAGATTTTCCTTAATTTTTTCGCTCAGGCTTTCCATTTTCTCTGTTTTGTCCAGCTGTGAGATTTCGTGATCTGAAAGAGATTGCAATTTTCTGCTTAGTTGATAATCTGCACCGCTGGTATACAAGTGATAGCCAAATAGTGCAAAGAACGGTGTGACACCTGTCGCGGCATGTACCGACGTTCTCAGCGCACACTCAATTTCGGATAAATACATGTCCCAATCCCTGTGATCATTTCCAAATACGCCCGTATAGCGGATAAAACAGATTGATTTACCTTTTCACTGGCGTTACTCTGTGGCGAATACACAGCCGTTTTCACATGTTTAATCCGATACGATGTTATTAAATTTTGAAAACTCCTTGATATGAACTGGCTACCGTTGTCGCTATGAATGATTTCCGGTACTCCGAATTTATGAAAAATTTATTTTACGAGAAAGTTTATTACATTGCTGGCAGTGGCTTCTTTCAAAAATTGGTAAATTGTAAATTTTGTAAAATGGTCAACTACTACAAAAATGTAGCAGTTTCCTCTTTTTGATCGGGGGTATTTGCCCATAAAATCGACATACAGTTTTTGGAATGGCCTCTCCGTTAAGACCTGTTTCCCCATCTCTGGCCGAAGATTAATGTTGCAAGGCTTTGTCTCCTTGCACGTTTGGCATGCTGTGACGTAGTGTTTTACCTGTATGCCCATTTTTGGCCAGTAGAAAAACCTTTTAAGTTTCTCCAACGTTTTCGTTACCCCCCCATGGGCGTTTGTGTGTGCTACGTGAGCATTCTCAATCAAAGGTTGGCCGGAACCCAAAGTTTCAAATGGCTTTCGTCCATCTCTGGGTCTTTTTAAAAATTACTCTATTTTCCACTTTTACATCAGCTTTCAGCTTTGTTTTTGACGTGCTCTACTAGTTCTAGGTATTCAGCACTCTCAAACTCAGTGGTTTCGAAACCAAGAAGCTCGGTCATATCAAGTTCATCCACAGTTGGAAGTCTGGACAGCATGTCTGCTACGACATTATTTGCACCCCTTCTATGTTCTATTTCAAAGTCGAAAGCCTGTAATTGCCGGAACTTTCTGATTGCTATCACGGCAGCCAAGCATTCCTTTTCGGTGACAGTATAACTTCTTTGACATGTTGTCAGTTTTTGGGAATAAAACGCAATCGGATGCTCCTGGTTATTCTCGTCCATTTGGTACAAAACCGCTCCGATGCCATGATCAGATGCGTCGCATTGGATAAAAAATCTTTTTGAAAAATCGGCATGATGGAGTGGTGCAGACGTTAGGGATTTTTTTTAAATTTTCAGAAGCGGTGATTGCTTCAGGAGTCATTTTGAATTTCATCGATTTCTTTAGTGTATCCGTTAAAGGAGCGGCTATTCCGGAAAAGTTTTTTCTAAATCTGCGGTACCAGCCGGCGGTGCCTAAGAAACTACGTACCTCCCTTACTGATTTTGGTGTAGGTATTGCGTGAATTACTTCCACCTTAACTGGGTCGGTTTTAAGCATTCCTCCACCTACGATGAATCCTAAATATTTTAACCGTTGAAAGCAGAATTGTGATTTCGTGAGACCAATGGTTAAATTTGCGCTTTTTAAACACTGAGCGACTTCTTGAAGTAAATTGCGGTGCTTATCAAAATCATTTGATATTATCAATAAGTCGTCCAAATAGGTGAACACATTGTCTTTTAAATGGTGCGGGATGACTTTGTCCATTAACCTGCATAGCCGTTGCGCCGCGTTGCATAGGCCGAATGGCATAACTCTGAACTGATAAAGCGGCCTTCCGGCAACAGTAAACGCCGTGTATGGCCTACTTTCAGGTTCCAATTCTATTTGCCAGAACGCGTATTTCAGGTCGACACTGCTTATAAAGTACGTTTCATCTATTCTGCTTAATATACCCTCAATTTTCTGCAACGGATATGCATCCTTCACTGTTAATTTATTCAATTTTCGCGCATCAAGGCAGAATATGTTTTTTCCGGGTTTCCTAACCAGTGTTGTCCTATTGCTCCACGGACTATTACTAACTTCTATAACGTTTAATTCTAGCATGTTATCCAATTCCTTAAACGTTATTTCCTGAACAGCGGGTGAGATTGGATAATGTTTTGTCTTTTATGGGCTCTGCACCCTTTATTAATGTTATGGAATGTTTCTCCAAACTCGTTTTTCCTAATCCCTTGCTTTCGTAGGTATCGAATTCTGCTATAACTTCAAGCAATTTTTTTCTCTGTATTTTATCCAAGTTGTGGGGTTCTAATTTATGTTCTGTCCTATTATCAAGAAAATCTTCCACAACCTTATCCACATTTAACTCACTTACACCTACTACTTTAGGAGCCAAGTTAAACAGACGCTAAAAATTGATGCCTAAATATAAAGGCTGTTCCAAATCCGGACACAGATACAAGACAATGTCCCTTTTTTGGTCCCTCTATCCCATGGATACATTTATCCTGCCCAATACTCTGTACGGTTTTCCACTGGCAGTCTTCACATTAGAGAATACCGGTGTCATCTTCAAATGTAACTCCTCTACCATTTCTCTACAGTCTCTTCCTAACACACTCACTGACGCTCCACTATCCAGTAACTCTGAGATTTTCTTACCTTCCACTTCCACTTCTACAAAAATTCTATTATCACCCTCCATCCGATTTAGTGCCTCCACCAGGAGTCTCCTTTCACCACGTTTTCGACTACTTCGTTCCCTAATTTTCACGATGCGCTTACTCGGTGGTTTGTTACATTCTTCCGTATTAAATATTCGGGATCGAATTTTCCGGTAATGCTTCTCCCTCATTTCTAGTGGCATAAGGTGTCTTTCATTCGCAAACTTCTGTAAGGATGTTTCTGTTAGTGTTTGGCAATGGCGGTTTAGTATATTATTATTTATGTTTATTTCTCCATGTTGGGGTTTCTTGATGCTGTTGGACGTAGGCCCCCACTCACTTCTACGCCCTTCCCACCGTTTCCCTTTAGACAATCTGGGCATTTTTGCGCAATGACGTCTGGCTTGCCGCATCTGTAGCAAAACAAATTTCTCTCTGGAGCGTTGCAATCTCTGAATCCGTGTCCTGGTTTCTTGCAGTTCCAGCATGTTAAGGTTTCTTTTCGGCGTCCCATTTTAATCGCTGCTACTTCTTTGACTCGTTCGTCGCCATTTTCAAAATTATCGTAGCCTACCTCATTCACGCTTCTAATCGTTCGCTGTGGAGGCATACTTCTCATATCTCTTCTCGGGAAATTTTTTTCGGCTTCAGTACACTTACTTCTTAATTGCTCCACGGACGAAACGGATATGGGATAAACGATTCTAGCAAGATTTTCTCTAAGGTTTCTCTTCAATATTTTGATCATATCAAACTCCGGGATATGTTGTACCAAGCGTGAGCGAAGTTTTCGCATGGCGTGAAAAAATCCATCTAAAGTTTCACCTGGCATTTGCTCTCTCTCCACTAAATCTATCATTATCTCAAAGTTTGATATATTGGTACGATATTGGTTAATTAATTCAAATTTCAGAGTAGGCCAGTTCGGTATGCGATGTGTGCGAATTAGGAGCCAGTACCACTCCTGGGCTGCCTCGGTCACTAATATGTGGAAATCTCTCATAACTTCATCCCAACTGATGCCGTAGTGAGCCTGGAGCCGTTTGTCAACACGTATATTACACTTTCCCGTCTGTCCATTAGTAATACTAGGTGCCGATTATGTGGCCGTGCTAAACCTGTTCATATTATCAGGCTCACGGTTTGAGGCACGAAAGGCTTCATTCGGTGAGTGATTAGATTGCTGTTGAAAGTGTAGATTCTGCTGTACTTCCACGTGGTTTACCGAATATTGTCTTCCCTGGGTCACTTCTTGATAGGTATTCCAATTTCTGTTCATATTATCCATTCTAGTAGGCGGTTGCCCTATGCACCATTGTGTTCCAGACCCCGCCCTTGACATTTCTCGGACTAGGTTAGACAACTCACATACCGATTTTATTAGTTCGCTGACGTCGTTATGCACTACTTTCTTTACTTTATCCTCTAACGCTCTCTGCACCATGAGTGTCTCTTCGGCTGCTTCTTCCACAATTTCCGGGTTCATCTCGGCGCTCGTTGATGGGCCTTTCTCGGCTATTTCCGTACCAGCAGTTGCCATACCGATCGTATCTCTCGGCGGTAAAGTACCCCTGTTTATTGTACCTGACAGGTCTATAAAATTACCACCCTCTGTTGCCATATTTGGTTCACTATTGCCAACTCGTCGCTGTTTGGTCTGAATTTCCACGGACTGATTAAAGTTAACTTGTTGCCTAGTACGCTTTCTGTTTCCCTGATCACTGTTTACTCCTTTCATCTCCCGTAGAAATACGTAGATAAAATCCTCACCACTTTGTGAAGATCAGCTCTATGGGAACAAACTAACAACTAAAATCGGTATTCAGAACAAGTATGACAAAACCAAAAAAAACTAATACGCAAAAAAAACGAAAACTATTGGATAAGCGAATCGACTGGAGGAATGACTGACGTGTAACCCCAGTAAAGCAATCTATGAAAGCTGTGACCACTGATAAACAAATCAAATATTATCGGCGAAATTTAGCTTTTTAATGAAGTACTTAAAATTCTGACGAATTACTTTAAAAAAAGAAAAAAAATGGATGGTTAAATAAATATAATTGATTAATAAAAAAACCCAAGTGCATGCAATTTAAACAAAAGAAATATTGAAATAATAATAAAAGGGAGTATTAAAAAAAAAATAATATAAATAAAGTACAATAATAAAATAAATAAATACAATAAGGTAACAAATAACTCAATGAAAAAAAAAAAACTATAATAACTTTAAAGCTGACGAACAATTAAAAATCAACTTCAACCCCAACAATTCAATATCAATAACAAACTGATTATTTTCTTTTTTTCTTCTTCTTCACAAATTCAATATAATATTCGCAGGGATTGTTGTTATCAGAGGCGGTCTGACGGTTGTTATATCCAATCCTCCGCCTAGGAGCTGTTTTAACGTTTCCCATATTCATTATTACTCAAAAAAAAGGTATATATGATGTCTCTTACATACAAACAGTTTTGCCTCTTCTCTCCACTTATCCCTACTGATAATACGGAGGGGCCATTCAGTATCATATTCTCGACACGACGGACCTCTGGCCTCTGGCCTGAGCGGCTGTCGATATCTTACCCTGCATCACAAACAAAACTTCAAGCTGAAACTAATTTTACAAAAATAGGGTAGTTCTCAACCCTTTCACTAATGCCGGGGCGTAATAGACATAAAAAAAAAGAAAAAATTATTCTTACAACAAAATCACTACTCATAAAACAAAAGGAAAACATTCACAACAGAGAGGTTGGTGTTAACCTCTGATTGCCCCTACCCTACCGTGGCCAACAAATAACAAATTATAACAAATTTATTTATATTAAACAAGCAAAACCAAACAATTGAGATAATTATTTTTTTTGTCTCCTTTCCTATTAACAAAAAATATTTATGCTACACAAAAAAAAATATATAACAAATAATTATGCCCGTTATAGCGGTCATTTACCAAAAAAAAAAATTCAAAATCACACGCTTTGCACATACAATTATATCGCCTTTTTTCTATAGGGTAGATGAGATATACTCTACAAAATCAATATCGGAATTATCAATTCTTTTCGCGCCTAAAAGAGCTCTTTGAGGACGGACCTTAGTACTCTGTACTTATTTCTAATAACCCGGATCGACTTAATTTCCGTTTATCTTCTTTTTTTTTCTGGTAGCACGATTGAATTATCTTATTTACTAAACACTCACGATACACACAATTATTTCACGAACAGCACACTTAATTATAAAGATATATACAATAATATAAAAAGAAATCAATAAATTCCTTAGGTGAAGATGGGCGTACGAGTACTTTACTTTATTCATGAAAAATTTATCAGGATTCTGTACATGAGTACTCTCTGACCTCCAAGGATAATTTATTTAGGGGTGTCTGGCCTACCTTTGATTTGTTCTGTCCTACCACAAACTCCCACGGTCTGCTACTGGACCGGACACATATCGGTTGTTGCTTCCACAGTAGACAAATTGTCGGCTCCCCAACGTAATCGACTCGGCCTCGCCCAGATAACTTCTGGGGTCAAGGATGTGCTCGTCTTCTGGTATAAGGGGTACCTCGCTTCAAACTACAATTTGGCCTCCGAGCGTACTGCACTATTTTCCCTTCCTTCTATAAGACTTTTTCGAGCTTTTTCCTATTCCTCCTTAGGTAAACTTGCCCCGGCTTCCGAGCGTACTGCACTATTTTATTGCCCATTATCTTCTTAAAAAAAACTACCTTACAGTACCTTCGACTGTTTCGTTCAAAGACTTTCTTCACTCTCCTTATTTCAAAAATATCATCACAAATCAGAACTGAGAAAAATATACCGTTTTCTCTCATTTCCGCTGGAAACAATATCTATAATTCCCGCTACTTCTATACATATATATTAGTCCATGTATTAATATATATATATATATATACAGAAATACCTCTACGTTGCTAACTGTGTGTCCATTCGCCTATATGTTATAAATTCCTTCCCGTTAATACCCGTATTATATCCATTTTGCTACTCATACCTAATCCATACCCTCTGTCCCCCGGTAAAAACATATCCACATACCACCACGATACCAGGGTAACAGCATTTCAGCAAGCACCGTATCCCATTCATACACAACAATAATTGTCTCCGCTTTTGAAACAAACCGCTAATAATTTCATAATTACGCAAAAATCATGGCGTTGCCAATCACATGCCCTATTAAAATTAAACACATTCAACACACACACACACAACCCTACATAATCATTCACAACTGAGAGAGAAAAACGTGAAAAGAAATAGAACGCATAACATGTGGTGTGCATAATCGCAAATTACTCATTCCATCAACAGGTATGGAAAGGAGCAGGAAAGTTCAGGACATTCGATCAGGTTACGGTCTGTACAGTTCCATTTCACCATATCCCATTAAAAACTTTCATTTTCCAGCGGTTCCACACAATCAGCAACTCCGTGTCATATTCCCCCGCAACAAAACTCCGTTGTCGGTGACCATGGTCAGACGAGAACGGTGTGCGGTCTGCAGAATCTCCTACTTCGAAACGCGGGGAACTCCCACACCCTGATATCCAAGCCGGGCCTGACGCAAGATACAAAAATCACCGCCCAAGTCATTCCATGCTTTCCAAAAAAAATCTATTACCTTACACCTATCCACACGTGTCAACTGTGTCAACGCCAAAAATCTACCGCCGTTCAATCAGCCAGTGCGATATGTATTCACTACCCATTCGATCAGTCCATTCATAACCCCGATAATGTAGGACAGAATTTCCGCACGGAAATTTTACGGGAAGTAATTCAAATCCTATCAACCTCAAGTCGCCTTACATTGTTCCTTCCTCTTCTCTCTTTCTCCCACAACCAGGTTATATGCAGACTCGCTCCTCTTGCACCTAATCTAAAATTCTGCCTTTAAAGTACAAAAAAAAAAAAATTTTCATACGAGGAATATTGGACACTACACTCTACTCTAACATCACTCAACAATTTCAGACACACTGTAAGTACTAATATTGCACAGTCCGTGATTAAATTCTTATATCCTTTGAGTGATACGCGCCCAATGGTTTACACTGCAGAGTCTCCAACTCGTACATGTTATTGCCAATTGGACGAACCACCCGACATTTCAAAAATTTGCGACAAAATTTCGAGTTGTCATTTTTACCAAAATTACTCGGCATCGTGTTACGGCGATAAACCTTCTATCCAGGTAAAAAGCAAACATTCCGGGCACCCTTGTTATAACGCTCCGCGCACCTTTCGTATGTCTTTTTCAGATTTTCCTTAATTTTTTCGCTCAGGCTTTCCATTTTCTCTGTTTTGTCCAGCTGTGAGATTTCGTGATCTGAAAGAGATTGCAATTTTCTGCTTAGTTGATAATCTGCACCGCTGGTATACAAGTGATAGCCAAATAGTGCAAAGAACGGTGTGACACCTGTCGCGGCATGTACCGACGTTCTCAGCGCACACTCAATTTCGGATAAATACATGTCCCAATCCCTGTGATCATTTCCAAATACGCCCGTATAGCGGATAAAACAGATTGATTTACCTTTTCACTGGCGTTACTCTGTGGCGAATACACAGCCGTTTTCACATGTTTAATCCAATACGATGTTATTAAATTTTGAAAACTCCTTGATATGAACTGGCTACCGTTGTCGCTATGAATGATTTCCGGTACTCCGAATTTATGAAAAATTTATTTTACGAGAAAGTTTATTACATTGCTGGCAGTGGCTTCTTTCAAAAATTGGTAAATTGTAAATTTTGTAAAATGGTCAACTACTACAAAAATGTAGCAGTTTCCTCTTTTTGATCGGGGGTATTTGCCCATAAAATCGACATACAGTTTTTGGAATGGCCTCTCCGTTAAAACCTGTTTCCCCATCTCTGGCCGAAGATTAATGTTGCAAGGCTTTGTCTCTTGCACGTTTGGCATGCTGTGACGTAGTGTTTTACCTGTATGCCCATTTTTGGCCAGTAGAAAAACCTTTTAAGTTTCTCCAACGTTTTCGTTACCCCCCCATGGGCGTTTGTGTGTGCTACGTGAGCATTCTCAATCAAAGGTTGGCCGGAACCCAAAGTTTCAAATGGCTTTCGTCCATCTCTGGGTCTTTTTAAAAATTACTCCATTTTCCACTTTTACATCGGGCAACCTTTCAGCTTTGTTTTTGACGTGCTCTACTAGTTCTAGGTATTCAGCACTCTCAAACTCAGTGGTTTCGAAACCAAGAAGCTCGGTCATATCAAGTTCATCCACAGTTGGAAGTCTGGACAGCATGTCTGCTACGACATTATTTGCACCCCTTCTATGTTCTATTTCAAAGTCGAAAGCCTGTAATTGTAGTGACCATCTGGCTAATCTACCCGTCAAAACCTTCATAGACATCAACCATTAAAGGCTAGCGTGGTCAGTTACAATGGTGAATGGCATCATCTCAACATATTGCTGGAACTTTCTGATTGCTATCACGGGAGCCAAGCATTCCTTTTCGGTGACAGTATAACTTCTTTGACATGTTGTCAGTTTTTGGGAATAAAACGCAATCGGATGCTCCTGGTTATTCTCGTCCATTTGGTACAAAACCGCTCCGATGCTTTGATCAGATGCGTCGCATTGGATAAAAAATCTTTTTGAAAAATCGGCATGATGGAGTGGTGCAGACGTTAGGGATTTTTTAAAATTTTCAAAAGCGGTGATTGCTTCAGGAGTCATTTTGAATTTCATCGATTTCTTTAGTGTATCCGTTAAAGGAGCGGCTATTCCGGAAAAGTTTTTTCTAAATCTGCGGTACCAGCCGGCGGTGCCTAAGAAACTACGTACCTCCCTTACTGATTTTGGTGTAGGTATTGCGTGAATTACTTCCACCTTAACTGGGTCGGTTTTAAGCATTCCTCCACCTACGATGAATCCTAAATATTTTAACCGTTGAAAGCAGAATTGTGATTTCGTGAGACCAATGGTTAAATTTGCGCTTTTTAAACACTTAGCGACTTCTTGAAGTAAATTGCGGTGCTTATCAAAATCATTTGATATTATCAATAAGTCGTCAAATAGGTGAACACATTGTCTTTTAAATGGTGCGGGATGACTTTGTCCATTAACCTGCATAGCCGTTGCGCCGCGTTGCATAGGCCGAATGGCATAACTCTGAACTGATAAAGCGGCCTTCCGGCAACAGTAAACGCCGTGTATGGCCTACTTTCAGGTTCCAATTCTATTTGCCAGAACGCGTATTTCAGGTCGACACTGCTTATAAAGTACGTTTCATCTATTCTGCTTAATATACCCTAAATTTTCTGCAACGGATATGCATCCTTCACTGTTAATTTATTCAATTTTCGCGCATCAAGGCAGAATCTGTTTTTTCCGGGTTTCCTAACCAGTGTTGTCCTATTGCTCCACGGACTATTACTTACTTCTATAACGTTTAATTCTAGCATGTTATCCAATTCCTTAAAGGTTATTTCCTGAACAGCGGGTGAGATTGGATAATGTTTTGTCTTTTATGGGCTCTGCACCCTTTATTAATGTTATGGAATGTTTCTCCAAACTCGTTTTTCCTAATCCCTAGCTTTCGTAGGTATCGAATTCTGCTATAACTTCAAGCAATTTTTTCTCTGTATTTTATCCAAGTTGTGGGGTTCTAATTTATGTTCTGTCCTATTATCAAGAAAATCTTCCACAACCTTATCCACATTTAACTCACTTACACCTACTACTTCAGGAGCCAAGCTAAAAATTGATGCCTAAATATAAAGGCTGTTCCAAATCCGGACACAGATACAAGACAATGTCCCTTTTTTGGTCCCTCTATCCCATGGATACATTTATCCTGCCCAATACTCTGTACGGTTTTCCACTGGCAGTCTTCACATTAGAGAATACCGGTGTCATCTTCAAATGTAACTCCTCTACCATTTCTCTACAGTCTCTTCCTAACACACTCACTGACGCTCCACTATCCAGTAACTCTGAGATTTTCTTACCTTCCACTTCCACTTCTACAAAAATTCTATTATCACCCTCCATCCGATTTAGTGCCTCCACCAGGAGTCTCCTTTCACCACGTTTTCGACTACTTCGTTCCCTAATTTTCACGATGCGCTTACTCGGTGGTTTGTTACATTCTTCCGTATTAAATATTCGGGATCGAATTTTCCGGTAATGCTTCTCCCTCATTTCTAGTGGCATAAGGTGTCTTTCATTCGCAAACTTCTGTAAAGATGTTTCTGTTAGTGTTTGGCAATGGCGGTTTAGTATATTATTATTTATGTTTATTTCTCCATGTTGGGGTTTCTTGATGCTGTTGGACGTAGGCCCCCACTCACTTCTACGCCCTTCCCACCGTTTCCCTTTAGACAATCTGGGCATTTTTGCGCAATGACGTCTGGCTTGCCGCATCTGTAGCAAAACAAATTTCTCTCTGGAGCGTTGCAATCTCTGAATCCGTGTCCTGGTTTCTTGCAGTTCCAGCATGTTAAGGTTTCTTTTCGGCGTCCCATTTTAATCGCTGCTACTTCTTTGACTCGTTCGTCGCCATTTTCAAAATTATCGTAGCCTACCTCATTCACGCTTCTAATCGTTCGCTGTGGAGGCATACTTCTCATATCTCTTCTCGGGAAATTTTTTTCGGCTTCAGTACACTTACTTCTTAATTGCTCCACGGACGAAACGGATATGGGATAAACGATTCTAGCAAGATTTTCTCTAAGGTTTCTCTTCAATATTTTGATCATATCAAACTCCGGGATATGTTGTACCAAGCGTGAGCGAAGTTTTCGCATGGCGTGAAAAAATCCATCTAAAGTTTCACCTGGCATTTGCTCTCTCTCCACTAAATCTATCATTATCTCAAAGTTTGATATATTGGTACGATATTGGTTAATTAATTCAAATTTCAGAGTAGGCCAGTTCGGTATGCGATGTGTGCGAATTAGGAGCCAGTACCACTCCTGGGCTGCCCCGGTCACTAATATGTGGAAATCTCTCATAACTTCATCCCAACTGATGCCGTAGTGAGCCTGGAGCCGTTTGTCAACACGTATATTACACTTTCCCGTCTGTCCATTAGTAATACTAGGTGCCGATTGTGTGGCCGTGCTAAACCTGTTCATATTATCAGGCTCACGGTTTGAGGCACGAAAGGCTTCATTCGGTGAGAGATTAGATTGCTGTTGAAAGAAATCCTCACCACTTTGTGAAGATCAGCTCTATGGGAACAAACTAACAACTAAAATCGGTATTCAGAACAAGTATGACAAAACCAAAAAAAACTAATACGCAAAAAAAACGAAAACTATTGGATAAGCGAATCGACTGGAGGAATGACTGACGTGTAACCCCAGTAAAGCAATCTATGAAAGCTGTGACCACTGATAAACAAATCAAATATTATCGGCGAAATTTAGCTTTTTAATGAAGTACTTAAAATTCTGACGAATTACTTTAAAAAAAGAAAAAAAATGGATGGTTAAATAAATATAATTGATTAATAAAAAAACCCAAGTGCATGCAATTTAAACAAAAGAAATATTGAAATAATAATAAAAGGGAGTATTAAAAAAAAAATAATATAAATAAAGTACAATAATAAAATAAATAAATACAATAAGGTAACAAATAACTCAATGAAAAAAAAAAAACTATAATAACTTTAAAGCTGACGAACAATTAAAAATCAACTTCTACCCCAACAATTCAATATCAATAACAAACTGATTATTTTCTTTTTTTCTTCTTCTTCACAAATTCAATATAATATTCGCAGGGATTGTTGTTATCAGAGGCGGTCTGACGGTTGTTATATCCAATCCTGCGCCTAGGAGCTGTTCTAACGTTTCCCATATTCATTATTACTCAAAAAAAAGGTATATATGATGTCTCTTACATACAAACAGTTTTGCCTCTTCTCTCCACTTATCCCTACTGATAATACGGAGGGGCCATTCAGTATCATATTCTCGACACGACGGACCTCTGGCCTCTGGCCTGAGCGGCTGTCGATATCTTACCCTGCATCACAAACAAAACTTCAAGCTGAAACTAATTTTACAAAAATAGGGTAGTTCTCAACCCTTTCACTAATGCCGGGGCGTAATAGACATAAAAAAAAGAAAAAATTATTCTTACAACAAAATCACTACTCATAAAACAAAAGGAAAACATTCACAACAGAGAGGTTGGTGTTAACCTCTGATTGCCCCTACCCTACCGTGGCCAACAAATAACAAATTATAACAAATTTATTTATATTAAACAAGCAAAACCAAACAATTGAGATAATTATTTTTTTTGTCTCCTTTCCTATTAACAAAAAATATTTATGCTACACAAAAAAAAATATATAACAAATAATTATGCCCGTTATAGCGGTCATTTACCAAAAAAAAAAATTCAAAATCACACGCTTTGCACATACAATTATATCGCCTTTTTTCTATAGGGTAGATGAGATATACTCTACAAAATCAATATCGGAATTATCAATTCTTTTCGCGCCTAAAAGAGCTCTTTGAGGACGGACCTTAGTACTCTGTACTTATTTCTAATAACCCGGATCGACTTAATTTCCGTTTATCTTCTTTTTTTTCTGGTAGCACGATTGAATTATCTTATTTACTAAACACTCACGATACACACAATTATTTCACGAACAGCACACTTAATTATAAAGATATATACAATAATATAAAAAGAAATCAATAAATTCCTTAGGTGAAGATGGGCGTACGAGTACTTTACTTTATTCATGAAAAATTTATCAGGATTCTGTACATGAGTACTCTCTGACCTCCAAGGATAATTTATTTAGGGGTGTCTGGCCTACCTTTGATTTGTTCTGTCCTACCACAAACTCCCACGGTCTGCTACTGGACCGGACACATATCGGTTGTTGCTTCCACAGTAGACAAATTGTCGGCTCCCCAACGCAATCGACTCGGCCTCGCCCAGATAACTTCTGGGGTCAAGGATGTGCTCGTCTTCTGGTATAAGGGGTACCTCGCTTCAAACTACAATTTGGCCTCCGAGCGTACTGCACTATTTTCCCTTCCTTCTATAAAACTTTTTCGAGCTTTTTCCTATTCCTCCTTAGGTAAACTTGCCCCTGGCTTCCGAGCGTACTGCACTATTTTATTGCCCTTTATCTTCTTAAAAAAAACTACCTTACAGTACCTTCGACTGTTTCGTTCAAAGACTTTCTTCACTCTCCTTATTTCAAAAATATCATCACAAATCAGAACTGAGAAAAATATACCGTTTTCCCTCATTTCCGCTGGAAACAATATCTATAATTCCCGCTACTTCTATACATATATATTAGTCCATGTATTAATATATATATATATATATACAGAAATACCTCTACGTTGCTAACTGTGTGTCCATTCGCCTATATGTTATAAATTCCTTCCCGTTAATACCCGTATTATATCCATTTTGCTACTCATACCTAATCCATACCCTCTGTCCCCCGGTAAAAACATATCCACATACCACCACGATACCAGGGTAACAGCATTTCAGCAAGCACCGTATCCCATTCATACACAACAATAATTGTCTCCGCTTTTGAAACAAACCGCTAATAATTTCATAATTACGCAAAAATCATGGCGTTGCCAATCACATGCCCTATTAAAATTAAACACATTCAACACACACACACACAACCCTACATAATCATTCACAACTGAGAGAGAAAAACGTGAAAAGAAATAGAACGCATAACATGTGGTGTGCATAATCGCAAATCACTCATTCCATCAACAGGTATGGAAAGGAGCAGGAAAGTTCAGGACATTCGATCAGGTTACGGTCTGTACAGTTCCATTTCACCATATCTCATTAGAATATCTGCAGAATCTCCTACTTCGAAACGCGGGGAACTCCCACACCCTGATATCCAAGCCGGGCCTGACGCAAGATACAAAAATCACCGCCCAAGTCATTCCATGCTTTCCAAAAAAAATCTATTACCTTACACCTATCCACACGTGTCAACTGTGTCATCGCCAAAAATCTACCCCCGTTCAATCAGCCAGTGCGATATGTATTCACTACCCATTCGATCAGTCCATTCATAACCCCGATAATGTAGGACAGAATTTCCGCACGGAAATTTTACGGGAAGTAATTCAAATCCTATCAACCTCAAGTCGCCTTACATTGTTCCTTCCTCTTCTCTCTTTCTCCCACAACCAGGTTATATGCAGACTCGCTCCTCTTGCACCTAATCTAAAATTCTGCCTTTAAAGTACAAAAAAAAAAAATGTTCATACGAGGAATATTGGACACTACACTCTACTCTAACATCACTCAACAATTTCAGACACACTGTAAGTACTAATATTGCACAGTCCGTGATTAAATTCTTATATCCTTTGAGTGATACGCGCCCAATGGTTTACACTGCAGAGTCTCCAACTCGTACATGTTATTGCCAATTGGACGAACCACCCGACATTTCAAAAATTTGCGACAAAATTTCGAGTTGACATTTTTACCAAAATTACTCGGCATCGTGTTACGGCGATAAACCTTCTATCCAGGTAAAAAGCAAACATTCCGGGCACCCTGTTATAACGCTCCGCGCACCTTTCGTATGCCTTCTTCAGATTTTCCTTAATTTTTTCGCTCAGGCTTTCCATTTTCTCTGTTTTGTCCAGCTGTGAGATTTCGTGATCTGAAAGAGATTGCAATTTTCTGCTTAGTTGATAATCTGCACCGCTGGTATACAAGTGATAGCCAAATAGTGCAAAGAACGGTGTGACACCTGTCGCGGCATGTACCGACGTTCTCAGCGCACACTCAATTTCGGATAAATACATGTCCCAATCCCTGTGATCATTTCCAAATACGCCCGTATAGCGGATAAAACAGATTGATTTACCTTTTCACTGGCGTTACTCTGTGGCGAATACACAGCCGTTTTCACATGTTTAATCCAATACGATGTTATTAAATTTTGAAAACTCCTTGATATGAACTGGCTACCGTTGTCGCTATGAATGATTTCCGGTACTCCGAATTTATGAAAAATTTATTTTACGAGAAAGTTTATTACATTGCTGGCAGTGGCTTCTTTCAAAAATTGGTAAATTGTAAATTTTGTAAAATGGTCAACTACTACAAAAATGTAGCAGTTTCCTCTTTTTGATCGGGGGTATTTGCCCATAAAATCGACATACAGTTTTTGGAATGGCCTCTCCGTTAAAACCTGTTTCCCCATCTCTGGCCGAAGATTAATGTTGCAAGGCTTTGTCTCCTTGCACGTTTGGCATGCTGTGACGTAGTGTTTTACCTGTATGCCCATTTTTGGCCAGTAGAAAAACCTTTTAAGTTTCTCCAACGTTTTCGTTACCCCCCCATGGGCGTTTGTGTGTGCTACGTGAGCATTCTCAATCAAAGGTTGGCCGGAACCCAAAGTTTCAAATGGCTTTCGTCCATCTCTGGGTCTTTTTAAAAATTACTCCATTTTCCACTTTTACATCGGGCAACCTTTCAGCTTTGTTTTTGACGTGCTCTACTAGTTCTAGGTATTCAGCACTCTCAAACTCAGTGGTTTCGAAACCAAGAAGCTCGGTCATATCAAGTTCATCCACAGTTGGAAGTCTGGACAGCATGTCTGCTACGACATTATTTGCACCCCTTCTATGTTCTATTTCAAAGTCGAAAGCCTGTAATTGTAGTGACCATCTGGCTAATCTACCCGTCAAAACCTTCATAGACATCAACCATTAAAGGCTAGCGTGGTCAGTTACAATGGTGAATGGCATCATCTCAACATATTGCTGGAACTTTCTGATTGCTATCACGGCAGCCAAGCATTCCTTTTCGGACAGTGTAACTTCTTTGACATGTTGTCAGTTTTTGGGAATAAAACGCAATCGGATGCTCCTGGTTATTCTCGTCCATTTGGTACAAAACCGCTCCGATGCTTTGATCAGATGCGTCGCATTGGATAAAAAATCTTTTTGAAAAATCGGCATGATGGAGTGGTGCAGACGTTAGGGATTTTTTAAAATTTTCAAAAGCGGTGATTGCTTCAGGAGTCATTTTGAATTTCATCGATTTTTTTAGTGTATCCGTTAAAGGAGCGGCTATTCCGGAAAAGTTTTTTCTAAATCTGCGGTACCAGCCGGCGGTGCCTAAGAAACTACGTACCTCCCTTACTGATTTTGGTGTAGGTATTGCGTGAATTACTTCCACCTTAACTGGGTCGGTTTTAAGCATTCCTCCACCTACGATGAATCCTAAATATTTTAACCGTTGAAAGCAGAATTGTGATTTCGTGAGACCAATGGTTAAATTTGCGCTTTTTAAACACTTAGCGACTTCTTGAAGTAAATTGCGGTGCTTATCAAAATCATTTGATATTATCAATAAGTCGTCCAAATAGGTGAACACATTGTCTTTTAAATGGTGCGGGATGACTTTGTCCATTAACCTGCATAGCCGTTGCGCCGCGTTGCATAGGCCGAATGGCATAACTCTGAACTGATAAAGCGGCCTTCCGGCAACAGTAAACGCCGTGTATGGCCTACTTTCAGGTTCCAATTCTATTTGCCAGAACGCGTATTTCAGGTCGACACTGCTTATAAAGTACGTTTCATCTATTCTGCTTAATATACCCTCAATTTTCTGCAACGGATATGCATCCTTCACTGTTAATTTATTAAATTTTCGCGCATCAAGGCAGAATCTGTTTTTTCCGGGTTTCCTAACCAGTGTTGTCCTATTGCTCCACGGACTATTACTCACTTCTATAACGTTTAATTCTAGCATGTTATCCAATTCCTTAAACGTTATTTCCTGAACAGCGGGTGAGATTGGATAATGTTTTGTCTTTTATGGGCTCTGCACCCTTTATTAATGTTATGGAATGTTTCTCCAAACTCGTTTTTCCTAATCCCTTGCTTTCGTAGGTATCGAATTCTGTTATAACTTCAAGCAATTTTTTTCTCTGTATTTTATCCAAGTTGTGGAGTTCTAATTTATGTTCTGTCCTATTATCAAGAAAATCTTCCACAACCTTATCCACATTTAACTCACTTACACCTACTACTTCAGGAGCCAAGTTAAACAGACGCTAAAAATTGATGCCTAAATATAAAGGCTGTTCCAAATCCGGACACAGATACAAGACAATGTCCCTTTTTTGGTCCCTCTATCCCATGGATACATTTATCCTGCCCAATACTCTGTACGGTTTTCCACTGGCAGTCTTCACATTAGAGAATACCGGTGTCATCTTCAAATGTAACTCCTCTACCATTTCTCTACAGTCTCTTCCTAACACACTCACTGACGCTCCACTATCCAGTAACTCTGAGATTTTCTTACCTTCCACTTCCACTTCTACAAAAATTCTATTATCAGCCTCCATCCGATTTAGTGCCTCCACCAGGAGTCTCCTTTCACCGCGTTTTCGACTACTTCGTTCCCTAATTTTCACGATGCGCTTACTCGGTGGTTTGTTACATTCTTCCGTATTAAATATTCGGGATCGAATTTTCCGGTAATGCTTCTCCCTCATTTCTAGTGGCATAAGGTGTCTTTCATTCGCAAACTTCTGTAAGGATGTTTCTGTTAGTGTTTGGCAATGGCGGTTTAGTATATTATTATTTATGTTTATTTCTCCATGTTGGGGTTTCTTGATGCTGTTGGATGTAGGGCCCCACTCACTTCTACGCCCTTCCCACCGTTTCCCTTTAGACAATCTGGGCATTTTTGCGCAATGACGCCTGGCTTGCCGCATCTGTAGCAAAACAAATTTCTCTCTGGAGCGTTGCAATCTCTGAATCCGTGTCCTGGTTTCTTGCAGTTCCAGCATGTTAAGGTTTCTTTTCGGCGTCCCATTTTAATCGCTGCTACTTCTTTGACTCGTTCGTCGCCATTTTCAAAATTATCGTAGCCTACCTCATTCACGCTTCTAATCGTTCGCTGTGGAGGCATACTTCTCATATCTCTTCTCGGGAAATTTTTTTCGGCTTCAGTACACTTACTTCTTAATTGCTCCACGGACGAAACGGATATGGGATAAACGATTCTAGCAAGATTTTCTCTAAGGTTTCTCTTCAATATTTTGATCATAGCAAACTCCGGGATATGTTGTACCAAGCGTGAGCGAAGTTTTCGCATGGCGTGAAAAAATCCATCTAAAGTTTCACCTGGCATTTGCTCTCTCTCCACTAAATCTATCATTATCTCAAAGTTTGATATATTGGTACGATATTGGTTAATTAATTCAAATTTCAGAGTAGGCCAGTTCGGTATGCGATGTGTGCGAATTAGGAGCCAGTACCACTCCTGGGCTGCCCCGGTCACTAATATGTGGAAATCTCTCATAACTTCATCCCAACTGATGCCGTAGTGAGCCTGGAGCCGTTTGTCAACACGTATATTACACTTTCCCGTCTGTCCATTAGTAATACTAGGTGCCGATTGTGTGGCCGTGCTAAACCTGTTCATATTATCAGGCTCACGGTTTGAGGCACGAAAGGCTTCATTCGGTGAGTGATTAGATTGCTGTTGAAAGTGTTGATTCTGCTGTACTTCCACGTGGTTTACCGAATATTGTCTTCCCTGGGTCACTTCTTGATAGGTATTCCAATTTCTGTTCATATTATCCATTCTAGTAGGCGGTTGCCCTATGGACCACTGTGTTCCAGACCCCGCCCTTGACATTTCTCGGACTAGGTTAGACAACTCACATACCGATTTTATTAGTTCGCTGACGTCGTTATGCACTACTTTCTTCACTTTATCATCTAACGCTCTCTGCACCTTGAGTGTCGGCTGCTTCTTCCACAATTTCCGGGTTCATCTCGGCGCTCGTTGATGGGCCTTTCTCGGCTATTTCCGCACCAGCAGTTGCCATACCGATCGTATCTCTCGGCGGTAAAGTACCCCTGTTTATTGTACCTGACAGGTCTATAAAATTACCACCCTCTGTTGCCATATTTGGTTCACTATTGCCAACTCGTCGCTGTTTGGTCTGAATTTCCACGGACTGATTAAAGTTAACTTGTTGCCTAGTACGCTTTCTCTTTCCCTGATCACTGTTTACTCCTTTCATCTCCCGTAGAAATACGTAGATAAAATCCTCACCACTTTGTGAAGATCAGCTCTATGGGAACAAACTAACAACTAAAATCGGTATTCAGAACAAGTATGACAAAACCAAAAAAAACTAATACGCAAAAAAAACGAAAACTATTGGATAAGCGAATCGACTGGAGGAATGACTGACGTGTAACCCCAGTAAAGCAATCTATGAAAGCTGTGACCACTGATAAACAAATCAAATATTATCGGCGAAATTTAGCTTTTTAATGAAGTACTTAAAATTCTGACGAATTACTTTAAAAAAAGAAAAAAAATGGATGGTTAAATAAATATAATTGATTAATAAAAAAAATTAAGTGCATGCAATTTAAACAAAAGAAATATTGAAATAATAATAAAAGGGAGTATTAAAAAAAAAATAATATAAATAAAGTACAATAATAAAATAAATAAATACAATAAGGTAACAAATAACTCAATGAAAAAAAAAAAAACTATAATAACTTTAAAGCTGACGAACAATTAAAAATCAACTTCAACCCCAACAATTCAATATCAATAACAAACTGATTATTTTCTTTTTTTCTTCTTCTTCACAAATTCAATATAATATTCGCAGGGATTGTTGTTATCAGAGGCGGTCTGACGGTTGTTATATCCAATCCTCCGCCTAGGAGCTGTTCTAACGTTTCCCATATTCATTATTACTCAAAAAAAAGGTATATATGATGTCTCTTACATACAAACAGTTTTGCCTCTTCTCTCCACTTATCCCTACTGATAATACGGAGGGGCCATTCAGTATCATATTCTCGACACGACGGACCTCTGGCCTCTGGTCCGAGCGGCTGTCGATATCTTACCCTGCATCACAAACAAAACTTCAAGCTGAAACTAATTTTTACAAAAATAGGGTAGTTCTCAACCCTTTCACTAATGCCGGGGCGTAATAGACATAAAAAAAAAGAAAAAATTATTCTTACAACAAAATCACTACTCATAAAACAAAAGGAAAACATTCACAACAGAGAGGTTGGTGTTAACCTCTGATTGCCCCTACCCTACCGTGGCCAACAAATAACAAATTATAACAAATTTATTTATATTAAACAAGGAAAACCAAACAATTGAGATAATTATTTTTTTTGTCTCCTTTCCTATTAACAAAAAATATTTATGCTACACAAAAAAAAATATATAACAAATAATTATGCCCGTTATAGCGGTCATTTACCAAAAAAAAAAAATTCAAAATCACACGCTTTGCACATACAATTATATCGCCTTTTTTCTATAGGGTAGATGAGATATACTCTACAAAATCAATATCGGAATTATCAATTCTTTTCGCGCCTAAAAGAGCTCTTTGAGGACGGACCTTAGTACTCTGTACTTATTTCTAATAACCCGGATCGACTTAATTTCCGTTTATCTTCTTTTTTTTCTGGTAGCACGATTGAATTATCTTATTTACTAAACACTCACGATACACACAATTATTTCACGAACAGCACACTTAATTATAAAGATATATACAATAATATAAAAAGAAATCAATAAATTCCTGAGGTGAAGATGGGCGTACGAAAACTTTACTTTATTCATGAAAAATTTATCAGGATTCTGTACATGAGTACTCTCTGACCTCCAAGGATAATTTATTTAGGGGTGTCTGGCCTACCTTTGATTTGTTCTGTCCTACCACAAACTCCCACGGTCTGCTACTGCACCGGACACATATCGGTTGTTGCTTCCACAGTAGACAAATTGTCGGCTTCCCAACGCAATCGACTCGGCCTCGCCCAGATAACTTCTTGGTTCAAGGATGTGCTCGTCTTCTGGTATAAGGGGTACCTCGCTACAAACTACAATTTGGCCTCCGAGCGTTCTGCACTATTTTCCCTTCCTTCTATAAGACTTTTGCGAGCTTTTTCCTATTCGTCCTTAGGTAAACTTGCCCCTGGCTTCCGAGCGTACTGCACTATTTTATTGCCCTTTATCTTCTTAAAAAAAAACTACCATACAGTACCTTCGACTGTTTCGTTCAAAGACTTTCTTCACTCTCCTTATTTCAAAAATATCTTCACAAATCAGAACTGAGCAAAACATACCGTTTTCCCTCATTTCCCCTGGAAACAATATCTATAATTCCCTCTACTTCTATACATATATATTAGTCCAAAAATTATATATATATATATATTACTACAAAAATGTAGCAGTTTCCTCTTTTTGATCGGGGGAATTTGCCCATAAAAGCGACGTACAGTTTTTGGAATGGCCTCTCCGTTAAGACCTGTTTCCGCATCTCTGGCCGAAGATTAATGTTGCAAGGCTTTGTCTCCTTGCACGTTTGGCATGCTGTGACGTAGTGTTTTACCTGTATGCCCATTTTTGGCCAGTAGAAAAACCTTTTAAGTTTCTCCAACGTTTTCGTTACCCCCCCATGGGCGTTTGTGTGTGCTACGTGAGCATTCTCAATCAAAGGTTGGGTGATGTTGGCCGGAACCCAAAGTTTCAAATGGCTTTCGTCCATCTCTGGGTCTTTTTAAAAATTACTCCATTTTCCACTTTTACATCGGGCAACCTTTCAGCTTTGTTTTTGACGTGCTCGACTAGTTCTAGGTATTCAGCACTCTCAAACTCAGTGGTTTCGAAACCAAGAAGCTCGGTCATATCAAGTTCATCCACAGTTGGAAGTCTGGACAGCATGTCTGCTACGACATTATTTGCACCCCTTCTATGTTCTATTTCAAAGTCAAAAGCCTGTAATTGTAGTGACCATCTGGCTAATCTACCCGTCAAATCCTTCATAGACATCAACCATTTAAGGCTATCGTGGTCAGTTACAATGGTGAATGGCATCATCTCAACATATTGCCGGAACTTTCTGATTGCTATCACGGCAGCCAAGCATTCCTTTTCGGTGACAGTATAACTTCTTTGACATGTTGTCAGTTTTTGGGAATAAAACGCAATCGGATGCTCCTGGTTATTCTCGTCCATTTGGTACAAAACCGCTCCGATGCTTTGATCAGATGCGTCGCATTGGATAAAAAATCTTTTTGAAAAATCGGCATGATGGAGTGGTGCAGACGTTAGGGATTTTTTAAAATTTTCAAAAGCGGTGATTGCTTCAGGAGTCATTTTGAATTTCATCGATTTCTTTAGTGTATCCGTTAAAGGAGCGGCTATTCCGGAAAAGTTTTTTCTAAATCTGCGGTACCAGCCGGCGGTGCCTAAGAAACTACGTACCTCCCTTACTGATTTTGGTGTAGGTATTGCGTGAATTACTTCCACCTTAACTGGGTCGGTTTTAAGCATTCCTCCACCTACAATGAATCCTAAATATTTTAACCGTTGAAAGCAGAATTGTGATTTCGTGAGACCAATGGTTAAATTTGCGCTTTTTAAACACTTAGCGACTTCTTGAAGAAAATTGCGGTGCTTATCAAAATCATTTGATATTATCAATAAGTCGTCCAAATAGGTGAACACATTGTCTTTTAAATGGTGCGGGATAACTTTGTCCATTAACCTGCATAGCCGTTGCGCCGCGTTGCATAGGCCGAATGGCATAACTCTGAACTGATAAAGCGGCCTTCCGGCAACAGTAAACGCCGTGTATGGCCTACTTTCAGGTTCCAATTCTATTTGCCAGAACGCGTATTTCAGGTCGACACTGCTTATAAAGTACGTTTCATCTATTCTGCTTAATATACCCTCAATTTTCTGCAACGGATATGCATCCTTCACTGTTAATTTATTAAATTTTCGCGCATCAAGGCAGAATCTGTTTTTTCCGGGTTTCCTAACCAGTGTTGTCCTATTGCTCCACGGACTATTACTCACTTCTATAACGTTTAATTCTAGCATGTTATCCAATTCCTTAAACGTTATTTCCTGAACAGCGGGTGAGATTGGATAATGTTTTGTCTTTTATGGGCTCTGCACCCTTTATTAATGTTATGGAATGTTTCTCCAAACTCGTTTTTCCTAATCCCTTGCTTTCGTAGGTATCGAATTCTGCTATAACTTCAAGCAATTTTTTTCTCTGTATTTTATCCAAGTTGTGGAGTTCTAATTTATGTTCTGTCCTATTATCAAGAAAATCTTCCACAACCTTATCCACATTTAACTCACTTACACCTACTACTTCAGGAGCCAAGTTAAACAGACGCTAAAAATTGATGCCTAAATATAAAGGCTGTTCCAAATCCGGACACAGATACAAGACAATGTCCCTTTTTTGGTCCCTCTATCCCATGGATACATTTATCCTGCCCAATACTCTGTACGGTTTTCCACTGGCAGTCTTCACATTAGAGAATACCGGTGTCATCTTCAAATGTAACTCCTCTACCATTTCTCTACAGTCTCTTCCTAACACACTCACTGACGCTCCACTATCCAGTAACTCTAAGATTTTCTTACCTTCCACTTCAACTTCTACAAAAATTCTATTATCACCCTCCATCCGATTTAGTGCCTCCACCAGGAGTCTCCTTTCACCGCGTTTTCGACTACTTCGTTCCCTAATTTTCACGATGCGCTTACTCGGTGGTTTGTTACATTCTTCCGTATTAAATATTCGGGATCGAATTTTCCGGTAATGCTTCTCCCTCATTTCTAGTGGCATAAAGTGTCTTTCATTCGCAAACTTCTGTAAGGATGTTTCTGTTAGTGTTTGGCAATGGCGGTTTAGTATATTATTATTTATGTTTATTTCTCCATGTTGGGGTTTCTTGATGCTGTTGGACGTAGGCCCCCACTCACTTCTACGCCCTTCCCACCGTTTCCCTTTAGACAATCTGGCCATTTTTGCGCAATGACGTCTGGCTTGCCGCATCTGTAGCAAAACAAATTTCTCTCTGGAGCGTTGCAATCTCTGAATCCGTGTCCTGGTTTCTTGCAGTTCCAGCATGTTAAGGTTTCTTTTCGGCGTCCCATTTTAATCGCTGCTACTTCTTTGACTCGTTCGTCGCCATTTTCAAAATTATCGTAGCCTACCTCATTCACGCTTCTAATCGTTCGCTGTGGAGGCATACTTCTCATATCTCTTCTCGGGAAATTTTTTTCGGCTTCAGTACACTTACTTCTTAATTGCTCCACGGACGAAACGGATATGGGATAAACGATTCTAGCAAGATTTTCTCTAAGGTTTCTCTTCAATATTTTGATAATATCAAACTCCGGGATATGTTGTACCAAGCGTGAGCGAAGTTTTCGCATGGCGTGAAAAAATCCATCTAAAGTTTCACCTGGCATTTGCTTTCTCTCCTCTAAATCTCTCATTATCTCAAAGTTTGATATATTGGTACGATATTGGTTAATTAATTCAAATTTCAGAGTAGGCCAGTCCGGTATGCGATGTGTGCGAATTAGGAGCCAGTACCACTCCTGGGCTGCCCCGGTCACTAATATGTGGAAATCTCTCATAACTTCATCCCAACTGATGCCGTAGTGAGCCTGGAGCCGTTTGTCAACACGTATATTACACTTTCCCGTCTGTCCATTAGTAATACTAGGTGCCGATTGTGTGGCCGTGCTAAACCTGTTCATATTATCAGGCTCACGGTTTGAGGCACGAAAGGCTTCATTCGGTGAGTGATTAGATTGCTGTTGAAAGTGTTGATTCTGCTGTACTTCCACGTGGTTTACCGAATATTGTCTTCCCTGGGTCACTTCTTGATAGGTATTCCAATTTCTGTTCATATTATCCATTCTAGTAGGCGGTTGCCCTATGGACCACTGTGTTCCAGACCCCGCCCTTGACATTTCTCGGACTAGGTTAGACAACTCACATACCGATTTTATTAGTTCGCTGACGTCGTTATGCACTACTTTCTTCACTTTATCCTCTAACGCTCTCTGCACCTTGAGTGTCGGCTGCTTCTTCCACAATTTCCGGGTTCATCTCGGCGCTCGTTGATGGGCCTTTCTCGGCTATTTCCGCACCAGCAGTTGCCATACCGATCGTATCTCTCGGCGGTAAAGTACCCCTGTTTATTGTACCTGACAGGTCTATAAAATTACCACCCTCTGTTGCCATATTTGGTTCACTATTGCCAACTCGTCGCTGTTTGGTCTGAATTTCCACGGACTGATTAAAGTTAACTTGTTGCCTAGTACGCTTTCTCTTTCCCTGATCACTGTTTACTCCTTTCATCTCCCGTAGAAATACGTAGATAAAATCCTCACCACTTTGTGAAGATCAGCTCTATGGGAACAAACTAACAACTAAAATCGGTATTCAGAACAAGTATGACAAAACCAAAAAAAACTAATACGCAAAAAAAACGAAAACTATTGGATAAGCGAATCGACTGGAGGAATGACTGACGTGTAACCCCAGTAAAGCAATCTATGAAAGCTGTGACCACTGATAAACAAATCAAATATTATCGGCGAAATTTAGCTTTTTAATGAAGTACTTAAAATTCTGACGAATTACTTTAAAAAAAGAAAAAAAATGGATGGTTAAATAAATATAATTGATTAATAAAAAAACCCAAGTGCATGCAATTTAAACAAAAGAAATATTGAAATAATAATAAAAGGGAGTATTAAAAAAAAAATAATATAAATAAAGTACAATAATAAAATAAATAAATACAATAAGGTAACAAATAACTCAATGAAAAAAATAAAAAAAAACTATAATAACTTTAAAGCTGACGAACAATTAAAAATCAACTTCAACCCCAACAATTCAATATCTATAACAAACTGATTATTTTCTTTTTTTCTTCTTCTTCACAAATTCAATATAATATTCGCAGGGATTGTTGTTATCAGAGGCGGTCTGACGGTTGTTATATCCAATCCTCCGCCTAGGAGCTGTTCTAACGTTTCCCATATTCATTATTACTCAAAAAAAAGGTATATATGATGTCTCTTACATACAAACAGTTTTGCCTCTTCTCTCCACTTATCCCTACTGATAATACGGAGGGGCCATTCAGTATCATATTCTCGACACGACGGACCTCTGGCCTCTGGTCCGAGCGGCTGTCGATATCTTACCCTGCATCACAAACAAAACTTCAAGCTGAAACTAATTTTTACAAAAATAGGGTAGTTCTCAACCCTTTCACTAATGCCGGGGCGTAATAGACATAAAAAAAAAGAAAAAATTATTCTTACAACAAAATCACTACTCATAAAACAAAAGGAAAACATTCACAACAGAGAGGTTGGTGTTAACCTCTGATTGCCCCTACCCTACCGTGGCCAACAAATAACAAATTATAACAAATTTATTTATATTAAACAAGGAAAACCAAACAATTGAGATAATTATTTTTTTTGTCTCCTTTCCTATTAACAAAAAATATTTATGCTACACAAAAAAAAATATATAACAAATAATTATGCCCGTTATAGCGGTCATTTACCAAAAAAAAAAATTCAAAATCACACGCTTTGCACATACAATTATATCGCCTTTTTTCTATAGGGTAGATGAGATATACTCTACAAAATCAATATCGGAATTATCAATTCTTTTCGCGCCTAAAAGAGCTCTTTGAGGACGGACCTTAGTACTCTGTACTTATTTCTAATAACCCGGATCGACTTAATTTCCGTTTATCTTCTTTTTTTTCTGGTAGCACGATTGAATTATCTTATTTACTAAACACTCACGATACACACAATTATTTCACGAACAGCACACTTAATTATAAAGATATATACAATAATATAAAAAGAAATCAATAAATTCCTGAGGTGAAGATGGGCGTACGAAAACTTTACTTTATTCATGAAAAATTTATCAGGATTCTGTACATGAGTACTCTCTGACCTCCAAGGATAATTTATTTAGGGGTGTCTGGCCTACCTTTGATTTGTTCTGTCCTACCACAAACTCCCACGGTCTGCTACTGCACCGGACACATATCGGTTGTTGCTTCCACAGTAGACAAATTGTCGGCTTCCCAACGCAATCGACTCGGCCTCGCCCAGATAACTTCTTGGTTCAAGGATGTGCTCGTCTTCTGGTATAAGGGGTACCTCGCTACAAACTACAATTTGGCCTCCGAGCGTTCTGCACTATTTTCCCTTCCTTCTATAAGACTTTTTCGAGCTTTTTCCTATTCGTCCTTAGGTAAACTTGCCCCTGGCTTCCGAGCGTACTGCACTATTTTATTGCCCTTTATCTTCTTAAAAAAAGCTACCATACAGTACCTTCGACTGTTTCGTTCAAAGACTTTCTTCACTCTCCTTATTTCAAAAATATCTTCACAAATCAGAACTGAGCAAAACATACCGTTTTCCCTCATTTCCCCTGGAAACAATATCTATAATTCCCTCTACTTCTATACATATATATTAGTCCAAAAATTATATATATATATATATTACTACAAAAATGTAGCAGTTTCCTCTTTCTGATCGGGGGAATTTGCCCATAAAAGCGACGTACAGTTTTTGGAATGGCCTCTCCGTTAAGACCTGTTTCCGCATCTCTGGCCGAAGATTAATGTTGCAAGGCTTTGTCTCCTTGCACGTTTGGCATGCTGTGACGTAGTGTTTTACCTGTACGCCCATTTTTGGCCAGTAGAAAAACCTTTTAAGTTTCTCCAACGTTTTCGTTACCCCCCCATGGGCGTTTGTGTGTGCTACGTGAGCATTCTCAATCAAAGGTTGGGTGATGTTGGCCGGAACCCAAAGTTTCAAATGGCTTTCGTCCATCTCTGGGTCTTTTTAAAAATTACTCCATTTTCCACTTTTACATCGGGCAACCTTTCAGCTTTGTTTTTGACGTGCTCGACTAGTTCTAGGTATTCAGCACTCTCAAACTCAGTGGTTTCGAAACCAAGAAGCTCGGTCATATCAAGTTCATCCACAGTTGGAAGTCTGGACAGCATGTCTGCTACGACATTATTTGCACCCCTTCTATGTTCTATTTCAAAGTCAAAAGCCTGTAATTGTAGTGACCATCTGGCTAATCTACCCGTCAAATCCTTCATAGACATCAACCATTTAAGGCTATCGTGGTGAGTTACAATGGTGAATGGCATCATCTCAACATATTGCCGGAACTTTCTGATTGCTATCACGGCAGCCAAGCATTCCTTTTCGGTGACAGTATAACTTCTTTGACATGTTGTCAGTTTTTGGGAATAAAACGCAATCGGATGCTCCTGGTTATTCTCGTCCATTTGGTACAAAACCGCTCCGATGCTTTGATCAGATGCGTCGCATTGGATAAAAAATCTTTTTGAAAAATCGGCATGATGGAGTGGTGCAGACGTTAGGGATTTTTTAAAATTGTCAAAAGCGGTGATTGCTTCAGGAGTCATTTTGAATTTCATCGATTTCTTTAGTGTATCCGTTAAAGGAGCGGCTATTCCGGAAAAGTTTTTTCTAAATCTGCGGTACCAGCCGGCGGTGCCTAAGAAACTACGTACCTCCCTTACTGATTTTGGTGTAGGTATTGCGTGAATTACTTCCACCTTAACTGGGTCGGTTTTAAGCATTCCTCCACCTACAATGAATCCTAAATATTTTAACCGTTGAAAGCAGAATTGTGATTTCGTGAGACCAATGGTTAAATTTGCGCTTTTTAAACACTTAGCGACTTCTTGAAGAAAATTGCGGTGCTTATCAAAATCATTTGATATTATCAATAAGTCGTCCAAATAGGTGAACACATTGTCTTTTAAATGGTGCGGGATAACTTTGTCCATTAACCTGCATAGCCGTTGCGCCGCGTTGCATAGGCCGAATGGCATAACTCTGAACTGATAAAGCGGCCTTCCGGCAACAGTAAACGCCGTGTATGGCCTACTTTCAGGTTCCAATTCTATTTGCCAGAACGCGTATTTCAGGTCGACACTGCTTATAAAGTACGTTTCATCTATTCTGCTTAATATACCCTCAATTTTCTGCAACGGATATGCATCCTTCACTGTTAATTTATTAAATTTTCGCGCATCAAGGCAGAATCTGTTTTTTCCGGGTTTCCTAACCAGTGTTGTCCTATTGCTCCACGGACTATTACTCACTTCTATAACGTTTAATTCTAGCATGTTATCCAATTCCTTAAACGTTATTTCCTGAACAGCGGGTGAGATTGGATAATGTTTTGTCTTTTATGGGCTCTGCACCCTTTATTAATGTTATGGAATGTTCTCCAAACTCGTTTTTCCTAATCCCTTGCTTTCGTAGGTATCGAATTCTGTTATACCTTCAAGCAATTTTTTTCTCTGTATTTTATCCAAGTTGTGGAGTTCTAATTTATGTTCTGTCCTATTATCAAGAAAATCTTCCACAACCTTATCCACATTTAACTCACTTACACCTACTACTTCAGGAGCCAAGTTAAACAGACGCTAAAAATTGATGCCTAAATATAAAGGCTGTTCCAAATCCGGACACAGATACAAGACAATGTCCCTTTTTTGGTCCCTCTATCCCATGGATACATTTATCCTGCCCAATACTCTGTACGGTTTTCCACTGGCAGTCTTCACATTAGAGAATACCGGTGTCATCTTCAAATGTAACTCCTCTACCATTTCTCTACAGTCTCTTCCTAACACACTCACTGACGCTCCACTATCCAGTAACTCTGAGATTTTCTTACCTTCCACTTCCACTTCTACAAAAATTCTATTATCAGCCTCCATCCGATTTAGTGTCTCCACCAGGAGTCTCCTTTCACCGCGTTTTCGACTACTTCGTTCCCTAATTTTCACGATGCGCTTACTCGGTGGTTTGTTACATTCTTCCGTATTAAATATTCGGGATCGAATTTTCCGGTAATGCTTCTCCCTCATTTCTAGTGGCATAAGGTGTCTTTCATTCGCAAACTTCTGTAAGGATGTTTCTGTTAGTGTTTGGCAATGGCGGTTTAGTATATTATTATTTATGTTTATTTCTCCATGTTGGGGTTTCTTGATGCTGTTGGATGTAGGGCCCCACTCACTTCTACGCCCTTCCCACCGTTTCCCTTTAGACAATCTGGGCATTTTTGCGCAATGACGCCTGGCTTGCCGCATCTGTAGCAAAACAAATTTCTCTCTGGAGCGTTGCAATCTCTGAATCCGTGTCCTGGTTTCTTGCAGTTCCAGCATGTTAAGGTTTCTTTTCGGCGTCCCATTTTAATCGCTGCTACTTCTTTGACTCGTTCGTCGCCATTTTCAAAATTATCGTAGCCTACCTCATTCACGCTTCTAATCGTTCGCTGTGGAGGCATACTTCTCATATCTCTTCTCGGGAAATTTTTTTCGGCTTCAGTACACTTACTTCTTAATTGCTCCACGGACGAAACGGATATGGGATAAACGATTCTAGCAAGATTTTCTCTAAGGTTTCTCTTCAATATTTTGATAATATCAAACTCCGGGATATGTTGTACCAAGCGTGAGCGAAGTTTTCGCATGGCGTGAAAAAATCCATCTAAAGTTTCACCTGGCATTTGCTTTCTCTCCTCTAAATCTCTCATTATCTCAAAGTTTGATATATTGGTACGATATTGGTTAATTAATTCAAATTTCAGAGTAGGCCAGTCCGGTATGCGATGTGTGCGAATTAGGAGCCAGTACCACTCCTGGGCTGCCCCGGTCACTAATATGTGGAAATCTCTCATAACTTCATCCCAACTGATGCCGTAGTGAGCCTGGAGCCGTTTGTCAACACGTATATTACACTTTCCCGTCTGTCCATTAGTAATACTAGGTGCCGATTGTGTGGCCGTGCTAAACCTGTTCATATTATCAGGCTCACGGTTTGAGGCACGAAAGGCTTCATTCGGTGAGTGATTAGATTGCTGTTGAAAGTGTTGATTCTGCTGTACTTCCACGTGGTTTACCGAATATTGTCTTCCCTGGGTCACTTCTTGATAGGTATTCCAATTTCTGTTCATATTATCCATTCTAGTAGGCGGTTGCCCTATGGACCACTGTGTTCCAGACCCCGCCCTTGACATTTCTCGGACTAGGTTAGACAACTGACATACCGATTTTATTAGTTCGCTGACGTCGTTATGCACTACTTTCTTCACTTTATCCTCTAACGCTCTCTGCACCTTGAGTGTCGGCTGCTTCTTCCACAATTTCCGGGTTCATCTCGGCGCTCGTTGATGGGCCTTTCTCGGCTATTTCCGCACCAGCAGTTGCCATACCGATCGTATCTCTCGGCGGTAAAGTACCCCTGTTTATTGTACCTGACAGGTCTATAAAATTACCACCCTCTGTTGCCATATTTGGTTCACTATTGCCAACTCGTCGCTGTTTGGTCTGAATTTCCACGGACTGATTAAAGTTAACTTGTTGCCTAGTACGCTTTCTCTTTCCCTGATCACTGTTTACTCCTTTCATCTCCCGTAGAAATACGTAGATAAAATCCTCACCACTTTGTGAAGATCAGCTCTATGGGAACAAACTAACAACTAAAATCGGTATTCAGAACAAGTATGACAAAACCAAAAAAAACTAATACGCAAAAAAAACGAAAACTATTGGATAAGCGAATCGACTGGAGGAATGACTGACGTGTAACCCCAGTAAAGCAATCTATGAAAGCTGTGACCACTGATAAACAAATCAAATATTATCGGCGAAATTTAGCTTTTTAATGAAGTACTTAAAATTCTGACGAATTACTTTAAAAAAAGAAAAAAAATGGATGGTTAAATAAATATAATTGATTAATAAAAAAAATTAAGTGCATGCAATTTAAACAAAAGAAATATTGAAATAATAATAAAAGGGAGTATTAAAAAAAAATAATATAAATAAAGTACAATAATAAAATAAATAAATACAATAAGGTAACAAATAACTCAATGAAAAAAAAAAAAACTATAATAACTTTAAAGCTGACGAACAATTAAAAATCAACTTCAACCCCAACAATTCAATATCTATAACAAACTGATTATTTTCTTTTTTTCTTCTTCTTCACAAATTCAATATAATATTCGCAGGGATTGTTGTTATCAGAGGCGGTCTGACGGTTGTTATATCCAATCCTCCGCCTAGGAGCTGTTCTAACGTTTCCCATATTCATTATTACTCAAAAAAAAGGTATATATGATGTCTCTTACATACAAACAGTTTTGCCTCTTCTCTCCACTTATCCCTACTGATAATACGGAGGGGCCATTCAGTATCATATTCTCGACACGACGGACCTCTGGCCTCTGGTCCGAGCGGCTGTCGATATCTTACCCTGCATCACAAACAAAACTTCAAGCTGAAACTAATTTTTACAAAAATAGGGTAGTTCTCAACCCTTTCACTAATGCCGGGGCGTAATAGACATAAAAAAAAAGAAAAAATTATTCTTACAACAAAATCACTACTCATAAAACAAAAGGAAAACATTCACAACAGAGAGGTTGGTGTTAACCTCTGATTGCCCCTACCCTACCGTGGCCAACAAATAACAAATTATAACAAATTTATTTATATTAAACAAGGAAAACCAAACAATTGAGATAATTATTTTTTTTGTCTCCTTTCCTATTAACAAAAAATATTTATGCTACACAAAAAAAAATATATAACAAATAATTATGCCCGTTATAGCGGTCATTTACCAAAAAAAAAAAAATTCAAAATCACACGCTTTGCACATACAATTATATCGCCTTTTTTCTATAGGGTAGATGAGATATACTCTACAAAATCAATATCGGAATTATCAATTCTTTTCGCGCCTAAAAGAGCTCTTTGAGGACGGACCTTAGTACTCTGTACTTATTTCTAATAACCCGGATCGACTTAATTTCCGTTTATCTTCTTTTTTTTCTGGTAGCACGATTGAATTATCTTATTTACTAAACACTCACGATACACACAATTATTTCACGAACAGCACACTTAATTATAAAGATATATACAATAATATAAAAAGAAATCAATAAATTCCTGAGGTGAAGATGGGCGTACGAAAACTTTACTTTATTCATGAAAAATTTATCAGGATTCTGTACATGAGTACTCTCTGACCTCCAAGGATAATTTATTTAGGGGTGTCTGGCCTACCTTTGATTTGTTCTGTCCTACCACAAACTCCCACGGTCTGCTACTGCACCGGACACATATCGGTTGTTGCTTCCACAGTCACTTCTTGATAGGTATTCCAATTTCTGTTCATATTATCCATTCTAGTAGGCGGTTGCCCTATGGACCACTGTGTTCCAGACCCCGCCCTTGACATTTCCCGGACTAGGTTAGACAACTCACATACCGATTTTTTTAGTTCGCTGACGTCGTTATGCACTATTTTCTGCACTTTATCCTCTAACGTTCAATGCACCATGAGTGTCTCTTCGGCTACTTCTTCCACAAAACTTCAAGCTGAAACTAATTTTTACAAAAATAGGGTAGTTCTCAACCCTTTCACTAATGCAGGGGCGTAATAGACATAAAAAAAAGAAAAAATTATTCTTACAACAAAATCACTACTCATAAAACAAAAGGAAAACATTCACAACAGAGAGGTTGGTGTTAACCTCTGATTGCCCCTACCCTACCGTGGCCAACAAATAACAAATTATAACAAATTTATTTATATTAAACAAGCAAAACCAAACAATTGAGATAATTATTTTTTTTGTCTCCTTTCCTATTAAACAAAAAATATTTATGCTACACAAAAAAAAATATATAACAAATAATTATGCCCGTTATAGCGGTCATTTACCAAAAAAAAAAAAATCGAAATCACACGCTTTGCACATACAATTATATCGCTTTTTTTGTATAGGGTAGATGAGATATACTCTACAAAATCAATATCGGAATTATCAATTCTTTTCGCGCCTAAAAGAGCTCTTTGAGGACGGACCTTAGTAGTCTGTACTAGCAAATTTGGCTTACTTCGCGTCTACTCGCCCTATAGTGCGATATATTTATATTCACAGTCTCCCTTTTCTTATTTCTATTAACCCGGATCGACTTAATTTCCGTTTATCTTCTTTTTTTTTCTGGTAGCACGATTGAATTATCTTATTTACTAAACACTTACGATACACACAATTATTTCACGAACAGCACACTTAATTATAAAGATATATACAATAATATAAAAAGAAATCAATAAATTCCTGAGGTGAAGATGGGCGTACGAATACTTTACTTTATTCATGAAAAATTTATCAGGATTCTGTACATGAGTACTCTCTGACCTCCAAGGATAATTTATTTAGGGGTGTCTGGCCTACCTTTGATTTGTTCTGTCCTACCACAAACTCCCACGGTCTGCTACTGCACCGGACACATATCGGTTGTTGCTTCCACAGTAGACAAATTGTCGGCTTCCCAACGCAATCGACTCGGCCTCGCCCAGATAACTTCTTGGTTCAAGGATGTGCTCGTCTTCTGGTATAAGGGGTACCTCGCTTCAAACTACAATTTGGCCTCCGAGCGTACTGCACTATTTTCCCTTCCTTCTATAAGACTTTTTCGAGCTTTTTCCTATTCCTCCTTAGGTAAACTTGCCCCTGGCTTCCGAGCGTACTGCACTATTTTATTGCACTTTATCTTCTTAAAAAAAAACTACCGTACAGTACCTTCGACTGTTTCGTTCAAAGACTTTCTTCACTCTCCTTATTTCAAAAATATCTTCACAAATCAGAACTGAGAAAAACATACCGTTTTCCCTCATTTCCCCTGGAAACAATATCTATAATTCCCGCTACTTCTATACATATATATTAGTCCATGTATTAATATATATATATATACAGAAATACCTCTACGTTGCTAAATGTGTGTCCATTCGCCTATATGTTATAAATTCCTTCCCGTTAATACCCGTATTATATCCATTTTGCTACTCATACCTAATCCATACCCTCTGTCCCCCGGTAAAAACATATCCACATACCACCACGATACCAGGGTAACAGCATTTCAGCAAGCACCGTATCCCATTCATACACAACAATAATTGTCTCCGCTTTTGAAACAAACCGCTAATAATTTCATAATTACGCAAAAATCATAGCGTTACCAATCACATGCCCTATTAAAATTAAACACATTCAACACACACACACAACCCTACATAATCATTCACAACTGACAGAGAAAAACGAGAAAAGAAATAGAACGCATAACATGTGGTGTGCATAATCAGAAATCAATCATTCCATCAACAGGTATGGAAAGGAGCAGGAAAGTTCAGGACATTCGATCAGGTTACGGTCTGTACAGTTCCATTTCACCATATCCCATTAAAAACTTTCATTTTCCAGCGATTCCACACAATCAGCAACTCCGTGTCATATTCCCCCGCAACAAAACTCCGTTGTCGGCGACCATGGTCAGACGAGAACGGTGTGCGGTCTGCAGAATCTCCTACTTCGAAACGCGGGGAACTCCCACAACCTGATATCCAAGCAGGGCCTGACGCAAGATACAAAAATCACCGCCCAAGTCATCCCATGCTTGCCAAAAAAAATCTATTACCTTACACCTATCCACACGTGTCAACTGTGTCATCGCCAAAAATCTACCCCCGTTCAATCAGCCAGTGCGATATGTATTCACTACCCATTCGATCAGTCCATTCATAACCCCGATAATGTAGGACAGAATTTCCGCACGGAAATTTTACGGGAAGTAATTCAAATCCTATCAACCTCAAGTCGCCTTACTTTGTTCCTTTCTCTTCTCTCTTTCTCCCACAACCAGGTTATATGCAGACTCGCTCCTCTTGCACCTAATCTAAAATTCTGCCTTTAAAGTACAAAAAAAAAATGTTCATACGAGGAATATTGGACACTACACTCTACTCTAGCATCACTCAACAATTTCAGACACACTGTAAGTACTAATATTGCACAGTCCGTGATTAAATTCTTATATCCTTTGAGTGATACGCGCCCAATGGTTTACACTGCAGAGTCTCCAACTCGTACATGTTATTGCCAATTGGACGAACCACCCGACATTTCAAAAATTTGCGACAAAATTTCGAGTTGTAATTTTTACCAAAATTACTCGGCATCGTGTTACGGCGATAAACCTTCTATCCAGGTAAAAAGCAAACATTCCGGGCACCCTTGTTATAACGCTCCGCGCACCTTTCGTATGTCTTCTTCAGATTTTCCTTAATTTTTTCGCTCAGGCTTTCCATTTTCTCTGTTTTGTCCAGCTGTGAGATTTCGTGATCTGAAAGAGATTGCAATTTTCTGCTTAGTTGATAATCTGCACCGCTGGTATACAAGTGATAGCCAAATAGTGCAAAGAACGGTGTGACACCTGTCGCGGCATGTACCGACGTTCTCAGCGCACACTCAATTTCGGATAAATACATGTCCCAATCCCTGTGATCATTTCCAAATACGCCCGTATAGCGGATAAAACAGATTGATTTACTTTTTCACTGGCGTTACTCTGTGGCGAATACACAGCCGTTTTCACATGTTTAATCCGATACGATGTTATTAAATTTTGAAAACTCCTTGATATGAACTGGCTACCGTTGTCGCTATGAATGATTTCCGGTACTCCGAATTTATGAAAAATTTATTTTACGAGAAAGTTTATTACATTGCTGGCAGTGGCTTCTTTCAAAAATTGGTAAATTGTAAATTTTGTAAAATGGTCAACTACTACAAAAATGTAGCAGTTTCCTCTTTTTGATCGGGGGTATTTGCCCATAAAATCGACATACAGTTTTTGGAATGGCCTCTCCGTTAAAACCTGTTTCCCCATCTCTGGCCGAAGATTAATGTTGCAAGGCTTTGTCTCCTTGCACGTTTGGCGTGCTGTGACGTAGTGTTTTACCTGTATGCCCATTTTTGGCCAGTAGAAAAACCTTTTAAGTTTCTCCATCGTTTTCGTTACCCCCCCCATGGGCGTTTGTGTGTGCTACGTGAGCATTCTCAATCAAAGGTTGGGTGATGTTGGCCGGAACCCAAAGTGTCAAATGGCTTTCGTCCATCTCTGGGTCTTTTTAAAAATTACTCCATTTTCCACTTTTACATCGGGCAACCTTTCAGCTTTGTTTTTGACGTGCTCTACTAGTTCTAGGTATTCAGCAACCTCAAACTCAGTGGTTTCGAAACCAAGAAGCTCGGTCATATCAAGTTCATCCACAGTTGGAAGTCTGGACAGCATGTCTGCTACAAACATTATTTGCACCCCTTCTATGTTCTATTTCAAAGTCGAAAGCCTGTAATTGTAGTGACCATCGGGCTAATATACCCGTCAAATCCTTCATAGACATCAACCATTTAAGGCTAGCGTGGTCAGTTACAATGGTGAATGGCATCATCTCAACATATTGCCGGAACTTTCTGATTGCTATCACGGCAGCCAAGCATTCCTTTTCGGTGACAGTATAACTTCTTTGACATGTTGTCAGTTTTTGGGAATAAAACGCAATCGGATGCTCCTGGTTATTCTCGTCCATTTGGTACAAAACCGCTCCGATGCCATGATCAGATGCGTCGCATTGGATAAAAAATCTTTTTGAAAAATCGGCATGATGGAGTGGTGCAGACGTTAGGGATTTTTTTAAATTTTCAAAAGCGGTGATTGCTTCAGGAGTCATTTTGAATTTCATCGATTTCTTTAGTGTATCCGTTAAAGGAGCGGCTATTCCGGAAAAGTTTTTTCTAAATCTGCGGTACCAGCCGGCGGTGCCTAAGAAACTACGTACCTCCCTTACTGATTTTGGTGTAGGTATTGCGGGAATTACTTCCACCTTAACTGGGTCGGTTTTAAGCATTCCTCCACCTACGATGAATCCTAAATATTTTAACCGTTGAAAGCAGAATTGTGATTTCGTGAGACCAATGGTTAAATTTGCGCTTTTTAAACACTTAGCGACTTCTTGAAGTAAATTGCGGTGCTTATCAAAATCATTTGATATTATCAATAAGTCGTCCAAATAGGTGAACACATTGTCTTTTAAATGGTGCGGGATGACTTTGTCCATTAACCTGCATAGCCGTTGCGCCGCGTTGCATAGGCCGAATGGCATAACTCTGAACTGATAAAGCGGCCTTCCGGCAACAGTAAACGCCGTGTATGGCCTACTTTCAGGTTCCAATTCTATTTGCCAGAACGCGTATTTCAGGTCGACACTGCTTATAAAGTACGTTTCATCTATTCTGCTTAATATAACCTAAATTTTCTGCAACGGATATGCATCCTTCACTGTTAATTTATTCAATTTTCGCGCATCAAGGCAGAATCTGTTTTTTCCGGGTTTCCTAACCAGTGTTGTCCTATTGCTCCACGGACTATTACTCACTTCTATAACGTTTAATTCTAGCATGTTATCCAATTCCTTAAACGTTATTTCCTGAACAGCGGGTGAGATTGGGTAATGTTTGTCTTTTATGGGCTCTGCACCCTTTATTAATGTTATGGAATGTTTCTCCAAACTCGTTTTTCCTAATCCCTTGCTTTCGTAGGTATCGAATTCTGCTATAACTTCAAGCAATTTTTTTCTCTGTATTTTATCCAAGTTGTGGGGTTCTAATTTATGTTCTGTCCTATTATCAAGAAAATCTTCCACAACCTTATCCACATTTAACTCACTTACACCTACTACTTCAGGAGCCAAGTTAAACAAACGCTAAAAATTTATGCCTAAATATAAAGGCTGTTCCAAATCCGGACACAGATACAAGACAATGTCCCTTTTTTGGTCCCTCTATCCCATGGATACATTTATCCTGCCCAATACTCTGTACGGTTTTCCACTGGCAGTCTTCACATTAGAGAATACCGGTGTCATCTTCAAATGTAACTCCTCTACCATTTCTCTACAGTCTCTTCCTAACACACTCACTGACGCTCCACTATCCAGTAACTCTAAGATTTTCTTACCTTCCACTTCCACTTCTACAAAAATTCTATTATCACCCTCCATCCGATTTAGTGCCTCCACCAGGAGTCTCCTTTCACCGCGTTTTCGACTACTTCGTTCCCTAATTTTCACGATGCGCTTACTCGGTGGTTTGTTACATTCTTCCGTATTAAATATTCGGGATCGAATTTTCCGGTAATGCTTCTCCCTCATTTCTAGTGGCATAAGGTGTCTTTCATTCGCAAACTTCTGTAAGGATGTTTCTTTTAGTGTTTGGCAATGGCGGTTTAGTATATTATTATTTATGTTTATTTCTCCATGTTGGGGTTTCTTGATGCTGTTGGACGTAGGCCCCCACTCACTTCTACGCCCTTCCCACCGTTTCCCTTTAGACAATCTGGGCATTTTTGCGCAATGACGTCTGGCTTGCCGCATCTGTAGCAAAACAAATTTCTCTCTGGAGCGTTGCAATCTCTGAATCCGTGTCCTGGTTTCTTGCAGTTCCAGCATGTTAAGGTTTCTTTTCGGCGTCCCATTTTAATCGCTGCTACTTCTTCGACTCGTTCGTCGCCATTTTCAAAATTATCGTAGCCTACCTCATTCACGCTTCTAATCGTTCGCTGTGGAGGCATACTTCTCATATCTCTTCTCGGGAAATTTTTTTCGGCTTCAGTACACTTACTTCTTAATTGCTCCACGGACGAAACGGATATGGGATAAACGATTCTAGCAAGATTTTCTCTAAGGTTTCTCTTCAATATTTTGATCATATCAAACTCCGGAATATGTTGTACCAAGCGTGAGCGAAGTTTTCGCATGGCGTGAAAAAATCCATCTAAAGTTTCACCTGGCATTTGCTTTCTCTCCACTAAATCTCTCATTATCTCAAAGTTTGATATATTGGTACGATATTGGTTAATTAATTAAAATTTCAGAGTAGGCCAGTCCGATATGCGATGTGTGCGAATTAGGAGCCAGTACCACTCCTGGGCTGCCCCGGTCACTAATATGTGGAAATCTCTCATAACTTCATCCCAACTGATGCCGTAGTGAGCCTGGAGCCGTTTGTCAACACGTATATTACACTTTCCCGTGTGTCCATTAGTAATACTAGGTGCCGATTGTGTGGCCGTGCTAAACCTGTTCATATTATCAGGCTCACGGTTTGAGGCATGAAAGGCTTCATTCGGTGAGTGATTAGATTGCTGTTGAAAGTGTTGATTCTGCTGTACTTCCACGTGGTTTACCGAATATTGTCTTCCCTGGGTCACTTCTTGATAGGTATTCCAATTTCTGTTCATATTATCCATTCTAGTAGGCGGTTGCCCTATGGACCACTGTGTTCCAGACCCCGCCTTTGACATTTCTCGGACTAGGTTAGACAACTCACATACCGATTTTTTTAGTTCGCTGACGTCGTTATGCACTATTTTCTGCACTTTATCCTCTAACGTTCAATGCACCATGAGTGTCTCTTAGGCTACTTCTTCCACAATTTCCGGGTTCATCTCGGCGCTCGTTGATGGGGCTTTCTCGGCTATTTCCGCACCAGCAGTTGCCATACCGATCGTATCTCTCGGCGGTAAAGTACCCCTATTTATTGTACCTGACAGGTCTATAAAATTACCACCCTCTGTTGCCATATTTGGTTCACTATTGCCAACTCGTCGCTGTTTGGTCTGAATTTCCACGGACTGATTAAAGTTAACTTGTTGCCTAGTACGCTTTCTGTTTCCCTGATCACTGTTTACTCCTTTCATCTCCCGTAGAAATACGTAGATAAAATCCTCACCACTTTGTGAAGATCAGCTCTATGGGAACAAACTAACAACTAAAATCGGTATTCAGAACAAGTATGACAAAACCAAAAAAAACTAATACGCAAAAAAAACGAAAACTATTGGATAAGCGAATCGACTGGAGGAATAACTGACGTGTAACCCCAGTAAAGCAATCTATGAAAGCTGTGACCACTGATAAACAAATCAACTATTATCGGCGAAATTTAGCTTTTTAATGAAGTACTTAAAATTCTGACGAATTACTTTAAAAAAAGAAAAAAAAATGGATGGTTAAATAAATATAATTGATTAATAAAAAAAATTAAGTGCATGCAATTTAAACAAAAGAAATATTGAAATAATAATAAAAGGGAGTATTAAAAAAAAAATAATATAAATAAAGTACAATAATAAAATAAATAAATACAATAAGGTAACAAATAACTCAATGAAAAAAAAAAAAAAACTATAATAACTTTAAAGCTGACGAACAATTAAAAATCAACTTCAACCCCAACAAATCAATATCAATAACAAACTGATTATATTCTTTTTTTCTTCTTCTTCACAAATTCAATATAATATGGTTGTTATATCCAATCCTCCGCCTAGGAGCTGTTCTAACGTTTCCCATATTCATTATTACTCAAAAAAAAGGTATATATGATGTCTCTTACATACAAACAGTTTTGCCTCTTCTCTCCACTTATCCCTACTGATAATACGGAGGGGCCATTCAGTATCATATTCTCGACACGACGGACCTCTGGCCTCTGGTCCGAGCGGCTGTCGATATCTTACCCTGCATCACAAACAAAACTTCAAGCTGAAACAAATTTTTACAAAAATAGGGTAGTTCTCAACCCTTTCACTAATGCAGGGGCGTAATAGACATAAAAAAAAAGAAAAAATTATTCTTACAACAAAATCACTACTCATAAAACAAAAGGAAAACATTCACAACAGAGAGGTTGGTGTTAACCTCTGATTGCCCCTACCCTACCGTGGCCAACAAATAACAAATTATAAAAAATGTATTTATATTAAACAAGCAAAACCAAACAATTGAGATAATTATTTTTTTTGTCTCCTTTCCTATTAAAAAAAATATTTATGCTACACAAAAAGAAATATATAACAAATAATTATGCCCGTTATAGCGGTCATTTACCAAAAAAAAAAATTTTAAATCACACGCTTCGCACATACAATTATATCGCCTTTTTTCTATAGGGTAGATGAGATATACTCTACAAAATCAATATCGGAATTATCAATTCTTTTCGCGCCTAAAAGAGCTCTTTGAGGACGGACCTTAGTACTCTGTACTAGCAAATTTGGCTTACTTCGCGTCTACTCGCCCTATAGTGCGATATATTTATATTCACAGTCTCCCTTTTCTTATTTCTATTAACCCGGATCGACTTAATTTCCGTTTATCTTCTTTTTTTTTCTGGTAGCACGATTGAATTATCTTATTTACTAAACACTCACGATACACACAATTATTTCACGAACAGCACACTTAATTATAAAGATATATACAATAATATAAAAAGAAATCAATAAATTCCTTAGGTGCAGATGGGCGTACGAATACTTTACTTTATTCATGAAAAATTTATCAGGATTCTGTACATGAGTACTCTCTGACCTCCAAGGATAATTTATTTAGGGGTGTCTGGCCTACCTTTGATTTGTTCTGTCCTACCACAAACTCCCACGGTCTGCTACTGCACCGGACACATATCGGTTGTTGCTTCCACAGTAGACAAATTGTCGGCTTCCCAACGCAATCGACTCGGCCTCGCCCAGATAACTTCTTGGTTCAAGGATGTGCTCGTCTTCTGGTATAAGGGGTACCTCGCTTCAAACTACAATTTGGCCTCCGAGCGTACTGCACTATTTTCCCTTCCTTCTATAAGACTTTTTCGAGCTTTTTCCTATTCCTCCTTAGGTAAACTTGCCCCTGGCTTCCGAGCGTACTGCACTATTTTATTGCACTTTATCTTCTTAAAAAAAAACTACCGTACAGTACCTTCGACTGTTTCGTTCAAAGACTTTCTTCACTCTCCTTATTTCAAAAATATCTTCACAAATCAGAACTGAGAAAAACATACCGTTTTCCCTCATTTCCCCTGGAAACAATATCTATAATTCCCGCTACTTCTATACATATATATTAGTCCATGTATTAATATATATATATATACAGAAATACCTCTACGTTGCTAAATGTGTGTCCATTCGCCTATATGTTATAAATTCCTTCCCGTTAATACCCGTATTATATCCATTTTGCTACTCATACCTAATCCATACCCTCTGTCCCCCGGTAAAAACATATCCACATACCACCACGATACCAGGGTAACAGCATTTCAGCAAGCACCGTATCCCATTCATACACAACAATAATTGTCTCCGCTTTTGAAACAAACCGCTAATAATTTCATAATTACGCAAAAATCATAGCGTTACCAATCACATGCCCTATTAAAATTAAACACATTCAACACACACACACAACCCTACATAATCATTCACAACTGACAGAGAAAAACGAGAAAAGAAATAGAACGCATAACATGTGGTGTGCATAATCAGAAATCAATCATTCCATCAACAGGTATGGAAAGGAGCAGGAAAGTTCAGGACATTCGATCAGGTTACGGTCTGTACAGTTCCATTTCACCATATCCCATTAAAAACTTTCATTTTCCAGCGATTCCACACAATCAGCAACTCCGTGTCATATTCCCCCGCAACAAAACTCCGTTGTCGGCGACCATGGTCAGACGAGAACGGTGTGCGGTCTGCAGAATCTCCTACTTCGAAACGCGGGGAACTCCCACAACCTGATATCCAAGCAGGGCCTGACGCAAGATACAAAAATCACCGCCCAAGTCATCCCATGCTTGCCAAAAAAAATCTATTACCTTACACCTATCCACACGTGTCAACTGTGTCATCGCCAAAAATCTACCCCCGTTCAATCAGCCAGTGCGATATGTATTCACTACCCATTCGATCAGTCCATTCATAACCCCGATAATGTAGGACAGAATTTCCGCACGGAAATTTTACGGGAAGTAATTCAAATCCTATCAACCTCAAGTCGCCTTACTTTGTTCCTTTCTCTTCTCTCTTTCTCCCACAACCAGGTTATATGCAGACTCGCTCCTCTTGCACCTAATCTAAAATTCTGCCTTTAAAGTACAAAAAAAAAATGTTCATACGAGGAATATTGGACACTACACTCTACTCTAGCATCACTCAACAATTTCAGACACACTGTAAGTACTAATATTGCACAGTCCGTGATTAAATTCTTATATCCTTTGAGTGATACGCGCCCAATGGTTTACACTGCAGAGTCTCCAACTCGTACATGTTATTGCCAATTGGACGAACCACCCGACATTTCAAAAATTTGCGACAAAATTTCGAGTTGTAATTTTTACCAAAATTACTCGGCATCGTGTTACGGCGATAAACCTTCTATCCAGGTAAAAAGCAAACATTCCGGGCACCCTTGTTATAACGCTCCGCGCACCTTTCGTATGTCTTCTTCAGATTTTCCTTAATTTTTTCGCTCAGGCTTTCCATTTTCTCTGTTTTGTCCAGCTGTGAGATTTCGTGATCTGAAAGAGATTGCAATTTTCTGCTTAGTTGATAATCTGCACCGCTGGTATACAAGTGATAGCCAAATAGTGCAAAGAACGGTGTGACACCTGTCGCGGCATGTACCGACGTTCTCAGCGCACACTCAATTTCGGATAAATACATGTCCCAATCCCTGTGATCATTTCCAAATACGCCCGTATAGCGGATAAAACAGATTGATTTACTTTTTCACTGGCGTTACTCTGTGGCGAATACACAGCCGTTTTCACATGTTTAATCCGATACGATGTTATTAAATTTTGAAAACTCCTTGATATGAACTGGCTACCGTTGTCGCTATGAATGATTTCCGGTACTCCGAATTTATGAAAAATTTATTTTACGAGAAAGTTTATTACATTGCTGGCAGTGGCTTCTTTCAAAAATTGGTAAATTGTAAATTTTGTAAAATGGTCAACTACTACAAAAATGTAGCAGTTTCCTCTTTTTGATCGGGGGTATTTGCCCATAAAATCGACATACAGTTTTTGGAATGGCCTCTCCGTTAAAACCTGTTTCCCCATCTCTGGCCGAAGATTAATGTTGCAAGGCTTTGTCTCCTTGCACGTTTGGCGTGCTGTGACGTAGTGTTTTACCTGTATGCCCATTTTTGGCCAGTAGAAAAACCTTTTAAGTTTCTCCATCGTTTTCGTTACCCCCCCCATGGGCGTTTGTGTGTGCTACGTGAGCATTCTCAATCAAAGGTTGGGTGATGTTGGCCGGAACCCAAAGTGTCAAATGGCTTTCGTCCATCTCTGGGTCTTTTTAAAAATTACTCCATTTTCCACTTTTACATCGGGCAACCTTTCAGCTTTGTTTTTGACGTGCTCTACTAGTTCTAGGTATTCAGCAACCTCAAACTCAGTGGTTTCGAAACCAAGAAGCTCGGTCATATCAAGTTCATCCACAGTTGGAAGTCTGGACAGCATGTCTGCTACAAACATTATTTGCACCCCTTCTATGTTCTATTTCAAAGTCGAAAGCCTGTAATTGTAGTGACCATCGGGCTAATATACCCGTCAAATCCTTCATAGACATCAACCATTTAAGGCTAGCGTGGTCAGTTACAATGGTGAATGGCATCATCTCAACATATTGCCGGAACTTTCTGATTGCTATCACGGCAGCCAAGCATTCCTTTTCGGTGACAGTATAACTTCTTTGACATGTTGTCAGTTTTTGGGAATAAAACGCAATCGGATGCTCCTGGTTATTCTCGTCCATTTGGTACAAAACCGCTCCGATGCCATGATCAGATGCGTCGCATTGGATAAAAAATCTTTTTGAAAAATCGGCATGATGGAGTGGTGCAGACGTTAGGGATTTTTTTAAATTTTCAAAAGCGGTGATTGCTTCAGGAGTCATTTTGAATTTCATCGATTTCTTTAGTGTATCCGTTAAAGGAGCGGCTATTCCGGAAAAGTTTTTTCTAAATCTGCGGTACCAGCCGGCGGTGCCTAAGAAACTACGTACCTCCCTTACTGATTTTGGTGTAGGTATTGCGGGAATTACTTCCACCTTAACTGGGTCGGTTTTAAGCATTCCTCCACCTACGATGAATCCTAAATATTTTAACCGTTGAAAGCAGAATTGTGATTTCGTGAGACCAATGGTTAAATTTGCGCTTTTTAAACACTTAGCGACTTCTTGAAGTAAATTGCGGTGCTTATCAAAATCATTTGATATTATCAATAAGTCGTCCAAATAGGTGAACACATTGTCTTTTAAATGGTGCGGGATGACTTTGTCCATTAACCTGCATAGCCGTTGCGCCGCGTTGCATAGGCCGAATGGCATAACTCTGAACTGATAAAGCGGCCTTCCGGCAACAGTAAACGCCGTGTATGGCCTACTTTCAGGTTCCAATTCTATTTGCCAGAACGCGTATTTCAGGTCGACACTGCTTATAAAGTACGTTTCATCTATTCTGCTTAATATAACCTAAATTTTCTGCAACGGATATGCATCCTTCACTGTTAATTTATTCAATTTTCGCGCATCAAGGCAGAATCTGTTTTTTCCGGGTTTCCTAACCAGTGTTGTCCTATTGCTCCACGGACTATTACTCACTTCTATAACGTTTAATTCTAGCATGTTATCCAATTCCTTAAACGTTATTTCCTGAACAGCGGGTGAGATTGGGTAATGTTTGTCTTTTATGGGCTCTGCACCCTTTATTAATGTTATGGAATGTTTCTCCAAACTCGTTTTTCCTAATCCCTTGCTTTCGTAGGTATCGAATTCTGCTATAACTTCAAGCAATTTTTTTCTCTGTATTTTATCCAAGTTGTGGGGTTCTAATTTATGTTCTGTCCTATTATCAAGAAAATCTTCCACAACCTTATCCACATTTAACTCACTTACACCTACTACTTCAGGAGCCAAGTTAAACAAACGCTAAAAATTTATGCCTAAATATAAAGGCTGTTCCAAATCCGGACACAGATACAAGACAATGTCCCTTTTTTGGTCCCTCTATCCCATGGATACATTTATCCTGCCCAATACTCTGTACGGTTTTCCACTGGCAGTCTTCACATTAGAGAATACCGGTGTCATCTTCAAATGTAACTCCTCTACCATTTCTCTACAGTCTCTTCCTAACACACTCACTGACGCTCCACTATCCAGTAACTCTAAGATTTTCTTACCTTCCACTTCCACTTCTACAAAAATTCTATTATCATCACCCTCCATCCGATTTAGTGCCTCCACCAGGAGTCTCCTTTCACCGCGTTTTCGACTACTTCGTTCCCTAATTTTCACGATGCGCTTACTCGGTGGTTTGTTACATTCTTCCGTATTAAATATTCGGGATCGAATTTTCCGGTAATGCTTCTCCCTCATTTCTAGTGGCATAAGGTGTCTTTCATTCGCAAACTTCTGTAAGGATGTTTCTTTTAGTGTTTGGCAATGGCGGTTTAGTATATTATTATTTATGTTTATTTCTCCATGTTGGGGTTTCTTGATGCTGTTGGACGTAGGCCCCCACTCACTTCTACGCCCTTCCCACCGTTTCCCTTTAGACAATCTGGGCATTTTTGCGCAATGACGTCTGGCTTGCCGCATCTGTAGCAAAACAAATTTCTCTCTGGAGCGTTGCAATCTCTGAATCCGTGTCCTGGTTTCTTGCAGTTCCAGCATGTTAAGGTTTCTTTTCGGCGTCCCATTTTAATCGCTGCTACTTCTTCGACTCGTTCGTCGCCATTTTCAAAATTATCGTAGCCTACCTCATTCACGCTTCTAATCGTTCGCTGTGGAGGCATACTTCTCATATCTCTTCTCGGGAAATTTTTTTCGGCTTCAGTACACTTACTTCTTAATTGCTCCACGGACGAAACGGATATGGGATAAACGATTCTAGCAAGATTTTCTCTAAGGTTTCTCTTCAATATTTTGATCATATCAAACTCCGGAATATGTTGTACCAAGCGTGAGCGAAGTTTTCGCATGGCGTGAAAAAATCCATCTAAAGTTTCACCTGGCATTTGCTTTCTCTCCACTAAATCTCTCATTATCTCAAAGTTTGATATATTGGTACGATATTGGTTAATTAATTAAAATTTCAGAGTAGGCCAGTCCGATATGCGATGTGTGCGAATTAGGAGCCAGTACCACTCCTGGGCTGCCCCGGTCACTAATATGTGGAAATCTCTCATAACTTCATCCCAACTGATGCCGTAGTGAGCCTGGAGCCGTTTGTCAACACGTATATTACACTTTCCCGTGTGTCCATTAGTAATACTAGGTGCCGATTGTGTGGCCGTGCTAAACCTGTTCATATTATCAGGCTCACGGTTTGAGGCATGAAAGGCTTCATTCGGTGAGTGATTAGATTGCTGTTGAAAGTGTTGATTCTGCTGTACTTCCACGTGGTTTACCGAATATTGTCTTCCCTGGGTCACTTCTTGATAGGTATTCCAATTTCTGTTCATATTATCCATTCTAGTAGGCGGTTGCCCTATGGACCACTGTGTTCCAGACCCCGCCTTTGACATTTCTCGGACTAGGTTAGACAACTCACATACCGATTTTTTTAGTTCGCTGACGTCGTTATGCACTATTTTCTGCACTTTATCCTCTAACGTTCAATGCACCATGAGTGTCTCTTAGGCTACTTCTTCCACAATTTCCGGGTTCATCTCGGCGCTCGTTGATGGGGCTTTCTCGGCTATTTCCGCACCAGCAGTTGCCATACCGATCGTATCTCTCGGCGGTAAAGTACCCCTATTTATTGTACCTGACAGGTCTATAAAATTACCACCCTCTGTTGCCATATTTGGTTCACTATTGCCAACTCGTCGCTGTTTGGTCTGAATTTCCACGGACTGATTAAAGTTAACTTGTTGCCTAGTACGCTTTCTGTTTCCCTGATCACTGTTTACTCCTTTCATCTCCCGTAGAAATACGTAGATAAAATCCTCACCACTTTGTGAAGATCAGCTCTATGGGAACAAACTAACAACTAAAATCGGTATTCAGAACAAGTATGACAAAACCAAAAAAAACTAATACGCAAAAAAAACGAAAACTATTGGATAAGCGAATCGACTGGAGGAATAACTGACGTGTAACCCCAGTAAAGCAATCTATGAAAGCTGTGACCACTGATAAACAAATCAACTATTATCGGCGAAATTTAGCTTTTTAATGAAGTACTTAAAATTCTGACGAATTACTTTAAAAAAAGAAAAAAAAATGGATGGTTAAATAAATATAATTGATTAATAAAAAAAATTAAGTGCATGCAATTTAAACAAAAGAAATATTGAAATAATAATAAAAGGGAGTATTAAAAAAAAAATAATATAAATAAAGTACAATAATAAAATAAATAAATACAATAAGGTAACAAATAACTCAATGAAAAAAAAAAAAAAACTATAATAACTTTAAAGCTGACGAACAATTAAAAATCAACTTCAACCCCAACAAATCAATATCAATAACAAACTGATTATATTCTTTTTTTCTTCTTCTTCACAAATTCAATATAATATGGTTGTTATATCCAATCCTCCGCCTAGGAGCTGTTCTAACGTTTCCCATATTCATTATTACTCAAAAAAAAGGTATATATGATGTCTCTTACATACAAACAGTTTTGCCTCTTCTCTCCACTTATCCCTACTGATAATACGGAGGGGCCATTCAGTATCATATTCTCGACACGACGGACCTCTGGCCTCTGGTCCGAGCGGCTGTCGATATCTTACCCTGCATCACAAACAAAACTTCAAGCTGAAACAAATTTTTACAAAAATAGGGTAGTTCTCAACCCTTTCACTAATGCAGGGGCGTAATAGACATAAAAAAAAAGAAAAAATTATTCTTACAACAAAATCACTACTCATAAAACAAAAGGAAAACATTCACAACAGAGAGGTTGGTGTTAACCTCTGATTGCCCCTACCCTACCGTGGCCAACAAATAACAAATTATAAAAAATGTATTTATATTAAACAAGCAAAACCAAACAATTGAGATAATTATTTTTTTTGTCTCCTTTCCTATTAAAAAAAATATTTATGCTACACAAAAAGAAATATATAACAAATAATTATGCCCGTTATAGCGGTCATTTACCAAAAAAAAAAATTTTAAATCACACGCTTCGCACATACAATTATATCGCCTTTTTTCTATAGGGTAGATGAGATATACTCTACAAAATCAATATCGGAATTATCAATTCTTTTCGCGCCTAAAAGAGCTCTTTGAGGACGGACCTTAGTACTCTGTACTAGCAAATTTGGCTTACTTCGCGTCTACTCGCCCTATAGTGCGATATATTTATATTCACAGTCTCCCTTTTCTTATTTCTATTAACCCGGATCGACTTAATTTCCGTTTATCTTCTTTTTTTTTCTGGTAGCACGATTGAATTATCTTATTTACTAAACACTCACGATACACACAATTATTTCACGAACAGCACACTTAATTATAAAGATATATACAATAATATAAAAAGAAATCAATAAATTCCTTAGGTGCAGATGGGCGTACGAATACTTTACTTTATTCATGAAAAATTTATCAGGATTCTGTACATGAGTACTCTCTGACCTCCAAGGATAATTTATTTAGGGGTGTCTGGCCTACCTTTGATTTGTTCTGTCCTACCACAAACTCCCACGGTCTGCTACTGCACCGGACACATATCGGTTGTTGCTTCCACAGTAGACAAATTGTCGGCTTCCCAACGCAATCGACTCGGCCTCGCCCAGATAACTTCTTGGTTCAAGGATGTGCTCGTCTTCTGGTATAAGGGGTACCTCGCTTCAAACTACAATTTGGCCTCCGAGCGTACTGCACTATTTTCCCTTCCTTCTATAAGACTTTTTCGAGCTTTTTCCTATTCGTTCTTAGGTAAACTTGCCCCTGGCTTCCGAGCGTACTGCACTATTTTATGGAAATGGAATGATGTGGAAAGAATTTAGCTTTAATGGTTCATATAATTGGCTTGATATTTACAAAAAATTTATTAACACCATCAAAAGTACCATTAGTACCATCAAAATGCCGCCGATTAAGGTTAGTTCATCGAATGAGAAAAAACTATTAAATACGGTATACAGTCACTTAAAAATTTATAAAATGAGTAAATTTAACGTTGGAGATCATGTGCGAATTAGCAAATATAAACATACTTTTGAAAAAGGCTATACCCCCAATTGGACATCAGAAATTTTTACTATTAAATCAGTTCAAAATACATATCCTTCAACATTTATACTGGAAGATTATCTTGAAAATGTTATCAAAGGTGGATTTTAGCTGAAGAACTTTCAAAAACCAGATTTCCTAATACATATTTAGTTGAAAAGGTCAATAAAACTAGAGGAGATAAAGCATTTGTTAAATGGTTGGGATTTTCTAATCAACAGAACAGTTGGATTAGCAAAGATGAAATATTGTAAACAATATATAATAGCATAATTATAAGATAATAATAATAAATAAATAAATACTTTTATTATAAGCAATATATAATGGAATATTTTATTTAATTCACATCGGACAGTCGAAATGTCAATAACACTTACTCTGAGCTCCAACTCATCAGAGTTATCGGCTAATTATTTTCCACCCATTGATTTGAATAAGTCATATGAGTGTGCTCTAACAGATTTTCATTCATACAATAGTATACCGAATGTAGACATCTACAACAATATGTTTCATATCGGTGAACTTGTAATTGAAATACCAATTGGATCTTATGAATTGAATGATATAGTTGATTATATAGAGAAACAATACAAACGCTACAGACATGCAAACAAAATTCATATAGAAGCGAATAACAATACAATGCAATGCAAGTTAAAATTTACAGTTCCAAGGATCCAATATATTTCAATAAAGAAAATACAATTGGTAGTCTATTGGGATTTAATAATAAAATATTGTCTCCTAACGAAGATCATTATTCCGATCTTCCAGTTAATATTTTCAAGGTAAATCTAATGCGAATTGAAAGCAGTATCATTGTTAATACGTATATGAACAATTCCAAGGTACATACCCTACATGAATTTCCAATTAATGTACCTCCAGGCTATAAAATAGATGAGATTCCGAGAAACCTCATCTAATTATCTGTTAACTCCAGAGAGATAAGTACACTAACTCTAAGAGTGGTTGATCAGCACGACTCTTTAATTAATTTCCGAGGAGAGGAAATAACTATTCGAATACACTTGAGGCCTACTAAATAATGATAATATATAATACAAGTATCTCGAAAAATAACGCTGCAAACAATTCTAAAACTCTATTCGAACCTAAACGAAAATTAAAGAGATCATTGAAACATAAAACGTTAACAACAGCAAATAAAAACTTTCTCAAGTCTTTAAATTTAAAATTGAAAACAAAATGAGTTCAATAATAGACGTACTAGATAAACCGTTATCTGATGAAAATATAATAAAAAAAGACTACCACACATACATACCATATCTACAATCTTATAACAATAATGATGAAATTCGAATTGCAATACAAAATCAAGATTTATATGTGCTACCTAGTGAAAGCTATTTATATGTAGAAGGATTTGTTGTAGATGAGAAAAGTTCAAAATCTTCACAAAACTTTAAATTGAAAAACAACTTTGTTGCATACCTCTTCGATGAAATTTGTTATGAACTTAATGGCATTGAAATCGATCACACACGATATTTGGGAGTCACGAGCACCATAAAAAATTTGGTTTCTCTCTCGCCTACCGAAAGCATCGTGATGCAAAATGCGGGATGGAATAAAACTGATGATGTAAAGCTTGAAGCAAATGGATGTTTTAATTTCTATGTGCCACTTAAAATGCTTTTAGGATTCGCTGAAGACTACAATAAAATTCTATTAAATGCTAAACATGAATTGATACTCTTGCGTAATAAAAACGATGAAGATCTTGTGCACTCGAGCGTTCTAACTGAAAAAGCTAAACTTACGATTTCACTCATCTCATGGAGAATTCCACATGTACAATTACCTGATCTTTGCAAATTGAATATGATTAAAACTATTAACAATGGTGTTCTCATACCGAAGTTGGGATTGTCATATTAATCCACAACTAAATTCGGGGACTAGTCACATCTGGAATGTTAAACTGGCTGCAAATAGAGAACGACCTCGTTGTATCTTGATTGCATTTCAACAAGAAAATAAGTTTGTTCACTGTGACCTCACCAATTTAAAAGTACATTTAAACTCAGTATCATATCCATATGATGATCTTAATATTAAATTTAAAAATGAGCGATATGCAATTCTATATGATATGTACACACGATTTCAACAAAGCTACTATATGAGAGAATCTCAAGCAATTCTAACAGCTCAAGAGTTTAAGAATAACGCTCCGATTATTGTTGTAGATGTATGCTATCAAAACGAATCATTCAATAGTGGACCAATTGATATAAAAATTGAATTTGAAACAGCTATAAATATTCCATCAAAAACTTCAGCATACTGCATACTTATTCATGATCGCATAATAGAATATTCGCCCATAAAAGGAACAGTTCGCAAAGTTATATAAATAAATTAATATGAATGATAAGACAATTTTCATAGACTTGCAAGGCTTCAAAAACAATTCCAACGGTTTTATTGCAAAGGAAGTTGCGATTGCTTTCAACAAAGACGAATACATTAATTTTATTATAAAACCTCCATTTGATTTTAAATATTTATCACCTGAAAAGCAGAAGGAAGCGAAATGGTTGACCAGAAATCATCATCACTTACTCTGGAATGATGGATCAATTTCTTTTGACAGCGTAATTAAATGTTTAAAAGCTAATGTCAATGGTGCAACAATATATGTCAAGAGTGAAGAGAAAAGGCAATGGCTGGAAAAAATTATGAATAAAAGAATTTTCAATATTGAAGATGTTGGTTGTATCAACTTGAAAGAAATGGGCATGAAGTATCCAGGTCTATTTTACTGTAGTTGTCACTATTATGGTGCTTGTGCTTTAAGAAATGTAATCTTACTTGTAAAAGAATCTTTAAAATAAAAGAAATCAAATCAAATCATATAGTCTTTTTATTTATTTAAAATATTTACAATACATTATACATATAAAATATTTTGACTTATCATTAAAGATTTATACAATTTCACTTACATACGAGTATGTCATAAATATTTTACAAATTTCTATAACTAATTAAATGCTATATCACAAACAAAGTAAATAAATAAATATATGATTAATGGTTGCAAATTCAAGGAAATTTGTGATTTAGGTTATCGCTCACTATAATCATACTGATAATTTTCAAGATACTACACAACTTCCATTGAGTAACCATCTCGATCTTTATAATGACCCCACGCTCTGGTATTTACCAGATCGTCCATACCTTTTCTTTTGTCATCAGTATGGTTAAGGACTAATTTATAGAGCTTTTGTGTATACAGTTGATGAATTTTTGATCGGAATAAAAACATCTCATCTGATACAACTTTCTGCTCAAATAAACAGCTCTTATAATCCTTCAATGTGATTTTGTTAAGAGCAGACCTTTTTACGCCTTTCGATTTTTTCACTTCTTCTGAATTGAGAGCTGAAAAAGAATACATTTTGGATCTTAAGCCCACAAACTCTACCATTATGTTACCCTTATTTTCATCCTTCATCATTCCCAAAACTTTTTTGTTTAGCAGTGGCAACTTGAATACATTATTCGTTGCATATTCTGATGTATCGAAGTTTAAAGAAATATCGTTACGAATATCTTCATAAAAATCATCAGTTTGAATTGTATAGATAAATGAATCGGTATCCATATAGTTAAGTGAAAGTTTCTCACCAAACTTTGGTTTCATGTATCTATAATGGAAATCGTACATCTTCCATTTCGACAATTCTAAAACTGCGAAACCAATATAGAGAGGTTTATCATAATATGGTTCCATTTCTTTTAGCTGAACTGCATACATACTATCACAGAATTTTTGTAAACTCAAAAAATTAGGTTTAGAGATTAATGATCTTAAACCCTTATCCTTACGTTTGTCTACACTTTCCATGGTTTTTCCATAAACTGCATTATTAAGAAGCTTAAAGAAGTCCTTTTCAAAAGCATTTTTCGCATTTGTACGATGATAGGTATTTATATCAATGTATTTTTTCAACCATGGAGACTGCTTAAATTTCAGTACCCTATGTATTTTTTTCAATACAAGTCCATTTGATACACATTGATTTAGAACTCTGTAGTGAATAACATAATTTTGTTTAAATGTAAAATCTGCTATTAACTTCCTACACCCATTCTGCGAAATTTTTTTATTTTGGGGACAAAAAGGAAGATCATTATGTTCATCATGAAGGGAATCTGGATATTGAATGTCTACTTCTAAAAAATAGCCAGTTTCAGAAGAGTTTGAGATTTCTTCAACATTGAAAACATCAATTTCTTCTTTACTTAGCCACTCAAAGCCACCATAAGGCAAGTATTCCATTGCCCAACCATATAAATTATTGGCGTCTAAGTACATTAAATACTCTGATGTCTTATTTTTATCAAATTCATGCATATATTTATTATTCGCCTTTGAATATTTCTTGGAACACTGAACTAGTCCGCCCCTAATACCACTTTGGACAAAAGAATGTATGTTGGAGTCTGTAATCAACTCCAAAGTTATTTCTGTAGTCTTCAACATTGCATCCCAAGATAGTCCTGGTGCACTACAATAATGGGCTGGATCTAAATCATAAATACTTTTACATATTTTTCGAAAATTTTCAAAAACATCTGTAAGAAGCAGAACATCTGTTTTCAGATAGAGTTCAGTATAATCGCGTAGTGTTCTACAATTGAACTCATCCCATACTTTCTGCGCATGTTCATATTCAATAATATCACATTCCGAATCACTTAAAATATTAAAAAAATGTTCTCTTCTTGGGAGTTCTACTTCATCAAACTTTGATATAGAATCTATGTACGAGTAAGGAAATACTCCCTTTCTTCTAATCAAATCAAAGTGACTATCAATATGAAACATTTGACGAACCGTATGCAAATCAGAAATATCAAGATTTTTCGCCAAACTATCTAAACTAGAAGCCATAAATCTAAAAGAATCTAAAAAACGTATTTCAACTCCAGAAATCTTTTTCACCGGAATATAAACTGATATAGAAATATAACGCTCTTTATTTTGTGGGATGACTTTTATGACACCATTTTTAATAGTAGAAAGTTCTTTAAAAAATAAATGTGCATCGTATGCAGATAGATTATGGAAGATGACGGGTATGAATTTGGGTATTTTGTACATTAAATTGCACTCACTGTGAGCTGCATCACGATAATTACCAGTAAGATGGCAGTGATCTATAACCTTATCATTCTTCAAACTTTTCTTACAAATATGACAATTTTGTGCATTATTAAAGGAATTTAATTCTTCAGCAGATATATTCATTAGTTTTTCTTTACTTAGATGTTTTTCATAAATATAAAGACTGTCGTCAACTATTTTTCTAACGAATACTTCTGCTGAATCTTCTCCAAAGTATTGCCTATATAAATTATTTTCTTCCTTAAAACTACACTTTACAAAATAACTAAATGCACATGGATTATGCTTTTGAATATTTAAAGTATTCGTACCTGCACTTTCATAAATTTTTTCCAAAATTGACTCGAAGTCAGCATAAATAACAAAAGGCACGTCCATTTGCTTATTATAATTTGTAAATTTTTTGAAAGCATCTTCATCAGCCGGCATTTTTGCGACTTTTCTCCCACAGCACTTTTTATGTTGTTGAAGTGTGATTTCATCATGGGTATAAAATAAGCAAGTGTTGCAAATAAAAATTTATCCGTGATGCGTTGTTATGCTGGATCGAATAAGCCTTAAAATATAGTAATTTTAAATTATTTATTATTATATAAATATTTAATAAATGTATAATGTATAAATATATAAAATATATATATAACTTACTTTGAGATGTTTTTGATAAGAACATAGTGAAAATTGTCTTCTGAGTGAAGCAAGAGAAAATTAATGTGAATTGCTTTTTCTTCTTTTGTGATGTATTAAGGTCCAGTTAGTGATGCTCCATTATGACCAAACACATTCACACTCATACTATTTTGTTTTTCAAAAACTTTTAACTGCTTCAGAGGGAGTGGAAACTGCAGCCCTTCAAAATTTAATACTCTACCACCAACAAAAATTTTATCATTTCTAATATTTTCTATATTGTAGTTATTACATTTTCTCATTTGTCTTGGATTTAGACTAGAATCACCACACAAAGCTGCAATTAAACACCATTTGAAACAATATATATCATTGTTCTCAATGTTTACACAACCACCATTTTTGGCTATGGTTTTCGGTAGTGGAATGAATCGTGAACCTCTTATTATTGATGCTTTGTTTACATTTAAATCTAAATACTTTATACTAATAAGAGTCCAACCGCTGTCTCTTTCCTGGAATTCATCCATTTTTACACTTATTTCCTCTGCATGTTTCTTATAGAATTCATCAACATCATCAGCAATGGTGAGCAAGGTCATTTTTGATATATGTACCATAGGAGTTACACACATATCATCATTGACCAATTTCATGTAGTCGCAAGTTAGTTCCATATTAAATTTCAGTGTAGTATGTTTCTGACTGCACTCTTTTAATTGGTTGATTATACATCGCATTGCATTTTTTAAAAACTCACCAGGAAAGAGGATGTCTTCACTTTTGTTGTGAAAGCGATACGATTCAATCCTTCCACTAAAATGGCTATACCTCCTAGTCAGATCATCATTAATACTGACTTCAGGGAAACAATTTCTTTTATGTTTATGTGTTCTAAGATGGGTATCCCATGATGAGGATGGTATCATTTCATTGCAAGCCTGACAATGATTTAATAAATTCCCTATCGAGGTATGCGCCAATGCATCAGCATTGGAGTGTACCATACTCGACATGTGTGTTTTCATATGCGCATTCACACTTGTTTTACACGAAAATAATTTTCCACAAATAGTGCAATGCAGTTTCTTATGCACATTTAGCATGTTTTTGCTAAAAGAAACATTGCATATATTGCATGTGTCATATTGTTCTTCGACACCATGCTCAGCCATATGTCCTTTGAGCTGATATTGCGTTTCAAAATATTTTTTGCATATCGAGCAATGAAGTTTCTGATGCACTCTCAAGATATTTAAATTAATGAAGGTGGTATCACAAATTGAACATTTTACTGGAGACATTTTTTATTTATTATATTTTTATTATTATTATTGCTATTATTATATTTATTTTTATTTTCACTTTAGTAAAATTATAATAATATATATAATAACTTTCAAACAAATTTTGTAACTGATAGAATTGTCACGGTATACTGTTAAAACTTGGACTATAGTTTTACTTTAAGTGAACACCAAAAAAGCAAAATTTATCTTTGTGGTATTTCAATGAAAGATACAAAAATTAAAAGTGCTTAAGTAAGCTTAATTTTGAACTATATATACATATATAACTACAAGTAACGGTCATATAGCAGAAAACAAAGAGAAAAAAAATTAAGAATAATAAATAAATAAATAAACAAAATTTCTACTAACAGCATATGGGGAATAGCTAGTGCTATTCTGTATACATACATATATTTAAATATGTCAAAGAGAGATAGGTAGATACAGCTGACAATGAGCTGAGGAGCAGCATCCGGCTATCACTTGAGAAATACATATGTGAGAGGGGGATAGATAGATACAGCTGACAAACAGAGATGGATGCCATCATCTTTTTTCTGTACATGGTTGAGGAAAATGAAGATTTCGGGGTGGAAGAAGAAGAAGGTAAGGAGCACTTCTCTTGCTGTCCCTGGTACCACCCAGATTGCCTTGAGAGGCCGGACACCTGTCGGTGTACCATATATTATATCAGAAAAATTAACACTTTAAATTTAATTTCATTATACACATCAATTTATAATAATTAATAATATGTAATTATACATATATATATATATATATATATATATATATATATATATATATATATAGTGAAAAAAGGTCTTTTGATTTAAAATTGTATAACAAAAATAAATTGAGGAAGGAAAATAAGAAATAAATAAATAAAATTTTCAAATTGCAAATGAATGAATTAATTTGTTTAGCAAGGGAAAGCATTCAGACTGATTTTAAAAATATCATTGATAATTGCAATAAGTCTGACCGAATTGTAGGAAAACAAAAGAGAATTACTACAGCTATTCTAAGATATCTTTGAACAAAATCAGTAAAAATAACAGAATGAATTTTTTTTGAAAAATATTGATGAGCAAACAAAACATTAAGAGCATGCTCAATCATGTTATAGAAGCATAATTGCAGAAAATCAGTAAAAATAACAGAATTAATTTTTTTGAAAAATATTGATGAGCAAACAAAACATTAAGAGCATGCACAATCATGTTATAAAAGAATAATTGCAGAAAATCAGTAAAAATAACAGAATGCATTTTTTAAAAAATATTGTTGAGCAAGCTAAAGCTGAAAAGCATGCACAATCATGTTTTAAAAGTTTTTGAATAGGCATAACTGAATAAAAAACCAAGAGATTGTGGGAAATTATAGGGTGTGAAATTGTATATTTAATAAGCAGATCAATATTTAAAATCAGCACATCAAAACGAACCTAATATTAACAGTTTTTTCTTCAGAAAAAAAGATAAACTGACCTTCCTTAATATTTTATAGAAAAAAGAACAGACTTAAACTTAGAGCAAGTATATGTTTGTATTTATACACAAGTATGTGAGTATGTAAACATCCAAAATAAAGATTATTATTATCGAACCACTTAAAGTAGAAAAACCAAACATAACATACACTCATATACGCCACACACCAAGGAAACATATTATGCATGGAAACAACCAAAAATTTAAAAATCTTCAAAATTACACAGCAACTGGCAATTGAAGCAGCAAAACAAAATCAGTAAGATCGAATATTACATACGCATATACAAACAAAAAACGAATTTAAACATAAATACGGTCAGCAGCTTTTAATAATTCTATCTGCGCGTATCTCCACTGCCACATATAGCGGCAGAACAAATCGATAAGATACCAACAGTTAATGGGAGCAGCAAACCAAAGCATCATAAAACTACATACGGTAAGCTGCAGTTAATATTTCTCTCTGTCCATATCTCACTGCCAGATATAGCGGCAGAGCAAATCGATAAGATAAGAACAGGGAGTTTAAGCAGCATACCAAACCCAACAAATCGAATACAATACAATTTAATATTCCTCTCTGCCAAATCTCCACGCCACATAGGACAGAAGAACAAATCCATAAGATAGGAAGAGAGAAATTAAGCAGAATGCAAAAACCAACAAAAAAATAAATACGCTCAGCATCACTTCATATTTGTCCCCACCATATATCCACGCCACATAGGACAAAAGAACAAAACAATAAGACGAAAAATTAAACACGCGCGCACACACACACAAACCATAACAAATTATGCGCAATATATCCAGCACAAAAATATGCAAAACAGCATTTATTCCTCAAAAACAAAATTTGTGTACAAATTAACAAAATCGAATCATCCCAACCCATCTAAATAAACTGTAGCCATCAAGAAACTATTTAAAGAAAGAAAAAAAAACTTTGTCACCCAAAAAAAAAAATATCCAACAATACAAAAATATGCAAACCACAGCATTTATGAATCGAAAAAATTTGTGTACAAATTAAAAAAAAAATAAAATCCAATATAACCACGCCAAATAAGGATACAAGAACAAAACAATAAGACGAAAAATTAAACACGCGCGCACACACAAACCATAACAAATTATGCGCTTTCATCCCAACTGTAGCAATCAAGTACGTATGTATTTACGCACAAGCACAAAATACAAAAATGATTCAGAAAGAGAGGATATTGGAATGAGAGAGAGAGAGAGCGCGAAGGAGAAAGATAAAGAGGAGAGCGCGAAAGAGAGAGATAAAGAGAGAGAGAGAGAGGGCTCTGCCTCTGCTATTAACTATGCCTCTGCCATTAACTCTGCCTCTGCCATTAACTCTGCCACTTCCTCTGCCCCAGCCACTGCCAGACCTCTGCCTGGTCCGCAGTAGCAGATGTTTTGCTTTCTCATTCCCATTCTACTGAGCTCTACTATGTTACAACGCTGCTTTTGCACGTTCTTTGTTTATACCACTGTGGAAGCGCCTCTGATGTTAGGGATGTATTTTAAATTTTGAAGATTTTTTGTAGGCATTTTTAGTAATTATTTTACTTCGCCGATGCTATACAATAACGACGAAGGATGGAGTTTTGATGTGCCTGTGGATTGGTTACAGCTGAAGCCAGTACTGTTTAGTGACCAGTGCCTGTGCCTTCGCCACTGAATCCTTCCGACAACAACTGACACAAAGCCACACAAATGCACATCAGAAGAAATGTGAGATGTTTTTATGATTTATATTGAAACCCAGGAAATTTTTGGTTTTTGTAGAAAACTTGCAGACTACTTCAGCTTTTTGAAATTAAAATGCTTACAAGACAAAGTTGTTCTTCAATTAACAAAGTTGTATAAAAATTGACGATTTACATACTCGTTGAACATATATTAAAAAAAAAACTGGTAACACTATGAATGAGTAGAGTGTAAATTTTGGCGGCTCTAATCTAAATCAAGTATTTGCTATTTATGAAGGAGAAATATATAAGAATATAAATACAAAATAATAAACACTTTATTGCATGTATATGCATATTTGCTCGTGAAAAGTAATAAAGAAAATGCAAATTGTATTACTAACATACTCTAACACTACAACAGTGCTCGTGTTCTTAGTGGCAAATTCTGCTAAATCATTATATAAAGGGCCGATGTTGATTTTGAATAAAACACAAATTATTAGGAAATTATTGTAATTTCTTTTTATTATAATAATTAATCGGCACACCTCCATCCGATGGTCCAAATTTTCGATGACGCTGAGGGATAATTGAAGTTCTATGCCATTAATGTGCCGAATTATCTCATCATTTAGCTCTTGAATTGTTGCTGGCTTATCGACGTACAACTTTTCTTTCAAATAACCCCAAAGAAAGAAGTCCAATGGTGTCAAATCACATGATCTTGGCGGCCAATTGACATCGCCACCACGTGAGATAACACGCCCATTGAATTTGTCTCGTAAAAGAGCCATTATTTCGTTACCTGTGTGGCAAGTGGCACCGCCCTGTTGAAACCACATATCGTCCACATCCATATCTTCTAATTCGGGCCACAAAAAGTTTGTTATCATCTCACGATAGCGAACACCATTCACAGTAACTGCCTGACGGCCTCATTTTGGAAAAAATAAGGCCCGATGATGCCTCCAGCCCATAAACCGCACCAAACAGTCACTCTTTGTGGGTGCATCGGTTTTCCAACAATCACTCTTGGATTATCATTCGCCCAAATGCGGCAATTCTGCTTATTGACGAATCCACTGAGGTTAAAATGTGCCTCATCACTGAAGATGATTTTCTTCGGAATTTGATCATCCACTGTTGCCATTTCTTGCCACCATTCTGACCATTGACGACGTTTGGAATGGTCAACAAGTTTTAGTTCTTGAATCAATTGCACCTTGTAAGCGTGTAAATGGAAGTCTTTATGCATAATGTTCATCAACGACGAGCGTGAGAGGTGCAATTGTTGGGCACGACGACGAGTTGAGGTGGTCGGCTCTTCAGCCACACTATCGCGAACAGCAGCAATATCTTTTGCAGTACGAGCTGTACGCACTGGTATTTCACATCTCCTACAGACCCGGTTTGCCCAAATTTTTGCACGATTTTTCAGATTGTACGCACATTTGGACGATTAAATTGACCGAAAAAATCATGAAGTGCACGATATTCATTTTGATTTGAACGCCCATTTTCATAATAAGCCTGAATAACTTTAACGCGTTGCTCGATTGCGTATCTTTCCATGGTTCATGTTGAGTTAGTCTGAAATTGAGAAATGTCAAGTGAAATGCAGAAAAAAACTTCACGTTTAGGTGTGGTTAACATTCAGCATCGGCCCTTAAAATTTAACCACCCTTTATAAAAATTTTAATTTTTTTCGACATGGCGCTGATTTCGAAGTCTGGTGAATGCAATAAAGCTGTCACAAAAACTGATGCTGAAGTTGAATGTGAAACCTGTAAAATATGGTTCCATGCGTTATGCTGCAAAACATCAAATGAACTATATGCCATGCTAAGTTTTAACTGCGCGAGATGCATTGCTAAATCCACATTGAAAGGTGATACAACGGCATTAAAAAAACCTTTTGATGAACTGAATAAAAAGTTTGTAAGTAATTTTAAATCCTTTACTGCAGAAATGAGATCTGAAAAGCATGACCTAAAAAATCTTATTGAGAAATCTATATCCAGTATTCGTTCTTATCTATCATATCATATTATGTTGTCATATCTGGCTTGCCATGCGGAATAAATAATTTTTTACGCTCTGTTCTGTAGATTTGCTCGTTTTATAACATTTCGGCTGAGATTAAGGACTTTAGACAGTGTCTTTATACACAACGAGCTAAATCTGTACTAGTAAAATTCTACATTGTACATATGAGAGACAACCTTATGAAAGCCTAATTCAAACAACCTAATACACCATTACAAAAAGTTGTAAACACGGATGTTAATTCTAGAATTTATTTAAATGACAATCTCACACCAGCCTGTAGGCAATCGCATAATTTGTGACGCTTATTACGAAAGGATAGCAAATTAACGTTGTTCAGTGTCTGAAATAGGGATGTGCCTATGGCAGAAATAAAACTATTGGATGGTACTGTAAAAATAATAGATGCTTTACAATGCTCTATATTATGTGACGCCTGATGTTGGGTCAAGATTAATAATAACACTAATAAAGAGAATCGCAATAATAATAATAAAGTACAAACACTGTATTTTTTTTTTATCTAGGACCAGCACTCAGGAGATGACTCCTACACATGCGAAGCATTGTGCTGGGAACTATAGGAAAGGGCTAGTAGGAGAAACGACAGGAGGTGAAGCTTAATTAATTATTTTGCAGCTCTGCTTTCGTACGTTCTTTTTTTGTTTTTATACTCGTAGCAGTGCTGAAGCTTCGGTTTAGTAGCCATTTATTATTATTTTACTTCGCCGGTGCTACACAATACCGAACGGTATAATCTACTCACTTTTATATAAATATTTCCTATGTACATACATATTATAAAGAATTAAGAAAAAACCTTATTAAAAAACACTTGCAATGTAACAGCATATAGAACCGGTTGTCTTTCATTTGGTCAAACAAATAAAATAGTTTTTTCACCATGCCCGCTTATTTAATAATAATAAAATATTTATAAATTACTTAATTTAAAAGTGAATCCTAAAAACTATTAGGAAAAAATATTTTTGCGCCCGAGCAGGGACTTGTGAAAAATTAAACTCTATAAAAATAAATTGATAAGTTAATTCAATTTCAAATAAATTAAAATACTTTTTGTGAACTTTTATATTTTAATTTCAAACAATAAAAAGTGTTGTGTTGAAACATAACACATACAAAGTAAACATATTTAAACATATCTAAAAAGAGAAAACATAAAGTGAAGTTTAACTAAACACAACTAAATATAAAAATATAATAAATATAAAATTATCACAAACAATACTTACAAAAAATAAACTTAAACAAAACATCAAATACTACTCAGTAAATAATTAGAAACAAAAACTTTACATTATGAATCATCCACCAATTTACGAATCGCAAATATAAGTCTAGTCCAGATGAACCGTTGCCGTTGCATCCTTTGCAGAGGGTGGCGATGGCACGATGGATGGTAGTCCTGCACGTTGACTACACAACCAAAAACAGACCTGGGTTCAACCCCAGTTTCAGACAAAAAAATTTTTAAAATAAAAATAAACATCTCGCATTTTTCTGATGTGCATTAGTGTGTCTTTGTGTGTTAGTTGTTGTCGGAAGGTTTCAGTGGCGAAGGCATAGTCACTGGTCACTGAACAATACCGGCTTCAGCTGATAGCAATCCACAATCACATCAGAACGCCCTCCTTCGTCGGTATTGTGTAGCACCGGCGAAGTAAAATAATAATAAAAATGGCTACTAAACCGAAGCTCTTCAGCACTGCTACGAGTATAAAAAAACTAAAGAACGTGCGAAAGCAGAGCTGCAAAATAATTAATTAAGCTTCACCTCCTGTCGTTTCTCCTACTATCCCTTTCCTATAGTTCCCAGCACAATGCTTCGCATGTGTAAGAGTCATCTCCTGAGTGCTAGTCCTAATTAAAAAAAAAAAAAAAAAAAAACTGAACGAAACCAGGGAGGAATTCTAACAATTCCGAACAACAGGTAAAAAGTATAAAAAATATTGTGTTCCTCCAACCTTAAATTTGTAAACTAATCAAATTATAGAGAATTTTTGTAAGTTAATCAAAAATTATAATCGCTTTGCAAGTCGAACACAAAAGGTATTTTTTACACTTCAACATTTGTGAAACAATTTGTTTATTTAATATAAATATAAACAAAATCCACCCTTAAAAGTGAAACATATCGCGAGTGTTTTTATTGCTATAATTGACACACATTCGCAGACACATAATCTGTTATATTTATTAACAATAAAAACTTTAGTTCTCTTTTACCGTCGGCATTTCGAACTTATTAAACTAATTTTATTTGTATGTATTGAAAATACACAGAAATATTCCCGATGTCTGTGTATCCGTTGAAATGCCGTTTTCGGCCAAATTAATCATCACATAAAATTCGTTTTAATGTCAATCGGTCAATAGTAGACTTGAATCTCCTATTTAAATTCAGGCAAATCGGTTGAATAGTTTCCGAGCTACAGCCGAAGAACCAGGACCACATCGTTTTTTTACTTGAAATTTTAGTACAAAAACTTCCATAACTTCGAAACGGCTGGAACGATTTTAATGAAATTTAGTCCGTGCATGTAACTAGGTGAACTGCTTACTTATATTTGGACCCGCTAGATAGTTTGATATATTTTCAAAATATACAAAAAAAACTAAAAAAAACACCTGATTTCCTTATGAAATATGCATTATATATTAATAATTAGATTAATAGAACAACATTTAAATTAAAACATACTTACATATATAACATGATTCGAACCACCACCAAAACGCCATCCAGATACTCTGTCACCTCATCCTTCGACACCGCTGAGATTGTTATAACTTATCAACACTACATCTCACCACAATTTTCCCACTAATACTATCAAATATACTAACACAAGTCTTATAACGACCCTTTTTAGCAATACATCTAAAGAAATTTTACCATATATGTATACGGTCTGATAAAAAAAATTCTTGTTTAGCACTCATAAACATAAAGCATGGTGCCAGTTTTTACAAACATCTTACTTATGCGAATTATCTGAAGTTTCGTTTACTTATTTATATTTATAACATTGTTAAATATCAAAGGCGTCTGCATCTCGTACACCTACTTACCTTTACTAGATCAGTCAGAAATCCCCAAATAATGATTTCACGTATTTATAACATACTGCAAGTGCTGCAAGGATTTGCAATTGTTTGCCAACTGAATTGAGGAATTTCGCTATGTCTATAGGAAAGTTTCAGCAAAAGCTTGTAGAATTTTATTTGATAGAGTCACTGATAAATTGGTTTAAATTAAGTTAAATTATTTAAATTACACTGTGCTACACCAAAATTATGCATTGCGGGGATGTCATGTACCAATTCTGTTTTGTTGGAATCCATAGAGAACGAAAATACCTTTGTTTTTTTTAGGTTACTTCGGAAAGTGATTTTTTACGGTAAATGTAGTGAAAAACGTGTTTTTTAGAGTTTCAAATTGAAAGAGTCATAACTTCTTTGTTTCCCAACCGATTTCTATCAATATTTCTCCAGTTTGACGGATCTGATATTATCTTTCAAACAATGCATAAATTTCGGTTAATAAATGGCTAAGTTATAGTGATTGAAGTGCAAAAAAAAACATTTAAAAAAAAAAAAAATTTTTTTTCCTCAGGCTCTGAGTTGCTTATGAGATACTAAACAATATATATATTTGTTATTCTGAAAAAAGAACACTAAATTAGCTTTTCAAAATGGGTAATTAGTTAAAAAGTACATGACCTATGCAAAAGAAACTAGTGACGGTATGGCCCACTTACTGGCAAATAAAAAACACTAGCTTTTAAGCGCTGCTTCGCTCCCGTTATTATCTCCATCGGTTATATAGTTTCGGACAGGGATATCTTACCCCTACGTGTAGAATATATGCCCTTCTAGACGCAAAAACATAAATACATTTAAATTTCATTGAAATCGGTTAGATAGTGTCGGAGGATCGGAAATTGCCCCTACCTTCCCTCGTGATCCTAGTTTTGAAAAAAAAAATAACCAATGTGTCATTTAAGCTCACATATATCCAAATTTTAAAGTTCATCAAAATCCGCGAGATAGTTTTGGAGGAGCAGAAATTTCCCTCCTATCGCCTCCAGGTCGTGCTTTTAAAAACGTACATAGCCTATGTGAATTCTTAGACGCAAATCTATCCATGCTCTAAATTTCATTAAAATCGGTTCGAACGTTTCGGAGGGTAGAAATTTCCCCCTATCGCCCTCCTGGTCTTACTTTTGAAAATGCGTATAGCCTATGAGCATTTTTAGATGCAGATCTATCCGTGTTCTAAATTTCATTAAAATCGGTTCGAACGTTTTGGAGTGGCAGATGCAGATCCATCCGTGTTCTAAATTTGATGAAAATCCTTTTTAACGTTTCGGAGGGGCAGAAATTTGCCCCCTATCCCCCTCCTGGTCATTTAAAAAAAAAACCAATACCGTATAACCTTCCCGGAGTTGCACAGACTAAGTGTACCGAATTTTGTCGCGATTGGTCCACAAATGGCGAAGTTAAGGTCGTTTATGTTATAAAATCTGTTAAAAACCATGTGAAAGGAGTAGCATGATTAAAAAGGTAGGCGTAAAAGAGGGCGTGATAAAAAAAAATAGCCCAATTATATGGTGTGAAAATTTCTGGAAGATCGGTCCAGGGGTTTTGGGGTCCTAAAAGGTACAAACACACAAACAAACAAACAAACAGACAAACACATTCAGCTTTATATATGTATGTATTTTTATAGATACATAAAATATAACGTAGCTTTAGTAAACGGCGTTGCAGTCTATACTGCAAAAATACTAAACTTTATCAAAGACATTAACCATACATTTGCTAGAGGGAAGCGCCAGTGTTGCCATCTTTTTTCGAGCATGGTCTTCATTTTGAGATATCCTTGTCCCGGACGGACGGAACACTTTCACCTTTGGTTTTATTACGCCGAAGAAAAGTTTCGATCTCGCCCTTTCCAGGTCTTCTGCACGGGATTATCTGATATATCAGTTAAGTAACATACCATTTCCACCGTATTCGTCGCTGCTCTGCAACTTCAGACAGTCCAGCATCGCTGCATAATTTCAGTAACCAATTTTTCCCCGTGGTTTAATCGAGATTTCGCTGCAGAGATCCTCCTCGTCTCTTTTTTTTTGCCTCATTTTTCTCAGTTTTATACAGAATGAAGATAGTTTTGGAGTGCAAGACATCTTGTCTCTCTGACTCCTTTTCTGGGATTTTTCCTTCGACTGACTTTGTATTTCCTCCTCTCTAGGCAGGATATGCATAACAGAATCCAGACTCGTGATGGGCGACCTAGAAAACTCTTAGCTTTCACATGTCGACAAGATCGTTAACCGTGGTAGCGCTTGTAAATAAATTTCGCAAAATTTTTATACGTACATAAAACATATAATATGTATAATTAATGGTAGTAATCAATTTGTATGTTCTACTGTTTTAGCGAGCTGATTTAGCGGTAGCATCAATGACAATTAATTACGCCAGAGAAAGTGTTATAGACTTTACGAAACCATTTATGAATTTAGGGATTGGTATACTATTTAAGGTACGTATAATTTAGCATCCTTGAATAGATACATATAGATAATGATGTTGATCAAAAATTATTGCTTGCTTTTGAAATATTTTTAATCAAACCCATTGTCTAATATGTGTAGTTTTACATGTTGTCCTACAATTACTACCTCAACAGGTACCTACCAGCCAGCCTACACGTTTATTCTCCTTTATGAACCCATTGGCTATGGAAATATGGCTATATGTTTTAGCTGCTTATATTTTAGTTTCCTTTGCATTATTCGTGATGGCTCGTTTTTCACCATACGAATGGAATAGCGCACATCCTTGCATAAAAGATTACGATATTGTAGAAAATCAATTTTCAGTATCGAACAGTTTTTGGTTTATAACCGGAACATTTTTACGACAGGGTTCTGGACTAAATCCCAAGGTAAGTTAAATATCAACTTGTATTAACTTCCATGTAAAACTCGTACGGTATTTCACTCACCTACTAGTGTCAAAACAAGTGAGTCAAATCAGACAACGTTTTCTGAACGCGCATCGAGGTCAAAGGTCAGATAGAAGAAAATTATAATAGTTATGTGAAATAAATTTCTGAAACTCTTTAACATTTTACATTTTTTCCCGAAGATATGTAGATTTATATTTGAATAAAAAAGGCATCAAGTAATTTTTTTGGAAATTAACCCTGGTAAATCTTTTGGGTAAAAGTGCCCCAAATCGCTTAATTATTTACCATTCTTCATTATTTGGTGTAAATAATTACTTTTATTTAAAAGAAATACAAAATCAATTTTTTTACTTAAATTTCGCTAACTATAGCAGAAAAAAAAATATGATTTATTTAAAAAAGAAACAGAATAAATTAAGTTAAGATTAAAAATATCACATCTGATATAAAATTTTAAATAACAAGATAAATTAAATAAAACAATAGCGACGGCCCTTAATTTCCGAGTTATGGGTTTCTGAAGTTCCACTACATTAAATCAGCACTTATTTCTCTACAAGTTTTGATTACATAGTACTACCTCTACTTCTGGCAACGGACGCAACTAAATAGAGTAAATAGAGCTGGGTTGGGACACAATATGTCTAAGGGATTGGAAAGCGTTGAGGTTGAGCCAAGGAGAATACGAACGCTCGACCTCAAGCTTAAATTCAGAGTGACTTTTTTATTTATTCTTTCTTAACTAAAAACACTTGATTATTGAAGTATCAAAAACAGTGTAGTCTACTAAAATTTATATTGATATCATATAAACCACTACTCCTTCCAAAATTTAAAAAATACTTTTCAAACAATTCATTTTAAATATTTATAAATAATCAATTATTTAAATCAATTTTTCCTTTCAATGTCTTAAGCGGAATACTTTCTTCCTATGCCTATTACTTCTACGAAGTACTGGTCCAATTTGTATTGTAGTTGGTTCAGCTGCAATGGCTTTTTGTGTTCATTTGATGCTGTTGGCGTATTGTCAACCTGCTGTTGATTTTGTAATGTTGTATGTTGTTGCCATAGCGCTGATAAATAAGTATGGTTACCAGCTGCATTTTTAAAGTTATTTTTTGTTGTTGTTTTGAAGAATTTCTAGGCTTCATTTGATTGATGTGGCATCGGCAAAGACCTATGGCAAGATTAATGAAAAACATAATTTTACCAATTCTACCTTTAATTACTCCTGGATTCCATTTTCTGTTTTTTCAAAGATTCTGCGCCATCAAGATGTTTTCTTTGATGTTATGTGTGACATTAGTCCCAATTTACATTAGAAACATTGAAAGACAGAAAAACTTTCCATTCTACTATGCTAAAGCTTTTACATTTCGGACATTGGCAAGACAGAAAATTGCAGCAGCAACATGAAAATAGGAAAAAGTGAAAAGAGAAACGAAAAAAGCCCGGTACAGAAGTTCGTGCATTACTCACTCTGCCTCTCACTCTCCTTGCCAACAAACTTCGTCTTTCTGTATGTCCCAAATGTAAAAGGAAATTTAGGTGAGATTTTCCAGATGATAGATTGCCCTTACCTGTCATTCTCTTATTCTTATTTTTTTTCTTTTGTTCTCTTAGAATAAGTTTATAGATAAATTATAATACAACATTATAAATATCAAGAAAAGCGCTGTTTTGAAACTTTTTTTTACAGAAGTATAACTGCAGCAATTTTCATCCATTAGGCCCGCTATCTATTAAAAAATCGTTTAATTTTACACATCTTGTAGAATAATTAATATATTTAAAAAACCTACCGCGTCTTTGTAAATGTTCAACCATTTTTATGAACTTTTAATATTTTCTCTTTAGTTTGCATTTTTTACAATTTTTGATGTGCTTTCAATTCCACAAGATTAAAAACGAAAAAGCTATCAAGATCTTGATCAAGTTCAAAGTTGGTTAATAAATACTAATAAATGTTGTCGACTTGTAATTATTTACAAATCGTCAAATTTAAGGCAGAAATCATTCAATCGTCAAAATGAGGAGAAGTCGTCAAATCTGCCAACTATGTATTCACCTCCGATCTATTCTCTATACTATATATTTCCAACCACTTACGGTGCAATGAATTGCATACGTAGCGCTGGTAAAAAAAACCCAATTTTCTTGTAGCTCCTAATGGTTGTAAGTCTGGACTATAAACTCCTGTGCCCGTTATCTAAGCTGACACCAAATTACAACATTCGATTCACATTAAATCTTCAAATAAAATTCGATGAAAATGTATTGGAATTACGTTCGATATCGAATACCGTATTTCAACTGTTCGAGAGTTTGGATTATGTTGCACATATATCTTTTCAGATACTTTAGTTGAAACTTCTTCCACTCGTATTAAATGCATCCGCGTTTGAAGTATTTTGCTGGTACTTCGCCCTTGGTAGCGGTGCTTTGCGAAATAAATCCTTGAGATCTGTACTGATCATGCAGCATATAGATCAGTTAAACCATATTGAAAGATTTAACTTTTCATTTTGCCTTTTAAATGCAATCATTTTCCACCAAAGTGTTGACTAATTGTAAGAAAGGTTTAATAAAATTAAATAGATTTAAGTTCAAATACTAATACAAGGAACATTTTCAAAGAAGCTTGCTTTGTTTTGTTTGTTTATTTCGTTATTCTCAAATATTTTTTAGGAGTTCTTGTATAAACATGTGGAATTTCTTAGCTTTGTTCTAGAATTTGGTTAAAGGTCTACTGAAGAATTTTGGTATTAGCACCAAATGAAAACGAGTAGTGTTTGTTAGTTCGACCGGTATACACGTATCTTTTTTTGGTCCGCTGTTCGGTCTTCAATTAAATTAAAACAGAACAGAAATAAATTAAAAAATAAAAATACAAGTGGAAAAAAGAAAAAAAATTTAAAATAAAAAAAAAAACAATCAACTTAGTGACAAACAACGAAACAAAATAAACTTCAAAGAAAGAAAAAATTTTTTTGCTCAACTTACATTAACAAATAAAAAAAACAATAAAACTGCAATATAACAAATATAATACAAAAAACAACAATAAATTAGACGGTGGAATCTGAGAAGAAAAAAAAAAAAAACCGCTATACCTGTGACGGGCGAGAAAAACAAAAATCAGTGCTGACACTACCAACCAGTGCTGTCACTTCGGGTCACGGTGACCGGATGAGGTCTTTCATGGCCTTTTTCGTGGCATTGTGCTAATTCCCTCTACCATACCCGACTAAATCTTTTGCATTGTTGGTGCCATTGTGTTGGTTACTGCTAGACTGTTTGGTGATGAAGGAGTAACACTGATCACCGGCAGTCGTTCAAGCAGCGATTAGCTCAGCGGCAACTTCAATACAAAAGATAGACATTTTATTTAGGTTTTCTCGCGTTAATCATGACAGGCCGATTTAGAATTGACTTCTGCAACATACGTGGTCTAAGGGCAAATTTCTTCTCTGTCTATGCTCACGTTTGTCTCCATCGGACGGATGTTTTCGCCTTAAGTGAAACCCAGGTGTCTGAGGATGCTGACCCACAGGATTTTCACATACCTGGGTATCACGTCCTATCTCTTTTCTATATACACAGGGGCCTTGCAATTTATATACGCAATGAAGTTGTGTACCAGTGCCAGCAATCTTTAGACACGCATGATCCCGAATTTAGCTGTCTTTGGGTTAAATTCAAAATCAGGGCACATCTTCTACATTTCGGGTTTCTTTACAGAAGCCCAAACACGGAAAGGGAGAAGACTATACAGAACTTCGATGCCCTTTCCGACAATATATCAGGGATCCTCGAAAATTACCCGAACAGTGAAATCGTTATTGCTGGTGATTTCAATGTCCATAATTTATCGTGGCTCCGCCATTCGAGCAATACAACTCCAGAAGGCCAATATGCTGAGCTATTCGCAGCGCACAATCACCTTGCGCAATTAGTGAATGAACCAACACATATTTCATGTGTTGACGGGCACCAACACAACACCCTCGACCTTTTTCTCACTTCACACCCTGAAAAGTATGAAATGAACATTAGCGCACCTTTCGGTAATTCGGATCATTGCACCATTTCTGCCTCCTTTTCGTTTGCGGAACTTCGAGGCGTTTCACCGCCAGCTATGAAACGTTTGAAATATATTTACGAAAAGGCACGTTGGGCTGAGCTCAACGATTTCTTTCGGCATTTCAATTGGAGGCTCTGCTTCCTCGACAATGATGTCAATGCCATGGCTAAAATGGTCCAAAATATAATAATGCTTGGTATGAAAACGTTCATACCATCGAAGCAAATTTCGATTAGGCCTAGACCAAAGTCTTGGTTTAATCAGACGTGCAGACTTGCAGTCAGATCCAGAGAGGAAGCATTTAGTGTCTGGCGGAATAATAAAAACGCAGATACTGATATGATGCGCAAAAGGGCGAGAACTTCGTGTGCCAAAGTGCTAAGACGTGCAAAAGCTTTGTACGAGCAGAGTCTTCGCGCTAAAGTTCTTACTGCCCCACGGGGAAGTAAAAGCTTTTGGTCATTCGTTAAAAGAGTTAAGGGAAATGCTAGTTCTTCTATTCCGTCTCTTTTAAAGGCTGATCAATTATTCACTGACCCGGTTGAAAAAGCTAACCTCCTAGCAGAAATGTTTGCAGGTAATTCTCACCTGCCGGAAAGCAATCAACCACTGCCCGCATCCGAGCGTGTATCCGTAACTATGCCAAAAATATACTTTCGGGCTCGTGCAGTTAAAAGGGTTTTATCGGACCTTAACATAAATAAGTCTCCTGGCCCGGATGGAATTCCGGCACTGGTCTTGAAGCAGTGCTCTTCGACGTTATCGCGTCCTCTGGCAATCCTTTTCAGCACCCTCTATCATGCAGGTGAATTTCCGTCGTGCTGGAAAGTTGCAAATGTTACGCCGATCCCCAAGAAGGGAGAGGCAAGCAACCCTGAAAATTATCGCCCAATCGCAATATGCTCTACCATTTCTAAAGTAATGGAGAGTATGCTAAATTTCCATCTTATGAAATATCTGGAGTCCAATAGCTTACTTAGCGACCGACAATATGGCTTCCGTGGAGGACGTTCCACGGGTGATTTATTAGCCTTCCTGTCGGAAAAATGGTGTCGATCCATCCACCATTTTGGCGAAAGTAAGGTAGTGGCTCTAGATATTTCAAAAGCATTCGACAGAGTGTGGCATGTAGCACTCTTGTCCAAACTTATTGCTTTTGGTGTCGGTGATATCTTCTCTCGATTTATATCGTGCTTTCTCAGGGATCGCGCTATAAGAGTTATTATAGACGGGATCTCATCAAACGAGTTCAATATCAATTCAGGGGTACCACAAGGCTCCATTCTTTCTCCTACCCTATTTCTTATTTTTCTTAATGACCTCCTATGTCATACTTCAAACCCTATCCACTCTTTCGCAGATGACAGCAGTATCTGCCATTCATATTCATTCGATCGTAGGCCGACATCAACTATGATCGCGGCGACGCGGCAGAATATGAATGAAAATTCAGTGTGATGTCAGATGGACTGAGCACATTTTTCAGGTCTCAAAGGAAGCATTCAAGTGCCTAGGCTTTTTAAGGCGGTGTAAGACATACTTCACCCCATCTGATCTCCTCACTATTTACACCGCCTACATCCGACCGAAAATGGAATACAACTCTCATGTGTGGGCCGGTGCTTCAAAGACTATTTTGAAGTTACTCGACCGTGTACAAGAAAGGGCGAAGAAACTCATAGGAGACAGTAGGGTAGCCAACTCTATTGACTCTCTTGAGCATCGTCGCAACGTGGGGTGCGTTTCGTTGTTCTATCGTTACTATAATGGGATGTGTTCTAATGAAATCAGGGAACTTGTTCCCGAAACCCGGTTATTCGCGCGCACGACGCGATCATCATTAAGAGCGCATCCATTTGTGGTCGATTTGACGGCGACTCGCACTACGCATTACAGGGAAAATTCGTTTTTTGGCCGAACGGCATGTATGTGGAATAGACTACCCGCAGAGGTGTTTCCTGTCACTTTTAGCATGGGAAAATTTAAATCAAATGTCAATAAACACTACTCCCTCTATCCTCCTCCCCATAACCTATTTTCCTAGTTCCAGCACAATGCATCGCATGTGTAGGGGTCATCCCCTGAGTGCCGGTCCAAGCCAAAAAAAAAAAAAAATACATATATATGTATAAATTATGGGTTATTCAAAGAGAACAAATTTTTTTACAACTTAGTGAACTTGCTAAACCGAATGTTTTGAAGAGGAAGTAATGTATTGAAGTAATGTGCAATGATGCCTTTACATTTTGCATTATCTTAGGGTCTCTTTCACCAAACATATTTAAACACAATTTAATTTAATTAATGATCTTTATTTAAAGTATGTTTAAAAAAATTTTATTTTCACCAACTGAAATAATGAAACACAAGAAAGTATGGTAACGCTCTGATATTTAATATGATAGCGTCAACTTATCTTGAACGAAGTTATACGTGACATTACAGAGGTAAATCTTAGTTTTGAATTAAGCAAATTATATTCTCTACGAAGAACTGAGTATTTAAAATAAAATATTTAGGGATGAATTTACCCGTTCGCGTGGGTTAATGAAAAATTACCGAAACTTCTAAAACGACTTCACTCAGTATTTAGTGCTAAAGCTTTAATTACAATTAATGTTAAAGTAGTAGGATGATGTATGTCTGGCCACACAGTACGTCCTCGACTTACAAAATAAGGTAAAAAAAATCAAGTTGTAAATAATGAAGGCTGGAAGATTTTCAGTACTTCAGTATGAACAAAAAATTTCTGTGCCAAAATATAGAATTATGACTATTTTAATTTCTTATCAAAGTAATGTTGTTTTTGTCCCATTGTCCCATTTGTTATCTTATATAAACAATCTGCAAGAAGATATGTTTAATGGGCAATATGAACTAAACTTATTTTCAGATTATCATTTCGCAAATATTTGGTTTCTTAAAACGCAAGAAAAAATATCACATGAAAAATTATTTCACGCACATTCAATTTCTACTATTTAATTACAACTGTCGTTATTATGACTGTAAAAAAATATAAAATTTTATCGAAATGCATAAGAAGCCTTGTTACGTGACATTGCGAATCAAAATCACAAACTTAAAGCAAAACTAATTAAAATGAGGGAAGGTCTACCTTTACCGCTTGCTAGTGAAATAAGGTGCTGGACACATATTTCTGCAATATGTATGTAATAAGCAAACAAATTAGATTTTCAAATTATATTTAATATTTGTATTGATCTATTTATATTTGTATGCCAACATTTTCTTTATTGAAATAAAAGTCGAATTCTTATTACAGATAAACAAGTTGAAAACTTATTATGCATAAAAAGTAGTAAATATTGAAGATGTAATGCATTCCAAGACTATCAGGCCTGTTCTGCAAACCACTTTTTGTCAAAGTGATTTGAAATCACGGAAATGGTGTTCTGCACACAAAAGTTTTAATAATCCCGTGGTTTGAAATCGTCAGCTAAATGACTGACGATTTGAAATCACTAGCTTATTTTTTTTATGTATTTCGTTTAGAATTTAATAAAAATTCTATAATATATTTCATGTGATTTGTTTTCTATTTATTTTTCTAAAAAAATTGGGTTTGCTAGATATAAAAACTTAAATATGAGCAAATTTATAAGAACACTGCTTTTTTGAAAATAATTGTTTTGCTTTGTTTACCAATGTCGTCGTTTACATTTAATTTTTAATTTAATTGAGGTTGCCAAAGTAACACATTATTTATAAGTCATGTAAATATATAGATATTTTACTATCATGTTCTTTATTTAAGACAAATTTTATATATTGTTGTACCTAAAGTCAATATGGTCAATAATTAAATAATTTTTGTGGAAATTTATAAATAAATAAATGCAAAATTTAAGTAAATTTCGTTAATGAAAACACTGGCAACTTCGGAATTATACATACCTACTAAAGTGTGGCACAAACACCACAAAAATGTCTTACAAGCAATTCATGAAATTCCAATTAGTGTGTATGTATTACTTGCTCATTGCAAAACACATACTTCCGAAAATATTTCTTTTGTTCCACGATCAAAACATTGAGGAAGAGAACACAAGTACAACAAAACAATGTTAAAATAGAACAAGGCTGAAGTAGAAGAGAAATGAAGTAGAAGATCAAAACAATTTTGGAACATTCAAAACATGTTTGAATAACTCGTAGACAAACTTGCAAAGAAACTTTTGCATTTTTTATGAACATAAAAAATCGAATGTATGTATGCAAAAATAAAATTTTTTTAATTCACATTTGGAAAAACAAATAAAATAAAAATATCACAATTCATATTAAAAAAAAAATGTATATATATATAGACTTATATGTATATATGTATCTAGCTTAGTCTAACATTTTTATTTTAAAAGAAATTAAGAAAAAAAAATTTCACTTTTAAAATGGAAGAGAACAAAAAACAATATTCTACAAAAAATATTTTTGGCATGTATAGTGAAGTAAATATACTAATAACTTAATTATTATAATTTAAAAACATAATTTGGGATACTTTTTCTGTATTTCCACCCAATATACACCTTTTGTCTGTTAATAAGCTTCGAGCAGCAGAAAAAACTCTTTCTGAAGATGCACTTGTTGTGTTGTTGAGACTAGATTTATATAAAATAGGAAATTGGTTTTTGTTTGTATCCCACCATTTTAGTGCATCAAAGTCATCGTAAAAGTGTATGACTGTATTTTCATACATTTTCAGTTCTTCCCTAACCATATCTATGGAATTTGTTAGGTTTTGTTGCGAAACAAATCTACCAAACAAATCAATATTGCCTTCAGAAAGAGTTGTTGTGGTACTTAATTGGATGTTGTTAGATAATTCAGACATAATATCTATTGTTTCTTTTTTTATGGCAAACTTCTCTTCATCATTGAATTCCAGAAGTTTGTTTGCGGGTGGAAATAAAAAGAGGGCTATTTTATGGAATATGCTTATATTATTTAAAACTATATTGTTCAAATAAAAGTTTTTCTTTAAAAAGCTGAACTAACTGAATGTCACAATCGCTGATTGCACATTTTCGTAATAGGTTGTCAGTATACATAATGACCAAGTGCAAGGTGGGATACTTTTCGCCCTCAAGCTTTTTTAAAGTTTTTTCGAAATGCTCTAGCACCTCAATCAAACTACTTATATGAGCAACGTTTAGGTTACCTAATCTGTGGCTTTATTTCTTTTCTTGCAATATTTGAGTAATTTCAATCCAGTTATCTTTTATGGAAACAAATACGTAGTAGAAAGTATTCCAACGAGTCGGAGAATAGCTTTTTAAACTTGTGGTAAAATTTGAATTATTTCCAGACTTTTTGAAGTACCTTACTAATTTTGAGCTAGTACTGCACATATCAAATATTTCCTTTACTTCATCCATCGATTTTTTTAGCGTATTTTGCAACAAATGATTAATGCAAAATATGTGTTGATAAGGTCTAAATGCGCTGACCATATTCGAACCCCTGTCGGTTACCATTGTTGCCTTACTGTCTAAAGTACATACAAAATCTGACAGGAGTTCAACTACTTTCGCATGAACATTTTCAGCTAAAAAATAAGTAATATACATACATACAAAAATATTAACTTGCTATTTTAAAGGACATTAACAAAAAGCTAACCTGTGTTTCTTTCATTGTTCATTGCCTTCATTCCCAGTAATCTACAACAAATGCTTCCTCCCTTCACGATATGTATAGTAAGGGAAATATACGACTTTCTCAAATAATTGTCCGTCCATAAGTCTGATGTTAATACGTATCCAATATCAACAATAGCGGATATTTCTTTTTTTATATCAAGAAATTTAGTATTGTACAATAACTCAACATTGCGCGATATAGTTGTTGGATCGGGTATGAAAGTGGGGATATCAATATTTTTTCCAAATTCAGCTCCAATAGAAATAAAAAATTCAGCCACTTCTTTTAATCCAGGGTCACCGACAATTTTAAAAGGTCGACAATTTGTAACTGTCCACTTTGTGAATATCTCCACAGCAGTTCTTTTTTTAATATTGTCTGCAATTATGTTGGGTTTTGCTGCAATCTGTTCTACTTCGGCCTTAACATATCACTTATGCTTCACCAAATTTGAAGTGGTAATTTTATTATATTTGTAAATATTTGAACATTTACTACATATCACAAAGCCGGGTATTTCCACACCGCGATCACTTTCAATACTTTGGAAAACATTCCACACTTTACTTCGTCCTTGCTTTGAGACCGCTTTGTACTCACCAGAAATAACTTTTACCTTTATTTCGCTTAAGCTTTGAGGTTCGTTTGTAAGGTTTTTTAAAGAAAAATATTTAAAATTTCGCAAAATATTTTAAAAATTTATAATTTTACCTACATTTAAGGCATGCATTTCAATATATATTTAAGGGTACTAAAATTTAGAAAAATCACGAAAATCAGAAAGTTGAAATTATGAAAAAAAATTTAATTAAATTTTCCCTTCTAAATGATATTATTTAATAACACTCTTGTTTACATTTTTACGCTTTTTTGTGTTTGTTCTTGTGTACTCGATGCTTTTGGTGTAATTTACCGTTTTTTTTATTTCATTGTATGTTTTTGTTTTGATGTGCTGCTTCATTTGAACACACAAGCACAAACAAAACTATAGAGAGAAACTTTTCCAACGGTGCTTGTTTTGTTTCAATGAGAGTCATGTTTTGTTATGCTTGTTTTGTTGATAATGTATACACTGGAATACACGGCTTGGAAGTAGTGTGCTTTAGAATACAGAACTTTCAATAAATTTTGTACAGCTCTTTAATACCTACATATGTAGGTATTTTGTTGTGCTAATAAAAAATTTATGGTTTGTAAAGCTTCATCTTCTTTTTTTAAATGATGCTTTCTTAAAGCAATTATTGTTAATTAAGTAGCTCCTGGCATTTTCATATTCTTTATTTTATCTAATATTTTAATTCACAATGCAAAAATATAAACAAATATAAAATATCAGCTGTTTTCTCGTGTTTTCGAAAAATTAAAACCACGCCGAAAAATGTAAAATCACGTGATTTACAGAACAGCTTCAAATCGTCTGCGAGGTTTCAAAACGGTTCGTGATTTCAAATCACGTGATTTTCAGAACAGGCCTGTATAACTTTTCCATTTCCATATCTAAATAAATTTGATTTTAAATTGGGTTATGAGACACAATTCAACTCTGGCAACACCGACTTTTGTTCAGAAAGAATATACGTAACACATAAAACCGAAAAATGTAATAGTATAAGTTACAAAGCAAAATTGCGGCGTCTCTGATGTTAATTTTGACTTATAATTTTTAAGCTAAGGGAAAGTCTTTTTATTTATTTTTTATTTTACTTTGCACCTGTCGCTGTGCATAACTTCTTTTTTCATATTTTGTGTATGTTTACTTAAGGAATTTGATTCAGTTGTTGTTATTGTACGTCTGTGAGATTTTTTTGTTCAACTAAGAATTTTTCTTTTTGCTGCGGTGACGATCAAGTTTGTCTCCTTAGAGCAGTGATGTTCGCCACATACAACATTTGTTGAAAAATTTACACAGGCAGTTGTTATCAAGAATGATTAAATAAAGATTACGCCAACAAGCTAAAATAAAAATACTTTTCTGCGCATGATGGAACTCTGACGTCACTCAACATGTATTCTGATTGGCTAATAAAACTCAGCTGAAGAACTATTATGTTATTGTAAAAACAGGACAGTGGGGCAAATTCAGTTTGATAATAAACAATTTTAAAGAACTATTTTATTTTCCATTTATTTTTATTTAAATATTTTATACATATAAATAGTGAACCCAAGTGTTAATTATTTCCCTTTTATAAAAATAAAAATCTTTAAAGAATATTTATAGAATTTTTAGTTTGTTATTTTACTATACTTTCTCTTTCTCTTATACGTGCTTTCAACAATTTCAGAATTTAGTTTTCTAATTCTAAAATACATTCTACATCTAAAAAAAAGTTTTTTTACGTCATCACTGGCTTCAATTTCTTTTGCTTCCAACAAATGCTTTTGTAAATATCCACTTGCGAGTAATAATTTGTCGCCATTCAATTTGGAAAAAATTGAGTCACACAGTATTAGCGTGTTCATTAACGAAGTTGATGGCTTACTAAGTCCACCTTCACTTAAGTGATTAACCCATGAATAATTGCGTTCGGTTGAAGAATTACTCACAAGATCAGAATTTTCATTCTTCAGTTTGTGGCAAATATATCCGGCCAAGTTCTCTAAACCATCATATTCCATATTTTCTATTTCGCTTTGGTTAGTTTCTGTAGCCAAAACATCTGCCTGATTGTTACGGTTAACACTCTTAAGTATAGTACCTGAAGAAATCACAAAGTTTATAAAACTTTGTGTTATTTAAAATTTAAGCTTTCAACTTACCCGTTAAAGAATTATCTACATCTTAATCGGGTGTATTGTCAACTTCTACATTTGCATTACTACCCAAAATGCCTTCGTTAGACCCGATTAAATATGATCGAAGTCTATATTTGAATTCTTCTCGTTCAGGGTGATCGTGAAGTCCGCCTTTCGACCTAATTATTCCAAAAAAAATTTCCAGCACATCTTGATTAAACCGATACGTTAGCAAATACTCAATATTATATCGACTTTTAAGTTCAATATATAGCATTTGTAACGCTTTATTAGATTGAATGATACCTGTAGAATACATTTATCTCAAAAGAAATAAATCTGTGTCACAAATTTTTAGAGTGCAATATAATTTTCAACCTTTTTGGAAAGGTAGCATAGACTTTTTGCCAATCACACGGATCTCTGACATCATTTGCGACATATTATTTAGAATGATATTTTGTTTTTCAAGTGCTAAACCATATGCGTGTAATCGGTCTCTGGTATCCTGTCTCGGTACTCTCGAATTCATAACATCGAACCAGTCATTTACCTAAGTAGTTTAGGTATGTTCTAGAAAAATTATATTTTGTAAGTAATTACGAGTTTAAAGAGTTGACTGCACTCGCTCCAATTTTCGTTGCTCAAATATCCCAAACTGGCGGCTCGTGTTATAGATTGCGAAATTGTATGTGAAAAAAGTTTCGTGGCCAGTTTAACCTTTTGCCTTTTCACACATAAATTGTGTGGTGATATTTTATGCGTGATCTGCAAGTCATTTGATTGGAGGGATAGGAGACTTAAAATTATATCCTTTTTGACTTCTTTTTCGTTAATGATAAACCCACCATCAATGAAATGATTTCTCAAAAGTTTTATCAAATGAGGAACATCATTAAAAACAAAAATTTTGATTTCATCGAACAAAAACCTACATATATACATATGTTACGTATATTCATACAAAAAAAAAATTTGAAAAAATTATTGAGGCATATTTACATAAAACATACCATGGTTTTTCGTAATCAACTTCAAGTTCACTGAACAGTTTTCTGTTACCTCCACCTAAGTCACAAACAATGGCCACAATTGTAAAGCCACTCTGCTTCATAGTATTCAATATATTGAATAAAATACTTTTTGACATTTGGGTATCATAGTCATAATATATGGGTTGCTTCCAATTTGAAATTAAACCTTCCAGCGAATTAACAAAGGTTCTAAAAATTCTTGATTTTGATACAAATAACTTACCTCTTAGCAAGGCCACTTGGATATAATTAGCTGGTTCTAGCACTAAATCTGCTGACTTGTCATAGCAATACTTTTTTTTTTGCCTTCATCTCATCAAAACTCAACACACATACTTTTTCAGTTTCTGACATTTGGTTGGCCGCAGATAGTAGTTTCACAACAGGCTCCAAAATACCTTTCGACATGTCCAATTTTTCCGACCATCTTTGCAACGTTCTCACCGATGGAAGTGGGAAATGTTTCTTCCTTAAAAGTTTGTAAGCTCTGGCACTCGCTGAGTATAGGTATAGATTGAGCAATGTCTGTTTCGGTAAAATTTTGTCTTTTATCACCGCTTTTTAGTTTTTTTATTTGACCCTCAGTAAACAAACGCCTCAGTGCCTTCTCGAGATTTGAGTTTGCAAAGCTTAGTTTTTGAATACGACAAGATAAATTTGTTATTGTCACATCACATTGACTTTTTGCCATTTTCAGCGAACAATTCTCCTTAAGAAGTGATTCTCTAGAAACGATTTAAATAATTATTTGTTGTTTTTTTAAATACTAACATACATTTTCAATTCCAAAGTTTTAGTGTAACTTTGGAGGCCATCTTCTTCAGTGTCAGTCGGCAATTCGGCATTTACACATTTTACTTTTAAACTTTTTTGATTATTTATTTGTTTTTTTGTTTCATCTTCTTCAGTGCCATAAGCAGTTTTCTTTTCACTATCAATAATAGTATTTTCTAAGGACGGAACTGCATTGAGTTTTAATTTCTTAGTACTTCGTTTACTAAATCCTATAACGACTTATTAACGGACTTAAAGAATTGATTATGTGGTAACTTACCCATTTCATATATTAAATTTCTTTCAAAATCCTCTTGCTTAAAATGTAAAGCACAAATTTTTTCTTTTTCAGCATTTACAGGCTTTACACGCTTGCAAAATTTCACCCATAACTTCCTTTGAGCTTCATCTCTTGGAAAACTATATAATGACACAGCTTTATGAAAACAAAAAAATTTTGATAGCAATATTACATTGTAACACAATTAATTTCTCACTTGTTTTTTTGCTGTTACTTTGTTTGCAATTGCCCACTGCGCATTTCATGCTTGCTCTTTTTGTTCTCTTTTCACTTCTATTTGTGTTTTTTGTTTACAGCTTATGAGCTTTATAAAGCAAGTTTTTACACTTATTTATTATTTAATAATTATTTAAATATATTTATTATAAAATATAGCACAATTTATTATAAAATTCAACACAAAACTTTAACTTTGATAAAATCGATTTCAATTGCTTGTTTGAGATCTCTCTGAGTAAATTGTGTGAAGAGTTGCCAAATGTAGTATAAATTTTGTACGAGAAGGTATTAGTTTTGCATATAATAAACATTTGGCAATCTCTTCGAGGGGATGCAAACGTCATCAAACGGTAAATCATGCGCAAGGCGTAATCTTTATTTAATCATTCTTGGTTGTTATTCTCTTTTAAAAACTTTCATTCAGTCGTCGTTGAGCAAGCGATGAATACACATGCAGATGGTTGTTGTCATTTTTTTCAGAAATTTATTAAGCATTGTTGTTGTTTCTTGTTGGACGAAGCACAATAAACACACGCGATTCAATTAGAATTGAATACGAAAAAAATTAAAAAATAATAAAAGTTCACGAAATGAAATGTGAAAAGTATTTTATGGTAAACAATGCTTTTCAAAACATTCAATGCATTTTATGTTACAAAACATTAAAAGCGGGTAATGAACACGTTTCAATCAGAGCTAATAATACTTAGATCTGAGGTAAAAGATTTCGATAAATTTAGAACTTTAGAGTTTTGGAAAAATTTATATGTTGCGATATGTCCCCAGCTCAAAAAAATGTATTTAAAATATTTATCATTTTTTTCCACTACTTATGCAAACAAATATTTTCAGATATGAAAAACGTTTGTTCCAAGCAGCAAAATAAAATGACCTCGTTGAATTTAAAAAATATTTTACTAATTCGCAATTGCCATGCAATTATTAACATGGCATGTTTAATTTAAAATTTTCAAAGCGATTTTAAAAATTATAATGAGGAATGACAGATGGTTAAACTTTTTAGTCTAATATTTAAGCCCAAAAAAACTGTTTTATATGCATTTATTTTTGTTTTTTTCCTCCCAAATAAGTGTTCTAAAATTATTTATTAAAATTGTTAACTGCTATTTATCTTTTTCTTAAAATTTAAATTACATTCATTTAATAAGTTGTATATAGCTGGCATTTTCTTTCTTATTTTAAACGTTTGACATTATGTTTGCTGGGCAAATTCTCTCACCAACATATCTTCATTTTATTTTTGAACACCACTGCCTTAGAGCACTGATGGCCGCCGCATGGACAATTGTGCAAAATGAATTTACACGATTTGATATGCTCTTTCATTCAGTAGTCGACTAAATCACAAAATACCCAGAAGTGTCAGTTCAAAGCAGCGAACGAGCAGAGAAAGAGACGTCATCGGAACCGAAATTTAGATTTGTTGTTTCTTTCACCGCCTAACTCTGTGCGGTGGTTCCTTTTTCTTCAAAATTCTTCAATATTGTTGTTTTGTTTTGATTTTTATTTTCTAGATGTGAAAATTTGCCGTATTTTTCTTCTACTTTATGCTCACAATTTCGCAATTTTTAGCACGACAATATTACAAACATAGGTTATAGGAATCTGTGGTTACAAAACACAACAATGGTGTTTTGTGTTATGAAAATTAATTTCATTTAATAAAGCAAATAGATACCAAAAAATCACAAGATCACTAAAATGTTCTTTTATTGGCTTATGCACAACAAATTTCTTTTTGGGAATTTTTTTAGCTGCACTATGTTTTTTTTGCTATAATTTTAACACAAAACACAATTAAAACAAAGAAAACCACAAGAAATTATAAATTTGTTCTTATGCACAAATTGTGGCTTATGTTTACAAAATTTTTCACTTTATGGCATTTTTCTTTTGTTTACTTTTCATCTTTCGTAAAATTGTATATTTGTCTCTTTCTCCCACTTTTTTAAGAAAAAGCTGATTTAAAATTTTTTCAGACCCCCAGCTGACACTTCTAGGTATTCTATGAACTAAATAGCCACGAAAACGCATTAAGCGAGTGATTGTTAATTTTTGTCAGGTATTCTTGTCCAGCATACACGAGCGTTTCGTTTCAATTTGGACAACAAAACAAAATAAAATTTGTTTCTGTTTACAACATAAACACAATCAGACACATTCTAATTGTATTTCACTAAGTTAGCGGTTTCTTTATAATTCTTTTAAAATATAAAGTAAAAAAAATACATGGGATTGGTATTTTATAATAAGCAATGGTTTTGGTGGTGTTCAGTGCATTTTATTAATTTGTCATAGAAGCATTTATATGGAAGATTTAGGCCCATTATTATAACTTGCCGATATGTAAAGTTGGGATGCTATCGGACAAATAATTAGTTTTTCGTTATTACAAGTTGAGTTTAACCCGATAAGCTAACAGAAAGTTCATCCTATGCACTTTAAATATGGCAACATGGAAAGTATAAATGTATACAAATTAATTTTTAAATAAAGAATAAAATAAAACCTTGTCGTTGCCAGTAGCTTTTTTTGTTTGTCAAAAGTAGTCGGTATTTAATCTGGTACTGCCATATTTTTAAAAATATTAATTTTATTTTTTCGAACAGTTGTAATAATGAAAACAAGTTAAAGGTCACTTTATTATTCATTTTACCTAAAGTTAATTTTAGCTATCAGTAACTTTATTGCTTAGTTGTAATAATGGCCCTTAATGTAAGAAAAATAAAATGCAGTATTTAATTCTTTTACCATTATAAAATAGCGTTTCATATAATAGTATATGCAGATTTTATTTGATTAAATTTCTAATTGTTTACGTTTTTTTTCATTTTCCATTCTAAATAAAATCAATATACCTTTCATAAATCAAAAAAATTTATAATGAGTAAATATTTTCAAAATTAATTGCTTAATAATAAACCGGTTCTTCGGTTAAGGCAGTGATGCCCAAAACCGAATAAAAATTTAAACTAACTCTGTTGGAGAGAGAGTTACGCAGCATACATAACGGCTGGCGATGGCTGAAGCAGTCTGCACGTTGACTACAAAACCAAAACAACGCCAGTTTCAGACTAAAATTATAAAAAAACATCTCGCATTTTTCTCATGTACAGTAGTGTGTCAGTGTTGTCGGAAGGTTTCAGTGGCGAAGGCATAGTCACATAGTCCACAATCACATCAGAACGCCCTCCTTCGTCGGTATTGTGTAGCACCGGCGAAGTAAAATAATAATGAAAATGGCTACTAAACCGAAGCTCCAACATTGCTATAAACAGAGAACGTGCAAAAAAAAGCAGAGCTGTAAAATAATTAATTAAGCTTCACCTCCTGTCATTTCTCTAACTATACCTTTCCTATAGTTCCAGCACAATGCTTCGCATGTGTAGGGGTCATCTCCTGAGTGCTGGTCCCAGAGAAAAAAAAATACATAACGTCTAACATTTGAAAAATTATGTTGCATTATAAATATTTTCTTGTGCAATATTTTAGACTTTAAAAAAATAATTAGATATTTTTTTAAACCATTAAAAACATTCCCAAGATTCGTACACACAAGTTCATCAGCTAAAATTTAATTCATGGGTTTGCTGTTGCTTCAATTCGAGCTTATGGGTGTTGCTTGTATGGGAGAGGTTCTTATACAACTGGGATCTATTGCCGTTTAATAACGGCAAAACCTAGGCTTGCACCGCTTAAGACAGGTTCTTTCCTGAGCTTCAACTGTGTGCAGCACACCTTTTAGCCAAGTTTTGTAATATAATTGAGAAAATATTTAGCTTCAAATTCGAGAGTGTGACGTTTTGAACAGATCCGGAAATTGTGGTCAGACCATATTTCGTGGCGGCATATGCCCACTGCAGAGAATCCTGCAGACATTGTTTTCAGGGGAAATAGTGTATATTATCTTAATACTTCGACATGATTTAATTTACTTTCATTCGTATTGGAGGATCAGTCGAAGTGGCATTTTAATCACCATTTTGAAGTGGCAGAATAGCAAATGTCTTTGGATGGGTAGAAATGTTATATTCTTATTGGTGTGGAGGTTTCATCAGAAGACAATTTTCTTTAGAAAGAAATTGAGGATCACTCGTCGTATAGAAAAAATTTTGGGAGCATATAGGAGAATATAGATTCTTGCAGGAGATTGGGAAATTGCAGATCGATCTTTGGGGATATTTAAAAGAAAGAGAACCAAGAAAAATTAAAGAGCTAAATGATGAGATAATTCGGCACATTACCGACATAGAACCTCAATTATGTTTCAGAGTCATTGAAAATATCGACCATCGGATAGAGGTATGCTACCGAAGACGAGCATTTGGGCGATATGTTGTTTCACACATAATTGTCATACATCTTTCTATCAAAATAAAAAAATATTAACATAATTCTCTGAAAACTTTTTGTTTTGTTTACAATTAACATCGTGCGCTTTGTTTGGACCACCCTTCAGCTAAAACTTAATTATCAAACTGAATTAAATTAGAACGAAAACTTATCCCGTTCACATATTATATTTACATACATGAACTAATACAAAGAAACTTTTATTTATACATATAACATAATCACATACATAATTCATAATCAAATTGAACTTTGCATTCGTTTTGTCTTAAACACTATTAAGGCTAAGCAAATTCGATTGGACGAATTGAATTTTCCTTGCCTTTTTTCTGTTACAATATATACTGCTAATCATTTTCTAATAGAACTTAAAAAAATTACACTTAATTTTTGTGCACACAATTATATAAATAAATAACCAAAAGAAAAATTAGTTAGAGCTATTTTGAATTAAATAATACATACATATATATGTATATTATAAAATTATATGTTTTGCTATTAATATGTTTTATTAAAACTTCCTCAAGCCGAAGGCTCTCTTCATTTTCTTTAAGCTTTAAATATTTATTAACTTCCATATGTATATATTTTTTAGGCTGCTTACTTTTATTATTGCCGTTAAGGTTTAGGCAATTTGTAACAAAAATTTAAATTTTCAGAAATCTGGCAGAGCTCAGACCCGGTTTTTCTCTTTTATGAATCCGCTAGCTGTTGATATTTGGATTTATATAGCTTGTGGTTATATTTTGGTATCATTGACAATTTGGATTGTGGCTCGGTTTTCACCTTTCGAGTGGATTCCAATCAAACAACAGTCAACGATAAGATGCAACAGGCCTTACGAAAGTGATGAGATGTGCAATTTAACAGACTATGAAAAGGGTTTCACTGTTCATGAAGAGATCGAATTGGCCCAGAATCAGTATACAACAACTGAGCAAGAGATTGGAAATAGAAAATTAAAGAAATGTACAGAAGAAGCAATTAGTGAATTAAGGCAAACAAAATCAAATACTGCTGCTTCTGCTATTAGATCCACGGAAACATGGTGGCCCGATAACCGTTTTCATTTACCACCATCTCTTCTCAATATGGAGGTCAATAGTATCACCGAAAATGAGAAATCTATTGAGCTGCTTAACGTTAGAAACGATTTTACATTAAAAAATTGTTTTTGGTTTGCAATTGGCGCTCTAATGCAGCAAGGATCTGATTTGTATCCCAGGGTAATATTGTTTTCTTACAATAAAATTTAAGTTCAAACGCATTTTTTATTTATGTTCAAAATACCCGCAATTACGAGTATTTCCATATTTTTCCCTCCCTGTTTACTTTTATTTATTTTTAAATTTTTTAATAGATTTCTCATATTTAGTAATAAAAAACTATTTCTAATTATTTTCGTATTTGTGAAAACGAATGAAAGCTGCAGAATCAAAACAAAAACGGTACGATTTGAAAAATGTATAAAATTTCACTTTCAAAAATTTTCTGTGACAGACCTGAAATTCATTAAAATTCATATATGAATTTTTATGTAATTCGTCAACATCGCAAAAATTCGCAGGAGATAAACTCTGCTCTACATTCACTCTTAACAGAGAATGTTGCAAAATCCCCTTCCACACTTTAAATTTTTGTTGCAGTAATTCATGAGGTTGACGACGAGAAAGGTGAGAAGATTAGAAATGGGTACACGGTTTCATGTTTTCTTCAATTCTCTTTTGCTTTACTTTACTTTACTTCTCACTATACAAATTGAAGTTCGATCTAAGTTGGTGTATTGGTTTTGTGGGTGAAAAAAGGGTAAGAAATATAAAAATTGGTAAACTTGAATTTCATAATCTAATTCCAAGGTAGAATTTTTTAAAATTTTCAATGTTGGATAGTACTAAAAAGGACAATTGTATCAATATTGCCAACCATAGTGTGAACATATTGTTTATGAACGCAAGATTTAAAAACCAAATAAATTTTCATGTAAAAGATCATCAAATCAATTTTTATAGGGACTGATAACATGTTTTCCCAGCAAGTATTTCTTTTTAAAGTATTTAATGTAGTAATCAGTTCGTTTAAAACAAAAAACTGTATCAATTTTATAAACCTTCGATTTCACATGAGACGGAATCAAAGAACTTCTTTCAAAGCCTCTAATGTTGTTGCTGGTGCTGCTGGATCTCGTTCATATTTAAATTATAACTTATCATCCCTTGTCAATAAACTTTATTTTATTGGAAACTAAAAAAAGAAAAAAATTTTAAACCGAGAGTTCCTCAATGCAACGCTCAATCAACGCTCGGCGAAAATACCTAAACCTTTAATTACACTAGTAAAATTCATTTATTAGTTTTAGTTTTCACGATACCTGATATCTTTTGAATTTAACGAAAGTACCCACATTTTACTTCATAGTGTTTATATTTACTTAGTAAGTTGGTATCAAATATTCAAAATATTGCGTTTTAGTGCAATTAAGCGATAAAATTGTTAAAAGTAAAAAGTATAATAATATTTTATACCAAAATGTCTCGAAAATATGTTAATAATCCCGACAATTTTTGTTATGTTTGCGGTGAGGTGATATTTAGTAAACAAACGTGTTGTATATCGCCTAAAAAAAGCCTATTATTACTACTTTAACGAAAACATCAAACACCAAGATAAAAGCTGGGTTCCGCATTTCTGCTGCAATCAAAGTTCTACTGGTTTGAGAAATTGGCTGAATGACAAAAAAAAACATCATTTCGTTTTGCAGTGCCAATGCAGTGGCGATAAGCGATGAATCACGTAAGTGATTGTTATTTCTGCCTGATGACTCATATATTTGGAAAAGGCAAGGGAGATTCTAAAAACAAGGAGAGTGTAATAACATATCCAAATATACCATCGGCTACTGGTCCTCTACCGCACAGCAAACGTCAATTTCGTCAATATCAGAACACGAGGTATCTAGTACATCATCACACCCACACAGGATAACGCAAGCTGAATTAAATAATTTAGTAAGGGAAGAATAAAGCGGAACTTTTAGGTTCGAGATAGCAACAATGGACCGTTTTAGAAAGAAGTGTCGTTATAACATCTTTGGGTTGTAACATGTCCCTGAAAATCCACTTTTTACATTCTCATTTGGATTTCTTTCCGGATAACTGTAGGACCTACAGCGATGAACACGGGGAGCGTTTCCACTAGGACATCGCTAACATGGAAAAACGATATCAGGGCAAGTGGGACGTTTCAATGTTACCGAATTATTGTTGGACTATTTACCGAGATGCTCCAGAAGTAGACTACAAAAGAGCAGCGAAGAAACCACGTCTCAATTCTACCAACGAATTCAAGAACGGTGTAATTTCTGTAATTTTTTAAAAATCTTGAAAAATTTTTTTTTAAGAAATGGTAACTAATTTTAAAATATAATTATCATTTTTGCTTGCAGCATTTAAATATAAATAAAAAAGCTACTTACCCTAAAAAATACTTTTTCAAAATCAAAATTTGCATCATAGAATACCTAGAAGTGTCAGCTAGGGTTCTGAAAAATTTTAAATCAGCTTTTCTTCAAATAGGGGGAGAAAGAGATAAATATACAATTTTACGAAAGATGAAAAGTAAACAAAAGAAAAATGTAAACATAAGCCACATTTTGTGCATAAGAACAAATTTATAATTTCTTGTGGTTTTATTGGTTTTAATTGTGTTTTGTGTTAATATTATAGGTAAAAACATAGTGAAGCTTGTTTTAATAGTGTTTTGTGTTAATATAGCAAAAAAAAACATAGCGAAGCTAAAAAATTACCAAAAAGAAATTTGTCATTATTTTGGTGTTTTGTGATGAAAAATTTTGTTAACATAAGCCACAATTTGTGCATAAGAACAAATTTATAATTTCTTGAGGTTTTCTTTGTTTTAATTGTGTTTTGTGTTAATATTATAGTAAAAAAAACATAGTGCAGCTTGTTTTAATGGTGTTTTGTGGTTCTAATCGTGTTTTGTGTTAATATAGCAAAAAAAACATAGCGAAGCTAAAAAATTACCAAAAAGAAATTTGTTGTACATAAGCCAATAAAATAACATTTTAGTGATCTTGTGATTTTTTGGTATCTATTTGTTTTAATAAATGAAATTAATTTTCATAGTACATAATTTTCATAACACAAAACACCACATTGTTGTGTTTTGTAACCACAGATTCCTATAACCTATGTTTGTAACATTGTCGTGCTAAAAATTGCGAAATTGTGAGCATAAAGTAGATGAAAAATACGGCTAATTTTCACATCTAGAAAATAAAAATCAAAACAAAACAACAATATTGAGAAAAAGGAATCACCGAACAGAGTTAGGGGGTAAAAGAGACAGAAAATCTCTTGATGATATCTCTTTCTCTGCTCGTTCGCTGCTTTGAACTGACGCCTCTGTATACTTTGTGATTTGCATACTAGTGTTATCAGTCATTTTGAGTGTTTACATTTGAATTCTTCATTAACGACAATGTTAACATGTAATTTTGAATATGTAGCTTTTATACTTCGCGTTAGTCTTATTCGCTTTGAGATTTATGGACTGATACTTCATGTTTAATTCTTTCCACGATCACACGTGGGACTTTTTCGTTGGCATGGAATTCTCATTGGCATTGTTTGAAAAAATTGTAATAGAAAAAATTGTAATAGAAAAAATTTTGACTACCAGTAAAAGCGAATTCTTTTGTTTGTTGCCTCTTATATTCCTGAAATTTCTTTGCAAATAAATGATATTGATCTCACTTAAAAGTGGATGCACATTAAAAAACTTATTTTCTTTCCATATAATTTAACCATTTTAACATTGTAAATCGTTTTATAAATATGTATAACCAATTAACTTCATTATTTAACTTTTTTTAATGAGGCGGGAGGCGCCTACAGTATTAGCCCATCAGCTGTTTCAATAAGATTTCACCCTTGCATACTAAGATAATAGAATACTGCAGATGCCACAAGGCAGCAACATGTTCCATCATCGCCAGCTGCACCAGACATTGTGATCAGCTTTCCACAGTTTTGGTGCGCCGGCGATATTTAACAAGTAAAATTTTTACCGCATTAAATTCTTTAGAATTAAATTTTTTACTGAAGAAAGAGCAGTATTCAGTAATGTTTTATTGATTACAGAAAAAAATTAAGAAAATACATTAGCCCAATTCATTGCAAGATTGTTCATTTCAGATAGCAAATTTTTTTGTAATTGTATAAATGTTCCACCAATTGTGAGCTGCTTTTTTGGTTTCGTTTGCAGCACATGGCAGACATTCACTTTCGCTGAGAAACTAAGTATGTTTTGTCTTACCTTGACTTCCGGATAATGTAATATTTTCTTTATATCCTCCTCGGTCTCTTTTTTGTTGAGTTTTTCCCTTTTTATAAGTTTTTTTATTTTTTAATTTTCCAAATTAATTTTTTTCTAATCAATAAAAGTATACTGAATAATGCACACTCTTCAGTAAGCAGTAAAATGTTATCGGTTACTGCATTGTTATTCAGTAAGTAGTAAAATTTATTGTAGTAGAAATTTTATTGGATAATTCAGTTTTTTCAGTAATCAGTAAATTTCCAATTTTTAATGTACTATAAACATAATGAATGCAGTATGCCAATGTGTGGTCTAAACACTTCACTTCTGAAACTGATTGTTTGCTCCCGTTTGTTTTATGTTTAAAAAATTTTATTTTTATAAAATTATTTGTACGTTCAGGGTTTTTAAACGATGTGTTCAGCTTTTTGTTTTGCTTTTTCTAAGTAAATCATTATGTTGAACGAAACGTGCATTTATTATGTAATATTTATTTCGAAAAATTTTCTGCTTTTAGTCGAGGCTGTCATGGAATTTGAAACCGACAGAAAAGTTATGTTGGTGTCATGAAATCCAATATAGTCGGTTTTATGTTCGAACTAGAATTAGTGCCGGTTTTAGATGTCACAAAAACCAATGTAATCGGTTTTTTTATTGGAAATAAACCAAGCAGCAGACAGTCGAAATAATTAATATTAAGGCTTTCTTACGGTCTCATCTAGTTTTATTATTTGTAAAAATTTATATAAATTTATATTTATCTTATAATGAATATACATATTTATTAATTTAATGCTGTACAATTTTAATTATTTTTATATGCATATCGACAATTATAATTATATGCATATGCAATTTTCGTAATTGATTTCAAGTATTAGTTTTTTCTGTATAGAAATACGGGAAAGCACAAAAATAAAACAAACTTTCGTATATAAAAAGCAAAATATATATTCTGCCTTTGAAGCTGCGAACGAATTTCTAAACGGGCTTCGTAAATCTGCCTACAAGTATGCAGCTCCCTATTCTGAACGTAGCGTTTAGCTCATTTTGTTTTTTCTCTGCATGGTTCGAAAAATTTCAAAAATTTTTTTCAAATAAATATTTAACTACTAACGGCCATTTTCACAATGTCTAATTATTTTACTCTTAACAGAAAATTAACTAACTGGCGGTTTGCTTAACAGGCACTATTTAATCGACGGTTAATGATTTCAGTTTCACCATCCTTCAGTTACTTAACAAAAGAATTCGCTAAAAAGTATGGCAATATTGTTTGTGTTTGTTTACGAAAAATACTATAATGGCAGAAAATAAAAAAAAATCTTAAGTATTGTGAAAGAAACAATGAAAGGAAACGGCGGAATATTCATAAGCAACAAATTGTTCCAGCTTGGAACATTAAAAAAAACAAGGGTGGCGATGGCACGATGGATGGTAGTCTGCACGTTGACTACTAAACCAAAAACAGACATCGGTTCAACCCCAGTTTCAGACTAAAAATTTTTTAAATAAAAATAAACATCTCGCATTTTTCTGATGTGCATTAGTGTGTCTTTGTGTGTCAGTTGTTGTCGGAAGGTATCAGTGGCAAAGGCATAGTCACTGGTCACTGAGCAATACCGGCTTCAGCTGATAGCAATCCACAATCGCATCAGAACGCCCTCCTTCGTCGGTATTGTGTAGCACCTTCGAAGTAAAACAATAATAAAAATGGCTACTGAACCGAAGCTTCAGCACTGCTAAAAGAATAAACAAAGAACGTGCGAAAGCAGAGCTGTAAAATAATTAATTAAGCTTCACCTCCTGTCGTTTCTCCTACTATCCCTTTCGTATAGTTCCAGCACAATGCTTCGCATGTATAGGAGCCATCTCCTGAGTGCTGGTCCCAGATTAAAAAAAAAAAAAAGTGAGACAGGTAAAATATTGGTCTATAAAAATATTAAGATGTACACAGGTTAAAAAGTTTTTTGTAGAGCATCTAATATCAAAGCAAGATTTTTTATTTTTGTTCCAAAGTTTTAAAATTATAAACATTGATAAAATATACGCGTTGCTTTCCCATTTTTTACATGTGTACATTTTTTCTTTTTATCAATTAAAATTAGCTATGCATAGGTCTCGATTATATTGTTAACCGCCAAATTTTGTTCGGTTAAATTTAACGGACACTTTTTCGTTAAATGGTGTAAGTTAAAAGTTAATCGTACACTGTGAAATAAATTTTTAGTTAACCGACTGTTAAAATTCCAATTAAGTTTTAATCAGACATTGTGAAAATTACTGTAAGTCATGCTCAAAATCTAATCATGAAGAAATGTCGATTGCTGCAAACTTGACTAAAATCGGGTTGTTGGTTCGAAAGATATCGTTGACAAAAATGAATTCAAAAGCATCGCCATACAAAAGCGGTGCTTCTGTCTAACATAAAGATCATTTTACTTTTATGTGTTTTTGTTAAATGGCAACACTTTTAACATGATCACTTGTATATATTTGGAAAATACTTGTTATAATAATTCATTTAATAAACATATTACCTTTGCTTTTTGATCATACTCCTATAAAATATTTTTTTCATTCATTCTTTTTTTTCTTTTAACTTTCTGTATTACATTTGTTATTAATAAATTTACAAAATTTTTGTATATAAAAAGAAACTTGTGGTCATCATTATCTTCCAATAGTTTTTACAATGTTTTGTAGTAGTTTTGTTATATAAGACTTAAATTTTAACTTACGAAAGTTTTTCTGGAAAAACAGTTTTGACATTAACACTGACGGAAACTGAATGAAAGTCCAAATAGTATGTGAATGTAATCACAAATGTATGTATTATCTTCTAGGCAACGTCTACACGCATTGTTGGAGGAATTTGGTGGTTTTTTACGCTGATTATTATTTCATCATACACAGCAAATTTAGCCGCATTTTTGACTGTTGAACGTATGATAACACCAATTGAGAGCGCCTCAGATTTAGCAGAGCAAATGGATATTTCCTATGGAACTTTAGAAGGTGGATCTACAATGACATTTTTCAGGGTAAGATAAATTTTGTTTATACATATAATAACAATTTACGAAATTACAGATTTCTTAAATACTCTAATAATATTTTTTTTCTATAGAATTGGTATTTTATCTGAACTATAATTATTACAATGAATGAATATTTAGTGGTGCATTAATTTTGTATTAGAATAAAGCAAACCATAATAATCTCCGAAACCAGTTGAGTAGAACACGTATATATATTTTATATAACACTAGCTTTTACCCTCGGCTTCGCTCCCGTTATTATCTCCATGGATTATAGAGTTTCGGAAAGGCATATCTTACCCCTACGTCGCCTCCTGGTTATATTTAAAAAATATATATATAGCATATGTGTCCTTTTAAACACAAGAACAAATTATTATTTCTTGCAGATGCTACCTATTTGGTAGCGAATATTAAAAATAAATAATTGAAAAAAACTTTTGATAAAAAAAGCCATCGCTCAAAAAATAAATATAATTAAAAAATTTAATAAAGGTCAAAATAAAAATAGAAGTGAGACTAAGACATAAATACATTTAAATTTCATTGAAATCGGTTAGATAGTGTCGGAGGCGCGGAAATTGCCTCTACCTTCCCTCGTGGTCCTAGTTTAAAAAAAAAAATAATAGCCAATGTGTGTTTTAACCTGAAAAAAATCCAAATTTTAAAGTTGATCAAAATCGGCTAGATAGTTTTGGAGGAGCAGAAATGTCCCTCCTATCGCCTTCTGGTCGTGCTTTTAAAAACATACATAGCCTATGTGAATTCTTAGACACAAACCTATCTCTGTTCTAAATTTTAATAAAATCGGTTTGAGCGTTTCGGAGGGGAAGAAATTTCCCCCTATCGCCTTCCTGTTCCCAGTTTTGAAAATGTACATTACCTATGAGGATTTTTAGACGCAAATGTATCCATATTCTAAATTTCATTAAAGTCGGTTTGAACGTTTTGGAGGAGCAGAATTTCCGCCCTATCCTCCCTCTTGGTCTTATTTTTAACAGAAGTAATACCCTAAGTGCACAAAATTTCTCAACAAATGGCGAAGTTACAAATACAACAAACACACAAACATTCAGCTTTATATATATGGACTGCACATGGCATCAGTACAGTTTGTGGTGCCACCTGAGAGGTAGTTGTGAATTCATTCCCAAGCTAAAAGTGACAGGATACACCTCTGCGGGTAGTATATTCCACATACGTGCCGTCCGGCCAAAAAACGAATTTTCTCTGTAATGCGTAGTGCGAGTCGCCGCCAAATCGACAACAAATGGATGCGCTCTTAATGATAATCGCGTCGTTCGCGCAAATGACCGGGTTTCGGGAACTAGTTTCCTGATTTCAGTAGAACACATCTCATTATAGTATCGATAGAACAACGAAACGCACCCCACGTTGCGACGATGCTCAAGAGAGTCATACTGTCTCCTATGAGTTTCTTCGCCCTTTATTTCAAAATAGTCTTTGAAGCACCGGCCCATACATGAGAGTTGTATTCCATTTTCGGTCGGATGTAGGCGGTATAAATAGTGAGGAGATCAGAAGGGGTGAATTATGTCTTACACCGTCTTAAAAAACCTATGCACTTGAATGCTTCCTTTGAGACCTAAAAAATGTGCTCAGTCCATCGGACATCACACTGGATTTTCATACCAAGAACATCAAGAGCTTCTGATTCCTCAATGTTTATGCCACCCATAATTACAGATGAGGCAGCGTGATCGTGCATACGGCGATGGGTTAGCATGCAGCATTGGGTCTTTTGGGAATTGAAATTGACCCTGTTCGCGTGACACCCTTCCAATATTCTCTTGAGGTCACCAGTTAGCGAATCATTCATATTCTGCCGCGTCGCCGCGATCATAGTTGATATTGGCCTACGATCAAATGAATATGAATGGCATATACTGCTGTCATCTGCAAAAGAGTGGATAGGGTTGGAAGTATGACATAGGAGGTCATTAAGAAAAATAAGAAATAGGGTAGGAGGAAGAATGGAGCCTTGAATTCGTTAGATGAGATCCCGTCTATAACAACTTTTATAGCGCGATCACTGAGAAAGCTCGATATAAATCGAGAGAAGATATCGCCGACACCAAAAGCAATAAGTTTGAACAAGAGTGCTCCATGCCACACTCTATCAAATGCTTTTTAAATATCTGGAGTCACTACCTTACTTTCGCCATAATGGTAGATTGATCGACACCATTTTTCCGAGAGGAAGGCTAATAAGTCTCCCGTGGAACGGCCTCCACGGAAGCCATACTGCCGGTCGGTAAGTAAGCTATTGGACTCCAGATATTTCATAAGATGGAAGTTTAGCATACTCTCCATTACTTTAGAAATGGTAGAGCATATTGCGATTGGGCGATAATTTTCAAAGTTGCTTGCCTCTCCCTTCTTGGCGATCGGCGTAACATTTGCAACTTTCCAGCACGATGGAAATTTGGCTGAATGATATAGGAAAAGGATTGCCAGAGGACGCGATAACGTCCGGTGCCGAAATTCCATCCGGGCCAGGAGACTTAATTATGTTAAGGTCCGCTAAAACCCTTTTAACTGCACGAGCTCGAAAGTATATCCTTGGCATAGTTACGGATACCCTACTACTACTACCTACTACCGTTACTACCCCTTGGGGATGCAAGAACTTTAGTGCGAAGACGATGCTCGTACAAAGCTTTTTCACGTCCAAACACTTTGGCACACGAAGTTCTCGCCCTTTTGCGCATCATATCAGTATCTGCGTTTTTATTATTCCGCCAAATACTAAATGCTTCCTCTCTGGATCTGACTGCAATTCTGTATGTCTTATTAAACCATGACTTTGGTCTAGGCTTAATCGAAATTTGCTTTGATGGTATGAACGTTTTCATACCAAGCAATATTATGTTTACAATCAGTTGTGCCATGGCATTGACGTTATTGTCAAGAAAGCAAAGCTTCCAATTGAAATGCCGGAAGAAATCGTTGAGCTCAGCCCAACGTGCCTTTTCATAGATTTATTTTAACCATTTCACAGCTGGCCGTGAAACGTTTCGAAATTCCGCAATCGAAAAGGAGGCAGAAATGGTGCAATGATCCGAATTTCCGATAGGTGCGCAAATATTCTTTTAATACTTGTCAGAGTGTGAAGTTAGAAAAACGTCGAGGGTGTTGTGTTGGTGCCCGTCAACACACGGAATATCAGTTGGTTCATTCACTAATTGCGCAAGGTGGTTGTGCGCTGCGAATAGTTTAACATATTGGCCTTCTGTAGTTATATGGCTCGAATGGCGGAGCCACGATAAATTATGGACATTGAAATCACCAGCAATAATGATTTCACTGTTCGGGTAATTTTCGAGGATCTCCGATATAGTGTCGGAAAGGGCATACGTGTTTGGTCTTCTGTAAAGAAACCCTAAATACAAAAGATGTTCCATGATTTTGAATTTAACCCAAAGACAGCTAAATTCGGGATCATGCGTGCCTAAAGATTGCTGGCACTGGTACACAACCTCATTGCGTATATAAATTACAAGGCCCCTGTGTAAGTGGAAACAGATAGGAGGTTATACACAGGTATGTAAAAATCCTGTGGGTCAGCATCTTCAGACACCTGGGTTTCACTTAAGGCGAAAACGTCCGGCCGATGGAGACAAACGTGAGCATAGACAGAGAAGAAATTTGCCCTTAGATACGTATGTTGCAGAAGTCAATTCTGAATCGGCCTGTCATGATTAGCGCGAGAAAAGTCAAATAATATGTCTATCTTTTGTATTGCAGTTGCCACTGAGCTAATCGCTAATCAGTCTAGCAGTAGCTAACACAATTGCACCAACAATGCAAAAGATTTAGTCGGGTTTGGTAAAGGGAATTAGCACAATGACACGAAAAAAGGCCATAAAAGACCTGATCCGGTCACCGTGACCCGAAGTGACAGCACTGGTTAGTAGTGTCAGCACTGATTTGTATTTCTCGCCCGTCACTGGTATAGCGGTTTTCTCTTTTTTTTCTTTTTCTCCTCAGTTATTCCACCGTTTAATTTGTTATTGTTTTTTGTATTTTATTTGTTATATTCAAGTTTATTGTTTTTTTATTTGTTAATGTAAGTTGATAAATTTTTTTTTTTAAGTTTATTTGGTTTCGTTGTTGGTCACTAAGTTGTTTGTTTTTTTTTTATTTTCTATTTTTTTCCACATGTATTGTTCTTTTTTTTTTAATTTATTTCAGTTGTAACTGTTTTAATTAAATTGAAGACCGAACAGCGGACCAAAGGAAGATACGTGTATACCGGTCGAACTAATAAACACTACTCTATATAACATGACAAAGCTCAATAAATGAATACGAGAATAACTCAATATTATCCACATACTTTATTGACAAATGCTCTAAGCTTTGTTTTTTGTTTATTGCAGATGAGAACGAAATTGGATAAAGAAATTTTTAACTGGGTTTATTTGCATTAAATTTTTTTAGTCTTCCGTCCACTGAGTGGCATTGAAAAACAATAGAATATTTTTTTCCTTTCATTGAAAGAAACCACGTGTATGTTTTTGTCGTACACGTGTGTTTTGAATCTTTAGAATTCTGAATTTTATTTGATTTGCTATTATTAAAATGAGAGGGAGAGGCAATAAGAAAAGTTGTAAATCCAATTTCGCTCTCACCTGTACTAAACAAAGCTTTGAGGTTTCTGAATATGTGGGTTCCCGCCTTTGTCAATAATGCATGCTATTTATGACTTAACAACTACATCTCTGATGACACAAAGAGTACTGATGACGTGTGTAGTGGCACAGAAAATATACATATACTTGTTCTACTCAACTGGTATCGGAGATTAATTGTCCTTTCATTTATTGTAATAAAAAATAATTGTCACATCATTACGTTAAATTAAGTATGAACTTAGTACACAACTATATATTTATTCATACTCCATTAGTTTTATATTTGAAGCATAACTTTTCCAGTATTGATTGCGGCATTCTTATACAACTTTAAAAATTAATTTGAATTTATTGGAAAAAGGTATTTTTCTTTTTACAGGACTCAAAAATAGATATCTACCAAAAGATGTGGAGGTACATGGAAAATCGGAAGTCATCAGTCTTTGTTAAAACATATGAAGAGGGTATACTTCGCGTAATGAGTGGAAATTATGCATTTCTGATGGAGTCAACTATGTTGGACTATGCTGTACAGCGCGATTGTAATTTAACACAAATCGGAGGCCTCCTTGATTCTAAAGGCTATGGAATTGCAACACCTAAAGGATCACCTTGGCGAGATGAAATGTCTTTAGCCATATTGGAATTGCAGGAAAAGGGCGTTATACAAATTCTGTATGATAAATGGTGGAAGAATACTGGTGATGTATGCAACCGTGATGAAAAGAGTAAAGAATCAAAAGCAAATGCATTAGGTGTTGAAAATATAGGTAAATTGATATATTTTTATACCCTTCACTTTAAGTGTATACACAAGTTTGTCGTTCAGTGTGAAATTTCTTTAATATTCGTTTCTGAAGAAAACTTTATATATTTTCAGAAATGTTATGAATAGAGAGTACATTGAGCGCTGTGTCCGTCTGTCTGTATATCCGCTGAAACACCCTTTTCGGACAAACTAATTATCACACAAAATTCGTTTTGGTATCAATCAGTCAGTAGTAGACCTGAATCTCTTGCTATTTAAATGCAGGCAAATCGGTTGAATATTTTTCGAGCTACTTTCGCAATACCACGACCACCTCGTTTTTTTACTTGAAATTTTAGTACAACAACTTCCATAACTTCGAAACGGTTGGACCGATTTTAATAAAATTTAGTTGTAGCTAACTGCACTGATTACTTTAAATACTATTTTAACCCACTAAGTAGCACCAGATATACTCAAAATATACAAAAAAACAAAGAAATATTCGATTTCCTCATGCGTTATAAATTAAACTATTAGTTTGTGACCAGTCCATTTCAGCTAAAACATAGTCCTATGTAATGCAGCCATGGACCATGCCATTGAAAACAACAGCTTCTTGTTATATGACAAGTGTTCGTGAATTTCTTCGTATTTACGATTAATCCATCGCATTAAAATTACTCTCAGTGGTGTTCTATGGAGTGGTTACATGGAGTAGTTTTTGGGTTAGTCCGATGGGTTATGTGGTCCATCCCTAGAAAATCGTAATGATAAATAAACCATATTTTCTCCATACATTTGGGTTAGTCTGGGACTACACTATACATGCATGTGTGGACTAGTCACATTATTTGCAAGACGACCCTTTTTAGCAATACATATAAAGAAATTTTAACATATACGTATATGGTCTGATAAAACAAATACATCCTTATCACTCTTAAACATAAAGCATGGTGCCAGTTTTTACAAACAATTGTTCATAAATCACACCTCATTCTTCTTTGCTGTTTTTTATTAATATGTACATTCATGCTTTTTGAGAATTTCTGTATGGAAAGAAGATAATGTTGTTTTTTTATTAACCCAATAAAAAAATCTGATTTTGACGAACGCTGTTGCCACAAAATAATGTTGAGATAGAGCTAAGTCGACATACTCGTATAAATGATTATCTTATTTTTATTTTTATATTTTTTTTATCTTGGACCAGTGCTCAGGGGTTATCCTGTCGTTTCTCCTACTATCTCTTTCCTATAGTTCCAGCAAAATGCCTCGCATGTGTAGGAGTCATCTCCTGAGTGCTGGTCCGAGATAAAAAAAAAAAATTTTATAAGTTAACTGCCGACACATAAACTTTTTTTGGGTGTATAATAACTGATTTTTCATGGAAATTTATTTATTAATCCTTTAATAAATGAAATGAATACAAATAAATTTTGATTAATTCGGCAGTAAGAATTTGGTGCTGTACCAGATGAACATGGTGAAAGGTTTCACTAAGATATGTTACATACAGAAAGAAGTTATAATGGCAAGTCTTCAGAAGGAATGCTTGCAGATTTTTGTTCGTCGATTTAGCTAGAAACTCCAAATGATAATATAAAAAATAAAAAGAGAAATATTATTTAAATAAAACTAAGCTACTTTTTGTTTTAACAATGTTTCTCAAATAAAAATTATAATTTACTAACAAAAAAAATTTGTGTTATTTTAATCAGAAAAATTGCATTGGCTATAAAAATTTGAGTTTTTCATTGTAATCTGAAAAATAGTTAATTAATGTATAATTCCAAAGCAGCTGACCAATTACAAAAAAATATTTAATTCCAAGAACCATACAAAACACCCATGTCCTTTATTTCCATTACCTGCCTGCTAACCTAACGCAATCTTATTGCCATATGTAAGGTTGACTGCACACATATTCTTTCAATATTGGGTACCTGTGGTAAATTGAGAATAAAATCCGCATTTGTTAATCGATTTTCATGATTTATACCTTGATTTTTTTTGAGGTATTTAGGTCTCCGAAAAATGTGCAAAATATAAAATATTTTTATTTTATTTTTAATTGCATTCTTAAACTGAAAAATTTAACGAAAGAAAAAAAATTATGTGGAATGAAATTAAATACGCATCTTTTGGTGTTTTGTTTATGAAAATCGGATGAGTCGTTCTCGAGTTAGGCTGAAATATGTCTTCGTACCTGACTAATGAGTTTAGCACATTAAAAATCATATAATCCACATAGTTTTATTTAAAGGGGAATTTTGCTGCTGAGCAGTGTAATCATCTACATGTTGTTTTAGCTCTATCTCGACATTCTTTTGTGGCAATAGTGTTCGTCAAAATCAGATTATATTATTTCCATGTAGAAATGTTCATAAATCACTGAATGTACATTAGACCGTACCACCTTACAGGCAAAAAAAAAAGTGTTCTGTACACCCTCTAATATAATGTATTTTTGGATAGTAGGAGAAATGATTGTAGCGTCTCTTATGTCAAGGAGACGTATTAAATTTTGAAGTTTTGTTTTTAGTAGCCATTTTTAGTAATTATTTTACTTCGCCGGCGCTACACAATACCGACGAAGGAGGGCGTTCTGATGTGCCTGTGGAATGGATACAGCTGAAGCCGTACTGTTCAGTGCCCAGTGACTACGCCTTCGTCACTGAAACAATGCGACAACAACTGTCACAAAGCCTCACAAATGCAAATCAGAAAAATGCGAGATGTTTTTTATGAGTCTGAAACTGTTGTTGAACCCAGGAAAATTTTTCGTTTTGTAGTCAACGTTCAGACTACTTCGACCATCGCCACCATGTCTCGAGAAGCGGCATATTCTGCATAAATGGCCATTAGATTCCAGTATTCCGTTCTAGTATTTATCTAGTGTTTCTACCACCCTAATTAAAGGTCGTAAAAAATAATAAAGTTTTGCTAAAGAGGTAATTCTATAATTCCAGCAGAAACAGTTTAAAATTTAATTATACTAAATTAAGAAATTAAGTTAAAATAATATGTTGAAAATTTTAATCAATCATATTTCGACGTGATTCAATATGGCTGCATTTTTGGCGTCTCTCTAAGATTCGGCCTTGGAAGATTCATGCACCAAGTGATCTTCGCTTTTAATCATTGATGACGAAACATTCTCTGGGTTGAAAAAGAAGGAGTTATTTTCGATGACTGGATGGAGGGCCTGTTGAATGACTTCCGGCAACTGACGAATCCAAGTTATGCATTGAAAAATATAGCGACTTCCCTGCATTGCCAGTGGTTGGCTTTTCACGAGAAACCAAAATGGCGCATAAACTTTAACAACGAACTGAGCCAGTTTTTGTAATGGCGTCGGGGGCTGTGTTCACGTTACATAATAGCGGAGTATTCGAGAGGCTGTTGGGCAAGTTGAAGTTTTTACGAGTCAAGCCACGATGCTTCTCTGGACTCCGAAAGCAGTGTTGTCAGTGGGCGTAGTATAGCCAGTGGATTTGGAATCTTGCTATTTCACAATAGTGATATGTTCTTCATTCACAGCAACATTTCGAGTCACATATGCCTCAGTTACTCTTTTCAAAGTAGGCTCTTTCTTGCCATCAAATGAGATACACGTTAATAGTTAATAGTTACATCGTGCAGCAACTCTTGCTTCCTTTTGAAACTTTAAACGTTATCGAAATATTTTTTTGTTGATGATAAGCTCTCAAGGAACTGAGTTATATTTCCGACTGTTTCTACAGATAACTCTTTTTTGGCTTTGGTGGTGCTCGAACTCGTAGCTCGTAGCGAACTGATTTTCAAACTGCGATTCAAAGCTGAACTAAAATTACGCAATGCAAGGTCACCCACTGTAAAACTTTTTTATACATTTGTTTCGAATTCCTGCTATTTGGTGCGAAGTCGCTACACACCGCATTCGATGGTGCCACAATTGATGACATTTGTATACATTCGTATTTTTCATCGACATGGCATCAACAATATCATATAAAGTTAACAATCGTGAAATGCACTGATCGATGAAGAATTCTTTCGCATCGTCTGGGATTTTATCAGAGGGCGCACAATTGCATGGAATATTTGTTAAAATGCAGCACTTACAACGCGAAATCAAGAACAATCCATTCCAGTCATTTACATTGTATTTCACTGGAGTAGAATGGGAAAGCACGACATTTGCTACTGCGGGCCGGCGTAGGCTGGGCAGAGAAACTGGCAGAGAAAGAGCTCTCTCTCTCTCTCTCTCTCTCTCATTCCAAAGTCCTCTCTTTCTCAATGTCTTTTGTACGTTGTGCTTGTGCGTAAATTCATACGTACTTGATGGCTACAGTTAATTTGGATGTGTTGGGATGAAAGGGGGATATATTGGATTTTATTAATTTGTACACAAATTTTTTTGATGCATAAATGCTGTGTTTTGCATATTTTTGTACTGGATATATTTTGTTTTCTTCTATTGCACATAATTTGTTAAAGTTTGTTTGAAGCTTCGTTTTTAGTAGTCATTTTTAGTAACTATTCTACTTCGCCGATGCTATACAATACCGCCGAAGGAGCGCGTTCGGGTGTAACTGCCGATTGGATACAGCTGAAGCCGTATCTGTAGCACTATTCTGTTTTATCTTCAGCAGCGGCTCCTGACTTTACCCTGCTATCTTCCATTTCGCGAACAAATCAATCGCGCAAAGATTTCCATCTGCTTTTACAATGTCCTTCTATTTGAAAAGAATAAAATAGAAAGAAAGGCACGAGTAAGACTGAAAAACTAAATTCCTGATACTCCTGAGGAAGCAGACATTGCCTGCCAGGTCCGATCCTTTACATATTTTTGCATTTTCATTTCAATTAGTTTTTCTTTTATTATTGCCTAAAATAATAATATCTATATTTCTTAGCATTTATTTAATAAATTGCACATATGTACATATTTACTTTTTTTTTTAAATTTATTCAAACATACGATATATTTTGGTTTTAAATATTTAAATTTACGTGCGAATTGGGCAAAATAATAAAACAAAATGGTTGAAGCTAATTGTCAAAGCACGCAAAAAGTTGAATGTTGTCGAACTTTTCGCTTCAAACTGCGTTAAAAGTGGCATGTTTCATATAAGTAAGCACATTTTATCTTAGATGTCAAAGCGAAGCAGTAACGCAACGCGAAGCAAAAGTTTTATCTGATAAGGCCTTAACTCATAGAAACAAGTTGAGTTCTTCTTTTTTCAAACCCATTTATGACATCTCTTTATGCTGTGTTTGGGTCATCAACGACTAAATTAAAGAGCATAAGAATACGTAATTTTCCTCGTTTATAAAATTTTATATATTATTATTATAAATTATGTATGTGCATATATGTAAATTAATATCGTATTATTATTATTCTATCTTTTAGGTGGCGTTTTTGTAGTACTACTTTGTGGTTTAGCATTAGCAGTTGTTGTTGCCATACTAGAATTTTGCTACAACTCGAAGAAAAATATTCAAACTGAAAATAAATCTTTGTGTTCGGAAATGGCGGAAGAATTAAGATTTGCAATGCACTGTCATGCTTCAAAACAACGACCAGCGCTTAGACGTAATTGTGCCAAATGTATGCCGAGCACTACTTATGTGCCTGCTGGATCAGCATCAGGAATATTTAGCAGTGTTGGTGCTGATGGCATGCCTCACTTTAGTGGTGTCCAATACAACTATTTAAATTAAAATAAAATTTGTTGGATTATATCGAGAAGTAATAAAATTCCGCTAGGAGAAATATTACTCTTTATAAAATGTTCACATTTTTTTCTAAAAAAAAATTTTTTCTACACAAACAAACTTATTTTAAACATATTTGCGACGCTTTTTGATGTTGTCATTCATATGTATATTTGCCATCTGACAAAAGTTGTTGCTGTGTGACTACGTACTAAACGTACGTAGATCAGTAGTTGGAAATACTGTTATTTATATTTACAAATAACTCGTACGTATAAACGTAGTATTAGATTGTATAACGGAGACTATCTATCTCGGAAAAAGTGCATAATAATAATCGAATATCAAACGTATATCAGTTGACAGCCACAGGGGAAAAGAAATTCTACCCATGATGAAGTAAACATAGGCAGCAGTACTACGCCAGATGACAATTTTATGGTCGAGCATTGTTTGTCTCGTCTCTTGTTTTCTTTATCTATGTATGTATATATGTATATAAAAATGAATGTGGGTTTGTTTGTACTTTATAGGAGCCCAAAACGCTGGACCGATCTTCCTGAAAGACGGAAAGTAAAGGCAATTTCCATGCCAGCTATCTTACCGATTTTAATGAAATTTAAATGTATTTATGTTTTTGCATCTAGAAGGACACATATGCTACATATATATTTTTTAAATAGAAGCAGGTGGCGAAGTAGAGGTAAGATATGCCTTTCCGACACTGTATAACCGGTGGAGATAATAACGATAGCGTAGCCGCGGTTTACATAAAGTCCACGCCACTTAGGTGTTGCTTATTGTATGCAGCGTTATCATTTGTTGTTTAAGAAAACCCTTTTTTTTTTTTAAAAAAAAACTTAATTTTTCAACAAAAAATTTTTCCCACAATTGTCCAAAAAAGCACAAAAATATATACATAATTAATTTAAAAAAAAAAAAAAAAAAACTTAAAAAAAAAACAAACTTATTTTATTTTTTGTAGCATATTCTACGCTATTTTCTCTACTTGCATTGTTGCTTAAAACTATTAGCAAAAGAATTATTTAAAACTAAAAATATTCCATTTAGCTTACCATTTCTCTTTAAACATTTACCGTTGTTTTTTTCAAATAGAAAACTTTGTATAAAAAAACACAGGCATAAAAAACTATAATATTATTAATACGGCACAGTTGTATTAAAGAGTGATAAGACACATTGATTGTTGCAGTAATAAGGATGAAAAATTATAAAATCCTTTATAACATCAAATAATATTTTCTTCATATATAGTGTAAATTAAAAATTAATAAACAAAATTTTAAAATTCGCGTGATATTGGTAAAAACTTATTTTTCAAGCTAAAAAATTAAAAACTTTTTAAATTTCAAAAAATTCCTCTTTCTTTAATTTGTTACACTAGAAATGCCTACGACTTATTCATCATTATTCAATCAAAGACTATAAATATAGGAAGATGGTGCACGTAGAACAATAATAAAATGAATAATTTGTTGAGTTTATAGAAGCTGCGCGGTGAAGTAACAAGGGAAAAACTAGACAGATTTTTTCTTCATTTGTACAAAACCACAAAGAGAGTAAAAAATTTGTAATCCTATACATATAAGGACGTAGTAATGAGTATTGTTTTTGGTCACTTTATTTTATTATACCTACATGCATATGACTCATGCTCACTGAGGAATTTGTTTTGGTATGTGTGTTATATTTCTTGTTCAAACCACATTGAAGTACGCAAAGTTATGAAAAAAATTTCTTGTTTTTATATAATTCATGTGTGCTACACAATACCGACGAAGGGGGCGTTCTGATGAGCCTGTGGATTGGATACAGGTGAAGCCGTTACTATTCATTGAACACTGACTATGGCTTTGCCACTGAAACCTTTCGACAACAACTGGCACAAAATCATACAAATGACTTATAGTCTGAAACTGGGGTTGAACCTAGAAAATGTTTGTTTTTGTAGTCAACTTGCAGACTATTTCGACCATCGCCACCCTCATATTGCTAAATCATAACACCATCTTCAATTTCGAAGCAATCATCAGCAGATTAGATTACACTTACTGTGATCAAAGTACGTGTTAAAAGACGAACTAACAAAACTTACCCAGGGACGAAAAACATTATCGGAATTTCACGATGACGTAAGTAAGGCTTTGACGGTAGTCACATCAAAAATTTCTATGTCCGGAGATCTCCCGGAATTCAACAAATGCATGACAACACACGCCATGGAAGATGCAGTGCGCACATTTAAGACTGGAATTCATAATGACTTCATACGTTCTACATTATATTACATACCTTATGGTAATGCCATATGACAAACTATTGAGCATGGTAATACACACAGAAATTTTCAACACGGAAAGCCACCACTTGTAAGCGGACTACAACCTACAAAACATCAGTAGAAGGAACAACAACAGTTCCATAAACAAAATCAAGACGTCCTTCATATCATCCATTAAACGACGAGCAAATCGGCAACATCAAAATGCATCCAGTCCAGAACCAATGGACACATCTTCGGGTAACGCCAAGCAAATACCACAACAAGGTTTCCACAGTCAACCCTGGAAAAGGATGAGAAACCAGAGCGGAAATTTCCAATAACAGAAAATAAAAAGGAACAACCGCATAAAAACAACACATCAAGAAGATGATAATATTAGCATAGCAGCACAAAATGGTAGCAATGCATTTTATAATAATAGTATATCTAAAATTTTAAACTAATAGACAGGTAGTTGTACTACATTTTTGTGAAGGATGAGGATAACATATAATCTTCATAGACTGCGGCGAAACCCATAATTATATATATAAAAATTTAGCTTCAGGTATAGAATTAAGACTAAACCATTGCACGGTGAATTAATATTAAATTAGAAACAGAAGATAAGCGTGTTAAAAAAAAATTCGAATTGTTTTAAATTAAAAATAACGAGACTACGACTTGATGTTAGGAGTTGAGGGCATAACACAATTATACGCAGTTATAGACATAGGAAAGCAATTGTTTATTGCCCCTGAGAAAGTACAGAAAGTAAATTACCCCTTAGGAGACAAAAATACGAATTATAAATAACTGAGCTAATGAAACGAAATAATAATATAGGACCGTTACCATTCACAACGACCATGGAAGCTAGCATTAGAACTATAACTAGGGAGCCACTCTGGACAAAAAGATATCCATGTAATTTAAATGATACAGAATTTGTTAATAGGGAAATAAAAAATTTATTAGAACAAGGTATCATACAAAAAGCTAGAGCCCATATAATTCACCGATGTTGACCGTCCATAAGAAAGCATTAGATGCAAATGGGAAGCCAAACCGTCGAATTGTTATAGCGTCGACTTTAAGAAACTTAATGGACATACTGTAACCGATAGATATATCATACCTGATATCAATGTTACATTACAAAATCTGTAATAATACAAAAATTTATTTAGATCAAGCAGCCATAGAAGCTGTAGATATACAAAAAGTTTAATTAAAAGAACAGAATTTACAGCCATTTAATGCATACGGTATACAATTAGAATTTGTACCAACGACAAACTTTATTGAAATAAGAACACGAACTATTTTTCCAGTAAAACACATCACACTATTAACTTTTTATTTTTTATTTTTATTACTCTTAAAATTGTTTTTCCATAGGCTTTGTAGAGGCTGTAGCCATTACAATATACAATAATTTATGTAAGAAAAACACTCATATATGTATGTATATCTAAGTTAGAAGTAATAATAGTATCTGTTGTTTGTATAACCCGCAAACTGGCAAAATATTTTTAGCAGATTAAAAACTGTTTTAAGCGCCTTATTCTGTGCTTATTGCAAGCTCCTTAACGAATCTGTTATTCGACATCCCTATATTAATGGTAAGTATGTTAAGTGCGAGTGAATTAGTGATTGATATATCATTAGTTTAGCTTCGGTATTTAGTTTATTTTTAAATTTGTTCAAGATTGCGGTTGCAGAGGTTATCTTGGCCTTGACTTTAGCAATATGTATGTCCCATAGCAAATTGTGACTTAACTGCATTCCCAAATATGTAACCACTTTCGATTCTGAAAAAGCAGAACCATCCACATGGATAACCATTTCTTCACAGTTTTTTTCGACATATGACCTAAATATGATAAATTTTGTTTTCGCTGAGTTAAGAACCAATTTATTAAATCGGGTGAACTCCGCCAATATTGCAGCATCATATTCTATTTAAATTTGCAACAACTTTTCATGTTTATATTTATAAAAAAGACAAATATCGTCTGCAAACATAATTAATTTACCATAAAAGTTGATATTTTTCAAATCGTTTGCACAAATTTTGAATAGCAACGGTCCCAAGACCCTTAGCAACGCCAATGTTTTTAAATTTTTTAAGTAAAATACTGTGTTGAATTAAATCAAAAGCTTTTGAAAAGTAAAAAAATACTCCGGCAAAACCCTTATATCCTGCATCAATTCCTCCACAAATATATTCTATAACATGAACTAAAGCTTGTTCCGTGCCAGAAGATTGCGTAAAACCATATTGATATTCTTACAATATATTCCTTCTTTGAAGATATAGTGACAATTGATCTGCTATTATTTTTTCAAAAATTTTGTCAATTATTGATAATACCTACACAGGATGAAAGTTAGCTATACATCTTGAAGCGGGTTCTTTAGGGATGGGGACGATTTTGTGTACCTTTAAGACATCGATATATTTGTGAGTTCTAACCATATCATTAAATATTTCAGAAATTACAGATTTTCTGCTAACCAACATATTCGTCGTAGCCAATATCAAATATTATTATGTAGGCATTTATCACTGGCTAAAAGTATAAAAAAATAGACAATTATATGTAATTTTTTCTTTTACTATACTGTTTTAAAATCTTCTTTTTGCGTCGATGGTGTCCGGATCATTTCCCGAGTCGTTAAGCTTAGTCGGCTGTTGACCTGCGCCTATCTGTCTTTTGCCGTGTGTTTTCTATTTAATCCAATGGATTTCGGTGTATTGCCCATATTTCCCCTTACTGATTCTCTTAATTATTCTCTGGCCACATCGTGCCAATGATATTCCTCTGCATAAAAATTGGTTTTTCGGTGATCCCCTGATTAATTAGTATGAAGAAGAGTTTTAACTAAAATTTCTATATAGAAATTAAAGCAAACAAAATTATACACTGTGGTGGCTCAAGGCATGTGTTCACCACCAAGATTAACATCACCCACGAGGTATTTTATTGTATGCAATATATACTCAGTTATAACCTTCGAATTATATGGTCCCAACAAAAAAATAAGAATTAAACACTTCAATTTGCGTCGATAGTTAGTTACTAATATAATTATCTTCTGTTCTTTCTTTATTTTTCACCTAAGATTCTCCGTGTGTTAGTCGCTTCAGCCGATAGATTAAGAAAGAAATTGCGTCGTGTTAAAATTGTAAATGTAATACGTCATTACAATTAAATCATCGTCTTCTGTTCTCATATCACACATGCCAAAAAAGGCAAAAGGCAATATGTTGACAGCGTTGGCTACAAGTTAGCTAGAATTAATGAAATATTAATACTAAACCCCTTCACATATTTTTTTCCCGATAATGGATAAAAATAATAATAAACACAAAATTTTTACGTCTGATATTTTCTATTAGATATGAAACCGAAAAAAATATGTGGGAAGTAGTGTTGCGAAGTTGTGTACGATGAGATTGCAACTATCAAAAATATCATTAAATAGGGAATCATTTTTTCCCTTACACTATCACACATTTCCGGAAATATTGAAATATATGCACATATGCATATAAATAGTTATAATATATATATAAATTATCCTCTGCTCTTGTTAATCATTAAAATTCCCATTTCATAACCGTAACTTAGCGTTTGGGAATTATACTCCGACAATAACACTGGCATCTTAATTCGATCCAGCACGTCTTCAAGATATTAATCCAGACACACCTACAGTATCAAAGCTTGAAAATATACCATTGATAGAACATCAAATATTTATAATATTTAAAAAACTGCATGCTTCAGGAACAAAAAGAACAATATACAATTTTTAACAGTGCAATCGAGCAACCAAAAAATGTTTTACAATGATATATAATATATAAAATATATATGTAATATCAATTATAATAATATTTATATAATTATAATAATAAAACAATATTAAGAATAAAAAAGAAGTATCGCGATGGCTGAAGTAGTCTGCACGGTGACTACAAAACCAAAACAAACCTGGGTTCAACCCCAGTTTCAGACTAAAATTATAAAAAAAACATCTCGCATTTTTCTGATGTGCCTTTGTGTGTCAGTGTAGTCGGAAGGTTTTAGTGGCGAAGACATAGTCACTGGTCACTGAACAATACCGACTTCAGCTGATAGCAATCCACAATCACATCAGAACGCCCTCCTTCGTAGGTATTGTGTAGCACCGGCGAAGTAAAATAATAATTAAAATGGCTACTAAACCGAAGCTTCAACACTGCTATAAACAGAGGACGTGCAAAAAAAGCAGAGCTATAAAATAATTAATTAAGCTTCACCGCCTGTCGTTTCTCTAACTATCGCTTTCCTATAGTTCCATCACAATGCATGGCATGTGTAGGGGTAATCTCCTGAGTGCTGGTCCCACATAAAAAAAATAATAATAACATCAATATTACAAAAAGTTTAAATGAATGTGCTATATATTTAATTTAAAAATTTTCATAAAAAATCTTACAAAATTGATTTCCCTTGCATTCCATTTCCCTTAAATACTAGCCTCATAATACGATAAATTAATAATAGAAAATTGAAGTTAAGGCTTGAGAATTTAACGTGAGCAAGAATACCACAAATATAAGTAAAATAGCTCAAAAGAATGCTATTGAGTTTGTGAAAAAAAACACACTATAGTATGTACATATATCGATATATACATATGTGTGTATATATACATTTGTTTATTCGTACATATAGGGATATATTTTCTGCATATAGACATACTACTTGTAAATAAATAAAAGTTTTTTATGCATATGTATTTTTAAACATATTTTGTTTTATTATTTTTATACATACATATGTACATTAAGGTGGGCAATTTTTTTTTTGTCACAAATCGTATAGCAAAAACGTAATCTACGCGAAATTCTGAGAAAAATTTCCCAAGAAGCAATGGGTCTGAGATCAAATACTATCCTGCTCCCATTATTCCATAGACTGTATAGCTATATTAAAAAACATTACCACATCTATCAAAAACTATACTTAACAAAATAGATTTTTTGAGTAAAATAAGATTTCTTTTATTAAAATCGGTCGAAGTTTGGCAAAGCTATGGTACTTTTTATACACGTACAGGCCGGATTTTTGTTTCTAATCTTTATGTGGATTTGGGCAGAACAGGATTTGTTTTGGTTTCTTCTGAAAAGTTTTTTTGTGCAAAGACACGACTGATGTCAAAAATTATGGATTTATTACCAGAAGTACGCACATCAGCGTTACCATATATTTTTTAAAAAAACTTTTTATTTAATATTAACTGAATTTATTTTGGGAATATCTATTTATATACATATATGATTTTAATTGTGCTTTTGTAATAAAATGCTTTATGATATTTTTCATACTGTATGAGAATATCATAAGGTATGTAATAATAAATTTCACATATAGTTTATAAGGGAAAAAGGCACAATTAAAATCATATATATAAAAACTTTTTATTTAAAAAAAAACTTAATTTTCTAACAAAAACTTTTTTCCAGAAAAGTGTTCAAATAATGAAAAAAAAACATAAAAATATATATGTATATTGAATTCATTTTTATTCAAAATAAGATAAACACCAAACTTATTTTTCCCACGATTTTGAGCAGATACTTTTTTTTTAGCTTTTGTTGGACCCTCCGATGTGTCTGTATCGTATTCTAAGCTGTTTTATCAACTTACAGTGCTGCTTAAAACTACTAACACCAAAAACTAAAAATATTCAATTATCCTTACCGTTTCTCGTTAAATATTTATCCATGCTTTTTTGAAATAGAAACTTCTTTAGAAAAAAAAAGCTTAAAAAACTATAATATTATTACTACAGCACAGTTGTATTAAGGACGGATTGGACACATTTACTATTGAAAAGTTATAAAATCGTTTACATTACATGGCAACATCAAGTAATATTTTCGTCATATATCTGTAAATTTAAAATTAATAAACAAAAAATTTTAAAGAATTTTAAAAAATCTTATATATTTTTAACTAAAAACTAAAAACTTTTTGGCTTGAGAAAAAAAACTTGAGAAATGTTAACGCTGATGCATACACACATCTAAATACGCTGCTTTTTGCACACACAAACAACAAAGAATATAAAAAGAGACGGGCGAGAAGATAACAAACTTTTCAACAAACTTTTCCAAAAAATTAACAGAGAAAGAGAGAAAAATTTCTTTTTTAAGCAGACTGCAAAGAGTATGTTAACATTTTGTAGACTAGTGCTGCCAAATTATATATGGCACACTTCACTGTCACAGAATATAAATTTTGGTTGGCAAAATGTGTAAAATTTTTGGGAAAAATTTGACTTTTTATTAATATTTTCCTTTTTATGAATGAAATGTGAAATCCGCGGTTTAAAAAATATTATAAAAAGTTAATGTGCAAATGAAACTGTAATATTCTATGCGCACAACAAAAAAAGTATGTGTAATAAGTTCTGAAACTTTGACTGAAATTTCCGGCAAGAGTGCAAATGCAAGTAATACTTTAGATTTTATATTATTGGCTGGTTGGTTACTTTTAAAAGCAACATAAGGCTTAAATCTAATTTATGGAAGCCACTCCGAATTTGAAAAAAAGTTACCTCTTCTGATAGAAAATTTAATTTTAAGAAAAAAAAGTTTAGTGCAAACATCTTCGGCAACGCATATTTTCCGAGTTATGGGCCTCGGAAGTTTTACAATAAAAATGTGTTTAATATTTCTTAGCTTATTGGGTCAATATGGGTATCATTGGAGAGCTTGTGAAAATGCCGATCACATGATGGTAAAATTTCACATTTTGGGATGGTAAAATTTCACATTTTGGGATGATAAAATGTGTAGCGGTGAAAATTCTTAGGCGCCGTCAAAGGCCGGTTATGCAGAAAATCTTTAGTTAGCGAAGCCGGTGTGTGTTGTACCATAGAGGAGAAAATCCTTAAGCCCGGCCGAAGGCCGGCTATGCGGGAAACCTTTAGTTAGCGAAGCCGGTGTGTGTTATACCATAGAGGAGAAAATCCTTAAGCCCGGCCGAAGGCCAGCTATGCGAGAAACCTTTAGTAAGCGAAGCCGGTGTGTGTTATATCATAGAGGAGAAAATCCTTAAGCCCGGCCGAAGGCCGTTTATGCGGGAAACCTTTAGTTAGCAAACCCGGTGTGTGTTATATTATAGAGGAGAAAATCCTTAAGCCCGGCCGAAGGAAACATTACATTTAATTTGTAAAACTAAAAAAAAAAAATTTATTAACTCTATACAAAATATGGCAAAATATTACTGCTTTTCTTAAACACTGTTTTGACATTGCATACGGATGTTTAGGAAGGCAGCCATACCCATATTGTTGCAATGAATCAAACACTTATAATGAAAATGGCAAAATATATCCACGAGTTTGTAGGTCAGTAACTCCCAAACTATGCGTTGCCGAAGATTTTTGTACTAAACTTTTTTTTCTTAGAATTTAATTTTCTATCACCTAATATATTTTTTTTTAAATTTGGAGTGGCTTCCATAAACTAGATTTGTTCCCAACATAAAGTTGTTCTATCGGAATTGCAACAAACCGATGATGCAGCAAAGCAACTTTAACTGTCAAACCACGGTATGTATGTTTCTGTGCCGGCACGTTTGTCTATTGATGAATTAGAGAGTTTCGAAATGGTGGTGGTGGTGGAGTTTAATGAAAAATTTTACGGATGTACCCAGCAATAATCAACCCAGTATTTTAACAAGGAATTTCACAATAAAGTGCGCTTTGTTAAAACCACAGAAAATGTATGTGCATTGGAATTAACTTGGGTTTTGCCACCGATGGCAAAATTGTATAAATGTAACCCTGATCACTTTCTCATCTAATTGGTTATTATGGTTAAGGCAGTTTGTCTGCTTATTTAAGAAAAGGTTAGTTTATTTTGTTTTTACTGATTATCTCTAATGGCTGCTAAAATTTGCAAATGTTGTTTTCTTTTTAAGACTCGGGGGTTATAGCTAATAGCTGGAGTAGATTTTTTTTTTTATTTATACCATTATATATTTTATTTATATATTTTATCTAGGACCAGCACTCAGGAGATGACTCCTACACATGGAAAGCATTGTGCTGGAACTATAGGAAAGGGATAGTAGGAGAAACGACAGGAGATGAAGCTTAATTAATTATTTTACAGCTCTGCGTTTGCACGTTCTTTGTTTATACTCGTAGCAGTGCTGAAGCTTCGGTTTAGTAGCCATTTTTTATTATTATTTTACTTCGCCGGTGCTACACAATATCGCCGAAGGAGGGCGTTCTGATGTGATTGTGGACTGCTATCAGCTGAAGCCGGTATTGTTCAGTGACCAGTGACTATGCCTTCGCCACTGAAACCTTCCGACAACAACTGAACACAAAGACACACTAATGCACATCAGAAAAATGCGAGATGTTTATTTTCATTTTAAAATTTTTTGTCTGAAACTGGGGTTGAACCCAGGTCTGTTTTTTGGTTGTGTGGCCAACGTGCAGACTACCATCCATCATGCCATCGCCACCCTCAATATGAATCTGGTTTCGATACAAATTTACCTAACTGACAGTGCTTTTCAACATTTGAACGATATTTTGTCAACAATTTTGGCTTACATACAGCTTTGTGGTCATTATGATTTCTTAAAAGCTTATGAAGAATTGTCTAGCATAGAGGCCTTCAGTTTTCGCTTTGCTGCTCAAGAGCCTGGCTTTGACGATGTACAAAATCTAGTGGTTCTCTCAAAATACTATCCGCCCAACCATATTCTAATGAAATTTGAATATTTTTGAATGAAAAAAATTATATGTAAAATTGATAAGTTCAATAATGACAAAGAAAAACTTAATAATGTTAAATTTGTGCTAAGAGCCATTTGAAATATTACATTTATTTATTTATTTCTTAATAGATTTTTATTTCAAAAATACAAACCGAAACTCAATAAATAAATGTTACACCGATACAATTAAATGTAAATTAATTGTTTTTATTTAAAAAGAAAAAACTAAATTCTACTACAGAAAGTATTTTTAATTAATAATAATTATTTTCCATTTCTTCTGTCTGCATTTGTTTCCATTTCTCATCCCATCCAAAACCAAGTACCACATATTCACGCACTCGTTGAACATACATATATATAAAAAAAATAAAAACAAATGAATTTTTTTAATTTTTTATTATAAAAACGGAAAACGAAATAATTAAAAATTAAATTTTAACAATCTGTTTCATGATGTTTGTTATATTTGGTTTTGTCAATCATTGCTATTTTATAAAACACAAACACACTGTTGCTTTTGTTAATCATAAAATCAATTGGAATTTCTTTTGCTTATGTTAACAAATTGTTTAGCACTAAACAATTTTGTTCCAATTCGTTTTGTGCTTAATAAACCAACGGAACGTTTGTATTTCATAACACACTAACACTTTTGGGGTAGGAATCAAATATACTATATTTAAAAACTTTTGGTTCAGTTTGTTTTGTCAATCACAAACAAACTGGCCATTGCTATTTTATAAAACACAAACACACTTTGTTGCTTTTGTTAATCACAAAATCAACTGGAACTTCTTTCGCTTATCATAACAAATTGTTTATCACTAAACACTTTTGTTCCAATTGGTTTTGTGCTTAATAAAATTAGTGGAAGTTTGTATTTTAAAACACAGTAACACTTTTGGGGGTGGGTTTTAGAACTTGGGACAGTAGCACTCAATAGAAAATGTATGACTTACCTTGCTACTCCTACTGAGCCAGTTATGCTACTTCTTATAGCTGCTTTTATTACATAAATCCATTCTTTGGCGTCGATGTCATTTATTGCCTGAAACACACATTTTTTATTAGGGCCTAAAATTGCAATTTAATAACATGTACATACACTAGTGGCACAAACTAAAGCAACTTACCTGGTGTTATACTATTTTCATTGCAATATTGTAAAAAACGAACTTAAGGATTTTTAAGGATTACTATTACAAATCTTTAGGGTTATATTAATTTATTAAAAAAATATTTTGTTCAAAAGAAATAAAAGAAACATAAAAATACTTATATTTAGATGGCAAAAACTAAAGCAACTCTTACAAAATTTTTAAAATTTTGCCACATATCTTAATAATTAATCGCATATTCATTGTTTTGCAAAACAGCGGCACATCTGCGAGGCATTGAAGTGATTAATTTACCGATTTCGTTTTCTGAAATGCTTTCCCATACTTCTTTTATTTGGAGGAAAAAATTTCGTTTATTAGACCCTTGATCACGTTTTATTTTTCTGTCCACCATGTCCCACAAGTTTTTAAATCGGGTTACTGGGCGGGCCATTTAAGTAAATTAATATTTTCATCTTGAATCCAGGACTTAACATGTTTCGATGTATGTTTTGGATCATTATCGTGCTGAAAGATCCATCCAGCAGGCATTTTCTTTATTGCAAATTGCAACATGATAGTTTCCAAAATATTTTTGTAGAGGTAGCGGTCCATAGTTTCGCTTATTTCATACCGAGGTCCGACTCCATTGAGTGAAAAACATCCCCACACCATTACATTACCACCGCCATGCTTAACAGTTCCCTTACAATACCTCGGATCTAACCGCTTATTTACAGGTCTTCGAACACTTATTTTTTTTGAATCAGATCCTTTCAGGTTAAATTTAGATTCATCGGAAAACAATATTTTTTGCCATTCTTCAACATTCCAGTGTAAATGTGTCTTAGCAAATTCGATTCTCGCCTTACGATTCTTTGCTTTTGCAACTTTTCTAGAACGCATTCCTGCTTTTAAAGCTCTGTCTCGCACTGTTCTTGCTGTAAGATTTAAATCTCATTTGCTAGCAATATTTTGCGATGAGACAAACGGATCTTTTTTGATTTCTCGGATGATCATTTGGTCCTCGTGAGCTGACGTTTTACGAGGTCTTCACTGAACCAGTTGATACAAATTCTTTAATAAGACGACAAATACCCGATTTATTTATGTTGAATCTTTCTGAGAGACTTTTTTGTGTAATTCCACTATTATATTGTTTTATTATTTCATTTTTAATATACGAATTATATTTATTTCTCGCTATTTAATTAATAGTATTAATTTTTATGAAAGTTTTAAGAACAGTTGCTTTAGTTTTTGCCATCCAAATCTGAGTCATTTTTATTTTTTCTTTATTGTTTTTATACTTAAAATGTTTTTTTTTTAAAGTTATTTGTTTAATTAATATAGTCCTAACACCTTGTATAAGCAATCCTTAAAAATTCGTAAGTTCCCATTTTACAATATAACTTTGAAAATGGTATAATATTAGGTCGGTTGCTTTAGTTTGTGCCACTAGTGTATATCACCTACCTGTGTAGACTTTTCCGGAACATTTGGAGCTTGTATGCTTCTGTGCACCATAAAACGCAATGTTGGCTTCTAAAAAATTTAAATATAATGTATTGTTGGACATTGACTTGTATTTTGTGATTCCCGTACTTTTGTAAATTTTTTAGTGTTATTGAGATTTATTTGAAAAAAAAATATGGTATGGATGCTGACCATAAAAAATAACTGCCAACGCACTTAACATAGTACCTCCTGGGTTGTGTGGAAAACTGTGCATATTTGCTACACTTTCTACAATGTTGCAGAGATTTTCTCCTCTACGGTCTTTGCTAACTAAAGTATTACTTCATGACCACCATTTGGCCGCCCGCAGGACTTTTCTCCTGGAACCGAAAGTGAATAGTTATTTTTTATATTTTTAATTAATGTACTCTCTTAAAAAAATAATACCGGCCCTAAACCTTTTTGACAACCGAAACCGAGCTGCATACTCGGGAAATTTGGCATATATAACTTAAATTCCATAGTCACTTTAGAATATTTTTTTTCTTGGACCGGCACTCACGGGATGACCCCTACACATGCGATGCATTTTATAGAAACTTAAATGGTATGAGGGTATAATCCACTGCTACTTTGTTGTACATCATAGCATAATTCTGTCAACAATGACGGTCGTATCACCGGTCAAATGACCGTCACTGTTATTGTAGGGAAGCTAAACTTATTAGCTATTTCGCTGGTCAGTTCATTCGACAGGCCAAACGACAAAGTTTGTGAAAAAGTTGTGGAAATTGGTTGTGAATAATTTAATAATTAAATATTATATTAAGAAAAATCGAAAATATATTTTTGCTATAATTAATTTAAATTACTGAACAACGTATAATCATATGAATATACCTTGGTACTTAATATTTAGTGGAGTAAAGTAGTACTTTTGCAATGCAAAGTGTCTTGAAAAAGTACAATTGTACTTGATTATCCCTGATTTTCGTTGAAAGTTTAATGTGATGGATGACAGTTTACCGAAAAAAAAACTATTTGTGAAAGAATTTATTTAAAAAAACTAGTATTGAAAGTATTTATTTAATTATATTTATTTTTGAGCCATGTTCTTTTTTATGAAAAGTTTTTAACAATTATTTATTTTTCAATATTTCGCTACCAGTCATCGTTACGAAATAATAATTTGTATTAACAAAAATATTTATTTAAAAAATTGGTCTATTTTATGAAAAGTTTTTAACAATTTATGGTATAAATAACAAAAATGTTTGTAATTAATTATTGTTAAGAAAAATTTTTAACACAACTTTTTTAATGTCTGTCAGCTGTTTGGGACATTGTAATTTTGCTTTGTTATTTTCAATGTTTATTATAAACAAACTGATTGCTTGTTCTTCATGCCCAAACTAGCTCGAAGAAAAAGTACGGGCATTCTCGTGCGTAAAGAACAAGAACATTACTCTCTCAAACCCTCTCTCATTTACCCAATTTTTGCGTAAGAAAACGCTTTTGGGTAAGATTTTGATTAAACGAAACAATTTTGAGTAAACGAACAGACCTATAATAGGCTATATGCCTTACAGTGTAGTACTGCCAAATTTTTTAGTATGCAAAATGTTAATTAGTATGGCAGCACACTTATAATTTATTATATTTTTAGATTTTTATCAAACTTTCTGTGGAAGGTAACAAACTTTTTGAGTCACTTGCAACAAATTTTTATATTTTAAAGAAATTATTTAATTAAGTAAGAACGTTATGATTAAAAATTAGTAAATTACGATCCGGAAAAAATTCAAAAATTATGTATAAGGAAAATAAAACACCAGTTCTTAATAAATACAATCACTCACTGTTTCAAAGCGATTTCACTCACTACACTGTAAGGCCTATAGCTCCGAAACTAGGACTTGTGCCAAAAATCGCCCTATACCGGGTGATAGCTCTAAGTATTTGCTACATTTTGCCATCATTTTGCCTTGTTCGAAGGCACAACCATTGGGGCGAAAACGAATGATGGCAAAATGTAGCAAATACTTAGACCTATCAGCCGGTATAGGGCGATTTTTGGCACAAGTCCTAGTTTCGGAGCTATAGGCCTTACAGTGTAGTGAGTGAAATCGCCTTGAAACAGTATTTGAAAAATTTTGTTCGAAGGCACAACCATTGGTCCGAAAACGAATGATGGCAAAATGTAGTAAATACTTAGAGCTATCACCCGGTATTTGGGCGATTTTTGGCACAAGTCCTAGTTTCGGAGCTATAGGCCTTACAGTGTAGTGAGTGAAATCGCCTTGAAACAGTATTTAAAAAATTTTGTTCGAAGGCACAACCATTGGGCCGAAAACGAATGATGGCAAAATGTAGTAAATACTTAGAGCTATCACCCGGTATAGGGCGATTTTTGGCACAAGTCTTAGTTTTGGAACTATAGGCCTTACAGTGTAGGGAGTGAAATCGCTTTGAAACAGTGAGTGATTGTATTTATTAAGAACTGGTGTTTTATTTCCCTTATACATAATTTTTGAATTTTTTCCGAATCGTAATTTTCTAATTTTTAATCATAACGTTCTTACATAATTAAATAATTTCTTTAAAATAATAAAATTTGTTGCAAGTGACTCAAAAAGTTTGTTACCTTCCACAGAAAGTTTGATGAAATCCAAAAATATAATAAATTATAAGTGTGCTGCCATACTAATTAACATTTTGCATACTAAAAAATTTGGCAGTACTAGTCTGTAAAGCCGGAATCTGCATTGAATTCAGCACAAGAGAGGATTTTTTCTCTCTCTCTATGTAAATAAAATAATTTGTTGGCTAAGTTTGTTATCTTCACGGGTATTAAAAAGAGTGGACATTTGATATAATCTTAAATTGTCACACTTATATGTATATACAAATATTGAAGCTGAACATTGATCGTGTACCATGGGCTTTAGGGAAACAGTACAAGAGCAAAAAGAGGTTTCTAGCATAGTAATGTCACCTAGTTATTGCATCATGGTAACGTAAGTAGTTGTTGTACTACAATACAACAACGTACCTAAATGCCTAACACAGGCATTTTTGTTTGTGTAAATTTATTCTCTATGTCAAAAACATGTACTGAAATAAAGAAGTATTTGCAAAGAAACAAAAACAAAAGCAAACAACAGTCGGTTTTGACAATATGAATAAACAAAACATAACTAAATATTGACACGAGCAAAAAAGAGTCACCTGGCGTAACGATCCCACCTAGTTGAAGACGCCTTGGTTATTTGTTTGCGTAAAATCAATGCTACGTCAAAACCATTGTCGCAAAAATTTCAAATAAAATGTGTATGGAATGGTTGGTTTTCTTGTAAGTACATAAACATAAACAAAAGTTTGATGTTTCAAGCACGAAAGTTCCTAGAACCAAGAATTGTTGCCTGTTCAAACAATGCCACCTATTTGTATACGTCTTGGCATCCATAATTGAAAAGCTTCGGCAAATACATAAATATTCAAAAGCTTCCTAGCTTGATATATACATACAAGGATACATTTAGTTTTTTAATGTTTATATAGAATGTGACAGTGAAAAATATTGTAAAAAAATGGAATGGGATATGTTTATAAATCATCTTTGTATATTTTGCATTAATTGAAATTCTCACATCGTGCGCAGTATTTTTTTAGTTTGCATTCAAAAATACAATGAAAATAAGGAAGAAAGTATAATAATTATTAAAATATTTTTCAAAATTTTAGAAATAAAGAAATCACTACGGAGCGACATAAAAATGTTTAATTCTGAACTCAAGTGCAGAGGACGACACCAAACGTGATTAATTTTAAAGCAGAATAAATGTAAGTATACTATGTATGCATTTGAACATAACATTATAAAATAGGTCGTTTCCGCTTGTGAACTCTGTATAAACAATTTCCATCGTCCGTTTTCAATTATAATTACTATGATTGATATTAAATAACCTTGAAGTGGGGTTTCTATCTCCTTAGATTGGTTTGAGTCTAACATATAAAAGCAATTATATTTTGAGTTTTAAAATATGCTTTTACATATTACATATCAATATTAAAATGTTTAAAAAAAGTTGAAATATAATATTTCATATTAATTAAAATTTTTATATCAATGTTTCTTTGATTACAATATAGTTACGTAAAATATATACTATAGGTATATAAATTACTAAAATGTATATACACGTCTGCATAAATGTAGACACGGCCATATGTATCTACTTCATATACTATATGTATATGCATTTATATATATGTAATTCATATAATGTAAGTACTAATTTTCATACACTTTTTATTAACTGCGCAAACGTTGTGAGGATATGTAAAAGAGTGACAGCTAGATAGAGAACGTTGATTAAAAGAGAGGAAATTAGTTGATTTACACTGAGAGAAATTTATTGATTTATTATTATATATATGTAATCAAAGTTATTGGAATTTGAAAATTTGCTGAAACTGTATGTAATATGTTATAAAAAAAATAATAATTCAGTAAAAAAACATAAGACGTATTATTATATAATTCTGAATTCTTTTATTAACTGTAAAAAAATATTAATACGAAAGTTATCAATTAACCTATTTAAATAAATTCAAAAATTGAAGCAAAAAAATTCAATTACTTTTGATGTTAATAAAATATATTAATTTGTTAAAGGTAATATCTTGTGGATAGCGTTTGATTTTTAATTATCTTCATATGTTCGTCAATTTACTACTGAATTTATATTAATACAACTTTTATAGCAAGCTGAAAATAAAAAAATAAGCATATATATATAGCTTGATCCCAATACAATCTTCTACATTTTTCCAGTGAACAGCAATGAATATTAATTAATAATGAGTAATTTGACAAAATAAAAATAACCGCAGCATCCCGGCCCTGTTGAAATCTAGTAAGCTACTAAAGTAAATTTTATATACTACTCTCTTAGTTACTTGTATTTAGGGTTTCGATTGTTATATTTTGTTAAACAATTCGCAGATTAACTGCCCTTCTTATTAAATAAAAAAATTAGGATTTGAAGTGAAAACAAGAACAAATTTGAGTCTTTTTATTGTTGTTTCAATGTAAAAATCCAAACGAAAATTTTTATTTTATCTATAATGACGGGCAATAAATTATGTGCTTTCACTTTGTGTTAATTTCTCTTTTAAATTAAAAAGTAGTGTAATGCAGAACTGTATGGTATGTTTTGGGGAATTTTGAGATACATTTTATTGCAAAATTTTTGTATTATAGTAGTGGTATGCAAACCTATACTATTACGTTTTTCGATTGTTTTTGTTTATTTTTCTTGGTTTTTGAAATGCCAAAAGTTTTGGCTTAAAAAAAGTTTTTTTTTGAAATTCATTAAAATTTTCAAGTTTGACGAAAATATTATTTGATATTGCCATGTAATATAAACGATTTTATAATTCTTCAGTATTAAATGAGTCTATTCCCTCTTTAATACAACTGTGCTGTATTACTAATATTATAGTTTTATATGCCTGTTTTTTTTTTCTAAAAAGTTTTATATTGCAAAAAAGCATGGATAAATATTTAAAGAGAAACGGTAAAGATAATGGAAATTTTTAGTTTTTGGTGGAATACGAATCAGATACATCGGAGGGTCCAACAAAAGTTAAAAAAATGGGGATCTGCTCAAAATCGTGGGAAGAATAAGTTTGTTGTTGTTGTTAAATTTTTTTTGTTTATCTTATTTTGAAAAAAAATGAATTTAAAAAGATATATTTTTGCGCCTTTTTCATTATTTTGACAATTTTGTAGAAAAACGTTTTTTGTTGAAAAACTATGTTTTTTTTAAATAAAAAGTTTTTCTTAAAAAATATATGGTAACGCTGGTTGTATGTTACATATAAGTTGTGTTTTTTTACTTTTCTGGTAAAGTTCAGTAAAATGAGAGTAAACCATAATTTATCTCAATAAGCGACAAAAAGCAAGAAAACGCAAAAAAAACAATAAAATTTACCACAATAAAATGTCTGTTCCAGGTGCATAAGAAAAGTGCCCGAACTTTTGGGAATAAAAAGGAAATTACTCTCTGAATGTGACAGTTGCCCAAAATCGCTGGAAATTAGACAACCCTAATTGAACATCTTGAAGTATTAGTGCTGCTTATCGAACTTTCTGAATTAAATTTTATTTTAGTGATTTTGGACGCTAAAAGCCATAATATTTTAAAAACAAAACATATGCATCATTGGCACCGGCTGTAAAATGTGGATGAATATAAATTGAAAAAAGTAAATGCCATTTACAATACAAAAGATAGACATTTTATTTAAATTTTCTCGCGTAAATCATGACAGGCCGATTCAGAATTGACTTCTGCAACATACGTGGTCTAAGGGCAAATTTCTTCTCTGTCTATGCTCACGTTTGTCTCCATCGGCCGGATGTTTTCGCCTTAAGTGAAACCCAGGTGTCTGAGGATGCTGACCCACAGGATTTTCACATACCTGGGTATCACCTCCTATCTCTTTTCTATCTACACAGGGGTCTTGCAATTTATATACGCAATGAAGTTGTGTACCAGTGCCAGCAATCTTTAGACACGCATGATCCTGAATTTAGCTGTCTTTGGGTTAAATTCAAAATCAGGGCACATCTTCTGCATTTCGGGTTTCTTTACAGAAGCCCAAACACGGAAAGGGAGAAAACTATACAGAACTTCGATGCCCTTTCCGACACTATATCGGGGATCCTCGAAAATTACCGGAACACTGAAATCGTTATTGCTGGTGATTTCAATGTCCATAATTTATCGTGGCTCCGCCATTCGAGCAATACAACTCCAGAAGGCCAATATGCTGAGCTATTAGCAGCGCACAACCCCCTTGCGCAATTAGTCAATGAACCAACACATATTTCATATGTTGACGGGCACCAACACAACACCCTCGACCTTTTTCTCACTTCACACCCTGAAAAGTATGAAATGAACATTAGCGCACCTCTCGGTAATTCGGATCATTGCCCCATTTCTGCCTCCTTTTCGTTTGCGGAACTTCGAGGCGTTTTACCGCCAACTACGAAACGTTTGAAATATATTTATGAAAAGGCACGTTGGGCTGAGCTCAACGATTTCTTTCGGCATTTCAATTGGAGGTTTTGCTTCCTCGACAATGATGTCAAAGCCATGGCTAAAATCGTCCAAAATATAATATTGCTTGGTATGAAAACGTTCATACCATCGAAGCAAATTTCGATTAGGCCTAGACCAAAGTCTTGGTTTAATCAGACGTGCAGACTTGCAGTCAGATCCAGAGAAGAAGCATTTAGTGTCTGGCGGAATGATAAAAACGCAGATACTGATATGATGTGCAAAAGGCGAGAACTTCGTGTGCCAAAGTGCTAAGACGTGCAAAACCTTTGTACGAGCAGAGTCTTCGCGCTAAAGTCATTCGTTAAAAGAGTTAAGGAAAATGCTAGTTCTTCTATTCCGTCTCTTTTAAAGGCTGATCAAATATTCACTGACGTGGTTGAAAAGGCTAACCTCCTTTCCGAAATGTTTGCAGGTAATTCTTACCTCCCGGAAAGCAATAAACCACTGCCCGCACCCGAGCGTGTATCCGTAACTATGCCAAAGATATACTTTCGGGCTCGTGCAATTAAAAGGGTTTTATCGGACCTTAACATAAATAAGTCTCCTGGCCCGGATGGAATTCCGGCACTGGCCTTGAAGCAGTGCTCTTCAACGTTATCGCGTCCTCTGGCAATCATTTCATGACCCTATATCATGCAGGCGAATTTCCGTCGTGCTGGAAAGTTGCAAATGTTACGCCGATCCCCAAGAAGGGAGAGGCAAGCAACCCTGAAAATTATCGCCCAATCGCAATATGCTCTACCATTTCTAAAGTAATGGAGAGTATGCTAAATTTCCATCTTATGAAATATCTGGAGTCTAATAGCTTTTGCCATATTGCCATTTTGCTGGAGGACGTTCCACGGGAGATTTATTAGCCTTCCTCTCGGAAAAATGGTGTCGATCAATCCACCATTATGGCGAAAGTAAGGTAGTGACTCCAGATATTTCAAAAGCATTTGATAGAGTGTGGCATGGAGCACTCTTGTCCAAACTTATTGCTTTTGGTGTCGGCGATATCTTCTCTCGATTTATATCGAGCTTTCTCAGTGATCGCGCTATAAAAGTTGTTATAGACGGGATCTCATCTAACGAGTTCAAGATCAATTCAGGGGTACCACAAGGCTCCATTCTTTCTCCTACCCTATTTCTTATTTTTCTTAATGACCTCCTATGTCATACTTCCAACCCTATCCACTCTTTCGCAGATGACAGCAGTATCTGCCATTCATATTCATTTGATCGTAGGCCGACATCAACTATGATCGCGGCGACGCGGCAGAATATGAATGATTCGCTAACAGGTGACCTCACGAGAATATTGGAACGGGGTCACGCGAACAGGGTCGATTTCAATTCCCAAAAGACCCAATGCTGCATGCTAACCCATCGCCTTATGCACGATCACGCTGCCTCATCTGTAATTATGGGTGGCATAAACATTGAGGAATCAGAAGCTCTTGATGTTCTTGGCATGAAAATTCAGTGTGATGTCCTATGGACTGAGCATATTTTTCAGGTCTCAAAGGAAGCATTCAAGTGTCTAGGCTTTTTAAGGCGGTGTAAGACATACTCACCCCATCTGATCTCCTTACTATTTATACCGCCTACATCCGACCGAAAATGAACACAATTCTCAAGTATGGGCCGATGCTTCAAAGACTATTTTGAAGTTACTCGACCGTGTACAAGAAAGGGCGAAGAAACTCATAGGAGACAGTAGGGTAGCCAACTCTATTGACTCTCTTGAGCATCGTCGCAACGCGTTTCGTTGTTCTATCGATACTATAATGGGAGGTGTTCTAATGAAATCAGGGAACTTGTTCCGAAACCCGGTCATTCGCGCGCACGACGCGATCATCATTAAGAGCGCATCCATTTGTGGTCGATTTGACGGCGACTCGCACTACGCATTACAGGGAAAATTCGTTTTTTGGCCGAACGGCACGTATGTGGAATAGACTACCCGCAGAGGTGTTTCCTGTCACTTTTAGCTTTGGAAGATTTAAATCAATCAATCAAAAATGTCAATAAACACTTCTCCCTCTGTCCTCCTTCCCATAACCTAATTTCCTAGTTCCAGCACAATGCATCGCATGTGTAGGGGTCATCCCCTGAGTGCCGGTCCAAGACAAAAAAAAAGAAATAATACATGTGTATATGTAGATCCATATCTCAATGTAGGAAAAAGTAAATGCTGTAATCATCAAAACGTGAACAATGAAAAAACCTGTCTGAAAAATTGATTACTCAAAAACTATACATCGTAGGAACATGTTTTTAAAAACATATTTTTATGTTTTCTCGTGTTATATATCACCCATAAATAATGAATAAATAAATATGTCAAATATGTCTTTCTAAGTCTATAAAGACCAATGTTTCTGCGGTTCACACATCCCAATAAGAAATTTTCAATGGCAACTAAATGTTTGATTTATTCCTCAGACGGATTAGCTTTATTAAGTAAAAATAAACTATTTGCGGAATATTCTACTTTTATAACATCTAGGTAATATTTCAGTCTCCTTTTTAAATGTAAAAAATGCAAAAAATGGTGTAAGCCTGTTTGAAAGATCTGATCACGCAAGAATGGCGTAAGCCACAAATGCATCACAATATTGGTTATTTGTAGCTTTACGGTGAAATTTGGTTTACATGATGACTTGGCTGTTTGAAGTTATATATTGACCGAAAAGGTCAGATCCAACAATTAAGTAAAAATTTGGCACTACTAAACGACTATGTGGCAATTCAGGCAGCCGCGGCACTTACGAGTCCGAGCGTTTTTCAAAATAAAAAAAATAGAAATATTTTATTTCTTCTTTATTTAATGAACTCTTCACTAGAACTGACTTTCTTAATTATATTTACAATATATATAACTTATCTTTTACTTAATAATTCAGCTGACGTTTGGTGGACGTTTGCAAAGAAATATTAAATTGAAATTAAATGCGGAAATGCTGACTACTTAGATTGTGAAATGGTATAGTTTATTGAACTATGAAAGTAGAGCATTGAATTTGGTAATTAATTATTATTGCTTACTATGGGAATTGAGTTTGTTGAACCAATGAAAATATTACTGTTCCCAATTAACTGGTAGGGAATGTGTTCGGCTTTTGGAATGGGTGGTTGACATAACTCCTCCCCCGTTTAACTGAAAACTCTCCTGAGTTTTTATAGTTACGTTTATTTTGTGATTTTTTATTTTTGTGTATATGAAAAATATAATTACTACACTTAGTGCCAATAGGCTTAATATCAACGCTAGGCCATTAAAAGCGTAGTTGAGTTTTTTATGAAATCTGATTTCTTCGATCTTCTGAATATTTTCGATCTGATTAAGTACTATTTCGTCAAACGTTAGCTGAGATGTAATATTATTTAAATTAAAGTTATTGTTTATTAAAAAATGTTGTTCAAACTTATCATAAAAATTACAATACATATCTCTATTTATTTCTAATTGACAATCATTAAATGTTATCAGTTGATTTCCTTTTAAATTGAGTTGTCTATTATTGCAACTACTATTAAATATGGAATTTATGTGATTTTTTATAATTATTAAGCCTGGTTTTATTTCTATAGTTTCTATTTGTTTGTTCTTTCTTTTTAAGCAATTGTTCGTAAAAATACATAGTTTAGACTGTTTTTATTTGCTTCTTTTTAATTCTTTATTAAAATCATACTTTGTGTTGTTTATCTTTAAAATTTCTCTGTTTTCAAAGACTAGTTCTTCTTTGATTAGGTATAGATACAAAAAATTATCTTTTTACTTTTCTTATATCTTTAGGTATTTGAATTGCAAAAATTATTTTATTTTCTTTATATTGGGCTGCACTTACTTTAGTATTTTGTGTTTTGTACAGATCGATATTGTAACGAATTATTTCTTCACTTGTTAATACATTATTATTTATAGTGTTTGTTTTTGCAGCAACAAGATTATTTGGTATGTGTTCCACATTATCTAGCAAAATTTTAATTTTCAACAGTATATACAGATATATGAGCTTATTTTCTAATTCTCCATTATTCCTAGATATTCGATTCAATCTTGAGTTAATGTGTGCCCTATCGCTTTCTATTGCGTTCTTTAGTTTCGAAATTGTGCTATTTAATATGTGGTTTATTCGGATACTTCTGTTAATGTCCTCTATTACTGCATGATTGTTGTCCTCAATTGTATGTAAATGTCGTTCTATTTCTGCCCTGTCCGAGTCGTCCATTGTGCCGTATAACCATTTCATTCCTGTTCCTACGAAATTTATTAGTCCTCTTGGATGTCTAGTGGGGGTAATTGTACTCAATTTTGATTTTACTTTTGTTAGTTCATTATCTAAAAGGTGTTTGTCGTTGATATTTGATATCATCTTTATGTTTTCTTCTAGTCCTTCTATAACGTACTGGATTTCCCTGGGGTCAATGATGTGCAAAATAGTATTGTAACTGTATGTTATGTCCACGTCTTCCAATGCAATTTCAGCGAACCCGTTGGTGCTACTGATATTTTCGATAATTAGGGTGGTGTTGCTCACAGTAAAAAGCATCGTTATCATTATCATTAACAGCGTCATATGTACCTGAAAATTTATTAGTTCTTTTTATATTTGTTGGGTGGATACCTTCTAGTTTCATTTTTTTGTATCTATGTTCCTGCTTATGTCTAAGAGCTTTGTAATTTCTTACGTACCCTTCCTGATTCGTATTTTGGTATTCTTTCCTGTTAAGGTTCAACTTTGTGATTTGTTTCTCCTTCGTGGTTTTTAATAAATTATAGATTTTGTTTCTCTCAACTTTCCCGTTGGCTATATCTATTGGTTTTGCCCTAGTTACGGAATGAACAGATTTGTTGTACCATTCAGTACATTTGTATAATTTTTCCTGGACTGATAAACCTGAATTTTCGATTTCTAACGTTCTAAATCTCTCTCCTAAGGTGTTATGAAATCTTTCAATATCCGCATTTCCCGTATGGGAATTCGGTTTTCTAAAATGGATTTCTACTTCTTCTTGCCTAAGAAAATCTTTAACATTGGTTGAGTTGAACTCGTTGTCGGCAATTACGAGTTTTGGTTTTGCGGTTAAAGAGAAATATAAACGAAGTTTTTCTATAAGTGTTATGCTATTCCTGTCCTCTAGGTAAATAGCAGTAGCCTGTTTCGAAAATTTGTCTATGAGAGTTAGGAAACTATGTTTTTTAATAACATAAGTGTCTATGTGTATTATCTCATTTGTGTCTTTGGGTGTTTCTGTTATATGGTTTGTTTATATGGTTTCCTATCGTATTTACTTCTACAACACACATCGTAGTTATTTATATACTTTTGGATGAGTGTTTTAAGATCTCTGATGTATATGGCATTTTTTAAACCTTGGTAATTTTCGTTTATTCCAGCATGACCTGTTTCTTGTTTGTGGTATTTTTGAATATACCTAAGGGCTTCCTCCTCATTTCTCATGTCTATATCTATAGAATTTTACACCTGTGTTAAATAGTTCTATTAGTTTCTGTTGCACTATATTATAGTCGGAATCTGAAATACCTGAATATATTCCCACTCTTCCTGTTTTTATAAATCTCCTAAAAATGTCTGACATGAATCCACTTCTAATATCGTCCAAGCTTACAAAAATTTTCCGTTTATTATCAATTACTCTAATTTCTTCCGTCTTACTTTCAGTCAAAATTATTTGGGTAAAGAAGCGGTTAACGATGGAGTCTAATATAGAAAAGTGATCATTCCCTTCTTCCTGTTGAGAATGAATAGTAGCGGCTGTACTTAAGTTGTCCATGTTAATGTTTTCATCTATTGCACAAATTTCTCCTGTGTCTGCATTGATTCTGCTAAGAAAGTCGGCTAAAGTATTTTCCCTGCCTTTGATATACCCTATATTAATGTCGTATTCTCCAAGTTTAAGTAACCAACGTTGAAGTCTCGGATTTATATCCTTTCCCTTATGTTTAGTTTGTAGCCATTTTAGTGGTTGGTGATCTCTCATGAGATCAAAGTTTCTTCCGTATACGTATGGCCTAAAATAATTTTATTGTGGAGTATCTTCTTTCGTGTTCATTTAGAGTTCTACTTGCGTAGCTGATTGGATGGTTGTCCTGTGTTAATACCGCTTCAATGGCGAATTCACTAGCGTCTGTTGCTAATTTAAATTTTTGTTTAAAATTCGGGTATTTAAGAATGGGTGTGTCAACTAGTAATCTCTTGAGTTTGTAAAATGCGTCTGCATATTGAGGATCATTTTTATTTATTTTAGTATCCTTTTTTAAATACTCCGTTAATCCATGAGCAATTTTGGCGTAGTCTTTTATAAACTTCCTATAATACCCGGTTATCCCTAAGAATGATTTTATTTGCTTCTGAGTTTCGGGAAGTTTTAGACTCTGAATGGTTTCAATCTTATTCGGGTTAGGCTTGATACCTTTAGTAGTAAGAATGTGTCCTAGGTATTCGGTGGATTTCGCAAAAAACCTGCACTTGACGACTTGAATCTTAAGATTATGTTTTCTAAGGGCATTAAAGATTGTTTGTATACTTTTCTTATGCTTTTGTACTGCTAAAAACCAAAATATCATCGAGATATACCACACATATTTTGTTGATGTATTCTCTTAATACCGAATTTATTAATCTTTGAAATGTAGCAGGGGCCTTCTTTAACCCGAAAGGCATACGGACGAATTCATAGTGTCCTAGTGGGGTAGAAAATGCCGTCTTTTTCCTGTCTTCCTCTTTAATGAGGATCTGGTGAAACCCTTTAGCCAGATCGAGTGTAGTAAAATACTGTGCTCGACCAAGTTTTTCCAGGATAGTATAAATGTTTGGTATTGGGAATTTGTCACTAATAGTAATTTCATTTAAGGCCCTGTAATCGATCACGATTCTCCATTTCTTCCTTTCCGAATTGTCCTACTTCTTGGGTACAATCTATAAGGGAGAATTATATGGAGATACGCTTTCCCTTATTATTCCCTGTTCTATCATTTCTCGCATTTGTCTATTGATTTCCTCCTCGTGTATTTGAGAATACATGTATATTTTAGAATATATAGCTTTGCTGCTTGTTGTTGTGATCTCATGTTGTACTTCATGAGTATGAGTGAGTAAATTACCTTCTTGAAAAAATAAGTCTGAATTCCTGGAAATAACTTCTGTTAAAAATGTTTCCTCTTCTTTATTCATGTCTTCATGTTTCAGTTTACCTAAGATATCTTCTTATTGTGTTTCTAGAGTTTGTATCTCTTCCGAATTGTATGGACAAGAGTCTATAAATTTTATTTTATTACCGTTAATATGTAGGGAGTCCTCTTCTAAGTTTATTATTGCCGAAAAGGCTTTTAATATATTTTTCCTATTAAGCCATCAAAATGCTTGCCATCAAAGTTGGTTAGTCTCTAACACATAAGATTATCCTCTTTAAATTCTTCAGGTCGAGGTGTAATAACTTCTTCGTCTATACAGAAATTTCCGTTTATTGTATGAAAATATATTGGTTTCTTTAATTTTGTTCTTTTAAACTGAGGTAATAAGTTTTTGTTCAACAATGAAGTTGTTGATCCTGTATCGAGTAAACATTTGAGGGTTGTATTTCCTATTCTTAAGTTAACTATCGGTAAACGAATTTTCGGGCTTGATACTGAAAATTTGCTTCACCTGTATTATTGTTTTCAACATGGTCTACTTCCATTGGAGTAGGCCCATTGTTGTTATGACTAAAAGTTCTGCTTAAATGTTGGCTACGTCTGGATTGTTGGGAATTATTTGCATTAAAAAAGTTTTGGCGAAACTGAGTAGAATTATTATTTTGACGAACTGGAGGATGACTGTTATTGTATGGATTTGAAATGGTTGTCCTTGAAAAGTCTGTCTGTGTTGAAATATCACTTTCTGTCCATTTTCACTGTAATTTCCCTGCTGTTGGTTTTGTTGACGTGTATAAGTTTTTTTTTGAAATCTATTGTTATATTGTCTTAGTATTCCAGTCTCTTCTAAAGCGTAATAAGCTTCCCTAAGAGTGGATATATTTCTACTATAAATTATGCTAGATAAATTTGGATGTATTCCATTCAAAAATGTTTTAAGTATAATTGATTCATTAGTAGGAGGCGAAAACTCCTGGGGTTTATTTATATCAAATTCGTACTTAGTGTTTAACTTATCTAATATATTTCTAAGGTTCTTAAAATAATCGCTTACATTAGTATTCTTCATGTTGTTTGCTTGATGATAGAGAGAGTGATATCCTTCTTTGATTCCGAAATTCTTTACTAGTTCTTCCTTTATTCGGGTCCATGTTGCTTCTGCTCCTAAAGTTCTCACTACTTCTAGGGCTGGTCCTTGGATTTTATTTTTTATGTATCTTTCAAACACAAACCGTTGTAGGATGGCATTCTCCTGGAACAGCGGCACTATTAACTCCACTTCTCTGATGAATGATGATAGGCTGTACTCTTTGGTACCATGAAATTCTTTAATACCAGCTGCTTCCTTTATCAGGTCAGACCCAGATAGTACGGCGGGCTGGATGTTGTTATCTTCTGGGGACATTTTTTTTTCCTTTTATCGTCAGATCTTGTTTGACTAGTTTATTCTAGTGTTTTCCTTTCACTGTCACTCCTTAAGGATATATTGTCTTTAGACACAATTTCAGTTTGAAAGGTTTTATTTAAAAAGTTTTTTTTTCACTATAGCTCTTTTGTGCTATATTGTCCTCAGACGTTGAAAACTTGCACAAATGCTTGGTAAAGTCTTTAGACTTATTGTTAACGTTATAAAAAAAATATATTTTCTTTCACGACTGTTTTAATGAAATCTTTAGATTTTTCAATGTCACTGTTCGCTTTTCACAAGGATATTATTTTTTTTTTTTTCGATTAACGGTTTAATGGTGTCTTTCGGGATATTCACTATTTTCCGTTAAAAAGGATCTTTTACCGACTGCGCCACTTACGAGTCCGATCGTTTTTCAAAATAAAAAAAATAGAAATATTTTATTTCTTCTTTATTTAATGAACTCTTCACTAGAACTGACTTTCTTAATTCTATTTACAATATTTATAACTTATCTTTTACTTAATAATTCAGCTGACGTTTGCAAAGAAATATTAAATTGAAATTAAATGCGGAAATGCTGACTACTTAGATTGTGAAATGGTATAGTTTATTGAACTATGAAAGTTGAGCATTGAATTTGGTAATTAAATTTTATTGCTTACTATGGGAATTGAGTTTGTTGAACCAATGAAAATATTACTGTTCCCAATTAACTGGTAGGGAATGTGTTGGGCTTTTGGAATGGGTGGTTGACATAACTCGGGCGCCCAACCTTACCAGAAAGCGATTTCTGAATAGAAATTCTTATGTTTCTTATTTTTTTTTTTTTTTATCTTGGACCAGTGCTCAGGGGCCATCCCCTACATATGCAATGCATTGCACTGGAACTAGAGAGAAGGATAGGGAAGAAATAGACAGGTGGTGAAAGTGGTAGGAATATAGAGCTTAATTCTTGCACAACTCTGCAGTTGCGTGTAAATTATAAAGCAAAGTTGCGGCATCTCTGATGTTTTTTTTTTTGACGCATTATTTTTAAGCTAATGGAGCCATTTTATTTATTATTTTACTTCGCCGAAGTAGCACAGAAAACTCAGAAAAAACTTTTTTCTGATTTGACCCGGCTGGGAATCGAACCTGGGTCTTTCTGGTTGCAGAGCCAACACGCTGACTACTCGCCATCAAAATTTAACTAATCAATCGAGAATTGAAGTTGAATACCGAAAAAAAACCAAAAATCTATAAACAAAAACATAACAATCCATGAGTTTACTTTTTTTACTACACATACATTTTTCTATTTTAGATTTTTCTTCTCATCTATATTTTTTTATTTTTTTTTTATCTGGGACCAGCACTCAGGAGATGACTCCTATACATGCGAAGCATTGTGCTGGAACTATAGGAAAGGGATAGTAGGAGAAAAGACCGAAGGTGAAGCTTAATTAATTATTTTACAGCTCTGCTTTCGCACGTTCTTTGTTTATTCTTTTTTTTAGCAGTGCTGAAGCTTCGGTCCAGTAGCCATTTTTATTATTGTTTTACTTCGCCGGTGCTACACAATACCGACGAAGGAGGGCGTTCTGATGCGATTGTGGATTGCTATCAGCTGAAGCAACAACTGACACACAAAGACACACTAATGCACATCACAAAAATGCGAGATGTTTATTTTTATTTTAAAAATTTTTAGTCTGAAACTGGGGTTGAACCCATGTCTGTTTTTGGTTTAGTAGTCAACGTGCAGACTACCATCCATCGTGCCATCGCCACCCTCATATATATGTATATAGGCAACAAATAAGCTAGAAATATTTTTCATGAAAAATATATTAATTATAATATTATTAGATAAGGCTATTATATAAATTGGAAGTTACATATATTGCGCATGAATTTCATTATATATATTCAGAACCTAGATCACTTCAATTGCGAGAAATGTTCAACAAGCTTAACTTTGAGTTAATTACGTATAAGAAGGAATGCTCTACATTTATCCAAAAGCGAACAAGATAACAATTTTTGTGCAATTTTGAGAGAAAATTGAAGAGTAAAATTTTTAATTTTCTGTAGGAAGTTGCACGAACTTTTTCTTCGGTTAAGTTCGGTTTAGAATTAAATTATCGGCTGTTTTTTAATTAATTAATTTAATTTAATTAAATTAATCAGAAAATTTGCAAAGAAACGGCAAAAGTTTTTATATAAAAATTTAAAAAAGAAGAATATTTTTCAAATAAAGTACATATATTTGTGCAAATTTATCACTTTATTTATTCGTTGCAGTGTTTATTCGTTCGACTGATAGACACGTGTCTTCCTTTGGCCCGCTGTTCGGTGTCGCAATAAATATAATTAAAATTGTTACAAATAAATAAAATAATAAATTAAAAGGAAAAAAAAGTACAAGTGGAAAGAATAAAAAATAACACAGTGACAAACAAAGAAACAAAATAAACTAACGAAAATTTGAATAACTTACTTACACTAACAAATATAAAAAACAACAAACTTTCATAAAATAAATAAAATACGAAAAACAATAACAATTAAACGGTGGAATAACTGGGAAGAAAAAGGAAAATAAAGAAATAGCCGCTATACAAGTGACGGGCGAAAAATACAGATCAGTGTTGACACCACCAACCACTGTCCGGGTCACGGTCATTGTACTAAATCTCCTTACCATACCCTACTAAATCTTTTGTATTGTTGGTGCCATTGTGTTGGCTGCTGCTAGACTGTTTGGTGATGAAGGATGTAACACTGATCACCGCTAGTCATTCAAGCAGCGATTAGCTCAGTGGCGCTTGCAATACCGAAGATAGAAATTTCATTTGACTTTTCTCGCGTTGATCATGACAGGCCGATTCAGAATTGACTTCTGCAACATACGTGGTCTAAGGGCAAACTTCTTCTCTGTCTATGCTCACGTTTGTCTCCATCGGCCGGATGTTTTCGCCTTAAGTGAAACCCAGGTGTCTGAAGATGGTGACCCACAAGATTTTCACATACCTGGGTATCACATCTTATCTCTTTTTCATCTACACCGGGGCCTTGCAATGAGGTTGTATACCAGTGCCAGCAATCTTTAGGCACGCATGATCCCGAATTTAGCTGTCTTTGGGTTAAATTCAAAATCAGGGCACATCTTTTGAATTTCGGGTTTTTTTTCATACAACCGACACTATATTGGAGATCCTCGAAAACTACCCGAACAGTGAAATCGTTATTGCTGGTGATTTCAACGTCCATAATTTATCGTGGCTCCACCATTCGCGCCATACAACTCTAGAAGGCCAATATGCTGAGCTATTCGCAGCGCACAACCCCCTTGCGCAATTAGTCAATGAACCAACACATATTTCATGCATTGACGGGCACCAACACAACACCCTCGACATTTTTCTCACTTCATACCCTGAAAAGTATGAAATGAACATTAGCGCACCGATCGGTAATTCGGATCATTGCACCATTTCTGCCTCCTTTTCGTTTGCGGAACTGCGAGGCATTTCTCCGCCAGCTATGAAACGTTTGAAATATATTTACGAAAAGGCACGTTGGGCTGAGCTCAACGATTTCTTTCGGCATTTCAATTATAGGCTCTGCTTCCTTGACAATGATGTCAATGACATGGCTGAAATGGTCCAAAATATATTATTGCTTGATATGAAAACGTACATACCATCGAAGCAAATTTCGATTAGGCCTAGACCGAAGTCTTGTTTTAATCAGACGTGCAGACTTGCAGTCAGATCCAGAGTGGAAGCATTTAGTATCTGGCGGATGATAAGAACGCAGATACTGATATGATGCGTAAAATGGCGAGATCTTCTTGTGCCAAAGTGCTAAGACGTGCAAAAGCTTTGTACGAGCAGCGTCTTCGCGCTAAAGTTCTTACTGCCCGACGGGAAAGTAAAAGCTTTTGGTCATTCGTTAAAAGAGTTAAGGGAAATGCTAGTTCTTCTATTCCGTCTCTTTTAAAGGCTGATCAAATATTCACTGACCCGGTTGAAAAGACTAACCTCCTTGCCGAAATGTTTGCAGGTAATTCTCACCTCCCGGAAAGCAATCAACCACTGCCCACATCCGAGCGTGTATCCGTAACTATGCCAAATATATACTTTCGGGCTCGTGCAATTAAAATGGTTTTATCGGACCTTAACATAAATAAGTATCCTGGCCCGGATGGAATTCCGGCACTGGTCTTGAAGCATTGCTCTTCGACGTTATCGCGTACTCTGGCAATCATTTCAGCACCCTATATCATGCAGGCGAATTTCCGTCGTGCTGAAAAGTTGCAAATGTTACGCCGATCCCCAAGAAGGGAGAGGCAAGCAACCCTGAAAATTATTGCCCAATCGCAATATGCTCTACCATTTCTAAAGTAATGGAGAGTATGCTAAATTTCCATCTTATGAAATATGTGGAGTCCAATAGCTTACTTAACGACCGGCAATATGGCTTCCGTGGAGGACGTTCCACGGGAGATTTATTAGCCTTCCTCTCGGAAAAATGGTGTCGATCAATCCACCATTATGGTGAAAGTAAGGTAGTGACTCTAGATATTTCAAAAGCATTTGATAGAGTGTGGCATGGAGCACTCTTGTCCAAACTTATTGCTTTTAGTGTCGGCGATATCTTCTCTCGATTTATATCGAGCTTTCTCAGTGATCGCGCTATAAAAGTTGTTATAGACGGGATCTCATCTAAAGAGTTCAAGATCAATTCAGGGGTACCACAAGGCTCCATTCTTCCTCCTACCCTATTTCTTTTTTTTCTTAATGACCCGCTATGACATACTTCCAACCCTATCCACTCTTTCGCAGATGACAGCAGTATCTGCCATTCATATTCATTTGATCGTATGCCGACATCAACTATGATCGCGGCGACGCTGCAGAATATGAATGATTCGCTACCAGGTGACCTCACGAGAATATTGGAATGGGGTCACGCGAACAGGGTCGATTTCAATTCACAAAAGACCCAATGCTGCATGCTAACCCATCGCCGTATGCACGATCACGCTGCCTCATCTGTAATTATGGGTGGCATAAACATTGAGGAATCAGAAGCTCTTGATGTTCTTGGCATGAAAATTCAGTGTGATGTCCTATGGACTGAGCATATTTTTCAGGTCTCAAAGGAAGCATTCAAGTGTCTAGGCTTTTTAAGGCGGTGTAAGACATACTCACCCCATCTGATCTCCTTACTATTTATACCGCCTACATCCGACCGAAAATGAACACAATTCTCAAGTATGGGCCGATGCTTCAAAGACTATTTTGAAGTTACTCGACCGTGTACAAGAAAGGGCGAAGAAACTCATAGGAGACAGTAGGGTAGCCAACTCTATTGACTCTCTTGAGCATCGTCGCAACGCGTTTCGTTGTTCTATCGATACTATAATGGGATCTAATGAAATCAGGGAACTTGTTCCCGAAACCCGGTCATTGGCGCGCACGACGCGATCATCATTCAGAGCACATCCATTTGTGGTAGATTTGACGGCGACTCGCACTACGCATTACACGGAAAATTCGTTTTTTGGCCGACTATCCGCAGAGGTGTTTCCTGTCACTTTTAGCTTGGGAAGATTTAAATCAAATGTCAATAAACACTACTCCCTCTATCCTCCTTCCCATAACCTAATTTCCTAGTTCCAGCACAATGCATCGCATGTGTAGGGGTCATCCCCTGAGTGCCGGTCCAAGACAAAAAAAAATAAAGTGGTAAATATTAACAAATCTATGTACTTGCAACTTCGAGTTTATTTGAAAAATCTTCTATTTTGCCTTTTCATAAAATTTTTGTCGTTTCTTTGCAAATTTCTGATTACTTTTTTTAGTTTCATATGTAAATAAAAAACAGCCGATAATTTAATTAAGCCCGAACTTACCGAAAGAAAAAGTTCGTGCAACTTTGTACAGAAAACGAAAATTTTTAGTCTCTAATTTTCTCTCAAAACTGCACAAAAATTATCTGGACCGCTTTTGGGTAAATTTAGAACATTCCATTACACGTAATTAATTCTAAGATAAGCTTGTTGAACATTCCTCGCAATTGAACTGATCTAGATTCTGAATATATATTATCACATTCATGCGCAATATAACTTCCTATTTATATAGTAGCCTTATGTAATAATAATATAACTATTATTTTTTTCATGAATATTGTTTCTAGCTAATTTGTTACGTACATGTTTAATTATTCTTATGTTACACTAGTAGTCCACCAACCACCATATATGCCATATGGACACGGTTGGTTACTGTTATAAATAAATAAAATAAATTTGTGGTAGTTCCGCCTCTTTTGTTATGTATGTATGGAACAGACCTAATGTATATGACCATGTACGTATAATACAAATCTACACGCATGCCTTTAGAAATACAAATTTACACACATGCATACATACATAAAAACACAATAATTAGGCTTCTAAATGTTTATTAAGGAAAACCCAAATAATTTTTAACTAAATCATGAAATAAAATTAACTTTTATTTGTGCATTGCATTGTCGGGAAACTTTTAATTTTCCTTCATTATTGTTTATTTATAAAGCAAAAATTTCAGGCTGTTTCGTGCAAGAAGAACAAGAACATTACTCTCTCAAAACGTCCCTCATTTACCAAATTTTTGTGTAAGAAAACGCTTTTTGGTAAGATTGGGATCCGGCGGGTGCCCAATTTAGAGTAAAAAAAACATGCTTATATTCTCTTTCTGAACAAGAGTTGGTGTTGCCAGAGTAGAATTGTGTCTCATATATGAAAGGCAAATTAATTTAGTTATGGATATGGAAAAAAGTTAAAAAAACTGTCTTGGTATGCATCTCCAATATTTATTTCGTATGGGCTACTTTTTCAAATTGTTTATCTGTCAAAAGAATTCCACTTTTGTTTCAATTAAGAAAATGTTGACACACAAATATAAATAGGTCAATACAAATATGAAATATAATTTGTTTACTTATTACGTTTATATATATCTGCAGAAATATGTCTCCAGAACCCTAATTCACTAGCAAAGGTTAAGGGGACCTTCCACCATTTTAATTACTTTTGCTTTCACTTCGCGATTTTGATGCGCAATGTCACGCAACAAGGATTCTTATGCATTTCTATATAATTTTTTATATATTTTTGAGTCAAAAAAACGACAGTTGTAATTAAATAATAGAAATTTACTGTGCGTGGAATGACTTTTCATGCGTGTTAAGAAACAAAATATCTTAGTTTGCAAAATAATTATTTGAAAATAAGTTTAGTTCATATTGCCCATTAAACATATCTTCTTGCAGTTTTTTTTGTGGCAACAATCCTTTTAAGCAACAAGCGATAACACAGCCTGCTTCTTTGAATGCTCAAATCAGAATGAGTAATATTGTTTAATTCTCTACAATATATGTACTACGAATAAATAACAAAGCGCCCATGGGGGTCATTTTGCCTGCAGACACGATGAGTAAATATATATAACCGAACAGCTTCGTAATAATATGTATATTTCACAAATAAATGTTTACTTCTAAAAAAATATTCTCAGTGGTGGGAACACAATTAGGATGAACGAAGAACTTCGTCTAGTTTCTGTTTCGTATGTACATATCGTTATAGATATTTGCGAATTTGTAACGCAACGCGAAGCAAAAGTTTAATATGCCATAGTCTTTAGTTTTCCAAATAAAGTAAATAAATGAATTTTTCTTTTTTTTGAATGGTACCTCTAATATATTTACAGAACATTGCCTATTGCTTAAGTGTGCTTTACATTGCCCCACAAGTCGTACGACATTAAAATTTTTGTGTAGAAGAGCACAAGTCGGATCGTCTAAACGTAATATGTAATGAAACTATAAGATTTTTAGAGAAAATACGGATGAAAATTTGACAGTCGTATGGCTGTCTTGATTTTTTAAAATTTTTCAAAAACCAACACACACCATTAGATCAGGGATGCATTTTTATGTAAACAAATGTGAGAAAGAAAGGAGGGAAAACTGGATTCATAAATTTATACCAATTATAAAATCGAAATGTACATTTTAGACCACGACAGCACAATTTTATAAAAATATACGTATATTTTTAAAAGTACACTAAAAATGTTGACCACGAAAATAACATATTCGAAAGTTATAAAAATATTTTTCAAAATAAAATGAAATTGCATCCGTGTTTCAAAAAAAAAGAGTAAAAATCGGATGGTTGTTTTCTGGCTTTTACACCATTGGTATGGATAAAATGATAAAATAATGACCTGACAGTGATTGTATTTGAACATTTTGTTTGTTTAGGAAACAATATCATTGATTCCGAACATGAATGAAACAAATGGAATTAGGCCATTTCTTTGTGAAGCGATTGACAAGTCGCTTATTCGTACTGAATAGGAAAAGTGGCTAAGGGCATTCACTTTCTACATTCAGGCGGAAGATATATCAGATGCGGTCAAGAAAAAAAACAAACTTTTACATTATGGTGGACCTCAACTGCAGGAAGTTGCATATAACATTCCAGGTGCACTTACTTTTGGGGAAAAAGACGATGCCTATAAAATTTTAGTTGACAAATTGACTGATTATTTTTCCCCGGAAAGAAATTCAACATTTGAGAGGCATTTGTTTCGATCGCTTAAGGCAGAGTCGGGTGAAACCTTTAATAAATTCTTATTGAGGATGCGGCAACAGGCTTCAAGGTGTGTGTTTGGAGAAACAAAGACTGATATTCTGGAAATCAGCATCAAAGATAAATTGATTGACTCATGGGCATCTGCGGATTTGAAAAAGGTTATTGGAAAAAGAGCACTCCTTAAAGGAAAGTATTGAAATTTGCCAAGTCCATGAGCAAATTAATGATCAGTCAAAATCAATGGAGGCTCCAAGTACAACTGTTGAAATCAATAAAATTGCAAATAACTGCGGTAAGAAGATAAGTATGTTGATAGATTCTGGATCAAAATACAACCTCCTGTGTGAAGATGATTGGTAACTGTTGAAGACCGAAAAAGCAGTCATGTGGAATACTCGATTTAAATCAGAGCACCAATTCAGGGCATACGCTGGAAATGTGCCACTTACGATAAAAGCAGTTTTTGAAGCTGTTATTGGGCTTGAGGAAAGTTCTAATTTGATTTCAACATTTTACGTTATTGAACGTGGCGAGCAATCATTACTGGGTAAAGATACTGCCATCAAACTGGGTGTATTGAAGTTGGGTATAGGCATCAATCAGGTGGAAAGATTGAAGCCTTTCAATAAAATTGCTGGGATTAAAGTAAGCTTATCCATCGACACCTCCATAAAACCGATTCAACAACCTTTGCGTAGGGTGCCAGTTGCTATTGAGGATAAGGTCGAAGCGAAACTAAATGAGGCATTAGCTTTGGATATAATTGAACCGGTTGTTGGGCCGAGCGCGTGGATATCTCCAGTGGTCGTTGTCTTCAAAGAAAATGGAGACATTCGGCTATGTATTGATATGAGACGTGCAAATGCGGCAATTTTAAGGGAAAAATATCCCCTGCAAACTTTCGACAGTTTTATGACGAGATTGCAGGGAGCAAAAGTCTTTTCAAGGCTTGATTTGAAGAATGCCTATCATCAATTGGAGCTTGAAGAGGAAAGTCGATATATAACAACATTTATAACTTCAAAAGGCTTATTTAGATATAAAAGGCTGTTATTTGGGGTGAATTCAGCTCAGGAAATATTCCAAAAGACTATGGAAAATATTTTGGTTCCATGTAAAAATGCATTAAACTATTTGGATGACATAATAGTCTTCGGCGCAACTGATAAAGGAACATGATAAGCACCTGGAAGATGTTCTTACTGTATTTAAGAGCTTTAATGTAGCCATAAATAACGATAAATGCTTATGGAAGGTACATAAGTTAAAATTTTTAGGCCATATTCTATCGTCAGATGGCATAAGCGCTGACCCGGACAAAGTCGATAGTGTTTTGAGTTTTCGAGCCCCAAACACCCGTGAGGAAACTCGGAGTTTTCTGGGTCTAGTAACCTATTTAGGAAAATTTATACCAGATTTGAGTGATCTAGTTGAACCTTTAAGAGCGACCATAAAAGGCAATGAAAAATTTATATGGTCCACTAGACAGAATGATTTACAAAACTCAAGGAAAAGTTGGCGGAGCTTCCAACACTAACTTATTTTTCACCAAACCGACGAACAAGATTGATTGCTGACGCAAGTCCTGTAGCTTTGGGAGCGGTCATCATTCAATTCACTGACGATACTCCGTTTGTTGTGTCTTTACTCTACTTTTACTTTACGCTACTCCCAAACGGAAAAAGAAAGTCTCGCTCTAGTGTGGGCTGTAGAGAGGTTTTACTACTACTTAGCAGGAATCTAATTTGAGCTAGAAACAGACCACAAGCCCCTTGAAACTATTTTTAAACCAACATCGAAGCCGCCGGCTCGTATTGAACGCTGGGTATTACGACTGCAGTCGTTTAACTACAGAATTATTTACAAATCAGGAAAGCATAACATTGCAGACTCGCTATCCAGACTCTGTAATGGGAATACTCACTTGTCACTTTTGACAAGTCATGCGAATTCAGCATTTGTTCTATCATAGGACATTCGGTTCCGCGAGCGTTAACAGTTTTGGAAATTGTACACCATAATAGCAAAGATGACGAACTGATGATGGCAGGAGAATGTATAAATACCGACAACTGGGGTACAGCAACTAAGAACAGGTATTATCCATTTCGATTTGAGCTTAGTATGTTGGGGAATTTGTTGCTAAGAGGAACAAGACTCGTGATTCCAGGGAGCCTGAGACAACAAGTGCTAGATCTAGCGCACGAAGGCCATCCAGGCGAAACTGTAATGAAGCGCAGAATTCGAGCAAAGGTTTGGTGGCCGTTGGTCGACCGAGATATAGAGAAATACGTTAAGAGCTGTCATGAATGTATGTTGGTATCTCGACTGATACCACCAGCGCCTATGAATAGACGGACTATGCCGGATAGTCCTTGGGCTTGTGTAGCAATGGACTTATTGGGTCCGTTGCCAAATCACGATTTTGTATTTGTAATAATTGACTACTATTCGCGATACCATGAACTTAAATTTATAAGGAAGATAACATCAACAGGAATTATTGACTTTCTCGAGGAAATATTTCCCCGACATGGATATCCGACATCAATAACAGCTGATAATGGTCGCCAATTCGTAAGCGAGGAATTCAAGGCATTTTGCAACACTAATAATATTGAATTAATGACATCACCGCCTTATTGGCCCCAAGCCAATGGAGAGGTTGAAAACTTGAGCCGCTCTCTGGTAAAACGTCTTCAAATTGCTCACTCGCAGGGTTTGGACTATAAAAAGGAGATTCGTAGGTTTACACTCATGTACAACGTCACCCCGCATGGTTCAACTGGGAAAGCTCCATCGGAACTTATTTTTAATCGAGCTATTAGAGATAAAATTCCATCGCTGAATGACGTTGAAGAGCATGTTATCGACTCTGAAGCCAGAGATAATGACATTGCTAATAAAGAAAAAGGGAAACAAAGAGCCGATTCTGACAGAAACGCCATCGATTGTGACATCAAAGTTGGGGATAAGGTACTACTCCGAAATACTCTTCACAGTAGTAAATTATCTACAACATTTGGGAAAACTGAATATGAAGTAACTGATAGGAAAGGAAATGATGTCGTAATATCAGGAGAAGGCAGTGTCTATCGTAGAAACATTACTCATGTTAAGAAAGTTCCAGCTGATTCACCGCTGCCATCTTAAGCCAAACATAATAGGACTTCGGTTCAAAATTCAGAACATCTCGGATATCAACAAGACATGGATTCTGCCAATAATCGTCGTGCCGGTAATGAGCTGTCACCGGAAGTACCATCAACATCACAGAATATCGATCCAGATGGACCCAGGCCTAAAGTGACGTTGAAGCTTAAAAATATAGGAGGGATGTGGCAACCCACCCAAAAGTGACAGTCCACGATGGTAGCCGGTTGATCTGGCAACACATGTGAATTAATATATTTTTAGATTGCTGATGTAATAAGTGTGGTTTTTAGTTGCATAGAATCAATAAATAAGTAAAAAGATAAATAGCTGGTTTGAGTATATATTTGGAATCCTAGGTTGGTACACCTACCAATAATTATTTCTGGAACCGCCGTGGAGCAGATTCTCGAGATTCCAAAACGTAATAATTCATCTGGGGAAGCGCAAGCAACAGCTGCTTTCAATGCATTAGAGAAGTGGGAGTTGAAAGATAAGATTAATGCATTGTGTTGTGATACTACAGCTTCAAACATTGGTCGATTCAATGGAGCATGTGTGCTTTTGGAAAAAAGCTCGGTAGAAACCTCCTATATCTCCCTTGTCGCCATCATATTTCTTAATTAATTTTAAAAGCGGTGTTTGAAAAGAAGTTGCCCCATTTAACAACGAGTCCAGATGTGCCGTTGTTTACAAAATTTATAAACTATTGGAAGACGATCAACCCAAGAAATATAACTAGTGGAATGGATCATGAACGTTGCCGTGATAGCATAAAATCCATAGCAGAAGAAAAAACTCAAACGAGGGAGGATTACAGTGAGTTTCTAGAATTGGCAGAATATTTTATAACCGCAGATAAAGAAAAAACTATAAGAATTCGACCGGCTGGGGCAATGCATCAAGCGAGATGGATGTCTCAAACAATATATTGCTTAAAAATATTTCTGTTACGAAAACAATATTCCATCCCAGCAGATCAAGAGGATACACGAGCAGATGTTTGCATTTTTATAATAAAGTTTAATGTTAAAGCATGGTTCAACTGCCTCCGAAGCTTGCGTTAATGATTTAAGCTTTTTACAAAGTCTTATATTGTGCCAAGACAATGATGCAGTTACATCAGAGGCAGCTGTTAAAAAATTTTGTAACCATTTATGGCATCTGGTTGAAAAAACTTCGGCTTTAGCCTTTTTTGATGTGAGATTGGATGCCACTACGAGAGCAAAGATGGTGAAGGCGCTAAAAACAGAGGCAAAACTTAGCGCGAAGAAGAAGGCGATGATCGATAATAAAGATATAAAAGAATTATTAGGTTAAATATTAAATAATATTCTATAAATAATTTTTCAAAGATTGACATTATTACAATGTTTTTTATTTTCAGGAAAATCAATTGCTTTTTTCATTACAAGTAAACTTTACCCTAATTGCACAAAAATTACATTAAATAAAAAGTATGAAACTTAAACACTTTTAAAATTGTACTTTTTGGTTGCACAGAATGATTTTTCTGTGTAGTTTTTAGCTTGTAGGTCATCATGCCGTACAACAGTAAATGAATAAATTTGCAACCGTAAGTCGACACGGCAAGGCTTCGTCCAAGGGGCGTGAAATTTTTGGAGAGCCATTTTTGCATTCGGCCTCAACTTTTTGAGGGATGAGACTTAAATATTTTCATAAAAAAAAATTTTTCATACAAATAACGGACACCATAATGTATATTTAAAAACTAAAGGCCATGTCAGATAAAAATTTTGCTTCGCGTTGCGTTGCAGATTCTCTTTGACATCTAAGATTAAATGTACATACATACTTATATGCAAGGTTGTCACAAGGTAAATTCGCTTTGCAGCCGAACGTCAAATTTTTTTTTATTTTTTCTTTTTTTTGTATACACAACTATTTTGTTAAATATAACATAATCCAAAAAGAAAGTGTTAAATTAGTGTAAGATAAGTTAAATTTAAATTAATTATTACAAAAAGTTAATTATTTTACATTTTTATTACTATACAATTAAAATTCTATAATTATTAAATTATTCCCACTTATCTTAAATTTTTCACAAAAGTAAACAAACTGAGGGTGGCCATGGTCGATGCATGTTGACTACAAAACCAAAAATTGTCTGCGTTCAACCCCAGTTTCATAAAAACATCTCACATTTTTCTGATATGCATTTGTGTGGCTTTGTGTGAGATGTTGTCGGAAGGTTTCAGTGGCAAAGGCATAGTCAATTGTCACTGAACAGTAATGGCTTCAGCTGCACCCAATCCACAGACTCATAAGTACGACCTCCTTCGTCGGTATTGTGTAGCAAAATGGATACTAAAAGCGAAGCTTCAAAATTTAATACATCTCCTTGACATCAGAGGCGGTACAACTCTGCTATAAAACAAAGAACGTGCAAAAGCAGAGTTGTAAGATAGTAAAGCTTCACCTTCTGTCATTTCTCCTAAGTGCTGGTCTAAGATAAAAAAAAACTTTGACGATCGGCCGTTGAAGTGACAGCACAGCAGGTTGGTAGTGCCAACACTGATTTGTATTCTTCGCCCGTCACTAATATAGCGGTTTTCTCTTTTTTTTCTTATTTTCTTCCCAGTTATTCCACCGTTTAATTGTTATGGTTTTTCGTATTTTATTTTAGTTTATTTATTCAAGTTTATTGTTTTTGATATATGTTAGTGTAATTAAATTATTTAAATTTTCTTAAGTTTATTTTGATTCTTTGTTTGTCACTATGTTATTTTTATTTTTTTTTCCTTTTTCACTTATACTTTTCACTTTCAATTTATTTCCAATGTACATAACTATTTTAATTATATCTACTGCAAGACCGAACACCGGACCAAAGGAAGACGCGTGTCTACCAGTCGAACGAATAAACACTACTCATTACTTATTATTATTACTTATTATTTATTATTATTTTTTTTATAAAATAACAAATAAATTAATGTGCTGTTTTTCTAATCCAAGTAGAACACTTCTAAAGAATGTTTATGTGAAAAGCACTAAAAATTTAGAGTTGTTTTCATACAATTTTTTGTACTTGGATTACAAAAACAGCACCGTTTCGTTTAACATTTTGTTTTGATAATGTTATAGTATCATTGTTTTTGTGAAATACAGTGTCGGAAAAAATTATAGGGACGTTACCTTCATTCCGAATGGCATACCAAAAAGTTTTTTATGCTAAACTTTTATTGATGCAACTCACTGTTAAATTCTTTCACATATAACGGGTTTTCATTATGAGTTTACTTTTAAACCATGTTCTTTTAAAATTTTTTGCTTTTTAGAAAAAGCTAAAAAAAATTAAAAATTTTACAAAAAATCATATATTTTGGAGTTGAATTTATTGCAAATATCAAGAAGAAATGGGTCGTGGTACTCATACTACATCATCTGAAAAAATGTGATTCTGAAATTAAAATCTGAAGGGTTTTCAATAAGAAAAATTGCCGAGAAAATGAATTGCTCCAGAAACAAAGTGTTTAACGCAATTCACACAAAAACAACCGTCGAAACCAGAGACAGGCAGTGTGAAATATCCGCTCGCTTTGACAAACTTTTAGTTCGGTATTCAAAAAAGAACCCCTTCGATTCAGCAAATGACCTTAAAAATACATTATGTGCTCGAGTAACAACTCGTACAATAAGAAACAGACTACGACAGGCTGGTCTTATGAGTCGAAGTCCAATGAAAGTACCACTTCTTAGCAAGAAAAATATTCAAAAAAGATTGCAGTTTGCTAATCACCATTTTGACCGCCGAAACAAATATCAATTTTATTGGATCAGATGGGAAATCGTTTGTACACAAAAAAAACCGTGAAACACGGTGGCGAGTCACTGATGATTTAGGGTTGTTTTTCTGCGTCTGGCGTCGGCCCAATTTTCTAGATACAAGGAAAAATTACCGCTGTAGATAATCTGGATATACTGCGGAACAAAATGCTTCCATTTGCCGAGGAAGAAATGCCGTTAAAATGACAGTTTATGCAAGATAACGATCCTAAGCACTCTTCCCAAACTATTGTTTTCTATAATATATGAAATACCCCTTTTTTCCGGTCATGATTTTTAATTTGATTAATTTTTTGAATACATCAGGATTGTAAGTTTGTTTTTGTTGCTTTTTTATATAGAAAAATGATGTACATATTTGATTTGATGTATATAAAAATAAAAAACAATTTGTGAATATAGTGAAAATTGTATGCGCTCCTATTATTTTTTCCAGGACTGTAGTTCTTTGTTGTTTTTCATTCACTCCCTTTAAAGACCAAAACACAACGAATGAAACTTTTTGATTCTGAGTCTAAAATGTCATACTGTGTTATAGTGTCATTGCTGTTGTTTTCATGAAAGCAAATACAGAGCAATTCAAATCGTTAAATGAGTTGTTTTGAGTTGATTCGTTTTTCTGCTGTGTATGTTTTGATTTGATTCGTTTAAAAAAAGACAGTAGTTGATAGTAAATGTAGAAGTGTTGTAAACTGTGAACTAAAAAAAGAATCCAATTGAGCAGGGGCCTAGTACATATCCTAAACAAAAGAAAAAATTTAACACACAAAAAGAAACTTTGTTTTCGCACAATTTATATGGACATTAGGTACATATGTATGTAAAGTTTAATATCACCGATTTTTTAATTGTATGATAAAAAATATGTATGTATTTTATTGTTGTACTATTGCTAGAATATCGATTCGCACAAAATTTTAAATTTAGTACATACAAATTTTAATAGTATTTTTAGTTTTATTTATATGTACTTTTCCTTTTGCATATACAAAGTGATGAATTATTTATGTTGATTCCTTTGATTAGGATTCCTTTGTTATGTAAGTATCTCTAACCCAAACAAACATGTTTACCTATGTTTTGTACAGATATCATGTTATGGATTTTACAAACAAAGACCAAATTAGTTTGACCTTAATCCTTAAATCACCCTTGTTTGGAAAACCACACAAAATGAATAATTTTTGGATGCAAAATATTGCTGGAGTATACTAATGAAATTTCTTGACTTTGTTCATAATATGAACTAAGCACAGGAAAAACATTTTTTGATTAAAAAATATTATTTAATAATGAAATATTTCAAAAATTACGTAAGTTACCCTCGTGAGTGGTTTTCCAAACATATGAAGTTTCTACGTATTATATTTTCGGTTGTCACTTGTGAATATTTTTTATATTGTTTCGAACTGCATGCAATGTACGTATTATTTTCTGATTTATAATTATAAAATGACTAGACAAAAGTATCTTACCGATGAGGAATTAGAAGCAATTTTGAATGTTTCTGACGAGGACGATTTTTCCGATAGGACACCGATGGACTAGAGGAGCTACCGGTTGATATAAGGGAGGATCCATTATTTGTGTCTGTTGGAGCCTTTTCTAATTTTATTTATTTAAATTTCTAATTTTATTTCTTTTCATTGCCTTTAACTAATCTGAATATATTAACTTAATTTAATTGTTATGAACATTTTTCATCCACACTGTACATTCTTTCTTTTCGAATTAAATGTAATAGTTTATCGAAACAAACTATTACTAAAATAAAAAATCATTAGAACGATCCACAAATCATACAGTGTCAAAAGACGGTACAGTATGAAATCCCCAACCAGTTAACGATCGCCCTGCAAGATCTCGGAACGAAAATATAATAAATTTGAATTCAGCTATAACTAGATCAACGATATCAAATATGGTTTTATATTAATTTTTCCTTCGCCTATTGGAAAGATAATCCTGAAGTCGTTAAGCAAAGGCAGAATTTGGCGATAGTTATATAGAAATTAACTCGGGATAGCTATATACATATATTGGTGTTCTCATTTTAGCAGGAGTGTACAGGTATTTTATTTTATTTACAGGTATGTTATGTTTTAGCTATAATTTTTTTTTTTTTTTTTTTTTTTGACTTGGACCGGCACTCAGGGGATGCCCCCTACACATGCGATGCATTGTGCTGGAACTAGGAAATTAGGTTATGGGGAGGAGGATAGAGGGCGTAGTGTTTATTGATATTTGATTTAAATCTTCCCATGCTAAAAGTGACAGGAAACACCTCTGCGGGTAGTCTATTCCACATACGTGCCGTTCGGCCAAAAAACGAATTTTCCCTGTAATGCGTAGTGCGAGTCGCCCTCAAATCGACCACAAATGGATGCGCTCTTAATGATGATCGCGTCGTGCGCGCGAATAACCGGCTTTCGGGAACAAGTTCGCTGATTTCATTAGAACACCTCCCATTATAGTAACGATAGAACAACGAAACGCACCCCACGTTGCGACGATGCTCAAGAGAGTCAATAGAGTTGTCTACCCTACTGTCTCCTATGAGTTTCTTCGCCCTTTCTTGTACGCGGTCGAGTAACTTCAAATAGTCTTTGAAGCACCGGCCCACACATGAGAGTTGTATTCCATTTTCGGTCGGATGTAGGCGGTATAAATAGTGAGGAGATCAGATGGGGTGAAGTATGTCTTCCACGGCCTTAAAAAGCCTAGGCACTTGAATGCTTCCTTTGAGACCTGAAAAATGTGCTCAGTCCATCGGACATCACACTGAATTTTCATGCCAAGAACATCAAGAGCTTCTGATTCCTCAATGTTTATGCCACCCATAATTACAGATGAGGCAGCGTGATCGTGCATACGGCGGTGTGTTAGCATGCAGCATTGGGTCTTTTGGGAATTAAAATCGACCCTGTTCGCGTGACCCCATTCCAATATTCTCGTGAGGTCACCTGTTAGCGAATCATTCATATTCTGCCGCATCGCCGCGATCATAGTTGATGTCGGCCTACGATCGAATGAATATGAATGGCAGATACTGCTGTCATCTGCGAAAGAGTGGATAGGGTTTGAAGTATGACATAGGAGGTCATTAAGAAAAATAAGAAATAAGGTAGGAGAAAGAATGGAGCCTTGTGGTACCCCTGAATTGATCTTGAACTCGTTTGATGAGATCCCGTCTATAACAACTCTTATAGCGCGATCCCTGAGAAAGCTCGATATAAATCGAGAGAAGATATCACCGACACCAAAAGCAATAAGTTTGGACAAGAGTGCTCCATGCCACACTCTGTCGAATGCTTTTGAAATATCTAGTGGCTCTAGATACTTACTTTCGCCAAAATGGTGGATGGATCGACACCATTTTTCCGAGAGGAAGGCTAATAAATCACCCGTGGAACGTCCTCCACGGAAGCCATATTGTCGGTCGCTAAGTAAGCTATTGGACTCCAGATATTTCATAAGATGGAAATTTAGCATACTTTAGAAATGGTAGAGCATATTGCGATTGGGCGATAATTTTCAGGGTTGCTTGCCTCTCCCTTCTTGGGGATCGGCGTAACATTTGCAACTTTCCAGCACGACGGAAATTCACCTGCATGATAGAGGGTGCTGAAAAGGATTGCCAGAGGACGCGATACCGTCGAAGAGCACTGCTTCAAGACCAGTGCCGGAATTCCATCCGGGCCAGGAGACTTATTTATGTTAAGGTCCGATAAAACCCTTTTAACTGCACGAGCGCGAAAGTATATCTTTGGCATAGTTACGGATACACGCTCGGATGCGGGCAGTGGTTGATTGCTTTCCGGCAGGTGAGAATTACCTGCAAACATTTCAGCTAGGAGGTTAGCTTTTTCAACCGGGTCAGTGAATATTTGATCAGCCTTTAAAAGAGACGGAATAGAAGAACTAGCATTTCCCTTAACTCTTTTAACGAATGACCAAAAGCTTTTACTTCCCCGTGGGGCAGTAAGAACTTTAGCGCGAAGACTCTGCTCGTACCAAGCTTTTGCACGTCTTAGCACTTTGGCACACGAAGTTCTCGCCCTTTTGCGCATCATATCAGTATCTGCGTTTTTATTATTCCGCCAGACACTAAATGCTTCCTCTCTGGATCTGACTGCAAGTCTGCACGTCTGATTAAACCAAGACTTTGGTCTAGGCCTAATCGAAATTTGCTTCGATGGTATGAACGTTTTCATACCAAGCATTATTATATTTTGGACCATTTTAGCCATGGCATTGACATCATTGTCGAGGAAGCAGAGCCTCCAATTGAAATGCCGAAAGAAATCGTTGAGCTCAGCCCAACGTGCCTTTTCGTAAATATATTTCAAACGTTTCATAGCTGGCGGTGAAACGCCTCGAAGTTCCGCAAACGAAAAGGACGCAGAAATGGTGCAATGATCCGAATTACCGAAAGGTGCGCTAATGTTCATTTCATACTTTTCAGGGTGTGAAGTGAGAAAAAGGTCGAGGGTGTTGTGTTGGTGCCCGTCAACACATGAAATATGTGTTGGTTCATTCACTAATTGCGCAAGGTGATTGTGCGCTGCGAATAGCTCAGCATATTGGCCTTCTGGAGTTGTATTGCTCGAATGGCGGAGCCACGATAAATTATGGACATTGAAATCACCAGCAATAACGATTTCAGTGTTCCGGTAATTTTCGAGGATCCCCGATATATTGTCGGAAAGGGCATCGAAGTTCTGTATAGTATTTTCCCTTTCCGTATTTGGGCTTCTGTAAAGAAACCCGAAATGTAGAAGATGTGCCCTGATTTTGAATTTAACCCAAAGACAGCTAAATTCGGGATCATGCATGTCTAAAAATTGCTGGCACTGGTACACAACTTCATTGCGTATATAAATTGCAAGGCCGCTGTGTAGATAGAAAAGAGATAGGAGGTGATACCCAGGTATGTGAAAATCCTGTGGGTCAGCATCCTCAGACACCTGGGTTTCACTTAAGGCGAAAACATCCGGCCGATGGAGACAAACGTGAGCATAGACAGAGAAGAAATTTGCCCTTAGACCACGTATGTTGCAGAAGTCAATTCTAAATCGGCCTGTCATGATTAACGCGAGAAAACCTAAATAAAATGTCTATCTTTTGTATTGTAGTTGCCACTGAGCTAATCGCTGCTTGAACGACTGCCGGTGATCAGTGTTACTCCTTCATCACCAAACAGTCTAGCAGTAACCAACACAATGGCACCAACAATGCAAAAGATTTAGTCGGGTATGGTAGAGGGAATTAGCACAATGCCACGAAAAAGGCCATGAAAGACCTCATCCGGTCACCGTGACCCGAAGTGAAAGCACTGGTTGGTAGTGTCAGCACTGATTTTTGTTTTTCTCGCCCGTCACTGGTATAGCGGTTTTTTTTTTTTCTTCTCAGTTATTCCACCGTCTAATTTGTTGTTGTTTTTTGTATTATATTTGTTATATTAAAGTTTATTGTTTTTTTATTTGTTAATGTAAGTTGAACAAAAAAATTTTTTTTTCTTTGAAGTTTATTTTGTTTCGTTGTTTGTCACTAAGTTGATTGTTTTTTTTTTTATTTTAAATTTTTTTCCTTTTTTCCACTTGTATTTTTCTTTTTTAATTTATTTCTGTTCTGTTTTAATTAAATTGAAGACCGAACAGCGGACCAAAAGAAGATACGTGTATACCGGTTGAACTAACAAACACTACTCAATATAATATAATTATAATAATTGCAATATATTATATCAAAGAATGAAACAATGTTGGATTTGTTCGATTGTGTTATGGACATCACATTTTTAGTGCGATAATGTCAATAAAAAACATTTCAGTACATGAGTCGTGTTATAAGCAGACGGCAGGCAAGCTCCATTGGCAAAATTCTCAAATTTGTGAGACTCTCGAGAAATCTTCATTACTTCAATACATCAAGTGTCTTACAGTTGAGCAACAGTTGCTTGGATTTCGTGGAAGTTGCAAGTTAAGACAATATATGCCCTCTAAATCTGAAAGATATGGCATTAAATTTTGGCTTTTGGTTTGCTCTGAAACGTGCTACGTTTGGAGAATTCAGCCATATATGGGAAAGTCTATTGGTGGTTTACCTGAAAATATCAAGGGGAACGTGTTGTTTTGGACTTAGTTCACGGACTTGGTAGACATAACATAACAATGGATAGCTTTTTTTCATCCCACCAACTTGGAAAAAAGTTGTTGTCTCGAGGGCTCACACTAGTAAGCAATATGCGTAAAAACAAAAAAGGCATAACACCAAAACTACTAGAATGCAAGAAGCTTCCTTTGTTGCAGTTAATTTTTATATTTACTGAAGACACAACTATTGTTTTCTTAATATTATATAAATGCTGACTTTGAAACGAACTATGGTGCTACAGCAAAGCATATTTAAATTGCATATGTGTGAAAAACCACACACGAGAGTAACTAACGTAAGTTTTTTTAGGGTGATTTAAAGTTAACGGTCAATATTGTTTATAATAGAAAATGCTACGATATACTCGGCGAATCTTATGAACAACTTTATTTCTTTTATGAAAATTAAAAAATTTATTTGTAATTCATCCCATATTTTTGTATCTATAAGAAATGCTTTCATCAAAGCTGATTTTAAAACATTACATGGTGTAGCGCGGTTCGATGTTGCTAAAGAAATATTCGAGCTCGAGTACGGAAAAGTACCAAAAAATTACTTACATAATTAACAGTGTACATAAGCCAAAGTACTTTTCAAAAGATGTGTGTTGGCATAGCTGTTCAAACTTCGAACAATTCAGTTGCTGTTGCAATGAAAATCGCCAGTTTACATGAAGTTCATCAGCAGTAGCCACTTCAACGTGTAGCTTTATAAAAAAGCTCGATAACTATTTTGATTGTTTAAATAGTATGTATGTATGTTAACGATACAAAGCCCTTGACGCGTGGCTGAAGGCTAATCACTTATATATATGAAAGAAATTAAATATGCAGGAAACAAAATATATTCAATCGATGGCCGAATTCTAACCACGAGAGCTTTTTGTGCTTATCGTCTGAATTGTTTGCAGAAAACTCAAATTTTCAGAAAGTACCCCTGACGTAGATGTTAGAAGCATATTCGATGAAAATGAAAATTATTTTGATGAATATGCTGATAGTTTTAATTCTATCAATATTCCAATAGAGTTACTATCAAGCCTATATTTTGTTGGTTATATAGCTCAACGAATATCTTGTGATAATTGCGTATGGATATAATTAAACAAGCGCAAATCTTGTCATATTCTTCAGAAATGTTTCTACTTGCAAAAATTATGATAAAGAAACAGATTTAGGAAGCTTATGTAATCCATCAGACTTATTTTATTAAGTGTGTAAGATTCACATAAAAGTTTTCGAAAAATATTTTTCTAATTGTAAAGAAATAAAAAACATGAGAAAAACTATTGTTGAACAATGTGTAAATTGTACCAAAAATACAATATATTCCTTTTGGTTTGAGGAAAATAACGTGTCCTTTCAGCACAGTATGGAGATGCTAAATGTATTAATTCTTTCGCTATTAAGAAAACACTCGTCATGGGTAACATATCAAATCAAAGAAATAAGTACTTCAAAGTTTAAAATTTTGAAGCAATAAATAAAACAAATTGTATATACTTTTCTAAACAAAATAATAAATAGTTATGGTTGGCAAAATTACGTTATCTCACTTTATACATATACATGCAGATATTAAAGATAGGTATACAATTAAGATTTTGAAAACAAATAATATAATTATTTAGTGCGAATCGACATAATTTCAATAGTACAACAATAAAATATGTATTTTTACCCTACAATAACTCAATCGGTTGAATTTGCTTTACATAAATTATTTGCACATGAATTATATGAAAACAAGAAACTTCTTTCAGTTATTTCATATTTTTGCGTATTTGAATGTGCTTTGAACAAGAAATATAACACACACCCAAACAAACAGGCTGTCTGGTAGCAGATTTATATTTTCAAACTTAAATAATAAACGTAATAATTGACTCAAAGTTTTATTAAGAGCATTGAACGAGAGAATGGAAATGCGGATTTTATTTTTTAAAGATTAATGAATAATCGTCTTTGGAAGTCGCAGTGAGGCTGCTCTTTTCCGTATTGAAAGTCGCGGATTTTCACGTAAACACATCCTGTTTTATATATGTAAATATAAGAAGATTAAAACATTCGTTCCGCTGCAGTTGAACTAAGGATGTGGCAAGGACATTAAATTTTGTACAAAATATGAACGGTCTTGAAAACACTTGTTGTTCTATCCATTTTTATATACTATAGCCCAAAATTCGGCTACATACATATGTATTTTAAGCTCACTTTTTAGTTCCAAGTTCGATAATCTCACTAATTTCCATGGGAATAAAATTTTTACTGCCTATTAATTTGGAAAAGGGGCAGGGTTCTAAAGCGATTTTGGAACTTATTGCAGTTCTTTTGGAGGTAGAAGAAAAATCAACAGCATTTTGATTTTTGCAAATATATTGTGCCACCTTCGAATATAACATACACATAGAGATATGATTTTAATATACGAAAAAGTCAATAATTGTATTGTGAAATTTGTGGACCGCTTTACTTCTAAAAAGCAAATTCATATACATACATTGAAAAAGTTTTTTTAAAAAAATAACAAAAACCAAAAAAAAAATACATCTACTCGCACACATTGGAAAAAATACTACCAATTTTGGTTAAAAATAACCAAAAGCGGCAGCCATGGTAGTACGTGTATTGTTTTTGGTAATTTTATTTGGTTACACATACTCGTACATATGCCTGATGTTCACTGAAAAATTTGTATGGGTGTGTTATATTTATTCTAAGCACACTCACTGTTGCCAACTGTTTTACAAAAAATTTCGCCAAAGTAGACAATAAAATTTTTAGAAAAAAGCTAAATTTTAAAAATATTAAAAAACTTAAGGTACGGTCAAATATGGCAAATATTTGTCCAGAAAAACGTACCTTTAGCTATAATAACTAAAAAAATAATTTTTTTAGGTTGTTTTAAAAATTTCGAAGAAACTGGTTAAATTTTTTCAGACTTTCCAATTTTATAAAATAGGAAACGAAAGCTACATAATAGGTTAATAAAAGACATCTTTTATTAAAAACAAATACGTATGTAGCTATGTACTATATGCATATACTTATGTAGATATATTTATATGTATGAAGGAATTCATAAGCACGAGCTATATACTATATGCGATATTATATTTAACTAAAAATTTTATGCCAATCTTCCACATTAGTATTTTCGTAGGTAGAACTGGTTCCTACTATTGGTAATTTGCTCAGTACTGAATTCGGAAGCATATAACTTCAGCAACACTTGTTACTTAATTTCAAATCGTACCGAAATATGGATGCAAAAAATTAAAACAAAAGATACAATTAATAATCGGAAAAATAATACCTTACGTGTAAAACTGCGTTTACTGTTTCGGTCATTAGTTTATTTCTTCATTTAGTGTTCACGATATTCAATTGGCTGCAAACCCTTTCAATATCAGATTTTGACCATGGAAGTGGCACACATCAATAGAAAATTGAGCGAGTTCCTTAAATGGATTATTTCAAGCAGAATCCTTAATACTTCAGACCAAAATGAGCAGGTTGAAATGGTTTTAGACCATTTGACATAGCATATGTTAAAACATTGGTTGTTAATTGAATAAGTTAAAAGATTACTAATACTAAACAGCGGTAAAAGAGACAACAGGTTTTGATTTTTTAGTTTCAGTGTATTGTCAATAGAAAACATGTTAACCAACTATAAAATTTGATAATTTTCATGCAATCTTCTTAAAGATAAAATGTTTGAATTATTATTTATATTTGGTTATATGTATCTATGTATTAGTTTATACCTTTCTTTAGTTTCATGGTTAAATTAACCACGAATTCTATACATCAGATAAGTTAATTACGCTCTTACTTAATTTTCCTAATTGATTAAATTGGCTAGTTTTTTACAGGAGTAACTTTTTCAATATTTCAGTTCTGAAATATTAAAATTTATATGAAAATGAAAACAAACACTTAATGTAGGGAATAATATGACTAGATTTCTAAATAAATCTTTTTCCTTTATTCTAAAAGCAGAAGTAATTTCCACATTATTGTGCTAATTTAACTATGAACTTAAACACAACTAAATTATCATTCATTAACTCGCTAATTTCAGGAATGTTTCGACTAAATAGCAGCCAACAGGAAATTTTTGGTGGACATGAACAAAAGATGAACGGTGGTAAAATATTAGTGTTGAAAAGCAATATGGTATGTATAGAGCATTTAAAAGTTAAAATAAACTTAAAGTAAGTATATATGTATATTCTTAACTCTTATAAAAACATATGTATACTAATTATACGTTCCAAATATCCATTATTAAAAATATTTGTTAGTTGGTGTTTAAAAATGGCTGGTAAAAGTATCAGAAAGCATTTAAGATAAATTCTTTTATTTCAGAAAATAAAATTTATTACAGCGACATGAAGTGTAGACATATTTTATTGGGAGAAAACAATTATTTTATATTTGTATATTTTTTGTCATGTGTAAGGCTATAAAATTTATTTTTCAGGAATGGCAAGTGTTTTTCTGATAGCATGTCTGGCAATATTGGGAATACTAATTACGATATCACTATTTCTAGCAGGAGGTTATTTGTGGTGGCATCGTAAACGATCTCAGTTAAAGTTTATTGAACCAAATGAAGACGAGGATTCCAGTACATATAGTTTAAGGTAATGTTTTATTATTGAACGTAATACAGTGAGTAATATACCTACATAAAAGATAAATAATCTCTGGTTTTCTATATAAACATATAGCATATAACCTATACATACGGTGACCATTTGTCCTGTAATATACAGAACACATTTGTATTTAAAATCAATGTTGTGTGTTTTATTTGCTGTTTGTTCTGTGTTTGCATTCCTAAAAGTGATTTTAGCAAATTAACGGTTTAACAATGGCTTAAAGCCAAAAGCTTAAAATATTAACTATGAAAATGTCGTAGTTCTATGAAAATACAGAAACAATATCAGCGTGAATATGAAATTTATCTATGTAATGATATTACCTTATTTAACTGTGTATTATTGATGTTGCGACTATTTGCATTTGTATGGCCGAATATTAGCCTATTTCACGACATTCATATTCTCCAAATTCAAGCGAATTGATTCCGAAAATAAAATACATAAAGTGTAAAAAAAACTAAAATGAAACAAACATAAATTTTACTAATTTTTAATAACTTCTGCAAGAAATAATTTCCTAAACACCTACGACCCGCTTTCCCGGTGTGCTGATGGATGAGTAGTTAGCAGGTTGGCTCTGCTACCAGAAGGACCCTGGTTCGATTTTGGGCCCTGTCAAGTCAAAAAGTTTTTCTGTACAACGGCACGGATATTTGAGCAATAACGTCGGCGAAGAAATATAATAAATAAAATATAATATATATAATATGTCAAAATTAAAGACCATCCCCCATCTAGACTAGCAATAAACAAGTTAATATATATTGCAGCAACTGTCAAAAATAATTGCTAATGTGGCCCACTCTTTTTGAATCCATGCAATCTATGACGCAATAATTGTTAATCAATTCTCATTTACAATTTTTTTTTTATCTTGGACCAGCACTCAGAAGATGACCCCTACAAATACAATGCATTGTGCTGGAGCTAGAGGAAAGGGATAGTACGACAAATGATAGGAGGTGAAGCTTCACTATCTTACAACTCTGATTTTGCACGTTCTTTGTTTTATAGCAGTGTTGTACCGTCTCTGATGTCAAGGCGACGTATTAAATTTTGAAACTTCGTTTTTAGTAGCCATTTTTAGTAATTATTTTACTTCGCCGGTGCTACACAATACCGACGAAGGAGGGCGTTCTGTTGTGCCTGTGGATTGGTTACAGCTGAAGCCGTTACTGTTCAGTGACCAGTAACTATGCATGCGCCACTGAAACCTTCTGACAACAACTGACAAAAAACACAAAAGTTCACATCAGAAGAATGCGGGATGTTTTTATGGGTCTGAAACTGGGGTTGAACCCTGGAAAAGTTTTTCGTTTTGTAATCAAAGTGCAGACTACTTCGACCATCGCCACACAAATTTAAATTTCGATCTGTATTTGTGCTATAATTATCTTAATTTTTGCTTATGTTATCTTACTATTGTAGGATTAGTGTGAATATGTGTTTGTCAGGCTATGTAATGGTTTATTGTTTTGCTTTGCGTAAATGTGGTATGTGTGTGTTTGTTTATTGTCTTGTGAGTCGATGAAAATACAGAACGTTCTCATGAATACGTTACGAGGGTGATTTACAATTTTCCCGTCAATTAATGTATTTCCGTAACTATAGGTATTCTGTCCCATGGGGCTTTCTGCTAATCCCAAATGCGTCTTTTGAATTTTTGGGAAACATGCGCATGCTTAGCACATTCTTTAGCAGTAGTTTCTCTTTCACTATCTATACCTGGCGAATATATGAATGACCTAGCCAAACCTTTCATCTGGACCATACCCAGGTGACCTAATCTCCGAAGTGATGTATTTATTGGTAATTCATTTATCTGACCGACAACAAACTCGTCAAATTCATCATTATTTACTTAAAAAGTAGGGTGTTTTGTAATTGAAAAATCTTTGATTTTGTTCAAAGATTTTAAATGCATTCTGGAACAATAATCTGCAATAGAATTTTCTTTAGTACTCTTCCAAATCACACTATAGTAAAATGTTCCAAAAAAAATCTAAAAAGAGACCATTTCTAAAAAGTTATATATGTATGTAAGTATATTAAAAAAGTACATTTTCATAAAGCAATTTTTGTGAAAAGTACCCATTCCACTTAATTTTTAGTTTTCTGCTCAAAAAACGCTTTCATTCATATCATGAAAGACGGTAAAAAATAGTAGTCAGCCATTTTGCTGAACCCGCCATATTATATTTGCAGAGATTTCATTATATTTGATGTTCTCTTCTGAAAACTACCTTCAATTTGATAAACATATCATGGGGCTCGATAAAAATTTTAAAAATTTACGTTAAATTGGCATAAATGTACCAAGGTACGATTTTACCCCATATATATATTTTTTTTTCTTTGTACGGCACTCAGGGGATGACTCCTATACATATACAGCGATGCATTGTGCTGGAACTAGGAAGTTAGGTAATGGGAAGGGGGATAGAGGGCGAGTGTTTATTGACATTTGATTTAAATTTTCCCAAGTTAAAAGTGACAGGAAATACCGGATAGTCCATTCCACATACGTTCCGTTCGGCCAAAAAACGACTTTTAATTAATGCGTAGTGCGAGTCGCCGCTAAATCGACCACAAAATGATGCGCTCTTAATGATAATCGCGTCGTGCGCGCGAATGACCGGGTTTTGGGAACAAGTTCTCTGATTTCATTAGAACACATCCCATTAAGTATCTTTAGAACAACGAAACGCACCCCACGTTGCGACGATGCTCAAGAGAGTCATACTGTCTCTTATGAGTTTCTTCGCCCTTTCTTGTACACGGTCTAGTAACTTTAAAATAGTCTTTGAAGCACCGGCCCATACATGAGAGTTGTATTAGATTTTCGGTCGGATGTAGGCGGTATAAATAGTAAGGTGATCAGAGGGGGTGAAGTATGTCTTACACCGTCTTAAAAAGCCGAGGCACTTGAATACTTCCTTTGAGACCTGAAAAATATACTCAGTCCATCGAACATCGCACTGGATTTTCATGCCAAGAACATTAAGAACTTCTGATTCCTCAATGTTTATGCCGCCCATAATTACAGATGAGGCAGCGTGATCGTGCATACTGCGATGAGTAAGCATGCAGAATAGGGTATTTTGGGCATTGAAATCGACCCTGTTCTCGTGACCCCATTCCGATATTCTCGTGAGGTCACCTGTTTGCGAATCATTCATATTCTGCCGCGTCGCCTTGATCATAGTTGATGTCGGTCTACGATCAAATGAATATGAATATCAGATACTACTGTCATCTGCGAAAGAGTGGATATGGTTGGAAGTATGACATAGGAGGTCATTAGGAAAGATAAGAAATAGGGTAGGAGAAAGAATGGAGCCTTGCGGTACCCCTGAATTTATCTTGAACTCGTTTGATAAGATCCCGTCTATAACAAGTCTTATAGCGCGATCCCGAGGAAGTTCGATATAAATCGAGAGAAGATATCACCGACACCAAAAGCAATAAGTTTGGACAAGAGTGCTCCATGCCACACTCTATCAAATGCTTTTGAATTGGTGGATGGATCGACAGCATTTTTCCGAAAGGAAGGCTAATAAGTCTCCCGTGGAACGTCCTCCACGGAAGCCATATTGCCGGCCGTTAAGTAAGCTATTGGACTCCAGATACTTCATAAGATGGAAATTTAGCATACTCTCCATTACTTTAGAAATGGTAGAGCATATTGCGATTGGGCGATAATTTTCAGGGGTGCTTGCCCTTCCCTTCTTGGGGATCAGCGTAACATTTGCAACTTTCCAGCACGACCGAAATTCGCGTGCATGGTGTTAGAATTTCGAAAGTGTCAGAAAGCACATTTGAGCTTTTTCTAGAAAAAACTACCGGACAAAGCTTTGTTTTATGCGCAATATTTTTGGAGATATATGGTTGCAGGGAGAGGTACAAAAATTCAGTTTCCTTTTTAAATTCCAATTTTATAGGTCTGCAGAATTAGTAGACGATGGTGTTTGATTTTTCCAAATATACATTGTTTTCATTGTACTGGTCGTAGGTTCTGAGTCTTCTAAGTCCTTTATTAATCGCAATGGCACAAATGACAGCATGAACAGACCTGTGTCTGAAATATCTCCACATAAAATTGCTTTATATTGCTTTTGCGCAGAAGATCCATCGCATCCCCATTTACAAAAAAAAAATATTTAACTTGCATTTTCATCTGTATGATCAAGTAGAGCTTGCAGTTGTACCTCTCCCATAATTGGTGTGATTGTAATAGATTGCTTTGAAGGCCAACAGTCCTTTTTAGCTGCAATTATATGATGATATGATGTATATAAATTTGAGGCTTTTTCGATACTTCTTTTTAGCTTTAAATTCGGAAATAATGCAAGCATTTCCACATTTGTGAACTGTTTTTCCTCTTTTGGTGTTGGAATGCCTTTAAGCATCCGTTTTTTTCTCACTGGATTAGCGGAAAAAACTTTTTGAATGATATTCACTTCGTTAGTTGGTTGTGATCGCAATTGGTAAAGCAAATATCTTTAATGTTTTCACATCTGATTTCTTCATTTATATTCTTCAGTTTTTGCTTCTTATATTTACCGCTACAGTTATCCAGCGATTTCTGTGGTCTTCCACCACTGTTTTCATTTGTGATTTCTGAAATCATCTTGGCAGGAAGTTCATCTTCTAATCAGTTCGCAAAGCGCGTGTAAAATTTACTTTTACCCCAGTCAACTTCTTTGTAGCGTTTTTTAAAATTTTTTACAAAATCAGATACTTTTTTTTTGTAATTCAGTTTGTGTTTCAATGCTGTAAGAATTTTAGTTTAGTTTTCTTTGAATGTAGCTTAGAACATCTTCCTCATTTCTGTTTTTAAAATATTGTTTAGTCAATTCCTTATAGCTGAAAGTCTCCATATTTTTATTAAGCTGAAAGTAATCTATTTGCTAAAGCGCTATGAAGTAAGACTTTCAAAAATTTATCAACCTTTTCGAAACAAATATTTTTATGAAATTAAAATTTATTTCCAAATTATTTTCCTTATATACTCCATATAAAATTTTAAATCTAATCCATGTTACCTACTTAAATTCTCTATTTTCAAATAAAATTAACTCCTCCGTTTCCTCTCTCTCCTTGTTTATTTTATTTCAAAATGAACGTGTGTTTATAGATATATCTTTCCAACAACCTATCTACATAACATAACATTCATAAATCAATTAACTATACAAAATTGTAGAAAACAATCAACATAATACGTTTTGCTACACGCGATTTTTATTGGAGTTTATTTGGAGTTTACGGTTTTTTCGGTTTTTTTTTTTTTTTTTTTTTTTGTCTTGGACCGGCACTCAGGGGATGACCCCTACACATGCGATGCATTGTGCTGGAACTAGGAAATTAGGTTATGGGAAGGAGGATAGAGGGAGTAGTGTTTATTGACATTTGATTTAAATCTTCCCATGCTAAAAGTGACAGGAAACACCTCTGCGGGTAGTCTATTCCACATACGTGCCGTTCGGCCAAAAAACGAATTTTCCCTGTAATGCGTAGTGCGAGTCGCCCTCAAATCGACCACAAATGATCGCGTCGTGCGCGCGAATAACCGGGTTTTGGGAACAAGTTCCCAAGTTCTGATTTCATTAGAACACATCCCATTATAGTAACGATAGAACAACGAAACGCACCCCACGTTGCGACGATGCTCAAGAGAGTCAATAGAGTTGGCTACCCTACTGTCTCCTATGAGTTTCTTTGCCCTTTCTTGTACACGGTCGAGTAACTTCAAAATAGTCTTTGGAGCACCGGCCCACACATGAGAGTTGTATTCCATTTTCGGTCGGATGTAGGCGGTATAAATAGTGAGGAGATCAGATGGGGCGAAGTATGTCTTACACCGCCTTAAAAAGCCTAGGCACTTGAATGCTTCCTTTGAGACCTGAAAAATGTGCTCAGTCCATCGGACATTGCACTGAATTTTCATGCCAAGAACATCACGAGCTTCTGATTCCTCAATATTTATGCCACCCATTTTTACAGATGAGGCAGCGTGATCGTGCATACGGCGGTGTGTTAGCATGCAGCATTGGGTCTTTTGGGAATTGAAATCGACCCTGTTCGCGTGACCCCATTCCAATATTCTCGTGAGGTCACCTGTTAGCGAATCATTCATATTCTGCCGCGTCGCCGCGATCATAGCTAATGTCGGCCTACGATCGAATGAATATGAATGGCAGATGCTGCTGTCATCTGCGAAAGAGTGGATAGGGTTTGAAGTATGACATAGGAGGTCATTGAGAAAAATAAGAAATAGGGTAGGAGAAAGAATGGAGCCTTGTGGTACCCCTGAATTGATCTTGAACTCGTTTGATGAGATCCCGTCTATAACAACTCTTATAGCGCGATCCCTGAGAAAGCTCGATATAAATCGAGAGAAGATATCACCGACACCAAAAGCAATAAGTTTGGACAAGAGTGCTCCATGCCACACTCTGTCGAATGCTTTTGAAATATCTAGAGCCACTACCTTACTTTCGCCAAAATGGTGGATGAATCGACACCATTTTTCCGAGAGGAAGGCTAATAAATCACCCGTGGAACGTCCTCCATGGAAGCCATATTGCCGGTCGTTAAGTAAGCTATTGGACTCCAGATATTTCATAAGATGGAAATTTAGCATACTCTCCATTACTTTAGAAATGGTAGAGCATATTGCGATTGGGCGATAATTTTCAGGGTTGCTTGCCTCTCCCTTCTTGGGGATCGGCGTAACATTTGCAACTTTCCAGCACGACGGAAATTCACCTGCATGATAGAGGGTGCTGAAAAGGATTGCCAGAGGACGCGATAACGTCGAAGAGCACTGCTTCAAGACCAGTGCCGGAATTCCATCCGGGCCAGGAGACTTATTTATGTTGAGGTCCGATAAAACCCTTTTAACTGCACGAGCCCGAAAGTATATCTTTGGCATAGTTACGGATACACGCTCGGATGCGGGCAGTGGTTGATTGCTTTCCGGCAGGTGAGAATTACCTGCAAACATTTCAGCTAGGAGGTTAGCTTTATCAACCGGGTCTGTGAATATTTGATCAGCCTTTAAAAGAGACGGGATAGAAGAAGTACCATTTCCCTTAACTCTTTTAACGAATGACCAAAAGCTTTTACTTCCCCGTGGGGCAGTAAGAACTTTAGCGCGAAGACTCTGCTCGTACAAAGCTTTTGCACGTCGTAGCACTTTGGCACACGAAGTTCTCGCCCTTTTGCGCATCATGTCAGTATCTGCGTTTTTATTATTCCGCCAGACACTAAATGCTTCCTCTCTGGATCTGACTGCAAGTCTGCACGTCTGATTAAACCAAGACTTTGGTCTAGGCCTAATCGAAATTTGCTTCGATGGTATGAACGTTTTCATACCAAGCATTATTATATTTTGGACCATTTTAGCCATGGCATTGACATCATTGTCGAGGAAGCAGAGCCTCCAATTGAAATGCCGAAAGAAATCGTTGAGCTCAGCCCAACGTGCCTTTTCGTAAATATATTTCAAACGTTTCATAGCTGGCGGTGAAACGCCTCGAAGTTCCGCAAACGAAAAGGAGGCAGAAATGGTGCAGTGATCCGAATTACCGAGAGGTGCGCTAATATTCATTTCATACTTTTCAGGGTGTGAAGTGAGAAAAAGGTCGAGGGTGTTGTGTTGGTGCCCGTCAACACATGAAATATGTGTTGGTTCATTCACTAATTACGCAAGGTGATTGTGCGCTGCGAATAGCTCAGCATATTGGCCTTCTGGAGTTGTATTGCTCGAATGGCGGAGCCACGATAAATTATGGACATTGAAATCACCAGCAATAACGATTTCACTGTTCGGGTAATTTTCGAGGATCCCCGATATATTGTCGGAAAGGGCATCGAAGTTCTGTATAGTCTTCTCCCTTTCCGTGTGTGGGCTTCTGTAAAGAAACCCGAAATGCAGAAGATGTGCCCTGATTTTGAATTTAACCCAAAGACAGCTAAATTCGGGATCATGCGTGTCTAAAGATTGCTGGCACTGGTACACAACTTCATTGCGTATATAAATTGCAAGGCCCCTGTGAAGATAGAAAAGAGATAGGAGGCGATACCCAGGTATGTGAAAATCCTGTGGGTCAGCATCCTCAGACACCTGGGTTTCACTTAAGGCGAAAACATCCGGCCGATGGAGACAAACGTGAACATAGACAGAGAAGAAATTTGCCCTTAGACCACGTATGTTGCAGAAGTCAATTCTAAATCGGCCTGTCATGATTAACGCGAGAAAACCTAAATGAAATGTCTATCTTTTGTATTGTAGTTGCCACTGAGCTAATCGCTGCTTGAACGACTGCCGGTGATCAGTGTTACTCCTTCATCACCAAACAGTCTAGCAGTAACCAACACAATGGCACCAACAATGCAAAAGATTTAGTCGGGTATTGTAAAGGGAATTAGCACAATGCCACGAAAAAAGGCCATGAAAGACCTCATCCGGTCACCGTACCCGAAGTGACAGCACTGGTTGGTAGTGTCAGCACTGATGTATTTTAAATGTCGTTCCGTCACTGGTAACGGGGCTTTTCCTTTTCTTATATTTGTTTTTTGTGTAAGTTGTTGTTGTTCATTCGTGTATATGTTTGGAATACTTTATTTTTGTTTTGTTTTCACTGTTTAATTGTTATAGTTTTTTTATTTTATTTTCAGTTTATTGTTTTTGTTAATTTTTCGTGTAAGTGAATTTTTTCAGTTGTTTATGTTTAATTGTGTTTTTCTATTTGTCACTATCTTGTTTATTAATTTTTTGGCACTTGTCTGTTTTATTTTTAATGTGAATAATAAATTCGATTCCCGTTTCAATTTTATTTATTTGGACCAAAAGAAGACGCGTGTCTACCAGACGAACGACTAAACACTCTTTATTTATTACTCTTTATTTTTTTAATTCAAAGTTTTATAAAAATAAGTTTGCCATTGTTTTTTTTATTTTGTTCAGGTAGAATGGCATATACATGTGTTCTACAGTAAATTTTAGTACAAATATTTTTTTATAATTTTTGAGTATTTTCATTAAAATAAAAAAGCGTTCTACTGGCGAGTCGTGGTGGGTGCGAAAGTATATATATACTTAAATAAGACACTTTCCCCTTTCTCTGGATGGTTTCCCTTTTTTGAACCCTTTTGACCTTCCAAAGTTATACGCTAAAAAAATTTAAATTTAATGAATGTTTAAAATTTATTACATAGCAGCACATAACATTTATTAAATACAACAGTTTACTCAATATAACGAAAAAACTGCAGCCCCTTATCGAAAATAGTTTTCGAGGGATCCCAATTTATTTCAGATTAAATATGACATATTTTTTTTTCAATTAACATAAATTCTTTGTTTTTAGCAGCATGCCACGCGCACTACTGCAAATATGTTGACCAAATTTTTTGGCTACCTTAGTATTGATATGTTTTCTTTCTGATCGCGTAAGAATTTTAAGAATCTATGTCAAGAAAAAAAAAGTTTTGGCCAATGAAAATTGATTCTGAACCACCGTTGCTGTGTTAATTTGCATATGCACAAATGTGTTTAATTTCTGAAGACGAAAGTTCGCACGAAAAATACAGCTGTGCATGGATTGTACAAGTTATTACATTACATCATTATTACATCCAACTTTCTGTGGAAGGTGTGTTATTAAGTCATATTGTATTAATATTTTAAAATAGTTTAAACAAATTGTTCTTGTGCTTCGAACAAAAAAGTCATAAGATAATAAAACTTTTTGAGCTATGTTTATTGTTTTGTCATAAAGTAAAAGTCGAATCTGAGTCGTACACTGAAACTCTTCAGTCAAGCCGGCAAAAATATTTAAAAGCCGCTTACTTATAAATGTTATAAGAATAAAAAATTGTTTAAAAATTTTCCACATAGTTATAACTTTATATTAAATTATTTTTAAAGAAAGAAAGAAAAACCATAATATATAATGGTAGACAAGTGAGCAAATTTTGTTTGCATAACTCATCTGGCTGGCAGCCACTTAAAGTTTATCCACTAGCCGCCGTCCAAACAATTATTAGCATTCTGATATCTAATATTAAAAGTGTTTTCTTTTAACAGCACACTCAATTATGACATGTTGTACATAACTGTCATATTTTTCCGTTTTATTATTTTAAAACGTACGACTTTATGACTACCTTGCGAATATCCCAACTGTTTCGAGGCGAGTTCACTCTATACACTGTATGACCTATAGCTGCCAAAAATCGGGGTATATAACGTTAAGTTTCTCATTTTCAATCATACTTTTCTTAGGTAATTAAATAATTTCCTTAAAATTTAAATATTTGTTGAAAATTACTTTAAATTTGTTACCTTCCACAAACATTTTTAAAAGTATAAAATTTGACGGTACTACTCTGCAAAGCCGAAAATCAGGGGTGTAAACGTGACGACAATACTGCCTACACTTTGACAATTTGTTGACATCACTACTTTTTTCTCAACTAAGATGGTGTTTCTCTAACACAAGTATCACTTGTGTGCAAACAATTTTGAGTGGTTTTCGTACAAATTTTTGTTCGAGAAACAGCACCATAGACTCTAGGTGGAGACGACTTTATATAATATCAAACTATTGAAAATAAAATATTTTAATACTGGTTTTTTCTATGTGAATATATATTTTTGCATTTAATATAATATGAATTTATTATGTGTAGAGACTACTTAAAATAAAATATGGTAGGCATTACTTTAATGGTTAAAAAATGTAATTCTTTCAAGTAATAGCTTTATCTATTCTTATTTATGAATGTTTATTAACGAAATTTCTGAAAAAAGCTAACAAATGTCACATGTGTATACAAGAACTCCCTAAAAACCTTTGAGAATTATATATTTACTAACAAAATAAACTAAATCCATTTAATATTCCTAAACCTTTTTACAATTTTGACAAAGATCAACGAGCGTTCCGAGCGAACATCATACCGCAATATGCTTGAAGCAGAAATGGATTCAAATCGACTATTTTTAATATTTTCATTCCATGTGTGATATATATTTCGTTAGTTTTTTCACTTTACTAAAAGAAAAGTTTTTTGTTGAAGTAAAAATTTTTAAAAATTAATATATCTGGTTCATTTTACTAATTTTTTTACACTTTAAGTATTTTCTTTTATGGAACCTTTTGGCGAATACCAATGTCATGAAATAGGAGAATATTACGTGATACGAACACGAATATTCGTAATATCATTAATATTCATATGTGTCTACATATGTATATACAGGGTTTTTCATTAAGCACTTCCTATCTTTAAATTTATATAAAATAAAGTGTGTGTGAGATATCATCGAAATTTTTTATTCGTTTGAAAAACCATTAATGCCATTATGTGTGGAATATAAAATAGTTCAAATGTCTGCCACAGCTTCTACACAGCGCATCCGTAATATACAATTTTCCATGACTGTTGCGGCAAAGGCATGGGTTATGTTGGCTTTGAGGAACGCTTTCGTTTGTGGCTTATTTGCATACACCTGTGATTTAAAAAAACGACCTCGGTGGCCAGTTCACATCACGTTCACGTGAGATGGTCATGCTCTCAAAACGCTTGTGCAGAATATCTAATGTGGCATGAGTGGCACATAGTGCCGTCCTGTTGAAACCACAAATCGTTTATGTCCAGATCATCTAATTTAGGAATCAAACAAAAGAAGTTGATAACAATCGACTTATAGCGCTCGCCGTTGACAGTAAAGGCCTGGCCAACGTCGTTCTCAAAGAAATATGAACCGATGACGTCGCCAGCCCAAAATCGTCCACTAAACCAGTGAACTCAAATTTATCCACCACATTGCGATTAGTCCTCTCGTTAGGGCGATTATGGCGACCGCAAAATAGATGCGGTACGTTGATCCAACACAACACCCATTTTGATAAAACATTTTAATATTTGCACGTTATGGTGAATGCTATGTCCGTCCATGGTGATTTGGCAAAAGAGACTGAATAAATGACAACTAATTTGAAAGATGTAGCTTCAACAAAAAGGCAATTATCTACTGTCAAAGTTCGAAAGTACCTGTTGGAAAACTCTGTGCATATTAATATTTATTTCATTAACAATTTTTGTAAATACAAATTTTAATAAAAATTTTATTCTACAGTCGAAAGTCTGGAGCTCAAGATTTGCACGACGTTGGAAATGTGATAAAACCTCAACAACAAGCAGAACCATTGTCAACACCAATTCAAACTAGTCTTAATATAAAACTAAACGGATTTCTGAATTTAAAGGCACCATTAATGGGGTGAGATAATTTTATTAATTTTTCTATACACTGAGATTTTTTTGATTGGGATAGTCACAACAAAGTGGATACTTCAATAAAAAGCAATATTTTAAAAGAAAGTAAATCCATATTTACCTTGCTACTTCCTAAGCATAGGTCGTTTTTAGTCAGTCACAGAAATAAATGGAAAAAAATACAGTTAATATAACCCGTCGCATATCTGTGCAGTTATATTTTGCAAATTTATTTTACAGCTGAAAAAAAATGATGCCAGACACATTTTACGTGGAAAACATGCTGACAGATACATTTTACGTGTTTTTCGCTATAAGAACAGATTATTACTCTCGCAACATTATTTCACAAGTATTTCATACCAATTAAGGCAAATTGATTACCAGGTAGATGCATCGGTGAATTTATAGTCAGCTGTTTGCTGTTAAACTACATTCGACTTGTCAAATTTTGTTTGTAAGCGCCATAGTTTATATTTCGTGTGAAATTAATAAAAGCTTAAAGTAAAATTAATAAAAAGAGAGTTTGTAGTATATGCAAAAATAAATTCTTCGAAGGAAATCAAACTTTGTTCTCTTCTTTGGGAACAGAAAGTGAACTGAAATTTGTGCAGTTAAACTTCCATCTTCAGCAAAACTATATATTAATAATTTTTTAACTTCCAACGTAATTCGCGTGGGGAATAAAGCTTCGTTTTTAGAAAATTCTGAACCTTTTAGGTAAAAGGCTTTGCCCCAGGTACCCAGTTTATCAATATTTAATATAAAGAGTCGATGGGAATATTAGTTTTACGGATTACGTCCAACTAATAGGAAAGATAAATTGTATTTTTTTGTAAACAGAACGCCCATGCGTTTTTGTGGCCAAAGTAAAGCAACTGACAAAGAAACCATTGCCACTATTTTTCATGTAAAATTTGACAATTCCGCAAGAAATTATGAACAGAATAACAGGGTTTAGGTCTTATCTCTTAGAACTCGATTCGCTTGATGGGTTCTTGAAAATGGTGGTTGCTACAAGTTTTGAGGTTGTTGCATGCACCGAACTTTTTCTTATAATTAAATTAAAAATTGTTTTTTCAATACAGCAGTTAGTTTGTTTCATAATTTCATTCATTACACAGACTATACCATCCTCTGATGTATTAAGAACAACGTCACCAACTTTTTCAGCTACACACGTGAAAAATATTAGATATTTTCTTGAATTCGTCTGATAAGTTCACACGATTAAGAAATAACTGTCTTTTTTACCATTAAGATTTTGGAGGTGTTTTCAAAAACAGAGTCTTGGGTTACTCGTAAAAATGGTATAAGGTTTTTTGTCACGCAGTTTTATTATTTATAAATACTATAAATTTTAATTATATTATTAATTGACCTTTTTTATTATATTTTTTGCAATGTATTTATTAAGCTTGAGGTCTTTTTCTTTTATTTTATTTGGTTTTATTATTCGATATTTCGTTATAATTTATTATATTATATAATAAATATATTGCAAAAAAAAAAATACTATAAATTATTTAACATGTAAAAAGTTCCAATTTTAAATATGAAAATAATCACAATACAGTTAATATAAAAAAGATTATAAATTTGGTTAATTATTGATGACTACTGCATTATTAAGAGTTCTTATTGTATTTCAGGTCATCATCACCAGCTGCCAATTCAAAGTCTCCTGTCATTGCAGGTGCAGATACCTCAAGAGATGTTGAGGCAAGAATAACACAGATATTAAATTACATATGTACATACTTACACACAATTATGTTTCTTATTATTTTATTATACTTAGAACAAAAGCATCTCTATGAGTGATATGTATATCGAAAATTCTGATTCCAGTGAAAATGTGGGGCAAATACACTTTTCCCTTGAGTACGATTACCAGAATACAACTTTTATTTTAAAAGTGTTGCAAGGAAAAGAACTCCCAGCAAAAGATCTTAGTGGAACATCAGATCCCTATGTACGAGTAACACTATTACCAGACAAAAAACATCGGTTGGAAACAAAAATTAAAAGGCGAACTTTAAATCCCCGTTGGAATGAGACTTTCTATTTTGAAGGTTTTCCAATACAGAAACTTCAATCTAGGGTAAGTGTTCATACAGAATACCATAACATATTTTAAACGTCTACATTGAGCTGATGGGATTCGCTGCTAGGCTTATGAATTTTTGTATTCGATTTTATAATTAAGCATTCAAGTGCCTCAGCTTTTTAAGGCAGTGCAAGACCCATCTGATCGCCTTACTATTTATACCGCCTATATCCGACCGGAAATGGAATGTTACTATCATGTATGGGCCGGTGCTTCGTCCGTGTACAGGAGAGGGCAAAGAAAGTCATAGGGGACGGTAGAGTAGCCAACTCTATTTACGACCTTGAGCATCATCGCAATGTGGGACTTGTTTCGTTATTCATTCGTTACTACAATGGGATTACGTTACTAATGAAATCAGAGAACTTATTCACTGCATCATTAAGGTCGTTTCCATTTGTGGTCGATTTGGCAGCGAATCGCACTACACATTACAGAGAGAATTAATTTTTCTGCCGAACATCGCGTATGTAGAATAAACTCCCTACGGAGGTCTCTCCTCTTTACATGGGAAAATTCAAATCAAATGTCCATAAACACTACTCTCTCTATCCTCCCCTACAATGTATTGTATATGTATCCCTTGCAGCTCTAAGATAAAAAAAATAATTAAAAATATCGATTATGACATACTTTATGTAAATAAGTAAATATTTTTGATGATTATTTGGAGAGTGCAGTAAAAAAATTAACTAAGAAGAAGATACGAGTAATGAGAGAAAATATATGATGTAAATGCTTCAATGATGAAATAAGTAGATTAGAAAAATATTAATAAATATCAAATAACTAGATTCGAAAATGCGGTGAAGTGTGGAAAAATTATACACATATATCTACATAGATATATCGTAAAAAAGCAATATAAAAAAAACAATTTTAACAAATACCAGAAAATTAGAAAACCTCGAAAAATTTCCGAAGACAAAGAAATGTGATGCATTCAGGTCAATTAGTACATTAAAAACTTGTGAAAAGTTAGTAGAGAAAACGGTTAAGGAACAACGAGAACAATATATGGAATCTGAAAAATTATTGTAATAAACCAATCGGATTTTAGAAAAAATTTTTCGTGTGAGACAGCAGCAAATTATGTAGATAACAATTGGAAAAAAATGAGAAATATAAAAAAATAATTACTCTCTGATTTCAAAAGAGTTTTTGAAATTATTGACAGAAATATCCTTATACAAAAACTATGTACAACGTCATTCGAGAAATAGAATTAAGATGGATTCAATCCTACTTAATTGGAAGGAAAGAGTGGCGATGTCACGATGGATGGTAGTCTGCACGTTGACTACAAAACCAAAAACAGACCTGGGTTCAACTCCAGTTTTAGACTAAAATTATAAAAAAAAAACATCTCGCATTTTTCTGAAGTGCATTAGTGTGTCTGGTTGTCAGTTGTTGTCGGAAGGTTTCAGTGTCGAAGGCATAGTCACTGAACAATACCGGCTTCAGCTAAGAGCAATCCACAATCACATCAGAACGCATTGTGTGGCACCGGCGAAGTAAAATAATAATAAAAATGGCTACTAAACCGAAGCTTCAGCACTGCTACGAGTATAAACAAAGAACGTGCGAAAGCTGAACTGATACCCTTTCTGACTCCATATCGAAGATACTAGAAAATTATCCGAGCAGTGAAATCGTTATTGCTGGTGAATTCAACGTTCATAATTTATCATGGCTTCGCCATTCGAGCCATACAACTTCAGAGGGCCAATATGTTGAGTTATTCGCGGCGCACAATCACCTAGCGCAACTAGTGAATGAGCCAACACATATTCCGTGTATTGGCGGGCACCAATCAACCATCCTCGACCTTTTTCTCAGTTCATACCCGGATAAGTATGAAGAGAATACTAGCGAACATCTCGGAAATTCGGATCACTGTACCATTTCTGGCTCCTTTTCGATTGCGGAACTTCGTAACGTTTCACGGCCAGCTACGAAACGTTTAAAATATATTTTTGAAAAGGCGCGTTGGGCTGAGCTCAACGATTTCTTTCAGCATTTCAATTGGAAGCAATGCTTCCTTGACAAAGACGTCAATGCCATGGCAGAAATGGTTGAAAATATAATATTGCTCGGTATGAAAACTTTCATACCATCGAAGCAAATTTCGATTAAACCCAGACTGAAGACATGGTTTGAGCAGACGTGCAGACTTGCAGTCAGATCCAGAGCGGAAACATTTAGTATTTGGTGGAATGACAAAAACGCTGATACTGATGTGATGCCCAAAAGGACGAGATCTTCGTGTGCCGAAGTGCTAAGACGTGAAAAAGCTTTGTACGAGTATCGTTTTCGCATCAAAGTTCTTACTGCCCAACGGGGCAGTAAAAGCTTTTGGTCTTTCGTAAAATGAATGAAGGAAAATGATAGTTCTTCTATTCCGGCTCTTTTGAAGAGTGATCAAATATTCACTGACCCGGTTGAAAAATCTGACCTTCCAGCTGAAATGTTTGCACGTAACTCTCACTTGCCGGAGAGCAATCAACCACTGCCCGCTCTCGAAAGTGTATCCGTAACTATGCCAAAGATATACTTTCGAGATCGTGCAGTTAAAAGGATTTTAACGAACCTCAACATAAACAAGTCTCCTGTGCCGGATCGAATTCCTGCACTGGTCCTGAAACAGTGTTCTTCGACGTTATCACGTCCTTTGGCAATCCTTTTCAGCACTCTGTACTATACAAGTCAATTACCATCGTTCTGGAAGGTCGCAAACGTAACGCCGATCCCAAAAAAGGGTGAGGCAAGCGAACCTGAAAATTACCGCCCAATCACAATCTGTTCCGCGATTTCCAAAGTGATGGAAAGTATGGTGAACTTCCACCTAATGAAATATTTAGAGTTCAACAATTTACTGAACGATCGTTAATACGGCTTCCATCGAGGACGCTCTACGGGCGTCTTATTAGCCTTCCTCTCGGAAAAATGGTGCAGTTCTATTCACCATTTTGGCGAAAGTAAAGTCGTGGCTCTGGATATTTCTAAAGTATTTGATAAAGTGTGGCATGGGGCACTTCTGTCCAAACTTATTGCTTTTGGTGTCGGTGATATCTTCTCTCGATTTATATCGAGTTTTCTCAGGGATCACGCTATTAGAGTTGTAATAGACGGAATCTCATCTAACGAGTACAAGATAAACTAAGGGTACCTCAAGGCTTCACTCTTTCTCCCACCCTATTTCTAGTCTTTCTTAATTACCTCCTATGTCAAACTTCCACCCCTATCCACTCTTTCGCAGATGACAGCAGCATTTAGTCCTAGGTAAATCGACTATGATCACTTCGCTGAGGCAGAATATGAGTGATTCATTGAATTGTGACCTCACGAAAATATCGCAATGGGGTCAAGGGAACAGGGTCGATTTCAACGCCCAAAAGACCCAATGCAGCATGCTTACACATCGACGCATGCCCGATGACGCTGCGTCATCTGTAATTATGGGCGGTATATACATCGAAGAATCAGAAGCTCTTGATGTTCTTGGCATGAAAATTCAGTGCAATATTCGATGGACTGAGTACATTTTTCAGGTCTCAAAAGAAGCATTCAATTGCCTCGGTTTTTTAAGACGGTGCAAGATATACTTCACCCCATCTGATCTCCTCACTATTTATACCGCCTACAGCCGACCGAAAATGGAATAAAACTCACATGTATGGGCGGGTGCTTCAAATCCTATTTTGAAGTTACTCGACCGTGTACAAGAAACTCATAGGAGACAGTAGGCTCGCCAACCCTATTGACTCTCTTGAGCATCGTCGCAACGTGCCTTTCGTTGTTCCATCGTTACTATAATGGGATGTGTTCTAATGAAATCAGGGAACTTGTTCCCGAAACCCGGTCATCACACGACACGATCATCATTAAGAGCGCATCCATTTGTGGTAAACTTGGCAGCGAAACGCATTACAGAGAAAATTCGGTTTTTGGCCGAACGGCACGTTTGTGGAATGGACTACCCGCAGAAGTGTTAAATCAAATGTCAATAAATTCTACTCCCTCTATCCTCCTTCCCATAACCTAATTTCCTAGTTCCAGCACAATGCATCGCATGTGTGGACACTGAATGCCGGTGCAAGAAAGAAAAAAAAAATTACTGTTAATAAATTTATTTCCGTAACAATATGTTGCACCAATAATTTCCAAAATATGCAATATATTTGACCCACTACTTTCAAGTTGTGGTGAAATACTGACCCTTTTTTACATATTTGTTAAGTAAATTTTTATACAAATAAGAACTTTAGTTCTTGTGATTTCTTTTAACTTTGTTTTGTTATTTTGGTGTCATTCCTGTAGTCTTGTATGTATTGTGAACATATGTACATATAAAATATATGTACAATTATGAGCAGCCGATTGCAGTCATGTGTGCCGAAAATAATGTAATTTCATCTCTCATAATATAATATATATTATATATTGTATTGTTATCCATGATTTCAGGACAGGCCAAAATTAAACTTATAAGCGACGTTCGCAAATTTTATTCATGTCGGCACTATTAACTGATTGCAGTCGGCACCTTCTATAATCGGAACGGCATTTAGCTTTTCATATGTTTACAGTCGAATGAAAACGAAAATACTCAGCAAAGTGTGAATAATATATTACAATTTTATTCAGTTCTGTAAAGAGCAAATTCATGTTGAATGAAGTACTGTTACTTTTTGCTTTTATAGAACCCAAGAGTACACCGGTGCGATTCCCTACTCCCTCCAACTTATCCAATCTCGCTCACTTTTGTATAGATGTTGTTAAGGTAAGCTGTCTGCATCTAATTTTGATATTTTTAGTGTTACATCATCAGTCCCTTTTCACACAGTTTTGCCGAAAAGTGCCTATTTCACTTTTTTTTTGTTTTTCTTATCAAACATTTTTTTCATTTCATACCCGTATAATGGAAGTGGATAAAATGCAATCGTCCGCCAAATGTGTTTACAGAGATATCATTATTTTAATTTAATTTGAGACATCATAAACAATATTTAAAAGGTATAAAAGTACAAAGGTACAATACAAAGACAATTTCCATATATTTTCGAATTTTGAAAAAGTAAGAAAACAGAAGAAAAGATTGCGGAAAAAAGCTGTGTTGTATGTGCAATACTTTTGGATATATATATGGTTGCAAAAAGACAAACCAAAATGTATTTTTTTTTCGAAGTTTTACCCGCTAATACTATATAGATGATAAGAGTAGTAAACATATGTTCCCTTATTTTTCAGCAGCATTTATATGGTTTTCTAATTTTTATTCTTTCTGTCTTAGTTTCTGAGATATTAAGTTATCGATTGAACTCTTTTTTACCCTCCCCCAACATTAGAATATCCAAAAATAACTTCGTATTGGATCTAAACATGGAAATAGGGGTTTACATTCCGAATTTCAACATTCTATCTTTAGCCGTTTTGGCTGGCTGTTGATAGTCGGGCGGGACGTTGCTTGTCCGCTCCAATTTAAAAAAATATTAACCGAATTTTTCCATATGAAAAAATAATTTAGGAAATGAGACCACAAACGACGAAGGTATTTGATATTCGCTTTTTAAAGGCGAGCACAGTTGTTAAGAAAATTTCAAAAAGTTCGGTCCAGAGATCTGGTCTCCTTGAGATACAAACAAACAAACATACCGTTGTTTATATATACAGTTAAACATCTCATAACCGGACATTCGCCGTCTGAAGAGTTTTGTCCGGTTGTTATTATTGTTATTATTATTTTAAATATATTATTGTTATAATGCTAGACTAGTGATTTGTGGCTGAAAAAATTTATGTATTCAGATTAGACTACTTCAACTTAGATCGATTCAAAATGAGACGTTGAGTTTTAATTGATTTTAACTGATTTTTGACGTGTTGGAATGCTACGAATTCGTTTATAGCAAAACGCTTCATACCGGAAATTTCATTTACTCCTGCATCACAATTATTTCAGGAATCAGGGACATCTAATATCCATTTTTTTTAATGAATACAATTTTTTGTGTGCCATTTTGTGGCTCTAAAGTTGACAACATGAGCTAAGCAAATAATTTCTTCAAATAAACAGCAATTTCTATGCCATCCTCAACACATGTATGTACATTCGTGTTAACAGGGTAATCACGAATTTCAATGGCGTCAACACAAATATGAATCACAGTTGAAAAATTAAGAAATACATCTAATGTTGGCGAGTTTTCGTCAAGGCGAATTAATTTATAAAAAGAACACTTCTGTCTGGCTTTTTGAGCACAGTTTTTTTTAAATGTAGTGTTACTGTTATGTGCCTAGTTATGGAAATATATTTTGTACAAAAATTTTTATGAAAATCTCGGTTTTACAAAGTTCGCCCGGTTATGAGAGTTGTCCGACTATAGGAGATAGGTGAGGTTTCACTATAGATAAATATCTACGAGGCCATTTTTGCACAAAAATTATGCAGGCTTTAATTTGATTTAGCCGTAAATTTAGCATTTGCATGTTTTGATTATTTTTTCAACATTATTTTGTCTGAAATATTTGAACGCTATCATACTTCATACCGCAATTGCACGGTAAGGTGGTGATAGAAATAATATATCACACAATTCATGCAATGATTTCACTTCTATAAAAAGATGTGCATCGGATTATATAGTCCACGTGAAATCACTCGACACGAATTTTATGGGAATTTTGTTATAATGCTTGTTTGCAACAACAATATTATCATAATTCTGAGCGATTTGTTTTCAAGTGTAATACATAGCAGTCTGCACCATGTCAATTTCCTGCAAAAAATAATTGAAATTTGGAAGCAGTATTTACTTATGAATGTAGTTTATGTAAGTATATACATAGATACATATGTATTGAATTAGCAATAATGTATAGTACAACATTCAAGAAAAAAAACCAATATTTTAGTGTTCACTACATAAACCTTTTTTAGTGCAACTAAAACGCACTCGTGTAAGGTAATGATACAAATATCAATATTACGGAGTGCAACGAACATAAACGACGGAACGAATTCGGATGAATGCTTTTATATTCCATGATTTCACCACATATTCCCTGCGCTGAAAAGAGCATTTAAAAGAAAGTACTTCAAAGTGGGACATGGCGAATAAATATCATGCCATGCATAAGCATGTTTGTAAGCGAATGCTATCTCAATATACCCTGACGAACCTACTTACTGCGATACAGCTGTTTTTGCGGAATTTCGTCTAATATGTAATTTTATGCAAAAAATTGTGCTAATACAGTTTCGCAAATATCTGCCATGTATATTTTTAGAAAATGTTATATTTGAAGGGAGAATAAACGCATTTGGGTACTAATAAATCTTTTAGATGTGAAACTAATTTTATAATTTATATGTCATAATAAAATTTTAAATGTATATATTACTAAAATCATCACTATAATAAATTAACATTTGCCAATATATTTAATTTAACACAAACGCAAAACCACAGTGAAAAATATTAGAATTTATTAGGAACTACTTTTGATATACTTCCGGAATACCAATAAATGCATATTTTTGACTTCCCAGGAAGTTATTATTAATCCAAAATAATTGATATGAAAATGATTTTATTGTACATAATTCGTTTATTCTTATAGAATTGCAGTTCGAGAAAATGAACGAAATTAAAATTTTTGTAACATTGGATACCTAGCATTCCTTGCTTTTTGTTAATAGCGATAAGAAACTTTTCATATGTATGTAAAAAGAAGTAGAACTAAGATTTTGCACTACTTCTGGATCACAAATTCACGATCTTATTGATTTCTTTGGAAGCACTTTTCTCACTGCTTTTTTTTTGTATTTTTAAAGTTAAAGAATCAAAAATGCATCGAAATTTGTTAGTTTGACATCATGGCATTCCATATCGAATAAAATGTGTCATAATTTGAGACAGTAGCATTCGATACCGAGTAACAAAAAACGTTACATCATAAGATTTGCTCTTCGATACTTCTATGTCTATCGTAAGGAAAAAAAACTATTTATTTAAGCACCGAAAATATTCAAAATTTTGCAAAACTTAAAGAACAACTTAAAAAACAAAGAAAAACACATTTAATTTACTTTCGAATATGTAGGTATGCTGACGAGAAACATTTTGTCAAATTGCTGCTGTCGGCAATCAAACAACATATCTTTAATATCTTATTAATTTTCCAATATTTATAACACTACTTTCTCCTTTGGAGTCTGATGAGGACAAATAAAGTAATATTGACACACTCATTATTCTTACACTTTAAAATTAGTCCGTATCCAGATATGCCATTCTTAAAAATTCTGCTTTTAAATCGCAATTGTGTATACATTATGTAATTCTAGTTTAGCAATTTTCATATTTCTTACGCCTTTTTTCATGTACGAGTACAATACCAATGAACCCACTTCAAACTCCTAGTAGAATAGTGAGAATTGCAAAGCAAAAGAGCATAGCAGACCGTATGAAAATGTGTATCCCTCCCCAAACTTTTCCCTTCTCTTGTCAACAAACTCAAGAACTGCTGCAATTACAAGTGTGTACGGGGGCGAATATATATCAAGTCGATTCAACCGTAATAAGGCCGAATTGCTGGCCAATTTAAAAATTACTATTCGACACATATCGCATGAGACGACTTGCTCACTCGATACGTATCGAAATATTATACGGTACGATAGTTTACTCCCTATCGAATGGAGTGATTAGACCTTAGTTTTAACAAAACTTAACTTGAAAATTAACATTCAACAAAGATTTTTTTATTCGAATTAACATTTACAATTTTTGCGTGCTACAAAAATATGTTAATTAGTATATAAATAAGGTATATAATGAAATGATCTATATGTTTTAATATAAAATTTTTTCTTTACAAACATTTTGTTTACAGGTTTTACATCTGCACGTTTTCGATTATGATCGGTTTTCCAGAGATGATTCAATAGGAGAAGTCTTTTTACCTTTATGCCAGGTAGGTTACAAATATGTTATGCTTGGGCGATATTATGAATACTTACCCAGTGCGATCTCAACTTGCATTATGGTTTCTTTTACGCGTTGACGCCTTAATGCAAATTAAAAAACGGTTAAGATAAGTGCCACTTTATCTGCTTAATTTTATTTGAACCATTTTTTTCCTCTGAAGCGTTGTCTACACTTTTAAGGCCATGTCATACAGAACTTTGTCGCTTTTCGTGACGTTTCTAACTTTGACAGAAAACCGTAAAGCAAAAGGTGTATGACACAATAAACGCTTTGACAACACTCACGAATTGTTTGTTTACCAAACAAAAGTGTTTGATAATTATGCTATTTATTTTTTTATTATGAAAATAAAAGTCAATAATGTTATTTGACGATATTCTGTTTGAAAACGAAAAGAAGAGAAAGGAAGACACGAATAAAGAAAATTATTCAAACTGATTGTCAAAGCACGCAAAAAATTGAGAGTTGACGAACTTTTCGCTTCGCTTTATGCTCCATTGCTTTATGTGGCATGTTTCGTATAAATATGTACATTTTATCTTAGATGTCAAAGCGAAGCTGTAACGCAACGCGAAGCAAAAGTTTTATCTGACATGGCCTATAGTCTTCTTAAGCAGAAGCGTTCATATTTGAACACTTCATATTTAAAAAAGTTCCTTAAACAAATCTACCTCTACAACAGATGCTTTATTTAATTATGTAATATTTAGACTGATATCAGAGTAGCCATTGATAGTTGTTTATACATCCCAGCTAGCATTTTCACTCGTGGAAGAGCCTCCTGGGAATCTCATGATGAGTGTTCTTGATCGTCGACGATCGGATTTTTTAATCGTTGAAGATTGCTTGCACAAGCTGAGTGTTCCCTAGAGTGTGAAAAAAGTAATAACTAATAAAAACGAAGATTCTTTTGTTATTGTTACTCGTCTGATCATCGGCAGGAGATTCTCTTTGAAGTTGTATATAAAACATCTAAAACGTCTAACAAACAGCCAATACTAGCTGCGATATAATAATTCATTAAAATTCTATATATATTCGTAATGGAAATGTCAATGCAACTAAGACGATAGAATAAAGTAGTATGTGCTGCCTTTTGTTGCTTTTAGTAGGTTCTGATTTTCTTTATGTAAACTCAAAAGCTGTTTATTGTGTTTGAGTTTACCGTGTTTATACTCACGCTATTTCCAAATACAATTGTTTCTTTTTCGGGCCAGCTTTGGCCCAATTAAAGCTTCGTTAAGTGAAAGATCAAAATTAAAAATACATGAACACAGCCTTTGAAATGAAATTAACGCCGCGTTTTACTTGTTTTCGAACGTTTTTGCGAGCTTTACTTGACCCACATAATTTTTAAGCGGAACCTAGTTGTAATAAACTGAAATAAAAATATTTTTAATATCTGAAAAAGAAATTTTTTTTATTAAAATTAAAATGATAGCTCAATTACATAAAACACTTCATAAATTATGGTATTCTTGATTTTTTCCAACATATTATCTATTGAAAATGTTGAAATTTTCGTGAAAATAGTCCCCCACTTGCCCTTTCGATCTAGTAGTTACCATCATAAAAAAAGTTTCTGTTCAATTGTAACCGTTTTAAACTCTCTATTTGAAAATGATCGTGATGAGCAGGCTATAGGCAATAATGTATCTTCATAGTTTTGATCAAAACTGCTCCACATTCCACTCCACTAGCATCCGGAGTTATATAGAACTGCTTAGAAAAATCAGGGTACTGTATAAGAGGATGATTCAGTAAAGCAGTCTTTAAATAATCAAATGAATTCTCATGCTTTTTTTTGACAAGTTTGTCAATAATGAAAAATATTTTCAATCAACTTTCAATAATAATTATAAAAAAGACACAAAAAGTTTTGTTTCATCGACATCCTTATGTTTTGAATAACTCATAATATTGTTATTTTTTTTGCTATCTGGTAAAATACCTTGATGCGTGCATCTATGATCCTAAAAAGTTCTATCATGGCAAAAGAATATGAGCTTGTAGGGTTGGAGTTTAAAATTTAATTTATTGCATACGTTGAAAACCTCTTCCAAATTTTTTATCATTTTATATGTGGCAATGATTGGAAGAGGGTGAAGGTTCTTACGGTTGGCGTCAGGGCGGTTTTCAACAATGGTTTTACGACGGAATCAAGTTTCGGGGCAGGTGTTTTCCCTAATGATCTGCTAGTTTATGTTTCCTACAGGGTTCCAGATACCTCCAGTGTCTTCCAGGTATAATTTTCGCTATTTGGCTGGCTTGCATGATGCTGAAAAGGCGGCGCGTACAGGGTAATGTTGCTATTCTTTCCGATAGTCAGGCAGCGCTGGTGTCGTTTTTCAGGAGAGGTGAGATAGCTTTCGCCATCAATATCGCTACCAACGAAGTATCTACCTTCTCACCAGTCGAAATAATATTCGGTAGAAAACCCCAAAGCCTTGGCAAAACCGACAGGGTTACCGGCCGTTCGCGGAGGCTGAAGTCAAAAGAGACATCCGCGATGTGTGGAACGAGGTAGCCGACCGTCGGCACTAGCTACCGCTAAAGGGGAACAAGGTGTGGAAACGAGAGATACCATTTCATCAGCGGCCTGTAGGTTCAACCAAAAGCTGGTTGAGATGTATTCAGTATCGAACTTACCAAGGACGGGAAAACAACACTTCCAACGAACGTACGCGATCTCAAGTCCCATATAGATAATCAGGAACCCTGAGAATAACGGGCAACTAATTACTATTAATTTTATTTTTTTTATTTATTTGCGAATGTCATAAAGTATTAACAGCAACAGGAAAGTATATAACAGAATAAGCATCAGTTCGGATCGCAAGCGCACTCAACCACAGCGTCTAGTGCACATTCTGAACAAACTAGTTAACCCACACCTTATGTTTCCCCATTGGAAGCCAGGCCAGAAGCATCTACCGATTGCCGCTTTTTCCGAGACTCCCTCGAAAAGAATCGTCATGCTACGGAAATAAGGACAAGCGCGAAACATGCCACGCTCTGTCGGAAGCACGGACCCCATCTATACGTAACATACCGAAGACAGTCAGCCTAAGCCGAAGTGTAAAATTTAAAACGGCGCAATCTCACACAGGCCGAGGGCCGTTATTCGGGCCAATTTTTAGGGTCGGACGTTCTAGTAGGGAGAAACCAATCGACTCTAGAAACTTCCACAGACAGGCTGCTTAATTAATGATTTTACAGCTCTGCTTTTGCACGTTCTTTGTTTATACTCGCAGCTGTGCTGAAGCTTCTTTAGTAGCCATTTTTATTATTATTTTACTTCGCCGGTGCTACACAATACCGACGAAGGAGGGCGTTCTGATGTGATTGTGGATTGCTTTCAGCTGAAGCCCGTACTGTTCAGTGATCAGTGACTATGCCTTCGATACTGAAACCTTCGGACAACAATTTAAGAAAATCGGCTTTCGTATCCCAAAATTGTCTACTTAAGGGAACTCATACATCAATCGAACGATGGTTGGTGTGTGTGTCTATTGTTGTATCGCTGATACTGTTCTGTTCTGTAGTATGCAGAATATTGTTTTGTGTAAATGTGTTTTATATGGTGTGGCTTTGTTGCTACAATGATGATAACTAGGTAGTGTACTGGTTGTTGTTCTGATGAGTAGATGATTTGTATATGGGGTTGTGTGTCTAATGATTTCATGATGAGTAGAAATAATCATTATGTAGGTACTAGGCATTTGCAAGACACCATTCACTATTGTTAACAACAATGAATTCAACTTAATACAATGATTGTGTTTCCTACACAACACACAATATGAAAAAATATAATAACACAACTTAATTATACACTTAAAAAATGATTAATTCACTTAAACAAGCATTCATCATTCGCTCCGCAATAAGCAGTAATAATAAACAGTAGCACAACAAAATAAAAACACGGATTCATTGAAATCAACTTAGTTCATGTTTTTATTTGGCGTTTGCAACAAAGCAAAGAAAATTTTGTTAAGTTAAGCGAATGCTACACTATCAATGTTCAGCTTGAATATGTGCTTCATTGTGCGCATTATTTTGTAAAAAATATTCACACTTATACGTATATGTGTGACTATTTATTTTAATATTGATTCTTACCATTCTTGCAGCTCTCTAATATGTATGTGCCTATCTCTTTAATACAATTTAAAATCTCGATAAAGGGTTTAATTTTTTATTTTAAGGTTGACTTTACAACAAAACAGTCATTTTGGAAAGCATTAAAACCACCTGCTAAGGATAAATGTGGCGAATTGCTATCGTCATTATGTTACCAGCCATCTAACTCTATTCTGACATTAACGCTTATAAAAGCTCGAAATCTAAAAGCGAAGGATATAAATGGAAAATCAGGTAAAATATTTCGGTTTTTGTTTTCTGAACATATGCGCACGTGCACATATTATAAGAAATTATTTTTTATATAACTAATTAATTTCGTGATGAGCATGTATTCGCATAGCACTCGGTAGCATATCTTTTTAATTGAAAAAACTAAAAGATTAGTTTGTAAGTTTCATCTGTGATATTTTCGATGATTTATTATTATTATTTAAATTATACATTTAATTGTTCTTTCTGTTTAGTTGTTATAATTTTATAATTTATTTAATGACATAAATATAATATCAGTTAAACGTCGCACAAAAGCTGACGAAATGATAAGCAAAAAGATGAAATAGATTTGTTTTATATGCATCTTCGAAATTGAAAAAAAAACTGATCTTAAATAGTCTAACTTGAACTTCTGGCTCACATTTTTCAAGCTGAAATCATTCAAGGCGTCGGTAAAGTTTTCTAATGCCATACTGCATTATATTTGTAATTGCATTAGCCGTAGGCCTAACCAGTAAAATGTTACTGCTTATTGAATAAAAAACAGGAACCAAAAAAATTTTACTGTTTATTGAAAAAAAATTGTAACCAGTGAAATCTTACTGCCTTAAAATTTTAATGCAGTTAATTTTTTACTGCAGTAGATTTTGCAACATATTATAAATATGATTACAAAAACAAAATGCGAAAAAATTTACGTATCTTATCTCAAAATTACTGGTAACGTGAAAAAAATTGATGTCAATAAGATTTTTTTCATCTTTTATTACATTTTCCAACAAATAAAAAAACACTACTATTTTTTTCAGTGCCGATACATATTTTTTTGCTTGATATTAAAACTAAACCAAAACACTTTTATCCTGTAATATTGAAATTCAGTACACTCTTTTTTTGTTATCTGTAATATTTTACTGTTAAAGCTAAATAAATGTCTGATTAGGAAAAATATTCAAAACAATTTATTGAATGCTGAATTTTTTCAGTAAGTAGTAGAACTATGTATATTGGTTACTGCATTGTTTTTCAGTAATATACATTTCATAACTTGGAGCAGGGGAGAAATTTCCATGTCTCCGAAACTAACTAACCGATTTTATTGAAATTTAAAACATGCTTCTGGAAGGACACATAGTAGACTATACATTTTTTCAAAAACAGAAGAACGAGGAAACAGGGGCTCAAATTCTGTGTCTCCGAAACTAACTGACTTTAATAAAATTTTAAACAGAGATATGTGAGCGCTTGGAAAGGCACATAGACTATTGGGGATAATATATGTCCCTCCAAAACTTTCCAAGCGATTTTTATGAAATTTAAAACATATATGTATACATATATCTAAATCCAAAAAAAATCATAGGCCATACTTTTTTTAATAGGACCAGGACAGTGCTTTGTCATCATATAGTGAACCGAGTAAAAAGAAATTTCAAATATATATACTTAGTTATAAACAACATGCATCTCCAATATATCGCGAATTTAAAAATTTTAGTTTTAGCTACAGCTATAATCAGAATGTGGCAAAAATTTATATATGTCTAAATTATTTAGCTCTGCTGTAAATTTTGTATCATTCATTCATACATGCTTTTTGTGGAAAACTAAATTTTATCTACATTTATGAATACAATGTGCTAGAAATCCATCACAATTTCTAAAATTATGCGTTTTCGCTTTGTTGTAAATTTTGTTGCATTCAGTGCAATAACATAACTACCGCCAATACATCCTTTTTTCAAAAACTAAATTTTAGCTACATTTATTATGATTAGAATGCATTTATAACCAATAATAAGTTATAAAACTATACTGTTTAGCTCAATTAAAAACGACGTGGCAACCTCCCTTAAAACGTTTTGTTATTGTATAAAAATTTCTAATACGGTGTTCAGACTTGCACATTTTATGAGATTTACGCAATAAATGCCATTATTGCGCTCAATATTCCATGCGGTATAAATAGTAGGAGATCAGATGGCGTGAAGTATGTCTTACACCGACTTAAAAAGCCGAGGCACTTGAATGCTTCCTTTGAGATCTGAAAAATATGCTCAGTCCATCGAACATCGCACTGAATTTTCATGCCAAGAACATCAAGAGCTTCTGATTCTTCGATGTTTATACCGCCCATAATTACAGATGACGCAGCGTCATCGGGCATGCGTCGATGTGTAAGCATGCCGCCTGTTTGCTTGACCCCATTCCGATATTCTCGTGAGGTCTCCTGTTAGCGAATCATTCATATTCTGCCTCGTCGCCGCGATCATAGTTGATGTCAGCCTACGACCAAATGAATATGAATGGCAGATACTGCTGTCATCTGCAAAAGAGTGGATAGGATTGGAACAGAAAGTCATTAAGAAAAAAAGAAATAGGATTGGAAAAAGAATGAAGCCTTGCGGTACCCCTGAATTGATTTTGAACTCGTTAGATGAGATCCCGTCTATAACAACTCTTATTGCACGACCCCTGAAAAAGCTCGATATAAATCGAGAATAGATATCACCTACACCAAAAGCGATAAGTTTGGACAAAAGTGCTAAATGCCACACTCTGTCAAATGTTTAGGAAATGTCTAGAGCCACTACCTTACTTTCGCCAAAATGGAGCGTGGAACGTCGTCCACGGAAGCCATATTGCCGGTAGTTAAATAAGTTATTGGACTCCAGATACTTCACCAGATAGAAATTCAGCATACTTTCCATTACTTTTGAAATGGTAGAACATATTGCGATTGGACGATAATTTTCAGAGTTGCTTGCCTCTCCCTTCTTTGGGATCGGCGTAACATTTGCAACTTTCCAGCATCACGGAAATTTCCCTACATGGTATAGAGTAATGAAAAGGATTGCAAGAAGAATTCATAAAGGCTTCAACACCAGTGCCGAAATTCCATTCAGCCCAGGAGACTTGTTTATGTTAAGGTGCGCTAAAGCCCTTTTAACTGCACGAGCTCGAAAGTATATCCTTGGCATAGTTACGGATAGCCTCTCGAGAGCGGGTAGTGATTGATTGCTTTCCGCCAAGTAAGGATTTCTTCCAAATATTCCATCTAGGAGGTCAGCTTTATCAACCGGGTCAGCGAATATTTGATCATCTTTTAAAAGAGGCGGAATAGAAGAACTAGCATTTACCTTTAATCTTTTAACGAATGACCAAAAGCTGTTACTACGCCGTGGGGATGCAAGACTTTAGCGCGAAGACGATGCTCGTACAAAGCTTTTTCATGTCTAAACACTTTGGTATATGAAGATCTCGCCTTATTGCGCATTGAATAAGTATCTGCGTTTTTGCTATTCCGCCAAATACTAAATTCTTCCTCTCTGGATCTGACTGCAATTCTGCATGTCTGATTAAACCATGACTTTGGTCTAGGCTTAATCGAAATTTGGTTTGATGGTTTGAAGGTTTTCATACCAATCAATATTATGTTTACAATAATTTTTGCCATGGCATTGACGTTATTGCCAAGAAAGCAAAGCTTCCAATTGAAATGCTGGAAGAAATCGCTGAGCTCAGCCCAACGTGCCTTTTCATAGATATGTTTTAACCGTTTCATAGCTGGCCGTGAAACGTTTCGAAATTCCGCAATCGAAAAGGAGGCGGAAATGGTGCAATGATCCGAATTTCCGATAGGTGCGCTAATATTCATTTCATACTTGTCAGGGTGTGAAGTTAGAAAAACGTCGAGGGTGTTGGTGCCCGTCAATACACGGAATATCTGTTGGTTCATTCACAAATTGCGCAAGGTGGTTGTGTGCTGCGAATAGTTTAACATATTGGCCTTCTGGAGTCATATGGCTCGAGTGGCGGAGCCACGATAAATTATGGACATTGAAATCACCAGCAATAACGATTTCACTGTTCGGGTAATTTTCGAGGATCTCCGATATAGTGTCGGAAAGGGCATCCGTGTTTGGGCTTCTGTAAAGAAACCCGAAATGCAGAAGATGGGCCCTGATTTTGAATTTAACCCAAAGACAGCTAAATTCGGGATCATGCGTGCCTGAAGATTGCTGGCACTGGTACACAACTTCATTGCGTATATAATTTGCAAGGCCCCTGTGTAGATGGAAGTGAGATAGGACGTGATACGCAGGTATGTGAAAATCCTATGGGTCAGCATCCTCAGACGCCTGGGTTTCACTTAAGGCGAAAACATTCGGCCGATGGAGACAAACGTGAGCATAGACAAAGAAGAACTTTACCCTTAGACCACGTATGTTGCAGAAGTCAAATCTGAATCGGGCTGTCATGATGAACGCAAGAAAAGTCAAATAAAATGTCTATTTTCTGTATTGCAGACACCTCTGAGCTAATCTCCGCTTGAACGAATGCCGGTGATCAGTGTTATTCCTTCACCACCAAACAGTCTGGCAGCAACTACCACAAGGGCATCCTCAATGCAAAAGATTTATTCGGGTATGGTCAGGAAATTTAGCACAATGACACGAAGAAAGGCCATAAAAACCCTGATCCGGTCACCGTGACCCGAAGTGACAGCACTGGTTGGTAGTGTCAGCACTGGTGTATTTTAATTATCGTTCCGTCACTGGTAACGGGGTTTTTTCTTTTCTTCTGTTGTTTTATTGTTTTTGTTATGTAGTTGGATTTTTTATTTTGTTAATTTTGATCTCTGTGTGATTTCTATCATTTTTAGAGATTTATTCCGTTGTTATTATTTTTTTTTTTGTTGATGTTGTTCACAGCTACATATTTGTTTTTTGTGTAAGTTGTTGTTGTTTATTCTTGTATATGTTTGGAATATTTTTATTTTGTGTTGTCTCCAGGCTATTTTCGTTTAAATTTATTTATTGATTTAATTTTTCACAATTTTTTTTTCTTTGTACTCTATGCACTACTTAATATTGTTTTAATTTATATCTATGTATGTATATTCCCGAATCGCAAGAAATGCCGTGCGAACCGACGGACGATAAACTACTACAATTTCAGCGATAAGACGATGGATGGGTCGGATCAACCATGCCCTTGTCAACCAGCACAAGTCTCTCTATCTTCCACCATTTGGGGCAGATACCTTGGGCTATACAAGTATTATAAACCGCAACTATTGCTTCCGCTCTGCCCTCGGCATCACGGACGGCATCCTAGCGATCTGGGGGTCTTAAAAGTACCTCGATAAAGGGCGGCGGCATCCCATCAGAGGCCGACTATATTCCTGGCCCTCCTCCTATTGCGGGGACAGTACACACCTCATCTTCCCGATCGCCGTTATATCCGCGGACAATGCGCCGCATCCTATCACCCGCTAGGTAGTCAGCATCGTCCCCACCACACGAAACGGAAGCCGCGTCTGAAACAGCAAAGCCCCCGCGGTTTACTCGTACAACTTTCCACCCACGCGTGCCCCTTCTTCCCATCCCCGATACAATCCAGAACTCAATATACTGGTGGTCGCTCCCAGTATAGTCCTCGAGCAACTTCCATCCTTCGATCATCCCAGATAGGCCCTTTGATACCCAAGTGATATCAAGTGTGGTGAATTCGAACACCGGTCTCCTGAAGGTGGTCTTGCGCCCGACGTTCATGACGCACCTCCCCCTCGTGTTCGTCGTTAGATCGCCCCACTCCGTAACCCTGGCGTTAAAATCACCAGTCACCACAAATGTTCCACCCAACGCATTCAGACCGTCCTCGATAGCGCCCATCTTCACCCTAAACAGCCTCACACTATATCTAGGGATTAGGTAAGAGCTCACCAGCACAAAATGGCCGATCCGAGCGCACGCATAGCCACAAGCCGACCACGACTAGTAACCAGAGTGCAGCCTCTCGTCTCCGAGTCAGAATCCTGATATTACCCAGGTCCACGCCGCTCTCGCCAATCATCTGCCGAAGCCAAGCATCCACTGTCCTGTATCCCGTTGTCTCCAGCCCCAAAGAAAAGAGAACTCCTACCGATACCCTCGTACGTCGGTATCCTAGATCAAATCCACCCGACCCGCACGTAGCGAATATCCATAAATTTCGCGGCGTTGTCTCCCTTATCCGGAACTGCTATAAACACCGGCCTAATCCTTTCCCCTTCCCAAATCTCCAGGAGGATGCCCCCGCCTTTCTAACAATCTTCAATGATTGCATCTGTGTAGACATACAAATTTTTGTTGAAAATTTCTGAAACGGAGTTTGAATAAAGCAATGCTTTTCGGGTGCTGACCAAATAAATTTCGTCACTTTTCTTAATAATATCGCGTTATTTTCAGTAATGTATCCTAAATTGTGTACAGCATTTTCTGTAAATTTACACTTCGATAACTTCAGCCTGAAGCGCTTTGCCAGTATTACATTTAAAAGCTTCTCCAAGTAGTTTATATGTTCTTCAAAATGAAAATCTTAAATATCGGTTATATAATTGACTGCGAAATTTTTTTGATGGTGTTTCCTTATAATATTGTTAAATATTCGTTGGAAAATGGCTGGAGATGTCTTTAAACCGAAAGAGACCCATGTCCATTAAATATTACTTTCTTGGGTTACAAATTCAGATTTTTGCCTATCTAGAATTCGAGTGTTGAAGAAAATTTACATATTCTTGGTTTTCCCATCAGTTCTTCAATTAGGCGGAATGGTTTTGACTGAGAAATCACAATCTTATTCAATTCTATGTAATCTATGCAAAGTCTCATTTTTCTATCATCTTCTTTATAATATCCTAAAGTTACTGGCGCTGCACATGAACTGTAAGGCTCTTACTCCAGTACTTTTGAGACTTGTTTTTCGATTTATTTTCTTTCTTCTTGCGCTATTTGTCTAATTTCAAATCGATACATGCTTCATAATCATTTCTGTACATGTATCAAATTTATCTTTTGCAAAAATTGTTTTATCGTTGTCGATATTTTTGTATATTTTTGACTGTTTGTCCCTACTTAAGTAGTTTATATAAATCCCAAAGCCCTCCACATTTATGTGTTCATTAAAATTCACTTTTTTATATTTCGATATTTTACTTTTACCTTTTTCTCACCATTAATTTTCTGGACATTTGCAGTACAAGTTTTGAACTCATCATAGAGTCATTGGATCCAGAATCATATATCCCAACTGTGTATATTGTGTTTTTCAGTAACAGTTTGACTTTTATTAATGGTGTTATATGTAGGTTTTTGGGTTTTTGTCGTTTACTTACGCCTCTATTGCCGAATTATGAACATGCTTTATTTCATTCTTATTTTCTGCTCCACTCTTCTTATTTACTCTGAGTTCAGTATGATAGCGCAATTTGTTTCCCGCAAAATTAATTTTGTAGAAGATGAATCTTCAAAAGATTGCATAAAATCGTCAACTGGTTCCACAAAATCCCTCTATTTCAAATTGCAAAATTACATTTTATGAAATTTTTTAATAAAAAACTTTAATTTTGCGCGTACCACATTTATTTTAAACAAATCGAGAGAAAAAGAAAACAAAATTCTTCCTTGAAAAAATATTCCAACTGTCCGACGTACAACAACAAAAAAATAGATTTCCATACTTTCCATGACTATATTTTTCAACGAAAAAAGGACATTTAGAAATTTAATAAAAATTTTAAGTAGTATTAAGTTTATTGGATATATATATATAAAGTAATATAATTTAAACTATGTAATATTACTGAGTAGTACAAGTTGTAACATACTTATAAATTTGAATGGAAGTGCCTCCATTGGCTAGTGCATGAACAGTCAATCTGGATGTTGGGGTTCGATTCCCCCCTAAATGTGTTTCTGCAGATAAGCAAAGAGCTTCGCAGAATGCGTGTTGTTGTAGAAAGAAGTTTTGTAAAACTTTCTTAAATTAAAAAAAAAATCTGTTGCATTGATGTTGAAATTTTATGGGTTTGAGAAAATAAAACTTATAATTTTGGAGTTTCAAAAACAAAAAATTACTGATGAGAAAAAGACAATTCGATAAAAAAATCTAAAGGGCAATCACCGCAAGAATTCTCCAACATACAAATAAATTCTCATACACAATAGATAACATGACCGACGCCTTGATGTTTTACTTTGTATGAAAAAGATATTAAATTTTAATGAAGACACAAATTATACATTATTTAGCAATTACATTTAGAACATCGAACATACATTATATAACTTTACTGACGACTGCATGATTTCAGTTTGAACTAATAGAAAAACAGTGCTGAACAATGGATGGTTCCATTGTATGAAAAATGTGATCCCAAAATTCCACAAACATAATACTCGTATATGCATTCAAACATACAATTAAGTTCGCGTGAGTTATTTCTTTATACTTTTATTATTTTTAATTTTGGTTGTTCTTACATGTATTGAATACAGTAGTTCTCCGATTGTCAGACTTGTTCCTTTAAAGTGAATTATACATTATATCAATAACTAAATTAAAAAAGAAAAGCGTCCTATATTTTATTATAAACCGTATTCAAATTTTTTTTTTGTTTTATTGAAATTATAAAAATTTAATTACATACATATGTATTTCATTAAATATATAAGGAAAGGAAAAATTGATAAAACGATGGAATATAAAAAAATTGTTTAAAAATTTGGTTAAGCACAGTTCTTCTTTCGGAATAGATAACTTTTTCTTAATGACATCTTGTTGAAACTCTATCAAAACCACTAAATTCGTTCAATTAATATTTTTTTTTTTTTTTTTTTTTTGTCTTGGACCGGCACTCAGGGGATGACCCCTACACATGCGATGCATTGTGCTGGAACTAGGAAATTAGGTTATGGGAAGGAGGATAGAGGGAGTAGTGTTTATTGACATTTGATTTAAATCTTCCCATGCTAAAAGTGACAGGAAACACCTCTGCGGGTAGTCTATTCCACATACGTGCCGTTCGGCCAAAAAACGAATTTTCCCTGTAATGCGTAGTGCGAGTCGCCCTCAAATCGACCACAAATGGATGCGCTCTTAATGATGATCGCGTCGTGCGCGGGAATAACCGGGTTTCGGGAACAAGTTCCCTGATTTCATTAGAACACATCCCATTATAGTAACGATAGAACAACGAAACGCACCCCACGTTGCGACGATGCTCAAGAGAGTCAATAGAGTTGGCTACCCTACTGTCTCCTATGAGTTTCTTCGCCCTTTCTTGTACGCGGTCGAGTAACTTCAAAATAGTCTTTGGAGCACCGGCCCACACATGAGAGTTGTATTCCATTTTCGGTCGGATGTAGGCGGTATAAATAGTGAGGAGATCAGATGGGGTGAAGTATGTCTTACACCGCCTTAAAAAGCCTAGGCACTTGAATGCTTCCTTTGAGACCTGAAAAATGTGCTCAGTCCATCGGACATCACACTGAATTTTCATGCCGAGAACATCAAGAGCTTCTGATTCCTCAATGTTTATGCCACCCATTTTTACAGATGAGGCAGCGTGATCGTGCATACGGCGGTGTGTTAGCATGCAGCATTGGGTCTTTTGGAATTGAAATCGACCCTGTTCGCGTGACCCCATTCCAATATTCTCGTGAGGTCACCTGTTAGCGAATTATTCATATTCTGCCGCGTCGCCGCGATCGTAGTTGATGTCGGCCTACGATCGAATGAATATGAATGGCAGATGCTGCTGTCATCTGCGAAAGAGTGGATAGGGTTTGAAGTATGACATAGGAGGTCATTAAGAAAAATAAGAAATAGGGTAGGAGGAAGAATATAGCCTTGTGGTACCCCTGAATTGATCTTGAACTCGTTTGATGAGATCCCGTCTATAACAACTCTTATAGCGCGATCCCTGAGAAAGCTCGATATAAATCGAGAGAAGATATCACCGACACCAAAAGCAATAAGTTTGGACAAGAGTGCTCCATGCCACACTCTGTCGAATGCTTTTGAAATATCTAGAGCCACTACCTTACTTTCGCCAAAATGGTGGATGGATCGACACCATTTTTCCGACAGGAAGGCTAATAAATCACCCGTGGAACGTCCTCCACGGAAGCCATATTGTCGGTCGCTGAGTAAGCTATTGGACTCCAGATATTTCATAAGATGGAAATTTAGCATACTCTCCATTACTTTAGAAATGGTAGAGCATATTGCGATTGGGCGATAATTTTCAGGGTTGCTTGCCTCTCCCTTCTTGGGGATCGGCGTAACATTTGCAACTTTCCAGCACGACGGAAATTCACCTGCATGATAGAGGGTGCTGAAAAGGATTGCCAGAGGACGCGATAACGTCGAAGAGCACTGCTTCAAGACCAGTGCCGGAATTCCATCCGGGCCAGGAGACTTATTTATGTTGAGGTCCGATAAAACCCTTTTAACTGCACGAGCCCGAAAGTATATCTTTGGCATAGTTACGGATACACGCTCGGATGCGGGCAGTGGTTGATTGCTTTCCGGCAGGTGAGAATTACCTGCAAACATTTCAGCTAGGAGGTTAGCTTTATCAACCGGGTCTGTGAATATTTGATCAGCCTTTAAAAGAGACGGGATAGAAGAACTAGCATTTCCCTTAACTCTTTTAACGAATGACCAGAAGCTTTTACTTCCCCGTGGGGCAGTAAGAACTTTAGCGCGAAGACTCTGCTCGTACAAAGCTTTTGCACGTCTTAGCACTTTGGCACACGAAGTTCTCGCCCTTTTGCGCATCATATCAGTATCTGCGTTTTTATTATTCCGCCAGACACTAAATGCTTCCTCTCTGGATCTGACTGCAAGTCTGCACGTCTGATTAAACAAAGACTTTGGTCTAGGCCTAATCGAAATTTGCTTTGATGGTATGAACGTTTTCATACCAAGCATTATTATATTTTGGAACATTTTAGCCATGGCATTGACATCATTGTCGAGGAAGCACAGCCTCCAATTGAAATGCCGAAAGAAATCGTTGAGCTCAGCCCAACGTGCCTTTTCGTAAATATATTTCAAACGTTTCATAGCTGGCGGTGAAACGCCTCGAAGTTCCGCAAACGAAAAGGAGGCAGAAATGGTGCAATGATCCGAATTACCGAGAGGTGCGCTAATATTCATTTCATACTTTTCAGGGTGTGAAGTGAGAAAAAGGTCGAGGGTGTTGTGTTGGTGCCCGTCAACACATGAAATATGTGTTGGTTCATTCACTAATTGCGCAAGGTGATTGTGCGCTGCGAATAGCTCAGCATATTGGCCTTCTGGAGTTGTATTGCTCGAATGGCGGAGCCACGATAAATTATGGACATTGAAATCACCAGCAATAACGATTTCACTGTTCGGGTAATTTTCGAGGATCCCCGATATATTGTCGGAAAGGGCATCGAAGTTCAGTATAGTCTTCTCCCTTTCCGTGTGTGGGCTTCTGTAAAGAAACCCGAAATGCAGAAGATGTGCCCTGACTTTGAATTTAACCCAAAGACAGCTAAATTCGGGATCATGCGTGTCTAAAGATTGCTGGCACTGGTACACAACTTCATTGCGTATATAAATTGCAAGGCCCCTGTGAAGATAGAAAAGAGATAGGAGGCGATACCCAGGTATGTGAAAATCCTGTGGGTCAGCATCCTCAGACACCTGGGTTTCACTTAAGGCGAAAACATCCGGCCGATGGAGACAAACGTGAACATAGACAGAGAAGAAATTTGCCCTTAGACCACGTATGTTGCAGAAGTCAATTCTAAATCGGCCTGTCATGATTAACGCGAGAAAACCTAAATGAAATGTCTATCTTTTGTATTGAAGTTGCCACTAAGCTAATCGCTGCTTGAACGACTGCCGGTGATCAGTGTTACTCCTTCATCACCAAACAGTCTAGCAGTAACCAACACAATGGCACCAACAATGCAAAAGATTTAGTCGGGTATTGTAAAGGGAATTAGCACAATGACGCGAAAAAAGGCCATGAAAGACCTCATCCGGTCACCGTGACCCGAAGTGACAGCACTGGTTGGTAGTGTCAGCACTGATGTATTTTAAATGTCGTTCCGTCACTGGTAACGGGGCTTTTCCTTTTCTTATATTTGTTTTTTGTGTAAGTTGTTGTTGTTCATTCGTGTATATGTTTGGAATATTTTATTTTTGTTTTGTTTCCAGATTTTTTCACTGTTTAATTGTTATAGTTTTTTTTTATTTTATTTTCAGTTTATTGTTTTTGTTAATTTTTCGTGTAAGTGAATTTTTTCAGTTGTTTATGTTTATTGTGTTTTTCTATTTGTCACTATCTTGTTTATTAATTTTTTGGCACTTGTCTGTTTTATTTTTAATGTGAATAAATTTTATTTATTTGGACCAAAAGAAGACGCGTGTCTACCAGACGAACGACTAAACACTACTCATTTATCAATATTGTTTTGCTAAGCCCATTTAATTAAAAATTCGGAGTGTTTACAGACATCTTCATCTTTTATTTTGGCGTTTCAGTTTTATCAATAATAATATCAAACAAAAACATTAGAAGAAGAAAACTCACGTTAAACTGAGTGCAAAAACCATATTTTCTTCGTTATACGTATAAGGTACCCAGTAGAAAAAAAATTGGATGTTCGTTGATTGCAATGTTCATAAAATCAAGTGTGCGTTAAATCGGAAAACTACTGTACATATTTTTGAGAAAATCTGAATCCGAATATATCGCGGAAAAAATAATGAATCACGTCTAACTTATAATCACATATCTTGAGTAAGTAGATAGATAATGGAGTACGATGACATCTGCCACCACGCTGCGGCAGACGACAAACAGAGAAGATTGCAGGTTGGAGAGAAAGAGAAAATGTCGCAATGAGAAAGATAGAATGTTGTATGTACTTTTTTAATTTTTTAAGAAATTCATATTTGTGTATGCGGCATAGAGTTGTGTAGCTCATGCACGACCTCATTCAGTGAGCAATTCACACAGGAGGAGGAAGTGAGTCAGTTATTACAATGAGCTCTTTTATTTCCGCAGTTCATATTTTTTTCTTTTCATGCAAAGTTCTTTTATTTAAATATAATATGTGCTCCTGTTTCTTTTTTGTTCACTCTCTCTTTTTGGTAAAAGAAAAAATGCCTGATGATACTTCCATCATTATATTCAAACTATCAAACACAATATACATATTTATGTATATACTCGTATAATAAAACCCACATTTCCTGACTTGTAGTTTATAAATTTTTTTTTAACTTTTTGTTGTTATAGGAAGTAACTAATTTTACCCCAATTATCGAAAATCGACTTTTCTTTACATTTCGACGTTTTGAGCTCCTGAGAGTCGATTCTGACTATTTTCGCGATGATGTATGTGTGTGTATGTGTATAAATATCTCACAACTTAAGAACGCGGCAACGGATCGAAACGAACTGTATCGCATTCGAAAGATATTGAGCTCTGTTCGATGTCGTGAGATATAAATATATTTTATATATGTATATATAAAATTTCAAATACTAAGCCGAACAAATCGGGTGATTCGTTCGTAGATAAAAATTTAAAAAAAAATTTTATCTTATAATTTAAGAACGGGTCAACAGAACGGAACCAAATTTGTCGCGTTCACAAGATATTGAGTTCAATTAGATGTCGAGAGATAATGAACCGCTCCTGTGTAGAAGATTTCGAAACATTTCGCTAAAAATAATTTGGAAAAATGTTTTTCATATTAATTTAAAAAAAATTTCGAAAAAATTTCTGTTTGTAATAACTCCACAAGTTTTCGAAACCGCTCAAAGTAGGGAAATTTTACAAGATATAAAATATATATGTAGTTTATACATTTTTTTTGTGTGTTGTGCTTATGGATATGTACTTGAACCCATGAATCTATGTGTTTTGCTTTAAATAAAATAGTATTTAACTACATACATACATAGAATTACTTATTGAACCAGTCGTCAATGTTCCTACTCTTCTTAGGAGGGATACTAGAACTCCATAATCATAACAGCATTTCTTGCTAAGTTTTAGGACATACCTGCAATTGTAAATTACATATTATAAGTAAATACTAGGTTAGGTTAGAAGGTACCTTCCACCTGGACCGTTCCGACACATGCCTCTCGTAGTATTTAATTATGTCCTCGTACTTGGTTCTGTTCACAGCATCGAGTTCATGCACAGTTCGTGCTTGTTCGCTGCAATCTTTGCCAGCATGATCTGCGCCTTCAACAGTGATCCTGAAGACCTCCTCTTCCTTTTCTTGGCCGCTCGGATAAATTCTGAAAGGGTTGTGCATTTCCCGGCAGAGCTGGCATGCGGGGAGAAGGGACTAATAATACCGGCCATACCCGGGCACCTGGAGGGGGCCGTTAGTGATTGACAAATTATACTAACCCCAATAATTCAGCTTTTGGCACGGGTACCTCAACACCTTGGCTACGATAATCTTCACATTGGAACCAGATACCATGAAGCCACGCACACACAGGTAGTATCTTTATAGCACCTAGATCCAGCAATCTTCCAGTAGACCATGTTCTCTTTTAGATAAGTTCACGATTCCGGTTTTACTTCACAATTTATTATGGCCTCTGCCGGTGCACATTAGGCCATACAGAAATTTTAGCTTATCAATGCTTCGTTGTGTGATAAATGTATTATTCTGAAAGGAACTGCTCCGCGACTGCAAGTTTTGATCAGAAATTTCGCTGTTAAGAGTTCCTGTTTAATATCTATTGGTTCTAATACCCACAGACGGTGGTCCTCACAATCTGTCTTCATAAGTGCCCATACCAATCATTCAGTCTGTGGTGGCAGCTTATATTTCCCGACTTAACTTAGTTGTCGTATCTAACATCGAGGGGTACTTCTGAATTGCGCCAATTCATTACCTGTTACCCCATGTGTAAACTAATTCTATAACAATGACACCATTGACAGTGGGAGTGTTCCCAGGAGCTGCGCGCAATCTTATATTATGCAACGGTTGGCACTTATCGCTCACTATATCGGGCCTGATAATGGACTGAGACGCTTTAATGTCTATAGTAAAGATTTGTTTACCGCTTTTGATGTATCACTATCAGATTGTAGTTCTTATACTGTATCACTGATATGGAGATGGTGGGCATTCGTCTGTGGTAGCTTAGTGCTAGCTCGTTTTAGCGGGGTCTCCTGAGATGTTTCTTGGTTTACACTCTTACCGCTTATTGGTGGTGACATGGATCTTGTTCTTTTTCTGGCCGCCTTGCAGTTTCATTCATAATGCTCACATTTGCGGCAATGAAAATACTTAACGATGGTTTTATTCTCTTTTTCGGCAAGCGATTGCATCCTTGACTAAATTTGCCTAGTTTTTATTTTTAAATGTTAAACCCCAAAAGTTTTTTTTATAATGTGCCTGCACATGATGTACATATTTCACATAAAAAGTACGGTTTCATTACAACTATGCAAAATAACTTGTAGTTAAATTCTATACGTTTCTAACATAAATGGCTGCAAACAACTTTTAACTAAGCTTTAAATATTACATAAATTAATATGTACATTGATGTTACTACAATTAAAAATTTTAAATACTTTATTTTATTATTACTACTTGTTTCTTTAGGCGTTTGTTGTTTTGTAAATAAATATATTGAATAACAAATATAAGCCTGTTTTAAAAAGAAAATATTATTATTTTTGTACAAGACTTTTCGTGCACAGCACAGTAGCAGATGTCGTGGCACAATTTTTCAATTGTAAGCAAATAAAATATATTAATTTTTTTAATATCCATTATTAAAGTACGATACACTCGTTACGACCGTTGGCTTAATTGAACGATTCACCCAATTGAAATATATGAAACGATCATTATACCTTCAGCTCAGTAATGAGTGATTTTACGGCATTCGCATAATAATAAATAAATAAATAATAATTTAATTTTATGTTGCTTCTCCCCATGCAAGTAGACAACTTGGATCAAAAATGTACATATAAATAAATATATCACTCAAAACTATGAATTGTGAAAGCATACTTCAAATCATGTTACAAAATCAACCAAATTATTTACATATTTTAGACAAATTTGTTTCAATACCGATTAATATTCAACTGGGAAGACTGCGAATATTCGTCACCAAAAGAAATTTGTGAATATGACAATATGCACAATTATGGCATCGGCAAAATTCGTCATATGCGGCGAGCTCTGCAATAGATTTTTTCATCAGCAAACGATGAAGAAATTGGTGCACAGTACTACTTATATTTTCAATTTATAAGCATTTTAGTAAATAGTTCTATACTTTTAAATATAAAAACTATTTTATTCATATTATAACATATGATATAAACATTTTTTAAATTATGTAATTTAGTTTTAAATATTTTTTTTTGTTAACGTTTGTGCTTTTCTCATTCATGGTGTTTTGTTATGGGAGATTGCTCTGTAATTCGAATCGAACGAAAATGTTATGATATACCAAAGTAAATAACTTAGCAATTCGAATAATTTTCTTTTCGTCTCGAATTACAGCCTAGCCCTAGGTTACACGAACAACAGCTACATACATGCAACAGAAATTTCTATATATGTAAATTAATGCAGCTATTTTCCTCGTGATAATTGCGTTGAAGTCGACACATTTACCGAACGAATTTTCTGACACTATTTCGTTGTCTTGGACGAAATTTGTCGTATGTCCCAGTTGTGTTCCTAGCATATTGCAAAGCAAATGGCGACTCGGCTGGCAGAAGACCTGCAGGTAAGAGCTAGTTTGGTTTTTGTATTATTTCCCAAAAAAAATAATTCTTACATTTAGCATCAATTGTCTATGGTTTTTTAAACTGCCTTGGCGAGGAGTTTTATAATTCCTTAATATTGTTTTTAATCGTTGTTTCATTGTTACATGTGGTGCCTAACATAACAAAAATCGTTTTGAAGAGGAATTGTATCTTTTTATTAAATACGAACACCGAATAGTCCCTCCAAAGGAAATTGCTTTGGCAAGAAATTGTAAAATTCCCAATTGCTGTGAAAACACTCATCTGTCATTGGCTAATGATCGTTGCAGTATCGCAATTTCGTTCGTTTCATTTGTTTCGCTCTAACAAATTTAAGCCGAGATAAGCAGTATTGCCAATTTTATCTTTTAAAATATTAATTTCAACTAAAAATCTTTTTTACTTATCAAATACATACATATGTATGCAGTGCCTTATTTCGAAACTCAGTTTATTAAATTAATTAAAATTTTTCAATTTTAAAGGGGCAGTCATAATTACATGTGATAGTTACTAAGAAACAAACTCAATCAAAGAAAACAATTTAAATCACATTGACAAACACTAGCAGAACTGATCAACGTGCTGTTTTTGAAGGCTGCTACACCTTTATTTTCAGCATTCTCTGTGTTTAGTTCAGTGTGTGTGGTTATCCGTAGATGTAAATTATAACCTTTATATATTTATTATTTCTTTATTAATAGAATACGAGAAATTATTCCCCGTGGTTTTTCTTTCCTAATGATGCTCTAAATTTACCATCTAAACATATAATTGTCCTTGGCATTTCTTGATTTTATTTTCATTATTAACTGTGCACCCAAGAATGATTAAATAAAGATTACGCCAACAAGCTAAAATAAAAATACTTTTCTGCGCATGATGGAACTCTGACGTTACTCAACATGTATTCTGATTGGCTAATAAAACTCAGCTGAAGAACTATTATGTTATTGTAAAAACAGGACAGTGGGGCAAATTCATTTTGATAATAAACAATTTTAAAGAACTATTTTATTTTCCATTTATTTTTATTTAAATATTTTATACATATAAATAGTGAACCCAAGTGTTAATTATTTCCCTTTTTCCCCATTCCAAAATTTGTTGTTGTTATTTTACTTAAAAATAAAAATCTTTAAAGAATATTTATAGAATTTTTAGTTTGTTATTTTACTATACTTTCTCTTTCTCTTATACGTGCTTTCAACAATTTCAGAATTTAGTTTTCTAATTCTAAAATACATTCTACATCTAAAAAAAAGTTTTTTTACGTCATCACTGGCTTCAATTTCTTTTGCTTCCAACAAATGCTTTTGTAAATATCCACTTGCGAGTAATAATTTGTCGCCATTCAATTTGGAAAAAATTGAGTCACACAGTATTAGCGTGTTCATTAACGAAGTTTATGGCTTACTAAGTCCACCTTCACTTAAGTGATTAACCCATGAATAATTGCGTTCGGTTGAAGAATTACTCACAAGATCAGGATTTTCATTCTTCAGTTTGTGGCAAATATATCCGGCCAAGTTCTCTAAACCATCATATTCCATATTTTCTATTTCGCTTTGGTTAGTTTCTGTAGCCAAAACATCTGCCTGAATGTTACGGTTAACACTCTTAAGTATAGTACCTGAAGAAATCACAAAGTTTATAAAACTTTGTGTTATTTAAAATTTAAGCTTTCAACTTACCCGTTAAAGAATTATCTACATCTAAATCGGGTGTATTGTCAACTTCTACATTTGCATTACTACCCAAAATGCCTTCGTTAGACCCGATTAAATATGATCGAAGTCTATATTTGAATTCTTCTCGATCAGGGTGATCGTGAAGTCCGCCTTTCGACCTAATTATTCCAAAAAAATTTTCCAGCACATCTTGATTAAACCGATACGTTAGCAAATACTCAATATTATATCGACTTTTAAGTTCAATATATAGCATTTGTAACGCTTTATTAGATTGAATGATACCTGTAGAATACATTTATGTCAAAAGAAATAAATCTGTGTCACAAATTTTTAGAGTACAATATACTTTTCAACCTTTTTGGAAAGGTAGCATAGACTTTTTGCCAATCACACGGATCTCTGACATCATTTGCGACATATTATTTAGAATGATATTTTGTTTTTCAAGTGCTAAACCATATGCGTGTAATCGGTCTCTGGTAACCTGTCTCGGTACTCTCGAATTCATAACATCGAACCAGTCATTTACCTAGTTAAGTGAAATTTCTTAAGTAGTTTAGGTATGTTCTAGAAAAATTATATTTTGTAAGTAATTACGAGTTTAAAAAGTTGACTGCACTCGCTCCAATTTTCGTTGCTCAAATATCCCAAACTGGCGGCTCGTGTTATAGATTGCGAAATTGTATGTGAAAAAAGTTTCGTGGCCAGTTTAACCTTTTGCTTTTAGGTCCGACCACACATAAATTGTGTGGTGATATTTTATGCGTGATCTGCAAGTCATTTGATTGGAGGGATAGGAGACTTAAAATTATATCCTTTTTGACTTCTTTTTCGTTAATGATAAACCCACCATCAATGAAATGATTTCTCAAAAGTTTTATCAAATGAGGAACATCATTAAAAACAAAAATTTTGATTTCATCGAACAAAAACCTACATATATACATATGTTACGTATAATCATACAAAAAAAAAATTTGAAAAAATTATTGAGGCATATTTACATAAAACATACCATGGTTTTTCGTAATCAACTTCAAGTTCACTGAACAGTTTTCTGTTACCTCCACCTAAGTCACAAACAATGGCCACAATTGTAAAGCCACTCTGCTTCATAGTATTCAATATATTGAATAAAATACTTTTTGACATTTGGGTATCATAGTCATAATATATGGGGTGCTTCCAATTTGAAATTAAACCTTCCAGCGAATTAACAAAGGTTCTAAAAATTCTTGATTTTGATACAAATAACTTACCTCTTAGCAAGGCCACTTGGATATAATTAGCTGGTTCTAGCACTAAATCTGCTGACTTGTCATAGCAATACTTTTTTTTTGCCTTCATCTCATCAAAACTCAACACACATACTTTTTCAGTTTCTGACATTTGGTTGGCCGCAGATAGTAGTTTCACAACAGGCTCCAAAATACCTTTCGACATGTCCAATTCTTCCGACCATCTTTGCAACGTTCTCACCGATGGAAGTGGGAAATGTTTCTTCTTTAAAAATTTGTAAGCTCTGGCACTCGCTGAGTATAGGGTGATAGATTGAGCAATGTCTGTTTCGGTAAAATTTTGTCTTTTATCACCGCTTTTTAGTTTTTTTATTTGACCCTCAGTAAACAAACGCCTCAGTGCCTTCTCGAGATTTGAGTTTGCAAAGCTTAGTTTTTGAATACGACAAGATAAATTTTTTATTGTCACATCACATTGACTTTTTGCCATTTTCAGCGAACAATTCTCCTTAAGAAGTGATTCTCTAGAAACGATTTAAATAATTATTTGTTGTTTTTTTAAATACTAACATACATTTTCAATTACACTAAAACTTTGGAGGCCATCTTCTTCAGTGTCAGTCGGCAATTCGGCATTTACACATTTTACTTTTAAACTTTTTTGAGTATTTATTTGTTTTTTTGTTTCATCTTCTTCAGTGCCATAAGCAGTTTTCTTTTCACTATCAATAATAGTATTTTCTAAGGACGGAACTGCATTGGGTTTTAATTTCTTAGTACTTCGTTTACTAAATCCTATAACGACTTATTAACGGACTTTAAGAATTGATTATGTGGTAACTTACCCATTTCATATATTAAATTTCTTTCAAAATCCTCTTGCTTAAAATGTAAAGCACAAATTTTTTCTTTTTCAGCATTTACAGGCTTTACACGCTTGCAAAATTTCACCCATAACTTCCTTTGAGCTTCATCTCTTGGAAAACTATATAATGACACAGCTTTATGAAAACAAAAAAATTTTGATAGCAATATTACATTGTAACACAATTAATTTCTCACTTGTTTTTTTGCTGTTACTTTGTTTGCAATTGCCCACTGCGCATTTCATGCTTGCTCTTTTTGTTCACTTTTCACTTCTATTTGTGTTTTTTGTTTACAGCTTATGAGCTTTATAAAGCAAGTTTTTTACACTTATTTATTATTTAATAATTATTTAAATATATTTATTATAAAATATAGCACAATTTATTATAAAATTCAACACAAAACTTTAACTTTGATAAAATCGATTTCATTTGCTTGTTTGAGATCTCTCTGAGTAAATTGTGTGAAGAGTTGCCAAATGTAGTATAAAATATAAATTTTGTACGAGAAAGTATTAGTTTTGCATATAATAAACATTTGGCAATCTCTTCGAGGGGATGCAAACGTCATCAAACGGTAAATCATGCGCAAGGCGTAATCTTTATTTAATCATTCTTGTGTGCACCCATGTTTTGTTTTGTTTTTTTTTTGTTCTACTTGAGCAAATTTTTGTGGCTTGAAACTCTTAAGTATTTTGTATAATGAATTATATTGCTATGAGCCTATAGCCGTTAAGCCGGCCAGCCGGCATACAGAGAAGCTTTCGTTACCGAAGACGGTGTTTGTTATACCATACAGGAGAAAATCCTTGCGCCTGGCAAAAAGCCGGTCGTGCAGGGAAGCATTCGTTAGCGAAGATTGTATTTGTTACATTATTATATTTTTTGTTGAATGCACTTTAAACTTACATAATGCACTTTGGTAAGATTTCAATTTAAAATTATGTAAAAGCTATATTGGCACTTCAAGCGTTGAGAATTTTCAAATAAATTTTAGGTTTATAGCAAAATATTTTTAAAACCTTTCAAATGTTACCAATATTGGTAATTTGCGTTCCAAAATGTAGTAGTAATTCCCATTTCTATATGTGACGCGCAAAATAGAAAGGGACCTAAGGGTAAAAACCGGTTTTGTTCAGGAGAGCCATTTTAAAGATTTAAATACGTGTATCTTTGGTGTACCATAACTTTCATAAAACGCGCATATCTCTGGGAGGGAACACTTTTGGGGCATGGGATCGGTCTCATTCGATGCTCAGATGTTGTCCACATCAAAAAAAAAAAAAGTGAAAATTGCTTTTTTTTACCCTTAGGTCCCTTTCTCTATGCGCTGTCACATATGAAAACTTCGTAAGTCCATAACTAGAAAATAAGGCATAGCTGGGACATTTTTCACTTCTTTTTTGTCTTACTTTCCAGTTTTCTATTGCCGCATCTCTTTTTTTCAATTCGGGAAAGCGTCCATAAACTAGATTTGTTCCCAAATTTCTAACATATTATCCACTATACACTGACAAATTACCATTAACATATTTTATTATCTTTTTTCGATCCAAAACGATTTTATAAACTATGAATGAACAAAAAACATATATGTATGTATGTATGTATATATTTTACGGAGCATTATTTGTAAACAATTTCTTTAATAAACCACAAGTTTCCGCTATAATGTTCATTCTGATTCTTTATTCTCTATAGTTTTCTTTAGAAAAGAATCTTTGTTACATGAACTGCATTAACTTAGCTTAATATTGGTAAAAAAAGAAAGCATCATAAGTAAAAATTAGAAGCATTACATATTTTACACTTTCCATTTTCACCAAGATCAAAAAACATTAAATTAATACAAAATTAACAAAAAAATGTTGCTTGCTGGACAACTTTTTTTAGATGTGTTTTATCGTCATTATACATATTAACATTTTTCTTTGTTCACATTTAAATTTTCGTTTGTTTGGATTTGAGAGCTGTGCCTGGTAACTTGTGAGAAGTTTTTGCATCGAAAAAAATAAATTAATTATAATTCGGAGAAGCAAATGGTAGTCACAAAATATGACTCTGTGAAAAACCCGTCATAATTTAGTGTGCTATTTAAAAAAAATTCGTTTAGTTAATATGAAAAAATCATTTAATATTTTAATCAATTTTTTTAATTAATATTTGATATCATAAAGCTAAAACCAAGTAGAAAGACTGAAATAGTTCTACCTTTAATATAGAAAAGAAGAAATTTCCCGTAAATCTTGTAATAAGTTAATTTTCAATTAAAATTATACAATGATATTTTGACACACAAAATTGTTGAAATAAATATAATTGAAAACAGCTGTTGCCAGTGATAGAGCTGAAGATTTATTTTGACGGCAGCTAGTAGCTCAACGTTAAGTGGCTGCCAGCCATATAAATTACTTACTTACTTTTATGTTATAAAAATTTATATTAATGTAAAGGTATAAAAGTATGAAATATTTTAAAAAATTTTTTTTTATTTTTATATCATTTACAAGAAGAAGCGACTTCTAAATATAATCGCCGGTTCGACTAACAAGGTTCAGCGAATAACTCAGATTTCTTCTGTTTTTTTATGACAAAGCAATAAATATACATAGCTCAAAAACTTTATTATTTTAAGACGCACAGCAACAATTAACTAAAACTATTTTAAAATATTAAGACATTATGTCACACCTTGTGAATACCCCAAATGATTATCCTTTGTTGCACAGGGAAATTCATATAAAAACTAAAATAAAGTTAAAAAAAACCTGAAAACTTAAGCTTTTTTTCTAACTCATCGTGTGTGTCGCAGAATAAGCCAATTCCATGGCACCTTGTAGGCAAATTCGATGAAGGGAATGTTTTTTGGTTGGCATAATTTTTCAACCAACTAGAACTCCCTATTAACAGCACAAAACTAATACATATACACATACGAAATATGAAATGAATAAATAAAATACCAACATACATAAAGCTATTTATTCGTATACATTTCATGCCAGATGAATTAGTCTCGTGTGTTTTGGAAAGAACAAAATTTGTACGGCTTAAAAAGTGTTCTCGGCTGAATTGGCTCAATGACAATAATTTTTACGATAGGAAATTTTTTCACATACAATAACCAGGCACTGGTTCCGATGAACATGTATTAAAAATTAGAGAAGACAGCAATTTTTTGGGGTGTGTATCGAGGTAAAATCAGTACCGCATGTATACGTTACATATATTTACTTGTCAGAGTTTATTATAAACTTTATTAGTAAGCGAGTGTATGTGTTTTTTAACCTATAGGAAACCTGGAACCCAGTATATCCAAGTCAACATTTTCTTCGATTAGTTTTGATGACTTTTTAATGGCATTGTCATGACTTGACAGTCATTGTCTAAACTTTTTTGTCTTTAATTAGGAGAGAAGACGACGTATCTTTTTCTTTACATATGCAAAACGATTTTATCAGCACAGTTTTATTACCGTCATTTCCTGTAGGATATCTCTAGGAAAACACAAATAGAATGCGTGTATTTTTTGTGTTGTAGTTTTATTCTAGAGAACTGGTCTACTGGTGTTTAGTAGGAATAAGATAAGCTTTTCATTAAATCAAGGTAGCGCCAATCGCGGCGGTGCCATGTAAATGGAGCCATTAGGATCCGTTTGAATTCTATACGTTATTACAGATTCATATTTTCACATATAGTAGTTTATGTAATGTGAAAAGCACGCTGAAATAAAACTATAATAATATTTACGAAATGAATTTGGAAACGTTCTATGCCCTCTTCTGTTATTAGTTTATTCAAAATAAAATTGCAATCCTACATAAATATGTGGAAATCATAATGAAGTTGCAAGATCAGACAACCGTACGACTTTTTAAACAATGCCGAAAAGTAGAAACAGAAAGGAAAACAACCCTTAATTTTGCTTTTATTATGATTATTATTATTATTATTATTATTATTATTATTATTATTATTATTATTATTATTATTATTATTATTATTATTATTATTATTATTATTATTATTATTATTATTATTATTATTATTATTATTATTATTATTATTATTATTATTATTATTATTATTATTATTATTATTATTATTATTATTATTATTATTATTAATGTTATTATTATTATTAAGATTACTATTATTGTCATTCGCATTATTATGAATATTGTTCTAATCAGCCGTGTTTTGTATAAATAAACTAACACCCAATATGGACGATGAATTTTAAGTCAAGTCTTTTTTCCATTATCATTTAAAGTTGCCTCCAAAGAGTTTTTAACGTATAAATGGTAAATATTTTTTTTGTGTTTTTTATAACATAAATCCGACAAGTTTAGACAGGCGAACATTTCGAAGAAAAACATCCGGAATTCTCTTTTGTTTTTTCATTCTCGTTCACACAGATCAAAATGTTGCCGGCGATATTCCATTAATATTGTTATTATTTTGCTTTTTTGTAAGCAAAGAGAATGTGAACAAAAAGTATCGCCGAATACCGAACACAAAAACAATGCTCTCGTCACCACCCGTAATATACAACCAAACTAAATGTTTCCCTTCCAAATGTTTGCCCATCTAATCGCAGACTAATGCGTTAAACAATTCAAATGCTCATTCAAATGTTCTTTATTATTTTTATTTTTTATATTAATAAGCACTTGCAAAATATAAAAAATAGACAAATATAAAAATAGATAACCCGTTCGCATCAAAAAAATATTTACATATTTCAAAGTCAAGTAAAAAAACATCGTCTGAATTGGCAGTAACGTACATAATAGCAGTCAATTTTACCAACCTTTGTTATCTGTTCTCCTTGGTAAAGGATTTGAATGTAAAGAAACCAACAATGACGTACTTTTTTATTCTATTAGATTAAAAATATTTCGTTGTTGTTAAACACGTGTGCATTTTAGATCCGTATGTGAAGGTGTGGCTGCAATTTGGCGATAAACGTGTTGAAAAGCGAAAAACGCCGATTTTTAATTGCACTCTGAATCCAGTATTTAACGAATCCTTTTGTTTTAACGTTCCGTGGGAGAAGATACGAGAATGTTCATTAGATGTAATGGTAATGGATTTTGATAATATTGGACGAAATGAGTTGATTGGAAGAATTTTATTAGCTGGTGAGTAAAAATTAACGTAAACACTGAATTAAATCCAAATGGAAAAATTGCAAATAGAATGTTTGTGTGTGTGTGTTTAAAGGAATACATACTATCATAAATTTGACAGCGAATAATTTAAATTTGAATAGAAATTCGCATAAAAAATTGCAAAAATTCTAAACTTTTTCCTGAATAATAGTTTATTATTTCTGTGTGATTTTTACAAATATACGAGTACTAAGGAAGTTATGAAGTAAATTGTTTGTATTTTTTTTCCACTTGTGTCAAGGCACAGGGCTATGGAAGCAGGTAATTTTTACTTTGAGAAGGATTTGAAACATTTCAAATGCATTTAAATACTCTTCACGACAAAGTTTTAATGCGAAAGTAATATAAACAAATTACGATATTACTCTCATAAAGTAAACAATAAAAAAACTCTTTACTTGCATTATTTTGCATATAATTTTTTTTTTTTTAGATATGTATGTATAAAATTTGGTAAATTGCACTCCATTGATAAATACAAAAGTAATTGTACTAAATGGAAAAATAAGGTGCTAGTTTATCAGTTGGAGGTTCTATGTTCGTTTCCTAGCAGAGGGTGTGGTCTGTATCACTACACCACGTAAAAGACCTTAATAAAATTGGACATAAGTGGGCTAGGAAACTTCTTTACCTTTACATCTAGCAACCTGTCGACTTAACGTAATCTAAATGGAACAATAACAATTGACGATGGTAACATATAACGTCGATTTTCAAGGACTGCTAACTTATATAATTAAATTCCATTTGTGAGCAAAAATACAATTGTTCTTATTAGTCACATATATGTACATTGCGCAAAGAAAAATTAAAAGATTGTAAGACCATTGTTTTCATTTTTAAATCTGACAAAATAATCCAGTTAAAAAAATTGATTTCAAAGAAGTAAATGGACTTCTTGTCATTGCCGAAAGTTATACTTTCTGATCCCGATTCATTGATTCTTATTCGTAAGTAATGCACTTGATGTTAAGTAAATTTACTTTTTTAATCAGAGCAATGGAACCAATTTTTTAATACTCTTAAGAAGGTATCAAAAGTGCTTAACGCTTTGCTTTAATCTTATTAATAAAAAACAGTTTATACATACATATGATAAGTCGCAATTATACAAAAAGTCCAATTTAATTAATTTTGTCGAACTTCATTTGTTTTACGATTTTTTTTGTTGGCTTGGTGATGAAGCTTCACTATGTTACAACTCAAAAGTGGTTACTAAGGATTGGCTTCAAATATTAATCACTGGGAAGTTTTATTTAGATGAGTACGTGTGTACATATGTGTGTAAACTTTCTATTTGACATTCTCACATCGATAACTTGTAAAAAAAAATTATAATATAATTCGGTGGTTTTCATGAATAATAACGTACATATGTATGCATGAAAATCTAGTTTGTCAGGAGAGGCAAAATACGTTTTATTTAAAACTGCTGTCTCTGTATGGAAATTGTTGAACTTTTGTTTTCACATAACATTCTAGAAAATTTTAACACAGTAATTTTTTAAGAATAACATTTTAAGGCCCTTTCACACTATAACACAAGTCTTACGACTATCATAATACTTTGTGAGAGAGAAATCTAATGATATTTGTTGCGACTGCCAAAAAATCTAAAGTAATATTATATTTTGCTTTAACACTATCAAACTTGAAATAAAATGAAAAGTATAAATAGTAAACAGGTTTAGACGAAAATTACTTTTTTGTTGTTTCTTATTTTTTTTGGTTGCTCACACAAAAACACTTCCCTGATAAGATGAAAAGTATTAGCTTTTTGAAAATTTTTAAAAAATCGTGATAGCCATACGACTGTCAAATTCCCATCTGTATTTTGGTCGGATTCATAACATATTGTTTTTACACTATTACACTTTCGCATTTGATTTAAGTTTTTGACATGTCGTATTACACACTATTACAAAGTAAAAGGGACTTTAGCGAAGAATTCAAATGACACATTATTTTCAATATTGAAAATTTATTCTGTTAAACCACTTAGTCCACATATGTGATTTCACTTGAACAAACATAATTAATATCCAACTAAATAACTAAGGAAGCAAAAATTATTAACTTTGCATATGAATGCCACTGTTAAATATTTCACAGCTTAGTTTCCAAGCTCGTACTCATCCTTGAATTCGAAAAACCATCGGAGAATATTTAGCAGGAAACGGGAGGTAAATGACGTTGACTCACTGATATGGTGGAAAATAAATTAGGAAAAATACGACCTATAGCAAAACAATATTTAGTAAACAACTAAAGAGCGTTCCAAACAAGCTGATGTTTAGTGTTGCAGTGCTTATTTATCCCTTTAACCAACACGAATTTGAAGTTAAGGGGAACAAAACACTAAAACTGCTGTAATATTTAAAATTATTTTTTTAAGTAAATGCGGAAAAAGATCTTAAACGCAACAAAATAGAGTATACTTGTATATCAATATGGTACATATTTAAATCAGAATGTAAATCATTTTCTTGCATTTGAAAAAAATAAATGAATCTTGCATTTTGTCTATCAGTATTTTGTGCAATTTGCGTGATTTTATTGTTCCCATTCAAGATATTAAATTTTGAAATAGTTTGTGCAATGCATTTTTAAGTTTCGTTATTTTTTGTACTAATTTTATATACACATTTATAAGAGAATGTAAATTCTTCCATTTGTTATTATTTTTAACTAATTTTACATATACATATTGTATATGTTGTTAGTGTCATCTTTTTTCTTTTCCAAAATCTGGTCGCTTTATTATATGGTTAGGTACCGCATCTTAATAGCCTTGAAGGATTCAAAATGTCTATTTCTAAAGTTCAACATTCCTATGCAGATACAGTAAACCCCGGTTAGTTCATCCAAATTGTAACGATTTATGAGTAATTATCCGGGAAAGTTATTAAAGCAGATATGTTAAATTACCTCATATAGGTAATAATGAGAATACGCTTAAATGTTTTTAAGAGAGCATTTATCCGAATACGAGTACATTGCAGTGTGTATGTCCATACATAATTGGTCGAAATAAAACGTATGTATTTTTTAAACTAAAATATTTTATATTAACTGAATTTATTTTGGGAATATTTATTTATACATATGATTCTAATTGTGCTCTTTCCCTTATAAACTATATGTGAAATTTATTATTACATACCCTATGATATTCTCATACAGTATGAAAAATATCATATTTTGTAATAAAATGCTTTATGATATTTTTCATACTGTATGAGAATATCATAGGGTATGTAATAATAAATTTCACATATAGTTTATAAGGGAAAGAGCACAATTAGAATCATATGTATAAAATATTTTATAGAATAACGAAAACAATTCATATCACAAAATATAAATTAGGAACTAAAGAGAAACAAAAACAAAATGGGAATATGTATGTACATATATATTATATATAGACAAATAAATTTGCTTACCCGGTTGCATAAATAGGTAGGTAGTTGTGCGCAAATAAACTATGGAATTTTAAGAGGAAATTGAATTTTGAGGTATAATATTTTTGGGTAATTCCCTGAATAGGTAATTAAAAGAAACTCAATTAAGCCTGGACTTCTGTATGAAAATAAGTGTATAACAATGGGTATTTCATATTAGGGTCTAATAGCGAAAAATTAAGCGATGGGTATTAGAGTGGGGCGATTAGTATGGAAGGAAAAATATCTTAATGGGCGCTTCGCGTTTCTGATTCTTGGGATTGTACTAAGCAAAAAAGTCCACTAGACTAGACTTTTGTCACGTTTTTTGTTTGGATATTTTGGCCTATAACAGCCAAACCATTGAGATTTTCGATCCAATACTAAGACAAAAATTGTAGCCAAGACAATAGTTAAGAACTCTCAGTACATCGCCAAAGCATTCGAACGCTCCTTCAGGCAGTTTTGGCCTTGTGAAAGTGCAAATTTTTCGTGAAAATATTGATAAATTACCATTTTCAGTTGTTCATAGCGCAAAATCATAAAAATGTTCTATTTCTTACTTTTTATTCTATTTTTTTTATTTATTCTATTTATTTTATTTCTTATTTTTTATTCTTCTATTGTTTTCAGTTCATTTGATGCATTTTTGTTAGTTTATTGTAAAAAAAAATTATATTTTTGGATAAAAAAAGTGGAAAAAGTTAGAAATAGAACATTTTTATGATTTTGCGCTATAAACAACTGAAAATGGTAATTTATCAATATTTTCACGAAAAATTTGCACTTTCACAAGGCCAAAACTGCCTGAAGGAGCGTTCCAATGCTTTTGCGATGTACTAGAGAGTTCTTAACTATTGTCTTGGCTACAATTTTTGTCTTAGTATTGGATCGAAAATCTCAATGGTTTGGCTGTTATAGGTCAAAATATCCAAAAAAACGTGACAATAGTCTGATCAAGTCAAAATGCTTCAGCTCGATTTTTACCGTAGACGTATGGTCTAGTGGACTTTTTTGCTTAGTACAATCCTAAGAATCAGAAACGCGAAGCGCTCATTAAGATTTTCAAATCGCCCCACCCTAATGGGTATACTGTATATGATTATTCATACAACATAATAAGAACAAATAAGAGTTTCATTTTAATTAAAGTTGTCAAATATATTAGCCAAACTCACAATCTAGTGCAAATTATCCTGTGTCATTGCAAGTTGTGTAGCTCTACATTAACGAAAAAAAAACACATGTGTATTTGCTAGACTGGTGTACAGAAACTATAATGAAAATCATAGTTTTTATATATTATACGTTTGCAACACTTATTCTCGAAGTGACAGCAAACAATAAAAAAGAAAAAAATAAATAAAATATGGAAAATCAAAAATAAACGTATGAAAACTGAAAATCCAAGAAAAAATGAACCGAGAATATATATTAAATATTAAATTATTAAACTATCGAAGAAGCTCCGGAAGTAAAAGTAATTCAAAGATTCTTAGCAAAAGTCAATGTTTTACACAAGTACTTCAAACGAAACTAAAAAAGCTCCACACAATTGGTGGACAATTTAAACAATTGCAATAATTTGCCACATCAAATGGACAAGATTGTGAGTTGGGCTATTTCGATTGTTTTTTTTCTTTAATTTACTACTGATGTTGTCTTTTCGTAGGAATAATCTGCAAATATGTGTTATATTAAAAGTGCAATGCGTTCTTTTCTCACAATGTCCTCTTTAAAAAGAAAAATAATGCTATGTGTTCAACACTCATTTTAATTAAAGGGGCATGAGTGCAGCACTATATTAAAAGATGTTTTTGTTATTGTCAAATATCAAACTGCCGAATGGGTAATTTTTGTTGAGAAAAATAACAACAAATATATGCAGATTTAGAAGAGACATTAATAATTAAGACTTTGTTATATGTTAGATGTTGCTCAGTGTATGTTTTAGTATGTTCTATTGGCAAATACTATCTAAAAAAAAGTTTAATTTCTGTATATTTAGTCGTCTCTTAAATATTTTGCGCTCGTTAATTTGAAAATCTCAATAATTTGACCTAGACTCCCTTGAAATATATTCAATACATTGAAAAAAATTCGTGTAATTTGGTCTCCTCGGTAATTTTTTTTGTCTTGTAGCAGCACTCAAGGGAGAATCCCTAGACATATACAGGTTGTCAGGTGGCAAATTTATATTTTTAAATACGATTATTTCAAAAAGTAATAAACGGTGCGGAGGGAAGGTGACGGCGTTGGAATTCTCGATTGTGCGGATTTGTCAGCCACGATGTCGCAGTGGTCGAGTGAGCATTGCGCGTTCGCTGTGGAGACATTTTTTAAGAGTAATGATAGTTAGGTAATTGCTCATCGACAATTTTGTTCAAAGTTCGCTATTCGGCGAATAAGTGATGGACTTAGTGAAAATTTAATTCGTTCGTAGGTGCAGTGATTCAGCGCAACTGCTTCGGCTATGAATGCCCCACGGCCTCGGCCCAGTCGATTTTCAATGACTCCCGAACACTTTAAACTGTTTGAAAGCAGATTACGTCAAAATCACGGAAAAGAGGAGTCTCACTGGGAATTCCAAAAGCGATTATTCATGAAATTTTAAAAAAAAATCTGGATGACATACTATTTAAAAAATAAAATCCGCATTTCCATTCTATCGTTCAATGCTCTTAATAAAACTTTGTGTCAATTATTACGTTTCTTATTTAAGTTTGAAAATATAAATCTGCTACCAGACACCCTTTACATATAGCACAATACTTCAGTACTGAGTATTTCAGTACTGAAAAAGTACACCTTAGCGTTTTTCGGCATTTTTAAAAAGTTTGTGGGACTATAGGGCTTCTCGTCTCCACGCGTATTTTGAATAGCTATCGATGGCATGTGCGCGATGTGTGCACGAAGAACGGTTTTCATATTATAAGCGGACAACTACATATAAAGGCGATTAAAAAGGTCATTGAATAATTTGCATATATCATCAATATAAATTATTAACATTATAAAATTTGATTCTAGGGCCTTAGTCCTACACATATTAGTTTTTTATTTCTAAATTTATATACTAATGCCTGAGAAATCAATGATCGAATATGCCCTATTTTTATTCACTCTTTGTTTACATTTTCCCTGTGCTAAGCAACAAACCAAAACATCTGGTTGGCAAAAAGTTTTTATTTCTGGTTTGATTTATACACGGCGATTATATTATTTACATTTTTAAATTTTGCCTCCTTATTTTCATTTAAAAAAAACGCTAAAGAAAATTATACTGTCAATAACTGAGCTAAAAATCGCAAACATAGTGCATAAATAGCTAAATGTCAAAATATAAAAGACTTTAAGCTCGAAACGTCAATTTTTAGTTGAAACTTTTTTTTATCGATAACACTACCAGACGATTTAACGTTTTTGCAATTATTAAGATAAGGTTGTACTCTTTGTATCTGATTTATTTTCCTATTACAATATATTTGCGCTCTTCTCCAAAATTTTAACAACGCAAAAAAAATGTAGTGTCATAAAAGCTTTACATCTTCAGTTTGGATTTAAATGCAACTGGAATGACACTTGTCGACATCATTCCCTACTTTTTAAGAGAGAACGCAAAAATTAAACAACCATTGACACTTTTATATTAAATCTAAGCATGTTAAATCGAAGCGTTTATTTCACAAACGTAAATGTTTTATATAGAGAACCTAAATGTAACAAACGATACACTCTCGAAAGTTTACGAATACAGGATCGGCTTAAAAAAAACGTTGAACATTAAAGAAGACAAGGGCTACCGTAAACTACAATAAGCAATTAAAGTATAGTCCGATTTACCTGTGATATTTTTTGTGTTTTCCTTTCGATCATTTATTTATTTATACATCCTTGTTGTGATGTTCAGTTTTATTTTAATTTTATTTAAAATATTATGTTATGTTTCTGATGTCCAGTTATAATTAAATAATAAATTTTTGTGTACAAAGTTATTGATGTAATATCAAATAGAAAGTTCACATACAGTGGCCAAAAAAACTATTCGACATAGACCGTAAACTTTATATATTTATCAAGAAAAAATATGGAATGTTGTTTTTAAGAAAATAAACTTATAAAAGTCTTTATTAAGGAACACAAAGTTATATTCAGTAAAAAAAATTAGATCTCAAAGTAAAAAAAGCAAAAAACACATGAATTAAAATATTAATAACAAAAAACAAGCAAAAAAAGTATTCGACATTGGTAACATTTTTAAAATACATGAATTGAAATACAAGCTTATTTCTACTTCAGTAGCGAGTTGCTTTTCCTTGCCTACGTATAACCTCTTTTAAACGATCTGGCATAGATTTTACCAACGTTTTGGTATATTCTGGATCAATTTGGCTCCATTCCTCCTGCAGGATAACTTTCACCTAGTGTTTATTCGTAAATTCACGTTTCTGATTTTTTTTTCGAAGTGACCCCAAAGATGTTCAATAGGGTTAAGGTCTGGGGACTGTGGCGGCATTTTTATTAATTTTGGACAATTATATAAAAGCCAAAGCTTTGTATTAGTGGCACAATGTTTGGGATCATTATCTTGATAAAACTGAAATCCATTTGCCAGTCCCAATTTTTCAGCACTTGACCTCAAATTTTGCTTTAGGAGGTCAATGTAATTTCGGTGATCCATAATACCATCAATAAACGCAATATTACCCACGCCTGATACCGCCATACATCCCCATACCATAACACCACCGCCACCATGTTTAACAGTTGGTACCATATTCCTTTCATCCAATTCTGTGTTAGGCTTGCGATGTACCAGAACTTTTCCATCACATCGAAAAAGGTTATATTTACTTTCGTCAGCAAAAATAAAATCCATCCAGAACTCCATTGGCTTATTTACATGCTCTTTCGCAAAATCTAATCTCAACTTTCTATTTTTCTTAGTAATGTGTGGCTTCTTCCTGGCTGATCGTGCATGGAAATCGTGCTTTTTTAAGACGTTTCTTATTGTTTGAGGTGTAACGGATATACCTAAGTGTTCCTCAGTGTTTTTAGCTAAAGTGTTAGCAGTAATTTTTGGATTTTTTCTTACTTCAAGCACGATTCGCCGTTCTTCTGAATCTGTAAGTTTGCAAGGTCGCCCAATCCTTACCTTGTTTATCACAGTTTTACTTGATTTGTACTTTTTTATAATGTAATATACAGTAGTTCTTAACCTTTAAACGATTTCCGTTTTTCCTAATTTAAAATGATGTATTATTAAATTTCTTACATCAACAGAAGTTTCTTTCCCTTTCGTCGCGATCACTTGCACAGAAATAAGAAAAAAGTTCTTGTAAATGTAAATATAAAATAACTACCCTGTGATAGAAGGTCTGAATATTTTTTTTTGGATACACATTTGAAGCACAAGGTATAATTTGAAGCAAAATGGACGCTAAGAAGAAAAATTATATAATAATTTTTATATAATTTTATATTTTTTTTTAAATTTTTGATTATATTTCACAAAAAATTAACAATAAAACAGGGTAGCTATTATTATGATAGAAGTTAACAGTATACCAAACGAAAAGAAATAAAATGAAACGTCAAATACACCTCATCTCAAAAGATGCAAATAAGAAATTCAACAAAAACTGCATGTACATGAAACAGCGTACATACTTCCACTCCTCTTCCCCTTCTCATCATCAGCATATGCTTCACAGTATGGACGGGGACTTATGAGCGTTCATGTACTTTTTCCACACACAAACATTTACTTAAAATTCAGCCACACGAGAATCTTTATATCGTTCATGTACTTTTCTTGTCGTAAACAAGCATCAACATAATGTATAGGCAGACTCGAATCTATCTATCGTACATGTACTTTGTTGTTGCATACATACACGAACTTAAAATATTGGTACACTGGAACCTGTGTGTTTGAAGTGTGTTCTAATCGAACAACACGTGTACTTCTTATGATCGTTTACAAAATTAAATATTAAAACGAAACACATATATGATAGTTTTGGCACCGAACAAAAGTTAGAAGCACACATAAATGTTATGAAAATAAAAATAAGTGTTGGTTGCTTTGAGCTGTGTTCGTTTACATTTATGTACGAGAATAACATTAAAGATGACAAAATCATAATTTTTTAAGAGAGCAAAAAAAATGTATTACATGCAAAATCATTGTTTTTTGTTATTTTTTGAAATATTCAAAATTAATAATAACAAGAGCCTTTATGCCTAAAATTAAGAAATTTTAATATCAAATTATATGTAAATTTGCTGTGTAAAACTTTTTTCTATGGAAAAACGTTTCATATCCAACCTGATTGGCACTTAAAACGCTTTCCTGACTGAAGGATTTTAAATGGCATTTAAAATTATTGTTATCTTTGCAAAGAAAAACATTCCTGCTAAAGAAAATTAGTTTTATTGGTTTCTTAAAATAAGGGAACAATACAGAATTTAAAACATTATTTCTTTTATTTTAACAAAAGGACTTTTTAAAAACTTGTTAGAATTCTTCAAAAATTAATATGATTTCATGCAAACTCTTGAGATCGTAATCTCTATGCGGTAATAAAATGTTTATATTTTTGCAATTTTTCTTATGGTTTAATTCTAGCTAACTCATGGTGTCAAAATATTTTCACTAATTCATAATACCCAAAATAAGTGCAAAATATTGATATTTTATGAATATTTACACTTATTTATAATATGTATATAATCTTTCTATCCACGGTGATTTTGCTTTCTAACCACAAAAAAAAACAGAAATTAGCATTGAACGGCTAATACTACTAATATGTCTAGAAATAGTGTGCAAATGCTATACCATCATTGCATTTGCAAAATTTTGCAATAAATGCTTATCCTACACTAACAAAATAAACTGTATATATGTACATTTGCTACACTTATGTATACTATTTACAATGAAAATCCTGCTTTTAGTTATTATAAGTTTGCAACAATTATTTTCAAAGTGAGAGCAAACAATAACAACCGGAAAAAATATGGTAAATCAGAAAAAAGCCTATAAAAATAAAAACCCCCAACAAAAAATTGACCGAGGAGAAAATAACAGAAATATTAAACTATTCCCAGTGTTGGACAATAAACGCGATAGAAGAGTTTTTTTTCGAAACTAAAAAACCTGTGACGAAATTCGATATCGAATGAAATTCCTATATCTACATGTTAATAAAATTTTTTATCTCTTAATATAGTCTCTAATAAAAATATACACATGTTGTATTATTTTGATTGAAAAAATTACCAAAATAAAAAAAAAATATTCATATCCATACTGGAAAAAATATAACCAATTTTTGTTGAAAATACTCAAAAAATGCTAACAATATTTTTATATTTTATTTTTCTTTCACACGCATCAATATTTGTCTTTGCGTTAGTAAAAATATTGGCATCTGACAGACTACGTCAATATTTCTCATCAATATAAATGTTTTTGCTTTTTTTTTAAATATAAACATATAGAAGTTATGTCGGCAAAATATTTTTTGAAGTTACCATCGACAAAATACATACATTAGTGTGGGTCAATTTGTTCGGCTGAGAAAACACGTGACAGGCGTATAGCAAAATCAAAATCTACACAAAATTCTAAGAAAATTATCAGAAGAAAGTATGGGTTTAAAATTTTAACCTAGCTCCCGCCAAGAGACATCAAAGTTAACGTTTGGGCAATTCCAAGCTAAATCAATCATGTATTTTCTAGTTTGCCTCCGATGTCAATAAAATTTGGTTTATATTTACTTGCCATTCTTACTAAGAAAACAAAAAATTTTCCCTAAAACTTCACTTCAACTTCTAAAGTCAATATCTTCGGTTCTATTGCAGCTACAAAGGTCATTTTACTTTTGTTTTAAAGCTCTTAAGGTACAATTTCCACGTTATTTGTTTTATAGCAGTGTTGAAGCGTGTCTGATGCCAAGGAGACGTATTAAATTTTGAAGCTTCGTTTTTAGTAGCCATTTTTAGTAATTATTTCACTTTGACGGTGCTACACAATACCGACGAAGGAGGGCTCTATGATGTGCCTGTGGATTGGCATTAGCTGATGCCGGTGCCTTTCAATAACTATTGACTATGCCTTCGCTACTGAAACCTTCCGACAATAACTGATACAAACTAATGCATATCAGAAAGAATGCGAAATGTTTTTATGACTTAGTCTGAAACTAGGCTCGCCCCCAGGACTTTTTGCTTTTATAGTCAACGTACAGACTACTTCAGCCATGACCACCTCATATTTATAATTTAATGCCTTATTACGAAAATACTTTTTTTGGTTTATTTAGATTTTAGTGAGTTTTAAAATTGAAAAGTTGACAACGCTGTGTATAATAAACAAAATAAAATGTTTATGTATTAAATCCATACTGTACATATACTGTAAATGCGTAAATCGTTCAAAGGACCCTATCTAACATTTGCAAAATTTTACAGGATAGCAAAAACCTTATTTAAATGAAAAAAATTATTGACAATTACCAAATAATTTTACAACATAAGTAAAAAATTATCAATATATTTATTTCTGGAAAATGTTATATATTTGGACGTAACCAGAAAATTTTTATTTCAACGAACCAAGCGATATCGTAAACCGCCTGTTAGTAACAAGAAAATATTCAAAATGATTATTATCGTAAATATAATGCCATAAAAACCCTTAAGAATGGTTATGGAAAAGAGAGCAAATTATTTTAAACAACAAATATTGTTTTATTCTATTTCAATTAATTTTTCTAATATACAGTCCACTAAAATGTAAAATAACTTAACATCGCTTTACAGGAGAAAAAAAAACCGAATTAAATGAAAACTGCTTGAAATATTGAAACAAAACTTTCAAATCTATACTAACACCAAACAAGCAATATATTTTAGATAAAAATAAATCTGATTTCTAAAGTAAAATTTATTCTGAATTATTATTTATATTGAATTGTTGCTTCTGAAACAATATAACGTATCATCAATGTAAATTTGCATAAAAAATAAATATTTAAATAAAATAGCCTGAATCTTTTTTTCGTTGTCCTCTTCACTTCAGTAATAACCAGGGCTGTGCAGAGCGGCCAGCTACTTTTTGTCGACATCCAAAATTTTAAATATCCCTAAAGATCCCAAAATATCAAAAAAAAAAGTTTCTGCTAAAAATAAACATAACATTTTCATTAATTTTTCTATATATGTGTTAAGTGCTAAATTTTTCAAAATTAACCGCCGGCCCACTATTGAAATTCCTATCATTCGCTCGCGTTTAGCAAATACGCATCTCTATGTTTTCTTTTTGTTGATTTTTTTTTTTTTTTTATCTAGGACCAGCACTCAGGAGATGACTCCTACACATGCGAAGCATTGTGCTGGAACTATAGGAAAGGGATAGTAGAAGAAACGACAGGAGGTGAAGCTTAATTAATTATTTTTGCAGCTCTGCTTTCGCACGTTCTTTGTTTATGTATGTATGTTTTGTTTGTAGCAGTGCTGAAGCTTCTTTAGTAGCCATTTTTATTATTATTTTACTTCGCCGGTGGTACACAATACCGACGAAGGAGGGCGTTCTGATGTGATTGTGGATTGCTATCAGCTGAAGCCGGTATTGTTCAGTGACCAGTGACTATGCCTTCGCCACTGAAACCTTCCGACAACAACTGACACACAAAGACACACTAATGCAACATCAGAAAAATGCGAGATGTTTATTTTTATTTTAAAATTTTTGGTCTGAAACTGGGGTTGAACCCAGGTCTGTTTTTGGATTCGTAGTCAACGTGCAGACTACCATCCATCATGCCATCGCCACCCTCTTTAATTGCGTTAAAACCAGACACGGCAGTAACTAGAATATAGACACGTGTATTTGTTGATCGTAAACAAGTTTTTAAATTCCAACAGTTCATATACTTCACTGTCATGGTTTTTGTATTAAATTTGTTTACTGTTTTATCGTAATTATTCTTATGCCTATTATTACGCAAATTCATTTAATTAAGTTCATTATAGAATACTAAGCATATTGAGTACTGTTTCAAAAAATTATTTGTAAAGATATGTTTCGGCAGCATGACGGAAATTATACACCGTTGATCAAAAGTCATAAGAATTTTGGAAGCCCGTAGCCAAAGTAAAGGGAAGTTAAGTGGCATAAACTTATAACTAACAACTTCAACACAAATTTAAAAATTTTCTATCATAATTATATGTATTTGGATATGCTTTCCTCCTCAATTATTGAGTTTGGTTTTTAAAAAAATACTTTATGAGAATATCATAAAGTATGTAATTATACATTTTGAAATCATAATCATATATAATTTTATGAAATTATCGATGATAAATATAATCATAATTTCTTCACCAAAAAATCCCTATGATATTTTTTGAATATCCTTATTTCCAAACAAAATTTTTCATCCCCAAAAAAAGTTGTGAAATCTCCAGTATTGGCAGCCCTGCTGCTGTGTGCAATGATGACTTTTTTGACAGTAGAAATTTTTGATGTTACGGAAATTTAAGTTATAAAATACTTATTTTTAAAAGAATGAACAATTTATATTTTTATATCAATCAATCACTTCGTTTGCATGAAGTTGCATTTTTTCTGATGTAAGGTGGGATTGAAGTTCTGATGCTATGGATGAATGAATTTGATATTATATGCAATATTAAGAGTTAATGCACCTTGCCAGTGAACCAAATATCTCTATTCGTTTGTTCACCAATATAGGACTCACCGATTTGCTTCCTATAAAGATGGTCGTATTATTATTATTATTATGGGGCCTGAAGCACCGCGACTTCTTGCACAAAGTCTTTATATTAGACCTCCATCCTTAGACTTTTAAGGAATCCAAGTAGTATTTGGGGTCTGGTGTTCAACATCTTGTGTGAAGACACAGCAATTTAACCAAGATATTTATACCTCTGAGCAGATGACAGTCGCAGAGTACATGTTCAAATCTCTCAGTGTCGCTTTCACAAAATCGACAGACATTGGTCAGGGAGAGACTATGGTATACACCAATTGGAATCGATTTTCTGAATCCGCGCCGGTTGCTTCCGGCCCTTGTTCTACTATCCTCGACCTTGGACATATTGGTATTGAAAATCTGAAATCCTGGGTCAAAGTTGATCTAACTGTTCGTCCAGTCCGCACGGACGTTCATATCAACCCTGACTTTTCTGGAGAAACCCATTTTCGGTCATGCCATGTCATCACTGTGGAGAATTGGGGTATGTAGATAGTCCCTCGAGATCCTTAACCGTCCCCTTATATCACCACTATTGAGCTTCGAAATGCCTTCCAATCTCAGGGCTCCTCAACGTCCCTCTTTTTCGATCATAATCAAAAGCGGCGGGATGACTTAAATCACACCCATTGCATCAGTCGGACAAATCATCTTTGCCACCGTAATGCCAACACAGATGCTACGATGTAATTTACTCAACTTGTTCCTGGCTCTTTGCATGACATTCGGCCTCCATACCAGAGACGCACAAGATCATCAGCACAGCCCTGAGTGGGAAAACCCAGGCCACTCAGCTTGTGGAGAGTTTATCGATTACGACACTCCATAGAAGAGGTATTAGAAACCTTTCTTGAGGGCAGCGTCTTGTATCTCTCATATCAATGCTGATTATCCTAAATTTCAGCATACTCAGAATCAATGTAATGATCGGGTACTGCCTTCAGTAAAAGAGTACCCTCTATTGCCTCATAGGAAGTATTATCAAGAGCTCCCGAAATATCGATGAACGCACACAGAGCTATCTGTTTGGACCAGATAGCCTTCTCAATGTTGGGGTAACAAGGCTATGTATCGCACTCACAGTAAATTTACCCCGTTGATAGGCAAATTGAAGCCGGTGCAGTTGGAACTTCATCGAGCTGTTTTCCCTTATGTATCGATCAAATATTTTCCCCTTTAATTAGGAATAATTAACTCTCACTTATCGCTCTCTATCATTTAGGTAATTTTTGACCTTGTTGAACAGAGATATGGTGCAGGCCGCTAAGTGTTCTGTTCCACACAGAAAATTTCCTCCGTAGCGCCTTCAACCTCTGTGGGCAGCAGGCAGAGGCAATCCTCCCAAGAAGACCGTCTGCCTCACATTCAAGCTCCGCCCTAAGCCATATGTTCTACCTGGAGCAGTTAACACTCTTCTCCAAAGTGATAGAGATCCCAATTGGTTCTCTTTCCCTGGTTCAAGACTAACACATCTTACCTAAGTAAAAGTTAAAAAAGAGAGTTCCCCCTAATGTTGATGTCCGAACTTCCCCATGCTGTGTGGCGGGCATTTGCACCGCAGTAGAGGAACCATCGGAGGCATAGCCATGCTGGGGCGATCATTGCCTTTAGTATATATCAACTTACCGTTTGTTCTTTGGAGACCCTTAATGACTCTTCTTGTCTTCTCTGTTTTTTGCAGGCCTTTGGTAACTGATTCATCAGTACGCCCTCTTCTTGGCAATGGCTGTCTTCTTACCACGGTTGTTTTTTAGCAAGGCCTCCTCTTCTGCAAACTGAGTCCCCTTAGTCTGCCGGTGTGGGATCTGTTGTCCTCGAGCACTGTGCCCGTTCACCTGCTGCCAAGGTGCGCGGTATCTCAGATGTTTCTGAGGGCCATCTCCACTGCATCCGAGGAAACCATCAATTTTTCCAAATTGGTGATCTGATATTACTTTGACAGAGAGTGGGCCTATCGCGATTGTAATCCGAGTATCTCAGGACTCTAATGAGAACACGCCAGTTCTACACCCCGAGGCCCTAATTCTGGCCATCGAGAAGATTCAGCAGGTCTTCAGTATTGGTACTGTTCAGCTCTGAGAAGCGACCGATGGGGGCACGGTATATCCACCTCCTTAACAATCTTCAAATGCGCTTCTTTCCATGGCCTGTGTCTAACGATTGATTCCACTATCCACTTCACCATTTCATCAGTCCCACAACAGAAAACATATATACAGGTCGGAAAGTGCAGCTATTAAATTGCGACTTTGCATCATCAGTATGGTTCTTCCTGATCGCATCCAGAATAGAATTCTGTATGGCTCTCAATTGTGTCATCGACCATACGGTAGAGGGATAATCCGGTGGGACTATTCTCAACTTCACACTGCACATTGTATTCTTATAGTACATCCATGCTATACCAGTTTTCACCTTCGGGGTAGGCACTGCTGTCTGCCTCGTTGGCTTCAGCTGCTGTAGCTGTTCACTCCGATGCACCTCATCTTCTGATTGCAAGAACCCTCTTAGGAGAGCTTTTAGCTGCTCCTATTATAAAGCGGTTAATTTTGGAAAAAATTAAATTAGAGGTTTTGTGATTCTATAATAATTGTGGTGGAACCTGACTAGCGTTTATTTGTTTTTAATATTTTGTACAGTTTACAGTTTAACTGGTACCGAGATGTGCTTAGCAATGAACACTTTGTCTTCTCGATGGTTTGCGCTTAAAAGTTAATTTTTTTGCTAACATGAGTATACATATAAAAAATGGAAATTTATTGTTGTGCTTTACGACTTTTTGCGCACTGGGATGGTTATTAATTTTCGTAGGTCTATTTAAAACTTAAGTATTCGGTATTCGCCACAAGCTCTGTTTCGGATTTGTGCTACTAGAGCGTCGTCCCGAGTAAGGCGAAGGTTATGCTCGAGCCGCCCAGGGCTCGGGTGTCTTGGTAAGGCTAAATACAAATAGAGGGCGCCCGGTATCTGGAGGTCAGCGTTAGAAGACACACTAACGTTGTGCCATATGAACAGTACGTATGACACCTGAGAAAATAAGGTTTTTAACTATAATTTTGTAAAAAAGAAAATATAGATCACAAAATTTTAAGAAATTAGATAAGGACGTTTTTAGGTTAACTTTTTGAGATCTATCGTTTTGAGCAATCGGTTGATAGCCAAAATTTTTAGTTTTCGAGATATAAGACATCGGCTTTGTGCTATACAACATTTTACTGTCAATGTCCTATGTCCTATGTGCAAAAAATTATATATGATATATAACATATGCACGATATATCACAAAAACGAAGAAAAAATACGATATTTAAAAAATTTTGCTTATTTTGTCCATATATGCAAAGATTTTCATTCTATTGAATTGTCTTATTCTTTATTTTCTGTAATTTAATATTGCATTTATGAAATGGAATAAAAGAGAAAAATAATAAAAAATATAACTTTATGTGCTATTTGAAATTAGACACATAGTGGTCGTTCATTTAATGACATGGCCAGTACTGTTGTAAAAATTTTAGAGCAGATAGCAACCGATTTTAAGAATGTTATGCATTTCATGTTGTGCAGCGATTCCTGTGCATCTCAAAATAAAACTCAAATTTTCTCAACGGCTGTTCTAAAATTTATGAACAATCACAAAAATTTTCTGAACCGGGTCCTTCCTAAATCCAAGAAGTGGATATCGTACATATTGCTAAAAACTTATGAATCACCGAATGTGGTACTTATTGTTTGCACAAGGGCATGTAAAGGCTTTCATCTGTATTATGCAAAATCAAAATTACTTGATTTTAGAAACATGCCTTTTGCACAAAATTAAATCGTTGCTCTATGAAAATAGTAATCTATTTGCAGTATTTCTTAAAACATCATAATATATCGTTATGTAAAACTTATGTGGTAAAAATTTTAGCCGAATCGGACAACTCTAACACATGCCTATTTGTCCACTATATTTACCAGTAATTCCTATAAAATTGGTAAACCTTTTATCATTTATATGTATATGTACATATGTAAGTATTTAAAGTGGCCTCCATTTTATAATTATTTTTTCCAAAGAACAACAAACACCAAAATATTTTTACCTTGAGCAAAAGAAAAATATTACATAATACCGAAAAACTTGCACAAAATTGTCTTTTTCAACAACTTTTTGCAAGAAATAATATTTACTAGATTAGTAGCTTATGATTTTAACTTAATTGAAGCAAGTTGAATTCATACCAGCTAAACTTACTAGTACAACAACCAAAAATCATTGTATACTGTCAAAATAATTCATTCAATTTGACATCAAACAGTGATAAATAGTCGACAGGCTGGGCTAGTAAGTTCAGCTCTCATTGATTCGTCTTGATTTATAGATAATTGTTTCTTCTTGTTGTGATTGTATTTATATTCAGTAAAAATAAAGAAATGAGCGAACGGGTTCGTTTGTTTTTGAACGAGAAAGAAAATAACATAAACGATTTCGATATTTTGTATAACGAAACTTTTCCAACTTTCCAAAAAACTTTTAAAATCATGAATTGAGAACTGCTTAAAATAAGATATTCATGTGCCGATATAGAAGTATGGACATTAGGGGGGGAATAGTGTTATATGGAAATCGTTAGTAACGATATTTTCATACGCTAGAACCCCTAGTTTTGTGCAATTTGCTAAAAAAAAATGCCTCAGCCAAAGCATGATATCTATATAAAAAATAGGTAAACATATTTTACTGATAATAAACATTGGTTTACTAAACAAAAAAACTTTTATCAACATAAATATTTCATCACTTTGTATATGCAAAAAGAAAAGTATAATTCGAATTGAAAATACGTTTATTCAGAAGTTGATAGTAAACGCGATTAAGTTCTCACATAATTAATTAATAAGAAGGTTATAAGTGAAAATAAAATAAAAGTGAAAAATTAAAGAACATTCGTGGATACCAAATGTATCACGAATTTAATTTTTTATTAACTAAAACGAATAGTTTTTCTAACTTATATACTTTGCATAAAGTTTATAACTTGATTTACTTTAAAAACATTAGCATGTGTTAGCACAATTTTCTTTTTATATGAAGTTGATCGTCTTCCTGTTATCGTAACATATGATGGAAATGAGCAGTTCATGGCCGTTCAAATGATACCGTCGGGTAAAGGCAAAGGCAAACGTATTGCGGATGTTGTTTACGGGCTTTTGATTACTGACCGTGTTCAATATATTTCATTCAATATCACGTCAGCAAATACTGCTCAATTTCAAGGTGCATTTACTCTTAAGCAACTAGTAGAACGTTATCTTTTCTAGCTACCTTGTAAGCATCACATTTATAAACCGCAATTAAAAGAAGTTTTTGATGACAAAAAATTAAAGATACACCTTATAGCGTTTCGAAATCAAAAAGTTGTAAACTATCCCACCCTAATGTACATGTGTACAAAATACCTGTCTTTTTAGTATAAGTTGGTATAAATTATAAATTCTTATAGTCGTATATACATACAAATTTAATGCAGGTTTACTTACCATTGTTATGCAAAATTTCTTAAAGTTGTATACATTATTAAATTATACGTGATATAACCATAACCAGAAATAGTAACTGAGGGAACCAATCTTAAGCACACGATACAACAGTCGTGCCAACTTCTCTAACTACCAAGTAGTATGCTTGTCGCTCAAACGATACTAGTTAATATGCGTTCTCATGTACAATATCATTTTGTAATCAAGTTCTCATAAAGTGAAAACCACATTAAATATTGTCGCGTATGCGGTAAAGACGAGGTATTTCAGCAAGAAAACTTTTAACTTTTTTGTACCACTTTTAACTTTTTTTGTATTTAACTAATAACTTCTATGAAGAATCTTTTTATTTTTATAATTTATATTTTTGCAAATTCCAAAGTTGCGACTTAGATTCAATTGAGTTCTCATTTTGTCTCGTCCGCAAATAATATTAAATGTAGTTAATGTTCACTGCAATGTGGTCACAACTAGAATAAATATATTGTTACGTAAATGCATTTATTAAAAGTAATTTGACTACCCTCATATAAATGTATTTCGTTAGAATATTCCCGATTTTCATCAGCAGAGAACACCATAAGCAAACACACAATTCAAACCAATAAACAACTACATTGTTTCGCAACACACACATATACAATAAACTACATCGTAAGCTACTTAACTAAAAAATTATATTATATATATAAATATTCTGTAAAAAAATATTTTTTTGTTGGCTTGAATTTTTTTTATGTGAGTTGATACATATTAAAAGGCAGGTATTTGGCAAAAGTAAGCTGCCTATTGTTTAATTTCAGTTCAAGTTTTTTCTTTGATTATGCTGAAAATGGAATACAACTCTCATGTTTGGGCCGGTGCTTCAAAGACTATTTTAAAGTTACTCGACCCGGTCCAGGAGAGAGCGAAGAAACTCATAGGAGACAGTAGGGTAGCCAACTCTATTAACTCTCTTGAGCATCGTCGCAACGTGGGGTGCGTTTCGTTGTTCTATCGTTACTATAATGGGATGTGTTCTGATGAAATCAGGGAACTTGTTCCCGAAACCCGATCATTCACGCGCACGACGCGTTCATCATTAAGAGCACATCCATTAGTGGTCAACTTGGCAGCGAACCGCACTACGCATTACAGGGAGAACTCATTTTTCGGCCGAACATCGCGTATGTGGAACAAACTCCCTGCCGAGGTCTTTCCTATCACTTATGACGTGGGAAAATTCAAATCAAATGTCCATTCACACTACTCCCTCTATCCTCCTTCCCATAACCTGATTTCCTAGTTCCAGCACAATGCATCGCATGTGTAGGGGTCATCCCCTGAGTGCTGGTCCAAGATAGAAAAAAAAAAAAAAGATGTCGTTACCTAAAAAAGGTACTCATAACCTTAATAAAAAAACATAGATATTAGTGCAGAATGAAAAGACTGCAAAACTTGGAATTTTAACAAATACATGTAAAACAGTTTTTGAGATAGAGGATCCAAAATCTGACGATTGTAAACAAGAAGGGTTGGTCCATATAATATAAATTGAATAAATGAATCTGATGCCGGTTACCCAGAAAAAAATAAAAAAATGTATATTTATAAATTTTTGGAGCATGAGTTGGAAAAAAATTGTATATTGATGTGTTTCTGACTTCGTTACCTATCAAAAGATCTCGAGGAAGAAAAAAAGGTCAGGAGTCTAAAAGGAATCAGTCATTTCTTTCTATACAATTAAAAATACAAGACGAACGAATTAAGGTCTGCGTGGCTATGTTTATCAGTACGGTATAGAAAGATGGTCCGCACTTAACTGGAAAATAAAAAAAAGTACCAAAAACACGGATACTACTCCAAAGTTCTGCAGTCCCAAACTTATCATCTCAACAATTCGCTAAAGAACGGCAAGAGAACAACACGTTTATAGATTTGCTTACTATGGAATCATATTATTGTCCCGCCCAGAAAAAATTTTTGTTACCACAATGGTAATATATTTATTGACCAACGGTCTCATATAGTCGCGCATACTCAAATGGAAGCTCACTGTATTCATTCCAGGATCGAACGTGCACTTCAGAATAGAGATATACGTGTTCCTGCAGATTTTGTTGGACTGTGTAAATCAGCTAGAACAAAACCAAACCCTTACAGTTTAGCTTATCTCATCCATCCGTTTTTGAAAAAATTTGACAAGGTTCAATTCTTCAACAGCATTCGTCCCGGGAGCAGCAGAGATGACACTAAATTTACAGACATACGAGCAGTGATGTGAACAGTATGTACGGAATTCGAAAAAGTTTTTCATAATATGTCTACACATAATCTGGATATTTCGCATAAAAATAAATCATGAAAGTATAAGCAATATAACGACAATCGTAGCGAACTTCTATATGTTTCTGCCATAAATGTTTGAACACGTTTTACCCAAGCTTGAAATATTAATTGATTTTACTGAAAGTACAAATTCTAAATACTGTATTTCACTATTACTGACTGCTTGACGCTTAGCTCTTTTGCTCTTTTTAAAAAAATTATATTGAATTGAAGAACCATGTTCGATTCACTCAAATCTAAAAAAGTTTTTTCTGAGCACAGCACCCACCTTTGTCGATATTTGAGCAATAAAACGTCGGCGAAGTAAAATAATAAACAAAATGGGTTCCATTCGCTTAAAAATATTGGATCAACATTAACATCAGAGACGCCGCAGTTTTGCTTCATAATGAACACGCAACGGCAGCGTTGTGAAAGAATTAAGCTATATCTTCCTCCCACATTCGCCAGCTGTCTATTCTCTACTGTAGGTAATTTTACCTACAAAACGGTAATTTTTTAGGGCTGTACGGAAATCAAAATTATTTAGTTAACATCACTGCATACGAGCGTTACGTTTTAAGTTTAAAATTGTTATTATTTAAGTAAAACGTGAAATATTTTTTATTAAATATTTTGGTTTACGAAAATCTATTTGAGTTTATATTTCGATACATTTCTTAAATAAAAGAATTCTTCACAATAGAAAAATTTCTTTGTATAAAAACTGTTTTTATTTATATCAAACAACCTGCTAACTATACAAAATAAATAAATTATATAAAAATATAGCAGGTTTACACTCTAAGCCGACGATACGTTAAATTTTTTTGTGATCAGTGAATTAAAATCTCGTTTTCCTTAAAAATAATACTATTTTCACAAAAATTCCAACATTTTCAATAGATAAAACGTTGAAACAAATCAAGGATACCATAATTTATATTTGCGCTAGTGAAATAGAAAAATTCAAAGTCAAGGAAACTATATAACTGATATGAAAAAGAATAATATACAAGCATGTTCTGAAAATCACAAGATTTCAATTCACAATTGTTCTGAAAATCATAAAACTTTTAAATGTTCAGTGTGATTTTATTTTTTTGGAAAACACAAGAAAATAGCTGCCTTTTTATTTTGATTTGATGAAATTTCTTTATATATTGAAAATTAGTGTTGCGGTCAAAATATAAAATGAAAATAAGCTTAAATAATTTTTTTTATCCCATTAAAGAGTGTCAAAACCTTTTAATTTTTAATTTTGAGCTCCAAAAATTCCAATTTGATAAATTTAAGAAGAGAACAGATTTAACACTCAACCCTTTTAATTAACAAAAATAATCAAGTTTTATTGGAAATAATTCGTTTATTTAAAAATATTCAGTATATTTCTCGTTAATAAAAATATTTTGCTACTCTATCTAGAGTATTTTCGAAGAACTAAAAAAATAAATAAATTCAAAATCACAAAAGCAAATATCAACATTTCTTGTAAAACAAAGTGTCTTCAATTTTTTCATGATTTCATAAGTTTTTTGGTGTAAAATTGCTTCTTTTACTATAAAAATCCATAAAATAAACATTTTAAGTTGTTCATTCCATTAATTTATTGTAGCATTTAGGATAAAGAAATTTTAAAAATTAGCAAGTGATTTTCAATCGGCAATGATTTAACTGAATTGTTTTTATTTGCAGTTTGTGCATTTATTGACTCAGCTGTTGAATATCTTTGTTGTGATATAATTAATCAAGTTTTCAGTGGATATGGAATACGAAAAAGAATACAAACGAACTCTGTAAAATTTTAATAATTCCATACATTTACCGTTTTTTGCTTGTAAAAATTTATATTCATAAGTACATCATTAAAATTAGGGTTTATATTAAACAAAAAGGATTTTATATACAACAATTTAAACGATTTTAAAGAAATTTAAAACAAAGATAGGTCTGAGATCAAATTTAAAACATGTATACATTCATATTTCAGAAATTACAAAGACTCATACATAAGGGGTAATATATGCCTCTCTGAAACTGTCCAACCGACGAAAATAATAACGTGAATGAAGCCGCGGGTAAAAGCTAATTTAAAAATTAAATAAATAAAAATAGAGTACTCCATCAATTTAAATAACATGTTTCGGCTTAGAACTATGATATACCATGGAACTATGCCGGAACTAAGATATAAGGTTTTGGGAGAAAATATAGACGGAGTAGTGTTTATTGATATTTGATTTAAATTTTCCCACGTCAAAAGTGACAGGAAAGATCTCTGCGGATAGTCCATTCCACATACGCGCTGTTCGGCCAAAAACCGAATTTTCTCTGTAATGCGTAGTGCGATTCGCTGCCAAATCGACCACAAATGGATGCGCTCTTAGTGATGAACGTGTTTTGGGAATGGGTTCCCTGATTTCATCAGAACACATCCCATTATAGTAACGATAGAACAATGAAATACATCGCACGTTGCGACGATGCTCAACAGAATCAATAGAGTTGGCTATCCTACTATCTCCTATGAGTTTCTTCGCTCTTTCCTGTATACGGTAGAGTAACTTCAAAATAGTGTCTGAAACACCGGACCACACATGAGAGTTGTATTCCATTTTCTGTCGGATGTAAGCGGTATAAATATTAAAGAGATCAGATGGGGTGAAATATGTCTTACACCGTCTTAAAAACCGAGGCAGTTGAATGCTTCCTTTGAGACCTAAAAAATGTGCTCAGACAATCGAACATCACACTGAATTTTCATGCCAAGAACATCTGATTCCTGGATGTTTATACCGCCCATAATTACAGATGAGTTAGCGCCATCTGGTATGAGTCGATGCGTAAGTATGCAGCATTGGGTCTATTGAGCATTGAAATCGACCTTGTTCGCGTGACTCTATTCCGAAGAAATAGGGTAGAAGAAAGAATGGAGCCTTGTCGTACCCCTTAATTAAGCTTGAACTCGTTAGATGAGATCCCGTCTATAACAACTCTTATAGCGCGATCCCTGAGAAGGCTCGATATAAATCGAGAGAAGATATCACCGACACCAAAAGTAATAGGTTTGGACAAAAGTGCTCCATGCGACTTCCATTGGCTGGTACTATAGGAAAGGGATAGTAGGAGAAATGATAGGAGGTGAAGCTTCACTATCTTACAACACTGCTTTTTGCACGTTAATTGTTTTCACAGCGGTGTTTAGCGTCTCTGATGTGAAGGAGACATATTAATATTTAAAGCTTCGTTTTTAGAAGCCATTTTTATTAATTATTTTACTCCGCCGGTACTACACAATATCCGATGAAGGGGGGCGTTCAGACGTGGCTGTGGATTGGGTGCAGCTGAAGCCATTACTGTTCAGTGACCAGTGACTATGCTTCGCCACTGAAACCTTCCGATAACAACTGGCACAAAGACACAAAAATGCACATCAGAGAAAATGCGTGATGTTTTTATGAGTCTGAAACTGGGGTTGAACCCAGGAAAATTTGTCGTTTTGTAGTCAACGTGCATGTCGCATTGTTTCCTTTGAAATTGATTTCTGTTTTTGTCGCATGCGAAGGCTTGGTTTTTTGAAATTAACTTGAAAGAGAAGAATTGGTCTAAGCCGACATTAGCACCAACTATAGTAATAGTTAAGAGCTAAAAGTTTCGCTTTTTGTCAAAATGAAATAATGATTTGGCACATTTTTTTTTACTTTGAATTGCCATGAATGTCGCCTTGGACATTGGAGAAATCCAAATATGTATATAGCATTTAAAATTAAAAAAATATAGTTTATTGAAAATAAATGTAAAGTACAAATAATTCTTTTATATTTATGTAGGTATACCATTGATAAGTTTTTGTTTTATTTTATACTAAAAATAAAATAAAGCTTTAATTTTTTTGTACAGCGTACACTGATTATCCGGCATTCACGGCTCTGTGAAAGCTTTCTGTTTTGCTAAATGCTGAACTTGCTGCTCTCATTTGATACAAATTCAGCAAATGTAACACCATAAGGTTTCCGATGTCTCAGATGAAGTGAAGCCTGGCAAGAAAATTTATGATATTGTGAGAATTAGCTTAAATTAAATTAAACACCCGTTGCTTAAGAAATAATTCATATTTTTTTGTTGAAATATGTAGTTAGTTCAACAAAATTAAATAAATTTTCACAAAATTGTCTTCATTACATGATATCTGTATAGGTATATTTGTGTTTTTGAAGAAACAAAGTTGTAGTTAATACTCAATAAAAAGCAAGAAAGGCATCCACATAAATTTACATGCAACATAAGTACAAGACGCAGCAAAATTCACCCCCCGGTTTGGTGAATATTGATAAAAAATTTATCCTGAAAATTTTCAGATAAATCGGTCAGGGTTAAGACATATCGCAAACCCGCTCAAATTTAGAAGAAACTATATAATTTAAGTTCTTTGCGTGATAACTTCAAAAATATTAATTTTATAAAAAAATTTATTGAGAGGAAACTGTTTCCTGTGAAGTTTTGAAGATTTTTTACCTTAACCACTTTTTAGTAAATCTTTTATATAAAAAATAAACGTAAATTTACAAAAAATAAACATAAAAGCTATGTACGTAAATGTATGGTTTATTTCAATGCTTTGTGCTTTTAGCTTTTGGAAACTGCATAAAAATAGAAACTTTTTATGTATGCTTACTTTAATTATACTTCGACAGACAAATTTTTCCGTTATTAATTCTACAGAAATTTATTTTACTTTTGTGTAAGAATAATTTTGTTAATATTGATCATTTGAAATTCGAATTCATAGTGAATATACCAAAATGTGTTCAAAACTTTTACAGAAAAATATATACTTACAGCCATATTCACAAAAACTTTTTTTGGCTTAATAAGCTGATAATAATTAAATTTTCCTAAAACTGTACATATCAGTTTTAACCCGTAATAAGTTGACTTTAAATTTGAAAAAGTTATTATTGGTTCCATTCTTTAAAGAAAAAATAAAATGTATTTCGTTTTTAGACAAAAAGGTCATTATTGATTTACATCCTGTTAAAATATTTTGGGAAATTGTTACACAAATAGCAGAACATTTTGATTTAAACTTTATTCTTCAAGTATGGATGGTATAAACACGATCCTATAGGTAATAGTATGAATAGGTAAGTGTAAGACAAGAAACAGCATTTCAGTATTTTAAACTTTCTGTTTTTCATAGACTTTAGTGTAAATCTCAGATGGTTTCCAAATAAGGATATATAAGGAAAGGGTAGATCCGTTTTCAATTCCCGATGGTAATTTTAAATTAAAATATTGCTTTAAAAAATATACGATAACATAGTTAAAGAATATATTGTCTTAGATAGTAGAGGTTTTGGTATTGCTGGTGAACTTCAGGTAATGGTTGCGCTGCATTGTTGGCGTCTTGGGGAGGTAAAAGAAATTATTCTGATTATTAGTGATGTCGTAAGTATGCTATGTATATGCATTTGCTTTTTAAGATGATGTTGGTGATCTCTATGGTCTCTCTGAAGTAACAGAATGGAGAATTTGCAGAAGTGTTGCTTGTGCATTAGCTCGCCATGCCAAAAAGTTAATCAATATGCCGAAATCTCTCGAAGAAGAGGCCTTATTAATGAGAGATTGCAAACAGATTCGAGAATTACCGGGAACTAATATTAGAATTTAAAAAACGGGAGGTGATCTTGCCCAGTATTATATAAATCGAAACAGATTTTATTCGCTGAATGTTCAGGTGTGAAAGTACTTCCGTTTATAAAACTGTTTAAAGAATTTGAATTCCGAAGGTAATTTGTGATGCACACATGAAAATAAAAGGCATTGTGGTGAGATGGAAGGGTAGTACTCATGACTGCAGAATTTTCAATAAGTCTACCATTAAACAACGTTTCCAAAGTGGCAGATTACTTGAAGACTCAGGATACAAGTTAACCCCTTATTATGTGCTGAAATTTATTATAATATTGCCCACATCGCTACTAGTAACACAAAAGAGCGATTTTTTGGAGTGTTAGGTGCCTTCTACATGGAATGACAGTAAATCTATCAAATGTTAAAGTTGGCCGTCTTGCTCTTGCCGTACTTCACAACATAGCAATAAGATACCGTTCCAGGTAATACATTACACTTTAAAGAGAAAAAAACACGAAAGTGCTGTAAAAAATCATGACAAATACTTCATAACGATAACTTTAGACTTGTTACAAATTATAAACTGATTTTTTTTTTCATTTCAGATGATACTGGTGAAGATGTGCGTAGGCAAATTAGGAAAATTCAAGGTCAAGTATATCACAGAAACCCTGAAGGGAATGCAAAACTTCTCCTGAAAATTTTTACTCAAAACAATTTTTAGGGAATAAGTTTTCATTACTTTACTTACAACTCGTAAATAGTGCATATATGTAGTAACAAAAATCATGAGTAATTCTAAATTAGTAATAAACAAATACATCATATTAAAAATGTCTTTAATTAGTATTAAATTTTTTAAATCTATAATAAAAAGATTTTTTGAATATGGCTGTTATTAGTCCGTAATTTCTCTTCAAGTTTAAGTGGAAGTAAATTGCCATCAAATAGAGAGTGCTTAAAGTTGTTGTTAAATTTGATTTGCGAAAAAGTGTTAAATTAGTAATTGAAGATATTTTAGTATTTTGGGAAAAGCCTAGAATTCCAACTCGAGATAATCAACACTGTGCAAATAATAGATAATCTCTGTTCTTATTGGCGCACTTTACATAAAAGTTCAAAGAGATGTATAGAGCAATGTGAAAAGACAAAAATATGGGTTGAAAATTTAGAAAATATGTTTGTCGTTGCTCACTTAAACGCTTTGGAGATCATGAAAATTGTCGACGATAAAAAGATTCTGATAAATTTGAAGCCTGGTAGACCGGGATACATGTAAGTTAAATTATTAATTATTAAGTAAATATTTATTATGAGACGACTATGCGTCTTTCTTTAATCACTATATTTTTTCTTCATCACTATTACTAAGTTTACTTATGAACTGGCGAATGAAAGTATTTATAGTTCTACATTTACATTTACACTTTTCATTTTGTAATATATTTTTTTTTTTTTTTTGGCGTGTGAGGTAGGGTTGAAAATGCCTTCGCACTTACAGAGACCGTCGTCTTCTGCGTCGAGTGGTGTTGGCACTAAAAAATTCCCTCCTCCTCCTCTGGGTAGATTCCTCCCCGGGACCGCTTTCCGCATTACTTCGGGAAGGCCCAGAGCCACGTCCCAATCAGGACCACTCTCGTTCACCCACGTCTGTGTCCGCCATGGCCCCGGCCCGTATCGCCTGGTCCCCGTCAGAGGGGGCACCGCTATGCAGCAGCGCATCGAGGTCCCTCTTCTTCCTCCGCAGAACGTATCCCACGCACTGTGCCACAGCGTCCCAATTGTCCTCACAATCGAGCATCCTCTCTATCACGGTGGCAGGAGCGAACCCGCTGTGCCGTTGCACCCCTCTCAGTATGCCACCTGGTGCAGTCGAAGAAAGTGTGTTCTGCATCATCATCCGTAATACCACAGTAAATGCAGTCGGGACCATCTGCCCTGCCCATCCGGTACAGGTACTTTCGGAAGTATCCGTGGCCCGAGAGGAATTGTGTCAGGACGTAGTTAACTTCCCCAAATTTCCTCCGAATCCATACTTCCACGCAGGGAATGAGCCTCGCCGTCCACCTGCCGACCGTGTCCGCGGTCCACCTGTCCTGCCATCGCCGGACAGTTGTACCGCCTCGAGCACCCTGCGTTTGGTTCTCTCACTTAGTACATTTCCCCAAATCTCGCTCCTATGCAGCAAGATCTACTTCGTGACCGCCATAATCAGCCTCCTCTTGCTCTGTGTCGGGCCTCCGACATTCGCCATGAGTCTGCTCAACATGCCAGTCGTCTTCGCCGCCCTAGTCGCCACATGCCGTATTTGGGCCCAGTAAGTCAGCCTACAGTCGAGTCTGACGCCCAAATACCTTATCGCACTCTGGGTAACCAGAGACACATCCCCTATCCGCATGCCGACGCCGAGTGGTATGTGTGCCCGCGTCATTAACATCACCTCGGTCTTCTCCCCGGCCAATCCAAGCCGTGGTCCTCAAGCCACATCCGGGTCCTAATCATGACCCGGTTCAGCTTCCCCCTGGCGTCATCCATATCCCGCGCCAAGATCACCGCCGCTATATCATCCGCGTATCCCACGAGCTGAGCATCCTCGGGCATTTCCACTCCAAAGATCCCATCGTAGGTCAGATTCCATAGGTCCGGGCCCAGCACAGATCCCTGGGCCGCGCCGGACGTGATCGTCCTGCTCCTCCGCCCCGTCGGCGTATCGTACAACAGTACCCGATCGTCCAGATAACTACGGAGAATTCTATACAAGTATCCGGGAATACGGAACCTCCCCGTAGCGCCTCTAGAACATCAGCCCATCGTAGGCTGTTGAAGGCATTCCGAACGTCGAGTGTTGCCAGGACAACTATGCGCTTCGGATAATAGCGCCTCTCGCTCTGAACGCGCTCGAAGCACTCAACCACAGCAGCAATCGCCCCGAGCGTTGACTCCCATTTCGCCCTCTTGCTCGCCATAATCGCGCGACGCAACGCCCCGCGGGACCGCCTGTACTCTTGGGCCTCCAGTGGAGCCTCGCCGGCCCGCCTAGCCCTAGTATAGACCCTCCTATTGCGGAGGCAGTCACGCCTGAGTCCAGCAATCTCCGGCGTCCACCAGTACACAGGTCGCCTCCCCGTCCGTCGCGACAATCGGGGCATCGATGCGTCGCATCCACGGACAATGCGCCGCATCATAGCACCCGCCAGGGAGTCAGCATCTCCCCCACCGTCCAAAACTGTAGTACCGTCGAAACCGGCCAAGAACGACCCGCGGTCTAACCTCGCGACATTCCAACCACGCGCGCTTCTCCCCCTCTGCGCCCGCGCGACGCCCGCCTCCGATACTATCCCACTGGTGATCACTCCCAGTATATTCCTCGAGCACCCTCCATCCTTCGATCATCCCAGACAGATTCTCGATTACCAAAGTGATGTCAGGAGTGGTGAACTCGCACCCCGGCCGCCTGAAGGTGGTCGCAGCACCATCGTTCATGACCACCAGGCCCAACCTGGCCGCCATATCCAGGACGCACCTCCCCCTCGTGCTCGTCACCGGATCACCCCACTCCACAGCCCTGGCATTGAAATCACCGGCCACCACAAAGGGTCCGGCCATACCAGCCAGAGCGTCCTCGATAGCGGCCATATTCGCCCTAAATCGCGCCACACTATCGCTAGGAGTGAGGTAGCAGCTCACCAGCACAAAACCGCCGATCCGAGCCCACGCATAGCCGCAGCCGATCCCGTACCGCGCAACCGCGAGTTCACCACCGCCAGGTAGCCAGAGCGCCGCCGTACCCGTTTCGTCCCCGAGCCAGAATCCCCGGTGCATCGGACCGTATTGTTCGCTGATAACAACCACGTCCGCGCCCCTCTCGGCAACCATCTGCCATAGCAAAGCATCTGCCGTCGTGCTCCTGTGCATATTCGCCTGGAGCACCCTCATCATCTGCGGGATAGCGGGCAGCCCTTCGAGCCCGGCAGGTGGTCAGTCTTACCGCGCCCCGCCCCCGAGCACAGAACGCACTTGGGGACCGCTGTGCAGTCCCTCATCGTATGTCCTGCTCCTCCGCACCTGATACACAGTTGCCTCCTGTCTGTCCCAGTACACTTTGCCTGGGTGTGTCCCGCCCCAAAGCGTCGATAACACATACCGACACTCTCAGACATCCGTATCGCAGCCCTGATTCATCCGACACGCACGTAGCCAATATCGATCAGTTTCGCGGCGCCCTCCACCGACAGAGTAACGTACGCCCGAACCTGTTCGCGTACGTCCGGTGCCGTCACCCTCACGCGTAGCTGCTCTTCGCGCCCGACGAGCAGACCACGGACCGCCATCTCCACCTCCTTCACGACCGTCAAGGAGTCAAGACCCCGCATCTCCACGGTCGCGCTCGGTCTCGCGGACAGCGTCCCTCAGACGCCGTACAAACTCCGGGTCAATCCTGCCCCCCCCAAGCTCCAACAGGATGTCACCGGCCCCCGTCCTCCTGACGGACCGTACCCCCTTCGCGTCGCCCGTCACGCTGCCACGCAAATCCTTCAGCACCCCCGCATAGGTGTGCCCCACCGCGGGCTTAATGAGCACCGCCTCAGGCTTCGCGCGCCGAGGTCGCAACCGACGGACCGCGGGCAAAACGTCAAAATACATTGTAGAGGTATGGTTCCTTCGGCAAAGTTTCTTATTTTGATCCCTAGAACACGATTTTCCTTGTAATTTGAGCGATTTTTTTGCCTCCATACAAATCGACCCGCCCTAATATATATATATATATATATAACATTAAATATTAATATTTTTATATTTTTTTTTTCACTCAAATAATAATAAATGCAAATTATAATTATTATTCATTTAGTTGGAATATTGCGTGTTAATATTCCATATTCAGCTCTGTATTATTTCTATTCTGTAGCAGTCCCTTAGCTTCGGCATGCAATTCCGAATGATCCAATTTCAATTGATTTCGAATTCTAGAACCTTCGTTTATAAAACTTTGTGACATTTTTCTGGAATTATGTTCTCTGTAAAATCTGTAATCCTTATTTCTTTTTTGCTGGGCTTCGTCTGATAAATCTCCAATTGGTAATAAATGGTGCGTAATGACATCTTCTCCATGATAAAGAACTTTGTGCACAGTTGCAGACATACTTAATCATGGGTATTTGGATGTATATATACTAGCGGTTTCCTTGGCATAATCACCAAATTTCCTAGCATTTATTTCCCTATTGCACGAAAGTACTTCAAAAATTATTTTAAATCTTGAAATATGGTCTATATCAACACCTGTTATATTAGATGTAATTTCGGGATCGAAAAAGAATGTTCTTGCGGTATTGCTATCATTTGTATTGCCTGATCCTTGTTTTGGCTGATTTAAAACAACCCATGTTTGAGAAATTCATCTTGAACATGTTTCTTTTTTAATTTCCTTAGCTCTTTGTTGGTGTCATTATTTCTTACTGATCCTAAAGATCCGAAGCTCAAATCATAGCTGATTTTTTTTTTATGTGTTCCATAAACCTTATGTATATAGCGATAACAATCAAAAGCCATATGCATCTTGGTTTAACTCACTTGATGATGCTTTGCATATAATACAGCTGGATGAAGCTTTTGTGTCAGTCAAAGCCTGGAATTGATAGTTTATTTCAATAGTCTATCCATCTATCTCCAATTTTAATGGCTGTAGTGTTGAAATTTGAGCTCTAATATTACTTACTTCATTTGTAATGGTATCACGAGTTTCCTTTTTAAATTCAAATTGTATTGGTCTGCAGTATTTAGTAGACAATGGTGTTTGATTTTTCCAAATATACTTTGTTTGCATTGTAGTGGTCAAAGGTGATGACCTTTCTAAGTTCTTTATTAATCGCAATGGCAGAAATGACACCATGAACAGATCTGTGTCTGAAATATCTTCACATGAAAATTGTTTATATTGCTTTTGGCCAGAAGATTCATCGCATCCCCATCTACAAAAAAAAAGACTTAACTTACAGTCACCATATTTCTTTATATGATTGTAGCAACCGTTCGGCTGTATGATCAAGTAGAGTTTGCAGTTGTACCTCTGCCGAAATTGGTGTAAATGTAATAGATTACTTTGAAGGCCAACACTCCATTTTAGCTCCAGTTATGGGATGATTGATGGGTATAAATTTGAGCCTCTTTCGATCGCACGCAGTCTGAGCTGAGTATACTTCTAACCCTAAATTCGGAAATAAATCATTTGTGAACTGTATTTCCTCGTTTAGTGTTGAAATGCTTTTAAGGATCCGTTTTGTTTTCACTAGACTAGCGGAAACAATCTTTTGAATGATATCCACTTTCGTTAGTTGTTTTTTCATTTATATTCTTTAATTTTCGCCTCTTAGATCTATCGACTACAGTTTTCTGGTCTTCCACCACTGTTTTCATTTGTGGTTTCTGAAATCATCTGGACAGGAAGTTCACGTTGTAACCAGTTCGCAAAGCACGTGTAAAATTTACTTTTACTCCAGTGAACTTCCCTGTAGCGTTTTTTTAAATTTTTTATAAAATCAGATACTTTTTACTATAATTCCGTTTGTGTTTCAATGCTGTAAGAATTTAACGTTAGTTTTCTTTGAAAGCAGCTTAGAATATCTTCCTCATTTCTGTTTTTATAAAAATCTTCAGTCAATTCCTTATATTCCATATTTCTCCATATTTTTATTAAGCTGAAAGTAATGGTGGCGATGGTCGAATTAGTCTGCACGTAGACTATAAAACGAAAAGTTTTCCTGGGTTCAAACCCTATTTCAGACTCATAAAAACATCTCGCATTTTTTCTGTTGTGCATTTGTGTGTCTTTGTATCAGTTGTTGTCGCAAGGTTTCTGTGGCGAAGGTGTAGTCACTTGTCACTGAATAGTAACAACTTCAGCTGGATTGGATAGTTGACATCAGAGACGTTACAATACTACTACAAAAACAAATAACGAGCCAAAGCAGAGTTGTAAGATAGTGAAGCTTCACCTCCTATAATTTCTCCTACAATCCCTTTCCTCTAGTTCCAGCATAATGCACCGCATATGTAGGGGTCATCTCCTGAGTGCTGGTCCAAGATAAAAAAAAAATATATATATATATAGATGAAAAAACGCAATTTCAATCATCTTCATCAGACAGTGAATGTAAGGTACTTATGTATTAAAAATAAGAAACTTGCAGATGAAGTAAGATAAAGTCCTGAGGTAATATACATATTTTTGTTTGTTTGTTTGTACCTGAGAAGAGTCCAAACTCCTGGACCGATCTTCTTGAAATATGCACACCATATACTTGGGACTCTTAAATGAATTATATGGTACTTTTTTTTAATCACGCCTAACTTTACGCCTGCTTTTTTAATTACTCTACTCCTTCCAAATGGTTTTTAACAGATTTTATAATATAAACGAGCTTAACTCCGCCATTTGTTGACCAATCGCAATGAAATTTGGTGCACTTAGTCTGTGCAATTCCAAGAAGGTTGTAGGGTATTACTTCTATTTTAAAACTAGGACCAGGAAAGCGATAGGAGGGAATTTTCTGCCTCTCCGAAACGTTCAAACCGATTTTAATGAAATTTAGAACATAGAGAGATCTGCATCTAAAATTGCTCATAGGTAGTGTACATTTTCAAAAGTAGGACCGGGAGTGCGATAGAAGGAAAATTTCGGACTCTCTAAAACTACATTGCCCATTTTGAAGAAGTTTAACACTTTGATGTATTTGAGTTTAAAAGATACATTGACAATTCTGCAAGTCTGGGAAGGTTAAAGGCCATTACTTTCTTTAAAACTAAGACCACGAGGGAAAAAAGGGGCAATTTCCACGCCACCGAGACCATCTAACCGATTTTAATGAAATTTAAATGTATTTATGTTTTTGCGTCTAGAAGGACACATATGCTACATATATATTTTTTAAATAGAACCAGGAGGCGACGTAGGGGTAAGATATGCCTTTCGAAGCTGCATAACCGATGGAGATAATAACTGGAGCGAAGCCGCGGGTAAAAGCTAGTACATATATAAATAAAGATTTTGTTGCAGCAGCCCGAGAAAAATTGAGACAGAATCATATGTTTAAGTTAAAAGAAAATTTCTACATTAGAACTTTTAATGATATCTACTTGCATTAGCAGAGTAAACTATTACGAGGCGAACGCCATCTACAGCATAAAGATATTTTTATTCCGGAAATAATTTAAAAAGATAAAACAAAATGATTTGTACCAAGCTTCTATGGTTTTCGTCTACTTCTGCAATAATGCCGCAGCAGCTCGAGAAAAATTGAGACAGAATCATATGTTTAAGTTAAAAGAAAATTTCTACATTAGAACTTTTAATGATATCTACTTGCATTAGCAGAGTAAACTATTACGAGGCGAACGCCATCTACAGCATAAAGATATTTTTATTCCGGAAATAATTTAAAAAGATAAAACAAAATGATTTGTACCAAGCTTCTATGGTTTTCGTCTACTTCTGCAATAATGCCGCCCTACAACGATTTCATATATAACAAACAGGTGTTGCCTTTACAAATTCTCAATATTAATAAAGGCCAAATAATTACAGTCGACGTTTAAGTGTGTAACTAATTTGCTAAACATGACAGTAAGTAGAGGCGGGCCTAGGAAGGACCTTGGGAGCTATTAAAGGCACTAGCAAGAAGTCGAAGGGAGGGTTTGTGTTCACCTTTCTACACCTGGTTACACAAAGTCCCTGTTACAAAATTTTTATTGTTATCTTCCAAATTTAGTATTGTAAATAAATTAGAAATATATATAACTTCTTTCATTGAATAAAAATTCAGTCACTCACAAAAAAATGCTGCAGCTCCGCTATGAGGCCTCTCGTAGTTGCTGTTGTTTGCTAAAAGTTGGTGGAAATACAAAGTTAATACACTGGTTTTCATATATTCATTAGATGATCGCTACACTTAAAGATATCGTAATTTAGAAAAAATTTGTATATTGGATTAAATTTAAAATTGGTTAATTTTTTTAAATTAAGTTTTTTTTTTGTCTGGGACTCCTATACATGCAAAGCATTGTGTTGGAACTTTAGGAAAGGGATAGTAGGAGAAACGACAGGAGGTAAAGCTTAATTAATTATTTTACAGCTCTGCTTTCGCACGTTCTTTGTTTATTCTTTTAGCTGAAGCTTCGGTTCAGTAGCCATTTTTATTATTAATTTATTAAATATATTAAATATATTAAATTATTAATACCGACGAAGGAGGGCGTTCTGATGCGATTGTGGATTGTCTGTTTTTGGTTTAGTAGTCAACGTGCAGACTACCATCCATCGTGCCATCGCCACCCTCAAGTTTTATTAAATTGTATAGTCAAAATCTTACTATTAATTAGCAATAGACATATATTATACGGTGTTCGACGCAACTTAATTACTTGCTGCAATTACATTCTTTTTACTTTAGTATGATTATGACCTTCGCTACGTTCTCACTTGGCTAGTAACCATGCCTATCTCAAAGTAAGGTCGAGCAATGTGACCTTAAACGATGGTTCACAATAACGATTTTTTTCGATTAGTTTTCCCCTTTAAGGTAGGTCAATTCTAAAGGCTATGAAATAAACACAATGGGAGAGAATTTAGAAGAGAGGTGGTTTAAATTAAATTTTCTGTGAAGTTTTCCAGCAATTTTCACATGTACAGCGTATACTTATACTAATGCTTTTCGTAGTCAAGGTGAAGTCCGAAATTGCCCTGTAATCAGATCCTTTCCACCTTTCAGCTAGCACAGCGCTTTCCTCCCCTGATGCTCGTTGGATGATCGCTCTTGAGTTTTCTAACACAACGCACAAATTGCACGATATCACGAATTGCATAAGATAACTGCCATCTTGAAGCCAATTTCCCTTAGGTTCGTGCAGTTCACTTCTAATAACCAAAGATTCCTTTCCTTTCTATATATGGGGAGAGTACTCCATATAAATTCTCTCATCGTAGCTTTAAATATCGATCACTGCGTTACCATGCAATAAGATATGTATGAAAATATGCAGTTTCAATTCACACCATAATGTAAGAGTATTCAATATTCAAAGCTTTCAGTTTAACCCTACAAGTAATTATAAATTCCCATGAGTTATACCCATTTTGTATAAATTATACAAATTACTGAAATTTCCCTTCAAAAACAAAACGCAACTAAATTATTCCTCGTACTAAATTCCGCAAGTCCATCTACCAATAAAAAAACTTGCAAACAATTACAGCGCCTGGACGTTACTACAACTAATATGCAATTTTGAAAACTTTGAAAAGGATATAGCGCAGGTTGCACTTCAAAAATTACAAAACCATTTCAGGTACCTTAACGCTGAAAATATTGCTCTGGCCTTTTTTGATTCTAAGATACCGATTCCACTAAAGAATAAATTGTTGAAAAACGATTTGTCACTATCGGAAGGAAATATCAAAAGGCCAAGAAGAAAAAAATTTCAAATTATTCTAACCATTATGAGGAACGGTGTCGAGCAGTTTGTATCTAAAGAAACAAACCTGTTTTTGAAAGGTTTTCAATACGCCAAGAATTGCTGAAACAGAACCCTGCAAGTTGGAAAGAAATAAGAGCTTTAATTAAGGCAAAGGATATTGTTTCCGTACTAAACGTGGCCAATGACGCAGCAGAAAGAGCTGTTAGGTTGATGGAAGATAATAATTCAATTCTACCGACAATTGAACAACAGAAACAGTATATTCTACAAGTTGTTCAAGACTATAGGCAAATGTATTCTTCTTGTCAAAAAGCATACTTTAGTTATAAAATTTCAAACTCTTATTTATCTAAATTTCGTGTATGTAAAATGTATATTGTGTATACATATAGGCAATTCACGATCTAGAAAACCACATAATAGTAGCTTGCATTTAAAGTGAGATAAAATAAAGAAATTTTAAATTTCCTTTTTCTTTTCTATATATATTTCTATTTTTAATAGCACATTAATGGCACTATAAATAGTGCAAAATATGACTTTAATATATTTGTTATTACTGTTGTATAACCAATAAACATGGTATCTCGAACGGGACAAATGCTTTCAACAGCATTTAGAACAATTAAAAATTTTACGAATTAGAACACCATTTTTGAAAGGAATTTTTTTTAAATTAAAATTGAATAATATGGCTTTCCACTGATGGTGTTCATATTTAAATATTTGTGTTCCTCTTTTTTGAAAAACTTAGCACGGCACATCTAGAACGAGACATATTTTCATACAATGTTTGTAATAAAAATTTTCTTAAGTTTAAATTGTATCAACTGTGAAAATTTGTATACTTATTATTTTATAGATATTTTTAAATATAAATTTTAGGTTATGGTATGTAGTAAATAAACCGTCGATTTAAAAAGTGAGACATCTCGATTTTTAGAAAAATATTTTTCAATCATTTAAATTCCTAAATATTTAACATGTATTTTCTTTTTGAAATAAATTGTAAATATTATGTTATAAATTAGACTCGTATATTTGATATATTCTACATATTTTAAATAAATTTTCAGTTTCCAGACCAATTTTCTGAAAATAACAAACACCACAAACTGAAAATACATAATGTTCTTAAAATTTTGACATTTCCTATAGAATGTTAGAAAAAAATTATTTCTTTATTGACATATTAATTTTCGATCCTGGTACACCGTTCTGTGGAAATGCCCATATTTTTTTTTATTAAAATATAAACATGTAAAAAAACATTTCAATAACATGTATGTATGTACCCAGCAAGAAATGGATGACCGAATCTAATCATTCACACATTTTTTTCTAATACATTTGCAGAAATTTTATATTTGCTCGAACATATGATTGTCATTACTGATGGATAAAATCAATTTTTATGTGAATCCCGGAATAGTTTGTTTTAATATTTGTATATTTTAAATAATTGTGTGTCATGCATTATTAACGTGTCCAATTATATTTAGAAATCTTTGGACATTAAGTGAAATTAAGTAAGTGAAAGATAAGTATATTATTTATATAAATTTTCTTCATCATATTACATTAACACCTTTTTTCGTCTCATGTATTCTGGTACTTCTGCAGCATGTTCTCAGCCAAGAGGAAGTAACCGTCCGCGTCGAAAAAATCGAACTATGCCAGTCGAAGTTGAGCCAGTGCAGGCTACCATTGAATTATAACAGGCGCAACTTGAGCCAAGGGCAGGCGCAACTTTCCAGCATGGAGGCGATCGATGGTAGTGTAAGTATCTGGCTGTTTTTGTTCACAGACGATGGCCCACTCCAAGGTTCTAATGGATATTTCTGTTTTATATTATATTACATTTATATTTTTTTTATACATATGTACATATATATATTACTATATTGAAATAAAATCAATATAAATAATTGAAATAAAAAGATTTTCATTTCAATTGGGATATCCGTCAACGCTGTCCGGTCTGCAGTGACAGATATATCCATCAATGCTGACTATCCCATGTACACAGAAGTTTCGGTAATTTTTCTCATATTGCCCTTAATAAAATGATAGAAACTTTGTTCTTCGCAATGACCAATAATTCGGTCAGTAATGACGGTCAAATAACCGTCACTGTTCTTGTAGGTTATATAACAAATTTCATAACGATAGGTTTATTTATTACTTTCCAATTTATTTGCTTAAGGATGAAAATTACAAAAAAGTTGTCAAGGCAAAAAATTTTTAAAACTTCACAGGAAACATTTTCCTCTTACATTTTTTTTAAAAAATTAATATTTTTGAAGTTATCAGGCAAAAACCTTAAATTATATGGTTTCTCCTAAATTTGAGCGGGGTTGAGACACGTCTTAACCCCAATCGATTGATCTGACAATTTGACACGATAATTTTTTTTTAGCAATATTCACCAAACTAGGGATGAGACTGCGAAAATTTAATTTTTAATTTTAAGGACCACCCTTATGTACATATGTATATACGTATTAATATGAAATAATATTGCCAACAATCCTCTGAGGCATTATAATTTTATAATCCATGTAATTTGAAATTCCAAAATAAAAAAATAAAAAATGACTAAGAAATTTTGATTTAGCCTTTTTATTTATCAATTTCTAGTTCTCTTACATCGTTAGAAATAAGAAATTCAATACCATTTAAGAGCACTTTATGTGCGTTAGACCAGAACGTCTAAAGCGCTTGAAAATAAATGCACTCACATCAGTTAATACGTTTACTTCATATTCGGCTATATCGACAAATTGTTTTCTGAGCATTACAATTTTTAAGCAATAAATAGCTTGACATCCATCTGGTTAAGTATATAGCAACTGATCTTACAAATTTTATTCAACTGGGAGGTACTCCACCTATAATCAGCCCGTCGAAAGTCGTCTGCAAATTTATTATTGAAAATTTTAAAATCTCGTCGCATGCATTTCTTTCATCCCTGGATATGTTAATAGTCTTAGTTATAGTTAATAGTGTTAAAAATGCGTCCTGTTTTCTTTGAGCCAATTATTTTTAAATATTTAAGCTTCAGGTCCATTTGGAAAAACTAATGCTGATACAATTTTAAAAATATGGAATAAAATTTCTCTTCTGTGTTTTCTTCCGAACACCATGGACTCTGTTTCGATATAAAATACATTTAAAAAATTAATATCTCTTTTAGTAATTTTTTGCTCCAATGTTAAGTAAGGTTAGCGAATGCCAATTCCGAAGAATCGTCCCACTTGGGTTCTCCTGGGTCACGTTGTGTTGTCTGAGTGGGATCAATCGTCGTCCCATCTAGTCGGTGCGAAACCACCCCCAATCCCAGTTCCTATATAAATATGGCGGTTCGCTCGGGGTCGAACACGACTTTCACACTAAAATCATAAAAACTTATCGCATTATTTTTGATAGTGCCAGTTGTTGTCGGAAAGTTTCAGTGGGTAAGGGATAGTCATTGGTTACTGAACTGTACCGGCTTCAGCTTTACTCAGCTGTACTCAAAATTAAGCTTTAAAATTTAATACGTATTCAACACTGCTATGAAACAAAGGACGTGCAAAAGTAGAGTTGGTGAAGCTTCCCCTCCTTTCATTGCTCCAATTATCCCTTTTCTCTAGTTCTCGCACAAAGCATCGCATTTGTAGGGTCACCTCCTAAGTGCTGGTCCAAGAGATAAAAAAAAATTTTTCTCTTTACAAAATTTTTTTTTCTTTAAATGAAACAAAATTATTTTAAAAATAACAAATTACTGATTAATATCAAAAGTTTTGAAATCAAAACAAAAATATTAATTCTTATGTTCTTACAAATTTGACATAGCTCAAACGTTTTGAAGCTAATGTGTTGTTATTTCGAAGAAACCTTTAATTTAAATATAATATATACGTGTATATCTGTACATAGTTGCTTAAAATTAAGTACTTTATATATTGTTACAACATTAATATAAAAAATAATAAGGAAGTAAAATTTTTATATACATAAATTTTATACATGAATCATATTCGTCATCAGATTCTAGTTCAAATTATCCTTACAATAATGTTTTTAATACATTTTTATGAGATCATTTTTAGTCTTAACGAAAAATTCATTATTCTTATATTTCATTTCATTATGTAAATGTAAATTAAAATATTTGTTTTCATTCACTTGTATATAACAAATCGAGTTTTTTCGGAATTACGTAGCAAATAAATAGGCATTTGTACATAAGAATGTTAAGACCCAAATAGTCTAACAACTATATTCTAAGGCCACAAATTTTGTCGATAAAATAAACTGCACATAAATTATTGTAGTAAACTTTGCGATAACAGCTGATTTGAAGCGATAGCGAATATCGTTGAAAATTTTACTGAATTGCAAATTTTATTACATTTCGTTATACTTATTTTAACGACACGACTATCGTAATAAAAGTTAGTGAATTGCACTACAGAACTCTATTGTAGACTGCTAGTTTATCCATTCATATTAAATTAGAAAAAAAACTTGTAGTTTTTAAATGTAGAAAGTTTTTTTTGAATTGCTGTCTAAGTTGATAAATAATGGTGCATTTCATTCTCCTTTTCAGAATTTATAGTTTCGTTTTAGGAATAATAAGATTTGCGCATAAAAATATGTTTAATTTATTATATAGTATAGTATATAGTACAAATTCACACGAACTATGTATTGCAACTGCGGTATAGAGGACGTAGTAAATAATATTTAGCAAAACTGTACCGGCTAATACAATTGACGCGAGATGGCCCACATTCTTAATATAATTTATGACATATCGTAACTTTATCCTGGAGGCCGACGTTAACTCGCGCCAAAAAAAATTATTAAAAACAACAGATCACGAAAACGAAAAAACGACCGATGGTAAGGCAAACTTACAGGCAAATACAGCACTCAGTATTGAAAATATAAAACATACCAGACCATCATGTAGAAATGTTAATACTTATCATTCCTATAGTTGTAGAAGTGCCAGTATTGCCAACTTCCTACGAGCATGATCCGAACTTTCTATAGCAAAGGTGCTCCAGAAATCTAATAAACATACTACACAACAGAATTACGAAGTAGCCCCTAATTTCATCAATAGTTACATTTAGGGTATGATTTCTTTGCAAGCGTATAAATTGCTTATATCAGCTAAGAATTTTACTATGTCGTCGCTATAAAGCAATTCGAAGCATTCGAAGACAGTAATTGCATTCTATACGCTAGTAAACACCTCTTTTTCGCAGTATTGTCTTACTTCTTCTTTCTTTAGCAAAGGCTCGACAAGTTCTACTTCTTCTTCTTCCATATCATGTACACTACTTTCTCCAGAGACAGGTCTATCCTGTAATTCTAGATGAGATCACAGTATGCGACCAGGAAAATAACCAATACTACCTTCGTTTTCAAGATCATTATCTTCTTCATCATGAGGAAATAAAATAATATCACCTATGTCATCCTCAGCATTCAGCATTACGAAATTCTTTTCTAATGTCTACTTTTATTACACAAACAAGCAATAATCCACATATAAAATTCTTATACATTTATTAATAATAATATTTACTTCGGGAAAAAATCTTCATTGTCTTCACTTTCGTGTTGCTAATTACTAATTTTGAAGCCACCCTATGAAAAACAAAAGACACAGAATAACTGTGTGTTTTTATAAATAAAAAAAATTTCATTCGACAGTTTGTAGTACCTAGAAAAACTATCCAGTAGCATTGTGATAGGAAATTTCATTTAGTATCGGTTCTATTAAAAATTATTTTGAATTTGTACAAATTATTAAAAGTTCTTAAATATACGAACACTAATTTCAAGGTTTTATTATTGTTTTCGATATAAATTGCCGAATAAAAATTTAAATTGCTTTCAAAAACTGGCTGTCAGATTTGTTTTGTAAATTATATCACAATAGGAATCAGTGGGACTGTTCCAAACATGCCATTAAATGGCATATTCTAGGTTCAACCTCAGTTTCAGTGTAAATCATAAAAACATCTCGGATTTTTTCTGATGTGCATTACTGTGCCTTTGTGTCAGTTCGTCGGTATTGTGTAGCACCGTCGAAGTAAAATAATTACTAAAAACGGCTACTGAAAACGAAGCTTCAAAAATTTTATACGTCTCATTGACATCTAAGGCGCTACAACACTGCTATAATCCAAAGAACGTGCAAAAGCAGAGTTGTAAGATAGTGAAGATTCACCTCCTGTCATTTCTCCTACTATCCCGTTCCTCTAGTTCCAGCACAATGCATCGCATGTGTAGGGTTCATCTCCAGAGTGCTGGTCCAAGGTAAGACAAAAAACGTACATATGTACTTTCCTTTTTAAAACAGTTTCCAATAGTGTCTGTCTTAACTAACGGCTATCCTCGTTTTACGCAATATATTGCGTCCAATATTGTTATAGATTTAAGATACTCTGGAACGGTTTTTCTCAGTTGTTTCTTAACTATAACCTGTCTATACTGCTGCTCGAAGGCGTGAATAACTCATTTATCTAGTGCCTTTATAACGGCAGTTGTATTAGGAGAAAAAAAGTGTACCCAAATTTGTGGTTACTTTGTGACATGAATCATTATCAATACATGATTTGTTTCTGTTATTTTTAATCTTCTCATTATGCAATATGTTGAGTATTTCGTTCCAAGTACTAACTGTCATCCAACTGTTTTATTTGAAAAGTAGGTCATTGCTCTGGTCTTGGTTTTGAAACATCTGGACTTCTGCTGATTGCCAATACAATAAACTTCTTTGTAAGATTCATTCGAACTGTATATAAATAATAGACTAAAAGAGTTTTTTTTTGGATTTCCAAGCTTTCGGCTGTGCTTTGTAATATAAGCAATTTTCATCCGCAATAAAAAACGTAATTAGAACTAAATTTTTCAATTACACTGGGCAGAACACTAGTTTTAAAATTTTCTGCTGCCGAATAATCTTTACCTTTAGATTCGGAAATTAATATTGTTACAGTCAAGGCGTCTTTAACTAGGTAGTGGTGAATGAAGTGTTGTACAGCAATCCAAAAACCACACATGTTTTTGGTCGGCGATACGTCAAAACCAAATGATGCAAATATTACGTAGAAAATATATTTTACTTATGAACATAAAGTGTGTTAAGAATTTTTAATTTTTTAAACTCATTTGATTTTAAATACAAAGTTTGTGCTTACCAAAAACAACATTTTTAATTTAACGGCACTTGTAAATAAATAGACATAAACAAGTTTTTGACATTTGAAACACAAGAGTAGGGACAGCAAAAAACTGAAACTCTTAAAAATTTTATAATGCAGTCAACAGAATCCAATGTGTCTGCAAAATTTGAAAATAATCGACAAATCAGTAAAAATATATTTTTTCATATTTAAGGGTGTTTCAAACTACAATACAAGTCTTACGACTTTCATAAGACTTTGTGAGATAGATATAAGATTTGGTGCTACTGTTAAAAAATTTTAAGTAGAAAGAAGAAAAAACGGTTCGGAAGTTAATGATTTTTTTTTGTAATTTTGCTATTTTTTTATTTGCTTTTGAAATATTACAACCCTGATAAAAGAAAAAACCTTATCATTTAGAAAAATTTCCAAAAACGAGGAAGTCTTATAGGATGTCAAATGTATTACTGTATTATTTGTCATTTTCATAACACATTTTATTAACACTATCCCACTTGCACGTAATACTTGAATTTTTGACATGTCTCAATATTAAGTATTATATTGTGAAACTCCCCTAAGCAATACTGCTGTACATTTCACATATAATTTTTGGTTGATGCAGTCCCTTGACTGTGTGTGTGAGAAATTTCAACAAAGTAAGCGAAAAGAAGATGATGTGATCATACTGCACTAAGCCATGGCCGGAGATATGCCTTCCATTCCAGTCGCATTCTATGCATAACACAGACGGATATATACACATTTTTATATCAACGCACGTCTATACATATAAAGAATCAACTGAATATTTTAAAAAATACATATTAAATTTTAATTGTGTTGATATAAAAATGTCCGTATATCTGTCTGTTAACTTTGAATATACATAGTATATACTTATGACCAAAGATGAAATGCTTAAAAAGTTTCAATTGATATATTGGTGTTTTTATTTACACATTCATTAAAATATTAATTTAGTTTTGATATTTCTTTATGCAAACTTAGCAATTTTAAAATTAAAAATCAATAATTAAAAAAATAAATCACATACTTAAATTGATTTGCTATAGCTTTTTCACACTTTTACACAATTTGCAGGAACGCATGGAGATGTTGAAAATGTGAAAAATGCATTCACAGTTGCAACATCTATCATCTACCATTATCGCAAGTGCCAAAAATATGGGTAAGTTTTTTTAAAAAACTAAAATCAAATATAAGCGAAACTCACTCTTCGTATCAAAGTCCCGTTCGAAACCTTGCGGATGTAGAAAATCTAACAAATTTGCTGCACTTTTTTTTACCGGTACTCAGGGCATGACCCCTACTCATGCGATGCATTGTGCTGGAATTAGGAAATAAGGTTTTCGGAGAGAGGATAGAAGAAGGAGTGTTTATGGACATTCGATTTGAATTTTCACCCGTCAAAAGTAACAGGAAAGACATCCGCATGTAGTTCATTCCACAAACGTGCTGTTCGAACAAATATCGAATTTTCTATGTAATGCATAGTGCGATTCGCTATCAAGTCGACCACAAATGATGCACTCTTAATTATGAACGCGCTGCACGCATGAATGACAGGGTTTTGAGAACAAGTTCCCTGATTTCATCTGAATGCATTTCATTATAGTACCGATAGAACAACGAAACGCAACCCACGTTGCTCAGAGAGTTGTATTCCATTTTCAGTCGGATGTATACGCTATAAATAGTAAGAAGATCAGATGTCGTGAAGTATGTCTTACACCGTCTTAAAAACCCGAGAGACTTGAATTCTTCCTTTGAGATTTGAAAAATGTGCTCCGTCCATTGAACATCACACTGAATTTTGATGGCGGTGTTTGCACCGCCCATTATTACAGATGAGGCAATGCGCTCGGACATGCCTTATCGCCGCAATCATAGTCGATGTCGGCCTACGATCAAATGAGTATAAATGGTAGGAGAAAGAATGGAGCCTTGTAGTACCCGTGAATTTATCTTGAACTCGTTAGATGAGATTCCGTCTATAACAATTCTTACAGCGCGATCCCAGAGAAAGCTCGATATAAATCGAGGGAAGATATTACCGACACAAAAGCAATTAGTTTAGACAAAAGTGCTCCATGCCATGCTCTGTCAAATACTTTAGAAATATCTGGAACCACCACCTTACTTTCGCCAAAATGGTGAATGGAGCGGCACCATTTTTCCGAGAGGAAGGCCAATAAGTTTCCCGTGGAGCGCCCTCCATGGAAGCCGGCAGTTAAGTAAGCTGTTGGACTCCAGATACTTCACTAGATAAAAGTTTAGCATACTTTCATACATTACCTTGGCAATTATAAAACAATTTTCAGGATTACTTGCCTCTCCCTTCTTGGGGATCGGCGTCACATATGCAACTTTCCAGCACGACGGAAACTCGCGTGCTGAAAAAGATTGCTAAAGGACGTGATAGCGTCGAAGAACATTCATTCAAGATCAGTGCCGAAATTCCATCTGGCCTAGGAGGTTTGTTTATGTTGAGATCAGCTAAAACCCTTTTAACTGCACGAGCTCGAAAGTATATCTTTGGCATATTTACGAATACACTCTCGAGAGCAGGCAGTGGTTGGTTGCTTTGCGGCAAGTGAGACTTACTTGCAAACATTTCATGTAGGAGGTCAGCTTTATCAACATGGGCAGTGGATATTTTATCATCTTTTAAAAGAGCCGGAATATAAGAACTAGAATTTTCTTTTTTAACGAATGAGCAAAAGTCTTAGTACTTTGGCACACGAAGATCTCGGCCCTTTTGCGCATCAAATCAGTATCCTCGTTTTTTTTATTCCGCCAGATGTCAATTACTTCCTCTTTGGATTTGACTGAGAAGTCTGATTAATTAATTAATAACACTGTGCTACAGCAAAATGATGCAGGGGTTCTCACGTACCAAGTCTGTTTTGTTGGAGTATATATAGAACGAAAATAGCTTTAGTTTTTCTGAGGACGATTCGAAAAGTGATTTTATAACGGTAAATGTAGTGAAAAACGTGTTTTTTAGAGTCTCAAAAAGAGGTATAACTTCTTTGTTTCTGAACCGCTTTATATCATTTTTCTTCTGTTTGAAGGATGTGATATCATCTTTCTAACAATGCTTGTAAATCGGATAATAATGGCTAAGTTATAGTGATTGAAGTGTAAAAAAACACATTCTTCAAAAAAAATTTTTTTTTCCTCAGGATCTAAGTTGCTTATGAGATACCAAACAATATATATATTTGTTATTCTGAAAAAAGAATACTAATGTAGCTTTCCAAAATGGATAATTACAATTACATCGGTTGCAAAATGAATGACTCTAAAAAATTAAAAAAAAAACAAAAGAGAATTCCAGATGTGTTTCTTCCAAATGTTTTCTCATCTAAACTCATGCTAATTCAAAAAAAAAAACCGTGTTGATTGCGATAGGTAGAAGGATAATAAGTATTTGTGAGGTGAGTGATAAGACTTCTAGTATTTAAAAAAACTATACTTGTTATTAGCTAGTGATAAAAGTTCTAGCATATAAGAAGATAATGTTAGAAAATACAGACATTCATTAATAAATCCTTATGGAGAAAAGTTTCTTTTTTTATATTCCTGCGAAATTGACAGTGTTATTAATAAGAGAACTAATACAAAGTGTTATTAATAAAGTTTAGCAAAAGGCATAAACGTAACTATATTAATTAAAAATTTGTGAGAAAAGCAACAACTTTTGTTTTATATGTGGATTGTTTGTAAATAAACGACATAAAATAGATATATCGGTAAATAAGCATATTATTCCCCTTTACGAAGAATATTTTAATCGTTGCTTAGTACAAGGGAATTGGTATATAACATCGGTTTGTTGTTCATCTTGTTACTCAACACTAAGATCCTAGAAAAACGATATACATGGCTTCCACTACGTGTACGTGTTTAACATAAACAAGAGGATATCATTTTAAAATACACATGGTAAACATAGGTAAACATGTTCTATCAGTATGGCTTGGGTTAGTGATACTTACTTACACAAAGGAATCTTTTATCACCATAAATACTTCTTCACTTTGTATATGCAAAATAAAAAGTATAAATAATCTGAAAATACTATCGAAATGTATATGTATTAAATTTAAAATTCGGTGCGAATCGATGTTCTTGCAATAGTACTCGTACAACGATGAAATACATATTTTTGTCATACAATTAAAAAATTAGCCATATTAAATTTTACTTACCAAATGTCCATATAAATTGTGTGAAAACAAAGCCTCTTTTTCGTTAGTTTATATTTTTTTTTTGTTTAGGATATGTACACATATATGTATGTCCCTATGTATGCAAAGACATTAAGCAGTACTTATGCATATATATGAATAATAGAGAGATAAGATTAATAAGTTTTCTGAAAAAATAAAACATTTTCTTTCAAAATTTGGTAGTAGTACTACTGAAACCAGTATATTTAGCACTGGACGAACAATAGGTCTGTACGTTTACTTTCTGTGAAAGTTCGGTAAAATGAGAGTAAGCTATAATTACTCTCAATAAGAGAGCAAAATGTACAAAAGTAAGAAAACGAAAAAAACCATAAAATTTACCAGAAAAAAAGAAATGTCAATTTTAAATTTGTACTTTTTTGCCCCAAATGTACTAAAAACATAAAAGTTGTGTTAAATTTTACTATTATTAACTATTAGTAACAGAAAGATAAAATAAAATGAGTTCTTGAATATTGAGAATTTGTTTCGAAATCAATCAAATTAAAGTAATACTGAAGGAGTTCCTATTACTCGAGGGACCACCTCGTTGCGAGACAACCAACGTGTTGTTGAATAGTTAAAAATTAATGCAGTTCATTACAAAAGTATTCTTGAATTTTCGCAAATTCTTCAATTTTACAGAAAGGATAATTTTACTCGTTTGTAAACTTATAATTCGGACTATAGTTTTTGAAGCTCCGTACCACTGAGTTTAGACGAGAAAACATTTAGTTTGGTAGCATGTTACGGGTGGGGAAGAGAGCATCATTTTTGTGTTCGGTACTCGGCGACACGTTTTAACAACGACATATGTTGTCTTTGCCGATGGATAGAATTAATTTTTATGCGAATCCCTGAATAGTTTGTTTTAATATTTGTATATTTTAAATAATTGTGGGCAATTATATTAAGAAAAAATTCACAGATGATGGCCCACTCCAAAGTTTTGATGGATATTTCTATTTTATATTATATTACATTTCTTTTTTTTATATACATATGTACATATAAGAATATTGAAATAAAATCAACGTAAAGAATTGAAATAAATAGTGTTTTATTTCAATTGGGATATCCGTCTACAGTGAGCGATATATGTATATGCATTAACGCTGACTATCACATGCACACAGAAGTTTCGGTAATTTTTCTCATATTGCCCGTAAGAAAATGATATAAACTTTGTTCTACGCAATGACCGATAATTCTGTCAGCAATGAGGGTCATATCACCGGTCAAATGACCGTCAATGTTCTTGTAGGGCAGCTAAACTTATTAGCTATTTCGCTGGTCACTTCATTCAACAGGCCAAACGTCAAAGTTTGTGAAAAAGTTGTGGAAAGTGGTTGTGAATAATTTAATAATTAAATATTATATTAAGAAAAATCGAAAATATATTTTTGCTATAATTAATTTAAATTACTGAACAACGTATAATCATATGATTGGTACTTAATATTTAGTGGAGTAAAGTAGTACTTTTGCAATGCAAAGTGTACTGAAAAAAGTACAATTGTACGAGCTTGATTATCCCTGATTTTCATTGAAAGTTTAATGTGATTGATGATAGTTTACCGAAAAAAACTATTTGTGAAAGAATTTATTTAAAAAAACAAGTATTGAAAGAATTTATTTAATTATATTTATTTTTCAGCGATGGTCTTTTTTATGAAAAGTTTTTAACAATTTATGGTAAAAATAATAAAAATGTTTGTAATTAATTATTGTTAAGAAAAATCTTTAACACAACTTTTTTAATGTCTGTCAGCTGTTTGGCCCATTTGTAATTTTGCTTTGTTATTTTTAATGTTTATTATAAACAAACTGATTGCTTGTTCTTCACGCCCAAACTAGCCCGAAGAAAAAGTACGGGCATTCTCGTGCGTGAAGAACAAGAGCATCACTCTTTCAAAACCTCTCTCATTTACTCAATTTTTGAGTAAGAAAACGCTTTTAGGTAAGATTGGGCTCCCGCGGGCGAACAGACCTAATGTATGGTACTAGAACATATTCATATATTTATAGTATTTGGTGTAAGTTTCTTGATTTTTTACTTGAATGTAATGTATGTATGTTCTTTTTTGATACTATGATGTTTTTATTTTTGGTGTGGATTTATTCATTTCGTTTGTTTTATAATTTTTAATTTAATAAATTAAAAACTTCAACTACAATGTGACAGTTACTGTTATTTATTTGCACTAACGAAACACAACAAAATATGGCTGAGTTCCAAAACGTCATTTGCAAAGAAACTATACAAAATATCGCATTCCAAAATGCAACTGTGCAACCTGTCCCTCATTTAATTTAATGATACATTCATTGTTCTTTTTTAACAATAACAAATATATATGTATGTAAATTGTTTAGTATCTCATAAGTAACTTATGTAGATATTGAGGAAAAAAAATTTTTTTTTTTAAATTGTGTTTTTTTCTGCTGCAACCCCGATAACTTAACCATTTAATAACCGATTTACAAAAAGTATGCCTTGTTTGAAAGCTAATATCAAATCCTTCAAACAGAAGGAAAACTGATAAAACTCTGCTAGCAACCAAAGAAGTTATAACTCTTTAAATTTTAAACTTTAAAAAACACGTTTCTCACTACAATTACCGTTATAAAATTACTTTCCGAAGTGACCTAAAAAAATTAAAGGTATTTTCGTTCTCTATGATCTCCAGCGAAACAGAATTGGTACATGATAATCCCTGCATAATTTTTTTTCAACTTTTGTACCACAGTGGTACTTTGGTGTACTTTGCAAGACCGTTAAATGAATTTATTTATAATTAAGCTTTAAAACCTTCCTGACTATTTTCATTTTTTTGAGACAAATTCACATTTTACGGTCTCGCAGACCGATTTCAAGTATTTCTCGGTATCTCAAAACTATTATAAAATTTTCAAAACCTGTGCAGTGGACATATTTAAGAAACTAATTTCAAATAACTGAAGCAAGAAAAAAACAAAAATTAAGTTTTTTTTAGCTCACAGCATCAATTTATATTTCATCACAATATTTGGCATTTTTGATATTAGACCTAATATAAAAATAAAAAAAAAATTGATTCACAAAACACAACATTTATAAAATGTTGTTTTTTTTTAAATATAAAGGGTGGTTAAATTTCAAGGGCCGATGTTGATTTTGAATAAAACACAAACTATTTAGGAAATTATTGTAATTTTATTTTATTATGATATATTGGTATTACTCAATTATGTATGGAACAAAATATCGGCCAAATGGGCGCCGCGACCACGGCAACAGTGGATGATCAATTTTCGAAGAAAATCATCTTCAGTGATGAGGCTCATTTTCACCTCAGTGGATTCGTCAATAAACAGAATTGCCGCATTTGGGCGAATGAGAATCCAAGAGTGATTGTCGAAAAACCAATGCACCCACAAAGAGTGACTGTTTGGAGCGGTTTATGGGCTGGCGGCATCATCGGGCCGTATTTTTTCCAAAATGAGGCCGGTCAGGCAGTTACTGTGAATGGTGTTCGCTATCGTGAGATGATAACGAACTTTTTATGGCCCGAATTGGAAGATATGGATGTGGACGATATGTGGTTTCAGCAGGACGGTGCCACTTGCCACACAGCTAATGAAACAATGGCTCTTTTGCGCAACAAATTCAATGGCCGTGTTATCTCACGTAATGGCGATGTCAATTGGCCGCCAAGATCATGTGATTTGACACCGTTGGACTTTTTTCTTTGGGGTTATTTGAAAGAAAAGGTGTACGTCGATAAGCCAGCAACAATTCAAGAGCTAAAGGATGAGATAATTCGGCACATTAACGGCATAGAACCTCCATTATGCCTCAGGGTCATCGAAAATTTGGACCATCGGATGGAGGTGTGCCGCCGTGGTCGCGGCGCCCATTTGGCCGATATTTTGTTCCATACATAATTGAGTAATACCAATATTTTATAATAAAATAAAATTACAATAATTTCCTAAATAGTTTGTGTTTTATTCAAAATCAACATCGGCCCTTGAAATTTAACCACCCTTTATCTTAAAAGTAAACAAAACAATAAAATGAATTCAAGAAAAAAAAGGTACACTAAAAAAAAATTAATTTCAAAATGCTTAAAATATATGCCTCATTATGAGGTTAGTCTTTGTAAATTTTAATGAGTCGTTAGAGCTTCAGCATCCTGTAAATCTTCAACATCACTTTCCTTGGAGTCTTCTTGTTCAATATCAGTGTTTGCTTCATACACATCAATATTATCTTCGTATTCAGTATCACTTTCCACATCAGAATCTGGATCTGAATCGATTTAATTCAGAACAGCTCTAATGCGCTCAATATCTGCCATATCTAAAGAAAATCTCACGATAATTAATTTTGAACATAATTCTTTTATTAACTCATAAAATTGTCCATTTTCATCTAAAAATTTATAATTTAGCAAAACCAACTTACCTGACGAAAATGTAACACTTAACTATAAGTCGGTCTCACAGACCGTCCGATTAGCAATCACCGGTACAACACTTCAACTCAAACGCACTTGTTACACTAAACGTTGTATAATGAGAAATAATGAAGATACTGAGAGAATGACGGAGTTTCCATTTTTTGTTTTTGTGAAATTAACACAAAACTGATTCATCGGTCTCACAGACCGACGAAATGGTCAGGAAGGTTAAAAAAATGCGTGTGCCAGTTATTATTTTTCTTTTAAATAAAGCAACTTTTTGTTGGTGACATAAAATTATACAATTTATATCTCAATTCTCTAATCATGACAACAAGAGATATTGAACGGAACACAATGAGAGAGGAACATTCCATAAAGATGTTGAAAACCTGAGTCTCCATATTAAAACTCTTTAGAAACTCTTTTACACTGCCACTCATCTCGGCAAATGAAAAAAAGCGCATGCCGCTTATTACGATCCAAAATGTATTTATATATATTCTCATAAATATCATAAAGTATGTAATAATATATTTCATATATTTTCTATCGGGAAAGAGCACAATTTTGATATTAGAATCATATATATATATATATAGAGATATTCCCGAAATCTATTTAGTTAATATATATTAATTTTTTTATATATAGTAAAATTTTTTGATGCTACCAACGTACATATATATTTTTCAATCCTATAGTGATGACACTAAAATTATCAAAAGGTGTAATACGAAACGATATGAGATAGGAACATTATTTAAAGATGTTAATTTTTAGCCTTGTATAAATCTTCTTGTAAGATGTCAACATCTTGGCAAATTTATGGTAGATGTTGCTGAGTGTAAAATGCCTATTATGGGAAATATCAACATCTTCGCAAATTGATGGTAGATGTTATATGTTGATAAGTGTGAAATGGCTATTATATTATTTGTTATTATAATAATATGTTTTTTTATTCTATAATAATTAGTTATTATATTCTATAATACAAAAATTTAATTATTACAGGAAAAAATGGTTCTGGGGCGTCTGAAACTAAACATTGGCAAGAAATGATATCAAAACCTCGACAAACTATTGTACAATGGCATCGATTAAAGTCGGAATAAGCTAAAAGATAATAATCTTACTTTTAATTTAAATTAATAAAAAGAAATTCTTTGTTTTAAATAATAATGTGAAATTACTGGTAATCACGTAAGTATAAAGATCGTATTCTTCTATACATATGTACATGGATATGTAATTGCAAAGGGTTTTCAGGTATTGTGGACTATACTATAGACAACATCTATCAACAACATCTCAAATGACAAAAAGATAAAACACACTTGCGTAACTTTTGTTAATAAAAAGAACATCACATATTGATTTATAAGAGGCATTAAAAATTGGTGTAGTTGTTACTTTGAAAGAACAATAAATGAATTTTTTTTATATTTAAATGATAACAAGCGTGTGCCGTTTATTACGATTCATAATATGTTTATTTTTTTATAAATAATATAATTTTTTGATGCTACCAACGTATATACTTCTCAATGAAAACACTAAAATTATCTAAAGATGTAAAACGACACAATATGAGATGGGAACATTTTTAAAGATGTTAATTTTTAGCCCTGTATAATTCTTCTGGGAGGATATCAACATCTTGCAAATTGATTGTAGATGCTAGATGTTGCTCAGTGAAAAATGCCTATTATGGGAAATATCACCATCTTCGCAAATAGATGGTAAATGTTATATATTGATAAGTGTCAAATAGCTAATACAATATTTGTTATTATAATAATATGTTATTTTATTCTATATTAATTATTATAATCTATGATACGTAAATTTAAATATTACAGGAAAAATAGTTATGGGGCTTCTGAAACGAAACATTGGCAAGAAATGACATCAAAACATCGACAAACTGATGTACAATGGCATCGATTACAGTCGGAATAAGCTAAAAGTTAGTAATTTTACTTTTAATTTAAATTAATAAAAAGAAATTCTTTGTTTTAAATAATAATATGGTATTCACGTAAGTATAAATATTGTATTCTAATATCCATATGATTATGTATAGTATTTTTTTACCGGTTTTGGACCACTTTTATATATAAAGATCGGGGCATGCCTGGCTATTAAACATGGGTTGATACATTAGGTATATGGATGTGAATGGATTACGTACTATCTAGTTCTCTTCGGAGGTGAAAAGTTTTGATAAATTTTAGTATTTTTACATGGTGGTTTGGCAGCACTATTTACTAAAGGTACGGAATGTTTTATGTATGTTTTATATTCACCATTAATGATGTTGTATTTGTCAGTCAGTTTGTTCTACCCTCAGTCTTTTTTCACAAACTATGAAATTTATTTAGCATTTGGTTTCATTTTTATGTATGTACGATTGTTTGTGTAATTGTATGTACATTTTCTGTTGCCTAAGAATTTTTGAATTTAAAGTCTAGATGTTGTGTTCTTTTTTTCTTTTTATATTTGAACTGATCAACTTATATGTCGAACTTCTCTATAACGTAGCAGTTGGGGACCGTAAAATTTCTACGTTATAGAGAAAATTCGTTATAGAGAAACTGCAGAAAATTTTGACTACATTTTTTTTATGTAGAAAATATATTTATTAAGACAAAAAAAATTGTTTTTACATGAACACATTAATTTTTTTTTTTAATACACACATACTTATGTATGTATGTAGAAAAAAATTATATTAGGAGAAGAACATTTTTTTTTACATGAACACATTTAAATTTTTTTGTTTAAATGTAGAAAAAATATATATTAAGGCAAGTTTTTATATGGTGTTAAAGAAAGATGTAATTTCTATTTGTTTTTGATGTTTCCACTTTTCTTCATCAACAAAGTCTTCACAACGATTAAGAAGGGAAAAAATATCCCCAGGTACATTGTTTCGAGATTCCAAAAAGGTTCGTATCGTGTTAAAAGACGACTGTACTTGGGAAAATGAAGGCAATTCTGAAACATTTTGTTCTATGTCAGATTCTTCATCGTCTGATTCTGAAAGCAAATTAACTTCATAGTAACTGGACAAAAAGCTTTGTAGAATATCTTTATCGGAAGGACACTTCATGGTGATTGTTTCGCAATCAACATTTACATAATCTTCAACCGCTACACCTTCAATATTATTGCCGTTTGGATATTCCAATCATAACTCTGACAGATGGGAATTATTTTCATCTACTATATCTGCAGTTTCTGTAGAATTTATCGGAAATCCAGATTTTTTAAAACAATTATGAATTCCTCCACTTTTGACATCTGAATTCCACGCTCTGGTTAAATTTCTGACTGCATCAAGTAAATTAATAGCTACTGGATCTTCATTGATATTTTTTAGCCTATTTTGGACTGATTTGGAGTGTGCTGGACAGTTGTCAACGAAAAGCAGAATTTTCCTCTTTTGAGCAGCAAATTTTTTGTCTAGGCTTATGAGTCATTTCTCGTATAAATCGGTAGTCATCCATGATTTTTGGTTGCTCTCATAGTCCACTCCAAGATTTTATAGACCCCTAAGCAGCGCGGATTTTTGGCCTTTCCAATAACAAGCAGCTTAAGTTTTTCTGTCCCAGTCATGGTGGAACCCACCATTACGGTAATTCTATCCTTGCTCTTTTTTACTCCAACACATTTTTCGTTTTTAAATGCAAGTGTTCGGGATGGTAAGCATTTATAAAACAGGCCTGTTTCGTCTGCATTAAATGTATCATTATGATCGTATTGTTCGATTATGTTCGGCAAAACGTTATTAATCCAGTCATTGCGAGTTTGGATATTATGTCACCGCTCTCCCCACAGACAATTCTTCCAGCAATATTGTGTCTTCTTTTAAATTTATCAAGCCATCCAACACTCGGAATGGCCCAATGACTCTGCAAATTCAATTGCCTTTCCTCGAAATATTGGTCCGGAAAGAGGAATGTTTTTATGCCTTGCAGCTGTTATCCACTTAATCATAGCTTTGTCAACATCGGCATACTCACAGAATCTTGCTTTTCGAAATTTGCCATGTGCAATAGAAGAGCTTCTAGCTTCTTCAATCTTGTTTTTATTTTTTAAAATAGTTGAGAGAGTGGTGGGGTAATTTCAAACTCCAAAGCAATGTTCTTCTTTTTTTTATTCCCCTTCTCAACTTCAGATATTATAAGACACTTTTGTTCTAAAGATAGGCATTTACGTTTTGCCATCTTTCAATTTACGTCCGATCAATACAAAAATCACTTGAAACTGAGATGTTACGTACGTAGTATTTATGTGTACGTAGGTGTGTAAACTTATGCCACTGTTTTCTTTTTTATGTGACAGTCGTAGCAAGCGTTGAAAATGTAACGTCTTTTACAGTTATATTTTCTGTGACTAAATTGATGCAAAAATCGATTGCTAAAAACTTCGCAATAGAGAGATTATTTATTGTGAAAAATTCTATTTAGGTCTTAAAAAATTGTACGTTACAGAGAGAACTTCGCTATAGGGAAGTTCGTTATAGGGAGATCAAAAATGTTGTGTTCACGAATTTTATTTGTTATAGAGAAGATTTCGGTATAGAGAAGTTCGCTATAGAGTTCGACTGTATGATTGGATGTGTGCGTGTGTTTTGCTTTTTATGCAAAAGCTGAGGGTGACGATGGCACAATGAATGGTAGTCTGCACGTTGACTACAAATCCAAAAACAGACCTGGGTTCAACCCCAGTTTCAGACTAAAATTTTAATTTAAAAATAAACATCTCGCATTCAAGAGTGGATTTTAAACTGCATAATGATTGCTCACAGTTAGACTTCTTTCTACTGCAGACATTTGCAACTAGAACATTCTATTTTTGTTCAGCAACTTTGACATTTGTTTAGAATATTTAAGAGATCCGTGAATTTGAATTTCCAGTTGTTATGTCACTATTGTTGTACTAGTGTGAATGTGTGTTTGTCAGTCTATGTAAATGTGTATTGTTTTGCTCTGCGGAAGTTTGGTATGTGAGTTGTGTGTTTGCTTATTGTGTTGTCAGCCGATGAAAATCCAGAACCTTCTATTGAAATACGTTTATACGAGGGTGATTTCTAATTTGCCGTTAATAAATATATTTCCGTAACACTGCCACCCACTTATCCGAATAGGCAAACATTCCTTATGTACGGAGTTGTTCCAGATGTACCACTTTCATTTAGGTTCTTGTGTTATGTCTTTGTATCCTGTAACCGACATCATTTAATATCTTCTTTATTTTATAAAGCCCATTCCAATATATTTGTAGTTTAGGAGACAAGCCATTCTTCCGTTGAGCGTTATAAAATAGAAATAATTTTCCTTCATCGAATCTATCAGAATTCGTTGCAAAGTCGTATCAGATCTTCATTTTGCCGCTGACAGGTTTAATGTGACCTCATGCAGGTCATTAAGATCTTTCCTTTCCTCGGAACAACTTACCTCTTCATTGCTGGAAGTTGGTTTTACTCCAAACAGCAAATAACCATTTAATTTTAGTTCGGTTCCGAAGACTTTAACGGGTGTTCACGCAGTGGAGTCATGCACAGCGGACCTGTATGCAAGTAGAAATCTTTTCATTATACCTTTAGCCGCCATGCATTGTTTGCAGTTCGCTATCCCATGAGCTACGTCTCAAAGTCTTCAACTTTTGTAGCGTTTCTAGCGTCATACCCAGATGACCACCACTTTGTCTATTAAGGAACTCAGTCCAGTATTTCATTCAACTTTGTAGATAGCACGACCATTTAATTGGATGTCGTTTTACCATCTGCCTTTTCCCCATGTGCGGCATGACCAGCCCAATAAGGTGGTCATTCTGCTGATATTTAATTGCAAATAGGTAGGGTATCTCTCTCTTTAGTTGATATAATTTTTGAAAGGGTAAATTCATTTCTTTAGGCTACTGACCACTCATCCGATTCAAGATGCATTAGGAACACATCCACAATAGAATCGTTGTTTCTAGCCTTAATGCAATGTTTGCACTCCAAATTATACGGTCGTCGTGAGAGAGCATCAGCATTGCTGTGTTTGGCGCCTCTTCTGTGTTCATCCCTGAAATCATAACTCTGAAGACGCCCCATCCAACGTGCAAATTGTCATTCAGGTTTTTTAAATTGCAACAGTCATCTCAATGCAGCATGATGGATCATCAGCGCTAAATGTTGGCCATACAAATACTTATGGTAATGTTGAATGAACTCCAGTACTGCTAGGAGCTCCCGTCGTGTTATACAGTAATTTCTTTCTGGTTCAGAAAGTATTCAGCTGTAGTATCCAATCACTCGTTCAGTACCATTGATCACTTGTGGAAGTACGCCTCTTATGCCATATCCGTTCGCATCACTTTCCATCCTAAATTTTTCTCCCGAAATTGGGCTAAAACTGGTGATTCACATATTAGATTCATAAGTGTTAGGAATGCTTTTCCCTGTGATTCGCCCCAGGAATATGGTGGCGACTTTTTGGTCAAATCATGGAGAGTTGCGGCTATAGTGCACAGGCCCAGAAAACTTCGTGATTCCCGATGATTATGAGGTTGAGGCTAGTCCTTTACTGCTCGTATTTTATCTTCATCTGTTTTTTTTCCTGGGACCAGTTTGTAATGCGGTGGCGCAAGTATTTCACCTCTTTCTGCAATAATGTACTTTTCTTAACGCTGAATTTCAGACCTGCCGATGATATGCGTTGAAAAATTTCTATTAAGTTTTTCAGATGTTCGTCAAAAGTCGTTCCCATTACACATACTCTAAAAGTGGTTGATCAGCACGGCTGTTTAATGAATTTCCGAGGAGAGGAAATAACTATTCGAATACACTTCAGGCCTACTAAATAATGATAATATACAGGGTGGCACAAAAGGAGCTATATGGTTTAAATGGTTTGAATAATTCCAATCAAGCAGCGATTAGCTCAGTGGCAACTACAATACAAAAGATAGACATTTTATTTAGGTTTTTCTCGCGTTAATCATGACAGGCCGATTTAGAATTGACTTCTGTAACATACGTGGTCTAAGGGCAAATTTCTTCTCTGTCTATGCTCACGTTTGTCTCCATCGGCCGGATGTTTTCGCCTTAAGTGAAACCCAGGTGTCTGAGGATGCTGACCCACAGGATTTTCACATACCTGGGTATCACCTCCTCTCTCTTTTCTATCTACACAGGGGCCTTGCAATTTATATACGCAATGAAGTTGTGTACCAGTGCCAGCAATCTTTAGACACGCATGATCCCGAATTTAGCTGTCTTTGGGTTAAATTCAAAATCAGGGCACATCTTCTGCATTTCGGGTTTCTTTACAGAAGCCCAAACACGGAAAGAGAGAAAACTATACAGAACTTCGATGCCCTTTCCGACATTATATCGGGGATCCTCGAATATTACCCGAACAGTGAAATCGTTATTGCTAGTGATTTCAATGTCCATAATTTATCGTGGCTCCGCCATTCGAGCAATACAACTCCAGAAGGCCAATATGCTGAGCTATTCGCAGCGCACAATCACCTTGCGCAATTAGTGAATAAACCAACACATATTTCATGTGTTGACGGGCACCAACACAACACCCTCGACCTATTTCTCACTTCACACCCTGAAAAGTATGAAATGAACATTAGCGCACCTCTCGGTAATTCGGATCATTGCACCATTTCTGCCTCCTTTTCGTTTGCGGAACTTCGAGGCGTTTCACCGCCAGCTACGAAACGTTCGAAATATATTTAAGAAAAGGCACGTTGGGCATTGCTCAACGATTTCTTTCGGCATTTCAATTGGAGGCTCTGCTTTCTAGACAATGATGTCAATGCCATGGCTAAAATGGTCCAAAACATAATATTGCTTGGTATGAAATCGTTCATACCATCGAAGCAAATTTCGATTAGGCCTAGACCAAAGTCTTGGTTTAATCAGACGTGCAGACTTGCAGTCAGATCCAGAGAGGAAGCATTTAGTGTCTGGCGGAATGATAAAAACGCAGATACTGATATGATGCGCAAAAGGGCGAGATCTTCGTGTGCCAAAGTGCTAAGACGTGCAAAAGCTTTGTACGAGCAGAGTCTTCGCGCTAAAGTTCTTACTGCCCCACGGGGAAGTAAAAGCTTTTGGTCATTCGTTAAAAGAGTTAGGGGAAATGCTAGTTCTTCTATTCCGTCTCTTTTAAAGGCTGACCAAATATTCACTGACCCGGTTGAAAAGGCTAACCTCCTTGCTGAAATGTTTGCAGGTAATTTTCACCTGCCGGAATGCAATCAACCACTGCCCGCATCCGAGCGTGTATCCGTAACTATGCCAAAGATATACTTTCGGGCTCGTGCAGTAAAAAGGGTTTTATCGGACCTTAACATAAATAAGTCTCCTGGCCCGGATGGAATTCCGCCACTGGTCTTGAAGCAGTGCTCTTCGACGTTATCGCGTCCTCTGGCAATCCTTTTCAGCACCCTATATCATGCAGGCGAATTTCCGTCGTGCTGGAAAGTTGCAAATGTTACGCCGATCCCCAAGAAGGGAGAGGCAAGCAACCCTGAAAATTATCGCCCAATCTATTTTGAAGTTACTCGACCGTGTACAAGAAAGGGCGAAGAAACTCATAGGAGACAGTAGGGTAGCCAACTCTATTGACTCTCTTGAGCATCGTCGCAACGTGGGGTGCGTTTCGTTGTTCTATCGTTACTATAATGGGAGGTGTTCTAATGAAATCAGGGAACTTGTTCCCGAAACCCGGGTATTCGCGCGCACGGCGCGATCATCATTAAAGCGCATACATTTGTGGTCGATTTGACGGCGACTCGCACTACGCATTACAGGGAAAATTCGTTTTTTGGCCGAACGGCACGAATGTGGAATAGACTACCCGCAGAGGTGTTTCCTGTCACTTTTAGCTTGGGAAGATTTAAATCAAATGTCAATAAACACTACTCCCTCTATCCTCCTTCCCATAACCTAATTTCCTAGTTCCAGCACAATGCATCGCATGTGTAGGGGTCATCCCCTGAGTGCCGGTCCAAGACAAAAAAAAAAAAAAAAAAAACGATAAAATATAGCAAAAATTAAATATAATTTTGTTACACATCTTTTGGTGTTTTGTTTATGAAAATTGGATGAGTCGTTCTTGAGTTAAGCTGAAATATGTCTTCGTACCTGACTAATTTAAGGGAACATTTTTCCAAACCCATCCAAAAAAGACCTTACGCGATGGAGAAGAACTGAAAACGAATTTCAGTTTAGCACATGAAAAACCATATGTCCACATAGTTTTATTTAAAGGAGGATTTTGCTGCTGAGCAGTGTGATCTGATCTTTGCATATTGTATATAATTAAAACTATTAACTATGGTGTTTCCATACAAATGGCCTTTCGCAGTTTGGATTGTCATATTAATCCACTAATAAATTCGGGAACTAGTCATATCTGGAATGTTAAACTGTCTGCAAATAGAGAACGACCTGCTTTTATCTTGATTACATTTCAACAAGAAAATAAGTTTGTTCACTGTGACCTCACCAATTTAAAACTACATTTAAGCTTAATCTGATATCCATAAAATTTTCTTAATATTAAATTTAAAAATGAGCGATATGCAATTCTATATGATAAGTACACACGATTTCAAGAAAGCTACTATATGAGAGAATCTCAACTAATTCTAACAGCTCAAGAGTTTAAGAATAACGCTCCGATTATTGTTGTAACGTTAGCTATCTAAACGAAAAATATAAAAAAATAAATTCGAAACAGCTATAAATATTCCAACAAAAACTTCAGCATACTGATTCATGATTGCATAATAGAATATTCGCCCATAAAAAGACAAGTTCGGAAATAAATAAATTAATAATGTTAATGTTAAGACAATTTTCATAGACTTGCAAGGCTTCAAAAAGAATTCCAACGGTTTTATTGCAAAGGAAGTTGCGATTACTTTCAACAAAGACGAATACATAAATTTTATTATGAAACCCCCATTTGATTTTAAATATTTATCACCTGAAAAGCAGAACGAATCGAAATGCTTGACCAGAAATCATCATCACTTCATCTCGAATGACTTTTGACAGAGTAATTAAATTGTTAAAAGCTAATGTCAATTGTGCAATAATATATGTCAACGGTGAAGAGAAAGGCAATTGTTGGAAAAAATTATGAAGAAAAGAATTTTCAATATTGAAGATATTGGTTGTATCAAATTGAAAGAAATGGGCATGAAGTATCCAGGTCTCTTTTACTGTAGTAGTCACTATTATGGTGATTATGTTTTAAGATATGTAATTGTAATTGTAAAAGAAGAAAAAAAATAAATGAAATCAAATCATATACTCTTTTTATTTGAACTATTTACACACATTATACATATAAAATATTTTAACTTATCATTAAAGATTTATACAATTTCACTTACATACGAGTATTTGATAAATATTTTACAAATTTCTATAACTTATTAAATACTATCCGCCGTATTCATAAAAGTTTTTTGGATTTATATAATGTGCATTGATTGAATTTTGTGTGGAAATTAGTGTATTAAATGTTTTAAAAATCAAAAATAGTTTTTATGAGTATATAGATATACATATGTATATAAAGCTGAATGTGTATTTGTTTCTTTGTGTGTTTGTTTGCTTGTTTTTACCTTATAGGAGCCCAAACCGCTAGACCGATCTTCCTGAAGTTTTCACACCATATAATTAGTACTCTTGAATGAATTATAGTCTACTTTTTTTTTAATCACGCCCATCTTTACGCCGACTTTTTTAATTATGCTACTCCTTCCATATTTTAATAGATTTTATAATATAAACGAGCTAAACTTCGCCATATTTTTTAAAGATAATACAAACTATACGATGTTCTTACAGTTCGTCTATAGAAACATCCAGGGTCTAAGCGGGAATCGAACTCGCACCTCCATATTGATAAGACTAATGCTCATGCACAAGACTACGGAGGCACCAGGAGGGGAGGTAGGGTAAATTTCCACGCCAGCGAGACCATCTAACCGATTTTAATGAAATTTAAATGTACGAGTAATTATGTTTTTGCGTCGAGAAGGACACAGGTGCTACATAGATATATATTTATTTTGTAGAACTTCTAATTAATAGCCAGTTTCGGAAGAGTTTGAGATTTCTTCAACATTGAAAACATAAATTTTTTCTTTACTTAGCCACTCAAAGCCACCATACGGAAAGTATGCAGACATTGTCCAACCATATAAATTATTGTCGTCTAAGTACATTAAATATTCTGATGTCTTATTTGTATCAATGTCATACATATATTTATTGTTCGCCTTTGAACATTTCTTGGAACACTGAACTAGTCCGCCCCTAATACCACTTTGGACAAAAGAATGTATGTTGGAGTCAGTAATCAACTCCAAAGTTATTTCTGTAGTATTCAACATTGCATCCCAAGATAGCTATGGTACAGTATAATAATGGGCTGGTTGTAGATCTTAACTACTTTTATATGTTTTTCGAAAATTTTCAAAAACATCTGTAAGAAGCAGAACATCTGTTTTGAGATAGAGTTCAGTATAATCACGGAGTGTTCTGCAATTGAACGCATTCCATACTTTTTGCGCATGTTCATATTCAATAATATCACATTCCGAATCACTTTAATTATTAAAAAAATGTGAGATGACAGTGATCTATAACCTTATAATTATTCCAACTTTTCCTGCTGATATGGCAATTTGGTGCGTTATCATAGGAATCTAATTCTTCAGCAGATATATTCATTAGTTCTTCTTTAGTTAAATATTGTTCATAAATATGCAGACTGTCATCAACTATTTTTCTAACAAATACATCTGCTGAATATTCACCAAAGTAATGTCTATGTATGTTATTTTTTTTTATTAAAACTACAATTAACAAAATAGGGAAGATGTTTTTGAATATTTGTAGTATTCGTAACTTCACTTCCATTAATTTATTTAAAATTAGTGGAAGTCAGCATAAATAACAAAAGGCACGTCCATTTGCTTATTATAATTACTAAATTTCTTCAAAGCATCTTCATCAGGCGGCATTTTTGCAACTTTCCTCCCACAGCACTTTTTATGTTGTTGAAGTGTGTTTTCGTCATGCGTATAAAATAAGCAACTGTTGTCGAATAAGCCTTAAAAGATAGTAATTTTAAATTATTTATTTTCTTATTTTCTTTTTTTTTATACATAAATATAAATATTTAATAAATCTATATATATAACTTATTTTGAGAGGTATTTGAACATAGTGGAAATTGTCTTCTGAGTGAAGCAAGAGCAAGTTAATATGAATTGCCTTTTCTTCATTAGTGATGTAGTAAGGTGCAGTTAGTGATGGTCCATTATGACCAAAGATATTGACACTTATATGCAGCACTTCAAAATTTAATACTCTACTACCAACAAAAATTGTATCATTTCTAATATTTTCTATATTGTAGTTATTCAAATTTCTCATATGGGGGCTAATTCTCGCAGTCGATCTCATGCGAGATTTACTCGAAGTTGCGATTTTTTTTTTACTTTTGGGATTCTGTCACTGGTTATCGAGTAAGTTGTATCGAAATTTCTAATGATGGCAATCGATAGTGAGCTTACGTTCGAATGCAACCGTGTGAGTTTTAATTCGATAGCAAATTTGATGTCGAAATTTTGTTTTTAAATAGTTCGTTGGATAAGAAGAAAATGTAAGTTTAATTTTTTATACCTTTTTTCATATTAACTTATTTTTATTAATTATTATTAGGTCAAATACAACAAAAATAAATTTCAGGCAAAAACTAATTCTTGCTGACTTTATTTCTGAACACAGCAATTTGGCAAAAGGCGCTCTACCAAATACATGTCAAGGAAAGGCTACGGCTAATAGACTTTGGGAAACCTTGACCAATAAATTAAATGCCTCTGGTCCACTTTTAAAAGATGTAAAAACTTGGCGAAAGATAAATTATTCATTGTTTCTCACATTATTTGCAGCATAAAAACTTTTATATTTTTCGGTAGGTGTATGCTGATCAAAAGCAAATGGTCAAGAAAAAGGTTTCTTATAATAAATATTCGCGCAAGAAAACTTGAGGAGGCGCTTTTGAAGAAAAACCATTAAGTGTTACTGATGATCAAATTTTGGAAGCAGCAGGCATTAATGTTGCTGTAGCTGGCTTAACCCATTCCTGCCTGCCCATAGATCGGCTTGTCCGATTTTGATGAAATTTTCAAATGTGTGTCCGGAAGACCGTAGAAGTTGATAAAAAAAAAATAAAAAAAATGACGTGACCTCCGACCTGAGATATGGCATGGGTATTTAATTACCCGACAGGCATTGGTGTGAAGTATTAACTTTCACTTTATCACACCTCTCATGAAAAAAACAAACTATTGTGATGACATTTTTTTATTATTCGCATTCTTTAAATGTTAAAAAAAGTGTTAACAGTTATTTATAGAAACAATAAATGCATATAGCTGTCCACGTCGGCAACAGGGAGCCGAGCCTTATGTATACAACCAAATGGTAGAAGGGTATTTGTATCAGCTTATTCTATATGCTGGTGCATCAGAACAGGTGGACCAACGTTTCGGGTTGGGAGAAAGGGTCGTCCTATCGCTGTTGTCACATGTAGAGAACCGCGCCAAGCACACGGTTACATTTGACAATGACTCATTTGTCCCATGATGGATATTTTGCCCTAGGAACTGTTCGTGATAATCGGACCAATCACGCTGATTTAATGCACGTCAAGGAAATGAGAAAAAAGCCACGCGGGACTTCTGATTTTTGGAATGATAATGCGGTAAGTTATTCAAAGAAAAAGTTCATTTTATCAATAGGAGCATCCTTAGCTTTACCTGTATCACTGATATGGTCTTCATTAATTCTTGTACTTTCAGGTCGTGGCCTTACTATCAAATTTCCTTAGCCATACACCAATGGTCCGCACAAAACGGTATGATAGAAAGAATAGAAAAATGGTTACGATTGAGCAGCCACATTTGGTCAACCAATACAATCAGCGCATGGGAGGGGTTGATCTTTTTGACAATGCAATGAATAATTACAGAATTCGGATTCGGGGAAAAAAGTGGTACTGGCCGTTGATTACAAATGCTTTTGACGCGGCCATGGTAAATGCGTGGAAGTTACACTGCCTTTTCCGCAAGTATGAAAATAAGCCACCAATGCCACAACTGGACTTTCTAGTAGAGGTATGCGACGCAACCATGATCAAATCCAACTATCATCATCCGGGGAGGACGTCGGCTTCTGGGGCAAAACTGACAATGCGTTATGACCGTACCGATCACTTTATCGGAAAGCTTCATACTCGTCATCGTTATCCGCAATGCGGTGGGAAAACTGAATATGGCTGCTTAAAGTGTAAGGTGAACTTGCATCCCGCTCCATGCTTCCTAGATTACCACAACGGTGTTGCACCGGAGAAAAGGAAAATGGCTAAGGCTAAATAACATACATATATCTTTTAAATATCAAGTTTACTTATTAATAAACTCAAAATATTCAGTTTAAATATGCTTTTAATTCATTTCAAACAATTTTTTTATGTAGTAAAAATTAAGCACTTTTAGTACATACCAGGGACTGTCGGGTATTTAAATACCCTTTTGATTTATGCATATCAGAAGGCCTGGTGTGTTGACTTATCGCTACGGACTTTTTTCATAGCATAGTGGACAACTTAAACTAGTTGGCAAAAGTGGACGTTTGTAGTTTTTTTAATTTTCCTTTGTTTGGCATCACTTTTTTGCAGCATTTGCCGACTAAGAAAATTTTCAATTTTTTGTCTGTAGAAAACAGAAGTCAAACAAAATAAAAAATAAACTTTCTATATGCCATAATTAAGCTCAATATTTTCTCTGTTCTATTAAAAAAAATTACCGAGTTATCTCTTACCTGTCCCCCGCTAAAATTTTTTATATGTCAGCACTTTCTTGGGTATTTAAATACCCATTAGGCAGGAATGGGTTAAAGGAGGTTTGGACATTGAGCTCCAAAAACCTGCAACACGAAGAAATAAATGAAAACAGCACAGCTTCGTCTCAAGAAAGTGATGACACCAAAAATGAGTGTACCCATGAGACCCGCCATCTTCAAGAAAAGAACCTAGGGAACCTAAACCAATTTTACTAAAAAAAAATATATGTGCAACTGAAACTTTTTTTTTTTTTTTGGCGTGTTAGGTAGGGTTGAAAATGCCTTCGCACTTACAGAGACAGTCGTCTTCTGCGTCGAGTGGTGTTGGCACTAAAAAATTCCCTCCTCCTCCTCTGGGTAGATTTCTCCACGGGACCGCTTTCCGCATTACTTCGGGAAGGCCCAGAGCCACGTCCCAATCAGGACCACTCTCACTCACCCACGTCTGGGTCCGAAGCCGGCGCCGTGGCCCCGGCCCGTATCGCCTGGTCCACGTCAGAGGGGGCACTGCTATGCAGCAGCGCATCGAGGTCCCTCTTCTTCCTCCGCAGAATGTATCCCACGTACTGCGCCACAGCGTCCCAATTGTCCTCGCAATCGGGCATCCTCCCTATCACGGTGGCAGGAGCGAACCCGCTGTGCCATTGCACCTCTCTCAGTATGCCACCTGGTGCAGTCGAAGAAAGTGTGTTCTGCATCATCATCCGTAATACCACAGTAAATGCAGTCGGGACCATCTGCCCTGCCCATCCGATACAGGTACTTTCGGAAGTATCCGTGGCCCGAGAGGAATTGTGTCAATAAGTAGTTAACTTCCCCAAAATTTCCTCCGAATCCATACTTCCACGCAGGGAATGAGCCTCGCCGTCCACCTGCCGACCGTGTCCGCGGTCCACCTGTCCTGCCATCGCCGGACAATTTGGGGTCTCAGGCCAATAGTACCAACACCAGGGCCCTCCTCCTCGAGTTCCAAGCCTCCCATCGCTCGCGCGCCAAGAGGTCTATTGGTATTTCCCCACATATCACCAGGACCGCAGCGCACGAGACCGTGCGGTAAGCCGAAGCAACCCTAACGGCCGCCGTCCGCTGTACCGCCTCGAGCACCCTGCGTTTGGTTCTCACCCAGTACATTTCCCCAAATCTCGCTCCCATGCAGCAAGATCGACTTCGTGACCGCCATAATCAGACTCCTCTTGCCCAGTAAGTCAGCCTACAGTCGAGTCTGACGTTCAAATACCTTATCGCACTCTGGGTAACCAGAGACACATCCCCTATCCGCATGCCGACTTCGAGTGGTATGTGTGCCCGCGTCATTAACATCACCTCGGTCTTCTCTCCGGCCAATCCAAGCCGTGGTCCTCAAGCCACATCCGGGTCCTAATCAAGACCCGGTTCAGCTTCCCCCTGGCGTCATCCATATCCCGCGCCAAGATCACCGCCGCTATATCATCCGCGTATCCCACGAGCTGAGCATCCTCGGGCATTTCCACCCCAAAGATCCCATCGTAGGTCAGATTCCATAGGTCCGGGCAAAGCACAGATCTCTGGGCCGCGCCGGACGTAATCGTCCTGCTCCTCCGCCCCGTCGGCGTATCGTACAACTGCACCCGATCGTCCAGATAACTACGGAGAATTCTAAACAAGTTTCCGGGAATACGGAACCTCCCCCATAGCGCCTCTAGAACATCAGCCCAACGTAGGCTGCTGAAGGCATTCCGAACGTCGAGTGTTGCCAGGACAACTATGCGCTTCGGATAATAGCGCCTCTCACTCTGACCGCGCTCGAATCACCCAACCACATCAGCAATCGCCCCGAGCGTTGACCTGCCAGGTCTGAAGCCATGCTGTCTATCCGACAGCCCCCCAGCCATCCTCACGGCCTCCGCCGTGAAACTTACCATAATGAAGTCTCAAAAAGGCTTGATAAAATATATATGGAAATTAAGAGGACAGAGCTAAAAATTCGAATAAAAGAGCTGGAGCAACTTGACATAAATTCATTTGAACTCCAAACTGTATGAGTCAGCAAAAACTAAGTATGATACATTGCGGTTTAACAATTTTTATTTTATTATTAATTTACTGAAAATTGTTTTTTTTAATATGTATATTGAAATTTACCTTTCTGTTTTTTGTTTTTAAATAAAAATTTACAATTATTAGAATTCATGCTTTTTAATTATATTTTAAGTGATTTGCAATAATTTCTACAAATAAGAACTTATGTAATATGTATTTAATTTAAAAACAAAGAGTTTTTAATGTTGTCTCATTATTGCTTTCCCATTTTTGTAATTTGTGTATCCGTTTCAGTGTCAAAGTTTATAACTGCTTTATCTATATATGTTTGCTGAACATCCTCATAATTAGGTACTTTAAATTTTATACATAAATTATGCAGTGCATAGCAAACATTGGCGAACTGTGCAACTTTTTGAGAATACCTGCTTCTTTTGTCGTGACATAAAATTTTCCATCTGGTTTTCAATGAGCCTATAGTTCTTTCAACTACACATATGGCTTTTGCATGAACATCATTAAATTCATATTCCCTCGAGCCTTCTTGATGACTTCGGTAAGGTGTAAGTAACCATGGTTCGAGTGGATAACCAGAATCACCTTGAAATGTAAAATCATTTATATTAATTTGGTTTTCTGTTTATTTGTTAATACAATCACCTTTCTTACCTAAAAGCCAAAAATTTCTCAAATTGGTTTTGTATTTTTCTTCTAAAAGAATTCTTTCTACAGACTCCTTCCAGACGAAAGAGTCATGAGCAGCACCACCGTATTTTTAATTTATTGATAAAATTCTGTACTTGTGGTAACATATCTGCAAATAAATAATTATTGGGTTCTTTGCGATAATTATAATTAACAATACTTACAATCAATGAGATTCATCTACACAGCCAATGACTAAAAATTGGCAATGGTAAGTTGTTATAATATTTACATAAATTTTGCATAATAGTTACTTACTGGAAGCTTGTACTTTTTCATAAACTTCCCAACCATCCGGACTGAAATTTATAAATTTTTGAGATAGCTTCTTCTCAATTTCTTGCAACACTCTTGTGAGTATTTTTGATAGTGCGCTTTGATTCATACCTATAAGAAAATCATCATTAGTATTTTGAAAGCCTCCGGAAGACAAAAGCAATAAAGTGGTGGCCAACTGTATTCTTGGTGGTACGGTTCTGATGATGAAGAATAAAAAAATAAATTTGCGTTCATGTCACCGATGGAACAAAAAGAAAAACTTTAAAAATTTAAAAACAAAGTGCCACTTCCGTTGTTAATTTATTTTTTTGCTTCGTAAGCATATGTGTTTTGTTTACACTCGTACAATCAGAATTAATTTAGATAAGAATTTATTTCGATCACGAGTCCCGTAATCAGCCCCCTGTTTTGGATTTAGACTGCAATCAAAGACTATAAATATATAAAGATGTTGCACTGTCATACATTGTTCTGCCAATGCTAAATTTGCTGATGGTTTTAGTAGAAAAACCATGCTAAAACCACTTTTTTCAAGAGAGTCATTTATTTTCTGAGAGAATTTATTATTCTCATGTCTCTACTATTCATTTACATATGTATACATGTGTTCATACGTTTGTGTCTTTACATTCTCAAGGATGTGTGCATGTGTGTACATTTAATAAACAAACGAAAGAATCCATATAAACAAACAAAAACACCAAAGGCTCGTTTTGTGTTCGCACAATATACATATGTGGACATAAGATACGTAAAGCTAATGTCGCTGATTCTTATTTGATTGGCAAATATATGTATTTTATTGTTGTACTATTGCAAGAATATCGATTCGCACCGAATTTAATATTATTTAAAATTGGAAATTTATATAACTATGTATATCTATATAAAAATAACTTGTCACGACGTTTGTTCTCGCTAATCTCCGAAACTACTGGACCGATTTAAATGAAATTTTGCGCAGATATATTAACAGTGTATAACTTGAAATATAGGCTATATTTTATTTTGAATTTGAAATAGAAAAAAACTCAAATTTGATCTGCATTTTAACAAGCCATTTCAATCAAGATCCGTTGGAAAACTTATTTTCATATATACGTGCCAAGGGCGGGCACTGCAAAAATCCTTCGGTTTATGAATTAAATGTCGCAATAGCTAAACTGTCATCTCTAAAAATAACTCAATTTAGTACCTCATCGAATTGTGCTAAAGACGATGCGATATTTTTACCTATCGAGTTTCAAACAATTTTAGAGGATACTCAAAGAAGTGGCAGTACATCAGAAAGTACTCACATTCCTGATGTAGATGTTACAAATATATTAGCCGAAAATGAAGATTATTTTCATGAAGATGCTGATTGTTTTAACTCTGAAAACATTCCAATAGAGTTAACATCAAGCCGCTATTTCGTTGGTTACATAGCTCAACGGATATCTTGTGCTCTCTGCCGTATGGATATAATAAAACCCGCGCAAATTTTGTCATATCCATCAGAAATGTTTGTACATGCAAAAAATTACGATAAAAATGCAGATTTTGGAAGTTTGTGTGCTCCACCAGACTTATTTTTTGCAGTATGTAAGATTCATATAAAAGTTTTCGAAAAAATTTTTTCTGAATCCAAAGAAATAAAAAACATAAAAAAAACTATTGTTGAGCAATGTGTAAATTGCACCAAAAATACAATATATTCCTTTTGGTTTCAAGAAAACAACGTATGCTATAAGCACAGAATGGAGATGCTAAATTTATTAATTCTTACACTTTTACGAAAGCATTCCTTGTGGGAAACATACAAATACAAATTAACGAGCTCAGAAAAACTTAAAATTTTAAAACAATAAAACATATGCTCAATTCCGAAAATTATTAAATATGTACCAATCACCAAAAATAATTACATTTCTTGTGCTAGTTATCACTTATTAAAAAGATTTTAATAAATTTTGTAATAGTTTTGTAAACAAAATAATAAATTGTATGGTTTTCGAACTCAGGTAAGCTCACGTTTTATTTGATTTATGCATATACATAGATATTCTAACTATACAATTGAAAATTCTAAAATAAAATATTTAATAAAACAAATGAGTATACATAGTTCGGTGCGAATCAACATAAATGCAATAGTACAATAACAAAAAATTTAATTTTACCCTACAGCCATAGAAATCGGTAGCATTGGCTTTGCACTGTTTATTTGCACATGATTTATATGAAAACAAGAAACTGCTTTTAGTTGTTAATATTGTTATTGAATGTGCTTTGGACAAGAAATATAACACACACAAACACATTTCTCAATAAGCATCATTTATATGTGTAAAAAACAAAAAAAAACCATAATTTCTGTGGAAAAAAAATTTCTAGTAGAGTTAAAAAAAACAAAATTGTTTCAAAAACAACAACAAAATAAACTTGACAAAACCAATGCTTATTACTACATACATACTTATGTACGTACATATGTATGTATGCCTAAAATTTTTGTGTTCTCTTCTCTTGCTCAAAGACTCTCTTGCTACTTCCCCCCACAGCATCTATAAACGCAAACAATTTTTGTTTTTATTCAATGTTCTACGTGCAATATCTTTATATATTTATAGTCTTTGCTACAATCATCACATAAAACTGCAATTAAGCACCATTTGAAAGAATATATATCATTATTTTCACAGCTTCTTGTAGTCTCAAAAAGTCATTTAGACCTCGAAATACTTTCCATGCGCCATAATGAAGACGATAAAACCTTGTAAAATTGTTAAATTTATTACTAGTACCGCCCATTGTTCCCAATGGGAGATAATCTAAAAAAACCTTACTTCTTATAAACTTTTTTACTTTTTTATATAACAAATCGTGTTGTACGCTTCTTTACTCCCTTAACAAAATATTTTGTAAAGATTTAGTAATTGTAAAACACTTCTACTGAAAAAAAAATACTAAAATAGATCAAACAAAGTAAAGTCAATCGAAATACGAAATTAAAAACGGTAAAAATTCCACTTTTTTATATTTAGTAACACGTATCTCTGAATATAAACTCAATTGAGAATAAAGATGTGACGTGTGTCTACTTAAAGCAATATAACTGTTTAAGTCAGAGTTGCCAGCATTTGAAGAAGTGTACTCATATGGGGTCAGTGGGCGGTAATGGGTCAATTTAATATCTATGTTATAAGAATCTGAATTGAAAAAATTTGCAATATGTTATATGTTTTGTTGTTTTATTATTTACTGTTTAAAAAACCATGAGGTGTTTTATAGTCAGTTAAATTATGTCGTAGTCAAAATGACGAAGGATGACGTTAATGTACAAAAAATAAAGATGACGGTCTAGGGTTAAAATCTGTCTGGTTACCGTTAAAGTTTTACATTTTATTTGTTGACTAATTAATTTTTGATAATATGACCTAAAATGGTGAAATTATAACTTTTTTCTTTGGTTTTTAAAAATGTTTAATTCACATTTCTATTTTTATTCTTCTGTTCACAAAAAAAACAATTATTCGATGAGGATTAAAAACTCGCAAGGTTGCGTTCAAATGGTCGCTCGCTGCTGTCATTAGAAATTTCGATACATGTTATTCGATTACGACTGAGAAAATTCCAAAAGGATAAAAAATCGAACGGACGATTATGCGCATGTGTGCGGTCATCTCTTCAGTACTGGTAAAAAAAAAAAGAAATCAATAACAAATAACCGTTTCAGTGGTTTAGTTTGTATTTGTATTTTCTTAATTTTCTTTATTTTATAAACAAAAACCAATTTTCCTGAAGAAGCTACACAAAGGAGTAGCGAAATATCGAATTGAAATAAATATTAAATATATTGAAAAGACCTTAAGCTTAAATAATTAGTGTTATTAAAAAAATATTAATGAATAATAAAAAACATATACAGTGAAATCTCTCTTGAACGGACACGGAAGAGACCATTGAAATATGTCCATACAAGGAGGCTGCCCGGTCAATAAAAACTACAATTTTAAATCTGTAAAAGTGGTCTATGATGGTTACTTTTTTTATAATTTTATTAAATAAATAAATATATAAAAAATTCAATTGGATTTAATAACAAAAGATCTTTAATTTGCATTGCATATACATATAATGAAGGTTAAAATTGGTTCATGAGTACTTTTTGTTTGGACCGGCACTCTGACGCCAGTAACACTGTTTGTTCGAGACATATTCCGGTGACTACTGTTAAATGATAATAGCACCTAGTTAAGTAAAAGTCGTATCAGAATATATGTGCCTTACCCACATATATCCCGAAGTAGTGTTTACTCGTCCATCTGGTATACACTCGTTTTCCTCTATGTCGGAAAAAAAATATTAAAAAACAGATAATTGAACGAAGACAATCAAAAATTCAACAAATAAATTTAAAACAGAGAAGAAAAGACTTAATATACAAATTGAAAAAAAATAACAAAACAAACAACTAAATATATGCACCAAAAAAAAAGAAAACAATAGACTGAAATTTAATACGGAAAACAATAACAATAAAAATTAAAACGATAAAGAAATAAGAGTGCTAACCGATATACTAGTGACGGCCGAAAAAATACAAATCAGTGCTGATACTACCAAACAGTGCTGTCACTTCGGGTCACGGTGACCGGATCAGGGCTTTCATGGCCTTTTTTCGTGTCATTGTGCTAAATCCTCTTACTATACCCTAGTCGGGTCTTTTTTATTGTGGATGCCCTTATGTTAGTTGCTGCCTGACTGTTTGGTGGTGAAGAAATAACACCGATCACCGGCAATCGTTCAATCGGCGATTAGCTCAGAGGCATCTGCAATACAGAAGATAGACATTTTATTTGACTTTTCTTGCGTTAATCATGACATGCCGATTCAGAATTGACTTCCGCAACATACGTGGTCTAAGGGTAAACTTCTTCTCTATCTATGCTCACGTTTGTCTCCATCGTCCGGATGTTTTCGCCTTAAGTGAAACCCAGGTGTCTGAGGATGCTGACCCACAGGATTTTCACATACCTGGGTATCACCTCCTATCTCTTTTCTATCTACACAGGGGCCTTGCAATTTATATACGCAATTAAGTTGTGTACCAGTGCCAGCAATCTTTAGACACGCATGATCCCGAATTTAGCTGTCCTTGGGTTAAATTCAAAATCAGGGCACATCTTCTGCATTTCGGGTTTCTTTACAGACGCCCAAACACTGAAAGGGAGAAAACTATACAGAACTTCGAAGCCCTTTCCGACACTATATCGGAGATCCTCGAAAATTACCCGTACAGTGAAATCGTTATTGCTAGTGATTTTAATTTCCATAATTTATCGTGGCTCCATCATTCGAGCCATACAACTCAAGAAGACCAATATGCTGAGCTATTCGCAGCGCACAATCACCTTGCGCAATTAGTGAATGAACCAACACAAATTTCATGTGTTGACAATGATGTCAATGCCATGGCAGAAATGGTCCAAAATATAATATTGATTGGTATGAAAACGTTCATTCCATCGAAGCAAATTTCGATTATGCCCAGACCAAAGTCTTAGTTTAATCAGATGTGCAGACTTGCAGTCAGATCCGGAGAGGAAGCATTTAGTATCTGGCGGAATAGATACTGATATAATGCGCAAAAGGGAGAGATATTCGTGTGCCAAAGTGCTAAGACGTGAAAAGCTTTGTGCGAGCAGTGTCTTCGCGTCAAAGTTCTTACTACTCCAAAGGGAAGTAAAAGCATTTGGTCATTCGTTAAAAGAGTTAAGTGAAATGCTACTTCTTCTATTCCGCCGCTTTTAAAGGATGATCAAATATTCACTGACCCGGTTGAAAAGGCTAACCTCCTAGCTGAAATGTTTGCAAGTAATTCTCACCAGCCGGAAAGCAATCAACCACTGCCCGCACCCGAGCGTGTATCCGTAACTATGCCAAAGATGTACTTTCGGGCTCGTGCAGTTAAAAGGGTTTTAGCGGACGTAAACATAAATAAGTCTCCTGTCGCGGTTGGAATTCCATAACTGGTCTTGAAGCAGTGCTCTTCGACGTTATCGCGTCCTCTGGCAATCCTTTGCAGCACCCTATACCATGCAGGCGAATTTCTGTCGTGCTGGAAAGTTGCAAATGTTACGGCGATCCCAAGAAAGGAGAGGCAAGCAACCCTGAAAATTATCGCCCAATCGCAATATGCCCTACCATTTCTAAAGTAATGGAGAGTATGCTAAATTTTCATCTATGTAGTATCTGGAGACCAATAGGTTACTTAACGACCGCCAATATGGCTTCCGTGGAGGACGTTCCTCGGGAGACTTATTAGCCTTCCTCTTGGAAAAATGGTGTCGATCCATACACCATTTTGGCGAAAGTAAGGTAGTGGCTCTAGATATTTCAAAAGCAGAGTGTGGCATGGAGCACTCTTGTCCAAACTTATTGCTTTTGGTGTCGGTGATATCCGCAAGGTACCACAAGGCTCCATTCTTTCTCCTACCCTATTTCTTATTTTTTTTAATGACCTGCTTTGTCATACTTCTAACCCTATCCACTATTTCGCAGATGACAGCAGTATCTGCCATTCATGTTCATTTGATCGTAGGCCGACATCAACTATGATCGCGGCGACGCGGCAGAATATGAATGATTCGCTAATAGGTGACCTCACGAGAATATCGGAATGGGGTCACGCGAACAGTTTCGATTTCAATGCCCAAAAGACCCAATGCTGTATGCTTACCCATCGCCGTATGCACGATCACGCTGCCTCATCTGTAATTATGGGCGACATAAACATTGAGGAATCAGAAGCTCTTGATGTTCTTGGCATGAAAATCCAGTGTGATATCCGATGGACTGAGCACATTTTTCAGGTCTCAAAGAAAGCAAGCCAAGTGCCTTGGCTTTTTAAGACGGTGTCAGACGTACTTCACCGCATCTGATCTCCTTACTATTTATACCTCCTACATCTGACCGAAAATGGAATACAACTCTCATGTATGGGCCGGTGCTTTAAATACTATTTTGAAGTTACTCGACCGTGTACAAGAAAAGGCGAAGAAACTGATAGGAGACAGTAGGGTAGCCAACTCTATTGACTCTCTTGAGCATCGTCGCAGTGCGTTTCGTTGTTCTATCGTTACTATAATGGGATGTGTTCTAATGAAATCAGGTCACTTGTTCCCGAAACCCGGTCATTCGCGCGCATGACGCGATCATCATTAAGAGCGCATGCATTTGTGGTCGATTTGGCGGCGACTCGCACTACGCATTACAGAGAAAATTCGTTTTTTGGCCGAACATCACGTATGTGGAATGGTCTTCCCGCAGAGGTGTTTCCTGTCACTTTTCACGTCGGTAAATCAAATGTCAATAAACACTACTCACTCTATCCTAGTTCCAGCATAATGCAATGCATGTGTAGGGGTCATCCCCTGAGTGCCGGTCCAAAAAAAAAAATATCCCGAACAGACCAAAAAATTATCTGCCTGCGTATCTTTTGGTGTCAGCCAGAGCCACTACGAATCCTTTCCCACACCAGCACAAAAACACCAACTTTTCGGGGTGGACACGAAGTACTCACCTTAGAGTACATCAGTTATTAAACCCCTACTGAGCGTTAGAGCTGTGGGGCTTCGCTGGCCCCGTAGTACTAGATTAGAATTTAACTGTATTTCTGCAGTCAAATGCAAGCATATCCTCCTCAATCTCTAGTAAGATATCGAAGAGTCGCCTCTTCTGTCATATTCAAACTCCAAGAAAGTTTAAGGTAATGCGATACCTTTAGCTAGGTATCGCGGGCTTGGTAAACACCCGTAGCTTTGAAAACATGCCCCAAACCCCCCCGCGGGGGTCATAAGTGATAGGAAAGACCTCTGCGGGCAGTCCATTCGACATAGCACGTATGGGCCAAAAAACGAATTATCTCTGCGCTCGTGCGCGTGAATGACCGGTTTTCTGGAAGAACTTCCCTGATTTCATCAAAACACATCCCATTATAGTAACGATAGAACAACGAAACGCCCCACGTTGTGACGATGGTCAAGAAATGCAATACAGTTCGCTACACTACTGTCTCCTATGAGTTCTGTACACGATCGTAACTTCAAAATAGTCTTTGAAGTACCGGCCTATACATGAGAGTTGTATTCCTTTTTCAGTCGAATGTAAACGGTAAAAATAGTGAGGAGATCAGATGGGGTGAAACATGTCTTACGCAGTGTTAAAAAGCCGAGGCACTTGAATGCTTCCTTTGAGGACTGAAAAATGTGCTCAGTCCAAGTATATTCATAAGTTCTGTATCACCTTGGTATTTCACAAACGCTATAAGATCCTGCTCTTTACACAAAGCTGTTTTATATGTTAATATGTTGTTTCTTGATTCTTAAAGACCGAAAGATTCAATTTCATCTGTTGAGTCATCAGATATTTCATTTAACTATGTTATGTGATGTACTAAATATTACAAAATGACTTTAGTTTTTAGAGGAGCAAATTAAAAAAGTGATGACAAGCTTATTTGTAAATTATGACATGAACAAATTGGACAAAAACAAATGAAATGTCCGTCCAAGAGAATTATGTTCGTGTCCACATCCGCCCATGAGTCTGTTAAATGGAGAGCGATTGCAATGCTTTTCTTATGCGGGACGTGCCAACAGTGTCCGTCTAAAGATTCCACTATATACATCTATATTTATAATAATCTCATGCACTATGTTTATTATTTCCGAAACTACTGGATTGATTTTAATAAAATTGCGTCAAACTTAAAACATAGGCTATATTTTATTTCGATTAATATGCATGATATTCCGGAAGGGCACGTGATATGCAGCTATCTATGTGTATAAAAATTAAAAAAACCAATCAAAAATAAGACCTCCAGGGGTTTCCTAAATTAACTAACCGATTTTAATAAAATTTAAAACGTAGATAGACGACTACAAAGACACATAGGCCACATATTTTTTTTCAATAGGACCACGAGGGGAAGTAGGGGTAATATACGAATATAATTAGAATTGAAAAATAACAATTAAAAAAATTAGCTCACTGGCGTTTGCAATACAAAAAATATAAATTTTATTACCTTTTTCTAACGTTAATTATGACAGACCATCTCAGAATTGACTTCTGCAATATACGTGGTCTAAGGAAAAAATTTTTCTCTGTCTATTGTCACGTTTGTTTCCTTCGCCCATATGGAAAGTGAAAAAACTATATACAAGTTATATACGGAAAGGTTATCCATTTCCGACACTATATCGAAGTTCCTCGAAAATTGCCCCCACTGTGAAATCGTTATTTCTGGTGATTTCAATGTCTATAATTTATCGCGGCTTCTTCATTTGACTTTAGAATGTCAAGATTCTAAGCTACGAGTATTCGTTGTGCACAATAACCTTCCGCCACTAGTGAATGAACCAACACATATTTCGTCTGAAATATATTTACGAAAAAGTACATTGGCCTGAGCTCAACGATTTTCTCTAGCTTTTTAATTGGAGGCTTTGATTTCTTGACAATAACGTCAATGCAGCGTCTTTGCGCTAAAGCTCTTACTGCCCCACGGTATAGTGAAAGCTGGTGGTCATTCATTGAAAGATTGAAGGAAAATGCTAGTTCTTCTATTCCGGCTCTTTTGATTAAGCTAACCTGATAGCTGAAATGTTTGCAAGTAATTTCCACTTGCTGGTAAGTAACGAGAATGTATTAGTAACTACACCAAAGATATACTTTCGAGCTCGTCCAGTTAAAAGGGTTTTTGGTGGACCTTAACATAAACAAGTCTCCTGGCGCAGATGGAATTCCAGCACTGGTCTTAGCAGTGTTCTTTGATGTTATAACATCCTTTTGTAATCCTTTTGAGTACTTTATACCATGCAGGCGAATTTTCATTGTGCTGGAAAGTTACAAATGTATAGGGCTGCCATCCGTCCTCTTCTCCCCGGACACTGTCCTCTATATTGGGGTGTCAGAGAGAGTCCTCTTTCTTCTTTAGCAAGTGTCCCTGGTTTATCATATCTTAATATCTTAAACGTGTGCATGTTTTTTGTAAAAATATTTATCTATGTAAACAATTAAAATAGTCAATGGGATTTATTTATTTTGAATTAAAAAAATAAATTTAATATGTGAACAGCGGTACGTATGTTCAACATTGAGCATATTTTACTTAATCCAAGATCTGTTAGTATTATTTTTGTTTTTTTTTTTTTTTTATATTATATATATACAATAAATTTGTTAATTGTCAAATACATGTTAAGTTTTTTGGTTATTTTAAATATAAAGACTGTTATTTTAAATAACTAATTATATATATTTTATTGCGATTTTGTTTCTAAATTGATATTTTATAAAGTGTCCTCTTTTTTTCGTCAAATGTCCTCTATTTTTGGAGCTTTTGTCTTCCTTTTCCCAGAAAGGAAATGGCAGCCCTGCAAATGAAACGTCGATCCGCAAGAGGGACAGGCAAGCAACCCTGAAAATTACAATCGCGATTCATAGAGCGAAATATGTGGGCCCTATTACGGAGTGAACAAACCATAATGCCATTTATTATTGTGAAGACAATGTAACACTATTTATGAAAGAGTGCGAAAGCCTGTTCGTGACATCTGAATTATTTCTTTGAATAATAAATATGAATAGGTAATAAATTATACAGTGATGATGAGATTTGAAAAAACTAAGAGCCGATTGAAAAGATCTGTGGTTGTGTCTATTCTAGATGTTTTTCTCGTAAACAACTCCCTATATTTCCTCGTGTCCTTATTTCCTGCTTCTTGAGCTTCTTCTGACAGCTGTCCTATAGGAAGAATGCAAGCCCTTTTTTCTATGAAAAAAGATTTTATGGACGCTAACTGGCATAACGTACCATTGGTATTTGCTTAAGTATAAATTTCGTGTGACAACAATAAAACTTTCAAAAGCATCTTCATCAATATGGTAACCACTACATAAAGTGTCCAAATAATATGAAAACGTTTAATTAATGCTTTATCGACACCAGTGATTTCTGAACTCTTTTCTGCTGCTCTAAAGAATCGTCTACCAGTATTACCGTCATTTGTATTACCTCCTTGTTGTGATGGCATGTCTACGAGCAACCCCATCTCATTTAGAAATCTCTGTTGAATATTTTTTTACAGCCACTTTTGCTTTATTTTTAGGTCATCGAGCTTGCCAGGTCATTATAGGAAGTTTATATGCTATTTGTAATACACACTCCATAAAACGGATCCATGAATGTAGCGGACACATTCCAAAAGTTAAAGATCGTTCATCGACAAGTTTGCTTAAAATTACAGAAGGTTTTTTTAGTTCACTCGGTTTCGCTCCACATATGAAACACGTTTGAGAGGAAGTTACAGATGATAGTGCAGTACAAATTTTACCGTCTATCATAGTAAGCATAAAAGTTGGCTTAACAAGAAAACTTTGTTCGCCATTTGTGATAAGAGTTGGAGATAAATCTCTAATTTCTTGCTGTACTAAATTAATTTCTTGAGAATTAACTCAGAGGACTCTTTGGCATAAACAAACTTGATTGGACGACAGTATCTTGTAGATGACGGAGCAGTATTTTTCCAACAATTAGTTTTCTTTATGTAGAATTAAAATTCATTTGAATAGGAACCATAGAAGTAATCGCATCCCCATTTTATCAAAATATTAAGACGATATTCATCAGTTTTCAGTTCATCAATACCGAGTAAAACCTCTTTTTGAGCAAAACAAAGCCTTTCAATAATGACTGAAGTGAACTTTTCGCATGTATCTCAGTGATTTCTGTTGCAGTTGGGTAACATTTTTTCTTAGCTTTTTGAACATTAATGTATGAGGGAAAAAGATTTTTGCATTTTGCGTTGAGTTTTAGCCGAATAATATCGTATTAATGTTTCGACAAATTAGCATCAACCATTAAAGATAAGGCTTCATCGGGAGAAAGGCTCCCTAAAGGGACGGGCTCTGAGCTAAGTCTTTTACAAATTCTTTTTCACTTCCGTACCTTTACTGGATGAACCTTCCGACAGATCTTTCACAAGTCTGGCTGAATCTCGCTTTCCCATTTTGCGAAACACTTGCTCACTAGCTTTAATAATTTCTCGATGGTCTGTTGACTCTAAAAGACTTTGTATCTTTCTTTTTTTCGAATTTTCACTACAGTCATCAACGTTTTTAGTTTTTTTTGCAGCTTTTTTACAACTTTTTGGTTGTTCACTCTTAGGGAATACATACGGTTTATCAAGCTAAACTGAATTTGATGTTAAGAAACGGTCACGATGTATAAAACTTTTTATCCATTTTCGGCTATCTTCAAACAAATAATATTTATATTTGCTTCAAAATTTGTTTTCACGTCTTCTGATATATCTTGAAGACCATATCTAACCATTATTAATGTCAATAAGGCGTCTTTGCGATGTATTTTGGAAGTTTTTACCCATTCTTCAAAAATTTTCTTTCATACTTGAAAAGTGAAAAAAATGGTTGGCGGTCGCAAAAATGCGGAAGATGTTTTTATTTATCTTAAACTGAACACTTGAAAGATTAATTCAAATATAGTTTTACACCGAAACTATTCGGAATAAACAGCTTTAACTCTACTCGAAAAGAGGAAATATTTTATTTTTTGCACTTTCTGAGCTTCTAACAAAAAAATTTTTTTTAATACTTACAATCTAAATAATTTAATGAAAATTGTAATATATTTCATTGAAATAGAGCTTAATAATAATAAAAAATAATGTGAGTCCGATCACAGGGGATATGTGTAAACATCTAGTAATGAAATCTTTTTAAAAGTTATTAAAATTAAATGTTTTTGTATTCATTTTATTTATTTGTTTTTATTTGCTTACGATAACATAATGTACGACAATTAGTGAAAATTAGTAGCTACTACTACTACTATTGCGCACTAGATGGTGTTAGTGTATTTCTATGCAGCTGTCCAGTTTGTCTGTACTTCTTGTTGTCCGTATGATTACACTCATACACAGCTCACACCGCGTTATTACAATCTTTTTTTTTTTTTTTTTTTTTTTTATCTAAGGCCAGCACTCAGGAAATGACTCCTACACATGCGAAGCATTGTGCTGGGAACTATAGGAAAGAGATAGTAGAAGAAACGACAGGAGGTGAAGCTTAATTAATTATTTTGCAGCTCTGCTTTCGCACGTTCTTTTGTTTTTATACTCGTAGCAGTCATGAAGCTTCGCTTTAGTAGCTATTTTTATTATTATTTTACTTCACCGGTGCTACACAATACCGACGAAGGAGGGCGTTCTGATGTGATTGTGGATTGCTATCAGCTGAAGCCGGTATTGTTCAGTCACCAGTGACTATGCCTTCGCCACTGAAACCTTCCGACAACAACTGACACACAAAAACACACTAATGCACATCAGAAAAATGCGAGATGTTTCTTATTCAAAATTTGTGATTGTATTGTGAAAAAGATTTTTAGCCCCTAGCGTATAGATGTTTACACATAAAAAAAACTATGACAATGAAATCACCGTTAGCCTTTTTAATCATAAACCAAAGTCAGAAGAAATGTTGCCAGACATTTTTTTTTAATTTTGTCCAGTTAGATTTGCGATCTACCACACTGTGCGTGGGTGAGTAATAGGCGGTTCTGATTGGAACGCCGCACTGGGCCTTCCCGAAGTAATGCGAAGGTTTTTTCAACCCTACCCCGCACGCAAAAAAAAATAATAAGAATAATAATACTAACAATAATAGCAAAAATAAGAAAAAGAATAAATAATAACAATAATAATAATAACAATATTAACTCTTCTCTTTGTTTGGCCTCATTGTTTAACATGCTTTCTTTATAAACATTTTTTAAATTTATTTTTTCGATACTTCGCTAACCTTTGGTTATCATCATCAGGAAAATGTTTATAAATTTAATTTGAAATATAAATTTTAGCCTATGATAAAAAATGTACGCACAAAAAAGACATTGTCTCTTTTACTACTAAATATAGCTGACTTGGTACTGTATTTAATAGAATCAACTGAGCTAACAAAACGATTGAGAAACAAAATCAACTGAGCGACAAATTCAACTTACGGTCATTTTCACAATGTCTAATTATTTGACTTTTAACAGAAAATTAACTAACTGGCGGTTTGCTTAACAGGCACTATTTAATCGACGGTTAATGATTTCAGTTTCACCATCCTTCAGTTACTTAACAAAAGAATTCGCAAATAAGTATAGCAATATTGTTTGTGTTTGTTTACGAAAAATACTATAATGACAGAAAATAGAAAAAAATCTTAGGGTCTCTTTCACCAAACATATTTAAACACAATTTAATTTAATTAATGATCTTTATTTAAAGTATGTTTAAAAAAAATTTCATTTTCACCAACTGAAATAATGAAACACAAGAAAGTATGGTAACGCTGTGATATTTAATATGATAGCGTCAACTTACAGCATTTAAAAAGTTGTTTAAAAGCTGTTTCATGCTGTTTCATGCTGTTGCAAAATCAATATTTAAATGCAGAATGCTGGCTACTTAAACAGTATTTAAATATTCTAGATGAAAATGAAAATCGACATTTAAATATGAATTGATATTTAAATAGAATTGGTGAAATAGGCTCTTAATGTTTGTGAAAAAAAACATTGAAGTATACTGAAAGGAAATGGCGGAATATTTATAAGCAACAAATTGTTCCAGCTTGGAACATTAAAAAAACAAGTGAGACAGGTAAAATATTGGTCTATAAAAATATTAAGGGTCTCTTTCACCAAACATATTTAAAAACAATTTAATTTAATTAATGATCTTTATTTAAAGTATGTTTAAAAAAATTTCATTTTCACCAACTGAAATAATGAAACACAAGAAAGTATGGTAACGCTGTGATATTTAATATGATAGCGTCTACTTACAGCTTTTTAAAAAGCTGTTTAAAAGCTGTTTTAAAGCTGTTTCATGCTGTTTCATGCTGTTGCAAAATCAATATTTAAATGCAGAGTGCTGGCTACTTAAACAGTATTTAAATATTCTAGATGAAAATGAAAATCGACATTTAAATATGAATTGATATTTAAATAGAATTGGTGAAATAGGCTCTAAGATATACACATGTTAAAAAGTTTTTTGTAGAGCCTCTAATATCACATCAAGTTTTCTTTTTTTTGTTTCAAAGTTTTAAAATTATAAACAGTGAAGAAATATAAGTGTTGCTTTCCCATTTTTTACATGTGTACATTTTTTCTATTTATCAATTAAAATTAGCTATGCATAGGTGTCGATTATATTGTTAACCGCCATATTTTGTTCGGTTAAATTTAACAGACACTTTTCCGTTAAATGGTGTCAGTTAAAAGTTAATCATACATTGTGAAATATATTTTTAGTTAACCGACTGTTAAGGTTCCAATTAAGTTTTAATCAGACATTGTGAAAATGGCCGTTACTAATCGTATTTTTTTGTCAACTTATCTCGACACGACACAACCCAAACTACGCACGAAATGAGATTTCTGTCACGAACACTTTTCGTTGCGTCCTTCATGTTTGTTTCACATAAACTACGACACTCGCCCCTATGTAGTATGAGTGCACAAAAAAACCTTTTTTACAGGTGATAATCGCCATTAAAACGTATTAATTTTCTTGAATAAAGAGCGAAACATTTTTCGTTAACAAACACCCAACTGCACGTTGAAAAAAAGATGAATTTTTTGGTTGGAAAGAAGACACCATTATTTTTTTTATTTACAATCACTTTTAAAAACACACACTCTACATCCTTATAAACAGAATTTGACAATTTTCTGTTACGTAAACATTAACATTAACACTACTGGTAATACCTGATCAAATCTGCCTTGGACTGACTTTAATTATAAAATTATATGTATGTATGAATATTCTTTGCTAGTACATATTTCAAAAACAGAAACAGTTATTTTTTTTTCATTTTCTTTTCAGTTCAAAGACCTCCATGACCGTTAATTGACCACTAGCGCATGGATACAAAATATACTATGTTAGGTATATACAGTCACACAGATAACACTGGTCAACAAGAATTTAGTGGCCTGAGTTTTCTTAATTAATTTGAATACATATGGTACTCCGATTCAATGCCTATAAATTACTTTTTTGGTGCTACCAGTTAATTGTCCATAAAATCAGAATTGACAAATGGATTTGAATGAAATATGGCTCAATTAACATATGCGAGTACCAAAATTAATAACTACATTTCAGATTTTATTTATTATACATTTTTAATAAACTTTATAAAATAATTTTTTTTTTAAGTTTCTTGAAAAAATGGATTTTCTTTCAAAATATTCCGAATATCTCTTAAACTATAAGCATTTCCAAAAAATGTATAATATTGAAGAGCTAGTTCTCGAGTTCTTACAAATTACGTGGTGCAACCTCCGCTTTTTTTATATAACAGCAAATCTCGAGAGCCAGAGACAATCCAAAAAAGGGAATTTATGTGCATTGAATCGGAGTACCACATGTATTCAAATTGACTATGAAACCTTAGACCACACAAAAAAATTTGATTTTCTTGACCTGTGTAATAATTAGGTACTTCTTAAAATTGCTTTAATTTTCCAAAAATTGGTAATATTGAAAAAAAGTAAATAAACCAAAAATTTTTAAATGAACACAAATATTTATTTTATTATTTAAATTTAAAAATTTTAATTTAATATATAAGTGCGAAGTCGAATTGCTATATTCTGTCTATTTCGCTTATTAATGACTTTTTTCTTGATACGTGGCTATGGAATTCACTTTTTCGTAAAACACTTCGCACTGTTTCTGAATGAACGTTAATATTGTGGTAATTTTCCAAGTGGTTCAAAATTCCACCACTGTTCTTTTAGGATTTTTACTAACAACACTTTTTATAAATCGCTCAATTGTAATATGTTTTAGACAGTGTGTCGATGCCTAATTAATGCAAGCAAAAATATCAACCATAAATCCAAGGTTATTCTTAAACTTTAATTTTAGAAGAAGTACGTACTATTATGTGACTGTATATGACGATATATGTATGAACTATAAATATTACTATTATAACATATCTTATGATATCTATACTTACACCTTATACATACAAATTCCAGTTACGTGTAAATATTAGGCCTACAACAATATTAAATCAAGAGACAAACTTGTTTTTCGTTTCATTTTATGTAATTCGTATATATATAATAAACAGAAATTAATTTCGAATTCCACCAAACGACATCAGTTTTTAGTATATTTATAGCATTGCATTGTTTTAGTTTTAATCTTAATTTGCAATAGTAAAAATTTTGTAGGACTTTGAAAAACAACGATTAATGTTTTCGATGTTGTTGTTTGGGACTATTTTCGTAACGCCGTATTGAAGTTTTCATTTCTTTTTGTTTTCTTTAATTCTTAAATTTTTAATTCATTGTGTTATTTTGAGTTAGAACGTGTAATTTGGTTCTCTGGGTGGATACTATTGGGGAGGGCGGCATCGACCAGCCGAGTTTCCAGAAAAATCTATTTCCTTTTGTTCTATAATTGGGATTCGGTCGTCATATAGTGTCGGTGCTTGAAGAATTATACCAGCTGTTCCAGCTAACACAGCCAATGTGAATATCCATAAAAATAATCGGTCCAGCACCATGGCGACATATTTCCAATCTTCTTTAACCTGATAAGAAGAATAAAAAATATAATAAATAATAAACTATAAGTGTAAAGATTAATTCAATAAAAATATGTTTTGATCACAAAGTATACTAAGGTGACAGAGGGAACGAGAAATAGTGATTTTTTTGGCTCTCTCTTATGATTACAAAATTTTATTATTTTGTTTTGCTAATTATTTTTTGACGTCGTGAAAAATTTTAAGTATTATGTAATTTTCAAATCATATTTCTACACTAACAAAATAAACCAATATGCATTTGCTACACTGGTTTAAATAAAATACAATCATATGACGATTTCTTTTCTTCCAAAAAAATTCCATACATATGTCCATATATAAAATGCCTAACCAACACTATAATAGTGTTTAGCTAGTAAACCCACGAAGCGTTGCTGTAGCTATTATAATAGTTTTATTTTGAAAAAAATGTATATGCCTCATGTGTCTTTCATTCAAATCGGTTAGTTAGTTTCCGAAACGCGAAATTTGCTCCCCACCACCCGTCATGTTTTATCTTTCAAAAAATATATGGTCTAGATGCAGAGCAATTTACGTTTTACCTTCCGTATACCCAATTTCAGCTATCTGGCTATATGAAGAGTTCGCATCCGTTCATCAAATTGGAGTGCCACATGCAAAAAAGGAACAGCTTAGTCCCCTTTTTTTTATCTGGGACCAGCACGCAGGAGATAACCCCTACATACGCGATGCATTGTGCTGGAACTATAGGAAAGGGATAGGTAGAGAAACGACAGGAGGTGAAGCTTAATGTAGCAGTGTTGAAGCTTAGGTTTAGTATGCATTTTTAGTTTATTATACTTCGCCCGTGTTACACAATACTGACGAAGGAGGACGTTCTTATGTGATTGTGGATTGCTATCAGCTGAAGCCGGTATTGTTCAGTGACCAATGACTATGCCTTCGCCACTGAAACCTTCCGACAGCAACTGACACACAAAGACCATTAATGCACGTCAGAAAAATGCGAATTGATTTTTTTTATAATTTTAGTCTGAAACTGGGGTCTGTTTTGGTTTTTGATACAACTTGTTTTTCCCATTATTTACTGTCCCGTATACCGAATTTCAGCTCTAAAGCTATTTCAAAGTGCCCTAAACAAACAAAAAAATTACTATAATGCTATTCAGACCAAAATGAGAAACTTTAGCTTTGACTGTTCTCAAGATTTACAAAAATCATTATTGACTTTGTATGGGAGGTACCGCGTTCACTTGTCCAATTCCGCCCACTTTTCCACTGATATGTACTGACTATTAAGTTACTTAGACCAAATACAGAAACTTAAACTTTCGGTCTCAAGATATACCGAAATCAATATTTGTATTTTTGATTGATAATTTCTTTTAATTACAAAGTTATTTGTACCAAATTTAGAAGATTTTGCATCAACTGTTTTCAATATGTACAGTAATCAATATTTAGTTTGTATGGGAGGTACCACGACCTTTTGTTCAATTCCAACGGCTTTTTGACCAATGATTTGTACTGACCATTAAGTTAGTCAGACCATATACAGAAAATATAATGAAATCAATATTAAGTTTGTATGGGAGGTACGACGGCCACTTCTTCAATCCCTCCCAGTTTTGGACTGAAGATTTGTTTTAACTACAAAGCCATTTTGACCATATTTAGAAATTTTCTCTTCAACCGTTCTCAAGATAAATATAAACTTTGTATGGGGTTGGTAACACCCAGTTTGAATTTTTTAAATTTATATAGCCTATAGTTAACTGTTCAGCCGTTTAGTTGTCTGTTAGACTCGAACATACATACGTACAAACATGTCATTTTTATATATAAGAGTAGCTTTTACCTGCAGCTTCGCTCCCGTTATAATACGTTTCGGAGAGGCATATCTTACCGCTACGTCGCCTCCTGGTTCTACTTAAAAAATATATATGTATGTAGCACATGTGTCCTTCTAGACGCAAAAACATAAATACATTTAAATTTCATTAAAATCGGTAAGATGGTCTCGCTGGCGTGGAAATTTAACCTACCTTCCCTCGTGGTTCTAGTTCTAAAAAACGTAATACCTTATACCTATGTGAATTTCTAGAAGCAATTCTATCTTCGTTCCAAATTTCATTAAAATCGGTTTGAACGTTTCGGGGGGCATATATTTCCCCCTATCGCCCTGCTGGTCCTAGTTTTAAAAAAAGTAATACCCTTCTCGGAGTTGCACAGACTAAGTGCTCCAAATTTCATCGCCATTGGTCCACAAATGGCGAAGTTAAGCTCGTTTATATTATAAAATCTGTTAAAAACCATATAGTAGCATAAATAAAAAAGCAGGCGTAAATGTGGGCGTGATTAAAAAAAAGGAGCATGTAATTCATTCAAGAGTCCCAATTATATGGTGTGAAAATTTTAAGAAGATCGGTCGATCGGTTTGTGCTCCTATACGGTACAAACACACTAACAAACAGACAAACACACATTCATTTTTATATATATAAATTAGACGAGACTAAAACTGTATTTATGAAAAAGTGGGACATCATCTGAACATATGTATGAAAATATGTAAGTTTGTTTGAATAAATCAAATAATAGTAAATGTGAATAAAAAATAAATCATTTAAGGAAGTTAATCCAATAATTGATTTGATTTTGAATTTTGAAAAAGATAAGGTTGCAGCTATAGCCATATTTTGCTTAAAAAATGTCCACAAATTTCTTTAGTTGCTTTTTTCATAACCTTGTACACAAAAAAACAAAGTGCCAGTAGTTAGATTTACTATGCAATTTTTTGGTTAAAAATACTAAACCCTAAAATAAACGATTTTCCTATTCAATAACCATTTTCGTTATCGTTAAGCACTTTTGACTGATTCAGACTGTTTGGCGAGAAAGGTACAACTCTGAAAAAATCATAAAGAGAGTCGCCATGTATATTTCAGCTAGGTTTTGATGGAAATAATGACTTTCCCTGTATTGTACCATCTCAAGTAGTCTTAATTGATCTGTAAATATCATTGTCATATGTATAGTAGTCAAATACCTTTGTTGAATCCTCTTGCATTTTGGTATGTTCTGCAATAAATTGTACGCAAAAGCAACTCCGATGAACTCTTGGTGGACACTTTGAGTGAGAGAATGCCGGGTTAGTTAAAATAGGACTTTTTATACCAGTCGGGCCTACTTCTAAATCAGGAACTGCAGTCATATCGTCAGATTCCGACTGTGTAAGAGATGGAATAGGACCATGTATTTGACAACTGCCCCCAAATGGTCCACTTGTAGTAAGGCTAAAAGTAATAATAAATGAGAATAAAATTAAAGCTTTTTACAAAAATTAATTTTGTTGTAGCAGATTTTTATTTTCAAACTTAAATATAAAACGTAATTGACACAAAGTTTTATTAAGAGCATTGGACGATGGAATGGAAATGAGGATTTTATTTTGTAAAGAGTATGTCAGCCAGATCCTTCAGATCCTTTTTTAAAATTTCATGAATAACCGCTCTTGGAAGTCCCAGTGAGGCGGGGTCTTTTCCGTTTTGAAAGTCGCGGATTTTCACTTATTTCCTGCTTTTAACCAGTTCAAAGTTTTCGGATCGACTGGGGCGCTACCCTCCCTACGCACCGTTTATTACTTTTTGAAATAATCTTATTTCAAAATATAAATTTGCCACCACACACCCTTATTATTTTTAGAAAAGTTTAATCTACGATATTTTCCCGCGATATATGCAATAATTGATATGAAACACTCATAGGAATGACTTAAATAGTCAATCCTTGAATGGTAAAATCGACTTTTTGTACTAAGGACGATAAAAAAAACACTTTTCTTTAATTAAAAAAAATTATAATCGGGTCTATTCCCATTATAATTGCTGTTTCAATGTCGTTTTCGTTTTAATCATTGCTTTGTTTTTAAATTCACATTCTTGAAACACGAATAAATATTAGAGAAGTGTGCTAGCGCTCCAAAAAAACAACTGCTCTTAATTCTATTTTCCTATAGCCGTTTCAACTTTGGTTCTTAAAATAACAACGATAAAAATCTAATGTTTGATTGTCGTTACTATCTGCGTGGAGAATACTGATGTGCCATAACCGTAAGCACAGTAACGTAAAACTGTTACTTAAAATGTTGCTATAGTTACAACAACATCCGTAGATATCAAATGAATTTTAGATTTCTACAGTAATCATAATACAGGAATGCTGACGTTGCCGTTTTCAAAATAGATTTTGTCTGCTTTTAGTCACTCTATAACGTACGTTACAAATGCTCTTATATAATACACATATTAAAATATGTGTGTTACAACTTTACAAAATTATTCACAAACAACTGCTAATGTACTTGCCCAATAATGTATAAAACCAACGGTGTACCAAAACAAGTAAAACAACACATATAAATAATTAACACGTACAAGCAGTCGCTATTCTCATTAACATTTTTTTTTATCTTGAACCAGCTCTCAGGGTATAACGCCTACACATGCGATGCATTGTGCCAGTTGTTCGTTGTGAAGTAGTTTTCCCGATTATAAGAGCTTAATAATATATCATCCAATCGTACCGTATTTTGCAATAGCCGAACACTCAGATTTTCGAATCCTCCTTATGTTCGTTGGGAAGTAGTTATAGCGATTGTAAGAGCTCCCGAATAAATATTCCACTCGTACTAACCGTATTTAACAGTAGCCGAACGCATGGATTCCTGAATACTGCTCGTCTTCGATGTGAAAAGTGTTATGATATGTGAAGTGTAACAACTGTTCTTGCTTGTGTATACTTAGCCGGGTTGATGCCAGCTCGCCACAGGAAAATAATAATTTTGACTGAATTTCTGTTTCTTTTCTCTTTATTCATTTTGATTCGTTTTTATATGCTAATTATGTATAATAATTTATATTACATTCAATGGATAAACATATACATAATTGTAGTTACTGGTCCGCGCCTTGGTTCTCAGTGACTCAGAAGCCTTAGCTTATAGTTAAACAATCTTATTTTACAAATAATATTAATACGTGACTAGAAAAATCACTAAACACTCTTAGTAACTAGCAGTTATCCAATATCTACGGTATTGTCTTGCGATTGGAAAACCACTAAATAATCTCATTAAATTAGGGGTTGCTTACCTTGACCACGGATGTTGGCTCTGCGATGATTCAAACCTGAATATCCGCTTCGTAAAATTTCCTGCTGTTTTGTACCTAATTCCATGCATTGTTTTTGTATTTATCGTACAAATTTAATGCTGGTTTTATTTTCATTAGTTCACCCTTAATTCCTTAAAAAGTGATGTTGTAGTAAATGCATTACACTTACGTCACGTCAGTTTGTCTCTCAGTTTATCGTCAGTGTTTGTTGTTGTAGTAAATGCACTACACTGTGTGACATCAGTTTGTGTGTAAATTGGTTGTCGCTTTTTGTTTATTACTTCTTGTGGTTGTTTATTACTATGTCCGTTTGTGTAATATCAGTCGTGTATCCCATTACAGGGTGTGTGTGTGGAAACTGGTCGTGATACATTTCCCTTTCCCCCACCAAATCACCAATGTACACGGTTCGTTCCTTTCTTTTTTTAGTTTTAAAATTACCGGAGAGATAAAACCTTTTACTTTGTAGAGGCCACCGTATTTGGGAGCCAGTTTCGCTGGAAATCCTTCAATTGCTTTTGATAATTGGTGTTGTTTTAGTAGTATTAGGTCCCCCTCCTTCGGTTTCCAATTTCTTTCCCTCTCAGCGCTGTTGATTTTGTGTTGCAATCTCCATATTTCGTCGTACTATTTTCCACACTTCCTTCACTTTTTTTGGAGTGTGTTTCCACTCAAAGGTTACCGACCCCCGTTCCTATATTTTCTTCATCGTATAGCGCTTTGGGTAGCCTATCCTGTTTTTTCTGACACACTTGAGTTTATTGCTAGAGTAATTTCAGGTAGGTATTGTTTTCAAGGTTCTATTAGCTCTTTCTGTTGGGTTTTCCTCTGGGGTATAAGGTGCAGTTAATCGGTGCTCTATTCCAAGGTTTATAAAATTTTTGTTTCTTGGCTGGTAAATTGTGTTCCATTGTCGGTAATTAAAATCTTAAGTACTCCGAACCGGCTTATGATCCGTTCTCGTAATGCTTTATGTACCACTTCACTTGTTGCTTTCCGTGCTGGGAATATATATTTGACCATTCCCGGCCAATAATATCGAGCGGTGATTCGGGCTATCGTTTTCCTTGTGTCCTGCTGTTCGATCGTCATGGTTTTCCTTCAGTACTTTATCTCGTAGGTTTTTCGAGATGCATAGTTTTCATGGCATATGTTCGTCATCTTCATTTTCCCTCGGTATATGTCGGTACAGTTGCCCGTTTTCTATCGTAAAGTCCGGGTATTTTTCCAGTTCGTCCATCACTTCTCTGCGCTTGCGTTCGATCTATGTGCAAATCTTTTTCTCTATGCTTGTACAAATTATATCAACTGGTTCTCTTGATAATGCATCTTCTACCACATTGCTACTGCCCTTTCTGTATTCAATCTCAAATGAGTATTGTTGTATTTTTAAAGCCCGCCTGGCAATTCGCACTCTCGATGTTGTTCAGCCATTTCAGAGAAATATGATCCGTAATCACCTTAAAGTTGTAACCTTCCACGTATAGGCGTATTTTCCTTATGCCCTACACTATTGCAAGGCACTCCTTTTCTGTTGCCGAGTAGTTCATCTCTGCCATCTTTAGACGTCGGCTTGCGTATAATATTATTCGTTCTTCCCCCTTTTTCTCTTGGGTTAACACTGCTCCAAGGCGGAAATCGCTGGCAGCTGTTTGGATTTTAAATTGTTGTTCGAAATCGGGGCATGCTAGCACCGGTGCTACAGTCAGGCATTTCTTCAATTCTTTGAATGCTGTTTGTTGTTCTGTTACCCATCTAAATCTTTTTTTTTCTGAGTACAGTGGTGCTACCACCGTGGCAAAATCGGATATAAATCTGCGGTACCATGATACCATACTGATAGTTCTCCTAACCCCTTGCAAATTGGTTGGTGCTTATATGTCCGGCACGCAATCTTGAAGGCCTTCCGATAGGTTTCCTTCAAGGACTCGTCCCGTTCCTCTAGTGCCGTAACGGATGGTATGTGCCGCGAGCGATCCTTTAATCCACCACTAACGACCCTACCGAACATAGCCAACTCCGCACACTGTCACGAGCTTAGCCAAAAATGGTTGAGGTCGATGTAGAAAATTTTATTTTTTCTTAATTTTTTTTATAGAAAATACTTCTATTAGTTCACATGTGCAATATTATCTAAAACTTTTTCGTATTTTTTGAATCATTATAGCTCAAAGTTAAGGTTTCCTTGCAACGTAATAGATTTGTGTTTGTTATAGGTAAAATTCAAATCTGTTTTCGTAACGGCTAATATATTTGTAATAGAAATGTAAACCAGGTATGTATTTTTAAATTAAACACCGTTTTTGTTTACATATATTAATCATACGTGAAGTGCCGTTAGCCAAATGACAGTGCTTTATTAAAGTCTGGATTTTTATATACAAGTGAACTTGTATAGTAAATTAAAAAAAAACATTCGATATCACTTTTAAAATTGTTGTATATTTTATTGCTACCAGTAAATAATTTAACATATATAAATTTCAACTGCTTCTGATTGCTTTCTCGGGTTGTATAAATGTTTTTTAGTGTCAACATCATTACAGATTCGCGATATTTTTCCGCAGTGGTTGGAATTTAAGAAAATTAATTCAACTAATGTGTCGCATCGCATTGAAAAATTTGTGGAAAATCATATTCAAAGAATACTGCGGGATACAGAAAAAGAAAAACTAAAATTCATGCTTTTAAAAATTAGCAATAACTGGGCCAAATACAGCCGTGGGAAAAGTAGGTTCGAAACTGAGTTGGGTAGCTGGCTAGATACTGAGATATTTAGTGAAGACATTTGTGTTGTAAGTTTTGTTTAGATCTTCGATTCTTGTACAAAACATAATTCACTTCTATTAGAAAGCCAGTACAAATACGAATAGGGGCCGGCCATTTGTTTGCTATGAGAATTCATCCCAGCGAACGAAAATAAGGCGAATCGACGAGCTTGTAGCATCCACTTCAGCTGATGTTCTTATTAAAGCTGCAGAAAAAGTGCCTGATTCAAAAAAACAGCATACAAGGAAGATTTAAGGAAGAGATTGGCCTGATAGTTGACAGGGTTAAGACTGGGTATGGTACATCGAATGATGGAAATACAGCTAGACGTTTCTTTTCAAATGTACAAGTTTCGGCTAAAATTACAGGTGTAGATAAAACATAAATTAAAAATTTTTAAATTACTTTAACAACTTTTTCATGTGGGCGTAATATAAATATTCCTAATTTTGAGAATATTTTAAAAGAAACTTCACTTCTGTACTTCAAATTGTATCCTTGGTACTATATGCCTGCAACAGTGCGTAAAATTTTAATATATGGCATTAATTATGTTAAATATCATACCATTCCTATAGGAATGCTATCAGAAGAGCCACAGAAACCACAGTATGAATAATTTTTTTTTTTTTAAGACAATATAAACTCTATGAAGCTCTTACTGTTTGTCTGTAGAAACAACCAGGGTTTAAGGGGGAATCGAACCCGCACCTCCATATTGATAAGAGTAATGCTCATGCACTAGACTACGGAGGCACACCTGATTTAACGACGTACGTAATTGAAAGAGAAGATTGTGCCAACATTATATCTAGCAATGATTTGATAGAGAAATCTGAGAGTGATAGCACCAGCGATAATGAGTAGAATATAAATATATATGTAATAACTAAAATGATGTTTTTTTTTAAATATATGTATAATTTTTCAATTTTAGGGGTTATACCCGTATTTATGTTTTGCATGTATGTATAAAAAAAATTAGTAATTTCACTAAGTTATCTTTTTCCCCTCTCCGTTATGGCAATTTTTAATTTAAGGATATGTGGGAAGGACACGAATCCTTGGGACTTAAATGACCAAACTTTAGGTGTGATTATGTTTTATCAATTAAAACATGTGCGCCAAATTTAATCGTTTTGTGATAACTCCTTCTATTTTTTGCCATTCGTTATATGAAATCACGAAACTGTGCTTTGTCCTCTTTGAATTTCTCCGAGGAGGAGGAACGTCCACAGTAAAGTCAATATCAAAAAGGATAATCCTGTGATCCGCGAAAGAATCATTCGTAGCAACCCTCCAGTTCCTAAGATTTAATGGAAATAAAGAGGATGTCAGTATCAAATCAAGAACCTCTGCCCCTACAAGCAACCCTTATATGCTTTTAGAAACCAAATAATACCAATATTTGATGAAACCATAATTACTCAAATAGATACATGTACCATTTTTCCAGACCGAGTTAGTTTTATACTATAATACAAATATCGAATTGAACGATAAATTAAAATAAATAGTAAATCCTAAAGACCAAAATGCACTCAAATTAAATGAGGTAAGATTATTTCATTTACAAGACGACATTATCATTTCCAACAGCTCTGTTTGTTATAGCACAACCACAACTGTGTGGTGTTATTAATTTAGAAGAACAGAAAGAAAGAGTAATACGATCCCACAAAAGAACAAATAGAAACTGTAAAAATAACGTAATATCTGTATACAAATTAAATACGAACGAAGACCAACTAAACAACCAATAAGGAAAACAGCAACACCCACGAAAGTAGAAGAATATGTATATATGGACATATTTACCTATATGCTAAATATGTAACTATTCTTTTAATTATTCAACGGTAGTAAAAATTCATTACGATTATTTATCTATATTTGTTATATGGTTTAGCTTGTGTATATGCGGCATTTCATTTGGTGCTAATATTAAAATCTTCAGTAGACCTTTAACCAAATTCTTTAAAAAAGTTAGAAATTTCACATGTTCATACAAGAACTCCCAAAAAATATTTGAAAACTATGAAATATACAAACAAACTTCTTTAAAAATGTTCTTTATACAACAAACATTTTATTATATGACTTTAAATCTATTTAATTTTTAAATCAAATAATGGAATAATAAAAAGGAAGTATGTAACTCGTGAGCTGGAGGTTATTCCAAAATTTTGCTAAAAAAAAAAGAAATTTTTATTCAGGAACTGTTAGCGGGGAGTCTGTCTGAGTGTGTTTGACTTTTCTTTAGTATACTTGGGCAAATCACGATGCACCAGAATAGCGTTTACAAATCGTGGAAATTTACCGTACTTTGCGTACAGAAGAAACCATCGCCGCTGTAGGCATTAGTGTGACAAAGGACTGGAATTTATCTTTACAACGAAGTTCTCTTATTTTTTTTATTCCTCATGCTATTGCAAATCATTTGATGGAGAAATTGTTCCAAGAAGACAGCGCAACCTGCTATACAGAGCGAGTTAAAGCCTTCGTAGAGGATTGAATAACAAAATAATTTTTTTTTGTGCACTTTATTTAGTTATTTTCTTAATGCTAATCTTTTCTTTTACATGAACGTCCTGAAATAATATATTAGGCACAAAGTGTTTACTTTGTTTTTTTCTTATCATATGTACATACATTTATTTGGTACTAATTATGTTGTCGTCATTAATAATGTCTAGCTATGCAAATTCTATATTATTCTTCGGGTTAATTCAAGACCGATTTTATTATATATGTTATCTACTTAATTAATATCGGTTTTCATGAAAAATTTCCTTCATTTTGTTATCAGGTAAATCTTATCCCAAAGTTAGTTCATTAGTTTTTTTTTTTTTTTAATTATTATTTTTAAATTTATGGTTCTGCGGAACAATCAAACCGATTTCAATAAAATTTATAATATTTATTTATAATCTGCATCTAAAAATTCACATAGGCTATGTTGGCCGGCCAGGCACCAGTGCAAAATAAAACACGAAAATAAGACACGAAGACGTTCTGGAAACTGGGCATCTCTAGAACATCACTTCGACGCATTTAATCACGTCATTTACACATGCATCCATTGGCCCAAAAACTTTTACCAGTTGGCTACCATCAAAGACGAATTTGGGCACCAAAATTATCTCATGATATTCAGAGTTCAATTGTCCAGCACGTTCACCAGACTTAACTGCCCCTGATTATTTTCTATGGAACGAGTGTATGTTAACAAACCCCAAACTATACAGCAGCTAAAGCACAACATTGAAGCTGAGATCAGGGCAATAGAGACTGAAACTTTGCATGCAACTATGCAAAACGCCTGTTTAAGAGCCCAATTGTGCATTGATCAAAATGGTGGTGATCTCTCTGTTATTATTTTTCTTAATTAAAATTTAGATCGTACAAAGCTAATATTATATTGAAAAAAAAAATAAAAAATAATAATAAACAAAAAAGTTATTAAATTTTTACACGCAGACGTGACTTTTGACCCACCCGGTATAAAGTCAACAATATGTCATACGAAGGTATTTTTTTTTAACTGGGACCAGCACTCAGGAGATGACTCCTACACATACGAAGCATTGCGCTGGAACTATAGCAAAGGGATAATAGGAGAAAATACAGGAGGTGAAGCTTAATTAATGATTTTACGGCTCTGCTTTTGCACGTTCTTTGTTTATACTTTGGTGTCGGTGATATCTTCTCTCGATGTATATCGTTCTTTCTCAGGGATCGCGCTATAAGAGTTGTTATAGACGGGATCTCATCAAACGAGTTCAAGATCAATTCAGGGGTACCACAAGGCTCCATTCTTTCTCCTACCCTATTTCTTATTTTTCCTAATGACCTCCTATGTCATATTTCAAACCCTATCCACTCTTTCGCAGATGACAGCAGTATCTGCCATTCATATTCATTCGATCGTAGGCCGACATCAACTATGATCGCGGCGACGCGGCAGAATATGAATGATTCGCTAACAGGTGACCTCACGAGAATATTGGAATGGGGTCACGCGAACAGGGTCGATTTCAATTCCCAAAAGACCCAATGCTGCATGCTAACACACCGCCGTATGCATGATCACGCTGCCTCATCTGTAAAAATGGGTGGCATAAACATTGAGGAATCAGAAGCTCTTGATGTTCTTGGCATGAAAATTCAGTGTGATGTCCGACGGACTGAGCACATTTTTCAGGTCTCAAAGGAAGCATTCAAGTGCCTAGGCTTTTTAAGGCGGTGTAAGACATACTTCACCCCATCTGATCTCCTCACTATTTATACCGCCTACATCCGACCGAAAATGGAATACAACTCACATGTGTGGGCCGGTGCTTCAAAGACTATTTTGAAGTTACTCGACCGTGTACAAGAAAGGGCGAAGAAACTCATAGGAGGCAGTAGGGTAGCCAACTCTATTGACTCTCTTGAGCATCGTCGCAACGTGCGGTGCGTTTCGTTGTTCTATCGTTACTATAATGGGATGTGTTCTAATGAAATCAGGGAACTTGTTCCCGAAACCCGGTTATTCGCGCGCACGACGCGATCATCATTAAGAGCGCATCCATTTGTGGTCGATTTGACGGCGACTCGCACTACGCATTACAGGGAAAATTCGTTTTTTGGCCGAACGGCACGTATGTGGAATAGACTACCCGCAGAGGTGTTTCCTGTCACTTTTAGCATGGGAAAATTTAAATCAAATGTCAATAAACACTACTCCCTCTATCCTCCTCCCCATAACCTATTTTCCTAGTTCCAGCACAATGCATCGCATGTGTAGGGGACATCCCCTGAGTGCCGGTCCAAGTCAAAAAAAATATATGTGTGAAATGTGCAAAAACGACGTCCGTCCTTTAGCAAATAATGCCTAACTAGGCGGCCCAAAGCAGGGAAGAAAGAGGTTGTTGATAAGGGTCGTCAGATAAATTGTCCTATTTTCGTCCCCAGTATTAGTACAATTCATAGAAGAAGAGGACTAGTTAAAGTCTAACCCTAATGTACGGAGAAAATATGGGCTATTTAACATTACGATGTCTTAGGGTTGGAGCATATAACCCACCTTTGCATTACAGCGGTCTAAGCCAAAAACTGATCTATGTAGACGGAGTAATCGTAAATAAGAAGAAAAGCACGAACACTTGTCGTACAACAATAAACTGTTGATTTCAATGATATTGTCCACGAGTGTATAACCTAGGACTATGTTTGTAACCAGTCTATTTCAGTTATAATGGATCAAGTATAGGGTAATTAAAATAATTCTTAACTTGAAAAAAGAAGAAAAGAAACAAGCATAATTTACAGCAACATACATACAATCGCACAAAAAATGGTCATATACGAGTACATAAAACTCAAACCAAAGGCTAAAGAAAAAAAAACGATTGAATGTGTGGTGAACTTACTGAAAAATACACTTTTTTTATCTAGGACCAGCATTTAGGAGATGACTCCTACACATGCGAAGCATTGTGCTGGGAACTATAGGAAAGGGATAGTAGGAGAAAAGACAGGAGGTGAAGCTTAATTAATTATTTTGCATCTCTGCTTTCGCACGTTCTTTTGTTTTTTTTATACTCGTAGCAGTGCTGAAGCTTCGGTTTAGTAGACATTTTTATTATTATTTTACTTCGCCGGTGCTACACAATACCGGCGAAGAAGGGCGTTCTGATGTGATAATGGATTGCTATCAGCTGAAGCTGGTATTGTGCATTGACCAGTGACTATGCCTTCGCCAGTGAAACCTTCCGAGAACAACTGACACACAAAGAGATACACTAATGCACATAAGAAAAATGCGAGATGTTTATTTTTATTTTAAAATTTTGTCTGAAACTGGGGTTGAACCCAGGTCTGTTTTTTGGTTGTGTTGTCAACGTGCAGACTACCATCCATCGTGCCATCGCCACCCTCTAACCCTGAATGATGAATATAAATCTCCAACACGATTTGAGTTCAATCCAAAAAACACGTACGAATCAGAGATAGAAAATGGCTCTTATGTTTTTGTACCAACTTTTTAATCCATGACGTTACTATTCTATAATACATATTTATTATCAACAAAAACCGCAATATTAGAGATCAGTTATTAAACAAATTTTATTTATAAAATGTTTTTCATAATAATTTTTCTCTTATTTCACAATTGCAGCACCACGAATTTGTTGACTTTAAAAATACTTTTGTTTGTCTCACGTTAGAAAAGTATAAAAGTGTAGTCTATTTTGAGTTATTAATATTATGATATTATTGATATATGAATAAACATGTTATCCTGTCTTTTCTAACCATGGAAATTGTTTCATACACTTTTTGCGAAATTGTGCCACATGCGCCGTCACTTGTTTGTGTTAAGTCAGTTCTTCAGATTGCTGTATGTAAAGGTAAAATTCGCAGCTCACTTGGGCCCAATGTATTATGGTCCCATTGTGATATCTGTTGCGAAGAAACTTTCACGCGTTGTAGTGAATTACTCTAAAGGAATCAAATTTAGAACCCGCAACATGATAAACTAGCGGACTACTCAGTAGATTACCGAAGCACCATTTACTTATTCTAAATTAGTAATATTATTAACACAATTTAGATAGAAACAATTTAATATTAACCTGCTTGTTTATTATGCAGTATAAACAGATTTACCAATAATTTTTATTTTATAGTAAAATTATTATACAAGCAAACATTACAACAAAGAGAAACTTTATTTAATTGTAAACGTGTGTATTTCACAATAGTAGGTACAAACTGGTAAGATTTTTAAATTGCAACAAATAAGTCGCATTTAAAAATTCAATCCATTCCCATCGACACCCACGAAGAGAACGGTGCTAGCATAAGTCGCTCGTATTTTCGAACCGCTGGGTTTAGTTTCTCCAATTGTCGTAAGATTCAAAATCTTCTTCCAGGATTTATGGTTACTGAACCTTCAATGCGACGATCAGTTACGACCTAATCCGGGAGAACAATGGGTGAATGACTTACATAATTTATCGAAATTGAGTTTCCCCCGCTATGTACCTAACTCCAGTTCATGCATACAGCTGCATGGGTTGTATGATGCCCCCATTAAAGCATACACTGTGGTCGTGTATGGCAGATTGGAAGATGAAAATGGACGTGTTTTCATAAACATATTTGCATCGAAGACTCGCGTGGCGCACTGAACAAATTTCGCTTCCTAGGTTAGTTAGATCTCTAATAGTATATGAGAATCCTGGTGTAACAGCGTTATTAGATTCCGGGGACCATAACTGTTTAAAATACTTTCGCTAAACTCAGTATTTTACACAGCAACGCATGATGGATCTACAGAAGGTACGCGTTACACAGGCCTTTCCATTTTGATATTGTGGATGCGACTACGAAAATGTCTAAGGTACATATATATATGTCTCTTTGTAGTGACCTCAGCTATACATCTGGAATTGGCAACAGATTTGAGCACAGAATGTTTTACAGCTATGTTGGTTCATTGCGCGTCGTGCTAAATGTTCATTAATCTACAGAGACAATGGAAAATCTTTGTCGGCGCCAAACGCAAGTTTACTGATATGTATCAGTAATTACAATTTAAGGACCTCAATGGAGCTATCGTTACAGCATTAGCTAAAGAATGCATAACATGGAACTATATACCACTTTAAGCATCACATTGGGGTGCTATGCGGGAATCGGGTGTGCGATCTGTGAAGCTTCACTTAAAACGTGTTGTTGGTACAGCAATTCTCACATTTAAGCAGATGCCGTCTTGGCGCATATTGAAACAGTGGTCTGCTCCAGATTTCGATAATGGCTACCTCTCGCTATATATTACATCGTACTCATCAAAGAAGATAACATACCCCCCTACATATGGATTCGGGGCCGCGTAATTCAAACCTTTATCCGGAATGACGGGTTAACTAGGACTTTACTGGTGAAAACCTGCCATGGCACATTGAACAGATCAATCGGGAAGGTGATCTAACTTCTCATATGCTTAAATGCTATTTCAGGGCCGACCGGAATGATGAGGAATCCTTCTCTAAAATACAACACTATACTACACCAAATTGACAAAGCAGAAGAAAAATTATGATAATACACAGTCTATAGAAAGACGGAGATTAAGATACATTTGGATTTCTCATATCATGAAAAATAAAGTTAATCTTGAAAAAAAAATTGGATTTTTAATTTATGTAAAATGAGCTAACTAAAGTTTACTTTAAAAATAATATTTTCCGAAGAATAGATTCCGAAACAGTAGAAAATTATAAATGTTCAATCATATTTTGCAACTTTTATTATAAATTTGATTTTTTGCCAGTTTAATACGGGTACATACCAAAAAAAGCCTATATTAGTTGGCATAAAATAAATTTTTATAAGAAACTCTTAAGGAAAATATTTTAAAAATATACATTCAGTATACGCTTGCAAACTTACCTCGTTTCAAAGCTATACTTTGGTCTTTTTATGAAAAGAAATTTTGGTAGATAATCAATGAACACATTTTTAACCCAAGGTGCCATTCGATGTGTCTGTGGCGATCGGAAGTGTACATTTAGAACAACAACTGTAACGCAGATGCTAGAAAAGAGAATTTTAAAATAATTGATTTTTTTTGGAAGAAAATATTTGAAAACTTAATTAATCTTACTTTATATAATATTAAAGTCTTAATTACGGTAGTATGATATTAAAAATCGGAAGAAGAAGAACATGAGACAATATTCAAAGGGGCAAAGGCCAAATTTAACGTTAATAGAAATAAACCTATTCTCTCAATATACGAACAAACAATTTTAACTCAAAATCAAACAAATCGCGGTTTCCAAAAATTTCGTACATTGCCTGCAAACAAGAATAGAATGCAATGTGAGAGTTACGTGGGGAACAGTGATATTCTTCATAACTTCGAGCAGAAACTCTCAGTGCAATAAAGACGCCACCTGTATCAGCTAAAAAATGTGCAAATGGTCTAAAGGAGGCTATTAATGTGTTATGTCAGTAGGTAGCTCAAGGAAGTAAAATAAAATTTTAGAAATTGTGCATGCTTTCTGCAAACTTGAAACCTTGCGACAACGACTTCTAATTTTTGAAAATAACTCTTTTATAGATTGGTATTCAATTAGATTGATATCAAGTGTTACTCGTATATTGTAAATAAAAGTGACAAATGCACCGAGATAATCCTTGTTGGATACTCTACATTTCGCAGCATTAATTTGTATTTGTTTCATTTTATTAAAAAAAAAAATAACTTCACCGATTATGTTCTGAAACAATCCTTTAAAAAATAACTTTTATTTTCTGACCAATAACTTTTAAAATAGTAATAAAAGAAATATAACTTTTATTTTCTGAGGAATAAAGAAAACTCAAGAAATAACTTTTATTTTCTAAGCGAAAAATTAAACTCACCAAATAATGATTTATTTATTAGGACTGAAAAAATAGTAAATTTGCTTTGAAAAAAAGCTAACAGTAATTATGACTTAGTAACATAATCAATAATGCTCTTATTTAAATGTGCACTAACTACATGTGCAGCAATTTTTATTATTGAAAACAACACGTTTGTGTACTGTTGTATGCAAATTAACATTAAGTTTTTCTTAAGAAGCTAACTTTTACTTTTTGTAAGAAAATAGTTTAAAATTGAGAAAAAAAATATGGTAAAAGTGAAGGTAAACAAAAAACAAATAAGAAAGCATTTTAACGAATAATGACAGCAAATAATAAATTTTGGGTAATTAAGTGAAAGTGCAGCTAAAATAGATATTTTGTATGCCAATAATTTTAAAATAACGAAAAAGTTAAGCATAACCATAGGCAAGTTAAGCTGCCCCGGTCTAGTGAGTAGTGCGCTATATTATCGGTTTGGGGGTCCTAAGTTCGATTCCTAGGAGAGCCTCTCGTCTCTACCACTACACCACGTGAACGTTTTTTTTTGTAACATGTATCAGAATAGGACCATAATAAAATTGGGCATTAGTGAGCAGGGAACTTTCTTTACCTTTACATGGTGGTCAGGCAACCGCACAAGAAGACATACTGCCAGCGCAAAGCGGCCGCCGATAACTTGAGTCTGAGACCTTTAGACAGTCTCGCAGGCTCTCCACACGGGGACGAGTTTCCTTCTCGTTCCAAAATAGTGTAGTCGAAAACGGAGCTTTACCGATAGCTCGCCACCTCGATGAATACTTTTTGCCTTTGCCAGGTTAGCGGTCGACCTTCTTTCCCCCACACTCGTGGGGGAAACATACACTCTTTGGGGAACAATTTTGGAAATAATAAGGGGGCATCTTGTCTCCGCTTAAAGCCCAACCCTTAGCGGGGGCTAAATACATCGAAAGAAACACCCAGCCGTTATCCTGGATGGAGAGTCCCTTCCTCTCCTTAAGAACCAGAGAGGATGTATCTTTTATGGGTTCGACAAAATATACCTCAGGGTATATAGGGCTGATAGGGACAATAAAGCTAAGCCTACCCCTGGGGCGACTACAGTAGAGGTCCCCGTAAAGGATGCATCCACACGGGTACTAACGGCTGAGCGAGCGGAAGTAGAATCTGCGAACGAATGGAACATGAATTTACCACGATCGGTTTCTTGGACTCATCCTTAATGGTTACAAATTGATCGTTCCCCTGGCACAAGTAGGAAGAGAGCTTGTATCTTAATCAGGAATGATATCGATAATTTTCTCCTTAATCATGGATGGAATCCTGAGATTGCGACCTTGCAGGCCGACTGTAGGAGGATGTTCAATGAAGTCAGGTTGCGTGAGTTTAAGAACGTGACACGGAAGGCGAAGAGAAGGTCTTGGAGATCTTTCTGCCGCAAACTTGAGGGGGCCAATGAAACTAGTTGACTTCGCAGGTTTCTTGCAAGGACAGATAAGTGTGTGCGGTCCATTAGGTCGCCAGAAGGCTCTTGGACTGTCTCTAATGAAGAGACTCTGAGGGTCTTCCTTGCTACACATTTCCCCGGTAACTGTGAACCGCAGTGGCGACTCCCCTCGAGCGGAGATGTCTGCTGAGCAGGTCACCCTTAACCTGGGCGATGGTGTTTTTCATTGGGCGATCTGAGGCCAATAAATCTGACGTCGTTCCTTCTCAAAACCTTGAAAAGATTCTTGATAAGGATGGCATTCATCGACGTGTAGGGAATTTCTGCAGGAATGTTTGATATATATTCTATATACTAAAATATCAATATACTAAAATGGAAAAAATAAACTCTGCAGAGACTTAATTTTTTTTTTGTTTGTTTATTTCATATAACAAAAATCCTGTTTTCTCCATTCTTTTGCACCCGTAATTTTAGTTTCACTTGCCAACAGTTGGAAATTACTACTAATACATTGTCTGATATCTGTAATTTTATGGTTATTCAATTTTATTTCTACCTCTCAATTTGTTGCTGTTATAATGCAACGAGTTAAGGTCAGTCTCAAGGACGCTAATATTAAGATAAGAAATTATGTATCTTACGCAATGACAAAGAAAAATGTGAAATAACAACTACATTTACAGAATATTAGTAATAAAAACAAAAAACAATATGTTTAAGAAAAACTATCCTATGTAAACCAACCCTAAAATAAGAACAAGAAAATATCCAGTAATAATCGCGACGGGTTAATTAGGATATTTGATTTATGAAACAAAGAAATTCGATTAATTCTAGTTTAGTTTTAAGATACTCATGTTTAGTATTTAAGGATATATAGCAAATACTAGTTTCAGTTTCTGAAATATAATAAAAATGAAAGGACGCCATGTCGTCAGAAAAAAATATATTTTTTTAAATTCTTAAAAGTAAAAACTTTAATTAACGCTATTAAAGCCCATATGACACTAAGGGCCATTATTACAATAAGCAATAAAGTTACTGATAGCTAAAATTAACTTTAGGTAAAATGAATAATAAAGTGAACTTTAACTTGTTTTCATTATTACAACTGTTCGATAAAATAAAATTTATATTTTTAAAAATATGGCAGATCCAGAGTAAATACCGACTACTTTTGACAAACAAAAAAAGCTACTGGCAACGACAAGGTTTTATTTTATTCTTTATTTAAAAATTAATTTGTATACATTTATACCTTCCATGTTGCCATATTTAAAGTGCATAAAATACGGCAGCTTCAAATGCTTTAGTCCACTTTAAAAGTTACAGGTAGGCTGAACTTTCCGTTAGCTTATCGGTCACATTAGGTTAAACTCAACTTGTAATAACGAAAAACTAATTACTTGTCCGATAGCATCTCAACTTTAGCTATCGGTAAGTTATAATAATGGGCCTAAGACCCATTATTACAACTTGCATAAAGTGTCCGATTGCAAAAGTTGAGTTAATTGAAAGGTCAAAAGTGGTCCTTTGAAATTTTTCATTATTACATTTTCCCTGTCAAATTTAGAATTCAAAGAGAACGTGTTGAAAGAAGTTGTGGTATTTAAAGAGTTTTGCGACACCGGAAAGTTTCTCTATTTCAGATGAGGTTTTATGCTCGAAGCTTCTGGAATTTGATAAATAAAATAAAACAATTTGTTTGTTTCTTCCTTTTGTTGTACTTCTGTTGAAAGTAAAACTCCTTTTTATTTGGAAAAAGCTTCTTGCTTTATTGACGATATAATAATGAGTATTTTAATACATAAGTATATATAGAAAAAAAAGGAAAAGTGTGTATAACAAAATCCAATTCGCCCTTTTCGGTGAATTGTAAATACATAAGATCATATGGAACAATAAGGGCCATTCACAGCCAATGTTGAACAATAGGGATATTCATAGAAAAATTAATTCGATTGAAATATAAAAATTTATAAACGATCAACTGTTGAACTTGATTCAACACAATTAAAAATAAAATTAAAACAATTCCTGCAACGACTATACGTTGGCTTAGAAAAGATAGAGAATGCGAAATTTTGGATACATTATATAAAAGCTTTTACCATAACCTTAATCGAAGATGGCAGGATTCTAATCGTAAGAAGGCGCAATTTGAAAACAAAATTGCAAATTGGCTTGAAGGCACATTTACAATTGAGTTTACTGAGGCTAAATGTTCTACCAGTTCTGTACTTCGTCGGCCACGCAAATCGTTTCAGGAGTGCTGTGATCGCGCCTAACGAAGCAAAAGGGATGATGTACGTGCTATGTTTCCTCAAGAAGTAATTGATTTTTCTTCTAGTATTTCAAAAACCACGCAAAATGTTTGTACATTTTTTTTTTTTTTTTTTTTTTTTTTTTTTTGTCTTGGACCGGCACTCAGGGGATGACCCCTACACATGCGATGCATTGTGCTGGAACTAGGAAATTAGGTTATGGGAAGGAGGATAGAGGGAGTAGTGTTTATTGACATTTGATTTAAATCTTCCCATGCTAAAAGTGACAGGAAACACCTCTGCGGGTAGTCTATTCCACATACGTGCCGTTCGGCCAAAAAACGAATTTTCCCTGTAATGCGTAGTGCGAGTCGCCCTCAAATCGACCACAAATGGATGCGCTCTTAATGATGATCGCGTCGTGCGCGCGAATAACCGGGTTTCGGGAACAAGTTCCCTGATTTCATTAGAACACATCCCATTATAGTAACGATAGAACAACGAAACGCACCCCACGTTGCGACGATGCTCAAGAGAGTCAATAGAGTTGGCTACCCTACTGTCTCCTATGAGTTTCTTCGCCCTTTCCTGTACACGGTCGAGTAACTTCAAAATAGTCTTTGGAGCACCGGCCCATACATGAGAGTTGTATTCCATTTTCGGTCGGATGTAGGCGGTATAAATAGTGAGGAGATCAGATGGGGTGAAGTATGTCTTACACCGCCTTAAAAAGCCTAGGCACTTGAATGCTTCCTTTGAGACCTGAAAAATGTGCTCAGTCCATCGGACATCACACTGAATTTTCATGCCAAGAACATCAAGAGCTTCTGATTCCTCAATGTTTATGCCACCCATTTTTACAGATGAGGCAGCGTGATCGTGCATACGGCGGTGTGTTAGCATGCAGCATTGGGTCTTTTGGGAATTGAAATCGACCCTGTTCGCGTGACCCCATTCCAATAATCTCGTGAGGTCACCTGTTAGCGAATCATTCATATTCTGCCGCGTCGCCGCGATCGTAGTTGATGTCGGCCTACGATCGAATGAATATGAATGGCAGATGCTGCTGTCATCTGCGAAAGAGTGGATAGGGTTTGAAGTATGACATAGGAGGTCATTAAGAAAAATAAGAAATAGGGTAGGAGAAAGAATGGAGCCTTGTGGTACCCCTGAATTGATCTTGAACTCGTTTGATGAGATCCCGTCTATAACAACTCTTATAGCGCGATCCCTGAGAAAGAACGATATAAATCGAGAGAAGATATCACCGACACCAAAAGCAATAAGTTTGGACAAGAGTGCTCCATGCCACACTCTGTCGAATGCTTTTGAAATATCTAGAGCCACTACTTTAAAACTTTGGGGAAGTTTCCAAAATTTACAAAAAACTCACGAAAAAAAAGTAACAGTAATCCTCAAGGAATTTCTATTACTGAAAGTTCAGGCGATGTACCTCTGCAAAGCTGTTGGACCATACTGCTAAAAGAATCCTATAGACCAAGTCAGTAAAGTAAATAAACAAAATTGATAGTGGAAATCTAACAATGTCCTGTAAATAGGGCTGTGATGGGCATCTAGTCAAAGCGCATACCAACAGAGGTGTTTAGATGATCAAATTCTCTCTCCTATTAATATATGACATGAATTGCGATAATATAAAAAAATTATTGTGGAACAATAAAAAATACTTTCACACAGTATTATCGAACACTGCAGTTTGTATACGCCTCAAATTATACAAGAAGAAAAGAGAAGAGTCGATGAGGAGATATCGCAACTAAAAGAATTTTAGTTAATAGTAAAAAATCGTAACTTTAAAAAAAAATACACGAATTATATTATATAATGATTGACGGCAAGACAGCACAATCAGGAACAGAAACACCAGCAGCATCTTCTTGTTTTATTTGTGGAGCCACAACATCCAAGATGAATAAAATCCAAAAAGTTCAAGCTATGACCGTGGTAGAGCCGACTCAAATACTCGTCCGAAATAAGCCCGAAAATGTTTGATAAAGCGTGAACTGAAATAGATAATTAGAATACAGGTTGAAATTGTTAAGCAAGGCACTGGTACTATAAAATCAGAGAATACGTCACGAAGATTCTTTGCTAATCCGGCTTTGATTGCCGAAATCACGGGTCTAGAAGAAGACATAATCCAGAAGTTTTCAATAATTTTCGAATCGCCAAGGCAGTAGATCCAAATACATTTGGTGATTTTTGTCTGGAGAGTTTGTTGCACTGTATAAGTGGTACAATATGTCGCCTATACTCCACAAAATTCTCACTCATGGCAAAGATATAATCGAAAAGTGAATTTTTCCCGTAGGCTTACTATCCGAAGAAGCTTAGGAAAATCGTAACAACGCCTATAAAAAATATAACATCAGACACTCCAGAAAATGCTGTCGAATTGCCACGAACGAAGATATTATCCACCGAATGATGGTAACATCAGATACCATAATCTAATATTTGAATCCTTCGTTTACCCAGAAAAAGCATAGTGGTATAAGTGACGAAGTTAATGCTATTTTAGAATAATAATATTAATAATACAATTGGTATATTTTCGTACAAGTTAAGTAGTATTTATACCATATATCGTTGCTTCAAACGCAAAATGCTGTCACTAACAAAAAAACCAATATCGGTTTTTTATTAAATGCAGCATGTTTCATTAGGCAAACACGAAATTATTAAAAATCATTAAAAATTTTTTTTGTTAGTTATGGGTTTTTACAGTTCTACTTTACGGTGCTTGCGTTTCGTGGACGGTGTGCAAATATCAGTCTTAGTGTAGTCTGATAGACAGGGTTTGCAGACAGTTAGGTGTCCTAATCAGCAGTGCACTCTGCTCCACTCCAACTAAGGCCTTATTTGCTATGCTTGATTGGATTCCCTCCGACCTCTTTTGAGGCAATATTGGGGGACGAGAGACACGTTCGGGTCCATTACATGGTCCCTTATAACTTTCTTGATAGAATATTTGGTTTCGAAATTACTGGTCTTCCGATCCGGAGCTTCCTAGCAATGCCCTTGAGGTCTATACCAACGAAGACTGTGAAGGGTGGCGATGGTCGAAGTAGTAGCATGCTGACTAGAAAACGTAAAATTTTCCGTGGGTTCAACCCCTGTTTCAGACTCATACAAACATCTCGCAGTTCTTCTGATGTGCATTTGTGTGTGTAGTTGTCACTAAAACGAAGCTTCGAAATTTAATACATCTCCTTCATATCAGGGACGCTACACCTTCTATCATTTCTCCTACTATCACTTTGCACTAGTTCCAGCACAATGCACCGCATGTGTAGGGGTCATCTCCTGAGTGCTGGTTCAAGATAAAAAAAATGCTTGTTGGATGGCCGGATTTTTCCTGAGGATCTTCAGATTTAGTCTGACAGCTTGAATAAAATTTTGAAGGTACACGCAATGTGTTTTTGTCCCAAAATCCAAATGTAAAACATGTAGGCACAGCGGACTTATTTGCAAATGCAACAAATGTGTAGTTTTGTGAATGGGTACATTAGGGTGACCTGATATAATAGAGGGAGAAAAAATGTCGAAATCTTGTTCGGCTGGACATCACAAAATGATTTACCTTCACAGACATTGAGATAGCTGAAATTTGAACTCGGTTAAACTACGTTAACCCGTGCCGCTCAACCCTCAAAATTTTAAAAAACCAAATTTTTGGTCAAAATGCTGACATATGGAGCCATAACTCCAGAACAGTAAATATTAAAAACACGCTTAATATCTCAAAAGAAAGCTAATACTGTTCTTTTGTATATATTCTATACACAATTGTTGTTATTTTAAGTCAAACAGAGTTACAACAGCATTTAGCCCAAAAAATGGTACCACTAGGAGCTTATTTCGTATATTTGTTACTGAGTGAAAAATGTCGACAATTCTAAATCCTTCTCCGAAGCCTTTATTTTGAGGCCAAGTGTTTGGATGTTGTCTTAAGAAATCTGTTTTTATATTAAATCGGTAAGTCTGTGTTCATAGGATTCATGTTTTATTCACATGATTGCTACTTTATAGGAGAGAGTAACGAGAAAAAAAATTCATGTACTGTCAGTACGTTTTGCTTTCTCATTATTAATTTTAAGCCTGAAGTTAGTTGGAAGTAAATATTGACATTTTCTTTAATTTTAACTTTGTCTATACCATGTGATACATTTTATGATTTTGTTAGTGAGAAAAGTGCCTTAAGTGAAATTATTAAAGATAAATAAAATATATTTAAATATTTATGTGCCAAAATGTCTTCAAAGTGGAAAAGAGAAGAAACATAAAAATTTATATATGCTATGCAGTAACATCCTTGCCTCTACAATATAAAATCTGCCGAATATTTGGGCAGAACTAAAAAAGCCCAAGCCTACAATAAAATTTTGGAGGATTTAATTAAAAACATCCCCAACATTACCTTGCAAGATTTGAAACAAAAGTGAAGGATGCTCAGAACTCACAATGTGCAAGAACTGCGCATGATGAACCGTTCGAAAAAGTTTGGTTCTGGAAAGTATGACATTTATGTTGCCAAGCTTTGGTGCTTCAGTTAGCTTTCTTTTTTAAAATCTAACACAGAAATGAGAATAAGCAGGGACAATGTGGAGGTAAAATAAAAAATACACATAATAAGTAGTATTGAAACTAAACAAATTTTTCTTAGAACAATAAATTAGAGGGCGAAGGAAACTTTTCTGAAGAACCGATAGAAAGTGGTTCTGAAGAACAAATTGAAAGCCTGTCTTAATAACCGACCAAGAAAAGAAACAAGGTAACACTATTTTACATATTTGCAACTATATTATTGTGAAAATATAAATCGTTCTTTAACGTGTTGGTGATGTAAATGCATTGAGGAATGATCTCCTTAGTTTTAAAAAAACAATAACTAAGCGGAAAATAGATAAAAAGTTTGCTTGGTTGGGTACGTTCGTAACAAACATAATGGAAGAAATCGACCCTGATGATCAAGCTGATGCTGCTTGGCAAGTCCAGTGCCTAATGCGAAACCTTACAACAAAAAAGGTTGAAAGTCAAAGTCAATCTACTTGTTCCTGCACTTCTGCAAAATATGTTTTAGATTTGCCGATGGATGGAGTTTTTGACGAGGATGATTTCAAGTAACAGTTGTTCCTACAGATGTGGGTAATCTGACTGTCAAATGGCCGCTCAGAAAAAGTGCACCCGGATAATATTCAAATTAAACTGACAAAGAAAAATAATAATGTTACGCAAGGCATTTCATCTAATTTGGATAAGATGCCACAGGAATGCATTATATCCACTTCTGATTCTGAGGAAAATGATTTCGTGTAATTTCAACAGGTCAAACATTTTAACTACATGTTTGACCAATATTTTTCTCAATTAGTAAAGAACCAGATATATCCTGATTTAGATATAATATTATCAATAGTAACAAAAATGCCATAGTGAGGCAGATCAATATTGAACTGGAAGAAAATTCAAATTTTCAAGCTTCGCAAGTGGGCACTTCAGTTAAGAGTGAAAGAAAGTCTTTTTGTCTTCCTGTTATGTTGTACAACATTAATGTTAAAAATTGGTTGATCATCTTAATGAAAAGAATGTATCGTACAATATTATTAATAAGAGTAAGAAAAAGAGGGCAATTGATTTTGAAGCATTGTCAGCTCATCTAGAAATGATGGAGTTGCTTAGAAGACAGGGAATAGAATCTCATTCATTTACACCACCGCATTTGAAGCCAATCTCTGTAGTGCTAAGAGGTCTTTATTATTAACTGATCTTGTTCATATTAAATATATTGGAAGCTTTGATCCCGGGTATAGTAGACAATGTTGCTAAATTTAAGATCACTGCTTCAGTAAAAGGACACGGGCCGGTTTTTGGTCACTCTATTACCAGGTACAAAGAAATATGATTTGCTTAAAATAAAATACTTACTTCATCAGTCTGTAGAAATCACCAATGTCAAAGCAAAGTGAAATTTAAAGTGTTCGTTATTAAATGTGCCATAAAATTGCAATGCAATTGGTCACACGGCTATTTTTTGGGGTTTTCAATTCAAAATAAAATTAAAAACTATAAAATTTCTTAAAGATTTTAGATTTTTACTTATATATGTATATTTGATCATCATCAAGCCGTTTCTAAGACGTAACTATTGGGTTCAACAGTTGCCTACAGAATTGGTAGCAGTTGAGCTCAACAGTTACGTCTTATGAACGTGCCCAATGTGTTAATAAAATCAAAGGAATGAACACATTGGTCGAATGGATCTTGCTCATTTTGTTTCGTAAACAAAACATGCAATGGTCCTACTGAATGAGATATCTCACGCAACCTTCTAGTGTTAAACATATATTCTTTTTACCTTTTTCTATTATATGAATTTAATTTTGAAATTTTTTAGACATATATATATATATATATATATATGTCTAATTCCAAAATTGTGCTTTTTCCCGAAAAAAAATATATGAAATATATTATTACATACCTTATAATATTCTCATAAAGTATTTATAAAAAATATAAAGTCAATAATTGAGGAGGAAAGTATATCCATATAGTACTATTATACCTAATTTTTGGCGACAAATCCAAGATTCTTGTGTTCAGAATTCAACTCATCAATCGAGAATTAATAGTTGAATACTGAACACTAAACAAAAAATCTATAAACAAAAACAAAAATATCTATGAGTTTACCTTTTTTACACGTACATACTTTTATTTTTATATTGAAAATGGAGAAGTTGTCAATTTGCATGTAAAAATTGGTAGTATCCATTATTTTAATTATCCTCAGCATAGGATTGTGTGTCTGGAAGTAAGAATTTCTCAAGAAGAACTGTTGTGGTTGAGTCAATAAACAACTTAAGAAAAGAAAAAAAATTATAGAAAATGCATAGTTTAATTATTTTTTTATATCTTTTCAAATAAATATTTCTTTATAATAATTAAACCCACTTGCAGAAATAAATAGAATAAAATGTATTCAAAAACGTTTTTTTTAACACAATTTTTTGATAAATATTTAAAATATTTATATAGAAAAAAAAGTGGTCCAATTTGCGTAGTTTCGCATTGCGTGCAAATCAGGGCTGTATTGTAGTTGATTTTAGTTCTTATATTGATCATTTTATTATTTATAACATTTGTAAAGGTTTCACAAGATGATGATTCTATATTTAAATTTGTAACCATATATTCAAAAGATTGTTATCAATTTCGAAAACTGATGAAATATTCTTTATCACAGTTGTTTTTGCAGTATGCTAAATAGATTGTTCTTTAAGATCTAAATTTTTATTGTGTTGCATTTATATTTTCCTATTATTTTCTTCTTATTTTTTGATCAAATCTACTAATATTCTTCAAATTATTTATAAATTATTCAAAGGTGATGTTACAGATTTGAATATATCTTTTATTTGTTGATGAGTATCTATATTGTTCTTTTTATACTATAAAGCTTTTTCTTCAACACATTATCAGATCAGATTATTAGATAACAGATAAGGTATCAGATATCAGTTCATATTATCAGGTATCTGATCAGGTATCAGATCAAATAATCAGATATCTGATCAAGTTAAGAGGTATCAAATATCTAATCAGGTTATTATGTATCAGACAGGTATATGTTAAAATATCAGCTTTTAGATTAGATGTGTATTTCTAACGTTAGTTTTTCTCTGGATACTCAAACATAGTTGCCTGCAAAAATGTTCGTACATAAATGTATGTATTATTAGTGTTCATGTACTTTTTCCACACACAAACATTTTCTTAAAATTCAGTCACAAGAGAATCTTCATATCGTTCATGTACTTTTCTTGTCGTACACGTTCATCATCATAATGTATAGGCAAAATTGAATCTGGCTATCGTACATGTACTTTGTTGTCGCATACATACACGAATTTAAAATATTGGTACACTCGAACCGGTGTGTTTGAAGTGTGTTCTAATCGGACAATACGTGAACTGCTTAAGATCGTTACAAAATTGAATATTAAAACGAAACACATGTATGATAGTGTTTGGCACCGAACAAAAGTGAGAACCACAAATAAATGTTATGCAAATAAAAACATGTGTTGGTTGCTTTGATCTGTGTTCGTTTACATTTATGTACGAGATTTTTATACGGTGTGTGTACTTTTCTTAACTCTGCAAAATATTGAACCCTTGCACACAAAAAGAAAAACGACTGACGGTATGACAAATTTACAGCCAAACACATCACACACTAGCGGAAATATAAACCATTCATGAAACATTCCGTAGCTTTAGTAAAAAATCGTTGCTAGATCATCATGTATAAATGCCCCCCTTTTTTTATCAAAGATACTAACCATTCGTATACTCGTTAACAAAATACATTACCTAATACAGAGACCAAAAAGTAGGGTTTCCTGCTTTCTTCCAACCAAAGGTATTTTACATTCATGAAATTATAAATGACACAAACTGTGAATTCCTTAATGGTAAGTTTCAGTTGGCATCTTCCTCCGAGCAAGATCTGAACGTTGTATGGAATAAGCGATTTAAGACTGCTATAAACATAATACTGTGAGAACGTCAAACTGTGTTGACATTTCTGTTCAGTAAGGTTTGTCAAGTCATTATGCGTCGTTTAACTCCAGAAATATCGATTCGTCAGCGTTCGCACGTTGTTAAACTTTTTTTGCTTCCCAAAAAGTAATCAGCTAAACATTAACGATGTTTGGGTAACGAGACGGCGCAACTTGACATCCATCGCGCTTAACAATCGATTTATCGGAAAATCTATTTGGTGAGAACTTTATTTCCCGAAAAGTTCCTGTTCACAGGCCACCTCTTTCTTGCGATTTAATGATTCTGGATTATTTTTTATGGTGGTATTTTATGTACTGTGTATCAATAACTACTAAAAATAAAAATGTCTACTCAAAACGAAAACGTCTCTTTGACATCAGAGGCTTTACACACTGCTAAAAAAATAAAGAACGTGCAACAGCAGAGTTTGTAAGAGTGCAGGTCCAAGATAAAAAAAAATTGGATTAATCGAATGAACCATGTAACTCGTAGCCACGGCGGACCTGTCGGAAAATATAATTTTAACACATAAATGCCATGAAATCATATACCAGATTATATTAAAAAAAATTCATTCCAACATATTTCTGTTTTGTGTTATAATTTTAAGTTCTCATGCAGCTAACAAATCAGCCAATATTTGAAAATTTAGCTTGTTTCTGTAACAAAGTGTTCAACTTTTTTGTCTTTTTGGCACGTTGTTGCTTTTAGAAATTTAGTTGTTTTATTTTTTTTATTTTAAACCACCACTCAGGATATAACCACTACGCATGCGATGCAATGTGCTAGAGGAAAGGGATAGTACGAGAAATGACAGGAGGTGAAGCTTACAACACTGCTTTTTGCACGGTATTCGTTTTTGTAGCAGTGTTGTAGCGTCTCTGATGTCAAGAAGACGTATTAAATTTTGAAGCTTCGTTTTTAGTAGCCATTTTTAGTAATTATTTTACTTAGCCGATGCTACACAATACCGACGAAGGAGGGCGTTCTGATGTGCGTGTGGATTGGATACAGCTGAAACCGTTACTGTTCAGTGACCAGTGACTATGCCACTGAAACCTTGCGGCAAAAACTGACACAAAGTCACACACAATTTATGGGAATATCAGGACGATTGTTTTACATTGGTTGCGGTTTCTAGAATTTTTTTAACAACTGCGTTATCTAACCATCTGTTCCAATTCCTACGTAATTTTTTAAGTCGATACCAAAGCTTTAAGAACTATTGAAGATAGTCTTTTCACATGCATTGACACTTCAACGTCTTCATCGATATCCTAAAAAATTCTTCAAATCGGTTGACAAAGCTTCCCTATCCCTATATTTTGTTGTATGTTGAAATATCTTAAGTCTAAAAAAATTTAACATTTCCCCGACAAAAATCATGGAATAGAATTTAAACTCATGAATATTTTGGAGAATTCTCTCTATAATGAGACTATGATAATATTTAATTACTTTGTGTTGTATATGAAATCGATGAGAAAAGAATTTCTGAGTTTCCATTTTCGGATAATAACAAAGGTCCATCATAAGAATATCCACGGTATTATGACTTCCAAGAAACAGTATGGCTTTTATAACTGTAAGTAAACGTTCTCGGTTTTAAATTTTGTATAATGAAGTACGAAAAAGAATGAACACCGTTCACCTTCGAATTCATGAAGAAAACTGCCTATTTTGGTCATGGTTACTATTTGGCAGCGTTGTTGAAGCGTCAATTTATTCATGATGATTTGACAGCCTATATGGACATAAGCGTCTTTATTATTGTTTTAAATGTAATGTTAGCTTTTATCGGATTTAGATAACTAAATACGTACAACATTTGCGGAAATTCTACAAGAGCCTTGGTTAGGAGAATATACGTATTCTTTCATGTACACCATTTCCTTTTTTGTTTCAGTTTCAGGCGCAGCACTTTCATAATTCAAAAGTTATATACAATACTGTTAAATATATTTAATTATACAAAAAAACTTGTCTAATTATTAAACTTACTCATCTCCCAGCAATTCAATAACACTTTTTATTGTCAACAAACAAAGTATTTAGTTATATAATTTATTAACATCTATGTACTCATAAACATATACATAGTATAAGGTGACATACATCTTCCAATTAAAAATACATTTTTGCTTTCAGAAAGTATAAAGAATAGATTCGTTTACTACATACACAATTTTAAGAATGATAAAAATTAAAGTCTGCATTCTTCACCACCAGTCTCTTTGCAAATATGCAGTTACGGTGTACACATTGCATAATCTAAATGTTGAAAGCCAGAGTTACGAAATTCGGGTAAGTAAATTTGATCAACTTAACTACAAGATATATCTCTTAGTATTTTGGAAAGATTTTAATTTTGTTTTTGCTTTTGACCTGTTTAGGTAGAGAGTGTTCAGGTTAACAAAATTACTTTAATTTCATTCGAGAACAATATAAAATCAATTAAAAACTAATATCAAACAGAAAAATTTTAGTTGACTAGCTCGCTACAAGACATAAAAACAGTATGGTGACAGCATCATTTTTTTTTTCTATCTTGGACCAGCACTCAGTGGATGACCCCTACGCATGCGATGCATTGTGCTGGAACTAGGAAATCAGGTTATGGGAACGAGGATAGAGGGAGTAGTGTGAATGGACATTTGACTTGAATTTTCCCACGTCATAAATGACAGGAAAGACCTCGGCAGGGAGTTTGTTCCACATACGCGATGTTCGGCCGAAAAATGAGTTCTCCCTGTAATGCGTAGTGCGGTTCGCTGCCAAGTTGACCACAAATGGATGTGCTCGTGCGTGTGAATGATCGGGTTTCGGGAACAAGTTCCCTGATTTCATCAGAACACATCCCATTATAGTAGCGATAGAACAACGAAACGCATCATGATCTGCATCTTCCGATGGTTTCAACTACATCCATCTAAGATATATTCAAACTTTAGTCTCTGACTTTATATATTACATATGTAATACATAAAAAAAATTAACATATATACATATTATATACTATAAATATAATATAAATATTGAAATTAATTTACCTTATTGATACCAATATCATAGCAAATATTAAATATTTGCCCAAAAGAGGCACCACTAATGACGTCGGCGGTATAATTTCAACTACTAGCAAAAAGAACACATGAAGACTAATGAGAATTGAAATGGAGAGAGTAACCTGTTCAAAAGACAAACATTATTTAAGTTTTTTATGTTCTTACATAGTATGTATATACGTATATATCTGATTAAAAATGATAACGTACCTTTTCTCCACTGTCCGATGGCAGATAAAATGTTAAGACTGTAAGAAACGAAATACCCATACAGGGTATTATAATATTAACGGTATAAAATAGTGTTTTACGACGCATTGTGATATTGAATGTAATATCTAAGTACGGCTCATCACAGCATGTATAAAATTTTTCATTTCTATTGATGATGATATTTAATAATACAATAATAAATTAATATTAAATAGATCGATTTGATGCTATACATGTACGACTTACCTAACAGCCGGTACCTCTAGGATATCCCATTCGACTGACATGTAGAACTCTGACAGATCCACACCGACTTCTACTACATTACTTCCTGGTTGTTCATCCATATGTCTCAGATCAACCTTTTTTGCAATAATCGATTTGAATATTCGATAAGTTTTGGATTTGTGAAAAACGTAAGAAAAATTAAACGTTAGAAATTTAAAAAAACAAATAATATAAGATAATAATTTTATACTTATTGTTTAAACTAAAAATATTTCGGAGTTTAACAACATATTAAATATGCTAACTACTTTAAATTCGTGCAACATTTCTTAATTTTTTTGTTTGAAATCATAAATTGGGTGAGTTCCAAAACGTTATTTGCTAAACAACTATACAAAAAATCCCAATCCAAAATGCAACTGTGCAGATTTTTAAAATGCCATCTGTCCCAGAATTTACGCAAAAAGTAACAGATGCGGATATAATAAGCAAACTGTACGTCGTTTAATTTGAGGGTACTCGTACATTTATTGTTGACATGCTTTAAAATTCTATGTTTTCAAAAAATTTGCTTGTTTTTCATTACATTTGCATTTTTAAATTTGCTTTGAGTTTTTCTTCAATAATTTATTAAAATTTTCCAAAACAAATTTTTCGCTATCTTGACAGCAGCTACAAGTACCAAAACGTCAAACAATGTGCAAATTTTTTTCTCTATTTTTAAATTGTAAAAGTTAGAATTCTACGAAAATGTTTTCCTTTGTTTTGATACGGTAGCACTACCATATCGTTTTGGAGTATTCTGATGTTTTGGAATTCACCCTTATTTTCACCAAAAGCGCATATGTATAATGTATGAATGTGTGTAAATAGTTTAATGTCACGAAATAAAATTTTATTAATATTTGGGGTAATGTCGAGAAAACAAATTTCATACACATTTGTAAGTTAAGTAAGTAGTAAAATATGTATTAATATTGAGTAAAAGCATACATAAACAAGCAAATGCAAATAATAATATGTTATATATAAGTATGCAAGTGCATGATGCAATTTGGTAACATCGTAAGGAGTACAAAATTAGATGAACAAAGGTACCAAACAAGCCAAATTTTCAATTATATAATTTATTATCTCAGTAAAGATAACAAACTAATTAGTCTAACCAAAAGCTGAGATACAAGAATCCGTTGAACTTTTACATCGCCTTTTTCAACTGACAACTAAAGTTATGTTCACACGATTGTCATATTTTACAATAGGCAATATGGCAATATGGTGGCAATGCACTCACAATGAAAAATTGTTACCGTCTGGTAATTTGTCAGTTCAGACTATTCTAAGAAAACCTTACAATTTCATTATCACACAGTTGTCCGATAATAAATTTATCTGCCCACAAAAATTATCTGGTCACACTGTTGGCAGATTATTGTATGGCAAAAGTTGCCAGATCTAATTATAAACTTTGTCTCTTCATATCGATGAACGGCGTTGCCAATACAAATAATTATCAATTGCACGATGCACTAAATTAAGCACTTCTGACAATAACAAATGACCATACAATACATGGCAATTACTTGTCAATGGCAATGCCGGGTGTTCTCACGATTGTCCGAATTATGACAATATCATCGTCGTACAATACTTTTGTGACAAAGTTGCCACACAAAAATTGTGAGTTCCGACGGTTGTTGAACATTTTACTACAATTTTTCTGTCAATAGTGTAATATATGACAATCGTGTATACATAGCTTAAGTATAAATACGAATTTTATTATGAGCTTTCCATACACTTCTGGTCACCGCAAAATACTAACATTAGGAGACTTTTAACGTATGTAGAGTATTTCGATAGCTGTCAATTGTTTTTCTTCTTTGTTTAGCTTTGTTTTTGTTTTGTTTTACGGCAGCAAAACTATAAAATAGAACAAATAAGCAATTGAGTAATAAAATGGAGAACAAATTTATTGAAGCTTTTCAAATGTTCCATGCGATAAAAAAACAGCTTATTTAACATCCGTCAACTAAGTACTCTTTGCATCGAACTTATCCGTTGTTCCAGTAATGCCAGTTGAAGGTAGCGATGTATAACGTACGATGGATTCTATGTGCCCCGGTCTCGTTTTTTCATTTTAAAGATGACCAAATAAATATCTTTCCTCTTGGAAACTCTGCAGCCCAATAAAAAGAGGATTTTTGGGTAATATTTTTTATTTTGCATAGCAATCTTATTAAAATCTGCAATTTTATTGTGAATAGTAGTTGTTCTTTTTTATACAAGAGAGAGGATTTTTATTAAATAAATGTTTATATCAACTTAATAATAAATAATAATACTTAATCCCCTTCAGGTTTTTTTTAGAAAAAATTTTTGTTCTACTCAAACACTATTTCGTAAATATCGTAAAATTAAGGATATGTTCCAATCAAACGTTAGTTCGTAAATAGCTTTTAAGTTGGCAAAAGAAATTGATCTAGGGATTGAAGAAGAGCTGTTATTAAGGTAAGATGATTTTTATTAAATAATTAATTTGTTCCTTTTTGTTTTTATAACTAAAATTTAAATTTAATAAGTTATGTTGTTCGTTTAGTTAAATTCAAAAAAATGTTAATCTAATATTAAATTTGCTTTTACGAAAATTTTAACTTTGGTGATGTTTTGGTTTGAAAAATTTCCTTCATAAGTTTAGTTAAGGCTTGCTTTGTGACTATCAATAATTTTATTTTCGTAAAGTTTAAAAGCATTAATTAATTTATATCCTTCTTCCTCTGAACTTCTCGCTTTTTTCCCATCTTGTTTCCAAATAATTATTTACCTTATTTTATTATTACAAACAGTCGTTAAATATTGTCAGATTACAGTATTGTACAATGTGGCAATATGGTGGCAATGCACTCACAATGAACAATTGTCACCAGAATGTAAATTGTCAGTTGATACTATTGTAAAACCTTACAATTTTACGACAATAAATTTATCTGTCAACAAAAATTGTTCACACGGTTGTCATTATTATTATTATTATATGGCAAAAGTTGCCAGATAGGATATTAAACATTGTCCCTTAATATTTATGGGGACCGTTGCCTATAGAAATATTTATCTGATAATGGTGTTATTGTACGGTGCACTAAATAATGCACATCTGACAATAAAAAATTATCTTACAATATCTGGCGATTACCTGTCAATGGATATGTTCTCACGATTGTCAGAAGTGTGATAATATTATTGTCGTACAATGCACGGACAATACATTTTGTGACAATGTTACCACACACGTCAGTTCACACGGATGTTAAACATTTTATCGTAATTTTTCTGTCAATATTGTAATATATGACAATCGTTGTTACACAGCGTAATTTAAGAATTGTAAAATCGTTAATAATTAGTGAATAGCTCTATTGATGTAGTTTTCCACCAACACATTATAGCATTTTTTGAAATTTTTGAATAAGAGTTGAATTTCACTTAAATTGTAGTTTTCTGTTTCATCTCAAAATTTTATTTTATTAGCATTTTGTATGTGTGGCAACATAAGGTAATTTTGAAACTTGGCACCACTTTTTGCAAAGAGTCTTCCAATAAGAGTGCATTATGAGAAGTAAAAAAAAATTATTTTTAAGCAAAATCATTGAATCTTTATTGAGTTTTAAGAGAAGGGTATGCCATTAACAATGGCAAATAATATCAGTCAAAAAGTTGCTACAAAACCGATTGCCTCTTCGAGAAATCACACAATCAGAACACTTTCCATGGAAAGACCGTTGCTATGTTATTTGAAAGTAAACTTAGTCCACATCAATATCTCACAATTTCGAACTTACAAAAACATTAGTCTTCATTCGATAGAGCAATCGATTTACCATACCAGTTGCGACAGCCTCATTTTCGGAAAAGTTAATATGTACGTTGAGAATTGACATGCCTTTAAACAATAGTTCTTTGTTTTCCGCCCGCCAAATGCAAAAATTCTGCTGAAATTTTTAAAAATTTCAATGCGTTGCTTAAATGTACCCTTCCATTTTTGTGTCTTTATTTTTATTTGTCTATAGATTTCTAATCCTTACAGTAACAATACAAAATGATTCAATTATTTAGAAATAAATTTACATTTAACAGTGCCAGTGTTATATGAAAAATAAAAAAGTTGATAATATTTAATTATAATGCATCCAGAGTTGGCATGATATTTTAATTGATAGCAAATGAAAATGCAGAGTATAGTGAGTAGAAACATTAAGAGAGTTAATGAAAATTGGAAGCGAGTCTACTAATGTACGATGGCAAATTCCGCGAATTCCTACATTTTGAATGCTTCATATTCCTTATTTAAAATTTTTTTAATGTTGCAGACGGCACTTGGAAATTTCGAAGCCTATGCTATGGAGAGAAACAGCGAGCCACGAATCCGATTGTTATATTTGAAATACAAAATAAATACAAAAAGCGCTTTCGGAAAACATATGCGATGGTCTTACCCCACGAGGTCTGCTGAGCTTCACACTTGCAATTCTACACGGTATCAAACCACATGATCTTGGGGGCCAATTGATATCGCCACCACGTGAGATAACACAGTCATTGAATTTGTTGCGCAAAAGAGCCATTGTTTCGTTAGCTGTGTGACTAGTGGCACCGTCCTGGTGAAACCACATGTCGTCCACATCCGTATCTGCCAATTCGGGCCATAAAAAGTTCGTTATCATCTCACTATAGCGAACACCATTCACAGTAACTGCCTGACCGGCCTCATTTTGGAAAAAAAACCGGCTCGATGATGCCGCCAGCCCACAAACCGCACCAAACAGTCACTCTTTGTGCGTGCGTCGGTTTTTCGATAATCACTCTTGGATTATCATTCACCCAAATGCGGCAATTCTGCTTATTGACGAATCCACTGAGGTTAAAAGGTGCCTCATCACTGAAATTTCTGAATTTTCTTCGAAATTTGATCATCCACTGTTGCCATTTCTTGCCACCATTCTGACCATTGACGACGTTTGGAATGGTCAAGAACCTTTAGTTCTTGAATCAATTGCACCTTGTAAGGGTGTAAATGGAAGTCTTTATGCATAATGTTCATCAACAACGAGCGTAAGAGGTGCAATTGTTGGGCACGACGACGAGTTGAGCCACACTATTGGGAACAGCAGCAATATTTTCTGCAGTACTAGGTATACGAGCATGCACTGGTATTTTCACATCTCCTACAGACCCGGTTTGCTCAAATTTTTGCAAAATTTTTCCAATTGTACGCACATTTGGACGATTAAATTGACCGAAAAAATCACGAAGTGCACGATATGCATTTTGATTTGAACGCCCATTTTCATAACAAGCCTGAATAACTTTAACGCGTTGCTCGATTGTGTATCTTTCCATGGTTCAAATTGAGTTAGTCTGGAATTGAGAAATGTCAAATAAAATGCAGAAAAAAACTTGACGTTTAGGTGTGGTTCACATTCAACATCGGCCCTTAAAATTTAACCACCCACCCATTTATTTATTTATTTTCTTATTTTATTTCTTATAATAAATATTAATAATAAAATATAAATTTTCTAATATTAAATATTTTTAAGCTCGAACAATTCAATAGTTTTTCCGAAGAATACGGTATTGTAGGAAGGCTTTTACCAAAAAATAATAAAAATATAATAAAAGTAATAAATCTGAAAATTTGTTGCTGTTTTCGACTCTTCATGATTTTCTTTTAGCAAAAAAATTTCCTATTTTTTATTATTATTTTTTTTACGTAAAAAACATATTTTTGGATTACATTTAATATAAATATATAAACGGGGTATAACTTATGTAAATTTCTATTTTTTCAAGTTTATTTTAATAATATCGATCTAACTCTTTTTGAGTTATCATTAATTATGTAGAAAGACGTCTAAAAAAATTTATAGTTTTACTTTAAATTTAAAAAAGAACACCTTTCCATAGAATTTAAAATTTGGACCATTTTTGTACTACTGGACCACAATACATCAAAATTTTATAGTGGTTTTTCAAACCTTTAAATTTTTTCGATTTTGTTGCCTTGTATTATTTTTCAGCAGTATTTATATGCTGTTGTAATTTTTATTCCATTTGCCTTATCTTCTAAGAAATTACGTTATCGATTTCCCGCTCGATGGCGCGGGGATTAACCGATCGACTTGCGCGTCTCCAGGGGTACCCGGCGCGGTACGCTTCAGGGAGGCGTTTTGTCTCCCCTCTTGTGGAACATGGTCCTGACCGGTATGTTGCAGAAACTGGAGTACGTGGGCATCAAGACCGTTGCGTACGCTGACGAAGTGACGGTTGCGGTGTCGGGGTTCCATCTGGCCACGATGTCGCAGCGGCTGGAGCTGATGCTGGGGAGTGTCTGTGCGTGGTGCACACGGAGTGGCCTTAGCGTGAATCCTGCCGAGACACAACTAGTGCTGTTAACGAGACGGTAAAAGATTCCTTCATTTTTGCTGCCCAGGGAAGACTAGGTACTTGGGACTGATCCTAGACAGCAGGCTACTCTGGGGGGATAACATCTGGGATAGGGCGAACAGGGCCTTGGGTGGATGGCTTATGAAGACAATTATCGGTCCAATACAGTTCTAGGGGAGCGCTCTGCGAGGGGAGGATTCTGCGAGCAACAGGTTTCGCTTGGAGAGGGTGATGCGGGGGATATCGATCCTGATAACGGCCGACCTCCGGACTACACTTTTTGCCATGCTGGGATGGATTCCTGTTGACCTACAGGCTGATGGCGCTGCGCACAGTCATAAGGCTGGAAACGACCGGAGCATGGAACCGTTCGTTTTCGAAATTCAAAAATATGTGGAGTAAAATTGTAACTTTATACTTTTATCTCATGTTTATGATGTAAATTTTTTACTATTTTTATAAAAATTTTTATCAAACTAAAAGGAATTTTGAAGGGAGCCATAAACTGTAATGATATCTCTGCAAACACAATATGTAATGGTTCTTCACCCACTTCCATTAAGAAAAATTTGAGAAAAAACCAAAAATAAAGTGAAATAGTGAAATGGGTACTTTTCGGCAGAACTGCGTTTTTAACCTTATTATTTTTTTGGGAAAGCGACTCTTGATATAACAAGAAAAGTATCCAAATTTGATGCAGATAGCTTACCGTAACAATATCTATACAATAGTGGGCGAGATTAGGAAAGTTGGTGTGGAGTAGGGTTAATCTAGTCAATATATAAAAATAAATATTTTCACTTGTATTTTGCAAACATAATGAAGAAATAAATAAAATGAATTTATTAAAAAACCATTTTCGTTTCAAATACGAAGCATTTGTTAGTTTTTTACATATTCCTCTTTTTTGCTTTTCATATATTTTTATCCCTTCATTTAAATTTGTTTGTGCAAACAATCTGAAGCGTCGATAAATTAAACAATTATCGAATCTTTAAAAGTTACTGAATAGCATGACTGGGTGGCTATTATAAAATGCGCATCAACATAAAAAATGGGTTCAAATAGAGACGTTTTAACAGCGTAATATTCTTTTTCTTCGGGCTAGTTTTGGCAAGCAAATAAGCAATCTCCTGTTTCAAAAATAAACCTTACCGAAGTGGCGATGGTCGAAGTAGTCTGCACGTTGACTTCAAAACGAAAAACTTTCCTGGGTTCACCCCCAGTTTCAGACCCATAAAAAACATCTCGCATTTTTTCTGATGTATATTTGTGTGACTTTGTGTCAGGTGTTGTCGCAAGGTTTTAGTGGCGAAGGCATAGTCACTGGTCACTGAACAGTAACCGCTTCAGCTTTATCCAATCCACAACCACATCAGAACGCCCCCCTTCGTCGGTATTCTGTAGCACCGGCGAAGTCAAATAACTACTAAAAATGGGTACTAAAAACGAAGCTTCAAAATTTAATGCGTCTCCTTGACATCAGAGACGCTGCAAAACAAATAACGTGCAAAAAGCAGTGCTGTAAGATAGTGAAGCTTCACCTCCTATCATTTCTCCGACTAGTTCCAACACAATGCACCGCATGTGTAGGGGTCATTTCCTGAGTGCTGGTCTAAGATAAAAAAAACAAATTACAGTGCACTCGGGGTAACGTGAACTAATTAAAACCGGCAAGTGTTCACGTTTGGGAATTGTTCACCTTTTCGAATACTAAAAATATTACAAAATTGTACGGTATTTTTAAGAAGAATACATATTTATGAAGTTATCTTTTACCAAAATAGTCATATATACATCAAATCAAACAAAATCATATAATAATTTGGAATTATTGACGTATGTATATATAAACACCAACATGCACATGTTAATATGTAACTTTACAAAACTTAATAATTAGCTTATTCTTTTCTGCCGCATTTGCTTTCCCAACATTTTTATTAAAATACGAAATAAAATTGATATTAAAACTGTTAAGAGTACTATATTCGGCTGTGCCGAATCTTAGTTACCCTGCACTGGCCCACTTTATTCCCATATTCCAACTCAACGTGTAAACCAAATTTCACCGAAATCGGTTCATTCGTTTAGGTAGACCAGATTTTTATCTGTTTTTGAGTTTTGTAACACAGACCAAAAAATTTTTTGTTTCCGATAACTGTCTAAGGGCCTACTTGAATATTCATACCGAATTTTATTGAAATCGGTTCAGCCGTTTAGGTGAAGCGGTTTTAACATATTTTGGAACCCAGTCCTACGGACCACATTTTTGAGTTAAAATCGGTTGTCCATATTCATACCTGAGCATATGTAAGAAATGTAAAAATCTATCAAGCCATTTAGAAAAGAATCGCGGAAAAGAAGAAATTTAAAAAAAAAATTTCTTTCATTTAATTATACCAAGGCACCACTGTTGTGGCCTTAGAAGAGAGAGAAACTTTTGTTTTGTAAATTAAAAAAAATTTTTTGACTTTTTTCCAATTAATGTGATTACCAAATTATTAAATTCTAAAACCGGTAAGAAAAAGAAACACAATTTCTGAGGGATACCTATGATTCGAACTCACTCAAAAAAACTTGCTACTCGATACCATTCATTTTGCTAACTCCATCCATCATCATTAAATTCAATGTTCCAAATGCAAATAAAAGTATAAAGAACTTTCTCAGCAGTCCATATGTATACCTGTATGTACACGCAATAATAAAACAACAATATTATGAACATAAGGAATGCCATATGATCTATATAGGAACATATATATATATATATAATTCTAATTCTAATCCATCATCATTAAATTCAATGTTCCAAATGCAAATAAAAGTATAAAGAACTTTCTCAGCAGTCCATATGTATACCTGTATGTACACGCAATAATAAAACAACAATATTATGAACATAAGGAATGCCATATGATCTATATAGGAACATATATATATATATATATGATTCTAATTGTGCTTTTTCCCCTATAAACTATATGTGAAATTTATTATTACATACCTTATGATATTCTCATACAGTATGAAAATATCATAAAGCATTTTATTACAAAAGCAACTCAATAATTGAGGAGGAAAGCATATCCATATAGTACTATTTCGCTAACGCTTACTTAGCTCATCAGTGGATTTTCCTAATTTTTTAATACAAACCCAAGAATCTCTATGCTTAAAATTCAATTAATCAAACGAGAATTGTTTGAATATTAAACATACAAAGCAAAAAATCTATAAACAAAAACATAACAATCCATGAGTTTACTTTTATAACACACACACATTTCTATTTTTAGTTTTTTATTCTATCTAGCCTAGTGTAGATGAGATCTAGCCTAGTGTAGATGAGAATAAAAAACTAAAAATAGAAATGTGTGTCGTTAAACACATCAATATCCGCGTCAATATTTGTACGTTACGTTACACATAGTGGTCGCACATAGACGTACAAGTTAGAAAGCATTCTACCTTTTTTGAAATCTTGTAAAATGTTTTTTAACAGAAATTTTAAAAAAATTATTATTTATTATAAATTTTTTAATTTTTTTATTATAAGAACATTTAAGTCTTTCCGATTACGTATTTTAACAACAGTTACTAATACAATCAATTCAATTAAACTTGTCTCAGTTCTTTGTTTTTCTTTAAATGTAAAATTTTAAATATATATAAATAAAAATCAGATAATCATATATCGGGTGGTTAAATTGTAAGGGCCGATGTTGAATGTGAACCACACCTAAACGCCAAGCTGTTTTCCGAATTTTATTTGACATTTCTCTATTTCAGACTTACTCAATTTGAACCATGGAGAGACACACAATCCAGAATGGTGGCAAGAAATGGCAACAGTGGATGATCAATTTTCGAAGAAAATCATCTTCAGTGATGAGGCACATTTTCACCTCAGTGGATTCGTCAATAAACAGAATTGCCTCATTTGGGCGAATGAGAATCCAAGAGTGATTGTCGAAAAACCAATGCACCCACAAAGAGTGACTGTTTGGTGCGGTTTATGGGCTGGCGGCATCATCGGGCCGTATTTTTTCCAAAATGAGGCCGGTCAGGCAGTTACTGTGAATGGTGTTCGCTATCGTGAGATGATAACGAACTTTTTATGGCCCGAATTGGAAGATATGGATGGGGACGATATGTGGTTTCAGCAGGACGGTGCCACTTGCCACACAGCTAACGAAACAATGGCTCTTTTGCGCAACAAATTCAATGGCCGTGTTATCTCACGTAATGGCGATGTCAATTGGCCGCCAAGATCATGTGATTTGACACCGTTGGACTTTTTTCTTTGGGGTTATTTGAAAGAAAAGGTGTACGTCGATAAGCCAGCAACAATTCAAGACCTAAAGGATGAGATAATTCGGCACATTAATGGCATAGAAACTCAATTATGCCTCAGCGTCATCGAAAATTTGGACCATCGGATGGAGGTGTGCCGCCGTGGTCGCGGCGCCCATTTGGCCGATATTTTGTTCCATACATAATTGAGTAATACCAATATATCATAATAAAATAAAATTACAATAATTTCCTAAATAGTTTGTGTTTTATTCAAAATCAACATCGGCCCTTGAAATTTAACCACCCTTTATATGTCGACTCTATTTCAACATTATTTTGTGGCAACACTGTTCGTCAAAATAAAATTTTTTTATTGGGTTAGTAAAAGAAACAACATTATATTATTCCATATAGAAATACTCAAAAAGTAATGCTACTCTTTGGCATGAATGTATATATTTATAAGAACAGCAAATGAGAATGAGGATGTGGGCTTCAATTGTTTGTAAAAAATGGCGCCATTCTTTATGTTTATGAGTGATAAAGATGTATTAGTTTTATCAGACCGTATACATATATGGCAAAATTTATTTTTATATATTGCTAAAAATAGTCTTTACGATGTGTAGTGTATTTGATAGTATTAGTGGGCAAATTGTAACAAGATATAGTTTTGATAAGTTATAATAAAATCAGCGGTGTTGATGGATGAGGTGACAGAGTATCTGGATGGCGTTCTGGTGGAGTTTTGATGGTTGCTCGAATCATGTTATACATGTGAGTATGTTTTAATTTAAATGTTGTTTCTTCTGTCTAATTAATAATTTATAATGCATATTTCATAAAGAAATCGGGTATTTTTTAGTTTTTTGCATATTTTGAGCATATCTCAAGCTACCTAGCAGGTCGAAATTGTATTTAAAGTAAGAAGTTCGCCTAGTTACATACACGGACTAAATTTCATTAAAATCGTTCAAGCCGTTATGGAAGTTTTTGTACTAACATTTCAAGTAAAAAATCGAGGTGGTCGTGGTTCTCCAACTGTAGCTCGAAAACTATTCAAGCAATTTGCCTGAATTTAAATAGCCAGAGATGCCCGTCTACTACTGACCAATTGACATTAAAACGAATTCTGTGTGATGTTTAGTTTGGTCGAAAAGTTGATTTCAACTGACACACAGACAGACGGACATTGCTCAATAAACTTCTCAATTCATCACATTTCTGAAAATATATAAATTTTTCTTCAGAAAGGAATATTAAAGAAATTACAAACGGAATGACAAACTTATATATACCCGTTACACTTTTTAAAGTCAAGGGTATACAAATACATAAGGCAAGTACATATGCTCACATGAAGTTTTATGAAGAAGGTGATTCCTTGAAGTAAGAAAAGCAGAATACATTTAAATTTTCTTGTAACTAAGCATATTGCTTTTTATTGTTCAAATTATAGAGCTTTCAAACTTTGTTCATCTTCTACAATAGTTAGTTACAAAAAATTTTTTTTCGAATTAAGCACTGTTCACCTTATCGCGAGTGACCTGTACGAGTATACATTGAAGTTTCCAATTTGTGGTAGAGGCCGTGGTTTTTTTGCGTTCATGTACTTTTGTACATTTTTGTGTCTTCTCGAAATAAATTAAAAAAAATAAATTTAAGAATTTTATTTAGCCTTGGTTTAATTTTCGTTTTAATATATGGGGTGGTCAACTTGCTTGTGTGATTGTATATGTGCGTATATTTAGTTTCTTATACAAAAACTATGAATTATAAATGTTTTGAACTAAACATTTTTTCAAATAAAAGTCTAGACGTTTTTCGTTCCTTTTTTTAGTTTTCGTGTGTAATTTGTGTGAATGTTTACAAAAAAAAATTTTTTTATATTTATTTAAATCATTTAAGTTACTTTTGAATCATTTCAAATCAAAAAAACTACTCTCTTGTTGTTATCCATTTTAGTTTACAAGAGTTTACGAACTTTTCCTTTTTTTAATATATATTCAATTATACGATCATTAACAAGAACATAGTAAACCAATGTCTTTGTCGCAATTTAAGCTGTACGTAGAAATTAAAATATCCATTTTCAAGTTTAACATCTTAAATTTTATTTCATCGAGCATTTTGCATCATAATGCGTTCCGCCGGCGAAAGAGAAACGAAATTTTTTATGGCGCTCGTAACCCTCAAATATCAATTTCAATAAAATTAATTTCATCATAGAGGTGTTTTTCTATTTAAAGTTTTCAGATGATTTTGAACTTTTCTCATCTACAGGAAATCCCTATACATATCAATATCTTTCACTAGGTAGCACATAAGGGGTCTGTTCAAAAGAAAAGGTGAATTTTGAGTTTTATTTAAAAGTATTTGTTTATTCAACAAAATCCATTTTGTCCCTTTTAAAGATATAATACACTTATGCCAGAGTTTCTTTCAATCCTCGAAGCATTTCTCAAATGCGCTTCCCGGTAATGCCATCAGCTCGTTCTTCGATTCTGACTCATCTCATTAATTGTGGCAAAACGCTTTCCTTTCATTGGTCTCTTCAGTTTTGGGAATAGGAAAACGTCGCAGGGAGCCAAATTTAGTGAATAAGGTGGTTGATTAGGGTGTTATTTTTGGCCAAAAAGCTGGTGCATTATCATGATGCAGAATCCATGATTTTTTTCCCACAATTCCGATCGTTTGAGGCATATTGCTGTACGCATTCATAACTTACTTGTAGTATTCCATATTAACCGTAATACCTGTTAGCAAGAACTCATGATGCACCACGCCATTGTAATCGTAGAAAACAAAATTTACCTTTTCTTTTGAACAAACATCGTATTAATCTTGATTTTGTATTGAAATTCGAATTTCATCATTATTGCTATAAGATTTTAGATATGGCATGTATGTATGATAATCCTTTTTGTATATTAACTGAATTTATTTCGGGAATATCTTTTTATATATGATTCTAATTTTAAAATTGTGCTTTTTCCCGAAAAAATATGTGCAATGTATTATTACATACTTTATGAAATTTTCATGAAGTATTTTTATTTTTTTTTTTTTCAAAAGTAAACTGTATAACTGAGGAGGAAAGCAGATCCATATAGTACTATTTCGCTAATCAGTGGAATTTTCCTAATTTCTGTATACAAACCCAAGATTCTAATGTTTAAAATTCAAGAGGTTGGCGTTGGCGTTGGCACGTTCACTACAAATCCAAAAACAGACCTGGGTTCAACCTCAGTTTCAGACTAAAATTTTAAAATAAAAATCAACATCTCGCATTTTTCTGATGTGCATTAGTGTGTCTTTGTGTGTCAGTTGTTGTCGAAAGGTTTCAGTGGCGAAGGCATAGTCACTGGTCACTGAACAATACCGGCTTCAGCTGATAGCAATCCACAATCGCATCAGAACGCCCTCCTTCGTCGGTATTGTGTAGCACCGGCGAAGTAAAATAATAATAAAAACGGCTACTGAACCGAAGGTTCAGCACTACTACGAGTATAAACAATGAACGTACAAAAGCAGAGCTGCAAAATAATTAATTAAGCTTCACCTCCTGTCGTTTCTCCTAGTATCCCTTTCCTATAGTTCCAGCACAATGCTTAGCATGTGTAGGAGTCATCTCCTGAGTGCTGGTCCCAGATAAAAAAAAAAAAAAAAAACTAATCAATCGAGAATTGAAGTTGAATATCAAACACAAAAATCTATAAACAAAAACATAACAATCCATGAGTTTACTTTTTTTTTTTTTTTTTTTTATAATACAAACATATTTCTATATTTTTATACATATTTCTAAGCACAATTTTAAAATTAGAATCATATATAATCCTTTTTGATTATATTTTCATAATTTAGTGTTTTATCTAGTACTTCTATTATTGAACTCTCTTTGTTTGTTTTAATTTCAAATTCAAAGACTTGAGAAAGTTTTTATTTGCAATTGTTAGCATTTTATGTTCAAGTGATCTCTTTAATTGACGTTTGGGTTCTAAATATTTGAGAATTGTATGCAGCAATTCTTATATATTATATTATATATAATATAGCATATATTATCATTATATATTAAGTCTTAAATGTATACGAATAGTTATTGCATTTCATTGGAAATTAATTCAATCACCATGCCGATCAACCACCCGTATAGATAGTAAACTTATCTCATTATAGTTCACTAGTAAGTATATGAGGTTTCCAGGAATCTGTCACATTATCAGGTATCAGATCAGGTTATTTGGTATCTTAGAGCACAAAAAGACTTTGGTAAGAGGGAACTGTGAGTTGAACTGAAGTTCGATGAAGCATCAATATTTCAATATAACAATAATGCAAATTGCACAAACTATTCTAAACAACTGTTCGAAATGCTACAAAAATTTTAAGAAAAGAAGCGATAGGCTGTGTGTGTTGCTATAACTAAGGCAAAAAAATGCTCAAAGTCAACTTAAGGAAGTAGCTAGACATAATAAATACAATAGCAGTGGGAAAGGACTGTAGATTAAACCATACAAAAAATGGTATGATTTAGTTTGTAATGAACAATCAAAAAAAAACTTTTAGAAATGCTGCCAAAACACCACTAACTGCTGACAATTTAAGAAAGTTTTCAACAAGTATTCAACATTTTAGAGGAATTTTTATTCTAAACTCACTACCAAAACTAACTATGAAAAAAGAATGCGAAATAAAATAATATCAGATTCAACTATAATCAACATCAAAACATTTATCTGTGGCCATTTATGTCATCAATTTCTTTATGAATTATGTAAAATAAAAAAAAAAATTAAATAAAAACTCATAAATATGTAAATTTTTATAAATTATTTATAACTTTTTTTATTAAAAATTTATTACACAAAATAAATTTCTTTTGCTGCAAAACTTCTATCTGCTTATCAAGTATCTTTTTTCTTCTCTATGGAGTTGAAATTTTCCTCCACAGTTCTCCAGTTTCCTCATTTATTAAAGTGTTGTATTGCAGAAAGAGAAACATAATGTTATTTTCAAGCTCAACTTGAATATTTTGTTGTACCTCGTTTTGCTTTTAGGATAGCATATTAAATATTAATATCCTACTCACTAATATGAATTATCGTTTTTGCATTGCACGCGTTAAACTTGGTTTTAGTCCATTTCTTTTATGATCTTATTACTTTGAATCTTTCTTTCTAACTGATCTTTAAAATGGAGCTGAGGAGCTTAACTAAAAACTAATTCAAAATATCTATTTGTGAGAGATAGAGAGGAAAGGTAAAGGAGAAAAAGATACAATCAATTATTTCTATAGTTAAAGTTTTTTATATACAATATTTAGTTGTATAAGCTAAATGAATGAAATAAGAACAAAAATAAATAGATTTTGATTTGATTTCGGAGAATTTCAATTATTTGTTCAATGGGAATAAAATCTTTCCTGAATATGTTGGATGATAATGAAGAGTATGGTTTTCTAGAGGAAGGAGATTCTGATGATGGATACTTTAAATATTATCTGCAGTACTCAGTAGTATGTTTGCACCGATTACGTTTAAAATAAACCTAAAAAGAACTAAAGAAGGAAATTTAAAGCCAATTCAATTATTTGGATATTTTTCATAGTTTGAATAGTTTTTGTTTGTTATATAAAAATATATTCTTGGTTAATTTCAATAAAAAATATTCAGTTAATAACAAAATAAAGTTACTTATTAAGCAAATATTGTATTCATATATGTACATACTCGTATATAACTTAAAGGGAAAACAAAAGCAAACAAAAAGTTTTGCAACTAAAACTAAACACATACATATGTGAATTAAAAATTTATAAAATATTAAAAAAACGTTCCCTTAAGCGATTTCGTACCAACGGTCGACATCTCGACCACAAACTTTTGGTGTTTTTTTATTAGGAAATTAGAAATATTAGGTATTGGAATGAAATTTCTTTTTCAATTTATAATTATGCTTGGACTGTAAGCTTACCGAACAGAACTTTTTGACGCCCCCCTCTCGCTTTCTCGATATCTCGACCATTGGGATAATTAGCCCTCTAAATTTCTTTTTAATATTTATCTGTTTTTTTAATCATACGTTAGTATGTAGAAACTACTAATAAATGTCAATACTAACACGATATGGACTACGTATTCAACCAAGAAGATTGCATTGCTGCGAAGGAGAGACAGTACAGAGGTCACTTTGACTAGGAATTATGATCAGAGGAATCCAATTAGAAATGTAATGCGATATCTTAGAAAACAAAAAAAAGCCGCTGTAGCATAAGCAAACCTTATTGCTAATTATAATAAGTATATGGGCGGAGTAGACTTGCATGATAACGCTGTAGCTAATTATCGCATTGTAATCAGAGGCAAGAAGTGGTTGTGTATACTATTGGTTACATGCTTGAAGAGTGCCTGTATCAATGCATGGAAATTACATTGCATGATTGCCGAAAAGATCAATTCTAAGCCTATGGTCAAATTGATTTCAAAAACGCTTTTGGTGTCAGTCGAACCGGTAACAAACACCGAATTAAGTTCCCCCGATGGCGAAAATAAAACGAAATGCAAATTCGTAGACCATTGGCCAAAACAAAACTTATGCACATGGCTGTGTTTGTCAAGCGTTGCTGTCGCCGATGCAAAGTATGCAAGAAACAAACTGCCTATACTTGCGCCAAATGTAATATAAATTTGGATGTGGATAATTGCTTCGATATTTATCACAAAAGATTAATATAGCTTTCAAAAAATGGAGGTAAATAAATATAATAACTGAATCCTTGGACCTTGTTATTTACATTTACCTTAAGCTATAATATTTAATTTCATAATGCAATTTATTGGAAATATATTTCACCATAATTCGTATCATAACATACACATATTACACAGCGGTCGATATGTCGAACAGCTATTTTCACAGGTATCAACCAGCATAAAAAAAAGTCCAAAGATGATTTTTGACGGATTTGTAACTAGATATAAAAATTTTATTAAGTTATTGAAACATTGGTGTAACGTGGTTAAGCAGATATAGAAAATAAATTTAAATCTATGCATGATATATGAAATAATAACCTTTCAAAAGCATTTTCTATTAATATAGAAACTCTATAATAATGTTTGTCTGCATATCAAATATTTCATCATATTCTTCTACTTGTGAACCAGAGAAAAATCATTATCTTTAAAATCTTTATGATTAAAAAATTCTACAACTTTTCTTCTTATTTCTGTAATGGGATTAATTTTTTTAAAAATGAAAAAAAAAATTCACAACATTGTGAAATAGAAAGTGAATATAGTCAAGAGAAAGACAGACAAAAAAATACAACAAGTTACAAAGCAATATCACGAATGTTTGATCATATTATTGTGATATTATATTAATATATATGTTTAACAAAAGATAATAAAACTATAGTAAAAGTAAATAAAACATAATTTTTTGTTTTATTTTGTATTCATAATTTTTATTATTAATTTATTTATATTATTTATATACAGTATATAAAAAAGAATGTTTTTTCTTCTTTTGTTAAAGAATTTTTATTCTTATTTGTTAAACATTAAATTATAATTATATATATATGTATATAATATACAATCCACTAAATTGCATACTTCCCAAACAAATTTAATTTTTATTAATTAAACTATAAATATATGCAATATATTACATTCATATAAATTTCTGAAACCTAAATTGAAAAATATCAAGTTCAGGATTAGTTTCATTAATTTTATAATGTATTAATACCATTGTCCCTAATATATATAGCTTATCATATAAGTAACTTAAGGTTATTTTTTAAGACGTTGTGTGTAAATTTCATGAATTTTCGACTTAAATGTATACATTGATTCCTAAAGTAACTTATTTTCTAATACAGCTTCCCTAAAATCATTGATATTTTACTTAGCTGTTACACTTTGTTTCACATCTTTTATTTTCGTAATTTCATCATATAGCTTATCTATTTTTACAATATACACCTCTCAAAACAATGAATTCCTTAATTGCTTTTCCTTTGAATTCATCTTTCATCATTCCCAATATTTTTTTATTTATTAGTGGAAAATTATATACAATGTCTGATGTATCGTAATGTGAACTTAAATCATCTTGAATATCATTGCAGAGATCTTCCGTTTTCAAATCATATGAACGAATCTGTATCCATATAGTTTAAAGATTTATTCTTGTTATATTTAAGTTTCATATATCTGTAATGAAAATCATACATAAATTTTTAAATTTCTAAAACCGAAAACATAGGGTTTAGCAGTTTAATATATTCAGTTCGCACTCTATCCATTTGAATAAAAATCATCTCATCCCGAATTTGCGCGAATAATTGAAATTAGGTTTAATTATATGAGTTTTGCCGTTTACCTCTACTCTCCCATTCACAAACTAGTTTAATGTCTTTCCTTTTATGAACATTTTCCCATGCCTTACTATATACGGCATTGTCTAATTCTATAGTGATTATAAATCTGTATTAAGTTTTGTATGCTTCATGATTTCAATATTTTTATTTTCAGTGCAAAATAGAAAAACATTATGATAATCGTGTAATGTAGATGGATAATTCAAATCCACTTCTAATAGTGAATCTTTTACGTTCATAACATTAAAGTTATCAAATATTTGTACCCACTCAAAATCTTTATAGGGAAGATATTGTGACATAGCATAGACATATAAATTATTGCCATCTAAATATATTGGACTAGCTTTTACCCGTGACTTCACTCCCGTTATTATCCCCATCGGTTATAGAGTTTCGGAAAGGAATATCTTACCCCAACGTCGCCTCCTGGTTGTACTTGAAAAATATATATGTATGTAGCATATGTGTCCTTATAGACGCAAAAACATAAATACATTTAAATTTCTTTAAAATCTGTTAGATGGTCTCGCTGGCGTGGAAATTGCCCCTACCTTCCCTCGTGGTACTAGTTCTAAAAAACCTAATACCCTGTACCTTCCCGGAGTTGCACAATTGCCAATGTGTCTTTTAAACTTCAATACATCCAAATTTTAAGGTTCATCATTATCGGCTATGTAGTTTTGGAGAGGACAACATTTTCCCCATATCGCCCTCCTGGTCCTAGTTTTGAAAATGTACATTACCTATTAGCACTTTAAATGCAGATCTATCTATGTGCTAACTTTCATTAAAATCAGTTAAAATTTTTCGGAGGGGCAGAAATTTCCCCCTATCGCCTTCCTTGTCCTTCTTTTGAAAATGTATATAGCCCATGTGAATTTTTAGACGGAAAACTATTTACGTTCTAAATTTCATTAAAATCGGTTTGAACGTTTCGAAGGGGCAGAATTTTCCCCCTATCGCCCACCTGGTCCTAGTTTTGAAAATTTACATTACCTAGGAGCATTTTTAGATGCAGATCTATCCATGTTCTAAATTTTATTAAGATCAGTTTGGACGTTTCGGAGGGGCAGAAATTTCCCCCTATCACCTTGCTAGTACTAGTTTTGAAAATATATATAGCCTATGTGCATTTTTGACGCAAATCTATCTACGTTTTAAATTCCATTAAAATAAAAACCTGGTCCTACTTTTGAACATGTGTATAGCCTATAAAATCTGTTAAAAACCATGTGGAAGGAGTAGCATAATTAAAAAAGTAAGCGTAAAGGTGGGCGTGATTAAAAAAAAAGTACCCTATAATTCATTCAAGAGTCCCAATTATATGGTGTGAAAAATTCAGGAAGATCGGTACAGCGGTTTGGGCACCTATAAGTTACAAGCAAGCACACAAACAAACACACATTCAGCTTTATATACTCGTATATATAGATAATAAGATTCCTGGCTAGAATCATAATTACTAACATAATATATTATTGGCTACTGAATGTCGTTTCTTACATAGAATAATACTTCCCACACTAGAAAATTATACATGTTAGCAAATATAATTCTATTTATATTCTTTTCAGTATACCAAGATAAACCAGGAATAATGAAATTTCTCTCACAAATAAATGTGAGTCATATGCCGAAAAAGTATGGAAAATTATTTTACTATTTGGTACCCTAACTAACATTTGTTAACTCCGGTGCGCTATATTCACCACTTAAATGACAATTGTCAGCCACTCTGTGTTCTACAGATAAAAATTTCTTGCAAATGTGGCAAGTTGCGGATGAACTTAGTTGTAGAAGTGCTAATGAACTTATTGGTTTTACTAACTTAAATAGCACTGTCATACAAAAGGGGAGAACAATAAAATGCTGGGTTTCTCATGTACTAATTCTGTTTTCGTGGAGTCCATAGAAAACGATAATACCTTTAGTTTTTGTAGGTCAGTTCCATGATCTAAATATATAAGGTCTGCTTGACAGTTCAAATTATTTTTACTGTGACGTCACCGTCGAGATTTGTTTTTAATATGTATGGGGTTTGTTTTTTTTTTGAAATATTTTGCAATTTTAAAGGTAAAATAAATAAAACAAATTAAATTGTTATGTTATAGTCTTTTTTAATTTTCTTTTTTCATTTTTTTCTTGTATTAATATTTTGTTTAAATTTCTTATTCTAAAATATAAACGACTTTTAAAAAATAACGATTTTACATTTTCAGGCACATCTATGTTATCACATTTAATGTTATGGTATTTTAAATAATTATTTCGAAGACTTAAAGTATTATTATTAATTTCCTTAAATATATTTTCTAATTTTAATATGTTTCCCATAAATTCTTGGCAGGGTTTATAGAGCCCTATGTTTGAACTGCAACTGACTTATTTGGATTTTCATTTTCAATATTTTCAATACTTTCTTCTTGTAATTTCTGCAGACTATAAATAATTGTAAATATTATTTCATTAAAAAAAGTGGATTTTAAAAAAATTGTATTTACTTTAAATCAAATTCACCAATTGCTTCCTTTACAATTTGTTTGTTTGCTCTTTTTACGTATCGTTTCGATCTTTCGACTGGTAAAATGCTGTTTACATGGATATTTAAAGATGGGACAGCCTTCGCATCTAACAATCTTTTTCTTATTGGCGTGTTCAATAATATATCCTTTAAACGCCAATCATTATTCGTAAAATGTATACAACAAATTGTTCCAGATTTCCAGTTAACATTTTTTTTACCGCATGCATTGATCTACTACACACAAATACACAAATTGTTTATTAAAAACTCTTTTTTTTTGCTCTAACTCAGTTCACATTTATTTTTAATTAATTGTCAATAAAATAATCCTTTAATTTTCTTAATAAATATGTAATAATAATAATTTTAATCACTAGCTTTTAAATTTCCATTTAACCACAACAAAATATTTCCCGACGATGACGACAATTTAAAAAAAAATGGCAGCTGTCATTCAATATCAAGCAGACCTTATATATTTAGATCATGGGTCAGTTCCTTAAAGTAATTTTATAACGGTAAATGTAGTGAAAGATGTGTTTTTAGAGTTTCAAATTGAATAAGTCATAACTTATTTGTTTCCCAAGATATACTAAACAATATATATATTTGTTATTGTGAAAAAAGAACATTTAATATTTGGTATGTGCGAGCATTGATGACAATGAAACACGTTAGTCGTTGGCTTAAGACTAACTTTATTATACTCAGAAAGACTGACAATTACTTAAAACTAATACAACTAAAAAGTTACCCGACATACATCTTCCCCAATCCAATCACCTTTCTAGCTTAACGTACAATATGATTAATAATTCAATTCTTATATAAATTCAATACTATACTAATATTTCATAATTATTATTTAATAATACCTTATGTACATTGTTAGGTATTTATTTATTTATTTCTTAAATATATATATATATATATATTATACCGTTTTTTTACTTTCAACTGTAAGCTTTTAATTATCATCAGATTTTGTCTCCTTAAATCTGCTTCTGGTAAAATAAGGACATCGTTTTATTTTAACATCTTCTTCTGCTTTTGTGTTAGGTTTATTATTTACAGTAATTATATTTTTAAATTTCACAAATTTCTCATTAGATTTTCCTATGTGATTCAAATGCACATGCTTACCATAACAATATATCTCAAATTACTTAATTTCTTTAGTATTTTAGCAGGTATACATTTTACATAATTTGAAAATACATTTCTATATACATAAAACATTTCCGTTTTCACAAAATTTTCTAATTTTCATTTTATTTTTATTAACGTTATAACTCTTAGGATTACTATTGTTTTCCCTTTGATCTTGCTTGGCACTAATTCGATTATATTTATTTATTTCCACATTTTTCCTCTTCCTTTTTGGACATCATTACATCCAGTAGTGTGCGCGGTTTAAATTTAAATAACAAGTTTGATGGAGTGTCTTTAGTTACTGTGGATGGTGTATTTCTATATTTCAGTAGAAAATTTTACAATTTTAATTCCCATGGAATATGTTTTGTCCTAATATCGATGAAATTCTTTTTCAAAGACTGTTTAACACTCTGAACAGCCCTTTCGGCGCTGCCATTTGATTGTGGATGGTACGAAGGTGATTTGAAAACTGTAATGCCGTTATTCCCACAAAATCTAATAAACGGTCCAGAACTAAAAGGAGGTCCATTGTCGCTGACTATATATTTAAGCAACCCGAAATTTATAAAAACCTTGACAATACAAAATTTCCTTCCAGCGATCTTGCAACAATCCACGTGATTACGATCAAATGGATAACTAACCACTTTTCACGATGTTAATACGGGTTTATTCCTTTTTTGACATATCGGACAAGCGTCGCAACTCTTTGTGAATGACTCAATATCCCGATCTATACCCGGTCACTACACGTATGATCTGGCCATCTTAACAATCCCTACATGCTCCTCGTGTAACATGCCTAATACCTGATTCCTTAATCTTCCTGGAATTACTATGCGATTACCATAGAATAAACATTCATTCTCTGTACTTAATGAGTCCTTCTTCAAATAATACCTTCTTACCTCAGCTGAAACCTGTTCTGGCCATCGCTCTAACGTACTCCTGTAAACCTGCCAATATCCTGTCATTCTGTATTTAGATAGCAATGTCCTTCAATCTAAGAGGAATTGAACTGAAACTAATGTTATTAATGCTATCAGTATCAATATCTGTCGGTATGTTCAGAGGTAAAACGTGAAAGCCCATCCGCATGTTTCATGTCCATACATTTCCTGTATCTAATTTCGAAATCATACATCGACAAAAATATAGCCCATCTGTGAATTCTACTCGCCGCTAATGACGATAAATCCTTCTTATTGCCAAAAATCGCCCGTAAAAAAGATCCGAATGTATAGTAAAACCGTATATATATTTGTGAAAACTTTTAACTGAAAAAACTATAGCCAAAGCCTCTCTATGTAGTTGTGAATAAATCCTTTCTGCCTCTGATAACGTACTAGATATAAACATAACCGGTTCTTCTACTTCATCGATCAAATGTGATAAAACACCTCCTACACCATAAGTACTGGCATCGCAAGAAAATATTATGGGTTTTGTCGGATCAAAATGGGTTAATGTTTCGATATTAGTTAAAAGCCTTTTTGTTCTCTCGAAGCAATTTCTATGCTCCCTACTCCATTGCCACCTAGAAGTCTTGCTATTTAATTTGTACAGACATGTTACATCGGCTGAAAAATTTGGAATGAATTTATGATAAAAATATATCATTCCCAAGTAATACGCTAATTGTGTCACGTTTTGCGGTTCTGACGCACCTAAAATTCCCTAAATTTTCTACTTACTAGGCCCTGTTACGTCCTTATCAATATGATAGCCTAAATAAGCAAACTGATCCGCAAAAAAAATACATTTATTCTGATTTATTCTAACATTAAGATCCGAACCGTGTATTAATATATCATCAAAGTATACATGTACCTTATCCAGGCCTCTTAGAATTTCACATATTATGCCGTTAAAAATCTGGAAAGCAGTCTTCAATCCGAAAATTAATCTTATACATTGAAACAGTCCAATATGCTTCATTATTTCTAACTGTTTTCCCGTAATTTCCATATACGATGCAATACAAGTTCCTTTCTCGAACGCTTTCAATACTGGGTCATTTATCAAGCGTTCCTGAATATTTTTTGATTCTATTCCACAAACGACTTGTATTAAAAGTGCTTTATCTTCAAATAGTCCAAATTCACAGTCTTGTGCCATCTGCTTTAGTTCAACGATATATTCTTGAAGTGTTTCAAGAATTAAGTTTAAAAAAGTTTAAAAAATATGAATATATTCTTCTTTGGCCGTAAATACGCTGTCAATTAAATTTTCATATAATACTCCAGTATCAGTTTCTTTCTTTGGTGCAATTATCGATGTTAGCAGTATAATTCGGGACTACCTAAGCTGACAAGAACTGATATTTTTGATAAAATTCTATTCAGTGTCAGTAGGTGATTTAAACGTCTGGCATATAAAGCAAAATCTTTCCCTATAGTATAAGGTTCAACAGATCCGAAGTAATTTTTATGTCCTCAACAGCGGATTCCTTTGCCACCTAATATTAATTTTATTTTATTTTCACACTCTCTTTTCCTCATCACCAATGTAATATTTGGTATGTGCGAATATTGATGACAATGAAACATTACATGAATGATTGACAATTACTTAAAACTAAATAACTAAAGAGTTACCATATTGTATACATATCAGAACACTATTAGCTTTTTAAAATGGTTAATAATAATGAAATCCGTTTAAAAGAAATGACTTATGCAATTTTCTCCAAACACATTTTTTTTGTGGAAAAACCACCAAATGTCCTTAAAACCCACCAACTAATTTTTACAACTAATTTAATACAAATTTAGCTAGATTTTTTCAACTGAGTTAATTTAAAAGTTTAATATGTAGAAACATAATCCCAAAATTTAATTTAGCGTACTAAAAAAAATTGCATTCCAATTTACCTAGTAAAGCGAAACAATGGCTAGCTCTCGCGGAGACTGGCATAGTTTAATTTTCTTTTTATTTGATTTTGATACAAAGTTTAGCAAAGGGCAAAAACGTAACTATATTAAATAAAAATGTGTGATATAAGCAACAATTTCTGTTTTATATGTGGATTTTTTGTGGATAAACGACATAAAATAGATATGTTGGCAAATAAGCATATTATTCCCCTTTATGAAGAATATTTCAGTCGTTGCTTAGTGTGATTGGGTGCATCAAAATCATCAAGCCTAATGAGAAAATTACGTATTGGGTATATAACCGAAAAGCTTTTAGAGCCTCAAATCTCTAGTGGTAATCAAAACAATTTTCGTTTTTTGCAATTTTATTTTAGATCCCACTTTAACCACAATTTAATGCGGTTTTGTGACCATCAAAAGTGAATACGTTATATTAATTTTCACCATTCGCTTTGGAATTTGTTGATCATTATAGTTTTAAATTTTTAACGATATTTTTTTTTATATATTTCTATAATTTACTAGTTACATTTCGAGTGAATATTTATCTCCTAATATTTTGAAGTTGCAAAATAGAGAACTAAATTTCCTTTAATAGCTATTCGTAATAGTAAAAAGTTAGGGTTGCTACCTCTTGCTGAAATTTGTATTTAAGGTGAATAAATTTTTGCAAAATTCATAACTAAACTTTCCCATTATTTTTATTAATTTTTTTGTGAGAGTTTAAAACGTGTGTGTGCTATGTACTCGTCAAGAACAGGAAAACATATGGCACTGAATGTAATTTATGTCGTTGATGTTGCTGTTGTATCATGGTCGATGTTGATATTGTATCACGGTTGTTGTTCTTCTTCTTTGCCTTCTTATTCTGTTAGAGTATTTTTTGAAATTAAAATGCGTACATTTGCAAAAATTTTACGCAAAAACGTAAAAATTTAATTCAATATACTGAACGTTACCTTGTGAAATTCCAATCTTTTTGTGTTTGCGTGTTTTCACACACACATATATATACACACACACCCACGATCCTTATGGGCAACCGCACAAGAAGTCATACTGCCTCCGTGAAGGGGCCACTGGTAACGTGATGGCGTCTAGGACCTCTAGAAAGTCTTTCCTACTCCCCATACGGTGGATTGTACTATGTGCGGGGCGAGATGCTTCCTTTCTCAAGACCTACACTCTCTCGTGGCTAAAGTAAGCAACGGAGAGGACCAGATCGAATCGTCCCGAGAGACATAATAAGGCGGTACTTAAGGACCCGAGTAAAGCAATGACGAAAAGAGCTGAAATTCCGGTAGTGTCTCCACAGAAGCCCCTCCTGATCCGGTGAATGATAACCGAGAGCCTAATGGTTGGGTCGTCAGGACGAGGAGGCGTAAGAGACCACCCAGACTAGACGCGATGATCTTCAAACCTACCGAGAATTTCTCCTTTGCTGATATACTCTGGAAAGTGATGCACCAGGCTAGGATAAAAGCATACTCTCAGAGGAGGTGGATGTTAGGACAGTAACGCAATAGTTGACTTTTAAGCTTAGATACCTAGACGATGTGGCCACAGTAAATGAAATAATCACCGCTTGGATGGAGCAGATAGGCGAAATATGGACGTTGGCGCTCAAAACGATCAGAACTAGAGAGAGTAGTGTTTAGTCGTTCGTCTGGTAGACACGCGTCTTCTTTTGGTCCAAATAAATAAAATTTATTCACATTAAAAATAAAACAGACAAGTGCCAAAAAATTAATAAACAAGATAGTGACAAATAGAAAAACACAATAAACATAAACAACTGAAAAAATTCACTTACACGAAAAATTAACAAAAACAATAAACTGAAAATAAAATAAAAAAAAAAAAAACTATAACAATTAAACAGTGAAAAAATCTGGAAACAAAACAAAAATAAAATATTCCAAACATATACACGAATGAACAACAACAACTTACACAAAAAACAAATATAATAAAAGGAAAAGCCCCGTTACCAGTGACGGAACGACATTTAAAATACATCAGTGCTGACACTACCAACCAGTGCTGTCACTTCGGGTCACGGTGACCGGATGAGGTCTTTCATGGCCTTTTTTCGCGTCATTGTGCTAATTCCCTTTACAATACCCGACTAAATCTTTTGCATTGTTGGTGCCATTGTGTTGGTTACTGCTAGACTGTTTGGTGATGAAGGAGTAACACTGATCACCGGCAGTCGTTCAAGCAGCGATTAGCTCAGTGGCAACTAAAATACAAAAGATAGACATTTTATTTGGGTTTTCTCGCGTTAATCATGACAGGCCGATTTAGAATTGACTTCTGCAACATACGTGGTCTAAGGGCAAATTTCTTCTCTGTCTATGTTCACGTTTGTCTCCATCGGCCGGATGTTTTCGCCTTAAGTGAAACCCAGGTGTCTGAGGATGCTGACCCACAGGATTTTCACATACCTGGGTATCGCCTCCTTTCTCTTTTCTATCTTCACAGGGGCCTTGCAATTTATATACGCAATGAAGTTGTGTACCAGTGCCAGCAATCTTTAGACACGCATGATCCCGAATTTAGCTGTCTTTGGGTTAAATTCAAAATCAGGGCACATCTTCTGCATTTCGGGTTTCTTTACAGAAGCCCACACACGGAAAGGGAGAAGACTATACTGAACTTCGATGCCCTTTCCGACAATATATCGGGGATCCTCGAAAATTACCCGAACAGTGAAATCGTTATTGCTGGTGATTTCAATGTCCATAATTTATCGTGGCTCCGCCATTCGAGCAATACAACTCCAGAAGGCCAATATGCTGAGCTATTCGCAGCGCACAATCACCTTGCGCAATTAGTGAATGAACCAACACATATTTCATGTGTTGACGGGCACCAACACAACACCCTCGACCTTTTTCTCACTTCACACCCTGAAAAGTATGAAATGAATATTAGCGCACCTCTCGGTAATTCGGATCATTGCACCATTTCTGCCTCCTTTTCGTTTGCGGAGCTTCGAGGCGTTTCACCGCCAGCTATGAGACGTTTGAAATATATTTACGAAAAGGCACGTTGGGCTGAGCTCAACGATTTCTTTCGGCATTTCAATTGGAGGCTCTGCTTCCTCGACAATGATGTCAATGCCATGGCTAAAATGGTCCAAAATATAATAATGCTTGGTATGAAAACGTTCATACCATCAAAGCAAATTTCGATTAGGCCTAGACCAAAGTCTTTGTTTAATCAGACGTGCAGACTTGCAGTCAGATCCAGAGAGGAAGCATTTAGTGTCTGGCGGAATAATAAAAACGCAGATACTGATATGATGCGCAAAAGGGCGAGAACTTCGTGTGCCAAAGTGCTAAGACGTGAAAAAGCTTTGTACGAGCAGAGTCTTCGCGCTAAAGTTCTTACTGCCCCACGGGGAAGTAAAAGCTTCTGGTCATTCGTTAAAAGAGTTAAGGGAAATGCTAGTTCTTCTATCCCGTCTCTTTTAAAGGCTGATCAAATATTCACAGACCCGGTTGATAAAGCTAACCTCCTAGCTGAAATGTTTGCAGGTAATTCTCACCTGCCGGAAAGCAATCAACCACTGCCCGCATCCGAGCGTGTATCCGTAACTATGCCAAAGATATACTTTCGGGCTCGTGCAGTTAAAAGGGTTTTATCGGACCTCAACATAAATAAGTCTCCTGGCCCGGATGGAATTCCGGCACTGGTCTTGAAGCAGTGCTCTTCGACGTTATCGCGTCCTCTGGCAATCCTTTTCAGCACCCTCTATCATGCAGGTGAATTTCCGTCGTGCTGGAAAGTTGCAAATGTTACGCCGATCCCCAAGAAGGGAGAGGCAAGCAACCCTGAAAATTATCGCCCAATCGCAATATGCTCTACCATTTCTAAAGTAATGGAGAGTATGCTAAATTTCCATCTTATGAAATATCTGGAGTCTAATAGCTTACTCAGCGACCGACAATATGGCTTCCGTGGAGGACGTTCCACGGGTGATTTATTAGCCTTCCTGTCGGAAAAATGGTGTCGATCCATCCACCATTTTGGCGAAAGTAAGGTAGTGGCTCTAGATATTTCAAAAGCATTCGACAGAGTGTGGCATGGAGCACTCTTGTCCAAACTTATTGCTTTTGGTGTCGGTGATATCTTCTCTCGATTTATATCGAGCTTTCTCAGGGATCGCGCTATAAGAGTTGTTATAGACGGGATCTCATCAAACGAGTTCAAGATCAATTCAGGGGTACCACAAGGCTCCATTCTTTCTCCTACCCTATTTCTTATTTTTCTTAATGACCTCCTATGTCATACTTCAAACCCTATCCACTCTTTCGCAGATGACAGCAGCATCTGCCATTCATATTCATTCGATCGTAGGCCGACATCAACTACGATCGCGGCGACGCGGCAGAATATGAATGATTCGCTAACAGGTGACCTCACGAGATTATTGGAATGGGGTCACGCGAACAGGGTCGATTTCAATTCCCAAAAGACCCAATGCTGCATGCTAACACACCGCCGTATGCACGATCACGCTGCCTCATCTGTAAAAATGGGTGGCATAAACATTGAGGAATCAGAAGCTCTTGATGTTCTTGGCATGAAAATTCAGTGTGATGTCCGATGGACTGAGCACATTTTTCAGGTCTCAAAGGAAGCATTCAAGTGCCTAGGCTTTTTAAGGCGGTGTAAGACATACTTCACCCCATCTGATCTCCTCACTATTTATACCGCCTACATCCGACCGAAAATGGAATACAACTCTCATGTATGGGCCGGTGCTCCAAAGACTATTTTGAAGTTACTCGACCGTGTACAGGAAAGGGCGAAGAAACTCATAGGAGACAGTAGGGTAGCCAACTCTATTGACTCTCTTGAGCATCGTCGCAACGTGGGGTGCGTTTCGTTGTTCTATCGTTACTATAATGGGATGTGTTCTAATGAAATCAGGGAACTTGTTCCCGAAACCCGGTTATTCGCGCGCACGACGCGATCATCATTAAGAGCGCATCCATTTGTGGTCGATTTGAGGGCGACTCGCACTACGCATTACAGGGAAAATTCGTTTTTTGGCCGAACGGCACGTATGTGGAATAGACTACCCGCAGAGGTGTTTCCTGTCACTTTTAGCATGGGAAGATTTAAATCAAATGTCAATAAACACTACTCCCTCTATCCTCCTTCCCATAACCTAATTTCCTAGTTCCAGCACAATGCATCGCATGTGTAGGGGTCATCCCCTGAGTGCCGGTCCAAGACAAAAAAAAAAAAAAAAAAAAAAAAGAACTGTTCCTGGAGACTCTCGTACGGCTGTATTTAATATACCCATCGGGCAGGCCGACAGGGAGGAGGAGTTGGGCAAACAGCGTGTTGGATGGCCACTTTGTCGATTAATGAGGAAAGGGATCCCAATAGATGTTACAAACGCCTGGACTTAGGGTATGTAGTCAGAAATTACCATAGTGAGAAGGATTGGTCCAAACACTGCTTCAAGTGAAGCGGACAGGACCACTTTGCTAGGAACTGCAAATGCGTCTCCCACTGTCTACCCTGTATAGGGGACGCCATTACCGATGTCAATCATGTCACAGGAGAACCAAAGTGCCACTTCTATCTGCCAGCCCGATGGAAGTTGTCGAGTGAATGACGATGAAGATAGAACAGCTGGAACTAGGGATAGATCTGGCGATACTGAGCGAGCACTATAGGGCTCCTGACGGACGGCGCTGGGTTACCAGTAGGTGCAACAAGGCATCGATATGGACCTGTCGTAAATTGTCGGCGGAAAATATCGACAACAGGAAGGATGGCTTTGAGAAGAGCACTGTTAAAAAAGTACACTTCTTTAGCTGCTACCTTTCCCCCAGCTTGGCAATTGGTGACTGCAAAGACTACTATAAGAAAAAAGTATACAATTGATAGTAACGATAAAAGTTACTAAACCAAAAGAAAAATGCTTCGCATAAAAACAATTAAAATGCTCTATTTACATACATAGGAACTTAAATTTAACTAAGGTACAAAGCAAATATACCCTCTTGGTAACAACAAAATTCAACCAAAACTCCCCGGGTGAGTCTAGTTTTATGCGGTCCGTTCGTATTCTGTCCGTACGAAGGTCCCGTATCTCCAAAAAGATTCCGTCCCATCGTATATGTTCATGTTTCTTCGAATTTCTCTAGTTTTCTCCACCCTCGTCCTTTTAGTTTCACAGTCAAAACTAACAAAAAAAAATTCCCTTCTAAAACCACGTCACCCCTTTTTTTCCTCTCGGCCGACCAGAGCTCCCAGCTTCGGCTTCCCGCTACTCAGCCATTTTTTTTATCTCTTCCGAGATACATTATTTCACACTTTCGCTCTTCCATTCTTCCAAAAAAAATTTTATTTCGTTTATCCCGTCGGGTGGGAATGCACGACGGTACAGCTGATCGGATTGCCTTATCGACACCTCATAAATGCAGCCCTGATTACAGGGTGTACATAACAAGAGTTCATTACGAGATGTTTATATATATGTTCATTTCATAATACACATTATACAGAGAAAGAAAGAAAAAAAAAAGAAATTAAATGAATGTGCTCATCAGAGGGATGAAATAAATTCTATAACACTTTTAAAGAAAATATAAAGAAATAATATTGAGTAGGGAAATTCTGCATTAAAGTCAATTCCAGACTATGAATAAATTTGAATTGAATTTTTTTCCTCTTGTTTTCGTAACTAAATAAAACAAATATAAGAAAACAGATTTTTTCTCTCGTACCCAACAAAACTTGAGAACATAAAATAGAAGTATAAGGAAAAAAGTACTTTGAATGCATTAAAACTTAACAGATTATTGAAAGTGAATAAACTACACCGAAGAAAATAAATATAGAGGAAAATAACTGAATTTAAAGAAAAGAAATAAAAAATCTAAAAGTTATAGGAAGAATATTATTTTATTCAGCAATTTACGAAGGTTAACAGTAATCGATTGACACAAAATTCTAAATTGTAAAATCAATTAATATATTGCTCATCGATATATCGTATTATATTACTTCACCAATTTCACATACAAAGGACGTCGAAAGAATTTCAGGAATGACAGTAGAAAAACTCAGACTTAAACTGAGGGAACTGGACATACCAAGGACGGGGAATAAATCCGAACTACGGGAACGTTTAAGCCAACATCTTGGGCTGTAACAGAAGACAAAAACAGACTAAAAATATGGGGAAGCATCTACGATTACGAAGTGCGTAGTAGTAGATCGCGGCAATATTTTTTCATTACGGGACATTCAAGACTGGGTTTCAGCTATTTCCGGTAAGGGTCTGCTAGAATTTTAAGACTGGCTACGTCAGTTCGAAGATGGCGTATACGGAAGAATGCGATGATCTGAGAAAATTATAATTAATTATTTTACAGCTCTGTTTTTGCACATTCTTTGTTTATACTCGTAGCAGTGCTGAAGCTTCGGTTTAGTAGCCATTTTTGTTATTATTTTACTTTGCCGGTGCTACACAATACCGACGAAGGAGGGCGTTCTGATGTTATTGTGGATTGCTATCAGCTGAAGCCGATATTGTTCAGTGACTAGTGACTATGCCTTTGACACTGCATCCTTCCGACAACAACTGATACACAAAGACACACTAATGCACATCAGAAAAATGCGAGATGTTTTTTTTTTAAATTTTAGCCTGAAACTGGGGTTGAACCCACATCTGTTTTTGGTTTTGTAGTCAACGTTCAGACTACCATCCATCGTGCCATCGCCACCCTCTTAACTGCACAATAGACACGAGGGAGAAACCAAATGATATATTGATAGATAGTAACGGAGCTAGATTCCGAGAAAGAATTACAGAATTTTCGTTGTTCGAATATAAAGAGCCACTCGCCATTATCACTTCAGAACGAGAGGACACTAGACACGAGACCTCGACGAGTACCATTCGAATACCAAAAATTCCTCGACAACCAAGTCAAGGAATGGCTAGCAGACAGCATAATAACAGATTGTTACTAAAAATACGCAGCCCCGGTAGTTCCGGTAAGGAAGAAACGTTGTGTTGTGGTTTTCGCAAACTCGATGAAAAAATTGTCAGAAATAATTTCCCAATGGCTTCAATCGAGGAAATAAGTCTAAAGTTAAAAGGTCCTAAGATATTGACAACACTAGATTTACGCAATGGATTTTTTCACGTGCCAATAGAGAAAGTTTGCAAAAATATACTTCCTTCGTGACCGATAAGGGTAAATACGAATTCAAATTTGTGCCATTCGGAATTTCATATTCACCTGCTGTGTTTTGCAGATATATTGCTGTTGTACTTCGCGAACTAATTAACGACGGCACATTATTCGTTTATATGGATGCTATAGTCGTACCTTCCAAAGATGAGAACGATGGGATCGTTAATTTGAAAGAGTATTATCAGTGCGAAAACATAAAGTAGAAGAAATACCAATTTTTACACAAACAAATCAACTTCTTAGGGTACACATTTGAGAACTCTACAATGTCAGCATCAACTGCAAGAATACTTACCGTAATAAATTTCCCAGTACCTAAAAGCGAAGAAGCTCTACAAAGATTTATTGGGCTCACTTCATATCTACGACGTAGCTATGCTCATCCATTGTCGAACTTGTTGAGAAAAAATGTTTGATTCAAAATAGGAGATAAGGAAATTTCAGCGTTCCAACAAGTAAAAAAGCCATGGATACTCCCCCAGTACGGAAAATTTTTGATCCCAAAGCCATTACAGGAATTCATAGTTTATACGGATACGGAGCAATATAACTCTACTATTAGTAGAAAAACAAACGAAGCAGAGCAAAAATGCCACTCATATGAATTAGAAGTCCTCGCGTGAATACAACTATTTAAGAAATTGAGAGTATATGTACTAGGTATACCGATGAAGATAATTATAGACTGCAACGCGTTTACATTAACGATGCGCAAGCAGGATGTACCACCGAGAATATCACGATGGCCACCTTACTACAAGAAATTTATTATCAAATAGAGCATAGATCTGCAGCTAGAATGAAACAGGTAGACGCTTTAAGCCGTTTGACATGATGGCAAACACGATAAATCACCAGTTAAAACATGCCCAGATTCAAGAGGACGGGACTAGAACTCTGAGAAAAATATTAGAGATTCGACCGTATGAGGATTACTTTATGAAATACGACATTTTACACAAAAACCCAGATAGTGAACTAATAGTGATACCATGATCGATGGATCGTGAAATAATCCAAATTGCCCACAAACAGGGGTATTTACAACCCGAAAAACCCAGAAGCTAATACAAATCGTAAATGTAACATATAAAGTGGACAAAATAGTCAAAAGCTGCGTATAATGTTTGGCCTGTGAAGCGAAAAAATGTCGAAAAAAAGGATTTCTCAGCCCCATACATAAAGCAGATCAACCTTTGATAACCTATCGTATAGAGCACATTGGTTCAATGAAAGCTAAAATATTAAAATTAAGTTATGCTATTATATACTAGTCGTTATAGATGCCTTCACCAAATTTGTTTGGCTGTACCTCACTAAGAGTACAACCACAGATGAAGTATTAGATCGGTTGACGAAACAGGCAAAAATATTCGGCAATCCAAGAAGAATAATTACAGACAGAGACATCATTCATTCTGGGCACTTCGAACAGTACTGCGCATCGGTGTACTAAGTGGAAAGAGTTAACAGCATAGTAATTACTATTCTAACGAAGTTATGTCAGGAAAAGCATATGAGCAAATTACAACAAGTTAATAATAGCACACCACCACGAAGCACCAAGTTCACACCCTTCAAGCTGTTACCTAGTGTAGAAATAATGCCAGATGACGTCGCACATATCACCGAACTACTCGACGATCAGAACAGCAGAGACCTAGGTAAGCTTAGGTAGGCAGGTCGCCGGTAAAAAAAAACCCCCGTCAGTTCATTCGACATCTCGTTGCCCCGCAAGCCACTATGTCCCGGTACCCACACCAGGGATACTTTAACCCTAAATACAGAGACAAGCAAAGTCAGCGATGAAACAAGGGAAAATATTATAGACATACAAAAAGAGAATTGCAAACAATACAACAAGAAGAGAATCGCAGAAACATCATACGACATAGAAGAATTAAGCGTACACAATTCAACACTGGCGTGAGCTGAGACCGAAATACGTTGGCCCATACTAAGTTACGAAGAAGCTGAACCATTATCGATACGAGGTCGAAAAGATGGGGATTTTTTAAGGACTTAGAAGGACCACGACAGTCGTGGACATGATGAAAAAATGGCAGGGTGATTCAGGGTGAATATCACATCAGAAAGACCGAATGTGTAAAGTAACAATATTGAACGGACTGACGAGTGGGTATGAATAAAAAATAAAATAGGTAGACGAAGAATAAAGAGACAAAGAAGAGTCAATCATCAAACTACCATCGGACACAACTAACAACCGCATACATTTGTATTATTTAATTTATAATTATCACTTACTGCCATGTAAAGTACAAATACATTACACTGTCAAGTAAATATAAAAAAATATTTGTATAAAAAATCTTAATATTCTGAATATATTCAGAATAGAATAGAAATTAATCGAACTGTAGTTATTACATATTAAAGAAAATTTGTCGTGTTCAAGTTCACAGTAATTTATTACAATATTGTGAAGTAATTACATTCCTGACTTGAATAAGGGAAAAAAGAACAGTTAATCTCCAACACTAGTTGAGTATAATACGCATTTTCTATGCCACTACGCATGTCATCAGTACTCTTTGTGTCAATAGGGAGGTAGTTGTAAAGTAATTAATATCATCTATTTAACCCGTCAGAGCTTAGGAAAATGTGTACGAGAATAATCGTTACTGTCTATACTATTAACAAATGTTATCAGCTTTGTTGCTTTTTATGTTTCTATTAAAGGTCATACTTCATATATTTCTAAAGGACAAAGCTTCTGCAATTTGCATCTTTTTTTTGAAATTTTCACCTTTGAATAAATATGAATGTGTGTATATGAACGTGCCGATTGCAGTCAGATAATATTACCGAAACCAACAAACGCAACGACGCTTACAACTTTTGTATTGTTATTGATGATATCAGGACAGGCCGAAATAAAACTTATAAGCGATGTTACCAACCTTTTCGACACTTCAAGGAAAATAAAATTTTCATATAGCTTTATATCATAACCTGGACACACTGAACGCAACAGGGTGAGTGAGGGTGGCGATAATCTGCACGTTGACTACAAAACGAAAAATTTTCCTGTGTTTAACCCCACTTTCAGACTCATATAAACATCTCGCATTTTTTCTTATGTGCATTTGTGTGTCGTTGTTGTCGGAAGGTTTCAGTGGCATAGTCACTGGTCACTGAACAGTAACGGCTTCAGCTGTATCCAATCCACAAGTATAGTGCCAACCCTGACACTTCTATCGTACACAAGTCAGTATGGGAAAGAACTTTCATTTGAAACAAACATTTGTAAAAATTTAATACACTGTAGGGAGTTATTGGGTAGATGTTTCGGTAAACTTAATTGTAAAATAAGAGTGCTCCATGACGTTTTGTCATTTAAATTAATTGACGGAAAAATAGCAATCAAGTCAGACTCTGATTCAGTTCATATAGTTAAAACCATAGATAATAGTGGTAGTTATTTATCGGAAAAGGAAAATAATAAGTCCGTAAAATCTTTAGAATCCTTTGATGTAATTGTTAACCAATCAAGCTATTAAAAAATGGCAACGGTATCAGAAAAGAAGTCTTTTTGAACATGATCCTCGATAACTACGATGGAAATCCATTGGCTTTGCCTTCGTTTTTAGACAAAGTCAACTTAATTGAAAGTCTTACCGAGGAAAATTGGAAGGAAACTCTCATATTTTTTATTAAATCTAAACTGAATGGTAAAGCTAGAGAGGTGTTACCGGAGAACATTAATTCCGTTGACGAAATTAAACTCGCCCTGAAAAGTAGTTCTAAGTAATTTTTTTTTTAACTTGAACCGGCTGGTATTGCTGGTAGAATAGTTGCCTTGAATCTAAAGAACAAACAATGTTGAGTTATCGAAACAGGCGAAAGAGCTAACTGACGCATTTGAATGCTCACTAGTAATTGAGGGAATTACGAGAAAGAAGGCACACGATATGGCTATCGAAGAAACGGTAAGCATGTGTCGATTGGATGCAAAAATTGACTTAGTAAAGTCAATTCAATTGCTTGACATGTCAAAAATCCAAAGTTTCCAGACATACTAATACGGAAATTTGGAAATTTCCAATTCCAGAAGAGCGTTTTCAATTCATCAGTATTGACATTGTAGGACTTTTACCTGTTTCAAAAGGTTACCGCTATTGTTTAACGTGTATTGACCGTTTTACAAGATGGGCTGAGGCAATACCAATTGAAGATATAAGAGCTTAAACTTCATTTCTTTTCGGAAGGATTTCGAGATTTGGAGTTCCTATTCAAATAACAACTTACCAAGGTAGACAATTTGAGTCGCTTTTATTTCGAGAATTTTCAAAAATAATCGGATCTAAGGTGGTACATAATACCTCCTACCATCCACAGGCAAATTGTCAGATTTGAAAAATGCTATAAAATTTCATACGGAGACAAGATGGGTAGAAGCACTGCCATTAGTATTACTTGGATTACGCTATTCCGTTAATCCTGATGTAGGATATTTGCCTGCAGAATACACTTATGGCACTACTTTGAACATCGCAGGACAGTTTCTAGTTAAAAACTCAAGCCATACTACATAAGTGGATTTCTAATTTTTGTGAGAGCATGAAAAAAAATTATTGCACCTAACATTAAACGGTATGGCACTAAACCAATATTTATTCCTCAAGATTTGGGTACGTGTACACATGTGTTTTTAAGAAATTATGCCGTCCTAAAATCTTTACAGCAACCATATAGTGGGCCTTTTTTTGTAATTCGACGAACTGATAAAACCTTCACTATAAAGATAAATAATTCGGAAAAAGTTGTATCTGTAGATCGCGTTAAGCCAGCAAAGATATTAACCGATTTTGATGTTGTTAATTCTTCAAATATGTCAAACAGTAGTCAAAGAAATAAGAAAACAGTTCGTTTCAGTGATGAATAAAACTGGAGGGGGATGATGTAGGGATTCTATTTGTTTCTTTTTACTTTGCTTATTAGATTTTATTGGCCATAATTTCAGCTCAAAATATTTTAATTTGTCAGAAAATTTATTAATTGCAATTTAGTCTAAAAATATTAACTACCAAGTTTTGAATAAACATTTTTTGTATAAAATATATAAATAGTAATAGTTGAATTGCCAACTGTGTATACTTAATATTATTTGTCTCAATTTGTCAAATTCATATGCAGTAGTCAATACACTAGTCTCGTGCATTAAAATAATAACAACAAATACATAAATATAATGCAAGTTACTGCTACTCGTGACATTCATTGTAAATTAAGGTAGAAAAAATTACAAATTTTGGACCAAAACTTTATAGCTATCAATGTTAACCGCTTAATACGACAATAATTGAAGAACTATGCATAAAAAACGTAAAACTGAGTACCCACCAATACTTAAAATGTATTAAGACCGAAGTCATGGTTTAATCAGACGTGCAGACTTGCAGTCAGATCAAGAGAGAAAGCATTTAGTATCTGGCGGAGTGACAAAAACGCGGATACTGATGCGATGCGCAAAAGGGCGAGATCTTCGTGTACCAAAGTGCTAAGACGTGAAAAAGCTTTGCACGAGCAGCGTATTCGCACCAAAGTTCTTACTGCCCAACGGGGCAGTAAAAGCTTTTGGTATTTCGTAAAAAGAGTGAAGGAAAGTGCTAGTTCTTCTATTCCTCTTTTGAAGGATTCTTTTGAAATATTCACTGACCCGGTTGAAAAAGCTAACCTCCTAGCTGAAATGTTTGCAGGTAATTCTGAACTGCCGGAAAGCAATCAACCAATGCCCGCACCCGAGCGTGTATCCGTAACTATGCCAAAGATATACTTTCGAGCTCGTGCAGTTAAAAGGGTTCTAACGAACCTCAACATAAACAAGTCTCCTGGGCCGGATGGAATTCCTGCACTGATCGTGAAGCAGTGTTCTTCGACGTTATCACGTCCTTTGGCAATCCTTTTCAGCACTCTGTACTATACAGGTCAATTAATATCATGATGGAAGGTTGCAAATGTAACGCCGATCCCAAAAAAGGGTGAGGCAAGCAAACCTGAAAATTACCGCCCAATTGCAATCTGTTCCGCGATTTCCAAAGTGATGGATGGTGAACTTTCACCTAATGAAATATTTAGAGTCCAATAATTTACTGAACGATCGTCAATACGGCTTCCGTCGAGGGCGCTCTACGGCCGACTTATTAGCCTTCCTCTCGGAAAAATGGTGTAATTCTATTCACCAGTTCGGCGAAAGTAAAGTCGTGGCTCTGGATATTTCTTAAGCATTTGATAGAGTGTGGCATGGGGCACTTCTGTCCAAACTTATTGCTTTTGGTGTCGGCGATATCTTCTCTCGATTTATATCGAGTTTTCTCAGGGATCGCGCTATAAGGGGGTACCGCAAGGCTCTACTCTTTCTCCTACCCTATTTCTAGTCTTTCTTAATGACTTCCTATGTCAAACTTCCAACCCTATCCACTCTTTCGCAGATGACAGCATCCTTTCTCACTCATATTCATTTAGTCGTAGGCCAACATCGACTATGATCACTTTGCTGAGGCAGAATATGAGTGACTCATTGAATTGTGACCTCATGAAAATATCGCAATGGGGTCAATTTCCGATGACGCTGCGTCATCTGTAATTATGGGCGGTATAAACATCGAAGAATCAGAAGCTCTTGATGTTCTTGGCATGAAAATTCAGTGCGATGTTCGATGGACTGAGCACATTTTTAAGGCCTCAAATAAAGCATTCAAGTGCCTCGGTTTTTGAAGACGGTGCAATACATACTTCACCCCATCTGATCACCTCACTATTTATACTGCCTACATCCGACCGAAAATGAAATACAACTCTCATGTTTGGGCCGGTGCTTCAAAGACTATTTTGAAGTTACTCGACCGTGTCCAGGAGAGAGCGAAGAAACTCATTTGTGGTCAACTTGGCAGCGAACCGCACTACGCATTACAGGGAGAACTCATTTTTCGGCCGAACATCGCGTATGTGGAACGAACTCCATGCCGAGGTCTTTCCTGTCACCTATGACGTGGGAAAATTCTAATCAAATGTCCATTCACACTACTCCCTCTATCGTCCTTCCCATAATCTAATTTCCTAGTTCCAGCACAATGCATTACATGGGTAGGGGTCATCCCCTGAGTGCTAGTCCAAGATAGAAAAAAAAAAAAAAAAAAAGAGTTGAAATAAATTTTTGTTATCATTAAGTACAGTCCATTTAAAACCTTTGAATAATTTAGTTCTGAACAATTTTTAAAGAAAAAATTTTTTAACGATAAGTGATTTAAGTGTATATAGCAATTCATTTTGGAATTGGTAAGTCTTCAAACGGAAAGAAAAAGCTCTTCTCCGCAACAGTAATTTTTTACAAAGCTAACATAAACAAATTAAACGTCATTAGAATATAAGCCTAGAAATATACTTGAAGTTAATAGTTATTATTTAACATATACATTTAAAATATCTTTTTATACATACTTTTAATTTTATATATATACAATACTTAAAAATATTTTAAATTATTATTATTACATTACCAAATTATTAATTGTAAAAATTTTTAACATAATCAAATTAAACTTCATATGAATATAAGCCAAATTAGTAGTTATTGTTGCGGACAAGAGCTTTTTCTTGCCCTTTGATGACTTACCAAATTCCAAAATTGAATTCTATGTAAACTTAAATCACTTATCGTTAAATAATTATTCCTTCACAAATTGTTCAGAACTTATTTATTCAAAGGTTTTAAATGGACTGTGCTTAATGATAACAAAAATTCATTTCAACCCTTAATATATTTCAAGTATTGTTGGGTACTCAGTTTTACGTTTTTTATGCATAGTTTTTCAATTATTGTCTTATTAAGCGGTTAATATTGATAGCTGTAAAGTTTTGGTCCAAAATTCTTGATTTTTTCTACATTGATTTACAATGACTGTCTCGAGTAGCGGTAACTTGCATTATATTTATGTATTTGTTGTTATTATTTTAATGCACGAAACTAGTGCATTGACCACTGCATACGAATATGACTAATTGAGACAAGTAATAAAAAGTATACCCAGTTGGAAATTTAACAGTTATCATTGTAAACATTTTAAATATCTTTAACATAAATACCATTAAACATATAAAAAAGTGTGTGTAAATATTTTGTAATATAATATACAACATATTATTAATTATAATAATTTAATTTTTACTAACTAAATATTTACAGTTATGTGTTAAATTATATGTGGCGATGGCACGATGGATGGTAGTCTGCACGTTGACTACGAATCCAAAAACAGACCTGGGTTCAACCCCAGTTTCAGACCAAAAATTTTAAAATAAAAATAAACATCTCGCATTTTTCTGATGTTGCATTAGTGTGTCTTTGTGTGTCAGTTGTTGTCGGAAAGTTTCAGTGGCGAAGGCATAGTCACTGGGTACTGAACAATACCGGCTTCAGCTGATAGCAATCCACAATCACATCAGAACGCCCTCCTTCGTCGGTATTGTGTACCACCGGCGAAGTAAAATAATAATAAAAATGGCTACTAAAGAAGCTTCAGCACTGCTACGAGTATAAACAAAGAACGTGCGAAAGCAGAGCTGCAAAAATAATTAATTAAGCTTCACCTCCTGTCGTTTCTCCTACTATCCCTTTCCTATAGTTCCAGCACAATGCTTCGCATGTGTAGGAGTCATCTCCTGAGTGCTGGTCCTAGATAAAAAAAAAAAAAAAAAAAAAAAAAAAAATGTATCTATTTTATAGTTTATTATATTTTACTTTGGTATATTATTAATCTCTAACATTTGTAACAAAAACCTACGTTTATAATTATTTTCTGTTTTCAAGGCTGATGCATTCTCAAAGTTCTCCCATTATTTTGACTATCAAATATGTTACATTTCTTCAATCTTTCTGACATTCCTGGTAAGTAATTAAAAGATTTATAAATCTTTGGTTCTATATTATTCCTCATATTGTTAACTAACCTCTGTCTATATTGATCATCAAAATAAAAATTAATCTTTCCGAAAAATCATTCTAAATTAGTATATTCCTAATTGGCATGTTGACATTACTGAGATGAGACGTCAAAATTTATTTGTCTTGAATGTGAAAAAGAACGCAAAAACAACAGGAATACAGTTTGTAAAAAAAATCTTTTCAAAACTTAGAAAAATTTAAAATTTTAAGAGAAACTCTTATTTGCAAGTAAATTATATAACTTTTATTAAATTTTTTTCTTCATGTATTCAATTGAAGATGTTTATAAACACTTTGCACAAAAAAAACCAAAATTAATTTAAATAACAAAATAATAATCGTAACTTAAAAAATACTTCAGTTTCTACGCTGTAAAATAAATGTTTTCAAAATTGTGTTAAATTTATTCTAAATGGTAAAAAAAAAAGATTTGAGGGTGTGTACTTGGTGTGCCCTCCTTTAGCTTTAATTACAACTTCTAAGCGTCTAGACATTGAATGGATAAGCTTTGGTATATCATAATTTTCAGGTATTTTTTCCCACTCTTCTTTAATAAATGTTATTTGTTTTTTGGTGACCTTTTTTCGACTTTTTCTTTGGGTGGACCCATGAATTTTCTATAGGGTTTAAGTCTGGGCTTTGTGCTGGGCTATCGATCACTTTTGTACAATTATATAACAACCAGGATCTACAAATATATGCCTTATGCTTCGGGTCATTATCCTGCTAAAATTTATATTTGAGCTTTTCTGGGTCAACAAAACCGAATTTCCGAGCACTTGCACTCAATTGCTTTTTTAAAATGTTGAGATAGACTTCCTTGGTCATTATATCCTCTAATATTCATATTTCGCCGACACCCTTGCTCGAAATACAACCCCACACCATAACGGATAGTTTACCCAACTTTACAGTGGGTATTATATTTTTATTTTCTAAAGCCGTCAGGGGTTTTCGCCAAACTTTTTGAGGTACATCATGGTAGTAAAGCATCACTTTCGTTTTGGCACAAAAAATAACATCCCAGTGCTCCGGAGGAAAAGAAATGTGTTCAATGGCAAACTTATACCTTTTTTCAATGTTTACCGCGGATAGCAAAGGTTTTTTCCTCGCAACTCTTGAAGAGTATTTATGGTTTTGTAGCACATTTCTAACAGTCTGAGAGGGATACTTACTCCACATTTATTAAGTGCAATTCCTCTAGTACTGAAATGTGGATTCTCATCAATCATTTTCAAAATTTTCTTTTCAATTCGCCGAGTTACTTTCTTTGGTCTTCCTGGTGTTTCTTTTGGTTCCAGTCTTCCTTCTTTTTCAACACGATTAATAACATTATATACCGTCCTTAGGTTAAGAGAGAACATTTCAGCAATTTCTCTGAGAGATTTTCTTTTATAGTAATTAAAATACACCAGTTGGGTAATGTCTTTGTTCAGTCGCTTTCCTGGCATAGTTTATATATAATTGGGTAATCATTTGTTTATTCTATGAGCTTAATTTAATGAATAAAAGACAACTGCTACTCTTAGCGTCCGTATAAAACTATTATACGCAATACATATTCAAAAAACTAACGGTTCTTTCTTGTCTTTGCATTTTTGATAACATTTTTTTTACACTGTTTAAAGTATGCAAAATTATTTTGTAGCGTTGTTGTTGTAATATGTTCATAAATTTGTCAAAGTTTCGACGCCTGCTTGTCGACAACATTCTAAACAACAGTTGTAAAAAAAAAATTCACAAATATAATGATATTTTTGTTGTAAATATTTATTTAAATTTAAATTCTTAAAAAATTTTTGATTTGAAAACATTTTTTTTACAAACTGTATATTGAGCGAAAAATATATTGATCTAACAACAACTTTCGTGTGGAAATTAACGAAGAAATATCTAAAGTGAAATCTGATATTACGCAGTGTGTTGTGGCCATCGAAGTAAGCGAAAAGCACATCGTAGCCAGATATGATTAACTCCAAGTTAAATACAGCATAGTGGAGAGACGTCTTAATAGAGCTGATATACTGATTAGTAGATTAACCGGCACTATTACACAATTTCATGAAAATTTTGTAAAGTTCCTTTGAGTTAAATTCAAATTAAGGGATATTAAGCACTACTTCTGTATTAGTCGCTGTAAGCAATTCCTTGTAAAGTTTAACTCTATAACGCTGCGGTATACCATTATTTAGCTCAACTATTACGGCTAAATGATTTAATAGGTGGCACTATAGGATCTAGAATCAACCTAAATGACATTCTGTGTTCAGAATCTACAAAACTACGAAATATATGCCATAAACTATTAAAAACAAAAAAAAACAAACAGAATCAGGAAATTTCACTTTACAAAGCTAAGGCTCCGATTACTAATCTGGATGGTAAGATTGTAACGTGAGATATTTTGAAGTGCCAAAATTTTCTTGATGAATACACGTTTAGGAATCAACTGTAAATATATATGTATGTAAGTTAAGTAAGTTATAACTTTTTAACGTAATTTACATTTTTGTTGTACATGATTTTCTGTTAGCATTAAACAAATGAAAATTATAATTAAATGCAATATTATATTAGAATTAATTATTAATGACTTTTATTATAAAACGTTTTCCTGTTAACCTTCTGTCCTTTCGCATACCCTTAAGATTATTTTCTCGTGATGGATTTAGTAGATAGTAAGAGCGAAATAGCTTCAGGTGCTAGTTTGATTGATGATGCGATTGAGTCGAGTAACTTCGATGGTTTGCATTTTAATGCATAAAGTTTAGTGCCTCGTGAGAATAACAATAAATTTTAAGAAATTCGTACCTTAATGGAAGATTGTTTGTTGTATGCTTTTGAAATTACGGAAACATTGTATAAAGAGATTTTATTTGACTCCGCAGTCTACATTGATGGATAAAAGCTATTTAGAAAAGATCGCACTGACAGCAGGTGTGAAGGTGTGTGTCTTTATATTCGTGACACAATACCGTTGAAGGAGGGCGTCCTTGTGTGCCTGTGGGTTGGGTGACTTCAATACTGACATGTTCACTAAGGGCATGAATGTTCGTGAAACTTGTGGTCGATTCTCATTAAGTGTGGTTCCAATTTCCTGCACTCAATTCGTATCATGCGGCAATATTCACGTCATACGTCATATTTTTAAGTATTGTACATATGTATATACTCGTATATAAAATTAAAAGTATGCATAAAACAGATATTTTAAATGTATATCTTAAATAATACCTATTAACTTCAAGTATATTTCTATATAGGATATATATATATATATAGGAAAGGGATAGTAGCAGAAACGACAGGAGGTGAACCTTAATTAATTTTTTTACAGCTCTGCTTTCGCACGTTCTTTGTTCACACTCGTAGCAGTGCTGAAGCTTCGGTTTAGTAGCCATTTTTATTATTATTTTACTTCGCCGGTGCTACACAATACCGACGAAGGTGGGCGTTCTGAAGTAATTGTGGATTGCTAACAGCAGAAGCCGGTATTGTTCAGTGACCAGTGACTATGCCTTGGACACTGAACCTTCCGACAACAACTGACACACAAAGGCACACTAATGCACATCAGAAAAATGCGAGATGTTTATTTGTATTTTAAAATTTTAGTCTGAACTTTAGTGAACGTGCAGACTACTATCCATACCTCCTGTCGTTTCTCCTATTATCCCTTTGCTATAGTTCCAGCACAATGCTTCGCATGTGTAGGAGTCATCTCCTGAGTGCTGGTCCCAGATAAAAAAAAAAAGACATTTTATTATCAATTCTTATTTTATGAAATTAATATCTCGCACTTGTACAACAATAGTAATTTAAATGTAAATACATACTCATGTACATATATGGAAGGCAAAATTTAAATGATATTTTTTTAAAAAGAGTCGGCAAAACTACAGTAAATTTTACATTGATATAAATACTAAAAGTTAAGTTTTCCTAAAAATTCAAAATAAAAAAAATTTTGAGTTAATACACTATTGTAGCAGAATTGCGATATGTAATATTTTTTTTAAGTTTATATTTCCCTTTTTTAATTTTTAACTCCAATAGGAATCAATAAATGCTAGTGTTAGTAGAGAATTATCGACTGAAACTCTATATAATATTACTATGAGAGAAAGAATTAATACCGGGGAGTTTAAAGTAGTTGATTTCAATGGAAAAAGCAAGATTTGGGAGATATTTCAAAAAATACAAGACGAATACGCAAACATTGTTTCTAATATGGTATCATGCAAAATATGCAAAAATATTTATAAATATAACAAAAACAGTATCTCGAACCTAGTGAAGCGCAAGTGCTATGCTATAAAGAAATTACGAACCGATTTTAAGGATGCACCAATGAAAGCAGACGCCGGCGACAAAATGGCGAGTGCTCGATTATTTACTAAGTAGACTGTGCAAAATTGTCGTCCGTTTAAAATAGTTGAAGACACTGGACTTCAAAATATTATCAAATTTTTTATATCTGTTGGCGCAAAATACGGCGAGGGTGTAAATTTAAAGTTTGTTGCCCATCGCACAACTTTTTATTTGAATTAAAGTTGCGTTAAAAAAATGATTTCTTTTTTCTTTTTATAAAGTGCTTGTGAAATGAAGTATGGTGCACTATGAAATTTACAGTATTTTCATTGTACACTTGACAATACTGTCTATTTAACTGTTGTACAATGGGTTTTTGTGCATAGCTGTTTCTTTGTTCTCTACGTTTGCTTTACACTCAATTATCCATACTATACAAAGGTATTTGTTGAAAATTTTTATTGTTGGGAAATATACCTGAAAAATGGGTTGCGGTGAGTTTTGTATTTATTCTAAAGGCAAGGGAAACCCGAACAATTGCCTAAGTCATACATTCCGATAAGCCTCAGTTAGTTTTTCCTGAAATATATGGAAATAATATTGGATTGATGCATAAACGCTGAATTTTTCTGTTCAGCTTATTTCAATATCCGCCAGATATGCAAGTTTTACTACCCATTCTTATTTTTTAAACACAGAAGCAAAATCTGAGCACGGGACATCTAAAAACATATGAGTCTCCTTTTCTATCCCGTATATCCGACATAGAACTTTTCAGCGAGAAAGCCATCGTACTTCTGTATGTAACTGATGATCTGCTCTGATTTCTAAATCAATATTTTGCTAAAAACTCAAAATTAAGAATTTTAATAGTTTATTTTAAATATCATAATATTTAATAGTTTTACCTACATAGGCTGGCTTTTTTTTAAATCTAATTGTAGTTGTAGGTAGCATGTAAGTTGAAATAAATGCAATACAACAACCTCTCAATAAAGTGTTGCATTAGGGCGCCCGTTTTTTTTAAAGCTAGTTAAACTTCAAAAAGGTGATTTTCGGGCGGGATTGTGGAAACTTTCGAGCAAAAATAAAAAACAAAAAATTTAAAAAAATAAAGGTCCATTTGTATGTATTTGGTATAAAAAAAATGGCTACTTTAGTAGTACCATATGCTTTTTTTAAATTCATTTCTAATAAAGAAATTATTAATATAACATCAACATTTATGAACTCTCACAATGATATGTTTCCACTACGAGTTTAATCACATGGTTCACTTTCTCAATCACTGATCCTGCTGTTTACACGACTCATCTACTTGCTTTGGTTTGACAATTTAACAACATTAAGCAGTCGCAGCTTCTATAAAAGCTGGGAATGCTTCTGTTTTAACTCCATCAGCAAATTGAAGCATATTATTGAATCTTTAATAAATCGTACCTTAAGAGATATCCTTCTTTCCATGATAGAATTCGTAGCAATTTTTTTTATCCATAATGCATCAAATGGTCTGCGTCTTATATTTTTTTAACAATACTAGTGACTTAGAAGGATATATTTATAGCTAATATGTACAGCGAGGAAGAAATAAAAATACTTTTTACAATATTCTCACGATGTATAGTTTTTCAGTAATGAACTTTTTCTAATTTCGGACACATTTTTTGCCTAAAGCGTTGAAACATTAAGCGGGACTCCACAGGATAAAACTTCAAATACTATGACAAAATTATCAATCAGTAAAGTTTCAATCAATTCCCCTAATTACACCAGAAATTACAATAATTGCAAAAAATCTCCGAGCAGTATTTCCATCATTAGTAATTCGAAATTCTCTTTTTAGTTGGTTAATGTCGTCTGTGATCTAAACACGTGTTGAATTCTTTTTTTGTTTCGTAAAAAAATTAGGTATTCTCCTTATTAACTCGGCAAACTTTCAAGGGAAGACGGTAAGAAATGTGCAATCAACATTCATAAAAGCGTATTCAGCAATGTAGTAAAGAAAATCCATATTTAAAATAATTATGTCTTTAGTTATTTTTTTTTTCATATCTGTAGGGCTTGCATTACAAATAAAGAACCTAATTGAGAAGTTTGTGTGACTCAAAACATTAGCAACTAACCAATATATCATTTTGCAGACACCTCAATAGTTCAACCATCATCATGTTCAATTACAGAACATTCCAATTTTTTTAATTTTTCAATAAAATCATTGTACACTTGCTTATGTCAAGGAACATAAATATACTAATACACATTAGAAATAAAACAAATCATCAAGTTTTCCCATGTGTGTAAAAAAATACCAAATTTCTATTTTCCGGCAGAAAATCTTTATTTTTTTATTTACTAATCGTTAGAGCTGTTACATTTTAAGGTGTCCGCCAAACAAAAATTTTTATTTAATTCCCATTATTATTTACGAGCATACTTTTTTACTATATAAAATAAAGCTCCACACTACATAAAAATTAAGATTATTTTATATAGTAATGAAAAACAAAAAAAATTTAAAAACCATTTCTTTTTTCAAATTTAGCAGCATCATAAACTTACCTCTTACGCACCAAAAATATTGCCATGAAAAATGTTTACCGAAAATATTTCCTGTTATTTGACAATATAGTTGTATGCAAAACTACTAAGTTTCAAAACAATTCATTTCAAAATTAATTTTTGCTAATTTTTTTTGGTAAAACAGGTAAAAGTCGTTTTTCTCTTCAACAATTTTAGCTAACAAATTGGTTGAACAATGCGCCCTCAATTTGAGCAATTTTAACAAAAAGTGAGGATGATAAATTCTGACCTCTTACTATGTTTTATAATTTAGTAGATATAGTGAAATTTAAATTTGAAAAGTATACTTTATTTCTGATATTCTGCAAAAGTAGAATATTATCCCATAATCATAAAATTTTAAATAAATTTTAAGTGTATTTTATGTTAAATTTTTCATGCAAAATATTTTTAAAATATATTTAAAATACATTTTTAAAATAAGCTTTAATTTTTGTATTGAAATACAGATGTAAAAATTAGAAAAAAAAATTTATACTGAAGTGATTACAAACGAATGATGTTTCAAAGTAAAATCCTGATAAACTCTTTATACATATATGGTTTAACTTTTTCTTAGAAAGCATTTGTTCTTAATTCACAGATAACTCAAAGTAATACCACATTTAAAAAACGGCAACAAATTTTTATGAAAATTTAACGAAAACTGAAAATAAGAAATTTCCAGTAAGAAAAAATGGCGAGATCTTCCGGCTAGATAAAATCTATCCATTTTTTAATTGTTAAATAAAAAAAAAACAACAGCCGGAGAACGGCGATTTCTGCGATTCTGATTTTATTGAACGTTGATTTTTGTTGAAAGATTAAATGTACACAATAATTTGTATGTATGATGAAATCAAGGAAAAATATGATTTTTTCCATTTTCTGTTTCACACATAAAATTACTAATTTAAACATAGATGGCTTTTAATTGAGCAGCATTTAGAAGAAAATGTTGTAACACACAGTACGAATATTTTTGTTGGCAGCAGTTTTTGATTATTAAAATGGTGAATTTATTTGAGCGTTAACTACTATATACAATTAAGTAACGCTTTCGTAAAAAAGCATTACATCAGAATAAGCACACAGGAACGCTTATTATAGTAGTTTCACTTAAGAACTTTTCAAAAATGCATCATTTGTGATGCATTTCACCGGGTAAATGATTTACGGTATTAGCTTGCAACTTAGTCACAAGTTACGCTACATGTTTTGGGGATTACTTAAGCGGAAAGTACTGTATTTATTTCATTGTATCAATTTGTCTAGACTCTAGAGCATAAAAAATTCGATAAATAATCCCACACAGGAAAGTAAGGGGCGAATAATTGAATTCATACTTAAATGTCATTTCCATTTAAATGCAATTTAATTAGTATATTCTTTTTTCAGTATAAATTTGAGCGACACATAAATGTAACTTAAATGATAATTCTTGGGCATTTAAAGCCTACCACATGATTTCTGCCTATAATTTCATAGTTCTACCATACTTTCATCGTACATTTTTAAATGAGAACAAAAATTTATGACTGAAAAATTAAACTGTATTTAAATATAACTTAAATGACAATTAGCCTAATGAGTATTTAAGTATGACATCAATAACAGAGAGAAAAGCCTTTTTTGGTCTATTTTCAAATGTTTTGAATATTCAATGAGCTTTGGACACAAGTAATCAATAATCCATTATTTTTTCAATTCCGATCCAAAGGAAGATTAAATAAAATAAAACATGCAATCTTTCTGCTATAAAAAATAAAAAGAATAAGTTCTACAAGAAATATAAATCCTCTGGACTTTTTGCTGATTACGCCAAGTATTCTGTAGCTCGTGCTCAATACATCTCAGCTAATCGCTCCTGCTATTACAGTTATTTAATTAAAGTCAAACAAAATTTAAAATGTGATCCTAAAACATTCTATAAATTCGTAAATTCCAAAAGAAGATCGAGTTCGTTTCCTTCTGTGATGAATTACCATGATATTGAATCCGATAATGATGTTGCAATCTGTGATTTGTTTGCGGATTTCTTCTCGTCCACATATTCTGATGTCAAGATTGCTGATTCAGATTCTCATCCACTATCTGAATTACCATACCCACCTGTTTCAATACCACTTCTTGATGAACTTACCGTAGTTAATACCTTAAAAAAACTGAAATTTTCATTTAACTGTGGTCCTGACCGAATACCGAGTTGTCTGTTAGTTAGATGTGCTGAAGCTTTATCGACCCCACTAACTCTTATTTTCAATGAATCAATAAGGACTGGATGTTTTCCGCAGGTTTGGAAAACCTCTTTCATAATTCCATTATACAAAAATGGTAGTAAAAATAATATCGAAAACTACAGAGGCATTGCTAAACTGAGCACTCTACCGATGCTTTTTGAAAAAATTAGTACTGACATTCTTTCTCATCAAGTATCATCTGTATTGTCTCCTTTCCAACATGGGTTTCGTAAAGGTTGTTCAACTGTTACAAATCTTATGCAGTTAACATCACTTGTTCATCGTGGTTTTAGACAACAAGAGCAAACTGATGTTATTTATACCGACTTTAGCAAGGCGTTCGATAAGGTTAATCACGAAATACTTTTGAAAAAGCTTGACTCAATGGGATTTACATTAAACTGTCTTAAGTGGATAAAATCGTACTTGACTGATAGAACTCAAAATGTTCATTTTAAAAACTGTTATTCTAAGCCGATTGCTGTATTGTCTGGTGTGCCGCAGGGTAGCCATTTAGGGCCGCTCTTGTTTTCTTTATTTATAAATGATCTACCGAAAATATTGAAGTTTTGTCATGTCTTAATGTATGCTGACGACGTCAAAATTTTCTTAAGCTATAGAAAATATGCTGATCATCACTACCTACAGGAGGACTTAGATGCATTTAGCTCTTGGTGTAATCGTAATTTGATGGAATTAAATCATAAAAAGTGTAAATGTATGAGCTTCTTCCGTGGACGTAACTTAAGCGTAAAATATATTTTAAATGGTTACTCGCTAGACAATTTAAATATTATTTCCGACCTTGGCATTCTACTTGATTCCAAGTTAAATTTTATACAACATATCTCTTCTACTGTTGCTAAAGCACGCGGTCTTCTTGGATTTATAAAACGATGGGCAAAGGAGTTCTCCGACCCGTACATTACAAAGCAATTGTACACATCTCTGGTAAGACCTGTTCTTGAATACGGCTCAATAATTTGGGATCCAACGTATATGGTTCATATCAATAGTATTGAATCCGTTCAAAAGCAGTTTCTTTTATTTGGTCTACGTGGGCTTCGCTGGAATCCGTTGGATCTCCCACCTTATACTAGCAGACTTGCCTTGATAAAGCTGCCGACCCTTAAGAGTCGCAGGACTATGCTTAATGTTACTTTTGTTTTAAATTTGCTAAAAGGAAATGTTTGTTCTGAATTTTTGATTAGCAATATCTTTATTAATGTTCCTTCACGATTTACACGTCATTACTATCCGCTTGCAGTTAAAGTTTTCAGAGTAAATTATGCTAATTCGGAACCATTGTTAAGAATTTGTAAGCAATTTAATAAATTGTATAACCATATTGATTATTCGCTTAATGTTGATAGTGTCAAATCTAGTTTAATTGTATTTTTAAACTCTTAATTATGTACTGTATATCATTATATCATTTGTAAGGATCATGAATCCATAGATGTATGTAAATAAATAAATAAATAAATAAAAAACTACAAGTACGGTCATGAAAGGGACAAGAGAGATCGAAGAATTTGAAGAGTTTTTAATTGCAAGTCTGATGAATTGCATTATAATTATAATAATTTTTCATACATATTTATAAATTTTTTTACTATTATCATAACAAGATAACCATAAGAGTATAATATAGTATGTGTGTTCGCGTTAGTCTATTTATAAAAATTAATACAAATGCATATATAGATACATATATGTATACAAAGTATGCGCGGAGGTAGGTTGATAATGAATTTATAATATTTACTGATATCATATATATATGTACATATACACCTACTTTCTTCATTAATACTTAAATCGTCATGCAACATTTCATTTGATCATCAAATCACATCAGCATAACTTAAAATTTATCATATTCCACATTCGAGAACGCTTTTTTCATACGCATGCAAATTGGGTGAATTGGGTGATTTGGCTGAGAAAACGTACTTGCAATCTAAATTACTACATTTTATCTAATTTAATTGCATGTCACATTCACATTAGTCATACATCTATAATTTAAATTACCATGCTCTTGCTGCATCCACACATCCATTAAAACCAGAATCAATATTTTTACTAGTACTATTAAAATATTTTTGAGAAACTCCAAGCATTTTTTTACATTTACATTTCAACATTGCATAAGATATACATAAATAAGTCAATGATAAAAAAAAAACAAGTAAAAGGTCTATATTCTTAGAATCTTAGATACCCTTCACTGACTCACTTTATTTTCCATATTCCAACTCAACGAGTAAACCAAATTTCACCGAAATCGGTTCATCCATTTAGGTGGCCCGGATTTTGATATATTTTTGAGTTTTGTAACACAGATAACTGTCTAAACGCTTATTTGAATATTCATCGAAATCGGTTCAGCCGTTTAGGCGGAGTGCTTTTAACATATTTTGAAAACCTATTCTACGGACCACATTTTTGAGTTGTCGGTGGTCCATATTTATACCTGAGCATATGCACCAAAGGTAAAAATCTATCAAGCCGTTTAGAAAAGAAGCGCTTTTCATTTCAAATGGAAATACGAAGCAACGGAAAACATAAAATTAAAAATTCCTTTCTTTTAATTATACCAGGGCACAACTGTTCCGAGATAAGATAAATGTGTTTACTAAATTATCAATTTCTATAACCGGTAAAAAAACAAACTCAAGTAATGAAAGACAGCTATGATTCGAACTCACTCAGAAAACCTTGCTACCCGACACCATGCTCTTTGCTACCTCATCCACCGACCGCATTAAATTCAATGTTACTAATGCAAATAAAAGTGTAAAAAACTTTCTCAGAAGTCCATATGTATACCTGTATGTACACGAAATAATAAAGAAAAAACAATATAATGACATAAAGAATGTCATATGTTCCCTATAGGAGCGAGATGAACATATATATATTTATTTATATGAACGTAAGCACTCATAAATGAAAAGCATATATCTCCGTTTCACCCAACAATTGTTTAGAACCCACATCACATTTTTTTTGCTTTTTGGGGTCGGCTCATGAGAGAGGGGTAAACTAGCTAAGTAACTGTGTTGATAATTTCTTTTTACGAGACTGCCATAAAAAAAAAAATATAGAAGAACTTGAGTTTTCGTTGATAAAATTTTTAATTCAAATTTGCAACCATTGGTACAGTTTACACTGAATGCTATTTCTTTTATTATTATTATATATATTGTATTATAAATTATGTAAAAGCGGGAAATTTTCCATACATTAAAAATTTGCTTAAAAATTTTAAAAAGTAAAATTTTTTAATAGTCAAAATTTATAAATTTTATCTATATTGCAAAATAAACAAATGCCCAGTTCAGTGCGAACTTCATTATTATAGTATATGTAGTATAATTTTTCTTGTTTATTTTGTTTATAGATGACGATGTATTTAAAAATCTTTAACCCAAGTATAATTATACCGATGACTGTTCCTGTTATGAGTGAAGAATAAAATGTTGTTTTAAAAGGATGTTCCTCTTATGGGATGACAAATTTTCTTAGTGCATCTAAGTTAGTGAATGCATTTTCCTTGTCCGACTCTATTAGTTTTTCTATTTCAAAAATCTCATGGTGTTTCGTATAAATGGCCTCAACCAGTCTATCTTAAAATTACTATATATAGTTCCCTCAATGTGTTTGTGAATGAGACTAGGAATGTTCCTGTCACTGATTTGTTTTCAACTCTATGGTTTCCATCAATTATTATGTATCCTCCGTCGATTTCTAACATATGTTTATTATTATCTTGGATTACTGAACATTTAGTCTTTCTATCGCAAGGGTATTGTATAGTCGTCTCGTTCTTTGTTGATTTTACTCCCTAAATAATTCTGACAACCTTTGTCCTGACATAGCAATTGTCGCATTGAGCTATATTCTCATTTACGATTACCTTACCGTAAAGAGTGGCGTTATCTTGAAAAATTTGCAATGATGGATTAACTGTATTGGATAGTTATAAATAGCGATGAGTAAGTCATAAGTTCCTACCATCTGGATCGCAGCATATTCCAGGTTATTGATGTTAGCTGAAGAGTTGTGATTTCGTTGATGTCATCTAGGTCTAGGGCTTCTGAAAGATACTCGTTCTTTTTTGCGGAATTTATGCTTCTTACCAAAAATAGTAACTGGTCGAGAACTTGTTCTATCATTAGATGATTCTTGATTTTTCTTCCATTAAGTGATTATATAAGTTTTTCGAAACGCGAGTTCGCATGTCGTTGTATTTAATTATTTTCAATGAACTGATTTATCTTTTCTTAAATTTTAATTAGGTCATCATGGTCTGGATTACCCGTTATAAACTTTAATGCAGATCCCTAAAAATTAATTTAACGTTTGTGTATTCTATGTTCCTCTAGTTGATCTGCTAATATTTCAATCTTCTTTACCCAAATCAATTCCTGCATCGTAAGACTGTCTTGTTTTAACATTACTTATTTATATGGTGTGAATATTTTAGTAGGATTGGTAATATGAAATAAGTATGTCATATTTCCGAATAGAAATGTGTCATCAGTTCGTGTTAATAATATCTTCCGACCTGTTAGGTTCTCTATGTTTATTCCTGTTTTAACTTCTTGTACGGTGAGTATTACCATTACGAGTAATGTCTGGTAATTCATCTTCTTTATTGATTTTGTAATTTTTTATGTTATTTTCATGCACGATTACTCCCTTTTTTGTTAGAATCGTGCCCTCACGATTTTCTTGAACAATGTGCTTCTTGTATTTAGTGTCACGTTTTTTCTTAAATTTTTTATATTTACTAGGATTTGATCTCCTTCTATCAACGTTCTGTTTTGTTCTTGATTTAATATTTTCAAGACTTTGGCAGATGCTTTTTTGAGTAAATTGTAAATTTGTTCCTTGTTGTAGCGCGTAGTGCCGAAGTGTACTTCAATTAGTTTGTATCGAGTGACTGAATATATTGTATTGTTCAGTTCCTTTATAGCTTTGAATAATTCTTCAGTTGAACTTGTATTTTTAAAATTCTTGATAGTTCTGTTATCGTCCCATGTTTTCTCTCTATTTGACCATTTGCTGATGATCCATACACAGGTGTATTTATTTTTTCGATACTATAAATCTTCTTTAAAATAGCAATTTTGACAGACATGAACAATTACATATAAGTCACAAAGTTTACAAGTGAGATGAAAAAAACATGTCGTCTATGGGGCACTAGCGTTTACACATGCCACTAAAAGTTCGAAAAACTCAACACATTCACAATTTTTCACTAAACTCAGAAAAATTTTCGAAATGGCATGGCATGTCAAAATAAATGACAGGACGATAATAAAAAGTTTCTGTAAAATAATATTAATAATAACAAATATCTGCCGATTCTCAAAAAATTTCTTATATGATAAACGTGTTATATAAAAATCTAAAATGGAAGCAAATTATTAAATTTGGACCGTGGGACATAACCAGTAAATAATACAAGTGTAATCATTTGAAGGACAATGCATATGAATTCATAACAAATTATTTTCTTTTAAAATTTTTTTAATTTCAGAAGTAATAATTTGTTGAAGTTTATGCTTATACGAAATTTTTAGAAAGAAGTGGCTGGCAAATGTTTCAATGTTCAAAATGTTTCAATATGTCTATTGTAAATAGGAAGGGTTTCACATTCAGTATGTCTCTGTCAAAGCAAAGTACGAAAGTTGGCCACATAGAATCCGTCATACGTTGTACTTTACCTTTTTCAACTGATATTAAAGTACCGACGGCTGAGATTTGCACAATGAGTACTTTGACAAAAAAATTATGTACATACATCATTTTAATTTAAAACAAACAAAACAGAGCACATTTTTTTGAGGGTGGCGATGGCTGAAGTAGTCTGATGTGCATTAGTGTGTCAGTTGTTGTCGGAAGGTTTCAGTGGCGAAGGCATAGTCACTAATCACTGAACAGTAACGGCTTCAGCTGATAGCAATCGTTGGTATTGTGTAGTACCGGTACTACACAATACCGACGAAGGAGAATTGAATTTTTTTTGTAAAGTAAGACATATAAAACATATTGCTGCTGATGGCTGAGTAGTTAGCGTGTTGGATCTGCAACCAGAAGGACCCGCGTTCTATGCCCAGCCCAGTCAGGCAGAAAAGATTTCTCTAAGTTTTCTAATGCGTCAACGTCAACATGAGAGCCGCCGCAACTTTGTTTTATAATTAACACATAACTGCAGATTATTGCAAGAATTAATATATTTCTTCCTACCACTTTTACCACCTGTCCATTCCATACGCCCAGGGGATATCCCCTGAGCACTGGTTGAAATTAAATACGAAATGTTCTGGTTTTATTTTTTAACTTTTTAAACAAATATTGCTTGCCCAAATTTTTTTGGTCGTGGCAACTCTGTTTATACATTGCACTCAATTTTCGTGATAAGTTTTGTTTGTGTGAAAAAAGCACTGATGAGCTAAGTAAGCATTACCGAAATAGTACTGTATGGATATGATTTCCTCCTCAGTTATTGAGCTTACTTTTGTAAAAAACATACTTTATGAGAATATCATAAAGTATGTAATAATAAAATTGACATATATTTTTTTAAAGGAAAGAGCACAATTTTAAAATTAGAATCATATATAAAGAGATATTCTCAAAATAAATTCAGTTAATATACAATCTAATATTTTTTTATCTTAGACCAGTACTCAGGGGTGATACCTACACATATGATGCATTCAGCTTGAACTAGACTAAATTGATAGTTGTCGAGATTGCAGCTGGTGGAGGGGTAGACAGAGAGGAGAGCTTCATTATTTTTACGACCGTATTTTGCACATTTCTATAGCAGTCCTGCAGCGCAGTGTCAAGGAGACGCATTCACGATTGCCCGATTTCTTTTTTACGATGTTCCATGGAATGTATGTACCGTACAGAAACAGAAGTGGGTGTATACGTTTCTTATATTTGATATACATATGACAACAAAACCAGTTGCCATATTAAGCATATTATAGGATTATATATTTATATTTAGCAGCTAGAGAAATGCTTGAAAATATGGACGCGAATGTTGACGAATGTGTACAAATAATTTTGACATTTCGAACGGAAACATAGTCGCCCAAGTTGAAAGTATTTCAGAACGATTGGCTTATTGGGATAAATTAAAATGAGCACTTATAAAATATCTTATAGTCTTTTTACACTTGCACACACCTTTCATCGTTTACCAATTTTCTAATAGGCTTTTTACACTGACACACATATCGGTGAAACGAATTGGAGATGTTGAAAATGTGAAATATTCGTTCACATTGACAACATCCAATATCTACCATCATTGAAAATGCAAAAAAGATAAGACAACCTAGCAATAAATAATTAAAATTTTGGAAGAAATATTTACTTCTCCTGCCTTATGAGTATGATTTACAGTAAGCACGTAGGTCCGTGAGGTCCGTCAGTAAAACTAGGACAGATGCCTTCATCTTGTTTTTCCAGCAGCTGCGGGATAATGTATACGAGACGAAGAACTGACACGGTGGAAATACGTGATCTTGCTTTTCTCGAGTAGAGAGTTGTTCAGAAAGAGATGGACCTGGTGATCATTAGCGAACAAAGTGGACGAATATATCGGAAGACATGGATTCAGGATGAGACGGGTACAGATGCATTCTGTCTTGGGCGCGGTGGTTCGGCGCATAGCTAAGAGCTGCGATGCCTCGAATGTCGCGACACTAAAGACGACGATCCGCTAGAGATCGATGAATTCAGTTGTACCTCCACAATAGAGCTAGAAGGGTAGCGGAGATCTAAAGGAGGCTGAAGAGTACAGGCGATCTCGAAGAACGTTGAACCATGGGATTATTAGAATTGACAGCGTCGTTGGGAGTCTGTTTCCCACACACCCCTCAGCGGCGGGGGGTGACCCGACGCATCCGTAAGCTTACCGCCCAGTTTTCATGCTCAATAGTGCGGCAAATGCGCTTGGCGGATGTCCTGAAGGAGCTGCGGGAAAGGTTCCGTATTCCCGGATATCTGTTGGGGATTATTCAGAGTTACCGGGACGATAGCGTACTGTTATATGACACACAAGAGGGTTAGAGGACTAGGACGGTCACATCCGGGGTAGCCAATGGATCTATTCTTGGTCCACATCTCTGAAATCGGACCTATGACGAGATATTGAATATAAATATGCCAGAGGAAATACAGCTCGTGGGGACAGAAATGACGCCTGAAGGAAGTTGAACCAAGTCATGACAAGGACTAAAATGTGGCCTGGAACTTGCCAGTGAGAAGACTAAATGATTCTAATTACACGGAGTCACATGCCACTCGATTTCAGCATGCGGATGGGCGATGTGTTCCTAGTCACGCAGAGAGGGGTAAACTATTTCCGGTGCGACTCGACTGTAGGTTCACTTACTGGGCTCACATAAGGCACGCGACCACTAGGGCGCCAAGGATGACTGGCAGTCTGAGCAGGATGATGGCAAGTATCGGTAGACCGACACAGAACAAGAGAAGTCGGCTAATGGCCGATTCCATACTGCATTACGGCAGCGCGATTTGGGCTTACCGCACGGTCTCAGGTGCATAGTTCCTGATGATTTGTCGAGAGATACTTGTTGACCTCTTGGCACTTGAGCGGAAGCAGACATGGGATTCAAGGGAGAGCTGAGATCCCAAACTATCCGACGATGGCAAGACAGATGGAGCACGGAAACGGTCGGCAGATGTATGGCGAGGGTCATTCCCGGCGTGGTACGATGGACTCAAAAAAAACTTGAAGAGGTGTCTGTACCGTATGGTGAAGATGAATGGGCCCGGTTGCATTTACTGAGGGATAGCGGATGATGAAACATTTCCTTCAACTGCATCAGATGGGACGCTGAAAGGAATGCATTGACGCGGCAGGTTGGCGAATTCACTCTTGTCAACGTAATAGAGAGGATGTTCGAGTGGGAATGTTAATGGAATGCTGTGGGACAACGAAGACGGTCTCTGTAAGAGCAAAGGCATTTTACACCCTACTTCACACGCCACCAAAAAATACTTCATCGACCACCTCAGAGAGTAATTTAAATGTGACGGAGTAATCTTAATATGCGAAAAGCACAAGACAAACTAACGGCCACCGCCACAGAACGCCCTCCTACCAACAACGAAAGTTGACTGTTTGCATAAACTTGTTGCATCGTCTGTAACCACCATAAAAAAACAAAGCGCCGGACGAACCAACAATAACAATATAACATTTTAATATATTTATTTCATAATGAAATAGGAAAATAAGGTTAATCTTACTTATTTTCCAACTTAACTTTTTCACTCTGCCATTTTTTAAAATTTGTCTAGTAGCGCTATGAAGTTTGTGTGGTAGCTGTATGAATAAACAGAAAGCATATTTTTTATATGGCATTCTTAACACTCTAGATTTATATGGGGTATAAAATGTGTGTTTACTATTAACGTGTGATTTTGTTGAATACAACATACTACCCTTTGTGAGAAACAAATAGCAAACTCAACGTTTAAAAAAGATCGCATTTTTTGGTTGTAAAGAAAACACAATAAGCTTGGACTGTAAACCAATGCTACAAAATTCAACTCTATGTATTATAGCCGTACGTCGTATTTGCAAATAAGAACGTAAAATATTGCCGTATATTTTTATTAACGCAGGAAAACAGGTCGTGAATAATGCCACTATTTGCAAATACTTGTGAAACGTTACCACTTGTTTGAAAACTTTCAATTAACTTATTTTCTGTATTAATTGCAATACAAGAATAAACTTGATTTTTTAATTTCTCTGTATGAAATTTTCATAATTTTTCCGTAAAGAAACAAAATTTTTGTAAACACATATGGAACGTTTTTTGATTTTTCCATACAATTATTTATTTACCAACCGACTAAATTTGTTGCTATGTAATATTTCCGTTCACTATTTGGAAATACTGTTATTTGCAAGTAACTCGTACGTATAAACGTAGTCTATATTTTAAAAATTATCACATTCAAAAACATCCTGAGGTAATAACAATACTCTCAAAATATTATTAAATAATTGACAATTTGAGATTTTGCTCAATTCATAAGCTCAGTGGGTTAGTTTATCGTTTAAAAAAAGACAATATGTCTGTACTTGTGAGCAGGCAAATTATAACATCGTTATTTTATCGTATGTTCATTTTTATTTTTATTTATATTTTGTTCTTTAAAAAAAATTTGACATTTCATTTTATTCCATGCAAATAAACCAAGTATGGAAATTTTGATATGAATAAGTAATTAAGTTTTCAACACAAAGCAATTTGGATTAAAGCAGTTTGAAAATTTAATTGAAAAGAATTAATTAATTAAATGTATATTTATTATTAAAATGAATTTACGGTCGTTCGACATCGGTGAACAGGCGTTAATTTCTGGTATCAGTTGTCACATATTTGAGAGATTTTTAAAAAATTTAATATTTCCAGACCTGGCCCCAATACAAATATTTCAAAACATATAAAATTCAATCTTATAATCACAACACACTTTTGTACAAAAATTACCAACGACAAAAATATGTATATAATAAAACTACTTCACAATGCATACTACGTTAATACGAGCATGAACAATTGAATTTATAAATTATAACTAAATAACTGTGAGCTGTATTGTAACGTTGACTTTTACTTGTAACTTTGGAGGAAAAAGTAAATTCATTAAAAAGCATTCGCATTCTAAGTAATTTCAACGTGAAAAAAGACACAAAATAAATTTAAAAAAATGAAGCTAATAATTATTAAATTAACTTTCACAAACTTTAGGTTGATTGTTTCTATTTAAAAATAATATTTATACTTTTTTAAATAATATAAAATTATTATATTTTAAAAATGTTTAACGAAATGATGACAAACTTTGACAAACTTACGTTTAGTTAAAAACCAAAAAGAAAGAGAATACGAATAATAATAAATTAATATATGCACATGTAAAAAATATGTAAAAAAAACACATGCGAAATGCAACAAACATCATTGAATATTCAAAATATTTTAACTAAGGTTAATAATAGACATACATACATGACAATTGCCATATATAAACTTTGTAGATATTTCCAATTCAATCAAAAGTTTTTAGAAATCATTGTTGAATTTTTCAATAACTTTCATCACTACCATCTATGAGATATCTCGAAGTTAATATCGATATAGATACAGACAACTGCAAGAGAACTCATAATTTAGTTATATTTAATAAGGATGAAAAGCTTTAAGTGGCCTCAGGGGTTAATTTTAGATAATTATATTGGCAGCGAAAAGATACATACATATGTATGTATTTTTAGACTTCGCAATGAGCCATTTTTAAATGTCATTTTATTTAAATTACTCGTATAATTTATCATTTGATTTATTGTATTATTTTGCCTTTCCAGTAACAGTCAAAGAAATTGAAAGGCAATTTAAATATTTTACATATAAGACCACCAAAGCTGAAGACAATTTATGTTTCATGTGTGCAAAATATCTACAAGAGTTTTATTTGGCATCTAAGAAATTTTTTAAGTAACACATTTCTAAAAAACATTCTAAGAGAAAATTCTGACGAATTTGGCAACCAACAACTTGCAAATGTTATATTCCAATTACATCCTGTTTTTATCCTTTTTCATAAATAATTTTGTTACAATAGCATCACAATTTTATAATTTCTTACTAAATTTAAAATTTATGAAAATTTAAATATTAACAGGGGCTTGTACATGAAATGTAACATTTGTTGTGACATACATTTTTATTTGTGGAAAATTATTGACTTTAGTTGTATAACATATGTTATTTTTAAATTTATTACTATCTGTTTATTTTTTAATAAACTATATGTACGAGTATATTTTTTAGCTGTTAATTTTTTAATTCATATTTTCGTTCATTTCATATTAAAGAAACTTTTTATTATATATTGTGTAAATTTTAAATGTTTATATTTTATAACTTTTTTTTTCAAATTAAATAAAATTTTTAATTATTATGTATGTATGTTGATAGTTGTTGTTGTAGTAGTACAAGTAGTAACAAGTATATGCAAATAAAGAGTATAAGAATAGAAATATGAGCACCTTAAAACCATCATACGTCCAACTGCCTAATTTTAAGATACACGTTTGTACGTCATAGGGAAAATATTCAACATCAATTGAACATGATGATTTATAGACGGCAGGTGGTTGCCAAATAACCAATCCATTACTATGGACTGTTGCTTTGGTCATAAGAGTGACTTCATAATGCCCGTCAGCACTGCAAAAATGACAATTTACAAGAACATCCTCAGTTATATACAGATTGTGAAATATATCATTGTGGTTTAATTTTTTTTATTTACATAAAAATTTTTACAAATTAAAATATCAAAAAGTAATTTTTAAATGTACATACATACATATGTAAAAATACTACATTCATTTAATACGCACATGTATGTACTATTATTATATATCATGTATATACTATTAAAAAATACATATCGCTCATTTATTTAAACAACGTCATAACTCAAAACTTTAAACTTTTTGTTCAATAACCCAAATTAATTCAATATTATCTTCAATATCCTATTATCTAGTGTTATAAAAACAAACTGATATAAAATATTTTATTTTTTCCATTTCAATCTATCTTTTAAAGTTATACGGTACAGCCACACTAAAAATTTTCTTTCAAGTTTGCCTTACAACGGCTTGTGTAAATTCATTTACATTAGGTATGTGTCTCTACTTTTTGGGAAAAGTTGGCGAAAATGAATATAAACTATAATTTATCTGAATAAGGCACAAAAATGTGCAAAAAATTTAAAACGTTAAAATATGGAATCCTATTAAAAATACAATAGAATTTTGTTCTTCTATTTTTAGTATTCCAAAAGGTGCACAGCCAGTGCCCAGTAATTTGGTTACTTTGTTATTGTTTATTTTTCAAACAGCTGATTGCTTGTTCATGTGCCCAAACTAGGCCGAAGAAAAAGTGCGGGCTGTTTCGTGCATTTAAAACAAGATTATTATACGGTGTTCAGACATGCATCTTTATTGAGATTTTTGCAATAAATGCCTTTATTTAGCTCAATAATTGATACAAAATGCAAATTAAATTATTGAGCAGTAAGAACGAAATATCAAATGCAACCCTTTTCACAAGTATTTTTACTGCGAAATCTATTCAGGGAAGAGAAAAAATTCTGAGCAATGGAAAGCCAAATGTCAGGAACAGTAAAGAAAAAAAACAAAAAAAGAAAAAGAGATGACCACTGAATTATACCTGAAAACGTTGTTTTTTCCAGCTGTGAAGTGCTGCTTGAGTAAGGTAAATTGACTAAATTAAATATTTGTGAACACTAAAATAACTTTCTTAAATTATCTCAATTAAGAATGCATGTCTGAAAATAGTATTACTCTCTCCAAACGTCTCTGATTTACCCAATTTTAGTGAACGGGAACGCTTTCTGGTAAAATTGGGATCCCACGGGTGCCCAATTTTAAGTACAGAAACATACCTATTAGTGCAATGACGTAAGCTGTACGTCGCCCTCCTGTAGAATATATAATCAGAGTACCTAATTTTCACATCAAAATAACCTCTAAGATCCTATTTCACCAGTTCTATTTAAATATCAATTAATATTTAAAAGTGGTTTTTCATTTTCATTTGGATATACTCATTGAATATTTAAATACTGTTTAAGTAGTGAGCACTCTGCATTTAAATATTGATTTTGCAACAACATGAAACAGCTTTAAAACAGCTTTAAAACAGCTTTTAAACAGCTTTTTAAAAAGCTGTAAGTTGGCGCTATCATTAAATATCAGAGCGTTACCATACTTTCTTGTGCTTCATTATTTCAGTTGGTGACAATAAAATTTTTTTAAACATACTTTAAATAAAGATCATTAATTAAATTAAATTGTGTTTAAATATGTTTGGTGAAAGAGACCCTTAATGTATTTGCATTTCAAATATTTGTTTTTAACTTAAGTAGTAGGGATTGTCGATTGTGGATCAGTTTTTTAATACAGTTCCAAGTTAATATAGTTCCAATAACCAGTGTTGTTTTAATACGTTGTTTAAGTAGATGGCGCTAGTGTTTATTGATGATGTGTTATTCAAATCGTGTTGAAGGTGAAAAGGTTTGTGTCTTTTATAAATTTTATCACTTTTATATGACTGTCTGGTAGCACTATATACTAAACCTACGGAATGTTTCATGTGTGTATTTGACAGTAAATCCGGGGCATATAAAGGGTGTCCCAACAAGAACGCAAGATTTAAATTTGGCGCCATTCGAAGTGTCATTGTTTGACATGTGAGCAATTGTTATTGTTTGCTAGTAGAAGGTACGAGGTTAGTAAAAATTGAGCGCTACACGAATGAACAATGCATTCTCATTGTGAAATTGTTTTACCAAAATTGTGAAAGTTTTGCGGCGACAGTTCGCAAATTGCGATCAATTCGGGGTCACAATAATGCTCCAAAAGAGTCAATTGTAAAGAGATTAATGGATAAATTTGCCGAAACTGGGTCTGTTAGTGATGTAAAGACAACAACGCGCCTTCGACCAGGTCGATCGACCGAAAATGTCGCTCAAACTCCATCCACCTCAATTCGACACCGAGCTCAGCAAATTGGTGTCTCCAAATCCAATATGCAGCGAATTCTGACAAAAGATTTGCATCTTCATGCATACAAAGTTCAATTGACTCAGGAACTGAAGCCAGCTGACCATGGACAGCGAAGGGAGTTCGTTAATTGGGTATTGGAGAGACAACATGAAAATGCTGATTTTGCCGATAAAATCATCTTCAGTGACGAGGCCCATTTCCATCTTGATGGCTTCGTCAATAGGCAGAATTGTCGCATTTGGGTTGAGGAAAATCCTCAAGTGATTCACGAGAAGCAAATGCATCCTCAACGTGTCACTGTGTGGTGTGGATTTTGGGCTGGAGGAATCATTGGACCTTTTTTTTATGAAAATGAGGCAGGTCAAGCGCAAACAGTCAATGGTGTTCGGTATCGTGAAATGATAACCAGTTTTTTCGTGCCTAGAATTGAAGAAATGAATGTGGAGGGCATGTGGTTTCAACAAGACGGCGCCACATGTCATACAGCCAGAGAAACAATCACTTGCTGCATCAGTCATTTAAATCTTGCGTTCTTGTTGGGACACCCGTTAGAATCCGTCATCCGTCATACTTCAAATTCTTCAAATGACATTAACGTACCGACGTGTGAGATTGGCACAATGAGTACTTTGTTAAAGGATATCAACTCATAGCCAGCGTTGTCACAAATTTCTACAAACAAAATTTGTTTAAAAAGTTAAAAAATAAAAAAAATATCAGAATATGTTTTATTTCATAAAAATAAGTCTTCAATTTCTTTTCTACCAACCACAAATTAAAAAAAAAATGTAGTTAAAAACATTATGTACATACACAAATTCAATTTCAAACAAACACAAATAATTATTTATCTATTTTGAATTTAAATACTGTGTTATTTTATTTTTGTTTCTGCTGCAGCAGACTTGAATTTTTTTGCTACAACAGAAACGATTTTTATTAAAACAAAATGGTGTTAACAGTGTTTCGCAGTAAACGCGGTATAAAATCAGATTTTAAAACTTTACAAGTAAAATATAAAAAAATTTACATATGTAATATTACTAAAGCAGGAAAAAGTAACTAAAATGCTAAAAATATTCACTTCTCCGCACTAAAAAAAATTTAACCAAATAACCTACAACGGCAGCACTGTTCATAGCTGTCAAAGTATCAACATAGGTTAAAAGTTAAAAATTGGCAAACTTTAGTACTTTGCTTTGACGGAGACGTACTGAATGTGACAAAGCTCATAAGAAAACGTGTATTTCAACTTAGTTGTCAGTTGGAAAAGGCAAAGTATGGCGGATGACGGATTCTATGTGCCCCGGCCTTAACTTTACCACACCGTCAATCGATTTTTCTTTAGCGTTTGAGTTTTATATATGCGAGGATTATATTTGTAAATGTATATGCATTGTCTTTATACAAAAGCTGAAATTATGATTGTTTCTTTTCTTTCTTTATTTTCAAACTAAGAATTTTTTAAATTGCCCTGCAGGTAATATTGTACTACGTGAATTCTACGACTCATGAATTATTATTATTCTCACTTTTACTTTTGTTTTACCGTGGACAATGTCATTGTTTCATTTTCATATTTACGATTACCCCATCACATTAAAATTACTCTCTGAGGTGTCCTACAGTGTAGTTACACAGAGCAGTTTTGTGGCTTAGTCGCATGTAATACAAAGGTGGGTTATATGCCCTACTCCAAAGACCTCGTACTGTTAAATAGTTCATATGTCTAAATATATTTAGTTTAGGCTTTCACTAGTTCTTGATTTCTATGAATTACACTATACATGCAAATATGTAATGGTCCCTTTATATGCAGGGTATATCAACGCAATCACGTTTGTGTTTACAAATATTCTACACGAATTTTTCAACTAAGCATCAGTTTGTGTGTGTATGTATGTATGAGCATATTTGACCGTACCACCTTACAGGCAAAAAAAAATTCTTCGTACACCTCCTAATATAATATATTTTTGGACAGTGATTTCTAAAAAAAAATTTTTTTTTTTTTGACAAATGTAGGGGTCGCCTTTTTAAACTTTTCTTTATAGCTTTGGCATTTGCAGTCGAATCTTAAAGAATGATATATCAATGTTTTTGTCTCGAGAAGCCACATCAATGGCCATTGGCTTCCAGTATTCCGTTCTAGTATTTATCCACCAGATATCTGTTGCTACACTCTATTTCAGAAAATTAAAGCTCGTAAAAAAACAGTAACATTTTGCTAAGGAAGTAATTCAATAATTGCAGCAGAAACAGTTAAAATTTAATTATATTGAATTAAAAAATTAAGGTAAAATAATATGTTGGAAATTTAAATCGATCATATTTCGACGTGATTCAAGTTGGCTGTATTTTTGGCGGCTATCTAGCTTAAAAAAATATGGCACATGCATTGGTCATCGGTGACCGCCTTGCAAGATTCATGTACTACATGAAAAAAAACGCTCGGTGTTATGTAAAAATAAATTACGTTTATCAAAGTAAAGTATTAAATTAAGTTATTTTCCTACTAACCTACTAAAAAGTACGCGTTATTTTCGATGAATGGTCGGAGAGCCTGTTGTATGTCTTCCGGCAACTGACGAATTCAAGTTATGTGTTGAAAAACGTGACGTCTTCTGTGAATTAGCAGCAGTTTGCTTTTCACAAGAAACCAGAATGGCGCATAAACTTTAACAACGAACTAAGCCAGTATTTGCAATATCGTCGAGGGCTGTGGGTACGTTACATAATAGCAGAGTAATCGATAGGTTGTTGTTAACCAGAGTGCTGTGCTAATAGCACCGGGCTTCTGGCTAAATAATCTCTTATCACATTCTCCGATATGAACCGCTCGTACCATGCGGTACAGATAAAGCTGGTCGCCTCGAACATTCCATCCTTCTATGTTCGCCGACATTTCTCCCATTGTAATGCGGTCGAAATTTTTTTTCCTGGCCAAACGGAATAAGCATTAAAAATACCGAATTATTAATTAAGTAATTGTTTAAATTTAAATTGATGTATAATATGTGGAGCACCATCAAATCTAGCTAAAAACTATTAATATATTCAATTCACAAAATGGTGCTTGCAATTCTGAATGCCTTCTCCGATACTTCCTGGCCAGATTCCAGGTCCTTTCTGTTTGCCAAGCACCCATCTCAATAGCCCAATTAATGGTAACTCGTTAAAGTGAAAAAGGTACACAAACCATTTACATTGCTTATGTAAATCCCGCTCCAACGTCGCAATGACTCCAATTTTAAAGCCAGTGTTCCATCCATATTAAAATTTTCACGAGTCAAGTAATCCTCGATGCATCTCTGTACTCCGAAAGGAGTGCTGTCAGTAGGCGTAGCATAGCCAATGAATTTGGAATCTGAATCTTTCACAATGGTGATATGTTCTTTATTCACAACAACATTTCGCATCACAATTGCCTTAGTTACTCTTTTCAAAGTTGGCTCTTTCTTGCCATCAAAAGAGGTACACGTTAATAGTTCCTTACATCGTGCAGGAAGTCTTGCTTCCTTTCGAAGCTTGAAACGTTCTCGAAATATTTTGTTTCTGTTGATAATAAACCCGTCAAGGGACTGAGTTATATTTTCGGCTGTTTCTACAGATGACTCTTCTTTGCCTTTGGTGGTAATGGATAATTTTAAATCTTTTATTAACATGATCGCAAGTAAGGCCCGTAGCGAACTGATGTGCCCCTGCGATCCAAAGCTGAACTAAAATTACGCAATGCTATGTCACCCACTGTAAAACTTTTTTCTATAGTTTGTGATAAACGTTTGCTTCGAATTCCTGCTCTTCATCACTATTTGGTACGAAGTCGCTACACACCGCATTCGATGGTGGCACAATTGATGACATTTGTATTCCGCCATTTTTCTTCGACATCGCATCACCAATATTATATAAAGTTAACAATCGTGGACCGCACTGATCGATCAAGAATTCTTTGGCGCGCTATTACATGGAATATTTGTTAAAATGCAGCACTTACAACGCGAAATCAAGTACAATCCATTCCAGTCATTTAAATTGTATTTCACTGGATATTTAACCATTTTGTAGTACTCACTCAGAAGTTTCTGCAAACGTTTACGGGCAATTGTTACCGACATAATTAAAATGCCACCGCGCTGTCACAAAATGTTGATACTTTTCAGAACTTCTTGCTTGAAAGCATTCCACTTTCGACATCCATCAGTATTATGCCGCAGATACAAGAAGAAATTAATAATATCCAGGCCATCTCAAAGACAGCGTTAGTTAGAGGACATGATTTGACAATATCACGGGCTTCAATTTGTGTTTTCTTTAGTAGAAGATAAAGTTTTTCAACGGGAATAGTCGAGGGTTATTTTTATATAGGGCAGCGAACATATCCCTGAAAGTTGGCCACGAGACATAAAACAGTAAAAACATCTGTGTTTATGGTAGCGCAAATTAAATTCGAGGCATTATTTATAATTTGTATAACAAGAATAATCAAGCATTTACATAACACCGATATATTAACGAATTGTTCGCTGGGATATAAAATATGTGTATGCAAAAGCTAAGTCGTTTACTAATTAATTTGTAATAATTGTACCCAATAATTACAAACATATGTAGTCAAATAAAATTTAGGTACATATGTATCTCATAATGTCTGCATTTAATAAATTTTAATACCTGTGTTAATATTCATTTACGAGAAAGTTGCTATTTATCATTGTATACGAATATTATTGCAATTTAAACTTTATGATATCAAAATACTCTTAATAAATTGGCAACATGTATATAACTTAATGAAGCTGTGAGTATGATCTTGCATGCAATATATTTATCACTGCAATAACCCTTGCTTCTATTTTGCAACTCTCTTATTTTGACGAAAATGTTGAGCAACATTCAGCAGAACGTAACATAATATTTGTTTATGTTATCAATACAACTGATATGTTAGCGTTCTCTTAATGTTAACAAATGATGTTAAATGCATTGGTGGAACTTGTTAATTTTTATAAGTGATTATTCCACGAGCGAAAATAAAATAACTGTTTGTAGTAGTAGTAGTAGTAGATATATAGATGACCAAAGATGAGGTTGAGTTATAAGACGAATTTTTCCTTTTTTTTTTACTTATGTACGTTTAACATACCTTTGTTTTCTATGTCAGTAGCAATTTCGAAAAACCTACCTTTTTGTTTAAATTTTAATTATTTTACTTGCGACGTTTCGCTGGGTAATTCCTTAATGCTTGTTGCCTCAATTTATTTGTGAAGTTAAAGGTTTTCCAAAGTTTTCTCAATCCAGTTAGCATGCAAAATAACTTCAAAAATATGTTGTATTCACAAACCAACTTTTCAAATCCGGCTCGAAGGACCAGAAATGGTTATGGGAGAGATTTGAAAAGTAATGTTTATGTTTACTCGGGTGAGAATTAGTTAACAAAATCAAAAAACCAATTTTAGAAATTTGTAAAGAGTTCACGTTTATTTATTTATAACTTTCGTTTTCAAGTTCACTTAGAGAAGTTAAAACTGACATTGGTCTGATATACATATGTAGTTAAAAAAAGATAAACAGTTCTCACAGAAACGAGAACGAGAGATATTATTATTCAGAGAAATTGATGTCAAATTTATACTGAAGGTGCATAAAATATGTACATTTTAAACAATTTCACTCAAACAGTAACCACTCTGTAGGGCACCTCTGAGAGTAATTTTAATGTGACGGGGTAATCGTAACTATAAAAATGAAACAATAACATTGCCCACGGTAAAACAAAAGTAAATGTGAGAATAATAATAATTCATGAGCCGTAGAATTTATCACATAGTACAATATTACCTACAGGGTAATTAAAAAAATCTTAGTTTTGAAAATAAAGAAAGTAAAGAAACAAGCATAATTCCAACATTTGTATAAAGACAATGCACATACATTTATCATATAATCGTCACATATATAAAACTCAAACCAAACGCTAAAGAAAAAATGATTGACATTGTTGTAAACTTACTGACAAATACACACATATGAAACATTCGGTACCAGACAATCATGTACAAATTCTAAAATTTATAAAAAAACACAAACCTTTTCACCTTCACCACGATTTGAATAACACGCCATTAATGAACACTAGAGCCATCTACTTAAACGTATTAAAACAACGACGGTATTCGAACTAGACTTGATCCCAACTTTGTATGGAAAAATTGGTTCAGAATCAGCATTTCCCTACTACTATCTTAACTTATTGTTTAAAACATCTTTTCCAATATATTTGATTTTTTTAATAATGTCGATTTTAGTACATTCCAATATTTTTCTATTACGGGCCGGGGCCATGGCCCCGATCGATCGTTGTTCTATCGATACAATAATGGGAGGTGTTCTAATGAAATCAGGGAAGTTGTTCCCGAAACCCGGTCATTCGCACGCACGACGCGATCATCATTAAGAGCGCATCTATTTGTGGTCGATTTGACGGCGACTCGTACTACGCATTACAGGGAAAATTCGTTTTTTGGCCAAACGGCACGTATGTGGAATAGACTACCCGCAGAGGTGTTTCCTGTCACTTTTAGCTTGGGAAGATTTAAATCAAATGTCAATAAACACTACTCCCTCTTTCTTCCTTCCCATAGCCTAATTTCCTAGTTCCAGCACAATGCAGGGGTCATCCCCTGAGTGCCGGTCCAAGAGAAAAAAATAAAAAAGTGCACTTTTGATTTAATTCACTACAGCACAAAAAATAAGACCAATTTCCAAAATATTATAATATTTAGATCATTTCTGAATATTATGCAGCGTACTGGCAAACCAAAACTTGTTTAAGTACATATAACGGCCATTTCCACAATTCATGAATATTTAAATTCTAATGAAAAATATGTTATGTTATGTTATGTGGCGACCCTCCACGAAGGAGAATTCCCCACATAGGCCAGATCCCATGATGATATAACAAGTAGAAACACCCAGGGTATAGGCGATAATCGAACCAGCACGTCCAGTTTTAAAAGACTAATGCTCATGCAGTAGGCCAATGAAGCACTATAATAACTAAGGATAAATAACTAATAAGCGATTTCGTAAACAAGTGGTTACCGATTTGAATTCCACCATCATCCGGTTAGTTAACTATAATATGTGATAGAAAGTGTGGAATCACTTTGCTTTCGAAAAATAGTGCAATAAAGAAAAAGCAGAGAACAGTAACGCCATTTGGTTGGCAGGGAATGCGCTATTCCTATAAATTATATTAAAAATACTGATGTAAAAGATTCGCACATAATATTATAAGTATATTTCTCCTTACCTATCTATATCTTACAGACGACGCGATGTAAATATTAACGCCAATGTTAGGCTGGTAGTAGAAGTTTAGAAACATTTGTCATAAAAAAGGCGCAGCCGATTAATGTTTACATTACAGAAAATTGTCACAGTTAGTTTGCAAACCGCGTGTGATTGTGCCGATTCTGGATCTACTTTTCAGTACAAAGTTGGGAGCATGTTGTCAGTGCTGCCAAGTCTTTTTAGTATATCAATAAGTCGTTCACATTTTTCATGAAGGAAGAAAAGAAGGAAGAACCTACTCTTAGGTGATTGTGTAGGTTATGCCTCCGTTAAAAGTTAATGTACATATTTATTTGTGAATTTGCTAACACATTTTCCATACAAGGTTAACTGAGTACTTTTTATCTTTGCTAAAGATCTGTGTATTTGGCTGAGAGTGTGCCTATAATTGTTTATTTTCATACGCTGTGGTTTGGTTCTTTGTTCTGTTTGTTTAAATTCATTACACTGGTCAACAAGAATTTATTAGCCTGAGTTTTCTTAGTCAATTTGAAAGCATATGGTACTCTGGTTCAATGCCTACAAATTACTTTTTTTGGATTGACTCTGATTATCCAGATTTATCGTTATATAGAAAAAAGCGGAGGTTGCACCACGGAATTTGCAATAACTCGAGAACTAGCTTTTCGATACAACTAAGAAAAACACGGACGGATAGAGAATAAGATAACCTTTGTTATTACAAATTTTTGTTTAAATTGATTAACACTTAACTGAAGTAGTTCAGTTTTAATAAATTTGCTTCCAATTGATAAGAAAATCGTTTTACGTGGGACTTTTTAGTGTATGTTTTCTCAGGACTATCTTTAGTTAGTTCCAGCAGTAGTCTGCCATCATATGACGACCCCATCGGCCTTGATAGTTTGGTGTAATCTAGAATTTCCTCGAAAGAATTGTGGAACAAGGAAGTAAATATAGTTTGGCTGTGCGGTGTTGGTGGCTTAGCAGGTAATAAGTTTGGGTAAACCCAATAACCCTAAGGCTAGCACGTAGATAAGGAAATGAAAACGAAGCATAAAAAGTAAGTTGGGAATAATTACACCAATGCAATGTCCTTAACAAACATTAAATTCCTAATAATAGTAAACTAGGTAAACAACTAATTATCATAAACTATTATCATATAAATAACATAACAAAAACACTTGTTAGTAAAGTAGAGATAAGACTTAGATTAGTTTAAATAGATAGAAAGTTGTACTAGTAGTTTTGTTTACTCTTAAGAATACTTTTAATAATGAAGAGCACATTTCGGTGCAGTGGCAAAAAAATATTCTTTCGACTCATTTCTTAAACAAGGAATGAACTTTGTACAAAAGAATTGAATTATTCTTGTTTATACAGCTTCATGATTTTTTTTCAAATTAAGAATTTCGTTTCTAACGATCTAGATCAGTGCTGGCCAACTAGAGAAATGATTAAGATTTATTGTTTATGGATATTTCTTGTATTGCACTGAACAAAATTCGTGGATGTAATTCAACGCCGATATAAAATTTGTTTTGCAAATAAAATTTTTTTTATCCATAATTTTAAAATTATTAAATGAAATCATATGCATGCTTCATTTATTAAGAACACAGAAAATGGACATCACTTACAGGATATCATTTTTCAAAGCTAATTGCAAACAATTCCTTAATAATATACTGTATTTAAAAAAAAAATTATAATAATCGCATAAATAAAAAAGTTATAAACCATTTAAACCATATAGCTCCGTTTGTGCCACCCTGTATATAAAGCTGAATGTGTGTTTGTTTGTTTGTGTGTTTCTTTGTACCTTATAGGAACCCAAACCGCTGGACCGATCTTCCTGAAATTTTAACACCATATAATTGGGACTCTTAATTTTAATTATGCTACTCCTTCCAAATGGTTTTGAACAGATACATTTATATTATGTTTATTAAATGAGAATGTTAGTTCAACAATTTACTGTGAATATGAAGTATTAGTTGAACAATAGTTATCATTTTAGTTTACTAATAGTTAACTAATGACAGTGAATTTTGGGCTAACTATCCTTTTCCCCTTAATATAATCAAAAATGTAATTTCTTCACAATATTGTGATAAATTAACTGTGAACTTGAACACGACAGAAAACTTTCATTAATTTAAAAAAAATTATTATTATAAAAACCGTGTGTAAAGTGTGTTTAAAGGCTTTAAGTACAATAAAAACTTTCTTAAAAATTTTAAACGATGGCAAAAAACAAGTGAGAATTGGTGCTAAAAAATTTATTTTGTGCGTGTTTTTTATAAATCTTATTTTAGTTGTGTCATTTTACACTTTTCCAAAACACAATGAACAATAAAGGAAGCTTTGGATAAAATTTTGCCATTTTCCAGAACACTTAAGATACTTAGAGAGAGATTTCGCTTATTACATTTTAAACAGGACGATTTTAATAGAAATTTATAATATGAAATGGGTAAGTTAGAAGTATTTTGGTTTAAGCAGTTCTTTATTTAATAATTACTGATAACATGTAGTAATAGTGCAACTCTAAAATTGTAACCAGCAGCAGTCCCGACAATAGAGGCAAGAGCTATCGCAACTGAAACGGAAACACTACCAAATGAAGAGCAAACGAAAAAAACAACACTGTGATAAAGGAAGATAGTTTGCAATTTACTTAAAAAATTCGAAATGTACGAGAACATATCGCATTTGATCAAGAAGAGGGTATTAACTAAAATCTTTAAAATTTTCAGTAGAGGTCAAAAACTGTTTGTGGTTACATTTTAAGATAATTGGAAAGTCCAAATACATAATAGTTACCAAATTTAATTTGGAAATATATTTACATTATTTTTTGAGTTAATGCCCTCTTGTTGATCGACATATCAGTAAATTTTTAAAATGATCAGAAAATTTAATTATAATGCGCCAGTAGAACGAAATGCGAAAAATGCAAAAAAGCCAATATGAGACTACTATTAAACATTTGACTCAAAGAGTTATGCGTTTGTCTTTTTGAAACGCAAATCTGGGAAAGGGACTAAGTCGTCTGTTTACTGAAGGACAAATAAAAATAGAAAACGGTAACAAACGGCAAAACTTTACAGATATTACCTACACTATCACTCTGTACTCTGTGCTAAAGCTAACAGATTCTTAAAGAGAAAAAAATTTCCACTTCTCTCGGTAAGAACTTTGCAAAGAAGGTCACAAAAATTAGATGTATCGACAGGTATTTTAAAGACTGTTGTAAAATTATTGTCAGCAGCTAATGAAATGTCAGAAACGCAAAAGCTATGAGTTTTAAGGTTTGATGAAATTAAGGTAAAAAAGTGTTGCTACGACTAGCCAACAGACTCTTTATTACAACCAGTTACTTAAGTCCAGGTGGCTTTGTTGAGAGGTGATTTAGCTACATCTACAATTTGAAGAACTTTTACTAAAGTTTTTCTATTCTATTACAGGTTTAGTGGCAAAATGCAAGCACCCAATATTTTATGGTTATGATAGTCAAATGAGAAAAATAATATTAATAGATATGTATGTATATTAAATACAATGAAACAGGCTTCATAATTGTGGCGTATTTTAAATATTATTTAATTTTATATATTCTTTGAATATTTGACAAAATACAAAATTTTCTCATGAAAAAGACAAGAAATTGCCCTACTGTAATGTTTACACAACTTTGAAATGTCAAAGATTTTCGTGACGTCACTTGACCAGCATGCGCAGAAAATTACATTTTTGTGTTCGGGATGGCGTAATCTGTATTTCCTTCATTCTTGAATGAAAATGGTATTTATTTTTTACTCTTTGGTGACCATTTTCGTTTTCATTCAGATGTATACATACATATAAGAAGCCGATTGATGTTTAGAACCGGCTGACTCTGACTCCCTGGCGGGTGCTATGATGCGGCGCATTGTCCGCGGATGCGACGAATCGATGTGCCGCATATCCGCGGAAAGCGGGGAAGCGACCTGTGTACTGGTGGACGCCGGAGATAGCTGGGCTCAGGCGGGACTGCCTCCGCAATAGGAGGGTCTACACTAGGGCTAGGCGGGCCGGTGAGGCTCTACTGGAGGCCCAGGAGTATAAGCGGTCTTGTTGGGTGTTACGTTGCGCGATTATGGCGAGCAAGGTGGCGAAATGGGAGAAACTTCGGAGCGACCTGAACCGTTATCCATGGGGACTCGGCTATAGGGTGACGGGTAAATTGGGCGTAAACCGTGCTGGTGTGCAATTGGACTACATCTATGGGGTGCCACCGCCCTTTACAGAGGGGGAGCTGAGGGCTGCCGCCGAGGCTCTGAAGACGGGTAAGGCCCCTGGTACGGATGGGGTACCGTCGGCGATGCTGAGGATTCTGGCTGAGGTTACCCAGAGTGCGATAATGTATTTGGGCGTGAGACTCTACTGCAGGCTGACTTACTGGGCCCAAATACGGCATTTGGCGATTAAGGCGGCAAGGATGACTGGCATGTTGAGAAGACTCATGGCGAATGTCGGCGGCGCGACACTGAGCACGCGAGTGACCATTTGGGCGACGCTGACTTAGATGTCATATGTTTATGCATGTGTATGTGTGTATATTTGAATATGGTGTAGGTGAATTGTTAATGTTTATACACCTGCGTTAATTTCTTTCAACTAAGAATTTTATCACCTGGATATTTAACCATGGTTTTTGTTTTTTGCGGCGATGGGCGATCTTGGTTGTGTGTGTGTGTGTATGCATATTGCTCTTAATATCAGTATTCGTTAAAAAGAGGGAAATTACACACCGAGAAAGATTTTATCGTTTATATTTTGTATCTGCACTAAACAATTCATGAATTGCGTAGTATGAAAGAAATTAAATTAAAATAAAATACGTAAACACATAGAAAACAAAATCCATATTCATAATGTAATTAAACCAGGTGGCATCATTACGTCAGGTGATTATTTTTTTCTTTGCTTAAGTTTGCGACATATAGTGTCAAAATTCTATACAAACACATTTGTTAAACAGTTTTTCTTGTTAACAAAAAGTGATAAGCAATTTAATTAATTACTTAATTAATACTTAATTTTATTGCAATCGGTGTTTTGTTTAAAAAAATATATTATTTGTGCTTAAATATTGCGAGTGAAAATTTTTACCCACATTTTATGTCGCAAAGCCCAAACACACGAATGCCTGTAAAAGCTTTAATGCTTCCACCTTAGTAGTTGCATCATTTCCATGTTCCTGCAGTGAACAAACAATCATTGTTTTAATTTTAATTTTTAATTTTATATGATATCAACTAACTTTGTTGAAATTTCATATGCTTCTGAAGTAAATGTTATTTTTTGAGCTCCTTAGTTAAGAATTTTGTTGCCGTTCTTGTTGCCGTTCTTGTTGCCTACATGTGAATGTAAAAAGAAAACTAAGGAGCCTGAAGCTAGGACCAGTAAACAACAAACTTTGGGCGAAATTGACATCAATTTCAAAAAGATTTGTATAAACATATATACAAAAAATATATTTCTTCATTGAAGATAAATTATAAAATTCTAAGAACATTTCGCGAAAAAACCACTGTTCTAAAATCAAAAAGGACCCTCCGATTTTTCCTTCTAAGTAGACAAAAATTATAGACCCACACTAATGTATATACTAAGCGCGTATTGCTGTATTTTGGTACTAATAACAAAGTATTACATAAAAGATATATTTACGTTATTATTAAATTAAACCTAGTGAACGTTGTAGGCCGGATTTGACGAGGAAAATATCTAACCATTCCAAACTCACACAATAATCATAGTTCGAAAAACTCATGCGTACATATTGACATAAATATCTATAGTTTTTTTTTTTAATATCTTTATTCAAGCATTATTTTTTATTAAATTTGTTTAGGAAATGTACTTGCTAGATAAAAGAGTCAAATATTGTAAGTAAAGTTTTAAAAATCGTATTTAAACTTCCGAATATTACACTCCAGGAAAGCATGTCGAACGCATCTGCGTCGTTATATAATGATTTCTTTAATGTAGCACAGTGCAATGATATCAATGATACCTTTTGTGTAGGCTTAGCAATAAAAAATCTGTGTACTGTCAAAAATTAATGTAAAAATGAACTTGGAGTAGAATTACACATGAACCTTTTTACACATGGGATATACATGCAAGTAGAAATTACATACAATATGTGTAATTAAACATAGATTAACAACACTGATGAGTTGTTTTCAGTGCCAAGGCGTATCAAACAAGGTGTGGTTGTTAAAACATGTGGTAATTTTTTGCTGTACCTACGTTTGTGCAAAAAATGTCAAAAACACATTCACCCTCATCACGTATGTCGTACTCACGTCGAATCTTTGTAACTTTATGAATATGGCATCATTGATGTCGATTTACGACAGAAATGCGACTCTGCCGACGATCTATTACAAATGTAAGTATTTTGTATGCCGTTTTTTCTTGTGAAATTCGAGTAAAATATTCGTAGTCAATTTTGCTTGTGAGAACATTGTATTAAAAGAAAAAAAAGTTAAAAAAGCCAGTAAAAAATGGATCTCAATAAAAAGTAAGAACTTTTTATTAATTGTAACAAATGTTTTTATTATAAAAGTGTTTTACTTCATAATGTAGGTTAAAAATTACAACTCCTAAACAATTTGAAAGGCTGGTCGATTTAATGGTAGAAAATCCAAACATGGCAAAAGGGTACCATAAGAACATCGAGAGGGCTTTATAAAGGACCAATGGAACGAAATAAGAACAAAATTAAATAGCATTGGTCCTCCTACTCGCGAAACCGAAGGATGGATGAAGGTTTGGGCAGATATGAAGACAAGTATTAAAAAGAAACTCGTACACAACAGAGTTGAAAACCGTCAAACTGGTGCTGGCCCATTTAAGCAAAAGGTATTGACACCATTAGAAGAGGCAGTCGCAGGACTACTGCAAATGGATTCCATCATAGAGCCAGAAGGACCAACATTCGGTGTTGAATATGCTCCCGTTAATCTTTACGAAGAAACGCATGCTGAGGATGTAAATAGTGAAGCTAGCGTGCGTAATATAAATTTAGACTGTCAATCCAATGTACAAAGTAGGAAGAGAAAAATACACTCTAAAGCAGTAGAGAAGGAAACACTCCTGCAGCAACAGCTGAAAGTTCAAAAGGATTTGTACACCGATGTGAAGAAAACTTTGACAGAAATCGAAAGATACAGTCGGAAAAATTTCAAAGTTCAAGAAGACCTGTTAAAACTTAAAAAAAGGAAACTAAATCTGTACGAAGAAGAATTAAAGAAGAAAGAGATCCGAAGGTCAGCAAAGTTAAAATTAAGATTGGAAGAAATAGAACTTAAAAGACGTAAGGTTGAAATAGAAGAGAGTAGCCATTCATACAGAAGAATGTCATAAAATCATGAAGAAAATTGGTCGGAGTACTTTATTTTTTACAGAATACCTACTATTTTTAAAATGAATTTGTCAGAGTACCTATTATTTTTAAAGTGAATTTGTCTGAGTACCTTATTTTGTTTTATGTAATTTTTTTTATTTATATTTTTAGCCAAAGGCGTTTCTAGTTGTTAAAGTTAATTGAATAAATAGAAATTAATTAACTGAATAAATTCATATTAATATTGGTTTTATCTAACAGCTGATCTTTTTCTGACAGGGTAACTCATAACACAAACAATTTGTAAAAAAAGGTCTATTACAAAAAATACTCACGTCGAAAGTCTTACATGATTCCAATTAAAAGTAAATTCGGGTTCGACTACGACTGTTGTCACAATTCGACTACGACATACGTGATGAGGGTGATTGCTTTTGTAATATTTGCATTAGTTGTTTTTGAAAATAAAAACAAAATGTGTGTTGTAGTACAACACCTCCATTCGACACCTTGATTCAGTGCAGGGTTGTCTTTGAGTTAATGAAAGGCTGCTATAGTTTGAAAAGCTCTTTCGTGAGTCCTTCAGAGAGAATTTGTAGTGCAGATGGAATTTAAGTCAGTCTATAAGTTGAAGGGATGCTGTAGTATGCACAGTAATTTTTTCTAGTTTCTTGTTACGGACCTTGTTTTTATGTTTATGTTTTAGATTTTTTTCTAAGATTAAAGATGTTGATAAAGAAAAACACACTATATTCACATTATTATTTTTTAAATGTGTTTTATGGACGGAGATTGCCAATTATTGTTTTATTTATTATACTGTTATTAATGTCCAGCATATATTTCTGTTGTTTTCAATTGTTTGTTTGCATAATATTTTTTTTAATTTTTAGACTTAGTGATAGTCAAAATGCATGTGTACAGCGAAAATGATGGATAGTCTTTCAATAAAAGAGAAAATAACTATCAAGTGGTTTTTCAATGCCATCCAATGTAGACCTCCATAAACCAAAAATTTTAATAAACGGTAATTGTTAATATGGTATGTGGATAATAATATTTATTTCTCGTATACATTTTCTTCAACTCTGTCGGTATAAATAGATGATATTAATCGTTTTACAAATATCTCTCTGTTGACACAAAGAGTACTAATGACGTAGTAGTGGTATAGAAAATATTATAAACGTTTTCTACACAACTGGTGTTGTTATTTTATTCTAAAATAAAAAGTAATATTTTATATTATTGTGATAAGTTAACTGTGGAATTAACACAACCAAATTTTTATTAATTTTTTTTATACATTGTTAACAATTTTTTTATATACTTTTCTTCTTTTCATTTAATTTAAGTAAAGTATATATTTCTATTTTAAAGCCTAGCTATTGTTTTAGTGACGGTTGTAATGTCCAAAAAGAACCGTCCGATAGAAGGATCTATGACAATTATGTGCGAAACAAAATATCGGCGAAATGGAAACGGAAATAATTGAGGTTCAATGTCGTTAATGTGCCGAATTATCTTATCCTTTAGCTCTTGAATTGGCTTACTAACGTACATTTTTTCTTTTAAATATTCCCAAAGAACGAAGTCCAACAGTGTCAAAGCACATGATCGTGACGGGCAATTAACATCACCACGCCCTTATGGACCTCCTTAGTTCTTTGTTGTATTCAGTTAAGGCTATCCTGTAGGGCGGACTAGTCTTCCGTCATGCTGGCCGTTGAAGAAAGTCGTAGCCATATGGCGCATGCCGCCAAGTGTACTGTTCCAACAAGGAACATTCTTCCGTGGCGCCTTCACCTTCTGTGGGTAGCTCTCATTGTAGGCAGAATCAATGCTCCCAAGAAATCCGTCTACCTCACATTCAAGCTCCGCCCTTAGCAATAAGCAGTTAACTCTCTGCTCCAACTCCAAGCGATAGAGATCCCAATTGGTCCTCTTAACCCGGTTCAGCACGGACACACCATACCTAAGTAAAAATTCAAAAACAGATTGACACCTTGTGTTGATGTCCGTACTTACCCATGCCGTGTGGTGGGCGTTTGCATCGCAGTAGACAATCCATCAGAGATATGTCTGTCGGAAGTATTCTACCAGGGCCATAACCTCCCTTGTCGGGGCCTTCTCTGCATCTCCCGGTAGGTATATAGAGGCGAGTATTACCTCAGGCTCACCTTTCCCATACTGCTACCAAGTCCCCAATCATAAACTGTGGGATAGGAATAAATTTTAGTCGATCATTAATTTGCATTGCCGCAATGGGGCGTTCACTACCGTTAGCATATATCAACTTACCGAATGCAATTTGAAGATCCTTAATGAATTCGTTGTGCAGTCAAGGTTCCTGGATGATATCCACATCCAAGACTTCGGTGTTAAATCTGCTCAGCAGCCTATCCAAGGCTGCCGTGGCGTGATGGAGATTTACCTGATGACACCTAATTTATCTTCTTTGTTATCTGGAGGCTTTTGATAACTGATCCTTCAGTGCGCCCTGTTCTTGGCAATGGCTTACTCAATAAACATTTTGAATTATAAAGAAATATAAGTTTGATGTGCATCTGCTTTGCTCTGGTTTGGTCACAACAGTTATAAAAGGCATTTGTAAAAGTTTGTATGGAGAACAGAGTGGCGTAGCTAGAAATTTTTATGATTTTAATAAAGCCTTTGCCGTCATAGATCATGACCTTTTGCTAGAAAGCTAGAATTCTATGATATATGTGTAAATGAATTGCACTAACTAAAAAGTTATCTATTGAAACGGGAACAATTTGTACAGATTGGTGGTTCTAAAAGCACATTGCGTCCCGTGTAGAAGTATTCTTGAGCCATTGCTGTTTACTTTTTTTCTCAATGATTTGCATAACCTTCAACTTAATGGGAAAGTATTAAGCATTAAAAAAATCTGGTGATGGATGAGGTAGTTAGCACGTTGATTACAAAATCCAAAGTCCTAGGTTCGAGCGCATAAACATAGGAGATATCTCAGGATTAAAAACCAAACCACATTATAAGAAAAGAAACCACTGTGCGCACTGAGCCAAATACACGAAGTTTTAGGTAAAACAGAAAGCACTTATTTCACCTTGTATGGAAAATACGTTAGCGAATTCACAAACAAAAATATTAACCTTTAGCGAAGACATATCCTACAATCTAATACAATAACCAAAGACTAAGGCCTTTCATGTTTTCTTCCAACAAGAGGTATTTTACATACACGACATTTTATATCCACTGTAAAGGACTTCATAATAATATAATATAATAAATAGACTTGGCAGCACCGCCAAAATGCTCTCAACTTTGCACTAAAAATTTGATCCAGAATCGGCACAAACACACTATTGTGTGATTTTTTGTAATGATTATAAATAAATAAATTAAGAAAAAGTTATAACATACTATGTAAATGTCGATACAAAGAAAATGTCATTAATTTAATTATATTTTTAATTAACTGCCCTGCGAAAAATATTAGAAGTCATTCCTTAGGAACTACTTCCGATCCAATAACAGGATATTTTCCATATCTCAGGAAGTTATTAAGAACAACATTCAGAAAATTAATATGAAAGTGATTTTTTGGTGGCGATGACACGATGGATGGTAGTCTGCACATTGACTGCAAAACCAAAAACAGACCTGGGTTCAACTCCAGTTTCAGACTAAAATTATAAACACAGCTCGCATTTTTCTGATGTGTGGCTTTGTCTGTCAGTTGCTGTCGGAAGGTTTCAGTGTCGAAGGCATAGTCACTGATCACTGAACAATACCGGCTTCAGCTGATAGCAATCCACAATCACATCAGAACACCCTCCTTCGTCGGTATTGTGTAGCACCGGCGAAGTAAAATAATAATAAATATGGCTACTAAACCGAAGCATCAGCACTACTACGAGTATAAACAAAGAACGTGCAAAAACAGAGCTGTAAAATAATTAATTAAGTTTCACCTCTTGTTGTTTCTCCAACTATCCCTTTCGTATAGTTCCAGCACAATGCTTCGCATGTGTAGGAGTCATCTCCTGAGTGCTGGTTCCAGATAAAAAAAAATCGTTTATGGGTACTAGAGTGACCGGAAATTATATGGGGGGATAAAAATGTCGAAATTTTTTTTGGTTTTCACCCCACAAAACGAGAGCATCTTCCAATAGGGTATTTTCTTTTAGCCCACCTTGTATATTGTATTGAAGACTTCGTCTATGCATATATATATGTGGTTTGTCTAAATTCATCATCAGGCAATTAAGTGTTTTTTTAGCATTGGGATTTATAAATATTGCAGAAATGTGAATGTTGATTTACACTTCGATTCATTTATTTCTTTTCTCAGTTCCAGTTAACATATTAACCGGCAAAATTTCTTCGTTTAAATTTAACAGACACTTTTTCGTTAAATGGTATCAGTTAAAAGTTAATCATTCATTGTGAAATGCAGTTAAATATAACTTACTGTTAAGGTTCCAATTATTTGTTACTCATACATTGTGAAAGTGAAAGCAAATTATTTAATTAAAATAATCTATATACATATATGTGACGCACAAAATAGAAAGGGACCTAAGGGTAAAAACCGGTTTTGTTCAGGAGAGCCATTTTAAAGATTTAAATACGTGTATCTTTGGTGTACTTCACTTTCATAAAACGCGCATATCTCTGGGAGGGAACACTTTTGGGGCATGGGATCGGTCTCATTCGATGCTCAGATGTTGTCCACATCAAAAAAAAAAAAAAAAGTGAAAATTGCTTTTTTTTACCCTTAGGTCCCTTTCTCTATGCGCTGTCACATATGTATAAAATCTTATATATTAATAAAAACATGCTGAAGAAAGTAGAAAAAATGTCGGCGGCTACCATCAGCAGATTGACTTCGGTCTCTAGTTGACAGCTGTTCATTTGCATATTGCAAATAAAAACTATTACTTTTACTCAGTCTTGCACATGTGCAAAAGTGTAGCAAGTGCTAATCTGTATTATTTTGTTAGTATAGAGCAATAGTATGCTCTACCATTTTGCAAATGCAATGACGCAAGACAAGATTTTAAATTGAACTATTGACAAAAATTCAACACACATACTAATCTTTAATTAAGCTTTGAAGTGAAATACGGTGTTCAGAAATGCACCTTTATTGATATGTACGCAATAAATGCCATTATTGAGCTCAATATTACATACAAAATATTTATTAATTTATTGATAGCTGTGACATAGGCTGCATGAAAGTTGTGAGCAATTTAAAAGCAAATTCATTTGTCATGGCATGGTTGATAAGAATAGGTAGCAGCTGTTTTCTTGCCCATAATTTGAAACATAAGTTGCACAGCAAATTTGCACAGCAAATTTGAAAGCAAACTGTCATCAAATTTTAAAAATATGAATGTATTAGTTGAAAAATAAGAGAATTATAAATTTGAAAGGCGAAAATTTACCGTGTAACACTCATATAAGCAAAATTATCTAGAAATGGTACGACGTGCACAAGTGATTATCGACAAATGGTAACAACGGTAAACTGAATATTGACTTAATAAAAAAGCATGTCTGAACACAGTATTAAGAGACAACTAGAATAACGGTGAATATATGTTAATCGAGAGTTGAAAGTTGTGCTGCTATTGAAATTAAACGCTGTAATATAGAACAAATTGGCAGTAAGTGCTATTAAGAAGTATGTTGTAACACATTTAGATGTCAAGTCAGCTTTTCTGAATGGTGATACTTAGGAGAGCATTTATGTGGATCAAACTAAAGGTTACAAAGAAAAAGGTAAAGATAAGCTCGTTTGCAAGTTACAAAAATCACTTTATGGACTAACGTAGACAGCAAAGTCTTGGTACGATAAATTAAATGAAGTTTTGTTGAAAACTGGATATAAAGCGGGCAAATCAGGTACATGTTTATATACAAAACTTATTCATAATGAAATCGCTTATTTATAAATATATGTATGTATGTAGATGAGATTTCAATTTGTGCTAAAAAAGAATAGAATGTAAAAAATTTAATAATAAATTAAATGAATATTTTTAATGTAAATACAAATAAATCAAAATTCTAACGGAGATTTTTTGCTTTATCAAGAAGATAAAATCAAGAAACTAATAAATGGAAGTAAATTAGAAGATGGAAAGCTGAGTTCAACTCCAATGGATCCAGAATTTGTAAAGATTTATTATAATGAAAATTTATTACCTAAAGTTAAAACTATAGGTCAATTATTGGCATGTTTATTCATATTTCGATAACTACAAGGTCGGATATAGCGGTTTCCATATTGTGGAGAAAAGTTCGAAACCCCAGAAAATGTGATTGGGAAGCAAAAAATAAAGTTGTTAAATATTTTAAATTAATAAGTCCCCGTTCATACTGTGAAGCATATGCTGCAAAACTTTTGAGTTTGTAGACGAGAAGGGGAAGAGAGTGGAAGTATGTACGCTGTTTCATGTACATGCAGTTTTTGTTGAATTTCTTATTTGCATCTTTTGACATGAGGTGTATTTGACGTTTCATTTTATTTCTTTTCGTTTGGTATACTGTTAACATCTATCATAATAATAGCTACCCTGTTTTATTTTAATTTTTTGTGAAATATAATCAAAAATTTAAAAAAAAAAATATAAAATTATATAAAAATTATTATATAATTTTTCTTCCTAGCGTCCATTTTGCTTCAAATTATACCTTGTGCTTCAAATGTCTATCCAAAAAAAAATATTCACACCTTCTATCACAGGGTAGTTATTTTATATTTACATTCGGTATTGAGAAATGTCAAAAAAAATTAAAAAAAAAGATAGAAGAGAGGAATAAAAAATACTAAACATGAAGCAAAAGATTCATGTATGGACACTGCTGCAGTTTCAAAAGATAATTCAAAAAACTTTTGCAGCATATGCTTCACAGTATGGACGGGGACTAAAGAACTAGTAATAAGGTCAGAGCCAGATTTCAAATTAAAATGTTATACCGATGCTAATTCGGCTGGAGATCATCCCGAAAGGAATTCCAGGGAAATCTATTAGGTCCAAAAAGCAGTCAACAATTGCACTATCGTCTACTTAGGCAGATCTTATTACAGCCTCATATGCACCTCAGAAATTAAGCTATGTACACACGATTGTCAGATTTTACAATATTGTAGGATATGGCAATATGGTCGCAATGCACTCACAATGAAAATTTATGACCTAAGTGTAAATTGTTCACACGATTGTAAGATAACTATACAATTTGATTGTCACACAATAAATTTATTTGTCAACAAAAATTGTTTTTTACCACGGTTGTCAGACAAAAGTTGCCAGATACGATTTTTAACATTCTTCTAAATATTTATGGGCAGCGTTGCCAACAGAAATGTTTATCTGCCAATGGTGTTATTGTACGGTGCACTAAATTTAGCACATGTGACAATAACAAATTACTAAAATGTGTTGCAATTACGTGTCAATGGAAATGAAGGATCTTCTCACGATTGTCAGAATTGTGACAATATTATTGTCATACAATACATTTTGTTGAACATTTTAATACAAGTTTTCTGTCAATATTGTACTATATTACAATCGTGTGTACAGACCATTAAACATTTGCTTGAAGATATATCAATTCCCGTAGACACATCTATTACTATTTTTGCAGATAACCAGAGTTGTGTAATCTGAAAAATTTTGTGCTAGAACTAAAGATATTGATGTAAAGTACCATCATATTAAGAACCTTCATGGTAATAGTATAATGTTTCTTATCGTCCCAATGACGAGCAACTAGCAGCTTTTCTTACAAAAGCATTACCACTGCCAAATTATCGTGGGGAGATGTTAGATTTATTTTTTTACTTCTCAACATATATACTTCTTTAAATTATTTAAAATACTTATATAGTAAGCCTTGATAATTAAATAATCAAAATAATATTTTTTAATAAAAAATATCTATTCTACTTTTGAAACTTGAAATAAAAGTTTGCTTTCTTTTCTTGGGTTCCAATAATATGTACTCGTATATACAATGTGTAAATAAACATGCAGAACAGAAAAGTTCCGAATTCGAAAAAGTTAAGCACCCACAAAACAAACTACTTTACTTTTTTAATCTTATATTGTATATGTATTTATTTATATGAAATGAGAATATTCCTCAAGCGTGAGGTCAGGATTGTTGTATATTGTAGAAAACAACAAATACAATAGTAAAAAAAATAATCATTCCTGATTATTATTAGGATTGAAGAATATTGACATTTCATTTAAAATAAAAGTCTGTAAAATATATATGTAGCAAGAAACATGTATTTATTAATATTTCGTTATTGAAATTGTAGATAGCGGACTCCCACCCATCGACATCGATAAAGCGACGTAGTTCCAGTGCATACAATCATCCCATAAGTGTGAATGATCATTCCACATAACTCTATAAGTGCAATGCAGAATGTAAAAAAACATTGATGTACATATTTATAAGTATATAAAAACTTTCATATACAGTTATTATGTATATTTTTTTTAATCCGCAAGGATCCATTTTTTCTCTTACCCTATTCCTTATATTTTTTAATGACCTTCTATGTCAAATTTCCAACCCTATCCATATCTGCTTGATCGTAGGCCAACATCAACTATGATCGCGGCGACGAGGCAAAATAAGAAGAATTCGCTAAATGGTCGAACTGGGTCGGTATCAATGCTCAAAAGACCAAATGCTGCATGCTTACGCATCAACGCAAGCCCAATTACGCTGCCTATCTGTAATTATGTGTGGTATAAACATCGAGGAATCAGAAGCTCTTGATGTTCTAGGCAAGAAAATTCAGTGTGATGTTCGATGGACTGAGCACATTTTTCAGGTCTCAAAGGAAGCATTCAATTGCTTCGGCTTTTTAAGACGGTGTAAGACATACTTCACCCCATCTTATCTGCTCACTATTTATGCCGCTTACATCCCACCGGTGCTTCAAAGATTATTTTGAAGTTACTCGACCGAAGAAGCGAAGAAACTCATAGGAGACAGTAGGGTAGCCAACTCTAATGACTGTCTTGAGCATCGTCGGGTGTGTTTCGTTGTTCTATCGTTACTACAATGGGATGTGTTCTGATGAAATCAGGGAACTTGTTCCCGAAAGTCGGTATTTGTATATATACATATACTCGTAAATTTTTTGATTTTTTGAATGAATATATTTATTTTTAAACAGAGAAATCGATATTTTTGTTATTTTATATTTATATTTACATATCCTTGGTCTCAAGTAGAAGTACTCTAACTCAAATAACTGTAACTTTACAGGAAAAGGTAAAGACATAAGACAGTTATTATTACAATGCTATTATCAAAAGGGAAATCCGTTACTTTGGTGGCTATTGTTTTGACTGCCATTGAAGTTCTATAATGTGTACCGTACTTAATAAAATTTTACGTAAATTTTGTATTTGTATTCTGGCAATACCGTCCACAAATCGTGGTTAGCCATGTATATAAATAAATATTATTTCAATCGGGTAGCCAAATCTACAAAAATGTTCATGTTATTTTAAAATAAAATTATGTACTTCTTAAGCAATTTTCTATTTGGTTCAAAAATAAATTTCAATACAAAATCGAATATTTATACCTATTTCAAATCCAGAATATATTTTTATGAATATGGCTTTTAATATTTTTATGAATATGGCTGTTAATATTTTTATTTTGAATTTTCATTGACAAGATCTTTTCCTATATTGTGAATTTAAAAAAAAAAAAAAAAAAATGTTTTTTTTTATTATAAACAAAAACCAATTTTCCTGAAGAAGCTACACAAAAGAGTAGCGAAATATCGAATCAGAAGAAATATTAAATATATTAAAAATACCTAAAGCTCAAATAATTAGTGTTTTATTTAATTCTTCAGAAATTTCTTCGCAAGCACAAAATTCAAACAAACAAAACGAAATAAATAAAAATGTCAATTTTTTTTTTTAATTTTTTTACGGCCAAAAAAATGTTTAACTCTTCCCTAAAAAAAATTAATTACCTTAGAATTTGACAGTTTGTGTTTATTTACACTGAACAGACTTCCCAGTAAAAATACTTGTGAGCAGAGTTGCATTTCAAGTTTTACTCAATATTTATAACAATTTAGATTTTGTACGGAATATTGAGCAAAAAACTTCAATAAAGGTGCATATTTAAACACAGTATTAGAATTTATATTATGAAATAATTTCTGAGCAATAGTCTTAGACACAATATAAAACATAAAATTTAATTTTTTTATACCTGTAGACAAGCTAAGAGTTTCGTAGAGATTGTGTTAAAAAATTTATATGTATGTTAAAGCAATTATTGCCTAACATATGTTCAAACACTAACACAAGCGGTTTACAAGTTAAAAATTGGTTTTTTGCAATTGTTTGGTAAAGTTTTCCAAATTGCATTTGCCATAAAAAAAATCTGCCACACAGATGCATTTTTAGTCCACACAACCTTACTTTTTTAACATACAGGGTGGCGATGGATGAGGTAGTTAGCACGTTGACTAATACCAGTTAATAATTTGCATTAATAATCTGTTTCTGGAAAAATTTATAGCTTCTCTCATATGTTTATGAATGCGTACAAGCATGTGCAAATATAGACATATACATATATCTGTTGAGTTTTAAGTGACTAAGTAATGATATGATGTTAATAATAATAATAATGCAATATTAATAATAGTGATTTGTTTGTGTGTCTGATTATTTGACTGTGTACAGCATATACTTACAGTATAGGGACATAAAAAATGTGAAATGAATACAGTATTGTATAAATTTTTGAATTTAATTTGCATTCATAGGAGTAAAACAAAATTCGAAAATAATTTAATACAATTCAGGTAACAAAACAGAAAAACAGGCACGATAAATAATTTTTTATTTTATTTCAATATGAGGTGGAAAAATATATAGATTGAGAATAAATACATGGCCTTTGTAGAATTTATATTTTTGATTTCTTGATATAAAATTAAACGTACCTTGAACCCATCATATGTCCAACTTCCAAACTTTAAGACACAAGTTTGTTCATCAAAAGGAAAATATTCTACATCTATTTCGCAGGATGATTTGTAAATTGCCGGCGGTTTCCACTCAACTAGTCCTTCCGAGTAAATAGTTGCTTTTGTCGCAAGAGTCACCTCGAAGTTACCGTCGGCACTGGGCATTTAATTTCAACATGTATTACAAAGAGCGCTTACGATTTTGGGAATATCGTGAACGCGTTTATTAATGTGGGTGTATTTGTGGCTTTTTTGTGTTTTTGCGCATTAATGTATTGTGTGTATATGTCAAATCCCAGCCAGCATTTTTAAAAATTATTTATCAAATTCGCGATTACAAAAGCAAAATATTCAATCATTTACGGATCATAAAAGATACTTTTGTCAGATGAAAATGGTACCCTACCGGCGATACTTCTTGATGAGCCACTTATGACTTCTTCTTTTTGTCAGTTTAGAGTAATTTTCATCTGTTGTCCAATGGTATTTATAGTCTTTGCTATACAATCTTTCTCTGTATTTATAATCAAACACTTTTAAATACTAAAAAAAAAGACTCGTTAAGGCGATTTTTGAAAAAAAAAATTTTTCTAATCCAAGCTGGGATTCTTCGTTTACACAGTTGGCTATGTATTAAAAACATATTTGACGTAGAGTACAAGACCGTTGAAAACTTAATGAAGATAGCTAAAGCAAATCCTTGATGAAATTTACGAACAAGTGATAACGTAATTAATACAAGCGACAATTTCCTTGCTTACCGTGAACGATTTTCCTTTACCACATCGATAATGACTACCAAAGTGATAAATTGCCTCGACTAGTTGTCAATGAATTTCGTTCAACATACTCGTATAGACGAATATTTTGTAGAATTTTTCTTTTATATTATTGATAAATAATAGACATTTTTGGTAAATAAAGATAACATATAAGATATTTATCTGATCTTTATACTTGTCATTTAAAAAGTTTCTTGTCACTTATATTGCCATAAAGGATGTTTTCGCGTAGAATTCTTTAGAAAATCTAAACAAAAAATTACAAATCGAAGACTATGTCTTCTATGTAATTTTTTATAACTTATTTGTCTTATGTTATATATCGAATACAATGTTTACAATATATTGGTTTATACATTTAAGGAAATTATTGTCAGAAAATGTGTCGTTTGTGGAGTGGTTAAAAATTTGCTTCAACTGTTATCAATTTTCTATTGTCTCCTCCCGTCGTTACAGATGTTTAAGTACATGCCCAACTGGACATGCATAACTGATACAATGTACGTGTAGTTCTTCTAATTATATTTCTTTATAAAAATTTTAACAATTAGCAATTATGTATAGTGATTTCGAAAAGTGAATTGCACTCTTCGCTTTACTCATTAATATATTTGTACTTTATTGTTTATTTAGGGAGTGATGTGTAATGGCTATATAGGCGAACAATAAAATGCAAATGTTTTAAGAGGATAGAGCAAAATTAAGAAATGCAATACATTTTTCATAAAAAGAAAAAAACCATCAGAGTATATGAAAGAATATTTTGGTGATTTCAATGGTAATCATTTAATATTTAATCTTTTAAAATGTAGAAGCTCCTGAAGATTCATTAAGGGCATTTATTTTAATAAAAATTTCGTATACTATTGACTGCAGCCGTCATCAGTCTTTTAAAAAATAATTAAAATTTTAATTAAGATATATATACACTAAGCGTTATGATAATATCGATTATAAATTATTTGTAAGAGTACAAATTGGAGTATTTAACCTCAATAACGGAAAATATATCATAAATAGATGTTGTTGGTCTTGTGAGAAATACTATTTTCCAAAACGTATTTTATTAGTTTTTTTTTTAATTATTCTTCCTTTTTAATGAAAATATCAACACACATACTTACTTATTATAAAGCACAATATCTGGTCGCCAAATATGATCAGAAGGCACATGCAGCATATGTACACCTCCATACTCTTTTGGTTCCCATCGTAGTTTGTAATCATACCAACTTTGTTCCACCCACAAATTTGTTGTCATTATCTGATTTTTTAGATTCTAGAATGATAGAAATAGAAAATTTAATTATAATAAAAACTTAAATATATCATAAGGTAAAATGCAAAACCACGTAATTAGCCTTTTTACTTTCTTATATTAGGAAGAAAAAACTTTTTAATCTAATACGTACGAGTATGTATATTTGTAGTTACATTCGTTCGATTTTCGGTTATAAAATATCAAATTTTTATCATACAAACCTACAAATTTCTGAGGACATTAATGTTTCTGATATGTATCGTGATCAATCAAAAAATTTATTTCGAAATTTTCGTTAGTTTCGTGGTTTTGCATTTCAATTAATTAAAAAGCTACATAAACATAATTAGTAGGGAAATGCGGGTTCTAAATTATTGTAGGTTGATAACACTGAAGGTTGTCTCTAGAATAAGTATGATTACTGTGTTTAGTCCCCGTCCATATTGTGAAACATTTGCTGCAAAACTTTTTTGAATTCTCTTTTGAAGCTTCAGCAGTGTCCATACATGAAACTTTTGCTTCATGTTTAGTATTTTTTATTCCTCCCTTCTATCTTCTTTCTTTAATTTTTTTTGACATTTCTCAATACCGAATGTAAATATAAAATAACTACCGTGTGATAGGTGTGAATATTTTTTTTTTTGGATAGACATTTGAAGCACAAGATATAATTTGAAGCAAAATGGACGCTAAGAAGAAAAATTATATAATAATTTTTATATAATTTTATATTTTTTTTTTAAATTTTTGATTATATTTCACAAAAAATTAACAATAAAACAGGGTAGCTATTATTATGATAGAAGTTAACAGTATACCAAACGAAAAGAAATAAAATGAAACGTCAAATACACCTCATCTCAAAAGATGCAAATAAGAAATTCAACAAAAGCTGCATGTACATGAAACAGCGTACATACTTCCACTCCTCTTCCCCTTCTCGTCTACAAACTCAAAAGTTTTTCGCTTTATCTTTAGCCTTTGGTCTTTTATATACATACATATATAACGATTATATGTGAAAATGTATGTGCATTGCCTTTATGCATAAGCTGTGAATTATGCTGTTTCCTTTGTTTCTTTTCCTATAGTCATATTAATATTTCAATATGCTTATATTTTTACAATGTAGAAGTTTCTTTTCAAACATAGCAATTTCTATTGGGATCAAACTCTTTTGGTGAAATGAAAAGACATTTATTTAATTTTTTCCTTCATTATTTTAATTTAAATATTTTTATGAAATGAATTATAAGTTAAACCTAGAATTTAGGTTTTTTTTATTTGAAATTTGATCGTTTGTATGCTTCAATTCATCGTACAGTGGACTCCCGATAATTCGCAATCGCAAGTGACCGGCCATTTCTTACGAATTATAGGGGTTTTCGATTTAGCGGGGTTTCGATTTAACGATGTTAAAATAAAATAAATACGATTAAGGGGGTTTTCAATTTATTTACTAAAACGATAAAAAAAAATAAAAAACAATTGTTAAAAATAAAATACAAAATAAATACATAAAATAAAATAGCAAATTCATTTACTTAGCGTAAAATACGTGTAATTTTAATAGCAAACAAAAATTTGTTGTTTTTGTAACACTGACAGAGTTTTATGCGTGCGCTTTGACATTTTTCTTTATTATTCATATAACAAACTGATCTTAAGAAAATAAACACACACACAAGCAAAAGCAAAAACCCACGCAAAAAAAATAGTGGTAAACAAAAAATCATTGTTTCCATGTTTCTATTGTTTTTATTACGAATTATACGTGGTAGTTAGCAAACAATTACGATTTATAAAAGGTAAAGATTTTATTTAAAAAAAAAAATTACGAATTAGCGAGGGGACCAAAATGTGTGGAAATTTTACGAATTAACGATATTTATTCAAGGGACCGACAGTTGATTACGAATTATCTGGAATTACAATTTATCGGGGTACGAATTATCGGGATTTGACTGTATATGAATTGTTTTTATATGTACTCGTATGTATGTATAACTGTGAGAAATTTTTGCAAAGTAAGAATTTTTTTTTTTACGCCGTATCGGATCAAGTGTCTCCCAGTGAAATTTCTATCTGTCCAGAATGCAGATAGAATTGAAATCCGTCCAAACGTTTAAGCGGTGTTGTAGTAGACGCAGTGTTTAATATTACAGTGAGAATTTAACTCTATCCATCGATTACGCAAATTTCTGTGAGGCGAATGAGTGTTGTAGTGTGCAACCTAATTTAATTTATCTCTTCGTCGTTTAAACGAATGTTGTAGTGTACATAGTAATTTTTACTATTCATGGAAATTTAAGTCTATACTATTATGAGTGATCTGTAGGGTGAAGTAGGGTGATCAAGTTTGTTTACGTTGATCGTGTTGGGTATATGTTTATTCGTGTATGATTTCACACAGTGTCAGTGGAAATATATTACAATTTTGTATATGCGCGAGAAGTTAAGTATATCCGTATGTTGAGAGGATTTCTGTAGGATGACCCATACTGTACTGTAATACACAAAGTTCTTTAGTAGGTTAGGTTAGTGTGGCGAAACAACCGCAAAGGAGAACGCTCCACTTATACCAAAGCTTACGTGATACCACAAGAATACACTATACCCTGGTAGTAGGGAATCGAACCCGCACCTCCAGATTGACAAGACTAATACTCTAGCTCTACGGAGGCACCCAAGTTATTTAGTATGATTGTTCATAGTTTGAAGAGGTGTTGAAGTATACATAGAAATAGGTTGAAGAGTGGTCTGTAGGTTGAAGTGGTGTTGTAGTATGCAGAGTGCTTTATTAGGTAAGTCCATAATATCTACCATTGATTTTTATGAATAATAAAAAATTGTTTATTATATTAACATACATATATCAGGATATCAGCATACTTTCTTCTTAATGAATATATGTTTGTGTATGTGTATATACACGCTTTATTAACGCTGATGCTACGTGTATTAAATTTGTCGAGAAAAATTTTGCTGGTGGGCAATTACTAACAAGAATATCCAAAAATATAAAAAAAAATTTGTTTTTTAGAAATATTAGAATATATTTAAAAATATTAGAGAGGTATCAGATCAGGCTATTAGGTACCAGATCAGGTTATATTCAATTCATTTCAGCCTTTGAAAGAATTTATAAATAACTTCAAAAATTTGGTAGATTTGACAAAAAAAAAAGAAGAAGAAAGTAATAAGAAAATATATATTGAAGACAACTTAAGGAATCATAAATTTTGATGTATGATGTACGCATTGAGTAGCATATTACAAAAAGTAGTGTACTAAAGAATATTACGTTAGTTTTCGTAGTTGACAACCTGTTTTTGAACGATTTGGATCTGGTAAAAAGCATATAAAATATAATTGAAAATCATCAGCATATGAAAGATTTAGAAATAAAAATCATACATTATAAATATTAAAAAGAGAAATCTAAAGAGCAAAATAATCAAGTTTTTGCTAGATTTCGTTCCAATTTAGTAAGAGATAATGTTAATGATTAAAGAATATAAAACAATTTTCCATCACGTTTATAGTGATCACGGTGTTAGCGAAATGAGATTTGAAAAGTTTTATAAAATTTATAGATAGTTGTGCCGACACGGTTTTCGCTGTGATGCTGGTATAGGTCAGCGGGGTCCAGAGGCTAACAGAGAAATGATAATTCAGGATTCAATTGCTTTAATGCGTTCATTAAGAAGAAACTTAAATATGAATTAATCTACTTATGGTTAATACTAATACTACTATTATTTACAACAGTAATAAAATCTATAAGGTACAAACAAACAAACACATATTCAGCTATATATATTTTATTTTACATACTTAATCATTTTTTTAAAAGATGTGTATGATTTTAGGTACTTATTTTCAGCCAAACTTTTTACACGACAATCGTGATATTCTGCGATAGATCCGTATGTTTTTCGCATACTTCTACCAGTATTGGTTTTTCTTTTTTTAATTTTTATTATTTTATTTTTTATTTATTTATTTTTTTGATGTAGGCTTTTATTGTATATTATTTCTCTTTTCTATTATTTTCTTTTACTTTACCAAATCTATCTTTTTTCTTTAAATTATTTATATTATTTGTTATAGGCTTAAATGTATCTTTTAGTTGTTCATGCGTATCTACTTCACTAGTCTTTGTACTATGAAGCTTTTTCTGCAATGTGTTTCATACCATCATGTTCAGGCGCACTAGCAATTATTAGTATTTTGATTATTACCATATTATTATTTATTATTTTACTTTTTGGATTATTATTTTTACTGAAATTATCCTTACTACGTCCCATTGTGCATTATATTTTACTTTAACAGATGATACCGTTATAAGTTTCAAAATATTAAACAATGCCTATATGAATACGCATCGACGAGGAGAAAAGGTGATCGTTTAGAAATTTCTTAATGATCATTAGTTGCTTATAATTATACGGCCAAGAGGAAACAGGAAACACAATTGGTACTGGAGTAGTTCATACCAATTGTGGGATCCGGTGTCCAAAAGGACCTGGGACTGCTATTCAATTGGCGTTGATCAGTTGAATAGGAGTATCACTCTCTTGCTATTAAAGTATCCCGCACCAGCAGATTTCGACTCTCTTACCGAAGCGTCTTCTGCTTTTCAAACCCGTCACCGGAGGGGGCTTTAGAAACTTGGTTCTAAACCTACGGGTGTTTAGCAAGCACGTAGTACCTAGATAAAGGTCTGGAGTTTGAAGATGACAGAAGAGGCGACTCTTCGAAATCTTACTAGAGATTAAGGAGGTTATGCATTTCCGTCTGACTGTAGAAATACAATTCAATTCTAATCTAGTGCTACGGGGCCAGAGAAACCCCATTGCTCTAACGCTCGGTAAGGGTTTACTAACTAATGTACTCTTAAGTGAGTACTTCGTGTCCACCCCGAAAAGTTGGAGTTAGTGTGCTGGTTTGGGAAAGATTCGTAGTGGCTGTGGTTGCCACCAAAAAAATACGCTGGGAGATAAGTTTTTGGTCTGTTCGTGATATATGTCAGGAAGGCACATATATTCTGATACGTCTTTTACTTAAATAGGTGCTGTTGCCATTCAACAGTAGTCACCGGAATATGTCTTGAACAAACAGGAAAGAAGTACATTATATTCTAAGAATATGTGTGTAGGCACCTGGCTTAAGAGTTCTTGACTAAATTACATTCTGATGTGACATAAGTATTTAGACCGCTCGAAAACACCTTAGGAAAGTGTAATTTATGGTCCAGGGATAACTATGAATTAGGATTGCAACCTATGTGTACCTCTTGAGTACACGCGGTGTATTTCCAAGTGCCCATGGGTGAATTCACTCGGGGTTGAGAGCACCGTGTAATTAGACGCATTCGTAGGTGTCCACATAAATCTGCCCTTCAAACCAGATTTTTCATCAGCGTCCCCAGCGACAACCTGTGTCGAGGTGATCAGTGGGGATACGGAGTAAGACCCCATTGTTTGGTTTCACTCTCCACCAGCCGTGGGGGTGGGTTCGTAAGGTCCGCCTTGCTATTAGAGTAGGGTCATTCCACTCCCATACAGACGCTGCGGCCGGGAAACAAGAAAGCAGAACTAGCACTATTGGTACTGGAGTATTTCATACCAATTGTGTGACTAATTGCTGTTAGAATTGGTGTTTTTATCCAAGTAGGCATAGGTCTATTGAACAAACATATCACTCAGTTGGCCCTGGTAGGCTCTGTTCCAGCCGAAGGGCCTTCTGCTGGAAAAATATTTTTTTCTCACTGACCATTTCGATAAGCAGACATAGATTTATTTTCAAGATTAACAAATATTGAATCAATAGATTTAATTAAATCTAAGATTTTATTACTGTTGTAAATAATAGTAGTATTAGTATTAACCATAAGTAGATTAATTCATATTTAAGTTTCTCTTTAATGAACGCATTAAATCAATTGAATCCTGAATTATCATTTCTCTGTTAGTTTCTGGACCCCGCTGACCTATACCAGCATCACAGCGAAAACCGTGTCGGCACAACTATCTATAAATTTTATAAAACTTTTCAAATCTCATTTCGCTAACACCGTGATCACTATAAACGTGATGGAAAATTGTTTTATATTCTTTAATCATTAACATTATCTCTTACTAAATTGGAACGAAATCTAGCATAAACTTGATTATTTTGCTCTTTAGATTTCTTTTTTTTAATATTTATAATGTATGATTTTTATTTCTAAATCTTTCATATGCTGATGATTTTCAATTATATTTTATATGCTTTTTTACCAGATCCAAATCGTTCAAAAACAGGTTGTCAACTTCGAAAACTAACGTAATATTCTTTAGTACACTACTCTTTGTAATATGCTACTCAATGCGTACATCATACATCAAAATTTATGATTCCTTAAGTTGTCTTCAATATATATTTTCTTATTACTTTCTTCTTCTTTTTTTTGTCAAATCTACCAAATTCTTGAAGTTATTTATAAATTCTTTCAAAGGCTGAAATAAATTCAATATAACCTGATCTGGTACCTAATAGCCTGATCTGATACCTCTCTAATATTTCTAAATATATTCTAATATTTCTAAAAAACAAATTTTTTTTTATATTTTTGGATATTCTTGTTAGTAATTGCCCACCAGCAAAATTTTTCTCGACAAATTTAATACACGTAGCATCAGCGTTAATAAAGCGTGTATATACACATACACAAACATATATTCATTAAGAAGAAAGTATGCTGATATCCTGATATATGTATGTTAATATAATAAACAATTTTTTATAATTCATAAAAATCAATGGTAGATATTATGGACTTACCTAATAAAGCACTCTGCATACTACAACACCACTGCAACCTACAGACCACTCTTCAACCTATTTCTATGTATACTTCAACACCTCTTCAAACTATGAACAATCATACTAATTAACTTGGATGCCTCCGTAGAGCTTGAGTATTAGTCTTGTCAATCTGGGGGTGCGGGTTCGATTCCCTACTACCAGGGTATAGTGTATTCTTGTGGTATCACGTAAGCTTTGGTATAAGTGGAGCGTTCTCCTTCGCGGATGTTTCGCCACACTAACCTAACCTACTAAAGAACTTTGTGTATTACAGTACAGTATGGGTCATCCTACAGAAATCCTCTCAACATACGGATATACTTAACTTCTCGCGCATATACAAAATTGTAATATATTTCCACTGACACTGTGTGAAATCATACACGAATAAACATATACCCAACCCGATCAACGTAAACAAACTTGATCACCCATCCTGATAAAAGTAAATCTTGAACATAGCCACACAAAAAAAAAATATCTTTGACATATTGAATATGATATCACCTTTAGTAGAAGACTCATTAACAACAAAGCATATTGATAAACAAATTGATAGATAATAAACAATTTTTATTATTCATAATAATCAATGCGCAGGAATAACATCTTATGGATAGACATAATAAATCACTTTGTTTACTAACATCCCTTCATCCTGCAAATCACTACTACTAGTATAGTATTTTCACAGTAATATAAATCACTGCGTCTACTATAACACCCCTTCAACGTATGGACGGATTTGCATTCTATCAGTATTCTGGACAGATAGAAATTCTCACTGATAGATATACTAAGGAACTCTTCATACTATAGCATTCCTTCATCATTTATTTATTTATTTATTTAAATTTAGTCAATGGATATAATCCTTACAGACTAATAACAATGTACTTATGACTATATTGAATTTATGAATTCAGAAAAACAATGATTTTATGCTTTATAACATTATTATTTAGAGAAAAATAACAAATTCAGACAAATTATTAAATTGTCGGCATAACCTCGTAAAATAATCAGCCATAGCATAATTAGATCTACAAAAGTTAATAACAAGAGGATTATAATGACGAATACTACGACAAGGTACACTAAATTTAACAGAATTTAACAGAAATTCGGAGCAAATATTACCATTGATAAGGTTTACCATAAAAGACACATTTAACATTGTACGACGACTTTTGAGAGTAGGTAGTTTTATTAATGCTAATCTACTCGTATAGGAAGGCAAATTTGTTGAGGAGCTCCATCGAAGGCCACGTAAACAGAATAACAAGAATTGTTTTTGCACAGATTCAATACGAATATTATGAAAGTTGTAGTGAGGGTCCCATATGATTGATCCGTATTCTAAAATAGGTCTAACTAGCGACACATACAGCTGTTTCATAATGTAAGGGTCAGAAAACTCTTTAGCCCAGCGCTTTATAAAGGCAAGCACACCTCTAGCTTTATTTACAGCCAAGGTAATATGAGAAGAAAAATTTAGCTTTGGATCATATGGGATACACTTATTGATTTACAACAACCCAAATAGAACCCTCAACCACAGTATAGGATTAAATTCTCATCTGTATTCTAGTATTTTCACTGGAAAATACACTAAACAAACGTGATCGGCTACAATGTTAAAAACAAATTCTTACTTTGCAAAAATTTCTTACAGTACATATAAAAACAATTCATATACATACGATGAATTGAAGCATACGCATACAAACGATCAAATTTCAAATAAAAAAAAAACCTAAATTCTAGGTTTAATTTATAATTCATTTCATAAAAATATATAAATTAAAATAATGAAGGAAAAAATTAAATAAATGTCTTTTCATTTCACCAATTTGATCCCAATAGAAATTGTTGTTTGAAAAGAAACTCCTACATTGTAAAAATATAATCATGGTGAAGTATTAATATTAATATACTTAAAATAAAAAAAACCTTGAAACTAAATTGCTTACATAGCAAAAAGATCAGCAAGATCTAATGGTGTTTTCTTTTCTGACAAAAATGTTACATATATGCTACATTTCGTTACTATTTCTGTTCCATTCTAAAATATATGTAACATTAAAAAAACCTATTTCGTTCCTTTCTAAATATGTTGCACAAATAACTGGCAAAATATGCAACATATTTGACCCTCTACTCTCAAGTCGGGGTGATATACTAACCTTTTTTACAACTTTGTTAAGTACTTTTTTATACAAATAAGAATTAGGAAAATCAATATATTCTTCACTTTGATTACAGTTCGTCAGACTTTTGTTAGAGGAAGATTCTGTTCAATTTGTTATTTAGTTCGTAAAATGAGATACATTCATACACAAGCTGATTCTTAAGGTACGATCACATATGGAAAATATTTGCCCAAAAAACTGTAACCGTACCTTTAGTTGAAAATTACTTGTACAGGTGGCCATTACACCCGAAATTTAGCGAAAATTTATGGAAAATATGCTAAAAATATATGGTTTGAATTCTTTATAACTTTTTTAATTATTATTTTTTCTTGGTTTTTTTTCAGCATTTCGTGAAGAAGACTTGGGGAATTAATTATGAAGCATTCGAAATGTTATCATGGCCATTACACCTAGTTTCAGAATAAAGTTACAAAAAAAAAACATCTCGCATTTTCTGATGTGCATTAGTGTGTCTTTGTGTGTCAGTTGTTGTCGGAAGGTTTCAGTGTCGAAGGAATAGTCACTGGTCACTGAACAATACCGGCTTCATCTGATAGCAATCCACAATCACATGAGAAAGCCCTCCTTCGTCGGTATTGGGTAGCACTGCTACGAGTATAAACAAAGAACGTGCAAAAGCAGTGCTGTAAAATAATTAATTAAGCTTCACCTCTGTCGTTTCTTCTACTATCCCCTTCCTATAGTTCCAGCACAATGCTTCGCATGTGTAGGAGTCATCTCCTGAGTGCTGGTCCCAGATAAAAAAAAATATGATAAAAAGTGCACGTATGTGCGAAGCAGAAAATGGACATCACTTACAGGATATCATTTTTCAAAGCTAATTGCAAAAAATTTCTCAATAATATACTATATTAAAAAAAAAAAATTCTAATAATCGCATAAATAAAAAAGTTATAAACCATTTTTTTTTCTTGGGCCGGCACTCAGCGGATGACCTCTACACTTGCGATCATCCAGAACCCGCATTTCCCTATTACTATTATAGTTGGATTATGTCAAGGAATCAGTAGACCTAAAATAATTTAGAAAAATTAAATAGATTCTAAATTGAATAAAAAAATTTTTTTGTATTTAAATTTTTGCAAAGGCTACTTGGTTTTTTTTGTTTGTATACTCAAGTAATTTTGGGGAATTTATATGAATACTAATTTTCTTTTTTTAAGATTTCTATATAACAATGAAGAAAATATGTATATTTCCTGATTCCTTTTAGATATTGTTATTACGATTAGTTACACTAATCATCTTCATGGGATCTATTTACATTGCAATATGGGTTTGTCTTCCGCTGAGGTAACTCATTGATGTCCAAAGTAAACTTACAGATTCACAAACTTTAAGTGTTAATACGATTTATATTCTATGAAATTACATACATACTCGTAAATATATTCTTTATTTACAAATTTAAAAGAATTCAATACAAATATATACGTAGTCTGTTCAAACGAAAAGGAGAATTTTGTAAAGTATTTATTTATTCATCTATATCCATTTGGTCCCCTTCAAAGTAATTTCCCTCAGATATAATGCATTTATGCCAGCGCTTCTTCCAATCCTCCAAGCACTTCCCAAATGCCATCAGCTCGTTTCGATTTTAACTTTATCTCATCAATTGTGGTAAAACGCTTTCTTTGCATTAGTCTGTTCAGTTTTGGTAATAGGAAAAAGTCGCAGGCAGCAAAATCTGGTGAATAAGATGGTTGAGGCATGTTTAGGGTGTTGTTTTTGGCCAAAAATTCATGGATGTGTGAGTTGGTGCATTTCTTTTTTTAATCTGGGATCAGCACTCAATGCGATGCATTGTGCTGGAACTATAGGAAAAGGATAGTTAGAGAAACGACAGGAGGTGAAGCTTAATTAATTATTTTACAGCTCTGCTTATTGCACGTTCTTAGTTTTTTTTTATAGTAGTGTTGAAGCTTCGATTTAGTACCGATTTTTATTATTATATTCCTTCGCCGGTGCTACACAATACCGACGAAGGAGGGCGTTCTGATGTGATTGTGGATTGCTTTCAGGTGAAGCCGGTATTCTTCAGTGGCCAGTGACTATGCCTTCGCCACTGAAACCTTCCGACAACAACTGACACACAGACACACTAATGCATATCAGAAAAATGCGAGATTTTTTTTCTTTTTTTTATCATTTTAGTCTGAAACTGGGGTTTAACCCAGGTGTTTTGGTTTTGTAGTCAACGTGCAGACTACTTCAGCCATCGCCACCCTCGTGATCAGCGTTATCTTTTTTCAAGTTTTCCTTTATTTTTCAAGGTTTTTGATATGCTAAAAAGTTTTCAAGTTTTTAGCTTGAAAAATAATTTTTTTTTGAAATTCATGCAAATTTTCAAGTGTAGTTTATTAATTTTTAATTTGCAGTATACATGATGAAAATATTATTTGATATTGCCATGTAATGTAAACGGTCTTATAATTTTTCACTGCTTATTACTGCTACAGTATAAATGTGTCTATTCCCTATTTAATACAACTGTGCCGTATTAATAACGCAGGCTTTATATGCCTGTATTTTATTTCTAAAAAGTTTTAAATTTCAAAAAAGCATGGATAAATATTTAAAGAGAAACGATAAGGATAATGGAATATTTTTAGTGTTTGGTGTTAGTTTTAAGCAGCACTACAAGTGGAGAAAATGGCTTAGAATATGCTACAAACACATCCGGGGCTTCCACAAAAGATAAAAAAAAAATGTGGTTCTGCTCAAAATCGTAGGAAGAATAATGTTGTTTACCTTTTTTTTGGTTGTGTTGTTTATCTTATTGAATAACAATGAATTAAAAATATATATTTATGTGCTTTTCTTTCATTATTTTGTTACCTTTGTGGAGAAAAGGTTTTTGTTGAAAAATTAACTTTTTTTAAATGAAAATTTTTTCTTAAAAAATATATGGTAACGCTGATAGTGATGCATTATCCATGATTCTTTTTACCACAATTCCGATCGTTTGAGCCGTGTTCCTTCAGACAAACGTTAAATAACTTCCTTGTAGTATTGTAATAGAAAAAACCTTGTAAGTATATTCGTTGTCGACACTCTTCAGCAGGTGACCTTCGGGTGGAGACTAGCGGAAGTTCTATCGGCTTTTTTCGTGTCATTGTGCATTGTGTTGGTTGCTTCTAGACTGTTTGGTGATGAAGGAGTAACACTGATCACCTGCAGTTGTTCAAGCAACGATTAGCTCAGTAGGGTCTGCAATACAGAAAATAGCATTTTATTTGACTTTTCTCGCGTTAATCATGACATGCCGATTCAGAATTGACTTTAGCAACATACGTGGTCTAAGGGCAAACTACTTCTCTGTCTATGCTCACGTTTGTCTCCATCGGCCGAAAGTGTTCGCCTTAACTGAAACCCAGGTGTCTGGAGATGCTGATCCATATGATTTTCACTGACCTGGGTATCACCTCCTACCTCTTTTCCTTCTACATAGGGGCCTTGCAATTTATATACGCAATGAGGTTGTGTACCAGTGGCAGCAATCTTTAGGCACGCATGATCCCGAATTTAGCTGTCTTTGTGTTAAATTCAAAACCAGGGCACATCTTTTGCATTTGGGTTTCTTTACAGCAGCCAAAATAAGGAAAGGGAGAAAACGATATACAGCTTCGATGCCCTTTACGACACTATATCAGAGATCCTCGAAAATTATCCGAACAGTGAAATCGTTATTGCTGGTGATTTCATTGTCTATAACTTATCGTGACAACACCATGCGAGCCATACGACTCCAGAAGGTCAATATGTTGAGCTCTTCGCAGCGCTCAATCACCTTGCGCAATTAGGGAATGAACCAACATATATTTCGTGTGTTGACGGGCACCAACATAACACTCTCGAACTTTTTTTCACTTCACACGCTGACAAGTATGAAATGAATATTAGCGCACCTCTCGGAAATTCGGATTTTTATTTGTTGTAAGGAATAAAATGATTGGATTTAGTAAAAGAAATTTAAGAAGACTAAAGAAAATAGAAAGTGAACGTTTGAAACAAAATTCCGAAATTACAAAATATTGAAAAAAATTAAGTTCCTAATTTAATTATTCAATAGTTAAAATTCATTCCAAGATCAATGGCATTCAGATACATCTAATTGCACTCCGAATTCACCATAATAGTTGGACCCATCCAACATTCGCTTACAATGTATATTGTGTTGGACCCATCCAACCTTCGCTTACAATGTATATTGTGTTGGATAAATCTTATAGCCTAGGCCATCGCTGTGTAAATGTAAATAGAAATTGTATACAGACATTGGATGGGTCTTGCTTACATTGTCATTGGTCTCAAATCGAAGATGTATGTAGCAAAAATTTCACTGGGTTTCTTTTCTTTTTCTCTTAGTTTGTATAATAATATGACCATTAAATGTTTTTGCTTACTTTTTTTCTTTAATATAATAAGAAAACAAGTATAATAAAAAACGGTACTTCTTGTAGGAACTTTTGGGTTTAAGGTGAATTTTGTCGTCACAAGACGAGTCTTCGGATGCAAAAAAATATATTATTAGTTAATAATTAATAATTTAAAAAAAGCTTATTTTTTGGATAAAAAAACTGGTAAAAATCTTATAAAAACCGTTAGGAACAGATAAAACTTGACAGTTGGCAACGCTGCATGCCACTGCCACTTCATTCTAAACAATATAGTCGATAAACATAAACATCGAAAAATTTTTCACTTCTGAAATTAAAAAAAATTAATGGAAAATCTTTTACTTGGATTCATGAGGATTGTTTTTTAAATCATTACGCCTGTTCATATCCCACAAAATGTCGACATAAATTACTGAATTTGTGGTAGTATATTATGCCTACTACACTCTAATTGTAATTTATATTGTAAACTACACATAATAATATATAAATAAAACTTACCACATCAATTAATTGAGATAACTTCAATTTTATGCAAACTTTGAGAACATCTGTTGTATTAACAACTGGTCTCACGAGCTTATTATAGTTACTCAGAAGGTCGTCATATAGCCGTTTGGCATCAGGATTTCCTGCAACCGCTCCATGTACCATTAAGGCAGATAATAACCATGCCCTAATAGTTTCTCCAGTCGTTGGTTTCATTTTTTTATGATTTCTAGAGTTAAGACTGTATTTTTAGACAGTGAATATTTAAATTTTAGTTTTAAGTATTGTACCACACATATTTAATTTCATCGATTCTATATAAAAAACATTGTAGTTATTATTATTATTATATTATTATGTTTTCACTCATATTTTATTTGCTATAAAAGCTTAAAATAGTTTGGAGAAGTTTGCCTATATATCGATATAGCATATCAAATTTTTATGGTTCTCACAAAACGCAAAATTAAAATTTTTTTAAAACGAAACATAGCTTTCTTAGTTCAACAAATAAGAAAATTAAAATAATTGTAAGAAAAATAAGCGAGATCAATGAGAGAGAAGGTATTTTCGATTTAAAGGGATTGTAAAAAAACCCAGCAAAAATTATCGAAATTTAGAAGCACTAAAAGCTGTCGGAAGCAATACAATGTATATTTAAGAACAAATCGTTACAAAAATGCTACCCCATTCAAGGCTCTCTTCGTTATGCTGCACTGGCTGCCGGCGGACCTCATGGCCCGGCATGAAGGGTGATCCCTCTCAGGCAACTCAATGGGATCCAAGTGAGCTGATTCCCTTGGGACTTGGCGGCCTGCTCATATAACCTATTTTATAGTAAAAATCACAACAAAATATCAGAATGAAGTAAATAAATCGTATTTATAGCGAGTGCTCTAGACATTGACAAAGAAGATGAGAATTCTGGAAGTGTTGTTAACGTAATATTCATAACAGCGAGTGCGCTAGAGCATTGACAAAGAAGATGAGAATTATGGAAGTGTTTGAAATGCTTTGTACCCGTCTAAATTTGAAATTTTTAAAAATTCTGCTTCGAAATTGCATTAGTGTCCACATTATGAAATTACATTTTCGCAATTTTGATATTTCTTGCTCTAGTCTTTCACATACAATACCAATGTATCAAACTTGAACTACCCAATCTTCTCAACGCAAACAAACACACTGCAACATAAATTGCAAATAAGGACGGGGAATTTCGAACTGCTGCGTTTGTACCGTTATTACACTTGCTGATATGTAACATATTGAAATGTTTAACTCCAGTATATTATGCTAAATATATATGCATCTACATACATATGTACTACATATACATAGGAGTAATGAAAACATAATAAATTTATAATTATTTGATAATTCTTCTAGTTTTTTTGACCTCTTCTTATATTAATTACATTAATTATTTAAGCTTCAGGTCCTTTTTATATATGTAATAATTATTTTCATTCGATATTTCGCTACTCCTTTGTGTAGCTTCTTCAAGAAAATTGGTTTTTGTTTATAATGAAAAAATATTTTTTAAAAATTCGCAATACAGAAAAAGTTCTTGTCAATGAAAATTCAAAATAAAAATATCAACAGCCATGTTCATGAAAATATATTCTGGATTCTAAATTGGTATAAAGATTCAATTTTGTATTGTAATTTTCCGAGAACAACTGACACTGACAACGATAAAAATATATCACTGTATGCATTAATTGGCATATGCACTGACGGTGAGCCAACAAACACTGGCCCACACCTTGGAATTATACGACGATTCGAATTGCTGTTAAAAAGACCATTGCAATGGTTCGTCTGCCTTCTACACTTCAACGAACTTCCGTTTCGGCATTTGTTTGAAGCTTTGGATAAATCCACCAGCACTGGACCAAGATCGGCAAGCGGAAAACTGACCCGTCAAATCGAAACTTGTGAAACTCTTCCGGTAAGTTATTGCTATCACTCATTTATTATAATTGTCAACCGTTTTTAATTATTTTATTATTATATATTTCAGGTGGTGGACGGCTTTCAGAAAATTAAGTTGAAAATTATGCCCCCTGTTCCAGAAAAAATTGAATTTTCCACCGATTCGAAGTACTTATACGACATGGCTTATGCAATTTCTAGCGGCGTGGTTTCGGTGGATCTGGCTAACATCAAACCAGAGAAAATTGTACATTCTCGTTGGCTTACCAAGGCCGGTAGATTATTACGATTGTATGCGACAACGGAAAATCCATCCGAAAATTTTCGGATTCTGGTTGAATTTTAATTAAATGTTATGTGCCAATGTACTTCAATATCAAGTATTACAGCTCTGTCGTATACGGTAGTGCATTATTTTTCAAGTTCATTAGTTGGTCACGGTTTCTACAACCTCATTTACGCAGTATTGTCAATAAAGTAATTAAAGATAATACATTTTATGTGCATTCGGAAAATATCTTGCTATCAATGTTGTTTGATGATAGCAAAGAAAAGCGAGACTGTGCTATAAAGAAAATTGTACGCTATCGAACCGACGTTGAAGACCCAACGGAAGTTAGAGTTTATATAAAACCAGATATAAATTTTAATTGCACAAGTTACATGGAAATGATCAATTTGAATGATATAAATAACGTAATTGAATCACCATTCACGCGAACCATTCCGTACGATACATTGAAAGAATATTTAAATCTAGATGATCCACCGTTTTTTGATCCAAAAATTCCATCACACATACAAGGAACGGAACGACACGTTCAATTGCTAGCTAACGTCTCCAAACGAGTCTTTCCGGGAAATATAGAGACTGTTATGGCGAAGACATAAGAGAGCCGTGCGAAATTGCCCAGACTTGAAAGCAAAAAAGACTTCAAACAATAATTTTTTTTATTTTTTTTCTATTACTAAGTTTTTTTTTTTTTTTTACACAATATATATTATTTATTGAATCTTCAAAATCAATTGAACTAACAATAAGTATTCAAATCTTAAGAACTAATTGCTAATTATTATTAAGTACAGCCTAGCTGTACAAAATTATTTATTACTCGTATAGTTTTATTTCCGCGTCTACTACGTTCGGGCTAGGGAAAGAGTATCCCTTCTTTTCAGTCGAATGAACCCTCTTTCGCTTAAAATATTTCGGGCTAGTATATTTGGATGATCTTGGAGTTTGGTTAGGTATGACGTTGCGTATGTTGTTATCTCTTGTTTGACTGTCGAAATATTTAAATCCTTGTGTATGTTAGAATTTTTTATATACCACGACGCATCTGTTATCATTCTCAGTATTTTGTTTTGACACCTTTGAATTTTTTCTATATTGGAAGCTGAGGCAGTGTCCCATAGCTGGATACCATAGCTCCATATTGGTTTTAAAATTGCTTTGTAAAGCAAAAGTTTACAGTCCAGTTTTAGCACAGAATTTCCACCAATAAGCCAATTTAGTTGAGTTGCTTTTAATTTAATTCGAGTTAATTTTGCATCGATGTGCTGTTTCCATGTTAGCCGTCTATCAATGTGCATCCCTAGATACTTGACCTCCAAACGTTGAGGTATTAACTGGTTGTTGATCAGAATAGGAGGACATGTGTCTCTGCGCAGGGTGAAGGTTATATGTACGCACTTATTCTCATTAACTTTGATTCGCCATTTTTTTAGCCAGCTTTCCAGCTGCGAAGTTTGGTGCTGTAGGCGACGAGATGCTTCGTCAGCACTTTCGTGAATGCTTAAGAAAGCTGTATCATCGGCAAAAGTTGAGAGGATGTTCGCGACTGTTGGCAAATCTGCGGTGTATATCAAGTACAGCAATGGACCTAATATGCTGCCTTGGGGAACTCCATCTTCAATCGGCTGTGTTGATGACAGCCAATCACCTTGTTTTAAAATAAATTTGCGACAAAGCAGGTAACTTTCCAGTAGCTTACAAATATTTTCAGGAAGGTACTGGGTCATTTTATATATTAATCCCTTATGCCACACTTTATCAAAAGCTTGGGAAACATCGATAAAGAGGGCTGAGCAGTACTTTTTTTCTTCTAGGGTATGCTTTATAACATTCACAAGTCTATGTGTTTGCTCAGTTGTGCTGTGTTTACTTCGAAAGCCAAACTGATGGTCTGGAATGCAGCGCTTTTCGCTAATGATTTTATTTAACTTGATAGCTAATAATTTTTCAAAAAGCTTAGATAAATTTGGCAAAAGGCTAATTGGCCTGTAGGACTCAACTCTGGTGTGGTCTTTACCTGGCTTAGGTATCATAATTATTAGTGATATCTTCCATTTAGATGGAAAGTATTCAATGCACAATATCGCGTTGAAGATGTGGAGAATTCTTTTAACTACTGTAGTTGGGAGCTCTTGGGGTATCTTGTTGCTAATTTTATCGATGCCAGGAGATTTTTTAGGGTTCAAGTTGGCGATAGCTTCTTCGACGTCTTTCAATTTAAACTTTATCGAAATTGCTGCATCCGTAACTATCGATGGAAGTTCTTCAGGGTCGCTTGGTGCATTGGCGGTGAAAACATTTTTTAAGTGCTCAACGAACAACTTGCCTTTTTCTGTGTCGTTTCTTGCCCAATCCCCAGTTGGGGTTCGAAATGGAGGTTTACGAATAACCGGTGTGTTGCATCAAGACCTTTAAGATACTCATTTAAATAATCAGTTTTTTTGGATTGTAACATCTCTCTTAGCTTTTTGGTACACTCTATTAGTTTTCTTTTGAGTTGAGGGGATCTATGAAGCTGCCACTCTCTTCGAGCTCTTCTTTTTTCAGTTAATAATAATTCGATGTCTGTGGAGCAAATTTTTTTTGCCTAATTTTGCGTGAATTAATAATAGCGTGCTGTGCCGCCAGATTGAGACTTTCGTCTAATTGTGTTAGAGATGCATCTACATCGTCAGGTGTACGCAAGGTATTTGCGAAATTTCAATCAATGTGTGTATGTTTTTATTTTTTCAGCTATCTCAGTCGCGTGTGAGTTTTGTGAGAGTGATGTTGTAATTATAGTTGGTGAATAATCTGATGATAAGTCAACAGAAGATTCAACAAGAATGGATTTAGCTGCAATGCCCTTTGTGATTGCGAAATCTATGACATCAGGTATTTTGTTACGATCAGTTGGCCAATATGTTGGTTGTCCGCTTGAGGCGACCGTCAAACACATTTTGGAAACTACGTTGTATAAAACGCGACCTTTTTGGGGTAATCAGGTGTGATCCCCAATACGTGTGCTTTGCATTAAAGTCGCCAGCAGCTAGGAAACTATTGCCCAACAATTTAAAGAATTCAGAGTACTGATCCTCAGCAATTGAAAACCGCGGAGGCGAGTAAATTTACGATATAACTAAGCCTTTGAAAAATTCTTCAAGACAGATCGAAGTTGCTTGAAGATAGTCTTTGCTGACTGCACCCACTAAGTAGTGCTTTATTCTGTTCTTTATTAATATAGCTGAGCCCCCACATGCTCTACCACGGGGATCTTTGGCGTCATAAAATGTATAGCCTATTACCTTAAAAACACTTCTAGGTGTTAAATGAGTTTCGGCAATGAGCATAACATCGATTTGTTGATCCGCTAGGAAGTGCTCAAGTTCGTTTTTTTGTTGGCATATGCCGTTAGCGTTCCAGAAACATAACCTTAGGCAGTTCATGGACTTTTTGTTACAGCCTGCAAAAGCGCAGTTTGCATATTTATCAGTGTTTGCATCATTGGCAACATGGTATTAACGAAATTTTGAACTGTTTGCACCAACATTTCTATTTTGGCTTCCATTTGGCTGGAATTTATGGGTTGTGGCTGCACTGTAGGCTTGGAGCTGATGTTTGTGGTGTTATTGTTTGTCTTCAGGGCACTGCGCGTTAGAGGCGTGGCTGAATTTGCTTTTAGAATGTTCGCATATGAAATTTGTTGATTATTTGATGTCGGCAGCTGAGGGTAATCATTGGTAACGAGCTGTTCTTGTGTTCGGGAAGCAACATTTCGTATCTGGTTTGACGAGCTTCGAACGAGAGAGTAGACTCTGCACCCTCTATAATTTGCGGTATGGTTTTCGCCACAGTTGCTGCATTTTTTGGCCTTCGGGTCACCTTTTGGCTTTTTGCAGTTTGCTGTACTATGTAGGTCGCCACACACTACACAGACAGCATGTAGCTTGCAGTATGTCTTACTATGGCCAAATTCTTTGCAGTTTTGGCATTGCTCTCCAGGCTGTCCTTTATTTCCTTTGTAGCAACACTGGGGTCAACACCTTTTATGATCACTTGAAGGCCTTTTTCACTTTTAAGCTGATAAGTGTAAAAGCTTTTTTTTGTTTCCTCAAACGTCTTTACAACTTTTCGATAATTGTCTTCTGTTAGGACTTGAGTTTTCGTTTCACTGATTTTACCGCGTCTTACCGGCACGGTGTAAAAAGAGTTCTCACCGATAGTTTCTATTAAATTTTTTATTATAGTGTTCGAGCTTGCCTGTCTTAGATACATTGGAGGTGGTTTTGGGGATTTACCCGAGGTCGTAGGGACGTTATCGTCATTACCCAGAATTGCAAATCGGTTTTGAGAAGCAACGCTAGCGGTTTCCGAATCTCTAGCTACCTTATGTTGAGATGCGATGTTGGCCGATTTCGGGCTACGTTTCCTTTTCGTCACTATTACGTACCTGTCCATACCGGTTTGTGCCTTTTCCTTATCCGAATTCGGAGGCAATGTACCGTCTAAGGGCGTTTTTAAGGCTGCGAATGATGTTTTTGGATCCTCTTTAGATCGCGAGCAATCTGACTCTGATTGTGTTCGCTTGGGTGTTTTAATGGAAACGTAATTACCGTTGTCCACACTCTTCATTAAGTTGTTGCTTGAACGAGTTTTACCTTCATCCGATTTCGTTGTTACGTATATATTCCTTTCGGGAACACTTGAACGACTAGGGCTTATATTTAAGCCATCATGGCTCATTTATTATTTATTTATTTATTTATTTATTGTCAATTTTTGTTTGCTGGGTAAAAAAAAAAGAAAAATATACAGCAAGTAAAGCAGAGCAAAAACTACATAAAATAAAAACTAGCGGTATTTGGTATGCTATATGTTGTTGTTTAATTTATATTGTTTATTATATTATTTTTGAACTAAAAAAAAAATTCTTAGCACTTCACTTCTCACTCTCACTGATAAAAAGCGACTGTATTACTAAGTAAAATTAATTTTTTCATTTCATTCTGACTAAATAAACTTCTAAAGAGAAAAATAAACTCCAAAAATAAAAAAACATAGCCATTTCGCTGATTTTTTCTTGTAAAGTGCCAAAAATGTTGATTTTTTGAAATGTTTGTATGGGGAACCCTCCAGGGGTGGTTCCAGGGGGTGTGCCACTGGCATAGGTGGGTCGGCCCTCCAAAGTCAGTGGGATCGGTCATACATTTTGACTCGATTGAGGCACTCTAAATGGGTCAAATTGAGATTTTTCAAAATTTGACCCTTCGGGTCAAAAGTCGGGACGCCAAAATACATTGTACATTCGGGTGGGATAGTGCACAACTTTTTGATTTCGACATGCTAGAACCCCTAGTTTTGTGTATTTGGCAATAAAATTAATGGACCAAAATATTATGTGGGTGGCAGGGAGTAAATGGCTCCTCATCGGGGCCAAAGGTGCGACAAAATCCACGAAAAACTCAATAACTACCCTTGGGTCGCTCTTAGGCGGTAAAATGTAAGACCCACTCCTACTAATGTTTTCCCCTACATTTCTTGTGAGCATACATTCACCCTATCATCCCTCCTTAAGGGTTAGTCCATACAAAGTGTTATTGTTTTGTGAAATTAACCCTAACTAGCTCCTGAGTGCTCCTAGAGGGACCAAATACTAATGTTTTCCCCTACATTTCTTGTGAGCATACATTCACCCTATCATCCCTCCTTAAGGGTTAGTCCATACAAAGTGTTATTGTTTTGTGAAATTAGCCCTAACTAGCTCCTGAGTGCTCCTAGAGGGACCCAATACTTGTACGTCGTGAAAAAAATTTACATTCTTTTGTGGATATATCGTATGTAGATATATTGAAAGTGGGCAATTGTGTTTTATTTTATATAATTACGGTAAAAAAATTAGTACCGAAATTAACAAGTAAACAAGGTTAGTAATTATTAAATAAACATATGGACATGGGTACAATTGAAGCACAGCCGCGAATATCGTTGTTAGTGACAAAAGGGTGTGTTATAGTTTTTTTTTTAAATTTTCTTATATCTTATGAAAAATAATGATAATAAAAACTTTTTGCAAAAAATTAAGAAATTTGTAGTTCGCATTCATTGTAAATTTACTACTTTTATTTTTTTTTAAGTGGAAAAACTTTTCATATGCAAAGCTAGTTAAAACGTTTTTCCACTACACAAAGTATTGTGGCTGGTAGTTTTTAAAACGGTCTTCCATGTTCACAACGGAATGGAAGATGGCATTTGAAATATTATTAAATTAAATTTTGTGCAATTAAAATAAAATTTGCTGTCACAAAATTATTTAACAAAAATTTTGATAATTAATAACCTGTTGTGTACTTAAAACGTTTTTCCGCTCTGGTTTCTCCACTATTTCTTAACCTTTTATTTTGATTATCTCTCCAATTTTCCACATTAACTTTTTTTGCCTCTCTTACACTTATCAATCGCTTCCGACAATTTCGTTCTGATCATTTTGTTATTAACTTACAACGTTCTTCCACGGACTGACGCATTGTAATTGCATTTTGATGGCGATAAGGTGTATAATTTTGAATGATTTGATATTTGGGAGATGTAAGAAAGTAAAGTTAATGGTAATATGGAAAAAAACAGATAATGCAAAATTTGTAACATACAACGTTATTCGCGGTTGTGCTTCAATTGTATTCCTATATTATGCAAAAAATGGCATCAACATTGATAGGATTTCCGAGCAGTTTGCGACGCTCAATCATGCTCGGATATAAGGGGAAAAAAGTTGGCGTCTAGACAATTAGTGCTTAAACTTTATTTTTATGGCACTGACACTGTCATTATTATTTGGCGTCAAGCGTTTAATCCGACGAAACACAGGGGCGATGTGAAAAAAGGGTTCATTCTTTGGTCGCCGAATGATTAGCTATAGAAAAGAATACGTTAATAAGCGGTGAAACGCAAAGAGAAAAAGAGGCTGGATTTATCGGGAGATTGGATGATCTTTTTGATCTTTTTTGATCGCACATGCCAATGTCCTCGTAATGGTAACCAATCCGCAAGATATAGTTGATCGGGATCCTGTTATCGTCACATATGATGGAAAGGGCGTGCGAAAGATACCAGCGAGTTAAGGGAAAGCCAAACGTTTTTGCTTGAGAGGAAAATCACTGACAGTGCTCAGACTATTTTATTCGATGCCACGTTAACAAATACTGGTCAATTTCAATAAACACTACTCCCTCTATCCTCCTTCCCATAACCTAATTTCTTAGTTCCAGCACAATGCATCGCATGTGTAGGGGTCATCCCCTAAGTGCAGGTTCAAGAAAAAAAAATTTCAAGGTGCGTCACTCTAGCTGGAGTAACTACTAGAACGAGATCTTTGCTATCTACCATCACATTTATAAAGTGCAATTCAAAGAAGTTTTTGAAGCTAAATTCGGCAAAATGTCTGGGCCAGGAATGTCAATTGTTGCTCATTTCAAAGGGGATGGCAAAAACTTAAAGATATATAGTTCTGGCATAGAAAATAGTAAGATTGTATAAAAAGCAGAGCTTTGAACCGGAACCGAACCGAAAACCGAAAAAAGCCGGAATTTATAACCAACCCGTAATCATAACCGAACCCAAATATTTTAAATACAAAAAACCGTAACCTTAACCGGAACGAACTTTCATTCCTTAAACAAGAAAAAAAAATTAAAAAATTATAACTTTTATATGGTTTAGCTGGTATGTGTGTACATTTCATTTGTTAGTAATATCAAAATCGTCAGTAGACCTTTAACGAAATTCTGGAAAAAAAACTATGAAATTCATATGTATGTTTATACAACTACCAAAAAATACCTGAGAACAACGAAATATAGAAGCAAAATAAATTTTTGGGAGTTCTTGTATAAACATATGGAAAAAAAAACAGAAAACACTCTGAACCGAACAAAACGGTTTCACAACGAAAAAAAAATTTAAAACCGAAACGTAACCCGAAACGATAAAAGTTGAAGAACGAAACCGAAAACCGGAACAATTAAATTGCGGTTCGAAGCTCTGATAAAAAGTACCAATTGAAGTCCAATTAGAGATCAAGTTGTTTTGCTTAGCGCAACTAATGATTTTAATTCCAACTAATGGCTTTAAATGTTTGAAAGCGATTGCCAATTATGCTTTGATTGATGAGGTTGTGGAAAAGATTCTCTAGACATCTTTGGTATATCAGCAGAAAGCTGTTTCTCTCGTATTATTTGACAGATATGTCCTCTACGACACCAAATGTAACACGGCGAACGCAATTCGTGCATTTGATGGGTGGCGATGGCACGATGGATCGTAGTCTGCACGTTGACTACTAAACCAAAAACAGACCTGGGTTCAACCCCAGTTTCAGACTATAATTTTAAAATAAAAATAAACATCTCGCATTTTGCTGATGTGCATTAGTGTGTCTTTGTGCGTCAGTTGTTGTCGGAAGGTTTCAGTGGCGAAGGCATAGTCACTGGTCACTGAACAATACCGGCTTCAGCTGATAGCAATCCACAATCACATCAGAACGCCCTCCTTCGTCGGTATTGTGTAGCACCGGCGAAGTAAAATAATAATAAAAAAATGGCTACTAAACCGAAGCTTCAGCACTGCTACGAGTATAAACAAAGAACGTGTGAAAGCAGAGCTGCAAAATAATTAATTAAGCTTCACCTCCTGTCGTTTCTCCTACTATCCCTTTCCTATAGTTCCAGCACCATGCCTCGCATGTATAGGAGTCATCTACTGAGTGCTGGTCCCAGATAAAAAAAAAATATAGGAAACACGAAGACAGCGAGAAAGAAGACGAGGTGGATGACGCCTTGGAAGAAGAGCGCGATAGTAACGTGTACCATTGGGGCAGCAGTGTCAATAAAAATCGTTCAGGACATATTTTTGATTTCAAAGGTATGAAAAGAATTAGCATGGGGTACCAACAAATTAATGTAGTGCTGATGAATAATGATTTAAACCAATATGGAACACCTGAAACAGCCAAACTTACTTCCGCTTTTGATTTCCATTGGACTTATAGTTACAGAAAACTGGGAAGAACACAAAGATTACCAGCAAGCGACAGAAATATTGCATAAACTACATGTTGTAAATACTGCTGCCGACAGAGGACTGAATTTAATGAAGAATACAACAATATATTGTACCGCAACGAGGAAGAAAAAAATTTTTTGCTTCAAGTTGTCTGTGAAAATAGGAAAAAGTATCCTCCGCAAAATGAGAACGATTTAATTTAATATTTTATAACAGTTATCAGTATTCAATAACATAATATGTTTTAATAATCGAAATACATTTTTTTAAATTAAAATTTTTGTATCGGGCAACCTTAATAACTTATGATGGACGCTAGGCATGTTGTGAAAGAATGTCGGGGTAACAAAAATAATATGAGTCGATCATATATTTGACCCCTCTGAAACTCGTTTGGCCGGTGGGGCTAATTTTATAAAAAAAATAGCACTTTGTATGGGAAATTCCATAAGGAGGGCAGATAGCGATTAGGTAAGTTCACAAAAAATGTAGGGGGAAATATTAGTGATAGATGGTCTTACCCCCTAAGAGCGACCCAAGGGTAGATATTGACCAATTTTTGCCAAAATGTACGAAACTAGGGGTTCTAGCGCATCGAAATCAAAAACTGTCAAGCTGAAAATTGTGTAAATTGGTAGACAGATATTTTTGTAAAGAAGAAAAGAAAAAAAACTCTGCTCAATAAAAATTGCAGTTCGGTTCGTTGTAGAATCATTTATTAATTAATTGTAATAAATAAATTATTAATCAGTAAAAATAAGCAATTTTACAATTTCTATTAATTGAGCCAAAGCCAGCGTAGAGCTTCTACTTCTAAACAACATTGGTCCAAACAAGCCGTGCAGAAACATTGGTCCTTCTCCGGAAAAAACAGGTGCGTAAAGTGGAATTAAAAGTGTCTCGGTTATGTACATATATGTAGATGCATACACATTTATGTTGAAAGGTGGGATATTGAAAAATATTGTATATAAAAGAAAAAACCAACATTCCTTTGCGGCCCGTTACACATGCGTATTTTGTTTGTGTAAATTCTTTTGCACGTACATACGTACAGTTGTTCCATTCTGCAGCAACAAATTGGGAAAATTTGGTCCGTTATTACGGCGTTGTTGTTGCTGTACCATATAATCATCAAACGATTTACTTAGCAAGAGTGCAGGTACAGTGGGACGTTAATAAAATCTCGTTGGTGTAAAATTTTTTGGAATATTTTTTGCACATGCGCGTGATTCTCCAGCAATAAATTTAAATTATCCTCCGTTACTACGGCGTTTTTGTTGCTGCACATATTCAACTTCACACACTTTACTTTGCAAAAGTGCACTAACAGTGGTCCGCTAATAAAGTGACCAACTGATGAAATTTGGGTACATCTTGTACAAATAACACTTTACTGCGGTTATAACTTCAAATTTGCCTTTCATTGTTGTCCTTATACCTCGAAAAAGCTTCTCTTTTGTCGCTCGATCCTAACTGTTTTCAAATAAACATAAAGATGTCTCTTTTTGAAAAATATATTCGTGCGGCTGTCGAGCTAACCAGCTATGAAGCCACGTTAGCAGAAGAGGATTTTTCCAAATACTCTAAGGATGCCTTCGAGTTTGAGAGAAGTGAATTAGATAAGGCTTGGGAAAAATATAAAAATCTCTACGATGAGTGTTCCGTAGAGACTGTAGAAAAGAAAAAGGAATTGGTGGTGGTTCAATCAAGGCATCCACAGGCGAGGAAGTCTTATGTGCATTGTCTTAACTCATTGGCAAGCGCACGGGAGAAATTTTGCGAAATAGTAAAAGAAAAAGTTGAAGGAGTGGTTCCCAAACTTTGTGGTTCCATAGCCGTACCTCCTTGTGATACAGCTGTCTTTCATGGGGATTACGTGTCGTGGCCCACCTTTAGGGATATGTTTACTGCAATATATATAAATAATAGTAGACTTAGCCCAGTTGAAAAATTATTCTACCTCTTTAGTAAAACTGGCGGTGAGGCTCCCGATATTAATCGCAATGTAGCTCTTACTAGTGAGAATTTTGAAATCGGGTAGAATAATCTAAAAACACAATATGAAAATAAACGGGTCTTAATAAATAGCCAATTGAAGATTCTTTTTAATTTGACACCCTGTACACATGATTCTTCATCGGAAATAAAACAGCTGCAAAGGGAGATTAATAATTGTATAGCGGTTCTAAAATTATATAATGTGGAGATAGAATCATGGGACCCCATTTTTGTGTTTCAGTGCTCATCGCGTCTCTCAGAATGCACTTTAAATTTATGGGAACAATCCGTGAGAAATAAAACAGAGGTTCCGCAATGGGAGGAATTAAACAAGTTCTTAACAGATAGATTTCATGCCCTTGAAAGTGTTTCTGATATAATGACGACTAATAATAAAATCAGCGATTCCCAAACCTTTGTAGAAGCTAGTAATACCCAACCAATAAATAAATTGAAACATTTTAAGGCCCACCATACTAAAGTAGATACTTTACAATGCAGATTATGTAAAGAAAAGAATAAAATTTTCTCGTGTAATAAATTTTTAAATATGGACTACAAAAATCGTGTTTCATTTTTGAGAAGATTCCGGTTTTGTTTCAACTGCGTCACCACCGGCCATTTATTTGGTGAGTGCCATAGTCCGAACAGTTGTTCTAAGTGCAGCAAAAAGCAGCATACTTTATTACACAGAGATTTCACAAAGAGGTTTCAAACTCAGGGCGATTCAGGTAGAAATCAACAAATACAGTCCACTCATATTGCCAGTCCTTCAGGTGTAGTTCTGTCTCATCACACTTCTGTCGCAAAAAAGGTTATGCTAGCTACAGCATGGGTGTACATTGTCCACTGTGGGGCTACTTACAAGGTTCGAGCTTTAATTGATCCATGTTCTGACGAAAGCTTTATTTCGGAAAAAATTCAAAAGGTGCTAAGGTTACCCAGTTGTCCTGTTGATGCTGAAGTCACAGGCTTAGGCGGTGAAGTTATAAGCAGAGCTTTGAAATTGGCGTCTTTTGCCATTGTGTCTCTTGTCGATCGGAATATGTGTCTCAGTGTTGAAGCGCTAGTGGTACCACGCGTAACTGGTAATGTTCCCATGCACACATTCCGGCCTGAAAAATGTTTGGTATTACCAAACCTTCAATTTGCTGATCCGAAATTTTTTGAAAGCGGTGGGGTAGATTTGCTGTTAGGAGGAGATTTGTATCCCCTAATTCTTCGTGGTGGAGTCCAGCACGGTATTTTCGAGTCCCTTGTAGCTCAGGAAACAATTGTTGGCTGGATTGTAACTGGCCCAACTAGTGGCTTATCCCCACGTAAAGTGACTAAGTCTCATATGACGAAGGTATCAATTGATGACCAGTTGACGCGGTTTTGGGAGTTAGAAGAAGTTTCTCACAAAAGGATTTTATCAGAAGAGGATAAAAGATGTGAAGAAATCTATCGGTCTACTACCACGAGAAATTCTGAGGGCAAATATATTGTTAGTCTACCCTTCAAGAATAGCCCCACGTTACTTGGCCCTAATCGTCATAGAGCTGTATGTCAATTTTTAAGAAATGAGAAATCCTTGATACGCAAGGGCGAACAAAAGACCCAATATGATGAGGTTTTAAACGATTATATTACTCTCGGGCATATGGAAAAGGTGAAACAAACATCGAGTGGCCCAAGTTATTATCTCCCTCATCATGGCGTATTTAAGCCAGAAAGTACAACGACAAAATTGCGTGTGGTCTTTAATGCCTCTAGTGCGTCCTCTAGCGGCAAAAGTTTAAACGATTTGTTGTACACTGGCCTTGTTTTGCAAGCTGATATTACAAAATTAATTCTAAAATGGCGATTCTTTCAGTTTGTTTTTAATGCCGACATTTCTAAAATGTACCGTCAAATTTTAGTCAGGCCCGAAGATAGGCCTTTCCAGAAAATCGTTTTTCGTAGTACGAACGAACCTACAATTGAAGACTATGAGTTGAAAACGGTCACCTTTGGTGTAAATTCTGCTCCCTTTTTGGCTCTTAGGACTCTACTGCAATTGGCTGATGATGAAGAGCTACGTTTTCCCATAGGGGCTCAAATTCTGCGCGAATGTATGTATGTTGATGATGCCCTAGTTGGAGCTCATTCAATTCCAAATGCCTTGTGTGCTCGTGACCAATTAATTAGCATTGTGGAATTAGCAGGTTTTGAGTTGCAAAAATGGACTGCTAACTCAAAACAGATTTTAAAAAATATTCCTGAAGCTCATCTACTAAATTCATCATTTGTGTCGCTCGATGACAAGGGTACAACGAAAACGTTAGGGATTCACTGGAATGCAGCAGAGGACGTGTTTTTCTTTACGGCTGAGAAAATTACGCTAAAACAGTCGTATACTAAACGTGAGGTCCTTTCCATCATCGCTAGGCTGTTTGATCCAGCAGGATGGTTAGCTCCAGTAGTAGTCACAGCAAAAATCTTAATGCAACAGATGTGGCTTGACAAAATAGGATGGGATGAGTCTATTATGCCATTGACCCTGCAAAAGTGGCAAAATTTTGTTACAAACTATGAAGATATTGAAGCGATAAGACTGCCACGTTGGGTTCAATATTCTCCTGGCTGCAGTATTCAATTACACAGATTCTGTGACTCATCCGAGTTAGCGTATGCAGCCGCATTATACATAAGAGTCAGCATTGGTGATAAAGTGCAATCGATGTTGCTCGTAGCAAAAACCAAGGTAGCTCCAGTGAAGAGACCATCACTACCTCGCTTGGAGTTATGCGGCGCTGTGCTTTTGGCAAATTTAGTAGACAGCGTTATTCTCACTTTGAATATAAATAAAGACTCCCTCTATTTGTGGTCCGATTCCACTATAGTCCTCGCGTGGTTACAAAAACCACCTTGCAGCTGGAAGACGTTTGTGGCAAATAGGCTACAATATTAGAAAAAGTAGGGAATAAAAACTGGGGTCATGTTCTGTCTAAAGATAATCCTGCCGATCTAGCAACCCTGCGGATTTGAATGGAAATCAACTTTGGTGGCACGGTCCACATTGGCTGAATTTAGAGAAGTCATCGTGGCCCGCAGGTGTACCAACGGTTGATACTAAAGAAGAGAGTAAATTATCTCAAATTTTTGTTACTAGATCGACGGACCCAAATGAAGATATACTCGATCGTTTCTCAAACTTGTCTCGAGCATATCATGTCATGGCTTATATGTTCAGATTCTTCATACTGACGAGTAAAACGCGTCGCAAGGACTATAAATTTGACACGTTGAGAATCAGTGCCAGTGAGCTAAAACACGTAAAAACGCGTCTAACTTTTCTGTCGCAACAACTTCATTTCTCTAGTGAATTTTCCTGCCTGAAAATGAACAAGAAGCTCGACTCGCGGAGTACTATTTTAACCCTCACGCCTTTCCTTGATGAACATAACATCATTCGTGCTAATGGTCGTCTTGCGTCTGCTAGGTATTTATCTTACAACGAGCGACACCCTATTATACTCGCATATGGGAGTAGATTGGCTCGTCTTTATGTAGAGTTTATTCATCAGTTAGTTCATCATGGTGGTCCTCGACTGGTGTTAAATGTAGTCCGTCAAGAATGCTGGATCATCAAAGTAAAGAATCTTATAAAAACTGCGATTCATAATTGCAAAATTTGCGTTTTATATCGGAAAAAGCTTCAGACGCAAATTATGGGCACCTTACCAGAAGAAAGAACTACTTTCAGTCGCCCTTTCTCGAATACTGGCGTTGACTTTGCGGGCCCATTCGACATTAAAAGTTTCACTGGTCGTTATTCTCGAATTACGAAAGGTTACGTATGTCTCTTTGTTTGTTTCTCTACGAAGGCGATCCACCTGGAAGCTGTTAGCGATTTGTCTACCCCTGCCTTCTTAGCCGCACTCGATCGTTTTGTTCCTCGCCGTGGCTGCCCGAGTCGTATTTACTCCGACAACGGTCGAAATTTTGTTGGCGCAGCTAGAGAATTGAAATCCAATTTCTCTAAGCACTTAAAAGAAATGCGTGATACGGTCGTCGCGAAATTCGGTCATCAGCGGATAGAATGGCACTTCATCCCAGCCTCAGCACCCCACATGGGAGGACTTTGGGAGGCAGGAGTTAAAAGCCTAAAAATGCATTTTAGAAAAACTTCTGGGCAAATGAAATACACCTTTGAGGAATTTGCCACAATGCTGGCCAAAATAGAAGCGTGTCTCAACTCACGTCCTCTTAGCCCTATGTCTGACAGTGTGAATGATTTGTCGGCTCTCACTCTGAGTAATTTTTTAATTGGTACTACTTTGTTGACTCCGGCTGAACCTGAAGATCTGAGCTCCCCGGTCAGCATTTTAAATCGTTGGCGCAAAGTAAAAGCGTTACAACACGAATTTTGTAATCGTTGGAAAAACGAATATTTGAGGGAATTACACAAGCGTACTAAGTGGAAAACTCCTCAACTCGATGTACGAGTAAACGAGATGGTGGTTCTGAAAAATGAATCCACCAGCCCTACTGAGTGGCGCCTAGGTCGTGTCATAAAGGTTTATTGTGGCACTGATGGAAGAGTGCGAGTTGCTGATGTCCGAACACAAAATGGAGTCATCACACGGCCTATCCATAAATTAATTGTCCTGGCCGGTGGCCATAACTAGAAAGTCCCCTTAATACTTGAATTAACACCGTTCCCTAAGTTTAATCTGAATATTTACTAAAATTTAATTGCTCTCGTCTTACTCGCCCTTTTAGAAAGAATGACGGAAACCCTGTTCAATCCCAATTACCGGTGCCCCATATGTGATAAATTCCATGCCGTGCGGGAATGTACCCGATTTATCACAATGGCTGTGGAGGATAAGTTGCGTCTGGTGGCCCAAAAAGCGCTCTGCTACAATTGTCTGGCGCAATCCCACTCGAGAGCGCAATGTCGTAGCCTATCCAGATGTCACCGATGTCGTAAGGACTATAACAGCTGGTTACACCCGATACCGGAAGGTAGAATCTGGCTCCAGATGACGGCGCGAATTTCCATCGCCAGTGTATCCGGTAATCCGCCGAAACGGACACTGGCATTGATCGATCCTAACGTGCCGAGATCCACCATCTACATGCGAGAAGCCGCTCGACTGGGTTGCGTGGTCTCTCAAGGACGTAACCATATCGTGGTTCACAACATCCGGGAGCAGCGTTCATTCAGAATGGAATGCTTGGTAGCTCGGGACTCTTTGGGGTGTAGCCCTTCGGTCGATGTCGAACCCGAAACCAGGGAGCACGGCGATCTCATCTCGGCAAACAAGGCATGGCACCGAAAACATGGCATCTACGTCATTCTGGGAGCTGATGTGAGCGGACGGATCCTCACAAGCCGTGCAGCAGGTAGACCAGGGCGCCTGTACGTCCAAGACACCATTTTTGGTTTCGCCTATTTTGGTGAAGCCATTGTGAGAGAAGACGATGAATGCTGGACCCCTTCTGGGCTTTTTTCCTTTTTTATTTTTATTGAATTATATATTGGCCCTTCCGGCGAGTTCGTAATTGTTTGCACTTTCTGGTGCAAGGCGGGCGGCATGTTGGTGTCGCCACGTCGCTTGACAGCGTCTTCAAATTCCCAGCTCTGTCTATGAAGTTGTCACATGGCAACCCCCTAGAGAGAGAGGTGAGTTTGCGACTGATGTCAAGCTGAAAATGGTGTAAATTGGTAGACAGATATTTTTGTAAAGAAGAAAAGAAAAAAAACTCTGCTCAATAAAAATTGCAGTTCGGTTCGTTGTAGAATCATTTATTAATTAATTGTAATAAATAAATTATTAATCAGTAAAAATAAGCAATTTTACAATTTTTATTAATTGAGCCAAAGCCAGCGTAGAGCTTCTACTTCTAAACAACATTGGTCCAAACAAGCCGTGCAGAAACAGGTACTTTAAGGTAAACAGTGCTTTTGATGATGTTCAGTGCATTCGCTACCCCACTCAAACTTATCTAATATCGCCCATTTTTGTATATATATTGTAACTGTAAGCCATCTGCATCAAATGTAAATACTTTTATTGTTATATCAACCAAAAAATAAAAAATCGACAAAACGCAGCTTTGCTCTCTATTTCTTCTCAACCATTTTTTTTATTTTGTACCCATATCATTGAAGTGGCTACAAAATAGTTGTCCGCTATATTGTGTTTTCAGAGACATCATTATATTTTATGCTCCCTTCAAAAATCCCGTTAATTTCATACCCATATCATGGCGGTGTTTAAAGATAGTAAAAAAAGTGCATCATAACAACTATTTAAATGGGATAAAAGTACAAAGGTACAGTTTCACTCCATATATTTTCGAATTTCGAAAAAGTAAGACCGCACACTTTTAATTTTTCTAAAAGTAAAGATTTCGGAAAAAAGCTTTGTTCCATGTCCAATACTTTGGGAGATACATATGTGGTAGCAAAGCAAAATGCCCGTATTGTTTTGCCCTCATATCTGGAAAGAGTATGAAGCACATGTGCGCTTATTTTTCAGCAACATTTATATGCTTTATAATTTTCCATATGCAAAAATAAATTTGAAAATTGGTCCACAAATGGCGAAGTTACTCGTATTTGATAATATATTTTTTGGGCAGGTATATTGCTTAATTGAAGCTTTTTAATCACTTCGAACTACTATTGATTGAACTTAAAACTGTTTACCTTTTACACTATTCTTCATTTTACAGAGTGTAAATATTTTCAAAAATAATTTTTTAATAATTATAAGAATATAAGAAAATAATAATACTTTTAATATCTTTTTAAAAAAAATATAATTATTTATTTCAAAGTCTAAAATATTGCATAAGAAAATATATACATAAATATTTTGCACCAGTTTTTCAATATAGTATTTGACATTTGGTTCGAACAAATCACATGTACCAGCACACTCTCAATGTTCATACATACCCACCCAAAATGGTTGTATTTCTTGGTATATTTTCTAAAAAAAAACTATAGTTACATTTCTAATACTACTAAATTTTGTCAATATCTGTATTGTTACGGAAATACATTTGTTGAAAGTCATTTCCACAACACTCTCGCATAAATTTTTTCATTACAACGTTGGGGATTCTCATCACTGATAACACAATAAACAAACACACAAGCAAACTTACGCAAAGCAAAAGAATAAACAACTACATAGCCTGACAACACACATTCACACTAATGCAACAATAGTAAGATAACATAAGCAAAAGCGAGAGATAATTATCGCACAAAATAAATGCAAATTAAATTAACGGATTTCTGGAATATTCTACGCAAATGTCAAAGTCTCTAGATAGTAATAGGACATTCTACCAAGATCTAGTAGCAAATGGCTGGTGTATGAATAAGGCTGATTGTGAACAATCGAAAAGCAGTTGCAATACCATTCTTGAAGCGAACGCTCCAGTTAAGTGCTCGAAAGTAAACTACAGTTTCCGAACATTATTTAATTAAAGCAGCGTTGTGAAGAATGTTAAGAAGTAAAAGGACAAATAAATAAAAGCTTATTAACTAAATTATAGTAAATAGAAGAATACACGTTTTGAAAGGTAAAACGTAATAATTCGGTGTTTTCTTTTGCAATCACGAATTCAAGTAAAATACACGTCTTAAAAAGCTAAAACGTAGCAATTGGTGCCAGAAGTGGAATTGCAAATAAAAAATTTAAATAAAACTACAATGAAATTTGACAAGCTTAAAGTGGGCCAGTTGAAAAATTACAAGGGTAAATTGGATCTACTTACTACGGACAATAATGTGGAGCTACAAAAGCTCTTGATGGAAGACTATGAGCAGCGAGTATCGATATTTTTACTTTAGAATTTGAGGATAAAGAAGAGATAGAAGTATTTACTCGACCGATGGCAAGTAATACGGCAAATACTTGCAAAAATTCAGAATGCCTCTAGTGCCAACAATAAGAAACTGCTAGCAGAAGCTCAGAAAACATGTAGAGCCAATAATGAGAAGCTTCTAGCCAATAATGAGAAACTTTCGGCAGAATATCAAGAAGCATACAGAATCAACGATAAGAAGCTTACGGCCATAAACACAAAAGATGATAGCATTGAAAGACGGGTTGATGAGCTAGAAACAAAAATTAACAGTCTTCAAATACAAAGTTCACCAGTGCGGATCATACCGGAAGTTTTTAGTAGAATAAAGGATCCTTATTTTGATGTTCCGAACAAAAACGGAGGGGACCACGAATTGAAAGCTCTTGAACTAATCTTAGAAGTTCTAGAGACCGTGCCTGTGAGCTGCAGAAATAATTATGAAGAAATAATGTCGGCACTACAACATAAGTATGGTGGTGAACACAGGCGTGACATTTACCGAATGGAATTGCGCAAGGGCGCAGAAGCCCAATGAGTCACTCCAAGACTTTGCAATTGAAATTGAACGTTTGGTGCAGCTGACTTATAGCATGGTTTAATGCTTTAATTGCGGTAAGAGTGGTCATTTTAAACTAAGACAAGGTAGCGCTAAGCGGCATGAGCTAGCTTCCACAGACGAGTGCCTCACCGTCTCTATATCAGTGATACAACAATCCGACAGCGAGTGGCTACATCAACGCCGGTAAGCACATATTTACTATAGACACTGGAGCGACGCAGTCTGTCATCAGACCCGATATCCTGAGCGAAAAGTGCGAACCTTTGAGTAAATAAGGTTGCATACATCTACTGGAGAGCCTGCCACTGTCTACGGCAAGATGGAAGTGAAAGCTACAATTGCCAATATCAGCGTAAAACATGTGTTTATTGTAGCCGAAATTGTCGACGAAGTAATTATTGGAACGTGGCACTACCTATTTTCCTAAATAAAACAGCGGTACACAAGATGAGACAAACCCAGTCGAATGCAAAAAAAATTTCCAAAACGGTTTATAAATGGCCGCGTTTTGAGATAATAAATTCAGAGAAATGCAAAAAAGTACCAATTTCAGATTAGTTTTACTTCTAAATCCATGTCAATCCAGGCTATAAGTTATTTACATACAAAATTGCATCGTTTTAAGTTATCGTGTAACAGATGTGGCTTGACAAAATAGGATGGGATGAGTCTATTATGCCATTGACCCTGCAAAAGTGGCAAAATTTTGTTACAAACTATGAAGATATTGAAGCGATAAGACTGCCACGTTGGGTTCAATATTCTCCTGGCTGCAGTATTCAATTACACAGATTCTGTGACTCATCCGAGTTAGCGTATGCAGCCGCATTATACATAAGAGTCAGCATTGGTGATAAAGTGCAATCGATGTTGCTCGTAGCAAAAACCAAGGTAGCTCCAGTGAAGAAACCATCACTACCTCGCTTGGAGTTATGCGGCGCTGTGCTTTTGGCAAATTTAGTAGACAGCGTTATTCTCACTTTGAATATAAATAAAGACTCCCTCTATTTGTGGTCCGATTCCACTATAGTCCTCGCGTGGTTACAAAAACCACCTTGCAGCTGGAAGACGTTTGTGGCAAATAGGCTACAATATTAGAAAAAGTAGGGAATAAAAACTGGGGTCATGTTCTGTCTAAAGATAATCCTGCCGATCTAGCAACCCTGCGGATTTGAATGGAAATAAACTTTGGTGGCACGGTCCACATTGGCTGAATTTAGAGAAGTCATCGTGGCCCGCAGGTGTACCAACGGTTGATACTAAAGAAGAGAGTAAATTATCTCAAATTTTTGTTACTAGATCGACGGACCCAAATGAAGATATACTCGATCGTTTCTCAAACTTGTCTCGAGCATATCATGTCATGGCTTATATGTTCAGATTCTTCATACTGACGAGTAAAACGCGTCGCAAGGACTATAAATTTGACACGTTGAGAATCAGTGCCAGTGAGCTAAAACACGTAAAAACGCGTCTAACTTTTCTGTCGCAACAACTTCATTTCTCTAGTGAATTTTCCTGCCTGAAAATGAACAAGAAGCTCGACTCGCGGAGTACTATTTTAACCCTCACGCCTTTCCTTGATGAACATAACATCATTCGTGCTAATGGTCGTCTTGCGTCTGCTAGGTATTTATCTTACAACGAGCGACACCCTATTATACTCGCATATGGGAGTAGATTGGCTCGTCTTTATGTAGAGTTTATTCATCAGTTAGTTCATCATGGTGGTCCTCGACTGGTGTTAAATGTAGTCCGTCAAGAATGCTGGATCATCAAAGTAAAGAATCTTATAAAAACTGCGATTCATAATTGCAAAATTTGCGTTTTATATCGGAAAAAGCTTCAGACGCAAATTATGGGCACCTTACCAGAAGAAAGAACTACTTTCAGTCGCCCTTTCACGAATACTGGCGTTGACTTTGCGGGCCCATTCGACATTAAAAGTTTCACTGGTCGTTATTCTCGAATTACGAAAGGTTACGTATGTCTCTTTGTTTGTTTCTCTACGAAGGCGATCTACCTGGAAGCTGTTAGCGATTTGTCTACCCCTGCCTTCTTAGCCGCACTCGATCGTTTTGTTCCTCGCCGTGGCTGCCCGAGTCGTATTTACTCCGACAACGGTCGAAATTTTGTTGGCGCAGCTAGAGAATTGAAATCCAATTTCTCTAAGCACTTAAAAGAAATGCGTGATACGGTCGTCGCGAAATTCGGTCATCAGCGGATAGAATGGCACTTCATCCCAGCCTCAGCACCCCACATGGGAGGACTTTGGGAGGCAGGAGTTAAAAGCCTAAAAATGCATTTTAGAAAAACTTCTGGGCAAATGAAATACACCTTTGAGGAATTTGCCACAATGCTGGCCAAAATAGAAGCGTGTCTCAACTCACGTCCTCTTAGCCCTATGTCTGACAGTGTGAATGATTTGTCGGCTCTCACTCTGAGTAATTTTTTAATTGGTACTACTTTGTTGACTCCGGCTGAACCTGAAGATCTGAGCTCCCCGGTCAGCATTTTAAATCGTTGGCGCAAAGTAAAAGCGTTACAACACGAATTTTGTAATCGTTGGAAAAACGAATATTTGAGGGAATTACACAAGCGTACTAAGTGGAAAACTCCTCAACTCGATGTACGAGTAAACGAGATGGTGGTTCTGAAAAATGAATCCACCAGCCCTACTGAGTGGCGCCTAGGTCGTGTCATAAAGGTTTATTGTGGCACTGATGGAAGAGTGCGAGTTGCTGATGTCCGAACACAAAATGGAGTCATCACACGGCCTATCCATAAATTAATTGTCCTGGCCGGTGGCCATAACTAGAAAGTCCCCTTAATACTTGAATTAACACCGTTCCCTAAGTCTAATCTGAATATTTACTAAAATTTAATTGCTCTCGTCTTACTCGCCCTTTTAGAAAGAATGACGGAAACCCTGTTCAATCCCAATTACCGGTGCCCCATATGTGATAAATTCCATGCCGTGCGGGAATGTACCCGATTTATCACAATGGCTGTGGAGGATAAGTTGCGTCTGGTGGCCCAAAAAGCGCTCTGCTACAATTGTCTGGCGCAATCCCACTCGAGAGCGCAATGTCGTAGCCTATCCAGATGTCACCGATGTCGTAAGGACTATAACAGCTGGTTACACCCGATACCGGAAGGTAGAATCTGGCTCCAGATGACGGCGCGAATTTCCATCGCCAGTGTATCCGGTAATCCGCCGAAACGGACACTGGCATTGATCGATCCTAACGTGCCGAGATCCACCATCTACATGCGAGAAGCCGCTCGACTGGGTTGCGTGGTCTCTCAAGGACGTAACCATATCGTGGTTCACAACATCCGGGAGCAGCGTTCATTCAGAATGGAATGCTTGGTAGCTCGGGACTCTTTGGGGTGTAGCCCTTCGGTCGATGTCGAACCCGAAACCAGGGAGCACGGCGATCTCATCTCGGCAAACAAGGCATGGCACCGAAAACATGGCATCTACGTCATTCTGGGAGCTGATGTGAGCGGACGGATCCTCACAAGCCGTGCAGCAGGTAGACCAGGGCGCCTGTACGTCCAAGACACCATTTTTGGTTTCGCCTATTTTGGTGAAGCCATTGTGAGAGAAGACGATGAATGCTGGACCCCTTCTGGGCTTTTTTCCTTTTTTATTTTTATTGAATTATATATTGGCCCTTCCGGCGAGTTCGTAATTGTTTGCACTTTCTGGTGCAAGGCGGGCGGCATGTTGGTGTCGCCACGTCGCTTGACAGCGTCTTCAAATTCCCAGCTCTGTCTATGAAGTTGTCACATGGCAACCCCCTAGAGAGAGAGGTGAGTTTGCGACTGATGTCAAGCTGAAAATGGTGTAAATTGGTAGACAGATATTTTTGTAAAGAAGAAAAGAAAAAAAACCCTGCTCAATAAAAATTGCAGTTCGGTTCGTTGTAGAATCATTTATTAATTAATTGTAATAAATAAATTATTAATCAGTAAAAATAAGCAATTTTACAATTTTTATTAATTGAGCCAAAGCCAGCGTAGAGCTTCTACTTCTAAACAACATTGGTCCAAACAAGCCGTGCAGAAACAGGTACTTTAAGGTAAACAGTGCTTTTGATGATGTTCAGTGCATTCGCTACCCCACTCAAACTTATCTAATATCGCCCATTTTTGTATATATATTGTAACTGTAAGCCATCTGCATCAAATGTAAATACTTTTATTGTTATATCAACCAAAAAATAAAAAATCGACAAAACGCAGCTTTGCTCTCTATTTCTTCTCAACCATTTTTTTTATTTTGTACCCATATCATTGAAGTGGCTACAAAATAGTTGTCCGCTATATTGTGTTTTCAGAGACATCATTATATTTTATGCTCCCTTCAAAAATCCCGTTAATTTCATACCCATATCATGGCGGTGTTTAAAGATAGTAAAAAAAGTGCATCATAACAACTATTTAAATGGGATAAAAGTACAAAGGTACAGTTTCACTCCATATATTTTCGAATTTCGAAAAAGTAAGACCGCACACTTTTAATTTTTCTAAAAGTAAAGATTTCGGAAAAAAGCTTTGTTCCATGTCCAATACTTTGGGAGATACATATGTGGTAGCAAAGCAAAATGCCCGTATTGTTTTGCCCTCATATCTGGAAAGAGTATGAAGCACATGTGCGCTAATTTTTCAGCAACATTTATATGCTTTATAATTTTCCATATGCAAAAATAAATTTGAAAATTGGTCCACAAATGGCGAAGTTACTCGTATTTGATAATATATTTTTTGGGCAGGTATATTGCTTAATTGAAGCTTTTTAATCACTTCGAACTACTATTGATTGAACTTAAAACTGTTTACCTTTTACACTATTCTTCATTTTACAGAGTGTAAATATTTTCAAAAATAATTTTTTAATAATTATAAGAATATAAGAAAATAATAATACTTTTAATATCTTTTTAAAAAAAATATAATTATTTATTTCAAAGTCTAAAATATTGCATAAGAAAATATATACATAAATATTTTGCACCAGTTTTTCAATATAGTATTTGACATTTGGTTCGAACAAATCACATGTACCAGCACACTCTCAATGTTCATACATACCCACCCAAAATGGTTGTATTTCTTGGTATATTTTCTAAAAAAAAACTATAGTTACATTTCTAATACTACTAAATTTTGTCAATATCTGTATTGTTACGGAAATACATTTGTTGAAAGTCATTTCCACAACACTCTCGCATAAATTTTTTCATTACAACGTTGGGGATTCTCATCACTGATAACACAATAAACAAACACACAAGCAAACTTACGCAAAGCAAAAGAATAAACAACTACATAGCCTGACAACACACATTCACACTAATGCAACAATAGTAAGATAACATAAGCAAAAGCGAAAGATAATTATCGCACAAAATAAATGCAAATTAAATTAACGGATTTCTGGAATATTCTACGCAAATGTCAAAGTCTCTAGATAGTAATAGGACATTCTACCAAGATCTAGTAGCAAATGGCTGGTGTATGAATAAGGCTGATTGTGAACAATCGAAAAGCAGTTGCAATACCATTCTTGAAGTGAACGCTCCAGTTAAGTGCTCGAAAGTAAACTACAGTTTCCGAACATTATTTAATTAAAGCAGCGTTGTGAAGAATGTTAAGAAGTAAAAGGACAAATAAATAAAAGCTTATTAACTAAATTATAGTAAATAGAAGAATACACGTTTTGAAAGGTAAAACGTAATAATTCGGTGTTTTCTTTTGCAATCACGAATTCAAGTAAAATACACGTCTTAAAAAGCTAAAACGTAGCAATTGGTGCCAGAAGTGGAATTGCAAATAAAAAATTTAAATAAAACTACAATGAAATTTGACAAGCTTAAAGTGGGCCAGTTGAAAAATTACAAGGGTAAATTGGATCTACTTACTACGGACAATAATGTGGAGCTACAAAAGCTCTTGATGGAAGACTATGAGCAGCGAGTATCGATATTTTTACTTTAGAATTTGAGGATAAAGAAGAGATAGAAGTATTTACTCGACCGATGGCAAGTAATACGGCAAATACTTGCAAAAATTCAGAATGCCTCTAGTGCCAACAATAAGAAACTGCTAGCAGAAGCTCAGAAAACATGTAGAGCCAATAATGAGAAGCTTCTAGCCAATAATGAGAAACTTTCGGCAGAATATCAAGAAGCATACAGAATCAACGATAAGAAGCTTACGGCCATAAACACAAAAGATGATAGCATTGAAAGACGGGTTGATGAGCTAGAAACAAAAATTAACAGTCTTCAAATACAAAGTTCACCAGTGCGGATCATACCGGAAGTTTTTAGTAGAATAAAGGATCCTTATTTTGATGTTCCGAACAAAAACGGAGGGGACCACGAATTGAAAGCTCTTGAACTAATCTTAGAAGTTCTAGAGACCGTGCCTGTGAGCTGCAGAAATAATTATGAAGAAATAATGTCGGCACTACAACATAAGTATGGTGGTGAACACAGGCGTGACATTTACCGAATGGAATTGCGCAAGGGCGCAGAAGCCCAATGAGTCACTCCAAGACTTTGCAATTGAAATTGAACGTTTGGTGCAGCTGACTTATAGCATGGTTTAATGCTTTAATTGCGGTAAGAGTGGTCATTTTAAACTAAGACAAGGTAGCGCTAAGCGGCATGAGCTAGCTTCCACAGACGAGTGCCTCACCGTCTCTATATCAGTGATACAACAATCCTACAGCGAGTGGCTACATCAACGCCGGTAAGCACATATTTACTATAGACACTGGAGCGACGCAGTCTGTCATCAGACCCGATATCCTGAGCGAAAAGTGCGAACCTTTGAGTAAATAAGGTTGCATACATCTACTGGAGAGCCTGCCACTGTCTACGGCAAGATGGAAGTGAAAGCTACAATTGCCAATATCAGCGTAAAACATGTGTTTATTGTAGCCGAAATTGTCGACGAAGTAATTATTGGAACGTGGCACTACCTATTTTCCTAAATAAAACAGCGGTACACAAGATGAGACAAACCCAGTCGAATGCAAAAAAAATTTCCAAAACGGTTTATAAATGGCCGCGTTTTGAGATAATAAATTCAGAGAAATGCAAAAAAGTACCAATTTCAGATTAGTTTTACTTCTAAATCCATGTCAATCCAGGCTATAAGTTATTTACATACAAAATTGCATCGTTTTAAGTTATCGTGTAATAAACATCCAAACAAACAACTTCCACATTTATAATATTAGCTCATTTAAAAAAAATAATCCAAAAATGTATACAAATGCAAAATACGCATCATAATACCAAAAAAAAGTTATTCGATAAACTCATTTCACCACAGTCGAGAACGGCACGCAAAATGTGCCGCACATTTCAAAAGCGTGACACAAAATGTGGAGCACTAATTGACACATGCATATATGCAATGTATACATTTTTAGCACATGTACTGCGCACTCACTCTCAAAATGCGTACCCTGTTTAAAAGAAAAACAATAAAAAATTAACAATGAAAGACTTCACTAAAATTCAACCTTTGAATTAATGAAACAAGTTTCGTTGAAACTATTTTAACGAAAATTTCACCAATTTAATGAAATAATTTCACTGAAGCAATAAAAAAATTTTGTTCAAATAATTCTCTGCTTTTACACGTTCTTTGTTTTGATACCATTAAATTATTTTCTTGAAATAATAACAATATTTCATTTGTTTAATGATATAATTTCAATTATATAACCAAATAATTTCGTAATGACAATGAAATACCTTAATTATTTTACCGAAATTATTTAATTATTTTTTAGAAATTATTTCAAAATGTTAATGAAAATATATATGTATGTACATCAGAGAAAAGCGTCTATAAGAGAGAAGAAACAGTCGAACTGCGTGTTAATCCGTGTTATTTATCGATGTCTTGTAGGCTTATTTCGAGTAAAAAACTGAAGTAAAATTAAAAAAAAAATTACTGACAATAACACCGTATTTGTCAAATGTAGCGTACTTAAAAATTTCACTTATATAAACATTTCGGGATTCCCCGGGATTTATTAGGTAAATTACGAGATACTATAATTTCGAATTCGCGGGATTTAGGGAATCGGGATTGGTATATCTTGTGCTGACTAATTGCACAATGGTTTACATAGCATTTACAAATGAAAGTACTTTCTTGAAATTCCGAATTCATTCACTTTTTCAATAACATATTTTTATATTTCACTGAATTTTTTTCTTCTTTTTTTTCTTCACAATACATACACAAAAATTGCATGAGAATATACTTTCATGTGAATGTTGTGTAAAATAATTTTTGCAAAGGCAACTTATGGCGTTTTCTTTTCTGACAAAAATGTTACATATATGCTACATTTCGTTACAGTTTCTGTTCCATTCTAAAAAATATGTAACATTAAAAAAAGCTATTTCGTTCCTTTCTAAATATGTTGCACAAATAACTGGCAAAATATGCAACATATTTGACCCTCTAATCTCAAGTCGGGGTGATATAATAACCTTTTTTACATCTTTGTGAAGTACTTTTTTATACAAATAAGAATTATGAAAATCATTATACTCTTCACTTTGACTAGAGTCCGTCAGACTTTTGTTGGAAGAAGATTCTGTTTAATTTATTATTTATTTCAATGTAAACTTTTTTGGTTTAAAGTTTTTGCAGTTTGTTCTAGGTAATAGCAGACGATTAGAAAACAATGTTGCTGACGATTTTTATTGATAAAATGGTGCTAAAAACCGTAGAAACAGTGAAACGCTAAGTATACATTAATATTAAATCTCAAATATTTTGTACCATTGTGGCAGTAAAAAATTTTTCACTTTTTAAAGGTGTGGGCAAACTGTAGAAAATGTTATCCATCGAAAGGGCAACATATTTGTTCAGAAAAGAAATCACCATTAGTGTTTTTTGTTTGTATTTATATAATTCTCAAAAATTTTTTGTCAGTTTTTTTATAAACTTGTGTGATTTTTAACTTTTTCAAAAATTTGGTTGAATGTGTACTGATGAGTTGGTATAAGCACCAATGAGATGTTCATATAGACTATCTTAACCATATAACAAGTATACATATACTTCTAAATAATTAAAATGACTTTGGATATATGTACATACATATGTATATAGTTCGACTAAATCACATATTTAAAAAGAAAATCAAAATATTGTAAAGCTTTTAAATACGTTTGATTTCATACTTAAAGATGGCTAGGTAAATACATACATATACATAACGGATATAAGAAAATCATAAAATTTCACTGAAAGTTTTCTTATAAGCGTAGTTTTCTGTTATACAATTATTTCTTACAATAATAGTATAAGTATATGTACATATGTATGTACCTATGTATGTACTATTAACAGTATTATTTTAGGTATCAGTTTGGTAAAACACATTTAGTTTTAGGAATAAACATTTTGTATTATGCGCACGAATTCATAACAAGAATAAACTTAATATTGCTATGTAGACAATCTTTGACTTGCATCAGTTTTTTTCTAATTACACACATTACATTTCTTACACAGAATACATACTTATTATATTAAAACGTATTGATGACGGTTTTTCTTATATCCGCTATATAATGTATAATAAATTTAAAAACTGTTTTGTAATGTCACCCTAAAGGTTTTTAATATACGGTAAAAGAAGTTGAAAGCAATATGAGACCTTCCAATATGTATACATTTATGTATGCATTTGTTGTTCTTTTTGCCACAAACATATATACATATATGTATGTGTATAATATATGAATTGAATAATCATTTTTGCGACATCCAAATGATACATCTTTCAATATTTGGTGTATTTTATTTACAACTTTTACTATTTATTCCATAAATTAATTGATTTCTTTATCTGCTATCACAATAACTTCAAAATATTTTTCTCGATTTTACTTGAATTAATTCCTTTTTTTTTCCTATTTAAATTTTTTGTAAACACTTTTTAATAATGGTCTTTTAATATATTTTAATATATTTTTTAATCTCTTCTCGCATATTTGTTAATCTTTCTGTAGAGATTTATATAACAGATGAGTTAAGAAAAATTCATTTTAATTTTTGTAAAATTTATTATCCGTTTATACACCAAACAAGAGGTAATTTGTCATGACACTAAAAGATACCGTGAAATATTGTTCTCCTTAGATAAGGATGCCATGCAGTGTTGCCAAGTCTGAAAATGTATCTTATTTTCGAAGTTTTTCAAGATGCTTCAAAAAGTTTTTTAAAAATATGGTATTTAGTAATTTTAATGTAATAAGTAAAATTCCTGTTAACTAAACTTGCTACTGATATTAATAAAAGCCGAGAATTGCCAAACTTCAAGTTTGTCGAATTTTTTGGCAAAACATATTGAAACATTTTGGTAAACAATTTTGGGAACAAATCGCACCGATGGTTCTGAGGCTCTCTTTGTTTAAAAAACATATTGTTTATGCAGTATTATTAGTACAGCTAACCTCTTAAGAATTGTTTCACAAAATAAGAAATATTGTGTGGTTTTTTAAGAACCAAGGTCTTTCTGGAAAAGTCTGATCGTAATTGCATAATTTTTTTTTATCTTCGACCAGCACTCAGGAGATGTCCCCTATATCAGAAAAATGCGAGAAGTTTTTATGTGTTTGAAACTGGAGTTGAACCCAGGAACATTTTTCGTTTAAGTCGACGTGCAGACTACTTAGACCATTGCCACCCTCAAATTTTGAGCAAAAAAAGGAATTAGTGGAAATGTCAATAAAGAAATGTATAATGTAACTAATAGCGTTTTCATTTCTGACAAAAGTGTAACATATATGGTACATTTCGTTACTATTCATGTTCCTTTCCAATAAGTATGTACCATACTAAAAAGCAGTCACGTTCCTTTCTTAATATGTTCCACCAATAATTGGCACAAGATTTTGGGGTGGTATACTAAGTTATTTCACACTTTTGATAAATGCCTTTTAATAAAAATAAGAACTTGAACACGACAAAATTTTTTAAAAAAATAAGAACTTTTATTCTAGTCATTTTATTTGCTAAAGCGGGAGATTTATCAGTTTTCAAGGCTTTCAATTAAAACGTTTAAAAATTGCAGACAAAATAATGCTAAGATTTAATAATAGAAAAGTACAAGAAAATAACATACGCTAAATGAAAAATTTACGTCTAAATCAAAATAAAGCGTGCTAAATTTTGGTGGCAAAATAACCACGCTGATATTCCTTAACAAATATCAAAAACAATAAACTTGAATAAAATAAGTAAAATACGAAAAACAATAACAATTTAACGGTGGAATAACTGGGAAGTAAAAAGAAAAAAAAGAGACAACCTCTATACCAGTAACGGGTGAAAATAACAAATAAGTGTTGACACTACCAACCAGTGCTGTCACTTCGGGTCACGGTGACCGGATCGGGGGTTTTATGGCATTTTTTCGTGTCATTGTGCTAAATCCCCTTACCATACCTGACTAAATCTTTTCTATTGTTAGTGCCATTGTATTAGTTGCTGCCTGACTGTTTGGTGATGAAGGAGTAACACTGATCACCGGCAGTCATTCAAGCAGCGACTAGATCAGTGGCTCTTGCAATCACATTTCAATTGGAGGCTCTGCTTCCTTGACAATGATGTCAATGCCATGGCTGAAATGGTCAAAAATATAATATTGCTTGGTATGAAAACTTTCATACCATCGAAGCAAATTTCGATTAGGCCTAGACCGAAATCTTGGTTTAATCAGACGTGCAGAATTGCAGTCAGATCCAGAGAGGAAGCATTTAGTATTTGGCGGAATGACAAAAACGCGGATACTGATGTGATGCGCAGAAGGGCGAGATCTTCGTCTGCCAAGGTGCCAAGACGTGAAAAAGTTTTGTACGAGCAACGTCTTCGCGCTAAAGTTCTTACTGCCCCACGGGGAAGTAAAAGTTTAAAAGATGATCAAATATTCACTGACCCGGCTGAAAAGGCTAACCTCCTAGCTGAAATGTTTGCAGGTAATCCTCACCAGCCGGAAAGGAATCAACCACTTCCCGCTCCGGAGAGTGTATCAGTAACTATGCCAAAGATATACTTTCGAGCTGGTGCAGCTAAAAGGGTTTTAGCGGACCTTAACATAAATAAGTCTCCTGGGCCGGATGGAATTCCGGCACTGGTCTTGAAGCAGTGCTCTTCGACGTTATCGCATCCTCTGGCAATCCTTTTCAGCACCCTATACCATGCAGGCAAAATTCCATCATGCTGGAAAGTTGCAAATGTTACGCCGATCACCAAGAAGGGAGAGCCAAGCAACCCTGAAAATTATAGCCCAATCACAATATGCTCTACCATTTCCAAAGTAATGGAGAGTATGCTAAATTTCCATCGTATGAAGTATCTGGAGTCCAATAGCTTACTTAAGACTGGCAATATGGCTTTCGTGGAGGAAGTTACACGGGAGACTTATTAGCCTTCCTTTCGGAAAAATAGTGTCGATCCATCCACCATTTCGGCGAAAGTAAGGTAGTAGATCTTGATATTTCCAAAGCATTTGACAGGGTGCGGCATGGAGCACTCTTGTCCAAACTTATTGCTTTTGGTGTCGGCGATATCTTCTCTCGATTTATATTGAGCTTCCTCAGGGATCGTGCAACAAGAGTTGTTATAGACGGGATCTCATCAAAAGACTCCCAGATAAATTAAGGGTACCAATAGGCTCTATTCTTTCTCCTACCCTATTTCTTATCTTTCTTAATGACTTCCTATGTCAAACTTCTAACCCTATCCACACTTTTGCAGATGACAGCAGTATCTGCCATTCATATTCATTTGATCGTAGGCCGAATTCAACTATGACCGCGGCGACGCGGCAGAATATGAATGATTCGCTAACAGGTGACCTCACGAGAATATCGGAATGGGGTCACACGAACAGGATCGATTTCAATGCGCAAAAGACCCAATGCTGTATGCTTACCCAACGCCGTATGCACGATTGTGCTACCTCATTTGTAATTATGGGCGGTATAAACATTGAGGAATCAGAAGCTCTTGATGTTCTTGGCATGAAAATTCAGTGTGATGTTCGATGGACTAAGCACATTTTTCAGGTCTCAAAGGAAGCATTTAAGTGCCTCGTTTTTTTAAGACGGTGTAAGACATACTTCACCATTTGATCTTATCACTATTTATACCGCCTACATCCGACCGAAAATGGAATACAACTCTCATGTATGGGCCGGTGCTCCAAAGACTATTTTGAAGTTACTCGACCGTGTACAAGAAAAGGCGAAGAAACTCATAGGAGACAGAAGGGTAACCAACTCTATTGACTCTCTTGAGCATCGTCGCAACGTGGGGTGCGTTTCGTTGTTCTATCGTTACTATAATGTGATGTGTTCTGATGAAATCAGGGAACTTGTTCCCGAAACCCGGTCATTCGCGCGCCAGACGCATTCATCATTAAGACCGCATCCATTTGTGGTCAACTTGTTAGCGAACCGCACTACGCATTACAGAGAAAATTCGTTTTTTGGCCGAACAGCACGTATGTGGAATGGACTACCCTCAGAGGTCTTTCCTGTCACTTTTGACGTGGGAAAATTTAAATCAAATGTCAATAAACACTACTCTCTATATCCTCAGTTCCATAACCTAATTTACTAATTCTAGCACAATGCATCGCATGTATAGGGGTCATCCCCTGAGTGCCGGTCCAAAAAAAAAAAAAAAAATGTAATAATACTTCAAAATTACATGAATATGCTCTTTTTAGCGTTTAAAAAACTATATAAAATTGTTGTCTTCTTATTCAATAAAATTTAAGTTAAATAAAATGAATCTAAGATTTGACATATGTAATAGGTACAAAAATTTTTATTTTCTGCAAAATATTCTCGAATTTCGCCTAGCACAACGAATTCGTCGGTAAAAGAACGTTGCGTTAATTCGCAATGTGGGGAGCAATTACGACGAAAAATTACTTGAAAAAATTAAACATTAACAAAAAACAATTAAAAAACAACTTTATGATAAATAATTGTGTCTCTTCAACTGAAATGATGTATGTTAAAAATTAAACAATATTAAAATAAAAATTAATCTGATTTACTAATATATTTAAAAACTAAAATGAAAAACGGTAACTCTGTACTAATTTGTTCGTCGGCATATGAAATAAAAATAAATCTATCGCAGAGTTCGACACGCACGACGAATTTCGGTCGGCAGCGCTGTTGTGAAAATTTTCATACGCTCAGTTATCTTTTATTCTTATGACAAAAATTCGCAACGATAATTTCGTCGTTCGTCCCAGTTGAGTTCCCAGCATAACACAAACATTAAAATTAAACAAAAAAAAACCTCATTTTAATTTCACGACAATGCGACAAAGACCATTTATTGTCTGTGTTATTCGCTAGGTTATTTTTGATGTCGATATTATATTTTATATTTTTACTATTTTAGAATATTTCCGAACCAGAATGATAGATATAAAATTAACGCCATTACATAATAAAATTGTTTTTCTCATGTGGGAACTTTGACGTCACACAAAGTGTGCTCTCGTCGACTAATAATTTGTTGGTCTCAAATTATTTTAATCATTCTAGCTGCCCGGCCACGCATTACTGTAACTGTTAGAACAGTTTTATTTTAAAAAAATGTATGGCTTATGTGTCCTTAATTAAAATCCGTTAGTTAGTTTCGGAGACGCGGAAATTGCACCCTAACACCCGTCGTGGTATTATCCTTGAAAAATATACAGCCATATTCATAAAAAATTCTTATTTTATATTTGAAGAGTACAAAAGTTATCGTAGACTTTTTGTCTTATAAATGAGTTTTTAAAAGTTGTATTCATAAATGAACAATAGCAGATCTATAGCAATTGCAGATTTCAATTAATTTTACGTTTACGTACGGCAACTATCTTTTTATTTTCCATAAGAAACAAGAACAAAATTACTCGATTTTTATAAATTTGTTTTTGTTTTGCTAACAATTTTATGAGGTTTTTTCTGTAACATACATACGTACATACATACTACATATGTAAATTTTAATTCAAAATAAACCATTGTTATTATTACTATAATATCATTATTATTACTTATTGCATGTATATGCAAGTATATAAATGCGAAAATAATTATTATACCGATGGTCTTTAAAAAGAGTAAAAATTATATAGTTTTCAATTACATCTCAATATTGAGCAAGATAACTACCAAAATTTTTTATTTTTATATGGGGTTCAACAATGGTCCCAATTACTCCCCAAAGTTTTCGGATTATTTTGAGTCTACTTCGGGCTTGACATGACAAAGGACGAGCAACTCACCACAAATTACTAATACTATTCTGTTTCTTGGGTGAGGCAATAAATCGTCTTGGTACTAAAAAATATATGTGAATATTTCAACACCATTATTTCGGAATCCTATCTTACCTCACAACAATTTTGCGTACGGTACATTTTTGAAAGCCTTATTGAGCTTTAAACTGGTCATCGGCAGTGGCGAATGGGTTTGCCCTTTCCTTTTACACTTTGGGTTGCCAATAATTTGAGATCTGAACTAGAGTCTATGTGAATATTTTAAATTGTTCATTAAATTTCTTCTTTAATATCAATTTAACTTTCGTATTAGTCAAATTGTACTTATCGAGTCCATATTATAATTTCAATTATTTTTTCTTCAGAATATTTCAATAATATTCCCGAAAAATTATTTTTATATATAAAAATGTGTTGAAACAAAATCTCTAAATGTAAAGAGCATCGTATTATATAAAGAAGGATAAATCCATCAATAAAATTTCACATTTTATAGATGCTTTATTAAACCTTTCAAAGCCTATTAATTATTTATGAATACAACTTTATTTTATTTTGCTTATAAACGGTTTATAAACTTGCTGAAAGTTTTTATGAATATGGCTGAGAGTTTTTATATATCTATTTTTCATATTTTTCCCATTATTTACTCTGCCGTATACCAAATATCACCTCTGTAGCTATAGTAAAAGTGCCCGAAGCAATACAATTTTCTACCACGTCATTCAGACCAAAATGAGAAACTTTAGTTTTAACCGTTCTCAAGATATAAAAAACAATATTAAATTTGTATGGGAGGTACCATGCTCACTTATCGTATTACGCTTACTTTTTGATCGATGATTTGTATTGACTATCAAGTCATTCAGACCAAATTTAGAAATTTTAGCTTTAACCATTTCAAGATATACAAAAATAATTACTTACTCTGTATCGGATGTAAAATTTTTCTTTGTTCATATTTCCTTCTGCTGTGTATTCCTGAAAATTATATATCTTTAGTCTAAAGCGTGAAACACATTCACCACAGCAAGCTATCGATTTCAAGATGTCAAAAATTAAATACACATATGAGATCGATTATTTTGACAACAACAAGGCAATACGGCTGCAGGTTGTTGTCCATGCTGATTTTGTGTGTAGTCCAGTAGGCGAACCTATACCAGCCAGCATTTCCATATAAAAATAAGCGTTTTGTAAGCGTTAAAATGTAAGAAAAACACTGATAAAACGCTCAAAAATCATTAATACTTACAGCCATATGCATAAAAACTTATTATTAGAGGTTTTAACAATGAAATAGCTATCAAAGGCTTTTTTCCTAATAAACCAATTTTAAAATTTTGTATTCACAAACGCTCAATACCTGATGAATAGATATTAAAAGTTTTTAGCAATTATGTGTATCTGTATGGCAACTCTCTTCATTTTCAGCTGTCATGTTACTCTTAGTGAAGTTGAAAACTAGGTTATAATGTGCTTGGTAGTCAAGTGAAAAAAAACTACAATTATATATTTTGTTAAAAGTAACATTTTCTATATTGATAAAAATGTGTTGTACTGTTAAACGAAAAGAATCTGAGAAAAATATAACAAAATATATGTGCGTAATTAAATTTTGGTTGTACACAATATGAGAAGTATCGGGTACCGGCCAAGTACAAGGCTTGTGTGCGTTTTATTTGCAGACATCATTACCATTGTCTACATTTGTGGGCCTTTTTTCAAATTTTCAAAAATTTTTATAAATAAGAAATAAAATGAATGATGAAATAAAAATTATAACTCCTGAAGACTTCAGCGTGCAGTACCAGGTACGTATGATATGTATATATTCTGTAGAAATTATTTTTCACACTGTATGGGAAATATAATACCCATCATTCCAATTGGAACTCTATCCCATAACAGTAGTAGTTCCATAAATAGGGGTGAGTTACTGTGTTTTAAATTAATTCCTTTTTTATTTCAGGATGCAAAAACAAAGAAAAATGTTATAAGACGGCAACGAAGTGAGAATTGGAGTGAAGTTGATAAGGTACACTTTGTTGTAAGTGTGGCGATGGTACGATGGATGGTAGTCTGTACGTTGACTACGAATCCAAAAACAGACCTGGGTTCAACCCCAGTTTCAGACTAAAATTTTAAAATAAAAATAAACATCTCGCATTTTTCTGATGTGTATTAGTGTGTCTTTGTGTGTCAGTTGTTGTCGAAAGGTTTCAGTGGCGAAGGCAAAGTGACTGGTCACTGAACAATACCGGCTTCAGCTGATAGCATGCTACAAATTTATGAGGGGGAGGGAAAGCAAGTTGGCGGTAAATGTTACATAGATCGTTCCAAAATATTTTGTGATTTAAAAGTAAATGAAGTATTAATGAATTTTGAAATCGATACAGATGCTTCCGTAAGTCTTGACGATGCCAAGAAATATTTCGGAAAATTGAGAATACACGAGAATGACACAGATTTATTCAGTTTCTGCAACAACCAATTGCCAATTGTCGGTTACGTTTTCGTTTCAGTTCGTCTAGATAAAAACATAAAATCCCCTCCATTACGGTTGTACAGTCGAACTTCTCTATAGCGAACTTCTCTATAACAAATAAAATTCGTGAACACAACATTTTTGTGAGTATTTTCATACATTTTGATCTCCCTATAACGAATTTCCCTATAGCGAAGTTCTCTCTGCAATTTTTTAAGACCTAAATAGAATTTTTCACACTAAATAATCTCTCTATTGCGAAGTTTTTAGCAATCGATTTTTTGCATCAATTTAGTCACATATGTATGTATTAATAAGAAAAAAATTAATGTGTTCATGTAAAAACAATTTTTTTGTCTTAATAAATATATTTTCTACATAAAAAAATGTAGTCAAAATTTTCTGCAGTTTCTCTATAGCGAATTTTCTCTGTAACGTTATAGAGAAGTTCGACTGTATTTGGTAAGGTCTCCTAAAAGACCACTTCTCGGCAGGGAATGGCTAAGAATCATTAAATTGAACTGGGGAAAGATTTTCGACAAAAAGCTAAACAGTGCACATGAAAAAAAAGGAGTCATAGATATCAATATGAAATTGGAATCCATCATCCAGTAATATGCGGTACTACAACACCTCTCTGCGGGAAAGATAAAGGGTTACCAGGCCAGAATAAACATAAAACCCTGAGTTGCACCAAAATTTTTTAAAACGAGTTCCTTTCGCGTTGATGGACGTTCTCGAAAAAAAAAAGTTGCTAAAAGTTTATTGATTAAAATTAATTCCAGCGAATGGGCCACGCCGATCGTAGTGGTACCAAAAAAATATGGGAGTACGTATCTGTGGAGATTATAAAGTGACAATAAATCCGTTAATTGCCGTAGACAAGCATCCCCTACCAAACATAGAAGAATTGTTCAGTTCAATGGCAGGAGGAAAAAAATTCACTAAATTCAATTTATCGCAAGCGTATTTGCAACTGGAAGTGCATCGAGGGGACCAAAAGTTTTTGACCATTAACGCCCACAGGGGATTATTTAGACCCACTCGAATGATGTTTGGAGAAACATGTGCTCCTGCAAAAAGGCAACGGTTTATCGAGCAACTACTTCAAGATATTCCTGGAGTTTCGATGTTCCTAGACGACATAAAAATAACTGCGGAAGACGATGGCACGCATCTTGAAAGAATTGAAGAAGTCCTAATACGTTTTGCTGCTCTTAATATGCGGATCAACGTAGAGAAATCGGATTAGATGAAAGAGGAAATAGAATACTGCGGATACGTAATAAATAAATAGGGTATCGGAAAAATTAAAGAAAAAATTGCGGCGATATAAAATATGAAAAAGCCATCCAATGTGGATGAAGTCAGAGCCTTCGCTGGTATGATAAATTATGGCCGGTTTATAAAGAATTTCAGCACAATACTATACCCTATAAACAATTTATTGAACAAAGGAGTAAAATTTATGTGGTACCGAGAGTGTGAAAGGGCGTTTGATAACATAAAAAAACAAATGCTGTCGGATACTATTTTAGTACATTACAATTCCAAAGCGTTACTGGTTTTTGCAGTGGATGCAAGTCCATATGGAGTGGGAGCCATAGATTTCCAGACGGGACCGAGCGATCTATTTAATTTGCGTCACAAACATTGTCGATCACTCAGCAAAGGTATAGCCAAATCGACAAAGCGGCATCATTTTCGGTGTTACCAAGTTTCATACTAATAACAGACAACAAACCCGTTTTGCAAATATTTTGACCAACTAAAAGTTTGCCTACTAGAATGCAACATTATTCATTATACCTGCAATCATTTGACTACAACATTGACGAAAAAAGATCTAAACTTAATGCAAATGCCGACGCCTGCTCTAGATTACCAGAGAAAAGTAGAGGAAATAAATGTAATATAAATTGAAAGAATACACAATTTACCAGTAACAGTAAAGGAGTTAAGTAAAGAAACTGTAAAAGAGAAAGAAATTCAGTTGTTGGTTAACTGTATGAAATTTGGCCGTCAATGCACATACAAAGCCTGTTTTGGAATTCCACAAATCGAATTTAAGGGGATACGTGTATACATCCCACCATCTTTACGCATAAGAGTATTGAAAGAAATTCATTCTGCGCATTTTGGAATGAGCAAAATGAAGGGATATTATTGGTGGCAAAAATTGGACAACGACATTGAAGAATGGGTAAAAAATTGCGCTCAATGTCAAACAAGTAGAGCAGAACCTCAAAAGCAAAGCGGGATGGGTATCCCGAATGTGTTGGTGAGTGACCATGAAACACAATTTCATTCTGCACAATTCCAAAAATGTTTGAGGGAAAACGGAATAAAGCACAAACAAGGGGCCCGAACCATCCAGCACGAATGGATTAGCCGAAAGATTTGTACAGACAGTACCCCATTCCGATATTCTCGTGAGGTCACCTGTTAGCGAATCATTCATATTCTGCCGCGTCGCCGCGGTCGTAGTTGATGTCGGCCTACGATCAAATGAATATGAATGGCAGATACTGCTGTCATCTGCGAAAGAGTGGATAGGGTTTGAAGTTTGACATAGAAGGTCATTAAGAAAAATAAGAAATAGGGTAAGAGAAAGAATTGAGCCGTGTGGTACCCCTGAATTAATCTTGAATTCGTTAGATGAGATCCTGTCTATAACAAGTCTTATAGGGCGATCCCTGAGGAAGCTCGATATAAATCGGGAGAAGATATCGCCGACATCAAAAGCAATAAGTTTGGACAAGAGTGCTCCATGCCACACTCTGTCAAATGCTTTGGAAATATCAAGCTTTACTTTCGCCGAAATGGTGGATGGATCGACACTATTTTTCCGAAAGGAAGGCTAATAAGTCTCCCGTGTAACTTCCTCCACGAAAGCCATATTGCCGATCTTAAGTAAGCTATTGAACTCCAGATACTTCATACGATGGAAAATTAGCATACTCATACATAAAAAAAAAGGCCATTAAAGCCCTGATCCGGTCACCGTGACCCGAAGTGACAGCACTGGGTGGTAGTGTCAGCACTGGTGTATTCTAACTATCGTTCTGTCACTGGTAACGGGGTTTTTCTTTCTCTTTTATTATTTTAATTGTTTTCGTCATGTAGTTGGATTTTCCATTCTGTTATCGTGATCCCAGTGTGATTCCTTCTGTTGTTATTATCATATTTGATGGTGTTGTTCACAGCTATTGTTCTCTGTGTAAGTTGTTGTTGTTCGTTTGTTTAATATTCCCTCACTTATATGTATATTGTTATTACCACAAGGTAGTGAAATTTCTGATTAAAAACAAGTTACCAAATATTTCGAGGAGGAAGAGAGAATGGCGGTACGTGATTACATATCAAGGAACAAATGGCAGTTGGGAAAAATAGCGAAAGGGTTTGAAAGTTTAAATTAAGAAATAATACTCGATGACGGTCGATTGTGGCAAAGGCATGTGGATCAAATTAAAAAGATTTAGAACGTATTAAAAAATGATGATAAGGTAAATGGGGAACAAACTGAACAAAGAAAACCAGAAATGGAGAATACACCGGATATGGTCATGGAAGATAATTGTCTCGATTTGCCATCGAGGGTTTCGGCATCGTCAACACTTGAAAACACATGCACCGCGGAACAAGAGAACTTTGTGAAGGTAGAATATAGGCATCCTGTCAAAAATATTTGGTAATTTTGATACAGACCGTCGATGAAGAATTTGCATTTATTGTGTAAATGCTAGGTAGAAGTAGAAGTATTGTTAAAGAATTAATTAATATCTCACTATGGGGGGCAGAGTTGTGGAGTTTTAAGTAAACATCACTGTTTTTCTTAAACACGATGGCAACTCAGTTTTTCTTAATATAACCTAAGCGGGAAATAAATACCATATTGTGAAATTAGAGATTGGAGAATAAAATCATAATTTAAATTAAATAAACACAATTTGCGTTTCATTGCTCTAAGACACAATAGCATGGAATGACTTTTCAGTTATATTTTTCATGCGTGTTGAGAAACCAAATATTTTGGTTTGCCAAATAATTATCAGATAATAAGTTTAGTTCATATTGCCTATTACACATATTTTCTTGCAGTTTGTTTATATAACAGAACAAAAATTTTTCATGAGGAGAAATTTCTTTTGTGGCAACACTGATTTTAAAATCAAGCCAGATTGAGTACTTCTCTACAATATCTGTGTTTCACTACGGGTAAATAAGAGAATAACAAAGCGCACATGGGCAGCATTTTACCTAACTTTAGTGTAGTCAAATTAAACTATTTTGTATTTTATTTTTGGCTATAAAACAGAAATGGTGTTGAAACTATAAAAAGAAGAGTAACTAAAATAACGGCTTAAAATATGACAAAATCTCTATTTTAGTGAAGCTGCTCCAAATGGATCTATATTTCTGTACGTGATAAAAATAAGAAAAAAAGAATTTGGGACGACCCATAATTTTCGAGTTGGACCTCTGAAATAACAAATAACAGTACAAATGTGCATTGAGTTACTAACCAAATTAGGGGGATACTGTAATTTTATTTTATCTTTGACCAGCACTAAAGATATGACCCCTACACATGCGACGCATTGTGAAGGAGATGAAGCTTCACAATCTTACAACTCTTACATCTTACATTCTTTATTTATAGCAGTGTTGAAGCGCCTCTGCTATCAGCGGGACGTATTAAACTTTGAAGCTTCGTTTTTAGTAGATATTTTTAGTAATTATTTTACTACGCCGGTGCTACACAATACTGACGAAGGGGGGCGCTCTGATGTGATTGTGACCAGTGACTATGCATTCGCCACTGCTACCTTCGACAACAACTGACACAAAGACACTCTAATGCACATCAGAGAAAAAATGCGATATGTTTATTTTTTAGGGTTTAGTCTGTATTCAACGTGCAGCTACTGCAGCCATCGCCACCCGCAAGAAAAAAGAAATGTTCGAATTCGTGCTAATGGTGTACCACTTAATATTATTTACATTTATCCCAAAAGAGCCGAAGTAAATTTTTCCCTTTACGCAAATAAAAAATCGCTTTAAAAATGCAACTCCGCATAACGACTTCGGAGGTTTGAAACAATTTATAAGAAATTTTAAATGAATTTACTTTGGGAATATATTTATATATCGACGGCTTCGTCAATAAATATGCCTTTGCAATTAAGCTATTATTCAGGAGGGACAAAAAACTGTCTAACTTTTTTTCGGTTAATTTTTTTTAATCTGTAACGCAGTTTTTTTTCTTTATTTTAACTTGTTTGAATACAAAAATTGTACAATTCCAAAATAAAACTTTTGCAGGCTTATAAACTCTTTTTGTAGTTAGCACATTTGCTCTTTAAGATTTTCTATTTTAAATTTAAATGGACTGAGATGTTCTCTTAATTTCATTAATTTTTTTTTATTTTTTGTTTGTGTTTTTTTATAAAGAAAAAAGTACGACAGGTTTTTTTCATTGCTGTTTATAAAAAGAACTTTATTTATACATGTTTTAACTTTTAAATTAAAAGAATTAATAATTAAAAACAACCCATTATAAAGATTATGTGTTAATGTGGTTTTAAAAATTACAACTATTCGTATTCTCTATACCGTATCGTATTTTCTAGCTGTTATCTTTCTTCTTTCCTGGTAAAGTTGTTCCAAATTTCAAAGCTCTATGGCATATATTTTTTTAGGAAAAATGTTTCAAGCTTAAGAGAAACGAACTTTTATATACATGTGTGTTGTTTCAGCTGAGCTTAGCATATCGCTCATTATTTCAACAACGTCATAACTCAAAAAAACTAGTTTTTATTATAAAAATAAAAATTTAATAATGTTATTAGACGATATATTTTACAATGCTCTTCTGTTTTAAAAGAAAAAGAATAGAAAGGAAGACACGAGTAAAAAATTATTTAAGCAGATTGTAAAAGCAGTTATAAAAATGAGAGTTGCCTAACTTTTCGCTTCACACTGTGGCATGTTTCGTATAAGTATGCACATTTCATTTTAGATGTCAAAACGAATCTGTAACGGAACGCAAATCAAAAGTTTTACCTGACATGGCCAACGCAAATTTACAGCAGGTAATATCGACAGGACAGATAAGTTTTTCGCCGCTGTAGTTTACTTTATCAAACTTTGTTTATATGTACTGTGGTCTACTTCTTGATTGGAAATACAGTGAATTCTTGAAAATATGAGTGCGGCTGTACACGTTTTGAAATTTGAGCATGTTTTTGAAAATGAAAAATTGAGAAAAAACGCACAACTCCCATTATAAAATTAACTTATACCAAATAAATAAAAAAAAAGATATTAAAAACTTGAAAATTGTTTGTGCCATAGTGGGCCAGGCACTACAAGTGTACAGTTTTTTACTTTTAACAAAAAGAACACACTATTGATTCTGTAATTCCTACCAACTGAATGAAAATTGGTAAAAGTAAATAGAGAGTAACAAAAATTTAATAAATTAAGTCAACAAAGTACATGTAGTACATATAACCATATTTAAAATACAACCCGAGCAGTCGCTTTTGTTTATTTCTAATCACAATTGGTTATATTTTTTTCCAATGTATAGATGGGGTTTTTTTTTTGTTTTGGTTCCTTTTTACAAAAACCTTTTCAATGGTATATGAATTTGCGTTTTAGAAGTAAACCGGCCAGAAATTTGCAATAAAGTTGTTGACTTTTTCGTAATGTAATGAATCCAAAAGAAGTACAATAAGTTACTTGTATTCCAGAAATCACTTTAGAACCGTCACTGTTATTTTTTCCAAATTTAACAGGCGGTAATGAAGAAAAAATTATAATCCAACAGAAATTACTGAGATTTTCCAACATGGAAACAGAATTAATATATCTCCATTGTGGATAAAGTTTCGAAAAACAAAAATGGTTAGAACGAAAAGTTTTTTGAACAAAATTTTGTACAAAATTACAAAGGATTGTGCAAAAATCGATTGCATATTATGTATGATCTGGCAAAAATATTTTTTAAAACAGCAAGTGTGATCTCCAAATGTAATTAAATATCATTTTAATAGTTTTTTATATATAACAGCATTTTTTGTTACTTTTATTAAAATGTTACGTACATACAATCTTTTGTCAAATTTTATTTTTCGGAAAGAATTTAATTTTAGTGGTTTTATTGCATTTTTAAATTAGAATTTATAGTTTAAATAACAAATATATATGATTCTAATTGTGCCTTTTCCCTTATTAAACTATATGTTAAATTTATTATTACATACCCTATGATATTCTCATACAGTATGAAAAATATCATATGATTGTTATTTAATATTAACTGAATTTATTTTGGGAATATTTATTTATATATATGATTCTAATTGTGCCTTTTCCCTTATTAAACTATATGTTAAATTTATTATTACATACCCTATGATATTCTCATACAGTATGAAAAATATTATATGATATTTTAGACTTTTAGAGTACTCAATCTAAAAATAAGTGTTCACGTTCACGATTCCACTGTAAGTGTGCTGTTAACGACCGACTGATTTTGACAAAGTAAAGTCCAAGGTACATAGAATCCGTCATCGTCATACTTTGCTTTTTTCAACTGACAAGTAAGTTGAAATACACGTTTTCTTATGAGCTTTGTCATATTCAGCACGTCTCCGTCCAAGCAAAGTACGGAAGTTGGCCAACTTTTAACGTACGTTGAGTACTTTGACAGCTATAAGCAGCGTTGCCATTGTAGCTTGTTTTCAACCAAAACTGGTTGCTTTTTTTTAGTGTGGGGATGTGAATATTTTTTGCATTTCGTTTACTTTTTCCACTATAAGTAATACATAATACGTAAATTTTACTTGTAACATTTTAAAATCAGGTTTTATATTGCGAAACGTTGTTAACAGCCTTTTGTTTTATTAAAAATCGTTTCTGTTGCAACAAAAAATCCAAGACTACTGCAGCAGCAGCATATTTTTTTTCTAAAACATTTGCAGAATTTTATATTTGCCCGAACATATGATTGTCATTGTTGATGCATAAAATAAAATTTTATGTGAATCCCTGAATAGTTTTAATATTTGTGTGGCGTGAAATATTAATGTGTCCAGTTATATTTAGAAAAACATGGATAATTAAGTGAAATAACTTCCCTTGTCAGCTGATTCAAGAATTTGTAATGTACATTTATGCCGAACGTCAAAGTTTGTTTACTTTTGTGAATAAGTTAAGAAAAGTGGTTGTAAATTTATTAAGCTTTGCTTTTGTGCAAAAGTTAAGAAACGGGTTGGTAAATAATTATAATAATAAAAATGCGTACTTGCGCAGTGTGCCAAAAAAGAAATTTAATAAGGGAAGTGAAAGTTTATTACGTGTTCCTCAAAACTTTGAGACCAGAATAAAGTCGTCCGAAATTTGTGGCAAAAAATTTTCAGCTCGGGCTCAATTATGCAGTGACCATTTTTATCCATCCAATATTGTTCATTGATGCTATATGCTGAACCAATCAAGTAATGTGTTGAAAATATGTAAGTTTTAATGTGATAAATTTGTGAATACAAATATTTTTTAAGATGTCCAAACGTAAACCAATTCCCGGAAAAAACTGAAATCGATACTAGAAACATAGTTTCAAGTTTCAGGTAAGTATTGTTCTTTAAGTATAACAAAGTTTTAATATTTATACTTCAACGTTTTTAGGAATGATGGGTGGGTTTAGATTGAAGCTGAAAATACATCCTTTATAGACACAGAAACAAACGAGGGAGATCGTATAAAGGATGATAGAACGCAAGCAAAGTAAGATGCATATTACTTAAATACGTTAAATTATAATGAAAAATAAACTTGGCTGTGACTGTATCGTATAATTAGTCTATTGCAAAAGACCCCTAAATGCTCTTTTTTTTACACAATATATATTTTTTATTGAATCTTCAAAATCAATTGAACTAACAATAAGTATTCAAATCTTAAGAACTAATTGCTAATTATTATTAAGTACAGCCTAGCTGTATAAAATTATTTATTGCTCGTATAGTTTTATTTCCGCGTCTACTACGTTCGGGCTAGGGAAAGAGTATCACTGCTTTTCAGTCGAATGAACCCTCTTTCGCTTAAAATATTTCGGGCTAGTATATTTGGATGATCTTGGAGTTTGGTTAGGTATGACGTTGCGTATGTTGTTATCTCTTGTTTGACTGTCGGAATATTTAAATCCTTGTGTATGTCAGAATTTTTTATATACCACGGCGCATCTGTTATCATTCTCAGTATTTTGTTTTGACACCTTTGAATATTTTCTATATTGGAAGCTGAGGCAGTGCCCCATAGCTGGATACCATAGCTCCATATTGGTTTTAAAATTGCTTTGTAAAGCAAAAGTTTACAGTCCAGTTTTAGCACAGAATTTCGACCAATAAGCCAATTTAGTTGAGTTGCTTTTAATTTCATTCGAGTTAATTTTGCATCGATGTGCTGTTTCCATGTTAGCCGTCTATCAATGTGCATCCCTAGATACTTGACCTCCAAACGTTGAGGTATTAACTGGTTGTTGATCAGAATAGGGGGACATGTGTCTCTGCGCAGGGTGAAGGTTATATGTACGCACTTATTCTCATTAACTTTGATTCGCCATTTTTTTAGCCAGCTTTCCAGCTGCGAAGTTTGGTGCTGTAGGCGACGAGATGCTTCGTCAGCACTTTCGTGAATGCTTAAGAAAGCTGTATCATCGGCAAAAGTTGAGGTATGGATGTTCGCGACTGTTGGCAAATCTGCGGTGTATATCAAGTACAGCAATGGACCTAATATGCTGCCTTGGGGAACCCAGCTTCAATCGGCTGTGTTGATGACAGCCAATCACCTTGTTTTAAAATAAATTTGCGACAAAGCAGGTAACTTTCCAGTAGCTTACAAATATTTTCAGGAAGGTACTGGGTCATTTTATATATTAATCCCTTATGCCACACTTTATCAAAAGCTTGGGAAACATCGATAAAGAGGGCTGAGCAGTACTTTTTTTCTTCTAGGGTATGCTTTATAACATTCACAAGTCTATGTGTTTGCTCAGTTGTGCTGTGTTTACTTTGAAAGCCAAACTGATGGTCTGGAATGCAGCGCTTTTCGCTAATGATTTTATTTAACTTGATAGCTAATAATTTTTCAAAAAGCTTAGATAAATTTGGCAAAAGGCTAATTGGCCTGTAGGACTCAACTCTGGTGTGGTCTTTACCTGGCTTAGGTATCATAATTATTAGTGATATCTTCCATTTAGATGGAAAGTATTCAATGCACAATATCGCGTTGAAGATGTGGAGAATTCTTTTAACTACTGTAGTTGGGAGCTCTTGGGGCATCTTGTTGCTAATTTTATCGATGCCAGGAGATTTTTTAGGGTTCAAGTTGGCGATAGCTTCTTCGACGTCTTTCAATTTAAACTTTATCGAAATTGCTGCATCCGTAACTATCGATGGAAGTTCTTCAGGGTCGCTTGGTGCATTGGGGGTGAAAACATTTTTTAAGTGCTCAACGAACAACTTGCCTTTTTCTGTGTCGTTTCTTGCCCAATCCCCAGTTGGGGTTCGAAATGGAGGTTTACGAATAACCGGTCTTTTGAGATATGTGGTAGCACGCCATAGTGAATGATCGGATTGCGGAAATGCTCTTGAGCGATTACGCGATATGTCCACAGTTTGTTCGAGTTCACTATATTTTGATTCTTTTTGAAATTAAATAAACAATAGAATTAAAGTATCAACTCTTGTACTAATTAACTTTAATTTTTTTCTTTTCAGACACCATTCTTACTATATAAAATATTTCCATCGCAATAAAATAAAGGAGAGTATTGCATGTCTTTTTCTAATTCATTAAATTATTTATTAACTGTTTTCATAAATTTTTTTTCTTTCAGGTATACATACATACATACATCATATTATTTTATTCATTAATTTAAATTTCATTTTAATTAATTAATCAAAATTATATAATGTTCATAAAATTTGCATTTGATTTTGTTTATAATATATACATAAATTTTGCTGCTTAAACAATAACTGAATGTGCCATAAAGCTGAATGTGTGTGTGTTTTTTTTATCTTGGACCAGCACTCAGGAGTTAACCCTTACACATGCAATGCATTGTGCTATAACTAGAGGAGAGGGATAGTAGAAGAAACAACAGGAGGTGAAACTTCACTATCTTACAACTCTGCTTTTGCACGTTCTTTGTTTTTATAGCAGTGTTGTAACGCCTCTGCTGTTAAGGAGACGTATTATATTTTGAAGATTCGTTTTAAGGATCCATTTTTGTAATTATTTTACTACGCCGGTGCTACACAACACCGACGAAGGAGGGCGTTCTGATGTGCCTGTGGATTGGAAGCTGGGACTGTTCAGTGACCAGTGATTATGCCTTCGCCACTGAAACCTTGCGACAAAAACTGACACAAAGTCACACACAAATGCACATCAGAAAAAATGCGAGATGTTTTTATGAGTCTGAACGTGCAGACTACTTCGACCAGCGCCACCCTCAATTGTTTGTTTGTTTGTTGATTTGTACCTTATAGGAGCCCAAACCGCTGTAGGTACCTATCTTCCTGAAATTTTAACACCATATAATTGGTACTCTTGAATGAATTATAGGCTACTTTTTTTAATCACGCCCATTTTTAAGCCTCCTTTTTTAATTATGCTACTCCTTCCACATGGTTTTTAACAGATTTCATAATATAAACTAGCTTAACTTCGCCATTTGTGGACCAATCGCTATGAATTTGGTGCACTTAGTCTATGCAACTCCAGGAAGGTTATAGGGTTTTATTTTTTTTTTTAACTATGACCAGGAGGGCGATAGGCGGAAAGTTTCTGCACCTCTGACACGTTCAAACCGACCTTAATGAAATTTAGAACATAGATAGTTCTGCATCTAAAAACGCTCATAGGTAATATACATTTTCAAAACTAGAACCAGGGGAGCGATAAGGTGGAAATTTCTGCCACTCCAAAACGTTCAAACCGATTTTAATGAAATTTAGAATGTAGATGAATCTGCATCTAAAAATGCTCACAGGTAATATACATTTTCAAAATTAGGACCAGGGGGGCGATAAGGAGGAAATTTCTGCCCCTCCGAAACGTTCAAACCGATTTTAATAGAATTTAGAACACAGACACTGCAGACAATTCTAAGGGGTTTTACTCAATTCTATGAAGGCGTATCACGCTTTATGCCCCTTCACGGCTTTGTACAGGAAGCGTACAGTTTTATTTTTTACAATTCAAATATTCTTTCTAGGCTCTTAATGCCCGATTAATCAAATTAAAAATATTAACAATTTAAATCACTCGTGCGTGGTGATCTCTATGCCTTCTCAATTTCTTATCTCCTGCTAGAACACTTTCTAACCCTCTTATAGCTTCCCGTCGAATTCCTTATTACCCTGTCGCTCACACCTTCCAATATTTCGGTAAACCATGTACCGACATAAATATTCCATGCACCTGTATGACCGCTAACCAAAAAAATAAAATATACCGAATAAATAACACATTCCTAACAGAAAACTTAAACCTGCACACATTAAATTCCATCAAATCCGTTCCTCAGTTCTTAGTACCTATACATTCACAAAACATACGATACATGTCCCCCAGATAACAGGGTCCCAGAATAAATAGTAACCTATTCCATTTATACCAAACGTTCAAGGATTCATTCTTATTAGTTAGATATATATTTTCTTCTAAACCATCTAAACGATACCTCATTTCTAATTGTCGGCATTCTCCACGAACATCATACTTCATATCAAAGCCACCGCAACAATGTATGATGTTTTCATAATGGTTGCAAAGGAGTTAATTTTTGGTCGCTAATGGCTTAAATTCCATTTTTTAATAGAGTTATGCTTAAATATTAAATTTGTACAGGTTGTGCTTTGAATACCATGGTTTTGAAAAAGCTATTAATTTAGCATTTTAGCGGAAAAAGTGGCAATTTGACCTATAGTGCAGTGATGCAAGCTTTTGATTTGAAAATATTATGCATTTTAAGCGCCTAAAATCACTAAAATAAAATTTATTTGAGAAAGTAAGAAGCATTAGTATTTCAATATTTTCAATTGAGGTTTTTTGCGTTCCAGCAATTTTGGGCAACTTTGTGACATTCAGAGAGTAATTTTTTAACTCTTAATTAGAGCTGTGCCAAGTCGTTTATTTCAGTGATCGCTCTTTTTCGGTCAATTGAAAAAAATTAACCCGTTCGTTCGATGGTTAATTTTTTAACGACAGAGCGTAAGAAAAGAAATAAACAAAACAAAAATACCAAAAAGTGAACGACTGTGCGAAAAATAAAGAAAATAAACAAAACAAATATACCATAAAGTGAAGAAACTTATAAATGTAATTTTTTAAAGTTGTAAACAAAAAGTTAAACTTTTTTAAAAATTCAATAAATAATTTTTAAACTCATAGACTAACCTGTAAATTGTTTTTAGTCTATGACAAAAATTAGTGTTCAATATAGTAGACGTGGTAGGAAAGTGGTGAAATATGATTAGCTGGCTACTGCAAAAAACCCACCGTTAAGGTAAACATTCTTTTTAGATTCCGAAAATACATCTAATATAACAGGTATGGAAATAGACCTTATTTCAAGATTTATAACAATTATTGAAGTACTTGCGTGCAACGAGCAAAGAAATGGTAGGAAATTTGGTGATTATGCCAAAGAAATCGCTAGTATATATACATCCAAATACCCATGGAGAAGTATGGCAACAACAGTGCACAAAGGTCTTTATCATGGAGAAGATGTCATTAGGAACCATTTTTTTTTTCTATCTTGGACCAGCACTCAGGGGATGACCCCTACACATGCGATGCATTGTGCTGAAACTAGGGAATTAGGTTATGGGAAGGAGGATAGAGGGAGTAGTGTTTATGGACATTTGATTAGAATTTTCCCACGTCATACGTGACAGGAAAGACCTCGGCAGGGAGTGTGTTCCACATACGCGATGTTCGGCCGAAAAATGAGTTCTCCCTGTAATGCGTAGTGCGGTTCGCTGCTAAGTTGACCACAAATGAGTTTCTTCGCTCTCTCCTGGACACGGTCGAGTAACTTCAAAATAGTCTTTGAAGCACCGGCCCAAACATGAGAGTTGTATTACATTTTCGGTCGGATGTAGGCGGTATAAATAGTGAGGAGATCAGATGGGGTGAAGTATGTCTTGCACCGTCTTAAAAAACCGAGGCACTTGAATGCTTCTTTTGAGTCCTTAAAAATGTGCTCAGTCCATCGAACATCGCACTGAATTTTCATGCCAAGAACATCAAGAGCTTCTGATTCTTCGATGTTTATACCGCCCATAATTACAGATGACGCAGCGTCATCGGGCATGCGTCGATGTGTAAGCATGCTGCATTGGGTATTTTGAGCATTGAAATTGACCCTGTTTGCTTGACCCCATTGCGATATTTTCATGAGGTGACAATTCAATGAGTCACTCATATTCTGCCTCAGCGAAGTGATCATAGTCGATGTTGGCCTACGACTAAATGAATATGAGTGAGAAAGGATGCTGTCATCTGCGAAAGAGTGGATAGGGTTGGAAGTTTGACATAGGAAGTCATTAAGAAAGACTAGAAATAGGGTAGGAGAAAGAGTAGAGCCTTGCGGTACCCCCTTATAGCGCGATCCCTGAGAAAACTCGATATAAATCGAGAGAAGATATCGCCGACACCAAAAGCAATAAGTTTGGACAGAAGTGCCCCATGCCACACTCTATCAAATGCTTAAGAAATATCCAGAGCCACGACTTTACTTTCGCCGAACTGGTGAATAGAATTACACCATTTTTCCGAGAGGAAGGCTAATAAGTCGGCCGTAGAGCGCCCTCGACGGAAGCCGTATTGACGATCGTTCAGTAAATTATTGGACTCTAAATATTTCATTAGGTGAAAGTTCACCATCCATCACTTTGGAAATCGCGGAACAGATTGCAATTGGGCGGTAATTTTCAGGTTTGCTTGCCTCACCCTTTTTTGGGATCGGCGTTACATTTGCAACCTTCCATCATGATGGTAATTGACCTGTATAGTACAGAGTGCTGAAAAGGATTGCCAAAGGACGTGATAACGTCGAAGAACACTGCTTCACGATCAGTGCAGGAATTCCATCCGGCCCAGGAGACTTGTTTATGTTGAGGTTCGTTAGAACCCTTTTAACTGCACGAGCTCGAAAGTATATCTTTGGCATAGTTACGGATACACGCTCGGGTGCGGGCATTGGTTGATTGCTTTCCGGCAGTTCAGAATTACCTGCAAACATTTCAGCTAGGAGGTTAGCTTTTTCAACCGGGTCAGTGAATACTTGATCATCCTTCAAAAGAGCCGGAATAGAAGAACTTTTCCTTCACTGTTTTTACGAAAGACTAAAAGCTTTTACTGCCCCGTTGGGCAGTAAGAACTTTAGTGCGAATACGCTGCTCGTACAAAGCTTTTTCACGTCTTGGCACCTTGGCACACGAAGATCTCCCCTTTTTGCGCATCGCATCAGTATCCGGGTTTTTTTGTCACTCCGTCAGATACTAAATGCTTCCTCTCTGGATCTGACTGCAAGTTTGCACGTCTGATTAAACCATGACTTCGGTCTGGGTTTAATCGAAATTTGCTTCGATGGTATGAACGTTTTCATACCGAGCAATATTATATTTTCAATCATTTCTGCCATGGCATTGACGTCATTGTGAAGGAAGCAGAGCTTCCAGTTGAATATATACATAGCACCCTAAGTACAAACTGTACGGGACGCGCACAGAACATTATTAAAAACAATATTAAAAACAATCGTTGACCCAATATAACAAAAAAACCGCAGCCCGTTATCGATAATAGTTTTCGAGGAATCATAATTTATTTCAGAATAAGTATGACAAATTTTTTTTTCAATTAACATAAATTCTTTGTTTTTAGTAACATGCCACGCCCATTACCGCAAATATTTTGACAAAATTTTTTGTCTGCCTTAATACTGATATATTTTTTTTTAAAACACTAATTATTTAAGCTGTAGGTCTTTTTAATATGAAAAAAAAATATTTTTTTCATTATAAACAAAAACCAATTTTCCTGAAGAAGCTACACAAAGGAGTAGCGAAATATCGAATCAAAATAAATATTACATATATTTAAAAAAAACCTACAGCTTAAATAATTAGTGTTATTAATATAAAAAGAGGTCAAAAAACTAGAAAAATATTTTTTTTTTATCTGGGACCAGCACTCAGGAGATGACCCCTACACATGCGATGCATTGTGCTGGAACTATATGAAAGGGATAGTTTGAGAAACAAAAGGAAGTGAAGCTTAATTAATTATTTTTTTACAGCTCTGCTTTTGCACGTTCTTTGTTTATAGCAGTGCTGAAGCTTCGGTTTAGTAGCCATTTTTATTATTAATTTACTTCGCCGGTGCTACACAATACCGACGAAGGAGGGCGTTCTGATGTGATTGTGGTTTACTATCAGCTGAAGCCGGTATTGTTCAGTGACTATGCCTTCGCCACTGAAACCTTCCGACAACAACTGACACACTAATGCACATCAGAAAAATGCGAATGTGTTTTTTTTATAATTTTAGTCTGAAACTGGGTTGAACCCAGTCTGTTTTTGGTTTTGTAGTCAACGTGTAGACTACTTAAGCCATCGCCACCCTTTCTAATGGCGTAAAAATTTTAAGAATCTATGGCAAGAAAAAATATGTTTTGGCCAATGAAAATTCTGAAACACCGTGTGCCGTTTATTGAACCCGTTCGGTTGCGAACGACACAGCTCTACTTTCAATAGTTCGGACTATTTTGTTAGACACCTGGAACCGGGGCTTATAATCACGCTTGATATGAATTTGCCTTGCATACAACTGAATGAAATTCTGAGTTATTTTTTACTCTTTGGTGACTATTTTTGTTATCATTCGGCTGTACACTTGTAAGGAGCCGATTGATGCTTAGCACGCTTTTGCTCATTTGGGCCACGCTGGTTCAAACCAGTAGTCGCACCAAAGAGTGGAGTTAAAATATGTGTGTAGTGGTGAATGCAAAAAAGACACTTCAAAACGCAGTGATGCGCACCACATATCACAATAGTGCAAAAAGAACTTATACGAATTCTTATGCTATTTTATTCAATCGTTGACTAGATAGCGACGAAAACAGTGGATGATCGTTATTTTTTTTCAGGTATTCTTGTTTAGCATACACGCGCGTTTCGTTTCAAATTGAACAACAAAGCAAAGTAATAGAGTTGTGTTGTTCAGCTCTGAGCTAGCTCTATTGAACAATTCAGTAAACTGAGCGAAGTGAATGCTCACTTTTTTTGATGATTTTAGTTCAGTGAAAAGCGCTTTCAATATATTTTTTTCGTTCATTTTATTGGTTCATCAGTGCTACCAAAACAAAAAAAATTTTCTTACATAAAATTTGCGATGCAAATATTTCACTCATTGGCGATTTAGATCAAACAATATTTTTTTCTTAAATAAGATTCTCTCTTGTAGTTTGTATTTATTTTATTTAAGTTTGTTATCGATAAAGTTAGTGTCTAGCAAACATTATTGAAAATGACAAAATGAATTTTATTTTCAAAATGTATTAACATTTTTACGAAAGAATTTATTTTAACGAAATTTTTCAAACTTTACGCTGCACTTACATGATCAAGTGTGTCTTTATAATTTGCTACATAAATTGTTTGTCAAAAGTAAATGAAATTAACATAGGCTACGCGCAGTTTTAAATCAATTTTATTTATAAGATGAATCATTGACTTTCACCTTTAAACCATTTCGCCTATGTGACGGAAGCTCAATAAACTGCAACACGGCATTGTACTTAAATCCAATTTTTATATTTAAGTGCTATTTAAATAAAAAATTCAGTTTTTAACAGCTGGTTTTGTGGAATTTAAATAGCACTTAAGGTAATAAGATCTATTTAAATAATAACAATAAAAATACAATAATAATAATAACAATAAGAATAATACAATAATAATAATATCAATAATAATAATACAATAAATAATAATAGCATTTTACTACTGATTAAAGCTGCTTTTAGTCCAGGATCCCTTTTTTAGCACTTATATTGCTAGATTTAGGACTTTTTTGTGAATTAGCATTAATAAAAACCAAAGAGTGCTAAATGCTAGTTTACCGCTTTTTATAAATAATTATTTAGCAATTTTGTCAGTTTTTATTTAGTTCATACAATTATATTAAAAATTATTTTTTTTTTTTATCTGGGACCAGCACTCAGGAGATGACTCCTACACATGCGATGCATTGTGCTGGAACTATAGGAAAGGGATAGTAGGAGAAATGATAGGAGGTGAAGCTTAATTAATTATTTTGCAGCTCGCTTTTGCACGTTCTTTCTTTATACTCGTAGCAGTGCTGAAGCTTCGGTTCAGTAGCAATTTTTTTTTATTATTATTTTACTTCGCCGGTGCTACACAATAACGACGAAGGAGGGCGTTCTGATGCGATTGTGCATTGCTATCAGCTGAAGCCGGTATTGTTCAGTGAACAGTGACTATGCCTTCGCCACTGAAACCTTCCGACAACAACTGACACACAAAGACACACTAATGCACATCAGAAAAATGCGAGATGTTTATTTTTATTTTAAAATTTTAGTCTGAACCTGGGGTTGAACCCATGTCTGTTTTTGGATTTGTAGTCAACGTGCTGACTACCATCCATCGTGCCATCGCCACGCTTTTAGTAAATATTTCTATATACTCTTTCAAGCTTAAAAGTTTGTTTATATTTGTTATTTTTTCGATATTTGGTCAACCATCGGTTAACATCAGAAAATTTTTATTTATTTTTAATTAATTTTTAATTTTATTATTTAAAAAAAATATATATATAAAGACAAACCTTTATGACTGTATAAAGAAAAATTCATATATGGTAAATTTTCGCGACTTCCCCAAAAATATTACTATTTTGACAAAAATTTAAACACTTCCAATAGATAATACGTTGAAACAAATCAAGGATATGGTAATTTATATTAGCGCTAGTGTAAAAGAAAAAATTCACAGTCAGTGAAAAAGTAAGTGAGCAGATATGGTATACGAAAAAGAATACAACCGAGCTCTGAATAACTTCTACAATTTTATTAAAGAAACCCATTTTAAATAGTTTTCAAGCTTTCTTTGTCTCTTTTAGTTTTTCCTTTTTAAACGCACAAGTAGAACGTTTATTTAATTAATTAGCCATAATTAAAAGCAAAACAAAATTAAATTAAATAAAAATTATTTTAACAAATTTCATAATATAAATGAGCTTAACTTCGCCATTTGTGGACCAATCGCGATGAATTTGGTGCAATTAGTCTTTGCAACTCCAGGAAGGTTATAGGGTATTACTTTTTTTAAAACTAGTATCAGGAGGGCGATAGGGGGAAAATTTCTGCCCCTCCGAAAAGTTCAAACCGATTTTAATTAAATTTAGAACATGGATGGATCTGCATCTAAAAATGCTCATAGGTAATGTACATTTTCAAAACTAGGACCAGGAGGGCGATAGGGAGAAATTTATGCGTCTGCGGAACAATCAAACCGATTTCAATGAAATTTATAATATGGATAGATCTGCATCTAAAAATTCACATAGGCTGTGTTGGCTGGCCAGGCACCAGTGCAAAATAAAACACGAAAATAAGAAACGAAGACGTTCTGGATAACTGGGCATCTCTAGAACATCACTTCGACGCATTTAATCACGTCATTTACACATGCATCCATACAAGGTTCAATTGGCCCAAAAACTTTTACCAGTTGGCTACCATCAAAGACGAATTTGGGCACCAAAATTATCTCAAGAAATTCAGAATTCAATTGTCCAGCACGTTCACCAGACTTAACAGCCCCTGATTATTTTCTATGGAACGAGTGTATGTTAACAAACCCCAAACTATAGAGCAGCTAATGCAAAACATTGAAGCTGAGATCAGGGCAATAGAGACTGAAACTTTGCATGCAGCTATGCAAAACGCCTGTTTAAGAGCCCAATTGTGCACCGATCAAAATGGTGGTCATCTCTCTGTTATTATTTTTCTTAATTAAAATTTAGATCGTACAAAGCTAATATTATATTAAAAAAAATATAAAAAATAATAATAAACAAAAAAGTTATTAAGTTTTTACACGCAGGCGTGATTTTTGACGCACCCGGTATAAAGTAAACAATATGTCATGCGAAGGTATTTTTTTTTTATCTGGGACCAGCACTCAGGAGATGACTCCTACACATGCGAAGCATTGTGCTGGAACTATAGGAAAGGTATAGTAGGAGAAACGACAGGAGGTGAAGCTTAATTAATTATTTTACAGCTCTGCTTTCGCACGTTCTTTTGTTTATACTCGCAGCAGTGCTGAAGCTTCGGTTTAATAGCCATTTTTATTATTATTTTACTTCGCCGGTGCTATACAATACCGACCAAGGAGGGCGTTCTGATGTGATTGTGGATTGCTATCAGCAAATGCTTTTGGTGATGTTCAGTGCAATATAAGGAAATGATCTTTAAAAAAAATATATAATTATTTGTTTGAAAATCTAAAATATTAAAATAAAAATAATAATAATGCAGTCTTTTTTGGCTATTGAAAGACAACAGACAAGATCGCGCATAAATTCTATTTAAAACATATTATTATTATACAGTTAATTTTTTTTTTTTTCCAAATTAACAATAACAAATTAATGCAATTTGCATTATATGATTTAAATTTTTTCCTTATTTTGTTTTGTCAATTATTGGAGAGACTTCTGTGAACAAGTGAGCGAATGTAAAACGCTCTCTTATTCGAACATGAGTTCGAATGTGAAATGTGATATGGAAAAAATACAACTAATGTGTAAAAATCTATCGATTTCAAGTTACTCAATCAGAAAAATGTCTATCGGTCACAAACTCTTCTGTGAGCTTCAATATGATTATGATTGTGCAATTAATTATCTCAAAGAGAACAAAGTTGAGTATTTTTCATATACACCAAAAAATAATAGGCCATACAAAGCTGTTCTGTCGGGTTTGGACAAAACCGACCCACTCCAACTAAAAGCCATTCTTTCGAAACTGGGGCTGCAGTGCACTGATGTTAAGCTAGTTTATAGAAAAACAGAAAAAAATAAAGAAATAATACTTTACATAGTTTACTTTAAAAAAGGTGTTATAACGCTTAAAGAACTGCGCGAGAAATACAAAAGTATAAATTATGTTAGAGTTAAATGGAGCTATCAATCTAGGAATTCACATAAGCTTACTCAATGTTATAACTGCCAGATGTTTGGCCATGGTTCGCACAATTGCAATATAACTACGTTTTGCTCTAAATGTGCTGGTCCTCACAAAACAACGGAGTGTAAGACTGACGTAGTGAAATGCGCACTGTCACGGGGATCATAAAGCAACTGATAAAACCTGCCCAAGCAGATCAGCTTATATCGGATTGAGGCAACGTTTTGCAAGTAGACAAGGCAGAAATAATCAACAGACTTCCCACAATGGACTGCCAAATGGTAATGCTTAACAAAATGTTATGGTAACAGAAGCTGGGCCAATGTTGTATCTTCTTCTCTTAATAATAATAATAATAAAAATAATAGTAATAATAATAATAATATTAATAATAATAATAATAATGATTTGTTTTCTATATAACATCTAAAATCTTTAACATTTGAACTGATAAATAATTTAAAAAATTGTAAAAATAAGTTAGAGCAGTTTGATGTTATAACTTCATTATCAATTAAATTCTTGTCGTAAAAATGGATAACAACACAAAAATAATTACTAGGAACGCTAGAGGTATTCGTAACAAATTTAACGAGTTTTTTGATTATCTTATCAGAGAAAATATAGATGTTGCATTAGTGTGTGAAACATGGCTGAATGATAACATAATTATGAAACATCCAAATTATTTTTGTTACCGAGAGGATAGATCCAACTCAAGAAGGGGAGGTGGTGTTGCAATTGCAATCAGAAAAAATTTAAAGCACGATCCAATTTACTCAATGCAAACAAAATTAATAGAAAACATTGCACTCAAATTATATACTTCCGATAATTACTTCATAAATATCTACAGCTGCTACTTTCCTGGAGGGACCGCAGGTCCTAACGATATTAAGAAAAACCTATTTAAAGCTGATTTAAAAATGTTTTCAAGAATAAAGGGTAATTTTATAATTGGTGGGGACTTTAATAGCCGACATCATAGCTGGGGTTGTTTGAGACTTAACTGTTGGGGATCAATAATGCACGATTTAATAACAACTAATACTTTTAGAGTGGTTTCCCCCCTGATCCAACTTTAGTTCCCACAAGTAGTACATCTCAGGCCTCAGTTCTTGATTTTTTCCTAACAAATATTCCTGAAAAAGTATCTTCAGCACAAATTTTCCACAGTTTGAACTCTGATCACATGCCAGTACACATTTCTATAGACTTTTCTTGTAATCGCTTAGTGTCTGAAAAATATAATTTTAAAAACGCAAACTGGAATATATTTGCAAACCATGTAAATAATAATGTTGATTCGCTTTCGCAAATGGATATTAGTTCTGAAAATGATATTGACTGCCTAATTGAACAATTTACGAATGTTTTGAAAGATGCTATAGATGCTGGTGTACCAAAAATTTCAATACCAAATATTTACGTGAAAAGATTACCAGAATCGATTCTAAAAGTTATTAAATTAAGAAACTGTGCTCGTGGGAAGTGGATAAGATTAAAAAACCCACTTTTCAAGGCAGAAATGAACTTCTTAAACAATGTTATTAAAAGTCAAATTCTAGAATTTAAAAATCAGCAGTGGAACAACGTTCTATCTAATCTAGCCATAGGTTCTACAAAGTTTTGGAGGATATCTAAAGCTCTTAAGAAAAAAGCAAATTGTATACCTACGCTAAAGCAAAATAATAGTTTGTATGTAACGAATAATGAGAAAGCTGAAATACTGGCTCAAAATTTCTTTTCGAGTCATAATATTTCTTCAAACTTAAGTGACTTGGGTACAGAGACTGTAGTAAGCAGTACCTTAAGTACGATTGAAAATGATCAAAACTTAAGTCATATAATACTCTTAAAAATATTATTAAAAATTTAAAAAACAAAAAAGCGCCAGGAATTGATGGCATCTCAAATTTTAGTTTGAAAAAATTTAAAAAAGAAAATTCCAGCGAAAGCTTTAAAAGTTCTGTGTCGTATTTACAACTTATGCTTACAGTTTTATTACTTCCCATTAATTTGGAAAGAATCAAAAACCATCGCATTACCCAAACCTGGAAAAGACAGCAGCAATCCTAACTGCTATCGTCCAATAAGCTTACTAAACACAATGTCTAAAATACTAGAAAAAATTATTAAAGAAAAACTAGTTTGTTTCACGGAAGAAACCAACATTTTACCGCCACAACAGTTTGGATTCCGTTGGGAACACAACACAATTCAGCCTCTTGTTAGAATAAGAAATATTGTCAAGAACTCCTTCAATGAAGGTAAGTCGACAGGAATGGTCCTAATGGATATAAAAGCGGCCTTTGATTCTGTTTGGCATGATGCCCTAATTCATAAACTATATACAATTGGACTGGATCCTGCGCTTGTCAAAATAATAAAAAGTTTTTTATCAAACAGAACATTTAAAGTTCATACTGGAAATATTTGTTCACAGAACTATGATATTCCTGCTGGATGTCCACAAGGATCATGTCTATCTCCAATTTTATACAATCTTTTTACGCATGATTTTCCAGCTTTACATGGATGTAATTCATCTATTTTTGCAGATGACACAGCTATACTTAGTTCAGAAATATTACCGGAAGATATCGTACACACTTTGGAGGAATCAACTAAAATAGTTACCGACTATTTTAAGAAATGGAAAATAAAGATAAACCCCTCAAAAACTCAGTCTATCTTCTTTACAAGAAGAAGAAAAAGTTTATTTCTACCACAAACCAACATTATTGTTGGTACCGACTCTGTTCCATGGGATGACAAGGTTAAATTTCTTGGTATAATGCTGGATAAAAAACTATTATTTAATGAACATATTAAATATATTGTACACAAAATTAATACAACAATTAAAATAATGTACCCGTTAATAAACAGAAAGTCTGAACACAACAAACTTCTTATCTTAAAATCTATATTCCATTCTATAATGTTTTACGCGGCGCCTGCTTGGTATGTCAATTCTGAGTGTCATCTTAAAAAACTACAAATATGTCAAAATAAACTACTCAAAATGATATATAATTTGCCAATACATTTGTCCACACAAACTTTGCACTCTATGTCTAACATAAAATTAGTTAAAGATAAACTTAATATATTGTCTCAAAACTTTAAAAATCGTTGTAGATACTCTAGCTATCTACACATCAATGCATTAGTTTGATAACGTTTATCCCTTGTTTTTACCCTCTGACATTACTGCTCTACTTATAGGGTTTTTGATATCCCTTTTTCCCTAAATAAATGTATAAATGATAAAATAAAAACATACTTATTAAAAACATTGCTGTAAATGATTAAGTAGAAAAATTTGATTAAGAATTGATCTCTTAAAATTAAAATTAAATTATTGCAAAAATGTAAATGTAACTGTAAAAATTTAGAAAAAAAAAAAAAATAATGCACCATAATTTTTCAAATCTTAGACGTCATGTATGCTAGTTTTCGTTTTGCAGCGCATAAGCGACGTAGGAAAAAGCCTATTCTCAGCTGTGTGCTACGTAAATTGAAGAGAGAAGATAAGCATTGGCAAAGCAGTTCGTAAGAAGCGATATTTATACCTTGCTTTGTTCAACATGTGTTTAAATATTAGATTTGTTTTTTTCTCTAAATTGGGCACTCGCGGGTTCCCAATCTTACCAGAAAGCGGTTTTTTATACAACAATTGGATAACTGAAAGACGTTTTGGGAGATTATTCATCTTGTTCTTTTTGCACGAAACAGTTCGTACTTTTTCTGCGGGATAGTTTGGGCAAGAAGAACATGCAATCAGTTGGTTCATAAGTCAACAATAATGAAGTAATCATTTCTTCAATAGGTTGAAACTGATAATTGATACCTTTACTGGCAATGAGAATTAAATGCCATAGTTATATACTTAGAAACAAAATAAATCATAAGAACAAAATTGTAAATTACACTGACATACACTAGCAGAACGGAACAACGTGCCATTTTTGAATGCTGCTACACTTTTATCATCGGCGTTCTTCGAGTTTTGTCGACTGTGTGTGGTTATCAGAAGATGTAAATTATTAGCTTTATATATTGACTACTTTTGAAAATGTATATAGCCTATGTGCATTTGTAAACGCAAATATATCTACGTTCTAAATATCATTAAAATCGAACGAAATTTCCCCTCTATCGCCCTCTTGCTCATACTTTTGAAAATGTATATAACCTATGAGCATTTTTAAATGCAGATCTATCAATGTTCTAAATTTCATTAAAATGGGTTGAACGCATGATCTAAATATATAAGGTTTGCTTGATATTGAAGGACAGCTGCCATTTTTTTTTTAATTTGACGTCATCGTCGGGAAATGTTTTGTTGTGGTTAAATGGAAATTTAAAAGCTAGTGATTAAAATTATTATTATTACATATTTATTAAGAAAATTAAAGGATTATTTTATTGACAATTAATTAAAAATAAATGTGAACTGAGTTAGAGCAAAAAAAAAAGAGTTTTTTTAATAAACAATTTGTGTAGAAAGTGATAAAATTTATTTGGACAATGAAATACTGTGGTAAAAGATTGTAAAAGCTCGAAGCAGGATGATAAAAATCTAAAATATTTTACGTTTCCAAAAGATCCAGAAATAAAGAAAGTGTGGATCAATGCATGCGGTAAATAAAATGTTAATTGGAAATCTGGAACAATTTGCTCTAGACATTTTACGAATAATGATTGGCGTTTAAAGGATATATTATTGAACACGCCAATAAGAAAAAGATTGTTAGATGCGAAGGCTGTCCCATCTTTAAATATCCATGTAAACAGCATTTTACCAGTCGAAAGATCGAAACGATACGTAAAAAGAGCAAACAAACAAATTGTAAAGGAAGCAATTGGTGAATTTGATTTAAAGTAAATACAATTTTCTTAAAATCCACTTTTTTTAATGAAATAATATTTACAATTATTTATAGTCTGCAGAAATTACAAGAAGAAAGTATTGAAAATGAAAATCCAAATAAGTCAGTTGCAGTTCAAACAGAGGGCTCTATAAACCCTGCCAAGAATTTATGGGAAACATATTAAAATTAGAAAATATATTTAAGGAAATTAATAATAATACTTTAAGTCTTCGAAATAATTATTTAAAATACCATAACATTAAATGTGATAACATAGATGTGCCTGAAAATGTAAAATCGTTATTTTTTAAAAGTCGTTTATATTTTAGAATAAGAAATTTAAACAAAATATTAATACAAGAAAAAAATGAAAAAAGAAAATTAAAAAAGACTATAACATAACAATTTAATTTGTTTTATTTATTTTACCTTTAAAATTGCAAAATATTTCAAAAAAAAAACAAACCCCATACATATTAAAAACAAATCTCGACGGTGACGTCACAGTAAAAATAATTTGAACTGTCAAGCAGACCTTATATATTTAGATCATGGGTTGAACGTTTCGGAGAGGCAGAAATTTCCCCTCTATCGTCATCCTGGTCATAGTTTTGAAAATGTACATTACCTATGAGCATTTAGAGATGCAGTTCTATCTATGTTCTAAATTTCATTAAAATCGGGTTGAAGCTTTCGGAGGGGCAGAAAATTCCCCCTATCGCCCTCCCTGTAGTACTTTTAAAAATGTGTATAGCCAATGAGAATTTTTAGATACCGATCCATCTACGTTCTAAATTTCATTAAAATGGGTTTGAACGTTTCGGAAGGGCCGAAATTTCATCCTATCGCCCTCTTGCTCATACTTTTGAAAATGTATATAACCTATGAGCATTTTTAGATGCAGATCCATCTATGTTCTAAATTTCATTAAAATCGGTTTGAACGTTTCGGAGGGGCAGAAAACTCTTCCCTATCGCCCTCCTGGTTCCAGTTTTAAAAAAAGTAATACACAAATGGTTAAGCTCGTTTATATTATAAAGTCTGTTAAAAACCATGTGAAATGAGTAGTATAATTAAAAAAGTAGACGTAAAGGTGGGCGTGCTTAAAAAAAAGTACCCTATAATTCATTCAAGTTATATGGTGTGAAAATTTCAGGAATATCGGTACGGCAGTTTGGGCGGTACTGCGGTACAAACAAACACACATTGAGCTTTATATATATAGATTATATTATGATAGATGATATCAAAAGAAAAATACTAATAATAATTTACCAATCAGCTGTTGTCTAACTATTAGTTAACCAATGACATTTGGCGGTTTAAATAATAGTAAACAAAAAGCTGTGAATCAAATATTATTGCTTAAACTATTGCTTTAGCTAACTAATGACTTTGAATTTGGGCATAAATCGCGCTACTTACCTGTTAAAATTTAAAGACTGTTTAACTGTTTGCACTAACGATTGCGCGATCCAACAACTTACAGCCATACCTAAACAAGAGCGGAAAGCGGAACGGTTTTTCCGCTTAGCTTTTACGCTGAAATGCCATACCTAACTAAAAGCGGCAACGCTATGTCAAAACGATAAAAACAGGGTTATCAAAAAAATAAATATAACAACCCTGATTATTTTAACAATAAAGTTTTAAATAAGCATTTTATAAAAAAAAGTTTAAACAATGAGTTATATGGACGATTTAAAGGATTTACTTACCTCCATTTTTTAATAACAAATATTTTTTTATGTTTATTTCTTGCACCTTCTTTATTCGCAACTTACTTCACTATTAACCGCACTGTCAAAATCGGATTTTTAAATTGCAAAGCGTTGCCGTTGCGTTGACGCCGCGGTATTTCGGAATGCTACATACAAATTGTATGGGCATGAGAATTTTTGACAGCTAAAAAACGTTTTCCGATCTTGTTTAGGTATGGCTGTTAGTGTTAACGTTAATAGTTCGATATTTAAATCAAGTGGCATCTTGGTGAAAATATACGAAAAGCGCAAAGAGGAGTGTAAAATACATACCAGTGATTCGTATTTAACACGAAAAATCAGTTTGTTTTATATGAATTATTATTTATTTATTGATTATATTTGCAAAATATATGTAAAAATTTTTATTCTTATATTTATACAAACAAAATCAAAATTTTAAGAAATAGATAATAAAGAAATATACACTTCAATGGTATGCATGGATGTGTATATATTTTAGATTTGGGTTAAAATAAACAACTGAAAAAGTATTGTGGTTTAGTTAACGTAACAGCTGTTAAAAAGGGCTTAGCCATAACGACAATGTTTACAAATATGTTAGTGAATAGCAAAATCGTTTATTTTAGTGTTAAGTATTTTTAACCAAACAATTGGCGTTAAAATTGCACAGTGAATCGCACTAGAGTAGTGCGATAAGAGTAAAACAACAGTAGCAATGCATACATGCGATTAGATTTCAAGGGTAGATAACATTATAGGTGATATTAAAAAATGGATTATTAAATAGAGATACTACAACAACGATTTGGTTGAAAAACTTAGATTCCAAATTATTACGTCTTATGAAAAATGTAGACTTCAATATAAGCTATCTACAGCAATTAGACTTCTCGTATATGGAGTACCAAAAATTCAAAAAGCATTTATGTATGTATTTATTTTTATTGTTTAATTTGAATTTTTTTAGGATTTTAACTTTACACAATTTATAAAAAATTTCATTGATAAAATTTAAACATAGTATACTTTGCAATATTATATGTTTGTTTCATATCAATAATTTTATTTTAATTTGCATTTTTTTCCTTTTAAGAAGATTTAATGAAAAATTGTTTGTTTTTAATAATAAAATAATATTTCATATTAAAAAAATTTTACTTTTTTTAAGTATTCTTATACGCGAGATATAGTATTAAACGCTAAAATTGGAAAATTTATGTTGAGTGATAGTTTTTCTTTTGCAACAATACTCGGCATGTTCATCGGGAATGGTAGTGTATGAAAATGTAAAAAAATTAAAAAATTAGTTTTTGTGGCCAAAAAAATTCGGTGTTTAATTAAGAAGTGGAAGTTTTTTTTCTCTTTTTTACAAGTAAAGTATAGTTTCAATATATGTAATCTATTAATCTAAGAGTATAAATCTATGTTGCGTGGAATATACCTCAAATATTGAGGAAGTTGTGTTCTAATAAGCCATAAAAATACAATTAGCTGGTTTATAATTCGGTTAGCTTATGAATTATAGTACCACAAGAAAAATGGGAAGAAATTTACTTTAAGGAAGTTACTCATTTTAGCTAATAGAAAGTTGATTCTCAAATATTTTCAGTAGAAATTTCTATTTCCATCAATAGCATTTAGTAAAAGCATTATCTGTTATCGTTCTTCGAGAAATTATGTACAGTTTTCCCCGGAGCACATCAATCCAACTTCGACTCCTGTTACATTAATTTTATTAAATTCATAATATTTTACATTTCTCTCTTTTGCTCAATACGTTTTTTTATCAACTTCACAATTGAAAATAAAGCAGCACATAAAACTGCACACACATTGGTATATGGTAGTATACCGAACACTTTTTTTCTTAATAATATTAATATTTTGGCGCAACAAACGAGAAAAACAATATAAAATATTAAAAAAATTTCACTATAAAAATGTAAACAAGCCACTAAAAACATTGAAAAGGGGGAATCGTATAAAAACACAGGTTTCCTATCCCTTTTCGATCATAATAGCGGAGAGAGATGTTATACTTTAGCGACCCTGTCGGTAATTCGTGTCTATATTAAGCCCGTATGACACTACATTTATTTTTCATTAATTAATATAAAATTAAAAGAAAGGGACAGTAAAGCCGGAAAGAAACAAATTCAATGTAATATTTCCATTTTAATTTAAAAAAAAAGTTGAAGAAAACTATACGGTCAATAAACTCAAAATTGCGGACATTGTGCATAAATCGGTAAGTTGTCAACATATAAGTGGAACCTTTTTACTTTTTTATTGACAGTTAAGCATTTTTTATCGATAACACTAGTGGACGATTTGACCTTTTTGCATTTACCTTAAATGGGACAAAGGAGGGCGTTCTGATGTGCCTGTGGATTGGAAGCTGGGACTGTTCAGTGACCAGTGATTATGCCTTCGCCACTGAAACCTTCCGACAACAACTGACAAAAAAACAGAAATGCACATCGGAAAAAATGGGATATGTCTTTATGAGTTTGAAACTGGGGCTGAATTCAGGAAATTTTTGGTTTTGTAGTCAACGTGCAGACTACTTCAGCCATCACTACCCTCAATATTAATATCATTTTATTAATAATATTATAATATTAATAATAATAATATTTTATGTATTATACATAGCTTTAAGATTTTTTTTATATCTACTTCAACTGAATGTTACACGTTCAAATTTTGCCTTTCAAATTTTAAAATTCTCTCACTTTTTTACTAATACGCTCATACTTTTAAAATTTTATGAGAATTTGCTTTCAAATTGGGCTCACAATTTTGAGAAGCATTATGTGTAAATAATTTGGAAGCAAAAATTGGACGTGTGGCTACAGTGTTTTTTTTTGTAGCTATACGAGCTAGGGGTGGGGAATCTTCGAAAGGGGGATTGGGGATTCAGTGCTGCTCTCCCGTTCTGCACACCTTGACCTCTGCGTTATCCTTTGTCGTACCACGACTTCCCATATGAAAGCACACACAGAATTCCATTTTTCAGCCGATGTGAGCATCAAGTCAACAATGTTGTCGGGCGTAATCCGGGATCGGATTGTTCCCTCCAGCGAGCCTAATTGGTCTCCATACCGGGGGAACTCAAAGAAAACATGCTCCGCAGTTTCCCTCATAATGGGGCACTCTGGGCACCTAAAATCATCTTCGTGACCATACTTGTAGAGTTATGCTATGAAGCATTCATGTCCTCTTAGCAACTGGGTCAGGTAAAAGTTTACCTGTCTGTGTTTTCTATATGTCCACTGCTTTATTCTGTGGGTCCATCTTCCCTTTGAACCGTGGTGCGCTAGCCCCGTTCCTCTTGCAACACGTTTCTCTATCTCGGTACATTCCACTAGTCGCAGCGGCATCATGTCAGCAATTACCAGTGCTGCGTCCGCAGACAACGTGCGGAAGGCAGAAACGACCCTAAGAGCACAACTCCTGTAGGACACATCTATTCCTCTCCTGTATGATTTCTTGTTCATAGCATCCGCCCATACGGTGGCCGCATATAGGGCAATCGATTTGATCACCCCCATCTGCAACTGCCTCCTTTCCCACTTCGGAGCGCCCATGTTAGGCATTATTTGCGCAAGTGCGGAAGTCGTCTTTGCACATTTCGCACCTATATACCGCAGATATTCCTTGAACGTGAGCCTGTGGTCGATCATAACCCCCAAGTACGTAATCGCCCGCTTAGATATTATTCACTGATCACCCACTATAACCGTGATGCACTCCGTTTTCTTCCCACTGCTAACAAGCAGGACATCCGTCTTGTGGTCAGCAAGTCTAAGACCAAGTCGTAATCCAGTTTCTAACCATAGCGATGTCATCGTTGCACGTTCTCGCAAACCTGCCGTGGTATTTGCCATTATTACTAAGGAAATGCATCCGCAAAACCAATGATCTGCGTACCACTTCGATGGTATCCTTCGCCATAGTCATGACTTCTTCTATGGCATCTACCATTGAGCGTGCCTTTCGGAAGCCAAATTGGCGATTCGATAAGCCTCCTTTCCCTAAAGCCAGTTCCAGTCTTCAGCAGATTATCTTCTCTATTAGTTTACTTGCCGTGTCAATTATACAGAGCGGGCGATATACCGATGCATCCTGTGCGTTATTGCCCTTCGGAATGAGCACCAATCTTTGCCCTTTCATTTTCTAGGAAATGTTCTCTCTGCATACAGTGCAGGCATCGAACACTTCCCTAAACGCCTCCGTGTTGCTCACCACAGCCGCCTTGAGTGCAATGTTTGGGATCCCATCAACACCTGGTGCTCTTTTCAGCATTATCTCGCTACATACTGCTTCACATTCTAGAATACCGACCTCCGGGATCGTATCGTACGGCTCTTTACACCTCACGGAGTATGTTATTTCGGCCCTCTGTGGGAAAAGACTCTCGACAATTGATTTCAGCCTGGTTGGACATGTTGTGGCTGGGGAGCGAAGGCAATTCATCTTGAAAAAAATAATCACCTGACGTAGCGATACCACCTGGTAATTATATTATGACCTGTATAAAATAGAATTTCTTAAGGTTCTTACGATATTTTAACATAGTGATGGGCTATTTTAAATTCAATGGCATCTGGAAATGTTTACTCTTTTTGGTACTTTTTTAATAACTCACAAATTATTTGTATATACCCAGGCCCACGATATCGAACGCGAACGAAAACCAGTCCCTCATTTTCGTTTTTAAAAGCGGCCCACTACCGTAAATGATGTCGTTCGATTGGGTTTACGTATCAAACGTAATTCATACCGCAAATTCCACAAAATAATCGCCAATATATGAGAAAAAGCCCTTAAATAAATAAATTGTTCGATAAAAAATACAACAATTGAATTTGACATTGAAAAAGTAAACAAACTTATTTTGATTCATTACATTTTAAGCGAATGCTACACGCATCAGTATTCAGCATCAATATTTGTCTTAGGGTTAGTATATATATTGAAGCCTCTGACACACTACGCCAACATTTCTCGTCAATATTAATTTTTTTACGCGCGAGAAGATAACAAACTTTTTCAACAAACTATTTTATTTACATAGAGAGAAAAATCCTCTCTTCTGCAGAACTCAGTGAGTATTTCCGGGATTTTTCTCTGTATGTAAATAAAATATATTGTTCATAAAGTTTGTTATCTTTACGGGTATGGGATAGTGTAGAGGATACTCAGGTGATGAAAGTCGTACCGAGATCCAGCTTACAGCCAGTTTGCAGAACACGACTCGCGAATAATAAACGCTAATAGTTGAGCGTTTTTCCTTTTTTGGTTTATAAATCGCGATTATGGACGTTTATGTTAAAAAACGTAACACTTGTCAACATTTTTTGGTTTCTATAACATGACAGCTGTCGCCAAAACGTCAAATCGGGCCGATTGAAAATTTCTAATCGTCAGCAGTGAATTTGTGAAAAAAAGAAAACATATACATACTTATATATATAAAAATCAAATATATAAACTGTTTTTTCAAATGGAAAATTCAGCAAAAAAGAGGTAAATATATGTACATATGTATAAACATATATATGTATGTATGTATATTAATATATTTTATTAAACGCGAATGAAATATTAATATATGTACATACATATGTAGTTAACACATACATACCATACATAAAGTTATAATTATATTACTATACTAATATAAAAAAATTAATTGTTTTAATATTGCAGCATCAAAATGACAACAGCCACCCAATTTCGCCAATTGGTGGCTTGTATGGAACAGTATCCACACCTTGCTACGGGAAGCCCTGAGTTTGGCAGTAGCAAGGCTGCTATGGAGTGTGCATGGGAAACCGTGGCAAGCAGACTAAATGCCTACGGCCCTCCATCAAGAAGCAGTAACGAGTGGAAAAAGGTATGTATTTTAAAATGAGTTGCATATGTAAATACTAATATACATACATACATATGTACATACATAAAACATCATTTTAGGTTTGGACAGATCTGAAATGCCGACTGAAGAAGAAAATTGCTGACAACAATCGAAGCCTTCGAGAGACAGGTGGTGGGCCTTGCCGTGTAAGCAATTTGACGGATTTGGAGGTCGACATGGACAGGATATGTCATATTTCTGCCGCAGCAGCCCCTAGTGGAAAAGTTTGTGGGATAAGCAAAGCATTTAGCGCAAAAAATCTTTTCCAAAAAGTGTCTGATGTAACTCCGCCAAGAAGGTGCCAGAATGTGGCGGTTATTACTCCGACATCGTCTTCAAAATCGCTGAAAGCTAATGAAGATCAAACTTTTCCACAGCAATGGGAGGCTTGCACTGACGACTATGACACCCTACCAACTACATCAAAAAGTGTACACGTCAAAGCTTACCATATGACTGCCTCAAGCCCAAAAGCCTCGACATCATCACGTAGAAAGCGGAAGCGGTGTGATGATGGAATAGAGTCTGAAAGGCTTAAAATTTTGCGTCAGCAGTCGGAAATTCAGTCCGCCACTCTAGACGCAATTAAAAGCCAAACCGCAGCACTGAAAGAGTGTACATCAGGCATTATAGAGTGTAAGCAAGAACTACAGTCGCAAGCTGAATCACTAAAAGCTTTGACTGACTCAATCAAGTTGATGGCAAATTCTATAGTGGATATTCTATGGCACGTTTCCGAAAAGTAACTGCCAGAGAATATTAACTACAGAATTTGTCATCGACAATTAAAAGCTTTTATATTTAGATGTTAAGAAACGTGATATTATGAATTATAAATTCAATTGTTTATTTTTTTGTTTTGTTACATTAATTTTTTTATTTTTTATTATATTACTAATTACAAATATAAATTAATTCAATTTGTTAATTTTGTTATATGAATTTATTATTTTTTAATTTTGTTTAAATAAATTTATTATTATTATTTTATTTATCTATTTTATATTATCGGCAAAGACTCCAAGCAATTTCATCCCTTAAATTTCTTGCCACTGCCATATCCTCATTTGAATACTCTTCATCATCATCTTCAGCGGTCACATTTGTCGATGAATTTTCAGGTTGTGCCCAATTATGTCTTCGCTTTCACTTTCACTAGACTCACTAGAAAACGCAAGCTCCACGGATGAAAACATTTTGTCTGGATTAAAATTATAAAAACATTTTATTATACATGCACTTTTATCATAAACTACGGTCAATAATTGACCACTTATTACGTACATTTTAATTTATTGCACACTATTCACTGCGCGTAAGAATGTATGTATGGATGTATGTTTTTTTAAACAAATGTTTATTTATTGTAAATCACAAAACAAAAATTTTTTCAAACACAAATCACAGCAAAAAATTATTAATTGTTTTGTTTACTAAACTCAGCTGTGCTATTTTTTTTTCGTAAAATAGAGTTGCCCCATTTTCAACTTGAAAGTAGAATTTTATATGGAAAAAAATAAACAAAAATCATTTTTTAACATGTTGGTAACATTACGACTTTACTAGATTTAGACATTTGCGCGATGCAACGTAAGTGGCACGACAAAATCGCGTCGTGTTCTGTGGACCCAATTTTTTACGTAGTCGCCCACGTATCGCCCATCCGCGATTCAGTTTTGTCGTGTTCTGCAAACTGGCTGTTAATTCTTGCATAACTCTTCAGTTGCATGTCAATTATACACCAAAGTTGCGCTGTCATTGATGCTAATTTTGATGCATTATTTATTATTTCACTTCGCCGCCGTTTTATTGCTGAAATACCACCGAAGGGTGCTGTAGCACAGAAAATTAAAAAAAAACTTGTTTTGACTTGACCGGGCGGGGAATCCAACCCGGGTTCTTCTGCTTAATATTGAAGAAAAAGTTTATATATACTATGTAGCCAACATACAGTGAATCAAAGTAATATTGGGACAAAGCTAAAATGATTTATGTGGAGATAATTAAGCACTATGTTAACTGATTTTAATGCAAAATTTTCATGCTTTTGTGTAGCTAACACTGTGCTAATTGCCATCTCAAAAGATTATGATTCTTAAGTTTGTCAAAATTAATTTATAAATAATTATTCACAATAAGTTAAAAATGCAGTACAAAGTAATAATGGGACAGCTGCCATCACTATATAATATAGGCTTTATAACGGAACATTTTGCAAAAATTTTTTGTTTAAAAGTTGCTAGAGTGTATTACAGATTAATTTTTGATAAGTTTTTAAAGAAAATTAAAATATGGCGCCACGGGGTTCACAAACATCGCCTCAAATCAGAAAACTGATATTAGAACATTCGAAATCAGGAAAAACCGTGAGAAATATTGCGGAAATAGTAAATAAACCAAAATCTACAGTGTTTAACATCATAAAGCGATATGGAGGTACAGAAACTTTTCAAAATGTAGCAAAACCAAGCAAAAGAAAAATATTTTCCGACGCGGATGAACGATGGCTTATGCGACAAATCAAACAAAACCCCTACTTAAGCGCTCCCAGACTTGCTGCTGAAGCGGAAATACATCTAGCAAAGAAAGCTAATCCCGAAACGGTAAGAAATGTGTTAAGGAAACACAATTATAATGGCCGGGTAGCTAGGAGAAAACCTTTTATTAATAAGGTTAATAAGCTTAAACGAGTGCGCTTTGCTAAAGACCACAGAAACAAGGATTTATCATTCTGGAATAAGGTAATATTCACTGACGAAAGCAAATATAACATATTCAGATCGGATGGAAGGTCATTCGTTTGGAGAAGACCAAATGAAGAACTGTCAGAAAAAAATTTGAGACCTACTGTTAAACATGGCTTGGGGTCAGTTATGGTGTGGGGTGCAATATCAGCAGCTGGTCCCGGTAACCTTCACATTATTGAAGGAATTATGGATCATAAATATTATATCAACATCCTGCGTGCTAATCTTGCAGAAACAGCAGAGAAATTGGGACTGGCGAATGATTATTACTTCTACCAAGACAATGACCCCAAGCATAAGGCTCACAATGTAAGGTGTTGGTTGCTTTACAATTGCCCACATGTGCTCGAAACGCCTCCGCAATCACCCGATCTCAATCCGATAGAGCACGTATGGGCCTATTTAGAAGAAAAATTAAGAAATTACCAAATAAGTTGCAAATCGGACCTAATTAGTGCTCTGAAAGATGAATGGGGTAGAATAACCCCATAATTCTGTCAAAAACTTGTGAAATCTATGCCGTATCGATTGAAGGCTGTAATAGAGAAAAAAGGCCTTCCAACTAAATATTAAACATTATATATTTAATACTTAACTTGTTACTTTATTACATTGTCCCATTATTACTTTGACAGGATTTTCTGTGTTGTTTTAGTTTTTTTGTTTTTATATCCCAGTGACGGTAGTCAATGTATGTTCTGTAACTTGTGTATTGGTTGTTTGTTTCGCGAAATAATTCACGTAAAAAATAAAATAAAATTTGAAAAAACATGAAAAATCTCACTTTTTCTTCTTAGGGTCTCTTTCACCAAACATATTTAACACAATTTAATTTAATTAATGATCTTTATGTAAAGTATGTTTAAAAAAATTTTATTTTCACCAACTGAAATAATGAAACACAAGAAAGTATGGTAACGCTCTGATATTTAATATGATAGCGTCAACTTACAGCTTTCTCCTACTATCCCTTTCCTATAGTTCCAGCATAATGCCTCGCATGTGTAGGAGTCATCTCCTGAGCGCTGGTCCTAGATAAAAAAAAAAAAAAACATGCTGTTGCAAAATCAATATTTAAATGCAGAGTGCTGGCTACTTAAACAGTATTTAAATATTCAGTGAGTATATCTAGATGAAAATCAACATTTAAATATGAATTGATATTTAAGTAGAATAGGTGAAATAGGCTCTTACTCTTGCTAAAAAAAAAAAAAAAAAAAAAAAAAAAAAAAAAAAAAAAAAATCTGGATATTGAATGTCTCTGATGTCAAGGAGACGTATTTTTCAAGCTTCGTTTTTTAGTAGCCAAATTTTGTAATTATTTTACGTCGGTGCTACAACATACCGACAAAGGAGGCCGCTCTGATGTGATTGTGGATTGCCATCACTGCTGAGGGACCCGTGACTATGCCTTCGTCACTGAAACCTTTCGACAACAACTGACGCAAAGCCACATTAATGTACATCAGCAAAAATGCGTGTTGTTTTTATGATTTAGTCTGAAACTGAGGTTGAACCCAGGATTTTTTGGTTCTGTACTCGACGTGCAGACTACTTTCGCCAACCATTTCGAGAGTTCTTTATAAAACTTATCTTTATTATTATTGATTTCAGAAGGTAATAAATAAATATCACGTATGTATCTTAATATTTAAATTTGTAATAGAAACATATTTTTAGTTGTTTATATTATGGTTTATTATCATTTTTATTATTATATTATTAATTTAATATAAGCACTTTGGTTTCTCTGTGAAAAACCAAAATAGAGAAAAATAAAGAAATATTTATAAAACAATAAATTTTTTTTTTGATGAAAATTAAATTGTACAAATTTTGAATACAAGTATTTATAATTAATTATGTATGTTGTTATCGTTTTTATATGCATAATTAGAGGAGAATGAATGGAGTGGGAGCAGAGGATGAGGAATAAGATTAAAGATTTTTCAGTGTGGTATGTACATATATGCACGCTGTATATACGAGGAGTCGGAGTAGCAAATAACACAGTCAGAGACTAAAGTTTAAATATGATTTAATAATATGCATTTTGGAAACAAGAAAATAAATCGTATTGTCTGCAGATTTTTTTATATCATATAAAAATATGATGACGAAAATGTGTGCAAAAATGCTTAGTTTTTATCAACACAAAAACGTTTGCACTATAAAAACCTTGAGCAAATGTAATTGTGCATATTTGCTTCGTTGCAAATAAATGTCAAGAACAAATATTGACATATCAATTATATATCAATATTTTTTAATTTTAAAAAAGGAAAAGTATTAGCTAAAATTGTATAGCAGAAAATTATTAAAATAATTAATAAAATATACATATATGTATATAAATTAAATATAAAAAGCGCTGCCTTTTTTATTGAGTTGCCATATTTCACAGGAATGCAAAGTATTGTAAAAGATACACTCGCGAACTACCCCAATATGCACTGCAAATTTGCACAACCAGTATCGTGAAAAACCCTTGTTTCCCAATATACTTTCACCCAAAGTGCAAATTTTTTTGTCGTATTTAAATTTTACTCTCTGGCCCACATTTTAAATTTTGTGTTGTTTTAAATGTAATTAAGTGACAACCCGATATCGTGGACCAGGCAGTTACAGCACATAACGGATATAAGAACATTTCATATAAGAAAAAAACGTTTATAAGAAAGTATTTCAAAAACAACAAGTACATTTCAGTATCATTCAATAGGAAAATAGTTCTATATAAGAAAAACACTGATATAAGAAATAGACAGCCAGGCACTAAAAATTAAAATACATTCTCATATGAAAAACATTCCTTCCTTATAAGAAATTTTTCTACACGGCAAACTGAATTTTTTGCAAGGAGCAGTTTTACGCTTTTAAGTTATTTTATTTTTGTACGTAGCAATTCGTGAGAATGATAAAAAATCGATCCCTAAAATGTACTTTTACACGAAAAACGTTTTTATATCCAGGCTAATAAAATATATTTCGTAAAATTGTATGGATTTCTTATATCCGTAGTAGTATCTGACCGTATACACTATGCCACAAAGTCTAAGGACAATTACGCCAATTATAAATTCTCCAAGCATTGTTGTTGAATTTTCATATAGATTTTTATAGGCTTAAAAAAAATTAAAAACAAAGAAAAATTTATAATATAAAACTAAAAATGTTTGTTTGAAAAAGGTAAAGGTTTCTCCAGAATTTACGAGAAAAATGTCTAAATAAATGCGTGATAAACTAAACGAATTGGTAAAACTAAAAGAATAGCCAACTGGTAGCTATTTAAAGCCAATGGAATCTAATTATATTTTGTGAGCATAAAGTTTTGCTGTTTGTATAAAATAAGCATACGTTAATATAGTCTGTAGAATTAAGTGGCATAGTGTATTTAATAAATTATAATGGAAATTATAATCTGATTTCGTGTTTAATTATGTATGAGTGAAATTTCTCAATATAACCGTGTATAGTATTTTTAGGACGATTACAGTTCACATTGTTATAAAATTTTTACATCATAACTGTGACAGTAAGACAAGTGTACTGAATTATGACGACGATGGTGAAAACTACAGTCTAGATGATGATTCTTTTGAATTTTGTATTTAATGATTCTACCACACTCTTTTCGATAATTCTATTTAATATGAATTTATTGGTAATTTTGAAGTAATTTTATTTTTGTATAAATATTATCAATTAAATGGATTTTTTAAACGCAGTTAACTCCTACTGCCCTTAATTTTAATTCATTATTGTTTGGTACAATACACTCCATCATCAACATATTTTTAACAATTGTATGATGCGTATTTTTTATGTGGCTCTGCAAAATATAGTTTGGTATTGCCGTTTTCTATTTTTATTTTTCATGATGTTTACATAATATAAATTTAAATTTCTTATGATAAATTTTCTAAAACTTGTATAGCTTTTCTGTGACTTTTGTTAAATACGGCGTGATGATGACTGGCTAACAAACACACTTCCACACTACATCCACCCTAGTGAAAGCTTTTTAACCCTATTGCTGGTTATTCGACTTCATCTGGCCGTTAACGATTGGTGTAAAGTATGGATGTGCCATAGCCTCACGGGCAGTTAGTCGCTCGACGTGATCATAACGCAGAAGTTTGTCGAGGAAATCTAGGGCTTCTGGCGAAACAAGATGCTGGTTGTCAGAGTGAACGAAACGTTCCCATCGTTTGCGAGAGTGTCGCTGCAAAATGTCATGGAATCGGGGATCCAATTCGATGTTGTACTTGTCAAGATAAGCGTAAAGCTCTTCAGTGCCCAGCACTTTGGCTATACGCACCAGCTGATCATAATTGTCGTGGCCGTGAAAGAATGGTTCTTTGCGGAAGATCATTGAGGCCAACATGCAGCCCAACGACCACATATCTAACGAATAGTCGTACATTTGGTAGTCAACTAGTAATTCGGGTCCCTTAAAATATCGAGAGGCAACACGGACGTTATATTCCTGCCCAGGGTGATAGAATTCAGCCAAACCCCAATCAATCAGTCGCAATTTACGATTTTCGTGATCAATCATGACGTTGTGAGGTTTTACATCACGATGCATTATACCCATACTGTGACAGTAATCGAGGGCTTTTAACAACTCAAACAGGTAGTAACGAATTTCATAATCTGTTAATGTTTGATACAACTGTTTAAAGTCTGTGTTGTTCACGTGTTCAAAAATAAGTGCTGGAGTGCGAGAAACAGGATCCTTCACAACAGCAAGCAATGTAATAATGTTTGTACCTCCACGTAGATTTTCCAAAATTTTAATTTCACGTTTAATTTTCTTCTTCTTAACAGGTTTTAATATCTTAACTACACACTTTTCGTTGTTAGTAATATTTATAGCTTCGAAAACCTCAGAATATTTTCCACGTCCCAATTTTCGCACCAACTGATAATCATCCTGATTAGCCCAATCGACAACATAGTTTTCATAGTCCCAATACTCTTCCGGTTTGTGTGAATTTACATCCGTGTAGACTCGAGCTGCGCTCGGTAGGGTCATAATTGCAAAATTGTTTTCAACAAAAGAATATCTTCTGTTGTGTTCAGAAGATGTAGTGGATGAATGTCCCCAAAGATCTGATGAATTTTCTACAAAGGATCTGCAATTTATGAATGTAAGAATTAGTACTATATTTAACAAAGTGATATATGTATGTACATATATACAAAAAATAATTTTTTATCATAATAAGAATAATAGGCTATTGTGTTATTTGTTTCTAACATTTTCAGTTTGTTCCTTTTTTTCTATTTTTCAGTGATCTAAAATGTAAGTGGATTCATTGTTAGAAAATGTTCCTCAAGAAAAAAAATAGTTAATTTGAAAAAATATAATATAATAAATATCGTTTAAACTTGATTTCGATAAATTAGCAAAATGGCACTTGTCATATTTACATGTTTATTAAAAAAAACTGAACAAATTTGTAAAGCTTTTAAAGCAAAATATTAAAAATGTGGATATTACAGCAAAAGAATTGCAGAATTGCAATAAATCAATTATTGTATTTATTATGAATGTCTTGTGAAGAAGAATTATTTGATTTACAAAAACAAACTTATTTTTTAGTTCACACTTTTTCATTAATTGTGTTTTATTCTCCTCCAATAATAAACAGCTTTACTACAGGGTTGGTAAGACATTTCATATATGAGCCTTTCAACAAGATGTCATTTTTGTGCTAGAAAAGAAAACTGCATTAGATAGGACGTCATCATACATTTTTATAGCCAACTACAAAGTTGCGTACAATTAATTTAATATATCAGTATCACGGTGTTGTTTTTAATAAAATATCAGTGTAAGGTGTAAGAAAATAAAAGAATGTAATACATATATATGTATATTTTTTATTTTATCTTGGACCAGCACTCAGCATGCGATGCATTGTGCTGGAACTAGAGGAAAGGGATAGTAGGAGAAATGATAGGAGGTAAAGCTTCACTATCTTACAAACTGTTTTTCGCATGTTATTTATTTTTATAGCCAACGTGTAGAGGAACTAATTTGTAAAAATAAAAATCAAACCATACTCACACTCAACATATGTGTATATTCTTAAGTATATCTATCGCGAATAAGAAGTGAAAGTTTTGTTGACGTAAAATTTTTATTCCCCTCAAGGTGAGAATGGGTATCATGAGTTTCACGTGAAATTTTTTCACGATATCAGTCTCAGTGAATATAGAAAAGGGAAGATGTTAAAACCATAAAAGGCAAACCAATTTAACTTTTAATACAGAAATACAAATTCATGGGTTTACATGTCTTAAGTGTTAAATTTTTTTTTAATACTCTTATAATATTATTATACAGGGTGTCTGGTGGCAAATTTACATTTTAAAATACGATTATTTTAAAAAGTAATAAAAGGTGCAGAGGGAGGGTGGCGCCGTCACGACGTGGGAGTGGTCGAGTGAGCATCGCGCCTTCGCTGTGGAGACATTTTTTAAGAGTCGACAATTTTGTTCAAAGTTCGGTATTCGGGGAATAAGTGATGGACCGTGTGTAAATTTAATTAGTTCGCGGGTGCAGAGATTCCGCGCAATTGCTTCGGCTTTGAATCACCCACGGCCATGGCCCAGTCGATCCGAAAACATTGAACTGGTTGAAAGCAGTTTACGTGAAAATCCGCGACTTTCAATACGGAAAAGAGCCGCCTCACTGGGACTTCCAAGAGGGATTATTCATTAAATTTTAAAAAAGGATCTGGATGATCGTTCAATGCTCTTTAAAAAAAATTATATTTAGCAAAATATATAAATAAAGGAAGAATTTACTTACATTTTGTATAACATTTCCCCAGCAAAAAACAAGTGAAAAAACTCACGTGAAAAAAATCATTCACGATAGAGGGAATTTTATTTCGGCGTGAAATTATTCACGGCGCATTTTCCACGATTGCAAATTTATGAAAAAGGGAAATATTTCGAGGGAAAAAGTATTCACGATAGGGGTGAATAACTATAGTCAAAGTACGCATACTGCGACTGGGATAGTAAATAGAGTTGTGTCGTTCAGCTCTGAGTTAGCTCGATTGAACGATTCAGTAAACTGAACAAAATGAGCGCTCACTTTTTTTGATGATTTTAGTTAAGTGAAGAGCGCTTTAAATTTTTTTTTTTTTTGTTTAATTTATTTTATTTTTTATTTACATTTTTACGAAAGACATGAGTCAAATATATATGTATGTATATACTCGTACAAGTATAAATTTATTTTAACAAAATTTTTTATACTTTACGCTGCAGTTGCATAATCAAGTTTATCTTTAAAATTTACTACACCTACTGTTTGTCAAAATTCACTTAAATGAACATAGGGTGCGCGCAGTTTTAAATCAATTTTATTTATAAGATGAATCATAGGCCTTCATTAGGGTGGGGCGATTTGAAAATCTTAATGGGCGCTTCGCGTTTCTGATTCTTGGGATTGTACTAAGCAAAAAAGTCCACTAGACCATACGTCTACGGTGAAAATCGAGCTGGCGCATTTTGACTTGATCAGACTTTTGTCACGTTTTTTTGGATATTTTTTCCTATAACAGCCAAACCATTGAGATTTTCGATCCAATACTAAGACAAAAATTGTAGCCAAGACAATAGTTAAGAACTCTCTAGTACATCGCAAAAGCATTGGAACGCTCCTTCAGGCAGTTTTGGCCTTGTGAAAGTGCAAATTTTTCGTGAAAATATTGATAAATTACCATTTTCAGTTCTTCATAGCGCAAAATCATAAAAATGTTCTATTTCTTAATTTTTGTTCTATTTTTTATTTATTCTATTTATATTATTTCTTATTTTTTATTCTTCTATTGTTTTCAGTTCATTTGATGCATTTTTGTTAGTTTACTGTAAAAAAACATATTTTTGGATAAAAAAATGCGCCAGCTCGATTTTCACCGTAGACGTATGGTCTAGTGGACTTTTTTGCTTAGTACAATCCCAAGAATCAGAAACGCAAAGCGCCCATTAGGATTTTTTTCCTTCCATACTAATCGCCCCACCCTAGCCTTCATATTTAAATCATTTCGCCTATATGACGGAAGCTCAATAAACTGCTACACGGCATTGTACTTAAGGCCAATTTTTAACATATTCATATTTATGTGCTATTTAAATAAGAAATTCAGTTTTTAAGTGCTGCTTTTATGATATTTAAATAGTACTTAAATAGCCAATGTAGCGTACTTAAGGTCTAAATGCTAGTTTAGCACTTTTTTATAATTATTTAGCACTTTCAGCATTTTTTATTTAGTTTATAAAATTATATTAAAAATTTATATTTTGTAGCACTCTATAAGAAAATATATGGTAAATTTTTTGGTGATCAAGCAAATTAAAATCTTGACTTTGTAGGGTAAATAAATACTGTAATTAGTTTTATGATTTAGAATGTGTAAATAAAACGCTTAAATAATATGTTAGATATATGTTAATCTTAGATTTACAACACTATTTTAATATTTAACGTATGGTTACCCTAATAGTTCTAAAGAAATAAGAAATAAGTATGTATAAAGACAGTTGCTGAATAAACGACCAACAAAGCACATAATAGGTCTGTTCGTTTACTTTTCTGGTAAAGTTCGGTAAAATGAGAGTAAGCCATAATTTATCTCAATAAGAGACCAAAATGTACAAAAGTAAGAAAACGGAAAAACCATAATATTTACCACATAATAGGTCTGTTCAACGTGCATAACAAAAACATTTGCATCGTTGGCAACGGCTGTAAAATGTGGACAAAAATAAATTGAGAAAAAAGTAAAAGCCATTTTTTATTAAATAAAGTGATAAATATGCACAAATATATGTACTTACATTTTGAAATTTATTTAATAATCTACTTTTTTAAATTAAAAACTTGTCGTTTCTTTGCAAATTTTCTGATTAATTTCTTAGTATCATATATAAATAAAAAACAGCCGATAATTTAATTCTAGACCGAACTTACACAAAGAAAAAGTTCGTGCAACTTTGTACAGAAAATTAAAAATTTTACTCTCTACTTCTATTTCAAAATTGTAAAAATATTTTTAATAATTGCTGGCACGCTTTTGGGTAAATTTAGAGGATTCCATCTCACACATAGTTCACTTGTTGATAAGCATTTCTCGCAATTGCACTGATCTAGGTTCTGAATATATATAGTCAAATTCATGCGCAATATAACTTCCAATTTATATAGTAGCACTCTAATAATATTAGAACTATTATTTTTTCATAAACATTATTTCTAGCTTATTTGATGCCTACATATTTAATAATTCTTATGTTACACTTGTAGTTCACCAACTATATATGACCCTATGGGCTCGGTTGGTTATTGTTATAAATAAATAAAATAGAATATCTCTTTATATATGATTATAATTTTAAAATTGTGCTTTTCCCGCGAAAAATATGTGAAATGTATTATTACATTCTTTATGATATTCTCATAAAGTATTTTTTCTAAAAGCAAACTCAACAACTGAGGAGGAAAGCATCTATATATATATAGATATGAGAAGAAAAATCTAAAAATGAAATATGTATGTGTTAAAAAAAAATAAACTAATGGATTGTTATGTTTTTGTTTATAAATTTTTGGTTTTTTGTTCGGTATTCAACTTCAAATCCCGATTGATTAGTTGAATTTTGAACATAAGAATCTTGAATTTGTAGTCAAAAATTGGGAAAAGTACACTGCTGAGCTAAGTAGGCATTAGCGAAATAGTACTATATGGAATGCTTTCCTCCTCAATTTTTGAGTTTGCTTTTATATAAAAAAATACTATATGAGAATACCATAAAGTATGTAATAATACATTCACATATTTTTTCGGGAAAAAGCACAATTTTAAAATTAGAATCATATACATATAAATAAAATAATTTGTGCGAGTTCGGTCAATTTCGTTATTCACCTAGAACAGACCTAATATATATGACCATGTAAACCTTCACACATGCATACAGTTTGTAAAAAAAATCTTTTCAAAACTTAGAAAAAAAGTTTAAGAGAAACTCTTATTTGCAAGTAAATTATATAACTTTTATTAAATTTTTTTCTTCATGTATTCAATTGAAGATGTTTATAAATATAAACACTTTGCACAAAAAAAAAACAAAATTAATTTAAATAACAAAATAATAATCGTAACTTAAAAAATACTTCAGTTTCTACGCTGTAAAATAAATGTTTTCAAAATTGTGTTAAATTTAATTAAATTTATTCTAAATGGTAAAAAAAAAGATTTGAGGGTGCTAATACTTGGTGTGCCCTCCTTTAGCTTTAATTACAACTTCTAAGCGTCTAGACATTGAATGGATAAGCTTTGGTATATCATAATTTTCAGGTATTTTTTCCCACTCTTCTTTAATAAATGTTATTTGTTTTTGGTGACATTTTTCCGACTTTTTTCTTTGGATGGACCCATGAATTTTCTATAGGGTTTAAGTTTGGGCTTTGTGCTGGGCTATCGATTACTTTTCTACAATTATATAACAACCAGGATGGTTTTGTAGCACATTTCTAACAGTCTGAGAGGGATACTTACTCCACATTCATTACTGATGCTAAGTGCAATTCCTATAGTACTGAAATGTGGATTCTCATCAATCATTTTCAAAATTTTAGTTTCAATTCGCCGAGTTACTTTTTTTGGTCTGCCTGGTGTTTGTTTTGGTTCCAGTGTTCCTTCTTTTTCAGCACTGTTAATAACATTATATACCGTCCTTAGGTTAAGAGAGAACATTTCAGCAATTTCTCTGTGAGATTTTCCTTTATAGTAATTAAAATACACCAGTTGGGTAATGTCTTTGTTCAGTCGCTTTCCTGGCATAGTTTATATATAATTGGGTAATCATTTGTTTATTCTATTAGCTTAATTTAATGAATAAAAGACAACTGCTACTCTTAGGGCTTATTTCTGATTTAAGAAAGAACGCTTTCATTCGCATTCTATGAGAAAGAACATTGATTTCGATTTCTCTACACACTTTCTATGCGAACAGTGACTCGATCTAGAACTCGAATGAAAACGTAAGTGTTTTCATATAAAATCCGATTTCTCTGTTAAGAACGTGTGAGAATGAAATGTCAAAATCACTCACTTTTGGTTTTGCTTTCGTATTGAGAATTTACATATGAGTATACATACTTGTAAATAAAAAAAGAAGAATAAAAAATCTAAGTACAATAAAAAAGTATTTACAAATGGATAACAAGTGGTAAGTATAAACTATTCATATGATATACATATGAATGTATGTATTTAACAATTGGTTTTTCAGTTTAAAGAAGTCAACAATGCAGCAACTGAAACACTTTTATAAAATTAAAACAAAAAACACAAAATTTACAAATATTTTTTTAAATTTTCTCACCCTTTTATTTATTGATACTTTCCACCAGCTGATCACACTTACACGCAGTTGTATTAGCTTTAGAATAACTTCGTAGTATTTTTTAATACTTTTAACAGAAATATAATAATTTATGATCTGGCATTGCTTCTACTTATTAAAACGTAAGATACCAAAATTGACATACGTAACTTACTGCGAAAGAAAGTGAGTGCCAATGAGAAATCTAAATTGATTCGAATTCGAGCGAGTGCTTTTCGTTCGCTTAAGTTATCTTTCTTAGCTCAGAAATAGGCTGTTAGCGTCCATATAAAACTATTATACGCAATACATATGCAAAAAAACTAACGGTTCCTTCTTGTCTTTGCATTTTTGAAAACACTTTTTTTACACTGTTTAAAGTATGCAAAATTATTTTGTAGCGTTGTTGTTGTAATATGTTCATAAATTTGTCACAGTTTCGACGCCTCCTTGTCGACAACATACAAAACAACAGTTGTAAAAAAAAAATTCACAAATATAATGATATTGTTGTTGTAAATATTTATTTAAATTTAAATTCTTAAAAAATTTTTCATTTGAAAACATTTTTTTTACAAACTGTACATCTATAAAAAAACAATAATTTGGCTTATACATGTTATTAAAGAAACCTGTAGAAATCTTATTGCGAAGATTGTAAATTCTATTCAATTACAGCCATACCTAAATAAAAGCGACAACGCTATGTCAAAACGATAAAAACAGGGTTATCAAAAAAAAAATATATATAACAACCCTGATTATTTTAACAATAAAGTTTATTGCTGTTTGCGATTTTTAAAGAAGCATTTTATAAAAAAAAAAGTTTAAACAATGAATGATATGGACGTTTTGGAGGATTAAGAAAACTTATTAGTTTTAAGGATGATGGCATATAAACGTCAAGGAAATCGAGAGCTTTTCAAAAGCCGGGAATCGCACGGATTTTACTCTACGGGTGTTAATATTTTAATTGAAAAAAACCCGGATCTATTTTTTTAAATCCACCAGGCTAAGTCATGAACAGTTTAATGTTCTGTTGAATTTAGTTGAGCCTTGGCTTAGAAAATACTCTCACAGGAAACCCATTGAACCAGAGCAAAGACTGTACATAACCTTACAGTAAGTACATTCAACTTAATTATTAGGTAATTTGGATTTTAATATTTTATGTAATACAGTTATTTAGTACACGAAGTCGCTCTCCATGTAATGTCCATGAAGTTCCGAATAGGCCTGGAGACAGCTAGAACATGTCCGCCTAACTCCGGTTCACAATTTTTTAATTATAAAAAATTTAACAGCATCGTAGGTTATTATTTTAGATTCTTGCAATTAATTAATGATTGTTTTTGAAGGTTTTACTTGCGGCTTGTGACAGTAACTACACGTTTATATTGGTATACGTAGGTGCATATGGTAGCCAGACCGATGGTGGAGTTTTTAAACATTCGCTATTTGGGAAAATGATATTAAATAAAACATTAAATGTACCTGCAGCAACAAACTTGCCTGGGTCTAATATTATATTTCCCTACTATTTTGTAGCTGATGCAGCATTTCCTTTAAATTTTTATTACAACACACTTAAATTAAATTCATTTTAATAACAAATAAGGCAAAACAATTCAGGTAAATTTTACATTTATAGCACTATGCGACAAAGAAAGACTTTTTGAAAGTTTTTACTTTTTATAAACGATTTTCTGGTTCACTAGTTTTAAAATATCAAGTTGAACATTATCAACTTCACTTTCATCTAGTTTGTCAAACTTTTCTTTCAGCATTTCAAAAAAAATTGCTGTATTTTTCTTTGTTAGGCTTTGGTGGCTCATTGTATTTTTTGTTTCATGGCCATTAACACTTCCGTAAACAGCTCATCACTTTTTCTTTTACGGGTAGGTTGTGCACTAGAAATTAACAAAATTTATTAAATACTATTTGCACTATTAAAAGTATTATATAAACTTTCTACCTTGCAGGCTCCATAGGTTCTGCCAAAAAACCAAGACTCTGCATATGCTTCCATGGAGCTCCAAGTTTTTGGGAAGAACCGGACGGAACATCTTCGGCCATTTTCTGCTTCCTATACCTATCCCGTAAGCTCTTCCACTTCACTTTGCATTCTTTAACTAAATAAGTTTAGAATAGACAATATACAATATTTTCAAGATACCAAATGTTGACTTTTATTACCTGACAAATTTGTCTGCTTTGCTACATCCTGCCAAATATTTTCTTTCAATTTAACATCTTTATATTTGTCATCTCTTTTATCATAGAGGCAAGGATTCTGATAAATCAGCTCTATAATTTGTTCGATGACATTCTAAATTAAAAAAGAAATATAAAACAACAATTTCTATACTGTTTATAATTTTTAAGATTTACTTACCTCCATTTTCTAATAACAAATATTTTTTTAAATTTATTTTTTTCAACCGTTTGCGACTTACTTCACTATTAAACGCACTGTCAAAATCGGATTTTCCAATTGCAAAATGTTGCCGTTGCGTTGCCGCCACGGTATTTCGGTATGCTACATACAAATTGTATGGGCATGAGAATTTTTGACAGCTAGAAAAAGCCTTCCGCGCTTGTTTAGGTATGGCTGTTAGAATAGCACAAACCCAATAAATGAAAACGCAGCAGTATTTAACTAAGAAAATATTCTTACTTGGATAGCTTAAAAAAATGTACAACCCGCCCGGTAAATGAACTGGACATAGCTGTGTATCAGGTGAAGGTAGAAAGCATAGAATACATAGAACTGTCAGCTGGGGGTCTGAAAAAATTTTAAATCACCTTTTCTTCAAATAGGGGGAGAAAGAGACAAATATACAATTTCACGAAAGATGAAAAGTAAACAAAAAAAAAGTGTAAACATAAGCCACATTTTGTGCATAAGAACAAATTTATAATTTCTTGTGGCTTTATTTGTTTTAATTGTGTTTTGTGTTAATATTATAGTAAAAAAAAACATAGTGCAGCTTGTTTTAATGGTGTTTTGTGGTTCTAATCGTGTTTTGTGTTAATATAGCAAAAAAAAACATAGCGAAGCTAAAAAATTACCAAAAAGAAATTTGTTGTGCATAAGCCAATAAAATAACATTTTAGTGATCTTGTGATTTTTTGGTATCTATTTGTTTTAATAAATTAATTTTCATAGTACATAATTTTCATAACACAAAACACCACATTGTTGTGTTTTGTAATCACATATTCCTATTACCTATGTATGTAACATTGTCGTGCTTAAAATTGCGAAATTGTGAGCATAAAGTAGATGAAAATACAGCTAATTTTCACATCTAGAAAATAAAAATCAAAACAAAACAACAATATTGAGGAATTTAGAAGAAAAAGGAATCACCGAACAGAGTTAGGGGGTAAAAAAGACAGCAAATCTCTTGATGATGTCTCTTTCCCTGCTCGTTTGCTGCTTTGAACTGACGGTTCTGTATATTTTGTGTATCATTTACCCAATTTTTGCGTAAGAAAACGATTTCGGGTAAGATTGGGCGCCCGCGGGCATCCAATTTAGAGTAAATGAACAGACCTCATAGTTTTGCCTTTCAGAAAATAATAAAAAATTCTTACAACATCAGAAGTGGACCACCTCCTCAATAAGTGTACTGTAAGACAATTGAAAGATTGGCTACGTTCAATTGGTCTTAAAAGCGATGGAAATAAAAACGAATTAATTTTGCGGCTGTTGAATGTTCCAGCAGAGGTACGCGGCGGGTTTCCTACACAAGAAGGTGATATAGACAGCGTGAACAGAATAAGTAGTTGAGGAAGATAGCCAGGCCGAAAATAGTGAGTACGGAAATAACATTGGAAACATTGGTGACAAAAATGTATTGTTTAACGACAATAAATGTGATGAAAATGTTAACGGCAAGCAAAATTTATACGATCTTAATAAATCTAATAAAAATCAGCAAGATAACGGCAAAAAACGAAGCGGGACTTCAAATGAAAAAAGAAGACATGAAAAAAAAAGACATGAAATGAAAACGAAGAGCAAATTTCCAATAGTCCAGAAAAAAACAAAAATGATATGCAAAAAGATAGAAAAATCAAAGAGAGCGGAGTACTAAATAATGCGACAAATTATAGTATTAAAAATGAGAAAAAGCGTGTTCCTAATGAAAGGCAATTGAAAATATCGAGTGGAGTACAATTGAACTGAAAAGTGAAGTAGAATTTTTAAAAAGAAATATTGAATTGCTAGAAAAAGAAATACAACTTGAAAGGAAAGAAAATGAAATTTTGAGAAAAGAAAAAGAAGTAATTAAAATAAACATAACATGGATTTTACAATTGCAAAAGATTTTGTGGCAGAATTTTCGGGCGAGAGTGATTGTTTGAACATAGGGAAATCCAATTAAGAAATTCTAAGTCTGCTTTTAATCTCAATATGAGCGCTCTTATTTCAAACAAATTGAAGGGAAAAGCTCTTAGTTGGTTGTACTCGAAGCCAAATTTATTAACAGTCGACGTTGAAGAATTGTTAAGTGAAATAAAACATATTTTTCGGGATTGCTCAAGTTGCCTCTTGTTAAAAAGGCAATTCGAGCAACGCAAGTGGCTAAGCAGCAAACCTTTCAAGAATATTATCACGACAAAACTTTTTGGCTAACAAAATAAACACACCACAAGATGAATTGATCGAATACTTGATCGAGGGTATTCCAGATTACAGTCTACAAACGCAAGCAAAAATGCAGGGTATTCAAAATAAGGAGCAGCTGTTAGAAGCGTTCAGCAAAGTTCGGTTGGAGAAAAAGCCGATTTTGAGGGATCAGACGGGCAGTTTTAGAGAGAATGGTCTAGATGGTGGCACAGAATCAAAGCCAATTCGATGCTATAACTGCAATTCATGCCGGCATATGGCCATTGAGTGTCGCAAACCCAAAAGCGAATCAGGGGTGTGTTTTGTATGCGGTGAAATGAACCACTTAACTGCGGTTTGCCAAAAAAGAAAAAACTTACTTGCTGGTGGCAAAAACGAGAAGAATCATTATGTGCATTACATTAACGACGGCAGGGATGATACTGAATATATAAGATTAATTAATTTAGATTTCATAAATAGTTATTTAAGATTTAATTCTTCTTTAGGAACATTATTAGATACCGGTAGCCCTATCAGTCCTGTAAAAGAACAGTTCGTGCCTAGCGTATTAAAAAGGGAAAATGAAATTAACTCGAGTTATTTCGGTTTAAATAAAAGTCCACTCATTGTAAAAGGAATTGTTGAAGTAAAATTTTATTTTGAAGAGAAATCAATTAATCTTAATTTATTTGTAGTACCAGTCGAAACAATGAGTTATCCAATACTTTTAGGGCGAACTTTTTGAATTCAATAAAATTCAAATTACATACGGAGTATGAAAAGGAATGCTCAAATATAATGAATATTGAGGTAGAAAACGAACATCTGATTGCAAATAATGAAGAATTGTCTGGTGAGGTCAATAGAAAATTTCAGGGAATATTTGAAGATTGTTACTTGAACTCCAAACGTCCCGATAAACCTGAGATCGAATGGGAACTTAAAATTAATTTGAAAAATCAAAAATCGTTCGGCTGCTCCCTAAGAAGACTCTCATACAAGGAAAAGCAGAACGTTCAGGATATTTTGGTTGAATTATTGGGGAAGGGGATTATAAGACCAAGTTTGCCCGAGTTTTTTTTTGTTTGTTTTAGTACGAAAAAGGAGTAGTGAGTTAAGGTTATGCGTTGATTACCGTGAGTTGAATAAGAATGTAAGAATAATTTTCCATTGCCACTCATCGACGACTTATTGGACAGATTGGTGAACAAACGATATTTGTCTTTACTTGATTTGAAAAGCGCATTTTACCATGTGAGGATGAGTGACGATTCTGTTAAGTATACCTTTTCTGTGACACCTATGGGACAGTTTAAATTTTTGAAGATGCCGTTTGGCTTGATGAATGTCCCACCGACTTTTCAACGCTTTGTTAGTCGAATATTTGATGATGAAATTAAGGCAGCCAAATTGGCGATTTATTTGGATGATATAATGATAGCGACTGAAACTGAGGAGAAAGATTTACAGATCTCGGCGCGGGTTTTCCATAAATTGGTTAGGAGTTGTTTGGAATTGAGACTTGATAAGTGCAATTTCATAAAATCGGAAATAAAATACTTGGGTTACATTATGTCAAAGGATGGTATTCGACCGGATACGAGAAACTTGAGGTCAATAGAAAACTTTTCTACGCCGCTGAATACTAAGGCCGTACATAGCTTTCTTGGTTTATGCTCGTACTTCATAAGATTTATAGAGAATTTTACGATTGAGGCTCAGCCATTGTATGCTCTTACTCTTATAAGGAAGAATGCTATATTTAAATTTGGCAAGGAGGAAATGCTATGTTTTGAAAAATTGAAGGGCAAACTAATTGAGGCACCCATACTGGCAATTTATGATCATAGGGATGAGACTGATCTCCATTATGATGCCAGCTCATTAGGCTTCGGGGCGATATTGTTGCAAAGGAAGGGGATGGAATTTTTCATCCGGTTTTCTACCTTTCGAAACGGGTAACGGATAGTGAAACGAAATATCACAGTTTTGAGTTGGAGACACTCGACATTATTTACGCTCTTAGGAGATTTAGAATTTATTTAGAGAGAATAAAATTCAGAATAGTAACTGATTGCAACTCACTGACGTTAACATTGAACAAAAAGGAGATTAACCCTAGACTAGCTAGTTGGACTCTGGAACTTCAGAATTATGATTATAGCTTAGAGCACAGGGCGGGGACAAAGATGCGGCATGTGGATTTGCTCAGTAGACTTTCGTACATTTTAGTTCTTGAGGAGAATACTTTCGAGCAAAATAAATCTATTTCCCAGTACAGAGACGGGGAAATTAATAGAATTCGCAGTGAACTATAGAATAGTGAGAGCAAATTGTTTCAAATGAGAAATGGATTGGTTTATAGGAAATATGATGGCAATTTACTATTTTATGTTCCGTCGATTTAGAATGTGTAAATAAAACGCTTCAATGTTTTTTTTTTTCTTGAACCGGCACTCAGGCGATGAACCCTACACATGCGATGCATTGTGCTGGAACTAGGAAATTAGGTTATGGGAAGGAGGATAGAGGGAGTAGTGTTTATTGACATTTGATTTAAATTTTCCCACGTCAAAAGTGACAGGAACCTCTGCGGGTAGTCCATTCCACATACGCGTGAATGACCGTGTTTCGGGAACAAGTTCCCTGATTTTATCAGAACACATTCCATTATAGTAACGATAGAACGAAACGTACCCCACGTTTCGGCGATGCTCAAAAAAGTCTATAGAGTTGGCTACCCTACAGTCTCCTATGAGTTTCTTCTCTCTTTCCTGACAACGGTCGAGTAACTTCAAAATAGTCTTTGAAGCACCGGAGAGTTGTATTCCATTTTCCGTCGGATGGTAGCGGTATAAATAGTGAGGATATCAGATGGGGTGAAGTATGTCTTACACCGTCTTAAAAAGCCGAGGCACTTGAATGCTTCCCTTGAGACTTGAAAAATGTGCTCAGTCCATCCAACATCGCACTGAATTTTCATGCCGAGAACATCAAGAGCTTCTGATTCCTGGATATTTATACCGCCCATAATTACAGATATAAAAATCTTCTTTTTTTTATATTAATTTCAAAAAGAAAAAATTTTATAAATAATAAAAAAAATTTTCTGAAGATGTTAACCGATGGTTACCGAAATATCGACATACGAGGTTTGATCAAAAAATAACCTTTATTTTCAAATTTCGTGAGTTACGTATGTTCGATTATCGGGTTTTGTTATGTTGCTACACATGTATGTTATATATGTTGGTAATATCAGCTATTTTGGATTGTCAGTTTGTTTTTGACAGATAAAAAGGTTAGTCGTGTTTTGGTGGGCTCTTCGATTTTTTACTATTCGAAAAAATGGATCAAAGAAACTGTATTAAGTTTTGTGAAAATAACGGTTATTTTTTGATCACACCTCGTATATATAGAAAAATAAAAACCTTTGAGCTTAAATATATAGATTGCCCTTATAATAAAAAAGGTTAAAAAAACAAGTATTAAAAAAAATAATCAATAACTTAATTTAAAATATTTTTAGTTTTTCGCTTGTACAAACATGTATTCATACGAATGTATATCACTAAAATTACAGTTTATATTAAGCAAAATGGATTTAATATACAAAAATTTTTACAGCAAAAAAAATTTTTGATTATTTTGTTTTAAATTTGTAAAATATGATAAAAACTGATTTAAATTCCCCAAATTATGAAAACTTTTTAAATATATACAGAGATTTGAAATGTAAAGTGTTTCTTTTAATTATATTAATAAAAACCAATGTTACAAAAAGTAGCACTTTTTTTAAACAGTAAAATATTATAATATTTTTGTTTTTTTTTTTGTGGCGTTTTACACTTTTCTTCTGGCAACCCTGCCTTCGTGCTGTATTTGATTGAATCAACTGAGCTAAAAAACAAAATTAACTGAGCGACAAATTCAATTGAGCGGCAAAATCTACTGAGCAAAAATAAACTGAGCTACCAAAGTCAACTGATACTACTGAGATACTGAACTAACTAAAATAACCAGCTCACCAAAAAGAGCTGAGCTGAAAAGAGCGCTCACTTCAAAGAGCTCATGAATCGAACTCTAAGGTCTACTACTCTACATTTGACACAGACAAACGGACATGGCTCAATAAACTTCTCAATTTATCACATTTAAGAAAATATATAAATTTTTCTTCAGAAATTAATATCGAAAAAATTACACTTTAAGTGAAGAATAAAAGAAACATTTAGTTGCCTTAGTTTCTTCTGGTTACAGCGTTATATTGGTCTGTGAGAAAACCGTTTGTTGTAAGCCGCAGAAACACTGATCATAATAGAATAGGAGAATATATTTATTTATTCATTATTTATATGTACAATATGTATATAACGCGACAAAATATGTTTTAGAGTCATGTATATATACACGATGTATAGGTTTTTAATAATAAATTTTTATCTAACTTCAGATAAGTTTTTTGACTGTGGTGAATATTTCACGTATTGAGTTTTACAGGATTTACTTTTTCCTACATCGATATAGGTATATGTATACATACATATGTATTTTACTGAATTATAAATTTGAATTTTTTTCAAGTGAATAATTTTAGAATATGGAGTAGTGTAGAGTCGTCCGCCCGGTACACACGCGTCTTTTGTGAAACAAATTGGAAAACATTAAATTAACACACAGAATTGATTAAAAAACTTAATAACGGAGTGAAAAAAAGAAAAAAAAATATTTATGAACAAAAAAACAGTGAAACGAAATAAACTAAATAAACCTACATGCATTAAACACAATAAACGAAAACAATAAAGTGGACTTGAATAGCAGAATAGTAACAAATAATAGGAAAATCAGATAAAAGAAAAAAAAAAATAAAATCCGCTATACCAGTGACGGGTGAACAATTTTAACCAGTGTCGACACCGCCAACCACTGTTGTCACTTCAGGTCACGGTAACCGGATCAGGACTTTTATTTACTTTATTTTATGGCCTTTTTCATGTCATTGTGCTGAATTTAACCATACCCGACTAAATATTTTGTATTGTTGATGCCATTGTGTCGGTTGCTGCCAGACTGTTTGGTGATGAAGGAGTAACACTGATCACCAGCAGTTGTTCAAGCGGCGATCAGCTCAGTGGCGTCTGCAATACAGAAGAATAAACATTTTATTAGATTTATCCTCGCGTTGATCATGACAGGCCGATTCAGAATTGACTTCTGTAACATACGTGGTCTAAGGGCAAACTTCTTCTCTGTCTATGCTCACGTTGGTCTCCATCGGACGGATGTTTTCCCCTTAGGTGAAACCCAGGTGTCTGAGGATGCTGACACACAGGATTTTCGCATACCTGGGTATCACATCCTACCTCTTTTCCATCTACAGAGGGGCCTTGCAATTTATATACGCAATGAGGTTGTGTACCAGTGCCAGCAATCTTTAGGCACGCATGATCCCAAATTTAGTTGTCTTTGGGTTAAATTCAAAATCAGGGCACATCTTTTGCATTTCGGGTTTCTTTACAGCAGCCCAAATACAGAAAGGGAGGTATACAGGTATACAGTTTCGATGCGCTTTCCGACACTATATCGTAGATCGTCGAAAATTACCCGAACAGTGAAATCGTTATTGCTGGTGATTTCAATGTCCATAATTTATCGTGGATCCGCCATTACAGCTATACGACTCCAGAAGGCCAATATGTCGAGCTATTCGCAGCGCACAATCACCTTGCTCAATTAGTGAATGAACCAACACATATTTCATGTGTTGACGGGCACCAACACAACACCCTCGACCTTTTTCTCACTTCACACTCTGACAAGTATGAAATGAATATTAGCTCTCGGAAACCCGGATCATTGCACCATTTCTGCCTCCTTTTCGTTTGCGGAACTTCGAGGCGTTTCACGGCCAGGTATGAAACGTTTTGAAATATATTTACGAAAAGGCACGTTGCTCAACGATTTCTTTCGGCATTTCAATTGGTGGCTCTGATTCCTTGACAATGATGTCAAGGTGCATACCATCGAAGCAAATGCCGATTAGGCCTAGACCGTTTTAATCAGACGTGTAGACTTGCAGTCAGATCCAGACAGGAAGCATTTAGTATTTGGCAGAATGACAAAAACGCGGATACTGATGTGATGCGCAAAAGGGCGAGATCTTCGTGTGCCAATGTGCTAAGACGTGAAAAAGCTTTGTACGAGCAGCGTCTTCGCGCTAAAGATCTTATTGCCGCACGGGGAAGTAAAAGCTTTTGGTCATTCGTTAAAAGAGTAAAGGAAAATTGTAGTTCTTCTATTCCGTCTCTTCTAAAAGATGATGAAATATTCACAGACCCGGTTGAAAAGGCTAACCTCCTAGCTGAAATGTTTGCAGGTAATTCTTACCTACCGGAAAGCAATCAACCACTGCCCGCTCCCGAGAGTGTATCCGTAACTATGCCAAAGATATACTTTCGAGCTCGTGTAATTAAAAGGGTTCTAGTGGACCTTGAAGCAGAGCTCTTCGACGTTATCGCGTCCTCTGGCAATCCTTTTGAGCACCCTATACTATGCAGGCGAATTTCCGATCCCCAAGAAGGGAGAGGTAAGCAAACCTGCAAATTATCGCCCAATCGAAATATGCTCTACCATCTCTAAAGTAATAGAGAGTATGCAAAAATTTCATCTTATGAAGTATCTGGAGGCCAATAGCTTACTTAACGATCGGCAATATGGCTTCCGTGGAAGACGTTCCACGGGCGCCTCCAACATAGCTATTGGAGCCGCGCTAAGTCAGAACAAGAATCCAATATATTTTTGTACGCTTAGTACGACGGAACAAAACTACAGTACCAATGAGAAAGAGCTGTTAGACATCATATGGGCTTTACAAAAATTAAGGAATTTTATATACGGCATAGCCGATCTTACCATTTTTACAGACCATCAGTCTTTAACATATGCTATTTACGAAAGAAATCCCAACCACAAATTAAAACGTTGGAAAGCCATAATAGAAGACTATGGCTCTAAAATACTGCATAAACTTCGACAAATTACATCGTCAATCCATACCGTGCATTCAGCTGAAAGTTCATGTTGTGAAATAATTAAATCGGTCCCACAATCATTCAAATCATACCACCGTATTTTAGAATTAGTACCAAGTGGGAATATGGTTGAAACACGAATGCGGAACGTATTCACAGAAAAAATACGATATATCTTTAATTTCACAGATAATAATAGTTTAATAACGGAACTAAAGAAAATTTTACATCCCAAGAGAGTAAGTAGTAGCAATCTATGCGGATATCGAAAATATACATAAATACGGAAAAATTATTAGGGATACCTTTCCAGGAAACAATTTTCTTTACACATGAACAAAATTAAAAGATGTATTAGATAAGAATGAACAAAAATACGCTTAATTAAAGAAACACACGATAGAGCTTATAGAAGGAATCGTTACATAATTCAACTATCCCAACAGAACCCAGAGAATTTATACACGCGGATGTACATTTTAATAACAAAGTCATGAATTTAGTAACTATAGATAAATTCCCTAAATATATAATAGCAAGAGAAATCGAAACTAATAAAGTCGGAATTGAAAATGTATTAGAAGAAATACTCACTACTAGTTTCCCTGAGTGTAAACGATTGATAACTGACAACGAAGCATGTTTTGTTACACCTGCTGTTAAACAAATGTGTGATAAATGCGGTATTCTGAAAATATAAACTCTAGTTCATAGATCAGCAGTGCACGGACAAGTAGAAAGAGTGCATAATTCAATTAGTGAATTAACGCGAATATTTAACTTTAGTAATCAATATTCAAGCAGAGAAGACATATTTCGAGCTATTAAAGAACTTAATAACTCAGTGCACTCCATAACAAAGTATCGACCAAGGGACATATATTTTGGTCTAGTGAATTTAAATAAAGAAGAAATAATCAAAAATTTAAAAGAAGCGTCTCAAAAAGTACTAAACTGTCTAAACGAAATACTAAACATAGAACATTTGCAAAAAGTACACAATATTAGTAGAAATAACTGTAACTAGAAATAAAAATTTGCCACGATATAAGAAAGAAATTTCTGAAGAAGATTTAGGAGACATAAATTTAACAAAAAATGGAAAAACCGTACACAAAAATAACATGAAGAATATTAAATTCTCAGGAAATGACGCAAGTATACCAGATTATAGCCGTGTTGGCAATGTTATTCCAGAAACTAGAAGCAACAGTTGAAATAGGACATATCGAAAACAAAAAATACATATTAACTCGGACCAAAAACGATGCATTTTTATTTAATGAATTCACGTTCCTATTCCACGTAACATACTTAACAAAAATCTACACATCTTATGAAATACTTACTAAAAATTCTTATACCACTATTGAGGAACACATATGCCCAAGGAAAATAGAAATATTAATAAAACAACTTAACGAACACAGAATTGAAAAACGAGGGATAAATTTCTTAGGGTCTCTTTCACCAAACATATTTAAACACAATTTAATTTAATTAATGATCTTTATTTAAAGTATGTTTAAAAAAATTTTATTTTCTCCAACTGAAATAATGAAACACAAGAAAGTATGGTAACGCTCGGATATTTAATATGATAGCGTCAACTTAGCTTTTTAAAAAGCTGTTTTAAAGCTGTTTCATGCTGTTGCAAAATCAATATTTAAATGCAGAGTGCTGGCTACTTAAACAGTATTTAAATATTCAATGAGTATATCTAGATGAAAATGAAAATCGACAATTAAATATGAATTGATATTTAAATAGAATTGGTGAAATAGGCTCTTAGGGTCAGTACTAAAGTTCATTACTGATGTACTTAATTCAAATAGAAACTAACTCAACGTGCAGACTACTTTGACCATCGCCACCCTCAACTATGAACTGACGAATGAAAGTATTTACAGATATATTTATACTTTCATTCTGTAATATAAAATACAAATGTTGATCAGTAATTCCTTTGTTAAGGAAATATCGCTAACCCAAGCCATATTATCAGTAAAATATGTTTACCTCTTTGTGTGTTGATATTATGCTTTGGGTTTTACAAACAAGGAACTAAATTAATTTATTTTACATTGTGGACATATGTTTTCTTAAATTAGGGGTAATTGGTTTTTATTACATATGTTGCCTAAATGTTGTCTACTTATTTATTTTATTTTACTTTGTCGACATATGTTTTCTTAAGTTAGGGGTAATTGGTTTTTATTATGTATGTCACTGAAATGTTGTCTACTTATATATTTTATTTTCTCGCTGTAACTGGTGCCATTGCTTATCTCATAACTTACATACATACATATGTAAATATTAATACAGAATAAATCAAAATTATTATAATATCATTATTATTTGTATATGAGTAAGTATATAAAGGTTGTTCTAACAAGAACGCAAGATTTAAATTTGGCGCCATTCGAAGTGTCATTGTTTGACATGTGAACAATTGTTATTGTTTGCTAGTAGAAGGTACGAGGTTAGTAAAAATGGAGCGCTACACGAATGAACAAAGCATTTTCATTGTGAAATTGTTTTAACAAAATGTTTTGCGGCTACAGTTCTCAAATTTCGATCAATTTGGGGTCACAATAATGGTCCAAAAGAGATTAATGGATAGATTTGCCGAAACTGGGTCTGTTAGTGATGTAAAGACAACAACGCAGCTTCGACCAGGTCGATCGACCGAAAATGTCGCAGCTGTACGTGATGATGTCGCTCAAACTCCATCCACCTCAATTCGACACCGAGCTCAGCAAATTGGTGTCTCCAAATCCACTATGCAGCGAATTTTGACGAAAGATTTGCATCTTCATGCATACAAAGTTCAATTGACTCAGGAACTGAAGCCAGCTGATCATGAACAGCGAACGGAGTTCTTTAAAATTTAAATCTTGCGTTCTTGTTGGGACACCCTTTATGTATGTAAATGCAAAAAAAAATTTATACCGATGGATTTTAAAGAAAGTAGAAGTTATATAGTTTCCAATTACATTTCAATGCTAGATTGCACTTAAGATTTCTATTGATGTAATATTGAGCAAGATAACCGCCAATATTTTTTTTCTTTTATATCAACGTATTAGTGAAATTGTATTCATCAAGTCCATATTATTAATTAATTTAATATTTCTTCACAATATTGCAATATTTCGGTAATAGTTTTAACATGTAAAAATGTGTTTAAACAAAATGGGTAAATTCAGAGAGTATCGTTTTATTTTTGGTTTAAAGAAAGGCAAATGAATCAATAAAATTTCAGATTTTATAGATGCTCAATTAATTGTAAAAGCCTATTAATCATTTATCAATACAACTTTATTCAATTTTACTGATAAACGGTTTATAAACCTGCTGAAAGTTTTTATGAATACGGATGTTAATTTGTAGGTTTTCTTTATCTAAAGTAATATTTTATCAGTTGTACACAATTTTTACGTTAAATTATTTTGACAATCTACATTTATCGCTATTGTTGTCTAAAATTGGTCTAACTTTGATCTAAAATTGTACTTGGTATAATGCAATTGGTTATTTTAGTATGTATTATGTGGTTAACCTGTCTGTTCCAACATACATTATCTATATTTTTAACCAAATAAACCAGTTTACCAAGATTTCTCTTAATTGTCGCTTTTTTCAACTAACTTTGACTGCGATGGAATAATCTTTCAACATGACCGGTGTGTTCACATCAAACGTAACATTTTCAGATTATTTGGAAAATTTTGAACAACTTTTTTAAATATTATCAATACTTAAGTTTGTACTTTGTCATCGATGATTTAATCAAGTTAACATAGTTCTAAGCGATCTTGTATTAAACATTGAAAAAATGTTCCGCATTCCGATAATCAAATAAAATGCGGTTGCAGGCATTGTTGAACTTCGACGGAGGTACTTTAAATTAATTTCGTTTTAAAGCGGTTTTTACCGTTTCAACGGTATTCTGTGCTTGGCCTTTAGTGTTCTTCTCACCAAAAAAATAGTCGTCCGGCATATTCTGTTTGAAGAGATATCATTATATTTCAAAAATCCCTTAATTTGATAAATGTGCATTATGTGAATGGGATAAAAGTACAAAGGTACAATTTCACTCCATATATTTTCGCATTTCGAAAAAGTAAGATCGCACTCTGGAAATTTTTTCTACAAGAAAATATTACGGAAAAAAGCTTTGCTCAATGGCCAATACTTTGGAAATAGTTTTAACCACTAAAAATGCATATATGAAAAGCGTACGAAACACATGTCTGCTTATTTTCCAGCAGTAAGTTTTATTGTGTTTTAGTTTCTGAGATCTTAGGTCATCGATTTTACCCTTTTTGAACCCCTTAAAATTAGAATATCTCAAAAAACATTCTTAGTGGGTATAAACGTGGAAAAAGGAGTATACATACCGAATATCAACCGATGACTTTCCTCCCAAATTTAAAAAATATATTAGCGGAATTTTTCTATTTGAAAAAAGAATTTTGGAAATTGGTTCACACTTAGCCCCCACCCCCACTAAAATTTCGGCAATAATGCACCTTTTCCATATGCAAAATGAATTTTGAAAATTGATCTACAAATGGCGCAGTTATCTGATAATCCATCTTTTGGCGGGTTCATTTCGCCCTCCTGCTTATTTAAAAAAAAATTTTAGTGGACATCTTTCATACCCAAAAAATATTTTGAAAATTCGTCCACAAATGACGATTTTATTTGATAATCAATTATTGCAGCGAGCAATTTGCCTTCCCGCCAATCCGCAAAAAAAATTACTAGACGTTTTCCATATGCAAAAATAATTTTAAACATTGGTCCACGAATGGCGAAGTTTGGCTCGTTTATATTAAAAAATCTGTTAAAAACTATGTGGAAGAAGTAACATAATTTACAAAAGTAGGTGTGGTAAAAAAAGTAGCCTATAATTCATTGAAGAGTCCCAGTTAAATGTTGTGAAAATTTTAGGAAGTTCGGTCCAGTGGTTTGGTTTCCTATAAGGTACAAAAAAGCAAACACACATTCTGCTTTATACGTTACATACGCCAATAGGTATAATAAGCCTACTATTGTACGATTTCAACATTACTTTAACCGGTTTTACTTTATAATTAAAAAATACAGAATTATACCCAAACTCAGAAATTACATTGTATTCTATTCAATCCATCGGAAATTTAACACCATCCACCAAAACTTTAATTTCTATAGGGCCATCATAAGATGTTCTTATGGAAAACAAACTAATATCATCGTTAATGAAATTTAAGTTACTCTACATTTACAAATGTAAGCGATTACTTTCAAGTAGCAAATATGTATTATCATCGAAGAAGTAAAAAATTAGTTCGAGTGTCTGGTAAGTTGATTGAGTGTTTATACACTTGCATGTAAGTTCATTGGAAAAATGCTGTCAACAAGTAAAGTTCTACCAAAAATTGCTAAATAACTATACGAATTCAGTAGTGCCGTGTTGTGTTGGCAGTATCTGGAAAAAAAATCATAGAATTAATTTTTTCGAAAAATATTAAATTATTGTTTAAAATTACCATTAGGTCGTGTTTATGTATAGGTGTATTCTTTTTTATATCTTATTTTTTTACAAATGCAATAAAATTCAATCAATCCACACTTCATTTATTTTAATGCATACTAGTAAATTAATAGAAAACTCGTACTTGGTAACACTCTTTCTCATTTAGCATTTTACTTGCCGCAAATACCAAAAAGTTACTTGCAAGAAAATTTTCTTGTAAGTAGAACCGCAAGTTCGAAAAATGTGACTGTATTGGTGAAAAGTTTGACTGTATTGAGTTTTTCGGACTTTTACTTGCATGTGTAAATGCCAGGTTATGTGCTTTACACATTTTTTAAGATGACCTCTGTTTTGTGTCTGTACTATTTTTTGCAGGCAATCGAAAATCGAAACGAAGTTAAAGTTTTAAAACGCTTTTACTTTAAATCAAAAATGTTTTTTATTTTATCCAAGACCATACTTTAATACAACTCAAAGCAAAGTGACAAAATTTTAATATATGCATTTACATACATTTTTATAAGCAAAAGATCAGCGAACATACATACATATGTACTTACTTAAACAAACCGAATATACACTTGCGTACATAAGAACATGTACATATGTACACTAAAGGGTGCTTTACATTGTCCCACAAGTCGTACGACATGCCAAATTTTTGTGTAGAAGAGCACAAGTCGGATCGTCTAAACGTAATATGTAATGAAACTATAAGATTTTGAGAGAAAATACGGATGAAAATTTGACAGTCGTATGGCTCTCTTGATTTTTTAAAATTTTTCAAAAACCAACACACACCATTAGATCAGGGATGCATTTTTATGTAAACAAATGTGAGAAAGCCAGGGAGGGAAAACTGCTTTCATACATTTATACCAATTATAAAATCAAAATGTACATTTTAGACCACGACAGCACAATTTTATAAATATATACGTATATTTTCTAAAAGTAAAATAAAAATTTTGACCACGAAAATAACATATTCGAAAGTTATAAAAATATTTTTCAAGGTTATTAAAAAAAAAATGCAATTGCACAAGAACTCTATCCCTAAGGAAAACAAGCAAAAAGCTGTAGTTAAATTAAATGATAATGTTTTCATCTTACTTGATTTTATCCATACCAATGGTGTAAAAGCCAGTGAGAGGCGCTATTATCCGAAGCGCATAGTTTTCCTGGCTACACTCGACGTTCGGAATGCCTCCAACAGCCTACGATGGGCTGATGTTCTAGAGGCGCTACGGGGGAGGTTCCGTATACCCGGATACTTGTTTAGAATTCTTCGTAGTTATCTGGACGATCGGGTGCTGTTGTACGATACACCGACGGGGCGGAGGAGCAGGACGATCACGTCCGGCGCGGCCCAGGGGGGAGGGCCCTGGTGTTGGTGCTATTGGTCTGAGACCCCAAACTGTCCGGCGATGGCAGGACAGGTGGACCGCGGACACGGTCGGCAGGTGGATGGCTCATTCCCTGCGTGGAAGTATGGATTCGGAGGAAATTTGGGGAAGTTAACTACTTCCTGACACAATTCCTCTCGGGCCACGGTTACTTCCGAAAGTACCTGTACCGGATGGGCAGGGCAGATGGTCCCGACTGCATTTATTGTGGTATTACGGATGATGATGCAGAACACACTTTCTTCGACTGCACCAGGTGGCATACTGAGAGAGGTGCTATGGCGCAGGGGGTTGGCGGGTTCGCTCCTGCCACCGTGATAGGGAGGATGCTCGATTGCGAGGACAATTGCGAGGCTGTGGCGTACTGCGGTACGTGGGATACGTTCTGCGGAGGAACGTGGCTCGGGGCCTTCCCGAAGTATTGCGGAAAGCGGTCCCGGGGAGGAATCTACCCAGAGGAGGAGGAGGGAATTTTTTAGTGGCAACACCACTCGACGCAGATGACGACGGTCTCTGTTAGTGCAAAGGCATTTTCAACCCTACCTCACACGCCAAAAAAAAAAATGGTGTAAAAGCCAGAAAACAACCATTCGATTTTTACTCTCTTTTTTTGAAATACGGATGGAATTTCATTTTATTTTCTCTCTCATTTTACGTACGACAAATCTTATCGTCTAAAGTCTGCGTACAACAATGTTCATATATTTTAACGAGATATTCTAGTGGTAAGAAATAACGGATTCCTTTGATATTGCCTTTGATTTATAGATAAACATTTTAAAATTATGTCGCATATACTTTTTTTGCATTTGCAAAGTTTGGTAATGCTTGGTAATTTCAAAACAATGACATGGCAACTTTACGACTATGCAAAAGTCTGCGTACACAAAAAAAAAAAACAATTATAATTTCCTATTATTCCTGATGATGTTAACAAGCTGTTAACGAAATATCGAAGAATAAAACCAAATAAAATACCAAAAAAAAGTCCTCGAGCTTAATAAATATATTTCAATATAATGAATCCGATTATTTTTATTCCCAAAATTATTAGATATAATTTGATGCTCGTGCTTGTACGCACACTTATGCTGCCTAGTGTATGTAAAAATCTCTCTGAGCAGTTAATTAAAAGAGATGAAAAACAACTAAATTATATTGTGGAACGTAAATATGTATACTTGTAAGTAAATATGTATGTACGCTTTATAGCAAAGATTTTAGCAAAAAATAGAAATACAGTTTTTGAAGAACAGGTTGAAGTACACGAAAGAACAAGTGTTTATTAATAATGCAGGGGCTGCTGATTTTGCTGCTTCTTCTGCCCAATACTTTGCTGGTAACGTTTTATACTTATTGCCTGCTTTTGGTTTTTGATGTAATTCAATTCGGCTACTTCCTTAACTTCAACCTGGTGGTATTGCTGGAGCACATATTCTGCAATATTTGCAATTTCTATTACTTTTTCTATTGATGGTGTTACTGGCTCCAGAAAAAGTTTGCCTTTTGGCAGAGCCTTTTCCAGCCCCATAACAAATTTGTCCCAAATTGCCACTTCTTAATGAGAACCAAATTCACAATTTGTTGCCAACTCTCTTACACGATTCCCAAAACTGTATCAGATCTTCGTGCATTTTGTGGAATGGTTAATTATTACGCTAAATTCATTAGAAACTTTGCTAAACGAATGATTCCCTTATATCAATTACTTCAAAAGAATTTAAAATTTGAGTGGTCCGAAAAATATCAAAATGCATATGACTCTATTAAGGCAGAAATCACGTCAGATATAGTCAACCCGAAATTACCGACATTTTTACCGACTGATGCTTCAGAATATGCAATAGCTGGTGTTCTTTCACATAAATTTTTCGATAACGAATTGAAACCTGTTGCATTTGTATCAAGGACTTTAACTAAAGCCGAACAAAAATACAGTGCGCATGATAAAGAAGCTTTGGCAATTGTATTTTGCATTACAAAATTAAAACAATATTTAATTGGAAATATTTTTACTTTAAAAACTGACCATAAATCATTGATTTCAATATTTGGTCCAAAAAATGTCTTGCCGGTAATGGCACCTGAACGTGTTCAAAGATGGTCATTCATACTTTCTGGATTCAATTATAATATTGAGCATTTAAAAGGTAATTTGAATGAAGCTGACAACTTATCAAGGATGCCTCAATTAACGTCAAAAATTAGTAGTGAAACTATTGAAGGCACGTTTATTAGTTATATAGAAAAAGGTAATTTGTTAAATCTTGATTTTAAGGACATAGCTAGAGAAACTAGGCGTGATCCTGTTATTTCTAAAGTCTGTGATTTTGTTCGTTAGGGAAAAGTAAATGAGTTGCAAGGTGAAGAATTTAAGGTATTTATAACTAAAGGCTTTGAATTACCAGTAGACCAAGATTGTCTCTTACGGTTTAATAGGGTAGTTATACCACAAAATCTGAGAAATAGTATTCTTCATAACCTACATGAATTTCATTTCGGAATATTTAAAACAATGGCATTGGCTAGATCTTTCGTTTGGTGGCCTAATATGAATAATGATGTTGAAAAATTGGTCAAATCCTGTATTCCGTGTCAAAGGCTTCTTGCAAGCCATAGAAGAGTATATTGATACCATGGTGCCCTACGACATCTGTTTGGCAACGTATGCATGTAGACTTTGCGGATCCCATCAGAAATTATCATTTTTTATAATAGATTCATATTCGAAGTGGGTAGAAGTTTTTAAGACCAAAGAAATCACTTCTCTGAAGATTTCAAGAACTTTATTTCTAAAAATAAAATAAAACACGTATTTATAGCCCCAGGTCATCCGGCCACAAATGGCCAAACTGAAATTTTCGTAAAAACTTTGAAGAAATCTCTTTATGTAAATTTCGAATCTAAAGGTATTCAGAATATTGATATAATCTGCATCGATTTTTAATGGATTATCGTAACACGGTTCATAGTTCCACAAGAGATCCGCTAGAATTTTTATTGGAAGATCAAATAAGACTAGATTTAAATTTATAAAACCACCTTCTATGGAGGAGAGAATTGTAAAAAACAAATGGCAAGTATTTCCAATTATAAGGGAAACAGATCAGTATCATTCAATAAGGGTCAAAATATTTTTATTAGAGACTACACTCATCCAAATAAAGAATCGTGGGCTCCTGCGAGAATTAAAGAATAAACTAGGTTACGTTCATACCAGTGCTCTCTACCTACTGGAAGAATTATAAAAAGACACACTGATCAGATTAGAGTAGACATTGGAGGAAGTCCAATTGTTAATAAAGATTTGTCACCACCAGAATTACCATCTTCTTCAATTAGAAACACAGCAAATGCAACAGCTGAAATGTCATGCGGTAATAAAAATGTAAATGGAAATGAAATTGTACAGGAGTTACATTCTCATAATATTATTACCTCATATAATAATAATAAAAATACATCTACTCGAGACTTAAGACCAAGAAATAATAGAAAAGTGTAATCTATTTTGTATTTACTTCCTGTATAAAGTAATTGAATTTATTTATTTTTACGTTTGCAAAAACATGTTGAATAATTTAATTAATTTATAACGTCATTCAAAATGTTTTTCTTTTAAATCAATTTATCACAATATCTGAATTCTTCTAATATATATTCGAATATTGATTTTTAATATCTTGCTACTTAACTTAAGTGGGGGAGTGTTATGTGTAATCTTACTTCATGCATTTAACATTATGGATTATTGCACGTACTCATCTCTTCTTAATGTTATACAGCTTTTAACCTATTATAAAAGCTTTTAACCTATTATAAAAGCTTTTAACCTATTATATAAGCTATATAACATATTACTCTCTTAAGTTTAATATTACTCATTAAGATATAATAAAGTCATTCCTTACACAGAATCGATCCTTTGAATACACTACACTTATATACTCAATATAAAATTTTAAAGGTAATCTAGGTTACATACTTAGTTCTCAATTTTCGAATAAAATTAACACCTCCGTCGCTCCCTCTCTTTCTCACTCTCCTTGTTTATTTTCTTTCAGCTAAGCATGAAATGACCTTCGAAATGAAAGTGAGTTTATAGGTATATCTTTCCTGCAACCTGTCTACCTAACCTAACATTCATAAATCAATTAACTATACACAATAGCAGGAACACAATCAACAACGTTTTGCTACCTGCGATTTGTACTTATGATTGCTTATTTGGAGTTAACCATATTTGGTTTTAAATATTAATCTCCAATTTTTTTACTCAAAGTTATATAAAAATAAGTTTACCTTTGCTCTTTTTATTTTGTTCAGGTAGAATGACATTTACGTTGTTTCTACGGTAAATTTACTAGCAATTTTAGTACAATTTTTTTTTATAATTTTTAGTATTTTCATTAAAATAAAAACATTTGTAAAGGTGGGTCGTGGCGGGTGCAAAAGTATATATAGGCTTAAAGAAGACACTTTCTCCTGGTTTCCTTTTTTTACCCTTTTTGACCTGCACGAGTTATACGGTACTAAACTTAAAATTTGATGAATATATGTATGAGTGTTTAAAATTTATTACATATTACCTTAACTACAAATTATACAGGATGCGCACATAATATTTATTAAAAACAACAGTGTACCCAATATAACAAAAAAAAATCGTAGCCCGTTATCGATAATAGTTTTCAAGGAATCATAATTTATTTCAGATTAAATATATTTTTTTTTTCAATTAACATAAGTTCTTTGTTTTTATCAGCGTGCCAATAATTTTGGCCACCTTAGTTTTGATGGCGTTAAAATTTTAATAATCTATGTCAAGAAAAAATATAGGTTTTGGCCAATGAAAATGGATTCTGAACCACCGTGCGACGTACCAATTATCATAGGTGACAACAAATTTTGTAATAACATATACATAAGTTGCTTCTGATATGGATGTGATTCAAATAGCTTTCTTCTTTTTTTTCTTCCGTGATGTTGTTTGCAATAAGAAATTGCTCCAATTGCCCAGCAAATATACTCCACGATTTTCCGATTGATTGAAAAAGAGTACTCTTCCAATAATTGGTGCGCCGTCACTCTGACTTGTAGTCTCTACCGGCATTTTGTTAAATCTTTTATTGTCGCCACTGTAATATCTTTACTAATTTATTTTCTTTAGATATACTTGGCCTTATTATGCTGTCATGTTCCTTAGTGTTTACGGAGTCAATTCTATTTCAATAACTGTATACTAAGCGACCAAAAGAATAGTTTAGTATACATATATAATCTATATATTAATAGGCAAACACGTTTTTTGTAATCCCTTTTATAGCCGTACTACTGCGCCGATTGTGAAAAGATATACATATATAGTTCTCTATAGGTTCTAAGTTCGATTCCTAACCTAACCTATGTAGTTTTAAAGATTTCAGCAAACACTTCTCTTTTTATTAGATGCTCGATTGAGGTACTCTGAATGGGTCAGTGAGATTTTTCAAAATTTGACCCTTCGAGTCAAAAGTCAGGACATCAAAATACATTGTAGAGGTATGGTTCCTTCGGTAAAGTTTCTTATTTTGATCCCTAGAATACGATTTTCCTTGTAATTTGAGCGATTTTTAAATCGACCCGCCCTAATACATATAATATATTTTTTTCATTCGTTTTTCACACACGCTTGTAATCATCAGCCATTTTGTATTTTCATTTCTGTATATTGAAACCTTGTTCTGCAAAAAAATTTATCACAGATCACTTTTGTGATCTGTATTCTATTTTCCTAATACGATTTAAACCAGTCTAATTCTTTATCTTGTACACCATATTCATTAAGCTTTTTCACAAGAACACTCCTGTCAATCGTTTCAGACGCCTTTTTAAAATTAAGAAATACTGCCCATATCTTATTCTTGCCTGACACATTTGCATCTATATATTATTGAATTCAACGTCGTTTTGCGTGAATGCTTTTGCGTAAAGCATTCTCCTTCATTTAATATTCAAGTAGATTTTTAATTATTCTCTGCATTATTTTCTCACAGAGTTTCAAATTAGTTATCCGTATGTATTCCTTACATTTATTAGTTTTTTTATTTTTTTCTACCATAGAACTTTTCTAGTTTTTCGGAAAAATTACCGTCTCTTAACGATTTATTTACTATTCAGGAAAATAAGTCATGTTTTATACCAGTTATCCACTACCATATCCCTTGTTACCCCTCTGAATTTAAATACTTTTGAAATTTTACAAAATCTTGCCGTCGACATGAGCTGTTAATAAATTTATTAATTTTTTCTTTATATTTTTTAATAGGCAATCGTTTCCTCAGTTTAATATTTAGATGCCTATTGGGAAGCCAAATTTAAATTTTGGAATATACAACCACTCACAACCATTATTTTTCCTAATATGTTGGAATATAAAAGAAATATACAATTATTATGGCAACTCCTTACAATGTGATAATCGTTCTCTACTTTTCTCTTTCATCCTTTTTTATAACCGGATTCACTCTATGTACAAAGTTAAAACTAGAAAGACGTATTTTTACCACAACTCCACAAAACACACAGAAGTGTCAGGTGTAGCAGCGAACGAGCAGAGAAAGAGACATCATCGGAACAGAAATTTTGTTTTGCCGTTTCTCTGGCACAGTAACTAATTTTTCTTCTTTATTTTGCTTCCTAAATACCAAATATTGCTGTTTTATTATGATTTTTATTTTCAAGGTGTAAAAATTTAAATTATATTCAGTGTTGCCACGACCAAAAAATGTTTGTAACCAAAATGTTGAAAAATAGTAACCAAATGAGAAAAAAGTAACCAAAAGTTTTATGAAAGGGTGTTCCAATAAAACGTACTAGTAGCCCGCCATTAATAAAAATAGAACCCATTCAAATTATAAAAATTCATTACAAAAATTATGAAAATTTCTCGTTCACAGTTCGCAAAACTAAAGCATTTCTTTTATTCTCGTGAAGCACTTTCTCCACCAGCAATTGTGTGATTGGAAAAAGGTGTTGAGGTAACACTGGTCCACAAGAATGGCCTGTAGTGCGATTCAGTAACTTTTAACGATTCGTTATCTGTTAAAATTTTAAGACTGTCTCACTGGACTGTTTGCAGTAACGATTGTGCAATTCAGTAACTTGGTGTTAACGTTTATAGTTAAAATTTAAATCAAATGGCTTGTCGGTGAAAATATAAGAAAAGCACAAAGAGAAATATGTAAAAAAACAAGCAAATGCTTCGTATTTAACACGATAAAAACAGATTATTAATCATTTCATATTATTTATTTCTTTATTATATTTGCAAAATATACATATGTAAAAATATTTATTCTTATATATTTATACAAACAAAATCAAAATTTTTGGAAATCGATAATAAACAAACATATGCTTCAATGGTAAGTACGGATGTGTGTGTGTTTTAGATTTGTGTTAAAATAAACAACCGAAAAAGTATTGCGGTTTACTTAACGACACGATAACACAAATGGTTAAAAAATGTTAGTGAATTAACAGAATCGTTTATTTTGGTGTTACCTATTTTTAACCAAACAATTGTCGTTAAAATTTGTTAGTGAATCGCACTACTGGGGTTTCTTAGTGAATTTGAATACATATGGTACTCCGATTCAATGCCTATAAATTACTTTTTTTGGATTGACTTTGGTTCTCGAGATCACTTAATTTGCAATAACTCGAGAACTAGCTCTTCCATTGAACTAAGGATCGAGAGTAAGATAACCTTTAAATTATATTATTACACATTTTTTGTAAATCCTTATAGTTGAGGAGATATTCAGAATGTTTTGAGAAAAAAAATCTTTTTTTTTAAGAAAATTTAAAAAAAATTTTTTTTTTAAAGTTTATTAAAAATGTAAAATAAACAAAATCGGAAATGTTATTATTAATTTTGGTACTCGCATATGTTACAAATAAAATTAACCATATTTCATTAAATTCCATTCGTAAATTCATTTTTTTTTTTCACAATTAACTGGTAGTACCTATTTTACAGAAAAATTTTGTGGTTTAATTTTTTTGTTGTAGAAATTTTTTTTAATTAAGTTATAATGTCCTTTTCAGTTTACCGTAGTATTGTGTTTAAAATATAAAAAAAAAAAAGAAACGTAAAATTAGAATAATTAAAATATTTCAAAAATAAAACCTCAACTACTTACCGATATAATTTAGAAAAACATATGAGCTGTTAAGTTATTGAACTACTTAATTACTTGCGGTCTTATTTTTATAAATGTAAATTACACAGTCTTTAAAGATGTGCAGTTATTATTGTCGCCTAAACAAACAAATGAAAATGTTACCATAATGAGTTGTAGTCTATCCTAAGTAAACAGTCATAAACAGATTTCGGATAATTCAAAATAAACTGTGTTGCTTACGATAGGTAGAAGGATAATCAGTATTCGTAAGTTTAGTGATAAGAACCCTAACGTGGTGGACGTGGTTGTTATCAGCGAACAATACGGTCCGATGCACCGGGGGTTCTGGCTCGGGGACGAAACAGGTACGGCGGCACTCTGGCTACCTGGCGGCGGTGAACTCGCGGTTGCGCGGTACGGGATCGGGTGCGGCTACGCGTGGGCTCGGATCGGCGGTTTTGTGCTGGTGAGCTGTTACCTCACTCCTAGCGATAACGTGGCGCGATTTAGGGCGAAGATGGCCGCTATCGAGGACGCTCTGGCTGGTATGGCCGGACCCTTTGTGGTGGCCGGTGATTTCAATGCCAGGGCTGTGGAGTGGGGTGATCCGGTGACGAGCACGAGGGGGAGGTGCGTCCTGGATATGGCGGCCAGGTTGGGCCTGGTAGTCATGAACGCTGGCGGTGCGACTACCTTCAGGCGGCCGGGGTGCGAGTTCACCACTCCTGACATCACTTTGGTATCCGAGAATCTTTCTGGGATGATCGAAGGATGGAGGGTACTCGAGGAATATACTGGGAGTGATCACCAGTATATTGAATTTGGGGTAGTATTGGAGGCGGGCGTCGCGCGGTCGCACGGTGGGAGAGGCGCGCGTGGATGGAACGTCGCGAGGTTAGACCGCGGGTCGTTCTTGGCCGGTTTCGACGGTACTACGGTTTTGGACGGTGGGGGGGACGCTGACTCCCTGGCGGGTGCTATGATGCGGCGCATTGTCCGTGGATGCGACGCATCGATGCCCCGATCGTCGCGAGGGGCGGGGAGGCGACCTGTGTACTGGTGGACCACGGAGATTGCTGGACTCAGGCGTGACTGCCTCCGCAATAGGAGGGTCTATACTAGGGCTAGGCGGGCCGGCGAGGCTCTACTGGAGGCCCAAGAGTACAAGCGGTCCCGCGGGGCGTTGCGTCGCGCGATTATGGCGAGCAAGAGGGCGAAATGGGAGGAACTTCGGAGCGACCTGAACCGTGATCCATGGGGACTCGGCTATAGGATCGTGGCGGGAAAATTGGGCGCGAGCCGCACTGGGGTGCAATTGGACGGCGCGCGGATCGAAACGATTGTGGGGGGCCTGTTCCCCACACACCCTCCGCTGGTTGGCGAACGTGGGCCCTACGATGATGAGGTTCCACCGCCCTTTACCGGGGAGGAACTGAGGATCGCTGCCGGGGCTCTTAGGACGGGGAAAGCCCCTGGCCCGGATGGGGTACCGTCGGAGGTGCTCAAGATCCTGGCTGAGAGCAGGCCGGAAGCATTGCTTCCGGTATATGATGCTTGTTTAGTCCAGGGCGTCTTCCCAAGACGCTGGAAAACACAGCGGCTCGTGCTTGTTGGCAAGGGCAGGGGCGATCCGACCCAGCCATCGGCTTATCGGCCACTTTGTATGTTGGATGGTGCCGGCAAGCTGCTGGAGAAGCTCCTGCAAAGAAGGCTGGCGGAGGCCGTGAGGATGGCTGGGGGGCTGTCGGATAGACAGCATGGCTTCAGACCTGCCAGGTCAACGCTCGGGGCGATTGCTGATGTGGTTGAGTGCTTCGAGCGCGCTCAGAGCGAGAGGCGCTATTATCCGAAGCGCATAGTTATCCTGGCAACACTCGACGTTCGGAATGCCTTCAACAGCCTACGATGGGCTGATGTTCTAGAGGCGCTACGGGGGAGGTTTCGTATTCCCGGATACTTGTATAGAATTCTCCGTAGTTATCTGGACGATCGGGTACTGTTGTACGATACGCCGACGGGGCGGAGGAGCAGGACGATCACGTCCGGCGCGGCCCAGGGATCTGTGCTGGGCCCGGACCTATGGAATCTGACCTACGATGGGATCTTTGGGGTGGAAATGCCCGAGGATGCTCAGCTCGTGGGATACGCGGATGATATAGCGGCGGTGATCTTGGCGCGGGATATGGATGACGCCAGGGGGAAGCTGAACCGGGTCATGATAAGGACCCGGATGTGGCTTGAGGACCACGGCTTGGAATTGGCCGGGGAGAAGACCGAGGTGATGTTGATGACGCGGGCACACATACCACTCGATGTCGGCATGCAGATAGGGGATGTGTCTCTGGTTACCCAGAGTGCCATAAGGTATTTGGGCGTCAGACTCGACTGTAGGCTGACTTACTGGGCCCAAATACGGCATGTGGCGACTAAGGCGGCGAAGATGACTGGCATGCTGAGCAGACTCATGGCGAATGTCGGAGGTCCGACACAGAGCAAGAGGAGGCTGATTATGGCGGTCACGAAGTCGATCTTGCTGCATGGGAGCGAGATTTGGGGAAATGTACTGGGTGAGAGAACCAAACGCAGGGTACTCGAGGCGGTACAGCGGACGGCGGCCCTTAGGGTTGCTTCGGCTTACCGCACGGTCTCGGGCGCTGCGGTCCTGGTGATATGTGGGGAAATACCCATAGACCTCTTGGCGCGCGAGCGGTGGGAGGCTTGGAACTCGAGGGGGGAGGACCCTGGTGTTGGTGCTATTGGTCTGAGACCCCAAACTGTCCGGCGATGGCAGGACAGGTGGACCGCGGACACGGTCGGCAGGTGGACGGCAAGGCTCATTCCCTGCGTGGAAGTATGGATTCGGAGGAAATTTGGGGAAGTTAACTACTTCCTGACACAATTCCTCTCGGGCCACGGATACTTTCGAAAGTACCTGTACCGGATGGGCAGGGCAGATGGTCCCGACTGCATTTACTGTAGTATTACGGATGATGATGCAGAACACACTTTCTTCGACTGCCCCAGGTGGCATGCTGAGAGAGCTGCAATGGCGCAGCGGGTTGGCGGGTTCGCTCCTGCCACCGTGATAGGGAGGATGCTCGATTGTGAAGACAATTGGGACGCTGTGGCACAGTACGTGGGATACGTTCTGCGGAGGAAGAAGAGGGACCTCGATGCGCTGCTGCATATCGGGGCCCCCTCTGACAGGGACCAGGCGATACGGGCCGGGGCCATGGCGCCGGCTGCAAACTTGGCGGACCCAGACGTGGGTGATTGAGAGTGGTCCTAATTGGGACGTGGCTCTGGGCCTTCCCGAAGTAATGCGGAAAGCGGTTCCGGGGAGGAATCTACCCAGAGGAGGAGGAGGGAATTTTTTAGTGGCAACACCACTCGACGCAGAAGACGACGGTCTCTGTAAGTGCGAAGGCATTTTCAACCCTACCTCACACGCCAAAAAAAAAAAAAAAAAAAAAAAAAAAAAAAAAAAAGGACCCTAATATTTAAGAAAACTATATTTTTTATTGATTAGTGATAAGAGTTATAGTATATGTATAAGGAGATTATGTTATAAAATAAAGAAAATATCGTTTCTTTTTTTAAATTCCTGCGAAAACATGAGTACTGGGCCGCACGCAAATTATGCAAAACTTGTGTTGATTCACTCCGTCTCTAGTGTCAAGGAGGTCGTAAAAATCTTTCATTTGAAATGCCTATCATATGGAGAGAGGTCGGAACCCAACTGGATGACTGTTTTTTTTTGTACTGTCAAAGTAAAAAACGTTCTTGGGTTTACCCAAACTTACTATCCGTTAAGCCACCAAACCTGCACAGCCAGACTGTACCAATATCTGTGTTTATTTACTTTCACAATTCTTTCGAACAAATGTTAGATTGCACCAAGATATCAAAATCATGGAGGAAAGATATGAAGGACAATGGGACTATCATACTGCTGGAACTTACAAAGAGATTATCCTGAGAAAATATACAGTAGAAAACCCCGCGTAAAACGACTTTCTTAACAACTGAAAGCAAATTCATTAAAAATCGACTACATCTGTTTTGTGTTAATCAATTTGAAATAACTAAAAAATTAAACCACAAAATTTTCTGTAAAATAGGTGCTACAAGTTATTTGTGAAAAAAATCTCATTTTATTTGTAACATATGTGAGTACCAAAATTAATTATAATATTTCCGATTTTGTTTACATATTTTAATTTTTAATTAAATTTAAAAAAAAATTTTTTTAAATTTTCTGGAAAAAAGGATTTTTTTCTCAAAACATTTTGAATATCTTCTAAACTATGAGAATTTGCAAAAAATTTATAACATAATTTAAAGGTTATTTTATTCTCGATCCTTTGGAGTTTTTGTTAGTTCGATCGAAGAGCTAATTCTCGAGTTATTGCAAATTCAGTGATGCAACACCCCCTTTGTCTATATAACGGTAAAATTCGAGAAACAGTCAATCCAAAAAAAGTAATTTACAGGCAATGAATCAGATTGACTAAGAAAGCTCAAACTACAAAAAAAAATTGATTTCGTTGACTTGTGTAATCTATTGATGTGAAGAATTAAACTCATGTATGTAGGTCGCACAAGAACAACTGCGAATGATGTGGTGGTTGTAGCCCATACTTTTGAACAAAATCTAAGTTTGAAATTAGTTGAAATTTTTCAATTTTAAATATGCTAGTGGTCGATAACATATAGGCAATCAAAATTACATGAGATAATTACTAAGAAACAAACTAAATCAAAGACAGAATTGTAAATCACACTGACAAACACTAGCAGAACAGAACAACATGCCGTTTTCTAGGGCAGCTACACCTTTATCTTCAGCGTTCTTCGTGTTTTGTCCACTGTATGTTGTTATATAATATATGTAGGTGTAAATTATTAGCTTTATATATTTATTATTTTTTTTATTAATAGAATACGTATTTTAAGAATAGAATATAATATATACATGCTGTGGCGATTGGCTGAAGTAATCTGTAAATTGATTACTAAACAAAAAAAAAAGTTCTGCGTTCGATTAGAGTTTCAGACTAAAGCCTTGTACACATTATGGCATTTTGTGCCATCGCAAACAAACATTTTAGTGTGTACTAGTGGCAACGATTGTCCTTTCCGATATTATTAGTTGTGTGGAATTGTATTTCCAACTGGTTTTGTGTATAATGTGGACGGTTGTCAAAATAATGTGGCATCATTGCAGCCACAATGCTTTTTGGCATTTCGTCACGTAAATATTGAAAACATATTCAGAAAATTTAAGATTTTAATTTTTTGTGAATTGGTGGTAAATATATAGAAATAGTTGGTATGCAAATATAAAAATTTCAGAATATGGAAAATAGCCTATTACAGAAGCGTGTTAGAATGAACACGGAACTATTGTGTGCAGTTATACGTATAACAGAGGGTGTAAAATTATAAAGCGTTTGCTGCCACTCTATAAATATATCAGACGATATTGTTAGAAAAAACTGTTTATCTAGAAAGTACTAAAATGAATTGGTGTATGAAGATAAAAATAACATGGTTGAAATTTTGAATACTCTCAATAACTTAATTTCAAACACATTTAACGTTTTCGCTTATAAAAACATGTATTCATATTTATGTATATCACTAAAATTAATGTTTATATTAAGCAAAATGGATTTAGGTTAGGTCGGCAGGTTGAAGAATGGAAAGGTAAAGAAAGGTCCCAGCCCACTTGGATCCAATTTATTATGGTCCCTTTGTGATACCTGTTGTGAACTTTCACATGTTGTAGTGATACAGACCACAGTCCCTGCTAGGAATCGAACATAGAACCTCCAACTGATAAACTAGCACAGTACTCACTAGACTACCGGCCACCCAAGCAAAATGGATTTAATATACAAAAAAAAAATATATTAAAATGTATTTAATATACAAGGTAGGCCAAAAGAAGGCATACGATTTTGTTTGGCTCTATTTTTTTTCTAAATGCAAAACTTCGATCAAAGACTATAAATATATAAAGATATTGTACGTAGAACATTGAATAAAAACAAAAATTGTTTGCGTTTATAGATGCTGTGGGGGGAAGTAGCAAGAGAGTCTTTGAGCAAGAAAAGAGAACACAAAAATTTTAGGCATACATACATATGTACGTTCATAAGTATGTATGTAGTAATAAGCATTGGTTTTGTCAAGTTTATTTTGTTGTTGTTTTTGAAACATTTTTGTTTTTTTTAACTCTACTAGAAATTTTTTTTCCACAGAAATTATGTTTTTTTTTTGTTGTTTACACATATAAATGATGTGTTTGTGTGTGTTATATTTCTTGTGCAAAGCACATTCAATAACAATATTAACAACTAAAAGCATTTTCTTGTTTTCATATAAATCATGTGCAAATAAACAGTGCAAAGCCAATGCGACCGATTTCTATGGCTGTAGGGTAAAACTACGTTTTTTGTTATTGTACTATTGCATTTATGTTGATTCGCACCGAACTATGTATACTCATTTGTTTTATTAAATATTTTATTTTAGAATTTTCAATTGTATAGTTAGAATATCTATGTATTATGCATAAATAAATAAAACGTGAGCTTACCTGAGTTCGAAAACCATACAATTTATTATTTTGTTTACAAAACTATTATAAAATTTATTAAAATCTTTTTAATAAGTGATAACTAGCTAGCACAAGAAATGTAATTATTTTTGGTGATTGGTACATATTTAATAATTTTCTGAATTGAGCATTTGTTTTATTGTTTTAAAATTTTAAGTTTTTCTGCGCTCGTTAATTTGTATTTGTATATTTCCCACGAGGAATGCTTTCGTAAAAGTGTAAGAATTAATAAATTTAGCATCTCCATTCTGTGCTTATAGCATACGTTGTTTTCTTGAAACAAAAAGGAATATATTAGCCCAACTCACAATCTTGTGCATATGGTGTTGCATCATTGCATTTGCAAAAAGGTATAGCACATACACAGCATTGCTGTGTATTTTGTTACTGTAGAGCAAAAATATGCTATACCTTTGTTCAAATGCAATGATCCAACAATATATGCACAAGATTGTGAGTTGGGCTATTGTATTTTTGGTGCAATTTACACATTGCTCAACAATAGTTTTTTTTATGTTTTAAATTTCTTTGGATTCAGAAAAAATTTTTTTCGAAAACTTTTATATGAATCTTACATACTGCAAAAAATATGTAAGTCTGATGGAGCACACAAACTTCCAAAATCTGAATTTTTATCGTAATTTTTTGCATGTACAAACATTTCTGATGGATATGACAAAATTTGCGCGGGTTTTATTATATCCATACGGCAGCGAGCACAAGAACAAGAACAAAAGAATAATTTTGAAAATCTGTTTATAAATGACCAGGTTATTCAAAAAGCAATTTTTTCTATTTCAAATTCAAAATAAAATATAGCCTATATTTCAAGTTATACACTGTTAACATATCTGCGCAAAATTTCATTTAAATCGGTCCAGTAGTTTCGGAGATTAGCGAGAACAAACGTCGTGACACGTTATTTTTATATAGATATACATACAGTGACTCAATGTTATAATGGGACAAGCTGTTTATCCAATAACTTTCGAATTATTTTTTTGAACTTATTGGTTTAAGAAGAAAATAAAATTATATTTATACTTTTATTTTTATTATTTATTAAGAACATAAATAAAAAATACATTGACTACCGCCACTGGGATATAAAAACAAAAAAACTAAAACAACACAGAAAATCCTGTCAAAGTAATAATGGGACAATGTAATAAAGTAACAAGTTAAGTATTAAATATATAATGTTTAATATTTAGTTGGAAGGCCTTTTTTCTCTATTACAGCCTTCAATCGATACGGCATAGATTTCACAAGTTTTTGACAGAATTGTGGGGTTATTCTATCCCATTCCTCTTTCAGAGCACTAATTAGGTCCGATTTGCAACTTATTTGGTAATTTCTTAAGTTTTCTTCTAAATAGGCCCATACGTGCTCTATCGGATTGAGATCGGGTGATTGCGGAGGCGTTTCGAGCACATGTGGGCAATTGTAAAGCAACCAACACCTTACATTGTGAGCCTTATGCTTGGGGTCATTGTCTTGGTAGAAGTAATAATCATTCGCTAGTCCCAATTTCTCTGCTGTTTCTGCAAGATTAGCACGCAGGATGTTGATATAATATTTATGATCCATAATTCCTTCAATAATGTGAAGGTTACCGGGACCAGCTGCTGATATTGCACCCCACAGCATAACTGACCCCAAGCCATGTTTAACAGTGGGTCTCAAATTTTTTTCTGACAGTTCTTCATTTGGTCTTCTCCACACGAATGACCTTCCATCCGATCTGAATATGTTATATTTGCTTTCGTCAGTGAATATTACCTTATTCCAGAATGATAAATTCTTGTTTCTGTGGTCTTTAGCAAAGCGCACTCGTTTAAGCTTATTAACCTTATTAATAAAAGGTTTTCTCCTAGCTACCCGGCCATTATAATTGTGTTTCCTTAACACATTTCTTACCGTTTCGGGTTTAGCTTTCTTTGCTAGATGTATTTCCGCTTCAGCAGCAAGTCTGGGAGCGCTTAAGTAGGGTTTTTGTTTGATTTGTCGCATAAGCCATCGTTCATCCGCGTCGGAAAATATTTTTCTTTTGCTTTTTAAAAGTTTCTGTACCTCCATATCGTTTTATGATGTTAAACACTGTAGATTTTGGTTTATTTACTATTTCCGCAATATTTCTCACGGTTTTTCCTGATTTCGAATGTTCTAATATCAGTTTTCTGATTTGAGGCGATGTTTGTGAACCCCGTGGCGCGATATTTTAATTTTCTTTAAAAACTTATCAAAAATTAATCTGTAATACACTCTAGCAACTTTTAAACAAAAAATTTTTGCAAAATGTTCCGTTATAAAGCCTAGATTATATAGTGATGTCACCTGTCCCATTATTACTTTGTACTGCATTTTTAACTTATTGTGAATAATTATTTATAAATTAATTTTGACAAACTTAAGAATCATAATCTTTTGAGATGGCAATTAGCACAGTGTTAGCTACACAAAAGCATGAAAATTTTGCATTAAAATCAGTTAACATAGTGCTTAATTATCTCCACATAAATCATTTTAGCTTTGTCCCAATATTACTTTGACTCACTGTAGTTATATAAATTTCCAATTTTAAATAATATTAAATTCGGTGCGAATCAATGTTCTTGCAATAGTACAACAATAAAATACATATATTTGCCAATCAAATAAGAATCAGCGACACTAGCTTTACGTATCTTATGTCCACATATATTGTGCGAACACAAAACGAGCCTTTGCTGTTTTTGTTTGTTTATATGGATTCTTTCGTTTGTTTATTAAATGTACACACATGCACACATTCTTGAGAATGCAAACCACAAACGTATGAACACACAAGAATGATTAAATAAAGATTACGCCTTGCGCATGATTTACCGTTTGATGACGTTTGCATCCCCTCGAAGAGATTGCCAAATGTTTATTATATGCAAAACTAATACTTTCTCGTACAAAATTTATATTTTATACTACATTTGGCAACTCTTCACACAATTTACTCAGAGAGATCTCAAACAAGCAAATGAAATCGATTTTATCAAAGTTAAAGTTTTGTGTTGAATTTTATAATAAATTGTGCTATATTTTATAATAAATATATTTAAATAATTATTAAATAATAAATAAGTGTAAAAAACTTGCTTTATAAAGCTCATAAGCTGTAAACAAAAAACACAAATAGAAGTGAAAAGAGAACAAAAAGAGCAAGCATGAAATGCGCAGTGGGCAATTGCAAACAAAGTAACAGCAAAAAAACAAGTGAGAAATTAATTGTGTTACAATGTAATATTGCTATCAAAATTTTTTTGTTTTCATAAAGCTGTGTCATTATATAGTTTTCCAAGAGATGAAGCTCAAAGGAAGTTATGGGTGAAATTTTGCAAGCGTGTAAAGCCTGTAAATGCTGAAAAAGAAAAAATTTGTGCTTTACATTTTAAGCAAGAGGATTTTGAAAGAAATTTAATATATGAAATGGGTAAGTTACCACATAATCAATTCTTTAAGTCCGTTAATAAGTCGTTATAGGATTTAGTAAACGAAGTACTAAGAAATTAAAACCCAATGCAGTTCCGTCCTTAGAAAATACTATTATTGATAGTGAAAAGAAAACTGCTTATGGCACTGAAGAAGATGAAACAAAAAAAACAAATAAATAATCAAAAAAGTTTAAAAGTAAAATGTGTAAATGCCGAATTGCCGGCTGACACTGAAGAAGATGGCCTCCAAAGTTACACTAAAACTTTGGAATTGAAAATGTATGTTAGTATTTAAAAAAACAACAAATAATTATTTAAATCGTTTCTAGAGAATCACTTCTTAAGGAGAATTGTTCGCTGAAAATGGCAAAAAGTCAATGTGATGTGACAATAACAAATTTATCTTGTCGTATTCAAAAACTAAGCTTTGCAAACTCAAATCTCGAGAAGGCACTGAGGCGTTTGTTTACTGAGGGTCAAATAAAAAAACTAAAAAGCGGTGATAAAAGACAAAATTTTACCGAAACAGACATTGCTCAATCTATCACCCTATACTCAGCGAGTGCCAGAGCTTACAAACTTTTAAGGAAGAAACATTTCACACTTTCATCGGTGAGAACGTTGCAAAGATGGTCGGAAAAATTGGACATGTCGAAAGGTATTTTGGAGCCTGTTGTGAAACTACTATCTGCGGCCAACCAAATGTCAGAAACTGAAAAAGTATGTGTGTTGAGTTTTGATGAGATGAAGGCAAAAAAAAAGTATTGCTATGACAAGTCAGCAGATTTAGTGCTAGAACCAGCTAATTATATCCAAGTGGCCTTGCTAAGAGGTAAGTTATTTGTATCAAAATCAAGAATTTTTAGAACCTTTGTTAATTCGCTGGAAGGTTTAATTTCAAATTGGAAGCAACACATATATTATGACTATGATACCCAAATGCCAAAAAGTATTTTATTCAATATATTGAATACTATGAATCAGAGTGGCTTTACAATTGTGGCCATTGTTTGTGACTTAGGTGGAGGTAACAGAAAACTGTTCAGTGAACTTGAAGTTGATTACGAAAAACCATGGTATGTTTTATGTAAATATGCCTCAATAATTTTTTCAAATTTTTTTTTTGTATGAATATACGTAACATATGTATATATGTAGGTTTTTGTTCGATGAAATCAAAATTTTTGTTTTTAATGATGTTCCTCATTTGATAAAACTTTTGAGAAATCATTTCATTGATGGTGGGTTTATCATTAACGAAAAAGAAGTCAAAAAGGATATAATTTTAAGTCTCCTATCCCTCCAATCAAATGACTTGCAGATCACGCATAAAATATCACCACACAATTTATGTGTGAAAAGGCAAAAGGTTAAACTGGCCACGAAACTTTTTTCACATACAATTTCGCAATCTATAACACGAGCCGCCAGTTTGGGATATTTGAGCAACGAAAATTGGAGCGAGTGCAGTCAACTCTTTAAACTCGTAATTACTTACAAAATATAATTTTTCTAGAACATACCTAAACTACTTAAGAAATTTCACTTAACTAGGTAAATGACTGGTTCGATGTTATGAATTCGAGAGTACCGAGACAGGATACCAGAGACCGATTACACGCATATGGTTTAGCACTTGAAAAACAAAATATCATTCTAAATAATATGTCGCAAATGATGTCAGAGATCCGTGTGATTGGCAAAAAGTCTATGCTACCTTTCCAAAAAGGTTGAAAATTATATTGTACTCTAAAAATTTGTGACACAGATTTATTTCTTTTGACATAAATGTATTCTACAGGTATCATTCAATCTAATAAAGCGTTACAAATGATATATATTGAACTTAAAAGTCGATATAATATTGAGTATTTGCTAACGTATCGGTTTAATCAAGATGTGCTGGAAAATTTTTTTCGAATAATTAGGTCGAAAGGCGGACTTCACGATCACCCTGATCGAGAAGAATTCAAATATAGACTTCGATCATATTTAATGGGGTCTAACGAAGGCATTTTGGGTAGTAATGCAAATGTAGAAGTTGACAATATGCCCGATTTAGATGTAGATAATTCTTTAACGGGTAAGTTGAAAGCTTAAATTTTAAATAACACAAAGTTTTATAAACTTTGTGATTTCTTCAGGTACTGTACTTAAGAGTGTTAACCGTAACATTCAGGCAGATGTTTTGGCTACAGAAACTAACCAAAGCGAAATAGAAAATATGGAATATGATGGTTTAGAGAACTTGGCCGGATATATTTGCCACAAACTGAAGAATGAAAATCCTGATCTTGTGAGTAATTCTTCAACCGAACGCAATTATTCATGGGTTAATCACTTAAGTGAAGGTGGACTTAGTAAGCCATCAACTTCGTTAATGAACACGCTAATACTGTGTGACTCAATTTTTTCCAAATTGAATGGCGACAAATTATTACTCGCAAGTGGATATTTACAAAAGTATTTGTTGGAAGCAAAAGAAATTGAAGCCAGTGATGACGTAAAAAAACTTTTTTTTAGATGTAGAATGTATTTTAGAATTAGAAAACTAAATTCTGAAATTGTTGAAAGCACGTATAAGAGAAAGAGAAAGTATAGTAAAATAACAAACTAAAAATTCTATAAATATTCTTTAAAGATTTTTATTTTTAAGTAAAATAACAACAACAAATTTTGGAATGGGGAAAAAGGGAAATAATTAACACTTGGGTTCACTATTTATATGTATAAAATATTTAAATAAAAATAAATGGAAAATAAAATAGTTCTTTAAAATTGTTTATTATCAAACTGAATTTGCCCCACTGTCCTGTTTTTACAATAACATAATAGTTCTTCAGCTGAGTTTTATTAGCCAATCAGAATACATGTTGAGTGACGTCAGAGTTCCATCATGCGCAGAAAAGTATTTTTATTTTAGTTTGTTGGCGTAATCTTTATTTAATCATTCTTGTGAACACATGTATACATATGTAAATGAATAGTAGAGACATGAGAATAATAAATTCTCTCAGAAAATAAATGATTTTCTTGAAAAAAGTGGTTTTAGCATGGTTTTTGTACTAAAACCATCAGCAAATTTAGCATTGGCAGAACAATGTATGACAGTGCAACAACTTTATATATTTATAGTCTTTGCTTCGATTCTGTTTTTTGCTTGTTCACGTAAACATGGTACTTCAAAAAACCCCACAAAAAATTCTGGAACGGTTAAATCGGGCGATCTTGCGGGCCAGTGCAAATCGGTAAAAGGAGAGATGAGGCGACCCGAGAACGCCGCTTTCAGAATATCAGTTGTGGCTCGCACAGTGTGTGCCGTTGCTCCGTCCTGTTGGAACCACGTGTCCTCCAGTCCTAATTCGTTCAATTGCGGCAGAAAAACTCGGTTAACATGGCTCTATAGCCCGCACCATCCACTGTTGTCGTTTGACCAGCGGCGTCTTCGAAAAAAAATAGCCCGATGACGCCTCCAGCGTGAACAGCGCACCATGCAGTCACTTTGAGAGGGTGTAATAGCTCCTCCTGCATCACTCGTGGATTTTCGGTGCCCCAGAAGCGATAGTTTTGCTTGTTCACGTACCCGCTGAGGTGGAAATGAGCCTCATCGCTCATTATGTTTTTGGTCGAAAAATCGTCCACCTCGTCGTCGAGATTGAGGATGGCTTGGGCGTAGGTTACGCGCTTGTTCACTTGTATTCTACATCTGTCTAGTTCAGAAATGCCAAAACAGATTTGACATTGGCCGCCATTTTGCAAAAAATAAGAGCATCTTCCAAAGGGTGATTTCTTTTGGCCCACCTTAAACTTTAATTTTTACAACAAAAATAATTTTTGATTATACATACATATGTATGTATATGTTTATAAAATATGATAAAAACTGACTTAAATATCCCAAATGATAAAAAGTTTTTAAATACGTACATATATTTGAAATGTATAGTGTTTCTTTTAATTATATTAATAAAAATCAATGCACAATGCAATGAACATTTTAGCATTTGTTTTTTTTTTTGGCGATTTAGCACTTTTCTTCTGGCAACCCTGCTTGGTGCTGTATTTGATTGAAACGACTGGGCTAAAAAACAAAATCGACTGAGCTACTGATTATATGATAATTCAGATATACGATCTATTAACGACAAAATTCATAAGTTAGAGAACGATGGAAAATTACATGTACATAGAAGTTTCGGCCATTTTTCTCATATTGCCCTTAATAAAATAATAGCAACTTTGTTCTACGCGATGACCGATAATTCAGTCAGCAATAACGGTCATACAGGCTGTCTGGTGGCAAATTTATATTTTTAAACACGATTACTTCAAAGAGTAATAAACGGTGCGGAAGGAGGGTGGCGCCGTTGGAATTATCGATTGTACGGATTTGTCAGCCACGATGTCGCAGTGGTTGAGTGAGCATCGCGCGTTCGTTGTGGAGACATTTTTTAAGTGTAATGATTCTTACTTAATTGCTCGTCGACAATTTTGTTCACAGTTCGGTATTCGGGGAATAAGTGATGGACCGAGTGTAAATTTAATTCGTTCGTGGGTGCAGAGATTCCGCGCAACTGCTTCGGCTATGACTCCCGAATCAAGGACTCCCGAAAACATTGAACTGGTTGAAAGAAGGATGTGGATGACATACTCTTTAAAAAATAAAATACGCATTTCCATTCTATCGTTCAATGCTCTTAATAAAACTTTGTGTCAATTATTACGTTTTTTATTTAAGTTTGAAAATATAAATATGCTACCTGACACCCTGTATAACCGCTGAAATAACCTGCACTGTTCTTGTAGACCAGGGGGGTTACTCTCTATTGCGATGCGAAAGCGTTTGCGATGCGAAAGCTAAATGCGTTCAGATGCCAATTTGGCACTCTCTATTACTTTCGCAAAACCTTTCGCAAATCTTTGTGAAAAAGTGGCAACTTTGACATTGAAAAAGAAAATATGGTATAGATTGATGATAATAAAATGTCAAAGTATTTACAATACGACTTTTAAATGAAGCAAAGTTAAGCAAAAGGGAAGTGTAACCTTTTTTAATTAATAATGAAGTGATGGATTCTACGCGTTATGGTTTGATGAGGAAAACGACCGTGTAGAACGAGTTGCAAGACCAGTCTTAAGAGATAGGACCGATATACTCTCTTTAAATGACTGCATGTAAGAACAAAACCTGTAGCGGAATGTTTTCAAATACATATTGCTTTATTTTAGGTCTGTACAAAACTTCGGTTTGTATAAGAAGCCGTTTCTGTATGTTCTAAACACTATTCAACACGAGCAAAAAGTTTCAAGGAGATCCACAGCAATTCTAATTATTTTTGGAAAAGGTGTGATGAATTCCGATCGAATTGGAAAATCATTATTAAGCCAATCTCAAACTATTGACTTTTAGCAGCATGCTAGAAGATAAAATATAAACAATAAAAGCAGTAAAGTATTGACAAAAAATGTCTCAAAAATTATTGAAAAAAAAAACTACTAAACACATTGCACCTTTTATCGTTTTCAAAACGGTTTTGTGTCTCAGTCGATTATCATCACATGACTGAATAAAACCTACATTTATTTTAATAAACTTATATCCACTTTTAAAACTTATTGCATTTTCTATAATGTCGAAAGAATTCTTTCTTTCGTACAATTCCATTTAACACTTTGTAAAATTTTGTTTGAACTGTAAATACCGAAAAAGAATTACTTTGATATCATGAAACAGGCATTTTGTCCACAAATTATTTGCGACTTGTTTAGTATTTGCTAACTGCAACTGTCCCTTGGACAAGTGGCTATGTTGCATTATTAAATCCAGTAAAATTTCAAAATGCCGTTGTTGTGTTTGTAATAATTTTGTTTCTTCCCTAAAAGTAACAATTTAAATATCAACTATAAATGTATTTTCAAAATGCTTATATGTTTTTCTCCATTTGCGTTTGATATTTACCTAACGCAAGATATTTGCGCTTATCGAACGATTTTGACAGACGCTTTCGCATTACAGAGTGCGGTGATACCAGACTTGCGAAAGGGACAATAATAGATGCGTAAGGCAAATGCGCAAAAGGATTAGAGAGTACCAATCGTTCGATTTCATACCATTTTTCTTTCGCATCGCAATAGAGAGTAACCCCTCAGGTAAGTTTTTCGCCGCAGCCATTTACTTTGTCAAAAATTTAAACAATTGTTTATATTTACTTCTGGTCTACTTCTTGATTACAAATACAGTGAACTCGCAAAAATATGAAATAAGTGTGCACGTTTTCAAATTTGTTAATTTTTTTGAAAGTGAAAAATTGAGAAAAAAAAAACCCACAACTTATAGCAAATAAATCAAAAAAAGTATTAAAAACTTGAACTTTTTTGTCACATTTATATACATACAGTGAACGGACATCTCCTATAACAGGAAACCTCCCATAACCGGATAACTTTGTAGAACCGAGATTTTTATCAGTTTTCAATACAAAATGTATTCTAATAACCGGACGCGGACACTAAATATTAAAAAATTGTGCGCTAAAAGCCCGTAGTAAGTGGACAGAAGCGTTAATTTTAATTAATTCGCCTTGATTGAAACTCACCAATGCTAGTAGTATTTCTTAATTTTTTAACTCTGATTCGTATGTTAATTTGTAAATGCCATTGAAAATTGTGATTCCAGTGTTAACACGAATGTACATATTCGTGTGTTGGTGATTGCATAGAAATTGGTTGGGTAGCTCGTGTTGTCACCTTGAGTCACAAAATGGCACAGAAAGAAAATATTTCATCAATTAAAGAAAAAATGCAAATTACAAATTCCTTAAGTACTTGAGATTGCCGTTTTGAAGTATTTTACTTTTAAAAACATTTTGAAACTCAAAGGCTCAACTTGAATAAATTTTCTCAACCACTAGTCTAGCATTATAACATAGCGAAAATATTTAAAATAATAAATATGTAGGCTTAAATCTAGTTTAGTGAAGCCGCTCCGAATTTAAAAAAAGGTAACTTATCTGATAGAAAATTTAATTTTAAGGGAAAAAAGTTTAGTGCAAAAACTATCGGCAACGCATATTTTCCGAGTTATGGGCCTCGGAAGTTTTACAATAAAAATGTCATTGTGTTCAATATTTCTTAGCTTATTGGGTCAATATGGGTATCATTGGAAAGCTTGTGAAAATGCCGATCACATGATGGTAACATTTTACATTTTGGGATGATAAAATGTATAGAGGTGAAAATTCTTAGGCGCCGTCAAAGGCCGGTTATGCAGAAAATCTTTAGTTAGCGAAGCCGGTATGTGTTATACCATAGAGGAGAACATCCTTATACCCGGCCGAAGGCCGGCTATGCAGAAAACCTTTAGTTAGCGAAGACGGTGTGTGTTATACCATAGGGGAGAACATACTTATACCCGGCCGAAGGCCGGCTATGCAAAACACCTTTACTTAGCGAAGCCGGTGTGTGTTATACCATAGAGGAGAACATCCTTATACCCGGCCGAAGGCCGGCTATGCAGAAAACCTTTACTTAGCGAAGCCGGTGTGTTACACCATAGAGGAGAAAATTCTTAAGCCCGGCCGAAGGCCAGCTATGCAGAAAACCTGTAGTTAGCGAAGCCGGTGTGTCTTATACCATAGAGGAGAAAATCCTTAAGCCCGGCCGAAGGCCTGCTATGCAGAAAACCTTTACCTAGCGAAGCCGGTGTGTGTTATACCATATTAAAAATTTCAAAAATTTTGGTAGATCTTGTAATCTCCATATTTACGTTACAAATGATCATGTCATACACATTTGCATACATATATATACATATAATATAAGTATGTTTTTTTGTTTTGCTCTAATTTTTAATAAAAATACCGTTAATTTACTCATTTACTATGTAATAAAATATTTTCTTTTGCAATGAATCAAAGACAAAATATATCGACGACTTTGTAGGTCCGTAACTCCCAAACTATGCGTTGCCGAGGACTTTTGCACTAAACTTTTTCTTCTTAGAATTCAATTTTCTATAACCTAAAATAATTTTTTTTTAATTTGGAGCGGCTTCACTAAACTAGATTTGTTCCAATATGTAGCTGTTATAAGCAGACACCTCTCATAACCGGACAAAAATACTGCGACAGTGAGTGTCCGGTTATGATAGGTTTCACTGTACATACATATGTACAGTGGCTCACAGCTTATTTTATGCAGTGGACTTTTTTTTCTTTAAAGCTGTATAAAAATAAAACTAACAAAAATTAAAAAAAGAATTTGGTATTATTTAAAACAGAAAACACTATTTTTTAATAAACAAAAATCATTTATTTCAAAAATCTATATTTAAATAACTTAAAACTGAGAAAACAAAAAATTCATCGTTTTTTCATCTCACAGCTTATTTTATGCAGTTAATTCTTACTGTAACGGTACCCCCACATACATTGTTGTTCTTTTTAATTTTTTTTTCTACCTTACTTCTGACAATATTAGGCTTTGAATTCTTAGTCGAATATTGCAACGTGAAGCGACTGTTAAGCAAAAATTGAAATGAGCCCCCGTACCACAATAGAGCAACGCGAATTAGTCTTAAACCATTTCAAAAATGGTCATTCGCAGCGGAAAATTGCAGAAATGGTAAATATAAATGCTTCTACGGTTCAAAAAATCATTGAGCGCTTCATTCATGAAAATCGTGTTCATGACAAAGGCAGAACGGCGGCAAACAAAATTTTCAACGAACACGATGAGCGCTATATTTTAAGAAAAATAAGGGCAAACCCAAAGCTCTCAGCTCCAAAACTGGCATTTGAAGTTGCAGCAGACTTAGACAAACAATGTTGCGTCGAAACGGTTCGTCGTGTTTTGCGCCAACATGATTTTCATGGCCGAGTTGCACGCAATAAACCTTTCATCAACCCCAAAAACAAACAATGCAGGCTCAAATTCGCTAAAGAATATGTTTCGAGGGCTGCCGAGTTTTGGAATTCGGTTATTTTCGCCGACGAATTGATATTTAACACATTCGGTTCAGATGTTATGTCATATGTATGGCGGAAGCGAAATACAGAGCTCAAAAAAGAAAACCTAAAGGCAACAATGAAACATGGTGGCGGCAGCGTTATGGTTTGGGCCTGTATGTCGGCCGCTGGTACTGGAAATTTAACATTTATTGACACAACCATGAATAAATTTAGTTATCTTCAGATCCTAAAGGATAACTTGTTGGAGAGTGCAGAGAGACTGGGTATAAAATCAGATTTTCGATTTTACCAAGATAACGATCCGAAACACAAATCGGGTATTGTGCAAACTTGGTGTATATACAACTGTCCACATTTGATGACGCCACCAGCACAGTCGCCAGACCTTAATGTAATAGAAAATTTATGGTCGATTTTAGAAACAAACATAAGAAAACATAAAATTTCTAACAAAACTGATTTAAAGAACGCACTGAAGACTGAGTGGCGGAATATTTCGCCTAGTGCTACACAAAAACTGGTCGCATCTATGCCAAATCGTCTCAAATCTGTCATAGACAATAAAGGATGTCATACCAAATATTAAATTATATAATTAACAGTCGTAATTTCGAACTATACAAAAAAATTAGTGCCTGCATAAAATAAGCTGTGAGATGGAAAAAAGATGAATTTTTTGTTTTCTTAGTTTTAAGTTATTTAAATATCGATTTTTGAAATAAATGATTTTTGTTTATTAAAAAATAGTGTTTTCTGTTTTAAATAATACCAAATTCTTTTTTTAATTTTTGTTAGTTTTATTTTTATACAGCTATAAAGAAAAAAAAGTCCACTGCATAAAATAAGCTGTGAGCCACTGTATATACAGTTTGTAAAAAAAATGTTTTCAAAACAAAAATTTTTTACGAATTTAAATTTAAATAAATATTTACAACAACAATATCATTATATTTGTGAATTTTTTTTTTAGAACTGTTGTTTTGTATGTTCTCGACAAGCAGGCGTCGAAACTTTGACAAATTTATGAACATATTACAACAACAACGCTACAAAATAATTTTGCATACTTTAAACAGTGTAAAAAAAGTGTTTTCAAAAATGCAAAGACAAGAAGGAACCGTTAGTTTTTTGCATATGTATTGCGTATAATAGTTTTATATGGACGCTAAGAGTAGCAGTTGTCTTTTATTCATTAAATTAAGCTCATTGAATAAACAAATGATTACCCAATTATATATAAACTATGCCAGGAAAGCGACTGAACAAAGACATTACCCAACTGGTGTATTTTAATTACTATAAAGGAAAATCTCACAGAGAAATTGCTGAAATGTTCTCTCTTAACCTAAGGACGGTATATAATGTTATTAACAGTGCTGAAAAAGAAGGAAAACTGGAACCAAAACAAACACCAGGCAGACCAAAAAAAGTAACTCGGCGAATTGAAAAGAAAATTTTGAAAATGATTGATGAGAATCCACATTTCAGTACTATAGGAATTGCACTTAGCATCAGTAATGAATGTGGAGTAAGTATCCCTCTCAGACTGTTAGAAATGTGCTACAAAACCATAAATACTCTTCAAGAGTTACGAAGAAAAAACCTTTGCTATCCGCGGTAAATATTGAAAAAGGTATAAGTTTGCCATTGAACACCTTTCTTTACCTCCGGAGCACTGGGATGATGTTATTTTTTATGACGAAACGAAAGTGATGCTGTACCAACATGATGGAACTCAAAAAGTTTGGCGAAAACCCCTGGCGGCTTTAAAAAATAAAAATATAATACCCACTGTAAAGTTCGGAAAACTATTCGTTCTGGTGTGGGGTTATATTTCGAGCAAGGGTGTTGGCGAAATAAGAATATTAGAGGATATAATGACCAAGGAAGTCTATCTAAACATTTAAAAAAAGGAATTGAGTGCAAGTGCTCGGAAATTCGGTTTTGTTGACCCAGAAAAGCTTAAGTATAAATTTTAGCAGGATAATGAACCGAAGCATAAGGCATATATTTGTAGATCCTGGTTGTTATATAATTGTAGAAAAGTGATCGATAACCCAGCACAAAGCCCATGCTTAAACCCTATAGAAAATTCATGGGTCCACCCAAAGAAAAAAGTCGGAAAAAGGTCACCAAAAACAAATAACATTTATTAAAGAAGAGTGGGAAAAAATACCTGAAAATTATGATATACCAAAGCTGGAATCTACCCAGAGGAGGAGGAGGGAATTTTTTAGTGGCAACACCACTCGACGCAGAAGACGACGGTCTCTGTAAGTGCGAAGGCATTTTCAACCCTACCTCACACGCCAAAAAAAAAAAAAAAAAAAATGTCTAGACGCTTAGAAGTTGTAATTAAAGCTAAAGGAGGGCACACCAAGTATTAGCACCCTCAAATCTTTTTTTTTTACCATTTACAATAAATTTAATTAAATTTAACACAATTTTGAAAACATTTATTTTACAGCGTTGAAAGTGGAAGTATTTTTTAAGTTACGATTATTATTTTGTTATTTAAATTAATTTTGCTTTTTTTTGTGCAAAGTGTTTATAAACATCTTCAATTGAATACATGAAGAAAAAAATTTAATAAAAGTTGTATAATTTACTTCCAAATAAGAGTTTCTCTTAAACTTTTTAATTTTTCTAAGTTTTGAAAAGACTTTTTTTACAAACTGTATGTATACACTGTATTAAAAAAACAAAAGCAATTCAAACAAATCAAATGTTTACATTAAATATGTTTATTTTTCACTTTTAAAAGAACTGAAATAATATTGATTCTGTAATTCCTATCAACTGTTAGAAATAAATAAAGAGAATAATAAAAATAAAATTAATTAATTCAACAAAGTACATGTACAAGTACATTCAACAAAGTAATGCATATAACAAGATTAAAAATATAACAGAATTCCCTTCAATGGATATATTTTTATATCAAATATTTTTCTTTTCATTCTTCATTTATTCAGAGTAATATGAAAGCCCACAGGCCAATTAAATATATTACAGGGTAAATAAAATTCCTGAATCATTAATAGTAGAGAAATAAAAATAAGAATCTCTAACAGTTAGGCAATATTTAATTTATATGAATATAAAAGTAGAAGTAGAGATATTTTTAGAACTGTTAGACTTTATACACGTTTTATAGTAAATGTAAAAAATAAAATAAAATAATGTAAAAATAAGTGTTCACGTTATCGCGAGTTCACGTAATTGGGCCGATAACGACCGACTGATTTTGACAAAGTAAGTATGCATCAGAAGACGCCGTAATTTTGCTTTATAAGTCCCCGTCCATACTGTGAAGCATATGCTGCAAAACTTTTGAGTTTGTTGATGAGAAGGGGAAGAGGAGTGGAAGTATGTACGCTGTTTCATGTACATGCAGTTTTTGTTGAATTTCTTATTTGCATCTTTTGAGATGAGGTGTATTTGACGTTTCATTTTATTTCTTTTCGTTTGGTATACTGTTAACTTCTATCATAATAATTGTTTTATTGTTAATTTTTTGTGAAATATAATCAAAAATTAAAAAAAAAAATATAAAATTATATAATAATTATATAATTTTTCTTCTTAGCGTCCATTTTGCTTCAAATTATACCTTGTGCTTCAAATGTGTATCCAAGAAAAAATATTCACACCTTCTATCACAGGGTAGTTATTTTATATTTACATTCGGTATTGAGAAATGTCAAAAAAAATTAAAAAAAAGAAGATAGAAGGGAGGAATAAAAAATACTAAACATGAAGCAAAAGATTCATGTATGGACACTGCTGCACTTTCAAAAGAGAATTCAAAAAACTTTTGCAGCATATGCTTCACAATATGGACGGGGACTAATTAACACGCAACTGCAGAGTTTTAAATTTTGCTCATCTTCTTAAAACTTTCATCACCTGTCTATTTTCTTCACTATCCCTCTCTCCAATAAGTTCAACTGCATATCTAGGCAGCGTTGCCAGGATGATGATTTTATTATATTTTTAAAGATTCTTTAACCAAAATATGATTTGATGATTTTTTTTCTCAAATTATGATTTCTATTTTATAATCATCATAAAATATTTGTTGTATAAAGAAAATTTTTTAAGAAGCTATTTAGTTTATTTTGTTTGTTTTTTGCAAAAATTTTTGAGAGTTTTTGTACAAGGTGGGCCAAAAGAAGTCATCCGATGTTGTTTGGATCTCATTTTTTTCTAAATGAAATACTTCGAGGGTTTTTTGATTATGTTTATTGTCAAGTCGAGAAGATGATATCGGCCAAATAGGCGCCGTCACAATTGATTGCTATACGGGCTCATTTTATGGCATTTATCTTAACTTCGGCGAGAACTTCGGGCGACAGATTCTCGCACTCGAGTAGAATGTTGTCCTTGAGGGCTTCCAGAGTCTCGGGATTGTTTACGTAAACACGGGACCTCAAAAAACCCCACAAAAAAAGTCTGGAACGGTTAAATCGGGTGATCTTGCGGGCTAGTGCAAATCGCCAAAACGAGAGATGAGGCAACCCGGGAACGCCGCCTTCAGAATATCGGTTGTGGCTCGCAGTGTGTGCCGTTGCTCCGTCCTGTTAGAACCACATGCCCTCCAGTCCTAATTCGTTCAATTGCGGCAGAAAAACTCGGTTAACATGGCCCTGGTGGAAATGAGCCTCATCGCTCATTATGATTTTGGTCGAAAAATCGTCCACTTCGTCCTCGAGATTGAGGATGGCTTGGGCGTAGGTTACGCGCTTGTTCACTTGTATTCTACATCTGTCTAGTTCAGATGTGTCTAAACAGATTTGACATTGGCCGCTATTTGCAAAAATAAGAGCATCTTCCAATAGGATGATTTCTTTTGCCCCACCTTGTATAAAAATTTTTAATTGCTTAGATAGTTTTATGAATTTGATTAAATATATAAATAATAGTAAGGATCTATGTTTAAAATATCAGCGTTAAAATTTCCACATTTTTACAATTGAAGATTTTTTAAACTGCGTGGAACAAATGACAAATGGGCATTCCCTTCATGATGGGAATTTTTGTATTTAATTTTTTTATAATTGTATAAGTGTTGTCAACAAAATTCTAAGTAAATCTTAGCTTCAATTCCCATCATTAATTTATTTATTTATACCTTACCGAACACTTTTCTAATCATACCACATAATATATCTTGAAGTAAATTGACATGCCTGCAAATCTTATACATAGATATTTCTAAGCCATCTCTTAACACTATTTATATGAGCAATACATTTTAGTCGTTATTGTATTTTATTCTAGTTAAACGCCTAATCTTTTTTTTTAGATTTTTAGTATATTATATGTACATGATTTATTTACTGAATGAATAAATAGAAAAGTAAATAACGACAATGACTGCAAGTCAGCTGAATATTTAAATAGGTTCGCAGAGGAATATATTGCCCCAAACCCGCAGTCATATTAATATGTAATGTAAATTTGAAAACAATATGTATAGGGTCTTCCATACCCTATGAAAATCGATATATGTATGTATAAATATTTATACATTTGAATTTACATATGTAACGTTTTTGTCTTGCCGGTTCTTTGAATGTTTTATGTACTCTATGTTATTAATAATGGTTTCTTTTTTGCCATATGATTTTAATCTACTAATTAAAAAGAAGCAAATTACTCCCACCCAATTATTCTTCGTTATATTTTTTTGCAAATGCATGGCGACACACAAAAATAAATATGTATATAAAATATAAAAAACAAAAACGGTGGATACGTTGAAAGGTACACATTTCAAAGATATTTTACATACCTCAAATCCAATAAGTTTAGTTTAAGCTTCTGTCGCCTTTCCCGCAAATATGTGTGCAGTGATATTGACACTGAATCTCTTCTTCCTTTGCAATGGGAGAAGCTCCAAGCTAATACCAATGGCGGTGGTAGACCTAATCTACCAATTTTGCTAAAGCAAAAAATTTTTGGATGTATGCAGCAAAAAAAACGATTGCAGGCAAATTATATATTGGATACCTGGTTATACTGGCTGGCAATAATGACCAAGTTAAACATACATAAGCACCCAGTTGCACGCGTGGACCGTGCACAAATTATTGAACTGCTCTGATGTATCTGGCTTCAGAGCTATACAGTAATCTTCTCATGCAAATGGTTATTTTATGCCTATCTAAGGTAACTTATTTGCACCCTGGAATAAAAAACACAAATTAAAAACCAATATCACTTTTAAAAAAACATCCCATGTCGTTTCTAGTAATTACACATATAATTTATTGGGATTTCAATTACTTTTTCATATAAGTTTTATTCCTTTTTTATAGCCGCACCAATTTTTTTTACCAAAATGAAAAAACAAAAGAGAAAAACCAGCGTAACTTCCTTCACTCGTTTCGTTTATTAGCAGAAAAAATGCACACACACATTTCTTATATCAATCCTATTCAATGGAAATGACAGAGTCAACTCTCAGCACATTTGCAAATAAAGACGATACAAAAACCGAATATCGATAAAAATCTTAAGTATGCACGCTGCGAAATGAAAGAGACAATTGTATGACACAACGATATCGAAAAGATATTAACCACACGGGCGAAATTTTCTTCAATTTCTAAAGTTAATTTATTGAGAGTACTTCAGCTTAACTATAAAACGTGAGGCTATACAAATTATAATTTTTCACGTAAGATAAACTTTTTATAATATAACAGTATTTCACTTGATTAGTCAACGTGTTTAGCACGTACTATTTTTTTATATAATGGACCGATTTTAAGGTAATCGAAAATGTCGATAAATTATAAAAGCAGTGTGACCAGATTTGAATATAAAATATTTTGAAGCCAAAAATAAAACATGGCCCACCATTAGGAAAGAATTGTTCTCTTATGCGGTTACATTTAAAACAAAATAATATTTTCAAATTCGTTTTTATTTTACACGAACTTGTTCTTCTTTATTGTTTCGAGACACCAGCAATACTTATTACCACGTCATGTATGTAAATTATATTTATTAAAGTATATGATACTTTACAAAAACCAAATACGACGTGTATATTGTTTGTGTACTAAGATCTCCAAACTGTCACAAACGACTGCCAAGCAAAAGAAGAACACGTGGCAAAGAGAAAACAAAAGCAGAAAGTTTTTGTACATCTGGACTGAAAAATAAAAAATTAAAAAAAAATAAATAAAATAATGTAGTTATTAAATAAATTTAAATAGATATAAATCGAATGATAAAATATTTGTTGTATAAAGAAAATTTCTCAAGAAGCTACATATTTAGTTTATTTTATTTGTACATTTCGTTATTCTCACAGATTTTTTTGGAGTTCTTGTATAAACATAACTTTTCTGCAGAATTTGATTAAAGGTCTAGGGAGGATTTAGGAATTAGCAAGTGAAATGTATATATACACCAGATAAACCATACGATAGACATAGATAAATAAAGAGTAAAATAAAAATTTACAAATGATGGATGAATATTTAATTTTGTTCATGTTATTTCATAACATTAAATTAAAAAAATTTTATAAAACAAAGGAAAAAGAACAATTAATCTCAAACAGCATATAAATATAAAATTATAATTTGCATCATGTTCAAATACTTTTTTCTTTTAAAAATTTAAATAAATATTTTCAGTTGGAAAATCCATAGCATTAAACGCAAAACAAGAAAACTACTATCAAATTTACAGAAAATATGTGGCCGCAAAAGTTATGTGAAAAAATTTCCCGCTTTCAACTGTGCACGGAAATAACAACTTGCTGAGATAAAGCAATAAACTAAATTTAGTAAAAGAGAAAAAAAAATGAATAATATTCACCCCCGACCAGACGATCAGGTTCTTGTGTCTTAATACAAGCAATAACGTCACCAAAATAATGACGACAATAAAACATTTAAAAATACTTCAAGAAATATTTAACGTTATATCGAATAATAAAAAACAAAATAAGATAAAAAAAAGACCTCAGGCTTAATAAATATATATCAAAAAATACTTCAAGAATTTAAAGTGAGGTTTTATTAAAAAAAAAGACATTTTTAATTCAACTTGTTAAAACTTTGCTTTTGCGTAAACAAATTAATTCCATTTGAATTTGAGAGATAATTGCTGAGCAATATATTCTAGCAATTATTGTGGAATATGGATTATAATACGTATTTATGTATTCCACACATTAATATTTTGTGTTGGCCATGATCTAAATATATAAGGTCTGCTTGATATTGAATGACAGCTGCCATTTTTTTTTAATTTGACGTCATCGTCGGGAAATGTTTTGTTGTGCTTAAATGGAAATTTAAAAGCTAGTGATTAAAATTATTATTATTACATATTTATTAAGAAAATTAAAGGATTATTTTATTGACAATTAATTAAAAATAAATGTGAACTGAGTTAGAGCAAAAAAAAAAGAGTTTTTAATAAACAATTTGTGTAGAAAGTGATAAAATTTATTTGGACAATGAAATACTGTGTGGTAAAAGATTGTAAAAGCTCGAAGCAGGATGATAAAAATCTAAAATATTTTACGTTTCCAAAAGATCCAGAAATAAAGAAAGTGTGGATCAATGCATGCGGTAAAAAAAATGTTAACTGGAAATCTGGAACAATTTGTTCTAGACATTTTACGAATAATGATTGGCGTTTAAAGGATATATTATTGAACACGCCAATAAGAAAAAGATTGTTAGATACGAAGGCTGTCCCATCTTAAATATCCATGTAAACAGCATTTTACCAGTCGAAAATCGAAACGATACGTAAAAAGAGCAAACAAACAAATTGTAAAGGAAGCAATTGGTGAACTTGATTTAAAGTAAATACAATTTTTTTAAAATCCACTTTTTTTAATGAAATAATATTTACAATTATTTATAGTCTGCAGAAATTACAAGAAGAAAGTATTGAAAATATTGAAAATGAAAATCCAAATAAGTCAGTTGCAGTTCAAACAGAGGGCTCTATAAACCCTGCCAAGAATTTATGGGAAACATATTAAAATTAGAAAATATATTTAAGGAAATTAATAATAATACTTTAAGTTTTCGAAAAATTATTTAAAATACCATAACATTAAATGTGATAACATAGATGTGCCTTAAAATGTAAAATCGTTATTTTTTAAAAGTCGTTTATATTTTAGAATAAGAAATTTAAACAAAATATTAATGCAAGAAAAAAACGAAAAAAGAAAATTAAAAAAGACTATAACATAACAATTTAATTTGTTTTATTTATTTTACCTTTAAAATATTTAAAAAAAAAAACAACCCCATACATATTAAAAACAAATCTCGACGGTGACGTCACAGTAAAAATAATTTGAACTGTCAAGCAGACCTTATATATTTAGATCATGGTGTTGGCAATCAAATTTAAAAGTTGCCATACCATTTTATTACCCAATTTATTACTTATGTGACGCTATGTCAAGATTACACTATAGGTCTGTTTGTTTACTCAAAATTGGGCGCCCGCGGGTGCCCAATCTTACCCAAATGCGTTTTCTTACGCAAAAATTGGGTAAATAAGAGAGGTTTTGAGAGAGTAATGTTCTTGTTCTTCTCGCACGAGAATGCCCGTACTTTTTCTTCGGGCTAGTTTGGGTGTGAAGAACAAGCAATCAGTTTGTTTATAATAAACATTGAAAATAACAAAGCAAAATTACAAATGTTGCAAACAGCTGACAGACATTATAAAAGTTGTGTTAAAAATTTTTCTTAACAATAATTAATTACAAACATTTTTGTTATTTATACCATAAATTGTTAAAAACTTTTCATAAAAAATACCATTTTTTTAAATAAATATTTTTGTTAATACAAATTATTATTTCCTAACGATGCTACCTATTTGGTAGCGAAATATTGAAAAATAAATAATTGTTAAAAACTTTCATAAAAAAGACCATCGCTCAAAAATAAATATAATTAAATAAATTCTTTCAATACTAGTTTTTTTAAATAAATTCTTTCACAAATAGTTTTTTTTCGGTAAACTGTCATCCATCACATTAAACTTTCAACGAAAATCAGGGATAATCAAGCTCGTACAATTGTACTTTTTTCATTTGCATTGCAAAAGTACACTTTACTCCACTAAATATTAAGTACCAAGGTATATTCATATGATTATACGTTGTTCAGTAATTTAAATTAATTATAGCAAAAATATATTTTCGATTTTTCTTAATATAATATTTAATTATTAAATTATTCACAACCACTTTCCACAACTTTTTCACAAACTTTGTCGTTTGGCCTGTCGAATGAACTGACCTGCGAAACAGCTAATAAGTTTAGCTTCCGTACAATAACAGTGACGGTCATTTGACCGGTGATACGACCGTCATTGTTGACAGAATTGTAGGTAATTGCGTAGAACAAAGTTTCTATAATTTTTTCAATGGCAATATGAGAAAAATGACCGAAACTTCTGTGTGCATGTGATAGTCAGCGTTGATGGATAAATCGGTCTCTGCTGACCGGTCAGCATGGACGAATATATCGACCACTGCTGACTAGTCAGCGTTTAAGGATATATCGGTCACTGTTAACGGATATCACAATTGAAATAAAACACTATTTATTTAAATTTTTTATATTGATTTTATTTCAATATTCTAATATATATGTACATACATATGTATATAAAGAAGAAATGTAATATAATATAAAATATAAATATCCATCAGAACCTTGCAGTGGGCCATCATCTGTGAATTTTTTCTTAATATAATTGCCCACAATTATTTAAAATATACAAGTATTAAAGCAAACTATTCAGGGATTCGCATAAAAATTAATTCTATCCATCAGCAAAGACAACATATGTTGTTGTTAAAACGTGTCGCCGAGTGCCGAACACAAAAACGATGCTCTCTTCCACACCCGTAACATGCTACCAAACTAAATGTTTTCTCGTCTAAACTCAGTCTTCAAAAACTATAGTTCGAATTATAAGTTTATAAACGAGTAAAATTATCATTTCTGTAAAATGGATGAATTTGCGAAAATTCAAGAATACTTTTGTAATGAACTGCAAATTCATTAACAGGTAAACTCACTAGAAAGTTCGCCCGTCAGCTGATACAAGAATTTGTAACGTATTTTTTGAGCCGAACGTCAAAGTTTGTTTACTTTTGTGAGAAAGTTAACAAAACTGGTTGTAAATAATGTAATAATTATAATAATATAATACTATAATAATAAGAATGCAAAATATATTACTTTTTGTAATAATTAATTTTATTTCAACTCATATTACACTAATTTAAACGTTCTTCTTAGGTTATGTTATATTTAACAAAACATATGTATACATGTTTATTTCTTTAATTATTAAAGAAAACACAGATAAAATTTTTTTTATTTTTGTCATAGCCGTGAAAAAATCAAACCGGAAATAAAAAACTTTAGCAAACCGGATGTTTTGGTTAGTGGCTTAGCACATGGAAATTGTAAACAAAGAGTGAAAAAAATTATTGATATTCGATCATTGATTTCTCAGGCATTAGTACATCAATTTAAAAATAAAAAACGAATATATGTAGGAATAAGGCGCTGAATCAAATTTTATAATGTTCATAAATTATATTGATGATATATGCCAATTATTCAATGACCTGTTCAACGCCTTTATATGTAGTTATCCGCTTATAATTTGAAAACCGTTCTTCGTGCACATATGGCACTACCTACATGGCGAAAAACGCTAGAGTGTACTTTTTCAGTATTTCACTTATTGCGCCCAAACGATTCTTCGTGCACACATACTTCTAATTGAGTACAAATGGAATGAAAAACTAATTATTAGCGTTTTCACAATTTAATCATTTTTGTACCAAAAATTGTACTAAATAAATAATCATCGTTTCATAATTTTTAAAAGTTTGTTGGGCTATAGCTTTTCTCATACAGTCTCCCCAAAAACAGTGCATATATCAATCGACGCGTATATTTAATAGCTGTCGATGGTAGGTAGCGCGATGTGTGCACGAAGAAGCGTTTGGGCGCAATAAGTGAAATACTGAAAAAGTACACTCTAGCTTTTATAAAAAGTTTGTTGGGCTATAGCTCTTCTCGTACAGTCTCCCCAAAAATGGTGCACTGAAAATGTACAGTTACGTTTTTTTTCCAAAAGTTTGGCGGGCTATAGCTTTTCTTGTACAGTCTCCTCAAGAATTATATGCATACCAATCGACGCGTATTTGTAATAGCTTTCGAACGCGTGTAGTGCCATATGTGCACGAAGAACGGTTTTCAAATTATAAGCGGATAACTACATATAAAGGCGTTGAACAGGTCATTGAATAATTGGCATATATCATCAATATAATTTATGAACATTATAAAATTTGATTCAGCGCCTTATTCCTACATATATTCGTTTTTTATTTTTAAATTGATGTACTAATGCCTGAGAAATCAATGATCGAATATCAATAATTTTTTTCACTCTTTGTTTACAATTTCCATGTGCTAAGCAACAAACCAAAACATCCGGTTTGGTAAAGTTTTTTATTTCCGGTTTGATTTATTCACTCACGTTTTTTGTCACTATATTTTTTGTTTTGCCCTTCCCTAAAAGCGATAAATGACCGATATACTTCAATTAATTCGATTACACAAATGTTTCACTCTATTTGTATTGCCGTGAATAGTCAGCGTTGATGGATAAATCGGTCTCTGCTGACCGGTCAGCATGGACGAATATATCGACCACTGCTGACTAGTCAGCGTTTAAGGACATATCGGTCACTGTTAACGGATATCACAATTAAAATGAAACACTATTTATTTCAATTTTTTATATTGATTTTATTTCAATATTCTAATATATATGTACATACATATGTATATAAAAAAGAAATGTAATATAATATAAAATATAAATATCCATCAGAACCTTGGAGTGAGCCATCATCTGTAAATTTTTTCTTAATATAATTGCCCACAATTATTTAAAATATACAAATATTAAAACAAACTATTCAGGGATTCGCATAAAAATTAATTCTATCCATCGGCAAAGACAACATATATCGTTGTTAAAACGTGTCGCCGAATACCGAACACAAAAACGATGCTCTTGTCACACCCGTAACATCACAAAATAGACAGAACGGTCAGTTCAAAGCAGCGAACGAGCAGAGAAAGAGACATCATCAAGAGATTTGCTGTCTCTTTTACCCCCTAACTCTGCTCGGTGATTCCTTTTTCTTCTAAATTCCTCAATATTGTTGTTTTGTTTTGATTTTTATTTTCTAGATGTGAAAATTAGCCGTATTTTTCATCTACTTTATGCTCACAATTTCGCAATTTTTAGCACGACAATGTTACAAACATAGGTTATAGGAATCTGTGGTTACAAAACACAACAATGTGGTGTTTTGTGTTATGAAAATTATGTACTATGAAAATTAATTTCATTTATTAAAACAAATAGATACCAAAAAATCACAAGATCACTAAAATGTTATTTTATTGGCTTATGCACAACAAATTTCTTTTTGGTAATTTTTTAGCTTCGCTATGTTTTTTTGCTATATTAACACAAAACACGATTAGAACCACAAAACACCATTAAAACAAGCTTCACTATGTTTTTTTTACTAAAATATTAACACAAAACACAATTAAAACAAAGAAAACCTCAAGAAATTATAAATTTGTTCTTATGCACAAATTGTGGCTTATGTTAACAAAATTTTTCACCACAGAACACCAAAATACTGACAAATTTCTTTTTGGTAATTTTTTAGCTTCGCTATGTTTTTTTTGCTATATTAACACAAAACACTATTAAAACAAGCTTCACTATGTTTTTACCTATAATATTAACACAAAACACAATTAAAACCAATAAAACCACAAGAAATTATAAATTTGTTCTTATGAACAAAATGTGGCTTATGTTTACATTTTTCTTTTGTTTACTTTTCATCTTGCGTGAAGTTGTATAGTTGTCTCTTTCTCCCCCTATTAGGAGAAAAGCTGATTTAAAATTTTTTCAGACCCCCAGCTAACATTCTAGGTATTCTATGGTAACATGCTACTAAACTAAATATTTTCTCGTCTAAAATCAGTCGTACGTAGCTTCAAAAACTATGGTCCGAATTATAAGTTTACAAACGAGTAATATTATCATTTCTGTAAAATTTATGAATTTGCGGAAATTCAAGAATACTTTTGTAATGAACTGCATTAATTTTTAACTATTCAACAACACGTTGGTTGTCTCGCAACGAGGTGGTCTCTCGAGTAATAGGAACTCCTTCAGTATTACTTTAATTTGATTGATTTCGAAACAAATTCTCAATATACAAGAACTCATTTTATTTTATTTTTCTGTTACTAATAGTTAATAATAGTAAAACTTAACACAACTTTTATGTTTTTAGTACATTTGGGGTCAGAAAATTTTTGTACATCTGGACTGAAAAATAAAAAATTAAAAAAAAATAAATAAAATAATGTAGTTATTAAATAAATTTAAATAGATATAAATCGAATGATAAAATATTTGTTGTATAAAGAAAATTTCTCAAGAAGCTACATATTTAGTTTATTTTATTTGTACATTTCGTTATTCTCACAGATTTTTTTGGAGTTCTTGTATAAACATAACTTTTCTGCAGAATTTGATTAAAGGTCTAGGGAGGATTTAGGAATTAGCAAGTGAAATGTATATATACACCAGATAAACCATACGATAGACATAGATAAATAAAGAGTAAAATAAAAATTTACAAATGATGGATGAATATTTAATTTTGTTCATAGTTATTTCATAACATTAAATTAAAAAAATTTTATAACACAAAGGAAAAAAAACAATTAATCTCAAACACCATATAAATATAAAATTATAATTTGCATCATGTTCAAATACTTTTTTCTTTTAAAAATTTAAATAAATATTTTCAGTTGGAAAATCCATAGCATTAAACGCAAAACAAGAAAACTACTAGCAAATTTACAGAAAATATGTGGCCGCAAAAGTTATGTGAAAAAATTTCCCGCTTTCAACTGTGCACGGAAATAACAACTTGCTGAGATAAAGCAATAAACTAAATTTAGTAAAAGAGAAAAAAAAAAATGAATAATATTCACCCCCGACCAGACGATCAGGTTCTTGTGTCTTAATACAAGCAATAACGTCACCAAAATAATGACGACAATAAAACATTTAAAAATACTTCAAGAAATATTTAACGTTATATCGAATAATAAAAAACAAAATAAGATAAAAAAAAGACCTCAGGCTTAATAAATATATATCAAAAAATACTTCAAGAATTTAAAGTGAGGTTTTATTAAAAAAAATACATTTTTAATTCAACTTGTTAAAACTTTGCTTTTGCGTAAACAAATTAATTCCATTTGAATTTGAGAGATAATTGCTGAGCAATATATTCTAGCAATTATTCTGGAATATGGATTATAATACGTATTTATGTATTCCACACATTAATATTTTGTGTTGGCCATGATCTAAATATATAAGGTCTGCTTGATATTGAATGACAGCTGCCATTTTTTTTTAATTTGACGTCATCGTCGGGAAATGTTTTGTTGTGGTTAAATGGAAATTTAAAAGCTAGTGATTAAAATTATTATTATTACATATTTATTAAGAAAATTAAAGGATTATTTTATTGACAATTAATTAAAAATAAATGTGAACTGAGTTAGAGCAAAAAAAAAAGAGTTTTTAATAAACAATTTGTGTAGAAAGTGATAAAATTTATTTGGACAATGAAATACTGTGTGGTAAAAGATTGTAAAAGCTCGAAGCAGGATGATAAAAATCTAAAATATTTTACGTTTCCAAAAGATCCAGAAATAAAGAAAGTGTGGATCAATGCATGCGGTAAAAAAAATGTTAACTGGAAATCTGGAACAATTTGTTCTAGACATTTTACGAATAATGATTGGCGTTTAAAGGATATATTATTGAACACGCCAATAAGAAAAAGATTGTTAGATGCGAAGGCTGTCCCATCTTAAATATCCATGTAAACAGCATTTTACCAGTCGAAAATCGAAACGATACGTAAAAAGAGCAAACAAACAAATTGTAAAGGAAGCAATTGGTGAACTTGATTTAAAGTAAATACAATTTTTTTAAAATCCACTTTTTTTAATGAAATAATATTTACAATTATTTATAGTCTGCAGAAATTACAAGAAGAAAGTATTGAAAATGAAAATCCAAATAAGTCAGTTGCAGTTCAAACAGAGGGCTCTATAAACCCTGCCAAGAATTTATGGGAAACATATTAAAATTAGAAAATATATTTAAGGAAATTAATAATAATACTTTAAGTTTTCGAAAAATTATTTAAAATACCATAACATTAAATGTGATAACATAGATGTGCCTTAAAATGTAAAATCATTATTTTTTAAAAGTCGTTTATATTTTAGAATAAGAAATTTAAACAAAATATTAATGCAAGAAAAAAACGAAAAAAGAAAATTAAAAAAGACTATAACATAACAATTTAATTTGTTTTATTTATTTTACCTTTAAAATATTTAAAAAAAAAAACAACCCCATACATATTAAAAACAAATCTCGACGGTGACGTCACAGTAAAAATAATTTGAACTGTCAAGCAGACCTTATATATTTAGATCATGGTGTTGGCAATCAAATTTAAAAGTTGCCATACCATTTTATTACCCAATTTATTACTTATGTGACGCTATGTCAAGATTACACTATAGGTCTGTTTGTTTACTCAAAATTGGGCGCCCGCGGGTGCCCAATCTTACCCAAATGCGTTTTCTTACGCAAAAATTGGGTAAATAAGAGAGGTTTTGAGAGAGTAATGTTCTTGTTCTTCACGCACGAGAATGCCCGTACTTTTTCTTCGGGCTAGTTTGGGTGTGAAGAACAAGCAATCAGTTTGTTTATAATAAACATTGAAAATAACAAAGCAAAATTACAAATGTCGCAAACAGCTGACAGACATTATAAAAGTTGTGTTAAAAATTTTTCTTAACAATAATTAATTACAAACATTTTTGTTATTTATACCATAAATTGTTAAAAACTTTTCATAAAAAATACCATTTTTTTAAATAAATATTTTTGTTAATACAAATTATTATTTCCTAACGATGCTACCTATTTGGTAGCGAAATATTGAAAAATAAATAATTGTTAAAAACTTTTCATAAAAAAGACCATCGCTCAAAAATAAATATAATTAAATAAATTCTTTCAATACTAGTTTTTTTAAATAAATTCTTTCACAAATAGTTTTTTTTCGGTAAACTGTCATCCATCACATTAAACTTTCAACGAAAATCAGGGATAATCAAGCTCGTACAATTGTACTTTTTTCATTTGCATTGCAAAAGTACACTTTACTCCACTAAATATTAAGTACCAAGATATATTCATATGATTATACGTTGTTCAGTAATTTAAATTAATTATAGCAAAAATATATTTTCGATTTTTCTTAATATAATATTTAATTATTAAATTATTCACAACCACTTTCCACAACTTTTTCACAAACTTTGTCGTTTGGCCTGTCGAATGAACTGACCTGCGAAACAGCTAATAAGTTTAGCTTCCGTACAATAACAGTGACGGTCATTTGACCGGTGATACGACCGTCATTGTTGACAGAATTGTAGGTAATTGCGTAGAACAAAGTTTCTATAATTTTTTCAATGGCAATATGAGAAAAATGACCGAAACTTCTGTGTGCATGTGATAGTCAGCGTTGATGGATAAATCGGTCTCTGCTGACCGGTCAGCATGGACGAATATATCGACCACTGCTGACTAGTCAGCGTTTAAGGATATATCGGTCACTGTTAACGGATATCACAATTGAAATAAAACACTATTTATTTAAATTTTTTATATTGATTTTATTTCAATATTCTAATATATATGTACATACATATGTATATAAAGAAGAAATGTAATATAATATAAAATATAAATATCCATCAGAACCTTGCAGTGGGCCATCATCTGTGAATTTTTTCTTAATATAATTGCCCACAATTATTTAAAATATACAAGTATTAAAGCAAACTATTCAGGGATTCGCATAAAAATTAATTCTATCCATCAGCAAAGACAACATATGTTGTTGTTAAAACGTGTCGCCGAGTGCCGAACACAAAAACGATGCTCTCTTCCACACCCGTAACATGCTACCAAACTAAATGTTTTCTCGTCTAAACTCAGTCTTCAAAAACTATAGTTCGAATTATAAGTTTATAAACGAGTAAAATTATCATTTCTGTAAAATGGATGAATTTGCGAAAATTCAAGAATACTTTTGTAATGAACTGCAAATTCATTAACAGGTAAACTCACTAGAAAGTTCGCCCGTCAGCTGATACAAGAATTTGTAACGTATTTTTTGAGCCGAACGTCAAAGTTTGTTTACTTTTGTGAGAAAGTTAACAAAACTGGTTGTAAATAATGTAATAATTATAATAATATAATACTATAATAATAAGAATGCAAAATATATTACTTTTTGTAATAATTAATTTTATTTCAACTCATATTACACTAATTTAAACGTTCTTCTTAGGTTATGTTATATTTAACAAAACATATGTATACATGTTTATTTCTTTAATTATTAAAGAAAACACAGATAAAATTTTTTTTATTTTTGTCATAGCCGTGAAAAAATCAAACCGGAAGTAAAAAACTTTAGCAAACCGGATGTTTTGGTTAGTGGCTTAGCACATGGAAATTGTAAACAAAGAGTGAAAAAAATTATTGATATTCGATCATTGATTTCTCAGGCATTAGTATATCAATTTAAAAATAAAAAACAAATATATGTAGGAATAAGGCCCTGAATCAAATTTTATAATGTTCATAAATTATATTGATGATATATGCCAATTATTCAATGACCTGTTCAACGCCTTTATATGTAGTTATCCGCTTATAATTTGAAAACCGTTCTTCGTGCACATATGGCACTACCTACATGGCGAAAAACGCTAGAGTGTACTTTTTCAGTATTTCACTTATTGCGCCCAAACGATTCTTCGTGCACACATACTTCTAATTGAGTACAAATGGAATGAAAAACTAATTATTAGCGTTTTCACAATTTAATCATTTTTGTACCAAAAATTGTACTAAATAAATAATAATCGTTTTCATAATTTTTAAAAGTTTGTTGGGCTATAGCTTATCTCATACAGTCTCCCCAAAAACAGTGCATATATTAATCGACGCGTATATTTAATAGCTGTCGATGGTAGGTAGCGCGATGTGTGCACGAAGAAGCGTTTATATTTTTTGTTTTGCCCTTCCCTAAAAGCGATAAATGACCGATATACTTCAATTAATTCGATTACACAAATGTTTCACTCTATTTGTATTGCCGTGAATAGTCAGCGTTGATGGATAAATCGGTCTCTGCTGACCGGTCAGCATGGACGAATATATCGACCACTGCTGACTAGTCAGCGTTTAAGGATATATCGGTCACTGTTAACGGATATCACAATTGAAATGAAATACTATTTATTTCAATTTTTTATATTGATTTTATTTCAATATTCTAATATATAAGTATGTACATACATATGTATATAAAGAAGAAATGTAATATAATATAAAATATAAATATCCATCAGAACCTTGGAGTGAGCCATCATCTGTAAATTTTTTCTTAATATAATTGCCCACAATTATTTAAAATATACAAATATTAAAACAAACTATTCAGGGATTCGCATAAAAATTAATTCTATCCATCGGCAAAGACAACATATATCGTTGTTAAAACGTGTCGCCGAGTACCGAACACAAAAACGATGCTCTCTTTCACACCCGTAACATGCTACCAAACTAAATATTTTCTCATCTAAAATCAGTCGTACGGAGCTTCAAAAACTATGGTCCGAATTATAAGTTTACAAACGAGTAATATTATCCTTTCTGTAAAATTGATGAATTTGCGGAAATTCAAGAATACTTTTGTAATGAACTGCATTAATTTTTAACTATTCAACAACACGTTGGTTGTCTCGCAACGAGGTGGTCTCTCGAGTAATAGGAACTCCTTCAGTATTACTTTAATTTGATTGATTTCGAAACAAATTCTCAATATACAAGAACTCATTTTATTTTATCTTTCTGTTACTAATAGTTAATAATAGTAAAACTTAACACAACTTTTATGTTTTTAGTACATTTGGGGTCAAAAAAGTACAATTTTAAAATTGTCAAATATCATCTCCGATATAAACAGAGCTGTAAAAAATTGACATTTCTTTTTTTCTGGTAAATTTTATGGTTTTTTCGTTTTCTTACTTTTGTACATTTTGGTCTCTTATTGAGAGTAATTATAGCTTACTCTCATTTTACCGAACTTTACCCAAAAAGTAAACGTACGGACCTAATACCGTCCAGCAGAGTTGTATATGCTAGTAATAAGTTCTTACTTATTTTAAAGAAAAAAGTAGTATAGAAAACAGTGTATACGAACATTTGCAACCAATATGAATAAAATCCACATAAAATGTAAAATTATTGCAAGAAACATAATAAAATAATAAACTAAAATTTTAAATAGTTAAATAAATTATTTTCTTTTCTTTTATGTGTTTTAGCACCAATATATTAGTAATATACACTAAATTTACATTTTTACAGTGTATGCTGCAACCTTTTGTTTCATTCCGTCAATATCTGCTGCAATGAGAAGTATGGCAGCACAAACAAACAACCCATGATGGCGAACACACATGTTTATGCAGAAAAACTGCAATGAGAAGAAAAGCATTGGTGAAGTAATTTTGTTAATGCTTGTCTTAAGCAATTGGTAAGTATCTAACATAGAATACCTAGAAGGGTCAGCTAGGGGTCTGAAAAAATTTAAATCAGCTTTTCTTCAAATAGGGGGAGAAAGAGACAAATATACAATTTTACGAAAGATGAAAAGTAAACAAAAGAAAAATGTAAACATAAGCCACATTTCGTGCATAAGAACAAATTTATAATTTCTTGTGGTTTTATTGGTTTTAATTGTGTTTTGTGTTAATATTATAGGTAAAAACATAGTGAAGCTTGTTTTAATAGTGTTTTGTGTTAATATAGCAAAAAAAACATAGCGAAGCTAAAAAATTACCAAAAAGAAATTTGTCAGTATTTTGGTGTTCTGTGGTGAAAAATTTTGTTAACATAAGCCACAATTTGTGCATAAGAACAAATTTATAATTTCTTGAGGTTTTCTTTGTTTTAATTGTGTTTTGTGTTAATATTTTAGTAAAAAAAACATAGTGAAGCTTGTTTTAATGGTGTTTTGTGGTTCTAATCGTGTTTTGTGTTAATATAGCAAAAAAACATAGCGAAGCTAAAAAATTACCAAAAAGAAATTTGTTGTGCATAAGCCAATAAAATAACATTTTAGTGATCTTGTGATTTTTTGGTATCTATTTGTTTTAATAAATGAAATTAATTTTCATAGTACATAATTTTCATAACACAAAACACCACATTGTTGTGTTTTGTAACCACAGATTCCTATAACCTATGTTTGTAACATTGTCGTGCTAAAAATTGCGAAATTGTGAGCATAAAGTAGATGAAAAATACGGCTAATTTTCACATCTAGAAAATAAAAATCAAAACAAAACAACAATATTGAGTAATTTAGAAGAAAAAGGAATCACCGAGCAGAGTTAGGGGGTAAAAGAGACAGCAAATCTCTTGATGATGTCTCTTTCTCTGCTCGTTCGCTGCTTTGAACTGACCGTTCTGTCTATTTTGTGATGTTACGGGTGTGACAAGAGCATCGTTTTTGTGTTCGGTATTCGGCGACACGTTTTAACAACGATATATGTTGTCTTTGCCGATGGATAGAATTAATTTTTATGCGAATCCCTGAATAGTTTGTTTTAATATTTGTATATTTTAAATAATTGTGGGCAATTATATTAAGAAAAAATTTACAGATGATGGCTCACTCCAAGGTTCTGATGGATATTTATATTTTATATTATATTACATTTCTTTTTTATATACATATGTATGTACATATATATTAGAATATTGAAATAAAATCAATATAAAAAATTGAAATAAATAGTGTTTCATTTTAATTGTGATATCCGTTAACAGTGACCGATATGTCCTTAAACGCTGACTAGTCAGCAGTGGTCGATATATTCGTCCATGCTGACCGGTCAGCAGAGACCGATTTATCCATCAACGCTGACTATTCACGGCAATACAAATAGAGTGAAACATTTGTGTAATCGAATTAATTGAAGTATATCGGTCATTTATCGCTTTTAGGGAAGGGCAAAACAAAAAATATAGTGACAAAAAACGTGAGTGAATAAATCAAACCGGAAATAAAAAACTTTACCAAACCGGATGTTTTGGTTTGTTGCTTAGCACATGGAAATTGTAAACAAAGAGTGAAAAAAATTATTGATATTCGATCACTGATTTCTCAGGCATTAGTATATCGATTTAAAAATAAAAAACGAATATATGTAGGAATAAGGCCCTAGAATCAAATTTTATAATGCTCATAAATTATATTGATGATATATGCCAATTATTCAATGACCTGTTCAACGCCTTTATATGTAGTTATCCGCTTATAATTTGAAAACCGTTCTTCGTGCACATATGGCACTACACGCGTTCGAAAGCTATTACAAATACGCGTCGATTGGTATGCATATAATTCTTGAGGAGACTGTACAAGAAAAGCTATAGCCCGCCAAACTTTTGGAAAAAAAACGTAACTGTACATTTTCAGTGCACCATTTTTGGGGAGACTGTACGAGAAGAGCTATAGCCCAACAAACTTTTTATAAAAGCTAGAGTGTACTTTTTCAGTATTTCACTTATTGCGCCCAAACGCTTCTTCGTGCACACATCGCGCTACCTACCATCGACAGCTATTAAATATACGCGTCGATTGATATATGCACTGTTTTTGGGGAGACTGTATGAGAAAAGCTATAGCCCAACAAACTTTTAAAAATTATGAAACGATGATTATTTATTTAGTACAATTTTTGGTACAAAAATGATTAAATTGTGAAAACGCTAATAATTAGTTTTTCATTCCATTTGTACTCAATTAGAAGTATGTGTGCACGAAGAATCGTTTGGGCGCAATAAGTGAAATACTGAAAAAGTACACTCTAGCGTTTTTCGCCATGTAGGTAGTGCCATATGTGCACGAAGAACGGTTTTCAAATTATAAGCGGATAACTACATATAAAGGCGTTGAACAGGTCATTGAATAATTGGCATATATCATCAATATAATTTATGAACATTATAAAATTTGATTCAGCGCCTTATTCCTACATATATTCGTTTTTTATTTTTAAATTGATGTACTAATGCCTGAGAAATCAATGATCGAATATCAATAATTTTTTTCACTCTTTGTTTACAATTTCCATGTGCTAAGCAACAAACCAAAACATCCGGTTTGGTAAAGTTTTTTATTTCCGGTTTGATTTATTCACTCACGTTTTTTGTCACTATATTTTTTGTTTTGCCCTTCCCTAAAAGCGATAAATGACCGATATACTTCAATTAATTCGATTACACAAATGTTTCACTCTATTTGTATTGCCGTGAATAGTCAGCGTTGATGGATAAATCGGTCTCTGCTGACCGGTCAGCATGGACGAATATATCGACCACTGCTGACTAGTCAGCGTTTAAGGACATATCGGTCACTGTTAACGGATATCACAATTAAAATGAAACACTATTTATTTCAATTTTTTATATTGATTTTATTTCAATATTCTAATATATATGTACATACATATGTATATAAAAAAGAAATGTAATATAATATAAAATATAAATATCCATCAGAACCTTGGAGTGAGCCATCATCTGTAAATTTTTTCTTAATATAATTGCCCACAATTATTTAAAATATACAAATATTAAAACAAACTATTCAGGGATTCGCATAAAAATTAATTCTATCCATCGGCAAAGACAACATATATCGTTGTTAAAACGTGTCGCCGAATACCGAACACAAAAACGATGCTCTTGTCACACCCGTAACATCACAAAATAGACAGAACGGTCAGTTCAAAGCAGCGAACGAGCAGAGAAAGAGACATCATCAAGAGATTTGCTGTCTCTTTTACCCCCTAACTCTGCTCGGTGATTCCTTTTTCTTCTAAATTCCTCAATATTGTTGTTTTGTTTTGATTTTTATTTTCTAGATGTGAAAATTAGCCGTATTTTTCATCTACTTTATGCTCACAATTTCGCAATTTTTAGCACGACAATGTTACAAACATAGGTTATAGGAATCTGTGGTTACAAAACACAACAATGTGGTGTTTTGTGTTATGAAAATTATGTACTATGAAAATTAATTTCATTTATTAAAACAAATAGATACCAAAAAATCACAAGATCACTAAAATGTTATTTTATTGGCTTATGCACAACAAATTTCTTTTTGGTAATTTTTTAGCTTCGCTATGTTTTTTTGCTATATTAACACAAAACACGATTAGAACCACAAAACACCATTAAAACAAGCTTCACTATGTTTTTTTTACTAAAATATTAACACAAAACACAATTAAAACAAAGAAAACCTCAAGAAATTATAAATTTGTTCTTATGCACAAATTGTGGCTTATGTTAACAAAATTTTTCACCACAGAACACCAAAATACTGACAAATTTCTTTTTGGTAATTTTTTAGCTTCGCTATGTTTTTTTTGCTATATTAACACAAAACACTATTAAAACAAGCTTCACTATGTTTTTACCTATAATATTAACACAAAACACAATTAAAACCAATAAAACCACAAGAAATTATAAATTTGTTCTTATGAACAAAATGTGGCTTATGTTTACATTTTTCTTTTGTTTACTTTTCATCTTGCGTGAAGTTGTATAGTTGTCTCTTTCTCCCCCTATTAGGAGAAAAGCTGATTTAAAATTTTTTCAGACCCCCAGCTAACATTCTAGGTATTCTATGGTAACATGCTACTAAACTAAATATTTTCTCGTCTAAAATCAGTCGTACGTAGCTTCAAAAACTATGGTCCGAATTATAAGTTTACAAACGAGTAATATTATCATTTCTGTAAAATTTATGAATTTGCGGAAATTCAAGAATACTTTTGTAATGAACTGCATTAATTTTTAACTATTCAACAACACGTTGGTTGTCTCGCAACGAGGTGGTCTCTCGAGTAATAGGAACTCCTTCAGTATTACTTTAATTTGATTGATTTCGAAACAAATTCTCAATATACAAGAACTCATTTTATTTTATTTTTCTGTTACTAATAGTTAATAATAGTAAAACTTAACACAACTTTTATGTTTTTAGTACATTTGGGGTCAGAAAATTTTTGTACATCTGGACTGAAAAATAAAAAATTAAAAAAAAATAAATAAAATAATGTAGTTATTAAATAAATTTAAATAGATATAAATCGAATGATAAAATATTTGTTGTATAAAGAAAATTTCTCAAGAAGCTACATATTTAGTTTATTTTATTTGTACATTTCGTTATTCTCACAGATTTTTTTGGAGTTCTTGTATAAACATAACTTTTCTGCAGAATTTGATTAAAGGTCTAGGGAGGATTTAGGAATTAGCAAGTGAAATGTATATATACACCAGATAAACCATACGATAGACATAGATAAATAAAGAGTAAAATAAAAATTTACAAATGATGGATGAATATTTAATTTTGTTCATAGTTATTTCATAACATTAAATTAAAAAAATTTTATAACACAAAGGAAAAAAAACAATTAATCTCAAACACCATATAAATATAAAATTATAATTTGCATCATGTTCAAATACTTTTTTCTTTTAAAAATTTAAATAAATATTTTCAGTTGGAAAATCCATAGCATTAAACGCAAAACAAGAAAACTACTAGCAAATTTACAGAAAATATGTGGCCGCAAAAGTTATGTGAAAAAATTTCCCGCTTTCAACTGTGCACGGAAATAACAACTTGCTGAGATAAAGCAATAAACTAAATTTAGTAAAAGAGAAAAAAAAAAATGAATAATATTCACCCCCGACCAGACGATCAGGTTCTTGTGTCTTAATACAAGCAATAACGTCACCAAAATAATGACGACAATAAAACATTTAAAAATACTTCAAGAAATATTTAACGTTATATCGAATAATAAAAAACAAAATAAGATAAAAAAAAGACCTCAGGCTTAATAAATATATATCAAAAAATACTTCAAGAATTTAAAGTGAGGTTTTATTAAAAAAAATACATTTTTAATTCAACTTGTTAAAACTTTGCTTTTGCGTAAACAAATTAATTCCATTTGAATTTGAGAGATAATTGCTGAGCAATATATTCTAGCAATTATTCTGGAATATGGATTATAATACGTATTTATGTATTCCACACATTAATATTTTGTGTTGGCCATGATCTAAATATATAAGGTCTGCTTGATATTGAATGACAGCTGCCATTTTTTTTTAATTTGACGTCATCGTCGGGAAATGTTTTGTTGTGGTTAAATGGAAATTTAAAAGCTAGTGATTAAAATTATTATTATTACATATTTATTAAGAAAATTAAAGGATTATTTTATTGACAATTAATTAAAAATAAATGTGAACTGAGTTAGAGCAAAAAAAAAAGAGTTTTTAATAAACAATTTGTGTAGAAAGTGATAAAATTTATTTGGACAATGAAATACTGTGTGGTAAAAGATTGTAAAAGCTCGAAGCAGGATGATAAAAATCTAAAATATTTTACGTTTCCAAAAGATCCAGAAATAAAGAAAGTGTGGATCAATGCATGCGGTAAAAAAAATGTTAACTGGAAATCTGGAACAATTTGTTCTAGACATTTTACGAATAATGATTGGCGTTTAAAGGATATATTATTGAACACGCCAATAAGAAAAAGATTGTTAGATGCGAAGGCTGTCCCATCTTAAATATCCATGTAAACAGCATTTTACCAGTCGAAAATCGAAACGATACGTAAAAAGAGCAAACAAACAAATTGTAAAGGAAGCAATTGGTGAACTTGATTTAAAGTAAATACAATTTTTTTAAAATCCACTTTTTTTAATGAAATAATATTTACAATTATTTATAGTCTGCAGAAATTACAAGAAGAAAGTATTGAAAATGAAAATCCAAATAAGTCAGTTGCAGTTCAAACAGAGGGCTCTATAAACCCTGCCAAGAATTTATGGGAAACATATTAAAATTAGAAAATATATTTAAGGAAATTAATAATAATACTTTAAGTTTTCGAAAAATTATTTAAAATACCATAACATTAAATGTGATAACATAGATGTGCCTTAAAATGTAAAATCATTATTTTTTAAAAGTCGTTTATATTTTAGAATAAGAAATTTAAACAAAATATTAATGCAAGAAAAAAACGAAAAAAGAAAATTAAAAAAGACTATAACATAACAATTTAATTTGTTTTATTTATTTTACCTTTAAAATATTTAAAAAAAAAAACAACCCCATACATATTAAAAACAAATCTCGACGGTGACGTCACAGTAAAAATAATTTGAACTGTCAAGCAGACCTTATATATTTAGATCATGGTGTTGGCAATCAAATTTAAAAGTTGCCATACCATTTTATTACCCAATTTATTACTTATGTGACGCTATGTCAAGATTACACTATAGGTCTGTTTGTTTACTCAAAATTGGGCGCCCGCGGGTGCCCAATCTTACCCAAATGCGTTTTCTTACGCAAAAATTGGGTAAATAAGAGAGGTTTTGAGAGAGTAATGTTCTTGTTCTTCACGCACGAGAATGCCCGTACTTTTTCTTCGGGCTAGTTTGGGTGTGAAGAACAAGCAATCAGTTTGTTTATAATAAACATTGAAAATAACAAAGCAAAATTACAAATGTCGCAAACAGCTGACAGACATTATAAAAGTTGTGTTAAAAATTTTTCTTAACAATAATTAATTACAAACATTTTTGTTATTTATACCATAAATTGTTAAAAACTTTTCATAAAAAATACCATTTTTTTAAATAAATATTTTTGTTAATACAAATTATTATTTCCTAACGATGCTACCTATTTGGTAGCGAAATATTGAAAAATAAATAATTGTTAAAAACTTTTCATAAAAAAGACCATCGCTCAAAAATAAATATAATTAAATAAATTCTTTCAATACTAGTTTTTTTAAATAAATTCTTTCACAAATAGTTTTTTTTCGGTAAACTGTCATCCATCACATTAAACTTTCAACGAAAATCAGGGATAATCAAGCTCGTACAATTGTACTTTTTTCATTTGCATTGCAAAAGTACACTTTACTCCACTAAATATTAAGTACCAAGATATATTCATATGATTATACGTTGTTCAGTAATTTAAATTAATTATAGCAAAAATATATTTTCGATTTTTCTTAATATAATATTTAATTATTAAATTATTCACAACCACTTTCCACAACTTTTTCACAAACTTTGTCGTTTGGCCTGTCGAATGAACTGACCTGCGAAACAGCTAATAAGTTTAGCTTCCGTACAATAACAGTGACGGTCATTTGACCGGTGATACGACCGTCATTGTTGACAGAATTGTAGGTAATTGCGTAGAACAAAGTTTCTATAATTTTTTCAATGGCAATATGAGAAAAATGACCGAAACTTCTGTGTGCATGTGATAGTCAGCGTTGATGGATAAATCGGTCTCTGCTGACCGGTCAGCATGGACGAATATATCGACCACTGCTGACTAGTCAGCGTTTAAGGATATATCGGTCACTGTTAACGGATATCACAATTGAAATAAAACACTATTTATTTAAATTTTTTATATTGATTTTATTTCAATATTCTAATATATATGTACATACATATGTATATAAAGAAGAAATGTAATATAATATAAAATATAAATATCCATCAGAACCTTGCAGTGGGCCATCATCTGTGAATTTTTTCTTAATATAATTGCCCACAATTATTTAAAATATACAAGTATTAAAGCAAACTATTCAGGGATTCGCATAAAAATTAATTCTATCCATCAGCAAAGACAACATATGTTGTTGTTAAAACGTGTCGCCGAGTGCCGAACACAAAAACGATGCTCTCTTCCACACCCGTAACATGCTACCAAACTAAATGTTTTCTCGTCTAAACTCAGTCTTCAAAAACTATAGTTCGAATTATAAGTTTATAAACGAGTAAAATTATCATTTCTGTAAAATGGATGAATTTGCGAAAATTCAAGAATACTTTTGTAATGAACTGCAAATTCATTAACAGGTAAACTCACTAGAAAGTTCGCCCGTCAGCTGATACAAGAATTTGTAACGTATTTTTTGAGCCGAACGTCAAAGTTTGTTTACTTTTGTGAGAAAGTTAACAAAACTGGTTGTAAATAATGTAATAATTATAATAATATAATACTATAATAATAAGAATGCAAAATATATTACTTTTTGTAATAATTAATTTTATTTCAACTCATATTACACTAATTTAAACGTTCTTCTTAGGTTATGTTATATTTAACAAAACATATGTATACATGTTTATTTCTTTAATTATTAAAGAAAACACAGATAAAATTTTTTTTATTTTTGTCATAGCCGTGAAAAAATCAAACCGGAAGTAAAAAACTTTAGCAAACCGGATGTTTTGGTTAGTGGCTTAGCACATGGAAATTGTAAACAAAGAGTGAAAAAAATTATTGATATTCGATCATTGATTTCTCAGGCATTAGTATATCAATTTAAAAATAAAAAACAAATATATGTAGGAATAAGGCCCTGAATCAAATTTTATAATGTTCATAAATTATATTGATGATATATGCCAATTATTCAATGACCTGTTCAACGCCTTTATATGTAGTTATCCGCTTATAATTTGAAAACCGTTCTTCGTGCACATATGGCACTACCTACATGGCGAAAAACGCTAGAGTGTACTTTTTCAGTATTTCACTTATTGCGCCCAAACGATTCTTCGTGCACACATACTTCTAATTGAGTACAAATGGAATGAAAAACTAATTATTAGCGTTTTCACAATTTAATCATTTTTGTACCAAAAATTGTACTAAATAAATAATAATCGTTTTCATAATTTTTAAAAGTTTGTTGGGCTATAGCTTATCTCATACAGTCTCCCCAAAAACAGTGCATATATTAATCGACGCGTATATTTAATAGCTGTCGATGGTAGGTAGCGCGATGTGTGCACGAAGAAGCGTTTATATTTTTTGTTTTGCCCTTCCCTAAAAGCGATAAATGACCGATATACTTCAATTAATTCGATTACACAAATGTTTCACTCTATTTGTATTGCCGTGAATAGTCAGCGTTGATGGATAAATCGGTCTCTGCTGACCGGTCAGCATGGACGAATATATCGACCACTGCTGACTAGTCAGCGTTTAAGGATATATCGGTCACTGTTAACGGATATCACAATTGAAATGAAATACTATTTATTTCAATTTTTTATATTGATTTTATTTCAATATTCTAATATATAAGTATGTACATACATATGTATATAAAGAAGAAATGTAATATAATATAAAATATAAATATCCATCAGAACCTTGGAGTGAGCCATCATCTGTAAATTTTTTCTTAATATAATTGCCCACAATTATTTAAAATATACAAATATTAAAACAAACTATTCAGGGATTCGCATAAAAATTAATTCTATCCATCGGCAAAGACAACATATATCGTTGTTAAAACGTGTCGCCGAGTACCGAACACAAAAACGATGCTCTCTTTCACACCCGTAACATGCTACCAAACTAAATATTTTCTCATCTAAAATCAGTCGTACGGAGCTTCAAAAACTATGGTCCGAATTATAAGTTTACAAACGAGTAATATTATCCTTTCTGTAAAATTGATGAATTTGCGGAAATTCAAGAATACTTTTGTAATGAACTGCATTAATTTTTAACTATTCAACAACACGTTGGTTGTCTCGCAACGAGGTGGTCTCTCGAGTAATAGGAACTCCTTCAGTATTACTTTAATTTGATTGATTTCGAAACAAATTCTCAATATACAAGAACTCATTTTATTTTATCTTTCTGTTACTAATAGTTAATAATAGTAAAACTTAACACAACTTTTATGTTTTTAGTACATTTGGGGTCAAAAAAGTACAATTTTAAAATTGTCAAATATCATCTCCGATATAAACAGAGCTGTAAAAAATTGACATTTCTTTTTTTCTGGTAAATTTTATGGTTTTTTCGTTTTCTTACTTTTGTACATTTTGGTCTCTTATTGAGAGTAATTATAGCTTACTCTCATTTTACCGAACTTTACCCAAAAAGTAAACGTACGGACCTAATACCGTCCAGCAGAGTTGTATATGCTAGTAATAAGTTCTTACTTATTTTAAAGAAAAAAGTAGTATAGAAAACAGTGTATACGAACATTTGCAACCAATATGAATAAAATCCACATAAAATGTAAAATTATTGCAAGAAACATAATAAAATAATAAACTAAAATTTTAAATAGTTAAATAAATTATTTTCTTTTCTTTTATGTGTTTTAGCACCAATATATTAGTAATATACACTAAATTTACATTTTTACAGTGTATGCTGCAACCTTTTGTTTCATTCCGTCAATATCTGCTGCAATGAGAAGTATGGCAGCACAAACAAACAACCCATGATGGCGAACACACATGTTTATGCAGAAAAACTGCAATGAGAAGAAAAGCATTGGTGAAGTAATTTTGTTAATGCTTGTCTTAAGCAATTGGTAAGTATCTAACATAGAATACCTAGAAGGGTCAGCTAGGGGTCTGAAAAAATTTAAATCAGCTTTTCTTCAAATAGGGGGAGAAAGAGACAAATATACAATTTTACGAAAGATGAAAAGTAAACAAAAGAAAAATGTAAACATAAGCCACATTTCGTGCATAAGAACAAATTTATAATTTCTTGTGGTTTTATTGGTTTTAATTGTGTTTTGTGTTAATATCATAGGCTAATATAGACTCGACATAAACAAAAATAAAAAGGGTTTTCTCAGCTGTGCTATGTAGATCGAAAAGAGAAAGAAAATCATTGGGAAAGCAATGGGTTAGAAGCAATAATTATACATTGCTTTGCACAACATATGTTTAAAACTTATTAGTATATTTCGTCCACAAAATTTTTGACAAAAGCACACAAAAATATGAAATTTTATTCATTGTGTTGAATTAAATGTATAATTCAACAAAAAAATGTGGTTTATCTATTAAGCAAAGGGTAAGTATTTAAATGGAATATATTATTTGACTTCCGACAAGGTATTTATCATAATATCATATATTTTCTTGTCAGGCACCCTTCATCGGAGCAATTGGAAACTAGTTTTATGGTGTTAAATTTGCTTAAGTTGTTCAACTTGATGGTCCTCTACAGCAGTAAGTGCAGGATTCAGTAAATGCGCCGTGAATACGGAATATTAGCCGGCCGCTTGTGTTAATTTTTACATATTGAAGTTGCAGATTAAGAAGTTGAAGGTTTTGTAAAATTTCCTTCAATTCTTTTCCTTATACAAAAATCAAAGTGAAGTAGTTACAACAAATTCGTGTCAAGAAGAATGGCATGAAATTACTTTAAATACAGGTAGACAACAAAGCTTATGTTGCGGAATATATGTATGTACATATTTTACAATTTCCTTTTTTTCAGAAAGAACTCGCAGTACTTGGCAGGATATTAAAGTAGCTGAAAAAGCTGGAGGTGTTAATGCAAACAATAAAAGCAATCGCTTTATTTATTGGCGCACGTATTAGGATGTATTAGAATTATCAGAAATAAGCTTGGATTTTAATTTGTACCAAAATAATGTAAGGTATACATTTACTGATTCACCCGTGATAGTAGAGCAGGAGAAATATTCTGTGTTGTTGGTTAGTACGGTTTGTAGTCTGTATCGTTTGTCTTACCGTCATCCAGTTAATGAACTCTTTGAATAACACAATGACTTGGATCACATTATATCAATAGCGCAATATCTGTACGCCTTTCACGCAAATAATAGAAACATTAGAAAGGGTAATTTTATGTAAAATAAGAAAATGTCGTCAAATTAATTACATAATTTTCAAAGATTATTTTAAGCTTCTGCTATTATGTACGAATGCATTTCCAACTTGAAGATGACTCTTTGGAATAGCTCAATAAACATTTTTATTCACTGCTAGTCTGTTTGAATTGCTTGCATTTATTTGATGAACGTTATCGTTGGATTGCAAAACCTGTTTTAGGAGATGAGTCTGATATAAACAATAGTTCCAAGAATAGTGGTGCTGTATGAGCCTTATATGACGATATGGCAAATGATGATCATGCACTTGTCAGAAATCCTCAAGGAATTGGTGTTGAAATCAAAGATATTAAAAAAGAAATTTTACATACCGAAGCACTTAGTTATCACAACACGGAAATGATATATACTCATTCCTAAATGCGAGACCACAAGAGTTGGCAATGATTTTAGCCAGTTGTGGCCTGTTTATCTCTGCTCTAAAGTTAGGCAAATGATTTTCTATAAGTTGTTTGCCAATAGTTGATAGTTTAACTGCTGCATGTGTACGTACTGCTGATGAAAGCCCCACATATGCTTGGGATAGGTGACAAGAAAACGATTTAGCAGATTTACCACATCGAAATATATCCTGACATGGACTGGTCACTATTGCGTAAATAAATGAAGAGGAAAACACTAATACAAAAATCCGTCGTTAATTAACTACTAAGTTTACAAACATTTGTACCACAATGGTTACACAGCAATAACAAATTGGCCAACTGATCTGAAATTTGTATTTATACGTTAGACATAATAGATTCTTAGACGCTACGGCATTAGCACAGGAAATGCTATCGGATATGTTGTCTTCCGGTAGTGAATACTTCAGCGACACGTAGGACCTAGGATAAGTTTGAAATATCTTTCCAAATAAGCAGCTATCATCGACAACTTAATGTTCTTAAATGTTTACTAAACTTTTTACTAATAAATTTAAATTTATTTAATACTTTGAACTGTTCATATTTTGCCTTTAACAAAATTCTTCAATAAAAGCTAAGAAATTGTTTATCTATGTATATATATAAAGCTGAATGTGTGTTTGTTTGTTTGTACCTTATAGGAGCCCAAAACGCTGGACTGATCTTCCTGAAATTTTCACACCATATAGTTGGGATTCTTGAATGAATTATAGGCAAATTTTTTTTTAATTACGCCCATTCATTTTTTAATTATGCTAATCCTTCCACATGGTTTTGAACAGATTTTATAATATAAACGAGCTTAACTACGCCATTTGTGGACCAATCGCGATGAAATGGGTGCACGTAGTCTGTGCAACCCCGGGAAGGTTATACGGTATTACCTTTTTTAAAACTACGATCAGGAGGGCGATAGGGGGAAATCCGAAAGTTTCACTTACCACATGATTTACAACAGAATCAAATAATGTATTCACAAATTTTTAATAAGAGAGCGAATTCTCCTCTTTATTCAAATAATTAAATTTAATCAAATTAATTGCACGTAGTGCTCATAGTTAACTTGTTAAACAGTATTAACTATATATTTTATGAAAGATTAAAATGAAAAATATGATTGTTAAATCCTTATTATTTATTACAAATTACAATTTTTTTAAGAAAACATCAAATCAAAATACAAAAAAATTTAAATAAAACAATTTGATTATTTTTAACTTTATAATGAAAGAATATATTATTGTAGAATATATATGTTGAGTGGTAGTTTTCCTTCCTTAGCAAGTTCCTCGGCAATGGCAGTGTATGAAAATACAAAATAAAAATTAAAAATTAATTAATTAGTTTTATGCCAAAACAAGTTATTTTGATTTTTTTAGTTTTACAAATTAAATGTAATGTTTCCTGAGGTTTTCTGCATAACCTGCCTTTGACGGCGCCTAAGAATTTTCACCTCTACACATTTTATTATCCCAAAATGTGAAATTTTACCATCATGTGATCGGCATTTTCACAAGCTTTCCAATAACCCAATAAGCTAAGAAATATTAAACACAATGACATATTTATTGTAAAACTTCCGAGGCCCATAACTCGGAAAATATGCGTTGCCGAAGATTTTTGCACTAAACTTTTTTTTCTTAAAATTAAATTTTCTATCAGATGAGGTAACTTTTTTTAAATTCGGAGTGGCTTTCATAAACTAGATTTAAGCCGTTTTTTCTACTCTTCACAAAAGTTCAAAAGCACTTGGTTTCATTATGGTTTTAATTCGTTTGGCTTATGATGCTATTGCAATAAGCCCTCGAATTTTAAACCACAGAAAGAAGAAATATACTTTAGGGAAGTTGCTCCAAATTTTTAGTCAATAGAAAATTAATTCTATTCTAATTGTTTTAATGGAGCAGCTTCACTGCAGTATATTTCTGCAGAAAATTCTACCACTTCAAAAAAAGAGCCTTACCTGATATTGTTCTTCGGGAAATGATGTAAGGGGTTCCCTGGTCCACATCCCATTATGCAGCTTCCACTCCTAAAATTTTATTCATTTTAAATAACACTTTATTTAATTTATAGAAAAATTTCTTAAATTTCCTTGGTATATTTTTCACTTTTAATCACACAGATGTATGTTTAGAAATAAACAACCGCACATAACGCAAACACTTTTTTCTTATAGGACTTAGTACCGAACACTTTTTCTTTTTTTTTAATATTAATATTTTGGCGCATTTATATCTTTTTTCGCCAAAATATTAAAAAATTTGCACATTGTAAGGAATTTTTTGACAATTAAAGTAAAAATTCCGATAAAAACATTGAAAAGGGAAAGTTGCTATCCCTTTTCGATCTTTATAACGAACGGAGATGTTAAATTTTCATGACCCTGTTTTTATGTCGAGTCTATATTAGCCTATGGTTAATAAAAATCGGATAAGATCAAATTTATAATTTCTTAAGGTTTTCTTTGTTTTAATTGTGTTTTGTGTTAATATTATAGTAAAAAAAACATAGTGCAGCTTGTTTTAATGGTGTTTTGTGCTTCTAATCGTGTTTTGTGTTAATATAGCAAAAAAAACATAGCGAAGCTAAAAAATTACCAAAAAGAAATTTGTTGTGCATAAGCCAATAAAATAACATTTTAGTGATCTTGTGATTTTTTGGTATCTATTTGTTTTAATAAATGAAATTAATTTTCATAGTACATAATTTTATCTGTATACTTTGTGGTATCTAATTTAAATTGATTGCCAACAACCTATTTTTAACAATATCATACATTTTCTTTACAGGCATCAGTGCAGCAAAACAAATGGACGCCTTTCATAAAACAAGGAAATTGCATTATAATATGATGATGAACATTAAACTATACCTTGTAGCTGTGTTGGTTGCGATGTTCAAAGCAATGATGATTGGTAATTAAACGGCCATATCGAAACGCATTTGGAATCCCTTTCAGGAAATTTAATTGTGTGTGGGGTGCCTGTCAATATAGCTCCGAATGTAAAACGCAAATACAGCGAGATATCTTTTATCATGGTTACTACAATTCTTGGTACTAGTCTTGGTACTAGGCAAACACGAATTGGAAAATAAATTCCACGTTGTAATGCTCCACCAAGAGAATTTGACAAAACACCTGATTTTATTTCTAACTTTAGTTGTGAATGGACCGATTGTGAGGGAACTTTTGTATCATTTGTAGAATTTCAAGATCATCTCGTGCAACATGCTTCTTTTGAATATGAAATACAAAAATCTGCAGAGGGCGAACGACCTAAAATGCAATGTAATTCAAATTTTTGCCAAAAACAAATGGATAACAAATATCGCCTAATAGAACACATATGCACACATTCGAACAAAAAACAATTGGCCTGTTTTCATTGCGGTGAATTATTTAGGACAAAGACTACGCTATTTGATCATCTCAAACGTCAACCAGATAATAATAGTAAGTGAAACAATCTAGGGGTTTGGTATTGCTCTTTTTTTTTTCTTCGTCAGTAGTAAACAATTGATTGATTTTTTCCCTTATTTATTGCTTGGCAAATTTTTCATTTTCAGCACAAAAATATCAATGTGCTCAGTGTTAAATACTTTGCTTCGGAAAAGTTATTACGGTCACACATGATAAAGCACGTAAATTGCCTCAAATGCAGCATGTGTAATGTGACTTGTTCTTCTGCCAGTGCTTTAGCCACGCATGTTCGTTATCGTCATCTAAAAGATAAACTATTTAAGTGTATGGAATGCGATTACCGATGTGTTCGGGAATCCGACTTTAATCAATATGTTCAGTTGATACATAGCCAGGAAGTTCATCGTTGTGAGGAACCGGAATGTAATGCGGTTAAAACATTTCAAGCTTTATTAAGGGTAAGTTCTGTACTAAATAATTTTTTTTTCATTACTCATCGTACACTTACTAACTTTTTGTTATGCATATCTCATCAACAAACGTGACTTTCAACTTCCTTCCGGTCACCGACGATTTACCTACCGGATTGCTGAGAATGGCTTTTATCGCTTAGAAACAACACGTATTGAAAGTTTAGAGGTAACTGAACAAATACTAACATCAAATTCTTCGAAACAGCAGAAATTACTCAAGATAGCAGTTGCTAAGAAATCGTTTCGAAAACTAATAAACTAGATGCCGCCCAACTTATCATTTTATCAAACGATAATGAACTGCTGGTTTTTAAGATATTGCTTTTATTATTATTTTCTTCTTATTCTGAATCAGATGACAGTTTCAGCAAACTTTCTGTCCTAATTGTGAAGTTTTGTAATCTTTCGATCACTTGATATTGTTTTCTTAAGAAAATTTGTATTTATTTTTTTCTATCTTGGACCAGCACTCGGGATGACCCCTACATATGCGATGCCTTGTGCTGGAACTAGGAAATCAGGTTATGGGAAGGAGGATAGAGGGAGGAGTGTGAATGGACATTTGATTTGAATTTTCCCACGTCATAAGTGACAGGAAAGACCTCGGCAGGGAGTTTGTTCCACATACGCGATGTTCGGCCGAAAAATGAGTTCTCCCTGTAATGCGTAGTGCGGTTCGCTGCCAAGTTGACCACAAATGGATGTGCTCTTAATGATGAACGCGTCGTGCGTGTGAATGATCGGGTTTCGGGAACAAGTTCCCTGATTTCATCAGAACACATCCCATTATAGTAACGATAGAACAACGATACGCACCCCACGTTGCGACGATGCTCAAGAGAGTTAATAGAGTTGGCTACCCTACTGTCTCCTATGAGTTTCTTCGCTCTCTCCTGGACCCGGTCGAGTAACTTCAAAATAGTCTTTGAAGCACCGGCCCAAACATGAGAGTTGTATTCCATTTTCGGTCGGATGTAGGCGGTAAAAATGGTGAGGAGATCAGATGGGGTGAAGTATGTCTTGCACCGTCTTAAAAAACCGAGCCACTTGAATGCTTCATTTGAGACCTGAAAAATGTGCTCAGTCCATCGAACATCGCACTGAATTTTCATGCCAAGAACATCAAGAGCTTCTGATTCCTCGATGTTTATACCGCCCATAATTACAGATGACGCAGCGTCATCGGGCATGCGTCGATGTGTAAGCATGCTGCATTGGGTCTTTTGAGCATTGAAATCGACCCTGTTTGCCTGACCCCATTGCGATATTTTCATGAGGTCGCAATTCAATGAGTCACTCATATTCTGCCTCAGCGAAGTGATCATAGTCGATGTTGGTCTACGACTAAATGTTGGTCTATGACTAATTGAAAAAGAGTGGATAGGGTTGGAAGTTTGACATAGGAGGTCATTTAGAAAGACTAGAAATAGGGTAGGAGAAAGAGTGGAGCCTTGCGGTACCCCTGAATTTATCTTATACTCATTAGATGAGATCCCGTCTATAACAACTCTTATAGCGCGATCCCTGAGAAAACTTGATATAAATCGAGAGAAGATATCACAGACACCAAAAGCAATAAGTTTGGACAGAAGTGACCCATGCCACACTCTATCAAATGCTTTAGAAATATCCAGAGCCACGACTTTACTTTCGCCGAACTGGTGAATAGAATTACATGATTTTTCCGAGAGGAAGGCTAGTAAGTCGCTCGTAGAGCGCCCTCGACGGAAGCCATATTGACGGTCGTTCAGTAAATTGTTGGACTCTAAATATTTCATTAGGTGAAAGTTCACCATACTTTCCATCACTTTGGAAATCGCGGAACAGATTGCGATTGGGCGGTAATTTTCAGGTTTGCTTGCCTCACCCTATTTTGGGATCGGCGTTACATTTGCAACCTTCCAGCACGATGGGAATTGACCTGTATAGTACAGAGTGCTGAAAAGGATTGCCAAAGGACGTGATAACGTCGAAGAACACTGCTTCAGGACCAGTGCAGGAATTCCATCCGGCCCAGGAGACTTGTTTATGTTGAGGTTCGTTAGCACGAGCTCGAAAGTATATCTTTGGCATAGTTACGGATATACGCTCGGGTGTGGGCAGTGGTTGATTGCTTTCCGGCAGGTGAGAATTACCTACAAACATTTAAGCTAGGAGGTTAGCTTTTTCAACCGGGTCAGTGAATATTTGATCATCCTTCAAAAGAGCCGGAAAAGAAGAACTAGCATCTTCCTTCACTCTTTTTATGAAAGACCAAAAGCTTTTACTGCCCCGTTGGGCAGTAAGAACTTTGGTGCGAAAAAGCTGCTCGTACAAAGCTTTTTCACGTCTTAGCACTTTGGCACACGAAGATCTCGCCCTTTTGCGCATCGCATCAGTATCCGCGTTTTTGTCATTCCGCCAGATACTAAATGCTTCCTCTCTGGATCTGACTGCAAGTCTGCACGTCTGATTAAACCATGACTTCGGTCTGGGTTTAATCGAAATTTGCTTCGATGGTATGAAAATTTTCATACCGAGCAATATTATATTTTCAACCATTTCTGCCATGGCATTGACGTCATTGTCAAGGAAGCAGAGCTTCCAATTGAAATGCCGAAAGAAATCGTTGAGCTCAGCCCAACGTGCCTTTTCAAAAATATATTTTAAATGTTTCGTAGCTGGCCGTGAAACGTTAAGAAGTTCCGCAAACGAAAAGGAGGCAGAAATGGTGCAATGATACGAATTTCCGAGAGGGGCGCTAGTGTTCATTTCATACTTGTCAGGGTGTGAAGTGAGAAAAAGGTCGAGGGTGTTGTGTTGGTGCCCGTCAACACACGGAATATATGTTGGTTCATTCACTAATTGCGCAAGGTGGTTGTGCGCTGCGAATAGCTCAACATATGCGCCTTCTGGAGTCGTATGGCTCGAATGGCGGAGCCACGATAAGTTATGAACATTGTAATCACCAGCAATAACGATTTCACTGTTCGGGTAATTTTCGAGGATCTCCGATACAGTGTCGGAAAGGGCATCGAAGTTGTATATAGTTTTATGCCTTTCCATATTTGGGCTTCTGTAAAGAAACCCGAAATGCAGAAGATGTGCCCTGATTTTAAATTTAACCCATAGACAGCTAAATTCAGGATCATTCGTACCTAAGGATTGCTGGCACTGGTACACAACTTCATTGCGTATATATATTGCAAGGCCCCTATGAAGAATAAAGAGGGATAGGATGTGATACCCAGGTATGTGAAAATCCTGTGGATCAGCATCCTCAGACACCTGGGTTTCACTTCAGGTGAAAACATCCGGCCGATGGAGACAAACGTGGGCATATACAGAGAAAAAATTTGCCCTTAAACCACGTATGTTGCAGAAGTCAATTCTGAAACGGCCTGTCATAGTTTACGCAAAAAAAAAAATCAAATCAATTGTCTATTTTCTATTTTTTTATATTGTCGACACCAATGAGCTAGTTGCCGCCTGAGAGATTGCTCGGTGATCAGTGCTACGCCTTCATCACCAAACAGTCCAACAGCAACTATCCCACTGGTATCTACAATATAAAAAATTTTATATTTTGCTTTCGATAGGAGTCTTCAGCACAATGACGCGAAAAAAGGCCATAAAAGCCCTGATCAATTTCACCGTGACTCGAAGTGACAACAGTGGTTGGTGGTGTCAACACTAATTAATTCCGTTCTTCCGTCACTGGTATAGCAGATTTTTTGTTTTCTCTTTCTTTTTTCTTTTTGTTAAAACGCCGTTAAATTTTTATTGTTTTTTGTTATTTTCATGTATATTGATTTTTTTTTTTATTGTAATTATAATTTTGTTATTTTTTAATTTTTATTATTTTTATTATTTGTTGTTGTATTGTTGTTGCTGCTTTGTGTATTTGTGCATGTAGTTCAATTTCTTATTTTATTATTTGCGATTCTTTTGCATATTTTAGTTTAAGTCCAGTTTATTCTTTATTGCATTTAATGTTGTTGTTTTTGTTTTTCCGTTCCGTTCTTGTGGTCTCTGTTATTGTTGTTGTTGTTTATTTCTATATATTATTCTATTATTTATTTTTATTTATTTATTTATCTGTTGCACTGTTTAATGTTGTCAATTTATCTATTGAATTTTTTCCACTTTAAGTACATATGTTTTCAAAATTTAACTATTTGTTTTTTTTTTGACTTTTCAAAATTGGACCACAAGAAAACGCTTGTGTACCGGACGGACGACACGACACTACTTTTGTATTTGCTCAATTGATATAAATCGTGAGATATTGGAAAAATATGGCATTTAAAGCACCTTTTAATTAGTAAAATAAAAAAAATTTATGCTCTGGAAGATAACCAAGTTTATTATTATTTGTAATTATTACATAAAATTGAATACGTTTGCAATAGTTTCAATATTTTGTTTTATTCAAATAAATTGCAATGTAACACGCCATAACTATCTATCGCAATTACAACATACCATAATGTGAATCAACTAATGAAAACACATGCAAAAGAATATTACAATATTATGAACATATTTTTTTATTATTTAACTTAAATGATTTTAAAATAAAGAGTTTTTACAAATAAAAAATTAAATTTACATGGTTTTTAATTTAATTGAATTTTGAATTTTTGTGGTAACTTTTTTTGGGTGAACAAGTTGGCACTGTGTGAAAATATATAAAACAAATTAGAAGTTTTTTTTTACAAAAATATGGGGACGGTTATAATCATTGAAAGCACGTTAACGGAGGTCTTTAACTCGGTTGGCTTATGATGTTATTGCAATAAGCCTTCCAAATATAATCCCACAATGAGAATAAATTTCCTGTACTGAAGTTGCTCAAAATTAAACAAAAATGTTTAGCTGATTTAGATTTTAGACAATTTTGTTTTCTTTGGAGCAGCATACTACAGGAAATTTAAGACGAAAATGTTTTTTTACTAAATTGATTTTAACAAACAAAAACGACACCTGTGCTCATCCTTCAGGATGTGATGCAATTCCTACCAGGGTCAACCCATTGATTGTAGATTGTTTTAATTCTCAGCACATTCATCGGCAATATTAGTATATGAAAATAGAATAGAATAGAGGCAAGCGCATTAAACTTTATTTAAGCCCAAAACTTCATATGCTAAATATGGTTAAAGAATTGAATGCTTTATTGGAAGTTTTGTCTTATTAACCGGAATTATTGAACATTGAAGTTTTTGATAATGGCCTGAGATTTTTTATTTAATTGATTCATTTAAAACAACAACAAAATCTTTTGAACAGGGAGATATTTTGCACATGACCTTATTCAAGTTACAGGCAAATTACAGATTTTTTTTTACTATGTTTGTGCAATTCACAAGCTTTTATTTTGTGATAAGTTCTATGTGTAAACATGTTTCTGAAAAAATGTTTATATTGAAATTATTAACATCTTATTTGGTTCTCCATCCTATAATTGGTCGTGAGTTAAAAAATAAATCTTGTTTTATTATTCCATAAACATTTTTCAGAGTTGTCCTGTGCATTTCTTGAGTCCTCATTTGACTGCAGTGTTTTTTGTTTTTTTTTGCAGAACTTGGAACTTAAAATGCTTTTTTTTTGGAGCCAAACAAGAAATTATATAGTTAGCATAGTATCGCAATACATTTAACATGCGCTTTGCTCAAAATAATTATAGTATGCGATAATGTAAAACAACCAATGAAAACACATACGAAAAACAATTACAATGTTATGTATTTATTTTTATTGTTCAATTTAAAGGATTTTAACATAAATTTAGCACTGCAAAATTCATTAGGAAAAATTTTATTTAGAAGATTTAAATATAGTATAATTTATTGACATTTGCTATATAGTATTTGACATTTGTTATATATTTATGTTTGTTTAATATTAATAATTTCATTTTTCAATCCGACCAATTGTATCAACCATAAAATCTGTGGCATATAATTTACCTCGTTTTTTAGCTACAATATTGAGAAAATCACTTAAATCTAAATACTAAGTCACTAATTCTAAACAATTTGTTAAAAAAATAATAGGGTGGCGATGGCACGATGGATGGTAGTCTGCACGTTAACTACGAATCCAAAAATAGACCTGGGTTCAACCCCAGTTTCAGACCAAAAATTTTAAAATAAAAATAAACATCTCGCATTTTTCTGATGTTGCATTAGTGTGTCTTTGTGTGTCAGTTGTAGTCGGAAGGTTTCAGTGGCGAAGGCATAGTCACTGGTCACTGAACAATACCGGCTTCAGCTGATAGCAATCCACAATCACATCAGAACGCCCTCCTTCGTCGGTATTGTGTACCACCGGCGAAGTAAAATAATAATAAAAATGGCTACTAAAGAAGCTTCAGCACTGCTACGAGTATAAACAAAGAACGTGCGAAAGCAAAGCTGCAAAAATAATTAATTAAGCTTCACCTCCTGTCGTTTCTCCTACTATCCCTTTCCTATAGTTCCAGCACAATGCCTCGCATGTGTAGGAGTCATCTCCTGAGTGCTGGTTCTAGATAAAAAAAAAAAAAAAATACATACAAATATCCCACATGGTTTTAAACTAGTGTCTTATGACGTTGTTAATTGTTTTACGAACATTTCAACGGAAATTGCTTTGAAAATTATAGCAAGAGATTTTAATCATTATATTAGTAAAAATACTAGTATTCTTAAAGAATTGTTTATGGACTTACTAAGTTTTTGCCTTAAAGAATGTAATTATTTTTGTTATGATAAAAAGATAATTCGCATGAAAACTGGCCTCTTTATGGGTTCTAGTTTGGCACCAATTTTAGTGGAAAGAGTACTTGAGAATGTTATTGATGAAATGATGAAAAACTTAGATACAAGTTTTAAAAAAACTTAATGAATATGATGAAAAAATTCAATTCACAATGGAAACTGAGGAAAATAACCAATTGCATTACTTAGATACAACAATTTATCATAAACCTAATGGAAAAATTATAACAAATTGGTACCATAAATCGATGGCATCAAATCGAATACTCAATTATTATGCAGCACATCCATCTCATTCTCATTCTAAGTAAAAACAATTTTCCAATGAAAATTATTAATAGATTTATTAGTTCTCTTAAAAACAAAAAACAAACTATGAGTAATTTAAAAGCAACTCAATTAAGTTATGCTTATCTCTCAAATAAAGAAACAACTGCATATAATATTAATGAAAAATCTTTATCAACTGTTAATTGTGCTTCAATCACTTATGTTCCTAATTTAACAGAAAAATTATCTAAATCATGTCGATATTTTACACCAAATATTCAACTTGCAATGAAACCAACATTAAAACTTAATGATACATTTTTTAAAAATCTAAAAAATCCACTTGAAAAAGGACAAAAATCTAATGTTGTATACAAAATGCTATGTAAAAAATTGTGAGGCACTTTATATTGGAGAAACAAAAAAAAATTTTAAATACAAAATTTTATTACAATTATTATTAAATAAAAATTAATTTATAGATCCTGAAGATGAACCTGATGGTTCGAAATATATAGATCAACGTAAAATAAAGTATTTTATTTCAATGAATCTTATGGAGGCAATACAATATTAACATTAATTTCATTTTAGTTTGCATTTTTTCTTTTTAAGAAAATTAACGAAAGAATTTGCTTGTTTTATAATTATGTATAGTTAAAATTAAATGAAAATAATTAAAATTTTTAATAATAAAATAAAATTTTAAATTAAAAAAATCGGTTTTTATTTAAAGTATCCTCATAGGCCAGTGGAGTGGTAATTTTTCTTCAGCAATATTCGGCATGTTCATCGGCAATCTAATTTTACAAAAAAATTAATATTAGCTAAATAAATAAAAACTATATAAGTATGTACATATACTTATATTAAAGCCAAACAAATATATCGTTAATTGAAACGCAAAACGACCTAACCACCATTTTAGTAATTTTACAGAAGCAAAAAAACGAAATATATTAAGGTCTTTAACACGAGTTCATTAAATAATTAGGCTGTTGACATGTAATTTGGGTTTTGCTATCTTGATGTTTTTATTAATTTGTGGGAGCTCTTCGTAGTTGTCATAGCTTTTAAAAAAATCATAATCAGGGAAATACTCGTGGTGAACTTGTAAATTTCAGCAGAAAATTGTATTCCCGATCGGTCCCTAAAAAATAATATAATATGTATGTATGTAAAACAATGTTTTATTAGTTAATTTTTGGATTAATAAAAAAAATATTACAATACTAGATGTAGATATTAGTTAATTAATGAATACATAAAACGGGTAGATTTCCACACTACCTTTGAGGTACTACACACAGTGCGTTGTCAATTATTTTGAATGGTAGGCCTACACCATTTTAATGCAATTTGTATACTATGTATTAACTTAACTTATTTGTCTGTACTTTTAATGTATTACTGCAAATTGCAAAAGTAATGTTAATTTTTTTCATATTGCATTTCATTTTGTATGTATAATTTGATTATTTGTAATTTCATTTCTTGCAAAATATAAATATACATATATTTCTTTATCACGTTCAATTAATAAACATTTTTCTCATTGTATTCCATGCAAAATACAGATTTATGGATATATCATTTTATAATACAAATATCTTTAAATGCCATTTTATGTATATTTTGATACAGTCTACGTATTATATAAACTACTTTACTAATACTACACATGCAAAAATATACTACATACTACATGGCATTTTTTATTGATGAATTTTTTTTATTCAATATGGTTTTAACATTTAATTTTAATCTTTATTTCAAAACTTCATTTATGCATATTTTACAAATTCTAAAGGAATTGTTGTATATATCTTAAACACAACGTTTGCAAACACTATATTCACAGGTAGAACATTTGCTATTTGGAATTTTTATGTTTCCACAGTGGCAGTAGAATTGTGAATAATTATCGGTATTCCGAATTAAAATTGATTTTATTGCATCTCTAAAGATGTCGGGATATGGTAAATTTAATAAAGATTTACCATTTAAGTAGTGCAAGTTGTACATTAGAACGAATACACCGCAACTTATATTGTCATTTTGTTTTGTTCTTTGTTTTATATTTAAATATTTCCATGTGCTAGGCCATGTAGGCTAAAAGTAATCACCCGGGGCATAAGTAATCACCCGATGTCTTTTTGCTGTAATTTTATTTTAGAAAAACCTTTGAATCTGCATGTATGGTCATCAACTCTGGCGGCGGTCACTTAGCCCATATCATAAGCAGCGCCAAAATTTGTCTTAAAACAAAATTAAAGCAAAAGAACATCGGGTGACTACTTATGCCCCGGGTGATTACTTTTGGCCCACCCTGCATATGCAAATAGGAACAAAAACCTTCGTAATGGTCTCGCCCGCAGAAATCCAAACAAATTCTTGTGCAATAACATTTAATATAATGCAAACTGTAAAATGTTTAAGTCGCAAAATTGGTATAACTATAAAGGTCGGATTATGTGATAGCAGTCTACTAACTTTTTCAAAATTAATTTTGTCAATTTGACATGGAAAGCTCATCACATTTTTAAATTCTTTTTTATAAAAGATAAACTTGCACAATCTTACACAAAATTGGTCAATTGGTTTCCTATTGCTAAGGACTCCCAGCCTGTAATATCTAATATATTCTAAAACGAATTATCTGATATTTTGAAGCCTGGGTACGTTTCTTTAAACAAGTCATTATATCTAAAGAGGATGTATTCTACATTTTGTGGTTCAGCCTGTAAGACATTAATTTCCAATGGCTCAAAGTATGTGTGCTCTTTCTTCATCCTTGACACATCTTTCATATTCATTTCTTTATTTAAATCAAGTTTTATGATATCTTGCACACATGCCGGTGAAGTTGAAGTTTTTTTTTTGGTATTTTTGCGTTTATCAGATTTTTTGGTTTAATCGCTTTCTGTCTTTTTAAGTTTTTTTCCTTCCATTTTTTGCTGGTTGTAAATATTCTATTTAAACATGATCATGCTCCTTTGTTATTTGGCACAAATGGAAGTTTTTATCACTTCGCCTTTTATTTGTATTAAGCTGTTTTCATCATTCATTTGTACATATCATATTTATATCGAAAGTTCTTTTAAGGAACTCATACTATCTCTTCTATCGATTTTTAAGAAATCGCCGGGTCTTACCGATTTATTATTTAGTACATGTTTTTGAAAATAAAAACTAAATTCTGATATGATCGCCTGAAGGATCTATAAGGATTCCCATAATATTTTCCCACATAGGTATAAAAGGACAATACTTTTTAATAATAAATATACAAATGTCTTCGTTTTAAAATTCATTGGTAAATTGATTTATTGTTTGCTCTTTAACGTTATCCGTAATATTTATGTAAATATTTTGGAAAACTTTTCTAAAAGGACTACGAAAAACAATTGATTCCAAATTATTTGCTTCATCCTCATCGAATACGTTTAAATTCTCAAAATCACTCTCTTTTATTTCCAGTATATTTTTTTTAAAAAGCAAGACTGGTTTTAAATTCTTGGTTTTTGTAAGGGTTTAAAAGAACATTAAAAATATGTTTAAACCAAAACTTTCCCTCATCCATTGTTTTTAAATCAAAAGACAATGTTAAGAAATCTTTTAATAAAAGTTTTAGGACATTGATTTTTCCAACTCTATTATTTAAATCTTTACATATAATATGAATGTAGTGAACTTTACACCATTGTACAATAACCTTTGGTCTTGGAGTTATTTTTGGATTATATAAAAGATGAAAGCAATCATAGATATAATCAGAAACACTTTGATCATTGCAAGATTTTGAAATTGCACAAAGTAGAGCAAAGCCGACATCTATGCAAACTCTTTGAAAAAATTGCCATTTATATTTTCTCTCTTTACAATATAGCTCCATTGTTTGAAATATTAAATATGTACAGTTTGTAAAAAAAATGTTTTCAAAACAAAAATTTTTTACGAATTTAAATTTAAATAAATATTTACAACAACAATATCATTATATTTGTGATTTTTTTTTTTAGAACTGTTGTTTTGTATGTTCTCGACAAGCAGGCGTCGAAACTTTGACAAATTTATGAACATATTACAACAACAACGCTACAAAATAATTTTGCATACTTTAAACAGTGTAAAAAAAGTGTTTTCAAAAATGCAAAGACAAGAAGGAACCGTTAGTTTTTTGCATATGTATTGCGTATAATAGTTTTATATGGACGCTAAGAGTAGCAGTTGTCTTTTATTCATTAAATTAAGCTCATTGAATAAACAAATGATTACCCAATTATATATAAACTATGCCAGGAAAGCGACTGAACAAAGACATTACCCAACTGGTGTATTTTAATTACTATAAAGGAAAATCTCACAGAGAAATTGCTGAAATGTTCTCTCTTAACCTAAGGACGGTATATAATGTTATTAACAGTGCTGAAAAAGAAGGAAAACTGGAACCAAAACAAACACCAGGCAGACCAAAAAAAGTAACTCGGCGAATTGAAAAGAAAATTTTGAAAATGATTGATGAGAATCCACATTTCAGTACTATAGGAATTGCACTTAGCATCAGTAATGAATGTGGAGTAAGTATCCCTCTCAGACTGTTAGAAATGTGCTACAAAACCATAAATACTCTTCAAGAGTTACGAAGAAAAAACCTTTGCTATCCGCGGTAAATATTGAAAAAGGTATAAGTTTGCCATTGAACACCTTTCTTTACCTCCGGAGCACTGGGATGATGTTATTTTTTGTGACGAAACGAAAGTGATGCTTTACTGCCATGATGGACCTCAAAAAGTTTGCGAAAACCCCTGGCGGCTTTAAAAAATAAAAATATAATACCCACTGTAAAGTTCGGTAAACTATTCGTTATGGTGTGGGGTTGTATATCGAGCAAGGGCATGGCGAAATAAGAATATTAGAGGATATAATGACCAAGGAAGTCTATCTAAACATTTTAAAAAAGGAATTGAGTGCAAGTGCTCGGAAATTCGGTTTTGTTGACCCAGAAAAGCTCAAGTATAAATTTTAGCAGGATAATGAACCGAAGCATAAGGCATATATTTGTAGATCCTGGTTGTTATATAATTGTAGAAAAGTGATTGATAACCCAGCACAAAGCCCAGACTTAAACCCTATAGAAAATTCATGGGTCCACCCAAAGAAAAAAGTCGCAAAAAGGTCACCAAAAACAAATAACATTTATTAAAGAAGAGTGGGAAAAAATACCTGAAAATTATGATATACCAAAGCTTATCCATTCAATGTCTAGATGCTTAGAAGTTGTAATTAAAGCTAAAGGAGGGCACACCAAGTATTAGCACCCTGAAATCTTTTTTTTTTTACCATTTAGAATAAATTTAATTAAATTTAACACAATTTTGAAAACATTTATTTTACAGCGTAGAAACTGAAGTATTTTTTAAGTTACGATTATTATTTTGTTATTTAAATTAATTTTGTTTTTTTTTGTGCAAAGTGTTTATAAACATCCTCAATTGAATACATGAAGAAAAAAATTTAATAAAAGTTGTATAATTTACTTGCAAATAAGAGTTTCTCTTAAACTTTTTAATTTTTCAAAGTTTTGAAAAGACTTTTTTTACAAACTGTATATATATCTGTGATAGTGTGGTGAGACAATATTCCTGTTACAATTGGAACAACCAGTTTTAACTTTTTTATTCGTATAACTATTTTATATATTAAAATTCTTTTCTTCGAGCATTAAATTTGTGGCACATTTTGCCCTGTTGCATCGAAATTAACAGTATGATTTGCATCTTTTAATATTTGCAATTTTTTGTTAGACGTTTCGAACGTTTTAACCGCCCAACAATAAATTGCTAATGGTGATGCTACATAGTGTATGTATCCTTGGTACGATACTTGCTGCATTTTAGAAATGTCAAAAAAAGCATTGGGGTCACAAAAGCCATCAAAGTTGTGCTTATATTTACATTTACGCAGCGTATGCCGATTTTGAATATTTTGCAAATTTCTGCTTTGTGCTATCTCATTAGCGACTTCAAGAACTTTTTCCATTCTATAAATGTAAGCGCTCTTATCTTTAAAGGAATTTTTTACAATAGCGCGTGTAACGCGACGAATTTGAGCAACTTGTTTTTCTCCTTTTGCGTGGAATATTTCTCCCGTTCTAGAGACGAAAACTGTACCGCCGTTTTAAACCGATACCTTCAGTAATCTGGGAAAGTACAATACCCATATGCTTGCAATCCAGAAGTTAAGGTCTTTAAGTTGCAGAACGAAATGATACAAGAGTTATTTATATTCAAATATTCTTGCCTAATTACATCTATAACAATTGTATTTTTTTTCAATTTCAGTTTTTCGTCATCTTTCTAGTTCAAAATTAAATCGGGATTCACTTTAAAAGTACTATCCGATACTTTCGGTTTGAAATGGCGAATCTGTTTTACGGCCGTTCCCGGCATTCGTATAACTGGTCTAAGAATTTTTTCCTTCGAGTCAACTATTTTTCTATAATTTTCGAACCGAGAAACATCTACCGTATTATCTTCGGTTTCTAACGGTCTTAGAATAAAACTCTTTGAAGCATTGCAGTTATTATAATCACTATTGTTATTTTTGGAATTAGGATTTCCATCTTCAGATGAAAGTGCGATATTTTTCCCTTTATTTTTATCTAAATCTTTATTCATTATTTTTACATTTGATATTTTTGCATTGCTTAAAACTAACTTTAAGTCTAATAGAAAATCTTTTAAAATATTTTCTATTACTCCCACGCTGTTTGTAATATCATTCGGAAACTAAATTTAAAAATGCGTTAAGATACTACAAATATTTGTGTTCTATATTTTCTAACTTACTATTGGTGTTGGTACTTCCACTGAAATTTCGTTTTCTTCCATCTGAAAATAAATAAATACCTTAAAATCATGTTGCACTAGTAGGAATCTTAGTTAGTTACCACTTCTTCATTTAAATTTGCTGTAATTGCAATTTGATTTTGAGAATTCTCTTAAAAATTTTCTTTAGATGCTATTTCAAATAAAGAAATAAGAGAATCTGCCGCAAATTTTTCATTCTGTGTGAAATGTTTCATATCCGATATTTGAATGTTTTGTCCATCTTCTGGAAAACTTTTATATTTGTGAGTTGACTCTGAATTTCTTAATGATGAAATTATACCATTTGCAGCACAGTTTTTACTGGTATCGTTTTTTTTCGTTTCTAGCAAAATTAGAGCCTCTATTGCATGGGCCTCTAATTCCTCCGTGCTACGTTAATTTTCCTAAATTTTTTTTAATTAAATTTCAAATATTGTTTTTGTTAATATATAAGTACATATATAATCAAACCTGATTACTTGATCTTTCAGGATGGGTTACGTTAGAGGTTTTTAATTGTAATGACTTAATCTGTGGCAAAATAATTATGAACTGATACATTTGTGTGTTATAAATGTATTTTATATTAACACTTAACCTTTTAAGAATCATTTTTCGATTTTTTAAATTATTTGCAAGCTTATAACGGGATGGTTGGTCTTCGTTATAGCACGCAAAAGTTTTATCAAAAACCGAACTGTAGTAAGAAATACCGTCGGTTTCCATTAGAGAGGTAATATCCTCTAAAATGTTATTTAATTATTTTTCGTTGTAAATCATATTCTATTAATAAAAATTTTAAACTTATTATATTAAAAAATATAGCAAGAATTATGTTTTATGGTAAGTACTGCTATAATATTCCTTATAAATTTTTTTTTATTTAAAAGAGTAGACAGAAAAATTCAAAAAAATTGGCTAAAACCAAAAAGGTTTATGGTGTCGGGTTTATCGAGATAGAACTGTATTATCGTTCATAGTATATAAAACAAACATCAATCTGCGATTTTTTCTAAAAGGATTAGCTTTTAATATAGAAGAGTAATAAATTAAAAATTGTGTTTCTACAATATGTGAGAACTGCTTAATTCTTTTTTTTTTGGCTTAAATCTAGTTTACGGACGCTCGACCAAATGGGAAAAAAATAGAATAGAAAATTGAAAAATAAGAAGAAAATAAAAAGTGGCAAAAGTCCCGGCAAGGTCTAGTTTTCGAGTTATGTACATACGAAGTTTTCATATAGAAATGCGAATCTCTACTACATTTTGGAACGCAAATCGCAAATATTGGTGTCATTAGAATGGTTTTAAATATATGTCGCTATGTATATGTAATTTATTTAAAAATACTTGACCTATTAATTTGGAAGGTTTTAAAGATATGTAGCTACATATATATATTTTTCAAATATTCTTAACCTAAGGGACCGGCGTAGATATGTGAAATTAAAAAAGTTTTTTGTAAATTAAAAAAATTACATATTTTATTTATTTTAAAAGAAAACAGTGTGAATCCTTGCGTCATGCATAGCAACATTTGTTACATGGTGTTTGTTATATTATTATATTTTTTGTAGAATGAACTTTAAACTTACTAATGCACTTTGATAACTATATTGGCATTTCAGGAGTTCAGAATTTTTAAATAAGCTTTTAAAACCTTGTAGTAAAAATGCGCATTTATCGCTAACAAAAGTTTCTTTCATACCCTACCGCAAATATTTTCTACTCCATGGTATAGCAAACAACGGCTTCGCTTACAAAAGCTTAAAATTGTGAAAAAAAACTTTTAAGTTCACAAATTTATCGCCAGTCCTTAATAGGTTAAGAATTTTTAAATTATATACATACATATACATAGCGACATATATTTAAAACCATTCAAATGATACCAATATTGGCGATATGCGTTCCAAAATGTAGTAGAGATTCGCATTTTTATATGAAAACTTCGTAGGTCTATAACTGTATATTTTCTTCTTATTTTTCATTTTTGTATAGGCGTAGCAAATTTTTTTTTCCTTTTTGTGAAGTGTCCGTAAACTAAATTTAAGCAAAGATTTTCCACTAAGCCGACCATTTTGCAGGCCTTAAGGTTTTAATTCACTATTATATCATATCTAATGAATTTTAGTAAAGTTGTAAAAATGTTCTAAACAGTTTTAAAATTATACCCATATGCGATGGAAAACACACTCTATATTTACAAATTTATAATGGAACTTTGGAGTCCCATAACTTGGAAACTAAAGGTTTCCGCTCAATTTATTATTTTATTTTTTCTTCTTATTTTTTAATTTTCTATAGGTGGCATACTCTTTTTTTGGATCCGGAAGGGGTCCTAAACTTTATTTAAGGCATATTTTCTTCTTCCTTTTCAATTTTCTATTGCCATGTACAATACAAAGCTATTTTTTTTTATTTTGAGCAGCTTCAATAAATTTTTATGTCCATAAACTATATTTTCACTTACATCTTCGAGGAGGGCGTGGAGGTGGTAGTCGTGGACGTGCCCCTTATGGCAATTATAGGCGCCTAACAAATACGGTAAGTATTATAAATAATTTTATAATTGTATATTTATATTATTTTTACTTTAGGCAAATCGATTTCACTACAGTACGATTATGCCACCACAACATGTGCCGTATAATATGGCCATGGCTCTACATTTTGTGACCACGGCTTCACAAATAGCCACTATGGGACCACCAGTTGTTACTATGGCTCCACTAGGAGGAACCATGGCTATGCATGGTGTGAGCATGGCTATACCTGGTGTGAGCATGGCTCCACCACCTTTCCTCATGGCTACTACTGGTGTTGAAATGGCTTCACTAGCTGAGACCATGACTCCATCATGAGCGACCAAGGCTACACCTGGTGTGACCATCACTCCAACAGGTGTGACCACAACTCCACCATGTGGGACCATGGCTCCACCAGCTGGGACCATTACTCCGCCAGCTGTTGGAACGACTCTGCCAGAGCCAGACGAAATAACGAACGCATAATTGTCGAATTGTAAGTGACTATTTTTTATGACATTAATGATACGTTATTTTGTTTCAGACGAGAACAATTTAAAATAAGGCAGAAAGTCAGAAATTAAAAAAAATTTTTTTGTTTATTAAATAAAGAGAAATAAAAATAATTTCTTTTGTAATTAAAATGTTAAAATTTTTTATTCACTTTTATAACGTGTGGTTTGTTATTATTATTTTTGTCATTTGTTGTTATTGCTCATGGTCATTAGTTTTTGTTGTAATCGTTCATTTTCATAAAATTTTTTAAAATAAATTTCAAATATTGTGTTTAAGTTTTTTTTTTAATTTTACGCTTTTGTATTTTTGTATTTGTAGTTTTTATTGCTTTCAATATACATTCTTTGCGTTTTTTTTTAAATTTGCACAATTATCTATTAATATATGCACACACACACATACATACAGAGGATTACGAATCCCAGTGGCCTAAGTAAATGCAATTGCCACCAATGACTAGTAAAATAGTTAGCCATTACACTCAATTTATTATAGGCGCTAATGATATGGTATAGCCAGTCGTACCTGCTCTTTTTATAGACACCAATATATTAGTTAAACTGTAAAAACTGATAGCCAGTATTCACTAGCTAATTCTATAGCACTAGGTAATGCATAAAACAAAATTTCTGTAACTACAAGAATCAAATGTGTTGAAGGATCCCGTTAGAAAAAAACAACAAAAGCATTGCCTAACAAAAGTAAATAATCGAATGCTTGCTTTTTATCTTTTTTAAGAATTTAACAAAGAATTTCAGTTGTAACGGAGAATTTGTGGTGAAAAGTTTAAAGTTTTATTTCAAGTTTCTTTACGGAGGGAGGTAAATATGAGTCAAAGAAATATCAGAAGGCTTTTTAAAAAAGAGTACTACTGAGAAGAACATGTATACAATATAGACTTTATGGTATGGCAAAAACAAAACATGGAAGGAGTGCCATACTTTATATTCTAAAATGTATTGACCCTATAACGCCATTTTAAACACAACTAGAAAAATTATCGACGATTTCACAAAGGTAAGAGCATTTTTATTATTTATTTCACTGTTGATTTTAGTATTTTTTTAAATTTTTAGCAAATAATAATGCTGTTGCTGGCGGGGCAGAATCGCGATGGTGGTCGAGTTCGTGGTCGTGGCGGTAGTCGAGGAGGGCGTGATGGTGGTAGTCGTGGACGTGCCCCTTATGGCTATTATAGGCGCCTAACAAATACGGTAAGTATTATAAATAATTTTATAATTGTATATTTATATTATTTTTACTTTAGGCAAATCGATTTCGCTACAGTACGATTATGCCACCACTACATGTGCCATATAATGTGGTGCCGTATAATATGGTCATGGCTCCACATTTTGTGACCATGGCTTCACAAATAGCCACAATGGGTCCACCAGTTGTTACCATGGCTTCACTAGGTGGAACCATGGCTATGCATGGTGTGACCATGGCTATACCTGGTGTGGCAATGGCTATACCATTATTTGCAAGCTTTTAACGGGATGGTTGGTCTTCGTTATAGCAGAAGAATAATAAATTAAAAATTGTATTTCTACAATATGTGAGAACTGCTTAATTCTTTTTTTTGGCTTAAATCTAGTTTACGGACGCTCGACCAAATGGGGAAAAAATTAGATAGACGTATAGAAAATTGAAAAATAAGAAGAAAATAAAAAGTGGCAAAAGTCCCGGCAACGTCTAGTTTTCGAGTTATGTACATACGAAATATGTATATGGAAATGCGAATCTCTACTACGTTTTGGAACGCAAATCGCCAATATTGGTATCATTTGAATGGTTTTAAGAATATGTCGATATGTATATGTATATAATTTAAAAATTTTTAACCTATTAAGGACTGGCGATAAATTTGTGAACTTAAAAGTTTTATTTCACAATTTTAAGCTTTTGTAAGCGAAGCCGTTGTTTGCTATACCATGGAGTAGAATTAAGGTGCAACCATGGCTACACCTGGTGTGTTCATGGCTGCACCTAGTGTGGCCATGACTCCACCAGGTATGACCATGGCTACACCTGGTGTGACCATCACTCCACCAGCTGGGTTGAGTTGGCTATTTTTTATGAGAATTTAGATTAATGATACGTTATTTTGTTTCAGACGAGAACAATTTAAATTATTGCAGAGTCAGAAATGAAAAAAATTTTTTTTGTTTATTAAGTAAAGAGAAATAGCGTAAAAAATTGAGAGGCAGAAAAATTCTTGCAAGTTTTTACAAGTAAAATTTTTTCTTGGAGTAATTATTCAAACAGCTGTTTTGCGTTTGTGTTTACAAAACAATTTTTCTAAATTAAGTTAAAAATAAAAATATTTTGGAAAATTTAAGAAATTGTAAGTAAATGTAAACTTTTAAAACGATAAAAAGTATTAAAAAGATAACAAATTTTTTTTTGTGTAACTTAGGAACAACAGAAGCAAAATAAAATGTCTAATGGAATTGAACTAAGCAACACAGTATCTGGTACATCAGTGGCAAAAGATGTGTGATAGCCGCACTCTGCAGAGGGATAAGGCAGTGCTAGTGGGCAAAACTAACAAGGTGGGTAATGTCAGCCACCACAGCTGACTTGATTAGCTGTGAGACCACCAACAAAAACCAGCTGTGTGTGTTCAACTGCAGGAGGCGAATGGCTGATGAGCGAGACCAAGGCAGGATTATGGATTTTTGGCGGCGCTCAGCCATCTTTTTTTATGGTTGACGGGGGCTTGGTTGATTTGTTGTTGGAAAAAAAAGGAGAATAAAATGTAAGGAGGAAGGTTTCGGTTTGATGAGGTGAAGGAGTAAGGTTTAGGATGTGGCTGGTGTAAAGGAGAAAAGAAAAATTAATTGTGATTTTATTTAAATGAAAATTAAATGACACAGAAAAAAAGTAGTGTGGAAAACTAAAGTTTAAAATTAAGTAACAATAAAATTTTTTATAAATACTTGAAACTGAATGAATGCTATAATATAACTTTATAAAACAATTTAGCCCGAGAACTTAAAACTAGTTAACGAAATCTCTTGCGTAAAAACTATAACGACAACTGTTAGATACTTGCCACCGATGAATGACAAAAATGAGGGTGGCGATGGCACGATGGATGGTAGTCTGCACGTTAACTACGAATCCAAAAACAGACCTGGGTTCAACCCCAGTTTCAAACCAAAAATTTTAAAATAAAAATAAACATCTCGCATTTTTCTGAAGTTGCATTAGTGTGTCTTTGTGTGTCAGTTGTTGTCGGAAGCAATCCACAATCACATCAGAACGCCCTCCTTCATCGGTATTGTGTACCACCGGCGAAGTAAAATAATAATAAAAATGGCTACTAAAGAAGCTTCAGCACTGCTACGAGTATAAACAAAGAACGTGCGAAAGCAGAGCTGCAAAAATAATTAATTAAGCTTCACCTCCTGTCGTTTCTACTACTATCCCTTTCCTATAGTTCCAGCACAATGCTTCGCATGTGTAGGAGTCATCTCCTGAGTGCTGGTCCTAGATAAAAAAAAAAAAAAAAAAGAGAAATCTATGTATTTATAAAGTGCTAACAAATTTTTACCAATTTGAGTGAAAAGTACCGGGTGCTTAAAACTAGTTAACGAATCGGGAGTTATCCGAATAAATCAAGCGAGGTTTGAACAAAGTGAAAACTCTACGCACAGACCAAACCGAAAGAACGAATGAAAAATCTATTTATGAGTGCGAAGAAGACTGAAACGAAACCAGACACACCTACAACACGCCACGTCCAACGAGGGAACAGGTACAAGACCCAGGTGCTAAGACTTGGACCTAGACTAACGACCTGTGGACAAAAACAAGAATCAGAATTTTTATTGTATGTATGTGGGATAAAGGGGTATAATAATGGACAGGACGATACGTACTTAAATACCAAGTTGTACAACGCTGACGGACAAAAGAGAGAAGACAGAGTAAAAAGTCGAGCAGTCGTTTAATATCAAGTAGCCTAAAAAGATATAAATTTTGTAAAGTTGCAAAAGTTCTTGCCTAAAAGGTAGTTCAAAGTCGGACGGACATAATTACAGATAATTTTTTATATTTATACAATAATTTAATTATAAATTAAATTATACCTTTAAACCTGAAATAAACCCGAATTTTGAAATTAAATCCTTTAAAAAATATAGTTATATGTCAGTGTTTAACCTTTTCTACATGTATATATATGTATATATCTATATTTTTATCTATATTTGTTATTTCATTTTAGTAATAATTTCTTAAAATTATTTGTTTAATAAGATATAAAAAAAAAGAGGAACAAATTTTCTTTTAGTAACGGGAATACATTGTGCACGTTAGCTGTTTACGGCATATTAGCCGTTTACCGATAGCAATTTATTTGTGTGTTAGGTTGAGCTCCTCCTAGTAGGGCGATAGATTACTTTTGTGAGTAGAATTCTGCAATAAGAAAAAAATAAATTTAAAAGAAAATTTACCTTTTTTTAATATGAATTTTATTGTACACAAGTATTACAAAATTATTAGTAATTCAGAATTAATTAGAATAAAGGAATTAATTGTAATATCAATATAAAATTGATTTGAGTACCTTTTTTTTTCTACCTGGATATGGCTGAGTGAACTATAAAGGTAAGACGGTAGGAAGGCGGTAGAAGGTACCAGGGATAGTAAGTCGGGGGTAATATTCAATTTCAGGCATAATATTACCAAGGTGGAATCCGCATGGATTCTGAGCGGGTGGTGAGCCGGAGCTGAACAAGATCAGCCAGCTAAGGTGAGACAAATAGGCGAGCAGACTGGTTGGCAAAACTTCACCCCCAAGACGGCGAGCTTCAGCCGGAACGATAAGACAAAATGCCAGCACCGCCAACAACTGCAACAACATCCTCACCCAGCTGTGTTGGTTTCAAAACCTAAACAGTTGTCCTCTTAAGGTTGCTTTACATTGTCCCACAAGTCGTACGACATGCCAAATTTTTGTGTAGAAGAGCACAAGTCGGATCGTCTAAACGTAATATGTAATGAAACTATAAGATTTTGAGAGAAAATACGGATGAAAATTTGACAGTCATATCGCTCTCTAGATTTTTTAAAAATATACGTATGTATATTTTTATAAAATTGTGCTGTCGTGGTCTAAAATGTACATTTCGATTTTATAATTGGTATAAATTTATGAAACCAGTTTTCCCTCCCTGGCTTTAACACATTTGTTTACATAAAAATGCTTCCCTGATCTAATGGTGTGTGTTGGTTTTTGAAAAATTTTAAAAAATCAAGAGAGCCATACGACTGTCAAATTTTCATCCGTATTTTCTCTCAAAATCTTATAGTTTCATTACATATTACGTTTAGACGATCCGACTTGTGCTCTTCTACACAAAAATTTGACATGTCGTACGACAGATCTTATGGTCTTAAAGCACCCTTTAGTGGCATGTGGTAAGCACCACCCAAGGCTGCCAGAAGATCAGACGTCAGTCGAATACAATACACAAAAGCAAAAATATACAATAGACATAAACAACACACCACGTATATTACAACAGATGTTCCGGCAAACAGACCAGCTGTAATTTTTAGTATTGAAAAATATTATGAGTATCTAGCTACTCGGTACTTTACACTAAGCAGGCAAATAATTCAATTAGTTCAGATATATATTTGCAAATAAATTTAATTAATTACTTTTTTTACTGCTTTTGGCGTTTAATGCTAACAGCAACATGATATTTTATTTTGGATAAAGCTTTTTATTACAATGAAAATGAAAATTGCTTAAATTTGTTTCTTTTTTTCCCGTTTTTCGGCGGCTGTTTATTATTGATTTGTAAACATATGTATATACCCTAGGGGGTAAACATTTTTTTTACAATACAATCGCAAATTGTATTGATTGTAATTACGATAACGCGGTGTCAGCTGTGTATGAGTGTAATCATACGGACAACATTAAGTACAGCGAAACTTAAGAGCTACATAGAAATACACTAACACCATCTAGTGCGCAATAGTAGTAGCTACTAATTTTCACTAATTGTCGTACATTATGTTATCGTAGGCAAATAAAAACAAATAAATAAAATGAATACAAAAACATTTAATTTTAATAACTTTTAAAAAGATTTTTTGCACTTTTAATAAGAAATTTTCTAAAACAAAGCAAAATAAGGAAAACAAAAAAATATTTCATTACTAGATGTTTACACATCTCCCCTTTGATCGGACTCACATTTTTTTTATTTATTAAATCACTTAATAGGAGGCTTATACTTATTGAATATTCGCTTTAAATACTTTAGGAGCAGATTGCTATAAATTTCTGAATATGCTACAAAAAGTAATAGGGCAATTTTATTTGCAAAAACTGAAATATTTTACAAATTCGTGTGTAAAAATCATTTATATTATTTGTCTATAAATGTAAACCCTTTTGAAAATATTTCATTTAGGTTCGAAATACTTATTTTCTCTAATTGAGAAAAAGCAATAGAAGTCAAAATTTGAACTTGTAACTTTACATCAAATTAGGTAAATTCGCAAAAGTTATATATATACATATATAATTTGCATTTATGAATAATGTTTTTTCCATTTTTTCCTATAAGCTTTTGATTAAGCCTTTACAAATGTTTCTAAATAAGGCTGTAAATAAAAAAAGAGTTAATAAAAAAAGAAATACAAAGTATTATGTTAATTTCTATATTTTATTAAAGCGAACATAAGTTTGGAAATTTTTATTTTACCAGTTGTCAGATTCTTTTCCTATCAAAACAATTTATTGTGTAGACTATATGTTTTTGTGTTCAAATGTTTGGAAACGATTGCAAAGGCAGAGCATTAATGTTAGATAATAACTAACAAAAATTCTCCTTTTCAACTCGCATTTGCTTGCGCGTTAATGTAGTTTCTTATTAGTGTTTATTTACATACATAAATAGTTCTTCATAAAATCACATTAAAAAATACTTAATATTATATAATTATTATAATAATAACGCAATAAAGTACCAAAATAATAATATCTATTAACGGATGCTTATTCTAACACGCATTAAAACAACCTTTTATGAAAATCGTTTAGAAAATAAAACACAAAGTTGGAAATAAACATTTTTGCGACCTCTTTCCGATGTTTGAAATGAAAATGCTATATGTATGTAGGCAGGCTCTTATAACGTATAAACTAATTAAAAATAGATATTTTATTCATTCATTTTATTCAAAAGTAGCTAATCACCCTTATCGTGTTTAGCGTATTTCGACTACGCCTAGTATTAGATTAAATAAAATTGCAAAACTTTTCATTATTCTATTACAAGCCGTACTCGAAATACGCCAGTCACGACAATGCTAAAAATAAATGACCATACTCACTATATTTTTATAATAATATACATATATGTATAATTTGTCCAAAAAATATAGGGGCAGTTATTAAGTACTCATATATACCTATACATTACAACACTACTTTAACTTGCAAATGTTAGCTAGTAAAGTGTTCATTTACTTTTTCACATTTTTGAGAGTAATTTTGGAAAATTTCTTGTTACTTTCTTGTTGCTAATTTTTACTAGTAAAGTAAATGAACATACCTAGTGTTAGAAGTTTATGTGAGCCCAAAACTGCCTTTGTGTCGCGTTTAGATTTTTATGTGTGTTTGTGCGCAGATTGTTGTTGATAAAATCCGTTTTAGAGAGCTTTTTAAAATAGGACAGTGTTAGGGTTATTTGTAGTGCGTTTACCTGTTAAGGTTTAGGTTACAGGATAAATACGGATATTTTTGGGATAGATTAATTTATTTGTTATCGATTAATTATAAGATTATTTTGGTAACCCTTATCATTTTAATTTAAGGCGAAAAGAGTATATTTGAGTTTTACTGTTAGAATAAAATATATCTAGGGGTTTATAACGTTTAAAGGAAGAAGATTTCTTATTAATGTATTTGTACTGAGTGGGCATCTAAGAGATATCTTGCTAAGTATTCTGGTAAGGTGTATAATGTAAGTATGTGTTGAAGTGTCAAAGTGTATGATTTGAGGATAACATGGGAATTGAGAAAGTGTTACCAAGGTGTAGCGGCGACTAGAGGGGGACAGATGTAAAACCTGTTGTCTCCAATATATCGTATTTTCCTTCCTAATGGTGTCAATTCTGCTTGTTTTGTTTTAGTTTTTTTTTTGTTGTTTCAAAGGAAATATAATTTAAATAAATAAATAAATTATATTATAATTTTTATTGTCAATCCCTCCTCCGGAAGTCACGGGCCTTACCTCCCCTGACGACCCTGAGTTAGTCGGGATGAATGTGACACTTTCACATTTTTTATTCACCCTATTCAAAACCTTTGGTGAGAGTTAAAGAAAAGGATACCAAGTAAATTCAGTAGTACAACAACAATCAAAAATCATTGTGTACTGTCAAAATAAACATCTCGCATTTTTCTGGTGTGCATTAGTGTGTCTTTGTGTGTCAGTTGTTGTCGGAAGGTTTCAGTGGCGAAGTCATAGTCACTGGTCACTGAACAATACCGGCTTCAGCTGATAGGAATCCACAATCGCATCAGAACGCCCTCCTTCGTCGGTATTGTGTACCACCGGCGAAGTAAAACAATAATAAAAATGGCTACTGAACCGAAACTTCAGCACTGCTACGAGTATAAACAAAGAACGTGCGAAAGCAAAGCTGCAAAAATAATTAATTAAGCTTCACCTCATGTCGTTTCTCCTACTATCCCTTTCCTACAGTTCCAGCACAATGCTTCGCATGTGTAGGAGTCATCTCCTGAGAGCTGGTACCAGATAAAAAAAAAATAATTATTACAATTCAACATTAAACAGTGATAAATAGTCGGCCAGCTGTGCTAGTGAGTTCATCTGGTATTAATTCCCCTTGCGTAGTATTTTCTACGCAGCCATGTTTAATTTACATTGCAAAAATAATTTCATATTGCCAGATCTATACTGAGAACAAATTGAATTGGAACAAAATACACTGAAATTACTGTAAAAAAATATAAAAAGTTTTTAAAGAAATTTATAGAAATAAAGCAAAATAATAAAATATTTTGCAATATTCTGAACAAAACTTTTAATTTAATTTACTAAAATCAATACTTGTTATACATTATGCCTTTTTTTCATTGTTTCGAATTTTTCCCAAAATCAAAAGTAAAAGCCGTATGAAAACTAATACAATTTACCACATAACAACAAATTTTTGGAAAACTTTAAAAATTATTGATTTTGTATTGTATATTATTTAATTCAAATTATATATTACATATTTTATTTTCTAAACTCAATATTTTATTATTTATATGTATTTTTTTATACTTAATAACATTTACTATGTAAACAAGGACTATGTCTTCGCACCGTACTATGGGTATACCTTTAAACGGCTAATATGCCAGAAGTGACAACCCTATAGCCTTATTTGGGCCACATATGTAACATATCCCAAGCGCACAATGAGGATCATATATGGGAATGTACGTCCTTACAGGATATAAAAAATATTCGCGAACTAAAATTTAATATTATTGAAGCAGGTATACAAAATAAACAAAATACGAAAAATAAACATGGTACTTTAGAGTCAATTAACAATACTTTTGTGATGAATGTTGATGATGAGCTAGCAAAATACGTTTTGTCTCTAGAGAAATTAATAATTCATATGCATAAGGAAAATATTAAAAATTTCGCTATGTCATGCGAAGATAAAATTTTTGAGCTCATATCAATTGAATATTTAAAGAAAATTTATAATGAAGTATACCAAAAGATTTTTAATTCAAATATATGCAGAAATCTAGAATTGAACATCATATTGTATAAACTATTGCAACATATTAGGAATAAAAAATCCCAAATGAATATTATTAAAGGATTTCACGATTCACCAATATCAGGACATTTTGATATTAGAAAAACAGTCTTGAAATTGAAACAACGTTATGTATGGAAAAATATGAGGAGAATGGTTAGAGATTACATAAACAAATGCGATAAATGCTTGAGGAATAAGCAAACTAAACACATTAGAGAGGAGATGATAATTACTGACAACCCAAACAGTAGTTTTGAGTTAATAGAAATAGATACGGTTGGACCATTGAGAATGACAAATAACTATAGATACATTTTGACAATACAGTGGGAATTGACGAAATATATAGTAGCACACTCAATTGAGGCAAAAGACGCAAAAACTATAGCTAAAACTTTAGTTGAACAGTTTATTTTAATAGATGGATTCTTAAAACATCCAAAAATCTGATAGCGGTACAGAATTTCGGAACGAACTGTTGAGGGAAGTTTGCAATTTACTGATCATAGATCAGCAATTCTCAACACAATGGGACAAATTTATCCCATACCATACATTTGCATTTAATACAACACCACACATTAACAATAATTATTCACCTTATGAATTGATTTATGGCAAATTAGCATCATTGTCAACAGATAAAATACAAAACAAAGATAAATGTTACAATATTGAAAATTATGCTAAAGAAGTAAAAATAAGATTAAGAAAATCCTTGAAACATACCAAAGAACTTATAAATATTGCTAAGAAACAATCAAAAATAACGTATGACAGAAATATAAATGAAAGTAATTTTCAAGTTGGAGATTTGGTATTAGTAAAATTAGAATCTAGAAAAAACAATCAAAGCTCATATAAGGGACCGTAACAAATAGTTCAAAGATTAAGAGTAAATTCTTTATTAAATGTAAATTCTATGGAAAAACTTTTTCACAATAATATACTTAAATTATATACGAAACATTAGGAAAATAATAATATTTAATATTAAGATACACTTTACTTAAAACATTTATTTTTTTTTTTTTTATTTTTATTTACATACATCTATGGATTCATGATCCTTACAAATGATATAATGATATACAGTACATAATTAAGAGTTTAAAAATACAATTAAACTAGATTTGACACTATCAACATTAAGCGAATAATCAATATGGTTATACAATTTATTAAATTGCTTACAAATTCTTAACAATGGTTCCGAATTAGCATAATTTACTCTGAAAACTTTAACTGCAAGCGGATAGTAATGACGTGTAAATCGTGAAGGAACATTAATAAAGATATTGCTAATCAAAAATTCAGAACAAACATTTCCTTTTAGCAAATTTAAAACAAAAGTAACATTAAGCATAGTCCTGCGACTCTTAAGGGTCGGCAGCTTTATCAAGGCAAGTCTGCTAGTATAAGGTGGGAGATCCAACGGATTCCAGCGAAGCCCACGTAGACCAAATAAAAGAAACTGCTTTTGAACGGATTCAATACTATTGATATGAACCATATACGTTGGATCCCAAATTATTGAGCCGTATTCAAGAACAGGTCTTACCAGAGATGTGTACAATTGCTTTGTAATGTACGGGTCGGAGAACTCCTTTGCCCATCGTTTTATAAATCCAAGAAGACCGCGTGCTTTAGCAACAGTAGAAGAGATATGTTGTATAAAATTTAACTTGGAATCAAGTAGAATGCCAAGGTCGGAAATAATATTTAAATTGTCTAGCGAGTAACCATTTAAAATATATTTTACGCTTAAGTTACGTCCACGGAAGAAGCTCATACATTTACACTTTTTATGATTTAATTCCATCAAATTACGATTACACCAAGAGCTAAATGCATCTAAGTCCTCCTGTAGGTAGTGATGATCAGCATATTTTCTATAGCTTAAGAAAATTTTGACGTCGTCAGCATACATTAAGACATGACAAAACTTCAATATTTTCGGTAGATCATTTATAAATAAAGAAAGAAAGGCCCTAAATGGCTACCCTGCGGCACACCAGACAATACAGCAATCGGCTTAGAATAACAGTTTTTAAAATGAACATTTTGAGTTCTATCAGTCAAGTACGATTTTATCCACTTAAGACAGTTTAATGTAAATCCCATTGAGTCAAGCTTTTTCAAAAGTATTTCGTGATTAACCTTATCGAACGCCTTGCTAAAGTCGGTATAAATAACATCAGTTTGCTCTTGTTGTCTAAAACCACGATGAACAAGTGATGTTAACTGCATAAGATTTGTAACAGTTGAACAACCTTTACGAAACCCATGTTGGAAAGGAGACAATACAGATGATACTTGATGAGAAAGAATGTCAGTACTAATTTTTTCAAAAAGCTTCGGTAGAGTGCTCAGTTTAGCAATGCCTCTATAGTTTTCGATATTATTTTTACTACCATTTTTGTATAATGGAATTATGAAAGAGGTTTTCCAAACCTGCGGAAAACATCCAGTCCTTATTGATTCATTGAAAATAAGAGTTAGTGGGGTCGATAAAGCTTCAGCACATCTAACTAACAGACAACTCGGTATTCGGTCAGGACCACAGTTAAATGAAAATTTCAGTTTTTTTAAGGTATTAACTACGGTAAGTTCATCAAGAAGTGGTATTGAAACAGGTGGATATGGTAATTCAGATAGTGGATGAGAATCTGAATCAGCAATCTTGACATCAGAATATGTGGACGAGAAGAAATCCGCAAACAAATCACAGATTGCAACATCATTATTGGATTCAATATCATGGTAATTCATCACAGAAGGAAACGAACTCGATCTTCTTTTGGAATTTACGAATTTATAGAATGTTTTAGGATCACATTTTAAATTTTGTTTGACTTTAATTAAATATCTGTAATAGCAGGAGCGATTAGCTGAGATGTATTGAGCACGAGCTACAGAATACTTGGCGTAATCAGCAAAAAGTCCAGAGGATTTATATTTCTTGTAGAACTTATTCTTTTTATTTTTTATAGCAGAAAGAACTTTGGAATTCCATGGCGGGCCAGAACGATTAGAATCAAAACATTTAGGAATACATTGATTCATGTACAGATACATTCTTTTGTAAAACGTGTCAACCATTTTGTTAATATGTATTGAATTAGTATTTAAAGCAGCATTCGTAAAAAGGTTCAACCAGTTTGTATTAGACAGAAGCTCATCAAGCCTATTATAGTTTGTTTTCTTGAAGCAAAACGATTCTCTTCTCTCTGTTTGAAATGATGACACAGAAACACGACTAGATGCAACAGAAATTTCAATTCCAATTGTAGGATGATGTAAGTCCTCAGGCAAAGAGATCGGGTAACAGCGATCAATGGAGATGTCACTCAGTACATTTAGGAATATTAAATCAAGTAGTCTCGAATTTGCGTTGTATAAGCCATTTAATTGGCAAAGATTCAAGTCTAGAAGAGAATTAACAAAATCCATATGGTAAGCATTACCTCCAACCATTCTCGGAATGAAATAATTAACTTCAGAAGAGAAGTCCCATGATAATAAAGGCATATTAAAATCGCCAAGAGCAATAACGTAATCGTATTGATTTGCGGCCTTAACAACATTCCCAATAGCTGTTACATGTTTCATGTAAACCACTTCAGGTGAAATTGGAGGAATATATGAACAGGTAATAAACATTTTCATATGTTTTAACTTAACTGCAACACCAATAAACTCGATGTCATACAGACCTTCACTATAAAGAACATCAGAAGATAGACGATTAGAAACTGCAATCAGAACACCGCCACCTTTGATAAGATTACCACGATCGCGTCTATAAATTTGATAATTTCCGCAGAAAATTTCAGTATTGAGTACATTATCGACAAGCCAGGTTTCAGTAAAAATAATAACATCATATAAAAAATCAAAGCTTTGGTTGTAAATTGAAGGTAATTTTGTATTTAAACCACGAACATTTTGGTAAACTATAGACAATTTATCAGGTAAAATATTTAGTTTTTTGAAATTGTCAGATTAGACGATGGAGCATTAATTTGTGGTAGGTGGACTATATCAGAAGGGACGTTTTCACTATACACGTATTCACGTATAAGTGCGTTCTTCGGCCAAAAATCTGGATTAACAACTGAATCAAAATTTTCTTCATTAACAATAATTTTGAAAGAGGATTTACGTCTCTGATTAGAGTACTTAAATTTGTAGACGGATAAGTCAATATCATTACCAATTTTGAAACAAATATAACGTTTAACAGCATCGGTACTTGTATTAGAATCAAAACGAGCGGCAAAAATAATCCTTTTTGGTGGAATAACCTTTAAAGTTGGAGCAGTAGAGGTATTATAAGCAGGAACTGATGGGTTTAAATTAGTAGGAATACAGCTGTTTTGCAATGGTTGTGGTGAAACTAAAATTGTTCCCGAAGATATTTCACGAGTTTTAGTTGAGCTCGCGGTGCCACATACGGAAGGAACTGATTCAACAAAATCATATGATGGAGTTAATACTGGAGTGGTTACAAGAGATGCTCCAGAAATATCGCTTATTTCAATAGAATTAGGTTTAGATACCAGTGAACTTGTTAATGTTTTCTTCTTTCCTTTGGGTGAGCACGGTGCCTTATCAAACAGGTTCCTGTAATTCGAAAATTTAGTGTTTAAATTTTTCAAATCATTACCCAATTCATCCAATGTACTTTTAGTGGATTTAAAAAATTTATAAAATTATGTTAATAATATGTTAATAATAATATTTACTATTAAGATTTAATTTCATTATTTTCAAACATAACTCAAATCTTGAGGGCAATGTGTTGTGTACCTATTATAATGAAATACACTATGCTAAGAAAAAGGTATGGGTGTTGTGTACCTATACTCATACTAACCACTGTAGTAATTAAAGAACTTTATTTGTTAGAATTTATTTTATAAGTCACTAAAGTTTAAGAATTTAATTTGTCAGCGGAAATAGTACCAGTGGGAAGTTTTTGTTATTGTATAATATTTCAATGTCAATGTTTTCTGCAACTGAAGTGTTATTTGAACATTCAGCTAAATTTCACTGGGAAAGTGAATTATGAATTGATTTAATTCGTTTTTAAATTATTGCTGACCAATGGAATATTTTAGTATATAAGCTGGTATAGTTTCTAAATAAAATTCAGAATTGATTTAGACTAACAAGTTACTATTGTTTCTTTTATCAACTCTCAAACAAAGGGCATCTTAAAGCTCGGTAATGGGGCAGCAATGCTCAGAAAATACTAACAAAAACAAAACAAACTGAAAAACCGTAATTTTTTTTTATCTGGGACCAGCACTCAGGAGAGGACTCCTACACATGCGAAGCATTGTGCTGAAACTATAGGAAAGGGATAGTAGGAGAAACGACACCGCCTGTCTTAATTAATTATTTTACAGCTCTGCTTTCGCACGTTCTTTGTTTATACTCGTAGCAGTGCTGAAGGTTCGGTTTTAGTAGCCATTTTTATTATTATTTTACTTCGCCGGTGCCACACAATACCGACGAAGGAGGGCGTTCTGATGTGATTGTGGATTGCTATCAGCTGAAGCCGCTATTGTTCAGTGACCAGTGACTATGCCATCGACACTGAAACATTCCGACGACAACTGACACACTAATGCACATCAGAAAAATGCGAGATGTTTTTTTTTATAATTTTAGTCTGAAACTGAAGTTGAACCCAGGTCTGTTTTTGGTTTTGCAGTCAACGTGCAGACTACCATCTATCGTGCCATCGCCACCCTCACCACAATATGTACACACATATGTCACGTATAAACACATGCCAGTTAAGGACGGTGCCGCTGTTGCGGGAAAATAATTATAGATAAAACATCGTTAAGGATGACGCCAAGTATGGCGAGAAATAATTATAAGTAGACAAAATTTGGAAAAATCATAAAACATACTGTTAACTGCAGTCCTTCCCTGCAGTATTTTTTAAATTATATTTATGTACTTAAGTATGTGTATTATTTCTTTTTACCTTACTCATTTGCTCAGTACATACTCTTCAAATTGCGATATACATATGCACGTATATACTACATGCAATTTATATACATACGTAATTTGTCAAGTAACTGTAATAAATTCTTTGAATTTTTTGTATTCTTCTTATCAATATCTTTGAATAGCTTTAAGCCTAGTATGAAAAATAAAGCAAAGAAACAAGTCGCAGTTCTGGAGCGTTTTTTCATATTACTCTTTTTTTTTGGAAAATAGTTTGTAAAAATCATTGCAAACTCATAACACATACATATGTAGACAAAACTAATTTAAGAAAACATATGTAAAATAATGTTCCCAAAGCATAATATCAACACACAAAGAGATAACCTGATAATAAGGCTTGGTTTGGAGATATTCCTTAACAAAGAAATTACTCACCAAAATATGCATTTTATAGAATGAAAGTATAAATAGATCTGTAAATACATTCATTCGTTAGTTCATAAGTAAACTCATTTAAGTCAACAGTTAGTTCATAAGCAAGTACTAAAATAGGGTTTAGTGAAATATTATATTTAGTTCATAAGGAAACTGATTGAATAAGGAACGATTCAAGATACATGAGTATCTTGAAGTAAATATTTTTTAAATGAAAAAGATCAAAGTATCTTAACTTACGTGCATAAATAAATGAATAATAGAGAGATAAGAATAATAAATTCGCTGAAAAAATAAAATACTCTATTTAAAAACGTGTTAGTAGTACTACTGTCACCATGGTATGGTATGGTAATGGTTGGTTAAACAACCTTTAAATTTTAACATATGAATAATCTTTCATATTTACAGAATCGTATCACAGAGTTGCTTTACGACTACAAAATAATATATAATTTTAATTTTTCATCTAAGCTGCTTGTCACGCTTACAAAAGTAAAAAATAGGCCTTTCAATAGCCAAATATGCTTGTTCAATTCACACACTCAGTCGTATTGTTTATCGTTTAAAAAAAGTCGCTATATCTTATGTGCTTGTGAAGAGGCATATTTGCTGTATCTTTATTTTATCCCGTTTTGGTTTTTATTTATATTTTCTTTTATTTTATTTATATGTTCCTGGGTAATTTCTCTTCATATTGGTAGAAATTTTCAATAAGTTTGGATAATTGTAAAAATGTATTAATTGAGATTTAAATACTGTGTTAAAAATGATTTTATGAAAGTAAAAATATTAATTTTCCATATAAGCGCAAGGCTTTCGAAAATATGTACGAGTACATACTATGTATACTCAATGATAATAAGATACTATTTTTAATTAAACTGAATTAAGTAGAACTTTACACTTTCTTTTGTAGAAAAAAGAACAATCTCCATTATTAAGTCCAACGATGATGGCTTTTAAACTGTTCATTACAGGATTATCATTCACCACCGATATTTTATTAGAGTTACTGAATTTTATAGTCAACCAACTAAGTCCAAGACTGCAAGAAAAAGTTAAGAAAAGAAAATATTTTAGTAAATACTTTATTGAAATATTGTTTTATTACAAATGTATTTGGAACTAAGTATTATTCATGACCGTTTTCAAAGCAAAGTTTTAAGAGTAAATTTGTATATTGATTTAATACAAAGTAGTGAGTAGTTTGTCGTCCGTTCGGTACACGTGTGACTTATTGCGGTCCACGGTGCGAAATTAAAAAAACAGTGCGAAACAAAAGTTAAAAAAAAAACAAAAATATTAAATAATAAACTCAACTACGGGTGCTGATGGCGAGTAGTCAGCGTGTTGGCTCTGCAACCGGAAAGACCCATGTTCGATTCCCAGCCGGGTCAAATCAGAAAAAAGTTTTTTCTGAGTTTTCTGTGCTACAGCACCCTCCTTCGTTGGTATTTGAGCAATAAAACGTCGGCGAAGTAAAATAATAAATAAAATGGCTCCATTAGCTTAAAAATAATGCGTCAAAAAACATCAGAGACGCCGCAACTTTGCTTTATAATTTACACGCAACTGCAGAGTTGTGCAAGAATTAAGCTCTATCTTTCTACCACTTTTACCACCTGTCTATTTCTTCCCTATCCTTCTCTCTAGTTCCAGTGCAATGCATTGCATATGTAGGGGATAGCCCCTGAGCACTGGTCCAAGATAAAAAAAAAAAAACTCAACATGCACAAAATTCAACAATAGTATTATTAACTATGTATTTAAAAATTTTCTATATTGTTGATGCCATTGTGATAGTTGTTGTTGGACAGTTTGGTGATGAAGGCGTAGCACTGATCACCGAGCAGTCTCTCAGGCGGCAATAACTACATGGGTGCCGACAATATAAAGAATAAACAATTGAGTTGATTTTTCTGGCGTAAACTATGACAGGCCGTTTCAGAATTTTCGCTTTAAGTTAAACCGAGGTATCTTAAGATACTGATCCATAGCGGCCTTGCATTATATACACGCAATGAAGTTGTGTACCAGTGCCATCAATCTTTAGGCACGATTTATCCCGAATTTAGCTGTCTATTAGGTTAGGTCAGGTTAGGTAGGCAGGTCGCCGGTGGAATTAAAGAGCCCAGCACTCTTGGGCCCAATTCATCATGGTCCCATTGTGATACCTGTGAAGAGAAGAAAAGAAAGAGGGTAGAGTAGTAGACGATAGGATAGATTAGAATAGATCAGAAGAGATGTGCATCACTGGGCAGGGATGCGATAGAGTGGGAAGAGTCCAGTAGGAACGAGGAAACTGACGGTCTAGTGAATGCGGCGGTGTCAACTCGACAAGCAGCTGCCCCCGATGAATGCGCTCAGTTCCCTGAGCCCTATCTCCGATAGGCCGCCGAACGAAGCGCCCCCAGCTCGAGGAGGCCCAATAGGCAAGTGTCTAGTCATTGAGCTACCTGCCCCGAGCCGCCTTCAGGAAGTGCTCATTCAAGCGACGCGAGAGGGAGCATGCAGAATCCACCCACATCTCCGACGCGGACGCCTCCTCCACTCTTGCCAGACCATCCGCAATCTCGATTCTTCGCACCCCTCTATGTCGCCGTACACACATCAGGGATATCCCCTGGTGCGCCTCTCGAACTCATTCAGCGAAGACCGGCACGAGGGGACAAGGTCGGATGGGACTTAGACCCACGTGAGGGACCTTATAGCAGGCTTGCTTTCCGTCATGATAACGACATCCTCATCCGTTATCGCGCTATACCTGAGGCAGCTTCTTAACGCCGCCACTTCGGCCGGAAGCACGCTGCGTTCGTCTGGCAGCCTGAACCGAACTCCTCCACAAACACGTCAACCCCAACCCTACCTCCGCACCTGGAATTATCCGTGAATACACGGAGTTTTGGGCAGATCAACTTTCCGAGTATCCTACACGGAACCACCACCGGTTGGGATCACGTCTAGCCTTATTCCCGTGCGCAGCGCCAACCTCCTAGCCTGTAGCTCAACAGGAATCCAGCCCAGCATGGCCACCATGGATGTTTGCCCTATCTTGGATGTTATCCCTCCAGAGTATTTTGTTCTCCAGGATCAGTCCCAAGTACCTAGCCCTCGAAGTGAGAACCAAGGTGACTCTGTCCATTTGTTAAATTTAAAATCAGGGCACATCTTTTGCACTTCGGGTTACTTTACAAAAGCCCAAAAATGGAAAGGGATAAAACTATATACAGCTTCGATACCCTTTCCGACGGCCCTGCTAGAAGGTTGCAAATGTAACGCCGATCCCCAAAAAGGGTTAGGCAAGCAACCCTGAAAATTATCGCCCAATCGCCATCTGTTTTGCGATTTCCAAAGTGATGGAAAATATTGTGAACTTTCACCTAATGAAATATCAAGAGTCCAACAACTGAACGACCGCCAATACGGCTTCTATAGAGGACGCTCTACGGGCGACCTATTGGCCTTCTTCTCGGAAAAAAGGTACGGTTCTTTTCACCATTTTGTCGAAAGTAAAGTCGTGGCTCTGGATATTTTTAAAGCATTTGATAGAGTGTGGCATGGGTCACTTCTGTCCAAACTTAATGTTTTTGGTGTCGGTGATATATTCGCTCGATATATATGGAACTTTCTCAGGGATCGCGCTAGAAGAGTTGTTATAGATAGGATCTCATCAAACGAGTACAGGGGTACAGCAAGGCTTCATTATTTTTACTACCTTATTTTTTGTCTTTCTTAATGACTATCAAACTTCCAACCCTATCCACTGTTTGGCAGATGACAGCAGCATTTGTCACACATATTCATTTAGTCGTAGGCCAGCAACGACTATGATCGCGGCCCTGAATATAAGAATATGAGTGGTTCATTGAATAGTGAGCTCACGAAAATATCTCAATGGGGTCAAACGAACAGGGTCGATTTCAACGCTCAAAAGACTCAATGCAGCATGCTTACGCATCAATGCATGGCCGAGCACGCTTCCTCATCTGTTATTATGGGCGGTATAAATATTGAGGAATTAGAAGCTCTTGATCTTCTTGGCATGAAATTCAGTGTGATGTTCGATGGACTGAGCACATGTTTCAGGTCTCAAAAGAAGCTTTCAAGTGCCTCGGTTTTTTAAGACGGTGTAAGACATACTTCACTGATCTCATTACTATTAATACCGCTTACATCCGACCGAAAATGGAATACAACTCTCTAGTAAGGCCCGGTGCTTCAAAGACTATTTTGAAGTCACTCGACCGCGTACAGGAGAGACCGAAGAAACTGATTGGGGAAGTTGGGGTATCCAACTCCATTGACTCCTTGATCATCATCGCAATGTGGGGGATGCTACTACAATGGAATGTATTCTATTGAAATCAGGGAACTAGTTCCCGAAACCTGTACATTCGTGCACACAACGCGTTAATCATTAAGGGCACATCCATTTGTGGTCGATTTGGTGGCAAATCGCACCACGCATTATAGAGAGAACTCATCGCGTATGTGGAACAAACTCCCTGCAGAAGTCTTTCCTGTCACTTTTAACGTGGGAAAATTCAAATCAAATGTCCATAACCACTACACTACAATGCACTCCACACTCCAGTACAATGCATTGCATATGTAGGGATCATCCCTTGAGTGCTGGTCTAAGATAGAAACGAAAAAGGAACATTAACTACTCAATTTTATGTATGTCAAATATAAAACTAGAATTTTATGAAAATGAGTCAATTCACTTAATCGTCAATAAAACGCGCATTAACCATGGATTTTCATGAAATATAGTTTATTTTATTTCTATTACATTCAGCTTTAATATTAAGTAGTAAACCCTATTTGGTAATTTAAAAAATTTTTTGAATTAAAAAATTTGGTAATTTTAGCAAAAAAAATTTTTTTTTTCACTTTTCCATCAATAACTTCCAAACTAATGCCTAAATCTAAATGATAGTAATAAAACTTAAAGCTTGCGTAATGTAAAATTTTTTCACGTATTGCATTGCAAGATTGAATAAGTATATCCAAAGTTATGACGAGATGTAGGGAGCAGCCTCTCCAATAAACCCAAATTTTAATAAAAACTTTTTTTTTACAAAAACCTTACTATAGAATTTGAAAAGATTAAATTTTCGTAGTTAGGTGACCACATCGGATTAAAAAAAACTAGTGTGTTTAAAAGCCCATATTTGCTGTTGACCTGTGTAATCGATGCCATACATGCAATGGAATTTACTACTTTATTTTTGTATGGGTGTAGAATTTGAGCTGATGTACTGGGTGAGAGAACAAATACCCATGCCCCTCTTGGAGCTCGAGCGGAATGAGGCATGGAACTTAATGGATGCGAACACTGGTGTTGGTGCTATGGGGGCTGATACCCCAAAAGTGTCCAACAGAGTGTGGACAGATGCACCACCTCGGCAGGTGGACGACGAAGTTCATTCCGTGCGTGGAAATATCGGTTGACACAATTCCTCTCGGGTCACGGGTACTTTTTTTTTTATTTTGGACCTCGATGCATTGCTGCAGAACGAAGTCATTTCTGACGAGGAACTCGGAGGACACTGACGTGATTGGGGCGTTATTTTGGGCATTCCCGAAGTTATGCGGAATCTGTAAGGAATCTACCGATAGGAGGGAGAGGGAATGAATGTAACGACGGTCTCTGTAAGTTCGAAAGCATTTTTGACCCTATCTCACACACTAAAAAAAGCATACATCAGCTATTTTGCAGTCAATTGTTTTTGTGGTTTGCTAAATATATATTAAAATCCTTTTATTTACATATATTATATTAAAAAAACATTTTTCAAATTAAATTAAATACAATTAAAAGTGAATAGAAATATATATCAGTATATAATTTGCCATTAGTATATTGTTTTGAACAATTGTATGTTCTGTCACATGTACGTAACATTACGACGAAACCAATAGTGCGTGCAGTAAGTCTTCCATTGTGTCAAATCTCGAGTCTTTTCAGGTTTGGTTCAGCCGGTAACTGCGAAAATCTTTATTTCTTGCCTCAAGTGCCTCTTCTGACATCGTTCATATTGGTAGCGAAACTTTTTCAATAATATCTGGTCCATGTATTAATATTTTATAAATAGATGGAAGTATATAAAAGCAAGGATATTAGGGAACAAATATTTGTCCTGTTTCCCAAACATATATGCGAAAAGTCTCTACGCTAACTGCATACCCACATGCTATTGTGCGCAAACCTTTTTCTAAGTTCCACTTGTAATCCAGTTACTATAGAGGCTGTGAAGATCTGGCAACGCAGTTGATTGAATTAGTGAACGGTAGAAGAGCTGAACAGACGTGCATCAGGGGTATCATAGAACCAGTGGTAGGACCTATCCCTTGGATATCTCCAGAGGTGGTTATATTTAAAGGGAATGGCGATATTCGTCTATGCATCGATATGAGGCGTGCCAATCTGGCAATATTGAGGGAGAATTACCCACTTCCGACATTCGACTCTTTTATGACCAAACTTCAGGGAGCAAACCACTTTTCGAGACTCGACCTCAAAAATGCATACCACCAACTGGAACTGGACGAAGGGAGTCGTGAAATAACTACTTTTATAACATCTAAAGGGCTATTCAGATATAAGAGGATAATGTTTGGTGTAAATTCAGCCCCAGAAAAATTTCAAAGAACCATGGAGAGCATTTTAGCCCCGTGTAATTGTGTTATAAACTATCTGGATGACGTAATTGTATTTGGAAGCACAGAGACCGAACACGATACAAATTTGGAAATGGTGCTAGCAGCTTGTAAAGAGACAAATGTCTTGTTAAACAAGGAGAAATGTGTTCGGAAAACTACGGTTTTTAGGACATATCCTTTCTAAGGAGGAACTAAATCCGGATCCGGAAAAAGTCGATACTATAATGAAATTTCGACCACCAACCAACAAGGAAGAGTTAAGAAGTTTCTTGGGCCTGGTAACATACCTCGGGAAATTCATACCGGATTTAGCGGACTTGACAGAACCGCTCAGAAATTTGATTAAAAAGGACTCGAAGTTCATTTGGAGCCCATGCCAAGACGTTGCTTTTCAAACTCTGAAGAAACAGCTAACCAAGATGCCAACATTATCTTATTTTCATCCGAAGAATCGCACCCGATTGATAGCTGACGCAAGTCCAGTAGCGCTAGGAGCAGTTCTACTGCAATTCGACAATAATCTTCCTCAAGTGATTTCGTTTGGAAGTAAAAGTCTGTCTGAAACCGAGCGGAGATATTCGCAGACGGAGAAGGAAAGCCTCGCTTTAGTTTGGGGAGCAGAACGCTTCTACTATTATTTAGCAGGCATACAGTTCGAGCTGGTTACGGATCACAAGCCCTTGGAGGCGATTTTCAAGCCCACGTCAAAGCCGCCTGCCCGAATCGAGCGGTGGGTGCTACGTCTTCAGTCGTTCAAATTCAAAATCATCTATGAGGCTGGTAAATATAACATCGCCGATTCTTTATCTAGACTGTGCAAAATAGAAAATTGTATGTGTTTTGATAAACATTCAGAGAAGAGTATTTGTTCGATAATAGAAAAAGCTATACCGCGGGCGCTCTCGATACTTGAAATCGTAGAAAATATCCAGTCCGATCCAGAACTGATTGAAGCGGTGCAAAATGTGAAAAATGATTCTTGGAGCTTAAGTACATCGAATAAATTTTTTCCTTTTAGACTTGAGTTATGTACTTTGGGAAATATATTGCTACGCGGAACCAAAACCGTGATACCATCTTCGTTAAGAACAAGAGTGTTGGTGAAAGCACATGAAGGCCATCCGGGCGAAACGGTAATGAAGCGGCGCGTACGATCAAAAGTATGGTGGCCTTTAATTGATCGTGATGTCGAGAAATATGTTAAGAATTGTCGAGATTGTTTATTAGTGTCAAGACCGGCACATCCAGCGCCAATGAACCGACGAGTTTTCCCGCAGGGCCCATGCCTATGTCTGGCAATGGATTTACTGGTACCGTTACCCAACCATGATTTTATTTTTGTTGTCATCGATTACTATTCAGGATATCAGGAAGTAAAGTTCCTGAAGAAAATAACTTCAAGTTCCATAATTGATTTTCTTGATGAAGTATTCGTAAGCCTGGGCTACCCAAAATCAATTACTACGGATAATGGGCGTCAGTTTGTTAGTGATGAATTCAAAAGCTCCTGCGCAGACAGAAACATTGAAATTATGACGTCCCCGCCATACTGGCCGCAAGCAAATGGAGAGGTAGAAAACATGAACCGGTCGATCGTATGAGGGTGGCGATGGCACGATGGATGGTAGTCTGCACGTTGACTACACAACCAAAAACAGACCTGGGTTTAACCCCAGTTTCAGACAAAAAAATTATTAAATAAAAATAAACATCTCGCATTTTTCTGATGTTCATTAGTGTGTCTTTGTGTGTGAGTTGTTGTCGGAAGGTTCCAGTGGCGAAGGCATAGTCACTGGTCACTGACCAATACCGGCTTCAGCTGATAGCAATCCACAATCACATCAGAACGCCCTCCTTCGGCGGTATTGTGTAGCACCGGCGAAGTAAAATAATAATAAAAATAGCTACTAAACCGAAGCTTCAGCACTGCTACGAGTATAAAAACAAAAGAACGTGCGAAAGCAGAGCTGCAAAATAATTAATTAAGCTTCACCTCCTATCGTTTCTTCTACTATCCCTTTCCTATAGTTCCCAGCACAATGCTTCGCATGTGTAGGAGTCATCTCCTGAGTGCTGGTCCTAGATAAAAAAAAAAAAAAAAAAAAAAAGCGGTTACGAATAGCTCATACCAACGGACTACAAGAAGGAAATTCACAAAATCTTGCTGATGTACAATGTCAATCCCCATGGAACAACTGGGAAAGCCCCAACGGAACTATTGTTCAATCGCGTAATTCGAGACAAAATACCGTCCATCCTTGATGTCAACGAAAATATTTTATTATATATAAGTATTATATATTTAGCTTCCTCATGTCGATAAAGAATAGGGGGTTTTCGTTGAACGTCTAGAGATTTAAGCATTTTTGGAGCTATCGCAGATTTCGAACAACCTGTGAAGCATTTCTATTTCCAGCCTTGTAAAGACTAACGGTCGCTGCTACCATGAACTCCTGGTTCGGTGTTTCATTGACGATTGATGCAATTTTTTTTACTCTTGTGTAGTCTAAAATATTTTTTATTAAATAAATATTTTTTTTTACGTTGGTCAACGAGAGGCCTAGGAATTCGTCGTCCGTCTGATACACACGTACATATTCTTAGAACATGGCAAATAAATACCAATAATTGTGACATAGGGTTTGAATTTTAAATTTTTTTTATCTTGGACCAGCACTCAGGAGATGACCTCTACACATGCGATGCATCGTGCTGGAACTAGAGGAAAGGGATAGTAGGAGAAATGACAGGAGGTGAAGCTTCACTATCTTACAACACTGTTTTTTGCACGTTATTTGTTTTTACAGCAGTCTTGTAGCGTTTCTGATGACAAGGATATGTATTAAATTTTGAAGCTGTTTTTTGTAGCCATTTTTAGTAATCCTTTTACTTCGCCGGTGCTACGCAATACCGACGAAGATAGAGAAACAGAATAGAACCGAATTCCGGACAATTTTATAAATTCCCTGAATGAAAACCCCTTGAAATAGTTGCCAAGCTGGTTATTTTCTCTTTCACTTTTGCCATTTTCAAACGCAGAAGTGTAGCGTTTATATAGTAATTGGGCCGAATTGAATGCAAACTCAGAACTAGAATGAACACAGAACTGTTGTGCAGTTATACGTTATACGGGTGTAAAATAAGACAACGTTTGCTACCACTTTATAAACATGTCGGACGATATTGTTAGAATAATCGGAAAGTACCAAGAAAACAACATTTTTTACAAATATATGTTGTCCCTCTCGCACGAAGTGACCTGACAGCTCAAAATTTTTCTGTATCAGTCTACTTGTAGTTTATTGTTGCAAATAAAATGAGCCATATTTCTTTACAATCCATTCATAAATTCTGATTTTATTCACAATTAACTGGTAGGACATATTTTACAGAAAATGTTTGTGGTTTAAATTTATTGTTATTTTAAATTGATTAACACAAAACAGAAGTAGTTGAGTTTTAATGAATTTGATTTCAGTTGATATCTTTCGTCCATTGTTATATCAGAATTAATTTTATCTCATAGACTTGGAAATGTGTTTTTTAAATAACTTAATATTTATTTATATAATATTAATCATATTTTTATATAATATGAATTATATTTTTCTATAATATAAATTATATATTCATATAATAGAAATTATATTTATATTTAACTTTGTTTACTTCAATTCATGCTTTTTATTTATGATTTATTTTGAAATTTTTTATCGTTAACTTAAATTCATGCACTATTAATTGTGTTCAAGTCAATGTTTTCAGTATACAGGTATTTAAAATGAAATCTTCTTACAGTCAAGAGAATACAATGTATTTCCAAAATTTTCAAATAACACAGGCCAACACTCAATTTGCTTCTTTGAATTTATCAACTGATTCTAGTTAATTTGGGTGCGCTGAATTCAAATCTGTAATCAGTTTTTCTCTATCAGCTCTAGTTACTTACAGTGGAGGGTATAAAACAGCTATATCATGAAAACTAGATAGAGACAAACTGAGTACAGATTTGAATTCAGCGCACTCAAATTAACTAGAATCAGTTGATAAATTCAAAGAAGCAAAAATCTTTTTTAATTTTGTCGGGCTGTGTAATTAGCAAAAACAAAAATAGTCTTTTTTTTATATTTGACGACATGATGTACTTTTCAAACACACCTTTTGCTGGATGCACTCAAGGGCATCAGTGAGAAATGTTAACGGAATTGGCTGAAAATACCTGGCACCATTGTGATGTTCACTATAAAAATATTTTTTTGCTATAAGCAAATATGAGCGCAAAATTAAAGAAAATTGTCTAGAAACGAAAAATATATTATTTCCATATCTACCGACATAGCTACTAAGATACAAATTATAATGTTCTGCTCAATGTGGGTGCAAAATTTAAAATACATAATTGGAAAATAAGTAAAAAATATTTCACATGTTTATACAAGAACTCCCAAAAAATCTCAAAGAATACGAAATATACAGGGTGGGCCTAAAGTCACGCCTGTGTGTAAAAATTTAATAATTTTTTTGTTTATTATTATTTTTTATTGTTTTTTCTTAGATTAATCATCGAACCGTGTTACACTACCATGCAAAATTTAATAACCGAGCAACGAACCAAAGTGGTATAATTTTACTTTTCATATGGGCATTCAACAAAGGTTTCTTTGTTCTTCATTGTTTCTTGGAAAAGTATAAAAGGACACATCTAATATAAGATTTATTAAAAACACGCACAAAATAAGTTTTTAGCACAATTTCTCACTTAATTTTTTCCATCGTTTTGCATACATTTCCCCACTGCACACTGCATTTTCACAATTTGCTTCAAAATTTTAAGCAAGGTTTTTCTTCACTTAAATCCTTTAAACATGCTTCACACACGGTTTATATAAAATAATTATTTTTTTACACTATATTTTATAATTTTAAACTAAAAATTCTTGATAAATAACGAATTCCAATAAATTAATTTATGGAGAACTGTCAACATGATTTCTACTTCAGTGTTGCTAAAATTCACACAACATATAAATTTTTTTGCACAAAATTAGGATAATAATTTATTTTTTTTGGACTTTATTTTATTAAATGTATCTTAAGACTAACTCTTATTTTCCAAAAGGAATACCTGAAATAGTAAAATTGAAACTACTATCTAATATTACAGACAATTTTCCAAAGAATAAAATGTGGAAGTAAATAACTTGCTGCATTTTCATTATTGGAAATTCAGGAAATTCCATATTTTATTCTTTGGAAATTTATCTGGAGTGATATTGCTGCATTCTCGTTTGCGGAAATATAACAACGTAACAAAAGTAGTGTTTATTCGTTCGTCTGGTAGATATGCGTCTTCTCTTGGTCCAAATAAATAAAATTGAAACGGGAATAGTTATATACATAAGTATATCGAATTTATTATTCACACTAAAAATAAAACAGAACAAGTGCCAAAAAATTAATAAACAAGATAGTGACAAATAGAAAAACAGAATAAACATAAACAACTAAAATAATTCACTTACACGAAAAATTAACAAAAACAATAAACTGAAAATAAAATACAAAAAACTATAATATGTAATTAAACAGTGAAAAAACCTGGAGACAAAACAAAAATAAAGTATTCCAAACATATACACGAATAAACAACAACAACTTACACAAAAAACAAATGTGTAGCTGTGAACAACATCAACACAAAAAAAAACAACGGAATAAATCTCCAAAAAATTATATAAATCACATAGAGATCAAAATTAACAAAATAAGAAATCCAACTACATAATAAAAGCAATACAATAACAGAAGAAAAGGAAAAGCCCCGTTACCAGTGACGGAACGACATTTAAAATACATCAGTGCTGACACTACCAACCAGTGCTGTCACTTCGGGTCACGGTGACCGGATGAGGTCTTTCATGGCCTTTTTTCGTGGCATTGTGCTAATTCCCTTTACCATACCCGACTAAATCTTTTGCATTGTTGGTGCCATTGTGTTGGTTACTGCTAGACTGTTTGGTGATGAAGGAGTAACACTGATCACCGGCAGTCGTTCAAGCAGCGATTAGCTCAGTGGCAACTACAATACAAAAGATAGACATTTCATTTAGGTTTTCTCGCGTTAATCATGACAGGCCGATTTAGAATTGACTTCTGCAACATACGTGGTCTAAGGGCAAATTTCTTCTCTGTCTATGCTCACGTTTGTCTCCATCGGCCGGATGTTTTCGCCTTAAGTGAAACCCAGGTGTCTGAGGATGCTGACCCACAGGATTTTCACATACCTGGGTATCACCTCCTATCTCTTTTCTATCTACACAGGGGCCTTGCAATTTATATACGCAATGAAGTTGTGTACCAGTACCAGCAATCTTTAGACACGCATGATCCCGAATTTAGCTGTCTTTGGGTTAAATTCAAAATCAGGGCACATCTTCTGCATTTCGGGTTTCTTTACAGAAGCCCAAACACGGAAAGGGAGAAGACTATACAGAACTTCGATGCCCTTTCCGACAATATATCGGGGATCCTCGAAAATTACCCGAACAGTGAAATCGTTATTGCTGGTGATTTCAATGTCCATAATTTATCGTGGCTCCGCCATTCGAGCAATACAACTCCAGAAGGCCAATATGCTGAGCTATTCGCAGCGCACAATCACCTTGCGCAATTAGTGAATGAACCAACACATATTTCATGTGTTGACGGGCACCAACACAACACCCTCGACCTTTTTCTCACTTCACACCCTGAAATGTATGAAATGAACATTAGCGCACCTCTGGGTAATTCGGATCATTGCACCATTTCTGCCTCCTTTTCGTTTGCGGAACTTCGAGGCGTTTCACCGCAAGCTATGAAACGTTTGAAATATATTTACGAAAAGGCACGTTGGGCTGAGCTCAACGATTTCTTTCGGCATTTCAATTGGAGGCTCTGCTTCCTCGACAATGATGTCAATGCCATGGCTAAAATGGTCCAAAATATAATAATGCTTGGTATGAAAACGTTCATACCATCAAAGCAAATTTCGATTAGGCCTAGACCAAAGTCTTGGTTTAATCAGACGTGTAGACTTGCAGTCAGATCCAGAGAGGAAGCATTTAGTTTCTGGCGGAATAATAAAAACGCAGATACTGATATGATGCGCAAAAGGGCGAGAACTTCGTGTGCAAAAGTGCTAAGACGTGCAAAAGCTTTGTACGAGCAGAGTCTTCGCGCTAAAGTTCTTACTGCCCCACGGGGAAGTAAAAGCTTTTGGTCATTCGTTAAAAGAGTTAAGGGAAATGCTAGTTCTTCTATTCCGTCTCTTTTAAAGGCTGATCAAATATTCACTGACGCGGTTGAAAAAGCTAACCTCCTAGCTGAAATGTTTGCAGGTAATTCTCACCTGCCGGAAAGCAATCAACCAGTGCCCGCATCCGAGCGTGTATCCATAACTATGCCAAAGATATACTTTCGGGCTCGTGCAGTTAAAAGGGTTTTATCGGACCTTAACATAAATAAGTCTCCTGGCCCAGATGGAATTCCGGCACTGGTCTTGAAGCAGTGCTCTTCGACGTTATCGCGTCCTCTGGCAATCCTTTTCAGCACTCTCTATCATGCAGGTGAATTTCCGTCGTGCTGGAAAGTTGCAAATGTTACGCCGATCCCCAAGAAGGGAGAGGCAAGCAACCCTAAAAATTATCGCCCAATCGCAATATGCTCTACCATTTCTAAAGTAATGGAGAGTATGCTAAATTTCCATCTTATGAAATATCTGGAGTCCAATAGCTTACTTAACGACCGGCAATATGGCTTCCGTGGAGGACGTTCCACGGGAGATTTATTAGCCTTCCTCTCCGAAAAATGGTGTCGATCCATCCACCATTTTGGCGAAAGTAAGGTAGTGGCTCTAAATATTTCAAAAGCATTTGACAGAGTGTGGCATGGAGCACTCTTGTCCAAACTTATTGCTTTTGGTGTCGGCGATATCTTCTCTCGATTTATATCGAGCTTTCTCAGGGATCGCGCTATAAGAGTTGTTATAGACGGGATCTCATCAAACGAGTTCAAGATCAATTCAGGGGTACCTCAAGGCTCCATTCTTTCTCCTACCCTATTTCTTATTTTTCTTAATGACCTCCTATGTCATACTTCCAACCCTATCCACTCTTTCGCAGATGACAGCAGTATCTGCCATTCATATTCATTCGATCGTAGGCCGACATCAACTATGATCGCGGCGACGCGGCAGAATATGAATGATTCGCTAACAGGTGACCTCACGAGAATATTGGAATGGGGTCACGCGAACAGGGTCGATTTCAATTCCCAAAAGACCCAATGCTGCATCCTAACACACCGCCGTATGCACGATCACGCTGCCTCATCTGTAATAATGGGTGGCATAAACATTGAGGAATCAGAAGCTCTTGATGTTCTTGGCATGAAAATTCAGTGTGATGTCCGATGGACTGTGCATATTTTTCAGGTCTCAAAGGAAGCATTCAAGTGCCTAGGCTTTTTAAGGCGGTGTAAGACATACTTCACCCCATCTGATCACCTTACTATTTATACCGCCTACATCCGACCGAAAATAGAATACAACTCTCATGTATGGGCCGGTGCTTCAAAGACTATTTTGAAGTTACTCGACCGTGTACAAGAAAGGGCGAAGAAACTCATAGGAGACAGTAGGGTAGCCAACTCTATTGACTCTCTTGAGCATCGTCGCAACGTGGGGTGCGTTTCGTTGTTCTATCGATACTATAATGGGAGGTGTTCTAATGAAATTAGGGAACTTGTTCCCGAAACCCGGGATTCGCGCGCACGACGCGATCATCATTAAGAGCGCATCCATTTGTGGTCGATTTGACGGCGACTCGCACTACGCATTACAGGGAAAATTCGTTTTTTGGCCGAACGGCACGTATGTGGAATAGACTACCCGCAGAGGTGTTACCTGTCACTTTTAGCTTGGGAAGATTTAAATCAAATGTCAATAAACATTACTCCCTCTATCCTCCTTCCTATAACCTAATTTCCTAGTTCCAGCACAATGCATGCATGTGTAGGGGACATCCCCTACGTGCCGGTCCAAGACAAAAAAAAAAAAAAAAAAAAAAAACTCGTGTGTCGGCCAGCTACCTGTTTCCTGTGGCGTGCAAGACTTTTAAGGGCCTCTTTGTCTTCGTTGTTTGTTATGTGAGCAGATATGTTTTCTTTTCCTCTAATCCGTTGTCCTTGATCGTTTATTGTTGTTTTCAGTTTTGTGCCCTTTCATATGGTATGCATTTTAACCTTGGAGTCCGGAAGCTTCTAAGCTAAAGGAGTACGACAAAAAATTTCTGGGTTTCGTAACTACATATATTCTCAATTTTATGTCTGGTGAAAAAAATGTGAGAGCTCAATATATTGTTGATTGGTTCCAAATTCATTTTATCCATTATATTTACATACAAGGTTCCTTAAAATTCAACACACTACATATTTTGACATTAATATTCATCTTCCAAATGTGAAATACTCATTTTCTCAATAGATATCAATTATCAGATACCTTTGCAGACAATCAGAATTACATGCGGTAGTTATATAATAAGAAACAACCTAAATAAAACGAACAAAATTAAAATTACACTGGCAGAACGGAACAGCATACCGTTTTAGAAAGTTGCTACACTTTCATCATCAGCTTTCTTCGCGTTTTGTCCACTGCGTGTGGTTGTCACTAGATGTAAATTATTGGCTTCATGTATTTATTATTTTCTACAAATAGAATATAAAAAATAATTTCCCGTTATATTTTCCTCTTCTATATGAAGCTATAAATTTACCATCTTTAACTTGCAATATTTCTTTTCGCTACTTAATTTTTTGTTTCCATTATTAACTGTCACACATGTTTTTTTGTTATACTTGAAGGAAACTTTCATTGTTTGTTTCATCGTCGCTTCTGGCCATTCTTATATTTTTGATTGTTTTAAATGTATACATATGTATGTATGCGAAAACTTCAGTTAATGTACATAATCATTTTTTCAATAGGTTGATACTGATAAAGGGTGCTTTAGACCATAAGATCTGTCGTACGACATGTCAAATTTTTGTGTAGAAGAGCACAAGTCGGATCGTCTAAACGTAATATGTAATGAAACTATAAGATTTTGAGAGAAAATACGGCTGAAAATTTGACAGTCGTATGGCTCTCTTGATTTTTTAAAATTTTTCAAAAACCAACACACACCATTAGATCAGAGATGCATTTTTATGTAAACAAATGTGAGAAAGCCAGGGAGGGAAAACTGGTTTCATAAATTTATACCAATTATAAAATCGAAATGTACATTTTAGACCACGACAGCACAATTTTATAAAAATATACGTATATTTTCTAAAAATACACTAAAAATTTTGACCACGAAAATAACATATTCCACAGTTATAAAAATATTTTTCAAGGTTATTAAAAAAAAATTCATTTGCACAAGAACTCCATCCCTGGGAAAACAAATAAACAGATGTAGTTAAATTAAATGAAAATGTTTTCATCTTACTTGATTTTATCCATACCAATGGTGTAAAAGCCAGAAAACAACCATTCGATTTTTACTCTCTTTTTTTGAAATACGGATGCAATTTCATTTTATTTTCTCGCTCATTTTACGTACGACAAATCTTATGGTCTAAAGCACCCTTAATTGATACTTTTACAGGCAATGAGGAGGCATATCATATCATATCATATTTTTCAATTAACAGAAAAAATTGGACAGGTTAAAATAAAGATTTTTTTTTTTTTTTTTTTTTTATCTTGGACCAGTGCTCAGGGGTTATCCCCTACATATGCAATGCATTGCACTGGAACTAGAGAGAAGAATAGGGAAGAAACAGACAGGTGGTGAAAGTGGTAGAAAGATAGTGCTTAATTCTAGCGCAACTTTGCAGTTGCGTGTAAATTATAAAACAAAGTTGCGGCGTCTCTGATGTTTTTTTTTTTTTGACGCATTATTTTTAAGCTAATTGAGCCATTTTATTTATTATTTTACTTCGCCGACGTTTTATTGCTCAAATACCGACGAAGGAGAGTGCTGTATAGCACAGAAAACTCAGAAAAAACTTTTTTCTGATTTGACCCGGCTGGGATTCGAACATGGGTCTTTCTGGTTGCAGAGCCAACACGCTGACTACTCGCCATCAGCACCCCCTTTACCCCAGTCTTTATATTTTCCAGAATCTTCTTGATTTCATTAACATTTTGTGGCAGCATAAACTGTGCATATTGCAAATATCAAAAAAGATTATAGACAGTAATTATGAAACCGCTAATGTTCTTATATTCATATAATATTTTATTAAACATTTGTTAAGTGTTCGATAGCTCCTTTCTATGGTAATTTTTAGCATGAATTATAACGTTAAAAAATATTTAATAACTAAAAAATAGAAAATTAAAAAAATATAAATATGTACGTACCTCCATGCTGGAATCCAAAGCGTTTTTGTGTTGTCTAATCGCCTTGCAAATTTGTTGTTTTCACATAAAGAATATTGATAGCAGGATCCACCGTCCTTTGACATCGATATTACAGCGTTCAGGGAAAACAGTGCTCTTTTTGATAAATTATTAATCTGTAAAAATAATAAAAAGAAGGAAAACAAAATTTCTTCAGGTGGAATTTTAAGTTTGAGAGTACTGATGTACATATTAGGGAAGCCAAACGGGACTGATTTCAAAAATCCCAGGGATTTCGTTCTACTTTTGCTATCAAATTTTTTACAGATACAGCTTCTTAAAATTCATGTGTATTGATAGCTGTCATCAAATTTTAAAAGTGTGAGTGTATTAGTAAAAAAATTATAGAATTATAAAATTTGATAGGCAAAAATTGAACGTGTAACGCTCGTGTTAATTAAAGAACACTTTATTAATTTATTTATTTTTTTTATATGGTACCAGCCCTCAGGAGATGACGCCTACACATGCGATGCATTGTGCTGGAACTATAGGAAAGCGATAGTTAGAGAAACGACAGGAGGTGAAGCTTAATTAACTATTTTACAGCTCTGCTTTTTTGCACGTTCTTTGACGTTACAGTGTTGAAGCTTCGGTTTAGTAGCCATTTTTTATTAATATTTTACTTCGCCGGTGCTACACAATACCGATGAAGGAGGGCGTTCTGATGTGATTGTGGAGTGCTAGCAGCTGAAGCCGGTATTGTTCAGTGAATTTTTAAAAGGTTTTATAAACATATGTATGTAAATTTTTAAAAAAGAAAACATAACAGAACATTTTATTTTATATAATAATATGAGTTGTTATTCATATCATTTTGAAATTGTTTAAAATATTTGTGTTAAGGCGGCAAATAGAAAAGACAAATTGGGTGTCTTCAGGGAAATATCCATCAAGCCAAAGTAGCCTCAGATGTGCTGGTGAGGAAATTAAGCACCGAAGTGTTGGATGTGGCTTCAATCCAAGAACCCTGGCTGTACGACGAAATCATCAAGGGTCTCCATGCCGCAAACGGTGAGTTAATCTATGCTAACAGCGATAGTCGACACAGGACGGCAATGCTAATTAGTAATCAACTAATATTTATTTTTATTCTTTTAATAACTGTTCATTGCATAACTTGTCTCTTAAAACTTTCAATAAACTAACATTTTAATAATAGATGATGAGCGATCTTAAACATAGTATTAGTGTACTACAATTTAATGGTCGCGGTTACAATGAGTGGCAATTTCGTGTGAGAATTCTTTTTGAAAATTTGTATTTCATGGATATTTTAACAAGTCAACCACCTATGGATTCTGCAGCCTTGTTGGAATTTTGAAAAGTGAGAGAAGAGCAAGAAATAATCATTCCTGAGTAATGATTGTTAGGTATGCATTCGTAAAAAAACTGCAAAAGAAATGTGGCAAAGTCTACAGAATGTATTCGCAAAGAAGTCAATTGTGAATCATGTAATAGTAAGGAGACAATTATAGAATATGCATGAAGGAAGATCAAGTTATATATTGGAACGTTTATAGAAATTCGAAAAATTGATAAGCAATCTAAAGCTGGGCGGGGCTAATATAGATGAACGTTGGCTGATAAATTCGTTTCATTGGTTACGGCTATGCAGAATATAGAAGAATGTAAATTGAATTACATTAGTAAAAAACGGCTACTTCTTGAGAAAACTAATATTTAAAATCGTGCTGAGGACGTTGTTTCAAATGCAATAAATTTCGGCACAGAGCTAACGAATGCCGTCAGGTTGAACCACTATGTGTACAAGGTGTTAAGAAAAGAGATTCCGTTTGTTTTATGGCTGATACCAATATGTCTACTAATCGTAAGTGCATTGTAAAATGTAAACTTGATTCTCGAGCAAGTGACCATTTAGTAAACGAAAAGTGGTATTTCGACAAAATCTATTATCTAACAAATCCTATTGAAATTAAAGTTGCTAAAGATTGCAAAGCAAGCAATAGAGATTTTGATATAATACTACAAAATGTATTATTTGTTCCAGAACTAAGACATAATTGCCTCTTTGCTAAGAAAATGACGGAAGAAAGATTTTGCAAAAACAAAGCGTTTATTATAAAAGAAAATAAACTAGTTTCAACTGATTATTTGCAAGGAAATTAATATGAAATTACTTCAGCATTACGTAAAGTGTAGTAAATTTCACAAATGTTGAAGAGAATCAATTACGCCATAAGCGTTATGGTCACATCAGTCAATCTTTGTTTAGCGAACTGGTTAACAAAAATATGGTTTATGGTGTAAATGTTAAACTTTAAATAATCGATTTCTGCGATATTTGTGTTGAAGGAAAACAATGTCGTGATCTTTTTAATAAATCCCGTAATAAATATACCCGAAGTCTGGAGAGAATTCAGTCAGAGGTTTATGGTCCGATACATCCTACATCTTGGGAAGGCTCGTGATATTTTCTGTCTTTTATTGAAGATCATACATATTTCTCAATAATATATACACTTAAGACGAAGAATGAAGTGTGCAAGAAATTTATTGAATACAAAGCAATGGTCACAGCTAAATTTGGAACTTTAATTTTAAAACTCACTATTGATCAAGGTCGGGAGTACTATCAAAAGAACAACATATATGGTACAAACAGAAATGAATTCAAGTAAAAGAATCAATAGCATACTCTTCTCAACAAAATGGTGTGGCGGAGCCATTCAATAAAACGCTAGTAGAAAAAGCAAGAAAAATGTTAATTCAATCTAGGAAGCGCTTTAACTGGCGCTTACTTAGTAAATCGAAGCACTCTCGCAAGATATTACTCCTGCACAAATGTGGTTTGGATGGAAACCAAATATAAGTTCACTCAAAGTGTTTGGTTGTAAAGCTTATGCTTATGTACCAAAACAAACAAACGAAAAAAACTCGATGCTAAAAGCAAAAATACAAGTAATGATCTGTTATTATCCCAATGGTTACAAATTGTGGGATAAAAATTATAAGAATATAGTAACTTCAAGGGACGTAAAGTTTGATGAAAAAAACTTTCCATATGCTGAATACCAAGAAATTGATACACCAATAATTGTAGTAAGAAGTAACATGCAAGAAGGGGATGTAGATGGTAATAAGGCTGTTACTCTTAATAATGATGATGTAACGGCAATTTGTGAAAATTGTTTTGAAATAGATTTATTAACTTCGGAAGAAGTTTGTGACGGTGACCAAACCAGCAATGCTAATACTGAAAACCAGGATGATGCTATAGAAATTGAAAACTGGAAATTACAGATAGTCAAATATCTTCTTGGATTTAGTTTTGGTTACTCTAAATGCAGTGACGGGCTTAACTTTGCAGATGTTCCTTCTCAATTCTCTCACATTTCTATTCGTCGTAATGCTGCTGAATGGTATAAAGCAATAAAAAACGAATTAAAGGCTATGGAGTTATATAATGTTTGGAAAATTGTTAAATGACCAGAAAATGTCAAATTGCTATAATCAAGAAGGATTTTTAAAATCAAAGTTGATGAAAGTGGAGTTCCAAGGTGTTACAAGCCCCAATTGGTCATAAAAGGTTTCTTTCAGCGAAAAGCTGTTGATTATAATTAAATATATGCACCTGTGGCTAAATTGACTACTGTTCGTGTGATACTGACTATAGCTGCAAAGAGAAATTAAATGTCAAAACCTCATTTTTAAGTGGAAATCTTCAAGAACAAATTTATATGGAACTTCCAGATGGTGTAAAAATAAAGGACGACATGGCTTATCATATCCATAAATCCCTTTATAAATTAAAACAAACTTCAAAATATTCAAACGGTACTCCTGATCAATACCTTATTGGTTTTCGCTTTACTACATCCAAACATGATTATTGCTTGTATACAAAATTTGAACGCTCTGAAGTGTTATTTGTGATCATCTATGTAGATGAGTTATTAGTTGCAAGTAACAGTTTGAAACTTATTGAACATCTGAAAAATCACTTATAAAAAAATTTTAATTATCTGATTTTGGAATTCTTCAGCATTTCTTAGGTATAAAATTTAAAAAAGAAGGTGAAAATATAATTTAATCACAAGTAACAAGTATTATAAAGTTGCGGAAAAATTTTATATGAAGGACTGTAATTCAGTAAAGACACATGGATAAAGGTCTCAAATTATCTACAAATCTAAAGCAACATGCAACTGAGAAGCCATATAAAGAATTGCTGAGAAGTTAAATGTGTATAATGCTGTGTGTTAGACCTGACATCTATTTTTCAATAGCATACTTTGGTTGTTTTCAGCAATACCCTTTAGGTGAGCATTGACAAGCATTGAAAAGAGTATTAAGATATCTGACAGGCAGTTAAAAGAAAAAAACTTACATATAAAGTTAATAACACAAAAGCGTTGGTTGGTTACGCTGATGCAGATTGGGATAGAGATCACGCTGATAGAAGGTCAGTAGAGGTTATTTATTTCAAGTTTGTAACTGTACGGTTTCCTCGGCAAGTAAGAAACAACAAGCAGTTCAACTTCTTTTGCTTTGAATGCAGCTGTGTCTGAAGCTTGGTTACGTGGATTACTAAAAGATTTAAGAGAAATTACGAATGAACTTATCACTATCTATGCAGATGATAATGGATGTATTTGTATGGCAAAATATGTTGAGTGTAAAAAATTTAAACATATAGACAGAAAGCATCACTTTATACGAGATTATATTGAAAAAGCTGTTATTAACGTGGAACCTATTGTAACAATCGATCAATTAGCTGATATATTCACCAAGCCTTTGGATAATAGTATATTCCATAAACTTTGTCCTAGTTTAGTATTGCATGATTAAGAAGGGGTATTATATAAAAGTTCTTAATTAGACGACATTGCAATATAGCTATCATTAAAGGATGTCACATTTATCTTTCACATTGACACAACGTCTTCAAGAATTGGCCACATTTAAGACATGGGGCTACAAAATGACAACAAAAGAAATGCTAAGTGTGTACAAAGAATTACAAATTTCCAACAACACACAATTTATGACAACAGTCGACTTGCACCAATGCATATCTGTCCACACACTAACTTTTATTTATTTTAAGGTTGGAAACATTTTAAAGACTGTTCACACTAATTTATTTTAATATCTAAATTTTTAGTCAATCAATTGTGAATTTGGCTTATGACAACTGTTTAACATTTCAAATGTTCGAACTTGCCTGTTTTTTTATATTGAACCAACTTAGGAGATAACTCCTACACATGCGATGCATTGTGCTGGAACTGGAGGAAAGGAATAGTAGGACAAATGAAGCTGAAGCTATCTTACAAAGTCTGCTTTTACACGTTCTTTATTTTTAGAACAGTGTTGTTGCGCCTCTGATGTCAAGGAGACGTATTAAATTTTGAAGCTTCGTTTAGTAGTTTTTTTTAGGAATTATTTTACTTCGCCGGTGCTACACAATGGTTGGTTTTTAATAGGGTTATGAGATATTTATTCTCTGTTAGATTGCAAGGTTTTTGGGTTTATCGTTAAAGGCGTTCATAAGGTGTCGGACTCTTTTCAACTTTTACAAGGTTTATAAGCATCAGACGCCTAATTATCTGAGTGCGTAGTTCGAGTTTTGTAGGTCGAATAGGAATAGCCAGCTAAATATACCACGGTTGATAGAGGTATTGGAGTGTTCATTTCGTATGCGGGTTACTAGGGCTTTTAATATCTTACCTAATTTCTTGAGAGAGTTTGATGTTACAGATATTATATATAAAAAGAAAATGTGCACAGAGCTAACAAGTTCGTTTAATAATTTTCTTGAAAATTTCTATAGTTTTAAAATTGTTATTTATTTATATTATGTTATTTATAATGAAACTATTTTTTACGTATTTATAATTTTGTTAGTAGAAATTTGTAACCGCCTTTAGCTTATGTTGGGTACGTTATTGGTTTTGAGTAATACAGAAAGAAAGAAAAGTTACATGATCACTTAACTCTACTTGTTACGAATATACCTTGTTTTAAACTGTTCCGTAGTCAAAGCGAAAACAAATTACCAAAATGGTCCAAACCAAACTAAGCGCATAAGAAATTACGTTTCAAATGACAGCGAATGTCTTAACATTATTGCTCAGCTATATATTGAAGCAATGCATGCTTAAGATACGAGCATTTTCAAACACTAGCACAAGTTGTCCACACGTTAACATTTGGTTTTAGGCAATAAATTTGACAATTGCTACCATTGAAATAGCTAAACTTACATACATATGTCTCGTCAAAACCGGCTGCTACGCAACGGTAAAATTTATGAAATCTTTTTCAATTCAATTTTCAAAAATCAATTTTCTAAAAATATATTTAATTTTTTGGATAATATAATATTTTCATATGTATGTATGTATGTATTAGGATATGTAAAGATATCTTACCATTTGAATGTTTTGGGTATTTTGCATCAGCGAAGGAAGAATTGAGCGACGTTTTCTTCTTATTTCTTCAGTATTGCCGTCATTGGATAAGTCAGCATTGAGAGTCCCCTCCATTGGAAGCATTACCATGTTGCTGGTATCATCTTTACCCTTTTACACATGGAATATATTTTGTTTTACTAATTTTTAACTTTAAAACATTAATTTACACATTTATTTACTAGTATATTTACCATTGTAATGCACATTAGCACTTGAAGTATAAACATTCCAAATGACAGAAATGCTAAGGTGGTTAAAGCTATATCAGTAATATCTTTTAAACCAATTTCTTTTGATTGCTTGGAAAGAGCCGAAGGGGCATAGTTATGAACTGGATGTGGCAAAGCATTATAGTCATCGTATCCATTGTCATAACCTATTAAAAATTATAATCTTATAAGAATTGCTTTATACGAGCATTTATTTATTAACTAGCGGATCCCTGCATGTTTCACTGTGAATTCACATTATATATTTATAGTAATACTCGATGAGAAACAACATTTTTTGTTTTTCCTTTTTCTTGGTACTAAATGAATAATACTGATGGTTTACCGACACATGAACAGGCGGCGTAAAATAGTCCGTAAGAGAATACTGGATATTCTAAGTTTATGCCACAAATTCCAAAAGAATTGTTTTGCACCTTATTAATAGTATTTGGAAATTGAAGACGTTTGAATTCAAACGGCAAATAGAATGGTATTATTGGAATGCGTGGAATCAAGTCGTCTTCACCTTTGAATTTTTTAATCAAAATAGTGGCTACAATAACTACTTTTTCACAGGAAGCATCGTAACATTGCAAAGTTTTGGTTGATTGACATTTCGAAGCATGGACAAAATTTAAATTTTAATGGTTGAAAGTCCAAGATTTTTGTTTTTTTCCGGTGCGGTTTGATATGTTCGCGTGTGTGCATTATTTTAACCCTGGATGGTTACTCTTTATTTTAGTACATCAAAGTTACTCTTCGTCGAATCGACGAAATATAAACAAAATTTTTTTGCAAATCGATTTTTAATGAAAAAAAATTAAAAAAAAATTTATTTTTAAGCTTTTCATTAAAAAATAAAGAGAAAAAAATTAAATATAAAAGCAAAAATATTTGCGGTGTGAATTTGAACTCTTTTTGAACAAATTTTGAAAACAACAAAAACTTGAAGCTTTCCGCACCAAATAACGTTGTTGACAATCATGTTGTTGTATGAACACCAGAAAAGAGTTATATGAGAAAAAGTTATATGAGAAGTATAATTCAGCGTTAAGGAAGTTCATAGTTTTATGGGGGTATGAGAATGTCACTGGGTCTGTCTGTGGGAATTTGTGTCAGTTTGGATGTGGGAATTTGAGTCTGTCGGTAATTTGAATGGGTGTTGTTGAAATAGGTTGAGTTGTTTTGTAGGTGATCGTTAATGTTCGTGTGATATTTTCTGAGGTTGGCATGTGTATGTTTAGAAATATGTAAATACGGTATGTGGATATTATTATATCCCCTAATTTTCTGTATTTGGTATTTTTAAATAATGGACGAGCAGATATTTTTTAGTTTGTTTGTTTGTTTACATTAATTTTTAAACTGTTTGCATCTATTTGTTTAAGCATGTTCGTTTTTTTTTCGTTAGTGGATATGTACGTAAGTACGATAGGGGAGGGGTTTTAAGTTCTAATAAATATTTCAGTATTCAATCGCGTGGGTATGAAATGTGATAAAGTATACATTAGGGCGGGTCGATTTGTATGGAGGCAAAAAATCGCTCAAATTACAAGGAAAATGGTATTCTAGGGATCAAAATAAGAAACTTTGCCGAAGGAACCATACCTCTACAATGTATTTTGATGTCACGACTTTTGCCCCGAAGGGTCAAATTTTGAAAAATCTCACTTTGACCCATTTAGAGTGCCTCAATCGAGTCAAAATGTATAACCGACCCCCACTAACTTTGGAGAGCCGACCCACCTAAGCCAGTGGCACACCCACTGGAACCACCCCTGGGGAGTTCCCCATACAAACATTTAAAAAAATCACCATTTTTGCACTACAAGAAAAAAATCAGCGAAATGGCTATGTTTTTTTATTTTTGGAGTTTATTTTTCTCTTTCGAAATTTATTTAGGCAGAACATATGTAAATGAAACAAGAATCTTGTGTTGTTTTTGGGTTAAATACTGGTAATCCCTGATAGCTAGGTAATAAAATATATCTTCCATGTGTTTACAATATGTAGCTGTATGCAGTAAAGAGCATGCCTAAAATCAGGTACGCATATGTACTCTTTAGTTTTAAGGTTCTCATTTTTAGTATTTAAGTCCAATTTTTTATAATAAAAGTTCAGTATTTTACAACTACTCAAAGCGTATGTTACATAGTATATTATTTAAACAATCATCATATTACAATGCATCCACCATCCTGTACACCGCAAGATGAAGCCACAACAACTATTGAAAACCCTATGAGTCATATACCCAAGCATGACGTTTTTTTTTTTTTGACTTGGACCCGCACTCAGGGGATGACCCCTACACATGCGATGCATTGTGGTGGAACTAGGAAATTAGGTTATGGGAAGGAGGATAGAGCGAGTAGTGTTTATTGACATTTGATTTAAATCTTCCTAAGCTAAAAGTGACAGGAAACACCTCTGCTGGTACTGTATTCCACATACGTGCCGTTCGGCCAAAAAACGAATTTTCACTGTAATGCGTAGTGCGAGTCGCCGTCAAATCGACCACAAATGGATGTGCTCTTAATGATGATCGCGTCGTGCGCGCGAATGACCGGGTTTCGGGAACAACTTCCCTGATTTCATTAGAACACCTTCCATTATAGTATCGATAGAACAACGAAACACACCCCACGTTGCGACGATGCTCAAGAGAGTCAATAGAGTTGGCTACCCTACTGTCTCCTATGAGTTTTTTCGCCCTTTCTTGTACACGGTCAAGTAACTTCAAAATAGTCTTTGAAGCACCGGCCCATACATGAGAGTTGTATTCCCTTAGAGTTGTACGCCTTAAAAAGCCTAGGCACTTGAATGCTTCCTTTGAGACCTGAAAAATATGCACAGTCCATCGGACATCACACTGAATTTTCATGCCAAGAACATTAAGAGCTTCTGATTCCTCAATGTTTATGCCACCCATTTTTACAGATGAGGCAGCGTGATCGTGCATACGGCGATGGGTTAGCATACAGCATTGGGTCTTTTGGGAATTGAAATCGACCCTGTTCGCGTGACCCCATTCCAATATTCTCGTGAGGTCACCTGTTAGCGAATCATTCATATTCTGCCGCGTCGCCGCGATCATAGTTGATGTCGGCCTACGATCAAATGAATATGAAGGCAGATACTGCTGTCATCTGCGAAAGAGTGGATAGGGTTGGAAGTATGACATAGGAGGTCATTAAGAAAAATAAGAAATAGGGTAGGAGAAAGAATGGAGCCTTGTGGTACCCCTGAATTGATCTTGAACTCGTTTGATGAGATCCCGTCTATAACAACTCTTATAGCGCGATCCCTGAGAAAGCTCGATATAAATCGAGAGAAGATATCGCCGACACCAAAAGCAATAAGTTTGGACAAGAGTGCTCCATGCCACACTCTGGCAAATGCTTTTGAAATATCTAGAGCCACTACCTTACTTTCGCCAAAATGTTGGATGGATCGACACCATTTTTCGGAGAGGAAGGCTAATAAATCTCCCGTGGAACGTCCTCCACGGAAGCCATATTGCCGGTCGTTAAGTAAGCTATTAGATTCCAGATATTTCATAAGATGGAAATTAAACATACTCTCCATTACTTTAGAAATGGTAGAGCATATTGCGATTGGGCGATAATTTTTAGGGTTGCTTGCCTCTCCCTTCCTGGGGATCGGCGTAACATTTGCAACTTTCCAGCACTACGGTAATTCGCTTGCATGATATAGGGTGCTGAAAAGGATTGCCAGAGGACGCGATAACGTCGAAGAGCACTGCTTCAAGACCAGTACCGGAATTCCATCCGGGCCAGGACACTTATTTATGTTAAGGTCCGATAAAACCCTTTTAACTGCACGAGCCCGAAAATATATCTTTGGCATAGTTACGGATACACGCTCGGATGCGGGCAGTGGTTGATTGCTTTCCGGCAGGTGAGAATTACCTGCAAACATTTCAGCAAAGAGGTTAGCCTTTTCAACCGGGTCAGTGAATATTTGATCAGCCTTTAAAAGAGACGGAATAGAAGAACTAGCGTTTCCCTTAACTCTTTTAACGAATGACCAAAAGCTTTTACTTCCCCGTGGGGCAGTAAGAACTTTAGCGCGAAGACTCTGCTCGTACAAAGCTTTTGCACGTCTTAGCACTTTGGCACACGAAGATCTCGCCCTTTTGCGCATCATATCAGTATCTGCGTTTTTATCATTCCGCCAGACACTAAATGCTTCCTCTCTGGATCTGACTGCAAGTCTGCACGTCTGATTAAACCAAGACTTTGGTCTAGGCCTAATCGAAATTTGCTTCGATGGTATGAACGTTTTCATACCAAGCAATATTATATTTTGGACCATTTTTGGCGGTGAAACGCCTTGAAGTTCCGCAAACGAAAAGGAGGCAGAAATGGTGCAATGATCCGAATTACGGAGAGGTGCGCTAATGTTCATTTCATACTTTTCAGGGTGTGAAGTGAGAAATAGGTCGAGGGTGTTGTGTTGGTGCCCGTCAACACATGAAATATGTGTTGGTTCATTCACTAATTGCGCAAGGTGATTGGGCGCTGCGAAAAGCTCAGCTTATTGGCCTTCTGGAGTTGTATTGCTCGAATGGCTGAGCCACGATAAATTATGGACATTGAAATCACCAGCAATAACGATTTCACTGTTCGGGTAATTTTCGAGGATCCCTGATATAGTGTCGGAAAGGGCATCGAAGTTCTGTATAGTTTTCTCCCTTTCCGTGTGTGGGCTTCTGTAAAGAAACCCGAAATGCAGAAGATGTGCCCTGATTTTGAATTTAACCCAAAGACAGCTAAATTCGGGATAATGCGTGTCTAAAGATTGCTGGTACTGGTACACAACTTCATTGCGTATATAAATTGCAAGGCCCCTGTGTAGATAGAAAAGAGAGAACCAACACAATGGCACCAACAATGCAAAAGATTTAGTCGGGTATGGTAGAGGGAATTAGCACAATGCCACGAAAAAGGCCATGAAAGACCTCATCCGGTCACCGTGACCCGAAGTGACAGCACTGGTTGGTAGAGCTGATTTTTATTATTCTCGCCCATCACTGGTATAGCGGTTTTTTTCCTTCTCAGTTATTCCACCGTTTAATTTGTTATTGTTTTTTGTATTATATTTGTTTTATTAAAGTTTATTGTTTTTTTATTTGTTAATGTAAGTTGAACAAAAATTTTTTCTTTCTTTTAAGTTTATTTTGTTTTGTTGTTTGTCACTAAGTTGTTTGTTTTTTTTTTTCCACTTGTATTTTTCTTTTTTAAATTTATTTCTGTTCTGTTTTAATTAAATTGAAGACCGAACAGCGGAGAAGAAGATACGTGTATACCGGTCGAACTAACAAACACTGCTCTCTGCTTACTGTTTTTGGTGTGTCTAATAATTTGAGTGATCTTGATTTACCTACCCATCTGGATATCTTGAGATATTATTTTTACTTGAGCGAACGTGCTAAAACAGACCAAAAAAAGTTTTCTTATAAATCATTCACTATTGAAGTACAAAATAAGTTTATTGAAATTTGGGAAAAACTTGGTATGGAAATAATCGCGAAAAATTGTGTTTATATTAAATTGAATAGATTGCTTGACAAATATCAAGAACAAATCAAGAGCGCAAAGAAAAACCCAAAATTTCCACAGTTTCTAAAATCTCTGGAAACAATTTTTTATATTGGAACATGTAAATGCGATTTGAAGGCAGCTCGATGTGCATGCGACTTGGTTCCAGAACGCCTCAAAGAGTATATGCACGATCAACATAATCAGAGAAGACTAAGAGTGGCTGCATTTATGATGGAAATTGAAGAGCAAGGAGCAACGTCTATGTCATCAATGCCAACATATCAAGATCCCGATGATTCAATATACGCACCGCCATCGGTTCAAGAAGAGATGGATAGAAGCACAAGTTCACAATACACAGAAAGATACGATTGTTTTAACTTTGCCTTGATATGTGACAGATTTGGTGTCCCTGATAGAGTAGCATCAGCATTAGGAACCGCTCTTTTCCAAGATTTAAAAATAAAAGATAAGCTTGGCGAACCTCTCATCATGGATAAAGCAAAAGTTCACAGGGAAAAAAAGAAATGCAGACAACAAGTGTTTTGCAAACGGTTAGATGATACCAGTTTGTTAGCGTTTTTATTCGATGGCAGAAAAGATGATACTTTAACGAGACATAAAATTGATGAGAAGTATCATACTAGGCTGGTAAAAGAACCTCATATTGTTATTTTGAGAGAACCGAATTCTGAATTGATTAGTTACGTAAGACTGGTACATGAAACCGCTGGATACAAAACAACCAAATTAAATGATTTTTTCAACGATAAAAATATATCACTGGATGCATTAATTGGCATATGCACTGACGGTGAGCCAACAAACACTGGCCCACACCTTGGAATTATACGATGATTCGAATTGCTGTTAAAAAGACCATTGCATAGGTTCGTCTACCTTCTACACTTCAACGAAATTCCGTTTCGGCATTTGTTTGAAGCTTTGGATAAATCCACCAGCACTGGACCAAGATCGGCAAGCGGAAATCTGACCCGTCAAATCGAAACTTGTGAAACTCTTCCGGTAAGTTATTGCTATCACTCATTTATTATAATTGTCAACCGTTTTTAATTATTTAATTATTATATATTTCAGGTGGTGGACGGCTTTCAGAAAATTGAGTTGAAAAATATGCCCCCTGTTCCAGAAAAAATTGAATTTTCTACCGATTCGAAGTACTTATACGACATGGCTTATGCAATTTCTAGCGGCGTGGTTTCGGTGGATCTGGCTAACATCAAACCAGAGAAAATTGTACATTCTCGTTGGCTTACCAAGGCCGGTAGATTATTACGATTGTATGCGACAACGGAAAATCCATCCGAAAATTTTCTGATTCTGGTTGAATTTTAATTAAATGTTATGTGCCAATGTACTTCAATATCAAGTATTACAGCTCTGTCGTATACGGTAGTGTATTATTTTTCAAGTTCATTAGTTGGTCACGGTTTCTACAAACTCATTTACGCAGTATTGTCAATAAAGTAATTAAAGATAATTCATATTATGCGCATTCGGAAAATATCTTGCTATCAATGTTGTTTGATGATAGCAAAGAAAAGCGAGACTGTGCTATAAACAAAATTCTACGCTATCGAACCGATGTTGAAGACCCAACGGAAGTTAGAGTTTATAAAAACGAGATATAAATTTTAATTGCACAAGTTACATGGAAATGATCAATTTGAATGATATAAATAACGTAATTGAACCACCATTCACGCGAAGCATTCCATACGATACATTGAAAGAATATTTAAATCAAGATGATCCACCGTTTTTTGATCCAAAAATTCCATCACACATACACTGAACGGAACGACACGTTCAATTGCTAGCTAGCGTCTCCAAACGAGTCATTCCGGGAAATATAGAGGCTGTTATGGCGACGACATTAGAGAGCCGTGCGAAATTGCCCAGACTTGAAAGCAAAAAAGACTTCAAACAATAATTTTTTTTATTTTCTTTTCTATTACTAAGTAAAATTAATTTTTTCATTTCATTCTGACTAAATAAATTTCTAAAGAGAAAAATAAACTCCAAAAATAAAAAAACAGCCATTTCGCTGATTTTTTCTTGTAAAGTGCCAAAAATTGTGATTTTTTTTAATGTTTGTATGGGGAACCTCCCAGGGGTGGTTCCAGGGGGTGTACCACTGGCATAGGTGGGTCGGTCCTCCAAAGTTAGTGGGGGTCGGTCATACATTTTGACTCGATTGAGGCACTCTAAATGGGTCAAAGTGAGATTTTTCAAAATTTGACCCTTCGGGTCAATAGTCGGGACATCAAAATACATTGTAGAGGTATGGTTCCTTCGGCAAAGTTTCTTATTTTGATCCCTAGAATACGATTTTCCTTGTAATTTTAGCGATTTTTAAATCGACCCGCCCTAGTGTACATACATAAATTTCTGCAAATTTATTTGATGTAGATACTTATATACATATGCATGTACACACAAAACAAATGTTTGCTCTTTTTATGTAATTTTTTTGTCACGTGGGAATGGTTTTTGTGACCGTTTGAATCCCCCGTTGTTATGTTTAATAAATATATTTAATTAATTTTTTTTTTACAATATATTCAAAGCGGCTTCGACTGTGTGAACTGCCACATCTCAAATTGAATCGTCTGAATTTTCGTATATAAAGTTTAGATGTTTCTTCTTTACGGCTCTCCCGTAAGCGAAGTGGCATATTTGCCCTTAATTGGCTCAGAGCCATTCTGCGGACTTACAGCAAGCCACAGAAATGAAATTCTTAGCAACTGGTAAGAGGGACATGCGCTGCTCACTGGCATAATAGTGCCGGCCAGCGTCAAGCCAAACGAATCCCGAATAGGGCGATCTCAAATAGGCTGCTTTCGCTGAATAGAGCGGATTTGAGCTTATTAATGAGATAATTCACAGGCCATTATGGCCTGAGGTATCACCAATGTTCGTCGATTTTGTGCAAGTAACACTGCGAGATCTTAACACGTTCTCTGCGACTGTACTGCGTTCGGCAGACAGAGGTTTCACCATCTGTGTCAAATTTTAAATGAAAAAATTTTTATAAATGAAAAAGTTATTAAACTTTTAAACCCATGGCGAGTTTTTAGGATATGTACTTTCTTTTCTTATAATCTTGGTACAGAATCAAATGAAGATGAGGAAAGATTTCACCAAGACAAGTTGCACATGGAAACGCGTTACGATACAAAAAGTTCAGAAGGAATGCTTACAGATTTTTATTGGTCGATTCGCGCGAGAAACAGTTAAATTGCAAATAATATTACAAAAAAATACAACGTTTTATTTTAATAAACAAATGTGTGACTCTTGTCGTCACAAAGTTTACCGCGAATTTACTTTTTTAACTATACTGAAAAAAGAAGAAAATGGTATTCAAAACTTAAATAGTTTTTGTGATTTTTTTGCTAATATCCGCGTTGATTAATTCTATTGGCCAAAAATACTATTTTTTAAACTTTTGCGTATATAACGTTGAAGTATTAAATTGTGCTGCAAACTTCACACGCTCCAAATAATCAGTTGGATGAACTGCACACATGTATCTACTGTAACATGTATCCGCAAAGGATCCCAGTTGAATACTGTCGAATTAGAAAACAAAATATATATGGATCTCCACTAGATACTTCCAGAACTAGGAGGCCACATTGTTCGAGAAATGCTTGCTTAAATTTCAAAAGCAATATCTTCATCTAATGTTTCTTACTTACCAGCTTTATTTAAGGCTTGTTTGTACACATTTCCAGATTTTTCCTCCACCATTGATATTTTGTGTGTTTTTATTGGCTAAATGGAAACAATTAAGCAAAAGGATTTGGTGAAAAGTATTTAATATAAATATATTATAAAAAAATTTTACGCAAATATAGTTCACTTCCGTTTTCTTATATCTTGAACCAGCTCTCAGGGATGACCCTTCCACTTGTGCTGCATTGTGCTGGAACTAGAGCGATCGGTAAAGCTTCACTATCTCCTTTTCCACGTTTTTTGTTTATAGCAATGTTGTAGCGCCTGTGATATCTAGGAGACATATTCAAGTTTGAAACTTATTGCTTTTGGTGTCGGTGATAGCTTCTCTAGATTTATATCGAGCTTTCTCAGGAATCGCGCTATAAAACTGAGTATAGACGTGGTCTCATCTAACGAGTTTAAGATAAATACAGGGCTACCGCATGGCTCCATTCTCTCTCCTATCCTATTTATTGTCTTTCTTAATGTCCTTCATGTCAAATTTCCAACCCTATCCACTCTTTTGCAGATGGCAGCAAAATTTGTCAATCATATTCATTTAACGCTGAGGCATAATATAAGTGATTCATTGAATAGTGAGCTAACAAAAATATGGCAGTGTTAGACAGGGTCGACTTACACACCGACGCATGACCGGTTATGCTTTACCTTTAATTATGGGTGGTTTAAATATAGAGGAATCAGAAGCTCTCGATGTTCTTGGCATGAAGATTCAGTGTGATGTTCGATGGACTGAGCACATCTTTCAGGTCTCAAAAGAGGGTGGCGATGGTCGAAGTAGCCTGAGCGTAGACTACAAAAAGAAACATTTTTCCTGTGTTCATCCCCAGTTTCAGACTCATAAAAACATCTCACATTTTTCTGTTGTGCATTTGTGTGTCTTTGTGCCAGTTGTTGTCGGAAGGTTTCAGTGGCGAAGGCATAGTCACTGGTCACTGAACAGTAACGGCTTCAGCTGTATCCAATCCACAGGAACATCAGAACGCCCTCCTTCGTCGGTATTGCGTAGCATCGGCAAGGTAAAATAATTGCTCAAAATGGCTACTAATACGATGCTTCAAAATTTAATACGACTCCTTGACATCAGAGGGTGAGGGTGGCGATGGCACGATGGATGGTAGTCTGCACGTTGACCACGAATTCAAAAACAGACCTAGGTTCAATCCCAGTTTCAGACTAAAAATTTTAAAATAAAAAAAATAAACATTTCGCATTTTTCTGATGTGCATTAGTGTGCCTTTGTGTGTCAGTTGTTGTCGGAAGGTTTGAGTAGCGAAGGCATAGTCACTGGTCACTGAACAATACCAGCTTCAGCTGATAGCAATATACAATCGCATCAGAACGCCCTCTTTCGTCGGTATTGTGTAACACCGACGAAGTAAAACAATAATAAATATGGCTACTGAACCGAAGCTTCAGCACTGCTACGAGTATAAACAAAGAACATGCGAAAGCAGAGCTGCCTAAATAATTAATTGAGCTTCACCTCCTATCATTTCTCCTACAATCCCTTTCCTCTAGTTCCAGCACAATGCACCGCATGTGTAGGGTTATCTCCTGAGTGCTGGTCCTAGATAAAAAAAATGCGAAAAATGTTAGTTAGGCTTTCAAGAAAGGACAATATAACTTATTCTAAACAGAAATTTAATTTTTTCACAATATTGTGATAAATTAACTGTCAACTTGAACACGAAAAAATTTCATTAATATGTAATAACTTCAGTTCGATTAAAATTCCAAAAATATTAATTATTATAATATAGCCAAATGCGAAAATAAAAATAAATATAACATACACAGTAATTAAATAAAATTATTTAAATTAAATTTTCTGCATTTAAATAATTTTCTCAATTTCATTTGGAATTATCCAAATTTTATTATTAATTTTTTCAATTCCATTTACAATTTTCCCAATTTAAATTAGAAATTCTCAATTTATTTTGGAATTTTCTCAATTTCAACTCGAAATTCTTAATTTCTGTTGGAATTTTTTCAATTTCAACTTGAAATTCTCAATTTCATTTGTATTTTTCCCAATTTCAACTTCCAAACCTCTATTTCATTTGGAATTTTCACAAAAATTGCCAGATGTACTCTCAGTTTCTCTGCATGTATATTACCAGTGGAAACGTCTCTGATATGAAGATTTATTTTGGAAAGAAATATTATTTCAGAATTAAGCGGACGTAAAACTAGACGTGCAAATTTAAAGTATATTCTTATTACAATTTAAAAGATACAGGTATTTCTCAAAGAGAAAAGAAATGGGAGGTAAATGTACACAAAGTATTATGACATGTGAAAAAATTATGTAGAAAAAAAAATCTTCTCATGTAAAAGAAAAATGTATTGAGTAGGAGAGAATATGGTTTCAAAATTCGAAAAGCGGTCAGTAAATGTTCTTTTTCTAAACCATTTTTGGAAGTTGCGTATTCTTGTCATACCAGAGTTGTATTTTAAAGAAAATTTTAGCGTATATATTGAAGGTGTTAAGGTTTATATAAAATAATTATAAAAACAACCAAAATCAACTCAGGAAATTTTTCTGTTGCTTTTGTAAATATTGTAGAACTGTGATCATCAGCTATATAATTCGAAATTATTGCAATTGCCATAACACATAATATTACCGCACCAGGTGCAACACCGAGTGCTCGCAGAGCAGGTGGGAACCCGTCTCCTCCTTATCCAGTTCCCGGCAGCTGCGATAAAATATATTGTGAGGGAGATCCACTCTACCGACATGTACACGGGTGTGGTAATCCCGCAGAACTCAGCTGCATGGAAATTTTTTAGGGATTTCACATTGTTAGGAAGCTTTCTTGTTTCCCTTTTTCTAAACTGGATTGCTTCCGAAGTCTCAGGACTATAACTTTGATACTATGGGGGTCGGGAGCCTTATCAGTTTGTTTTTATGGAAATAATGATACCCGATCGTTTGGTGTTGGTCTCGTAGCGGCTATGGTTTAATACCAAAAGTCGCTGAGAGATCTGATTTATTTTAGAAATCTCATAGCATGATTTGGATAGAAGGTTCGTGAACTATACTATGAACATGCTTATACAAATAACGTATAGGCTATGCATTGATAAGGTAAAACAATTTAGATCTATGTACTGCTGCCAATAAACACAACAAAATTGACAATGAATAGAAGCGAAAGTTAATAAATACATATTAAAAGAAAAGTATAGAACGTTAATCCAGGGTTTTAAGACAACCTCAACCCCCTCAGCAAGGAGCGGTTCATGATGCCAAGAAATTATGAACTAAATTGAACCTCATGATACAAGTCTGTATGCTAACTGTCTTGGGTCATGAGGACTTAGTGTGACGTTTGCTTTTCACACCCGTGTTCTCGGAATACGATTGGATTAAACTCTCTGAGCTGGTAGCGATCTAAAACAAAAACGCATCTACCGGCATGTATGCCGATCGCCCAATAGCCGTTCAATACTGCGACCAGCCGCGAGATACTCCTTTCCTTATTAATGATTTTCACCGTGCGTTTACCACCAAAAGGTGTTCACAGTGTTCTTGTGAACATACATGTGCTCATCACGTTCCACCTTTTTTCTGCCTTCCGATGATACTGATCGAACATCTATAGCGGACCCAGCGCTAGACACGCCACCCGCCCGTTCGTTGTCGAACAAGTAGTTAAGTGTTGCAATCCATAAGAGTGTACTATCAGCAGGACAGCTCAAAGTGAATAGCACATCCTTACATTGTGTCATAAGGACCGATGATGTTCTGTATCCCATCGTGAGGAGTGCCGTCTTTCTATAATGATGAGTGGAGATTAGAGTAATGACAGGCGGACAGCTCAAACTGGATAGAGTTCAGTATAGCATTGAGCCTCTGAAAGACGATTACGCTAACACCTCGTAACTCCAATGTACGCCGATGTCTGAATCCTGTACAATTGATTCACCATCTTTCGCTCATAGCGGTCCACCATACTACCGATACATATGTCAGTATTGGACGTATAATTGCAAATACTTCACCATCTTAGAAATTAGCCCCCATCTCTTAACAAAGAGCCTACGGCAGGTGTAGTTACCTTGTACCTATAGATATGAAGAATATATTACATAAAATTATGTAACTATTCTTTCAATTATTCAACGTTAGTCACAATTCGGATTTTTCTAAAAGTCAAATTATATTTTCATTAATTACAACAAATATTTTTGTTGGTCTTTATATAAAAAGTTAATTCTAAATTATGAATTTGTTATTCAGTTGTTTACATATATGCTCTTATCATTCCCAATCTTTACTTTATACTTATTTCTTATACTATCGTAATATTACCCTCTGGTATGCGTTAATTTTTTCTAATTTCAGACTTCTTGATTCAGAATTTAACTACTTATTTTCCATTTTTCTATATATGTTCCTTCTTGATAAAAACTATCCTATCGTTTCCTTTATACTTTTATCAATATTATTAATGAATTCTTTTGTGGTTTCCTTTTCAATAAACTTGTATGGTTTTGAAATCTTCTTCCCTTTTCTACTTTCACTGAGAATGATACCGAGAAAAAAATTGCACGTGAAATTCATGTAATCAATTTTCACCTCGATGGGAATAAAAATTTTATGTGAACAAAAATTTCACTTCTTATTCGCGATAGGGGTGAATCTCTATTGATTTCTGATCAGATATTCTATTATCTGCATTTGTTCTAGCCTTTATTTTCGCATTATTTGTTATCACATAGTCTATCAAAGTTCTTGGATATTGCGCTATTCTAGTAAACTTCTCCATAATTTGCCTATGTTCATTCAGTATGCTCTAAATTCTAGCCCTATAAAAATCATTCCTCCAATCTATATTAAAATCCCTGTAATTATATCGCACCTCCACACCTCCAAAATTCCTGACGCATTCCACAGAATTCGGCTTAGAAGTATTCGGGGAGACCTACATATTTACCCCTATGTCTTCATCTCTCTCCATGTATGCACTTATCAATACTCTGAATCCATAATAGTAGTTTTATGCTCCTGAACTTTCCATTGCTCCCTGAAATGTATGCTAACTTCCCTTGTTCTGAAAGAGATAGTATTCCATAATGTCTATATTGCTTTATTTCTTTTCTACTTTCATCTATTTGCACTTTTAGACGTGTTTCTGTATGTCATGACTACAAAATATGCTTCAACTTGTTTTATCACTATCTCCAACTGTGGAAAATTATTCATTAATCCCTGAATGTTTGTATATATGCCATGTACTTCCACTGGTTGTTATGTCGCGTCACCCAAACCAATTCTTCTCTCCTTTATATTAATTTTGTTCTTGTGCACTGGACAATCTTTAATATTCATACTATCTCCTTCATCTAGTCTTAAATTTAACCTTTTATTCTCTCTAATACAGTTTATACACTTTAGCACCATCTCATTATTGCACTCCCTACTATTGTGTTGCCCATGGCACCTATAGCATAATTCTTCATTTCGACGCCCTATGATTGTACCCCTGGTATTTGTGGCACAGGATCATATTTGTTTCATTAAATGCTCTAAATCTATCCCAGCCTACATTTAATTTCTGCACTAAGATACCGTTAGTATAAGATTCTGTGTCAATCCTCAATTTTGCGTTATATACCACTCTTTTGTACTTCCTAGTCTGATAGCTTTTTACTATTCCAAGAGAAATATTTTTCATTATATCGTTCGGTCCTTTAATTTTCCATACCAATTCACCCTCATCAATTTTAAAGTTCATATCCGTTATTATTACACAATGTATACGGTCGTAAAACGAACTTTTTTGACTTTTGGCGTTCTTTAAGTAAATGATGTTGGTTCGTATATACAGTCATATTCTTATGATATAAGTGAAAATATCTGATTGACCGAGCCATAGTCGGTATTCCACGTTATAGCTGCTTCATCAGAAATGTTATATACGAGTACATACATATATATTTTTTATATATTGAAAAATGTTGAAATAATGAGGCCATGAGGCCGGCAGACACTGCTTCATCACGAAAAGGCAATTAGACGGCGTACTCCCAGAAGAACTTGTCACCAAAAAGGCAGACGTACGCAGGATCCTATTCACCACCCTGCGATAGGTGGCCTTCATCAGGGCAGGCCATCAAACAAGAACACCATCAGTAGAGGCTTAATCACCGTATTAAAGATTTTCCCGAATCAAGACCTCGCCATGTCAATTTGTCATCCCTGAATGGTAAATCTTATCAAAATCGTTAAAGCCATTTCCGAGAAACGATATGTATATATGTAAGATTATATAGAGTAGATATTGAGGAACTAAGAGAAATTACTTACAACGGGTTGTTCTGTTGGGTAACTTGTGAAAGCATAACCCGTAATATCGGCATCTTCCAAATAATCCAATCCATCTACATTATCTGCCTCTCCATAAGATGAATCAACATTGATACCCAACGGCTGACGACGATTTCCACCGAATTTCTTCATCAATATTCTGTGCTGCTTTCTCTTAGTCAGTAACTGTTTTTGAATATCTTCAAACGTATTCTTCCTAAAATTTAAAATGTTATTGTGTTGAAGGAAAACATATATTCTATTACTTAAAATTTTTAAATTTTAAATAGGCTGATAATCGATACCATACAGTCAGTAAAAATTACATGTGATAGTTACATACTAAGAAACAAACTAAATCAAAACTGTGTAGATGTTGTTGAAAGCACTTGCGTACATCGGAAAAATTTATAAAATTAAAATCCATCATTACGTTGTATTACAACAATAAATGCTACAAAAATTCCAGTATTTATAACTGTTTAAAGCTAGATCAATAACAAAAAAATTAAAAACAAAAAAAAAAACAAAAGACAAAATCAAGAGATCACGTACAAGTGACAATGTTAACGCAATGAGCGTTAAAAAGAAAAACAAAAAACCAAAAACAATTGATAATGGATTACATTTACAGTCCAACAACTATTTTTCACCGCTTCAAACAATTGAAGACGATCAAATTGATGATGATGAAGTTATAGTACAAACGGCTATTAAAGTTCATATACCACCAATTACTATTTTAAAATGTAAAATTTAAGAAGTTCACGAGCTATGTAAAGTAGTGAAAATATCAGATTACGCCATAAGAAAAATTTCAATTGGTCTTAAACTGTTTCTTAAAACTCAGGCTGATTTCGAATGTATCCGAAATAAACTTCATGATAAATATGAGTATTTCACCTATGCTACAAAAAATTAAAGACCGTACAAAGCACTCCTTTTTGGTCTGGATAAACAAGATCCAAAAACCGTCATGGAAAAATTGTCTGATTTAGGACTAAAATGCTTGGACGTCAAAATTGTTACAAAGACTTCTTACCACAACTCAGAATATGTATTATATGTAGTATATTTCCAACGACAAAGTATAACGCTAAAAGAACTTAGGCAAAATTACTCCGTAATAAATTTTCTTAAAGTAAGATGGGAACATCAGAAGCCAAATTAATCGCGGATTACCCAATGTTTTTTTATTTATTTATTTAAAGTTTATGGATACATAATCCTTACAGACCATGAAGAACAAAAAAAAAGAAGAAACAATGCATACTACATAAAATTTACATTACGAAGTATTCAAAAACAAAATAATATTACGTTTTACAATATTAACATTTAAATAAAAATCAATGTGTTGATAAAATTTATTATAATTAGCACAAATTCTAGTTAAAGGATCAAAATTAGCATAATTAACCCTGAATACTCGAATAGACAATGGATAAAAATTTCGAGTAGGGCGTGATGGAACATTAAAAGATATATTACTTATTAGGAAGTCAGAACAAACATTTCCTTTTATTACATTAAGTACAAACGTGACATTTAACATTTTCCTACGACTTTTAAGAGTTGGTAACTTGATTAATGCCAATCTACTAGTGTATGGCGGGAGTTTAAGCATATTCCATCCTAGTCCACGAAGGCAAAACAACAAGAACTGTTTCTGTACAGATTCAATAGTACTATTATGAACGTCATACGATGGGTCCCAAATAACTGAACCATATTCCAGGATGGGTCTTACCAGAGAAGTGTATAGATGCTTAGTTACATACGGGTCATCAAATTCTCTAGCCCAACGTTTTATAAACCCTAAAACAGCACGAGCTTTATTTGCGGTTGAAGATATATGTTGAATAAAATTCAATTTGGGATCAAGTAAAATTCCAAGATCTAAGATGGCATCCACTTTGTTCAGCATGTGACCATTTAAAACATAGTTCACAATAAAGTGAGATCTACGATAAAAACAAATGTAGTTGCATTTTTTGTAATTTAATTCCATAAGGTTAACATTGCACCAAGCACTAAAATCATCAAGGTCGTGTTGTAAAAGATAATGGTCAGATTGATGATTTAAAGTTAAAAATATTTTGACGTCGTCAGCGTACAGGGGGTGTCAGGGGGTGAAAGTAGCCCCAAAATAAGAACTCCTGCATCATTCGTTTTGTCAAGTTGTCTGCATTAACAATTTAATGGCCATACGAATTTTTTAGCTCAAGGAATCTACTCTGGATGTTCGCCTAATGCATCTTGAATCCGATGATGAGTACTCAGTAGCCCAAAGAAATGAGCCTGCTCTTGCCAAAATTATATCGACTAAAGAGACCTGTTCGCAATGAAATATCAGCAGAAGGTCCGCTGGTAAAATCTTATTGTATAATATCTGTATATATTATATCTTATTATTTAAATTAACCGATTTGTGGAATATTCTACACAAATGCCGAAGCTGCTACTTAAATATAGAACATTTCACCAGGATTAATTGGCAAATATTTGGAGTAAAATTAACAATTGTGAACAATTGGAAAGCAGTAGTAGTAACACTCTTGAAGCGAACGCTTGAATTCAGTGCCTGAAAGTAAACTACAGTTTGTGAACATTATTCAATTTAAGTAGCACTTTGAAGAAATTATTAAGTAAAAGGAAATAAAAGCTTTTCAAACTAAATTGTAAATTATAGTAAATAAAAGAATACTCGTATATGTTTTAAAAATCGTAACAATTCCTTAAATATTATTGTGAACTCACCGGATGATGGGTAAACTCAATTCGGTAACCACCTATTAAATAGTTCTTGTTAACCAAACCGGACATAAGTTATTTTTCTTTAAAAATTGAATAACATAAATTGCAAAAATTACCGTTATGCTAAAATAAGTTTTATTTGGCAGTACCCTGCAGAACGTTTTGCAATCCTACAAATTTTTTACATTGGAAATTGGTCCTAAGCTAAAAAGCCCATAAACTAAAAATGCAGTAAATCTATTTCTGTATTAAACGTATTTAGCGAATTAAATCAAAAGTGCACTTATGCAAAAAGCAGTTAAGAAAAAACTACTACAGGCTGTTATAATAATAAATTATTATATGAGAAGTAGTAGGGAAATACGAGTTCTAAAACACTTTTTCCATACAAATTTGGGAGCATGGTGGCGATGGTTGAAGTAGTCTGCACCTTGACTACAAAACCAAAACAGACCTGGGTTCAACCCCAGTTTCAGACTAAAATTATAAAAAAAAACATCTCGCATTTTTCTGATGTGCATTAGTGTGTCAGTTGTTGTCGGAAGGTTTCAGTGGCGAAGGCATAGTCACTGGTCACTGAACAGTAACGGCTTCAGTTGTATCTAATCCACAGGGACGTCAGAACGCCCTCTTTCGTCGATATTATGTAGCACCGGCAAAGTAAAATAATACTAAAAATGGCTACTAAACCGAAGCTTCAACACTGCTATAAACAAAGAACGTGCAAAAAGCAGAGCTGCAAAATAAATAAGTAAGCTTCATCCCCTGTCGTTTCTCTAACTATCCCTTTCCTATAGTTCCACCACAACGCATCGCATGTGCAGGGGTCATCCCCTCAGTTCTGGTGCCAGATAAAAAAAATGTTTGCAGTGTTGCTATCTTTTTATTTTTTGCACTAAATTAGTGATTTTAACACGAATATAAAGTTTAAATTGCTATTTTAAGATTTGCTACCAGCATCATTACTAATTCACATTTAAGTGATTAATAAATCACTTCTTTACTAATTCACAATTATTTTCAACTTTTTTTGGTTGGTGTCTTTGATAAATCTTGGAATTTTTACATGATTGCATGGGGGCACTATATACTATGGCTACGGTCAGCGTTACCATTTCTCAAGTTTTCCTTTATTCTTCTAGGTTTTTAAAATGGTAAAAAGTTTCTAAGTTTTTAGCATAAAAAATAAGTTTTTTTGAAATGCATTCAAATTTTCTAGTTTTGTTTATTAATTTATAATTTACAAATACAGGGTGTCTGGTAGCAGATTTATATTTTCAAACTTAAAAAAAAAACGTAATAATTGACACAAAGTTTTATTAAGAGCTTTGAACAATAGAATGGAAATGCAGATTTTATTTACTAAAGAGTATGTCATCCAGATCCATCAAATCCTTTTTTAAAATTACATGAATAATCGCTATTGGAAGTTCCAGTGAGGCAGCTCTTTTCCGTATTGAAAGTCGCGAATTTTCAAGTAAACTGCTTTCAACCAGTTCAACGTTTTTGGATCGACTGGGTCCTGGCCGTGGGGCATTTATAGCCGAAGCAGTTACGTGGAATCTCTGCACCCACGAACGAATTAAAGTTATACTCGATTCATCACTTAATCGCCGAATACCGGACTTTGAACAATATTGTCGACGAGCAATTACGTAAGAATCATTACTCTTAAAAAATGTCTCCACAGCGAACGCGCGATGCTCACTCGACCACAGCGACATCGTGACTGACAAATCCGCACAACCGATATTTACCCTCCGTCCGAACCGTTTTTTACTTTTTGAAATAATCGTATTTAAAAAATAAGTTTGCCACCAGACACCCTGTATATGACGAAAATATTATTTGATGTTGTTTAATACAACTGTGCTGTATTAATAATATTATAGTTTTTATGCCTGTTTTTTTCTAAAAAGTCTTCTATTTCAAAATAGCATTGCTAAATATTTAAAGCGAAACGGTACAGATAATGGATTATTTTTAGTTTTAAATAATAATTTTTGTGTTATTAGTTTTAAGCAGCAATGCAAGTGGAGAACATAACGTAGAATATGCTACACATTGGAGACTCCAGCAAAAGCTAAAAAAAATTGGGAAATTCTGAAAATCGTGGGTAGAATTAGTTTATTGTTGTTGTTTAACTTATTTTTTTTTTGTTTTGTTTACCTTATTTTTAATAAAAATTAATTCAAAATATATAATTTTCTTTTTTTCATTATTTGCGCACTTTTGTGCAAAAACGTTTTTTTTTAATAAAAAGTTTTAGAAAAGCTTAGAAAAAATATGGCCCTAGCGTTTGTTATCGGTGACCGCCTAGGAAGATTCATGTACTACATGAACAAAACGCTCGGTGTTTTGTGAATGACATGGATAAGCTGTGAAAAATAATTAGGTTTGTGAAAGTAAAGTATTAAATGAAGTTAGTTTCCTACCAACCTTGTATATCGATTATTTCGTTTGAACACTACAAGGCTTCCAAATGGTCTTGTGTATAGAATTGCAGGCATGGAGACTCTGTCAGTTGGAATTTGGTCCAATTGATCTATCAACGTAGGAATCACTCTCTGAAATTACCAACATGTGGACCGAGTATTTGACAAATGGATCATGTTGCTTCATTGCGGGCGGACAAAATCTTAGCATAGCCATCTGAACGTACTGTGGGATCTTGTTCTGTAATCATTGATAACAAAACATTCTTTGGGTGGAAAAAGTACGATTTATTTTCGATGACTGGACGGAGGTCCTGTTGAATGTCTTCCCGCAGCTACCGAATCCAAGTTGCGAATTGAAAATTGTGGCGACTTCCATGAATTGCCAGTGGTTGGCTTTTTATAAGAAATCTGAATGGCGAATAAACTGTAACAACGAACTGAGCCAGTTTTTGCAATAACGTCGAGAACTGTGGGCACGTTACATAATAGCAGAGTAGTCGCTGTTAACCAGCGCAACTAACAGCAATTAAGTGATCAATATTAAAGATTTCACGAGTCAAGTAATCCACGATGCTTCTCTGGACTCTGAAAGCAATGCTGTCAGTGTGCGTAGTAGAGCCAAAGAATTTGGAATCTGGCACTTTCACAATGATGATATGTTATTCATTCACAACAACATTTCGCGTCACATTTACCTCACTTCCTCTTTTCAAAGTTGGCTATTTCTTCCTTTTCGAAATAATTTGTTTTTGTTGATGATAATCCCTTCAAGGAACTGAGTTATATTTTCGGCTGTTTCTACAGATAATTCTTCTTTAGCTATGGTGGTAATCGATAATTTTAAATCTTTTATTAACATGGACAAGTAAGGTACCTTAGCGAACTGAGGTACCACTACGATCCAAAGCTGAACTAAAATTACGCAATACAATGTCACCCACTGTAAAATTATTTTTAACGTTTGTGACAATCGTTAACAGTTCCTTCGAATTCCTGCTCTTCATCTCTATTTGGTACGAAGTGGCTACACACCGCATTAAATGGTGCCACAATTGATGACATGTGTATACCGCCATTTTTTATCGACATATGTTCTAAAATTAACAATCGCACTGATCGATGAAGAATTCTTTCGCGTAGTCTGGAATTTTATCAGAGAGTGCGCAATTGCGTGGAATATTTGTTAAAAGGCAGAAACAACGCAAAATCAAAAACAATACCAGTCATTTAAATTGTATTTCCCCGGATATTTAAGCATTTTTAGTACTCACTCAGAAGTTTATCCAAACGTTTACGAGCAGTTGTTACCGACATAATTAGAATGCCAGCGCGCTGCCACAAAATGCTAATACTTTTCAAAACTTCTTGCTTGAAATCATTCTTTTTTCGACTTCGATCAGCATTATGCTATTATTATTAATAATCTGATCTAAACTGATCTGTAGAAATTGCCGAGTTACTTCCTTAGCAAAACTTTATTGTTTTTTAAAAGCTTTAATTTTCTGACATTTCTTTTTGACCTTTTCCATATGAAAAACGCATTTTGATAATTGGTCTACAAATGGCGAGTTATTTGATAATCAATTATTGCTGCGGACAGTTGTTGTCGGAAGGTTTCATTGGCGAAAGCATAGTCACTGGTCACTGAACAGTAACGGCAACAGCTGTAACCAATCCTTACGCAGATCAGAACACCCTCCTTCATCGGTATTGTGTAGCACCATTGAATTAAAATAATTACTAAAAATAGCTACTAAAAAACGAAGTTTAAAATTTTAATACGTCTCCTTGACATCTCCTTGTCCATATTCATAGCCGCATATGTAGACTCAGCGAGTATAGCGCACAGAAAGTAGTGGAATTTACGGCCGCAGTTGAAGCATTAGATGAATTCTTCTATTATTGGGAGAGACTTATTACATGTACTACACAATGCATATTATATAGTGCTATTTAAGGGAATAAAGAAAAGCGTATTGGTTTTATTTTTATAACAAATCGAAAAAATAGAAATTAAAAAAAAAACCAAAATTGTTTGTGGTTTTTTTATCTTGGACCAGCACTTAGGTGATGACACCTACATATGCAGTGCATTTTGCTGGAACTAGTGGAAAGGGATAGTGTAAAATAATGTGAAGCAGATGCCTTGTCTGGGATTGATTTTAATTTTATTAAAGAAGTGAATACACAGAATGTGCCAATGGTAATGACCAGGTCGAAAACTAGAGCCAACGTCGTTCATGATACGAATATTTCGAGTAAAATAAAAAATTATTCGAAAATTTACCAGGCTAGTTTCAGGGAGAAAGTTAATAAGGTTAAAATTTTAATTGCTCAGACAATCACCGATTGCCAAATTTATGAAAGCGACTCGTCTAGTAAAATCCATGAATATCGATACAAGCATTTTTAATGAAGAAATCGTTCTAAAACGATTAATTTCAATGCTGAATATTTTTTTTTTTTTTTTGTCTTGGACCGGCACTCAGGGGATGACCCCTACACATGCGATGCATTGTGCTGGAACTAGGAAATTAGGTTATGGGAAGGAGGATAGAGGGAGTAGTGTTTATTGACATTTGATTTAAATCTTCCCAAGCTAAAAGTGACAGGAAACACCTCTGCGGGTAGTCTATTCCACATACGTGCCGTTCGGCCAAAAAACGCATTTTCCCTGTAATGTGTAGTGCGAGTCGCCGTCAAATCGACCACAAATGGATGCGCTCTTAATGATGATCGCGTCGTGCGCGCGAATGACCGGGTTCCGGGAACAAGTTCCCTGATTTCATTAGAACACCTCCCATTATAGTATCGATAGAACAACGAAACGCACCCCACGTTGCGACGATGCTCAAGAGAGTCAATAGAGTTGGCCACCCTACTGTCTCCTATGAGTTTCTTCGCCCTTTCTTGTACACGGTCAAGTAACTTCAAAATAGTCTTTGAAGCACCGGCCCATACATGAGAGTTGTATTCCATTTTCGGTCTGATGTAAGCGGTATAAATAGTAAGGAGATCAGATGGGGTGAAGTATATCTTACACCGCCTTAAAAAGCCTAGGCACTTGAATGCTTCCTTTGAGACCTGAAAAATATGCACAGTCCATCGGACATCACACTGAATTTTCATGCCAAGAACATCAAGAGCTTCTGATTCCTCAATGTTTTGCCACCCATTTTTTCAGATGAGGCAGCCTGATCGTGCATACGGCGATGGGTTAGCATACAGCATTGGGCTTTTGGGAATTGAAATCGACCCTGTTCGCGTGACCCCATTCCAATATTCTCGTGAGGTCACCTGTTAGCGAATCATTCATATTCTGCCGCGTCGCCGCGATCATAGTTGATGTATATGAATGGCAGATACTGCTGTCATCTGGGAAAAAGTGGATAGGGTTGGAAGTATGACATAGGAGGTCATTAAGAAAAATAAGAAATAGGGTAGGAGAAAGAATGGACCCTTGTGGTACCCCTGAATTGATCTTGAACTCGTTTGATGAGATCCCGTCTATAACAACTCTTATAGCGCGATCCCTGAGAAAGCTCGATATAAATCGAGAGAAGATATCGCCGACACCAAAAGCAATAAGTTTGGACAAGAGTGCTCCATGCCACACTCTGTCAAATGCTTTTGAAATATTTAGAGCCACTACCTTACTTTCGCCAAAATGGTGGATGGATCGACACCATTTTTCGGAGAGGAAGGCTAATAAATCTCCCGTGGAACGTCCTCCACGGAAGCCATATTGCCGGTCGTTAAGTAAGCTATTGGACTGCAGATATTTCATAAGATGGAAATTTAGCATACTCTCCATTACTTTAGAAATGGTAGAGAATATTGCGATTGGGCGATAATTTTCAGGGTTGCTTGCCTCTCCCTTCTTGGGGATTGGCGTTACATTTGCAACATTCCAGCAAGATGGAAATTCGCCTGCATGATATAAGGTGCTGAAAAAGATTGCCAGAGGACACGATCACGTCGAAGAGCACTGCTTCAAGTCCAGTGCCGGAATTCCATCCGGCCCAGGCGCCTTATTTCTGTTGAGGTCCGCTAGAAACGTTTTAACTTCACGACCTCGAAAGTATATCTTTGACATAGTTACGGATACACTCTCGGGAGCGGGCACTGGTTTATTGCTTTCGGGTAAGTGAGAATTACCTGCAAACATTTCAGTAGGAGATTAGTCTTTTCAACCGGGTCAGTGAATATTTGAGCATCTTTTAAAGAGGCGGAATAGAAGAACTAGCATTTTCCTTTATTTTTTTAACGAATGACCAAAAGCTTTTACTTCCCCGTGGGGCAGTATGAACATTAGCGCGAAGACACTGCTCGTTCAAAGCTTTTGCACGTCTTAGCACTTTGGCACACGAAGATCTCGCCCTGTTCCACACCATATCAGTGTCCGCGTTTTTGTCGTTCCGCCAAATACTAAATGCTTCCTCTCTGGATCTGACAGCAAGTCTGTACGTCTGATTAAACCAAGACTTTGGTCTAGGCCTAATCGAAATTTGCTTCGATGGTATGAACGTTTTCTTACCAAGCAATATTATATTTTGGACTATTTCAGACATGACATTGACATCATTGCCAAGGAAGCAGAGCCTCCAATTGAAAGAAATCCTTGAGCTCAGCTCAACGTGTCTTTTCATATATATATTTCAAACGTTTTGTAGCTGGCCGTGAAACGAATCGAAGTTCCGCAAACGGAAAGGAGGCAGAAATGGTGCAATGATCCAAATTTCCGAGAGGTGCGCTAATATTCATTTCATACTCGTCAGGGTGTGAAGTGAGAAAAAGGTCGAGAGTGCTGTGTTGGTGCCAGTCAACGCACGAAATGTATCTTGGTTCATTCACTAATTGCACAAGGTGATTGTGCGCTGCAAAGAGCTCAACATATTGGTCTTCTGGAGTCGTATGGCTCGAATGGAGGAGCCACGATAAATTATGGACATTTAAATCACCAGCAAAAACGATTTCACTGTTCGGGTAATTTTCGAAGATATCCGATATAGTGTCGGAAAGGGCATCGAAGTTGTATATAGTTTTATCCTTTTCCGTATTTGGGCTTCTGTAAAGAAACTAGAAATGCAAAAGATTTGAACCGATTTTGAATTTAACCCAAAGACAGCTAAATTCATGCGTGCCTAAAGATTGCTGGAACTGGTACACAACCTCATTGCGTATATAAATTGCAAGGCCCCTTTGTAGGTGGAAAAGAGATGGAAGGTGATACCCAGGTATGTGAAAATCATATGGGTCAGCATCTTCAGACACCTGGGTTTCACCTAAGGCGAAAATATCCGGCCGATGGAGTCAAACGTGAGCTAAGACAGAGAAGAAGTTTGCCCTTAGACCACGTATGTTGCAGAAGTAAATTTTGAATCGGCCTGTCATGATTAACGCGAGAAAACTAAAATAAAATGTTTATATTCTGTATTGCAGTCCCCACTGAGCTAATCGCTGCTTGTTGCGTGTGTGGGCCAGCTACCTGTTTCCTGTGGTTTATTTAAGAATCCTATTGTCCTATTATTGGGTTGTTTGTTATGTGATCAGATATTTTGTTTTTTCCTGAAGTTAAAAAAATTCGTTATCCTTGATCGTTTCTTGTTTATATGGTTTTGTGCGCTTTCATATGGTATGCATTTCGTTTAGATTTATTACGTACAAAGGGAGTTATATGCAATTTTACCTTGGAGTTCGGAAGCTTCTAAGCTAAGGGAGTCCGACAAAAAATTTTTAGGTTTCGTAACTACATTATCAAAATTATTTCTGGTGAAATAAATCAAATATTGTTGATTGGTTCCAAATTTTTTCTATCCATAATATCTACTTATATAGTTCCTTAAAATTCAACACACTAGATATTATGACCTTCATATTCATCTTCCAAATGTAAAATATTCTCATTTTGGATCATTAGTATTAATCATACAAATAAAAGTTTTCAATACGTTGTAGCGTTAAGCAATGTGTCTACTAGCAACTTACTTGCAACTTCTGCAAGTATTTGCTGAGTGTTTGCATTCAAACCGAAACTTGTGGAAGTCTGCTTCCTCAAGTAGTTTGTAAAAGTTATTACGACTAATTTGCTGTAATAAATTTTAGACGTGTTTCCAGACAATGTGAGTACAGCTTGCAGTAGTGTTTACTTTTTTTTACTAATAACAGCATAAAAATATCTTGTGGCAAAATAAGATTGGCAGTTGACATCACAGCATATTAATTAAAAAAAGAAATAAAAAGATGTATTTGGGTGAGAAGTTGGGTGCTGGGGCGCGTAGATTTAATTTTCCAAAATACATTACTTGAAGAATAATGTACCGTAGATCCCATTCACCTGAAAAATTTACAGAGAATGGCTAATGATGATTTTGATTACATTATATCTTTAATTCAAACAAGTATTCAGAAGCAGGATATTAAAATGCTATTGGCCCACAGACCGGCTTTTAGTTACTCTTAAATTTTTGGCAACAGATTATTAAAAGGGCTTATTCATCGTGAATATTACAATCCCAGGCTGGTAGAGAAAATTGAAAAACATATTGCTAACTGTATACTGAGGCAAGCAGGAAGGTGAATTATGTTTCACTTAAAAGCGTGATGAACCGCTGCATACTTATCACGTGGACCATCTAGGACCGTTAGAGTCAACAGCTAAGATATATAAACACGTTTTTGCAGTAGTGGATTCATTCACGAAATATTGCTGGCTGTCCCGCGAGGTCAACATTAACAACCGAAGTACTACTGAAATTAGAAATGCGGTGTACGGTGTTTGTTAATTTAGTAGAAATCATATCCGACCGGGGAACCACCTTTACTTCAGAGAAGTTTAAACGATATTGTCAAACAGAAAACATCACTCCATCACGACTGGCCTCCCACATGCAAATGGCCAAGTAGAAAGACTGAACGCCTTCATTATATCTATATTATCGAAGATGAATGCAGAATCCGACCAAATGGTACAAACATGTTGCAAGTGATTAATTCGAAAACAGATACAAGATGAGGCAAGACGATAAAGAACAAATAGCCAAGATGCAGGCCGATAATCGAAAATCTGTGTCGCAAGTGTGCCACCAAATACAAAGTAGAAGACTTAGTTGCCATTAAGAGGCCCCAGTTCGGTTCGGGTATGAAACTGAAATCTTTAAGTCCGCGAAGCATTACAACATGCGAGGAATATATGAAGCCTAGGTGTGTTTCCCTTAATGACGCATTGATATTATTATTTTTAAAAATTGTTTAAAAAGAGCGGGCACTCTATTGTGTATATATATATGTTTAATAATATGTCTAAAATAACGAATGTGTTTGCATTCAGTATTTTGTAAAGAAGACTTGAAGAATTTAAAATTGAACAACGTGCGAAAATCGTTGAACTTTATTTCAGAAAAAATCATGATTTTATTCATAATTTAATTATGAGCGACGAAGCCTATTTCCAATTGAATGGGTTCGTTAATGGGCAAAAAGGGCTATGGAAAATCCAATAGTAGTTCAACAGCGATAATTAGACCCTCTTAAGTGTAACATTTGGTGCGATGTTTCGTCGGGAAGGATGATTGACCAATATTTTTTTGCAAATGAACACGGTGTTGCCATTTTCATCACTGCTGTTAGATATCAGACAGTATTGTAAAATTTTTTAAGGCCAGCCGTCTAAGACCATCCGCAAGTATGGTTCCACCAGATGAAGCCTCAGCGAGGGATACATTGGCTCTATGAACTCAAACCCCTTCGGTCATTTTGGGTCACGCTGTATAATATATGGTGTGGTGAAATGCAAAACAACGTAACCAACATTTTCACGTTTTTACAGGAGGTACAAAAAAAATTTTTAATATAACCTGGCATTTACACATGCAAATGCAAGTCAGAAAAACTCAATACAAGCAAACTTTTTCACCAATACAGCCACATTTTCGGAACTTGCCAGTCTACTTACAAGAACATTATCTTGCAAGTAACTTTTTGGCACTTGCAGCAGTTAAAATGGCAAATGAAGAATATATGTTACCAGTTAAGAGCTTTCTCTTAATTTAATAGTACGTATTAAAATGAATGAAGTGGTAATTGATTGAATTTTATTGCATTTGAATATGAGTAATTGTTCTTGGAAATTTTATTTGTTTTTTGCTAATAGTTATTTCTAACATACAGTGTATCACTACAATAAATATGCACTTCATAATTTGCATAAGGATCACGCTTTTTCTTAATATACTCGTATTTTTATCATGTCTTGATTTTTTTTTCTTAATACTTGTTTTTTAAACTTTTTTACTATTCGAACATTCTATTTAATTAAGCTTTAAGGTTTTTTATTTCTTATTTTTATATAATCTCGATATTTCGTTAACCTTCGGTTAACATCTTCAGGCAATTTTTTGTTTTTTTATTTTTTTTTATTTTCTGGAGATGCTAACCGAAGGTTAACGAAATATCGAGATTATATAAAAATAAGAAATAAAAAAACCTGAAAGCTTAATTAAATAGATTGTTCGAATGTCTTGATCTTTTTACACATGCTATATTTTTGAAATCTATACAGTCAAACTTCTCTATAGCGAACTTCTCGATAACGAAATCTTCTCGATAACAAATAAAATTCGTGAACACAACATTTTTGTGAGTATTTTCATACATTTTGATCTCCCTATAACGAACTTCCCTATAGCGAAGTTCTCTCTGTAACGTACAATTTTTTAAGACCTAAATAGAATTTTTCACACTAAATAATCTCTCTATTGCGAAGTTTTTAGCAATCGATTTTTTGCATCAATTTAGTCACATATGTATGTATTACTAAAAAAAAAAATTAATGTGTTCATGTAAAAACAATTTTTTTTTGTCTTAATAAATATATTTTCTACATAAAAAAAATGTAGTAAAAATTTTCTGCAGTTTCTCTATAACGTAGAAATTTGACTGTACCCAACTGCTACATTATAGAGAAGTTCGACTGTATCTATATATATAAAGCTGACTGTGTGTTTGTTTATTTGTATGGAGTTTCCAAAATAAATTTATTTAAAATTTATTAAAATGCGGATAAGTTTATACGTAATCCCAAATGAATATAATTTGAGAAAATAGGTATAGTAAAAGTTTTGTAATTCGTGTAACTGAGAATGATTCATTTTAATGCCAAGCTGAAAGTGTTTCGCCATTAATATTATTTGTCGAATCATCCGAATATGTGTTTTTTTGTTATCTTGGACCAGCACTCAAGAGATGACCCTTACACATGCGATGCATTGTGTTGGAACTAGAGGAAACGGACTGAAGGTGAAGTTTCACTATGTTACTACTCTGCTTCTTAGCAGTGTCAGTGCTGTAGCGCCTCTGATGTCCAGAAGATATAATTAAATTTTTAAAGCTTCGTTATATTTTACTTCGCCGGTGCTACACATGTGTAAAATTTTTATTACAAAAATCTAAACATTTGTAAGAATATTAATTTCTCTGATATGCATCATAATCAATCAAAAAATCAATTCCGAAATTTTTCTTAGTTACGTGGTTTTGCATTTCAGCTAACAATATGTATAATATGTGTATATTGTTATAAGAAAAATTTCGTTACGTCCGTATGTAATTTTGTAGGAAATAATTGCACAAAAGAAACATACATATCCAAGAAAAATTTCATTTTATAATTTTCTTATGTCCGATGTGTACTCTATAGTCAATCCACTCTCACAGATGTTTTTAAGCCAATTCTTAGTGGCTTTATTATTGAAAATCTTACAATTTTTTATTACTAAAAAGTAAAAACTCTGGTAGCTTTATGAAGGAATAAGTACAGATAAATCTCGATTATCATGCTGCACGGAATCGAAAAGAACGCTGCATAGAAGTTATAAAAAAAAGACAAAATTTGCAGAAAACAATTTAGTAGGTAGGTTTTTTCGATAATCATAATTATAGTAATCTTGTAACTTTTGCGGATATTTTTTTATCATGGACCAGTGTTTTGGTGATGCCCCCTACGTATCCAATGCATTGCACTGGAACTAAGAAAATTAGGGAGGGGGGAGTTCTGTTTGTGGACATTAGACTTGAACTTTCCACAATCGAAGTGGACAGAGAAGACTTCCGAAAAAAATCCATTCCATATACGGATGGATCGGCTAAAAAACGAATTCCCTCGGTAATGCATAGTGCGACACGCTAGAAAATCGAATACAAATGGATGTGCTCTTGAGTTCCCTGATATCATTGGAGCACATTCCAGCGTGACACACCACACATTGCAACGATGCTCTACTGTCACCGATAAGTCTTTTCGCCTTTTTGCTGGACGCGTTTGAAATAGTAAGAATATCAGTTGCAGTGCAGTATGTCTTACACCATCTCAAAAAGCCGACATACTTGAATGCTTCTTTTGAGACCTGAAAAATGTGCTCTGTCAAGGAATGTCATACTGGATTTTCTGGTTATGCGTTTATGCGTAAGAATACACCATTAGGTCTTCCGCACGGTAAAATCGACCCCATTCCGAGATCGTATCGAGATCCCGATTGAACACCTCTTTCACATTCTGATGCATGGCACTTATAACCGACATGGGCATGGTATTAAAAGAATATGAATGACAAAAGCTGCTGTCATCCGCCAAAGAATATATAGAGAGAAAGTCATGAAGAAAAATTTAAACTAGATTAGAAGAAAGTACAGAACCGTGTGCAACCTCTGAATTTATTATGAACTGGTTTGATAAGACATCTATCTATTACAACTCCTATAGTACGATCTCTGAGAAAAATCTACGTCAAATACAACAAGCTTTGACACAAGTGCTCTATCTCTTTGATTATGATATACTATTTGAAAGAGCGGGAACTAAAATCAAGGGTTAGAAAATTAAATGATATTTGTATAATGACAAAAGAAAACAAAAATAAAAACAAAAATGCAAACCAACGAATTCGAATTATGATTGTATTTATGTGCAATGTCTACAATTGTTTTAAAGAAAGGTACGTATGTTTGTTGCACAGATAATAGAGGTGAAAGCACCGACAGTAGAGATTACAAAATAAAGTGAGCGGCATACCAGTTAATAGAATCCTAAATAAACGAAGTTAAACTGTATCAAAATTTTTCTGATATGATGACTGGGAAAAATCTTCAACGGTATCAATTTTTAGGAGTCCAGTATCTCGAAAAGCCATATCGAAATTATAAATGTATATTTTTATTCTTTGGTTTGCACATTAATTAATTATTAATTTTTAATAAATTGATATAAAAAATACATTTTATAAAATTTAAATTAAACTGGAAAAAAAGGATATAATAGTAATTGCTAACCTTTTAAGCCAAGCCGTATATTCAAATAAGCCTTCGTCTTCTAAAAGTTTGTGATTTGAAGGAAGTGATTTTATATCACGGTTATCCTTAATACCGTCTGTAAACGAGATTTTGTTTGCTTTCCCAGAACGTTTTTGTATAGCTTCAGAAACATTGAGGGAGTTTGGTAAGTAATCTAAGATTTCTTTCGATAAATAATTAGACAGCAAATATTCGTTTATCATGTGCCTGCAGAAGTAAAATAATGTAATAAATATTAAGTGGCTATAAATACATTTGATTTCTATATAATTTGTGTCCATTGCTAACTTTGGTTGGAACCAAGGGCAATTATAAGGTCTATGAAACTATCAGTTTTTGTTTGCCCCTATTTTCACACTGGTTTTTACACCATTTTATTTAATTTTTTTTTTGCTCTGTAGTAAGCTGATTTGTATAAACTCAGTAGGATTTTACACAAACAAAATGCCAAAAGGCCTCATAATTGATTGACCATGGTCGTAAAATACTTAATTAATCGAACGCACCTATGATACGTCATAGTTTTTACTGCTACATTTAAGTCAGGAGAGTCAAAGCAAGTCCACTCTGGCATGTGGCGTGACAAATTTTCTTTGACTGAATAATTGAAAAAGAGATCTAATTGATCTGGTATTAATTCACTGTTAAAAATATCGTTTACGCTGAAATCGACAACACTGTCGTCGGCTATATAACTTGCACATCTTTTTATTTGAAATAAAAATAATATTTTTAACAAATAAAGATTAAAATAAGAAATTTTCTTTCTGATCCGCATTCTTCGTCATGCGAATTGTAGCAGTGAAAAATTACAACTGTCACAATTTCTTACAAAAAACGCGATGTTCAAAAATTCGTCACAGTTTCTGATTCATGTTTCACACCAACTATTTTCAGTTTGTGAAGTTAACCGATTAGATTTTATTATTAAAAATTACAAGAAGAAAACTAGATGTTAAATGCTGCAGAACCGAACGAATATTAAACATGTTGTTAAAAGAATTATGTTTGAGAAAAAGTTACTTTAAGTTTTTTTGCGAGAAGTAAGACTCAAGAACAATTGAAAACAAAGTGCAGAAACTTACGGCAACAACCTTTGGCACACAGAATAGAACGAACATTGTGGAACTCTTCCTGGAGCGAGAATGTGACACAAGAACATCAATTATGAAAATCAACAACGGTATTACATACGAGAAGATGCTATGCTCTTAAGAGAAGTAAAAAAAAAACTCGGCCCAAAAATTACATTCTTTACATTTTTTTGGAAAGAGATGGGGAAGACGCAGATTGTAAAGTGAAAGAGCAAGTCTGCTGGCTCGCGTTTCTTTAATTACTAAAGTAGAGTTGCTGCGTTTCTGGTGTGGATTCATTTTTTTTATGTAGACTCAAGTTATTCTGTTCAAATAGCGACGAGTAGAATAGTATTTGGAAATGAAGTGTTGCCCTTATTTCTTTGAAGTAAATTTAATATATTCCGTGAACATAATTTCTTTGAACAAATTAAAAACGTTTGTTTGGTAACAAACTTACCCATTTATAGCCACATCGGTTATGCACTCAGGGTGGCGATGGGTGAAGTAGTCTGCACGTTGGCTACAAAACCAAAACAAACATGGGTTCAACCACAGTTTTAGACTAAAATCAGAAAAAAAAATACCTCTCGCATTTTTTCTGGTGTGCATTAGTGTGTCTTTGTGTGTCAGTTGTTGTCGGAAGATTTCAGTGGTGAAGGCATAGTCACTGGTCACTAAACAATACCGGCTTCAGCTGATAGCAATCCACAATCGCATCAGAACGCCCTCCTTCGTCGGTATTGTGTTGCACCGAAGTAAAATATTAATCAAAATGGCTACTAAACCGAAGCTTCTACAGTGCTATAAACGAAGAACGTGCATAAGCAGAGCTGTAAAATAGTTAAGGTTCACCTCCATCACATCAGAAAAATGCGAGATGTTAATTTTTATTTTAAAATTTTAGTCTGAAACTGGGCTTGAACCCAGGTCTGTTTTTGGTTTTTTTGTGGTCCACGTGCTGACTACCATCCAAAGTGCCTTCGCCACCCTCATATGGAAAGACGCGTAGTATGTAAGAAAACCACGCCAGCTATTGATATTCGCATAACTACTCCAGATAAAAGATATCTTATTAAGGTTTTTTATGCAGTTCAAACCGAAATTGGAAATGTAGTAGAGATGCATGAGACTGAAATAAAAATTAGGAGAATTAAACTGAGTAAACAGGTAATAATATACATGAAAAAAAAATTTCCACGTACAATACAGCATCCGTTTAAATCATGGAGAGAGATATTAAATTACTTTCCACACTACAGAACTCTTTCACCTCACATATGATGTACTTCTTTAATGTAAAGACGTACGTAAATTCTATCTGCATTTTAGATAGATAGAAATTCTCACTGATAGACATACTAAGGAACTTTTCATACTATAGCATTACTTGATCGTGTGGGTAGACATATTGATTCACAGCACTCCGTCAACCGTCAACGGAGTAGTATCGTATCGTCCGTCCGTTCCACACGCGTTTTCTTGTGGTCTAATTTTGAAAAGTCAAAAAAAAAGAAAAAACAAATAGTTAAATTTTGAAAACATATTTAAAGTGCAAAAAAATTAATACATAAATTAACAACATTAAACAGTACAACAGATAAATAGAAAAAAATAAATAAAATAATATATATAGAAATAAACAACAACAATAATAACAGGGACAAGAACGGAGCTGAAAAACAAAAGCAACATAACATAAAATGCAATACACAAAAACAATAAACTGGACTTTGTAGGAGATGAGACTCGGTTTGGATGCTTATAATTAAATAAAGGGTCGAAAACCAGACGGTTCCGTCCTAGTTGACCACAAATATTTATTATATTTAATTTGAGCCGGTGATATGCAGTTTTATCAACTATAAGTACATAGATAAAGGGTCGAAAACCAGACGGTAGCGTCCTAATAGACCACAAATATCTAGTATAGTGAAATTGTAGTAAATAAAAGATGGTTTGTTTCTTCCGCTTTGCTTCTTTATTGAGATGCAGCTAGACCAAGAATGATCAGAGTCTTACTTTATTATTATAACAGACTCTTTACACATTTAGAAATAAAAAGAGTTGAGTGTGATTATTCTATTAAAATTAATATTTAAAACTTTAAACATGAAAAGAGAGAACTTAACGAAAAGAGAATCGCACTCAACGATTACTGTATTATAATATTAAAGCAATTAATTGTATTTAGAAAAAATTAACAGTTACTTGTTTCAACAAGAATTTAAACACAAAGTTGAAAAGTAACTCAAATATTATTTAAGTGACAAAACACAGTGTGAACAAAAATAGTTATTACAAAATGACTTATGAAGTACAATTAATGAAATAATAAAATATTCTTCTGCAACAACTTGAACTAAAATATGCAAAAGAATCACAAATACACAAAACAGCAACAACAATAAAACAACAAAAAAGAGAAACCCCGTTACCAGTGATGTAACGAGAATAAAATACGCCAGTCCTGACACTACCAACCAGTGTTGTCACTTCGGGTCACGGTGATCGGATCAAGGCTTTTATGGCCTTTTTTCGTTTTATTGTGCTAAATCTCCTTACCACACCCGACTTTTGTATTGTTGTGTTGGTTGCTGCTAGACTGTTTGGTGATGAAGGAGTGACACTGATCACCGGCAGTCGTTCAAACAGCGCTTAGCTCAGTGGCGACTGCAATACAAAAGGTAGTCAGTTTATTTGACATGCCGATTCAGAATTGACTTCTGCAACATACGTGGTGTAAGGGCAAACTTCTTCGCTTTCTATGCTCAGGTTTGTCGCCATCGGCCGGAAGTTTTCGCCTTAAATGAAACCCAGTTGTCTCAGGATGCTGACCGACAAGATTTCCATATACCTGGGTATCACCTCCATCTCCTTTCATTCTACGCAGAGGACTTGCAATTTATATACGCAATAAAGTTGTGGACCAGTGCCGGCAATCGCACCCATGATCCCGAATTTAGCTGTCTTTGGGTTAAATTAAAAATCAGGGCACATCTTTTGCATTTTGGGTTTCTTTACAGCAGCCCAAATACGGAAAGGGAGAAAACTATATACAGCTTCGATGCCCTTTCCGACACTATATCGGATACTCTCGAAAATTACCCGAACAGTGAACTAGTTATTGCTGCTGATTTCAATGTCCATGGCTCCGCCATTCGAGCCATACGCGCCATACGACTCCAGAAGGCCAATATGTTGAGCTATTCGCAGTGCACAATCACCTTGCGCAATTAGTGAATGAACCAACACACATTTCGTGCATTGACGGGCACCAACTCAACACCCTCTACCTTTTTCTCAAAAGAATATTAATATTTTCTGAAATGAATATTAGCGCACCTCTCGGAAATTCGAATCATTACACCATTTCTGCCTCCTTTTCATTTGCGTAACTTCGAGGCGTTTCACCGCCAGCTACGAAACGTTTGAAATATATTTACGAAAAGGCTCGTTGGTTTGAACTCACCGATTTCTTTCGGCTTTTCAATTAGAAGCTCTGCTGCTTCCATTGACATTGCTGATGTCAATACCATGGCTGAAAGGGTCCAAAATATAATGTTGCTTGGTATGAAAAGCAAATCTTGATTAGGTCTAGACCAAAGTCTTGGTTGAATCAGACGTGCAGACTTGCAGTCCGATCCAGAGAGGAAGCATTTAGTATCTGGCGGAATGCCAAAAGCGCGGATAGTGATATGGTCTGCAAAAGAGCGAGATCTCCGTGTGCCAAAGTACTAAGACGTGCAAAAGCTCTGTACGAGCAGCAGCCCCGCAGGGGGGTTCTGAAATCTTGAATTTCGTAACCTACGGGTGTCTGAGCGACCCCGCGGTACCCAGCTTAAGGTGCAGCATTACCTTGTTCCTCCCTGAGGATCGAAAATGATAGAAGAGGTGACTCTTCAAAATCTGACTAGAGATTGACGAAGGACTGCTTAATACCAGTTACATTCGAAACTAGCACTACGGGACCAGCTTGGCCTCACACTACCAACTAAAGTACGGGTTTAAGGACTGATGTTCTCCTTGTTAAGTACATTGTACTTCGAGTCGAGTACTTCGTGTCTACCCCGAAGAGTTGGCTTGTGTGCGCTGGTATGGGTAAGGACTCGTAGTGGCTGTGGTTGTAACCTAAAGTTACGCAGGTAGTGGAGTTTTTGGTCTAATCGGAAATATGTGTGAGTCGTAACACACATATTAATGATATGACTTTTACTCTACTAGGTGCTGTTGCCATTCAACAGTAGTCGCAGGAATGTGTTTCGAACCAACAGTATTACTGTTAAATGGGTCTTGACATAAAAACATTCTGATGTGACAAGAGTTTAGACCGCTCGAACACCTCAACAAGGTGCATTATAGAATTCAGGGATAACTATACATGATTTGCTACCTAACTTTGGAAGTAGGTGGCCTACGGGCTCATTTGCTTATCAGTGCTCTGGGTGCGCTAGTGAATCGTTTCAAAAATTTACTCGGTGTTAAGACCACCGTCAGATAAGGCCCCATGGGTAGGTGCCTACGTAAATCTTGAACACCATTGTACGAGTAGCAGTGGTTTTGAAGCAGTGCTCTTTGACGTTATCGCGTTCCCTAGTAATCTTTTTCAGCACCCTATAATATGCAGGCGAATTTCCGTCGTACTGGAAAGTTGCAAATGTAACGCCTATCGCCCAATCGCAATATGCTCTACCATTTCCAAAGAAATGAAGAGTATGCTGAATTTCCATCTGGTGAAGTATCTGGAGTCGAATAGCTTACTTAACGACCGGCAATATGGCTTCCGTGGATGATGGTCCACGGGAGACTTATTGGCCTCTCGGAGAAATTGTGTCGATACATTCACGAAAAAGTAAGGTAGTGGCTTTAGATATTTTGAAAGCATTTGACAGAGTGTGGCATGGAGCACTTTTGTCCAAACTTATTGCTTTTGGACTTGGTGATATTTTCTCTGGATTTAAATCGCTCTATAAGAGTTGTTATAGACAGGATCTCATCTAACGAGTTCAAGATTAATTCAGGGGTACCATAAGGCGCCATTCTTTCTCCTACCCTATCTTTTATTTTTCTTAAAAACCTACTATGTCGAACTTTCAACCCTATCCACTCTTCCGCAGATGACAGCAGTATCTGCTATTCATTTAAGCGGAGGCCGACATCGACTATGATCACGGCGACGAAGCAGAATATGAATAATTCCAAACAATCCTTCGAAGTCGTCACACGTTTGAGAGCAAACGCGGCACCCATCTTGCAGACAACTTTATTAAACCCAGCTGATAATTTAAAATCGAAACCACACTGCCATATGAAATGCGTATGGCATCAACAATCTCACGCAATTTTACTCTTCGATCGGCCAACACCATATCGTGGATTTTATCAATTGGCCGCCCAGAACGTTCAGCGTCATTTATACTTGTGCAACCACAACGAAAGTCAGTAAACCATTGAAATCGATGGTGCAGAGTCCTCATAATATTTATCGAGCTTTTCCTTTTTTGCAAAAAAAAATTTTTAATGAGCACTCGAAATTCACTTTTTTCCATTTTTAGAAAAATACACGAGGTTGTATGTTTTGAACAGCTGTTAAACGCATTTACGTCATTTACGACACTTGCTCAAAATTTGACAGTAGTCTATTATGAGGTGGTTCTTGATGGGAACAGTGTTGCATTTCATATAACTACGAGGGAAGTTCGAAAAGTCACGGAGTTATTAATCCGCCATCGTAATATCGGAGGGAGAGGATTTTGTACACACTTTCAATAATAAAGCAGAACAAGAGATATTGAGGAATAAACTGACGAGAGTTCTTGTTAACCACTTAAATAAGATTAGATTTGCAAATAGATGTAAGTTTATGTTATACATAGCAAGTAAAGCTGATATTTTCTTAAAGAAAGACAGAGATACACTTATTGAAGATGTGGATAAGGTAACGTTACTGTAGCAATTAGTAAAGAAGGTTCGGACTTGAGGAATAATAATATTATAAAAGATATTACGAGTTATCAATTGGTAAATAAAGATCCGAAAAATACAGAAAATTAAGAACGACATAGTTGAAGAAATCTTTAACAAACAGGTTATAATAAATACTGAGAAGAATAGACTTAAAACGAAGATTCATAAAGACGATTTTTTATTGAGACGTATATGTTCTTCTATTAATTCTCCTTCATATGAGTTTTGCAAATATTCAATGAGAAGCTTATTTCTTTTGATGTAGTTTCTCTGTTTCCTAGAATACCTATTGACCTTGCAACATATACAATTGGGGAAAAATGGGAAAGAAATGAGAAGTATACTATGATTGATAAATATTTTTTTTACGTAGTTTGAGATTTTGTATATATGATAATAGATATTTTCTGTATAATAGTGAAACATTTATGCAACATAAGGCTCTTCCCATGGAATCGCCTGTATCTCCAATTACAGGTGACATTGTTATGGAAGAATTATTACTTACTATGTACTCCTATATCAATCGAAAATCTTTGTATAAAACTGATACTAAAGACAAAATATATCGATGATGTATTTTGTATTATTCTGGAATGTGTGATAAAATGTTACTGACTTTTAATGGGTATGGTTCTGCTATTACATTTAATGTTGAAAAGGAATGTGATTCAACACTCCTTTATTTGTATACTCTCTTTATTAGGAAGGGTAATAAATTGATAATAGATTGTACCAGAAACCTACAGTTTTGGGAAGAATAATAAGTTAATTTTCTCAACATAGCAGACACATAATTATGCTAGGAATTTAATAGAAAGGGTTCTAACTAATAGAAATAAATGTTTCTACATTGAGAATAAGAATAATAATAATTTTCCTAATGATTTAATTAATACATTAATACAGTACACGCGCAGTTTTCGCGACTACCTATTATCGCCACGGCATTGTTTTCGCGACAGCTTAATTTTTTGCACTGTAGATTACATAACCGCAACAGTTGTTAAAAAAAGATAAATTTTCCCGACTTTTATTTTTTATTTGCCTTTTGTTTCAGTATAAGAAGTCATAACGGGAAATCCCGTTCGTTTTTTTCCTACATGAATCTCTTTTAAAGTTTTGGTGTTTTTTTTTTTGTAATTTAATTTATTCTTCTACAAGGTGTTTTTTTTTTATCTGGGACCAGCACTCATGAGATGACTCCTGCACATGCGAAGCATTATGCTGGAACTATAGGAAAGGGATAGTAGGAGAAACGACAGGAGGTGAAGCTTAATTAATTGTTTTGCAGCTTTGCTTTTGCACGTTCTTTGTTTATACTTGTAGCTGTGTTAAAGCTTCGGTTCAGTAGCCATTTTTATTATTATTTTACTTCGCCGGTGCTACACAATACCGACGAAGGAGGGCGTTCTAATGTGATTACGGATTGCTATCAGCTGAAGCCGGTATTGTTCAGTGACCAGTGACTATGCCTTCGCCACTGAAACCTTCCGACCGTTCACCGGATTTAAGCGCTCCAGACTGCTTCCTTTGGGGCTATTTGAAAGGAAAAGTGTATATTAATAAGCATAGTAACGACGACGATGGCGAAGAAATTAACAACATAACATCTGAAGTTTTGCGAAAGAATTGGAAAGATCACGAATTTGCGAAGCAGAAAATGCCACCCACATGCAAGATATAATTTTTCATAATTAAATTAAAAGTATTATCCCTTAATATAATGTATTTACACGGAGAGAATTGTGTGCAGAAATTATGCGCTATGGGCACAACTTATGCACAAATTGTTCACGAAAAATTACTAAGAACAGTTGTTCATAATCTATGCACACTTGTTCATAAATTAAATTCAGCACTATGAGCATGTTTTATGAACAACTGGGCATAGAACAACTTAACATATGAACAACATTTTCATAGATTCAGAACAACTGGGAAAATACTATGAACAACTGGGCATAGTTTATGAACAACTGTGCATAGGTTATGAACAACTGGGCATAGGTTGTGAACAACATTTTCATAGATTGTGAACAAATAGGAAAAATTTTTACACCTCCTGCTAATATTAAAGAAACAACATTTTATTTTATTTTCAAATGTCTTTATTTCAAAGTACAAGTGCTTAATAACTAATATTATATATACACATATTAAAATACAATAAATCATATACTTCAGTATTGACACGTTTATTTTATAGAATTTATAAAGTCATTAATTTTTTTTACATTTCTATAAAATTCTTATCATAAAACATAGTCTAGTGCTTAATATTGGATGAAGTCCAAAGGGTTTAGGAAATTCAATTTCTGTAATGGATTTTAATACATAATTTTCCGTTATTTCCCCAATAATATAAGCATAATAATGCAAATCAAAATCAATTTGGTATTCATTAAGTAATAAATATATGCCATCTTCTAATAAAATTATATCGACAATACTATAAACACACTCCTTCATAAAAATATAGTACCCAATTTTGTAAATTGTTCCTTTGTAAATTATAGAATTTGAAACAATTAGTTCTTTTTTTGTTTCAAATGGTAGTAGTAATTGTTTAAATGAATATTCTTGAGTTGTGACTGTTTTCATATTATTAATTTGAATGATATTGAAAGGATCCTTGTTTACAATCATTTGATTTAAAAATTTTACGCAGAACTTTTTTGCTATTGATAGCTCTAAATTAACTGTCGAATATGAAACTTTGGAGTATTCTTTTAACATTTTGTTTTTACTTTCATGTCTCATACACCATAAGTCCTTCAAAGGGCCAGCTGCTCTTATAATAGAGCCATAATGTGTTATGTTATGGTGTTTTGGCTTTAAATTAGTTTTAAAGCAATCCGTATACATTTTATGGTGCTCAGATATAATGCAAGTCAAACTTATAAGTTCTGCGTTACTAAAAGAATCTTTCAATAAAAAATCTATCAACTCTTTCAACTTGATAATATACCGCCATACTTTATTTTTTTGAGGAACGAATTCGCCTACGAAAACATTAAAATAGCGCAAAAAAGAAAATGTTTCTCTGGCTGAAAAGTTAAGTTTATTTTGTTTTAAATGCTCTAATTTAATATGCCAGGAGGCTTGCTTCGAAGCTCAATGGAACCGTATTCAAATGTATTAATTTTGTCATTTAAGACATTAATAGAAAAACATTTTTTTTCTAATATAAAATATTTTAGAGATTCTATTAAACCGAATTTTACACAACCTTCTAAGCAATTATGCATAAAATCAGAATACAAGTTTTGTGTGACATGGAACATTGTTAATGCATTTAATGGTGAATTGGTTTTTACTCCAGTTTTTCTATAATCATTTGTAAGGAGATCTTTATTATAATTTTCCAAATTTCTTAAAAGGCTGCTGTTTTCTACTAATGAATTATTCATTTCAAGTTTAGACATTTTACATATTCTGCAACTCAAATTATGGCTAAAAGATCCAGAAAATCCTAAAAGATTATTCAACGCCAAGTTATCGCCAATTACAAGTCCAACTACGAAATGAACATTAAAAATTCCATCTATTGTATTTATCTCTATTCCCTTTTCTAAAGTTCCCAATTGTCAATGAATGGTGTCAACGTTTTTGAGAGGGGAAACTTTTTGAAATAAGCTGTTTTATTAGCATCGCAACAAAGATATTATCTACGGAATTACAATTTTCAGGCAATGACGGAAAATGATAGTAAAATGCAGCAATGGATTGATTTCCAGGATGACTTCCTAAGGCATTACCCATTTCTATATCATCGTAATACAAAATTATTGGTATAACAAGTTGCCCTTGGTCGAATTGTGTTTCTTTATCATTCCATATTGAACCTTGCACAAAATGTGTAATTTTATTTTCGTTAACACTTCTTAACGAATTTGTGAAGCTAAGAGTCAATCTTATAACATTTTTTTGCTCAAAAATAGTTTAATTTGATGCTCTATAGGAGATATTGAGGAATAAACTGACGAGAGTTCTTGTTAACCACTTAAATAAGATTAGATTAGCAAATAGATGTAAGTTTATGTTATACATAGCAAGTAAAGCTGATATTTTCTTAAAGAAAGACAGAGATACACTTATTGAAGATGTGGATAAGGTAACGTTACTGTAGCAATTAGTAAACAAGGTTCGGACTTGAGGAATAATAATATTATAAAAGATATTACGAGTTATCAATTGGTAAATAAAGATCCGAAAAATACAAAAAATTAAGAACGACATAGTTGAAGAAATCTTTAACAAACAGGTTATAATAAATACTGAGAAGAATAGACTTAAAACGAAGATTCATAAAGACGATTTTTTATTGAGACGTATATGTTCTTGTATTAATTCTCCTTCATATGAGTTTTGTAAATATTAATGGCAAATATTACTACGATATATAATATTAGAAATTCAAAACAATTTGTAGATAGAATAAAAAATCAATGTATATCTCTCAATGAGAAGCTTATTTCTTTTGATGTAGTTTCTCTGTTTCCTAGAATACCTATTGACCTTGCAATATATACAATTGGGGAAAAATGGGAAAGAAATGAGAAGTATACTATGATTGATAAATATTTTTTTTACGTAGTTTGAGATTTTGTATATATGATAATAGATAATTTCTGTATAATAGTGAAACATTTATGCAACATAAGGGTCTTCCCATGGAATCGCCTGTATCTCCAATTAGAGGTGACATTGTTATGGAAGAATTATTACTTACTATGTACTCCTATATCAATCGAAAATCTTTGTATAAAACTGATACTAAAGACAAAATATATCGATGATGTATTTTGTATTATTCTGGAATGTGTGATAAAATGTTACTGACTTTTAATGGGTATGGTTCTGCTATTACATTTAATGTTGAAAATGAATGTGATTCAACACTCCTTTATTTGTATACTCTCTTTATTAGGTAGGGTAATAAATTGATAATAGATTGTACCAGAAACCTACAGTTTTGGGAAGAATAATAAGTTATTATTCTCAACATAGCAGACACATAATTATGCTAGGAATTTAATAGAAAGGGTTCTAACTAATAGAAATAAATGTTTCTACATTGAGAATAAGAATAATAATAATTTTCCTAATGATTTAATTAATACATTAATACAGTACACGCGCAGTTTTCGCAACTATCTATTATCGCCACGGCATTGTTTTCGCGACAGCTTAATTTTTTGCACTGTAGATTATATAACCGCAACAGTTGTTAAAAAAAGATAAATTTTCCCGACTTTTATTTTTTATTTGCCTTTTGTTTCAGTATAAGAAGTCATAACGGGAAATCCCGTTCGTTTTTTTCCTACATGAATCTCTTTTAAAGTTTTGGTGTTTTTTTTTTGTAATTTAATTTATTCTTCTACAAGGTGTTTTTTTTTTATCTGGGACCAGCACTCATGAGATGACTCCTGCACATGCGAAGCATTATGCTGGAACTATAGGAAAGGGATAGTAGGAGAAACGACAGGAGGTGAAGCTTAATTATTTGTTTTGCAGCTTTGCTTTTGCACGTTCTTTGTTTATACTTGTAGCTGTGTTAAAGCTTCGGTTCAGTAGCCATTTTTATTATTATTTTACTTCGCCGGTGCTACACAATACCGACGAAGGAGGGCGTTCTAATGTGATTACGGATTGCTATCAGCTGAAGCCGGTATTGTTCAGTGACCAGTGACTATGCCTTCGCCACTGAAACCTTCCGACCGTTCACCGGATTTAAGCGCTCCAGACTGCTTCCTTTGGGGTTATTTGAAAGGAAAAGTGTATATTAATAAGCCTAGTAACGACGACGATGGCGAAGAAATTAACAACATAACATCTGAAGTTTTGCGAAAGAATTGGAAAGATCACGAATTTGCGAAGCAGAAAATGCCACCCACATGCAAGATATAATTTTTCATAATTAAATTAAAAGTATTATCCCTTAATATAATGTATTTACACGGAGAGAATTGTGTGCAGAAATTATGCGCTATGGGCACAACTTATGCACAAATTGTTCACGAAAAATTACTAAGAACAGTTGTTCATAATCTATGCACACTTGTTCATAAATTAAATTCAGCACTATGAGCATGTTTTATGAACAACTGGGCATAGAACAACATAACATATGAACAACATTTTCATAGATTCAGAACAACTGGGAAAATACTATGAACAACTGGGCATAGTTTATGAACAACTGTGCATAGGTTATGAACAACTGGGCATAGGTTATGAACAACATTTTCATAGATTGTGAACAAATAGGAAACATTTTTACACCTCCTGCTAATATTAAAGAAACAAAATTTTATTTTATTTTCAAATGTCTTTATTTCAAAGTACAAGTGCTTAATAACTAATATTATATATACACATTTTAAAATACAATAAATCATATTTTTTTTTTTTTTTTTATCTAGGACCAGCACTCAGGAGATGACTCCTACACATGCGAAGCATTGTGCTGGAACTATAGGAAAAGGATAGTAGGAGAAACGAAGGTGAAGCTTAATTAATTATTTTTGCAGCTCTGCTTTCGCACGTTCTTTGTTTATACTCGTAGCAGTGCTGAAGCTTCGGTTTAGTAGCCATTTTTATTATTATTTTACTTCGCCGGTGGTACACAATACCGACGAAGGAGGGCGTTCTGATGTGATTGTGGATTGCTATCAGCTGAAGCCGGTATTGTTCAGTGACCAGTGACTATGCCTTCGCCACTGAAACCTTCCGACAACAACTGACACACAAAGACACACTAATGCACATCAGAAAAATGCGAGATGTTTATTTTTATTTTAAAATTTTTAGTCTGAAACTGGGGTCTGTTTTTGGATTCGTAGTCAACGTGCAGACTACCATCCATCGTGCCATCGCCACCCTCTTCAGTATTGACACGTTTATTTTATATAATTTATAAAGTCATTAATTTTTTTTACATTTCTATAAAATTCTTATCATAAAACATAGTCTAGTGCTTAATATTGGATGAAGTCCAAAGGGTTTAGGAAATTCAATTTCTGTAATGGATTTTAATACATAATTTTCCGTTATTTCCCCAATAATATAAGCATAATAATGCAAATCAAAATCAATTTGGTATTCATTAAGTAATAAATATATGCCGTCTTCTAATAAAATTATATCGACAATACTATAAACACACTCCTTCATAAAAATATAGTACCCAATTTTGTAAATTGTTCCTTTGTAAATTATAGAATTTGAAACAATTAGTTCTTTTTTTGTTTCAAATGGTAGTAGTAATTGTTTAAATGAATATTCTTGAGTTGTGACTGTTTTCATATTATTAATTTGAATGATATTGAAAGGATCCTTGTTTACAATCATTTGATTTAAAAATTTTACGCAGAACTTTTTTGCTATTGATAGCTCTAAATTAACTGTCGAATATGAAACTTTGGAGTATTCTTTTAACATTTTGTTTTTACTTTCATGTCTCATACACCATAAGTCCTTCAAAGGGCCAGCTGCTCTTATAATAGAGCCATAATGTGTTATGTTATGGTGTTTTGGCTTTAAATTAGTTTTAAAGCAATCCGTATACATTTTATGGTGCTCAGATATAATGCAAGTCAAACTTATAAGTTCTGCGTTACTAAAAGAATCTTTCAATAAAAAATCTATCAACTCTTTCAACTTGATAATATACCGCCATACTTTATTTTTTTGAGGAACGAATTCGCCTACGAAAACATTAAAATAGCGCAAAAAAGAAAATGTTTCTCTGGCTGAAAAGTTAAGTTTATTTTGTTTTAAATGCTCTAATTTAATATGCCAGGAGGCTTGCTTCGAAGCTCAATGGAACCGTATTCAAATGTATTAATTTTGTCATTTAAGACATTAATAGAAAAACATTTTTTTTCTAATATAAAATATTTTAGAGATTCTATTAAACCGAATTTTACACAACCTTCTAAGCAATTATGCATAAAATCAGAATACAAGTTTTGTGTGACATGGAACATTGTTAATGCATTTAATGGTGAATTGGTTTTTACTCCAGTTTTTCTATAATCATTTGTAAGGAGATCTTTATTATAATTTTCCAAATTTCTTAAAAGGCTGCTGTTTTCTACTAATGAATTATTCATTTCAAGTTTAGACATTTTACATATTCTGCAACTCAAATTATGGCTAAAAGATCCAGAAAATCCTAAAAGATTATTCAACGCCAAGTTATCGCCAATTACAAGTCCAACTACGAAATGAACATTAAAAATTCCATCTATTGTATTTATCTCTATTCCCTTTTCTAAAGTTCCCAATTGTCAATGAATGGTGTCAACGTTTTTGAGAGGGGAAACTTTTTGAAATAAGCTGTTTTATTAGCATCGCAACAAAGATATTATCTACGGAATTACAATTTTCAGGCAATGACGGAAAATGATAGTAAAATGCAGCAATGGATTGATTTCCAGGATGACTTCCTAAGGCATTACCCATTTCTATATCATCGTAATACAAAATTATTGGTATAACAAGTTGCCCTTGGTCGAATTGTGTTTCTTTATCATTCCATATTGAACCTTGCACAAAATGTGTAATTTTATTTTCGTTAACACTTCTTAACGAATTTGTGAAGCTAAGAGTCAATCTTATAACATTTTTTTGCTCAAAAATAGTTTAATTTGATGCTCTATAGGAGATATTGAGGAATAAACTGACGAGAGTTCTTGTTAACCACTTAAATAAGATTAGATTAGCAAATAGATGTAAGTTTATGTTATACATAGCAAGTAAAGCTGATATTTTCTTAAAGAAAGACAGAGATACACTTATTGAAGATGTGGATAAGGTAACGTTACTGTAGCAATTAGTAAACAAGGTTCGGACTTGAGGAATAATAATATTATAAAAGATATTACGAGTTATCAATTGGTAAATAAAGATCCGAAAAATACAAAAAATTAAGAACGACATAGTTGAAGAAATCTTTAACAAACAGGTTATAATAAATACTGAGAAGAATAGACTTAAAACGAAGATTCATAAAGACGATTTTTTATTGAGACGTATATGTTCTTGTATTAATTCTCCTTCATATGAGTTTTGTAAATATTAATGGCAAATATTACTACGATATATAATATTAGAAATTCAAAACAATTTGTAGATAGAATAAAAAATCAATGTATATCTCTCAATGAGAAGCTTATTTCTTTTGATGTAGTTTCTCTGTTTCCTAGAATACCTATTGACCTTGCAATATATACAATTGGGGAAAAATGGGAAAGAAATGAGAAGTATACTATGATTGATAAATATTTTTTTTACGTAGTTTGAGATTTTGTATATATGATAATAGATAATTTCTGTATAATAGTGAAACATTTATGCAACATAAGGGTCTTCCCATGGAATCGCCTGTATCTCCAATTAGAGGTGACATTGTTATGGAAGAATTATTACTTACTATGTACTCCTATATCAATCGAAAATCTTTGTATAAAACTGATACTAAAGACAAAATATATCGATGATGTATTTTGTATTATTCTGGAATGTGTGATAAAATGTTACTGACTTTTAATGGGTATGGTTCTGCTATTACATTTAATGTTGAAAATGAATGTGATTCAACACTCCTTTATTTGTATACTCTCTTTATTAGGTAGGGTAATAAATTGATAATAGATTGTACCAGAAACCTACAGTTTTGGGAAGAATAATAAGTTATTATTCTCAACATAGCAGACACATAATTATGCTAGGAATTTAATAGAAAGGGTTCTAACTAATAGAAATAAATGTTTCTACATTGAGAATAAGAATAATAATAATTTTCCTAATGATTTAATTAATACATTAATACAGTACACGCGCAGTTTTCGCAACTATCTATTATCGCCACGGCATTGTTTTCGCGACAGCTTAATTTTTTGCACTGTAGATTATATAACCGCAACAGTTGTTAAAAAAAGATAAATTTTCCCGACTTTTATTTTTTATTTGCCTTTTGTTTCAGTATAAGAAGTCATAACGGGAAATCCCGTTCGTTTTTTTCCTACATGAATCTCTTTTAAAGTTTTGGTGTTTTTTTTTTGTAATTTAATTTATTCTTCTACAAGGTGTTTTTTTTTTATCTGGGACCAGCACTCATGAGATGACTCCTGCACATGCGAAGCATTATGCTGGAACTATAGGAAAGGGATAGTAGGAGAAACGACAGGAGGTGAAGCTTAATTATTTGTTTTGCAGCTTTGCTTTTGCACGTTCTTTGTTTATACTTGTAGCTGTGTTAAAGCTTCGGTTCAGTAGCCATTTTTATTATTATTTTACTTCGCCGGTGCTACACAATACCGACGAAGGAGGGCGTTCTAATGTGATTACGGATTGCTATCAGCTGAAGCCGGTATTGTTCAGTGACCAGTGACTATGCCTTCGCCACTGAAACCTTCCGACCGTTCACCGGATTTAAGCGCTCCAGACTGCTTCCTTTGGGGTTATTTGAAAGGAAAAGTGTATATTAATAAGCCTAGTAACGACGACGATGGCGAAGAAATTAACAACATAACATCTGAAGTTTTGCGAAAGAATTGGAAAGATCACGAATTTGCGAAGCAGAAAATGCCACCCACATGCAAGATATAATTTTTCATAATTAAATTAAAAGTATTATCCCTTAATATAATGTATTTACACGGAGAGAATTGTGTGCAGAAATTATGCGCTATGGGCACAACTTATGCACAAATTGTTCACGAAAAATTACTAAGAACAGTTGTTCATAATCTATGCACACTTGTTCATAAATTAAATTCAGCACTATGAGCATGTTTTATGAACAACTGGGCATAGAACAACATAACATATGAACAACATTTTCATAGATTCAGAACAACTGGGAAAATACTATGAACAACTGGGCATAGTTTATGAACAACTGTGCATAGGTTATGAACAACTGGGCATAGGTTATGAACAACATTTTCATAGATTGTGAACAAATAGGAAACATTTTTACACCTCCTGCTAATATTAAAGAAACAAAATTTTATTTTATTTTCAAATGTCTTTATTTCAAAGTACAAGTGCTTAATAACTAATATTATATATACACATTTTAAAATACAATAAATCATATTTTTTTTTTTTTTTTTATCTAGGACCAGCACTCAGGAGATGACTCCTACACATGCGAAGCATTGTGCTGGAACTATAGGAAAAGGATAGTAGGAGAAACGAAGGTGAAGCTTAATTAATTATTTTTGCAGCTCTGCTTTCGCACGTTCTTTGTTTATACTCGTAGCAGTGCTGAAGCTTCGGTTTAGTAGCCATTTTTATTATTATTTTACTTCGCCGGTGGTACACAATACCGACGAAGGAGGGCGTTCTGATGTGATTGTGGATTGCTATCAGCTGAAGCCGGTATTGTTCAGTGACCAGTGACTATGCCTTCGCCACTGAAACCTTCCGACAACAACTGACACACAAAGACACACTAATGCACATCAGAAAAATGCGAGATGTTTATTTTTATTTTAAAATTTTTAGTCTGAAACTGGGGTCTGTTTTTGGATTCGTAGTCAACGTGCAGACTACCATCCATCGTGCCATCGCCACCCTCTTCAGTATTGACACGTTTATTTTATATAATTTATAAAGTCATTAATTTTTTTTACATTTCTATAAAATTCTTATCATAAAACATAGTCTAGTGCTTAATATTGGATGAAGTCCAAAGGGTTTAGGAAATTCAATTTCTGTAATGGATTTTAATACATAATTTTCCGTTATTTCCCCAATAATATAAGCATAATAATGCAAATCAAAATCAATTTGGTATTCATTAAGTAATAAATATATGCCGTCTTCTAATAAAATTATATCGACAATACTATAAACACACTCCTTCATAAAAATATAGTACCCAATTTTGTAAATTGTTCCTTTGTAAATTATAGAATTTGAAACAATTAGTTCTTTTTTTGTTTCAAATGGTAGTAGTAATTGTTTAAATGAATATTCTTGAGTTGTGACTGTTTTCATATTATTAATTTGAATGATATTGAAAGGATCCTTGTTTACAATCATTTGATTTAAAAATTTTACGCAGAACTTTTTTGCTATTGATAGCTCTAAATTAACTGTCGAATATGAAACTTTGGAGTATTCTTTTAACATTTTGTTTTTACTTTCATGTCTCATACACCATAAGTCCTTCAAAGGGCCAGCTGCTCTTATAATAGAGCCATAATGTGTTATGTTATGGTGTTTTGGCTTTAAATTAGTTTTAAAGCAATCCGTATACATTTTATGGTGCTCAGATATAATGCAAGTCAAACTTATAAGTTCTGCGTTACTAAAAGAATCTTTCAATAAAAAATCTATCAACTCTTTCAACTTGATAATATACCGCCATACTTTATTTTTTTGAGGAACGAATTCGCCTACGAAAACATTAAAATAGCGCAAAAAAGAAAATGTTTCTCTGGCTGAAAAGTTAAGTTTATTTTGTTTTAAATGCTCTAATTTAATATGCCAGGAGGCTTGCTTCGAAGCTCAATGGAACCGTATTCAAATGTATTAATTTTGTCATTTAAGACATTAATAGAAAAACATTTTTTTTCTAATATAAAATATTTTAGAGATTCTATTAAACCGAATTTTACACAACCTTCTAAGCAATTATGCATAAAATCAGAATACAAGTTTTGTGTGACATGGAACATTGTTAATGCATTTAATGGTGAATTGGTTTTTACTCCAGTTTTTCTATAATCATTTGTAAGGAGATCTTTATTATAATTTTCCAAATTTCTTAAAAGGCTGCTGTTTTCTACTAATGAATTATTCATTTCAAGTTTAGACATTTTACATATTCTGCAACTCAAATTATGGCTAAAAGATCCAGAAAATTCTAAAAGATTATTCAACGCCAAGTTATCGCCAATTACAAGTCCAACTACGAAATGAACATTAAAAATTCCATCTATTGTATTTATCTCTATTCCCTTTTCTAAAGTTCTCAATTGTCAATTAATGGAGTCAACGTTTTTGAGAGGGGAAACTTTTTGAAATAAGCTGTTTTCATTAGCATCGCAACAAAGATATTATCTACGGAATTACAATTTTCAGGCAATGACGGAAAATGATAGTAAAATGCAGCAATGAATTGATTTCCAGGATGACTTCCTAAGGCATTACCCATTTCTATATCATCGTAATACAAAATTATTGGTATAACAAGTTGCCCTTGGTCGAATTGTGTTTCTTTATCATTCCATATTGAACCTTGCACAAAATGTGTAATTTTATTTTCGTTAACACTTCTTAACGAATTTGTGTAGCTAAGAGTCATTCTTATAACATTTTTTTGCTCAAAAATAGTTTAATTTGATGCTCTATAGGCATTAAAATAATTTCGCTTTTTTTCATCGTTAGTGCTTCGACTTTTTTTTATATATATGTGATACAGAACTATCGATTTCTTGCTTAGTAGGAGGTTTGTATAAACATTTTTAAAAGGATCAGAACAGCAATTAAAAAGTTTTTCTATTTTACATTTTTCTTCCGACGGGACTATTGGAATTATTATTTCTGACAATAATGTAAACATCTGTTTGCTTCTTATATCTGTAAAATATGCTAATATAGATTTAATAGCTTTCGTGGTCATATGAAAAGATTGCTAACAAATGCTAATGCGTTATCTCGCATATTTTTTAAAAAAATTTCAATATCTGCCTCATTTATGATTTCAAGTTTCTGTCTATACTATTGCATTGTTGATCACGAATCATGTTATTATATATTGTTGTAGAACACTTAAAATATGTTTTTTATAGATAGAAAAGTCATGAAATTTGCAATGACATTTGGAACATAGTAATTGGTTATGCTTTTTGAGGGAGTGTATTAGTTTCAAGTGGTTTTTAGTACATCCGCCGATACGAACGAACAATTGCGAAGAAAGCAGTTAAAACTCATGATTATTTATTTTTTTCCAACAATACTTAAATTTCTTTCTGAAATTATTTCTGTTTTAACTGTGTTAAAATATGTAATTCTGGTGAGTTAATTTTAGTGGTTGGTATATCATAAAAAAAATGTTGAACAAAGTTCCAGAAAATTGTGTTTTCAAACGAGTATTCTAGGTTGAAGACGAAAAAACACTTTAAATATATATCAAAAGCATTAAAAGCGTCAGCAAAAAGATAAATGAGACTTTTCACGACTAGAACATATTGATATGAATTGATATCATTTAAATCCTTAAGATGATCAAAAATGGTTGAAAATTTATGTTCTTGCTCACACAAAATTCTTTACGCTTGTTTATAGTGCTTTGTATGTCAGCAGCGCTGTTTATTTCAACGACGAAGGAATTCCAAGCATCGCCTGTGCCAACCTTCCACGTCTGTTTCTCAATTGTTTTTCTTGCCACAGGCTTAAAAATTGCTGCCAGCACCTTCGAGACTTCAATTAATTCTAAATCTGGAAGAAAATTCAAAAATAATAATTAAATTAGTTCTTTATTTCATAAGTTTAAATTGTTTTTTTACCTTTGTTTGTTGGAAAATTATTTATAATTTTTTTAGCAGCTGGAAATTTAACAATATTTTTGCATACTGCTATGAACATCATCCTTCAGTGAATTCCAGCTGTTAAGAAATAAGTTTGACTTTTCCGGGTACAAATTATGGAAGTCAATATTGATCTAAATATAAAAATATAAATTTTTTATTTATATATTATATAAATTTAAATTTTCTACCAAACGATATCCGTAACTATGCGCATATAATGGCCAGTCAGAAAGTATATATTGTAGCGGATGGATATTAATATCCTGGCGCCGAAGAGCAAAGCTGGAGTTCCATTTCAATTCCACCGTCTCCCAAGGCGAATTTCTTCTTTTTAGCCAAATTTTATCTTCTGAATCGATTCCTGATACCGAAATAGCACTTACTTCTCGACTTTCCAAATCGAGTTTATTATTTGTTCTTACGCGGAGATATTTTTTAAAAAAACCGGATTTTCTGAAGGCTCTGGACATCGAACGGTATTTGTTGTACAGTTTTCCGTTCCGCTTTTCCTTTTGAAAATAATATTGCTGTAAACAATCAAATAGGATCAAACAGTTGTATATGTATTTTTCCTAGTTTTGTACTTTTTTTTTTGATGCAAATCGTTTTACTACGTCTCCTGTTATATTATCGAACATAGCATAATTCATGGGCACGTCTTTCTCTAAATGATCTCTTACTATATTTGTCATCAAAGTCTCTCTGTCTGATGCACCCAATTCATTGTTTGCGTTGTATTTAGCGCAAATTTTTATTCCAATTGGGGAATCCACTCTGAAATATTAACAATTTGTTAAATATCCGATATTTGGGAGGGGAAAATGTGTTATACAAATTTGTATGTAGTGCTATCGGTTATAACCGACTCTGAAAATGAAGAAATCGAGTCCGACTGAGTGATTGAGCCACTAGCTGAAGATTGGTCTGAATGTTTGCAACAACATGTTGAAATTTGGGCCAATTGCTGCGATTAAAAAAATTCAATATCTTATACTATAATTCATATAAAATTTGCTTTCTCACATTTGCAAGTCGCCATTCATTGACTAGGACACGAAACTTTATGCGAGTGCCAATTTTATCATTAAAAATCTCTTTAATGTCAGCTTCTGTCATGGCCTTGAAGCAGTCGATATTTATTTTGGCATTTGTTAAGGACAAATAATACTCTTCTAGTCCATATTTATTTAATAGATTGAAAAATTCAGAGTCTACTTCTACAGTGACAATGTCAGCGGCAGACAAATCTGAATTAAAAGGAAAAAAAATAAACAGAAATGTTTTATATTAACTGAATTTATTTTGGGAATATCCCCTCATATATACGATTTTAATAGTGCTCCGCCCCCCTTAAAAATTATATGTGAAATTTATTATTACATACCTTATGATATTCTCATACAGTATGAAAATATCATAAAGCATTTTATTACAAAAGCAACTCAATAATTGAGGAGGAAAGCATATACATATAGTACTATTTCGCTAATGCTTACTTAGCTCATCAGTGGATTTTTCCTAATTTTTGAATACAACCCCAAGACCTATATGTTTAAAATGCAACTAATCAATCCAGAATTGAAGTTGAATATCAAACATAAAAACCAAAAAATCTATAAACAAAAACATAACAATCCATGAGTTTGATTTTATAACACACACACATTTCCATTTTTAGTTTTTAATTCCCATCTACACTAGGCTTGCCATCGGCCAGCATAACTAATATATTTTGAATCAAATGAAAAATTAAAAAATTTAAACAAAAGAATATCAAAATCTCATAAAGTGCACATGTAGTATTTTATATTAACTGAATTTATTTTGGGAATATATCCTCATATTAAAATCGTATATATAAACAGAAATGTATTAAAAAAAACCAACCCGTACATAACAAATATACAACAAGTATACAGAAATTTTAGCAAATTAAATTAAAATATAAATTAATACCTTCTAAATTTTTAGAAGAATTTTTATCTGAAGTTTTCCATATTTAGCACTTCAATGGATGTTTTTCTGCAAAACACAAACAAAAAGTAAACAAAATCAGCTGAAGCAGAACGCCATAAATAGTTCGTCAAGCAACTACCCAGTCAGAAAAACAATTGGCTGTATCAGTTCTCTTTGTTCTGTGGTTGGCTTTACAAAAATATACACAGTGGTTTCAAATTAAGGAAGTGGGCGATACTATGGGCCCGGGGGTAAAAAATCAAAAAATCGATATGGGTATCGTTTTCAAGGGTTTCGAGGCCTGAATCTTATTCTATCTGCGGAAAAGTTGGGAGGTGGGGGAAAAAAATTTCCTAAATGTCATAACTGCAGTGATAAATATATGATAATAACTCAATACTTACCTCTGGTTTTCTTAATTTGCAATATTATATATTTCTAAATAATATTAAATGATATATAACACACTTCAACTACTGTCGCTTCTATACACAACCGGCACTCTTGACACAAAAAACATAAGTGAAACTAACTTGGAATTAATGCATACTCATTATCCATATGAGTACGCATTGTTCATAATCTATGCATAAATGGGCACAACTTATCAACAAGATACACACATCAAAATGTTGGCCAAAATCTATGCACAAGTAGGCATAGCTCATGAACAATAAGTGTTAATAGTCGTTCATGCACAATGATCATATATTACGACCAATTGTGTTTAATTTTCAAATAATTAAGCTATGAACAATGTTCACAAACTGTGCACATTTTTTTAGTATAACTTATGCACAATTTTAATAGATTGTGCAGAATTTATGATTATTAGGCATAATTTATGCGCAAAGTGGCATATTCAAAAATGTACCTAAACATTATATAGTTATGAACAGCTTGTGCATAAATAATGCACAACAGTTTTCTCCGTGTAAAATAAAAGAAAAATTAATAATAATGTCTTAATTAAAAATTTATAATGAACTCAAACCCCTTCGGCCATTTGGGGCCACCCTGTAGTTTATTCATATGATACTGATTATAAAAGTAAAATTGAATCGATTGACATATGTATTAACTGCGAGATTCTGCCGTTATTTTAAAGAATAATTTACCGAAAAAGCAACTTAAAATTTTAAATTTTATCTAAACTAACTAAAATGTGATTTTAACAGAAATATATGAATAAAAACATTTTTGTTAGAAACAATTACAAAACATTTTTTGAACAACTTTTTGGGTTCGGTTATAGCGAAAATTCTGTTTCTCCGACAGGTCTGGTGTTTAATCAGTCGCGAAAACCGAGGAAAACACGTAATAGGGTTATTATAACGGAACGGAAGATATATAAATTTTTAACGTAGATTCTGGAATGTTGGATAGATTTCTGATATAGATAAATATAGTTCATAATATATAAGTTCATAATACATAAAGGCAATGATGAGGACATTTCTAATAAAGTATATATTGGTACAACTAAGAATAAATTAAAAACTAGAATATCAGGTCATAAATCAGATCAAGGATATAGGGATATAAGTTGACAAAAAACAGCTTTATGATCACATTCTTCTAAATTGTCTAATTTCCCGGATTCTCAAAATGCTTCAATATTAAATAGAAAAAATAACTATAAGGGAAATTGATGTTAGAAATGTTCGAATTAACACAAAGAATAAATTTTAAGGCAGAGGCAGAAAATGTAGCATAGAATTATAGATATTTAGTTAGGACAAATTTACATAATGTTAATTGTTAAGGATAATGAGTAATTTAGTTATTTCTTGAAGTTATTATTATAACTTAAAATAAACATTAAAATGTTTAAAGTTATTAAATATAGTTATTACACAGCCCGACAAAATTAAAAAAAATTTTTGCTTCTTTGAATTTATCAACTGATTCTGGTTAATTTGGGTGCGCTGCATTCAAATCTGTACTCAGTTTGTCTCTATCAGCTCTAGTCTTCATGATATAACTTTTTTATTCCCTCCACTGTAAGTGAGGAGGGTATATATCAGTTTGTCATTCCGTTTTTTCCGAAAATATTATTTTTTGTGTAATTGCTAGCTGATTAACGGGAATTTTATTTGTGCAATATTATTCAGAACGTTATTTTTTCTTTTTGCACTCCAATTGCATATCGGAAGTTAGTTGCTTGTAAGAAGTGGTTTATTGCAGTTGGCAAAGATTATTAAAAAAGTGTTGATCTAAATAGAAATGATTTCCAATAGAAGACGGTGTAAAAATTACATTTTTACTAAGGAAGACAATCTGATGTTTTGTAATAATGTAAATGGGATTATGCAGGAAATGGGGCTATTCAAGTATCTATCTAGCGATTGGCGCCTCTTCGTGGACAGTTCCAAGAGAAGTTTGAAGTGCATCTTATTGCACAATGGCAATGTGTATGCATCAATTCCAATTGCGCACTCCACAAAAATGAAAGAAGAATATAACAACATTGCATTAGTGATGAAAAAGATAAAATACCAAGACCACCAATGGATCATTTGTGTTGATCTTAAAATGGTCAATTTTCTTCTTGGACAACAGAGTGGTTATACTAAGTACCCTTGCTTTTTGTGTCTCTGGGATAGCAGATCCAATCAACACCATTGGCGGCAAAAATATTGGCCTACGAGAGAAAAAATGATTGTTGGCGATAAAAATATGCTAAATGAAGCTTTAGTTGCACGTGAAAAGATCGTCCTACCACCGTTGCACATCAAATTAGGACTCATGAAGCAGTTTGTTAAGGCTCTGAATAGTGATGGGGAATGTTTTGCATATATTTGCAGCAAAATGCCTAATCTAAGTAGAGATAAGATTAGAGCAGGAGTTTTTGACGGTCCCCAAATAAAGCAGTTTATGAATGACAATGATTTTGATAAGTCAATGAGCGAAACTGAACGAAATGCGTGGACATCATTCGTGCAAGTTATAAAAAATTTCTTGGGAAATAATAAAGCTCCAAATTATGTTCAATTAGTGGAGAATATGCTGGATAAGTTTGTATGAAAGAGTTTTACTTCTTTGTTTTTTTTTTAAATTCCTATGGAAAAGTTTAACTTTTTAAATACTTAAAAAAAGCTATAGCATGAAAACTAGAGCTGATAGAGAAAAACTTATTACAGACTTGAATTCAGCTCACCCAAATTAACTAGAATCAGTTGATAAATTCAAAGAAGCAAATTGACTGTTGGCCTGTGTTATCATTATTCTTCTAATCATTTTTAAATTAATAAAGAAATTAATTATATTTACTTGTTAGAGGAAGTGATTATTTGTTATGAGTAAATTAATTATTTATTTAAGTTTTGAAATTATTAAAAATTATTATTTTTATTATTGTTATTATTATTATTATTATTATATATTTCTAATATATCTAATTTGTTATATATTTAAACTTATGTTTGCGCAATAATACTGCTATAGTTATTTTTTTCATGTTTTACTTTTCAAGAACCAAACTAGTTTTTCACAAAATTTTGTGACTGTGATATATATTTTTTTGTATATAGAAAATATTTTAGTTAGTTAGTTAGTTTTATTGAGACTTTATTAATTTCTTATCACAGGATTTACAAACATAAAATTTTAACAGAACTTAAAACTTAAAGTATTATTTTAATTACATAATATATTTTTTTTATGCAACTTGCTTATCACAATTAAGTTATTTATTAATAAAAAATTAATTATAATATTACGTTATCTGAAATGCAAAACCACGTAACTAACATAAATATCGAAATTAACTTTGTGATTGTTTATGATGAATAGCAGAAAAATTAATGCCATCAAAAATTTTTAGATTATTGTAATAAAAATTATCTATTTTATAAGCAAAAATCAAAAGCATATAACTACAAATACCTGTAATATATTAAAAAGTTTTTTCTTCTTCCTGTAAAAACATTCAAATATTAGTTACGTGGTTTTGCATTTCACCTAACGATTAGTGATTTTTAAATAGTGCTTGTTCCGGGCTTTTACTTTTATTAGTAGAGTCATATATACATTAATAAACTTAATATTAACAATAACATTAAAATTAAATCTTAGAACTATTATTTAAACTAAATTCACAAACAAAAACCAAATAAATAAAAAAAATTAACAAAAGAAAAAAAGAGAAAAGAAAAATGTTCTTACAGAATGACTTACAGACAGTGACATCACTAATTTAAATTTAGTTTAGTCGATTTTTCAATTTAAAAATAAGTTTCCTGAATTATTGTGCTTATCAAATCACATTGTACTAATATATGAATATTTATTCTTATATCAGTTATAATAACTTAAAATATAGGGGAGGAATGATTAATAAAAATATTACTTTGCGTTTCATCTGGCAAATCTAATGGCCAGATCATGTTTGTCGTAACTCTCCGGTAAAAAAGATTAATAAATACGTATGTATGTATAAACTATGTGTTATACAATAAAACATATTTTAATGTCATAAACACCCTCTTTCATCTTTTAACATAAATATTCCTAATTTCTGTTATTTTATGCTGGCATCATTACTTGTATAAGTGGTTGTTTGAAATCAATAATAATACCGTCAAAACAATGTACCAAAACGATACATTAAATTAACAGTAACGATACGTAAATTAATTTGTTAAACATCGAAACATGCCTAAAGTTGCGTGCCATAATCGCGTGAGGAACACCAAGTGTTATATTTCAGGTAGCTTTTATAAAATAATCATTATTGAAGGTGATGATACATTAAGTACGCATACAAATATTAGGGGATAACTTTTTTTTTTAATTTCAAATACTTATAAAAATAACTATTATCTTAACATAAGAGAAATGAGAATATATGAATAATATAAATATGTATATATGTTAGTAATAATATTTCGTTTAATAAATTATTTGTAATTAGGCGAAGATCCAGATGGAGATTTTGGGGAATATTGTATGGTATATAAAGTTCAAAATTAGTTTAAATTAAATTAAATTAAAAGTTCATAAAAAATTATATTAAGTTTAATGAAGCAAAAACTAAATAATAAAGTAAAATAAAACTTCACATCATTGTCATATCCAAAAAATAACTGCTGCAATCTTCAGGTATACTGGCTCTCACTGAGTCTTCTGGTTATTTGGAATTTGTTTTCCATTGGACTCGGTTTGTTGTATCTTGGGTTTTAATTTTTTATTTATGGGCAGTGTCACGAGTCTAAAAATCGATTATCCGTTTTCCAGCGTTTATTACAAAATTTTTATGCACTTGCGAATATTTCTGCAGAAAAAAAAATTTTAATTTCTCGCGCATTTTCTCCCTTGATTGTTTGAAAAGTACAGCAATATATGCCAAATATGGAAGGAGATATTTTGAGATTTTCGGCAAAGATTTTAAAATTTGTCAAATACCTTGCATTCTCTTGATTGAAATTTTGAAAGGGAACAGCAGTGTTGCCAGACATGAAAAATTATATTTTTCTTTTCAAGACAATTCTTTTAAAATTTTGCCCTCACATTGAGAAAAAATTTTATATATATATATTTTATATGTTGCCACATATAACACGATTATATATTCTTACTCCACTTTGGAGTAAATTTTCGTAAAAACTGATACTTACTTTAACATTTACTGAGAATCTTCTATGTAGTTTTAATTAATTTAATTAGTTTTCAAATTATAGGTTATATGTATACAAAAATTCAGAAAATTAAAAGCATTCTATATTAAAATTTTATTTTTTAAATTTTTATTTTTATAAATTTATTGCACTGAAAGCTATATATATACTATATCATAGTATTGAGTGAACTCGCCTTGAAACAGTATTTCGAAAAAGTTGTTCGAATTCATAACGTTTCTGCCGAAAACGAATGATGGCGAAATGTATGCAATCGGTGAGCTACAGAGATTACAAATGTAGTTGGCTGCATTCGTTGCCTTGTAATCAGCTACTAAATTATTTTGAAAACGGAAACTGCACCATTTTTCCCCCCCAAATTCTTGTAGTCTTCTTGTTGCACACTTCTTCAATTATAATTTCATCCATTTTACCTGAAATTTATACTATTTAAATATTCCGGTTATGCAAAGCAAAGAAATATGTACATATGTATTAGAGTTTTCCACAAATTCCTGGGTAATAGAGCGGGAATTCGCGGGAATTTTTTTTACTGTTGAAATGGCAACTTTTATGGTTTTGTCGCGGTATGAGAACCCTATTTTCTATACTTCTTGAATATGTGACAACTCTGGATGATTTTGACAGATTGGAAAAGATGATTCAACAGTAGATCACAAAGTATACAGAGGCGTCAGTTTAAAGCAGCGAACGAGCAGAGAAAGAGACATCATCAAGAGATTTGCTGTCTCTTTTACCCCCTAACTCTGTTCGGTGATTCCTTTTTCTTCTAAATTCCTCAATATTGTTGTTTTGTTTTGATTTTTATTTTCTAGATGTGAAAATTAGCCGTATTTATCATCTACTTTATGCTCACAATTTCGCAATTTTTAGCACGACAATGTTACAAACATAGGTTATAGGAATCTGTGGTTACAAAACACAACAATGTGGTGTTTTGTGTTATGAAAATTATGTACTATGAAAATTAATTTCATTTATTAAAACAAATAGATACCAAAAAACACAAGATCACTAAAATGTTATTTTATTGGCTTATGCACAACAAATTTCTTTTTGGTAATTTTTTAGCTTCGCTATGTTTTTTTTTGCTATATTAACACAAAACACGATTAGAACCACAAAACACCATTAAAACAAGCTTCACTATGTTTTTACCTATAATATTAACACAAAACACAATTAAAACCAATAAAACCACAAGAAATTATAAATTTGTTCTTATGCACAAAATGTGGCTTATGTTTACATTTTTCTTTTGTTTACTTTTCATCTTTCGTAAAATTGTATATTTGTCTCTTTCTCCCCCTATTTGAAGAAAAGCTGATTTAAATTTTTTCAGACCCCTAGCTGACACTTCTAGGTATTCTATGCAGTAGATAGACGACTAAAATATACTTAATTTTCGTGATAAATAAAAGACTTATATTGTTATAATATAAATAAATTATATTAATTCTTCTTATTATATAATAAATTATAATAAAATTATTGTGTAATAAATAAATGGTCCTGTATATTGGCCGTACATAGAAACAAACTTAGTCTTGTTTAATTGCGCCCTTGAAGCAAAAAGAAAAGGAGGCTAAGCAGTCATCCGACGATGAGAAGTTTTTCGACACGTCGAGTGGGCACACCCGGTGCTAAAACCATCTTCGCGACACCACCGGCTCGGGAAGTATTCAAAATGGGTGTTAAGCCAGCAAGTTTTTCTATGGGCCAACCGGAAATTAATTCACCACGTAATTGCTGCATTAGAACCGCAATATCTAATACAAGTTGCGGATATTATTCGAAAATGGAAGGAAGACAAATTCGTTAGGTGTCTTATATCTTCTCATGAGTTGTCTTCGACTGCTAGGATTCTTCTCAAAGGGAATGGCCGAGGCACAGAAAAGGTATAGTACGTTTGACAGAGAGCTTTGGGCAGCGTATCAGGCACTGAAGTATTTCAAACATAAGATTGACAGCCGGATATGTACGATATTGAAAGACCACAAACCACTTACATTTGCCGTCCAACAAAGTCCAGAGAACGCAACAGAAAAACAAAGACGGTACCTGAGCTTCATCATCATAATGCGATCGTGGAAAAGCTTAAGGTCTGAGATGACTAGTATGGTGACTATCTGCTTGGTATGCCAACGAACAAAGGTGAATAGACAGGGTGGCGATGGTCAAAGTAGTCTGCACGTTGACTTCAAAACGAAAAATTTTCCTGGTTTCAACCCCAGTTTCAGACTCATAAAAAACATCTCGCATTTTTTCAGATGTGCATTTCTGTGACTTTGTGAGTTGTTATCGCCTAATCGTCTAATCTCCTAAGTGCTGGTCCAAGATAAAAGAAAAAAACAAAAGCATTCTGGCATGGTTCAATGGTCCTGACAATAGATTCCACCATGTAAATGTTGACATCATAGGGCATATGCCCCTATCTCAGTATTATAAATATTGCCAAACTTATGTGGACTATTTCAGCCGTTGGCCAGCGGTATTCCCATAAAAAACATAACAGCGGAAACTATGCCGCGAGCATTAGTAAACGAATGTGTAGAAGAGTTTGGGATGCCCTAACAGTTAACTCAAAAGCAAAAAGTAGCGAAACACTTAAAAATAGGTAAAGTTTTAAAAACATCTGTCGATATTTTGTCGCTTATTTACATGTTTATTTAAGGCTTTTATTAAATATAGTTAATATAGTTGAGTTTATATGGTAGATATGCAATTTCTTATTTAAAATTTAATTTGTAATCCGTTAAATGAAAAAGTCTTTTCCATGGGAATATTTTATAAAGATATCGCAAATTAATTTTTGTGTGATTTATGGAAATAATTTGAAATTCTAGTAAGTATAAAAAAATGCGTGCAGATGATTGTTAATTTGATTGTAAGATCAGAAAAATTTACAGAAAATATGATTGTCTAATATCTGCCAAAATAAGTACTTCACAATACACTGTGCCGGAACTTGGAAAAAAGTTTTGTAGAGAAAGAGTAGTGTTTATTGACGGTCGATTTGAATTTTCCCACGTCAAAAGTGACACGGAATCCCTCTGAGTAGTACGAGTTGCTGCCAAATCGACCACAAATAGTTACGCTCTTCATAATGACCGCGTTGTGTGCGCGATTGACTGGGTTTCGGGAACAAGTTCTGTGATTTCATTACAACACCTTCCATTATAGTAACGATAGAATAACGGAAGGCACCCCACGTTGCGACGATGCTCAAGAGAGTCAATAGAGTTGGCTACCCTACTATATCCAATAAGCTTCTTCGCCCTTTCTTGTAGACGGTTGAGTAAGTTCAAAATAGTCCTTGAAGCACCTACCCATACATGAGAGTTGTATTCCATTTTCAGTCGGATGTAGGGGGTATAAACAGTAAGGAGATCAGATGAGGTCAAGTACAGGGTGGCTGATGAATATTGCTACATCAAGAAACTCAAATGAGTTTTTTTTTTCAGTGTATGGAATTATTTTTTTTTTATTCATGTCAAAGCTCATTCAATTTTCTTAAATATGCTTAATTAGTTTTAAAAATAATGGAATTTAAATGCCCCCCCACGCCGCTCGTTGATGCATGTGCGGCATCTTACCAAAAAGTTGTTCATTACTTCTTGGAGAATTGAGACAGGAATAGCCGCAATTGTTTCTCGAATGGATTGCTTTAGTTCATTCAAATTTGTTGGTTTTCCTTTGTAGACTTCCTGTTTGCAATAACTCCACAAGAAAAAGTCATGTGCAGTAAGGTCAGGCGACCTGGGGGGCCAACGGAATGTGGAGTTTCTGGATATCAACTTATTGGGAAATTTTCGTCGAATCCAAATTCTTTTTTCAGTGTCCCAGTTATCCATTTTTGTTAAATCTAAAAATCAATCTGCAAAATAAAAAAAAAATTAACCAGATTCATTAAATAGAAAAAAAGTTATTAAATTTCTTTTTGGTAGCGGCTTTCATCAGACACCCTGTATGTCTTACACCGTCTTAAAAAACCGAGGCACATGAATGCTTCCTTTAGGATCTGAAACATGTGATCAGTGCATCGAACATCACATTGGATTTTCATGCCAAGAACAGCAAGAGTTTCTGATTCCTGGATGTTTATACCTCCCATAATTACAGATGAGGCAGCGTGATCGTGCATACGGCGATGCGTAAGCATGCGGCATTAGGTGTTTTGTGCATTGAATTCGATCCCATTCGCTTGACCCCATTCTGATATTCTCGTGAGGTCACCATTTAGCGATTTATTCATATTCTGCCTCGTTTCCGCTATCATAGTCGATGTCGGCCTACGATAAAATGAATATGAATGGCAGATACTGCTGTTATCTCCAAAAGAGTGGATAGGATTGGAAGTTTAACATAGAAGGTCATTAAGAAAGATAAGAAATAAGTTAGAAGAAAGAATGGAGCCTTACGGTACCCCTGAAATATTCTTCAACTCGTTAGATGAGATGCCGTCTATAACAACTCTTATAGCGCGATCCCTTAGAAAGCTAGATATAAATCCAGAGAAAATATCACCAAGGCCAAAAGCAATAAGTTTGGACAAAAGTGCTCCATGCCACACTCTGTCAAATACTTTATAAATATCTAAAGCCACTACCTTACTTTTTCGTGAATGTATCGACACAATTTCTCCGAGAGGCCAATAAGTCTCCCGTGGACCGTCCTCCACGGAAGCCATATTCCCAGTCGTTATGTAAGCTATTGCATTCCAGATAATTCACCAGTTTTGCGCATCAAATCAGTATCTGCGTATTTGTTATTCCGCCAGATGCTAGATATGTCCTTTCTGCATCTGACTGCAAGTCTGCACGTCTGATTAAACCATGACTTTGGTCTAGCCTTAATCGAAATTTGTTTCGATGGTATGAATATTTTCTTACCAAGCAATATTATGCTTTATACTATTTTTTCCATGGGGTTGACGTTATAACGGAGCAAAGCTTCCAATGCAACTTTCGAAAGAAATCGTTGAGCTAAGCCTAACGTGCCTTTTCGTAAATATATTTCAAACGTTTCGTCGCTGGCCGTAAAACGTTTCGAAGTTCCGCAATCAAAAAGGAGGCAGATATGGTGCAATGATCCGAGAGGTGCGCTAATATTAATTTCATATTTGTCAGGGTGTAAAGTGAGAAAAAGGTCGAGAGTGTTATGTTGGTGCCCGTCAATATACGAAACATGTATTGATAATTGCGTAAGGTGATTGTGCGCTGTGAATAGCTCAACATATTGACCTCATGCAGTCGTATGGCTCGAAAGGCAGGCCACGATAAATTATGAACATTGAAATCACCAGCAATAACGATTTCACCGTTCGGGCAATTTTCGAGGATCTCCAATATATACCCGGAAAAGGCATCCCTTTCCGTATTTGGGCTTCAGTAAAGCAACCCGAAATGCTAAAGATGTGCCGTGATTTTGATTTAACCTAAAGACAGCTAAATTCGGGACCATTCGTGCTTAAATCGCAAGACCCCTATGTATAGTGAAAAGAGAGGTATGTGAAAATCCTGTTGGTCAGCATCATCAGACACCTGGGTTTCACCGAAGGTGAAAATATAAGCCGATGGAGACAAATGTGAGCATAGAGAGAAGAAGTTTCCCTTAGACCACGTATGTTGCACGTATATTTTTTGGTTTAATTTGGAGAAAAAAATTGTTGCATTTCTAAGTACTACTAGATTTGAGAAGATTTCATCCAAATCTAGAGGGAAAGTAGATTTCGTTATGTATGGCAAATCTAATTTAATTATTTACTTTATACTAACATTTGCCAAAAAGGATTTTTTATGTTTATTCTTAATTTTAAATGTTTTTGTTAACGTTGTGTTTTTTAAAAAACCGAACTTATTTATTTTTTTTAACGTAACTACATATTTGAAATAGTTTGATCTCATGAATGTGCTTTTTTTAATTAAATAGAATTACTTTAAAAAAATAATAGTTTTCATTATTCTTATACTTACACATTTAGAAAAAGATTCTTTATTATTTTCATGTTTATACTTAATTTTTTACGTTTTTGATAACGTTATGATTTGTGTATTTATTAAAAAAAATAATTTTAACTAAAAAATGTGATTAAAATAGAATTAGTTAAAAAAATCGTTCACATTCTTTTTATTTTTCGGGAATACTCGGAATATCGCAAAATAATCCCGCTTTACCGAGAAATAAAAAAGTCCGTGAAAAGAAAAACTCTAGTATCTATGTATGTATATATGTTAGTTATGAATTCATACTCACATTTTCTTAGGCCCAAATTCACAGTCATTAGTTAATTATTAGTAAACTAAAATGATAACTATTGTTTAAATAATACTTCATATTCACAGTGTATTGTTTAACTAACATTCTCATTATAACCAAAAAATGGTCACCCTTACAATTTTATAATTTTCTATATTGGCAGCACTGTTATAGGATATGGATTTTGTTTACATTTGTTATATTATTTCTTAAAAATGGGTAAAAGAAGCACGCGCTCATCAAACTTTACCGCGCAAGATATTGAATTGCTGCTGAAATTGGTTCGGGAAAACGAAAATATTATCGAAAATAAAAAACTGATAGTATTACATATATATATATGTATATTATGTTCTGATAGATGATATCAACAAATTCTAATAATAATTTACTAATCAGCTGTTGTCTAACTATTTGTTAACCAATGATATTTGGCGGTTTAACTAATAGTAAACAAAAAGCTGTGAATCTAATATTATTGCTTAAACTATTTCTATTAGCTAACTAATGACAGTGAATTTGGGCATTAATCGTATATAAAATATGCCTTGTTAATATAATACAATTGATAAATCTAATTTATAATTATATAAATATAATATAAATATAAAAATATAATTTATTTATCTATTATTCATTCATCTAAATCCTATACGACAAGATTTAGTCAGAGTTCACAAATTTGATATAAGTAAATTAAACTGTAAATTATTTACTGCAGAGAGACCTGGCAAATTTAATTGTATCGCTAAGATTTCGTGGTACCTCCGAATATATAACCCTAAGTAATAGGAGTGCGCGAACATTCAGAAGATCCTTTCCCCATTCACACAAATGTCAATACCGTTGTTAGAGTCAAGAGTTCTCTTACGAATCATTATGCACTTCGATTTGTAAGGGTTCAAACAAAGTACATTCGCCGTAGGACAACGATAAACTCTATCCAATTCATCACTGAGTCTACCAATATTTTCAGTGATACATTGTACTGGACTACTCTAATACTGCACGTCATCTGCATACATATGAATCCTACAGTGCAAGATTTGTTTTGGCAAATCATTTATATAAATTGCGAAAAGGAGCGGCCCTCTAAATGAACTTAATGCGGATGATAAGATGATAACAGCTTTCTTGAAATTTCAGAGAATTTAAAAAAGTGTACAAGCTTCATGGAAAGCATGCCATGATCAACCGTGTCAAAGGCTTTTGAGTGATCCAGAAGGACCAAAAAGTTTAATTTCATCTAACTCACTTCGTATATTCTCGGACACATCCAGTAGCGTCGAGGGCAGAACCAAAACGTCTAGATTAGTAATCAGGTTTCGCAATTCCGTGCTATTGTTGACATCTCTTCTAGCAGACTTAAATTCTGCGCTCAAGTCAGGTGTTCTGAAACGTTTCCACTTAGAATGCCCAATGTCCCTCTTGCAAATCAGAAATTTTATATCGACCATGAACCAAGATTTCGCTTCATGAGATATTGTTCTAGATCCAAAAAATTAAGGTGACCATACGTCATCCTTTTTAGAGCACAATCATTATCAGTATTAGATATTGCAATAAGAAATTTTGAATAAGTTAGAGCAAAGAATTATGAAGTTTCGTTAATTTTTTTTACATAATGACACAATTCGGTATAATAACGCGGCGACAGAAGTTCGTTGCAAAACTGAAAAAAAAAATAATATATGTACGTATACAAGGTAGACTCGTCCCAATTAGCTCTAAAAAGTTACTTTGTTAACATCAGTCGGTACGTTGTCAGCAAGGTTTATAAATTCTTTATTGCACAAAACAATTTATTTTACATTTTTATTATAATAATATTAAACTATTACAATTATTAAATTATTATCATCCACTTTTCTCAAGTTTTTCACAAAAGTGAATGTTGATTTTCCAACTGGGTATACTTTTTATTACTTGTCTCAATTAGTCAAATTCGTATGCAGTGGTCAATGCACTAGTTTCGTGCATTAACATAATAACAACAAATACATAAATATAATGCAAGTTACTGCTACTCGAGACAGTCATTGTAAATCAATGTAGAAAAAATCAAGAATTTTGGACCAAAACTTTACAGCTATCAATATTAACCGCTTAATAAGACAATAATTGAAAAACTATGCATAAAAAACGTAAAACTGAGTACCCAACAATACTTAAAATATATTAAGAGTTGAAATGAATTTTTGTTATCATTAAGTACAGTCCATTTAAAACCTTTGAATAAATAAGTTCTGAACAATTTGTGAAGGAATAATTATTTAACGATAAGTGATTTAAGTTTACATAGAATTCAATTTTGGAATTTGGTAAGTCATCAAAGGGCAAGAAAAAGCTCTTGTCCGCAACAGTGAACATAATTTGATTTTCGGCGTAAAAATACACCACTAATCGCTGCATCAGCTGACGGGCGAATTAGCTAGTGACCCTACAAGAAATGGATGAGCGAAACTAATACACTCACACAATTTTTTCTAATACATTTGCAGAAATTTTATATTCATATGATTGTCATTGCTGATCGATAAAATTAATTTTTATGTAAATCCCTGAATAGTTTATTTTAATATTTGTATATTTTAAGTAATTGTGTGTCGTGCATTATTAATGTGTCCAATTATATTTGGAAAACATTGGATATTTAAGTGAAATTGAAAAATAAGTATATTGCGCTAATTATTTATATAAGTTTTTTCAATCATATTGCATTGACACCTTCTTTCGTTTTATGTATTCTGGTACTTCTGCAGCAGGTTCTCGGCCAAGAGGAAGTAATCATCAGCATCGAAAAAATCGAGCTATACCAGACGACGTTGAGCCAAGGGCAGGCTACCATTGCATTATAACAGACGCAACTTGAGCCAAGGGCAGGCGCAACTTTCCAACATGGAGACGATCAAGGCTAGCTTAAGTATCTGACTGTTTTAGTTCACAGATGATGGGCCTCTAAGGTTCTAATGGATACTTCTATTTTATATTATATTACATTACATATATATTTATGTACATATATATTACAATATTGAAATAAATTCAATATAAAGAATTTAAATAAATAGTATTTCATTTAATAGGGAAATCCGTCAAAAGTGACCGATATATCCGTCAATACTGACTGGTCAGCAGTGACCGATATATCCATCAACGCTGACTATCACATTCACACAGAAGTTTAAATTTTTCTTATATTGCCCTTAAGAAAATGATAGAAATTTTGTCTACGCAATTAACGATAATTCGGTCAGCAATGGCGGTCAATGACCGGTCCAATGACTGTCCTGTTCTTGTAGGGGAGTTTAGCTGGTAATAAATTTGTCTTGGTTGTGAGTACACCTACAGTGAACTCGTGTGAACATGAGTCAGCTGACAGAAATTGACTTGTATTTTTAATTTGGTTTTATATACTACATGTAATTTTTTTAAGTAATTCATATTATTTTTATTATTCAATTTATTTGTTTTTAACATTTAACATGTACAATTTTTTTTACCTGACCAAACGAGCTAGCAATAAAAACATCGAATTATTAATTAAATAAATGAATATTGTGATATTATCTTTCAAGCCTTAAGGTTTGTTTATATTTAGTTTTTTTTTTAAATTAAAAAAATTAAGTAAATGTTTACATATACATTGATGTATAATAAGCGGAGCACAATCAAGTCTAGCTAAAAATTATTATTATATTTCACTTAAAAAATAGTGCATTCAATTTTGAATACCTTCTCCGATATTTCCTGGACAAATCCCAGGTTATTTCTGTTTACCAAGCAACGATCTCAATACCGCATATAATGGTAACTGGTTAAAGAGAAAAAGGCACCCAAACCTTTGCAATGACCTCTATAATTGGCGCTCTATGTCTACAATAACTCCATTTTTATAGCCAGTGTTGGTAGGAGTTCCATCGTAACTAATATCAATTAAGTGATCCATATTAAAGTTTTCATGACTCAAGTGGTCCACGATGCTTCTCTGGATTCCCATAGCAATGCTGTCAGTAGGCATAGCATAGCTAATACATTTGGAATCTGACAATATTTCGCGTCACATTTACCTCAGTTGCTCTTTTTACAGTTCGGTCTTTCTTGCCATTGATACACGTTCAGCAACAGCAGCTATTGCTTCCTTTCCAAACTTTAATCGTTCTCTTATTATTTAGTTTTTATTAATGATAATGGTAATTTCGAATCTTTTATTAACATGGTAGCAAACAAGGCAATGTAGCCGGTAAAACCCAACTAAAATTACGCAATGCAATGTCTGCCACTGTGAAACTTTTCTTAACGTTTGTGACGAATCGTTAACACTTTCTTCAAATTCCTGCTCTTCATCCCTATTCCATTCATTTACATTTTATTTCAGAAGTTTATCCAAACATTTACGAGTAGTTGTTACCGACATAATTGGAATGCCAGCGTACTGTCACAAAACTTTCTTTTAAAACTTCTAGCTTGAAAACATTTAACTTTCGAATTCACCATACCGCAAATACAAGAATAAATTAATAACATCGTACTTCGTTGGTTATTCACAGTAAAACCATGTCGTTTAGATTTTTTGGTCGTTTTATATTGCATGTAATTTTGTACCTTGTAATGTATATATCTTTCAACTGTGTATATAAGTGAAATATGAAAATTTTTCAGGAGAGCGATGAACTGTATTTTTGTTTCGTGTTTTGAACGATATTGCTTGTCGTTTAACCCATTAACGCCCGCTGTTCTACAAATAGTACGACACTTAAAGTTAAAATAAAAATTATCGTATGCAGTTGTTCACTCTGGCAGCGGTTTTTACCTGTCAATAAAAGTACATGCAATAAGGATGAAGGTAAAATAAGTTGTAGTTATAAAATAATAATGAGTGCAACCCCCATTTTTTGCTAGTATTTTTTTACGTATTGGCGTATTGGGTGAGTGCTTATTTAGTTTATTTTGCAAGTTTTGGCGTTAGAAAGTGTTCAAAAGTATTACTTTTACTCTACAACATATAATTTTATTAAAATATGCATAAAACGGTGTAATTCGTATAAAGTTCTTCGTGCTATAACACAGCCCGACAAAATTAAAAAAAATTTCTGCTTCTTTGAATTTATCAACTGATTCTAGTTAATTTGGGTGCGCTGAATTCAAATCTGTACTCAGTTTGTCTCTATCAGCTCTAGTTTTCATGATATAGCTTTTTTTATACCCTCCACTGTAAGTGAGGAGGGTATACATATATCAGTTTGTCATTCCGTTTTTTCCGAAAATATTATTTTTTGTGTAATTGCTAGCTGATTAACGGGAATTTTATTTGTGCAATATTATTCAGAACGTTATTTTTTTTTTTGCACTCCAATTGCATATCGGAAGTTAGTTGCTTGTAAGAAGTGGTTTATTGCAGTTGGCAAAGATTATTAAAAAAGTGTTGATCTAAATAGAAATGATTTCCAATAGAAGACGGTGTAAAAATTACGCTGTCAGATTTTGTTATATTTGTGGAGAATACACCTTTAAAGAAAATATAAGACCTATTTCGGAATGTTTTAAAAAATCGTATTTAGATTACTTTGGAGTTGATCTTGGTGACCAAGATAAAAGCTGGCCTCCACACATTGTGTGCAATACTTGCTGTGTAAATTTGCGACAGTGGACTCACGGAAAACGAAATAGGCTTAAGTTTGGTGTGCCGATGGTTTGGAGAGAGTCCAGAAATCATTTCGACGACTGTTACTTCTGTTTAGTGAGTATTGCTGGTATTAATAGGAAAAATCGAAATAAATGGCAGTATAACGCTTTACCGTCAGCGCGCCGTCCAATTCCCCATTCCGAAGATGTTCCCATTCCAAAACTGAATAATTCTTCAGAGCTGAGTTCGGAGTTTGAACATAATACCGCTAATGATCTAACTGATTGCGACAGTGTTTTCGAAGACACAGAAACTATTCCTCAACGTTTAATCAATGCGAGTTGAATAACTTAATTCGAGATTTGGCCTTATCAAAAGAAGCGTCTGAAGTGTTAGCTTCGAGGTTAAATGGTAAGAATTTGTTAGAACGTGGAACAAAAATAACTTATTACCGCACTAGGGAAAAAGCTTTTTTAACATTTTTTACTAAGGAAGACAATCTGGTGTTTTGTAATAATGTAAATGGGATTATGCAGGAAATGGGGCAATTCAAGTATCTATCTAGCGATTGGCGCCTCTTCGTGGACAGTTCCAAGAGAAGTTTGAAGTGCGTCTTATTGCACAATGGCAATGTGTAAGCATCAATTCCAATTGCGCACTCCACAAAAATGAAAGAAGAATATAACAACATTGCATTAGTGATGAAAAAGATAAAATACCAAGACCACCAATGGATCATTTGTGTTGATCTTAAAATGGTAAATTTTCTTCTTGGACAACAGAGTGGTTATACTAAGTACCCTTGCTTTTTGTGTCTCTGAGATAGCAGATCCAATCAACACCATTGGCGGCAAAAATATTGGCCTACGAGAGAAAAAATGATTGTTGGCGATAAAAATATGCTAAATGAAGCTTTAGTTGCACGTGAAAAGATCGTCCTACCACCGTTGCACATCAAATTAGGACTCATGAAGCAGTTTGTTAAGGCTCTGAATAGCGATGGGGAATGTTTTGCATATATTTGCAGCAAAATGCCTAATCTAAGTAGAGATAAGCTTAGAGCAGGAGTTTTTGACGGTCCCCAAATAAGGCAGTTTATGAATGACAACGATTTTGAGAAGTCAATGAGCGAAACTGAACGAAATGCGTGGACATCATTCGTGCAAGTTATAAAAAATTTCTTGGGAAATAATAAAGCTCCAAATTATGTTCAATTAGTGGAGAATATGCTGGATAAGTTCAGAGACCTTGGCTGCAACATGAGTAATAAAATCCATTATTTGCACAGTCACTTGGACCGATTTACCGAAAATTTGGGTAATTTAAGCGAAGAACAAGGAGAAAGGTTTCACCAAGATATTAAAATTATGAAGAATCGGTACCAGGGAAGGTGGGATACACATATGATGGCAGACTACTGTTGGAATTTGCAAAGAGACTCTAATCCGGCTGTTCATTCCAGATTGTCTCTTAAAAGAAGCTTTACATCCTGTAACTAGAATTATATTTATATTATGTTTTTAATGCTTTGTGAGAATTTTTTTTATTTTAATAAATTTGTATGAAACAGTTTTACTTCTTTGTTTTTTTTTTAAATTCCTATGGAAAAGTTTAACTTTTTAAATACTTAAAAAAAGCTATAGCATGAAAACTGCACTATTTTTAGTACACTGGTAGCTTGAGGTAAGATAAAGTAGGACAGTTTACTTTGCTTCCGAGCTGAAGTTTTTATTTGTTTTTTTTTTGGAATAATTTGAATATTAATAAAAACATTCAGAAAAAATTACTGTAAAATATATAAAATGGCGAATTACAAACCCTGATGATCGTGTGGATCACCTATCGTTTCGCAGAGGGTGGCGATGGATGAGGTAGTTACCTAGTTGACTCGGGAGCCGCTGTAGTCTAGTGAGCAGTGCGCTAGTTTTTAATTTTTGTGGTCTAGGTTCGATTCTTAGCAGAGAAAAGTTTGTGAAAGTTTTTTCACAGCAGGTGTCACAATGGGACCATAACAAAATTGGATCGAAGTGGGCTGGGACCTTTTTTTTAGCTTTACATCCAGCAACCTGCCGTTCTAACCCAGCAAGTTTACTTCGGCACCCAAAACCCTGGGTTCGAGCCCAATATCGGACTCTCATAAAAAACATTTTCGCATTTTTCTGATGTGCATTGTTGTGCTTTCGTGTCTATTGTCGGAAGGTTTCAGTGGTGAAGGGATACTCACTGGTCACTGAGCTGGACCGGCTTTGGCTGATGCTAATCCACACGTAACATCAGAGCGCCCTACTTTGTCGGTATTGTGTAGTATCATCGGCAAACACAGTTTTAAAATATGAATGCGTCTCCTTGACACCACAGACGCTGCAACACGGCTATAAAAACAAAAAACGTGCAAAACCAGAGTTGTATAAATAATGAAGCTATACTCAACCTGTCCTCTCCATCACTATCTATTTCCTTAGTTGCGGTGCATGCAGTACATACGTAGGAGCCTTCTCATAAGCACTGATCCCAGATAAAAAATTTAGCACGCACGTATCTAAGCGACAAGAAGAACAATAATGCTATACAATCATTCTCTAGAATTTATGGAAAACAGAGAAAAAATAATGGTCATATTCTCCAAACAATACCAAGCCAACTCAGACGCGTTATGTGTTCCAAAAATGAGTTCAAATATCATGTTACAAGTGCTTTAAAACGCTATGTTAGGAAAAAGGATGTTTTGCCAAATACCAGTCCTAAGCGTCCTAATACACCTTTAAAAACCCATCTTTGGATAATTTTTTGGTTATTTTTATTTTATAGTAGTTTAGGAAATATAGAAATAGTGATATTAAAAATGTAATTTTAAAAATTGTTCATAGTTTTCATTTAATGGGTTAAAAAATTTATACATTTAGTTTCTTATACTAACTTTTCTGGAATTTTACTTTATACTAGAATATGTGGCCTACAAATTAAATCAAGAACAAATCCAGCTAAGTTGACCACTTTTTGTGTGATATCTCAAAAACTAAAATTCTTAGAAAGATGCTGATCGTATAAAACAAAGCGTCTTCTGAAGTTAACTTACCTTTAAAATACTAAGAAATTTTCTTATCTCGACTTATGATTTTTGTCAAAAGTCGACATACATATATATTTTTCTATCCGGAAATTTATAGATTTAAGTCTACTACATATATTGTCGCTTATTTTACTGGTGCTCTCAAACTGATAAGGCGGTGAAGAAGGGGTTACAAAGGACACAGTTACATACATACTGACATATGCTTGCACATTCATACAAGGCTAAGTAAACTACGAAAATATTACATATCGTCACCTGAAATGCAAAAGTCCATAAAAACCAACACGCTCAAAATAGAGTTTTTACTGGATATTGATACAGCGCATCAAATCACACATTTTTAGCTTAATAATTTTAAAAATAACGACTTTATTAAAGAAATTCAAAAGTTCGTAACAACAAATAATTGGTTTTCACAATTGAAAAATGTGCCAAATGGCCCTTATTTTTTGTGTGGAAAAATAAACTCTTAATTTTATTAAGTTTTTTTTTAGCCCTCCTGTAAAATTTTTAAAAGTGGTGAAAGGCCATTTCGCATTTTAGGTGACGATATATTCCTGTACTGGCATCCGAGTTTAAACGTACATATAAGAAAACTGTGTATCATGTTGTAAAAATTGTAATGTCTCAATTATGTTTGTCAATATAGAGCGATGATGACTGATAATTTATTTTACAAACAAAAAAATCGTTCTTATTTTCTTTTTATTAAACACAGACACAGAGGAAATAATGTTCCTAAACGATTTACATTAATTATAATTTTCTAATTTATTTATTTTTTTGTTTTTCTAAGCCTAATCGTAAAGGCCTTAAAAACATTAAAAACTCTATTTTTGCTTCATGTTTATTACGATATTGTTTGTCTCTTAAACAATTTTTAAATTTAGTGTGACTAAGCTAACTTTTCTGGAATTTTACTTTCTACTAGAATCTGTAGCTTACAAACTAAATCAACAACATACGTGTCTAAGTAAACTACGATAATGTTAAATATATTCCTGTACTGGTATCCGATTTTAAACGTACATACATATAGTTTAACTGTGTAACATGCTGTAAAACTTGTAATGTCTCAATTATGTTTGTCAATATAGAGCGATGATGGCTGATAATTCATTTTACAAACAAAAAATCGTTCTTATTTTCTGTTATTAAACATAGAAAATGAGGAAATAATGTTCCTAAACAGTTTATGTACATTACAAGTATAATTTTCTAATTTATTGATGTTTTAGTCTTTCTAACCCTATTCATAAAGGCATTAAAAACACTATACAGAATAAACAGAACCCAAATTAACAATTTCATGCATTTAATAAACGAATAACATTTTGATTAACAACATTAATCCGTAAATATTAAACACATAGACTACAGCAGGCTATCAGCTACATTTGTCAAAATTAAAATACACTGCGTTAAGCCCTCGTTAGCCGAACGTTGCTGTTGCTGTACTGGTATTGTAGCGTACGGTTATCACCTTTGTACACTTATAGAATAATTAAAAATGTTCTCATCGTCAGCAGGAGCATATTTTAAACCGGCATAAAACTAAATCGTGTTCAAAATTAATAAAAAAAAAAATATTAAAAGCTAACAAGGAAATTTGGAGGTAAAAAATAATGCTACATTTTTTCAATTCATATTTGAGTGAATTTTCTGAAATACAAAACATTTTTGAAAGTAGCTATCTTTTTTTGCAGAAAGGTAGAAATAATGTCTTGTTTTTGACCTATAGTGCATCGCATTACTTACCCGAATTTGCTCTACTCATTTAAAGCACACGTACTTAATTGTTTCGTAGGGTGGCGATGGCACGATGGATGGTAGTTTGCACGTTGACTACACAACCAAAAAACAGACCTGGGTTCAACCTCAGTTTCAGACTAAAATTTTAAAATAAAAACAAACATCTCGCATTTTTCTGATGTGCATTAGTGTGTCTTTGTGTGTCAGTTGTTGTCGGAAGGTTTCAGTGGCGAATGCATAGTCACTGGTCACTGAACAATACTGGATTCAGCTGATAGCAATCAGCCCTACTTCGTCGGTATTGTGTAGCACCGGCGAATTAAAATAATAATAAAAATGGCTACTGAACCGAAGCTTCAGCACTGCTACGAGTATAAACAAAGAACGTGCGAAAGCAGAGCTGCAAAATAATGAATTAAGCTTCACCTCCTCTCTCTCTCTCTACTCTCTCTCCTACTATCCCTTTCCTATAGTTCCCAGTACAATACTTCGCATGTGTAGGAGTCATCTTCTGAGTGCTGGTCCTAGATAAAAAAAAATAAAGCTATTTTACTGTACTTTAAGAAATACCAATAAAGTGCAACACTTTTTAAGGAACAACGTGAAAATTTTAATGAAATGTTTCAGAATAGACTACCCGCAGAGGTCTTTCGTGTCACTTTTGACGTGGGAAAATTTAAATCAAATGTCAATAAACACTACTCCCTCTATCCTCCTTCCCATATAACCTAATTTCCTAGTTCCAGCACGATGCATCGCATTGTGCCGGTCCAAGAAAAAAGAAATTAAACACAAACGGTTTTATATACTGTTACTTTGCAAGTGCTTTTTAATTAGGTTTTATTCTTAATTCTATATACATATGTAGGTACATTAAAATATTTTTATAAAGGTTAGTAGATCAGACCATTAATGCAGGGTGTCTGGTGGCAAATTTATCTTTTTAAATACGATTATTTCAAAAAGTAATAAATGGTGTGGAGGGAGGTTGGCGACGTTGGAATTATGGATTGTGCGGATTTGTCAGTCACGATGTCGCAGTGGTCGAGTGAGCATCGCGCGTTCGTTGTGGAGACATTTTTTAAGTGTAATGATTCTTACGTAATTGATCGTCGACAATTCTGTTCAAAGTTCGGTATTCGGCGGATAATTAAAAAACGAATGTAAATTTAATTCGTTCGTGGATGCAGAGATTCCGCGCAACCGCAATGCCCTACGGCCAAGGCCCAGTCGATCTTCAAGGCCTTCCGAAAACATTGAACTGGTTAAAAGCAGTTTACGTGAAAATCCGCGACTTTCAATAAGGAAAAGAGCACCCTCACTGGGACTTCCAAGAGCGATTCTTCAAGAAATTTTAAAAAAAGGATCTAAAGTTCCATCCTTTTAAAATTCAAATGAAAATTCTTTGACCACGTATGTTGCAGAATCAATTCTCAATCGGCCTGTCATGATTAACGCGAGAAAAGTCAAATAATATGTCTATCATCTGTATTGCAAGCGCCACTGAGCTAATCGTTGCTTGAATGACTGTCGGTGATCAGTGTTACTCCTTCATCACCAAACAGTCTAGCAACACAATGGCACCAACAATGCAAAAGATTTAGTCGGGTATGGTAAAGGGAATTAGCACAATGCCACGAAAAAAGGCCATGAAAGACCTCATCCGGTCACCGTGACCCGAAGTGACAGCACTGGTTGGTAGTGTCAGCACTGATTTTTATTTTTCTCGCCCGTCACTGGTATAGCGGTTTGCACTCTTTTTTTCTTGTTCGTTTCAATTTTTGTTATTGTTTTCCGTATTTAAATTTCAGTCTATTGCTTTCGTTTAATTTGTCATTGTTTCTTGTATTCCATATAATATATTGGAGTTTATTATTTTTTATATTTGTTAGTGTAATTTGATCAAAATTTTTAAGTTTATTTTCTTTCTTTGTTTGTCACTTGTTATTATTATTTTTTTTTTATTTTCCATTTTTTTCACTTGTATTTGTCTTTTATTTTATTTCTGTTGTAACTATTTTTATTTTTTGTAACTATTCTTTTTTAAATTTCAAGACCGGACCAAAGCAAGACACGTGTACACCGGTCGAAAGAATAAACACTACTGAATATGGATGAATATGGATGCAAATGCGAATATCACAAAGTTACAAATGGCTTTAAATGACGACATTTTTAAATATATAAATATTAAAGACTTTAAAATTTCTGCAGCAAAATTTTTAGATAATTTTACAATTGCGTTAACGCCAAAAATCACATATATTCATGATCACACAGTAAAACAAAATTTACTTGCATTTTACCCTGTCAAAAAAATTAATCGGTACCAAAATTTATAGAGCCTTTAATATCTAATCCAACGCCATGCAAAACTTTATATACAGATGTGATAGATGCCATTGGACCATTTATAAAATCCAACAACGGTAATGAGGTAATCGTAACTATGATGTGCGATCTCAGCAAATTTCTAATTATTGGACCAGTTGCCAATAAATGTGGCCCGACAATATCTAGGACTATTTTAGTTTTTATTTATGGACCATCAAAGAGGATACTAACCGATAGAGGTACAGAATATAAGAATATAAAATGCAAAACTTATGCCAACTATTAGGAATTAATCAAGCAACTTCTACCGCGTATCACCTTCAAACTTTGAGAACGATAGAAAGGTCTCACCGTACGCTTAACGAATATTTACGTCATTATTTGTATATTGAGAAAACGGACTGGGATGAATGGTTACCGTGTTATGCATATTGCTATAAAACAACCGTCTCTGTTAAGCATAATTATTGTCCGTAAGAGCTAGTTTTTGGGAAGTTACCTACCCTTTGACTTTTCTCCAAACTGACGAAGTAGAACCACTATACAACGTAGAAGCCTATGATATTCTAACATACAAAACTAAAAACAAAAACAAAAAAGGGGGAAAGGATCTCTTATTCAAAATAAAATATAAACAATATTAATAAAATAAATGCACATATACTTACAATGAATTTAAACGAAAACTAATTCGAAAATAAAATTTTATGTTATCAATCCATTTATAATTTTTACATTATAAATAGATAAATACTTTAGTTTTAACCTATAGATATTTTTTCAAAATAGATTACTCATAATATACCAAATTACGATGTATATATTACTCAGTTGATGTAAATGTTGGGCTTGTAAACGTACAATGAACAAGAATAAAGAATAATTGTAATTTCTACATCAAACTAATTGGTGGGTTTACTATTAAATAAAAGGTGACGATAAAGATGAAAAGGATTATTATTACAATAGTAGGAGAAATGACAGAAGGTGAAGCTTCACTATTGTTGCGAGGTAAATCCGAAAAGGTGCATTCCGATGGGACCTATCTGGATAATTGCGGCAGGTTGGGTTGGTCTTCCGGCTATCTTCAGTTTGTCTGGCTTCTTTTTACCAGATATCACTTGCACACGCAACAAAAGAAAAATATTACTTCATGCCTCTATCCTACAAAGTACCGGGGAGACTTTTTGTGCTAAAAGTAAAAAAAAAAGCTAAGATAAACACTAGTTATACTACGACAAGGCCCTTGAGGTGATTATAGCCTGGAAGCACCACGATAACCCGCCCTGTGCTCAACACACACTCCTATGGCAATTCCGGTGCTCTGAGTTTGACGAATTGCCCCCTTAAAAAAAAGAAACTTTGAATTACTTCAACAACATGTTCTTCGTTCGAAATATCTAGAGCCACTACCTTACTTTCGCCAAAATGGTGGATGGATCGACACCATTTTTCCGAGAGGAAAGCTAATAAATCACCCGTGGAACGTCCTCCACGGAAGCCATATTGCCGGTCGTTAAGTAAGCTATTGGACTCCAGATATTTCATAAGATGGGATCGGCGTAACATTTGCAACTTTCCAGCACGACGTAAATTCACCTGCATGATATAGGGTGCTGAAAAGGATTGCCAGAGGACGCGATAACGTCGAAGAGCACTGCTTCAAGACCAGTGCCGGAATTCCATTTTAGCCATGGCATTGGCATCATTGTCGAGGAAGCAGAGCCTCCAATTGAAATGCCAAAAGAAATCGTTGAGCTCAGCCCAACGTGCCTTTTCGTAAATATATTTCAAACGTTTCATAGCTGGCGGTGAAACGCCTCGAAGTTCCGCAAACGAAAAGGAGGCAGAAATGGTGCAATGATTCGAATTACCGAGAGGTGCGCTAATGTTCATTTCATACTTTTCAGGGTGTGAAGTGAGAAAAAGGTCGAGGGTGTTGTGTTGGTGCCCGTCAACACATGAAATATGTGTTGGTTCATTCACTAATTGCGCAAGGTGATTGTGCGCTGCGAATAGCTCAGCATATTGGCCTTCTGGAGTTGTATTGCTCGAATGGCAGAGCCACGATAAATTATGGACATTGAAATCACCAGCAATAACGATTTCACTGTTCGGGTCCCCGATATATTGTCGGAAAGGGCATCGAAGTTCTGTATAGTCTTCTCCCTTTCCGTGTTTGGGCTTCTGTAAAAAAACCCGAAATGCAGAAGATGTGCCCAGATTTTGAATTTAACCCAAAGACAGCTAAATTCGGGATCATGCGTGTCTAAAGATTGCTGGCACTGGTACACAACTTCATTGCGTATATAAATTGCAAGGCCCCTGTGTAGATAGAAAAGAGATAGGAGGTATTACCCAGGAATGTGAAAATCCTGTGGGTCAGCATCCTCAGGCACCTGGGTTTCACTTAAGGCGAAAACATCCGGCCGATAGAGACAAACGTGAGCATAGACAGAGAAGAAATTTGCCCTTAGACCACGTATGTTGCAGAAGTCAATTCTAAATCGGCCTGTCATGATTAACGCGAGAAAACCTAAATGAAATGTCTATCTTTTGTATTGTAGTTGCCACTGAGCTAATCGCTGCTTGAACGACTGCCGGTGATCAGTGTTACTCCTTCATCACCAAACAGTCTAGCAGTAACCAACACAATGGCACCAACAATGCAAAAGATTTAGTCGGGTATGGTAAAGGGAATTAGCACAATGCCACGAAAAAAGGCCATGAAAGACCTCATCCGGTCACCGTGACCCGAAGTGACAGCACTGGTTGGTAGTGTCAGCACTGATGTATTTTAAATGTCGTTCCGTCACTGGTAACGGGGCTTTTCCTTTTCTTCTGTTATTGTATTGCTTTTATTATGTAGTTGGATTTCTTATTTTGTTAATTTTGATCTCTATGTGATTTATATCATTTTTTGGAGATTTATTCCGTTGTTTTTTTTTGTGTTGATGTTGTTCACAGCTACATATTTGTTTTTTGTGTAAGTTGTTGTTGTTCATTCGTGTATATGTTTGGAATACTTTATTTTTGTTTTGTCTCCAGGTTTTTTCACTGTTTAATTGTTATAGTTTTTTGTATTTTATTTTCAGTTTATTGTTTTTGTTAATTTTTCGTGTAAGTGAATTATTTCAGTTGTTTATGTTTATTGTGTTTTTCTATTTGTCACTATCTTGTTTATTAATTTTTTGGCACTTGTTCTGTTTTATTTTTAATGTGAATAATAAATTCGATATAGTTGTATGTATATAACTATTCCCGTTTCAATTTTATTTATTTGGACCAAAAGAAGACGCGTGTCTACCAGACGAACGAATAAACACTACTCTTTTCTATCTTTTTTTCCCTTGTCGTCCGAGTTATTCCACCGTTTAAATGTTATTGTTTTTCGTATTTTATTTATTTTATTAAATGAATTTTAAACATATAGATCTTGGGTTTGTATTAAAAAATTAGGAAAAATCCTCTGCTTTCCTCCTCAATTATTGAGTTGCTTTTGTAATAAAATGCTTTATAATATTTTTTATACTGTATGAGAATATCATAAGGTATGTAATAACAAATTTCACATATAGTTTTTAGGGGAAAAAAGCACAATTAAAATCATATATATAAATTTATATTCCCAAAATAAATTCAGTTGATATATTTTATTAAAGTTTATTGATGCTTATATTTGTTAGTGTATGTTATTCAAATTTTCTCAAGTTTATTTTGTTCTTTCGTTTGTCACTATGTATTATTTATTTTCTATTTTTTCCACTTTTAATTTTTCCCTTTTTAATTTATTTCTATTTTAACTATTTGTAACTATTTTAATTATATTTATTGCGAGACCTAACAACGGACCAAAGGAAGACACGTGTCTACCAGTCGAACGAATAAACACTACTCATTTTTGTTCAAACAGAGGAATTTTTTTACCGCGACCGATTTATTTAAATTATAAATTATTTAATTTAAAATTAATATGTAATATTTAGTTGTGAATTATAGAAATGTTTTGAACAAAATACAATGCAATTGCCATTTCAACTCCATAAGTTATTGTTGCAGATAACGCATTTGCTCTTAAGAAGTATATTATGAAGCCATTAGCTTTCAAGAGTCAGCCAGTGCAAAATCGGGGTTTTAATTATCGGCCTTCAAGCACAAAAAGGTGGCTGAAAATTATATAGGTATGTATATGTATATAATAAGTATGTACAAGTGTATTTAGAATATTATGGAATTTAAAATGTAATAAAAATTAAAACGGTTATGCATATATAAAATGAAATTTGTTATGCTTATCAAATTATCCTCAGTTACTTAGGGTACATGCGATGACATCATATCATTATGAAACTCCCACTTGCTAACATATACATCTTCAACACTTTAGCCAATTTTTTTTTGAAACTGTATTCGCATGTTGTGCAATATCCTTTTGACATCTTCTTCGGTCGCGTCTATATCATTGGCTATTGCCTTTAAAACATTTTGTTTTTTAATTTTATTCTTATAGTCTTTTGAGGACGTGTCCCATAATTCAGGACAACTTTCCAATTACCAACTGTGTTTTTTTAATACTCTAAACAAATTCATTTTTGTAAATTTTTATAAATTTGGAAGAGAACTTAAAGAAAAACACAACACAAAACTAGAAACAGAAAAGAATACCACAAACCGTTTACCCGACTTCTTCTGCAAGTCTTCAAAACACTTGCAGTTCACAATAAGTTTTCACATAATTATTGTTAGTAATTTCTGCAAGCAGTGAATTCTGGAAGTCGATTTCTATACGTAGTTACACGACAAAAACTCCTGGAAGTCACTTCTGAAAGCAAATTCCGCAAGAAAACCTTGCAGTTTTCAGTCTTCGACTAGATAGCGACAAAAACACGTGAAGCGGATAATTGTTAATTTTTTTCAGGAACTCTTAGCCAGCAAGAGTTTTATTTCGAATTCAACAACACAGCAAAGGAAAAAATTTTTTCAGTTTACAACGTAAATACAAGGTGGCACAAAAGGAGCTATATGGTTTAAATGGTTTATAAGTTTTTTATTTATGCGATTATTATAATTTGTTAAGGAACATATTCGGCGATTTTAACTGGCCTCCACGTTCACCAGATTTAACAGCTCCTGACAGTTTTCTTTGGATATTTGAAAGAATGAGTGTACGTTAACAAACCAAGAACCATACTCCAACTAAAAACCAACATCCGAAATGCAATCATGGCCATTACCCCCAAAATTTTGCGATTATACCCGAAATTTTCCGAAAAATTATGGAAAATATGCTAAAAAGACCACGTATGTGCGAAGCAAAAAATGGACATCACTTACAGGATGTAATTTTTCAAACCTAATTGCAAAAAATTCCCCAATAATATACTGTATTTTAAAAAATTATGTGTTTATTTTGTCTACAAAATGTATGTGGTGTTTAAAATGTTGTTGTGAATATGCATACATACGAACATACTATTAAATCATAAACCGGTTTATTTGCGATGTATTTAAAAAAAATTTCGATTTTAGAGCCTAGGTATAGGAAAATAAATGATTTAAATTCCATTTGTCAATCATAATAAACAAAGAATACATTAAGAGCCTATTTCACCAATTCTATTTAAATATGAATTCATATTTAAATGTCGATTTTCATTTTCATCTAGAATATTTAAATACTGTTTAAGTAGCCAGCACTCTGCATTTAAATATTGATTTTGCCACAGCATGAAACAGCATGAAACAGCTTTTAAAAAGCTGTAAGTTGACGCCATCATATTAAATATCAGAGCGTTACCATACTTTCTTGTGTTTCATTATTTCCGTTGGTAAAAATAAAATTTTTTTAAACATACTTTAAATAAAGATCATTAATTAAATTAAATTGTGTTTAAATATGTTTGGTGAAAGAGACCCTAAATAAATTAAAAGAATAACAAATTTTGTGTTTTCGTTTTAAATAGAAACCATTTCTTTGTCCTGTTTTTCGTATATTTCATAGAGATGCCACTTGATTTCAATGTTTATTTGTTATCGTTAACACCAAATTACAGAATCGTACACCCCTTAGTGCAAGCAACTTCAAAGGACGACAAATTTAACAATTGTCGAATCGTTATAAGTTACTGAATCGCATTATATACCTCTGGACCGATCTTCCAGAAATTTTCAAAACATTTAACTGGGACTCTTGAAGGCTACTCTTTTTAAACCACGCCCACTTTTTAAATTATGTTACTCTTTCCACATAATTTTTAACAGATTTTATAATATAAACGAGCATAACTTTGACCAATTTTAAATCCTATTTTTGGATATGGAAAAGGTCTAGGGAGGGGAGGCAAAGTAACTGCCCCAATAATTGATTATCAAATAACTTTACTTTTTTAAATCGGGGGGTTGAAATTCGGTATGTAGACTCCTCTTTCCATGTTTAGATACTCTAAGAAGGGTTTTTTAGATATAAGATATAAAACAGATAGAATAGAAATTACAAAAGCATATCCAATAGAATAAAAATCATAAAAGCATATAAATGCTGCGGAAATATAAGCGGACATGTGTTTCGTACTCTCTCCATATATGTATGTATGTACTTTTAGTAGGTAAAACTAAAAAAAAATTAATTTCTGTATTTCTATCTTTTTAAGAGAGCAAACTTTTTTAAAAATACAGTGGAACCGCTCTTAACCGGACACTCACCGTCGCATTATTTTTGTCCGGTTATGAGAGGTGTCCGCTTGTGGTATATAGCATGCACAGTTTCTCAATACAGCCGACACTCAAGTAACGCAACAAACAGTTATAAATGCCGACACATTTATATTAAACAAAGGGGTGTCAAATAACCCAAATTCCTCAAGTGCAATATTTCGAAATGTATGCATTGCATATGCATTGAATATGCAATGCATATGAATTCACATTTGTTTATGTTCTTGTTGTTAGCGGCAAGCAGGTGAAATAACTTTACCCTAATCACGTTACACTGATAATTCCCAGGCTTCATAATTACAATTAATTTATTTTATAAAGGGTGGTTAAATTTTAAGGGCCGATGTTGAATGTGAACCACACCTAAACGACAAGTTTTTTTCTGCATTTGATTTGACATTTCTCAATTTCAGACTAACTCAATTTGAACCATGGAAAGATACACAATCGAGCAACGCGTTAAAGTTATTCTGGCTTATTATGAAAATGGGCGTTCAAATCAAAATGCATATCGTGAAAATCACATGAGGCACATTTTCACCTCAGTGTATTTGTCAATAAGCAGAATTGTCTCATTTGGGAGAAATAATAATCCAAGAGCGATTGTCGGAAAACCGATGCACCCACAAAGAGTGACTGTTTGGTGCGGTTTATAGGCTCGCGGCATCATCGGGCCGTATTTTTGCCAAAATGAGGCCGGTCAGGCAGTTACTGTGAATCGTGTTCTGATTTGAAAGCCCACTTTCATAATAAGCCTGAATAACTGCAACGCGTTGCTCGATTGTGTATCTTTCCATGGTCCAAATTGAGTTAGTCTGAAATTGAGAAATGTCAAATCAAATGCAGAAAAAAACTTGTCGTTTAGGTGTGGTTCACATTCAACATCGGCCCTTAAAATTTAACCACCCTTTATGTATAGCTATAAGAAAACTTAAGCATAAGAATTTGAGTGCATTATGAAATGTCACTCAAATTATAAATCTAGAATCTACTCATAAGTTAGTATATAAGTAGAGTTAACTTTAAATTGTCAAGATTAATCATTAACAAGACTTACCGAGCTTCAATAGTAGCTCTGAGTCAAATTTAATAAATATTTAAGTGAGCTTCTTTTACGGAGCTCACAAAAAAACTAAAACAAATATATTCTTTTATTACGTCCACTATAGGTACACATTTGTTATTTGTAATATTTTATTTATGTTATAATGTTAGACTAGTCCTTAGTGGTTGAAGAAATTTTAATCAGAATAGACTGCTTTAGACTTAGGTCGTTTCAATTTACATATATAAAAGGTACCGTATCCGGAGGGGTACCTATGAACTCGTGTAGGTTTCTTATGTACTTTGCTGGGATTTCCAAGTTGTGAGGTTTCAGAGAGTCGAATATTATTATTCGCCTTCAGAAAATGCTCCCAGTGTTCAGTGGTTTTCCTCGATTATCGGGATAATAACGCAAGATAGATAGTAGATTGGCTCTGTTCAACGCTCTCTGAATCCTACTTATGTTGGTTCCGTTAGATGGATCGATGCTCCACTGTTTGAGGGCCTAACACAAGTGTGCATTGAAGATATTTTCATCTACACAGAGAAAAAAAATTGTCCTTAGTGCATTAATGAACCACATAAAACTATCCCTTAAATTACCCCATTCCTCCATCAATGTAAAGTAAATAAAACAGAGCTCCTGCACCTCCCTATTTCCCTACACCACCGTCACAGAACGAAATGCAATGCTCGTTTTTCATGGGCAACTCAAAAAACAAATCAGCGAACTTGCCACAAGTTCGGGGTACAAGAATAGATATTAAATAGATTCGCTGAAAAAAATGCTTTTTATTACCTCCCTCAATAAGTTTCCATTAAGTCGCCAACAGTAACTTCTACTCCTTAATTGTCAAGTTTTGTATATAATTGTAATATGGAAATAAAATATATATTTAGAGTAAAGGACTTCCTATGGGATCACCAGCGTCACCAATTGTAGCAGATAATGTGATGGAAATGCTATTAGATTCTTGTATTGAAAAATTAATCTTAAAACCAAGAATATTAACTAAATATGTAGATGATCTATTCTGTATTAATGAGGATAGTCAAATAAATAATATGTTGACAATTTTTAATAATTTTAACCAGGATATTAAGCTTACGATAGAGAAAGAAATAAATTTAAAACTTCCATACTTAGATGTATTAATAGAGAGAAGAGGAAATAATTTAATAATAGATTGGTATCAGAAACCTACATCCTCGGATAGAATAATAAACTATTTTTCAAAACATCGAAAGGGCATTCTAACTCCCTTACGGCAAGAAATTTAATTGAAAGAGTTACGTAACAATTTCATATGAAAAATAAAAATATAATTATAAATATATTGAGAGAAAATGATTTTCCAATACAGGTTATTAATAAATTATTGGAAAAATACTATAATCGGGTTAATATTATTGGGATTAGGAATATGGAATCGAAAATTTATAAATCTATGAGATACACTGCCGATCAACCAAATAGACTCAACATGTTTTTTCTTTTCCTTTTTGATTTGCTTCTTTATGTTGTAAGCTATCGCCACAGTTGTTGTTGTTTTTTTTTACAGCTAGCAATACACAGATTTAAGAGATAACAGTTGAATGCAAAACATTTACAGTTATTATATATTTGTATTTTGCTTTGCCTATGCCGAAAAAATTTGCATTTTTGGCGATCTTCAGAATAGACTCAGGAGCTGTAATTTTAGTTTCTGATTAGCTGTGCAAGTAAAAAGTTGCAAATTGTCTTCTCTATCAAATTCCGAACACTGAACAAAAAATCGATCGTGGTGCAGCACTAACTTTGGAAGAAAGAGGCAAAATATTGGCGTATCGAGAAAGCAATCTTTCAACTAGACAAATCGCAAAAAAAATTTCTAGAAGTCAGTCTGTTGTTTGTCATTTTCTAAAAAATCTATCGACTTACGGAAAAAATATGAAAAAAACCACCTGGAAAGCACTTACGCCTTGCGAGGAGCGAAAGATCCTTCGAGAACCTTCAAACTCGAAGTGTTCTGCAGCCAAAATTCGCCAAAATTTGGGTGTAAATACTAGCGTAGCTACCATAAGCACGGCAAAACATCTGAAGAGATTAAAACTTAAAATAAACCACCGCTTACCGACATTCGTTTTTTCTGATGAAAAACGTTTTAATTTGGATGGACCAGATGGATTCAATTACTACTTTCATGACATAAGAAAGGAAGAACGCTATTTGACACGTCACCATAGCCGTGAGGGGGTAAAATGGTGTGGGGTGCCATATCCTATTATGGTGCATTTGATAATCAATTCGTTTCATCTAAGATGAATGCAATTAAATACAAACAGCTGTTCCAAAATTCATTCCCTCATTTCTCCAACCTTTTCGAGCCAATGTCTTGGACGTTTCAACAGGATAATGCCCCAATCCACACTGCTCGAGTAGTAAAGAATTGGATAATTTACCAAAATGTGAACTTAATGGAGTGGCCTCCGTACTCTCCTGATCTCAACATTATAGAGAATTTGTGGGGATGGCTTTCGCGTAAAGTCTATCAATCTGGTAAACAATTTGAGGACGTTTAATCAATAAAATCTGCGATTATGGAGCGAAGTTCTTAGGACTATCTAAAGGCTCTCTACAATTTAATCCCTGACCGAATTTATGAAGTGATTTCAAATAGAGGTGGTTATACACACTATTAATTAACCTTAAAGCATTATAAAAACTTAATTGATACTACGTTTTCCAATAAATTTGTGTCTATATTAAGTTTAAGACCTTGAGTCTATTTGGTTGAGCGATAAAAAGTGGCCACTTTTTGAGGTTCACACACAAAAAAAAATTTAAAAAATACAACATTCAACATAGAACTCTCATTTTTATTTTTTTACTTAAGAATTAAATAGTGCATAGTAAAAAAAATACGTTTTTCCAAATTGTATTCTTAAAATGATATAATAAAGTCAATTTTCTAAAAAAAGGGTGTATTTGGTTGATCGGAAGTGTATATACCTAATATGTCGGAACAATTTAGAAGATCGAAAATATTTAATACGGAAAAATATAGAATAACATATAAAACATATAATACTTTAGGAAAATTATTTAATAGTTTTTCTTCTTTTTTTAAACAACTTTTTGGTAGCGAAATATTGAAAATAAATAATTAAAAAAACTTTTCACAAAATGACCATCGCTCAAAAAAAAATATAATTAAAAAAAAAATTTATTAAAGGTCAAATCAAAATAGAAGTGAGACTAATATAACATTTCTTTTTTTTTATATACATAAAAGTATATTCAGATAAAATCAATATCAAAAAACTAAATAAATCGTGTTTTATTTTATTTTAGTTTATTTCAGCAGTGACCGATATATCCGTCAACGCTGACCGGTCACCAGTGGCCGATATATCCATTAACGCTGACTAGTAAACAACATTAGAGTAAGTAGTTCGGATATACGCTCTATGGACGATAAAATTTATAAGTTAAGGAAGAATGCTAAATCACTAGTACACGGAAGTTTCTGTAATTTTTCTACTATTGCCCTTAAAAAAATGATAGAAACTTTGTTCTACTCAATGACAGATAATTCGGTCAACAATAACGGTCATATAACCCCTCAAATGGCCGTCACTGTTCTTGTAGGGTGGTAATGAATTTGCCTTGGTTATCAGTACACTTATAGTGAACTCGCGTGAACATGAACACTTCTATTTACATTGACTATTTTAAAAAGTGAACAAAGTCTATTGAGAGAAATTGATTTGTATTTTTAATTTGGTTTTATATACTACATTTACTTTGTTGAAGTAATTCATTCTTTTTCATTATTCTATTTATTTGTTTTTAACATTTAACATGTACAATTTTAAATGATTTGTTTGAATTGCTTTTGGTTTAGTACAGTGAATATACATATATGTATATATGTATGTATGTATATCATTATAACAAAAATTGTTTCAAGTTTTTTATAAGTTTGTTGATTTATTTGGTAGAAGTTATTGCATACATATATATGTATGTATCTGGGAGAAGCAAAGCGCTTTTTTTTTCTCAATTTTTCACATTTGAAAATATGAAAAAATTTTAAAACGGAGTATTCGGTAGGCTGTCTAATATCTCATCATAAATATGGTCGCCTTGAACATTCCAAACTATGCTAAAAATTTGTTTTACTCGAATTAATCAATTAAGTAAATGTTTACATTTACATTGACTTATAATAAGCTGAGCAAAAAAAATCTAGCTAGAAACTATTAATATATTTGGATAATTATTGGGCGTTCCTTAATTATTCCAATAAAATTGCGGCGTGAATTTTAATAGTCACAATTTAAAAGGTTTATTTTCATACGTTTTAGCTGTGCAAAAGATGAAAAATGAATAAGAATTAGAGTTGTGTCGTTCAGCTCTGAGCTAGCTCAATTGAACGATTCAGTAAACTGAGCAAAGTGGGCGCTCACTTTTTATGATGATGCTAGTTCAGTGAAGAGCGCTTACCATGTCTTTTTTTTCGTTCATTTTATTGGTTCATCAGTGCTACCAGAACCAAAAATTTTTCTTATAAAAATTTGTATGTTGCCAGATACGAATATTTGACGTCATTGGCGATTTAGTGCAAACATTTTTTCTTAAATAAATTCCTGTCTTGTAGTTTGTATTTATTTGATTTAAGTTTCGATACTTCAATAATAATAATCTACATTTTATTAAAATTTTTTATATATTTATATTCGCATATGTAAAACATTTCACATATTTCCCTAAAATAACAAATTTCAGCACCAAAAACATATTTTCTCTTTCTACTACTGATTAAAGCCGTCTGGGTAGTGTATTTGATTGAATCAAATGAACTAAAAATCAGTTCAGAAACAAAGTCAACTGAGCGACAAATTCAACAGAGCATCAAAATCAAATGAGCTAAAAATCAACTGATACTACTGAGCTACTGAACGAACTAAACGAATCAGCTCACCAAAAAGAGCTGAACTGAAAAAACCGCTCACTTCAAAGAGCTCATGAACCCAACTCTAATAAGAATAATTCTTACAAAAAAGGAAATGAATACGATGGAAGTTACATAGTTGGCATAAAAGAGTTACAATTATAAGTACTAAGTGTGTTGGGCGAGGTGTTGCCACATATATTACACTTTCAAAATAGTGCATGTAATTCTGAATAAATTCTCCGATACTTCCTGGACAGGCCCTTTCTGTGTGCTAAGCAACGATCTCAATACCCCATCTAATGGTAACTCATTATAATGATATCTATAATTGGCGCTTCATTTTCGTAATAACACCATTTTATACCCAGTGTTGCTAGGAGTTCCATCGCAACTAATAGCAATTAAGTGATCAATATTAAAGTTTTCACGACTCAATAATCCACGATGATTCTCTGGATTCCCAAAGCAATGCTATCTGTGGGCGTAACATAGACTCTAAATTTGCAGTCTGACCTTTCACAATGGTGACACGTTTCGCGTCATATTTGCCTCAGTTACTCTTTTCGAAGTTGGGTCTTTCTTGCCATCGAAAAAGATAAACGTTCTCTAATTTTTATTAATGACTAGCTGACCCGGTCCGCGTTGCTGGCCCTAAGCAAACATTAGTGTTGTATTACCACACGATTTATTTATTTAAAATAAAAAAAAGCAAAACAAATAAATATGTGTATATGTCATTGGTGGTGCAATATGAAAATTGGATTTTGACACGCCCCTCCGCCCGCAGACCGAAAATCAAAAATCAGACTTCACAGTGTCACCCGCCTGAATATCCTGAAGATTCCCTGACAATTTCATCAAAATCGCACCAGCCGTTTTGGAGTCCATACGTTACATACATACACACATCCTGTTTTATATATATAGATAGATAAACCCTTCAAGGAAGTTACGTATATTTTCAACTGTTTTTATAGGATAAGAGCTATCCCTGCTCAAATATGTTTTAAACGCCAAAAGTGTTGACTTGTCAGTTTGAGGTCTATTATTAATATGTAATCTTTCAGTACAAAAAGGTTTTATATGTGTAACTGTTTTCATATTCTGCAATACTGAGTTTCTGTTTTTTTGACTTTTTATTTTTGTATTTAGCATAGAGTTTACCGCTTGAATTTTTGAGGCTATATCTAGGTACAAAATAGTACTCCTTTGGAATATATTTTTTGATATATTTACTGCACGGACTTAAAATATATCACTTACCTCAACAAATTTCTCACATGGAAAAATATCCACAATTCCATTAATTAATTTTTTTGCTGCAATGTTTTGTTGCTTAGTTCTTCTATTATGATGTTTATCAAATCATTCCTGTATGCGTTTGCCATTTTTTTTTGCTAGTAAAATTCGAGGAAATTTCTTTCCTTTGATATTTCATTTAGAATTACACTAAAATCTTTATTCAACAACTTTCCACACATTGACAAATTTGTAGATGAAGTGATTTTTGGATATTGGACAGTATTCAGCCAGTCCTCCGCTTTCGGTGGCATTGAAAGCCTCGTTCTCTATTCCAAAATATTGAAAATGACATTAAAAATTGTGTTTGGTTTAAATTTTCATAAAAACAAAAATATGCAGCTTCTTTTTCTTCCAAGCAAATAACTTTCCGCGAAACTCCATGCACACCCCTAACGAAAGAATAGCTTCTTGCATGAACTGTAAGCTTCTATAAGTCAGCTTAAATATATCAAAAAAAAATAATGCTTAGAATATAAATATCATGTATAAAATACTTACCCTATAAATATTCCAAGACAGATTTCATATTGAATTCTTTCCATAGTTTCCTCAAATTTACTTCGTCCTCGTTTTCGATAGGATGGTGAGGTTGGTATGTTTCAAGATTAAAAATAGTTGATCATTTGAACTTTCTAATTACAAACCACAGTTTTCCTTATGAAAAGTTTGCAATGCGAAGCACGCTCCGCTTTCAATTGTTTCTTTCTCCGCAACATGTACACGACAAAAATAATTGAATTAATTCCTACAGCAATCCAATTATTTATAAAGCTTTCGTCAACGTGAACTATTTCACAGTTTTCCATTTCACAAGGTTAAAAATTTTTTTTACGTCTGTGAAGTTTAATTTTCACAAAATTAAATGAAAAGTGATGACAGTGTCCGGGAAAAGAGTACGGATGCCAACCCTATATGAATGCAATTTATTTCAATTTTGCTAATAAGTAGTTTATAAACATTCCGAAAGTTTTCATGAACACGACTATAAGTAACTAAGGGCGAATCCAAAAACAGACCTGGATTCAGACCAGTTTCAGACTAAAATTTTAAAATAAAAAAATATAAACATCTCGCATTTTTCTGATGTGCATTAGTGTGTTTTTTTGTGTCAGTTGTTGTCGGAAGGTTTCAGTGGCGAAGGCATAGTCACTGGTCACTGAACAATACCAGCTTCAGCTGATAGCAATCCACAATCGCATCAGAACGCCCTCCTCCGTCGGAATTGCGTAGCACCGGCGAAGTAAAAAACAATAATAAAAAAATGGATACTGAACCGAAGCTTCAGCACTGCTACGAGTATAAACAAAGAACGTGCGAAAGCAGAGCTCCAAAAATAATTAATTAAGCTTCACCTACTGTCGTTTCTCCTACTATCCCTTTCCTATAGTTCCAGCACAATTCTTCGCATGGGTAGGAGTCATCTCCTGAGTGCTGGTCCCAGATAAAAAAAAAAAAAAAAAAGGGACCGAAGGGTTTGACTTCAATATAACTCCTTATTTAAGACATTATTATAAAATTTTTTTTATTTTAAATATAGTATATTAATGAAGAATATTTTTAATTTAATTATGAAAAATTATATCTCACAAGTGGTGACCATTTTCTGCTTCGCAAACTCTTGCTTTTTCCAACCTTTCGCAAAACTTCAGGTGTTATGTTGTTGGTTTCGCCGCGTATATTATTTTTTAATTGTTGTTCTATTTTTTTTAATCTTTAATACTGGTTCTAGGCTTATTAATATAGATTTTACCTTTCAAATAACGCCAAAGGAAACAGTCTGGAGTGGTTAAATCCGGGGAACTCGGAGGCCAATTAAAATCGCCGCTACGGGAAATAATTCTTTCACCAAGGTGTCGCGTAAAAGAGCCATTGTGTTGCTCGCACTGTGCGCTCTGGTTTCATTTCTTGGACAAGCTGAATTTGGTATGGAAATATTTTTATTGCATGCAAAATACTCTGCACATCGTTACAAGCCAAGTTGTGTCGGAAGTCTCCTGGTAGATGTTTCTCCATCTTCCCGAATACTTTCCCATACCGTCGTCTGGCGGCACCAGAAAATTGGAAACTCGATGGTTTATTAATGACTCTGAGGAACTAACCCGCACATTAAAATAACGACGATATGCAAGCTGAGTCAAAACAATTGATCTTTGATTTGATAAATAAAGTACAACGATTTTCGCACGGTGTTCAATTGTGTACTGTTCCTTTTTAAGATCAGCAAGTCTTCTTTACAAAATTTTGAAAAAAAATTATATAATAAAATAGTTATAAGGAATTCAAACACATTCGCTCATTTTGGGGCAACCTGTATGTACCTGTACCTAATTTTTGTAATAAATATCTTTTAAATCTGTGGCTAAATTCCTTGTTAACATTAAAGTAAATCATTAACGAAATTCTATATATTAACACTCTTTTCCAAGTTCTAATTGCTTACAATAAAAATCTATAACAACTTACTTTGTTTGTTTATACATACATATATGTACATATGTACATATTTTTCTTAACAAATATTCGTAATGGTGGAGGTGGTGACGGGTTTTTCATTTCTTCATCTTAAGCATTGATGTGTATCATGACAGGGTAGCCAATGGTTTTTTTTATGAAAAACTTACAATTGGAGAAAAAACTATTTTTTTTAGAAAAAACCGTTTTTTAAAATAATTGCTTTTATTTTACAAAAAAATAAAAATAATAGTCTATTTCATTTATTTATTAAAGCTAAAAACAACAGGAAAGATGTGGTATCTGGATTCCGGCACATAGCAATTTCTCAAGGCTGGCCAGAGCTGGGTCCGTTATGAAACTATCGGACGCGATTCCGGTAGCGCTGCCGTTCGGCACTATAAGGAGCTCAATCATAGGGTACTTCTTCGGTAGGCAGAAGGTGGAACGGGGTGAGCACATGTATGACCACACTTCGGCGATACCCGCACGGAACAGATCATTAATAGGGTCCAGAGTATAACACTTACTGGACGACCTATCGGAGGTGTCGCACGTACGCATCCGATACCTCAATCCAATGGGGTGGATTTAGTACATCTCTCCTGAGGATCCAACAGGGGATCCATCACATGAGTTAGGACTTGAATGAGTTTGTGGTATCTTCGAAACGTAAAATCGCGATTCTGCTCCACGGGCTCCGTGCAGACACGTAGACCAACTAAAAATAACAAGAAATGTATTGTTTGTTTTTTAAGTTAATTAGTAATTTAAGGCCCGATTATGATTTACAACAGTTGTTATTTTAATATTGTATTTTTGCAAATGCGATTATGGTTTACAATTGTTGTCGGTACTGTTGTATGTTAAGTTGTTTGTGTTTGACAGTAGCGATTATGGTTTACTATATATGTATTTATGTGTTGTCAGTACTGTCAAAAACGTACAAGAGTCCATTAGCTGTTGTTTCGTGAGCGTTAGAAGTTGGAAAAGGAAAAGGAAAATAGAGAAAAATTTGTAAGTATACATATCAAATTTAAAAACAGAATAAAAAAGAATAATTAATTATAAATATTTCTTAGCAAAATTAGACATAAAAAGCAAATGGAAAAACTAGTAGTACTTCATGAAAATTAATCCGGATATTGGCAGAGGCAAGCTGCCATTTGGATATAACAAAATGCATCTCAAGTGAGTCAATTTAAAAAGAAAATTGGCTGCTAACAGACAAATTTTTAAGCTACCGAGATTGAGCTCATTGGAACAGCACTGTGGAACTTGTGTCAATGCAATGTTACACAACTAAACCGTAGTGGTTCAGGAAGATTGCGATGGGGCGGAATTAACATTTGGACCTGAGGAGCTCTCTCGTTTTGTTGAATGCACACAGTCACATTTATTAAAAAAAATAGAATATCAAAGAATAAATGGGAGGACGACCGATTAGCAATATTAAAAATCCAGGTGAAAAAACAAGAGGAGATATTTAAAACCTTAAAACGCTTAGAAAATAATTCGTATAAAAATTCTCAAATCAGAAAAATCTACGAAATAAAAAAGAGAAGGCAGATTTTGAAGTAAAATTGATAAAAGCCAAATTAGTAAAAACTAATAAAAGAAATATTATGTCTATATACTATATATAGGTATTTATATTATATACTTTTTATTTACTCTTAAGATTTTTTTGTTTTTAGTCTATATAAATTTTTGTGATTTTTTCTCTTTTTACATGACCAGATATTAAAGTTTTTAGTTAAAATAAGTATATAATTTTTTAATATTGTGTTTGCGATGAATTAAAGCATTAAATATGTTGGAAAAAATATAGATCAACGTTAATATCCATGATTCTTTTTGCTTGTTGTAGCCAAAAGAACACAACATTTATTTGTTGTAAACCATAATCGGGCCCTTAATTAATTCTTTTAGATATAAAAAGCTCTTTAAAGCACAATGAAATAAAGGCCGTTATGAACTCTGGTTTAACGAACGAAATTTCATTTGGTATAATTATGTGCTAATACTCGCATTATAACTGTCAAAGTTTGTATGTTCGGATGCTTTTTACTCGATAACTTAAAGATTTCGATGAACTTTGGTATCTCGATAAATTACATTGTTACTTCAGAACTGGGACATTTATGAACCGATTTGGAAAATTTTTTTCATTGAAAAAAAAGTCAGTTAAAACACTAAACAACGATTCACAGTATGCAACCAACATCAAAGCAAAAAGAAAATATAAAAATATTTTGATGTTTTTGGAACCTCGAATGCAACACGAATAGAAGCAATAAACATTACTACAGACTATGCAACCAACAACCAATTTGTAGGTTGAATAGACATATTGCATCGTCTGTAGCCACCATGCCATAAGTTTTACCAAGTGAATAATAAAATACATTTGATTGGTTCAAAAGCAGCATCCGAAAAAAACTATGATTATCTCTTTTACTCCCAAGTCGAACATTGGAGAGATAAGTTGTCTTGTAAGGCTAGTGAGAAATGTATAATGGTTTTCAATGGTGAAGTATCTTCATTTTTCTCTTATTTAGGGTGGAGTTTGTCAAATTAAGAATTATTAGTGTGTATTAACATGTTTAAAAGACACAATCATTCATACAAGTACAACAAATGTTTGTTATTGTAGTTCAAAAAGAATTTTAAGTGGTTCAACATAACAACTTAATTTTAAATGCTTCAGTAGTGTTTAACAGGTGATTAGGAAGCTATTAGTTAATTTACTTTTGAAATTGTCGTAGTTTAGAATAAAAAGTAATAAAATGAGCTGTGATCGCTTAGGTGGTGGAGAAACGGAAGTTGTGACGTCCGAGGATGAAATTGAAAGTGATTCTGATTTAATTTATAACGAAATTAGTGAGACTCTATGTAGTGATACTGATCGAAAGATAAGCTCAAATAAAGATATTCCTTGCTACAAAGCATCGTTAAAATCGGAGCGAAATTGTACCTTTACTATAGATAGTATACTGGGACGATCGGCAAAATTACATAAATATCATTCAGGGTCATCATTGACTAACTGCAATAATATAGATACATTATTATTGAAGCGGCGTTCGAATGAGCAATCATCGTCCAATATTTGTAAGTACATTGTCCTTGTAATATTGTCCCCTGAAATTCAAAAAGTGTAGACATCACTTTTCATAATTTTACAAGAGCGATAAAAAAGTTAACCAAATGACAAGTATTGTGATTATAAACATGATTTCTTTACAATAACATATAAATTCTATAAATAAAATTTTTTTTAGATTTTGACAGACACATTTATTTTTTAAATCTTTTTATAAATGTGTGAAACGCTCTTTTGAATTTTAGTTTTTAGAAACCAAGAAGATCTAACAACAGCGAAACACCGTAGCCCTAACCGATTTTGGCAATCAAGGCAATCAATGTATTAAGGTCGTTCTTATTTTGAACAATTTCGAATTTGGTTTTTGTTAATTTTTTTCACTTCAAAAAGTCTTTTTTTATTACTTTTAAAATGTGTCTGCATCACATGATGCCATTGCTGAAGGTACGGTCACATATGGCAAATATTGGCCCCAAAAAAACGAAACCACTATTTTCGGCAACTAATTAGTTAATATTTCATGCGTTATAAAAGTCAAAATGGATTGGAGTAATAATTTATTGAAAACCGATTCTATTTTATTTAATTAATTCAAATCTGTTGTATTTTTAAATAATAAAAAACCTATGTGGAATTTAGTGGTTACGTTTTTTTTTTGAGAAGTATTTGATATATGTATATGACCATACCTTAAACCAGCGTTTAAAAAACTGCAGTCAATGTTGCAGAAGTTGTAAGTTTTTTCTATTTTTTCGACTTCTCTTTTTGTCACTACACAAACACAACCTGTTGTTTAAGTTAATGCTTCTTAAAATACGAAGAGTCGAAGTCAAAGAAAAATAAAAAAACGAAAAGTTCAAACAGTTGTAGTTGAAGTACAACCAAAAAAACGAAAAGTTCAAACAGTTGTAGTTGAAGTGCAACCAAAAAAACGAAAAGTTCAAACAGTTGTAGTTGAAGTACAACCAAAAAAACGAAAAATTCAAGAAGTCGTAGTTGTTGTAGAATTTATAATGTTGAAAGAAATACAATCTTCGGTTAGCAGTCCAATATATTATTATTTTATTTATTATTATTATTATTTTAAAACTCATATGCATACATATTTATGTATGTGCTGTATATATGCAAAAATAACAGAAAAAACACACAATGTCTTTAATGCTTTAACTTCGGAATTTATCAAATGGTGTAGTCTGTCAAACATAAGAATGATCGAACATGTCAACTTCTGTAGTACCACGTTGTGTTTACTTTTATATTTTTAAAGTCTACAAAAACTACGACTTCTTGCGACTTCTTCTTTTTGTATTATACTTCAACTACAACAGTTTGAACTTTTCTTTTTTTTAATTTTCTTTGACTTCGGCGCCTTGTATTTTAAGTAGCAGAAGCAAAAGTAGTAGACAAAGCAACTCCACATATCAGAAGTTTTTAAACGCTGCCTTAAACAGTGTTGTGTTTAAAAACAACCCATAATTTTATAGTGTTACCATACTTTTATCGCATTTAAATATGAACATTTAATTAGCACTTAAAAACTGGAGCTATATTTAAATACAACTTAAATTTAAATGAAAATTAACTAAATACGTATTTAAGTCCCAAGTCAAAAACTGGACATTAGTCAAAAATATACTGGCATATGGTGAACATTTTTGCAAAATCGGATAATTTAAACCGTGGCGCACCCAGGTGAAAGTTTAAATTTGAGAAATTTCCATATTTCAAATGCTTTTTATTATTATGAATATTGTACTAAAACTTTGAAAATAAATTTCTTATTGTTTTTTTTTATGGTGGGGTTATAAATGACCCATTTCATAAAATTTTGAATTTTCTTGTAAATCTTCAAGTTGCTGTTAATAAGACATCTTTTCCACTTTACGATTTCGTTATGATAATTTTCTAAAACTGTTCAAAACATCTCAACAAAATAACAGCAACGTATAAGTGGGTTTGTAAAATAAAAATAAAATTTTAAAAAGTGATATTAAATCGTTCCTTGGTAGGACCAGCTAGTTGTGTAATAGCGTTCTTTTTATTAATAAATACTATATTAAATTGTGTGCTTCGCTGTCCTCAAAAATTCGTTAAGAAAATTTATGGCTTAATTTTTTATTTACTTAAAGAGAGCGAAAAAACTTTCTATTTAATACATAAAATTTTTATTTTGTTTCTGTTAGTACACGTAAAGCTTTGGTATATTTGTTTTTGTTGCATCTAATAACTTTAAAGTTATATTACTACTAAAGTACGAAACCGATCAGAACAAAATGAAGATTGTGCACATCTGCGCCGAAGAATTTTTAAATCCATGTATATCTTTTCAAAATCGGCACAGTTGTACGGCTGTTAAAGGGATTACAAAAAAACGTGTTGCCTATTAATATAATGATTCTAAAAAGAGAGAAAACCGCTCGAATAGAGCTGGCAAATTTTGTGAAAAGTATGGATACTATAGATAGTATCTGATTATCTCAGGAATTGTTATATTTAATTTTTATGTGAATAGAAAATTTTAATGCTGGTTTGTTGTATTAAAAACAAAGCAACAAATAAAACATAAAAAAGGAAGAAAATTTTTTTAAAATAAGTTTTTAACAAACCTTCACTATCTAACAACACTGCTTTACGCACGTTCTTTGTTTTTTATAGCAGCGTTATATATGTATATACTATAGCTATAGCGTCTCTGATGTCAAGGAGACGTATTAAATTTTAAAGCTTCGTTTTTAGTAGTTTTTTTTAGCAATTATTATACTTCGCCGGTGCTACACAATACCGCCGAAGGAGGGCGTTCTGATGTGATTGTGGATTGGATACTGCTGAAGCTGTTACTGTTAAGGGACCAGTGACTATGCCTTCGCCACTGAAGCCTTGCGATAACAACTAACTTTGAGATCAATTATAAATATATATATGTATATATATAAAATACACTTTCCGGTAATAACTGAATTTTAACTAAAGCAATCACAAAACAAAACCTCAATTGCTTTGTATTCCAGTATAGTGTTTCTTAATGTCGTAGTACAAAAAATTTACAATGCATACATTTCCAAAACCTCCCAAACAAGTATTAGAAACGTACCAAAAAGCAGCGTTTAAAAAACTGCAGTCAATGTAGCAGAAGTCGTAAGTTTTTTCTATTTTTTCGACTTCTCTTTTTGTTACTACACAAACACAATCTGTTGTTTAAGTTAATGCTTCTTAAAATACGAAGAGTCGAAGTCAAAGAAAAATAAAAAAACGAAAAGTTCAAACAGTTGTAGTTGAAGTACAACCAAAAAAACGAAAAATTCAAGAAGTCATAGTTGTTGTAGACTTTATTAGGGGCATTTAAAATGTTGAAAGAAATGCAATCTTCGGTTACCAGTCCAATATATGATCTAAGTAACTGCTTTTTATTAATTTCAATTCTTATTTTTCTTTTGCGTATAACTTTTGAAGAAGTTGTAGAAGAAACACACAATGTCTTTAATGCTTTAACTTTGGAATTTATCAAAAGTTGTAGTCAGTCAAACATAAGAATGATCGAACATGTCAACTTCTGTAGTACTACGTTGTGTTTACTTTTATATTTTTAAAGTATACAAAAACTACGACTTCTTGTTTTTGTATTATACTTCAACTACAACTGTTTGAACTTTTCGTTTTTTTAATTTTCTTTGACTTCGACTCCTTGTATTTTAAGTAGCAGTAGGAAAAGTAGTAGACAAAGCAACTCCACATATCAGAAGTTTTTAAACGCTGCCAAAAAGTATTCAACGCATCAGTTTCAAAGTTGATGCCTTGACATTTTATTCCTGGCGTTTCTAATGCAAGCTTATTTATTGTAATTATAAAAAAAGACATAGTAAGGAAAAGAATATTGTTATAAAGAAAACACATTATTTCAATGTTTCGCAACTATGCATATCTACCATGTCTAAATAGTGCAGCAGAAGTGTATACAATCTTTGTATAGATACGTTTTGAAAGTAAGCCCAACTGATTTTCTATTACCTTAACCAACTCACTGTGTGTGAATTTTGCTTGCTTGCCGTAAATTGGAGCCATATTGTATTGCGTTAATTTTTTATTTAAATATACATATATATTTACGTTATAACTGGCGGTAAAAATTATTGTAGCTCCTGCCATAGCAGTTTTGCTAAAAGTCAGCTTGGTGCCCAGTGTGATGTGCGTGATTTGTGGTATCACCTGGAATATGTGAATATTGGTGCTGATGAATACAAAACTATGAGGAATTATACTAAGCTGTGGTTTATATGCTTCATGTATAAGAAAAGCCTACATAAAACAGTGATTTGCTTTTTAAAAGCGGACATCGAGGAGCTTTACAAAAAATTGTATGAATTTTTCAGCAAAAATATTGTCGACTGAAGCACCATTAAACTTATGGTAAATAATGCTGTTGATGATTTTAAATATGAAGTTAAAACCAGTATCAATGAACTTAAATTTGATGTCGCTATATGCAAAAAAGTCTCAGCTTTGGGCTGACAACAATACCCTGCATCGCAAAATAAACTGTTCCGTCATCGTCATAAACGGCTTCCGGATTTCGAAAATATTGTAATGCAACTAGCCGCTTTCTACTATATAATAATATAATAATAAGTTGGTGTTTGTATAATTTAATTGGGTAAATGTACGAGATCAAATTATGAAAGCGTGCTTTAAGTACATAAAATCTAGCCCACTTATGGTTTCTAATTTGATAAATTGCGACACTATTACAACCTCATCAAATACAATACTTTGGCTTTAGCCAAACTCAATGCTGCTTGCAGGAAATTACTTAATGGCAAAAGGATTTTAATATTTCGTGATTTTGGCGCCGACAAGCCCTAGCATAAATTGGTAACGTTGCACTATGTTCTCAATGACAAATTTAGTCGTTTCTTCGAAAGGCACAAAAATAAATAATTTGTTTGGTATTTTATTGGCAACACTCCACCGTGCATAACGGTATATTTTGTTCTTGTATACTTGCAATATTTTCGCTGCAGCATTGGTTTGAACACAAATAATTTTTGCATTTTGTTTTTATTAAGAAATCAGTCGATATTTTGTTGTGATTTGGAGAGCTTATAAAATAAAATTAAAACATTTTCGTTAATATTTCTTGCTTTTATTTACAAATTAGAGGTATGTACTTTTTTAATTCCTGAATTGTCGTCTAATAAGTATTCCGTTTAGAAAAAAAATTAGCAAAACGTATTCGTTAATTATGCATTTTTATCTGTTTTATAAATTGTGTTAGAGTTTTAAATGTGCATTTAACTAGCTTTAACCCCAATTTTTATTTCTGTGTGATCTGTAGCATGTGAATTATTAAATATTTAATGTAAATAAATAAGTTTTTGCCATTAAATTAAATATCGAAATTTTAGGTTTCAATGCCTATCACCAAAAGAGATTTGTTTAATATTTGGTTCGCTGAAAAATCTAATGCTGTTATATCTTACATTTTTATAAAAATTGATATACAGAATGACGAAAATAATGAATACCGAATTTCGTTACCATACTATCGGAAAAGTGCGCGATGGCAAATCGAACAAAAAGTTTTTTCGAGTCTAGATATAAGGCTTGGTTGGATGAGTTCTTTCCGCGAGCATGCATTAGAAACAGATCAGCATTTATTTGTAGTATGTTTGGTTCCTTTGGAGGTGAAAAATAGACAAAGTTATATGGCAAAACCCACGGTCTTCTTCTACACGCTTTTGCAGACCGATTAAGCTTACATTTGAACGAGAAAATAAGACTTAATTACCCAAGAAATTGAACTATTACAAACTCAAAAAGCAACAATTTTTCCAACTGAAATACAGGTTAATGATGATATTATACATGTTAACCACCCTTACTTTTTGACTATGATCGATGGTAAAGCTTTTTAACTATTGCAAATTTGTCGCCTTAGAGAGCTCCACAATAGTTTTGGAATCATACCATTTCTTAAACACCAGTGGAAAATTTTTGTCATTACAGTGAAGAATTTATCTGGCATATTTTTAATAATATATCATTTATTCCGTCTAATCCAGGCCAGGAAACTTAGAGTTTTTAAACGATTTTACAAAAAATTTCACTTCTTCCTAGTTTGTTTGACACTGTTGTACACTTCCGGTATTATTGCTTGATTTTTTAGCTATTTAATATGCTTGTTAACTATCTTTGAATTCTGTAACACCAAATAACTTGTCCGGTATTATTGTTTTATTTTTTAGCCATTTAATATGCTTGTTAACTATCTTGGAATTCTGTAACACCAAATAGCTTGTCGATTTCTCCAAAAAGCAAAATTTTAAAGTGCTATATATAAATGTTTGCTTTATTTAACTTTTTCCGTTTAAATTGTTTTTATTTTAGCAGAATTATGGAAGAAATAACTAAACGCGGGATATATGTATGAGCAAAAATAGTTACTATGTAAAACAACATTTGGAACACTTTGGTGGTTAAAACTATTTTATGTTTACAAATGTTGCACCTAGCCATTTTTTTTAAATGCATATCTTATAAAATCTAGTTTTATTTAACTTTTTACTTATGTCATGGAGTCTTAAAAAAGGACTGAATATAAATAATATGTGGTTGTCGTTAATCGGATGACCTTTATATTTGTTGAATAAAATAACCTCTTTATAAAATTGATTTATTTAATTAATTTCATAAATATTATTATAATATTTATATTGTATTGTACACTATACCCAACGAAGTCAATGTTTATTGTTACAGAATGCAGAGTTAGCGACATCGATAAAATATTTGCTGTAATATTTTTTTATAGCACTTTAACGACAAATATTTTGCTTTAGCTACGGTAATTACAGTATAAGAATGCAAGTAACGATTGTGTCATAGAGATATGCGGTTTCTAAATCACTTTTTTCTTCCAAAGTTTGGAGCATGTTGGCAGTCTTGTCATTTTTTTATTTTTCCGCTAAATTAGTTCTTTAAAATTTAAAATGCTATTTTAAGATGCTGGTAGCACTGTTTACTAATTCATATTAATTTTTTAAGTTTTTTGGATCCTGTCTTTGATAAATATTATAATTTTTACATGATTGTCTGCCAGCATTATATAAAAGGTGGTGAAATTTAAAGGGCCTATGTTGATTTTGAATAAAACACAAATTATTTAGGAAATTATTGTAATTTCTTTTATTATGATAATACAGTAGAGGCTCGTAAAAGTTAAGACGCGCAAAAGTTAAATATACGGAAAAGTTAAGCAGCTTTCAGTCAATACACGGGACTATAAAAAGTTAAGTGCTTCTTGAATTTTTTGAGTCATTTTTGTTTTTGCTTTATTTTTATATTCCTAACATCATTTTAAATTCTTATATGTCCAATCGGCAATCGGCATTTACCGTTATAAACTTCTTGCGAATACACGCATTTAATTTTACTACATACATGTGTAATGAAATTTACTGGATAACACATATAATACATTTAAAAAATTAATATAATTATTTTATATTAACTGAATTTATTTTGGGAATATTCATTTATACATATGATTCTAATTGTGCTTTTTCCCTTATAAACTATGTGTGAAATTTATTATTACATACTTTATGATATTCTCATACAGTATGAAAAATATCATAAAGCATTTTATTACAAAAGCAACTCAATAATTGAGGAGGAAAGCATATCCATATAGTACTATTTCGCTAACGCTTCCTTAGCTCATCAGTGGATTTTCCCAACTTCTGAATACAAACCCAAGATCTATATGTCTAAAATTCAATTAATCAAATGAGAATTGTTTGAATATTAAACATACAAACCAAAAAATCTATAAACAAAAACATAACAATCCATGAGTTTACTTTTATAACATACACACATTTCTATTTTTAGTTTTTTATTCCCATCTACACTAGGCTTGCCATCGGCCAGCATAATAATGTATTTTGAATCAAATGAAAAAATTAAAAAATGAAACAAAACAAAAGAATATCAAAATTTAATACCGTGCACATGTAGTATTGTATATTAACTGAATTTATTTTGGGAATATTCATTTATACATATGATTCTAATTGTGCTTTTTCCCTTATAAACTATGTGTGAAATTTATTATTACATACTTTATGATATTCTCATACAGTATGAAAAATATCATAAAGCATTTTATTACAAAAGCAACTCAATAATTGAGGAGGAAAGCATATCCATATAGTACTATTTCGCTAACGCTTACTTAGCTCATCAGTGGATTATCCCAACTTCTGAATACAAACCCAAGATCTATATGTCTAAAATTCAATTAATCAAACGAGAATTGATGAATATTAAACATACAAACCAAAAAATCTATAAACAAAAACATAACAATCCATGAGTTTACTTTTATAACATACACACATTTCTATTTGTGTATATTACTATATGGATATGCTTTCCTCCTCAATTATTCGTCGGTATTGTGTAGCACCGGCGAAGTAAAACAATAATAAATATGGCTACTGAACCGAAGCTTCAGCACTGCTACGAGTATAAAAAAAGGACGTGCGAAAGCAGAACTGCAAAAATTATTAATTAAGCTTCACCTCCTGTCGTTTCTCCTACTATCCCTTTCCTATAGTTCCAGCACAATGCTTCGCATGTGTAGGAGTCATCTCCTGAGTGCTGGTCCCAGAAAAAAAAAATACTACATGTGCACGGTATTAAATTTTGATATTCTTTTGTTTTGTTTCATTTTTTAATTTTTTCATTTGATTCAAAATACATTATTATGCTGGCCGATGGCAAGCCTAGTGTAGATGAGAATAAAAAACTAAAAATAGAAATGTGTGTATGTTCTAAAAGTAAACTCATGGATTGTTATGTTTTTGTTTATAGATTTTTTGTTTTGTATGTTTAATATTCAAACAATTCTCGTTTGATTAATTGAATTTTAGACATATAGATCTTGGGTTTGTATTCAGAAGTTGGAAAAATCCACTGATGAGCTAAGTAAGCGTTAGCGAAATAGTACTATATGGGTATGCTTTCCTCCTCAATTATTGAGTTGCTTTTGTAATAAAATGCTTTATGATATTTTTCATACTGTATGAGAATATCAAAAAGTATGTAATAATAAATTTCACACATACTTTATAAGGGAAAAAGCACAATTAGAATCATATGTATAAATGAATATTCCCAAAATAAATTCAGTTAATATAAAATACTACATGTGCACGGTATTAAATTTTGATATTCTTTTGTTTTGTTTCATTTTTTAATTTTTTCTTTTGATTCAAAATACATTAGTTATGCTGGCCGATGGCAAGCCTAGTGTAGATGAGAATAAAAAAATAAAAATAGAAATGTGTGTATGTTATAAAAGTAAACTCATGGATTGTTATGTTTTTGTTTATAGATTTTTTGGTTTGTATGTTTAATATTCAAAAAATTCTCGTTTGATTAATTGAATTTTAGACATATAGATCTTGGGTTTGTATTCAGAAGTTGGGAAAATCCACTGATGAGCTAAGTAAGCGTTAGCGAAATAGTACTATATGGATATGCTTTCTTCCTCAATTATTGAGTTGCTTTTGTAATAAAATGCTTTATGATATTTTTCATACTGTATGAGAATATCATAAAGTATGTAATAATAAATTTCACACATAGTTTATAAGGGAAAAAGCACAATTAGAATCATATGTATAAATGAATATTCCCAAAATAAATTCAGTTAATATAAAATACTACATGTGCACGGTATCAAATTTTGATATTCTTTTGTTTTGTTTCATTTTTTAATTTTTTCATTTGATTCAAAATACATTAGTTATGCTGGCCGATGGCAAGCCTAGTGTAGATGAGAATAAAAAACTAAAAATAGAAATGTGTGTATGTTATAAAAGTAAACTCATGGATTGTTATGTTTTTGATTATAGATTTTTTGGTTTGTATGTTTAATATTCAAACAATTCTCGTTTGATTAATTGAATTTTAGACATATAGATCTTGGGTTTGTATTCAGAAGTTGGGAAAATCCACTGATGAGCTAAGTAAGCGTTAGCGAAATAGTAGTATATGGATATGCTTTCCTCCTCAATTATTGAGTTGTTTTTGTAATAAAATGCTTTATAATATTTTTCATACTGTATGAGAATATCATAAAGTATGTAATAATAAATTTCACACATAGTTTATAAGGGAAAAAGCACAATTAGAATCATATGTATAATTAATTATTAGTATAATATGTTCTTAAATATACATTAAGAGATATACTCGTGTATACAATGTATAAATAGCCATATAATCACATGGATTTTTCATATCACGGAAAAGTTAAGAATTCCAAAATGCTCCCCCAAAACAAACTACTTAACTTTTACGAGCCTCTACTGTATTGGTATGGTTCAAGTATGTATGGAACAAAATATCGGCCAAATGGCACACCTCAATCCGATGGTGCAAATTTTCGATGACGCTGAGGCATAATTGAGGTTCTATGCCGTTAATGTGCCGAATTATCTCATCCTTTAGCTCTTGAATTATTGCTGGCTTATCGACGTACACATTTTCTTTCAAATAACCCCAAAGAAAGAAGTCCAACGGTGTCAAATCACATGATCTTGGCGGCCAATTGACATCGCCACCACGTGAGATAACACGTCCATTGAATTTGTCGCGCAAAAGAGCCATTGTTTCATTAGCTGTGTGGCAAGTGGCACCGTCCTGTTGAAACCACATATCGTCCACATCCATTTCTTTAAATTCGGGCCATAAAAAGTTTGTTATCACTCACGATAGCGAACACCATTCACAGTAAGTGCCTGACCGGCCTCATTTTGGAAAAAATACGGCCCGATGATGCCGCCAGGCCATAAACCGCAACAAACAGTCACTTATTGTGCGTGCATCGGATTTTCGACAATCACTCTTGGATTATCATTCGCCCAAATGCGGAGAATTACCAGGAAAATTGGTTTTTGAAGAAGCTACACAAAGGAGTAGCGAAATATCGAATCAGAATAAATATTAAATATATTAAAAAGACCTTAAGGTTAAATAATTAGTGTTATTAATATCAAAAAAGGTCAAAAAACCAGAAAAATTATTAATATTTAATTTCACGCTTTATTTTATAATACTTTACTTGTTTATATTGATAGATTTGTTATATAGTTATATATGTATATATATATATATATATATATATATATATGTATATATGCATATGTACTAGTATATATATACATAATATTAGGGATATATGAATAAATCTGAATTGTACGGAAATTTGAAAAGTTTGGGTTTGTCTGATACGTATTGTATTATGATGTGGTAAATTAGTTAGTTTTTTTGTGGGTGATGTTGAGTTGAAGATACAGCAAGGGAAATGAGAGCGCAAATAATGTGGACTTCGGACTAACGACTTTTTCTACTTTCTTTGGCGTTTGGGAACTTGTCTCGTTCTATTGGCCTTTGAGATAGTTCATGGAAGTGTTGAGTTTTGTTGGGAGGGTTAAGGCCACACCAAAGACATACAGAAGGACTGACAGGGAACTTAAGTGGGGGAATGAATATTATAGTTTTAGTGTTATTTTATTTTCTCAGGACACGAGGAATTATGTTGTGGTTTCAGAAATGAGTTACTGGCAATATTATCCAGCCCCAAGTGCCGACGAGCAGCACCGGGATTATGTCACCGTGTCCACCGCCAACTTTACACTCATGCGATGAAGTTTGAAACACAACACACTGTTGGCATTTCTTGCCACCATTCTGAACATTGACGATGTTTGGAATGATCAAGAGGCTTTAGTTCTTGAGTCAATTGGACCTTGTAAGTGTGTAAATGCAAGTCTTTATGCATAATGTTCATCAACGAAGAGCGTGAGAGGTGCAATTGTTGGGCACGAGGACGAGTTGATGTGGACGGCTCTTCAGCCACACTATCGCGAACAGCAGCAATATTTTCTGCAGTACGAGCTGTCCGAGCATGCACTGGTGTTTTCACGTCTCCTACATACCCGGTTTGCTAAAATTTTTGCACGATTTTTCCGATTGTACGCACATTTGGACGATTAAATTGACCGAAAAAATCACGAAGTGCACGATATGTATTTTGATTTGAACGCCCATTATCATAATAAGCCTGAATAACTTTAACGCGCTGCTCGATTGTGTATCTTTCCATGGTTTAAATTGAGAAATGTCAAATGAAATGCAGAAAAAAACTTGACGTTTAGGTGTGGTTCACATTCAACATCGGCCCTTAAAATTTAACCACCATTTATTAAGGCTACGGAATGTTTCGTGTGTATCTATTTGTCAGTAAGTTTACTATACCGTCAATCGGATTTCCTTTAGCTTTTGGTTTGAGTTTTATATATATGACGATGTGCATTGCCTTCATACAAAAGCTGTGAATTATGCTTGTTTCTTTTTTGAAACTAAGAATTTTTTTATTACCCTGTATGTACTACGTGATAAATTGTACGGCTCATGAATTATTATTCTCATATCCTTTTACTTTTATTTTACCGTGGACAATGTCATTGTTTGTTTTTTCATATTTACGATTACTCCGTCACATTAAAATTACTCTCTGAGGTACCCTACATAGTGGTTACATAGAACAGTTTTGGCCCTAGTCGGATGTAATGCATTAATGGGTTATATGCGCTACCCCTAAGACATCGTAATGTTAAATACTTCCTATTTTCTCAATACATTTGGTTTAGGCTCTGACTAGTTCTTGTCTTTTTCAGAATTTGAGAGGAAATATATGTTTACTTCAATTGACGGATGGTGAAAGTCTTGGGGGTGCTGATGGCGAGTAGTCAGCGTGTTGGTTCTGCAACCAGAAAGACCCAGGTTCGATTCCCAGCCGGGTCAAATCAGAAAATAGTTTTTTCTGAGGTTTCTGTGCTACAGCACCCTCCTTCGTTGGTATTTGAGCAATAAAACGTCGGCGAAGTAAAATAATAAATAAAATGGCTCCATTAACTTAAAAATAATGCGTCAAAAAACATCAAAGACGCCGCAACTTTGCTTTATAATTTACACGCAACTGCAGAGTTGTGCAAGAATTAAGGTCTCTCTTCCTACCACTTTCACCACCTGTCTATTTCTTCCCTATCCTTCTCTCTAGTTCCAGTGCAACGCATTGCATATGTAGGGGATAGCCCCTGAGCACTGGTCCAAGATAAAAAAAAAAAAAATTGGATGACAGCGAGTAACGTTGATATGAGTACAATCATTTACAATAACTTAGTCCAATAACTTGGGGTTTTCTTTTAAAGTACCATTTAACTGGTAAAGATTTATATATATGTGCTTAATAACACTGTTGCCACGTGTATTAAATTTGTCGAGAAAATGTTTGTTGGTGGACAATTAACAAGAAATCTAAACTGTCAACTGATATACAATATCCATTAGTATAAAAAAAATTTTTTTTAGAAATATTAGAGATTATTATGCTCATTTTTACAAGAGTACTATTTAGTTAAATTTATTTTGCTACATGTTTACCCAACAACAGAACTTAGTTTTATCTTTATAGTTAGTTTTATTTTTCATATAACTTTTTATAAAGTATCTTTACTTTACAGAACAAACAAAATCATTTATTTTAATAAACCAAGTTTTATCCTCCATATCTAAATTATTACTAATCTGTCTGATATACACAAAATTGATACAGTTTATAAAAAACTAAAAGCAACGGTATATTTCTTTAAACATTTTATGTGTGTTAAGTACAATACTCGTACATTAATACAACTTGAAAGACTCTATTGGCGAATTCACCATATAAAAATTTTATATGTATTTGAATATTGTCTTTTTTTCAATACTCAAAGAGGAATGTACAATGGTTGAGAATAGGTTAAGAAAGAGTTAAACATTATTATTGATTAAAGCTTCGTACAGACGATGCAAACAATTTGCAGCAAGTTGATTGCTGCAAACAAATTTGCGTGTATGAACAGTCAGGAAAACATTTTGCTGCAAAAACAAAGTTTGCAATAACTGTTTGCCGCAATATTTTTTGCTCATCGTCTGAATACGGTACTTTCCCGAACTTTTGATTGCGACATTTGATTGCTTGTTTGCATGCGCTGTTTGCAAGCAGTTGTATTATTGCTGCAAACAAGAACACATCAATAATATGTGGGATCGGGATTTGACAAAAAAATTAATAGAATAGTATGAGAGTTACTCCGTCCTGTGGGATGTGTCTTCACCAGACTATAAAAACAAATATAAAAAACAAAGTGCGTACATTGAAATTGCTAAAAAATTAAATTCAAGTGAAGAAGAAATCAAAACGAAAATTCATAATTTGCGCACCCAGTATATGCAAGAGCTCCGCCGAGTAAAACAAAAAAAGAGTGGCCAAGGTACCTCGGAAAACTTTACCAGCAAATGGGAGTTTTTTAATGCGTTGAACTTTATTATTAATGATAAAGAAACAAATTATAAAATTCAAAATTTGGTAAGTACTAAAATTTAAATCAAAATGTGTATATTTATTTTATAGATACTTATATTGCCATGAAACTTCACCATCAGGCGAAACAAAAAAATGTTCAAACTCTTCACGAATATCTTTTGCTTCGGTACAGTTTTGTGTATTTCTGTGAAGTGGTAAACAGTTGCCTTCCAACACAAGCTCGTTACGCCAACTACCTGAAATCAGTTGTTCATCAACCTCATTGTCGAACGTTTCACTGGGAGCATATATTTTTTTTGATTCCTTTTTGGACATCAACCAGTTGTGTAATGCACAAATTGCAGAGACTACATCGATAGTTTTTTCTGGCCCCAGTTCTAAAGGTTTCCTTAATACTCGGAACCTACTTGCCATTATACCAAAAACATTTTCTACCACTCTTCTTGCTCTCGAAAGACGGTAGTTAAAAACCCGATTTTGAGCCGGTTGATTTTTAAACGGATATGGTTTCATTATATATCTTTTTAAGGCAAAAGCATCATCTGCTACAATAACATAAGGTACCTTGCAATTTCGGCCGGCAAGTGGCTGCTCCTCAGGAACATGTAGTTGCTCATTTTGCAGTGCCTTTGATAGAGTACATGCATTGAAAATTCCGCCATCGGATATCCGCCCTTTGCCTCCTACATCGAAATAAATAATTTTATATTGTGCATCTGCTAACACCATTAGAACGACACTGTGCGTGCCCTTATAATTAAAGTAGGTGCTGCCACTGTTAGATGGAGCTTTCATAACCACGTGCTTCCGTCTAAAGCTCCGATGCAATGGGGAAAGTTCCACATATTTTCAAAATCGGATGAAATTTCAAGCCACTCATTTGTTGAACTAGGAATCTAAAATAAGAAAATAACAATGCACTTATAAATTATAAACTATATAAATTATAAAAATTTTATATATTCAGGCTCTAAATGAAACCGCCGTTGATTCAATTTTATCTGAAGCGTCACCAGCAACTAATCCATCAACACCAACACAAGAGGCACCAGGGACATCAAAAACAAACAAAAGAAAACGTGATGACGTGCAATTTAAGGATGAGGATGCATTAATTAAAAAAGCATCCGCTTTAATTGATAAACCAGCTGATGAACATCAAGTTTTCGGTGACTTTGTGGCATCTGAACTCAGATTGTTGAAGTCACACCAAAATATACTTTTACTTCGGAGGAAAATTCAAAGAGCTATCTTAGAAGTATCGGAAATGGAAAATGAGGGTACTTTTTCTTGCTCTACTTCTAATTCAAATCTCGTATACTCGTCTACCAATTCTCCAGTTCTTAACATTTCTGATGGTGAGTAAAATATATATATGACTGTTTTTATTTACTTTAAGATATTCCCGTTTCAGGCATTTATACACAGCTCGGTAACATTCAGGCACAATGCTTGACACCGTACTCAACGGGATGCGAAAAAGATACATCAGAGAATGATATGAATCACCTGTAAAATATTGAAATAAGAATAAACTGGAAAAGTTTATCAAAATGTTTATTATTTTATATACATACCAGTAGTTAAAAAACGTAATGTCAGGGCTAATCGCTCATTTGGTGGAATCGCAGGGCGCATTACAGTGTCATTTTTAGTTATAAAAAATTTAACTTTTCCTAATAAAAAGTTAAAATCTATGACGGACATCCGGAAAAAATTGAAATAGCTTGCTTCATCCTCATTTTCTAGTTCTTTTAAAAGGTTAGCATGAACGCCTTTTTCATTTCTTTTCGATATCCACTCTCTCACCCAGTACTTTCGTTTTTTTACCGACTCCAAACTTCTTTGTTTTTTACGTTTAATTACAAGTGCTAATACAGCAATTGCAGCAATTCGTGATTTTTGAGCCGACATAATTTTAACACGTCTTTATTTATTGTCTTGCACATAGAAACTGAAAACAAATGTGAACTCCAAAGCAATATATTGCACGCAACAATCATGCAAAAGTTTTCATGCAAATCGAAAACTGATTGGAGCAAGAAATTTGCATGCAATATTTGCATTGGTCTGAACAGTTGTGCAAACATTCGCTGCAAGTTATTCTCAACTTGCTGCAAATTGTTTGCATCGTCTGTACGAAGCTTAAGACACACATCATACTTGTGAATACTTAATATGAATTTTGAATTTAAATTACTTTTAACACTCCTATACATGCGAAGTATTGTGCTGGAACTATAGGAAAGGGATAGTTAGAGAAACGACAGGGGATGAAGCTTACTTAATTATTTTACAACTCTGCTTTTTGTTCTTTGTTTATAACAGTGTTGAAGCTTCGGTGTGGTAGCAATTTTTATTATAATTTTACTTCGCCTGTGCTACACAATACCGTCGAAGCAAAACTATTCTGATGTTGTTGTTAGCCATATTAATTTACAAGAGTTTACGAAATTCTCCTTTTATATTAAATTATATAATCATCAATAAGAATACAGTAAGCTGAAGTCTTTCTCGGAATATTGGTAACTGTTTCAAGTACAATTTTTATCAATTGATTGGTTATTGAACAATTCGTTTTGAAGACTAACACCTAAAGCAATAATTAGAACGTAGGTTTTAAACAGTTAGGAACAGTTGAGATTCTCTCATACGATAACTTTGTTGAAGTCTTTTATATTGAAATTTGAAATTCATCATTATTATTGAAAGATTATAAGACCTACATATATAACATACATGTAAGTCAACCTGCTTCGATTATATTTGCATCTAATAATGGGTTATCTATAACATTTGATTTTTTTTTTTTTTTTTTTTACACAATATATATTATTTATTGAATCTTCAAAATCAATTGAACTAACAATAAGTATTCAAATCTTAAGAACTTTTTTTTTTTTTTTTTTTTTTTTTTTTGGCGTGTGAGGTAGGGTTGAAAATGCCTTCGCACTTACAGAGACCGTCGTCTTCTGCGTCGAGTGGTGTTGCCATTAAAAAATTCCCTCCTCCTCCTCTGGGTAGATTCCTCCCCGGAACCGCTTTCCGCATTACTTCGGGAAGGCCCAGAGCCACGTCCCAATCAGGACCACTCTCACTCACCCACGTCTGGGTCCGCCAAGTTTGCAGCCGGCGCCATGGCCCCGGCCCGTATCGCCTGGTCCCTGTCAGAGGGGGCCCCGCTATGCAGCAGCGCATCGAGGTCCCTCTTCTTCCTCCGCAGTACGTATCCCACGTACTGTGCCACAGCGTCCCAATTGTCCTCACAATCGAGCATCCTCCCTATCACGGTGGCAGGAGCGAACCCGCCAACCCGCTGCGCCATTGCACCTCTCTCAGCATGCCACCTGGTGCAGTCGAAGAAAGTGTGTTCTGCATCATCATCCGTAATACCACAGTAAATGCAGTCGGGACCATCTGCCCTGCCCATCCGGTACAGGTACTTTCGGAAGTATCCGTGGCCCGAGAGGAATTGTGTCAGGAAGTAGTTAACTTCCCCAAATTTCCTCCGAATCCATACTTCCACGCAGGGAATGAGCCTCGCCGTCCACCTGCCGACCGTGTCCGCGGTCCACCTGTCCTGCCATCGCCGGACAGTTTGGGGTCTCAGACCAATAGCACCAACACCAGGGTCCTCCCCCCTCGAGTTCCAAGCCTCCCACCGCTCGCGCGCCAAGAGGTCTATGGGTATTTCCCCACATATCACCAGGACCGCAGCGCCCGAGACCGTGCGGTAAGCCGAAGCAACCCTAAGGGCCGCCGTCCGCTGTACCGCCTCGAGTACCCTGCGTTTGGTTTTCTCACCCAGTACATTTCCTCAAATCTCGCTCCCATGCAGCAAGATCGACTTCGTGACCGCCATAATCAGCCTCCTCTTGCTCTGTGTCGGGCCTCCGACATTCGCCATGAGTCTGCTCAACATGCCAGTCATCTTCGCCGCCTTAGTCGCCACATGCCGTATTTGGGCCCAGTAAGTCAGCCTACAGTTGAGTCTGACGCCCAAATACCTTATGGCACTCTGGGTAAACAGAGACACATCCCCTATCTGCATGCCGACATCGAGTGGTATGTGTGCCCGCGTCATCAACATCACCTCGGTCTTCTCCCCGGCCAATTCCAAGCCGTGGTCCTCAAGCCACATCCGGGTCCTAATCATGACCCGGTTCAGCTTCCACCTGGCGTCATCCATATCCCGCGCCAAGTTCACCGCCGCTATATCATCCGCGTATCCCACGAGCTGAGCATCCTCGGGCATTTCCACCCCAAAGATCCCATCGTAGGTCAGATTCCATAGGTCCGGGCCCAGCACAGATCCCTGGGCCGCGCCGGACCTGATCGTCCTGCTCCTCCGCCCCGTCGGCGTATCGTACAACAGTACCCGATCGTCCAGATAACTACGGAGAATTCTATACAAGTATCCGGGAATACGAAACCTCCCCCGTAGCGCCTCCAGAACATCAGCCCATCGTAGGCTGTTGAAGGCATTCCGAACGTCGAGTGTTGCCAGGACAACTATGCGCTTCGGATAATAGCGCCTCTCGCTCTGAGCGCGCTCGAAGCACTCAACCACATCAGCAATCGCCCCGAGCGTTGACCTGCCAGGTCTGAAGCTATGCTGTCTATCCGACAGCACCCCAGCCATCCTCACGGCCTCCGCCAGCCTTCTTTGCAGTAGCTTCTCCAGCAGCTTGCCGGCACCATCCAACATACAAAGTGGCCGATAAGCCGATGGCTGGGTCGGATCGCCCCTGCCCTTGCTAACAAGCACGAGCCGCTGTGTTTTTCAGCGTCTTGGGAAGACGCCCTGGACCAAACAAGCATCATATACCGGAAGCAATGCTTCCGGCCTGCTCTCAGCCAGGATCTTGAGCACCTCCGACGGTACCCCATCCGGGCCAGGGGCTTTCCCCGTCCTAAGAGCCCCGGCGGCGATCCTCAGCTCCTCCCCGGTGAAGGGCTGTGGAACCTCATCATCGTAGGGCCCACGTTCGCCACCCAGCGGAGGGTGTGGGGAACAGGCCCCCCACAATCGCATCGATCCGCGCGCCGTCCAATTGCACCCCAGCGCGGCTCGCGCACAATTTTCCCGCCACGATCCTATAGCCGAGTCCCCATGGATCACGGTTCAGGTCGCTCCGAAGTTCCTCCCATTTCGCCCTCTTGCTCGCCATAATCGCGCGACGCAACGCCCCGCGGGACCGCTTGTACTCTTGGGCCTCCAGTAGAGCCTCGCCGGTTCGCCTAGCCCTAGTATAGACCCTCCTATTGCGGAGGCGACTGCCTCCTGTCACGCCTGAGTCCAGCAATCTCCGGGGTCCACCAGTACACAGGTCGCCTCCCCGCCCTTCGCGACAATCGGGGCATCGATGCGTCGCATCCGCGGACAATGCGCCGCATCATAGCACCCGCCAGGGAGTCAGCGTCTCCCCCACCGTCCAAAACCGTAGTACCGTCGAAACTGGCCAAGAACGACCCGCGGTCTAACTTCGCGACGTTCCATCCACGCGCGCCTCTCCCACCGTGCGACCGCGCGACGCCCGCCTCCGATACTATCCCAAATTCAACATACTGGTGATCACTCCCAGTATATTCCTCGAGTACCCTCCATCCTTCGATCATCCCAGACAGATTCTCGGATACCAAAGTGATGTCAGGAGTGGTGAACTCGCACCCCGGCCGCCTGAAGGTGGTCGCACCGCCAGCGTTCATGACCACCAGGCCCAACCTGGCCGCCATATCCAGGACGCACTTCCCCCTCGTGCTCGTCACCGGATCACCCCACTCCACAGCCCTGGCATTGAAATCACCGGCCACCACAAAGGGTCCGGCCATACCAGCCAGGGCGTCCTCGATAGCGGCCATCCTCGCCCTAAATCGCGCCACACTATCGCTAGGAGTGAGGTAACAGCTCACCAGCACAAAACCGCCGATCCGAGCCCACGCAATCTTAAGAACTAATTGCTAATTATTATTAAGTACAGCCTAGCTGTACAAAATTATTTATTGCTCGTATAGTTTTATTTCCGCGTCTACTACGTTCGGGCTAGGGAAAGAGTATCCCTTCTTTTCAGTCGAATGAACCCTCTTTCGCTTAAAATATTACGGGCTAGTATATTTGGATGGTCTTGGAGTTTGGTTAGGTATGACGTTGCGTATGTTGTTATCTCTTGTTTGACTGTCGGAATATTTAAATCCTTGTGTATGTTAGAATTTTTTATATACCACGGCGCATCTGTTATCATTCTCAGTATTTTGTTTTGACACCTTTGAATATTTTCTATATTGGAAGCTGAGGCAGTGCCCCATAGCTGGATACCATAGCTCCATATTGGTTTTAAAATTGCTTTGTAAAGCAAAAGTTTACAGTCCAGTTTTAGCACAGAATTTCGACCAATAAGCCAATTTAGTTGAGTTGCTTTTAATTTCATTTGAGTTAATTTTCCATCGATGTGTTGTTTCCATATTAGCCGTCTATCAATGTGCATCCCTAGATACTTGACCACCAAACGTTGAGGTATTAACTGGTTGTTGATCAGAATAGGAGGACATGTGTCTCTGCGCAGGGTGAAGGTTATATGTACGCACTTATTCTCATTAACTTTGATTCGCCATTTTTTTAGCCAGCTTTCCAGCTGCGAAGTTTGGTGCTGTAGGCGACGAGATGCTTCGTCAGCACTTTCGTGAATGCTTAAGAAAGCTGTATCATCGGCAAAAGTTGAGGTATGGATGTTCGCGATTGTTGGCAAATCTGCGGTGTATATCAAGTACAGCAATGGACATAATATGCTGCCTTGGGGAACTCCAGCTTCAAACGGCTGCGGTGATGACAGCCAATCACCTTGTTTTAAAATAAATTTGCGACAAAGCAGGTAACTTTCCAGTAGCTTACAAATATTTTCAGGAAGGTACTGGGTCAGTTTATATATTAATCCCTTATGCCACACTTTATCAAAAGCTTGGGAAACATCGATAAAGAGGGCTGAGCAGTACTTTTTTTCTTCTAGGGTATGCTTTATAACATTCACAAGTCTATGTGTTTGCTCAGTTGTGCTGTGTTTACTTCGAAAGCCAAACTGATGGTCTGGAATGCAGCGCTTTTCGCTAATGATTTTATTTAACTTGATAGCTAATAATTTTTCAAAAAGCTTAGATAAATTTGGCAAAAGGCTAATTGGCCTGTAAGACTCAACTCTGGTGTGGTCTTTACCTGGCTTAGGTATCATAGTTATTAGTGATATCTTCCATTTATATGGAAAGTATTCAATGCACAATATCGCGTTGAAGATGTGGAGAATTCTTTTAACTACTGTGGTTGGGAGCTCTTGGAGCATCTTGTTGCTAATTTTATCGATGCCAGGAGTTTTTTTAGGGTTCAAGTTGGCGATAGCTTCTTCGACGTCTTTCAATTTAAACTTTATCGAAACTGCTGCATCCGTAACTATCGATGGAAGTTCTTCAGGGTCGCTTGGTGCATTGGGGGTGAAAACATTTTTTAAGTGCTCAACGAACAACTTGCCTTTTTCTGTGTCGTTTCTTGCCCAATCCCCAGTTGGGGTTCGAAATGGAGGTTTACGAATAACCGATCTTTTGAGATATCTGGTAGCACGCCATAGTGAATGATCGGATTGCGGTGTTGCATCAAGACCTTTAAGATACTCATTTAAATAATCAGTTTTTTTGGATTATAACATCTCTCTTAGCTTTTTGGTACACTCTATTAGTTTTCTTTTGAGTTGAGGGGATCTATGAAGCTGCCACTCTCTTCGAGCTCTTCTTTTTTCAGTTAATAATAATTCGATGTCTGTGGAGCAAATTTTTTCTTGCCTAATTTTCCGTGAATTAATAATAGCGTGCTGTGCCGCCAGCTTGAGACTTTCGTCCAATTGTGTAAGAGATGCATCTACATCGTCTGGTGTACGAAGTAATACGTTTTGACAGCAGTGAGTAGCAAGGTATTTGCGAAATTTCAACCAATTTGTGTATTTTTTTATTTTTTCAGCTATCTCAGTCGCGTGTGAGTTTTGTAATTGTAATTATAGTTGGTGAATGATCTGATGATAAGTCAACAGAAGATTCAACAAGAATGGATTTAGCTGCAATGCCCTTTGTGATTGCGAAATCTATGACATCAGGTATTTTGTTACGATCAGTTGGCCAATATGTTGGTTGTCCGCTTGAGGCGACCGTCAAACACATTTTGGAAACTACGTTGTATAAAACGCGACCTTTTGGGGTAATCAGGCGTGATCCCCAATACGTGTGCTTTGCATTAAAGTCGCCAGCAGCTAGGAAACTATTGCCCAACGATTTAAAGAATCCAGAGTACTGATCCTCAGCAATTGAAAACCGCGGAGGCGAGTAAATTGACGATATAACTAAGCCTTTGAAAAATTCTTCAAGACAGATCGAAGTTGCTTGAAGATAGTCTTTGCTGACTGCACCCACTAAGTAGTGCTTTATTCTGTTCTTTATTAATATAGCTGAGCCCCCACCTGCTCTACCACGGGGATCTTTGGCGTCATAAAATGTATAGCCTATTACTTTAAAAACACTTCTAGGTGTTAAATGAGTTTCGGCAATGAGCATAACATCGATTTGTTGATCCGCTAGGAAGTGCTCAAGTTCGTTTTTTGTTGGCGTATGCCGTTAGCGTTCCAGAAACATAACCTTAGGCAGTTCATGGACTTTTTGTTACAGCCTGCAAAAGCGCAGTTTGCATATTTATCAGTGTTTGCATCATTGGCAACATGGTATTAACGAATTTGATATAATTTAATTTTTAATTAAAAATTTAAAATCTTGAGAAAATTTTTATTTCTTTTGTTACTGTATATTATATAATGCACACGTTTAATAATTGAATGTGTTTTTATTGACGTTCAAAAGTAGAATGAGTAAATGTAAAAATGATATAAAGTGAAAAGTAAATGAAGTAAATGACAGTTCATGAACAAAGCAAAATACGAAAAGAGGGTAGTAGTTGATCTTCTTCGTTGCTCCAACACCTCCCCTCGAAGTAGAGATACTACGATCTTTGGAAGTGGTAAGATAGTAATCCCAAATTTGTTAAACAGCTTTGATGTTTGACTCTGCTAAGTGACTTCGTTAACATATCAGCTGGCATGTTCTCTGTTGATAAATACTCAAGATTTATAGTGTGATTACGGATACAATTCCGTACAAAATGATGACGAATGTCGATGTGCTTGGTTCGTGAATTATAGCCGAAACCTTTTATGAGTTTTTGTGCGCTCTGGCTATCGTTGAATAAAGTGATTTCCTCACAGGTCACGCCGACGTCATTCAGTATGCTTCGAATGTAGAGAGCTTCTTTTGTAGCGTCGGCTATAGCTATATTCTCGGCCTCGGTGCTTGATAAAGAAACAGTCCTCTGCTTGCGTGCTTCCCAACTTATGTCAGCGCCGTCCAATATGAACGCGAATCCAGAATATGATCGCCTATCTCCGATGTTTGCTCCTCAATCTGCATCGACTACTCCGTACAGCTCTGCCTTTGTTTTCTTAAAAAGTAGTCCGTAATTCACAGTTCCCCGAATGTAGCGTAAAATGCGTTTTGCTGTTTTCCAATGTTCTTCATTATAATTCGAATTAAATTGGCTCATGTAATTTACTGCGTATGCAATATCGGGGCGTGTTGCCACTGCTAACATTAGTGCTCCTATTAGTCGCTGATAAGGGTATTTGGACATCGCTTTTTCATCTTTAACTGAAGGGCGAAGCAGTTTTCAATTTGTCTCTATGCGCGTAGGGGCTGATTTACATTCTGCCATACCAAATCGTTCTAAAATAGATTTAGCGTAACTATGCTGTGATAAAAAAATTTGATTTGTTTTAATATTTTGGTAAAAATCTATGCCTAAACAACGCTTAACCGGACCTATGTCTTTCATTTCAAATGATTGAGATAATGACTTCTTGATAGTAGCAATCCATTCGGGTTCATTTGAAGCTAGTAAGAGGTCGTCGACGTAAATAAAAATGATTAAAATTTTATTGCATTCTTTCTTAAAAAATAGGTAAGGATCCTTCTTCGTCGGCTTTAGGCATAATTTTAGAAGCTTTTCGGTTAGTTTATAGTACCACATTAAACCAGATTGGCGTAGGCCATATAGCGGTTTCTTCAAAAGACATACGGGGCTTCTAAGGTTAGACATCGCGCTCAACCATTTGTCAGCCATCTCTTTGACACGTTCGCTATGTGTTTTATATTGTTAGTTCCCATTGGCTTATATGATTTTAATTTGTGTAGTATAGGTTTAAATTGACTCGGAATATCAATATACACGCTTTCATTCAGCTCGCCGTTTAGGTATGCTGTGATGACATCCATTTGATGAATCTCCAATTTTAATTCCGCAGCCAATGCAGTCAAAAGTCTTATGGATGATGAACGGGCCACAGGGGAATAGGTTTCGTGAAAATCTTCACCCATACGTTGAGCATAGCTCCGCGCTACGAGACGAACCTTTTTTCTACCATCGTCTTTCGTACGGAACACCAATCTGCTGTTAATAACTTTTCTTGAGACTGGCCTCTCAACTATTTCCCAAGAGTTGTTACGTATTTGTGCTAAATACTCGTCCTTTACTGCTGATGTCCAGTCTTCGGCATCGTCACCCGCCATGGCTTGATCGTACTTTTCAGGATCTCAACCATTGTTAAATATGCTGACTGGCATTCCTCAAAATTGTCTTCATCGCATTGTTTTAAAGATAGGCGACCTTCGCCGTCTGACTCGTTTTCGTTCTCCTTCGCTGTTTGAAACAATTTCTTAGGCCGACCACGAGTACCTGTCCTTTGCAATCTTGGACGTCTTTTGCCGCGTTTTTGACTTTTTGCCTTATCGCCAGGCTCTTTGTCATCTGTATATGTTTTTATTTCATCGTTTTCTCTAAAATTCTGTTTGCATTGGATTTCAATGGCTGTGTTTTCGTCAGCATCATAGAAATCTTCGTATGTATTACTAAATCCATTTACGTTAATAAATCTAACATCTCGACTAATTATAATATCTCTCTTCCTCTGGGACCACATGCGATACGCTTTTGATTCTGAGGAATATCCTACGAAGACGCACTGTTCCGAGCGTGATTCAAACTTACCTTTAGAAGGACTTTTATTTAGTACATAGCCTTTACAGCCGAATATTTTCATGTGCATTACTGTAGGCTTTTTATTTGTCCATAATTTGTATGGTATTTCACCATTAGCTTTTGTAACGCACCTGTTTCGAATATAACATGCGGTAATAATGGCTTCCGCCCAAAATGATGGCGGTGAACCCGCCTGTTTCATCATACATCGCGCCATTTCAACAAGGGTTCTGTTTTTGCGTTCAGCTGTACCGTTTTTTTGATGTGTGTGAGGTGTTGTCAAACGGCGCTTTATACCGTTTTGTTTTAAGTACAAGTCAAATTCGCGATTACAGTATTCGCGACCGTTATCTGACTGAAGTGCTTTAATTTTTCGACCTGTAAATGTTTCTGCTGCGTTCTTGTATATTTTAAAAGCCTTTAATACATCAGATTTCTGTTTCAAAAAATATACCTCGCACCAACGTGATTTGTCATCGATGAATAAAACGAAATACTTTGCACCTGAGTGTGATACACATCGCATCGGTCCACACACGTCTTTTAATTGTAAGTTTTTATTGAAACCACGATCATTAACTACGACTTCAACGTTTCCAACACCAGTTATTGTTGTGCAATAGTCATTCGCCAAACTAAGCTCTTGATTCGTCTTGGACAGATAACTAAAATTATCGATATTTGCAATCATATGTGAAGTGCATCCACTGTCCAAGCACCACTTAGTATTACTTTCGGGGCATAAAAATACTGATTCAGTTGTTGTAAAACAAACGTTTGATTTTTTGTTGTTTTCTTCTGTATTTTGAACACTATGTGTATATCTATTTTTCACTCTACAGTTTCTATCAAAATGTCCGACTTTACCGCATTTAAAGCAGGCACCATTTTGTTTCGGTTTCACTTGTCGACCTTTTTGTTGTTCTCGTTCTCGCATATAATACATTGAATTCGTTTCTATCTTCTTTCGATTTTCTCGATTCGAATTCTTCTAGAATTTTGACACGGAGCACTTCGGGTTTTGGCAGTTCATCACGTGTTTCTACAGCACACCGAAAAGTCTCGAAAGAATCCGGAAGACTATATAGAAGCAAAATTGTTATAAGTTTGTCGCCGATAGGAACACCGATTTCTTTTAATTTTGATACCGCATCAAAAAAGTCGTTCAAATGTTCCCCCGTATTTTATCATTTTCATGCATACGCAACAATGCAACTCTTTTCAACAATGTAGCCTTTTGAGCAGGCCCTTTTGATTGATATGTTGATTCTAATCTTAACCACACTTCTCTTGCTGTTGTACATTCGGCAACTAAACCTAACTCCGGCGGACTCATGGCGAGCATGATGTCTGCGGTAGCTTTTTGGTCTAGCATATTTCATGCTATTTGTTCAGTTGCGACCGTAGGGCACTTAATATCGCCATTTACATATGGCCATAAATCATTTTTTATTAATATAGCACGCATTTACAGTTTCCACGTATCGTAGTTCTCCGCGTTCAGCGGTTCTATGCACACTACACCAGACATATTAAAAAAAAATCCTTATCTGCACAAATGTATGTGTTAAGACTTATTTTATTTTAATTAACAGCCAGTTTGCAGAAAACGACTCGCGAATAATAAACGCTAATAGTTGAGCGTTTTACATTTTTGGGTTTATAGATCGCGATTATGAAAGTTCATGAAAAAAACGTAACACTTGTCAACATTTTTTGGTTTGTATAACATGATAGCTGTCGCCAAAACGTCAAATCGGGCCGATTGAAAATTTCTAATCGTCAGCAGTGAATTTGTGAAAAAAAAGAAAACATATACATACTTATATATATAAAAATCAAATATATAAACTGTTTTTTCAAATGGAAAATTCAGCAAAAAAGAGGTAACTACATGTACATATGTATAAACATATATATGTATGTATGTATATTAATATATTTTATTAAACGCGAATGAAATATTATTATATATATGTACATACATATGTAGTTAACACATACATACCATACATAAAAACATTTTGTCTGGATTAAAATTATAAAAAATTTTATTATACATGCACTTTTATCATAAATTACAGTCAATCAATTGACCGCTTATTACGTACATTTTAATTTATTGAACACAATTCACTGCGCGTAAGAATGTATGTATGGATGTATGTTTTTATTTTTAAACAAATGTTTATTTATCGTAAATCACAAAACAAAATTTTTTTGAAACACAAATCACAGCAAAAAATTATTAATTGTTTTGTTTACTAAACTCAGCTGTGCTATTTTTTTTTCGTAAAATAGAGTTGCCCCATTTTCAACTTGAAAGTAGAATTTTATATAAAAAAAATAAACAAAAATCATTTTTTAACATGTTGGTAACATTACGACGTTACTAGATTTAGACATTTGCGCGATGCAACGTAAGTGGCACGACAAAATCGCGTCGTGTTCTGTGGACCCAATTTTTTACGTAGTCGCCCACGTATCGCCCATCCGCGATTCAGTTTTGTCGTGTTCTGCAAACATGCTGTAAGACTTCTTCACTTTGTAATTGATTAAATTTGCCAAACTGCGCCCATAACCTATTAAATAATGCACACGTTTAATAATTGAATGTGGTTTTATTGAAGTTCAAAAGTAGAATGAGTAAATGTAAAAATGATATAAAGTGAAAATTAAATGACAGTTCATGAACAAAGCAAAATACAAAAACAGGGTAGTAGTTGATCTTTTTCGTTGCTCCAACACTGTATTTTCTTGAACTAATCTCTTTAATTATACCTTAAGTTGTAATAATATTTTTGGTTTGCAGACTGTTGCTATATTTTCTTTCTTCTTTTCATAATCTCCTATTTTCAGTTTTTTTTTTAACATACTCACTTATATAAAATTTTACCTACTTAATCAATTTTTTTTAAAGATGTGTAAGATTTTGAGACAAACTTTTTAATTGACTATGATGATAATCTGCTATAGATCCGTATGTTTTTCGCAAGCTTCTACCAGTATTATATTTTGTTTCTTTTTTTTATTTTTAATTATTTATTTTTGTGCTTTATTATTTTTGTTAAATATAAGCGAACAAATTTTACTTTACAATTTATTATTTATTCTGTCTGAACTTTATAAAATGTTAAGAATATTTTATAATTTTATCAAAGAATTTCTCCTTTTTATTTCAACATTTATGTTTTCTAATCGATTGCTTAGATAAAATAAGAAGAAATGTTGGTGAATATTTCAAATTTTTGCGTTTTTAGCACGGTGTAGGAAAAAATTAACAAAGCGCAAGACCGTAGACATATAAAGTTTTTCGATATCGAAATCGCGTTGAATACTGAAGTTTAAAAAAAACGGGAAAGACTAATAATAAAACTTTTCCAGAGACACTATTTTATAAAAAGCTCATCAGTTTCTAAAACATTTTTTAAAAACGATTCAATTGGCAAAATAAAGAGGGTGACGGTGGTCGAAGTAGTCTGCACGTTGACTACAAAATGAAAAATTTTCCTGGGTTCAATTTGTAAAAACATATCGCAATTTTCTGATGTACATTTGTGTGTATTGTGAGTGAGTTGTTGTCGGAAAGTTTTCACTGGCGAAGGCATAGTCACTGGTCACTGCACAGTAACGGCTTCAGCTGTATCCAATCCACAGGCACATCAGAACACCCTCCTTCGTCGGTATTGTGTAGCACCGACGAAGTAAAATAATTATTAAAAATGGCTACTAAAAACGAAGCTTAAAAATTTAATACGTCTAGACGTCTCCTTGACATCAGAGACGGTCAACACTGCTATAAAAACAAATAACGTGCAAAGAGCAGTGTTGTAAGATAGTGTTGCGATTTTCGTGTTTTTTATTTCACACTGACATAATGAACATTATCAGGGGCTAACCAATACTGTTAATATCATACGATTATTTCATCTTTAATTTGGTACTCGATTACTTTTATACATCAAGAATGATCGGTCCTTTATGTAGCTACTTCATTCATTTCCTTTTGAAAAAATAAATATCAGCCTAGATTGTCGAACTGTTCGGTGTTATCACGCAGTGTTATAATTAACAAGAAAGTTGTGATAAAAGTTGAGGGAAACGGATTGACAATACTAAATTACCTTATTTGAACGTATATTCTGGGAGTGGGGAGCAGGCATTTAGGTAAGATCTACGGGAGATTATTAACTTGCAGTTATAATTATATTATTTTGCCACTTAAACTTGCAGTACACGTGTGACTTAAATGTGCACTGAAATAGATTCCAATATAATCGGGAAAAATCTAACAATCGTAAAATATTTCCACAATAAAACTCGTTGCCGTGGACTTTCTGTGAACTCTAACCTCTTTCCCATTTAATCTTGGAAATTGAAGATAATTTTTCAAAGAAACAAACATTGTTTCTTTTCTTGGCACTTGGAGACTGCATCATAATTTTCTTTAAGTGGATAGCTACCACTATCCCGTACTAAATACTGGAAATATATATATAAAACCCATTATACCTATTTTGCAAGTAAATTGATATTGCCCGAGTTATCGGAAATATATTAACGTTGGGAACACTGGAGTTGAGTATAACATATATATGTATATTTAATTTAACGATTGGGCTAGGCTTAAACATATGTAATCCTAAATTCATTCACATGTAGTTTGTATTTACTTTTTATTCGGATACTAATTTCCTAGTTGTAACTATTCAATCGCATTTATTTAATTCACACGTCACTCATAATTATTTCACAATACTCTTTTGATCGATATTAATTTGTTTTATTAAAAACCACCACGTACTTAGTTTCATTTCTTTTTTTTTGTATTGATCACATATTGCTGACAAACTTTAATTTGCAAACTTCAATCTTTTTCTTTTCATTCGTATTGTTACAAGAACTTTAGACATCAGGGTAATAAATAAAGAAAAATCATATATACCTAAATAGAGTGATTAAAAAAAATATGTTTTAGATTGCAGAATTATAGTTAATGTAGCAAATTATAGCTATTTATTAGCCAATTATAATATTCTGCCCATACATATTTTTACATACATACTTACATACTATATATCACAGTGTTTCAGTCCAAATTATAAAAACATATAAAATAAAGAATTTCGTATACAGCCAGTTCTCCAGCAGCCGTCCAAAAAAGGCCTTTTTACGACAGTATCGAGGATTTATGGAACTTGCTATACAATACACCAAAAAAACTTTAATATTTTTTGTTATAATTATAATTTACTGTTGGAAATTCTTTTCTTGAATTTATATACTTGCATACATGTACATAGTATGTTTTCTTGTTCTTTTGTACAAAACAAAGAAACAATAGCAACAAATAATTTTATTTATTTGTAATTTTTGCCTTTTTTTTGTTTTGTGTCTTGATCTCACAGCAAATGGGTTCAATAACTAAATGCTGTGTATAGATTAGTATGTACGGTGATATGCTATAAAATGAACTTTCTCTTCGTATATAATATTATTATTTGTTTTACTTTCGAAGTAGTACTATGTATATATTATAAATAATTATAGAATTACTATGAATTGGTAACTTAAATCAATTGAGGAATGTTAAAACGAAGAACATGTTGTTGAAGTAATTCAAAGTTTCTTTTTTTTAAGGGGGCAATTCGTCAAACTCAGAGCACCGGAATTGCCATAGGAGTGTGTGTTGAGCACAGGGCGGGTTATCGTGGTGCTTCCAGGCTATAATCACCTCAAGGGCCTTGTCGTAGTATAACTAGTGTTTATCTTAGCTTTTTTTTTTACTTTTAGCACAAAAAGTCTCCCCGGTACTTTGTAGGATAGAGGCATGAAGTAATATTTTTCTTTTGTTGCGTGTGCAAGTGATATCTGGTAAAAAGAAGCCAGACAAACTGAAGATAGCCGGAAGACCAACCCAACCTGCCGCAATTATCCAGATAGGTCCCATCGGAATGCACCTTTTCGGATTTACCTCGCAACAATAGTGAAGCTTCACCTTCTGTCATTTCTCCTACTATTGTAATAATAATCCTTTTCATCTTTATCGTCACCTTTTATTTAATAGTAAACCCACCAATTAGTTTGATGTAGAAATTACAATTATTCTTTATTCTTGTTCATTGTACGTTTACAAGCCCAACATTTACATCAACTGAGTAATATATACATCGTAATTTGGTATATTATGAGTAATCTATTTTGAAAAAATATCTATAGGTTAAAACTAAAGTATTTATCTATTTATAATGTAAAAATTATAAATGGATTGATAACATAAAATTTTATTTTCGAATTAGTTTTCGTTTAAATTCATTGTAAGTATATGTGCATTTATTTTATTAATATTGTTTATATTTTATTTTGAATAAGAGATCCTTTCCCCCTTTTTTGTTTTTGTTTTTAGTTTTGTATGTTAGAATATCATAGGCTTCTACGTTGTATAGTGGTTCTACTTCGTCAGTTTGGAGAAAAGTCAAAGGGTAGGTAACTTCCCAAAAACTAGCTCTTACGGACAATAATTATGCTTAACAGAGACGGTTGTTTTATAGCAATATGCATAACACGGTAACCATTCATCCCAGTCCGTTTTCTCAATATACAAATAATGACGTAAATATTCGTTAAGCGTACGGTGAGACCTTTCTATCGTTCTCAAAGTTTGAAGGTGATACGCGGTAGAAGTTGCTTGATTAATTCCTAATAGTTGGCATAAGTTTTGCATTTTATATTCTTATATTCTGTACCTCTATCGGTTAGTATCCTCTTTGATGGTCCATAAATAAAAACTAAAATAGTCCTAGATATTGTCGGGCCACATTTATTGGCAACTGGTCCAATAATTAGAAATTTGCTGAGATCGCACATCATAGTTACGATTACCTCATTACCGTTGTTGGATTTTATAAATGGTCCAATGGCATCTATCACATCTGTATATAAAGTTTTGCATGGCGTTGGATTAGATATTAAAGGCTCTATAAATTTTGGTACCGATTAATTTTTTTGACAGGGTAAAATGCAAGTAAATTTTGTTTTACTGTGTGATCATGAATATATGTGATTTTTGGCGTTAACGCAATTGTAAAATTATCTAAAAATTTTGCTGCAGAAATTTTAAAGTCTTTAATATTTATATATTTAAAAATGTCGTCATTTAAAGCCATTTGTAACTTTGTGATATTCGCATTTGCATCCATATTCATCCATATTCAGTAGTGTTTATTCTTTCGACCGGTGTACACGTGTCTTGCTTTGGTCCGGTCTTGAAATTTAAAAAAGAATAGTTACAAAAAATAAAAATAGTTACAACAGAAATAAAATAAAAGACAAATACAAGTGAAAAAAATGGAAAATAAAAAAAAAATAATAATAACAAGTGACAAACAAAGAAAGAAAATAAACTTAAAAATTTTGATCAAATTACACTAACAAATATAAAAAATAATAAACTCCAATATATTATATGGAATACAAAAAACAATGACAAATTAAACGAAAGCAATAGACTGAAATTTAAATACGGAAAACAATAACAAAAATTGAAACGAACAAGAAAAAAAGAGTGCAAACCGCTATACCAGTGACGGGCGAGAAAAATAAAAATCAGTGCTGACACTACCAACCAGTGCTGTCACTTCGGGTCACGGTGACCGGATGAGGTCTTTCATGGCCTTTTTTCGTGGCATTGTGCTAATTCCCTTTACCATACCCGACTAAATCTTTTGCATTGTTGGTGCCATTGTGTTGCTAGACTGTTTGGTGATGAAGGAGTAACACTGATCACCGGCAGTCGTTCAAGCAGCGATTAGCACAGTGGCAACTACAATACAAAATATAGACATTTCATTTAGGTTTTCTCGCGTTAATCATGACAGGCCGATTTAGAATTGACTTCTGCAACATACGTGGTCTAAGGGCAAATTTCTTCTCTGTCTATGCTCACGTTTGTCTCTATCGGCCGGATGTTTTCGCCTTAAGTGAAACCCAGGTGTCTGAGGATGCTGACCCACAGGATTTTCATATACCTGGGTATCACCTCCTATCTCTTTTCTATCTACACAGGGGCCTTGCAATTTATATACGCAATGAAGTTGTGTACCAGTGCCAGCAATCTTTAGACACGCATGACCCCGAATTTAGCTGTCTTTGGGTTAAATTCAAAATCAGGGCACATCTTCTGCATTTCGGGTTTTTTTACAGAAGCCCAAACACGGAAAGGGAGAAAACTATACAGAACTTCGATGCTCTTTCCGACAATATATCGGGGATCCTCGAAAATTACCCGAACAGTGAAATCGTTATTGCTGGCGATTTCAATGTCCATAATTTATCGTGGCTCCGCCATTCGAGCAATACAACTCCAGAAGGCCAATATGCTGAGCTATTCGCAGCGCACAATCACCTTGCGCAATTAGTGAATGAACCAACATATATTTCATGTGTTGACGGGCACCAACACAACAGCCTCGAACTTTTTCTCACTTCACACCCTGAAAAGTATGAAATGAACATTAGCGCACCTCTCGGTAATTCGGATCATTGCACCAGTTCTGCCTCCTTTTCGTTTGCGGAACTTCGAGGCGTTCCACCGCCAGCTATGAAACGTTTGAAATATATTTACGAAAAGTCACGTTGGGCTGAGCTCAACGATTTCTTTCGGCATTTCAATTGGAGGCTCTGCTTCCTTGATAATGATGTCAATGCCATGGCTAAAATGGTCCAAAATATAATAATGCTTGGTATGAAAACGTTCATACCATCGAAGCAAATTTCGATTAGGCCTAGACCAAAGTCTTGGTTTAATCAGACGTGCAGACTTGCAGTCAGATCCAGAGAGGAAGCGTTTTGTGTCTGGCGGAATAATAAAAACGGAGATACTGATATGATGCGCAAAAGGGCGAGAACTTCGTGTGCCAAAGTGCAAAGACGTGCAAAAGCTTTGTACGAGCAGAGTCGTCGCGCTAAAGTTCTTACTGCCCCACGGGGAAGTAAAAGCATTTGGTCATTCGTTAAAAGAGTTAAGGGAAATGCTAGTTCTTCTATTCCGTCTCTTTTAAAGGCTGATCAAATATTCACTGACCCGGTTGAAAAAGCTAACCTCCTAGCTGAAATGTTTGCAGGTAATTCTCACCTGCCGGAAAGCAATCAACCAGTGCCCGCATCCGAGCGTGTAGCCGTAACTATGCCAAAGATATACTTTCGGGCTCGTGCAGTTAAAAGGGTTTTATCGGACCTTAACATAAATAAGTCTCCTGGCCCGGATGGAATTCCGGCACTGGTCTTGAAGCAGTGCTTTTCGACGTTATCGCGTCCTCTGGCAATCCTTTTCAGCACCCTATATCATGCAGGCGAATTTCCGTCATGCTGGAAAGTTGCAAATGTTACGCCGATCCCCAAGAAGGGAGAGGCAAGCAACCCTGAAAATTATCGCCCAATCGCAATATTCTCTACCATTTCTAAAGTAATGGAGAGTATGCTAAATTTCCATCTTATGAAATATCTGGAGTCCAATAGCTTACTTAACGACCGGCAATATGGCTTCCGTGGAGGACGTTCCACGGGAGATTTATTAGCCTTCCTCTCCGAAAAATGGTGTCGATCCATCCACCATTTTGGCGAAAGTAAGGTAGTGGCTCTAAATATTTCAAAAGCATTTGACAGAGTGTGGCATGGAGCAGTCTTGTCCAAACTTATTGCTTTTGGTGTCGGCGATATCTTCTCTCGATTCATATCGAGCTTTCTCAGGGATCGCGCTATAAGAGTTGTTATAGACGGGATCTCATCAAACGAGTTCAAGATCAATTCAGGGGTACCACAAGGGTCCATTCTTTCTCCTATCCTATTTCTTATTTTTCTTAATGACCTCCTATGTCATACTTCCAACCCTATCCACTTTTTCGCAGATGACAGCAGTATCTGCCATATGGAAAAGGTCAAAAAGAAATGTCAGAAAATTAAAGCTTTTAAAAAACAATAAAGTTTTGCTAAGGAAGTAACTCGGCAATTCCTACAGATCAGTTTAGATCAGACTATTAATAATAATAGCATAATGCTGATCGAAGTCGAAAAAAGAATGATTTCAAGCAAGAAGTTTTGAAAAGTATTAGCATTTTGTGGCAGCGCGCTGGCATTCTAATTATGTCGGTAACAACTGCTCGTAAACGTTTGGATAAACTTCTGAGTGAGTACTAAAAATGCTTAAATATCCGGGGAAATACAATTTAACTGACTGGTATTGTTCTTGATTTTGCGTTGTTTCTGCCTTTTAACAAATATTCCACGCAATTGCGCACTCTCTGATAAAATTCCAGACTACGCGAAAGAATTCTTCATCGATCAGTGCGATTGTTAATTTTAGAACATATGTCGATAAAAAATGGCGGTATACACATGTCATCAATTGTGGCACCATTTAATGCGGTGTGTAGCCACTTCGTACCAAATAGAGATGAAGAGCAGGAATTCGAAGGAACTGTTAACGATTGTCACAAACGTTAAAAATAATTTTACAGTGGGTGACATTGCATTGCGTAATTTTAGTTCAGCTTTGGATCGTAGTGGTACCTCAGTTCGCTAAGGTACCTTACTTGCAACCATGTTAATAAAAGATTTAAAATTATCGATTACCACCAAAGCTAAAGAAGAATTATCTGTAGAAACAGCCGAAAATATAACTCAGTTCCTTGAAGGGATTATCATCAACAAAAACAAATTATTTCGAAAAGGAAGAAATAGCCAACTTTGAAAAGAGGAAGTGAGGTAAATGTGACGCGAAATGTTGTTGTGAATGAATAACATATCATCATTGTGAAAGTGCCAGATTCCAAATTCTTTGGCTCTACTACGCACACTGACAGCATTGCTTTCAGAGTCCAGAGAAGCATCGTGGATTACTTGACTCGTGAAATCTTTAATATTGATCACTTAATTGCTGTTAGTTGCGCTGGTTAACAGCGACTACTCTGCTATTATGTAACGTGCCCACAGTTCTCGACGTTATTGCAAAAACTGGCTCAGTTCGTTGTTACAGTTTATTCGCCATTCAGATTTCTTATAAAAAGCCAACCACTGGCAATTCATGGAAGTCGCCACAATTTTCAATTCGCAACTTGGATTCGGTAGCTGCGGGAAGACATTCAACAGGACCTCCGTCCAGTCATCGAAAATAAATCGTACTTTTTCCACCCAAAGAATGTTTTGTTATCAATGATTACAGAACAAGATCCCACAGTACGTTCAGATGGCTATGCTAAGATTTTGTCCGCCCGCAATGAAGCAACATGATCCATTTGTCAAATACTCGGTCCACATGTTGGTAATTTCAGAGAGTGATTCCTACGTTGATATGATCAATTGGACCAAATTCCAACTGACAGAGTCTCCATGCCTGCAATTCTATACACAAGACCATTTGGAAGCCTTGTAGTGTTCAAACGAAATAATCGATATACAAGGTTGGTAGGAAACTAACTTCATTTAATACTTTACTTTCATAAACCTAATTATTTTTCACAGCTTATCCATGTCATTCACAAAACACCGAGCGTTTTGTTCATGTAGTACATGAATCTTCCTAGGCGGTCACCGATAACAAACGCTAGGGCCATATTTTTTCTAAGCTTTTCTAAAACTTTTTATTAAAAAAAAACGTTTTTGCACAAAAGTGCGCAAATAATGAAAAAAAGAAAATTATATATTTTGAATTAATTTTTATTAAAAATAAGGTAAACAAAACAAAAAAAAAATAAGTTAAACAACAACAATAAACTAATTCTACCCACGATTTTCAGAATTTCCCAATTTTTTTTAGCTTTTGCTGGAGTCTCCAATGTGTAGCATATTCTACGTTATGTTCTCCACTTGCATTGCTGCTTAAAACTAATAACACAAAAATTATTATTTAAAACTAAAAATAATCCATTATCTGTACCGTTTCGCTTTAAATATTTAGCAATGCTATTTTGAAATAGAAGACTTTTTAGAAAAAAACAGGCATAAAAACTATAATATTATTAATACAGCACAGTTGTATTAAACAACATCAAATAATATTTTCGTCATATACAGGGTGTCTGGTGGCAAACTTATTTTTTAAATACGATTATTTCAAAAAGTAAAAAACGGTTCGGACGGAGGGTAAATATCGGTTGTGCGGATTTGTCAGTCACGATGTCGCTGTGGTCGAGTGAGCATCGCGCGTTCGCTGTGGAGACATTTTTTAAGAGTAATGATTCTTACGTAATTGCTCGTCGACAATATTGTTCAAAGTTCGGTATTCGGCGATTAAGTGATGAATCGAGTATAACTTTAATTCGTTCGTGGGTGCAGAGATTCCACGTAACTGCTTCGGCTATAAATGCCCCACGGCCAGGACCCAGTCGATCCAAAAACGTTGAACTGGTTGAAAGCAGTTTACTTGAAAATTCGCGACTTTCAATACGGAAAAGAGCTGCCTCACTGGAACTTCCAATAGCGATTATTCATGTAATTTTAAAAAAGGATTTGATGGATCTGGATGACATACTCTTTTGTAAATAAAATCTGCATTTCCATTCTATTGTTCAAAGCTCTTAATAAAACTTTGTGTCAATTATTACGTTTTTTTTTAAGTTTGAAAATATAAATATGCTACCAGACACCCTGTATTTGTAAATTATAAATTAATAAACAAAACTAGAAAATTTGAATGCATTTCAAAAAAACTTATTTTTTATGCTAAAAACTTAGAAACTTTTTACCATTTTAAAAACCTTGAAGAATAAAGGAAAACTTGAGAAATGGTAACGCTGACCGTAGCCATAGTATATAGTGCCCCCATGCAATCATGTAAAAATTCTAAGATTTATCAAAGGCACCAACCAAAAAAAGTTGAAAATAATTGTGAATTAGTAAAGAAGTGATTTATTTAATCACTTAAATGTGAATTAGTAATGATGCTGGTAGCAAATCTTAAAATAGCAATTTAAACTTTATATTCGCGTTAAAATCACTAATTTAGTGCAAAAAATAAAAAGATGGCAACACTGCAAACATTTTTTTTTATCTGGCACCAGAACTGAGGGGATGACCCCTGCACATGCGATGCGTTGTGGTGGAACTATAGGAAAGGGATAGTTAGAGAAACGACAGGGGATGAAGCTTACTTATTTATTTTGCAGCTCTGCTTTTTGCACGTTCTTTGTTTATAGCAGTGTTGAAGCTTCGGTTTAGTAGCCATTTTTAGTATTATTTTACTTCGCCGGTGCTACATAATATCGACGAAGGAGGGCGTTCTGACGTCCCTGTGGATTAGATACAACTGAAGCCGTTACTGTTCAGTGACCAGTGACTATGCCTTCGCCACTGAAACCTTCCGACAACAACTGACACACTAATGCACATCAGAAAAATGCGAGATGTTTTTTTTTATAATTTTAGTCTGAAACTGGGGTTGAACCCAGGTCTGTTTTGGTTTTGTAGTCAAGGTGCAGACTACTTCAACCATCGCCACCATGCTCCCAAATTTGTATGGAAAAAGTGTTTTAGAACTCGTATTTCCCTACTACTTCTCATATAATAATTTATTATTATAACAGCCTGTAGTAGTTTTTTCTTAACTGCTTTTTGCATAAGTGCACTTTTGATTTAATTCGCTAAATACGTTTAATACAGAAATAGATTTACTGCATTTTTAGTTTATGGGCTTTTTAGCTTAGGACCAATTTCCAATGTAAAAAATTTGTAGGATTGCAAAACGTTCTTCAGGGTACTGCCAAATAAAACTTATTTTAGCATAACGGTAATTTTTGCAATTTATGTTATTCAATTTTTAAAGAAAAATAACTTATGTCCGGTTTGGTTAACAAGAACTATTTAATAGGTGGTTACCGAATTGAGTTTACCCATCATCCGGTGAGTTCACAATAATATTTAAGGAATTGTTACGATTTTTAAAACATATACGAGTATTCTTTTATTTACTATAATTTACAATTTAGTTTGATAAGCTTTTATTTCCTTTTACTTAATAATTTCTTCAAAGTGCTACTTAAATTGAATAATGTTCACAAACTGTAGTTTACTTTCAGGCACTGAATTCAAGCGTTCGCTTCAAGAGTGTTACTACTACTGCTTTCCAATTGTTCACAATTGTTAATTTTACTCCAAATATTTGCCAATTAATCCTGGTAAAATGTTCTATATTTAAGTAGCAGCTTCGGCATTTGTGTAGAATATTCCAGAAATCGGTTAATTTAAATAATAAGATATAATAAAGGGTGGTTAAATTTCAAGGGCCGATGTTGATTTTGAATAAAACACAAACTATTTCGGAAATTATTGTAATTTTATTTTATTATGATATATTGGTATTACTCAATTATGTATGGAACAAAATATCGGCCAAATGGGCGCCGCGACCACGGCAACAGTGGATGATCAATTTTCGAAGAAAATCATCTTCAGTGATGAGGCACATTTTCACCTCAGTGGATTCGTCAATAAACAGAATTGCCGCATTTGGGCGAATGAGAATCCAAGAGTGATTGTCGAAAAACCAATGCACCCACAAAGAGTGACTGTTTGGTGCGGTTTATGGGCTGGCGGCATCATCGGGCCGTATTTTTTCCAAAATGAGGCCGGTCAGGCAGTTACTGTGAATGGTGTTCGCTATCGTGAGATGATAACGAACTTTTTATGGCCCGAATTGGAAGATATGGATGTGGACGATATGTGGTTTCAGCAGGACGGTGCCACTTGCCACACAGCTAACGAAACAATGGCTATTTTGCGCAACAAATTCAATGGCCGTGTTATCTCACGTAATGGCGATGTCAATTGGCCGCCAAGATCATGTGATTTGACACCGTTGGACTTTTTTCTTTGGGGTTATTTGAAAGAAAAGGTGTACGTCGATAAGCCAGCAACAATTCAAGAGCTAAAGGATGAGATAATTCGGCACATTAACGGCATAGAACCTCCATTATGCCTCAGGGTCATCGAAAATTTGGACCATCGGATGGTGGTGTGCCGCCGTGGTCGCGGCGCCCATTTGGCCGATATTTTGTTCCATACATAATTGAGTAATACCAATATATCATAATAAAATAAAATTACAATAATTTCCTAAATAGTTTGTGTTTTATTCAAAATCAACATCGGCCCTTGAAATTTAACCACCCTATATATACAGATATTATACAATAAGATTTTACCAGCGGACCTTCTGCTGATATTTCATTGCGAACAGGTCTGGCGTCTTTCTCTTTAGTCGATATAATTTTGGCAAGAGCAGGCTCATTTCTTTGGGCTACTGAGTACTCATCATCGGATTCAAGATGCATTAGGCGAACATCCAGAATAGATTCCTTGAGCTAAAAAATTCGTATGGCCATTAAATTGTTAATGCAGACAACTTGACAAAACGAATGATGCAGGAGTTCTTATTTTGGGGCTACTTTCACGTGCAATTCTCAGAATTGAGTACCAAATCAATGAACTTAATAATGTTGTACTGTGTATATAAATGAAATAAAATCTCATCTTACACATAAAGAAGCCATGTTTGTATGAATGTGTTTATGTGCCTTAAGACAGATAAACGGCGGAATCGACTTTCTTGACATTTTCACAGTATTTCTCTTTAATAGTAATTAGAAAAAAAATCATCAGCCAAAACAGGGAGGGATTGGCCAAATGGGTGTGCTACCTCCCATACAAACTAAATATTGATTTTATTATATCGAGGGAACAGTTAAAGTTTCTGCATTTCGGCTGAGTAACTTAATGGACAGTATAAATCATCAGTAAAAAAGTGGGCGGAATTGGGCATGTGGCCGTATATCTCCCGTACAAACCAAATATCGATTTCTGTATATTTTGCAAACCATTAAAACGAAATCTTTTAAGTTTGGTAGAAATGCCGTTGTAATTAAAAAAAATCATCAGTCAAAACTGGGAGGATTGGACAAGTGGGCGTGGTACCTCCCATATAAACTAAATATTGACTTCATTATATCTTGAGAACGGTTAAAGTTACTGTTTCTGTTTTTGGTCTTAGTAACGTAAGTAGTAACTTCTATACAAAGTAAATGATGTTTTTTGTACATCATCAAATTCCTGTAAATTGGTGGTACTAAAATAGAAAGAAGGAAATATATATATATCTTCGCGTGCCAAAGTGCTAAGACGCGCTAAAGCTTTGTACGAGCAGCGCCTTCGCGCTAAAGTTCTTACTGCCCCACGGGAAAATAAAAGCTTTTGGTCATTCGTTAAGAGAGTAAAAGAAAATGCTAGTTTTCTATTCCGCCTCTTTTAAAAGATGATCAAATATTCACTGACACGGTTGAAAAGGCTAACCTACTAGCTGAAATGTTTGCAAGTTATTCTCACCTGACGGAAAGCAGTCAACCACTGCCCGATCTCGAGAGCGAATGTGTAACTATGCCAAAGATATACTTTCGAGCTCGTGCAGTTAAAAGGGTTCTAGCAGACCTCAACATAAATAAGTCTCCTGGGCATGATGGAATTCCGGCAGTGGTCTTGAATCTTGAATTTCCATGGTGCTAGAAAGTTGCAAATATAACGCCGATCCCCAAGAAGGAAGAGGCAAGCAACCCTGAAATTTACCGCCCAATCGCAATTTTCTCTACCATTTCCAAAGTAATGGAGAGTATGCAAAATTTCGATCTCATGAAGTATCTGGAGCCCAATAGCTTACTTAACAACCGGCAATATGACTTCCATGGAGAACGTTCCACGGGAGACTTATTAGCCTTCTTTTCGGAAAAATGGTGTCGATCCATCCACCATTTCGGCGAAAGTAAGGTAGTGGCTCTAGATATTTCCAAAATATTTGACAGAATGTGGCACGGAACACTCTTATCCAAACTTATTGCTTTTGTTGTCGGTAGTACCTTCTCTCGATTTATATCGAGCTTTCTCAGTGATCGCGCTATTAGAGTTGTTATAGACGGGATCTCATCTAACGAGTTTCAAATTAATTCAGGGCTACCACAAGGCTCCATTCTTTCTCGTATCCTTTTTCTTATTTTTCTTAATGACTTTCTATGTCAAATTTTCAACCCTATCCATTCTTTTGCAGATGACAGCAGTATCTGCTATTCATATTCTATTAATCGCAGGTCGGCATCGAATATGATCGCGGCGACGAGGCAGAATGTGAATAATTCGCTAAATGGTAACCTCACGAGAATATCGGATTGGGGTCACGCGAACAGGGTCTATTTCAATGCTCAAAAGACCCAATGCTGCATGCTTACGCTTCGACGCATGCCCGATTGCGCTACGTCATCTGTAATTATGGGCGGTGTAAACATCCAGGAATGTTCTGATGAAATCAGGGAACTCATTCCCGAATACCGGGCATTCACGCGCACGTCGCGTTCATCACTAAGAGCACATCCATTTGTGATCGACTTACCAGCGAATGGCACTACGCACTACGAACAGCACGTATGTGGAAGTGGAATGGACTACCCGCAGAGGTATTTCCTATCACTTTTGACGTGGGAAGGTTGAAATCGAATGCCAATAAACACTACTCCCTCTCTCCTTTCTCTCAAAATCTTATTTCTTAGTTCCGGCACAATGCAGGATATGTATAGGGGTCATCCCCTTAGGTACGGTTCAAGAAAAAAAAAAAATATTGCATATGCATGTGTGTATGTCGTTTCCAAAATATAATAATTTGCATGTGAAGTGGAGATTGTACTATTAATTATGACGGTAAAAGAAAAATTATTTAACGGATATACTAAAAAGAAACTGATATACAGGGTGGCGCAGAATGAGCTATATGGTTTGAATTCTTTATAACTTTTTTAATTATTATTTTTTCTTTGTTTTTTTTCAGCATTTTGTGAAGAAAACTTGGGGAATTAATTAAAAATCATTACACGATCGAACACATACTGCAGGTACCTCAATGGCTTTGTTAAGGAACATATTCGGCGAACGCATTATTTCGCGCACAAGAAAATATGCTAAAAAGAGCACGTATGTGCGAAGCAGAAAAAGGACATCACTTACAGGATATAATTTTTCAAAGATAATTGCAAAAAATTCGTCAATAATATACTGTATTAAAAAAAAATTTATAATATATATAATATACAAATAAAAAAGTTATAATCCATTTAAATCATATAGCTCTTTCTGCGCCACCCTGTAGTATAAAAATAATACTTATACTGATGGTACTAATTAAAAATCAAATCATAGGTCATTTTTAGTAATTAAGATATTTTTTTTACATGAAAATTTTATATATGTAAATATATATATATACATATATAAATGTATCTAAAATATGTATGTATATATGTAAATATTTTTAATTAATACAACTAGTTCTAATACAACTTCTTTAATTGCAAAACTTTCAAATTTACTTCTACACAAATATAATCACAAATTTTATTTAATCTGCAATTTTTAAAATTAATAATAAATAATCAACTTCAAGAGTCTGCGGTTATTTGGCGCCTGATTCCCACGATGGACCATATGAAAAAGTAAGTTGTAATTTATTTAATTAAATTATTATATTTATATTTAATATTCACATATAATCAATTTTCGATTTTCATATAATTGTATTCAATTTGAACGTGATTATTGATTTTTTTTTAAATGACTTAAATATTATATTAGAATTTTATAATTTAACACATTACATTCAGAAAAACATAATGGAAATTTTGTTAAAATAAAATTAAAAAAAATTAATTGTAAGACTATTTATTTTCGTTGATCTGCCTCGTAAGACGTTTATTCAAAGAATCAATCAGATTAATGCTTATCGCTGGTTGTCAATTATCGACGTTTTTTTTTTTTTTTTTTTTTTTTTTTTTTTTTTTTTTTTTTGGCGTGTGAGGTAGGGTTGAAAATGCCTTCGCACTTACAGAGACCGTCGTCTTCTGCGTCGAGTGGTATTGCCACTAAAAAAATCCCTCCTCCTCCTCTGGGTAGATTCCTCCCCGGGACCGCTTTCCGCATTACTTCCGGAAGGCCCAGAGCCACGTCCCAATCAGGACCACTCCCACTCCCACTCACCCACGTCTGGGTCCGCCAAGTCCGCAGCCAGCGCCATGGCCCCGGCCCGTATCGCCTGGTCCCCGTCAGAGGGGGCCCCGCTATGCAGCAGCGCTTCGAGGTCCCTCTTCTTCCTCCGCAGAAGGACTGTTCTGTGCCACAGCCACAGGACTGTGTACTGTGCCACAGCGTCCCAATTGTCCCCACAATCGAGCATCCTCCCTATCACGGTGGCAGGAGCGAACCCGCCAACCCGCTGCGCCATTGCACCTCTCTCAGTATGCCACCTGGTGCCACCTGGTGGTCGAAGAAAATGTGTTCTGCATCATCATCCGTAATACCACAGTAAATGCAGTCGGGACCATCTGCCCTGCCCATCCGGTACAGGTACTTTCGGAAGTATCCGTGGCCCGAGAGGAATTGTGTCAGGAAGTAGTTAACTTCCCCAAATTTCCTCCGAATCCATACTTCCACGCAGGGAATGAGCTTCGCCGTCCACCTGCCGACCGTGGCCACGGTTCACTTGTCCTGCCATCGCCGGACAGTTTGGGGTCTCAGACCAAGAGCACCAACACCAGGGCCCCCCCTCGAGTTCCAAGCCTCCCACCGCTCGCGCGCCAAGAGGTCTATGGGTATTTCTCCACATATCACCAGGACCGCAGCGCCCGAGACCGTGCGGTAAGCCGAAGCAACCCTAAAGGCCGCCGGCCGCTGTACCATCTCGAGTACCCTGGGTTTGGTTCTCTCACCCAGTACATTTCCCCAAATCTCGCTCCCATGCAGCAAGATCGACTTCGTGACCGCCATAATCAGCCTCCTCTTGCTCTGTGTCGGGCCTCCGACATTCGCCATGAGTCTGCTCAACATGCCAGTCATCTTCGCCGCCCTAGTCGCCACATGCCGTATATGGGCCCAGTAAGTCAGCCTACAGTCGAGTCTGACGCCCAAATACCTTATGGCACTCTGGGTAACCAGAGACACATCCCCTATCCGCATGCCGACGCCGAGTGGTATTTGTGCCCGCGTCATCAACATCACCTCGGTCTTCTCCCCGACCAATTCCAAGCCGTGGTCCTCAGGCCACATCCGGGTCCTAATCATGACCCGGTTCAGCTTCCCCCTGGCGTCATCCATATCCCGCGCCAAGATCACCGCCGCTATATCATCCGCGTATCCCACGAGCTGATCATCCTCGGGCATTTCCACCCCAAAGATCCCATCGTAGGTCAGATTCCATAGGTCCGGGCCCAGCACAGATCCCTGGGCCGCGCTGGACGTGATCGTCCTGCTCCTCCGCCCCGTCGGCGTATCGTACAACAGTACCCGATCGTCCAGATAACTACGGAGAATTCTATACAAGTATCCGGGAATACGGAACCTTCCCCGTAGCGCCTCTACAACATCAGCCCATCGTAGGCTGTTGAAGGCATTCCGAACGTCGAGTGTTGCCAGGACAACTATGCGCTTCGGATAATAGCGCCTCTCGCTCTGAGCGCGCTCGAAGCACTCAACCACATCAGCAATCGCCCCGAGCGTTGAACTGCCACGTCTGAAGCCATTCTGTCTATCCGACAGCCCCCCAGCCATCCTCACGGCCTCCGCCAGCCTACTTTGCAGTAGCTTCTCCAGCAGCTTGCCGGCACCATCCAACATGCAAAGTGACCAATAAGCCGATGGCTGGGTCGGATCTCCCCTGCCCTTGCTAACAAGCACGAGTCGCTGTGTTTTCCAGCGTCTTGGGAAGACGCCCTGGACTAAACAAGCATCATATACCGGAAGCAATGCTTCCGGCCTGCTCTCAGCCAGGATCTTGAGCACCTCCGACGGTACCCCATCCGGGCCAGGGGCTTTCCCCGTCCTAAGAGCCCCGGCGGCGATCCTCAGCTCCTCCCCGGTAAAGGGCGGTGGCACCTCATCATCGTAGGACCCACGGTCGCCGCCCAGCGGAGGGTGTGTGCATCGCATCGATCCGCGCGCCGTCCAATTGCACCCCAGCGCTGCTCGCGCCCAATTTTCCCGCCACGATCCTATAGTCGAGTCCCCATGGATCACGGTTCAGGTCGCTCCGAAGTTCCTCCCATTTCGCCCTCTTGCTCGCCATAATCGCGCGACGCAACGCCCCGCGGGACCGCTTGTACTCTTGGGCCTCCAGTAGAGCCTCGCCGGCCCGCCTAGCCCTAGTATAGACCCTCCTATTGCGGAGGCAGTCACGCCTGAGTCCGGTCTAACCTCGCGACGTTCCAACCACGTTCAACATACTGGTGATCACTCCCAGTATATTCCTCGAGCACCCTCCATCCTTCGATCATCCCAGACAGATTCTCGGATACCAAAGTGATGTCAGGAGTGGTGAACTCGCACCCCGGCCGCCTGAAGGTGGTCGCACCACCAGCGTTCATGACCACCAGGCCCAACCTGGCCGCCATATCCAGGACGCACCTCCCCCTCGTGCTCGTCACCGGATCACCCCACTCCACAGCCCTGGCATTGAAATTACCGGCCACCACAAAGGGTCCGGCCATACGAGCCAGAGCGTCCTCGATAGCGGCCATCTTCGCCCTAAACCACGCCACAATAGCGCTAGGAGTGAGGTAACAGCTCACCAGCACAAAACCGCCGATCCGAGCCCACGCATAGCCGCAGCCAATCCCGTACCGCGCAACCGCGAGTTCACCGACGCCCGGTAGCCAGAGCGCCGCCGTATCCGTTTCGTCCTCGAGCCAGAACCCTCGGTGCATCGAACCGTATTGTTCGCTGATAACAACCACGACCGCGCCCCTCTCGGCAACCATCTGCCATAGCAAAGCATCTGCCGTCCTGCTCCTGTGAATATTCGCCTGGAGTACTCTCATCTGCGGGTTAGCGGGCAGCCCTTCGAGCCCGGCAGGTGGTCAGTCCTACCGCGTCCCGCCCCCAAGCACAGAACGCACTTGGGGACCGCTGTGCAGTCCCTCATCTTATGTCCTGCTCCTCCGCACCTGATGCACAGTTGCCTCCTGTCTGTCCCAGTACACCTTGCCTGGGTGTGTCCCGCCCCAAAGCATCGATAACACCTACCGACACTCTCGGACATCCGTATCGCAGCCCTGATTCATCCGACACGCACGTAGCCAATACCGATCAGTTTCGCGGCGCCCTCCACCGACAAAGTAACGTACGCCCGAACCTGTTCGCGCACGTCCGGTGCCGTCACCCTCACGCGTAGCTGCTCTTCGCGCCCGGCGAGCAGACCACGGACCGCCATCTCCATCCATCTCCGCCATCTCGTCCTACAGTTCGGCCATCCTGACTGCAAATCGTCCCGATTTCATCTGAAGCCTGCCGGTTTTCATTTACTTTAAACCATTTCTTTAAATTCGCTGCTTCCCATATCCCATCATAAGGTATCTGCGTCAATTGAAATCCTTCTACATCCTTTATTACATATCTATCGTTCCCCAATACCTTGACGATTCTATACGGCCCCTTAAATTTTGGTGCTATTTTTTTATACAGGCCCCTGGAGTACTAATATACCACCTTATATTTGCTTTGTACTCTATTTCGATCCTTCAACCTTTTGTTGTATCTTTGATTCTCATCTATCTTCGTCGCAGCATTCTTTCTAGCTTCCACTAAATTTCGTTCAATTCCGGCATCAATTTCTTCTAGTTTTTCCCTGAGGAAATCACCGACCAATCCCCTTTGACGAACTCCGAATAAAAGCTCACTTGGTGTCGCACCCGTACTTTTATGTTTCAGATTATTTATTACAAATTCGATTTTGGGAAGCACTTTATATAAACTAGATTCCCTACCAGCGCAAGTCAATTTGGCTATCATTGGAGCCAAACTTCTATTTACTCGCTCCACCTGGCCATTTGCCTGGGCGGATCCTGTTGCAATTTTTACATGTTGTACATTATTACTGCTCAGAAAATCAGGTCAAATTTGCCGAAGTAAAGGCACTACCACGGTCAGAAACAATAATTTTCGGTCGACTATAAGAGTCAAAATATTGTTTCATACACTTGATTACCTCCCCCGAGCCTGTTGAACAAACCGCGTATAACTTAACGAACATTGTAAAAGCATCAATTATTAAAAACACGTACTTTATTTTAGATTTCTTAAATGAAATTGGCCCAAAATGGTCTACATGGCATGCTTGAAATGGGACATTACCCTTCGGAATGCTATGCATCAATCCCTCATGTTTTCCTGTTTTCGCCGAAAAAGCAATACATTTTAGACAATTTTCTGTATGTTCCCTAACCCTTTCCCTCATTTTCGGAAACCAATACGATGTCATAATTGCACTCATAACTTTGTCACACCCCATATGCCCTATCTCGTCATGATATTTAATAACTATACCAGTTACCATAGAGGCCGGAACATAAAATAGAAGTTTATCTGCAATCTTCCTATAAACTAACCCATTTCGCATTTCATACCATTTACTCTCAGTCTCCTCTAGTTCGCTACGAATCCTATTTATTTCCTTATCCCTATATTGACAAATCGATAAATTTTGTTCGAACGTATTTTCCTCAAGAACTAAAATGCCTGAGAGTCTACTGAGCGCATCGACATGTCGCATCTTCGTCCCTGCTCTGTGTTCCAAGTCATAATCATAATTCTGAAGCTCGAGAGCCCATCTGGTTATTCACGGATTAATTTCTGTCTTGTTTAGTGTCAATGTCACAATCGGTAACTATTCTGAATCTGATTCCCTCTAAATAAATTCTAAATCTTCTAAGAGCGTAAACTATGGCAAGAGTTTCCAGCTCGAAGCTGTGATATTTTGATTCACAATCCGTTGCCCATATCGAAAAATAAAAAATGGGATGAAAAATCCCATCCTTCTTCTTTTGTAATAATATCGCTCCGAAGCCTAATGAACTCGCATCACAATTGAGCTCGGTCTCATCCCTATGATCATAAATTGCTAATGTTGGAGCTTCAATCAGTTTACTTTCCAATTTCTCAAAACATCGCATTTCCTCTTCGCCAAACCTGAATCTGAGGCTGAGCCTCAATCGAAAAATTTTCCAAAAACCTTCTAAAGTATGAGCATAAGCCTAGGAAACTGTGTACAGCCTTAGTATTCCGTGGGACAGGGAAATTTTCAACAGATTTTATATTCTTTGCATCCGTTTTAATACCATATTTAGATATAATGCAGCCCAAGTATCTAATTTCCGACTTCATGAAATTGCATTTATCAAGTCTTAATTCTAAACAATTCCTTGACAATTTATCGAAAACCTCTGCAAGAATCTCTAAATGTTCTTCTACAGTTTCTGTTGCTAGCATTATATCATCCAAATAAATTGCCAATTTGCCTGCTCTAATCTCGTCTTCAAATACTCTGCTAATAAACCGTTGAAAAGTCGCAGGCGTATTTTTCAAGCCAAATGGCATTCTCAAAAACTCGTACTGTCCCATGGGTGTTACAAAAGAGGTATATCTCATGGACTCGTCATTCATTTTCACATAATAAAACGCGTTTTTTAAGTCAAGTAAAGAAAAATAGCGTTTACCTACCAGTCGGTCCAATAAATCGTCAATAAGTGGTAATGGGAAGTTGTCCTTAGATGACTTCTTATTTAACTCCCGATAATCAACGCATAACCTAAAGTCACCACTGTTTTTGCGAACCAAAACAATCGGGGAAGCATATTCTGCACATACTTGGCCTAATAATTCCCTTTGCCAATAATTCATCTAAAATTTGCTGAACATTCTGCTTTTCGTTATATGAGAGTCTTCGTGGGGAACAGCTAAAAGGCTTTTCATTTTTCAAATTAATTTTAAGCTCCCATTCGATTTCTGGTTTATCGGGACGTTTATAGTTCAAATAATAATCTTTGAATATTTTCTGAAATTTCTTATTGACCTCATGAAATACATCTTCATTATTTACCATCAAACTTTCGTTTTCGTTTTCTATTTCAATATTCATTATATTCATACATTCTTATTCATATTCTGTTTTAAATTTAAATCCCGCTACCCTTAAAAAGTTCTACCCTAAAAGCATTGGATTTTTTTTCATCCGACACTACAAGCAAATTAAATTTAATTGTTTTATTTTCAAAATAAATTATAACTTCAACATTGCCTCTTATAATAAGAAGACTTTTATTTAAACCAAAATAATTCAAATTGTTATCATTTTTTCTTATTAATATACCTGGCACGAACTGTTCTTTTACAAGACTGATAGGACTACCGGTATCTAATAATGTTCCTAAAGAAGAATTAAATCTAAAATAACCATTTATAAAATCTACATTAATAAGTCTTACATATTCATTTTCCTCCTCGACGTTGTTTATGTGATGCACAGATTGCTTCTTATCGTTTTTATTACCAGTGAGTACATCTTTTCTTTTGCGGCATATTGCAGCAAGGTGATCCACTTCACCACACACAAAGCATGTCCCTGATTCTCTTTTGGGCTTGCGACATTCATTAGCCATGTGCCCAAAAGAATTGCATCCATGTGCAGCAACGAATTGGTTTCGGTTGTACAACATCGGCCGATGCCTTTTCTCGAATATTTCCTTCCTGTTCATTCGCACTTGGCCGCTTTTCTAATCGTACTTTGTTGAAGGCTTCCAGTAGCTGCTCTTTATTTTTAAAACCCTGCATTTTTACCTGGGTTCGCAGAATGTAATCTGGTATACCCTCAATTAAATATTCCATCATTTCATCCTGCGATGATATGTTAATTTTGTTATCCAAAATACATTTGTCATGATAGTATTCATGAAAAGGGTCATTACGTTGCCATTTGCGTTGCTCGAATTGTCTTTTTAACGAAAGACGACTTGAGCGATCTCCAAAAATTTGTTTCATTTCGTTTAACAACTCATTAACATCAAATAACATTAAATTTGGCTTTGAATAAAACCAATTAAGAGCTTTACCTTTCAATTTCTTTGAAATTAAAGCACGTACATTGTTTTCGTCGAGATCAAAAGCAGACTTAGCATTTTTTAATTGAATTTCCCAATGATCAAAACAATCATTTTGACCAGAGAATTCTGCAACAAAATCTTTTGCAAGGGTAAAGTTAATATTTTTTCCGGTTTTATTATCTTTTTCTGCACTGCACTCTTGAATTTTATTTGTTTTCATTATTTCCTTTTCTTTTCGCAAAATTTCATTTTCTTTTTTTTCAAGTTTTATCTCTACTTGAAGCAGTTCCATTCTTCTTTTTAAAAATGCTATTTCATTTTTCATTTCAATTGTAACCAACTCGTTGTTTATAGCTCTTTTGCATTTCAAACATTCAATTTCATCATTTTTATAACTGTCTTTTTCCACATTTCTTGGAAATCCCATCTTTTTGGTTTTGCTTTCGTTTTCAATCGTTGTGTCAGTATCATCGTTTTCGTTATTATCTGTCTGTTTGTTGTTATTTTCTGGAAAATTATAAACTCCACCCTCATTTGCACTTTCATTCTTACTCTCATATTTATTGTTACATTCATTTTTATGTATTTTTTCATTTGAAGTATTACTTTGTTCTTTTTCGTTGTTTTGCATATTATTTACAAGGTTACTGGCGTCCTTCAATATTTGTTCCCAGTGCTCACTTTCTTCTTGCTTTCTATCGTAGATCAATTCATTATTCTTGTCATTTTCTTTTTTGCTATTTCTGCTATTACTTGCGCTCGTCTCATCATTTTCACTAATACCTCCTTGATCATCGTCGTCCGTTGCTTCACTCTGTTCATCGACATCCACAATACTTTCGCTTGTTGAAAATACACCACGTACCTCTGTCGGCACACTCAACAGCCGCAAATCCAATTCATTCTTGTTTCCATCGCTTTTGAGGCCAATGGAACGTAGCCAATCCTTTAGTTGCTTGACAGTCAGTTTTCCAATGTCAGAAGGCATCATGGTTCATCCCACTTCTGATGTTGTAAGACTATTTATTTTCGTTGATCTGCCTCGTAAGACGTTTATTGAAAGAATCAATCAGATTAATGCTTATCGCTGGTTGTCAATTATCGACGATGCCAGACACACGAACTTAAAAATATATTAATAACAGGATTACCATATCTTACAGAATATGTCTTAATTTAGCGTTTTATTTATAATTGAGGTGCTTCTTTTTTTTGTTATTTTAATATTTGTCGTTCTACATAATAAAATTAAAAAATTAAATTTAAATTATTGTAAGATATCATTTGTTTAATGAATTTCAATTTAACTATTTTTAAACAATCACTTTCGTTATACAATGTTTTATTAAAAATAATTTAATATTATAACGAAGATGAAATTTTAAAACTTTTATAATTACAAAAGGTGAAGTTGGATGTATAGGGTAGATTATAAATTTAATAAATTAGTGCTAACAATAACAATAAATTTTGTTAGCAAGGAGGGTGCGTAAAGATATGTTTAGAAATTAAGAACTAAAGCTCATCAACCATCATCAATATAATATAAACATGTACCATCCCAAGCACAATAAGTAGCTACATTCCTGTGATATATAACTAGAAAAAGAGTCGTTACAACGGGTAGGCAGTCGGAAGGTACGAAGGGAAGGTAAAACATAGATATGTAGGACGAAGGGAAGGTAAAACATAGATATGTAGGACGAAGGGAAGGTAAAACATAGATATGTAGGTCTGCATTTAGATGGACACATAGACTAAATACTTTTTCAGAGATAAGACCACGACGGTTGATAAAGGGCAACTTTGGCGTATTCGATCCTAACTACCCGATTTCAGTAAAGGACACACGAGGCATATAAATTTTTTTTTATAAAATTATTATAACAGTTACAGCAATGCGTGGCGTGTTCAGTTAGTTAACCTTAAAATTGCTTTTTAATTGTTTTCTGTTAAAGTTAATTTTTTTTTTATACCGTAACACAGTCATCAAACAACTTTGCTGATTATGACAACTGTAATTTTTTTGTCATTATTGTGAATCACACTGCGAATTTACGCAACGTACTTTTACCGGCGAAGTTGTAGAGCTCGACGAAGTTCGTCGTTCGACTCAATTGTGCTCCTAGCATTAAGACTCGTACACATTATGTCATTTTATGACATCGCAAGCAAACATTATAATGGGTACGATTGTGAACGTGTGTCATTTTCAAAATGTTTCGTTGTGTGTCATTGAGTTGCATACTGTTATGCCTCTAACGGAGACGATTGTCATAATACTCGTAATATGGCAACATTGCAGGCACAAAAATGAAATGACAACGTCTTGGCATTTGGTAAATACTGAAAACGTGGTAAGTATTAAACATTTGTAAATAATAATTATTATTTTATAATAATAATAATAACTATTATTATTATTAATTTATTAATTAATTTATTATTAATTTATTAATATTAATTAATTTAGTCCATGGTCATAATCCTTACAGACTAATAACAAAATTTAATAAAATTATTGAATAAGAAAATATTATTAAGTGTTTTCTTAATATATGTATAAGAATATTATGAATTGAGAAAAACAATAATTTTCTGCTTTATTGCATTTGAGTTTGAAGAAAAGTTAACCAATTGACCCAAATAATACTATGCAACACGAAAAATTTTGGCTAACTACAAAAATCTTCGTTATTTCAAATTCTATGGTAAGTTTTTTGTAAAAAAACTTTTTCCTAAAATTTGGGTTTTTTGAAGAGGCTGCTACATCTGATCGTAATTTTGGAAAGACTTATTGAATCTTTAAGTTTTGGTACTGTAATTTTTTGATGTAGCTATTAGTTTTGGAGTTATTGATGAAAAAATAAATAAAAAAAATTTTTTTTTGGAAGAAGTTATCAAATTTTTTAATTCAAAAATGCATTCCAGTTTTACTACTTAATCATAAAGGTGAATGTAATATCAATAAAATAAACATTATTTCATGAAAATCGATAGATAAATATGTGTTTTATTGCGATTTTTTAACACTATCATAAATTTAAAGAACAGTTCATTTTTTAGTCTTTAATAGATTTTTTTAACAAACAAAGTTGAGAACTAGTTATATTTTAATCAAAAAGATGAATAAATCATAATCTAAAAATAATTCCGAGTTTAGTTTAGTGTCTTATGATTTTGAGAATTTGTTTCTTTAATAAGGAACCTAATCAAATCTCGATTCATATTTTCATTCCATAGTCACAAATCGTGGTACCTCCAATACAAATTAAATATTGATTTTTGTATATATTGAACCCTGTTACAACAACATCTTCTAAAATTGGTACAAATGACTTTGTAATTATAAAAAATCATCAGTAAAAAACTAAGAGGGATTGTACAAGTGAGCGTGGTACCTCCCATACCAACTAAATACTGAGGTCATTATATCTTGAGAACTGTTAAACTTAAGCTATCTGTATTTAGTCTGAGAAACATAATGGTCAGTACAAATCATCAGTCAAAAAGTGGACGGAATTGATCAAATGGGCGTGGTACCTCCCATACAATCTAAGTATTGACTTCTTTATATCTTGAGAACGGTTAAAGCTAAAGTTTCTCAATTTGGTCTGAATGACTTGTTAGTAAATTTTTTTTTGCTTCGGGCACTTTCAATAAAGCTACAGAGCAGAAATTCGGTATACGGGTGAGTAAATAATGAGCAAAATAAGAAAATTGGCAATTTTTATCAGGGGGACTAGGTTGATCTTTTTTGCATGTGGCACTCTCATTTCATGTACTGGTGCGCACTTTTCATAAAGCCAGAGAGTTGTAATTGGGTATACGGATAGGCACTCGGTAGGTAGGGAGGGGAGGTAAAACTTAGAAAGGCCTGCATCTAGATGGACACATACACCATATATTTTTTCAAAGACAAGACCACGATGGGTGGTGGGGGAACTTTTATCGTCTCCGAAACTAACTAACCGATTTTAATAAAGAACACGTAAGGCATATACATTTTTTTTAAATGAAACTATTATAACAGCTACAGTAACGCTTCTGGAGTTCCGCTAGTATATTAATAAAAACATGGTGAAAAAAGTAGAGCAAATGTCGCCGGCTACCGTCAGCAAATCGGCTTCGCTCTCTAATTGACAGCTGTTCGTTTGCAATTCGCATATAAAAACTACAACTTTTAGTCTTGCACATGTGCAAAAGTGTAGCAAGTGTAAATCTCTATGTTTTGTTAGTGTAGAGTTAAAATTTGCACGACCATTTTGCAAATGCAATGATCCAAGCCCATTTGCATGAATTGGAATAATGTTTGCATTCGTTGCGATGTGTTCTTTGATGGAATTGAAAAAAACAATGAAGAACGATTGCACAAAAATAAAAAAAACCAACAGCCCATCAAAAAAGAAATGCTACACAAAACTTATTATTACTTTACTATTTTATTAATAAAATTGATAATTTATATAAAATAAAACATATTTACTATTTACGTTTTCATAAACATACTAGAATATTACAATATTTATCACCAAATTTTTTTTTTTGCCTTTATTGCCGTTTATAACAACTGCTTTGTTATATTGCACCAGATAATGTTATACAATGGAGGTCCAATAGTATGAATTATATATTGTCAGGAGGGTGGCGATGGCACGATGGATGGTAGTCTGCACGTTGACTACTAAACCAAAAACAGACATGGGTTCAACCCCAGTTTCAGACTAAAAATTTTTAAAAATAAAAATTAACATCTCGCATTTTTCTGATGTGCATTAGTGTGTCTTTGTGTGTCAGTTGTTGTCGGAAGGTTTCAGTGGCGAAGGCATAGTCACTGGTCACTGAACAATACAGGCTTCAGCTGATAGCATTCCACAATCGCATCAGAACGCCCTCCTTCGTCGGTATTGTGTAGCACCGGCGAAGTAAAACAATAATAAAAAAATGGCTACTGAACCGAAGCTTCAGCACTGCTAAAAGAATAAACAAAGAACGTGCGAAAGCAGAGCTGTAAAATATTTAATTAAGCTTCACCTCCTGTCGTTTCTCCTACTATCCCTTTCCTATAGTTCCAGCACAATGCTACGCATGTATAGAAGTCATCTCCTGAGTGCTGGTCCCAGATAAAAAAAAAAAAAAAAAAAAAAGGACCTTTCGTAATGTTGGAAAATTCGTATTATTGAACTACAGTTTTTTCCTCCTTTTATAGAAAGCAAAAAACATATTGATAATTTAAATTACATTAGTTTTTTATTTAAAACAGAAAGCTTTAATATTTTTATAACTCTGCTTTTGCACGTTTTTTGTTTTTATAGCAATGTTGCAATGCCTCTGATGTCATGGAGACGCATTTGATTTTTTAAGCTATATTTGGTAGCGAATTTATTAATTACTTTACTTTATTTTACAATACCGACGAAGCAGGGCGCACTGATGTTACTAGTGGATTAGTATCAGCTGAAGCCCGTTCTGTTCATTCCGCATTCCGACAACAACTGACAGATAGTCACACTAATGCACATCACAAAAATTTAAAGTGTTTTATGAGTTATTCGGATACTGGGATCAACCCCATGACGTGCAGTTAGCACGTAGCCATTGCCATGATTAGCTATGATCTATATATAAAATATATAGCACGTGACACAATACCCTTTTTTTCACTATTAAATTTCGTACCAACTGCTATTTGGCAGTTTACCGCAGAAAAAAATTTAAGTAAGCACATTCTTACAAAAAGTAAAGTTTTCCTATTATCGGATAACAAAAGTTTTTATTCAGACTACAGAACAGCCAATGCAAAAAATTCGCCTTTCGTAGTATTGAAAATTGAAAAATAAAAGGACGTACTATTGGACCTCCATTGTACTGTGTTAGGGTCATGTCAGTACTAATGAATTACTTCGTTTTATTTTCAACAGTTGATAAGTTTCATAACAGAGCCAAAAGAAATCGCGTGGTTGTTTTCTACTATAATTGTGAAATCTAAAAACACAATCACAAGCTTTTTTTTATCACAATTTATATCAATTTACATCACTTACAATTAATTTAAAAGTTTTTGAATTCAACAGAAAGAACCGCAACAGAACAGAACAGAACAGAACAGACAAACTAAGGGTTTGTATATGCTTTTTCTCTATTTATTCAGCTGATACCAATCCACAGACATATCAGAACGCCCTTCTTCGTATTATGTAGAAGTAAAATGATTACTAAAAATGACTTCCAAAAAAAAGCATCTAAATTGAATTTGTCCCCTTGACATCAGAGGCGCTGCAACACTTCTATAAACGGGTCGGTCTCACAGGTTTATTTGTCTAAGCAGGTACTCAGAATCAACATTACCACATATCGCCGACTTTTCAGAGTGGGCAGTTTAATCAAAGCAAAGCCTGCTATTATACGGAGCACACTGGGGATTTTTGTATGGAGGTGAGGATAAAAATATATTTTTCAAAAAAATGTAGTGATTTCGTCACAAATTTATCTTTATTTATATAGTACAACACGAAGAAAGTTAGAGAAATATATATGTTCATCTACAATGTAAAAAGCCATAACTAACAAAAAAAATTTGTATAGATATTTTTTAATAATTTCGTATTTTCCTTCTGAAATATGCTGCAATTAATAAAAAATCGATATAGGTTTTTTTGGTAGTCAGAACACTTTGCGTTTTAAGCAAAGCTATATGTTATAAATACTACTTAACTTCTACGAAAATAAAATTTTTTTAGATATAATACCCGGGTGCACCGGTAGTCTAGTGAGTAGTGTGCTAGTTTATCAGTGGGAGATTCTAGGTTCGATTCCTAGCAGACGCTCTGGTCTGTATCACTCCAACACGTAAAAATATTCCCCTAACAGGTACCACAATGGGCAATAATAAAAAAGGGACCCACGTGGGACCTTTCTTTACCTTTACATCCAGCAGCCAGCCGAACTAACCTAATGCCTCGCTGATTGTTATAGTTTCCAGAATAATTGAAAACCGTCTGATTATGCCCGCGATTTCAGAAATCAAACCAGGATTAGCAAAGAATCTTCGTCACGTATTTAGTGAATTTATCGTTCCAGTGGCTTTCTTAACAATATCGATCTGTATTCCAATTTTCTGTTTAAGTTCACGCTTTATCAAACATTTTCGGGCTTCTTTTATCGGACGAGTTTTTGAGACCACTCTCCCACATTTAAATTCTATATTAAAAGCTACATGACACTTAATACGTGCATGAAGTGATGGCATATCAAATTGCAGTGCTTGTTCATTTACGGGCATGGCTTCAAATTCTTTGATTTTATTTATCACTATTAGTCTGCAAATTTATTTCTTTGTTATTTCACATTTTTCTGTCATTGTAATATTGAGTAAAGATACATAATTTCTTATCTGAATGTTAGCGTCTTTAAGACTGACCTTAACTCGTTACATTATAACTGCAACAATTTTTTTTTATCAGGAGATGACTCGTACACATGCGAAGCATTGTGCTGGAACTATAGGAAAGGGATAGTAGGAGAAACGACAGGAGGTGAAGTTTAATTAATTATTTTACAGCTCTACTTTTGCACGTTCTTTGTTTATAGCAGTGTTGAAGCTTCGGTTTAGTAGCCATTTTTATTATTATTATACTTCGCCGGTGCTACACAATACCGACGAAGGAGGGCGTTCTGGTGGCAGCTGAAATTGATTAAAAATGTAAAAACAGATATGAGACGAAAATATGGTTTGCCGCCAACCTTTTTGTTTAATTTTTTTTTCTTATTTGTCAATTTTCTATCACGTATGTTTTTTTTGAGATGCTTCACTAAACTGGACGTAACCCAAAATTTCGTTCACTTCCTTCATATTAATAATATAAATTTCACAATTAAATAAATTACAATATAACTACATAAGTACACAATTATATACTGATTTTCTTCTTTAAAATTTTTGGCGGTATGTTTGCTGGGAAGATTCGCACCAATCCAACTAAATTTTTATTTTATTACATCACTGGTGTAATGATATGTTGTTAACTATTCAAAACGACCTCACAACAGAAATCTTCTTTATTTCACACTTTTAAAACAGCTTTTTATAGCTGCTTCTAAAGTGTCAACGTTTTAATGTTAATTGAAAAAGATTATTTATTTAGCTTGGAAGTGTTAAATGCTGTTAGATTGAAACTTAACTTGTAAATGAACTATTTGTGCTTTTGACATGCTATTAATGCAAATTAGTAACACTTTACACCAAACTGTTTAAGCACACATGCACGAGAAAATTAATATTTTGAGGCTTACCCAGCAAACACAAAATATTAAGGGTTTGATATAAGATTATTTGTTCAAGCAGAATTCTGAACCTTTTGTTAAAGTTGAGTATATATGGTTCTGAGAAAATTTTCCCCTTTTAGTTGAGAACGTTATTATTATCAAACGCTTATCGTTTGATAAAGGGATTGCCTTGTTCTCAATTTTCGAACAAAACAAACAGTACATAACTTGAAAACATTTTCACTGCAGTGCTTGTATTTAATTTCTCTTTTATAGTAAAAATCAAAACAAAATATCAGAATGAACCATAGTAAGCATAGCGAGTAGAACATTGACAAAGGAGATGAGTATTCTCGAACAGTGTTGTGAACGTAGAGTTCATATCACTATTTTGATTGCTTTCTAAATACTACGCACAGTAGGGCCTTTTGACTTTTTTCGTTGCAAAAATCATAATTTTCGAAGTTACCAAGAAAATTTCTAAGGGTTAAAAATCACTTGAATTTTAAATCTTTTAGTTTCAAAATAGTGCTCTCGCATTGTGATATGCACTGGGCACGGTGACACTTTTTGACCTTTTTTATCGCAAAAATCATATCTTTCGAAGTAATGATATTTTTAATATTTAAAAAACATTTAAAACACAACTTCTTTTGCTTCAAATAATATTCTCATATATAATATATAATAATATTAAGAAATTTAGTAAATTTTTTTCAAACAAGTATAATTTTTTTTCTTAGTTAGTTTTCTTTAAAATAGTCATTAACATTGGAAGCGTTATCTGACAGACTTAACATATCGGAGCTATAATTATGTTCCTTTCGAGATCTTACATGTCTCCGTGATGAAAAAGTCTTCATTCTGTCTAATCCGTGAAATTGTGCAAGTATTCGTATTTAAAATGTTTGTAGTCTTTGTTTTTGCATTCCTGTGCTTCTTCTGATAACTCTCCAATTGGGAAGCATTGATATTCAATTAAATTTTTCCCAAGAACCAAAATCTTATGAAGTAAGTTTCTTCTCAGCCAAAAGTTGGGAAGTTTTTGATGCATAATCATGAAACGTTGGGCGATTTACCATTACTCTAGAGCTTACAACATTTAAGGTAACTGCCAACCTTTTTATAATATGACTAGCTTAACCTAGCTTATATAGTTAAAGAAAATTATTTTGTTATAAATTAACTATCGTAAAGCTCTAAGATATATAATATTTTTAGTGTGTCCATACGGAGCATAAACAAACAAATCGTAGAGTTTTTCAATACGGAAGCATGCAACGTAAAGCTGTCCGTCTGAGAAACATGGAAAAATTTAAACCACAAACTTGCAGGGATTGACCTTGAGCTTTATTAATTGTCATTTTTAAAATAAATGGCAAATCTGTTGGTATCATGGGAATGCGTGGCAACAGCACATTTGTTCCCTTATATTTGTTCCATTCAATTAAATTATTTCGCATTTTTTTTACTGCAAGTCGAGTGCAATTGCAAAGACATGGTCGATCGTAGTTGCGCAGTAAAATAATGGGAACTCCCATTTTTAAGTTGCAGCAAATGTGGTGAAAATTCCGGGACATCAAGCGGACTTAAAAATTCAACAGGATAATTGAGAGCATCCTCATTTCTCATAACAGTATCGATGGATTTGTATGTTACTGTAGTTTCGCAGATTTTATTTAGACTTATACTGTTCATTGAATTGACACTAATATTTTTGGCAGTAAGTAACGCTCGTCCGCATAACCATTGCTCGTTTTTGAAATTGCGTTGGACATTTGAAAATAAACAATTGATTAACACTTCAATGTATTGTGTCATTTTGCAAAAGTCAGGTGGAAAAGTAGTGTAGTTTGTAGTTGAATCTGGTGGTATTTTTTTATTTCCAAATTCTAACAACTGTTTTGAAAATCGAGTAGCAGATGCATCACGTTGGAGCTGTACTCGCATATTTGTTAATTTCATTGTGCAAACGTGGTGCCAAAAACAGATGATTTAATGCACGTATTAAGCTCGTCCGGCGGGGTTCTTCGTAGAATTACAGGCAATGTTTAACGGAAATCACCGGCTAACATAATTAGTGCTCCTCCGAAAAATTTGTTGTTGGATCTAAAATCTTGTAACGTGCGATCGAGGGCCTCTAAAGATTTTTTGTGAACCATTGTGCATTCATCCCATACTATAATCTTACATATTTGGAGCACTTTACCCATGGAGGAGTTTTTTTTTTTAATATTGCATGTGTGGGTCTCAGAGAATTGTGATTTTAAGCTATCTTTAGTGCCGAATACGCTGTTTTGCTACTATCCAAAAGTGTTGCTAAAATGCCGGACGATGCAATGGCTAGTGCTATATTATTTTGCGATCGAAGTTTAGCCAAAATCAATGAAACAAAAAACATTTTTCCTGTCCCGCCTGGTGCATCTATGAAGCACCACTTTCATTAGCAATTGCTGTCATTAAAGTATTGTATGCCGAGAGTTGCTCCTTCTGTAAGTGTGGTAAGTTTGCAGCCATAAATAGTTCTAGCTCTTGTGGATTGTAATTGTTTTCTCGCTGTAGATCTTGGTCAGACGTATCAACGCCTGAGCGATTAAGGGCAATTATACCAACTTCCGAGAGTGTCTTGTTGTTTATTTGTTATATATATATATATATATATATGTACCATATTTGTTCTTCTAGACGAAAAACATAAATATATTTGAATTTCTTTAAAATCGGGTGATAGTCTCGCAGCCGTGGAAATTTCTCCTCCCTTTCTTCATGATCATAGTTTTAAAAAAACTAAAACCCTATAACCTTCCCGGAGTTGCACAATTGCTAATGTAAATTTTAAACTCAAATACATCCACGTTTTAAAGATCATCAAAATCGGCTATGTAGTTTTGGAGAGGCCGAAATTTTCTCCCTATCATTACCTATAAGCATTTTTAGACGCAAATCTATCTAAATTCTAAATTTCATTAAAATCGGTTTGAACGTTTCGGAGGGGCATTAATTTGCCCCTTATCGCCCTCCTGGTCCTAGTTTTAAAAAAAGTAATACCCTATAACCTTCCCGGAGTTGCACAGACTAAGTGCACCCAATTTCATTGCGATTGGTTCCCAAATGGCGAAGTTAAGCTCGTTATATTATAAAATCTGTTAAAAACCATGTGGAAAAGTAGGCATAATTCATTCAGGAGCCCGAATTATATGGTGTGAAAATTTCTGGAAGATCGGTCCAGCGGTTTGAGCTTCTATGAACTACAAAAACACAAACACACATTCAGTTTTATATATATAGATTGTCGACCTCAGTAATTCGGGCTGTTACTTCGTCATTTTCAAAAAATGTTCTGGACATATTACCATCGTTAGTATTTCCATACCACTGCTTTGTGCAGTCTATTATCAGTCCAAGCTTCTTAAGATATTCTTTTTCTATAAATTTTTTCCAGCAGAGAGTTTTTCTTTTGGTGTTGCGTTCTTATCAAACCATTCTCTTTCTCGCGGAATTGTATACGCTAGTTTTAAAATAAACTCCATGGACCTAATTCTGGTATGTAACGAAAACATTCCATTCATAGTTTTGCTGATCACTAAAATCATCAAAATTTTGAAAGTCTTTCTGTGAATTTTTGCAAATCGCATACTTCAAAGTTGACGAAGTATCTGTTATTCCATTGAAGACTTTGCCATAAATCATAGTAAGACAAAATTCATAATCAATGATAACAGTTTTTCCATTATTCATTTCAAGAACAGAAGCCTTTAATTCAGAAATTTGCTTTTTTATATCGTTTACTGTAGAATTGATTATTTCTGAAGAATCCTTTGCATATTTCAAAAATATCGAACGGCAAAAATGAACTGATGATGGGCGAGGATTTTTCCAGTGCTCGGAGACTTCACTTCTAAGTCGTAAAGCAACTATAGAAGCCATAAACATATTTGCATCTGTAATAGTTGTGTCATTTGTCGATATTGTTTGTTTATAAGCACTTTGACCGGATGATCCATCACATCCCCACATATTTACTAATGTAAATTTATTTGAAAATAATACTGCTTCCTCTTCAGGCAAACTTTGAATAAAGCGTTTTGCTGTATGAGCAATTAATTCCTGCAGTTTAATCTCTACCGATACTTCAGTAACCTCTTTACATTATAAGGCACTGCTTATTTTTCGGTAGGTGTAACCTTTATGTATCCACGAAGATTATTCACATGATGATTTTTTAAAGAGCTTCCTTTAATAGAATATTTTTCTTTTGACAATCCCAAGTCCATAAATAACGCTAATGATTTTTCTATGCTATATTTGCATTTGGAATACTATCTTTAATCCTCTGCAGTCGATCTGGGTTTGCAAGTGCTACAGTTTTTATAATATCAGAACTTGATTATCTTTATTTTTCACATACTTAAGACATAATGGTTCTAGAAGATGCGATTTAAATATATATTTTGTGGCATTTTGAAGTTTACGTTTTTTGTGTACTCCGAACACTCGTTTATAGTTTTTGCAGGTCTTACTCTTCTGCTGTCAGAAGATGTATGCGGTTCTTCGATGTTTTCAAAAGTTGCTAACCAATTTAGCCAATCTGAGTTACTTTTCATAAAGGTTTTTGTCGTATGGTTTGAAGCCATTTTTATTAATTTTGAAGTAAACGAAGTGAATTTTGATTTTAATATCCTTTTCGTGGTATCCTGGTAAATCGTGTAATTTTTCCACAATAGCCAATTTAAATACATTTTTATTATGTGAGCTTCTGAATAACTCGAACAATTCCGAATTTTGAAATGACTTTATCACACTGTAGAGTAAAATTGTGGATTAAAACGAATGTTTTTATTTTGAATGTTTGTAAGGCACTGCTTTATTTTTGGCTATTTTTAGATATGCTCTATTTTATTTGTAAAAATTACCTATACGACAACTAGTCTAAAAGTAGGGCAATAGATGAACATTTTGTTCCTTTTTCTAATAAAAAATAAATATATGTTTAAAACAAAACCAAAACAGTAATATTTCAACAGCAGTGGTTCTGATACTTCAATTTAAAAGTGTATTTTTTTTAAGATCACCTTTTTTTTGGCTTTTTAAAAAATTGTCGATGCCAAAACTCCTTTGGCTTTATTCACTGAATTCGAAATGTGTAAATAAAAACTTAATTTACTGTCGAGTAGGACACCAGGATCAAGGAATGGTTTCACTTGTAATGAACACAGGTCAGAATTAGAAAAAGTTTTACATCGTCGGCTTGCATTATTATTTTAGAATATTTGATACAATATAGTAGATCATTGATGAATAGTAAAAATAATAGTGGACCCAAGTGGGTACCTTGAGGAACTCCAGATGGAACAGAAATATATTTAGACTTCATATTTTTAAATAATAGACACTGAACTCTGTCCGTAACGTAAGTCTATATCCAACTCTGAAATCCCAGCTTTTCAGAATCCAATTTTTTCCAACTTGTACAAGAGTAGTTTTTGATTTACTTTATCGAAGACCTTATTGAAATCGGTAAAAATTGTGTGTGTCTGCTTTCCAGAACAAAAAGCTTTAGTTATACAGGATATAAATTCCAAAAGATTTGTTGAAGTTGAACGACCTTTTCTAAGTCCATGTTGAAAAGGCGTGAAGTACGATGATAGTTGATGCCATAAGATTTTAGTTATTATCTTTTCAAAAAGCTTGGGGATGCCAAAAGCAAATTCGTCAGTAGACTTGTCGTAGAGCAACACATCATTATTTAAGAGAAAGAAGAAATGTAAAGTAACATGCATGGAGTAGTGTTTATCTCCTCGTTCGGTGTTCACGTGTTTTTATTTTGGTCCGCTGTTCTTGCAACAAATATAATTAAATGAAAGTTCAAGTGCACAACATAATTTACTTACGCGAACAATTAACAATAACAATAAACTAAATTAAACACCAAAAAACACTAAAAATTTAACAACGAATTAACTGAAAAAAAATTGTTAAAATAATAATTACATCAATTATGAAAAAAAAGAAAAAAAAAAAAAAAGAGAAAACCTCTATAGACAACCAAAAAAAATAAAATAAATCTGAAGAACTTAAATAATTTACTTACTCAAACTTACAATACAAATTACAACAATAAAAAAAAAGGAGAAACCGCTATACTAGTGACGGGCGAGGAAAATAAAAATCAGTGCTGACACTACCAACCAGTGCTGTCACTTCGGGTCACGGTGACCGGATGAGGTCTTTCAAGGCCTTTTTTCGTGGCATTGTGCTAATACCCTTTACCATACCCGACTAAATATTTTGCATTGTTGGTGCCATTGTGTTGGTTACTGCTACACTGTTTGGTGATGAAGGAGTAACACTGATCACCGGCAGTCGTGCAGCGATTAGCACAGTGTCAACTACAATACAAAATATAGACATTTCACTTAGGTTTTCTCGCGTTAATCATGACAGGCCGATTTAGAATTGACTTCTGCAACATACGTGGTCTAAGGGCAAATTTCTTCTCTGTCTATGCTCACGTTTGTCTCTATCGGCCGGATGTTTTCGCCTTAAGTGAAACACAGGTGTCTGAGGATGCTGACCCACAGGATTTTCACATACCTGGGTATCACCTCCTATCTCTTTTCTATCTACACAGGGGCCTTGCAATTTATATACGCAATGAAGTTGTGTACCAGTGCCAGCAATCTTTAGACACGCATGATCCCGAATTTAGCTGTCTTTGGGTTAAATTCAAAATCAGGGCACATCTTCTGCATTTCGGGTTTTTTTACAGAAGCCCAAACACGGAAAGGGAGAAAACTATACAGAACTTCGATGCTCTTTCCGACAATATATCGGGGATCCTCGAAAATTACCCGAACAGTGAAATCGTTATTGCTGGCGATTTCAATGGCCATAATTTATCGTGGCTTCGCCATTCGAGCAATACAACTCCAGAAGGCCAATATGCTGAGCTATTCGCAGCGCACAATCACCTTGCGCAATTAGTCAATGAACCAACACATATTTCATGTGTTGACGGGCACCAACACAACACCCTCGACCTTTTTCTCACTTCACATCCTGAAAAGTATGAAATGAACATTAGCGCACCTCTCGGTAATTCGGAGCATTGCACCATTTCTGCCTCCTTTTCGTTTGCGGAACTTCGAGGCGTTTCACCGCCAGCTATGAAACGTTTGAAATATATTTACGAAAAGGCACGTTGGGCTGAGCTCAACGATTTCTTTCGGCATTTCAATTGGAGGCTCTGCTTCCTCGACAATGATGTCAATGCCATGGCTAAAATGGTCCAAAATATAATAATGCTTGGTATGAAAACGTTCATACCATCGAATAAAATTTCGATTAGGCCTAGACCAAAGTCTTGGTTTAATCAGACGTGCAGACTTGCAGTTAGATCCAGAGAGGAAGCATTTAGTGTCTGGCGGAATAATAAAAACGCAGATACTGATATGATGCGCAAAAGGGCGAGAACTTCGTGTGCCAAAGTGCTAAGACGTGCAAAAGCTTTGTACGACCAGAGTCTTCGCGCTAAAGTTCTTACTGCCCCACGGGGAAGTAAAAGCTTTTGGTCATTCGTTAAAAGAGTTAAGGGAAATGCTAGTTCTTCTATTCCGTCTCTTTTAAAGGCTGATCAAATATTCACTGACCCGGTTGATAAAGCTAACCTCCTAGCTGAAATGTTTGCAGGTAATTCTCACCTGCCGGAAAGCAATCAACCACTGCCCGCATCCGAGCGTGTATCCGTAACTATGCCAAAGATATACTTTCGGGCTCGTGCAGTTAAAAGGGTTTTATCGGACCTCAACATAAATAAGTCTCCTGGCCCGGATGGAATTCCGGCACTGGTCTTGAAGCAGTGTTCTTCGACGTTATCGCGTCCTCTGGCAATCCTTTTCAGCACCCTCAGGTGAATTTCCGTCGTGCTGGAAAGTTGCAAATGTTACGCCGATCCCCAAGAAGGGAGAGGCAAGCAACCCTGAAAATTATCGCCCAATCGCAATATGCTCTACCATTTCTAAAGTAATGGAGAGTATGCTAAATTTCCATCTTATGAAATATCTGGAGTCCAATAGCTTACTTAACGACCGGCAATATGGCTTCCGTGGAGAACGTTCCACGGGAGATTTATTAGCCTTCCTCTCGGAAAAATGGTGTCGATCTATCCACCATTTTGGCGAAAGTAAGGTAGTGGCTCTAGATATTTCAAAAGCATTCGACAGAGTGTGGCATGGAGCACTCTTGTCCAAACTTATTGCTTTTGGTGTCGGTGATATCTTCTCTCGATTTATATCGAGCTTTCTCAGGGATCGCGCTATAAGAGTTGTTATAGACGGGATCTCATCAAACGAGTTCAAGATCAATTCAGGGGTACCACAAGGCTCTATTCTTTCTCCTACCCTATTTCTTATTTTTCTTAATGACCTCCTATGTCATACTTCAAACCCTATCCACTCTTTCGCAGATGACAGCAGTATCTGCCATTCATATTCATTCGATCGTAGGCCGACATCAACTATGATCGCGGCGACGCGGCAGAATATGAATGATTCGCTAACAGGTGACTTCACGAGAATATTGGAATGGGGTCACGCGAACAGGGTCGATTTCAATTCCCAAAAGACCCAATGCTGCATGCTAACACACCGCCGTGTGCACGATCACGCTGCCTCATCTGTAAAAATGGGTGGCATAAACATTGAGGAATCAGAAGCTCTTGATGTTCTTGGCATGAAAATTCAGTGTGATGTCCGATGGACTGAGCACATTTTTCAGGTCTCAAAGGAAGCATTCAAGTGCCTAGGCTTTTTAAGGCGGTGTAAGACATACTTCACCCCATCTGATCTCCTCACTATTTATACAAGAAAGGGCGAAGAAACTCATAGGAGACAGTAGGGTAGCCAACTCTATTGAGTCTCTTGAGCATCGTCGCAATGTGGGGTGCGTTTCGTTGTTCTCCCGTTACTATAATGGGATGTGTTCTAATGAAATCAGGGAACTTGTTCCCGAAACCCGGTTATTCGCGCGCACGACGCGATCATCATTAAGAGCGCATCCATTTGTGGTCGATTTGAAGGCGACTCGCACTACGCATTACAGGGAAAATTCGTTTTTTGGCCGAACGGCACGTATGTGGAATAGACTACCCGCAGAGGTGTTTCCTGTCACTTTTAGCATGGGAAGATTTAAATCAAATGTCAATAAACACTACTCCCTCTATCCTCCTTCCCATAACCAATTTTCCTAGTTCCAGCACAATGCATCGCATGTGTAGGAGTCACCCCCTGAGTGCCGGTCCAAGTCAAAAAAAAAAAAAAAAAAAAAAATACATTTCTATAAAAAGTTTTTATACTAATACTTACATATATAATATTAAGAGATCTATATTTTAAGATAAAGCTTTGTATTTTCATATTTTTAAATTCTAATAAAACCTTCAAACTGTACAGACGTAAGACTTTTTTTCCTAACAGAGGTTATGGGCCCAGGCTACGCATAAGCGTGAAAAAAAAGAAAAACCAAATTTAGTAAAATGAGTGCCCAAAATATGTTCAATATTGATAAATTAATGGAAACAAATTATGACACTTGGAGTCTACAAATAAAAGCAATATTGGTTCACCAAGATTTATGGGATGTTGTTTCCAGCAATGAAATCAAAGATGATGCAGTTTGGAAAAGAAGTGATGAAAAGGCTTTGGCCACCATAATTTTAACTATAACTCCCATGCAGCTCTCATACATTAAGAATAGTAAAACCGCTAATAACGCCTGGAATGCGCTAAAAGACATACATCGGCCAAAAGGGCCAGTGCGCAAGGTAACTTTATTTAAACAACTCCTGTGTATGCGCATGAGTGAAGATGATTGCATACAGGAGTATCTCTGTAAGTTCGCGTGTGTCGTAGAAAAGTTGGCAGAGATAAAGATTACTTTGCAAGAAGACTTATTAGTTATCATGGTAATGGCAAGTTTACCAAAGTCTTTCGAAAATTTTGTAGTGGCGTTGGAGACAAGAGATCAATTGCCTACCTTGTCCGTATTAAAAGTAAAATTAATTGAAGAGGGACAGAGGAGGAAAGCTGTAGAAGATTCCATCAACAACGATGACGCTGTTCAAGTTTTTATGGCTCAAGCAAAGAAAAATCAAAATCAACAAGCTCAGAAGAACATAGTATATAACAACAAAAACGTTAAGTGCTACAATTGCCATCAGAGAGGACACTATGCTTCGCAGTGCAAAAACACACGCAGAGAAAAAAGAGCGACCAACGAAAAAATAACTTTGCTTACTCAGTTTTAGCAGCTACAGACACACACAAGTTAAAACGTAATATTTGGTGCCTGGAAAGTGGTGCTTCTTCACATTTATGCTGCGACAGAAATTTATTTGAGACGTTTGAAGAAGGAAAAGAGTTGATTTCTCTTGCAGGTCAAGGTAAAATTGAAGCAATAAGCAGTGGAAGAGTAAGAATAAAGAAAAATAATATTCAACTTAACAGTTCTAAGAGATGGTAAGATCATATTAACTGCAGAGAAGATAGGAGATTTGTTTTTATATGAAAAAAGAGAGGAGGAATTATTTTTCTCTACCATGTCATCGGAAGCTGTACGATGGCATATGCGTTATGGGCATTTGAATATTGCAAGTTTACGTCAACTGGCAGAGAAAAAAATGGTAGTAGGAATGCCAATTAAATTTCCAAACGAGATTAAATGTTCTTTATGTATGAAGAGTAAGTGCTCAGTTAAACCATTTGCCAAGTGCGAGAGTAGATCTCACGATTTATTAGAGGTGATACACACTGACATATGCGAGCCTATTAGTACAGCGTCACTTGGTGGTGCCCGTTATTTATTAATGGCGTTTTCTTTTCTGACAAAAATGTTACATATATGCTACATTTCGTTACAGTTTCTGTTTCATTCTAAAAAATATGTAACATTAAAAAAAGCTATTTCGTTCCTTTCTAAATATGTTGCACAAATAACTGGCAAAATATGCAACATATTTGACCCTCTAATCTCAAGTCGGGGTGATATACTAACCTTTTTTACATCTTTGTGAAGTACTTTTTTATACAAATAAGAATTATGAAAATCAATATACTCTTCACTTTGACTAGAGTCCGTCAGACTTTTGTTGGAAGAAGATTCTGTTTAATTTATTATTTATTTCAATGTAAACTTTTTTGATAAATTTTTGGTTTAAAGTTTTTACAGTTTGTTCTGTGAAACGCTAAGTATACATTAATATTAAATCTCAAATATTTTGTACCATTGTGGCAGTAAAAAATGTATCACTTTTTAAAGGTGTGGGCAAACTGTAGAAAATGTTATCCATCGAAAGGGCAACATATTTGTTCAGAAAAGAAATCACCATAATATTTATAGATGACAAGTCCCGCTATGTTTTTGTGTATTTTTTAAAAAACAAAGACCAAACATTCGAAGTGTTTAAGATGTTCAAGGCAATGGTTGAACTACGGACGGGCAAGAAAATAAAATCTTTGCGCTCAGATAACGGCGCAGAATTTAAGAATAATATTTTTGATGCGTATTTAAATAAGCATGACAGACAACTAACTGTACCATATACACCGCAACAAAACGGTGTAGCTGAGAGATTTAACAGAACTCTTGTTAAAATGGCAAGAGCGATGTTGATCTCAGCAAACTAAAAATAATTCCTATGGGCAGAAGCAATAAGTACTGCGGCTTATTTACGTAACAGAGCGCCAACGAGAGTTTTAAGAAATGCAACGCCATATGAAATATGGAATAACCGTAAACCAAATGTTACTCATTTAAAAATATTTGGTTCTTTAGCTATTGCTTTAAATAAGAAACACAACAACAAATTTAAAGCAAAAGGTAAAGAATACGTCGTCGTCGGTTACTCAAACACATCCAAAGCGTACCGTTTATATGACAAAGAAGGAAGACGTATTATTCTGAGCCGCGATGTATATTTCATTGAAAAAATTAATAACAACGAAACAGTACACATTCCATTTTTTGAAGAAAATTTACGCAGTTCAGATATGGTAACCCAAGAGAAAGGCGAATATGAGGGTGAAAGTGATGTTGAACCAGCAGAAGAGAATAATGTCAATAATGATGAGCAAAGAATTGGACTTCGAAGACCCCGAATTTTGCGTAGCGGACAACCTGGAAGACCTAAGAAGCAGTTCAATATTATAGGCTTAATACAACAGGTAAATAATAATGTAAAAACACCAGAGACAGTTAGTGAGGCTCTGAATGGTGAACATATAGGATCTCTGATCAAGAATAGTACTTGGGAATTGACTGGTTTGCCTGAGGGTAAAAACGTTATAGGTTGTAGGTGGGTGTTTACCATTAAAAGGGATGGAAGTGATAATGTCACAAGATTTAAGGCTAGATTAGTAGCGAAAGGATATGCTCAGAGGTACGGTGTCAATTATGGACAAACTTTTTCACCAGTGGTGAGATATGAGACGATTAGGATGGTAATGGCATTGGCTGCTGAACATAGTTTACATTTGCATCAAATGGATGTATCCACTGCCTATTTGAATAGAGAGCTTAATGATGAGGTTTTTATGACACAGCCTGAATGTTTTGTTGATAGAGTTAGACCAGATTCGGTTTTGAAGTTAAATAGAGCATTGTATGGTTTAAAGCAATCAGGCAGGGAGTGGAATCGAACATTGAACAATATTTTGATTGGAATGGGTTTTAGATCATGCAATAGTGAACCATGTTTATATGAGAGGAATGAGAATGGGCGTATAAATTTGATTGCAGTCTATGTTGATGACCTTCTCATAGCATCGTCTGATATTGCTGAATTGCGTCAAATAAAAAATCAGATAGCCGATAGGGTTGATGTTGTTGATAAGGGCCCTGCTAAACATTTCTTGAGTTTTGAAATTGAGAGAAAGGGTACAACGGGTGACATTTCTATCAATCAGAGCAAATATATAAATGGGTTGTTAAGGGAATACGAAATGGAGGAATGTAGGCCAGTTTCCACTCCATTGGAACCCAATTGTTAAGTAGCGTGCGATCAGGATTCATGTAAAAAGGTTTGTCATAAGGAATATCAATCGTTAATAGGTTCGTTAATGTATTTGGCGATTTGTTCTGTTCTCGCCCTGATATTTTACATTCAATTTCAAAGTTGACGCAGAGGAATACTGATCCACATGCGGAACATATGACGGCTGCAAAGAGAGTTCTGAAGTATTTGGATAAAACCAAATATTTGGGACTGGGGTATTATAAGACGGGAAAGCCTCTATGTTGTTATGTGGACGCGGACTGGGTTGGTGACATTGTTTCTAGGAAATCATATACAGGATATTGTTTTATTTTAGCTGGTGGAGTTTTTTCTTGGGAGGCTAGGAAGCAGGCTACAGTTGCCGTTAGTAGTACTGAGGCAGAATACATGGCACTGTCTTCGGCGGCGAAAGAGGCAGTTTATTTAAAGAAATTGCTTGATGAGATTAAGTTACATTCTCTTTATAGGGTAGAAATTAGGGCCGACAATTTGGGTGCTTTACATTTAGTTAAAAATCCCATTTATCATAATAGAACTAAGCACATAGATATAAAATATCATCACGTAAGGGATGTATATAAAAATGGTTTAATTCATATAAAATATTGTGGTACTAATGAAAACATAGCTGATATATTTACTAAGAATTTACAGAAAATATCACATGAAAGAGTAATCGTTTTGTTGGGATTAAAAAATTTAAAATAATATGTAAATTTTAATTTTATGAAATTTAATACATTTTTATATATATTCCTGAACAATGTGAATTTATTGTTAATCAAATATTTTGAATTTAGTTTATATTTATTTATTTATTTTTTTGGATGTAAATGTGTTGAGGAGGAGTGTCGTAGAGCAACACATCATTATTTAAGAGAAAGAAGAAATGTAAAGTAACATGCATACATTTCTATAAAAAGTTTTTATACTAATACTTATATATATAATATTAAGAGATCTATATTTTAAGATGAAGCTTTGTATTTTCATATTTTTAAGTGCTAATAAAACCTTCAAACTGTACAGACGTAATACTTTTTTTCCTAACAAGACTTTTCAGCAACTTCTTGAAAAAACTAAGAAATGCCATATGTCTATACAAGAACTCCAAAAAAATTTTAGAGAATTATTAAATATACAAACAAAATAAACTGAATTACTTCGTAGACCAGCTAAACCATATAACATACGTAGATAAATAATAGCGTTACTTTTTTCTATAATTAATGTAAAATTATTAATTAAAAAATTAATTTATATAAAACAAATTTAACAGTTATTTTTTCGTTTTGTTGTATTTCAAACGTTTGTTTTTGGTTGTGTTATACACGTATAAATACAATAAATTTGAGCAGCAAAGCGAATTGTACAAGGTGTACAGGGTGTCTGGTGGCAAATTTATATTTTTAAATACGATTATTTCAAAAAGTAATAAACGGTGCGGAGGGATGGTGGCGCCGTTGGAATTATCGATTGTGCGGATTTATCAGTCACGATGTCGCAGTGGTTGAGTGAGCATCGCGCGTTCGCTTTGGAGATATTTTTTAAGAGTAATGATTCTTACGTACTTGCTCGTCGGCAATTTCGTTCAAAGTTTGACATTCGGCGAACAAGTGATGGACCGAGTGTAAATTTAATACGTTCGTGGGTACAGAGATTCCGCGCAACTTCTTCTGTTATGAATGCCTTACGGCAGTTTACGTGAAAATCCACGAGTTTCAATACGGAAAGGAGCGGCCTCACTGGAATTTCCAAGAGCAATTATTCATAAAATTTTAAAAAAGGATCAGAATTTTAAAATTCAAATCGTTCAAGAACTGAAAGAAAGTGATTTACGCAAAAATTTTTGTGAAACGATGTTGCAGCGTTTTCGCACTGTAAATCCCATTTTTTGGAGCGACGAGGCTCATTTTCACTTAAACGGCTACTTCAACAAGCAAAACTGCTGTTACTAGTCTCCAAGAACCCTCAACCCTCGATTGAAACATCAAAAACGATTGCATTGCCACAGGATAACTATTTTTTTTTTTTTTGGACCAGCACTCAGATGATGACACCTACATATGCGATGCATTAAGCTGGAACTAAGAAATTAGGTTATGGGAAGGGGGATAGAGGGAGTAGTGTTTATGGACATTTAATTTGAATTTTCCACGTCAAAAGTGACAGGAAAGACTTCGTCAGGGAGTTTGTTCCGAAAAACGAATTCTTCATGTATTGCGTGGTGCGATTTGCCGCCAAATCGACCACAAATGGATGCGTTGTACGCTGGAATGAAGGGGTTTCGGGAACTAGTTCCCTGATTTCGCCACAGCACATTCCATTGTAGTAGCGATAGAACAACGAAACACACCCCACATTGCGACGATGCTGAAGGGAGTCAATGGAGTTGGCTACCCAACCGTCCCTAATGAGTTTTATCACTCTCTCCTATACACGGTCGAGTAACTTCAAAATAGTCTTTGAAGCACCGGTCATTCATGAGAGTTGTATTCCATTTTCGGTCGGATTTAAGCGTTATAAATAGTGAGGAGATCAGATGGTGTGAAGTATGTTTTGTACCGTCTTAAAAAATCGTGGCACTTGAATGCTTCTTTTGAGACTTGAGAAGTGTGCTCAGTCCATCGAACATCACACTGAATTTTCATGCCAAGAACATCAAGAGCTTCTGATTCCTCAATATTTATAACGCTTAAATCCGCATAGGACGTCAGTAAGAAAGGCTAGAAATATGGTAGGAGAAAGAGTGAAGCCTTGCGGTGTGCCTTATCTCGAGGTCAGGCGACGCATGATTACGGAATTCTTTTTTATCTTGGACCAGTACTCAGGGGCTATCCCCTACATATGCAATGCATTGCACTGGAACTAGAGGGAAGGTTAGGGAAGAAATAGACAGGTGGTGAAAGTGGTAGGAAGATAGAGCTTAATTCTTGCACAACTCTGCAGTTGCGTGTAAATTATAAAGCAAAGTTGCGGCGTCTCTGATGTTTTTTTTGACGCATTATTTTTAAGCTAATGGAGCCATTTTATTTATTATTTTACTTCGCCGACGTTTTATTGCTCAAATACCGACGAAGGAGGATGCTGTAGCACAGAAAACTCAGAAAAAACTTTTTTTCTGATTTGACCCGGCTGGGAATCAAACCTGGGTCTTTCTGGTTGCAAAGCCAACACGCTGACTACTCGGCATCAGCACCCCTTCCAAACCTGCGAGCTCATTCATCGTACTCTTCACACACGTAGTTTGAACAGGATGTGGCGACTGCACACACACCCAGAGCTTCGATGAATTCGCAAATTCCACCCAAAAACTGATCAGTCGCTTTGGGGACATGCCATGGCCACCGAGGTCGCCCGATCTAACTCCCATGCATTTTTTTTACGGAACTACTTCAAGGAGAGTGTTTATAAAAACAATCCCCAATCTGTTGTGGCTTTAAACGAAAATATTCGTCGAGAAATCAGCTCAATTGAATCAAGTTTACTGCGGCATGTGGCGCAGAACACACAGCTCCGTTTTGAACAGTGTGTTGAACTCGACGGAAGACATCTGGATGAAATACTCTTTAAAAAAGAAAATCCACATTTCCATTCTATCGTTCAATGCTCTTAATAACTTTGTGTCAATTATTACGTTTTTTATATAAGTTTGAAAATATAAATCTGCTAGCAGACACCCTATATTAATAAACCTTGAAAACAACGTTATGGTTTTAACAACGGTTATTAATACAAGGTTGTCACAAGACGAATTCGTTAATTCGGTTTGCAGCCGAACGTCATATTTTTTGTACACACGTATTTTGTTAAATATAACATAACCTAAAAATAACGTGTTAAATTAGTGTAATGTAAGTAAAATTTAAAATAATAAATTACTATAATTACTTTTCTTAACTTTTTCACAAAGTAAACAAACTTTGACTTTCGGGTTTAAAATACATTACAAATCGTTGAATCTGCTGACGGTCGAATTAGCTAGTGAGTTTACCTGGTAATTAATTTGCCTTGGCTTTTAATATTTTTTCAACAGATTGACAATGGCAGTGGTACTCATTTCCCCTTGAACGAAAGCATTTCTACACACATACATATTGTCGTCGCTCCGACAAAATCACTCATGTGTTTTTTCGAACAATTCTGTCATAGTTCTCCAGTTTCCCATAATTATTTTAAGGGATAAAAGAACAGGGATACATTTCTCTTCAACTATTAATAAAAATAACAAATATATAAAGCTAATAATTTACATCTACTGATAACCACATACAGTGGACAACACGCGAAGAACGCTTAAAATGAAGGAGCTTTCGAAAACAGCATGTTGTTCCGTTCTGCTAGTGTTTGTCAGTGTGATTTATACTTTTTGTGTTTGAGTTGGTATGTTTCTTAGTGACTATCACATGTAATTTTGACTGCCTATATGATATCGATCAATAGCTTATTTGAAACTGAAAAATTTTAACAACACATAACAGTTCATATATTTTAATTTTATATCCTTCACAGTATCACCTGATGGCGGAACTGTTTTAAATCACGGTATCACTTCCACATCATACTATGATAAAAATATAAAATGTTTGTATCCGTTAGTAAATTACGAAGCTGCACCAGTTATCTATAACAATTGGTCACCTGTATCACTCAGTCACCTGTATCATCATCATCACCACCATTTAATGGGACTTCAAGGTAATTTTAGATTTTATTATTTATTAAAAGAACATCAATGATGTATAAATAATGTATGAAAAATACATTTTATATCTTCGAATTGTTTTTTAACATACATGGTTTTTAAGTTGCATGGTTTTTAACATACTAATATTTTACTTTTCTAGTAAAACGATTCCGCAAACAAGGAATAGATCGTAAACCGCGCCAGGCTTACAGTGCTAAACAACTGGAAAGATTAGAAAACGAATTCAAGCAAGATAAATATCTGAGTGTCAGCAAACGAGTCGAACTATCAAAGTTACTAAACTTGACAGAGGTTCAAATAAAGACATGGTTTCAAAATCGTCGAACTAAATGGAAGAAGCAATTGACATCCCGCCTAAAAATAGCTCAACGACAAGGAGAATATGAAAACAATGTATATTTAGCAAATGTGGTTAACGCAACAAATTTAGGAGTTCAACGCAATGCAATGCCATCCGTCTTAGACATACAAACAATATTGCCTCCATACTATTCATCGACATTTTGTTTCACCAACAATTCGCTATTTCAGAAAAGCCTTACTGCCTCCAATAATTACTACTCAGTAAATGATTCGCAGTATAATGACTTTAAAGCAAATATTACTTCCAACAACACGCAATATCCTTCTCGAATTGTTGAGACACGTCCACGTGATAGTTAAAATAAATAATATATCCTTCAAATCTTATTATTTCAATTTCCTGGCTAGTTAGTTTAATATTCGAATTATTTCCCTGTGGGAAATGTCAATAGTAAAACCGTACCGAGTTTTTATATAGACTTATCTATATTTTACCTCCTCTTCCTTACTTTCCGAGTGCCTACCCGTATACACAATAATAGCTCTATGCGCAACTTAAATGGGAGTCCCACATGGAAAAGAGGATAAATTTTCATACTTTTCCCATTATTTACTCTCACGTATACCGAATTACAGCTCTGTATATATAATGAAAGTGCCGGAAGCCAAAAAATTTACTATCAAGTCATTCAGACCAAATTTAGAAATCTTACCTTTAACCGTTCTCAAGTTATCCAAAAATCACAATTTGCTTTGTATGGGAGGTAGAACCCCCACTTTTCCAATTCCGCCCCTATTTAGCCAGATGATTTGTAGTGACCATTAAGTTACTCAGACCAAATACAGAAACTTTACCTTTCAGCGTTCTCAAGATATAATGAAAATCACTATTTAGTTTGTATACATTAACCATTGATTCTTTTTATATAGTTGATACCACACGTTGTTTTTGGTTATTATCTCTATATCACAACTTGGGTCAGATTCATTATTGAATAAATGTATCTCGCAGCTGTGTATTGGTGCATCCTTGTTATAAATAGCTTGAACATTTGGGCATAGAAATGTGTTGTACTCGAGTATATTGCAGTCAAGCAGCTTGGTTTAATCTATAGGAATGTATTCATCACGGTGAGCGTTGAGAGCAATCATTTTTGTTGTCGGTAGGATAGCTACCAACGAATTATTTACCAATTGTGGAACTGGCGTAAGGTAAAATAGATCATATTCATCACGGTGAGCGTTGAGAGCAATCATTTTTGTTGTCGGTAGGATAGCTACCAACGAATTATTTACCAATTGTGGAACTGGCGTAAGGTAAAATAGATCATATTCCTTTTAATGTGGCAATGGAATGAACAAAGTGCAGATAATGTGCAGGTTTGTTTGCGAGGTTCATGAGTCTGCTGATTTTTAAGTTGATTTTTTCAAAATTATTTTGATTTCGAGATTCAGTCTGTTAAGGGCAGAGTCGAGAAACGATGTTTGGTTTTGTAGTAGACCTTGTAGGAGAGCTTCGTTGTTTTTAATGATATTGACATTTGCTCAGCATATTTTGAGTCCAAAACACCACATAAGGAATTCGCAACGTTCCCAACGTTATTTATCGCCCCTCGTTTTTTTCGTGTGGTGAGGTTTTATATACCGGCCTCTATTTCGTCCTTGAGATTTTGAAAATGCCTTCTAAGCCCGGTACATTTAGTGTTGAGGTATGAGTAATTGCAGTTCTACATCGAGGCGATTGTCCCGTTAATTAGAAGCTGTAATTCATTGTGAAATGGTTCTAGTTCAAAATATACCAAAAGGTTCTACTCTGATATAATTGGTTTAATTTGATCTACATATATGTGCATATATGTGTTGACACTGCACTAATGTAACGAATAATACTACGGGTGGCACAAAAGGAGCTATATGGTTTAAATGGTTTATAACTTTTTTATTTATGCGATTATTATAATTTTTTTTTAAATACAGTATATTATTGGGGAATTTTTTGCAATTATCTTTGAAAAATTATATCCTGTAAGTGATGTCCATTTTCTGCTTTGCACATACGTGCTCTTTTTAGCATATTTTCCATAATTTTTCGCAAAATTTCGGTTGTAATGGCCATGACTTCATTTCGAATTTTTCATTTAATTCCCCAAGTCTTCTTCGCAAAATGCTGAAAAAAAAACAAAGAAAACATAATAATTAAAAAAGTTATAAAGAATTCAACCATATAGCTCCATATAGCTATATAGGTGCACTGCTTCTTTTGAGAGGTGAAGGTTTATCTTTTCTTTCATCGTCAGTAGTAGGTATTGATGTTTCCAGAGGAAGAAGAGCGAGTAAGTGGATTGCTCGCTTAATGACACCAGTTGCTGTTTTTACTGCGGCTGTCCTGACAATACTATCAGACCCAGAATATGTTTCAACTACCTTACCGAGCCGCCACTGCATGACATTAAGTTATCTTTTATTACGACTTTGGTGCCGACTTGCAGATTTTGAGATTTGGTTTGCCACTTGTTCCGTTGCTGGAGTTCATTGAGGTATTCCTGTGACCATTGTTTGCAGAATTGATGTTTTATTCAAAATACTAGTTCCCATCGTTTTGCTAATGTCATTGATGCTGACTGCGCAGTTGCGTCAACTTGAGCCGTGAGGGCCTCCCCAATCCTGAAGTGACCAGGAGTTAATGCATCTTCATCATTAGGAGTATTCGGCAAAGGTGCGATAGGCCTTGAGCTAATGATCGCTTCAACCTCTATAACAACGGTTTTCATTTATTCATAAGTCAGGTTGCGTTTGCTATCTCTTTAACTGAAAGCCTTTTATCGGATTTTACTGCGGCTTCCCATAGTCCACCGAAGTGCGGCGATCGAGGAGGAATGAAGTGGATATTAATGTTTTTATTAGCACATTTTTGCTGTATGGTTTCCTGAGCGATTGTAGCGAATAATACAGTTGACAACTCTCTCAACTGATTTCGCGCTCCGGCAAAGTTTGTAGCGTTGTCAGAATAAAGATTCTGACAGTGGCCTCTGCAACTTAAAAATCTCTTGAGTGCCCCAATGAAACCATCGGTTGTGAGGTCGGTGACTAGTTCTAGATGAACTGCTTTTGTAGAATAGAACGGTAATATACGCTTTTTGAGGTCCTTTTCCTCTAGTCTTGAAGTGCACCCATATTGGGCACCAATAGTCGACTCCTACATTGATAAATGGCCTTGGACTCACTCTCATTTCAGGCAAATTTGCCATAATCTGCCGAAGAAGTTTTGGTTTTGATCTTGAGCACTGTATACATTTATGGACAGTTTCTTGTGCCATATGCTTGCCTTTGGTTGGCCAGAAGCGTTGTCTTACCCTTTACAAGAAGTGCGCCGGGACCGCAATGTTTATTTTCCGTATGTATTGCCGCAAAAATTAGTCTACTTATCGTGTCGTTAAAGGGCAAAAGCATGGGATGTTTTGCGTCTATGCTCAACGCTGATTCTTCTAATCTACCTCCGACACCTAGAATCTTATTTTCATCTAAGAATGGTGATAGGTTTTTGATCTGACTCGATCCTTTAAGTTACCTTTTCTTTTGCAATTCTTGGATATCTTCCTTGAAGTTTGACTGCTGTATAGTTCGAACAATTATGACAAGGGCATCATGAAGCTCAAAGGGGGTAAGAGTAGGTCGGTTTTGTGGCTCTTTCTCGATAGTTTTGGCGTTTTTTATAAATCTTAGAATATATCCAACAAATCGCTGAAGCGTTCTCAATGAGTTTCTGTGATTTATACTGTTCAATAGATTTTCACTTCCGACCGATACCAGTAAATTCTGTTTCTTTTCTATGATTGTTGAGTCAGGATTACGACAAAACGTTGAAGGCCAATGTTTTTCGTTGCCATGAAGAAAAAATAGACCGTACATCTAGTGAGGTGTATGCTGTAACTGTCGTATCGTCTGAAACCGATGTCCGCTGGGTTGTCTTTGGAACTTACATGTCGCCATTGTTCGGGTTTCATACTTTCTTGAATTGAAGCTATTCGATTTGCGACGAATGTATGAAATGAGGACGATCTCGAATTTATCCATGTTAACACTATAGTTAAATCAGTCCAGTAGAATGTTGGTATTGTGGTCATTCCCAAATCGTGTTTAACCTTTACAGCCAAGTTTGCTTCTAACTGTGCAGCACATAATTCCAATCTTGGAAGCGTTTGTTGTTTAAGAGGAACTACTCGAGATTTTGCACATAGCAAGTATACAATTATTGTGTTATTGGGTAGAAATGTTCTGATATATATTGCCGCCCTATATGCCTTTTCTGAGGCATCAGTTGTGTGTTGCGGGAAATCTGGTCTTTATAAATATGTCGATGAACTTGAAAGTTTTCGAGGTCATTGAGATTATTTTGAAAGTTTCGCCACCGAGAATCAAATTCTGAAGGCTCCTCTTCATCCTAGGAAAGATTCAAAGTCCACAGCTCCTGGACAAACATTTTTACCTAGACCACCATAGGAGACAAGAGACCGAGCGGGTCGAAAATGCGTGCCAAATCTAAAGTAACTGTCCTTTTTGTTACAGTCTTGATTGGTTCTATGTTGACCTTGATCTTGAGTTGGTCACATTTGGGTGACCAAGCTAGTCCTAGTGTTTTTGTGTAATCTCTGTGGAGAAATCGAGTCTGACTTCTTGATCACATTCTGGGATATTACGTAGCAGTTGAGCTTGATTGGCGCACCACTTTCGTAAATTAAATCCATACTGCGACATGACTTCTTGCAGTTGGCGTTGGGTTTCCAGAGCTGTATTTAAGCTGTCGACTTCACCTAACCCCTCATCAACATAAAAATTTTTCTCCAAAAAACTGGCTGCTAATTCATCTTTTTGTTCTGACTTATTTCCTTCAAGCATCTAATTGCTAGATATGGTGCTGGTCTGGTTCCATTTGTTTAATGTGAAATAGCTGATAGGTTCAGCGACACTGCTTTCGGGCCGTAGCACACAATGGTGAGGAATAAATTATTTAGATCCCTCCACTTTGTCTATGTTGATTTTCGTCATGTGTCCTAATATTTCACAATCGTCTATGAGTTGTGTGTATTGTTCCTTTAAAGAAGCGTCTTTTGATAAGCGACGTTCGTACTACGAACCTTCCATCTTTGTCGCGTGTGGAGTGCTGATTAAAGTATGCTTCACACTGCGCATCTTCGGGTGACAATTTTTGTTGTGGGCCTTCGATCTCCTCAAGTTTCCAGAATCGCTCAATTGCCATATTCATTCTATCCTCTTCCGTCAGGACCCCACACATTGCTGCTGATAAATGTTGACCAGATACCTTTCCTGATACTGTCCAGCCAAAGGTTGTATTTTGCAACACTGGAAAGTCGCTAGCCAATTTAATTTGCCCAATTGCGAGTAGTTGGTGATAATATTCGGACCCCAACAGAATGTCCACTTTATCTGGACGGTTGAACGTTGGGTCTCCTAATGTTATATTGTTGGGAATATACCACTTATCAATGTGAATAAGCAGGTTGCGGAGAAATTATCTGTGGCAACTAAAATGCCTCTAGACGTGCTGAAAAATTGTTGAGTCGGGATTGAAGTGTAATGTTGACTCGATGTTGAACTTTGGTCTGGTTTTTTCCAATACCATTGGTTGAGATAGGTGTACTCCTTGCTGAGAGTCCAAGCCGTGTAACTAATCTTTCTGTAATTGCATTCGGTTTCCAACCCATTTGCCTTAATCTTTACCAATGCTTACTGCTGTGCTCTCGACTTCAACGTTGGTGTGGTGAGAAGAGAAGTCGTTGGTTCCGTGGATTGATTACTACGCGTTGCCGAAGTTTGGCGTTCTTCTGTGGTTGAATTAGTTGATTTGTTAGAAGATTTGCCTTGTTCTGTGGATGTGGAGGTATTTTTGGGAGTTAGTTCCAAATGAACCAGCGTATTTCCCGCATTTTCGACAGCGGCCTAAAGTTGTATATTGTTTGGTACAATGATTAGTGTTGAAGCAATTTACACATAACCTCTGCCTTTGAGCAATATTGAGTCGGTTTCTTGTGCTAAGCTATAAAAACTGCTTGCGGCGATATAATGGGTGAGATACTCTTTTGCAGCTGATGCATTGGCAGATATCATGATGAGTTTGCTCTGTAAGCGAATAGATTTTGGTATTGTTCACAGAAGTTTTCTTTTTATATCCCATTGCTTTAAGAGTATGGAAATAGTTCTCGAGGAATGTTAAAAAATGGTTGATTGTTTGTAACTCCTTTGGATTTGGGATTGATTGTTCATTTTAAGTATGAACTGTTTTGTCGACCTTTTTAACTAAGATGTATATTAAAAGCGGATCCCATAACGTAGTCTGGAGACCCATGTTAGAGAAGGCTGCCAAGCACTCCCTTGTTGTGTCGTGCAATCGCTCGATGGTACTTAAGGTGCAACCGCCAGATGGCTGATCGAGCAGTCTTTGGTTTGCCGTAGCAACTATAACTTATTTGTTATTAAAGCGATTTTGTAACAATTGCCATGCCGTTTCTTCAGTGATAGTGAGATGATTAATCTTTAAATACCACAGCTTATGAGCGTCAGACATCTGTTGGTCATGAACAATTCTGATAAAGAGGTCCGAAAAGGAAGTCCACTTCATATAGTCACCATAAAATTTGGAAATATCTATAGTAGGTAGTGGTAATGAAGCTGGTCTCACTATAGTTTCCGGAGTTGAGGAATGGGGGAGTCTATTAGCACTTGTGAGCTGGATGACTGCTGACTGAGCCTCGTTCTCGAGGCGGATCAGGATACTTGTGCAATACTTCGTCATTAAGTTGTTCTAATTGCTGCCTTCTTAACCTCATAATAAGATTTTTCTCGTCTAGTTTCCAACTGAAGAGATTCTAATTATCGAGTTAAAGCTGACATTTTTCCAGGAGATCGACTGATGGGTCCATCGTGACCATCAGCTGCACCGGCTTTTGGTGGATCTCTTGGTGTGGCTTGAGCTTGGCTGTCAAGCTCATGTTCCATTAGCTTTATGTATTTTGATGACATGTTCTGGATTTTATCATAGTAGTCGGTGATGAAGTATTTGTCGGATGTATCTATATCCTTTTGACTCCGCAACTGCGGATGCGTGCGCGGCAGTTTAGGGCGAAGATGATCGCTATCGAGGATGCACTGGATGGGATGGACGGACCTTTTATGGTGGCCGGTGATTTCAACGGCAGGGCTGTGGAGTGGAGCAATCTGACGACGAGCACGAGAGGGAAGTGTGTTCTGGATATGGCGGCCATGTTGGGCCTTCTGGTCATGAACTCCGGCGGCGCGACCACTTTCAGGAATTCACTACTCATGATATCACTTTGGTATCCGACAACCTGTCTGGGATGATCGAAGGATGGAGGGTGCTCGAGGAGTATACTGGGAGTATAGCCCAAAGCAGACGTTACCACCCGAATCGCATAGTTGTTCTGGTTACACTCGACGTTCGGAATGCCTTCAACAGCCTACGATGGCCTGGTGTTCTGGAAGCGCTATGGGGGAGGTTCCGTATTCCCGGATACTTGTTGAGAATTCTCCGTAATATCCTGTACGATCGGGTGCTGCTGTACGATACACCGGCGGGGCGTGGAAGCACGACGATCACATCCGGCGAGGACCAGGGATCTGTGCTGGTCTCGGACGTATGGAATCTGGCCTACGATGGGATCGTTGAAGTGGAAATGCCCGAGGATACGGGGCCGATAAAGCGGCGGTCATCTTGGCGCGAGATATGGATGACTCGGATTACTTACTTACTGGGCCAAAATACGGCATGTGGCGGCAAGGATGGTTGGCACGTTGAGCAGACTCATGGCGAATGTCGGTGAGCTGACACAGGGCAAGAGGAAGGTGATTATGGCGGTCACGAATTCGATCTTGCTGCATAGGAGTGAAATTTGGGGCGATGTACTGGGTGAGAGAACCAAACGCAAGGTGCTCGAGGCGGTACAGTGGATGGCGGCTCTTAGGGTTGCTTCGGCTTACTGCACTGCCTCGGGTGCTGCGGTCCTGGTGATTTGTGGGGAGATACCCCTAAACATCTTGGCACCCTAGCGGAGGAAGGCATGGAACCCAAAGAAGGACGCCCTGGTGTTCTTGCTACCAACTTCTGTCCAACTGTGGCAGGACAGGTGGACCACTGAGACGGTTGGCAGGTGGACGGCGACGCTCATTCCCTGCGCCGAAGTATGGATTCGGAGGAAATATAGGGAGGTTAACTTCCTGACACAATTCCTCTCGGGCCGCGGATATTTCCGATAGTACCTGTACCGCATGGGCAGGGCAGATAGTCCCGATATCATTTACTTCGGTATGATGGACGATGATGCAGAGCACACTTTCTTCGACTGCATCAGAAGCCATACTGAAAGGAATGCAGCGTGATAGGGAGGATGCTTGATTGTGAGGAGATGACGTCGGTCTCTGTATTTGCGAAGGCATTTTCAACCCTACCTCACACGCCAACAAAAAATATACTTAAAACTAAATTTATGTTAAACTGACCAATCAAACTAAAAATACAATACTTGCAGTTAATTCAATGTGTTATATGATATTCTTTTATTAACAATTTTTCTTGGTCAGCTGATAAAAGGTAAGTATATGATAGTAACGGAATTTACTACCGTTAGTATCAATATTCTAATTATTAAGTTTTCTGCTAGACATCAAGGGATGAATTTTGAAAGTTAGCGTGGCTTTGGCGGAGGGGTCGTCTTTGCTTTGCGTCGTCCATTATAAACGATCAACGAACACCCGTACAATAACGATACCCAAGATCTGCCGAAAATATCGCAGCTGTCCGTGAGAGTGTGCAAGAGATTCCGGACAAGTCGATTTCGCGTCGCTCACAAGAACTCGGCCATTCGCAGACCACAAATTGGTCACCTTGGATGCGCTCCACCCAGAGAATCCGTGGCGGACATTTGAGCGATATGACATCCCACACATAATGTCATCAATAGGTCTTTCAAATGAATAAAACTTTCGATTTTATCTCACACACACTTTGTTTTATTTCTATTTAAAGAAAGAATGAAAGACTCTTTATTTAAAGCTTAGCTAAAATTGTTCTCCAACCTTTTATGAAGAAACGTATAGAATTTAACTACAACTGTCGGCTGTTTGGGTATTTGTAGTGAAACCCTTATGAAAAAATTTTATGTTTTAACATTTAAAAATTAAAACATATTGTTGTACGGTTGACATCACTGAATGTGAATTTTATTATTTATTTTATTTTTTTTTCACATAACAACCCTACTTTACATTTTTAAAAAAAATTGTTTTCTACTAAAAATTGTTTCCAATTTAAAGTTTAAAATATACCATTACGCAACAACTACTCAAAATTATATAATTTTTTGCTTTCTAACTTATCCATTCATGAGAAAGACTTTCTTGAATTTTCATCAATAATTTATTTTAGCATTTCTTTAATAAAATCAGTTGATATTGTTTTGCACTAAAGGACAGAGTCCGTTGCCAGCAAATAATGATGAAATAAAGGTTTATATTATCGCAATTATGTTCATGTGATATTAAATTTTTTAGTTGCCTGTTTTTAGAAAACGAAAGAAAAAAATATGTTCATATATTTATATTGATAACAGCAAGGAAATTCAAAAAATTGTTTTTGTTTTCATTACAATCAAATCAACCACAGTGTTGACTAATTGTAAGAAAGGTTTAGAAAAATTAAATAGATATAAAATCAAATAATAAAATGTTTGTTCTATAAGGAAAATTTTTAAAGAAGCTATTTGGTTTGTTTTGTTTGTATTCTACCTAATTCTCAAATATTTTTTGGGAGTTCTTGTATAAATATGTGAAGTTTCTTAGCTTTTTTCAAAAATTCGATTAAAGGTCTACTGACTATTTTGGTATTAGCACCAAATGAAATGCTGCATATAGACCAGCTAAACCCTATAACAAACATAGATAAATAATATAAAAGAACTTTTAATCACTTAATAGTAGTAGAACACGCATAGGTTCTTTATTTTTATATTTTTTTATTATTTTATTATTATATTTTTTATTTAACACGTTTAAAAGTTGAACGAAAATCAATGATTTAAAAAAATTCAAATGTTAAAGCGACAAGAATTTGAAAGCAACTTCAAAAGAAAATAGAGAAAAAATGCGGCGTTTATTGCAAGGTATAAATTGGAATATACTCGCACTAATAATCATTTTGTTGTTTAAAAAATAATCACAAAAATATTTCATAATTCTTTAATGACCTAAGCATCAAAAAGTACCAAAATTTATAGACAATTTTGAAATTTTGTTACAACAACTATACGCGCGACGCGAGACGCGAGACTAGTAGCTTGTCAAGGTTTGGCAACATTAATAAGATAAGACTTGCATATTCATATGCACATACATATGTAGATATGAATGCATATTAGGGTGGGACGAAATTTGTTCCTCATTTAAAATTACGGCCTTTAAGTTCTCGACAACAGAGGACCACTTTTTGTAGACTCGTCTAATTCTTTGTCTTTTTTTAATTTTGTATGAACTTTTTTGTAAAGTAACCCACAAAAGAAAATTCGTTGCACACTTTCTTATGTTTGTCTTAGCAAAAATCGTCAAGCGATCTATGCAGTTTTGCTCATCCTTATAATATAAATGCAATCAATATTTTTTCTTATTTTGGCACAGGGTTGCGAGGTTAGCAGATTTAGTTCTAGCTTTAGCACTGTTTTATAATTATTGGCACATTTAGCACTTTTTATTTAATGAATCAAATTACTTTAAAAACTGATGAAATTAATATCAAGTTTTTTCTCACTGTTAAAGAACAATTCATGCATACATTTTTTGGTGATGATTGAATTAAAATCTCGTCATGGCCAAAAATATTACTATTTTGAAGAAAATTTCAAAATTTTGAATAGATAATATGTATAAAAGACGCTCTAAAATTAGACAACATTTGCTGTTACTCTATAAATGTATCGGACGATATTGTTAAAAAAATCGGTTGATCGGAAAAGTACTAAAATGAATTGGTATATGAAAAATATGATAATAACGTGGTTGCAATTTTGAATACTCTTAATAACTTAATTTAAAATATATTTAGCCTTTTTGCTTGTAAACGCATTTATTCATATGTACATATATCAGTTAAATTATTTAAAAAAAAAAAAAAGCTTTTACAACAAAAGTAATTTTTGATTATGTGTTAAATATGATAAAAAACTGGTTTAAATTCCCCAAATGATAAAATTTTTTTTAAATATATACAGATATGTGAAATGTAAACTGTTGCTCTTAATGATATTATTTAAAACCAATATTACAAAAATTATCACTTTTTTTAACTGTAGACATTTTAGCACTTGTTTTTTTGCGATTTAGCACTTTTCTTCTGGCAACCCTGGTTTGGCAACATTTTTTAATACATTTTATTGCTTGGCTTAGATAAAATATTACACAGTATACTTTTCACATAAAGTGACTTAAAATAATTAAAAAACTTATAATTCCTCTTATAGAGGCCGCCCCAATATAATAAAACAATAAATGTAAAACATGGGCTTTCTGTGTCATATTCTTTTTTATATTGTACAGTACAGCTCAACATCTCATATAGAAAAAAATCGTTTAGAAGAAAGTGTTTCAAAAACACCATGAATCCGAGTTCTACATAAGAAAAATACTTATAAGAAAAACACTGAACTAAGAAATAGATAATGATAATAGTTATGAAAAACATTCCTTATAGAAAATTTTTTTTTTCGCTTTTATATTGTTTTTATATGTATGTACGTAGGAATTCCTGAGAATAATAAAAAATCCATTTCTAAAACTTTTTTACTATGAAATTAAAAAATATTACTTACACACTGTTGTTGTTAAGAATGTACTCTTATAAGAAAATTTTAATATACATAATATATAAACTTTTGTAAGATAAAAATTGCTTTAAGTATTAAGAAAAATTGCTTTTATAAAATAATTGAATATAAGAAAAGCTTCCTTATAAACAAATTTTATGACTTTCTTATATCCGTTATGTACTGTACACTTACTTGTGACACCATACAAATACATACATGTATAAGTAAGAAATTTTATCAGATTAGAATTAAATCAATTTCAACTTGCAAACATGGTTCTAAAATATTGTTTAGAAAACTCGCAGTCAGAAATAGGATATTCTCTTTACACCGGTAATCAACTTTGTCTGTTTGAAGTTGCCCTAATGAATTTTTGGCCTCATAAATTTGTAATAAACGTTTTTCGTTTTTTGCTTGGACGTAAGATTACATAATATTGCTATTGGAATATGATTACATAACTTAAAATTTTTCAATACATTAGCGACCTACCCTAATGTACATACATATCTAAATATCGTGACTTAAACCGCAAACGTTCCTATGTTAACTGCACTTTTTTCCTTCACAATAAGGGTATTTATTACACAACTATTCTTTCCTTTATTCAACGTTAGTCGAAATTAATTGTTTGTTGAAAAAAATGAAATAGATTTAAATCGACTAATAATATGTTTGCTGTATAAAGAAAATTTTTAAAGAAGCTATTTGGTTTGTCCTTCATAACCATGTATGTGTGTATGTATGCAAATTTTGCCTCTTTTGCAATCGTAAACAGCGTTGCCGTTTTGGTTACTTTTATCCCCAATGTGTACATGTGTACTTTTCTTCCATTTTGGTTACTTTTTTTTAAAACAAAAGTAAGGCAATGATATCTGTATTATTTTTACGAAATGTCCCATCACCATTTTGCACATTTGCTTCGATAACTTTACGAATTCTATCTTTGTGGTGTTGAGCCGTTTTTATGTCATTAGTATGGACCTTATTTTTCATGTAGCTACAAATAAAAAGAGTGTAAACATATTAAATGACAAAACCTCGGTGGCCAATTAAGATCGCCGGTTCGCCCAATCACACGGGCAGGAAATTTTCTCGGCAATCCATTCATCGAAAATAAGGCCCGATGACGCCGCCAAACCAAAAAGCTTACGAAGCGATCACACATTAGTTAAGGAAAGGGTTGTCAACAATAATTCTTCGTAACGTCGCCTCCGAGACACGACGTTGTTGATGGTCGCTAGGCGTAAGTTCGTTTCTTAACTGAACTTAAAAAATTATTTATTTAAAACTTTTTGTTACTTTTTCTCGGATTTGGTTCCTATATTCTTTTGTTGGTCGTTGCAGCGCTCATCGTAAATCCTATTTTGTGCACCAGAGTTTTATTTTCTGCTTGCGGGTTTTACTTGTAACTCTATTATAAAACGATATAACTAAATAAAATAGTTAATACGTTCGCATTCAATTAACTTTTTTTCGTATATAATATCAAAAACATGATAAACTTTGACATTTTAATTCATTGTGAATTACTATTATATTTGTATTATATTATATTATATATCGAAAGACATTTATGGATATTCCCAAAATTGGTGCTGTGACCAAATTTGCACGTGTTCAAACAATTCAGAGTTCAACATTTACATCCAACCAATCAAATGATCAGATGCGCCAATGAACCTAACGCCATTTTGTAAAATATATAGCCTGTTCAGGGATATCGAAAGCGTAAGTTCATTCGTGCTCTACGCGAAAAATATTTGATTTTGATTCAGCTATCTCACTTCTCTGCAAACAATGACTCGAACGTCAGTGCGAATGAAAACGTAAGTGTTTTCATACAGAATGCGGTTCAGGTATTTCGAACACATTGTCAACACTGCGAACGTAAATGTCATTGGTGTTTGGTTTTCGTTTAGGTTATTTTTTTCCTTAATATATAATACAAAAAATAAAAATAAAACACAAATGGAAGGCAAATGTTAAGTACATATACAGATATAAATAATATGCACATTAATATAAGCATAATTGATTTGTATCGTTTAATTCTAGTATTAAAAAGTCAACAATGCAGCAACTGCAAGCGTTGTTGCAGTATATGGAAGAACACCCTGCGTTGGCAAAAGGAACACCGGTGTTTGGATCTACCAAGATTAATATGGAAGAGCAGTGGGCATCACTTTCCCAAAATCTCAATGCTTTAGGGCCACCTACACGGTCGAAGGCAGAGTGGAAAAAGGTACATACGAAATTTATTTCTTTCTTTCGTATTTACATATTTGCACCGTTAACTATGGTTGAAATACATAAATGAATTCCCAATATCTTACATGCATGTGAGTATGTATTCACTAATTTCAAAATTCTCTTAATAGACACGGGCAGACTTATAATCAAGAACGAAGAAGAAAAGTGCGGAGCATGCTGATGCCATGAAAAGGTTGGCGAATGCTGCCGAAATGCAAGCTGAATCAGCAAAAAGAAGAGCTGCTGCTGAAGAGCAGATAACGTACATTAGGGCACTGGAAAAAACCACACAGAGTATCGCGAAGAATATTGATTTTTTTTTAAACTTGAAGAAATAAGTTTATTTCAAAATAATTATTAATTTTTTAATAAGTTTGTTTTATTGTTTTATGAATTTAATTTTTATTTACATGTATATATATTCTGAATTAGTTTTTTATTTAATTTTTATCTAATTTTAGTTTTGTTATTTTATTTTACTGTTTTGTTTTAAATATTTATATAATTTTGTTTTATATATATATAAAACCTATATAAAACTTGTCTTGTTTTTAAAAATGAAAAAGAAAAATTAAATAAATGTGAAAAAAGTTATTTCTTTAATATATATTATCTATGTATGTATGTATATTGAATTTATATACATATGTATATAATTAAAAAAAAATTATAAATTTGATGCAATATTGTACCGTATAGCGGTTGCTTCTACCCCTTCTTCCATCAACACATCATTGTCTGAAGTGTTGTCGGTTTCTAATGTTAAATCAGGCTCCTCACATTTGTAAAAAATGCACATGTTGTGAAGTGCACAACATACGTTTACAATTTGCGTCACTTTTTTGGGTTCGTAGTGAAGTCCTCGAGATCCGATGATGCAGCGAAATCTGTTTTTCAAAACACCGAAGCAACGCTCAACAACATTGCGTGCAGATGTGTGCTTCTTGTTATATCGCTTCTCTGCAAGGGTATTTGGGTACCTAAATGGTGTCATCAAATAGGGCTCCAACTTATACCCAGCATCACCTTAAAAAAATTAAAAATCTTTGGAAACTTGTACTATGTATGTACATATGCACTTACTGGTTTGAGGGCATGTCCATAAAGTTGGAAATATCACGCAGTTCTCTACGTTGTAGACGAACAGTATCGTCAGTATCACTCAAGAAATGCACGGCGACTGTTAAATTTTCCATCACTTTATGTTTATATTTTATTATTCAAAATTTTTTTAATTCTTTTATGAATATTACTGTTGAATGACAATTTTAAAATACATTAACAATGGTTGTATTTTTTCTAAAACAAATTGTAGTATTTTCTACTACATTTGAAGAAAATCGCTTAAAATCATTGATTTTCTTATCTGGCAACAGTGTTATTTGAGACTACGTAAAAACCAATAATTGACGCACGTAACTCCATGCGAACGAATGTAGGTGACATCGCTGAACCCAAATTTATTCGAATGCGAGTGACTCGCTTCGTTTCGCGTGAGCTTCCATTCGATATCCCTGAACAGGCCAATAATCTTTAGAAATTAAGGTTATTTGTACGAATATATAAACAAAATAACGCAAATGCTTTTGGGCAGCTGGGGAAATGTGACGATATGTAGTTAACATTTAAATATATGCTACATATGTATGTTTACAGATCTTTTTGGCTTTCTTTTAGTCTTATATCATGTAATTGGTAGTGTGTCTGTTGTCGAATTCCCGCAGAAGTACATTGCCGTTCAGTTTTGAACAAACTTTTGCTAATAACGGATTGTTTTTGTGATATATTTATGCGAAAGCGACTGTGATTAAAAATTACATGGTTACAGTACATAAAATAATATAGGCGTACATATGTAGTTAGTAAACTCATATACATACATTTAAATATATGTATGCGAAGTTTAAGAAAACGAAAACAAATTCGTGAGACAACAATATATGTTCGTACTTCTACAAATTCTGTGTAATCCTTAGAAATTCGATTTTAACGCTGAAAAAAGTTTGTACAGTGGACATTTTTTAGAAAAATTTTTAATTGTGAAAAAAAATTTACAACTAAATAAATATTAGTAAAATACTATGTATGTATGTGTATACATAAATAAATATTGTAAAAGTGGAAATTTAATTACGTAATGAAAATTGTCTTGTCGTTAAAACCGACGTATTTCTTGCCTTACTCTGCTGGTTTTTAAGGTTTAAGGCAATTAATTGAAAGTGATAAATTTTAACGGATTTAAAATTTTAGTACTAAATACTTATATAGTTATAATAGAAATAATAAAAAAATATATGTACATACATATGTATATACTTATGCGTTCATACTTATAAAATATTCTTTAATAAATATGCCTGAATTTGCTCATGGGTGGAAGTAACCATTTGCGATCTTTTGCAGCCGATTTAAATATTTTACATTAAATGACATTAAACTTGAACGTGCTTGAAGATCGCGTTTGATTATCAAAAAGTTTCTAAAATACACGAGTAAACACAAATCTTTTTATTCAGGAATTTATTTTTTTGGCAACTGCATCACAATTAATGCATTGAAGTATTTGTTTGTTTTCTTTTTCTTTTTTATGTCTATTTATTTCACTTTACAGTGAACTGGCAGTAATGCGAACGTTTAATAATGTGAAGCAGAAAATATATAGTATGTAGTTTGAAATTCAACAATTTTACGATGCATTTTATGAACATGGAAAGAGCAAAATATTACGAATAAAATGTATCGTAATTTATATTAGCGACGAAAGTGTTTTATATTTTGCAAAACATAAAATGTAAAATAAGGCTGAATTTTTAGACGATCTATTACAATTTACCAAAAACCACGATTCGATACATATCGCATGAGACGATTTGCGCACTCGATACCCATTAAAATATTATACGATGCGATTAGATCCCAAGACACAGAATCAAAACAAAATAATTTGTTTAAACTTTTAATAACGCTTTGCAAGGCCCAACAAAAATATGCAGAAATGCATAAAGATAATTTAAAAAATTAAAGAAATGGCAGTAAGCATATTTGTCGAATAAAAAACAAAAATTCCACTAGATAACAAATGCTTATTATCCATAAATCTTTCCACTTAAGTGTGACTTGAATCGTGTATTTAATTTTTTAACGTGAATAAAAGTGTAATTATCGAATTTGTATTCTTATGTACATACATATATAGCGTTTTACATAGCGTCTTATTAAGTCTTGAAGTGATAATATTTTTTTATTTAGGTTTTAGAAGTTAAAACAAATATTTTTAATCGAAATTGTGAACAAATTTGATATAGATCATTGGTTTTTAATCGGTCATATTACCGCGAGTTCACTGTATTTCATTTATACTCGTATGTATGTATGTCATTTATTCATGACGTCCATGAAAAGCCAGAGAAAAAAAATGTTATTGCTTGTTTTATTTTTATAATTGAATTTTTTTAGATTGAAAATGTAATAAAAATATTTGTTTTGAATTTTGAAGACTACTGTTTTTCTTTTTTTTAATTTTTATATAAGAATTCTCAATTATTTGTTGAGAGTTTGGAACAAGTGAAGTTTAGGGGCCCTTCCCACATATGAAAAACAGTATGTGACCCCATAGGAAATTGAAAAATACGAAGAAAAAATTAAAACAAAAAATTTGCGAAAACCCTCAGTTTCTGAGTTAGAGGCCTGTGAAGTTCCATTACAACTTTGTAAATGAAAGGACAATATGGGTATCATTTTAAAGCTGTTGAGAAGATCTTTACAAACTTACTAAATTAGATATAATGGTGTGTTAAAACCTTAAGAACTGCAAAAGTTTAGTTACGCAAAAAACCTTTACTAGGCATCACCGTTTTGGGATATCCCATGGTGGAGAAAATCCTCATATGAATAACCTCTCTAATCTGATCATGGCAATATTTGAATATGACAGTAGCTTGATTCCATCAATAGTCTGATAGTTTACCCCTTCTTGCCAATCTAATAAAATAATTCCATCTGCCATCTATTCTGTTCTCGTAAGCAGGGACTTTATTCTTTCTAGGTTTTTTCCGCTTCCGCATATGTTCCTAATGTGGCACTCACAAATATATCAGGAATTTTATTGTCGTTATTATTTAATGTATAATTATTTATGTTGTCTTTAAGTTCCTAGCAGAAAGTAGTGTTTCTACTTTCTGTATGTTATATTTATTACTCATTTATTTCACTGATGGTGACGGCAAGCATGGGATTATCAGTCATGAGTCGCTGGCAGTTTGAAAACTTGTTAATGATTATTTCTTTCAGCTTCTCACTAATTTATTCTTTCGATTCACAATTTCTACTATGAATTTTTAACATTTATCTACATTTACTATAATGGAATATGCTCTAACGAAATCGGGGAACCTCTGCCCGAAGCCCTCTTACTCTGGCGCACAACGCCCACATCATTAAAGTCGCATCAATTTTTTTTTTTTTATCTTGGACCAGTACTTAGGAGATGACCCCTACACATGTGGTGCATTGTGCTGGAACTAGAGGAAAGGGATTGTAGGAGAAATTATAGGAGGTGAAGCTTCGCTATCTTACAACACTGCTTTTTGCACGTTATTTGTTTTTGTAGCAGTGTTATAAGGTCTCTGATGTCAAGGAAACGTATTAAATTTTGAAGCTTCGTTTTTAATAACCATTTTTAGTAATTATTTTACTTCGCCGATGCTACACAATACCGACGAAGGAGGGCGTTCTGTTGTGCCTGTGGATTGGATACAGCTGAAGCCGTTACTGTTCAGTGACCAGTGACTATGCCTTCGCCACTGAAACCTTCCGAAAAAAAACTGACACCAAGACACACAAATGCACAACAGAAAAATGCGAGATGTTTTTATGCGTCTGAAACTGGGGTTGAACCCAGGGAAAAATTTTTCGTTTTGTGGCCAACGTGCAGACTACTCGACAATCGATTTGATAGAAAATCGCAATACGCATTACAAATAAAACTAACTTTTAGGCTGAAATGTGCTGTAATGTATTTTTTAAATCAGAGCAATGGAATTAATATTTTCTTCCTCCTACGGAGCTTTGAAAAGTTACTTATGGCTTTCGTTTAAGGCTACTTATAACACGCAGGTTATGAGAAGTTGCAATTCTACAAAAATTCTAATTTAATTATTATAATTAGTTTTATTTTATCGAAATGCTATTGAATTATATTTGCCCTCACCTTATTTTGTTTTCGATTAAATAAATAACAAATAATAGTGCCAAGTGTTTAATATGGATAAAATGGATAAATAAGCAAACATATGTAAACGAATTTTTTTTTAATAAAACAACTTTCATGCCAACTTTCTGGATGTTGTTCGTAATAACTTCCTGAGAAGTTAAAAATGTACAGTTATTCATATTTCGGAGTTAGATCAAATGTAGTTCCCAAGGAAAGACTTCTAATATTTTTAACTGGGAAAATTTCCAATCTGCCGTATAGTAATATCTTTTTTTAATTCACTTAGATAATTTTGACTTTACATTCCACATTTTAAAGGTATTTTGTAACACACAAATAAAATGTATCAGCAGGTCGCTTATAATATGTCAAGTTACAAGTGTCGTTAAGTTGTAATTTTGCGAAAATTCGAAAAATACTACTGTTGACAATTAGGTTAGGTTGGCCTGGCTGGTTGACCAGCACTCAGGAAATGGCCATTACATTTTGCGGGTTTTTTGTTTTTATAGCAGTGTTATATCGCACCTGATGTCAAGGAGATGTATTAATCTTTGAAGCTTCGTTTTGGTAGCAATTTTTATTAATTATTTTACTTCGCCGGTGCTATACAATACCGACGAAGGAGGGCGTTCTGATGTGATTGTGGATTGGATACAGTTGAAGCCGTTACTGTTCAGTGAGCAGTGACTATTCCTTCGCCACTCAAACCTTGGGACAACAACTGACACAAAGTTACACAAATGCACTTTATTATGAGTCTGAAACTGGGGTTGAACCCCGGAAAATTTTCGTTTTGTAGTCAACGTGTAGACTACTTCGACCATCGCCACCCTATTTTTATTTGGAAGCTTCAGTATTTCCTGTGCAGCTGATGAGGTTTGTATTGTTGTCAGACTTTTTTCTTGGGATAAATACTGGCTTGCATGTACTTCATTTAGTAATGTTTTCAAATGTTCTGCATGACTCTGCTCGGTTAACTCCCAAAAACTTGTGTATGATCCCTTAAGAGAACTCAACCAAACCTGTTGTCAATGCGTCTTCATGAATTTATATTTCGAGGAGCACTCTGGTTCTAAAACAAGCAAACCAGATACTTCGAGCGTTAATTGTGTGGTTTCTTTTTTACACACCGCTGTTGCATAAGACGTACCTAAAATTGAGTAAATACATTTGTTCTTATGGTGGAGAGGGATCCACGCGGGTGTACCTTTGATTTGCTGTAGTGGGCAATCTGATCGGCTTTTGTTATAAAACAAATTTATTTCGCAAGGGCATATTGATGAACGCTGTTCGTATCTTGCTTGTCTTCTGCCTTCTGTAAAAAGTGAGCTTGATAGAAACTCAGTGTCGCTAACAGGAAAATAATGATTCGGACCAATGTTGATGAAGAGAAGAGGTGCACACGGCTTTATTGAAACCATAGTTTTATTGATCGATATTGGTACTATAAAATCTCTCGCGTTCAATTTAATATTGTTCTTAGTAGTCTTCTACTTGTGACGATCTTGAAGTTCACAGAGATATTCTCGGGACCATCGTCTCCAAAATTCTATTTTCAAATGTGTCACCAATTTCCACCTGGGCAAAAGGCTAGTTTTCTGTTGTGTGGCATTTGCATCTACTTGAGCATTCAATGGTTCTCCGATGAGGAAGCGACAAGGGGTTAACGCAGCCAGATCATTTGGATTATTTGACATTTGACTTATTGGACGAGAATTAGGAATGCCCTCGATTTCTCTCACTACTGTATCAAGCTCCTCATACTTTACTGATGCTGTAGCACTGCTGCTAACTAGAAGATGTTATGCAGACTTTACGGCGGCTTCCCAAAGACCACCGAAATGAGGCGCTCTAGGTGGTATGAAATGAAACATCATTCCGCTGGATCTGCATTCTTTTGTGATGTTTTCCTGAGCTGCGCTGGAATAAAATAAAGTAGATAACTCCCCAGGATGTGTTTTAGAGCCAACGAACTTTATAGCATTGTCACAGTAAAGATTTTTACAGTGACCTCTCCACCTATAAACCGCTTTAACGCTCCTATGAAAGCTTCTAGGCTATATAGGCCTTGTGGGGGGTTCCTATTAATTTGTAATTAATCGAGAGGGGTCCGCAGAAATCAACGATAGAATTTATGAAAGGTTTAGCCGGCGTAACTCGTGTAGACAGCAAGCTTCCCATCATTTGATTGAGTAATTGCGGTTTGGCTCGAGTACATTTCATACAAAGCTTAACAATCGATTGAACTGGTGACTGCTTGATTGTCAATTGACTGGCCAAAATCTTTGTCTCACATGCGCTAACAGTGCCTGCAGCCCACAGTGGCGGTTTTGCTGAACCATTTGCATAAGCAATTTCGATTTTGGGTCATTAGACGGAATGTGCATTAGCTGTCTGGCGTCATACGAAAGTGATGATGAATTTAATCGACCTCGTTAGTGTCCAGAAACGGACCAGTACTCAGGAGATGACTCTTAAACATGCGATGCATTGTGGTGGAACTAGAGGAAAGGGATAGTAGGAGAAATGGTAGGAGGTGAAGCTTCACTATCGTACAACACTGCTTTTTGTACGTTATTTTTTTATTGCAGTGTTGTAGCGTCTCTGATGTCAAGGAGACGTATTAAATTCTGAAGCTTCGTTTTTAGTAGCCATTTTTTAGTAATTATTTTACTTCGCCGGTGCTACACAATACCGACGAGGGAGGGCGTTCTGATGTGCCTGTGAATTGGTTACAGCTGAAACCGTTACTGTTCAGTGACCAGTGACTATGCCTTCGCCACTGAAACCTTCCGACAACAACTGACACAAAGCCACATAAATGTACATCAGAAAAAATGCGAGAAGTTTTTATTTTTTTATGAGTCTGAAACTGGGGTTGAACCCATGACAAGTTCTTCATTTTGTAGTCATCGACCCCGACTACTTCGACCATCGCCACCATCTAGGTCCCGAACTGATAGCGCAAATACTTGATGCCGCGTGTGCCTTCTCGCGTTGTTGAAAAATTTTTAAAAATTTGGTAGGATAATGATTGTGAGTTGATCCTGGTTAAAACAATCTCTGAGCCTGTCCTTAGGTATGTGCGTATATAACTAAGTTTCAGATCATCATTTTCTCTTGCTGTTAGGTGAGCGCATAATAATAGTGTTACACATAGTTCGAGACGAGGTAAGGTCTGGCATTTTAAGGGGGCTACTAGTGATTTTGAGCATAGCAATCTCACTATTACTTGTCCGTTCTTGATAGTTGGTCTGATGCAAACAGCTGCGATGCATCCGCAAAGGCATGAATTTGTCTGTTGGATGAGATATGCCCAAGTCGTGAAATCTCAAGATTTATTAAATTAATTCTTTCGGATTTATTGATTTTACAAACGTTTTAAAACAAAACTTAAGAAGCAAGATGATTCTTTCTTTACAATTTGAAATATTATTTCAACGTTTCTTTTGTCAGTGCTCTCAAACTAACAATTATAACTACTTTTAAATGAATTTAAAACGAAGAATTTTTGAGTTTTACGTTTCGTACAAATTTAGTTTCTGTGTGATTATACTTTTTTTACATCACTTACAACAGCAAAAAAATTTAATTTTTTTGGAATTTAATTCGAAAGTACCATGTTATTTTTCTTTTTCTAAAAATAATTTTCAGCATATGTACATCAAATCACTATGTTATTTACTGCCTTCGAAATATTAGAGACATTATTTCAGACAATTGAAAAAGTGTGCATGGGTTAGTAAAGAAGGATGAATATATTGCTATAGGCATGGTAGCACTATCTAAAGCGCCTGGTACATGATCAATGTTCAGCATCAATATTTATCATTGTGTGTGAGAAATAGTCACACATATACGCTTTGTGTAATATTGACGAATATCAAAATGGTTTTGATATTCATCACAATACTGAAGCAGTTTGACGTAGTGTGGCATCGTTATTATCAATATTCATTTTATTTCTGGTACCTTTGCACATCGTAGTTGTGACTCATTACAAATAGAGTAAGAAATTTTTGTAATCAAATTAATTGAAGTATATCGTTTTTGGGACGTGCAAATTAAGAAATATAGTGACAAAAACAAAAAAAAATATCAGCACTGCTTTTTTTTAATAAATAAAGAAATAAATAGATATGTATTTTGCCGACGGTAACTTCAAACAATGTTTTGCGACGGTAATGTATATATGTTTACACTTGAAAATACCCAAAAAAATTAATATTGATTAGAAATGTTGACGTACTGTGTCAGAGGCTTCAATCTATATACTAACACAAAGACAAATATTGAAGTTGAATACTGATGCGAGTAGCATGCACTTAATGTAAATGCTGAGTTAAATTCGAAGAATGCGCTTCTGTACATCTGATGTGGGTTGCGAGGTACTTTTTATCGACATCCCCAACCAAATTTAAAAATATCGCCAATGATTTGGTGATCAAAAAAGACGTTCCTGCTAAAAATACCCAGCAAAAAAAATAATTTATGAATGCAGTCTATTGTAAATGAACTGTTTCAACTTACAAACTTCGTCTATCTGTCTGTCTTGCAATGTCCCAAATGTAAGAGGGAACTTAATACTCGCACACTTTTATGAAGTTAAGATTTCTTATGCTTATTATTATTTGCGGCACAAAAAAGCATTAGAAATGATAACGGAAAAAAGTCGTGTTTTGCTTTTATTTTGCTTTTATTTATAAAATCAAAACAACTGTACGGCGCAAGCGATTTATATGTATTTATCTAGGTATTTAAATATTCTTCTTTAAATTCAATTTTATTGTGGTAAATAGAAACTAAAGGATACATTCTAAAAGGAAAAGGCAAACGTTATAATAATTTTTAACAAATAATTGATTTCCTTTGCAGTTATTAATTATTTTCTTGCCTATTTGTTGTGAATTTTTGCAAGTGTGAATGCAATACATCGAAAAAAATAATAATAAAGAACACTTAGGACACAAATTCTCAGACATACTGGATATGATCACTTAATTAAAACTCTACAATATTTTATATGCTAATAATTTTAATTTTGTCCCAACGATGCCAATCAACAATTCAATCAACCTGGAGGGGAATAAATGTGAACCCAACTATAAATACAGGATGAGTAAGTTTATTTTGTTTAATGTTAACTTAATTTTTATTTACATGCAATGCATTCCCATAAATACGTACAACGCATGTACAGACAACGTATCTACATCTTCAAATATATTTAAATCATGTTAAGGTTTTTAAGTACAAATACTGATTATAAATACCTTTAAATATTAATATGTATATTCAAGTAGTTGAAATTTGACAAAAAAATGTTCAGTTGTGCATCCGTGTCAATAAGAAGAACACTTTTTATTGTTATCAAAAATAGAAACGATGAATAAATGAAGTGAAGAAATACGATTATTTATACATATATACTTGTATATGGTTTAACTATATGTACATTTGGTTGGTGATTATACCAACTCATCAGTAGTAGACCTTCAACCAAATTTACGAAAATATGTTTGAGAATTATATATACAAAACAAACAAAATGAACTAAGTAGCATTTCAAAAATTATTTTACAAAACAAGTATTTTTTATCCGATTTACATCTACTAATTTTTCTAAACCTTTTTACAATAAGTCAACGTGAGCCAAAATGCATAAATATAAAAAAGAATTAGTTTAACTTGTGTTGAAGATTAGTTTTTCATTGCCTTTTATATACAATAATTCTCAACCAACGTGTAGAATAATTGTAAAAAGGTTTAGAAATTAGTAAATCGAATAAACAAAAAAAATTTGCAAGCGAAAATTGCAACAAAATTTTTTTCATGTACATATAACGAATATACAGTTTCAAAAGAAAATTGAACACAAATTGACAAATAAACCTGATCAGTGGGAACCTACTTTAGCATTGTAAAAGGCACAATACCTCGGTCAAATGCTTGACATCAAGCTCATGTAGTCGTATGTGTGTTGTATGCTTTGGCATACACTTGTGACCACGATTCATTTAGAGTTTGGTTTTATTCTGTAAATATGTCGATGATTTTTTTTTTAAATAAATATTTAATATACTTCACATAATGCTTGTGTTCGATTATTCTTTCAACTAAATATACTTCGAATTACTTTATATAGTTTAAAATACATGTAACTGAATTAGTTCCAAAAGAAAAGTTTTGCATCCGAAATTTTTGACAACATTTCTGTTTGGAATTCTGTTAAAAATGTGTACGTGATTGATAAATAAACACTATACGCATATCAATTTAGAACGTCCAGCAACATTCTTCCAGGTTTGTCGGTCTCACACATACAAACAAATTTTTAGTTATACCCAAAGTATATTTTCAAGTAAAATCAACTCAACAGGTGATTTTTTTGCGTGTTTGTTTTTCCCACGCCGTATATGTCAAAATTTGTTTAAATTTATGGGCGACAATATAATTTTTACTCATTTGTATAATTAGAGAGAGTGCGGCATTTCTTTATTTTGAGAGAGGGTTGCAAAAACTATTAAGGCATATATAAATTAATTTTAAATTATTCTTGCTTTTGTAGCCTATGTGTGCTTACTTTTGAGAGAGCATTAAAAAAAAAAGTTTGAGATATTTCCGTAGTTTTATACAAACAAAATGCCTGTTGTTTTTGAGATTATTGTTGTGTTGTAGAGATGCGGCTAATTGATAAATATTAAAGAGCTGTACAAAATGTATTGAAAGTTCTGTATTCTACTACTTCCAAGCCGTGTATTCCAGTGTAAACATTATCAACAAAACAAGCATAACAAAATATGACTCTCACTGAAACAAAACAAGCACCATTCGAAAAGTTTCTCTCTATAGTTTTGTTTGTGCTTGTGTGTTCAAATGAAGCAGAACATCAAAACAAAAACAGACAATGAAATAAAAAAAACGGTAAATTACACCAAAAGCATCGAGTATACAAGAACAAACACAAAAAGCAGTAACAATGTAAACATGAGTGTTATCAAGAATGATTAAATAAAGATTACGCCAACAAGCTAAAATAAAAAACTTTTCTGCGCATGATGGAACTCTGACGTCACTCAACATGTATTCTGATTGGCTAATAAAACTCAGCTGAAGAACTATTATGTTATTGTAAAAACAGGACAGTGGGGCAAATTCAGTTTGATAATAAACAATTTTAAAGAACTATTTTATTTTCCATTTATTTTTATTTAAATAATTTATACATATAAATAGTGAATCCAAGTGTTAATTATTTCCCTTTTTCTCCATTCCAAAATTTGTTGTTGTTATTTTACTTAAAAATAAAAATCTTTAAAGAATATTTATAGAATTTTTAGTTTGTTATTTTACTATACTTTCTCTTTCTCTTATACGTGCTTTCAACAATTTCAGAATTTAGTTTTCTAATTCTAAAATACATTCTACATCTAAAAAAAAGTTTTTTTACGTCATCACTGGCTTCAATTTCTTTTGCTTCCAACAAATGCTTTTGTAAATATCCACTTGCGAGTAATAATTTGTCGCCATTCAATTTGGAAAAAATTGAGTCACACAGTATTAGCGTGTTCATTAACGAAGTTGATGGCTTACTAAGTCCACCTTCACTTAAGTGATTAACCCAAGAATAATTGCGTTCGGTTGAAGAATTACTCACAAGATCAGGATTTTCATTCTTTAGTTTGTGGCAAATATATCCGGCCAAGTTCTCTAAACCATCATATTCCATATTTTCTATTTCGCTTTGGTTAGTTTCTGTAGCCAAAACATCTGCCTGAATGTTACGGTTAACACTCTTAAGTATAGTACCTGAAGAAATCACAAAGTTTATAAAACTTTGTGTTATTTAAAATTTAAGCTTTCAACTTACCCGTTAAAGAATTATCTACATCTAAATCGGGTGTATTGTCAACTTCTACATTTGCATTACTACCCAAAATGCCTTCGTTAGACCCCATTAAATATGATCGAAGTCTATATTTGAATTCTTCTCGATCAGGGTGATCGTGAAGTCCGCCTTTCGACCTAATTATTCCAAAAAAATTTTCCAGCACATCTTGATTAAACCGATACGTTAGCAAATACTCAATATTATATCGATCATTTACCTAGTTAAGTGAAATTTCTTAAGTAGTTTAGGTATGTTCTAGAAAAATTATATTTTGTAAGTAATTACGAGTTTAAAGAGTTGACTGCACTCGCTCCAATTTTCGTTGCTCAAATATCCCAAACTGGCGGCTCGTGTTATAGATTGCGAAATTGTATGTGAAAAAAGTTTCGTGGCCAGTTTAACCTTTTGCCTTTCAGGTCCGACCACATATAAATTGTGTGGTGATATTTTATGCGTGATCTGCAAGTCATTTGATTGGAAGGATAGGAGACTTAAAATTGTATCCTTTTTGACTTCTTTTTCGTTAATGATAAACCCACCATCAATGAAATGATTTCTGAAAAGTTGTATCAAATGAGGAACATCATTAAAAACAAAAATTTTGATTTTATCGAACAAAATCCTACATATATACATATGTTACGTATATTCATACAAAAAAAAAATTTTAAAAAATTATTGAGGCATATTTACATAAAACATACCATGGTTTTTCGTAATCAACTTCAAGTTCACTGAACAGTTTTCTGTTACCTCCACCTAAGTCACAAACAATGGCCACAATTGTAAAGCCACTCTGCTTCATAGTATTCAATATATTGAATAAAATACTTTTTGACATTTGGGTATCATAGTCATAATATATGGGTTGCTTCCAATTTGAAATTAAACCTTCCAGCGAATTAACAAAGGTTCTAAAAATTCTTGATTTTGATACAAATAACTTACCTCTTAGCAAGGCCACTTGGATATAATTAGCTGGTTCTAGCACTAAATCTGCTGACTTGTCATAGCAATACTTTTTTTTTGCCTTCATCTCATCAAAACTCAACACACATACTTTTTCAGTTTCTGACATTTGGTTGGCCGCAGATAGTAGTTTCACAACAGGCTCCAAAATACCTTTCGACATGTCCAATTTTTCCGACCATCTTTGCAACGTTCTCACCGATGGAAGTGGGAAATGTTTCTTCCTTAAAAGTTTGTAAGCTCTGGCACTCGCTGAGTATAGGGTGATAGATTGAGCAATGTCTGTTTCGGTAAAATTTTGTCTTTTTTTTTTTTTTTTTTTTTTTTTATCTAGGACTCCTACACATGCGAAGCATTGTGCTGGGAAGTATAGGAAAGGGAAAGTAGGAGAAACGACAGGAGGTGAAGCTTAATTAATTATTTTGCAGCTCTGCTTTCGCACGTTCTTTAGTTTTTTTTTTATACTCGTAGCAGTGCTGAAGCTTCGGTTTAGTAGCCATTTTTATTATTATTTTACTTCGCCGGTGCTACACAATACCGACGAAGGAGGGCGTTCTGATGTGATTGTGGATTGCTATCAGCTGAAGCCAGTATTGTTCAGTGACCAGTGACTATGCCTTCGCCACTGAAACCTTCCGACAACAACTAACACACAAAGACACACTAATGCACATCAGAAAAATGCGAGATGTTTATTTTTATTTAAAAAATTTTTTTTTTGTCTGAAACTGGGTTTGAACCCTGGTCTGTTTTTTTGGTTGCGTAGTCAACGTGCAGACTACCATCCATCGTGCCATCGCCACCCGCTTATCACCGCTTTTTAGTTTTTTTATTTGACCCTCAGTAAACAAACGCCTCAGTGCCTTCTCGAGATTTGAGTTTGCAAAGCTTAGTTTTTGAATACGACAAGATAAATTTTTTATTGTCACATCACATTGACTTTTTGCCATTTTCAGCGAACAATTCTCCTTAAGAAGTGATTCTCTAGAAACGATTTAAATAATTATTTGTTGTTTTTTTAAATACTAACATACTTTTTCAATTCCAAAGTTTTAGTGTAACTTTGGAGGCCATCTTCTTCAGTGTCAGTCGGCAATTCGGCATTTACACATTTTACTTTTAAACTTTTTTGATTATTTATTTGTTTTTTTGTTTCATCTTCTTCAGTGCCATAAGCAGTTTTCTTTTCACTATCAATAATAGTATTTTCTAAGGGCGGAACTGCATTGGGTTTTAATTTCTTAGTACTTCGTTTACTAAATCCTATAACGACTTATTAACGGACTTAAAGAATTGATTATGTGGTAACTTACCCATTTCATATATTAAATTTCTTTCAAAATCCTCTTGCTTAAAATGTAAAGCACAAATTTTTTCTTTTTCAGCATTTACAGGCTTTACACGCTTGCAAAATTTCACCCATAACTTCCTTTGAGCTTCATCTCTTGGAAAACTATATAATGACACAGCTTTATGAAAACAAAAAAATTTTGATAGCAATATTACATTGTAACACAATTAATTTCTCACTTGTTTTTTTGCTGTTACTTTGTTTGCAATTGCCCACTGCGCATTTCATGCTTGCTCTTTTTGTTCTCTTTTCACTTCTATTTGTGTTTTTTGTTTACAGCTTATGAGCTTTATAAAGCAAGTTTTTTACACTTATTTATTATTTAATAATTATTTAAATATATTTATTATAAAATATAGCACAATTTATTATAAAATTCAACACAAAACTTTAACTTTGATAAAATCGATTTCATTTGCTTGTTTGAGATCTCTCTGAGTAAATTGTGTGAAGAGTTGCCAAATGTAGTATAAAATATAAATTTTGTACGAGAAAGTATTAGTATTAGTATTAGTTTTTTTTTATTTAATCATTCTTGAGTGTTATTAAATAATATCATTTAGGAGGGAAAACACCTTGGTGGTATATAATTTTTTTTCATAATTTCAACTTTCTGATTTTCGTGATTTTTCTAAATTTTAGTAATCTTAAATATATATTGAAATAGATGCATTAAATGTAGGTGAAATTATAAATTTTTAAAATTTTTTGCGAAATTTTAAATATTTTTCTTTAAAGAACCTTACAAACGAACCTCAAACCTAATATGAATTGTGATATTTTTATTTTAGTTGTTTTTCCAAATGTGAATTAAAAAAATTTTAGTTTTGCATACATTCGATTTTTTATGTTCATAAAATATGCAAAAGTTTCTTTGCAAGTTTGTCTACGAGATATTCAAACATGTTTTGAATGTTCCAAAATAGTTTTGATGTTCTACATCATTTCTCTTTTACTTCAGCCTTGTTCTATTTTAACATTGTTTTGTTGTACTTGTGTTCTCTTCTTCAATGTTTTGATCGTGGAACAAAAGAAATATTTTCGGAAGTATGTGTTTTGCAATGAGCAAGTAATACATACACACTAATTGCAATTTCATGAAATACTTGTAAGACATTTTTGTTGTGTTTGTGCCACACTTTAATAAATATACTTTAGTGCTTTGGTTTTTGGGTAATGATAGAAATACAGAATACGCCATCCCGAACACAAAAATTTAATTTTCTGCGCATGATGGTCTTCTGACGTCACGAAACAATCTGACATTTAAAAGTTGTGTAAACATTATAGTGGGGCAATTTTTTGTATATTGCTTTCAATAATTTCATGAGAAAATTTTTTATTATGTCAAATATCAACAAATATGTAAAATTAAATAATATTTTAAATACGTATTTAAATCATTAAAAATATCACTGAAAACGAAGATTTTTGTGTCGTCATATGAAAACCTGTATACAAAAGCACAACAATTATGATCCAATATAGGCTTACTTGTAGAAAACGCACCAAGGCTTGTTAAAATCAACTTCAAGTTCGTTAAATAGTTTTCTATTTCCACCACTTAAATCGCAAAAAATTTACACAATTATGAAGCAACATTGTTTCATTGTCTTCAATATATCAAATAATATTATTTTTGTCATTTTACAATCAGAACCATAAAATATTGGTTGTTTCCTTTTTGGCACTAAACCTGTTAATAGAATAAACTTTAATAGGCTTTAAGTTGTAGATGTAGCTAAATCAACTCTCAACAAAGCTACCTGGACATAATTAACTGGTTCGTACAGAGAGTCTGATAGCTTGTCGTACTTATTTTGTACCTACATTTCACCAAAACTTAGAACACATAGCTTTTGCGTTTCTGGCATTTCATTAGCTGCAGATAATAATTTTACGACAGACTTTAAAATACGTGTCGTTACATCTAATTTTAATGCTCATCTTTGCAAACTTGTTACCGAGGGAAGTGGAAATTTTTATGTTTTTATGACTGGGCTCGAACACAGGACTTTTTGTATTTGTAGTTAACGTGTACTTCTGCCATCGCCACCTTCGATAGTTGCTGTTGGTTTTATATATTTTTCTTTTATCTGGGACCAGCACTCAGGAGATGACCCCTACACATGCGAAGCATTGTGGTGGAACTATAGAAAAGGGATAGTTGAGAAATGACAGGAAGTGAAGCTTAATTAATTATTTTACAGCTCTGCTTTTTGCATGTTCTCTGTTTATAGCAGTGTGTAAGCTTCGGGTTAGTAGCCATTTTCATTACTATTTTACTTCGCCGGTTCTACACAATACTGACGAAGGAGGGCGTTCTGATGTGATTGTGGATATCTATCAGCTGAAGCCGGTTTTGTTCAGTGACCAGTGACTATGCCTTCGCCACTGAAACCTTCCAACAACAACTGACACACAAAGACACACTAATGCATATCGGAAAAAATGCTAGATGTTATGTTTATGATTTTAGTCTGAAACTGTGGTTGAGCCCAGGTTTGTTTTGGTTATGTAGTCAACGTGCAAAGTACTTCAGCCATCGCCACCCTCTATATTTCGGCTGCAAAATTATGGTCACCACCCAGCATATAAAGTAACTAGTCTGTGCATGCATGCAAAATGTAGCCCGTAGAGGACTGGGCTAGTCCAGGATTAACCCAAATGTATAGAGAGAACATTTACCATTACGATGTCCTACGGGTGGACCATATGACCCACCTTCAGATTACATCAGACTAACGGTGTTTTCGTTTCAAAAACAAGCGCATTGCATATCTTGCCAGATTTTGCTCTGTTCATATCGAGCCTTTGGTGCAATACCGTTGTAATTCAAAATTTTAATTTTTTGAGCTAGATATGCAGAAATGATCTTTGGGGAAATATATATCTAAAGGAAAAAAGATTATGGTTCTACACTAACTGTTCAGATTCTACAGCTACAAATGTCTTAATTCCTCCAGGTATTTCCAACAATATTTATTTGCAATAATGAAATATTTCCTTTATGATAAGAAATTTACAAACAGAAAACATTACAAAACATGCCTCTTTATTTAAAAATTAGTAAAAAAATAACTTTAGTAAACGCAAATACTATCAAAAAGATGGCTCAAAACTTCAAATGCATTTTTCTCAGTTCACGATTTTTTGAATTACGACGTTATTGCACCAAAGGCTCGATATGTATAAAAAATTTGCACTTTATTGTTCCACTATAATGCAATTTTACATCTCTTTAAAAGAAAGTAATAAAGTGCAAATAATTTTAATAAATAAAGTGAAAAGTGCAATGCTATTTTGGAAAATCGAAGTCACTATAACTCAAAAACTACTACAGGGCGCGACACAGTTATAGTAAATACGAAAAAAAAGCAAGTGTGTCCTATCGTATAACTATAGGTATTGTTTTCAATGATGTGGTCCATAGCTGCAGTTCAGCTACAATGGACCACGTTGACCAATATTATATGCAGGGCATAATCACGACTGATTTTTGTGTGTTTTATGCAGTTCAACACTTGAAATTGTGTTCATTGCTACGATCACCAGATCGATTACAATAATTCTTTGTTTTTATTTGCCTGTAATATTGCGAGAATGTTTTATAGGAAAAGACAAGTTGCACGTTGAGGTGAGACGCGTACATGCATACTTTTTTTAATTTTGTATTATTGTTATATTATTTATTGAGTCTTAAGGATGGTGTATATGTAGTTCTGTCTGAATTTTATGGAAAAATGTAATGTTGACTGCCTGTATGTTATCGTTAAACAGCCTATTTAAATTTGGAAATTTTTAACTAATAGCATAAACTGAGTTTTGAAATAAGGCACTACATACATACATATATAAGTATTTAACAAGGAAAATATTTTTTTTTATACCTAATATTAAAACTAGTTTTTATATTAAATTTTGCCAGGCAAGTTCACAAGTAAATAGTGGGGAAAGGAAAGGTGTTTTTTGTCTATTTTTCAAAATTATTCCAATGACGTGTGGTGTATGTCATTTCATATGCCGTCATGGCCCAACCCATTTATGGGAACATGTCGCCTTAGTCTACTTGCGACTTGATAGCATTCATAATAATTACTTAAATTCAGTTAAAATGTGTGCTGTGGTTGAAAACAACATGGTTTGTCGCTTTTAAGGGTCATTCACAATATCCTTCGCCGTGAAATATGCTACAATTAATTCAATATAAATAAAAGATAATAAATACAACTTTTCGAGACGGTCAGTTTTCTAATTCATACAATGCGGTGGATACGCTCTTAAATTCATAAAATTTACAACAAAGTTCTGAAACTGGAATTAAGTTTTTTCCAGAATAAACATTATCTTATTTGAATCTGTAATATGTTTGTTGATGATTATAGAAGGTGTGATAATTAAAACTAAATACTCGTGTCTATTTCGCAGTAACGATAAATTATGTATATTTTTAAGTGTACGAAGCCTTTGGTGCAAATTACCAAATTAATTTTTATTACAATTTAAAAATTTAATAACGGAGTATACAGTTTGGTGATATTTACTGTAGTTTATCGTAATCAATGCCAACAAATGTTACGCAGTTTCGATTATTTAAAGAAAATTAAATAAGAAATATATATAAATAAAAAAAAACGGAAGTAAAACTTCTATCGATATGAAAAATATCGTATGTACATACATATGTATGTATATTGAGAATATATTTTTACAAATGATGTGATATATTCAATTGCACTGGAATAGTGCATTGAGGTTATAAGGGAAGTCCAAAATTAACCCAAAAATTTCTTTATTTTTTAATTCTTCAACAACCATGCATTTTTTAGCATGAAACCGTCTCATTGTTATTTTTTTTTTGCATATATGGCAGCTATTCCTTTACTGCCTTCTTTCTATCTCTATTAAATAATGGAAAATTTACGACGAACTAATAAAATACATACTTTTGTATTTTATATATGTATGTTGTTTTCAAAAAAAATATACAGACCCAACCATTTATTAATTGTCACTCTTTCACTTTTTATGTTCTTATTTAAAGGCCCTTTTACATTGTAAACTGCGTAATACGACATGTTAAAAACTTAAATCTAATGGGAAAGTATAATAGTGTAAAAACAATATGTTATGAATCTGACCAAAATACGGATGGGAATTTGACAGTCGTATGGCTCTCACCATTTTTTAAAAATTTTCAAAAAGCTTATACTTTTCTTTTTATCAGGATGTTGTTTTGTGAAAGCAACCAAAGAAAATAAAAAACAACAAAAAAGTGATTTGCTTGTAAGCCGGCATTGTTCTTACTACTTATACTTTTCATTTTATTTCAAGTCTGTGAAATCTCATTAGATTTCTCTCTCACACACAATTATAAGTCGTAAGACGTGTATTATATTGTTAACGGGCCTTAAGCACTTATTTAATAGAGAGAAAAATTTACTAATCAAACAAAAAGTTACAAAAACCAGCGTTTTTAATTTTACACTCATTATTAATACTTAGGTACCTAATTTTAAAGAAACAATAAAACTATCTTAACAAAAATATTAATTATTAAAAATTATTTGGCAACAAATTAGCATTTGACACATTGAATTATGTTATTGAGAAAGCATCCACATTGCGGAATTTATCACCACAAGCAGTACTTACAGTGAAAGCACTATTATTGCTGCGTTACCAACGATTTAGACGGGTTTCTCAAAACGTTCATAAGAGAATAATTTTCTTGCGATTTTATCCAAACAGCTGAGAAAGTTCTTATGCAAAATATTTAATAATGCCATTAGAAAATTTTTTAAAGAATAAATAAAAAAAATTAAATTTTTTTACTAAATATATAATAAAAAATACTTTATTTAATTTCTTCGTACAAATTTAGACAAAATTGTACAAACTCATTTCTTATCACGAATTTAAAGAAAACATAAAAAAAATAATGAAAAAAATACAAAAATACATTACATAAATAGAAAATGTTTACAAATTTGCTTCTTGATGTCTTACGGGTATCGTCTATTCACTGCAATTGAACTAATTAATTTTTATTTTAAATCACCAATAAATTCTCATTTTTCTTTGTGGGCAGTACTGGTTTAAACTCATTCACTTCAAAATTATATTAACAGATAAATTAAAACAAAATTTCGACGTGCACTAATTTACTAAGAAAAACTTTTCCACTATAAATTTTAACTGATTTACTGTAAAATTATATTAATCCTATATACCAAAAATAAATAAATGGCTCTTTAAAATATGAATTCGTAAAAGTAGCACCCGAAGTTAATACACCTGGCCACCCCTGATATACAATAGTATGTATTTGATTATTTGTATAATAGTGTGGGAATCATAATGCAATTTTGAAAGGATTTTTTAAAGTCGTTCAAACAAATATATGACAAATACTTAAGTTTGTGTGAAATCTGACTTTTTAGGTGTAAAAATAGTGGTTTTTTTAGTTAAATTAGTTAGCGGTAGAGAGCTAATAGTAATAGCCAAAATTTTTTTCATTATTTTTCCCATGTATCTGAGAATAAAATGCAACGTTTTAGTGCTATTCGAAACTGAAATTTTCCAAGAAAAATTTTGACGCATCATCCTTTGTACATGTAAGTAGGTTGTTCAATTCACAACAGTCTACCCCTTCGGCGGAAGTAAATATCTATACATATCGATTTTTCCCCATATTTGGTTTGCTTTTTATTGAAAATGGGGTCACCTTATTATTGGTTTGGTGCATATGCTACAAACTCTGAATGGAGAAAAATGGCAGAGAAGATTTTTCAAGAAGTTTTTTTTTCTACTGCGTTTGGCTCAACTTTAGTTCCATTTTTTTATTTTTGCAAAATGGGCAGTGCCACCCCCTAAAAGTCTATTATTAGTCTACCATTGGTTTTTTGAAATTTTTTAAACATTTTCAAATACTCTGCGTCTCCTTAACAAATAGGATCCAAGTTGAGCCAAAGAACCAAAAAACCGGCGCTCTGGTTTAAAATACTAAAAAAATGTAAAAATTTTAGTTCGATCAGACAAAAGTGGTGGCCCTTGTGATAATATGTAAGCAAAATTTTGAAAATATATTATTGGCTCTGTCTTAAACAGCATTATTTCGGTTTGAATTATTTTTCCTTAGATTGAGCAAAGTACGAGTACTAGTAAATTTGCTATATTTTTTTATTGTTGTTTTGTATCGAACACAATACCGTTGAGACGCTTGAGACCACTGCTGAACAGACCAAAATTGGTAGATTTCTTTAGTGCATATGTGAGAAGTTTCATAGTGTGAATATATTTTTTAAGTTCTTGGTAAAAAATTACTAATCTTTTTTAATATCTCCACAAAACGTAAAACACAAAAACTGTTTCGTATTAAATTCGAGAAATATATATAATTGAAAAATATTTCAAATGGTGAAGAATGCTGTTTTTACTTAAGTACTATGAATAACCATTTTTAATAGCGAATTTTATAAATTTTTTAAAGTTTTCAAAGTCAATAAAAACATATATTAAAATAGAGAAAAAAAGCATTGGAATTTTTTCCTATTTTCTATCTGCAACTATTGAACCACCAAGTAGTTCACTATGAAAATTTTTAAGAATAAAATTTAATTTCAAATGCTTTTTTATTTACGGGTAGTTTCAAAATACCCTCAATTATTTCCATATTTTTTTCTTTTTTGTTTCCTTTTATTTACTTTTCAGTTGTTTACAAAGCAGCTACTAAATAGATATGTTATATTTAGTAATAAAGAACAATGTTTTAATTTTTTTCGTATTTACGAAAACGAATGAAAGCGGATGAACCAAAGCAAAAAAATTAAAAATGTGTAAATTTTCACTTTCGAAAATTTTCTGTGGCAAACCTAATATTGTTATTCCGAGTACAAAAAATTTTAAACATAGTCTGTTCAAAATAAAAGGAGAATTTTTAACTTTTTGCAAAAGTGTTTATTTATTCATCATTATCCAATTTTTCCCCTTCAAAGTAATATCCTTCAGATATAATGCACTTATGCCAGCGCTTCTTCCAATTTCCATTTCGGTATGGCCATCAGGTCGTTCTTCAATTTTGACTTTATCTCATCAATTGTGGCAAAACGCTTTCTTTTCATTAGTCTCTTCAGTTTTGGGAATAGGAAAAAGTCGCAGGGAGCCAAATCTGGCGAAAAAGGTGGTTGAGGGTGTTGTTTTTGGCCAAAAAATCATGTACAAGCATTGATGTGTGAGCTGGTGCATTATCGTGATGCAGAATCCATGATTTTTTTTTCCACCATTCCGATTGTTTGAGCATTATTGCATAACTTATTTGTAGTATTCCTTATTAACCGTACGACCTGTTGGCAAGAACTCATGATGCATCACGCTATTGTAATCGAAGAAAACAAAATTCACCTTTTCTTCTGAACAAATCTTGTATTTAAATAAATAATTTAACTGAAGTTGACTATTACTTATTTCAATGAAAAAATAAAATTTTTTTCGACAATATCAAGATTTTTTAAGAAAAAAATTTGGCAACACTGATCGTATCGTATAATATATCGATATGTATCGTGTGAGCAAATCGTTTCATACGGTGTTCAGAAATAAACGTTTATTCACATTTACGCAATAAATGCCATTATTCAGCTCAATATTCTATACAAATTATTAATTGAAGCACAGCCGCGAATAACGTTGTAAGTTACAAATTTTGCAATATCTCTTTTTTGCATAATTCCGTTAACTTTATTCTCTTACATCTCTTAAACATCAAATCATCTAAATTTATGCTCCTTATCGGTGTCAAAAAGCACTTATCAATGAGTCAGTCAGTGGAAGAAAGTTCTAAGTTAATAACAAAATGATCTGAACGGAATTGTCGATAGCGATTTATAATTGTAACAGAGGTACAAAAAGAAAAGTTAATGTGGAAAATAGAGAGATAATCGAAGTAAAAAGTTAAGAAATAGTGGAAATCTATACATAACAAGAAAAAACCGGAACATTGATTGTGTGGCATTCGCTTAAGTGACTTTTTTTCGTCGTACAAATTTGAGACGCTTTTTTGTTTCTGTTAAAAATTATGCAAAAGTGCATTTTCGATTTTTTTGAGGCTTTCTTCTTTAATGCAACAAATTCTTACTGCCTAATTCATTATAATTTATTCATATTATTATTCATTAAAGGATTAATAAATAAATTTCCATGAAAAATCAGTTATTATACATTTTTTACATAAAAAAAAAGTTTTTGAATTTAAATTGAATAATAATTCATAAAGCAACAGAAAATTCTGTAATTTGAAAGTTTAGCATATTTCGGTTGCTCATTTGGCGTATTTAGTTTTGAACAGTTAGCATCTCATATAGCACGTAAATATTTGAATAAATTTTTAAAATAAAAACTCACATTCAAGGCAATTGACTCGCATACATAACTCGTCATTGTAGCCATTTCAGCATTTTCACTGTTAGATTTAATATTTTCTTTCGTTAAGCCGATGCTACACGCATTAATATCCGCGGCAATATTTGTATTTGTGTGCGTTACTGTCCAAAAAACAGTTAGAAAATATTATACCTTTTTTGAAATTTTGTAAAATGTTTTTTTTAACAGAAATTGTAAAAAAAAATTATTTGTTATAAATGTTTTTGGTGTATCGAATGATTCCTTTTATAAGAACAATTAAGTATTTCTTACTACGTATTTTAACAATCAATTCAATTAAACTTGTCTCAGTTTTTTGTTTTTTCATTATGAGTAAAATTTTAAATATATGTTAATAAAAATAGTCATCTATGCATATGTCGACTCTATTCCAACATTATGTCGTGGCAACACTGTTCGTCAAAATAAAATTTTTTTTTGCATGAATGTACATATGTATTTATAAAAACAGAAGGAGGAGGTTTGGCTTCTAAAAAATTGTTTTTAAAAACTGGCACCATGCTTTATGTTTATGAGTGCTAAGAATGTATTTGTTTCATCAGACCGTATAAAAAGGGTCGACTTGTGTTAGTATATTTGGTAGTATTAGTGGGAAAATTGTGGTAAGATTTAGTCTAGATAAATTATAACGAACTCAGCTATTTCATAATATATAATGCATATTTCATAAGGAAATCACGTGTTTTTTTATGTATATTTAAAGTATTTAAAATAACTAGTCCACCTAGTTATATACACCGACTAAATTTCATTAAAAGTTAAGGAAGTTTTTGTACTAAAATTTCAAGTAAGAAAACGTAGTGGTCGTGGATCTTCGGCTGTAGATCGGAAACTATTTAACCGATTCGGTCGAATTTACATCCCCAGAGATTCAGGTCTACTACTGACCGATTGACACAAAACGAATTTTATGAGATTATTAATTTGGCCAAAAAGGGCATTTCAACGTTTCCACGGACACACAGATAGACGGACAGACGGACATGGCTCTGTAAACTTCTCTATTCATAACATTTCTGAAAATATATACATTTTTCTTCTGAGAGGAATATTAAAGAAATTTCACACGGAATGACAAACTTATATTTATACTTAAAGTGAAGGGTATAAAAATGTACAATATGCAATTCTATATGCTTTGTACATAAGATTTCAACAATGCTACTATGTGACCGCTTCTTTCTGCCTAAGTAAGTTCAAAAATAGTGCTCCGACTTTAGTTTAGACTTTAGCTATCAAAACAAATCGCAAAATACCGTAAAGAAAAACTAATATGGTTTGCATTAGTTTCGTGTGCATTATAGGTACGGTGACCATTCGTCCTTTTTTTAAGAAGACAGTCCTTTTTTTGACACTATGTCCTTTACAATTTTTTAAAAATAAAGTGTCCTTTTTTTAATTGATTTGTCCTTTTTTAAGTGGAATTGTCCTTTTTTTGATCACCAATTTTTTTCTTTAAACTCCAAACTTAAAAGTTTTATATTTCGAAATCCCAAAACTTCAACATCAATACAATAGAAATTATAATCATCCAAAACTGAAATTACCTGGCAGCATGTGTGTCGAATTTCTTGTCAGCTGGGTTATATCCATTATGAAACTACACAAGGTGCCCTTATTACTCAGCTGGCTATTTTTTGCTTTAACCTGTTTTCCCTCAGGAAATGTCAAAGTGTATTGCATGTATGTGTTTTGAATTATATGTGCATGCTCGGTTATTAGAAACGTATGTACGTACACACTTATAACTGCCAAATGTTTTTGATATTCTGCAAGTTTTTAACGTACAACATTTTTGTTTTTGTACTAACAACACTACCTTATGATAGTTATACCATGGTTAAATCTGATATGTCATATTTAAATTTAAAAAATGTTCCAACTTACCAGAGAGCACAAAAAAAATAAAAAATTTAAGAAATAAACACAATAAGGATTGTTAAATAAAATATTATACAACAATTTGTTATTATTGCGGTAAGCTTTTGAGCATTGTTTATTATATGCCGCCAAAGCGAAAATGTATTTTTAATAGTGAACTGAAGGCAAAATTTAATGATAAGGAAAAAGAGTTGGCTGTAATCGAAGGTACTTGGGCTTATCATTCAGTTCAACACAATTATTAATTTCGGTCAAACGATTGCACCTCAAAATTAATTAAATCATGCTTCGAACAAAAATATGCGTGTGCTCGAACCAAATGCGAAGCAATTATCAAAAATATTGTGAATCATATTTCATGTGATTTAATAAAAACTGAATTATCTGAGGCCAGCTGCATTGCAATATATTTAGATTGTTCCAACCATGGACCTATTAAACTTTGCCCAATGTTAGTACGATATTTTCTACGAAATAATGGAATTATGGTGAAAATTCTAGCTGTAAATGAACTTCAAGGTGAAAACTCCGATATTATTTCCAAAAGTCTTCAAGAAACATTAGGGAAATTCGAAATAAATAGTAAAGTGGTAGCCTTTTGTGGTGACAATACAAATTGCAATTTTGGAGGTGCAGCTAGAAATGGACGAAATAATATATGTATGCATTTCATAAAATGCAAATTTTTATTGGAAAAAATCTAATTGGTGTGCATTGTGTTGCCCATATTTTGAAGAACTGCATTCAAACTGCTGCTGATTCCTTACCAGTTGATATTGAAGTGATAATTGTAAAAATTTACTCTTTTTTTTACATTTAAACAATCAAATTTTATTAATTTAAAGAAATTATTTAATTATGTAAGAACGTTATGATTAAAAATTAGAAAATTACGATTCGGAAAAAATTCAAAAATTATGTATAAGGAAAATAAAACACCAGTTCTTAATAAATACAATCACTCACTGTTTCAAAGCTATTTCACTCACTACACTGTAAGGCCTATAACTCCGAAACTAGGACTTGTGCCAAAAATCGCCCTATACCGGGTGATAGGGCTAAGTATTTACTACATTTTGCCATCATTCGTTTTCGCCCCAATGGTTGTGCCTTCGAACAAAATTTTTCAAATACTGTTTCAAGGCGATTTCACTCACTACACTGTAAGGCCTATAGCTCCGAAACTAGGACTTGTGCCAAAAATCGCCCTATACCGGGTGATATGTCTACATATTTACTACATTTTGCCATCATTCGTTTTCGCCCCAATCGTTGTGCATTCGAACAAAATTTTTCAAATACTGTTTCAAGGCGATTTCACTCACTACACTGTAAGGCCTATAGCTCCGAAACTAGGACTTGTGCCAAAAATCGCCCTATACCGGGTGATAGGTCTAAGTATTTACTACATTTTGCCATCATTCGTTTTCGCCCCAATGGTTGTGCCTTCGAACAAAATTTTTCAAATACTGTTTCAAGGCGATTTCACTCACTACACTGTAAGGCCTATAGCTCCGAAACTAGGACTTGTGCCAAAAATCGCCCTATACCGGGTGATAGGTCTAAGTATTTACTACATTTTGCCATCATTCGTTTTCGCCCCAATGGTTGTGCCTTCGAACAAAATTTTTCAAATACTGTTTCAAGGCGATTTCACTCACTACACTGTAAGGCCTATAGCTCCGAAACTAGGACTTGTGCCAAAAATCGCCCTATACCGGGTGATAGGTCTACGTATTTACTACATTTTGCCATCATTCGTTTTCGCCCCAATGGTTGTGCATTCGAACAAAATTTTTCAAATACTGTTTCAAGGCGATTTCACTCACTACACTGTAAGGCCTATAGCTCCGAAACTAGGACTTGTGCCAAAAATCGCCCTATACCGGGTGATAGGTCTAAGTATTTGCTACATTTTGCCATCATTCGTTTTCGCCCCAATGGTTGTGCCTTCAAACAAAATTTTTCAAATACTGTTTCAAGGCGATTTCACTCACTACACTGTAAGGCCTATAGCTCCGAAACTAGGACTTGTGCCAAAAATCGCCCTATACCGGGTGATAGGTCTACGTATTTACTACATTTTGCCATCATTCGTTTTCGCCCCAATGGTTGTGCCTTCGAACAAAATTTTTCAAATACTTTTTCAAGGCGATTTCACTCACTACACTGTAAGGCCTATAGCTCCGAAACTAGGACTTGTGCCAAAAATCGCCCTATACCGGGTGATAGGTCTAAGTATTTGCTACATTTTGCCATCATTCGTTTTCGCCCCAATGGTTGTGCCTTCAAACAAAATTTTTCAAATACTGTTTCAAGGCGATTTCACTCACTACACTGTAAGGCCTATAGCTCCGAAACTAGGACTTGTGCCAAAAATCGCCCTATACCGGGTGATAGGTCTACGTATTTACTACATTTTCCCATCATTCGTTTTCGCCCCAATGGTTGTGCATTCGAACAAAATTTTTCAAATACTGTTTCAAGGCGATTTCACTCACTACACTGTAAGGCCTATAGCTCCGAAACTAGGACTTGTGCCAAAAATCTCCCTAAACCGGGTGATAGGTCTACGTATTTACTACATTTTGCCATCATTCGTTTTCGCCCCAATGGTTGTGCATTCGAACAAAATTTTTCAAATACTGTTTCAAGGCGATTTCACTCACTACACTGTAAGGCCTATAGCTCCGAAACTAGGACTTGTGCCAAAAATCGCCCTATACCGGGTGATAGGTCTACGTATTTACTACATTTTGCCATCATTCGTTTTCGCCCCAATGGTTGTGCATTCGAACAAAATTTTTCAAATACTGTTTCAAGGCGATTTCACTCACTACACTGTAAGGCCTATAGCTCCGAAACTAGGACTTGTGCCAAAAATCGCCCTATACCGGGTGATAGGTCTAAATATTTACTACATTTTGCCATCATTCGTTTTCGCCCCAATGGTTGTGCCTTCGAACAAAATTTTTCAAATACTTTTTCAAGGCGATTTCACTCACTACACTGTAAGGCCTATAGCTCCGAAACTAGGACTTGTGCCAAAAATCGCCCTATACCGTTTGATAGGTCTAAGTATTTACTACATTTTGCCATCATTCGTTTTCGCCCCAATGGTTGTGCCTTCGAACAAAATTTTTCAAATACTTTTTCAAGGCGATTTCACTCACTACACTGTAAGGCCTATAGCTCCGAAACTAGGACTTGTGCCAAAAATCGCCCTATACCGGGTGATAGGTCTAAGTATTTACTACATTTTGCCATCATTCGTTTTCGCGTAGTAGTAAATACTTAGACCTATCACCCGGTATAGGGCGATTTTTGGCACAAGTCCTAGTTTCGGAGCTATAGGCCTTACAGTGTAGTGAGTGAAATCGCCTTGAAAAAGTATTTGAAAAATTTTGTTCGAAGGCACAACCATTGGGGCGAAAACGAATGATGGCAAAATGTAGTAAATACGTAGACCTATCACCCGGTATAGGGCGATTTTTGGCACAAGTCCTAGTTTCGGAGCTATAGGCCTTACAGTGTAGTGAGTGAAATCGCCTTGAAACAGTATTTGAAAAATTTTGTTCGAAGGCACAACCATTGGGGCGAAAACGAATGATGGCAAAATGTAGTAAATACTTAGACCTATCACCCGGTATAGGGCGATTTTTGGCACAAGTCCTAGTTTCGGAGCTATAGGCCTTACAGTGTAGTGAGTGAAATCGCCTTGAAAAAGTATTTGAAAAATTTTGTTCGAAGGCACAACCATTGGGGCGAAAACGAATGATGGCAAAATGTAGTAAATACTTAGACCTATCACCCGGTATAGGGCGATTTTTGGCACAAGTCCTAGTTTCGGAGCTATAGGCCTTACAGTGTAGTGAGTGAAATCGCCTTGAAACAGTATTTGAAAAATTTTGTTCGAAGGCACAACCATTGGGGCGAAAACGAATGATGGCAAAATGTAGTAAATACGTAGACCTATCACCCGGTATAGGGCGATTTTTGGCACAAGTCCTAGTTTCGGAGCTATAGGCCTTACAGTGTAGTGAGTGAAATCGCCTTGAAACAGTATTTGAAAAATTTTGTTCGAAGGCACAACCATTGGGGCGAAAACGAATGATGGCAAAATGTAGTAAATACTTAGACCTATCACCCGGTATAGGGCGATTTTTGGCACAACTCCTAGTTTCGGAGCTATAGGCCTTACAGTGTAGTGAGTGAAATCGCCTTGAAACAGTATTTGAAAAATTTTGTTCGAAGGCACAACCATTGGGGCGAAAACGAATGATGGCAAAATGTAGCAAATACTTAGACCTATCACCCGGTATAGGGCGATTTTTGGCACAAGTCCTAGTTTCGGAGCTATAGGCCTTACAGTGTAGTGAGTGAAATCGCCTTGAAACAGTATTTGAAAAATTTTGTTCGAATGCACAACCATTTGGGGCGAAAACGAATGATGGCAAAATGTAGCAAATACTTAGACCTATCACCCGGTATAGGGCGATTTTTGGGACAAGTCCTAGTTTCGGAGCTATAGGCCTTACAGTGTAGTGAGTGAAATCGCCTTGAAACAGTATTTGAAAAATTTTGTTCGAAGGCACAACCATTGGGGCGAAAACGAATGATGGCAAAATGTAGCAAATACTTAGACCTATCACCCGGTATAGAGCGATTTTTGGCACAAGTCCTAGTTTCGGAGCTATAGGCCTTACAGTGTAGTGAGTGAAATCGCCTTGAAACAGTATTTGAAAAATTTTGTTCGAAGGCACAACCATTGGGGCGAAAACGAATGATGGCAATATGTAGCAAATACTTAGACCTATCACCCGGTATGAGGCGATTTTTGGCACAAGTCCTAGTTTAGGAGCTATAGGCCTTACAGTGTAGTGAGTGAAATCGCCTTGAAACAGTATTTGAAAAATTTTGTTCGAATGCACAACCATTGGGGCGAAAACGAATGATGGCAAAATGTAGCAAATACTTAGACCTATCACCCGGTATAGGGCGATTTTTGGCACAAGTCCTAGTTTCGGAGCTATAGGCCTTACAGTGTAGTGACTGAAATAGCTTCGAAACAGTGAGTGATTGTATTTATTAAGAACTAGTGTTTTATTTTCCTTATACATAATTTTTGAATTTTTTTCCGAATCTTAATTTTCTAATTTTTAATCATAACGTTCTTACTTAATTAAATAATTTCTTTAAAATATAAAAATTTATTGCAAGTGACTCAAAAAGTTTGTTACCTTCCACAGAAAGTTTGATGAAATCCAAAAATATAATAAATTATAAGTGTGCTGCCATACTAATTAACATTTTGCATACTAAAAAATTTGGCAGTACTACACTGTAAGGCCTATAGCCTATTATAGGTCTGTTCGTTTACTCAAAATTGTTTCGTTTAATCAAAATCTTACCCAAAAGCGTTTTCTTACGCAAAAATTGGGTAAATGACAGAGGGTTTGAGAGAGTAATGTTCTTGTTCTTCACGCACGAGAATGCCCGTACTTTTTCTTCGGGCTAGTTTGGGCATGAAGAACAAGCAATCAGTTTGTTTATAATAAACATTGAAAATAACAAAGCAAAATTACAAATGTCCCAAGCAGCTGACAGACATTAAAAAAGTTGTGTGTTAAAAATTTTTCTTAACAATAATTAATTACAAACATTTTTGTTATTTATATCATAAATTGTTAAAAACTTTTCGTAAAAAATACCATCACTCAAAAATAAATATAAATAAATAAATTCTTTCAATGCTTGGTTTTGTAAATAAATTCTTTCAAAATAGTTTTTTTTCGGTAAACTGTCATCAATCACATTAAACTTTCAACGAAAATCATGGATAATAAAGCTCGTACAATTGTACTTTTTTCAGTACAATTTGCATGCAAAAGTAATGAACTGCATTAATTTTTAACTATTCAACAACACGTTGTTTGTCTCGCAACGAGGTGGTCTCTCGAGTAATAGGAACTCCTTCAGTATTACTTTAATTTGATTGATTTCGAAAAAAATTCTCAATATACAAGAACTCATTTTATTTTATCTTTCTGTTACTAATAGTTAATAATATTAAAACTTAACACAACTTTTATGTTTTTAGTACATATGGGGTCAAAAGAGTACAATTTTAAAATTATCATCTCCGATATAAACAGAGCTGTAAAAAATTTACATTTCTTTTTTTCTGGTAAATTTTATGGTTTTTTGCGTTTTCTTACTTTTGTACATTTTGGGCTCTTATTGAGAGTAATTATAGCTTACTCTCATTTTACCGAACTTTCCCAGAAAGTAAACGTACAGACCTTATATATGTGATAGGGCTTTTAAATTGCTCAAAACTTGCGTGCTGCCTACGTTACAGCTATCAATATACAAAAATTTTGGGAAGCAGCATGTGAAAAAATTTTAAAGTAAAAATTGAACGTGTTTCTGCAGTGTAAAAATAAAATTTAAATCAAATGCATTAAGAAAAACAATACACTAAAAATCATAAAGTAATCAACAAATTGTTCAACGAAAAGTTAAATAAAAAAATTCGATTATTTTAATTAATGAACGCTTTACTAATATTCTGTTTAATTCTATTTTACTTCGTTTTGGGTTTTCAGTTCTAGTTTTTTCAATTATAAAATTATTGCAATTTCAACAATTCATAGCTTTGATAACATTTCTAACATGAAATTTCACTTTTCTCTGTAAGCACACATTTAATTTTAAAGTCATCTACTTCATTGAAATTTTTATTTAATATACGTATACAAAAATTTCATAATAATACTTTCATGTGTAAATGCAGAGTTATTTCTTGTTTTTCCAATAGTAAAAATCGCTCCAATATTTTGTTTCTGTAAGTGGTACCAAATTTAATTAGTTCATATGTTAACTTTGTAGCATTTAATTGAAGTGCCGTTAGAATTAAGCGTGTTTCTATTAAATTCGTAATTGTGGTTTTGTCTTATAATTAAATTAATCTGCGCTAAAATACATAATGGTGAGTATATATATAGTATAAAACATTAATAAAAATTGTTGTTCTTAATTTATTTGAAAATATTTTGCAGAATACAATCAAATGCCCATACTGCAGTAACAACATTAAAATTGTGATTAAGGGAAAAAAAGCGGATGGGCCATACGGTGGGAGCATGCCGTATGGATACGGTATGCATCCCCGAATGGCTCAAAGCAATAGCCAACAGCAGTGGCCCCAACAGTACCCTCCACAGTACCCTCTACAACAGCACCCTCCACAACAGCACCCTCCATAACAGCACCCTCCACAACAGCACCCTCCACAACAGCACCCTCCAACACAGTGCCCACCACAGCACAACACTGCCCTCCAATGTTCGTACCATGCCGCAGAAGGAGGGAGTTATGGAAGCACCAAAGAAATGCAAAAAAAGTAAGTGGAAATTTTCGGTCTTATGTCCAGTTTAGGAAGCAGGTCAAAAAAAAAAAAATTGTCTGTGATAGAAAATTTAAAAATAATCAGAAATTATAAAATAAAAAAAATTGCGGCAACCCATATTTTCCGAGTTATGGTCCTCTGAAATTTTCGTAATGGGTGATTTTTTAACCGTAGTTTTCTTAAAAATCTAATAAAACACTCAAATTTGCATCATATATTCAAAATTTTTATTAGAATCCATAAATTGGTCTTTACCATTTACTTTTTTAAAAATAACTTTTTACTTACTTCATTTTGTTCTAATTTTATTTTCAGACATCCTGACGGACAAATTTAAATTGCAGCAGCAAATGTCTAATATGACTATGACTGGCCAACAGCCCTATCAAACAAATCTACAACAAAACATTCCAATTTGTCAGCAACAGCGGTAAAAGATTAAAACAAATCAATTTAATTTTAATACTTGATTATTAAATTTGGTTTTTATTACATTTTTTTACAAGTAAATTATTTAATATTATACAATTTTATTGTATGAAATAAATATGAAATATAAATTACTAAATTAATTTCCCAATGTCTTATTTCTTCGTATAATTTCAATAAATAATGTGTGCACGCTTCTGGCGACAACGTTCAACAGATGACAATTTTGAAGAACCGGTTTTATATAAGGCTAATTAAAATCGTTTTAAAATTGTTTTTTTTTGTGCTGGCATTTAAAGCACTAACGCACTGTATAATATATCGTAACCAAAATGTAATCACCCTTATTGTGTTTGGCGTATTCGTCTCGAAAACGAGGCGTATTTTACAAATTGCATTCGCAGTTGACGAAAACGCTAATATATACAACACATATGACTACAAATACGCCAGTAGTTGAAATACGTCTACGCCAAACACAATAAGGGTGAATATTTCTTACGATAATGGTTAAAAATAATTGAATTTTTAAAGTTAATATTTATTTATATATTATAATTTTTTTATTTTTTGCAATATATCTATTAAGCTTGAGGTCTTTTTCTTTTATTTTATTTGGTTTTATTATTCGATATTTCGTTTACAGCTTGTTAACATCATCAGGAATAATAGGAAATTATAATTTTTTGAAATATAAAAATATTTTTGAAAACTTGTCACAAAATTTTTTGTTATAAAATTTTGATTGAAAATTAAAAAATGTCTAGTAGTAATATAGGCGCATATAAATATAACGAATTCTAAACCTAAATAAATATATATACATATATACATACACATATATACATACACACATACACACATACAATATAGACCGACTAACATGTATATATATAAACATATATGCACATATGCATACATATATAGATACATACACAAATATAAACTTTCTTAACAAGTTCATACAAATATATATATAAATACATATATACAATGCACACACGCTTACACATATACATATGTATATACATACATAAATATGCACACATGTACAAATATACATACATAAATATATACATAAACACATAAAAATGCATATACAAACATACACACAAGCATATTCATATGTACACACTTGCATATACATACATATACACGCATTCATACATATACTCATATATATACGAATGTACGTACACACATGCAAACATACAGTCATAAACATATACATATGCAGCCACAAATACATGTACATGTACACATACATATATATATGTATATATTAAACAATTATTAAATAACAATAATTATAAATAAAAATAAAAAGTTTTTTAACAATTAAATGCATGATAAAAATGTATATAATAAAAAAGTGTGCTTTGTTTAACAATTTTTAACATAAATATTTACATATGGAAAAATATGAAAAATATTGCATAATAACAATTATAAAGAACTAATAAATGAGATATATATATTTATATGTGAATTTTTACAAGAAATGTTCAATAAAAATAAATATATATATGAATTTTTTAACAATTTTAAACAAATAATAAATTATAACTAACAAATAATCATTATCCTTAGAAATAAACATTAACCTAACAAATATTACGTAAATTTTTACTAACTAAATATCTATAATTCTGTGCTAAGTTATCCGTGTCTGCCTTAAAATTTATTCTACGTGTTAATGGTGTATTAATAATTTCTAACATTTCTAACATTAAGCGCCGTTTATAATTATTTTCTGTGTTTAATATTGAAACATTCTCAAAATCAGGAAAATGATATAATTCCGAACAATGGGAAGATAAAGCGCTTTTTTGTGAATTTATATTGCAAAAAATATAATAAAAAGGGTCAATTAATAATATAATTTAAATATTATAATTTTTTTTATTTTTATCTTGGACGTTCTTTGTTTATACTCGTAGCAGTGCTGAAGCTTCGGTTTAGTAGTAATTTTTATTATTATTTTACTATGTGGAAAATATTTAGTATGCAGCTCGGTTTCGGTTGTAAAAAAGGTTTAGGGCCGGTATTTTTTTTAATAGAGTACATTAATTAAAAATATAAAAAAATAACTATTCACTTTCGGTCCCAGGAGAAAAGCCCTGCATAGTTTTCCACACAACCCAGGAGGTACTATGCTAAGTGCGTTGCCAGTTATTTTTTATGGCCGGCATCCCCATTAGGCCTACATACCATATTTTTTTCAAATAAAATTACAATTAAGTCTCAATAAAAGTAAAAAATGTACAAAAGTACGGGAATCACAAAATACAAGTCAATGCCCAACCATACATTTTATAGCATAGTTGTTCACCACTTAGTTTACATATCACAGTTTAGTTTCATATTGCCAAGACTTTTTGGCAAATAATTTTGCATTTATTCGCATTTCCTGCCCAATGCTTTTTATTACATCTTATGCAAATATAATAACCACAATCTTTACATATGAATGTATTAACAGTTGCAGGTTTTAAATGCCCGCACTGAACACAAAATCTTGTTTTGTCACCTTGGTGTTTAATTAGCATGTTTTTCATTTTCCTTCGGAAATGATTTGGTTTACATAAATTTTTTAAAGGTTCGTTTTGAAGAATTTGAGAAGCATACATTAATACAAATATGCCGCAACTAGTATTATCATTTTGTATATCCCTATCAACTATTGGGCAATAACGCCATACATGCTTTTCTTCCTCAAGTGTAAGAAGAAAATCTGTATATAGACGTTTTCCTTCTCATGCGCTTTCCAATGAGTTTATATACATAAATTCACGAGACTTAAAATTAATAGCACATAGAGTATAATGGAAGTTATATAAGATAGGAACAAATATCAAATTAGGGTCATATTTTTTTAACAAATTGATATTTTCGAAATTGATATTTTTAGTTTGACAAGGTAAAGAGGAACAATGAAATATTCCACTTTCTTTTATTACCGCTAGAAGGCAGGCATCTAAAATAAAATTTGTTAATTGCTTGTCATTATTTAAAGAATTCCAGTCTGTGGTTTCTATGTTGTCATAAAAACCAAAACTAATATAATCGGTGATATTATTTACTTCGGAAAAAAGCAAATCGAACTTGAACAAAAAGAAATTGTCTTTTTCAGCAGAAACATAATTGTTGTTTTTATTATTTGCAATAATTTCTTTAAGTTTCTTGCATCTTTTCGACTCAAGCATCAATTTGGGACGTATTGTTCTCTTGTTCTGAGAACTTATTTTTCCCCATTCTTCCTCTGGTTCACTCTTTATGCTAATTTGTGTATAGTCATGATCTTTTTCTAAGACTTCAACACTGAATGAATTATAATTTTCATCTTTTCTGTCATTAGGAGTTGAAGTAATATAAGAATGCTCTTTTTGTAATGTCTTGGTGAAATCGACTTTTTTATATTCATTCAAAGAAGTGATTGTATCTTCAATTTCTTCGTCCATTGTACCAAACATTTTGTAGTGGAAACGTATTTCCTTAAGTGAACTAAGATAATCGATTCTCATTAAATTAACAAACACATCGGGTCTCACTGTTTTTTGTGGTCAAATTATGTTTTTTTTGCAGAAAATAAGTGAAGTCAACTGGGACATTACTAATGTGTTCTCCAGACGGATCGACGTGAATACCCATTACGTTTGTCCAAAGAACAATAAAGGGGCAATATTTATTTAAAATAAACATGCAGATTTCATCATGACGATATTCATTTACAGTAATCCCCTTATTTATGTTCTTAATATCGTTTTCAAGTTCACTATAAATAGATAGGAACATCTTTCGGAATGGACTGTTGCGTGCTATTGATTCCAATAAATCAATTTTTGGAAAATCGTAGTCATTGCTTTAATTTTCCTCATTTATTTCTAATAAGCATTGATTTAAGATTTCAAGACTTTTTTCCAAATTATGGCTTTTATATGGTGTAAGCAATATTGTGAATATGTGTTTAAACCATCGTTGACATTCTTCAATAGTGCTTAAATTAAAAGCAGTTATTAAAGCTTTTTTTAGTAAGTTTCGCAAAATATGTTTTTTGCCCAATTTTGCATTTAAGTCTTTACATATGATGTGTATGTAATGACATTTACACCATTGTAACATTACGAAATCTGGCTTTATTTTTGAATTATTTTTAAAATCATTAAGAAATAACGCGCATGCGTTAAGGTACTCCAACAATGTTTGATTGTTAAAGCTTTTTAACACTGCAACAATGCTGCGCTAACGTCGGTACAAATTCTTCTGCAATAAGGCCACTTGAACTGGTATTTAATTTTTTGATCTTGCAATGATATTTTTAATTTATCAAGAAAGTCACGTATTTCTTTGAGCGTATGTCTAGAAAGAATTGCCTCTGCTATGGGTAGAATCTTTTTTAATTTAGAAATTCTCAGCACCAATTTGTATGTTAAAATTCTTTTTTCAGCACAAATCAAAGTTTTCACACTTTCACCTGAAGCATCCAAATGTAATGTAAATTTGGAGTCCTCTAAGATTTTCATATTACTTGAAATGGTTTCAGAGGTATAATTTTGCCAAGTATATACCGTAAAGGGTGAAGAAAGCCTATGTATATAGGTTTTATATGGACCCATTTGCATTAAATATAGTGAATAAAATGGGTCACCGTGATAATATCTATCGTGATTTCCTTCAGATTTACACTTTCTTAATGTTTCCAGCTTGTGGATATTTTGAAAGTTCCCTTTTTCAGCAATATCATCCGCTGCATCTATGATTTGCTGCTTTCTGAATAAATATGCTTTATTTCTTTTTAGTTTGCTCTTCATAATGTGTCTTTTTACACCTCTTATTTGCCCAACTTTTACTTCATTTTCAGCATGACATATATCATTCGTTCTATAGACAGTAACATGGCCTTGAGGATTTATCTTAAAACGAAAAGTAGTACAATCATTAAATTTGCAATACGCATACAACACTATATTTTTTATTTCATATTTAATGTTGTAGAAACATAAAATACAGACATTATTATATTTTAAGTACTCTTCTCTCAGCAAATCTTCGATAATCTTTTTTTTTGTGATTTTGTTTATGCCCGTATTTTTATCAATATTTAGTTTGACACGAAAGAGCAATCTTTAATGTTAGCTTTAAATTTTCTGCAAGGTTTCGTGTTTGCAGATTTTTTACGAATAACATATCTATTGCATTTTTCTTTTGGGTTGGGTATTTTTCTGTATTTAATGAAATCGGACACATTTTGAGAATTATCCGTTATCTCAAAAGGACCTAGCGTGTTGTCACGGTTTTTTTTTTCTTCAGAAATATTTAAAGAACTTTGTGACAAGAGATTTTTGCTCGAAGTTTTAAGCGACAGGTCTTCATTTTTTGAATTTTTTTCAAATTGGTTTAAAATTTCTTTTAAAGACATTTTAATATCATGATATCATTATAAAAGAAAACTTCTTCAAAATTTTTTTTTAATTCCAAAAAAAAGGATTTTGATTCTTTTATGATATCTTTCTTTGCTTCTTTTATATCTTCTGTAACATTCTTCAGAATTGATTGGAGCTGTGAGATATTAGTTAGAAATTCTCTATCCCATGCAAAATCATTTTCTAATTTCGGACTTTTCTTTGTATCGTTTTGACCTAAAATTTCTAACATAGGCCTTTGTTCCTTTGGCAATCTTTCCGATTTGTCATTAAATTGTCCTTCACAATATACATTATTGAGCAATAAACTACTATCGTCCAATAAAATTAAATTTTCAATATTTCCTGTTACTCTACAAGCGGTACTGGAAACATTTTTGGTTTCTGGGATAAAAGGTTGCAATAAATTTGGATATGAACTTTTATTCATGTCTAAATCTGCAATATTTACAAATGCAGTATCTAATGAAGCAGAATTTCTCACTGAAACGTTATGTGAAATATCAACTACTTCCGAATCTGTTCTTATTGCATTCTGTGAGTCCAAAATTCGCCTTGCAAGAGTTGCAATATGTTTGCGAGTTTTAACATTATTTTTTATTTTGTTGTGTTTATTTCTATTTTCATTTATAGAATTTACAACAAACTCAAACAAATTTTCATTTGTTTTTTCATAACTTGTCAAATTTTCTAAATCTGAACTGTTTATAATAATATTGCTTATATCTAAACTACTTAAATAGCGGCCCCTTTTCATCCTGCGTTCCTAGAAAAGATAAAATAAGAAAACAATACAGATAAAATCCAAAATTTGTTATTTATTTAGTAATCGCAAAACTTAACCAAAAGATATTGCATTCTTCTTTTATACACGCATATTATGTATAAAATATACCATTTTCATGAGTTTTCTTTATTTTTATGCAGTGCAGCATATCAACTTTGTCTTAACATAATTTTATAAATAAACTTAAATTACTTGGTTACTGGTTGTCCGTCCCTTTTATTCAAAGATCTGAAAATATGCAAAAAGAAAACTGAATTAAAAAATTAAAATAAAAGGCTATTGCTACTGGCATTTTCAGTACTACCACAATGCTGCAAAATATGATAAACTTAACAACAATTCTTCAAATTAAATTCTATTAGTATTAATTTTATAAACTTTTACCTAATAGTGATATTGATGATCAAAACGTACATTGCACCTTTTTACCTTATTTATTAAAAATATTTACACTATATTGTTGTCTTCTAAACTCCTATTAAATTCCATTATAGAGATAAAATAAAGTGCAGATGTTTTAAATTAATAGGGCAACATCGGGCAAGAATAGCTACATGTATGTTACTAATAGATAGGGCTGATATGGTTTTTTTCAGAAACGAAAGCAATAGATTTAAATTGAATAAGAAGACGTTTGTTGCTAGGGGTGTGGTGGAAAGCAGATGGTATAGCGACAAAAGAATTCCCAGCTTCACTAGAAAAATCTCATTCCAAGTGTGAAGCATGGTGGTGAATCTGTCATGGTTTGGAGGTGCATGGCAAGTAGTGGTACGGGAAATCTGCAACACATTTCGGGTATTATGATCAAATTTTTTTATGTAGGCGTTTTAAAGCAAAATGTTAAACCGAGTGTTGAGGAACTGGGCATCGAAAAAGACTTTTACCGGAACAACGATCCTGAACATAAATCGTATGTTGCGCGAGAATTGTTACTATACAGTTACCCACATGGGCTTGAAGTTCCATCACAGTCTCCGGACTTAAATATTATTGAAAATTTATGTGCCCTTGACCAAAATATCCGAAAACATGACATTACGCCACAAAAAAACTCTTCTAGATGCTTTACAATCGGAGTGGAGCGCAATTCCTTCTACATACAGCTCTAATTTTTTTTTTTTTTTTTTTTTTTTTTGTCTTGGACCGGCACTCAGGGGATGACCCCTACACATGCGATGCATTGTGCTGGAACTAGGAAATTAGGTTATGGGAAGGAGGATAGAGGGAGTAGTGTTTATTGACATTTGATTTAAATCTTCCCATGCTAAAAGTGACAGGAAACACCTCTGCGGGTAGTCTATTCCACATACGTGCCGTTCGGCCAAAAAACGAATTTTCCCTGTAATGCGTAGTGCGAGTCGCCCTCAAATCGACCACAAATGGATGCGCTCTTAATGATGATCGCGTCGTGCGCGCGAATAACCGGGTTTCGGGAACAAGTTCCCTGATTTCATTAGAACACATCCCATTATAGTAACGATAGAACAACGAAACGCACCCCACGTTGCGACGATGCTCAAGAGAGTCAATAGAGTTGGCTACCCTACTGTCTCCTATGAGTTTCTTCGCCCTTTCTTGTACACGGTCGAGTAACTTCAAAATAGTCTTTGGAGCACCGGCCCATACATGAGAGTTGTATTCCATTTTCGGTCGAATGTAGGCGGTATAAATAGTGAGGAGATCAGATGGGGTGAAGTATGTCTTACACCGCCTTAAAAAGCCTAGGCACTTGAATGCTTCCTTTGAGACCTGAAAAATGTGCTCAGTCCATCGGACATCACACTGAATTTTCATGCCAAGAACATCAAGAGCTTCTGATTCCTCAATGTTTATGCCACCCATTTTTACAGATGAGGCAGCGTGATCGTGCATACGGCGGTGTGTTAGCATGCAGCATTGGGTCTTTTGGGAATTGAAATCGACCCTGTTCGCGTGACCCCATTCCAATATTCTCGTGAGGTCACCTGTTAGCGAATCATTCATATTCTGCCGCGTCGCCGCGATCGTAGTTGATGTCGGCCTACGATCGAATGAATATGAATGGCAGATGCTGCTGTCATCTGCGAAAGAGTGGATAGGGTTTGAAGTATGACATAGGAGGTCATTAAGAAAAATAAGAAATAGGGTAGGAGAAAGAATGGAGCCTTGTGGTACCCCTGAATTGATCTTGAACTCGTTTGATGAGATCCCGTCTATAACAACTCTTATAGCGCGATCCCTGAGAAAGCTCGATATAAATCGAGAGAAGATATCACCGACACCAAAAGCAATAAGTTTGGACAAGAGTACTCCATGCCACACTCTGTCGAATGCTTTTGAAATATCTAGAGCCACTACCTTACTTTCGCCAAAATGGTGGATGGATCGACACCATTTTTCCGACAGGAAGGCTAATAAATCACCCGTGGAACGTCCTCCACGGAAGCCATATTGTCGGTCGCTGAGTAAGCTATTGGACTCCAGATATTTCATAAGATGGAAATTTAGCATACTCTCCATTACTTTAGAAATGGTAGAGCATATTGCGATTGGGCGATAATTTTCAGGGTTGCTTGCCTCTCCCTTCTTGGGGATCGGCGTAACATTTGCAACTTTCCAGCACGACGGAAATTCACCTGCATGATAGAGGGTGCTGAAAAGGATTGCCAGAGGACGCGATAACGTCGAAGAGCACTGCTTCAAGACCAGTGCCGGAATTCCATCCGGGCCAGGAGACTTATTTATGTTGAGGTCCGATAAAACCCTTTTAACTGCACGAGCCCGAAAGTATATCTTTGGCATAGTTACGGATACACGCTCGGATGCGGGCAGTGGTTGATTGCTTTCCGGCAGGTGAGAATTACCTGCAAACATTTCAGCTAGGAGGTTAGCTTTATCAACCGGGTCTGTGAATATTTGATCAGCCTTTAAAAGAGACGGGATAGAAGAACTAGCATTTCCCTTAACTCTTTTAACGAATGACCAGAAGCTTTTACTTCCCCGTGGGGCAGTAAGAACTTTAGCGCGAAGACTCTGCTCGTACAAAGCTTTTGCACGTCTTAGCACTTTGGCACACGAAGTTCTCGCCCTTTTGCGCATCATATCAGTATCTGCGTTTTTATTATTCCGCCAGACACTAAATGCTTCCTCTCTGGATCTGACTGCAAGTCTGCACGTCTGATTAAACCAAGACTTTGGTCTAGGCCTAATCGAAATTTGCTTTGATGGTATGAACGTTTTCATACCAAGCATTATTAATTTTGAACCATTTTAGCCATGGCATTGACATCATTGTCGAGGAAGCAGAGCCTCCAATTGAAATGCCGAAAGAAATCGTTGAGCTCAGCCCAACGTGCCTTTTCGTAAATATATTTCAAACGTTTCATAGCTGGCGGTGAAACGCCTCGAAGTTCCGCAAACGAAAAGGAGGCAGAAATGGTGCAATGATCCGAATTACCGAGAGGTGCGCTAATGTTCATTTCATACTTTTCAGGGTGTGAAGTGAGAAAAAGGTCGAGGGTGTTGTGTTGGTGCCCGTCAACACATGAAATATGTGTTGGTTCATTCACTAATTGCGCAAGGTGATTGTGCGCTGCGAATAGCTCAGCATATTGGCCTTCTGGAGTTGTATTGCTCGAATGGCGGAGCCACGATAAATTATGGACATTGAAATCACCAGCAATAACGATTTCACTGTTCGGGTAATTTTCGAGGATCCCCGATATATTGTCGGAAAGTTCAGTATAGTCTTCTCCCTTTCCGTGTGTGGGCTTCTGTAAAGAAACCCGAAATGCAGAAGATGTGCCCTGATTTTGAATTTAACCCAAAGACAGCTAAATTCGGGATCATGCGTGTCTAAAGATTGCTGGCACTGGTACACAACTTCATTGCGTATATAAATTGCAAGGCCCCTGTGAAGATAGAAAAGAGATAGGAGGCGATACCCAGGTATGTGAAAATCCTGTGGGTCAGCATCCTCAGACACCTGGGTTTCACTTAAGGCGAAAACATCCGGCCGATGGAGACAAACGTGAACATAGACAGAGAAGAAATTTGCCCATAGACCACGTATGTTGCAGAAGTCAATTCTAAATCGGCCTGTCATGATTAACGCGAGAAAACCTAAATGAAATGTCTATCTTTTGTATTGAAGTTGCCACTGAGCTAATCGCTGCTTGAACGACTGCCGGTGATCAGTGTTACTCCTTCATCACCAAACAGTCTAGCAGTAACCAACACAATGGCACCAACAATGCAAAAGATTTAGTCGGGTATTGTAAAGGGAATTAGCACAATGACGCGAAAAAAGGCCATGAAAGACCTCATCCGGTCACCGTGACCCGAAGTGACAGCACTGGTTGGTAGTGTCAGCACTGGTGTATTTTAAATGTCGTTCCGTCACTGGTAACGGGGCTTTTCCTTTTCTTATATTTGTTTTTTGTGTAAGTTGTTGTTGTTCATTCTTGTATATGTTTGGAATATTTTATTTTTGTTTTGTTTCCAGATTTTTTCACTGTTTAATTGTTATAGTTTTTATTTATTTTAATTTCAGTTTATTGTTTTTGTTAATTTTTCGTGTAAGTGAATTTTTTCAGTTGTTTATGTTTATTGTGTTTTTCTATTTGTCACTATCTTGTTTATTAATTATTTGGCACTTGTCTGTTTTATTTTTAATGTGAATAAATTTTATTTATTTGGACCAAAAGAAGACGCGTGTCTACCAGACGAACGACTAAACTCTACTTGAATCAGTGGAATCGATGCCTAGACGTCTACATGCTGTGATTTCAGCAAAAAGTGGTCGAACAAAGTATTAATATTGAATTTAAATCGTAGTTAATTTGAGTGCCTGACTCTCTCTGTGAGGTATATGTTCAATATACTATTTAGAATTTTTGTTATTTTTTTCCACTAAGCAAGTAATGTACCTGAAGTAATTGATATGTTTTTGAAGCTTTGTATTCAAACAATAAAAATACGTAATTTTTTTTAATCGCATTTTCCTTTCACTATATATAATTTTATCTGAAAATAAACCTTGGCTCACTTTGACTGTGAGCCACTGTATATAGTTAGCTATTCTCATTTTATTCTAAATGAGTAAGTATGGATTCGCAACATTAAGTTATTAAATATGGTTATTGATTAGTTCAACTAGTCAATAAACAACAAACATTTAAAAATTAATAAATCGAATTCATCTTGAAGCAAAACCAAACAATAAAAAGAAATTGAATTTTAACTTGAAGATATTACATACCAAAAATTATTACTTTATCAGTCAAAACAGAATTTCCTTGGAGATACAGACTCGTTGCAAGTGCCACCAGATGTTGGAGTTTGAAATTAGAAAAAAATATATACTATTAAAATTAAATGAATATATTTTGTTTAAAAATCTACACAATGAGTTAAAGTTGGGTATTCTGTATCACAGAGGCATGCACTAACTAGAAACGACGCAAAAAATTTTATTGCTGCCAGGTCAACTACTTCGTGCGAGAGGGACAACAAATATTAGTATAAATGTTGTTTTCTTTGTCGTACGAACCTTGCGCAATTTTCCTTTGGTTGACAGAAAATAAATTTTTGTGTAAGATATTGGAGCAAATTGGAAATAATTTTCCATTTTACCCCAATATCATGACCAAAGTTGGTAATTTGTAGACATATATATTATAGATTATTTTGTCTACATATTACCTAAAGTGAAAAAAAGCAAAACAACACAAAAGCGGATGTAGAAGCCGCTGACCAAAAACCAAAAGGTAAGTATTTAATTAAAAAGTAATTATCTAAATGCTTTTAATATATTATATTTAAATTTTTTAGAAGCCAACACTGCGTTTTATGGTGCCCAGAAGCAGATAAGCTCCACATGTTCCGGAAAAGTGTACACAGGTAGGTGATATACATGTCATCAAGTTGCAATTTTTGGCCCTAATAAGAAATTTGTGTTTCAAGCAGTGAATGACATCGACGACACAGAATGGATTTCTGCAATAGGAACAACACAACTGGCGCAGTAGGAGTAGCAAGGTAAGTCCTACGTTTTCTATTGAGAGCTAGCGTCCCAAGTTCTGAAACCCACCCCCAAAAGTGCTAGTGTGTTGTAAAATACAAACGTCCAGTTATTTTATTAATCACAAAACCAATTGGAACAAAAGTGTTTAGTGCTAAAAAATTTGTTAGCATAAGCAAAAGAAGTTCCACTTGATTTTGTGATTAACAAAAGCAACTAAGTGTGTTTGTTTTTATAAAATAGCAATGGTTGGCAAAACCAAATAGAACAAATATTTTGAAACGTATTGTTAAAATTTAATTTTTAATTATTTCGTTTTCTTTTTTATAATTAAAAAAATTTATTTGTTTTTATTTTCTTTTATATATCTGTTCAACGAGTGCGTGAATATGTGATACTTGGTTTTGGATGAGATGAGAAATGGAAACAACTGCAGCCAGAAGAAATGGAATATAATTATTATTAATTAAAAATACTTTCTGTTAGAATTGTTAATCGTTTTCTATTTTTTTTAAATAAAAACAATTAATTTATATTAAATTGTATCGGTGTAACATTTATTTATTCAGTTTCAGTTTCTATTTTTGAAATTAAATGATTTAAAAAAAAAGAAATAATAGTGAAAATTAAGTTATACTAAAAGAAAAGCTTTGCCTTCAGTCGTAAAAGAGCTAAGTCCAATTTATGAAATTTAAAACGGAAAAATCTATTAAAAAAGAAATAAATAAATGTAATATTTCAAATGGCTTTTAGCACAATTTTAACATTATTAGACTTAGCACTTTTTCTTTGTCATTATTGAATTGATCAATTTTGCATATCATTTTATTCATTCAAAAATATTCAAATTTCATTAGAATATGGTTGGGCGGATAGTATTTTGAGAGAACCACTAGATTTTGTACATCGTCAAAGCCAGGCTCTTGAGCAGCAAAGCGAAAACTGGTGGCCTCTATGCTAGACAATTCTTCACAAGCTTTTAAGAAATCATAATGACCACAAAGCTGTATGTAGGCCAAAATTGTTGACAAAATATCGTTCAAATGTTGAAAAGCACTGTCAGTTAGGTAATTGCGCAAATTTAAAAGGGCTTAAATGTAATTTGTATAGAAACCAGATTCATCTACTCCAGCTATTAGCTATAAGCCCCAGAGTCTTAAAAAGAAAACAACATTTGCAAATGTTAGCAGCCGTTAGATAATCAGTAAAAACAAAATAAACTAACCTTTTTCTTAAATAAGCAGACAAACTGCCTTAACCATAATAACCAATTAGATGAGAAAGTGATCAGGGTTACATTTATAAAATTTTTCCATCGGTGGCAAAACCCAAGTTAATTCCAATGCACATACATTTTCTGTGGTTTTAACAAAGCGCACTTCATTGTGAAATTCCTTGTTAAAATACTGGGTTGATTATTGCTGGGTACATCCGTAAAATTTTTCATGAAACTCCACCATCACCACTATTTCGAAACTCTCTAATTCATCAATAGACAAACGTGCGGGCACACAAACGTACATACCGTGGTTTGATAGTTAAAGTTGCTTTGCTGCATCATCGGTTTGGTGCAATTCCGGTGGAACAACTTCATGTTGCTTTCATTAACTGGATGACAGTAAGACAAACGATACAGACTACAAACCGTACTAACCAACAACACAGAATATTTCTCCTGCTCTACTATGTTCACAGCTATCACGGGTGAATTAGTAAATGTATACCTTACATTATTTTGGTACAAATTAAAATCCAAGCTTATTTCTGATAATTCTAATACATCCTAATACGTGCGCCAATAAATAAAGCGATTGCTTTTATTATTTGCATTAACACCTCCAGCTTTTTCAGCTACTTTAATATCCTGCCAAGTACTGTGAGTTCTTTCTGAAATAAAGGAAATTGTAAAATATGTACATACATATATTCCGCAACATAAGCTTTGTTGTCTACCTATATTTAAAGTAATTTCATGCCATTCTTCTTGACACGAATTTGTTGTAACTATTTCACTTCGATTTTTGTATAAGGAAAAGAATTGAAGGAAATTAACAAAACCTTGAACTTCCTAATCTGCAACTTCAATATGTAAAAATTGACACAAGCGGCTGAGAAATTCCATAGGCTAGTATTCACGGCGCATTTGCTCAATGCTGCACTTACTGCTGTAGAGGACCATCAAATTGAACAACTTTAGCAAATTTAATACCATAAAACTTGTTTCCAATTGCTCCGATGAAGAGTGCCTGACAAGAAAATATATGATATTATGATAAATACCTTGTCGGAAGTCAAATAATATATTCCATTTAAATACTTACCCTTTGCTAAGTAGATAAACCACATTTTTTTTTTAATTATATATTTAATTCAACACAATGAATAAAATTTCACATTTTTGCGTGCTTTTGCCAAAAATTTTGTGGACGAAAAATACTAATAATTTTTAAAAATATGTTGTGCAAAGCAATGTATAATTATTGCTTCTAACCAATTGCTTTGCCAATGATTTTCTTCTCTTTGCGATCTACATAGCACAGCTGAGAAAACGCTTTTTCTTATCCCACTTATGGGTCTTCTGTATGAGAATCTCTGATTCTGTAGTACATCATCATGGCCATCATCTTGGTGCTACCAAGTTAATCAAATATTGGTAGAACTTGCAAATTTTTTCATTTTAGGGATTTTTAATGTCCATAAGCCTTTACATGGTAATACACAAAGAATTTAATTAAAATATAAATTACATTTTTTAGAAATAAGCTACATTAAATATAATTGCATTTTATAATGTGAATTACATATATATATATATATTATACTTATATATCATATTATATAATTCATAATTAATTTTAAATAATATTAAAAATTTTCAAAGTTTGTTACCCTCCACAGAAATGTATGTAAAGAGAAGTGTGCTGCCATATATAATTTGGCAGCACTAGTCTACAAAATGTTAACATACTCTTTGCAGTCTGCATAAAAGAGAAATTTTTCTCTCTTTCTCTGTTAATTTTTTGGAAAAGTTTGTTGAAAAGTTTGTTATCTTCTCGCGCGTAAATAACTGTAAAAAATGTGCACATCAACGCATGATTCTGCGTCAGACGTTTTGTTTGTTTGTTAGCTTGTTATTTAAGTTACTTTTTTATTTAAACTAAAGGTACGGTCACATATGGCAAATATTTGCCAAAAAAAAAAAAACGTAACCACTAAATTCTATACACTTTTTTCAATAAATTATTACTTCAATCTATTTTAACTTTTATATTTCATGAAATTTATAAACTAATTAGATGCCGATAAAGGATGCTTTACATTGTCCCACAAGTCGTACGACATGCCAAATTTTTGTGTAGAAGAGCACAAGTCGGATCGTCTAAACGTAATATGTAATGAAACTACACGATTTTGAGAGAAAATACGGATGAAAATTTGAGTCGTATGGCTCTCTTGATTTTTTAAAATTTTTAAAAAAACCAACACACACCATTAGATCAGGGATGCATTTTTATGTAAACAAATGTGAGAAAGCCAGGGAGGGAAAACTGCTTTCATAAATTTATAAATGTGTAGCGGTGTGAAAAATCTGGTCCGAAAGACCAGATCCAACCATTAAGTACAAATTGAGTACTACCAAAATACTAGGTGGAGATTTCGACGAATATGGGATATAAGGTGGGCCAGTGAAGGGTATCTAAGATTCCACCACAGCCGAATATAGAACTCTTAGTTATTGTTATTCACCCTTATTCTGTGTTTCGATTCGAATCGAAATTTTGTCCGTTTGCTAACTTTGGTATTCTGCGTTCCGTTTCTTTTCGATTGTATGTATTCTGCATTACGATTGTAACTACGATTTTGTAATACGTAACTTTACTAACGGAAATTTTTTGGTTTTTGTTTGTGTTAAGAAATGTAATAAATCTATTTTTTAATTATTTTTTTGTTATACTGAAATTTTAAATTTTTATTTAACCCCTGAACAGTAGGAAAAGCCGGCGAGTTTCTCAATTTCTGCTTTTCAATTCTTGACTCTATATTCTGGAGCGCGTTATTTTCGTTTTCTAAAAACAATTTTTCTTGAAATTAAAATAAATAAACTTTGTTTTTCTTCTACAATCATGTATAAAAAACTAAAGTATCACCTCCGTCAATACAGGTATCTTCAGACTGGAATAGTTTGGGCACAAATACTGTTTACTTATATTCTGCATTTTTTATTTCTATTCGTACTTAACTTATATTAATATATGATGTTATAGTTCCCACAATATTTAATTTTTTATTATTTATTTCATTTGTCACAGTTTTTTGCACTAAATTTAAATTTTTACTAAAATGTTTACAAAATTGCTTATTTTTCTATTCTTATTTCACACGTTTCATAGGAAAGCTGCTGCTTTAAACATACTCTTCTCTTCTTCTTTTTCTTTCGATTAAGTTTTTTTGCAGAATACCTTTCTTCTATCCATGCGTAACTGAATGCGGGAACGTAATCGTAATTTTTAAAATTAATTTGCTTTTGTTATTGATAGAATTTGGAATTTAAATTACATAAAAGATATGCATATTTATCTTGTAGCCTACATATTATATGTATAAACAACAATTGAACAGAATGTTATGTTTTATTAATCTTAAGTAAGTTTTTTAATTCTATGTTAGCTCTCCCATTTGGAGTTCGCACCCCAATCATACAAACGTTTAAGAGCGAACCAAGTGTTTCATAAGGTCATATTCATATCATGACCTTGTATTCAATGTTTTTTGTTAAAAATATAGCGAAATTTACCTTAAAAGCATTCCATGTATTTCACTCTTCCTAGCGTTAACTTTCAATAAATAGCAGGGTGATCAGCCAGGGCTTCTAAGGGGACTTCGAACCGGTTTTTTCAGTACTGTGGCTGTTGCTTTTTTACAAGTGTTAATTTCTCGATTTTTTCGCAATGAGGAAACCTTCCAGTCGAATATTTTCAGATTTGTTTATCCCGACCAAAAAAAAACAAACTTTTTTGTTGTAAATTTTATGTTAAGAGTTGATAAATATTTCTATATTTTTAAACTTTGCATTTAATAAAATTTAACCTTGAAAATAAAATCAAAATATAAAATATTTTAGGAAAATTTCAAAACACCTAATTCAAAAATTTTAAGTTGAAATTTGCGACATTTAACACAAACGCTTGATTTATATGTACATACATATATTAATGTATGTATGTAGTTATTGTATTTAATTACTTATTTCATTCAGTATTGATTTCAATTAATACACTTATTGTTTACAATATTTTTTGCTTTTAAATAATACTTTGATCATTACTCTCATAAGTGCGGTTATATGCAGACGTATTTCTCGCAAATTGACTTGTAATTTATAAATCAACAAGAAAGAAACGATTATTTAAAAGGGAAAAAAAAGAGGAAAAAAACAAAAATTTAAGCAAAAATTCAAAGAATTTACAAAAACAATATTTAATAAACAATTATACGGTACTGCTGTACCGCTATACAGCTTTCTATATGATAAACTTAAGTGAAGAAAGTAATGGTGAAGTAAATGATAATGGTATTTGGCAGCAAGTTCTAGGTACAACAACAAACAAACGACGGTTAAATAAGTCTCCACATATGCACCAACATAAAAAGTTTGGTTTTGATGGCCTTAGCATTTCAAGAGCAAATCAATTCCAATTACTGGTTAAGGGTACTGAAGACGAGGATAAAGAAGATGATCAAACTCCAAAGCCTCCACTTATTTTTGTTCCAGATGTGTTAGATATAAATGACATGATTAAGTGTATCAGCAAAGAGATAAAGGATTATAATTATAAATCTTTAAGAGACAATACTATTAGGCTTATGATTAAAAGTGTAGAGTCTTTTAGAAAAATTGTTAAATATTTTGAAACTAATAATATTAGCTATCACACTTATCAACTTAAGCAGGAACGAGCATACAGGGTAGTTATTAAAGGCATTCATCATTCAACCCCGATCAATGATATAAAGGCTGAGCTTTTAGAGTTAAGACATCAGGTCAGGGAAGTAGTTAATGTAAGGAGTCGCGTTACAAAACTGCCTTTATCAATGTTTTATGTTGATCTTGAACCAAATCCGACTAACAAAGATATATTCAATATTAAACACGTAAATAATGCAATTGTTTCGGTTGAAGCGGAAAGAAAGACTGGTGATTTAGTTCAATGTCATCGTTGCCAACAATTTGGCCATACTAAATCCTATTGTAAAAGGCCCTTTAAATGCGTCAAATGTGGATAAGATCATCCCACTTCAGAATGCACTAAAACTGTTCAATCTCCTTCAAAATGTGTAAATTGTTTGCAAAACCATACTGCCAATTATAAAGTTTGTTCAGTTTACCAAAAAATTATTCAGCAGAAAAAAAGTTTTCAGTAGACAAAATCAATACAGAATTCAACAAATCCCACAAGCTAACAATAACTTTTCTCAATCTCAATCAAATACCAGAAATAATGATACTTCAAACAACGTATGCGCAAACAGTAATAGGAAATAGAGACAGTCCTGAAATTAGATTAATGGAAAGGTTAGAACGAATGATGGATAGAATGTTTGAGATGATGACAAAAATAATGGAAAAACTATGCAAATAAACCTAAGAATATCAACATGGAATGCAAATGGCGCTTCCAATCACACCAGAGATATATAGAAACTTTTCTTAAAATTAATTATCTAGATATTTTATTAATATCTGAAACGCACTTTACAACCAAAACATATTTCAATATAAGAGGCTATGATTTATTACAAGCAAATCATCCAGATGGTAAAGCTCATGCTGGGTCAGCCCTACTAATCAAGTCAAATCTAAAATACGAATTTTTACAACCTATTATAGAACCTTCGATTCAAGCTTGTGGCGTCAAAATTAAATGTGATAACGTTGAAATTCCTATATACGCCATATATTGTCCTCCTAGACATAGCTTACATCTTCAAGACTATGAAATCTTCTTTCAAAAACGTAGTGTTTATCTCCTCGTTCGGTGTTCACGTGTTTTTATTTTGGTCCGCTGTTCTTGCAACAAATATAATGAAATAAATAAATATAATTAAATGAAAGTTCAAGTGCACAACATAATTTACTTACGCGAACAATTAACAAAAACAATAAACTAAATTAAACACCAAAAAACACTAAAAATTTAACAACGAATTAACTGAAAAAAAATTGTTAAAATAATAATTACATCAATAATGGAAAAAAAAGAGAAAACCGCTATAGACAACCAAAAAAAATAAAATAAATCTGAAGAACTTAAATAATTTACTTACTCAAACTTACAATAAAAATTACAACAAAAAAAAAAAAAAAAAAAAAAAAAGAGAAACCGCTATACTAGTGACGGGCGAGGAAAATAAAAATCAGTGCTGACACTACCAACCAGTGCTGTCACTTCGGGTCACGGTGACCGGATGAGGTCTTTCAAGGCCTTTTTTCGTGGCATTGTGCTAATTCCCTTTACCATACCCGACTAAATCTTTTGCATTGTTGGTGCCATTGTGTTGGTTACTGCTAGCCTGTTTGGTGATGAAGGAGTAACACTGATCACCGGCAGTCGTTCAAGCAGCGATTAGCTCAGTGGCAGCTACAATACAAAAGATAGATATTTTATTTAGGTTTTCTCGCGTTAATCATGACAGGCCGATTTAGAATTGACTTCTGCAACATACGTGGTCTAAGGGCAAATTTCTTCTCTGTCTATGCTCACGTTTGTCTCCATCGGCCGGATGTTTTCGCCTTAAGTGAAACCCAGGTGTCTGAGGATGCTGACCCACAGGATTTTCACATACCTGGGTATCACCTCCTATCTCTTTTCTATCTACACAGGGGCCTTGCAATTTATATACGCAATGAAGTTGTGTACCAGTACCAGCAATCTTTAGACACGCATGATCCCGAATTTAGCTGTCTTTGGGTTAAATTCAAAATCAGGGCACATCTTCTGCATTTCGGGTTTCTTTACAGAAGCCCAAACACGGAAAGGGAGAAGACTATACAGAACTTCGATGCCCTTTCCGACAATATATCGGGGATCCTCGAAAATTACCCGAACAGTGAAATCGTTATTGCTGGTGATTTCAATGTCCATAATTTATCGTGGCTCCGCCATTCGAGCAATACAACTCCAGAAGGCCAATATGCTGAGCTATTCGCAGCGCACAATCACCTTGCGCAATTAGTGAATGAACCAACACATATTTCATGTGTTGACGGGCACCAACACAACACCCTCGACCTTTTTCTCACTTCACACCCTGAAATGTATGAAATGAACATTAGCGCACCTCTGGGTAATTCGGATCATTGCACCATTTCTGCCTCCTTTTCGTTTGCGGAACTTCGAGGCGTTTCACCGCAAGCTATGAAACGTTTGAAATATATTTACGAAAAGGCACGTTGGGCTGAGCTCAACGATTTCTTTCGGCATTTCAATTGGAGGCTCTGCTTCCTCGACAATGATGTCAATGCCATGGCTAAAATGGTCCAAAATATAATAATGCTTGGTATGAAAACGTTCATACCATCAAAGCAAATTTCGATTAGGCCTAGACCAAAGTCTTGGTTTAATCAGACGTGTAGACTTGCAGTCAGATCCAGAGAGGAAGCATTTAGTTTCTGGCGGAATAATAAAAACGCAGATACTGATATGATGCGCAAAAGGGCGAGAACTTCGTGTGCAAAAGTGCTAAGACGTGCAAAAGCTTTGTACGAGCAGAGTCTTCGCGCTAAAGTTCTTACTGCCCCACGGGGAAGTAAAAGCTTTTGGTCATTCGTTAAAAGAGTTAAGGGAAATGCTAGTTCTTCTATTCCGTCTCTTTTAAAGGCTGATCAAATATTCACTGACGCGGTTGAAAAAGCTAACCTCCTAGCTGAAATGTTTGCAGGTAATTCTCACCTGCCGGAAAGCAATCAACCAGTGCCCGCATCCGAGCGTGTATCCGTAACTATGCCAAAGATATACTTTCGGGCTCGTGCAGTTAAAAGGGTTTTATCGGACCTTAACATAAATAAGTCTCCTGGCCCAGATGGAATTCCGGCACTGGTCTTGAAGCAGTGCTCTTCGACGTTATCGCGTCCTCTGGCAATCCTTTTCAGCACTCTCTATCATGCAGGTGAATTTCCGTCGTGCTGGAAAGTTGCAAATGTTACGCCGATCCCCAAGAAGGGAGAGGCAAGCAACCCTAAAAATTATCGCCCAATCGCAATATGCTCTACCATTTCTAAAGTAATGGAGAGTATGCTAAATTTCCATCTTATGAAATATCTGGAGTCCAATAGCTTACTTAACGACCGGCAATATGGCTTCCGTGGAGGACGTTCCACGGGAGATTTATTAGCCTTCCTCTCCGAAAAATGGTGTCGATCTATCCACCATTTTGGCGAAAGTAAGGTAGTGGCTCTAAATATTTCAAAAGCATTTGACAGAGTGTGGCATGGAGTACTCTTGTCCAAACTTATTGCTTTTGGTGTCGGCGATATCTTCTCTCGATTTATATCGAGCTTTCTCAGGGATCGCGCTATAAGAGTTGTTATAGACGGGATCTCATCAAACGAGTTCAAGATCAATTCAGGGGTACCTCAAGGCTCCATTCTTTCTCCTACCCTATTTCTTATTTTTCTTAATGACCTCCTATGTCATACTTCCAACCCTATCCACTCTTTCGCAGATGACAGCAGTATCTGCCATTCATATTCATTCGATCGTAGGCCGACATCAACTATGATCGCGGCGACGCGGCAGAATATGAATGATTCGCTAACAGGTGACCTCACGAGAATATTGGAATGGGGTCACGCGAACACGGTCGATTTCAATTCCCAAAAGACCCAATGCTGCATCCTAACACACCGCCGTATGCACGATCACGCTGCCTCATCGGTAATAATGGGTGGCATAAACATTGAGGAATCAGAAGCTCTTGATGTTCTTGGCATGAAAATTCAGTGTGATGTCCGATGGACTGAGCACATTTTTCAGGTCTCAAAGGAAGCATTCAAGTGCCTAGGCTTTTTAAGGCGGTGTAAGACATACTTCACCCCATCTGATCTCCTTACTATTTATACCGCCTACATCCGACCGAAAATAGAATACAACTCTCATGTATGGGCCGGTGCTTCAAAGACTATTTTGAAGTTACTCGACCGTGTACAAGAAAGGGCGAAGAAACTCATAGGAGACAGTAGGGTAGCCAACTCTATTGACTCTCTTGAGCATCGTCGCAACGTGGGGTGCGTTTCGTTGTTCTATCGATACTATAATGGGAGGTGTTCTAATAAAATTAGGGAACTTGTTCCCGAAACCCGGGATTCGCGCGCACGACGCGATCATCATTAAGAGCGCATCCATTTGTGGTCGATTTGACGGCGACTCGCACTACGCATTACAGGGAAAATTCGTTTTTTGGCCGAACGGCACGTATGTGGAATAGACTACCCGCAGAGGTGTTACCTGTCACTTTTAGCTTGGGAAGATTTAAATCAAATGTCAATAAACACTACTCCCTCTATCCTCCTTCCTATAACCTAATTTCCTAGTTCCAGCACAATGCATCGCATGTGTAGGGGTCATCCCCTGAGTGCCGGTCCAAGTCAAAAAAAAAAAATCTTCTTTCATAACCTCGGCTCCAGATTTTTAGTAGGCGGAGATTTTAATGCCAAGCATCCTTGGTGGGGTTCTAGACTAGCAAATCCAAAAGGAAAGGAACTTTATAAATGTGTAGTAAAATACGGCTATAAAACCTTGTCCACCGGAAGGCCCACATACTGGCCATCTGATCCAAACAAAATTCCAGACTTATTAGACTTCTTCGTTTACTCAGGTATCTCGAGCAATTTACTTGATATAATCGACTCGGACGACCTTAGTTCGGATCATACACCTATAATTTTGTGTTATAGTACAATGTTTTCAACTACCTCTAAAAGTGTCAAAATAATTTCGTCCAAAACTGACGTAAACCTTTTTCAGGAATGTATGGACCAAAATCTACATCCTAATACATCTATTAAATCTTCTGAAGAAATGGATGCTGCCATAGAAACATTTACCAATCTTATATACTATGCTGCTGAAATATCTACTACCCAAATTCAGCTAAAAAACGTCCAAAGTGTGTTTTTATCAACTGAAATAAGAGAGCTATTAAGAGAAAGAAGAAGATTTCGTAGAATATGGCAATTAAGCAGAAATCCAAGAGATAAAACAAATTTCAATCGAGCTTCAAATAATCTCAAAAGGAGAATGGCAGAGGTTAAAAACAATGAAGTATCAAATTTTTTAAGAAAATTAAACACATCGAAGGATTCTGATTATAGTTTGTGGAAAGCCACTAGGTATTTAAAACATCCGGTCAAAAGAAATATACCTATTGTAAAACAAGATGGCAGTTGGTGCAGAAATAGTAAAAGTAAGGCCGATGCATTCTCCGAACATTTAAAACATACATTGAACCTTTCCGTTTGTCTAACACAAGTAATGAATGTGAAATACTAAATTTTTTAGAATCTCCATACCAAATGGATGTACCGATTAAGTCTCTTTCTCCTAGCGAAGTACAGAGTGAAATTTGTAAGCTCAATAATAAAAAGTCTCCAGGTCATGACAAAATTGATTCTACGGTTGTTAAGTCATTATCCAAGAAGAGCATTATATATTTAACTTTAATATATAACTCTATTTTAAGACTTTCTTACTTTCCATCTGAATGGAAATGTGCTGAAATAATAATGATTCAAAAACCCAATAAACCCGAAAACTCCGTCGCATCCTATAGACCCATAAGCTTGCTAACAACTTTTTCGAAGATATTTGAAAAACTGTTTTTATCCAGATTACAACCAATTTTGGAAAATCAAAAAATTATACCTGACCATCAATTTGGCTTTCGTGAAAAACATGACACTCCAGAGCAGTGTCATAGGATAATCAATGTTATATCGATCTCATTAGAAAGAAAAATGTATTGCTCAGCGGTATTCCTAGATATTAAGCAAGCGTTTGATAGAGTATGGCATGAAGGCCTTTTATACAAACTTAAATCCTTATTACCTGCACCATTTTACTCGGTACTTAAATCCTACTTACAAGATCGGAAATTTTTTGTAAAGGTTGACGATGAAAAGTCTAATATATACGATATATACTCAGGAGTACCACAAGGCAGCGTTTTAGGTCCCATATTATATACTATTTATACTTCCGACATGCCCACAATAGATAATGTTACACTAGCTACCTACGCTGATGATACTGCTATTATATCTGCAAATAATTCTTCAGTTGAAGCATCAACTATCCTTCAAAGAGAACTTAATGTTTTAACAATGTATGACCAGCAAACAAATTCACAGAGATCTAAAAATTCCTTTTGTTCTGGACGAAATAAACAGATTTAGCATACGATACGTTAACCGACTTAGTAATCATTGCAATATATTGGCAATTTCCCTGCTAGATGAATCAAATGAAATTAGAACACTTAATAGGCTTCATGTGTTAGATCTTCAATATAGAAAATAGTCTTTTATACATAACATTAATTTAATGCTTTTTTTTCCTAAAACAGTCTATTAAGCTTATTGTAGTTTAATAACTTAACGATGTGATTGTATCTTAAATTTATCGAATTTACTGAATATTGTAAAATAGATTGTAAATAAAAAAAAAAAAATAATACATTTTCTGTTTACAATAGTTGTACTTTTAAATAATACATTTTCTGTTTTCAATAGTTTTACTTTTTGAATAATACATTTTCCGTTTTCAATAGTTTTACTTTTAAATAACACACTTTCTGTTTCAATAGTTTTACTTTTAAATAACACACTTTCTGTTTCAATAGTTTTACTTTTAAATAACACACTTTCTGTTAAACCTTTTGCCGGTCGCCGATTTCCGCTTTCTCTGGCGTTTCTTTCTGTACTGTCAATATTCTGTCTTGTTCTCTTGTTAATCACTTCGTATTATGTCTTGTGTCTCTTGTCTCACATTTCAATGTTAGTACCCCTACACCCGGCCCTCCTGACCAGCATTCGACCCGAATGAAGAGCCCCACGGTTTCATATACTCGGCGACAGTGGTACATCTCCTAGCACCTTCACCCTCCTCGACTTTCTCCACCTCGTACCGCCCGTGACCCATAACTACAACAATCTTGTAGGGTCCTAAGTATTTCGGCCTCAATTTTAGCCCCGTACCAAATTGAGTCCGCTTAATGGTGACTAATTCGTTTATGTTGTACCGTATTGCTGGTATCCGCTTCTTGTCAAAAGATCGTTTATTCTCATGCTGAATCTTCAATATATTCTCTTTAGCTCTCTCTCTTATGGCGTCACGATCTTGATGGAGCTCACTCACCGACAGTTCTTTTAATATCTCGCGAACATCTGCGTCTTCTCGAGTTTTCATCCTCAGCCCTGTCAAAATCTCGAAGGGTGTACTACCCGTACTTCTTGGGGGTGTGTTGTTGATAAATTGCTGCACTCGCTCCACTTGTCTATACCAATTTTGTGACCTCTCAAGGCAGAGCTTGGTTAGCATGGGGTTTATGATTTTATGGATTCGTTCCACCTGCCCATTTCCCCGTGGTACTCCTGTTGCGAAAGTTAGGTGCTGGATGCCCTCTCGGCTGCAGTACTCGTTGAAAACTTTGGACGTAAACGCGCTGATTATTCTCACTGGATTTCCAAACACGGCTGCCTGCTTAGTCATACGTTCAACTACCTCTGCTGTTCCGGTACTTTTTGTAGGATGGAGCCATACAAATTTTGAGAACGCATCTACAACCACCAGAATGTAATTGTACTGCTTTTTGGTTGTCTCCATAAGCCCTACGTGATCCAGGTGGTAGGTAGTTAATGGCTTGTCGGCCTTATCAATCGGGTTTAACATACCTTCATATCTACCCGCTTTGGCCTCAGCCATTATGCATTCGATGCAACTTTTCACCGCCCTTACCACTTTGTCGTTTAACTGAGGGATATAAAAATTCTTCTGGATGAGTTCAGCTGTTTTCTTGCTAGCAAAATGTCCTTGTCTGTGTGCAGTTTCGATTATCTCCCGTTCCATTTCGGCAGGTATAACAATGAGGTCCTTTGCTGGATCCTTATGGACGATGCCATGTTTCAAAGAGAAATCTTCATAACTTTTCACTTCTAAAATTTTACTAACTGCTCTAAGCCAGTCATCTCTTAATTGTGCCTCCCTTATTGAATGGCAGAAGGAGTCCTCCATCATGAGACAGGAAATTCTACTTAAAGCGTCCACGTCATAGCGAAGGCATTACAATCGGTGACAATCTTTACTTTCACCCCCATCAAATATACCCGCCACTTTTTCAGAGCCTCGATTATGGCCAGTACCTCCAACTCATAGGAGTGATACTTTTCTTCTGCTGGGGTGGTTTTCCTACTCATATACTCGACGGGATGTAGTTCCCCATCCTCCGAATCTCGCTTACCCCCCCGAATATCTGTGCTTACTTGCGTCGGTGTGAACCTCGGTTTCGGCCTGTGGGTTAAATAATTTCAGGACATCATCTTCAGTTAGTGCGGTTTTCAGTTGCTGAAAAGCTAAAATTTCCTCATCTGCTAATCTGAACTTGGTGTTCTTCCTCAGCAAATTCTACAACGGTTTGGCTAATATTGCGTAATTTTTAATGAAGCGTCTGAAGTAAGAGGTGAGACCTAAAAATTGCTGCATTGCCTTCTGATCTCTCGGGAGGAGAAACTTCTCGATGGCGGCGGTTTTCTCTCGGGACGGTTGAATAGTGGAGTTTTCTAAAATGTACCCTAAGAATGTTATCTTCTTCATCAAAAATTTACTCTTGCACCAACTTATCCGAAGCCCGTTTGATGAAGCGACTCTCAGAAATTTTTCCAGCTTACTAATTCCTTCCACCTCATCCCTGGATGGAATTACTATATCGTCCATGTACACAACGATCGTACCATCCATTATCAATTCATGAAATATTGCGGTTATGTAACGGTAGAATACCGCGGGCGAGTTAGTGATGTCAAATGGCACATACCGAAATTCAAATTGCCCACGGTGCGTAACAAACGATGTAAACTTCTGGCTATCTGCTTCGATGGGGACGTGGAAAAATCCATTTTGTAGATCTAACGTCGTGTAGACTTTAGCCTCCTGTAGGCGTTGCAACACGTCATCGATAATGGCCATTGGAAAATTATCTCTCACTATATTTTCATTCAAGCGCCTATAGTCACAGCATAATCTGCGACTGCCATCTTTCTTGGATACCAGCACGACTGGAGACGAATATTCGGAATGACTCCTGACAACAATGCCCTCCTTCAGCCATTCCGTGATCTGTTTATCGACAGACTGCTGATCAGCGTATGACATTCTACAAAGATGGTGACGGACAGGGACGTCGTTCGTGAGCACCATTTTTATTTTCACCGGGAAAGATTGAGGTTTCGTCGGATTATAGCTATCAATCATATCCGTTATTTGTTCCCGTAATCGTCTGTCCAAATGATGTAGGTCGAATTCATGATCATCTGTTGCCACAGAAATCGCGTTAAGCTCTTGAAACTCTTCGCTATAATCGATATTAGGTGCTACCTTTGCGGAGGAGGACTTTAATGAGAACCTCGCACCCTCTGCGCTAATAAAAACATCAACGTCTTCGAGAATATCGCTGCCTAGTATAACGGAGTATAAGATATCCCGTTCCCACATCACATGAAACTTGACGGATACCACTATACCATCCAGACTGACTTTAGCTTCGAAAGCCCCTATGCTTTCTATCTCCCTCCCACCTATGCCGACCATACGTCGTTTCTCAGCACTTTTCTTCACATCTCCCATCATCATTAAGGAATCATAGCGTACGCAGCTGATATCGCTGCCTGTATCTACTAAGGCCGACACTTCGCAGTTACATACGGTAATGTCTTTAAAAATTCGGTTCGTCGTGGCCACTGTTCCACTGGGTTCTAAACTCCTACTCTTGAATAGTGTGTGGATAGATTTCAACGTTTGGTTACGTTCACTTTCCGTCTTTATTCGCTGCTGCTTTTAGTTAAAGGACTTATGACCAACTTCGTGACATCTAAAACATGTTGGTTGCACGTTAGTACACTCCCTCGCCATGTGACCCTTCTCGCCACACTTGTAGCAAATCGTGGACTTTAAATCTTTAGTGAGATTTGGTATTTCGCCCTTTGGACGATGTTTCGCCAGACCTGACGGCTACTGAATAGGTTTGGTTACCCGTTCGTATACCTTCAATTTTACTTTCAAGTCCTCCACATTAGTAGCTTGATATAGTATGGTTTTATTCATTCCGCTATCAGGAATCCCCTCAATAAAATATTCTATAAAGCTACTCTCGTCTAAGTCGATAGGGGAACCAATCCCCAAGAGACAATATAAATACTCCCTATAGCTCTCATTTTGCCATTTCTTCCGGGCTTTCAACATACGATGAACTTCGATAGCAGAGTGGCTAACGCCGAATTCCCTTATCAATTCGTCCTTTAGCGACGGCCAATCACGAATCCCACATTGACTCTTGCAGAACATTTTAGCCGCACATGAGAGAAGCTGGCGAGCGTAGATATATTTTTGTAGGTCGTTCCATCTGACGGTCGCCGCACAATCTTCGAAGTCACATAACCACTGCCCTATATCTGGCTAACCTTCTCCCGTAAATTTCGATAGGGCGTCTTCGATGTCTCTCAGAGTAAAAGTTGATGATGTCGGACGTTCTGTACCCACTCCACGTTGTATACGAAGAACCGCTTCCCCTTATTCAGGAACTATACCCCCAGTCTGTCGTATAAACCCTGAATGCGAAATAACTCTCTCCTGCAAAACAAGTTTTGCTCCATCTGAACTTAACCGTAACGTCTCACACTGACCCCTTAATCTCTCCACGTCCATTCCTAATATCTCTAACACGTCCATGTCGCTACCCCACAAAAGTACAAAAAATATCAACGGCCAAATAGAAGGTGTCCCCAATATTTGGCAATAATTAGAAATAAGAAGAAATGAGCGGTTAAATACTAGACAGAAGTATAATTATAATTCACAATTAATGTTGGTTAGTATTAGAATAAATTAAAAATATGATAAGGCAAATACCAATTGAAACTTTAAGTTCTAGCATTTATAAATACAAAATCTTTCCATTTGAAACTTAATTAATTGATACCAAAAGAAAATTAATATTGATTATAAACGTTAATGCGTTTCCTTAATATTTTAACTTCTCTAATGTTAAATTTGAAATTTAAAATTCCCTTTCCCAAGAAAGTACAGTTAACAAAAATGTCTGTTTCAAACGAACTGAAAACCTGGGACTTGGACGACAGAGAAGCTGCTGTTAAAATATCTAAAATCAAACGGTTTTGAAATTCACCGATGCCCTATTACCGGTGCAATATTAATTTTCAATTAATTTTCTTGGTTTTCCCTATACAATGTTAAAAATCATTACATCACTATCACTATTTACATGAGTGGACATTAAAAATCAGTTATTTAAAATATAAGTCTTAAAAATATATATCAACGCCTCTGCTCAACTGTGCTGCTTCTGCCCAACTCGTTCAGCTCTGATTTACTCTACCATTTGTTGTTGGTGCATTATGGCTTCTATCCCCACGTTACTCACTTCTACTGTTGTTGTTTTAGCTGGCTAAATTTGCTTTTACTTCTGCTGTTGTGCAAGTTGTTGTATTTCCAATTTTGTTCCTCTGTTGTTGTGCGCGTTGATTCCTGTTACTGTTCAGCGTCAATGTTTTCTCGATCGCCGCAGTACGGTTCTTTTAGCAACCGTTATTCTTTTATGCTTCACCTTTTAATTCTGTGTCTGTTTTAATTTGCAAGTACTGCATATTTATTTTAAAGAAAACTTAAAATTTTTGCGTCAAAATTAACACGCTATTTTCACAAATGAATTTTTTACACAGTTTTTCTGCTTTTGGAAATATTTTTAATCCAGGCATGTATTGTGCACAAGATATATTTTTTATATTTGCTTAAAAGCCTTTTGCACTTTTCTTTGTATCTTTTGTTTTTTTTTATATCGTGGCCACAAAAGTTTTTTCTTCAATCTTTGCATGTATAATTTAAAATTTTTACTATTGCAATTTATTTCTTAAATTCACGGTATTTTCTGTATGTATTATAAATCGTATTTTTGATTTTTAAAAGCACTGTAATTTTTATTATAAACTTTCTTGCAATTTATCCCGGTTGAGCCCCCATTTGTAGTTATTGTATTCAATTACTTATTTAATTCAGTATTGGTTCAATTAATATATGTACTTATTGTTTACAATATTTTTTGCTTTTAAATAATACATTTTCTGTTTACAATAGTTTTACTTTTAAATAATACATTTTCCGTTTTCAATAGTTTTACTTTTTGAATAATACATTTTCCGTTTTCAATAGTTTTACTTTTAAATAACACACTTTCTGTTTCAATAGTTTTACTTTTAAATAACACACTTTCTGTTACACCTTTTGCCGGTCGCCGATCTCCGCTTTCTCTGGCGTTTCTTTCTGTACTGTCAATATTCTGTCTTGTTCTCTTGTTAATCACTTCGTATTATGTCTTGTGTCTCTTGTCTCACATTTCAATGTTGGTACCCCTACATGTATTAATATTATAAATATTTATTGTATATGTGAAGTATAAAAGTTTTCATTTTATTTTTTGTTGCATTATTATAATATTGTTACGTTTTACCTTTTTAAAACGTTTATTTTACTTGAATTCGTGGTTGCAAAATAAACAACGAATTGTTACGTTTTACCTTTTAAAATATGTATTCTTTTATTTACTACAATTTAATTTGATAAGCTCTTATTTATGTGTCCTTTTACTTAATAATTTCTTCACAATGCAACTTTAATTGAATAATGTTCACAATCTGTAGTTTACTTGTTTACTTTCAGGCATTTAAACGATCGCTTGAAGAGTGTTTTTGCAACTGGTTAATGATTCCTCGCAATCAGCCTTATTTATATTCCAGACATTTGCAACTATATCTTGTTAGAATATTCTAGCCACTTTGACATATATGTAGAATATTCGAGAAATCCGTTAATTTTGAATTTACATTTGTATTCGCCCGTTATTATTATCTTTATTTTTTGCTTCTGTTATCTTCCTTCTATTGTATTAGTGTGAATGTGTGTTTTTCAGACTATGTAATTGTTTATTGGTATGTGATTTGAGTTTCTTTTTTATTGTGTTGTCACTGAATTATTATTCAAGGTGTTCTTTATTAATTTTCTTGAACAGTTAGTGGTTTTGTGTAGAAAAACACTAAAAATTTTAAAAATCTGGGTATATTTTTTTTGCTATTAAAAATGCTATTTGCTTTTGTGATTTATAACAGAGCTAAAAGTAACGAATAAGCTTTTTCTTTTGTTATCGTTGAGAGAAAATTACACCAACCATAAATCACAAGCGTGATTTTAAAATGGCAACTGATTTGAAATCACGTGATTTTCAGAACAGTCCTGAATGTTTTTTGTTATATGTATATACATATATAATTTTAAATAAATTTAAAAAAAAAATACATAGAAAAAGGCATAATTTGCTTTGCTGTACTTATTTTGAAGTGCACCTTTGTTTTTATAATCCCCTTTTTAGTCCTTTTTTATCTTGGTCCAGCACTCATGAGATGACCACTACACATGCGATGTATTATACTGTAACAAGAGCAAAGGGATAGTGTGAGAGATACAGGACGTGAAGCTTCACTATCTTAGAACTCTACTTTTTCCTTCATAGCAGTGCAGCAGCGCCTCTGATGTTAAGGAGACGTATTGATATTTGAAGCTTTTTTTTATCTGGGACCAGTACTCAGGAGATGACCCCCATACGAAGCATTGTGCTGGAACTATGAGCAAAGGAGTAGTTAGAGAAATTACACGATGTGAAGGTTAATTAATTATTTGATAGCTCTGCTTTTTGCACGTTCTCTGTTTATAGCAGTGTTGAAGCTTCGGTTTAGTAGCCATTTTTATTATTATTTTACTTCACCGGTGGTAGACAATACCGACGAAGGAGGGCGTTCTATGTGATTGGGGATTGCTGTCAGCTGAAGCCGTTACTGTTCAGTGACCAGTGACTATGCCTTCGCCACTGAAACCTTCAGACAACAACTGACACACACTAATGCAGATGAGAAAAAATTCAAAATATATTTATGATTTAGTCTGAAACTGTGGTCAAATGCAGGTTTTGTAGTCAACGTGCAGACTACTTTAGCCATCGAAAATATCCACCTGTAACGCTGTCTCTGATCTAGGTATTTGAATATTCTTCTTTAAAATTTACTCTTATTATAGCAAAGATAAATAAAAAATTAAAAATTATAGAATACATTCAAAAAGAAAAAGATTTTGAAAAAGCATTTGAGTTGCGCTACTATTATCAATTATTTTCTTGTCTATTTGACGTGATTTTTTGCAAGCATCAAATAAAATAATAAAAAAGAATACTTCCAACACAAATTTTCATACTTATTGGCGTATACACACACATCCATATGTATATGATTACTTAATTACAACTCAACGATATTTTATGTGCTAATAAACTCAGCGATTCATTCAGTTTGGAGGGGAATAGAAGTGAACACATCTACAAATACAGTATGAGTAAGTTTATTTTATTTAATTTTTATTTACATGCATATGTATGCCTATACGTACTTTATACACTCCAACGTATCTGCATCCTTCAGGCTCTTTCACTCTATAATACAAGCCTTACGACTTTCATAATACTTTGTGAGAGAGAAATCTAATGAAATTTGGTGCGACTGTCAAAATATCTAAAGTAATAATACATTTTGCTTTCACACCGTCTCACTTGAAACAAAATGAAAAGTATAAGTAGTAAGAACAATGCCGGTTTACAAGAACATGACTTTTCTGTTGTTTTTTATTTTCTTTGGTTGCTTACACAAAACAACATCCTGATATAATAAAAAGTATAAGCTTTTTTAAAATTTTTAAAATTTAGTAGGAGCCATACGACTGTCAAATTCCCATCCGTATTTAAGTCAGATTCATAACAATATTGTTTTTACACTATTATACTTTCCCATTAGATTTAAGTTTTTAACATGTCGTATTACTCAGTAGTACAATGGCTTTTAAAAACATATCAAATACCTTTCATAAATAAATTAGCTTTTATACGCGGCTTCGTGGATATGTGTTCTTCTAGACGCAAAAACATAAATACATTTAAATTTCATCAAAATCGGTTAGATGGTTTCGCTGACGTGTAAATTGCCCCTACCTTCCCTCGTGATCATAGTTTTAAAAAAACTAATACCCTATAACATTCCCAGAGTTGCACAATTGACAATGTGTATTTTAAACTCAAATACATCCAAGTTTTAAAGTTCATCTAAATCGGCTATGTAGTTTTGGAGAGGCCGAAATTTTTCCTCTATCGCACTTCTGGTCATAGTTTTAAAAATTTGAACATTTTTAGATGCAAATCTATCCATGTTCTAAATTTCATAAGAATCGGTTAGAACATTTCAGACTGGCAGAAATTTCCTCCTATCGGGCTCCTGGTCCTAGTTTAAAAAAAGAAATACCCAATAACCTTCCCGGAGTAGCACAGACTAAGTGCAACAAATTTCATCGCGATAACGAACTTTTTATGGCCCGAATTGGAAGATATGGATGTGGACGATATGTGGTTTCAGCAGGACGGTGCCACTTGCCACACAGCTAACGAAACAATGGCTCTTTTGCGCAACAAATTCAATGGCCGTGTTATCTCACGTAATGGCGATGTCAATTGGCCGCCAAGATCATGTGATTTGACACCGTTGGACTTTTTTCTTTGGGGTTATTTGAAAGAAAATGTGTACGTCGATAAGCCAGTAACAATTCAAGAGCTAAAGGATGAGATAATTCGGCACGTTAACGGCATAGAACCTCCATTATGCCTCAGGGTCATCGAAAATTTGGACCATCGGATGGAGGTGTGCCGCCGTGGTCGCGGCGCCCATTTGGCCGATATTTTGTTCCATACATAATTGAGTAATACCAATATATCATAATAAAATAAAATTACAATAATTTCCTAAATAGTTTGTGTTTTATTCAAAATCAACATCGGCCCTTGAAATTTAACCACCCTTTATTATAAAATCTGTTAAAAACCATGTTTAAGGAGTAGCATAATTTAAAAAGCAGGCGTAAATGTGGGCGTTATTAAAAAAAAGTAGCCTATAATTCATTCAAGAGTCCCAAGTATATGGTGTGAAAATTTCAGAAAGATCGGGCCAGCGGTTTGGCCTCATATAAGGTATAAACAAACAAACACATTTTCTGCTTTATATATACAGTCGAATTTCTCTATAGCGAACTTCTCTATAACGAAATCTTCTCTATAACAATCATTAGTGTGTCTTTGTGTGTCAGTTGTTGTCGGAAGGTTTCAGTGGCGAAGGCATAGTCACTGGTCACTGAACAATACCGGCTTCAGTTGATAGCAATCCACAATCACATCAGAACGCCCTTCTTCGTCGGTATTGTGTACCACCGACGAAGTAAAATAATAATAAAAATGGCTACTAAACCGAAGCTTCAGCACTGCTACGAGTATAAACAAATAACGTGCGAAAGCAGAGCTTCAAAAATAATTAATTAAGCTTCACCTCCTGTCGTTTCTCCCATATAGTTCCTATAGTTCCAGCACAATGCTTTGCATGTGTAGGAGTCATCTCCTGAGTGCTGGTCCTAGATAAAAAAAAAATTAAATTCGTGAACACAACATTTTTGGGAACATTTTCACACATTTTGATCTCTCTATAACGAACTTCCTTATAGCGAAGTTCTCTCTGTAACGTACAATTTTTTAAGACCTAAATAGAATTTTTCACACTAAATAATCTCTCTATTGCGAAGTTTTTACCATTCGATTTTTTGCATCAATTTAGTCACATATGTATGTATTAATAAAAAAAAATTAATGTGTTCATGTACAAACAATTTTTTTTGCCTTAATAAATATATTTTCTACATTACATTTAGAGACAGAACAAAAATTGTTAGAACTATAAACATATAGTTAATTATTAAAAAGATATAGAAAAAAGATTTTTATTATTATTATTATTATCTTTTTTTTTTTTTTTGAAAAATATATTTTGTTATTCCTGATGATGTTAACAAGCTGTTCACAAAATATCGAATAATAAAACCAAATAAAATAAAAAAAGACATCAAGCTTAATAAATATATTTCAAAAAATATAATAAAACATTAATATTATTATTATCGTTATTATTATTGTAATTATTGTTTTTAAATATTATATTCGTAAAAATATATTTTGGATTTGGTTCAAAAACAAATTTCAATACAAAATCGAATATTTATACCTATTTCAAATCCAGAATATATTTTTATGAATATGGCTTTTAATATTTTTATGAATATGGCTGTTAATATTTTTATTTTGAATTTTCATTCACAAGAACTTTTCCTATATTGTGAATTTAAAAAAAAAATATTTTTTCATTATTTCTTTAGGAAAATTTTCCTGAAGAAGCTACACAAAGGAGTAGCGAAATATTGAAATAAATATAAAATATATAAAAAGACCTTAGGCTTAAAATAATTAGTGTTATTAATAGAGTGCTTAATGTTGGAATAATGAATTTAATTCATTTTAAACCATTTTAGAATACGGTTTTCTACGATCTGAAAATAACTATTGTCTATACAAAGAAAACACATTTTTTTACTTCGGTTATACAGACATATTAAGTCGACGATATTCTTTTTTTTTCAAAGAGAAGTAACACTCGGGCAATGATTCCCTTCTACTAGGTGTTAATTTCTAGGAAATGAATAGTGATAGAGATTATAGGTTATGAAGGGATAGATAAAAGAAAGCTTCTTTATTTTTACAATACTGCTTTTGCACGCTGTTGTTTTATATCAGTGTTGCAGAGCCTTGAAACCGCTCACATATTGCTTATGGATTAGCTTAAGTCGGTACTGTTCAGTGACCAGAGACCAAAATATATTTATCAAGTAGCCTCATCTATACAACAAAGCAACAATGCAAATAGTTGCTCTATTAAAATGTTTTGGCTTTGAAAATTCAAAATTTAAAGATACACCGATGGAAAAAACTTTGAACGAAGGAGAAACAAGTCATGATTTTACCGAATGGGATCAAAACAAATATCGCAAGCCAATTGGTGGCCTATAAGTATTTGAACGCGATCAGATATAGCATGTGCAGTCTACACTTTGAGAATTTTTCGCTACCTTAACGCCACTAGAAATGATGTGTTAATATGCAATAAAACCGGAGATACCGAAGATAGAAAGAGTACTACTGGCTATTATTTTCAGTCATATAAAAATTTGCTGTCTTGAAAAACTTCAAAACAGGAAGTCATAAACTAATCACCTACAGAGGCCGAGTACGTTGATTTGAGTACAACTGAACAGGAAGGTGTTTAGTTGAAAAGAATTTTAGATGAATTTAAGGTAACTATACAAGATGAATCATTTCTGATATATATTGATAACCAAGGAGCGAAGTGCGTTGCTGAGCAGTTAGAAACGAAGCTATCATAAGACATCAGGTTCAAAACGGAAAGATAAAGTTGCAATATGTACAAGAGGATAATCAACTGGCAAATATGTATATTCGCTAAAATACTTTCTAGAATTAAATTATCTATCTTTAAAGTCTAGCTTAATGTTGATCAATAAAATAATTTTAAAAAAATTATGGAGATATGGTACTCTTATTTTATTTATGATGACAACACTTTTTTTTCCTAATTCATTTTGTAAAGTATTTTTACTTGAAGAAAATTTTTATTGCATTGGCATCTGCGACAATAAAGAAGCAATTCAGTTCCTCAAGGCCTAGTAAATAAATAAAGACTTTGTTCCTACTACTTAGCACCCACCGACTTCATGCAGTTCAAGAGGAAGCCGGCAAAATTTTTTTTAAATTTTATATTTAATTATACATATGATTCTAATTGTGCTTTTTCCCTTATAAACTATATGTGAAATTCTTTATTACATACCCTATGATATTCCCATACAGTATGAAAAACATACTTTTGTAATGAAATGCTTTATGATGTTTTTCATACTGTATGGGAATATCATAGGGTATGTAATAATGAATTTCACATATAGTTTATAAGGGAAAAAGCACAATTAGAATCATATGTATAAATAAATATTCCCAAAATAAATTCAGTTAATATTTTATATTTAATATTTTTCTTATTTTCTTCAGTCTCCCTCTGTTCACTTAAAGAAAAGAAACTTTAGTTTGGGATTCACAAATTCAATTCAAGACACTGTAACATTAAAATTATAAAACTCGTGATAGCAATAACTACCACATCGTTGAAAAAATATATTGTTCTTGAACATAAAGTTAAGAGCGTGAAAGAGAAAATTAATAAATAAAATTATTCAATATAAAAAATAAATACTTTTTACCTATGCTATGCTGATAAAGCCTAATGCCGTTCGTTCGCCAACGCTCCAGCTCTACTTGAAATGATTAAATCCAATGGTCATGTTTAAAACAAGTGTCAAAAATGCACGGAAGGATTAATACTTGAAAAGATTAAATCCAATGATTTCATGGGCCTAGATGTGATTTATTTAAAAGTAAACAAGTGTACAAAGTACTAGGCATTTTTGACCCGTTCAATTTTAAAACTTGTTTTTTCGATATTTGAAAAATTACAAATCTTTTATCAAACACTTTTTGCACGTCTTATATACATACCTATTTATTTCATACAAATACCTTATCACGAAAATTTAATGCAATAGTCTATAAAATAACGGTTTTACATTTACAAGCTTTTATACATGAGACTACCGATATGTACATATGTACGTATATACAAAAAATTATCGAATTAATAAAATCTGATAATTAAAAATTTTTTTATGCCAATGTACATACATATGGGTACGACTGCTTTATTTATAAGTTATGATTATGTATCAAAATGTATGGGCCCATTATTTTATAATTTATGCCCCTATTGCGGTTTACAACTCAACTTTTTTTTGCTATCACAAATTACAACTAAACAACTTGAAATTATGTTAACGTTGCCAACCTAAAAAGAGTAGATTTGAAATTTGATAGTTAAAAACTTGTGTTATTGTGGCAAAAATGTAAATCAATAAATTTCATTTAAGCTGTCAGAAAACTTGTTTCTTTTCAACAAATTAAAAATGTACTTATGTGCAACTTTTTTGGATAAGATGCACAAATTGAGTCTGTTGTTGGTTCATTAAACAATTCGTGGCCATTTGTGCAGTTTTTGATAACGATTCCAGTTCTTCCCACATTTATTTTTGTGCATCGAAATTGCAGTTCCAATTCATCAATTTTGGGAATTTGTTCATCATTTTGTCAACTTTACCAACACATTGTTGTAATCGGTAATATTTACCACAAAAAAGTTGTAATAAAATGGAATTTCAACTCTGAAATTTTGGAGTTGAGTTGTAATCGATAATACCAAATTGTAAAATTACAACTCAACTCTAATTGCGTTGTAAACCGCAATAGGTGCATTACTGTAGTTAGTAATTGTTTTTCTTTTAACGTTATTTTGTTTCTTCTTTTCTTTATATTGATTCACTCAAGGCCTGGATTTCCTCGAAAACTTATCTAGTGATTATGAAAATGCTCTTGTTTTAACTGGATTCGGGAAGTTTCACTTGCTTTTGCTGGCAATATGTGGTCTTATCTATTTAAATACTGCCATTGGTGTAACAATTTTGTCATTTGTTCTGCCCTCGGCAACATGTGACTTTGAAATGACGTCGGAAGATAAAGGATGGCTTTCTGCTTCACACATGCTTGGCATGTTACTTGGTTCATATTTTTGGGGATGTTTGGCGGATACGAAAGGCAGAAAAGTCGTTCTCATTGCAACTTTAATAGCAGATGGAATCTGCGGTTTGGTATCATCTATTACGCCGTTTTATTTATTGTTCCTGTGCATACGATTCTTTAATGGATTCAAGTAAGTTTCGCATTACTAATTCTTTATCTTTAGTACTATATTCTTACTAAAGGGTGCTTTACATTGTCCCACAAGTGTTACGACATGTCAAATTTTTGTGTAGAAGAGCACAAGTCGGAACGTCTAAACGTAATATGTAATGAAACTATAAGATTTTGAGAGAAAATACGGATGAAAATTTGACAGTCGTATGGCTCTCTTGATTTTTTTAAATTTTTCAAAAACCAACACACACCATTAGATCAGGGATGCATTTTTAGGTAAACAAATGTGAGAAAGCCAGGGAGGGAAAACTGGTTTCATAAATTTATACCAATTATAAAATCAAAATGTTCATTTTAGACCACGACAGTACAATTTTATAAAAATATACGTATATTTTCTAAAAGTACACTAAAAATTTTGACCACGAAAATAACATATTCCACAGTTATAAAAATATTTTTCAAGGTTATTAAAAAAAAATTCATTTGCACAAGAACTCCATCCCTGGGAAAACAAATAAACAGATGTAGTTAAATTAAATGAAAATGTTTTCATCTTACTTGATTTTATCCATACCAATGGTGTAAAAGCCAGAAAACAACCATTCGATTTTTAATCTCTTTTTTTGAAATACGGATGCAATTTCATTTTATTTTCTCGTTCATTTTACGTACGACAAATCTTATGGTCTAAAGCACCCTTAAATAACACTCAAGCAAAATAGTGCAGAGAAGAGTCAGGTGGCACAGCCTCAAGGCGTCTCAAGTATATAGTAGACGCATTAATTTTTAAGCTAAGGAGAGTCATTTTATTTATTATTTTACCTAGCTGACTTTTTTTATTATTATAGCACCGCTGGGGCCATAATGCATAGTACAGAAAAATTTTATGGCCGATAGAAAGCACCATAGGCTAATAGAAAGCACGATCGTCTGACCAGGGTAGGAAAATAATCAAAACAAAACGTTTGCTTTCGTTTTATTTAGTTTTTTGCAAAGTGCAAAACCAAAGCAAAACAAAAACAATGAGCGAAAATAAAAAATTCTTTATTCTTTTATTTTCTGTATTACTCTATTCGTTCATTATGTTTGAAAAATGCTATATAAATTATTTATTTTCATGCACAAAATCTATTTTCTTTTAAATGCGTAGGAATTAAACCGGCAAATGATTTACTGGTATGTATGTCTCTATGTTCACACACAAAGCTTCTAACAACACATTTTAAAACCACATACATATATATACTATATTGCCAAATAAATAAACAGCACACAAATTATTGTCGCAAACTTACATTAAAAGCGGTAAGAGCAACTTTAAGCGATAGCGAATATCATTAAAAATTGTGCTGAATTGCAAATTTTTTAAAATATTTTTATACTTATTTTAAAGATACGATTATCGTAATAAAAGTTAATGAATCGCACTACTGCAGTATATTTGGTTGAGAGGGGACCCCGGAGGTGCTCACCAGAACAGAACTTACGGTGGGTGTTCTGATGAGGTATTGCAACGAAGTACATATGGGCATTTTCATAGTCACATTTGTGACAGTCGTACGTTGGAATTATAGGAAACAAGAGCAAAACTTTAACGGCCATATTCATAAAAAAAGTAATTTGTTTTTCAAATACAATTTAGTTAAAAAAATTTTAAGCCTAAAAAAGTTTTTTAAAAATTCGTATGCATAATCAATATTTTAACTAAAACACTGTGCAACAAATGAGAAAAAAAAATTTTTTTTTTGATAACCACTATTTTTTTAAACCTCTCATCATTAGTTCATATTGTATATAAGGTTTTTGTAAAAATTTTTTTTTCTAAAATTTGGGTTTTTTGAAGAGGCTGCTCCATTCGAATAATGAGTTTCATTTTATTTGTTTTTTAGTTAACACATCACTAATAAATTTAGTAACATTATCATTATTATGAATGTTTATTTACGTAAAAATGATGAAGGAAATAGTATTACAGTTTAAAATTAAATAATAAAAATCATTTTTTTTTATATTAAAGTGTTGTTGTATTTTGCATATTTTTTATCCCAAAAGCGTTGTTAACATACGAAAGGGAATTATGTTCACATATTCATCCATACATATAAACCTACACATGCCTAAACACAAAGCAAAATATCAACAATGTCTTTTTAAAATTGGTTTAAAAATGGCTGCAAACAATTTTAAAATTTGCTTACTCACGGTTTTTAAGCTAAAATTCTTTTATGAATACAATATTAGCGATAGTTCCTTAAAACAGATTTGAAATGCTATTTAAAATTTTTATGAATACGGATGTAATAGTTTTGTTAATTATATGTGTTTTTGTGTAGAACTCATTTTTGTATTTCTACTTCTTGAAAGTTGAATAAAATAAGCACGCGTATTTCAGTCCTAAAATTCATGTTTTATTCAGCAGTATATACATATAAAAAGGAAGTTAAATCTATAAAAGAGAAAATGCAATTAGAATGACTTTTACATGTTTACAGTGTTGCCAAGCAATGATATTTTAGTGGGTCTTAACAATCTACCACGTTTAATTGAGATCTTGTCATAACTAATAATTTTTTAATTCATAAAATATAATTTTGAGGATTGAAAATATAATTTTTGATAGATCTTTTTCTTTTCTTTGTTATAAATTATTCAAGGATATAATTACGTAGAAATGTTGGCGTATTACGTGACCTTGTAGACCTACGAATAACCTGGTCCTAGCTAGGTTGAAGTTGTATATTTGCAGGGTTTATTGCTGCAATTTGACTTGACTGTTCTGGTTCCTGAAACTCTGGATGTTGTTGATTTTGAGGATTTAAATACTCGAGAATGTATTGGTCATAATCTTGAGCTTGTTGTCTCACGGATTTGTTCGAGTTATTTGTGTCATCAATAAAGTCTGGTGAAAAATGTACTTTACGTTGTTGAACGTTTGTAATTTTTAGTTGATCTATGTGGCGTTTAAGTATATATCCATAATCAAGCTTAATTAAATAGTGGAGTTCTCCATATTTCCAAAGTACCGTATCTGTCTTCCAAACTGTATTGTTATTTCGAATGTGCATAACTTGAACTCTTTCGCCCACGCTTATTTGACGAACACCTGGTATGGGTTTTGTAGATTTGAATTTCATTGTTAGTTTTAAGGCATCTAGTTTAATTCTTATTAAGATAACGTTCAGCTGGGCTTTTTCCACAGTTGAGTGGTGTTGCTCTATACCTTTGAAGAACTCCGTTAATTTTCTCTCGTAGAGAACGCATTGCCTTTAATTTACGTTTTAGTTTTTGTACGTTGCGTTCTGCCAATCCGCTCGTACTCGGATGTCCTGGAGCTATTAGTATTTGAAAAATGCCATTTTGAAGACAATACGATTTGAATTGTTCACTGAAGAAAATTGAAGCGTTATCTCAGACCATTATTGAGGGAAACCCATGAGTAGAAAAAATTTCATTTAAGAGGTTTATTGTATTTTCTGTTGTAGGCGACTCGCGTATGACTCGAAATTCTGACTATTTTGATTTGGAATCAACGATAATTAAAAAGTGATGTTCTTGGAAGGGGCTTGCGTAGTCGATATACATCCTTTCCTAAATTTCCTTTCGTTCTTGCCAGTTATGCAGTGGAGCTTTTGGAGATTTGTTTTGAACTTGAACACAGGGCTTACACGATCTTGGTGGTCAATTGCTTTCCATTGCCATTGTGTTGGTTACTGCTAGACTGTTTGGTGATGAAGGAGTAACACTGATCACCGGCAGTCGTTCAAGCAGTGATTAGCTCAGTGGCAGCTACAATACAAAAGATAGACATTTTATTTGGGTTTTCTCGCGTAAATCATGACAGGCCGATTTAGAATTGACTTCTGCAACATACGTGGTCTAAGGGCAAATTTCTTCTCTGTCTATGCTCACGTTTGTCTCCATCGGCCGGATGTTTTCGCCTTAAGTGAAACCCAGGTGTCTGAGGATGCTGACCCACAGGATTTTCACATACCTGGGTATCACCTCCTATCTCTTTTCTATATACACAGGGGCCTTGCAATTTATATACGCAATGAAGTTGTGTACCAGTGCCAGCAATCTTTAGACACGCATGATCCCGAATTTAGCTGTCTTTGGGTTAAATTCAAAATCAGGGCACATCTTCTACATTTCGGGTTTCTTTACAGAAGCCCAAACACGGAAAGGGAGAAGACTATACAGAACTTCGATGCCCTTTCCGACAATATATCGGGGATCCTCGAAAATTACCCGAACAGTGAAATCGTTATTGCTGGTGATTTCAATGTCCATAATTTATCGTGGCTCCGCCATTCGAGCAATACAACTCCAGAAGGCCAATATGCTGAGCTATTCGCAGCGCACAATCACCTTGCGCAATTAGTGAATGAACCAACACATATTTCATGTGTTGACGGGCACCAACACAACACCCTCGACCTTTTTCTCACTTCACACCCTGAAAAGTATGAAATGAATATTAGCGCACCTCTCGGTAATTCGGATCATTGCACCATTTCTGCCTCCTTTTCGTTTGCGGAACTTCGAGGCGTTTCACCGCCAGCTATGAAACGTTTGAAATATATTTACGAAAAGGCACGTTGGGCTGAGCTCAACGATTTCTTTCGGCATTTCAATTGGAGGCTCTGCTTCCTCGACAATGATGTCAATGCCATGGCTAAAATGGTTCAAAATATAATAATGCTTGGTATGAAAACGTTCATACCATCAAAGCAAATTTCGATTAGGCCTAGACCAAAGTCTTGGTTTAATCAGACGTGCAGACTTGCAGTCAGATCCAGAGAGGAAGCATTTAGTGTCTGGCGGAATAATAAAAACGCAGATACTGATATGATGCGCAAAAGGGAGAGAACTTCGTGTGCCAAAGTGCTAAGACGTGCAAAAGCTTTGTACGAGCAGAGTCTTCGCGCTAAAGTTCTTACTGCCCCACGGGGAAGTAAAAGCTTTTGGTCATTCGTTAAAAGAGTTAAGGGAAACGCTAGTTCTTCTATTCCGTCTCTTTTAAAGGCTGATCAAATATTCACTGACCCGGTTGAAAAAGCTAACCTCCTAGCTGAAATGTTTGCAGGTAATTCTCACCTGCCGGAAAGCAATCAACCACTGCCCGCATCCGAGCGTGTATCCGTAACTATGCCAAAGATATACTTTCGGGCTCGTGCAGTTAAAAGGGTTTTATCGGACCTTAACATAAATAAGTCTCCTGGCCCGGATGGAATTCCGGCACTGGTCTTGAAGCAGTGCTCTTCGACGTTATCACGTCCTCTGGCAATCCTTTTCAGCACCCTCTATCATGCAGGCGAATTTCCGTCGTGCTGGAAAGTTGCAAATGTTACGCCGATCCCCAAGAAGGGAGAGGCAAGCAACCCTGAAAATTACCGCCCAATCGCAATATGCTCTACCATTTCTAAAGTAATGGAGAGTATGCTAAATTTCCATCTTATGAAATATCTGGAGTCCAATAGCTTACTTAGCGACCGACAATATGGCTTCCGTGGAGGACGTTCCACGGGTGATTTATTAGCCTTCCTGTCGGAAAAATGGTGTCGATCCATCCACCATTTTGGCGAAAGTAGGGTAGTGGCTCTAGATATTTCAAAAGCATTCGACAGAGTGTGGCATGGAGCACTCTTGTCCAAACTTATTGCTTTTGGTGTCGGTGATATCTTCTCTCGATTTATATCGAGCTTTCTCAGGGATCGCGCTATAAGAGTTGTTATAGACGGGATCTCATCAAACGAGTTCAATATCAATTCAGGGGTACCACAAGGCTCTATTCTTTCTCCTACCCTATTTCTTATTTTTCTTAATGACCTCCTATGTCATACTTCAAACCCTATCCACTCTTTCGCAGATGACAGCAGTATCTGCCATTCATATTCATTCGATCGTAGGCCGACATCAACTATGATCGCGGCGACGCGGCAGAATATGAATGATTCGCTAACAGGTGACCTCACGAGAATATTGGAATGGGGTCACGCGAACAGGGTCGAATTCAATTCCCAAAAGACCCAATGCTGCATGCTAACACACCGCCGTATGCATGATCACGCTGCCTCATCTGTAAAAATGGGTGGCATAAACATTGAGGAATCAGAAGCTCTTGATGTTCTTGGCATGAAAATCCAGTGTGATGTCCGATGGACTGAGCACATTTTTCAGGTCTCAAAGGAAGCATTCAAGTGCCTAGGCTTTTTAAGGCGGTGTAAGACATACTTCACCCCATCTGATCTCCTCACTATTTATACCGCCTACATCCGACCGAAAATGGAATACAACTCTCATGTGTGGGCCGGTGCTTCAAAGACTATTTTGAAGTTACTCGACCGTGTACAGGAAAGGGCGAAGAAACTCATAGGAGACAGTAGGGTAGCCAACTCTATTGACTCTCTTGAGCATCGTCGCAACGTGGGGTGCGTTTCGTTGTTCTATCGTTACTATAATGGGATGTGTTCTAATGAAATCAGGGAACTTGTTCCCGAAACCCGGTTATTCGCGCGCACGACGCGATCATCATTAAGAGCGCATCCATTTGTGGTCGATTTGACGGCGACTCGCACTACGCATTACAGGGAAAATTCGTTTTTTGGCCGAACGGCACGTATGTGGAATAGACTACCCGCAGAGGTGTTTCCTGTCACTTTTAGCATGGGAAAATTTAAATCAAATGTCAATAAACACTACTCCCTCTATCCTCCTCCCCATAACCTATTTTCCTAGTTCCAGCACAATGCATCGCATGTGTAGGGGTCATCCCCTGAGTGCCGGTCCAAGTTAAAAAAAAAAAAAAAAAAAAAAAATAGCAGTATCTTCTAGAAAGCTGCTTCATTTTGAAGACTTATCTGGTATGAATTTGGAGTAATATGATATCATGCCTAAAAATCTACGCACATCATCTACTGTAGCGGGACGAGGCATATGCGTAATTGCTTAAGTTTTTGTAAGTCACTTTCAAATGTTGTTGTATTGGACAACGTGTCCCAGGTATTCAATCTGTGTTCGGAGAAATGAACATTTGTTTTTATTTAAATGTAAATCATATTCATTTAGACGCTTGAGACGCTCGATCAAATATTGCATATACTATGCTTCTGTTGCTCCGTGTATTATAATGTCATCGAAGTATGACATAGTTTTCTTTAACCCGGATAAAATTTGTTCGATGATCCGATTGAATTCGGATGGGGCAGTTTTTATGCCAAATGATAGGCGATTTACTTTGTGTGTACCTTTATGGGTTGACATTGTCTGAATTTTACTCGATTCTGGACTAACTCGAAGATGTAGGTAACCCATGTCCAGGTGGAGACGGCAGAAACATTTTGAACCTTTTAGGCTATTCAAAATTTCATCGATGCGTCATAATTCAAAAAGTACGATTTTTGAATTAATAATGCAGAATTATTCTTCATATCGGCTTTTATCTTGTGTAATTTGTACAAATAGCTTCAAAACTAACTTCATGTTTTCATTTCCCCATTAAGGTGTATATGAATTGAAAACTTTAAGCACGTTTTTTACAAAATTAGTGTTTCGACTTATGACGTTGTTGAAGTAACTGATCGAGTGACTGAGTGTACTAACGTACGAGTATATTTATAGAATTCATGCGATTTGCCTCTAAATTAAATTAACTCACTTATTATTAAAACGCATTTTTTTCAACGGTGTATCTCTGATCTAATTGGGTCTGTTTTTCATTTTATTCTTTTTTTACAATAGCCTACACCAAGTGACTTCACGTGACGAATTATTAGATTTTATATAAATTTAATTGTGCTTGAATCAAAGTTGTTTTGTTTTCGTTAAATTTGACACAATAAACTTCATTTATATAAACGTTTTCAATCACTTACTATCTGCAACGGTTAAGTTATGGGAATAAATGATGTTTTCCCGTAACGAATGTGACATTAGAATATCGATGAAAGCGAATCAAAAATTTGCCGTTTCCAGATCTGTATACACTCTTTTCTGTATTTTGTTAAGTTCTTTAATTCTGTAACAAGTAACAGAGCTCTGGTATAATTGCTTTTTAAGAAGGAAATGTATTAGAAAAAATAGAGAATAAATATTTAAAAGGTGATGAGAATAAATAATGTTTTTCAGACACGAATGTAACATTAGAATATCAATGAAAGCGAATCAAAAAATTAGGGTAAAATTTACGGATTTTCAGCATACAATTTTTCTTTCAAAAAATATGACGAAAAATTATTTCCATAAATTTTCATTATCACGGTCACGGTTGACTTTTCTGTGGAAATGCACACAAATAGAAGTGTAACAAATAAGTTTTACTTTGTTAGATATTCCTTTGGTGAATATTTCCAGAACACCAAGATGCCCCTTGGACGTACTCGCGGAGAACACGAAAGATAAAATTTGTACAGAACAAAAAGTAAAAAAAAAATACATATTAAGTAACCCAAAAATACAATATAATTTAGAAAATTTTTTGCAAAGTTTCTGTTCATTTTGCACTAAACGTTCGCTCAGAGTTGTATAAGAAATCGGTTCGATTAGTCGATTAAAGCTATATTCGCCATTTAGAAGTCTGTAAGAAAATAATACGAATGTCGTCAAATACATCAGAATTTACCATGAATTTTTATCAGATTTCTATCACATGTGTTGGCAAAAGAACTCAGATTTTCCCCGAAATGTCTGTCAGAATACGTGCCAACCACTTCATACATTTTTCGTTCGGACAGAATTCGTATACGATTCTGGCTGGACCAAAATTAAACTGAATTTAAGAAAAACTAAGTATGTAAGGGTGAACCTTAAAATAAAAAAACACAATTTTCCCTAGCCTTACCACCTTGCTTATTGAATATTGATAATAAAAATTATTCCGCGCTATTTTCCGATCAATCGGATGAGGGTAAGTGAATCAAGCGCGGTAAAATTTAGGGGGAACCATAACATTTAGGGTTTTGCCTATTAATTTCAAAAATTATAATTTAATAAAAAAAATATTGTAGGATGAAAATGTTTCCTGAGAAGTTTTAAATTTTTTTTTAGTTTGTCAATTTTGTTCTAATTTTTATATATAACGAAATAAGTGCTTGGACGGAATTAGTTTACTCCCCAGACCAGCAATCACAAACTCCTTTGCTCAAAAGAAAAAAAGCCAAGTGTATGTTCATCTTGGGCCTACAGTTCCATAAAGGAGTTGATAATGGCTGTAGAACAGCACCCATGTATTTGGAAGTACTCTTGCTCAGACAACAAAGACAGATACAAGCGAGAGCATGCATGGCATGGCATGTCCGGGACATACGGTGAAGGATTGCAAGTCTAAAAGGGCAAATGTGAAAACTGCTTTTCAAAATGTATAAAAGAATCTTAAAACAAAGTCTGGTCTATCATTCGACTGCAATGCAATTTTACAACCGCCACAGCGCAGCAACTGTGTATTGTCAACGCTGGACATACAAGCTAATCGAGACATTGGTTCGTCGCAAAATCGTTTGGTTCCTAAGACAGCAAGTTCTTTCCCCTATGCGGCGCAAAGAAAAAAGTGACTGGCATGTAATAGGGATGTATTTTGTATCTCAGATGAGAGAAATTGTTAAAAAAAAAAGATGAAAAGGCTGCCAACAAATTCCACTTGCAGCTTGTCAAAGATGTAATTGAAGCAACTTTGAAAGTGGAAGGAAATGATTAACGTCCATATTAAATAATTGCTTTGTTTTTATTTTTAAATATTAAAGTCTTTGTTTTATTATTTTTGAATTTTTCTTTTGCTTTTTATGATTTTGTTTGCTATTTTTTTATTATATTATCATAGGAATGTGATACAGTTTATATATAAGTTTTTTGAAAGGACTGTACATGAATCAATGTGATAAATAAAATATTTTGTTATTTGAAACGAAAATAATGTTTTTATTATATATATTTATACTGCCAGGGCAATTCACCAGCTGCTGACATAAAATAATTCTCAAATTCTTCATGAACAGACTTTGCTTCGTTAGTTGTATATGAGCTTGAGGTGGTTTCTGTTACATTCGCATTATTCAAAGGAAATTTATATCTCCACGAACCAAGAATAAAAGCACCGTTATCATCATAGCGATCAGTAAACGTTGATATTTTATAATTAGATTTTTTTTAACAAAAAATTATGCAGAGCACAGCAATCTAAAGTGGTGGAAGTCGTTTTTTCTGCATTGAGTTTTGAGGGTCGAGTAAATATTTGAAATCGCTTTGACATGGCACCATTTGCAATTTCTACGATACGTCGCATAGTGGTTCAGAATCCTTTTTCATGTGCCAAAACTCTGTAACTTTTGAACTAATGAAAATGGTTTAATAATTCTTTTTTTATTTGCATTGCTGCAATCGTGTTATCCTAACTTAAGGACTTATAAATAAAAAGTATATGATCGTTTCACCAAACAGTTGTTTAGAAACTTTTTCTTTTATTTGATAGATAATATTTTAAGATTTTATCGAATTTTAGATTCATTAACTTTCAATTATTTTTAATTATCTTAGAAATTCGCTCTTTATTTTTATTTTTTTTTACTGTTGCTGAAGAAGGCCTTATAATGAAAATTAAATCATCATTATAAAAACAACAAAGTAAGTTTTTGAAAATTTAATATATAAGCCTAGTTTTTTCAGTCGTAAATAGATTCTAGATAAATAACATAGAATTACATTAAATATTAATATTTTTATACTTTATTTCACTCAAATAATAGTAAATGCAGATTATAATTATTATTCGTTTGGCTGGAATATTGCTGTTAATATTCCATGTACAGCTCTGTATTAATTCTTTCCTGTAGCAGTTCCTTAGCTTCGGGATGCAAGTCTGAATGATCCAATTTCCATTGATTTCGAATGCTAGAGATGAAGGGATCTGACGTTGCCAATAATATATTAAATAAATCTTCGATTGTAAAACTTCGTGACATTTTTCTGGTATTATGTTCTCTGTCAAATATGTAATCCTTATTGCTTTTTTGTGGGCTTCATCTGATAAATCTCCAATTGGTAATAAATGGTGCTTAATGACATCTTCTTCATGATAAAGAATTTTGTACACTGTTGCAGACATACTTCTCAATGGGTTTTTGGATGTATATATACTAGCATGCAAGTACTTCAATAATTGTCTTAAATATTTAAATAAGGTTTATATCAACACCTGTTATATTAGATGTAGTTTCGGAATCTAAAATGAATCTTCTAGGGATATTGCCATCATTGGTATTTCCTGATCCTTGCTTTGGTTGATCTATAATCAACCCATGTTAGAGAAATTCATCTTGAACATACTTCTTTTTTAATTTCCTTAGTTCCTTGTTGGTGTCATTATTTCTTAGTAATCCTGAAGGTCCGAAGTCCAAATCATAGCTGATTTTCTGTATGTGTTCCATAAACCTTATTCTTGTATGTAGCGGCGATAATCTAATCAAATTCTACTGACTGTCTGTTCCTTGTTTAACTGAATTGATGTTGCTTTGCATTTAATACAGCTGGATGAAGTTTTTGTGTCAGTCAAAGCCTGGGAAATTTTTCCTTCTATCATTGAAAACAGTAATTGGTAATTTATTTCAATAGTATGTCTATCTATCTCCAATTCTAATGGCTGTAGTTTGAAATTTGTAATTTGAAAAATGGGATTTTATCAATATAACTTGACGATATATTAATATTCAGTACGTCGCTAAGGGAACATATCAGAGCAATAACGGAGATTTTTACGGTGTTGGAAAGGGCCAATCTGATTGGATAAATGTAATTTTTTGAAAAAGGAGACAGAATTTCTAGAGCACATTTTAACTAGGGAAGGAATACAGTCGAATCCTAACAAGTTTAAAACTATTCAGGAATTAACACTACCAAAAACTCAAAGACAAATCAAAAGCTTTCTCCGCCTTACCGGATATTATAGGAAGTAAGTGAAGGACTATGCTAAGGTGGCACAGCCCATGACAAAGTATTTGAAAAAGTGGGTAAGAGTAAATGCTAATGACCTCACAAATGTGGAATCCTTCAAGAAGCGAAAACTGTGGACAATTTCACATCCGATTTTAAAATACCAATTACCTAATACCTAATTAGGAAAAAAATTTTCATTGACAACAGATACATCGAATTGTGCCATTGGCGCCGTTCTTTCATAAGAAGGACTTCCAGTCTGTGTTATATCCAGAATATTGAACAATCATGAGCGAAATTACTCTGTGACAGACAACGAATTTTTGGCCATAGGATGGAGCGTTAACTACTTAAGACCCTATCTTTATGGCAGATAATTTAAGATTTTCACTGACCATCAACCAACTAAATTCTTTCACTGCAAATATAAAGGTAAGGACATGTCTCCAATGCATCAACGTTGGCTTTTGAAATTGTGTGAGTACGACTTCGAAATGGAATATATAAAGGGGAAGGAGAACAGACGGATTTTTTGAGTAGACTAGAGACGGTTAATGAAACAGGTATACAAGAAGACTTGGAAAATCGAACTTCAATACAAAAAACAATATAGAAAATGATAATATACCTATTGAAACGGACCATTCGGCGGACGAAGAATTACACTACCATTTTTACATTAAGGAGGAAATAGTTAATAAATACAAGACCCAGGTTATAACAAATAACAGGGTGGAAGAAATGAAAATCTTACACTGTAAAAGGATTATGTTCGTAGAAGAAGCAGATTTCGGACAAAAGGGAGAAATATTTAGAAAATACATAACAAAGGGAAAAGTTAACATATTTTCGGAGTTGTCGGAACAAAGTTACAATAGAGTTCAGGAAAAATTAATACATATATTTTCTATTGTTAAACGGATAAAATTCACTAAATGCACGATGAGAGCTCAAGACATAGAAACAGAAGTAGAGGCAAGCAAATATCGCTCTACCATGTCAGGGAAAGAATGCTTTCTGGAATAGTGGAAACATATAACCAACTTAAGCATAAAACATATAATCCAAAACTGAAGAAATTGTACAAATAGTGATTAATCAATGTGAAATATGCCAGGAAGTAAAGTATGATAGCAAACCGATTAAATCGGAATATTTAGTTACCGAAACGTCTTCAGAAATCAAAGAAATTATACATATAGACGCTTACGTAATGAATAGATATAATTTTTTAACAATAATAGACAAATTTTCCAAATTCGGCGTGGCCTACCCATTGAATGACATGAATCACATAACAACTGCCGAAGAACACTAAGAGGATTTTGCCAAAATAGGAAAACCAAAAGAGATAGTGGCGGACAATCTTGAGGCAGTCGAATGAAGGAATTTTAGATTAAGAAAAAATAGAATTGCATCTTACAAGGCCCACAGGTAATGCAGACATTGAATGTTTCTATATCACAATTCAGAATATTGTATGGAATAAACAAGGAAACTCCAATAAAACAACTGATTCTTATCATTCAAGCATTAAATGTACATCTAGCGATGTTCATTTCGATAAAGTCGACGATAGTATGGTCAAAGGGAATAAAAGGAAAATAAGAAAACTGAACAAAAAGAGGGAAAAATACGAAGAAAATAATCAAGTAGGGTTCATAAAGAATTATAAGGGCGTCAGACATAAGGAACAATGAATATTAAAAGACACGTGAATTTACAGCTGCTGAAAATATTGTTACTGCACTTGTGGACACTGTCGACCGAGGGAATAATGATAACGAAACGACTCCCGCAACAAACGGAATATGTAGATATTTTTATGAGAAATCAAAAGATAGTTAAGGACATAGTATTACACATAGTAAACTTGAATAAAATGGAAAGTATTTTGAACCAAATGATGGAGAACATCGTTTAGATGAAGACGAAGAATAAACAACTACTTCGACAGGGATTGTTGGATACTATAAATAAATTAGTTACTTTAATACGAAGCCAAAACAGACTACGATGGGGATTTATTATCGGTATTGGTAGTATGTCCAAATGGTTGTTTGGGACTATGGACGATGAAGACAGACTGAATATCCGAAAGCGTCTTTTTGAGATTGATGAAATAGAGGATAATAATGACCAACTATTTTAATGGGACAATAATCAATCGAGCTCAAAGACGAATTTTGGTAGGACCCATTGGAAGATGACAGCAGGCCGAAGACAGCTTTCAGAGTTCCAGGTAGGCTACAATACCAATTCAAGGTAATGCCTTTCGGACTGTGCGATTGTGTCAATTCATGGATAAAATTGTGCCATCAGAGTTAAAGGACCTAGTTTTTATTTATCTAGACGATTTATTAGTACGATCGTCTACTTTCGGGAACCACATGAGCATGCTGAAAATCGTAGGCAAGAGATCAACAGCGGCTGGATTAACAATTAATAAATGAATATTCCAGCCTTAAATGGTTGAATAATCAACTAGATTTGCATGGACGGTTAGACCGCTGGAGGCTAAAACTTCATAGAATATTGTTCCGGATATGCTTTAAAGATTGGATATGGAAGAAATAACAATGAGTAATAGTCAAAAGGTCGATTTAAACTTTTAAAAACCAAGAGTATGTAAGAAGAATTAATACCATTGCACAAAGTAAGAAACATCTACCAGAATTTAAAGTTATAGCAGGTTAATTTACAAAAAACTTGAATTGAATAGCAATGACTGATGACATTATAAAAACATCACACATCAAGTACACCTCACACGGTGCAATCGCATAACACATAACATACGTGAGTTTTTTACTGGCCAGCGATGCTTTGTACAAAATTGTGATATGTGTAAAGAAAACAAACATCCGAAACAAATTTTACGTCCTTCTAAGGGAAGAAAAGTCGAGATGCAATGACCCTTTCAGAAAATCTGCATAGAATTTTTAGGCGCGTACCGAAGAAGCAAAAAGCGGAATGCATTCATTTTTATTGACCTTGATTACATAAACAAATTTGTTTTAAAAATGGCGTTAGCAAAAGACAACGCCGATGCACTAATTAAGTTCTTGCGAGCTGAAGTATTTTATAAATATACAATGGTAAGCTGTTCGCGTCCGAAATGTTTAGAGTGAAACATGTACGCACAACTTTGTATACTCCTCAGGCAAACGCGAGTGAGAGGTTGAACCGAACTATACTTAGTTCCATTCGGATTATCTCGACACGGATCAATCTAAGTGGGATGAAATCTTTTCTAAGATCGAATGCTAAATCAGTTCCACATTACACGCGTCGACAGCCATGACATCGTACTTCGCCCTCACTATTTTCAATCACGCAGACGCATATGAAGTACTTCATAAATTCAAAGATGTTGCGGAGGGCGAGATAATGGTTATTTCGGTAGCTTCACAGATGCAATTGATACAACAAAGGGTTAGTGAGAAACTCCAGCAGGCATATGAAAGAAATATTAACTCTTACAACCGTAGACGTAAATATATACGTCATACGACAGGACAAGTAGTATTTAGAAAAAACTTTGATCGAAGTAACTATGCGAAGGGAGGGAGCACAAAGCTTTTTAAATTGTGGATATAACGTCGGATTAGAAGAAAAATAGGAACTAACTAGTACGAAATAAAAAAACCTTATGGGAAATACATACGCAGCATTTGAAACATTACTTCAGCGTTGGCTGAAGAAATTTGCACGTTGACTAAAAAACCAAAGAGGCCTGGGTTCGAGGCAAGTTTCGGACTAAAATTTTTTCTGATGTGTATTAGTGTGTCAGTTGTTGTCAGAAGGTTTCAGTGGCGAAGGCATAGTCACTGGACACTGAACAGTACCAGCTTCAGCATATAGCAATTCATAGGCACATCAGATCACCCTCCTTCGTCGGTATTGTGTAATATCAGCGAAGTAAAAAAATTACTAATAATGCCTACTAAAAGTTTGATAATTTAAAACGTCTCCTTGACATCAGAGGCGCTCCAACCCTGCGAAAAACAAAGAACATGTAAAAGCAGAGTTGTAAGTTAGTGAAGCTTCACCTCCTGTCATCTCTCTCACTATCGCTTTTTTCTATTTCCAGTGCAATACTTCGCATATGTAGGGGTCATCTCCAGAGTGCTGCTTCATTATAAAATATATATATATATAACCACCTACTATTACCTGGTGAACATTTGTTTTTCATGCGAACTTATAAAATGTAAAAAAATATATATATATAAAACATAAGAGGAGAGGAGAACCATGTCACAACTATGTGCACTCCTATGGTTCAGTGAATAGACCCCGCTTTGTGACATCCATGCTCTTTACAATCCATGCCATGTGTTCCCCACACGGCTAATGCCATCTTCCGAACAATTATGTTTACACCGTACCAAAAATAAATCTGTAAATATAACAACAAAGACAAAGTCAGCTTCACTCGATGGAAGGTTCTAAAAGTATAACATTATTATGATGTAATTCTTTTGCACGCCAACACGAGAATGAAAAAAATATAATAACATATGTAAAGAGGAGCACCATCATATGATGTGGTAAGCATTGTTTGACATTTTCTTTTTTCTTCGGTGTGTAAACTTTTGATGTCAACCTAGTAAATGGGAACAAGAAAAATTTGATTAAAATCTGGCAACTTCTTACTGATGATATTAAGTCTTTTCGTTTACTCGCCCGCGGGCGCCCAATCTTACACAAAAGCGTTTTCTTACGCAAAAATTGAGTAAATGATAGAGGTTTTGAGAGAGTAATGCTCTTGTTCTTCACGCACGAGAATGCCCGTGTTTTTTCTTCGGGCTAGTTTGGGCATGAAGAACAAGCAATCAGTTTGTTTATAATAAATATTGAAAATAACAAAGCAAAATTACAAATGTCCCAAACAGCTGACAGACATTAAAAAAGTTGTGTTAAAAATTTTTCTTAACAATAATTAATTACAAACATTTTTGTTATTTATACCATAAATTGTTAAAAACTTTTCATAAAAAAGACAATTTTTTTAAAAAAATAATTTTGTTAATACAAATTAATATTTCCTAACGATGCTACCTATTTGGTAGCGAAATATTGAAAAATAAATAATTGTTAAAAACTTTTCATAAAAAACACCATCGCTGAAAAATAAATATAATTATATATGATTCTAATTGTGCTTTTTCCCTTATAAACTATATGTGAAATTTATTATTACATACCTTATGATATTCTCATACAGTATGAAAAATATCATAAAGCATTTTATTACAAAAGCAACTCAATAATTGAGGAGGAAAGCATATCCATATAGTACTATTTCGCTAATGCTTACTTAGCTCATCAGTGGATTTTCCTAATTCTTGAATACAAACCCAAGATCTATGTATATGTTTAAAATTCAATTAATCAAACGAGAATTGTTTTGAATATCAAACATACAAACCAAAAAATCTATAAACAAAAACATAACAATCCATGAGTTTACTTTTATAACACACACATATTTTTATTTCAATATAATTAAATAAATTCTTTCAATACTTATTTTTTTAAATAAATTCTTTCACAAATAGTTTTTTTTCGGTAAACTGTCATCAATCACATTAGACTTCCAATGAAAATTAGGGATAATCAAGCTCCTACAATTGTACTTTTTTCAGTACACTTTGCATTGCAAAAGTACTACTTTACTCCACTAAATATTAAGTAGCAAAGTATATTCATATGATTATACGTTGTTCAGTAATTTAAATTAATTATAGCAAAAATATATTTTCGATTTTTCTTAATATAATATTTAATTATTAAATTATTCACAACCACTTTTCACAACTTTTTCACAAACTTTGACGTTTGGCCTGTTGAATGAAGTGACCAGCGAAATAGCTAATAAGTTTAGCTGCCCTACAAGAACATTGACGGTGATATGACCGTCATTGCTGACAGAATTATCGGTCACTGCGTAGAACAAAGTTTATATCATTTTCTTAAGGGTAATATGAGAAAAATGACCGAAACTTCTGTGTGCATGTGATAGTCAATGTTGATGCATATATATCGCTGACTGTAGACGGATATCCCAATTGAAATGAAACACTATTTATTTCAATTCTTTTCGTTGATTTTATTTCAATATTCTTATATGTACATATGTATATAAAAAAAAGAAATGTAATATAATATAAAATATAAATATCCATCAGAACCTTGGAGTGGGCCATCATCTGTGAATTTTTTCTTAATATAATTGCCCACAATTATTTAAAATATACAAATATTAAAACAAACTATTCAGGGATTCGCATAAAAATTAATTCTATCCATCGGCAAAGACAACATATGTCGTTGTTAAAACGTGTCGCCGAGTACCGAACACAAAAACGATGCTCTCTTCCACACCCGTAACATGCTACCAAACTAAATGTTTTCTCGTCTAAACTCAGTCGTACGGACCTTAAAAAACTATGGTCCGAATTATAAGTTTACAAACGAGTAAAATTATCCTTTCTGTAAAATTGATGAATTTGCGAAAATTCAAGAATACTTTTGTAATGAACTGCATTAATTTTTAACTATTCAACAACACGTTGGTTGTCTCGCAACGAGGTGGTCTCTCGAGTAATAGGAACTCCTTCAGTATTACTTTAATTTGATTGATTTCGAAACAAATTCTCAATATTCAAGAACTCATTTTATTTTATCTTTCTGTTACTAATAGTTAATAATAGTAAAACTTAACACAACTTTTATGTTTTTAGTACATTTGGGATCAAAAAAGTACAATTTTAAAATTGTCAAATATCATCTCCGATATAAACAGAGCTGTAAAAAATTTACATTTCTTTTTTTCTGGTAAATTTTATGGTTTTTTCGTTTTCTTACTTTTTTACATTTTCCTCTCTTATTGAGAGTAATTATAGCTTACTCTCATTTTACCGAACTTTCCCAGAAAGTCCCCGTCCATACTGTTGAGTTTTTGCTGCAAAAGTTTTTTGAATTCTCTTTTGAAACTGCAGCCGTGTCCATACATGAATCTTTTGCTTCATGTTTAGTATTTTTTATTCCTCCCATCTATCTTCTTTTTTTAATTTTTTTTGACATTTCTCAATAACGAATGATAGGTGTGAATATTTTTTTTTTATAGACATTTCAAGCAGAAGGTATAATTTAAACTTAAACTACATTTTTTTTTTGTTTAAAAGATAGTTTTATTTATTTTAAATTTTTGATTATATTTCACAAAAAATTAACATACGTAACACGTGTAAACTAAAACAGGGTAGCTATTATTATGATCGATGTTAACAGTATACCAAACGAAAAGAAATAAAATGAAACGTCAAATACACCTCATGTCAAAAGATGCAAATAAGAAATTCAACAAAAACTGCATGTACAGAATACCTACTTCCACTCCTCTTCCCATTCTCATCAACAAACTCAAAAGTTTTGCAGCAAATGTTTCACTGTATGGACGGGGACAAAGTAAACGTACAGACCTATTCAGTGGTGTACATTTTGTCAGTATCCCTCTCTCCAATTTTAATACATATTTTCTATATATGTTAGGTACTGGTAATGTTGTAAAGGGACACAATCGTACGATTGAAAAGTAAATGTTTTTGTTGTTGTTGCAAAACACAAATATCAAGCGAAGAGAAAAGAATAAATGGCAATTAAGAAAAAGATCAGTGAGTGTTAAATGATGATGGTACACACAAAAGATACAGAAGTGTCAGTTCAAAGTAGCGAACGAGCAGAGAAAGAGACATCATCAAGAGATATGCTGTCTCTTTTACCCCCTAACTCTGTTCGGTGATTCCTTTTTCTTCTAAATTCCTCAATATTGTTGTTTTGTTTTGATTTTTATTTTCTAGATGTGAAAATTAGCCGTATTTTTCATCTACTTTATGCTCACAATTTCGTAATTTTTAGCACGACAATGTTACAAACATAGGTTATAGGAATCTGTGGTTACAAAACACAACAATGTGGTGTTTTGTGTTATGAAAATTATGTACTATGAAAATTAATTTCATTTATTAAAACAAATAGATACCAAAAAATCACAAGATCACTAAAATGTTATTTTATTGGCTTATGCACAACAAATTTCTTTTTGGTAATTTTTTAGCTTCGCCATGTTTTTTTTGCTATATTAACACAAAACACGATTAGAACCACAAAACACCATTAAAACAAGCTGCACTATGTTTTTTTTACTATAATATTAACACAAAACACAATTAAAACAAATAAAACCACAAGAAATTATAAATTTGTTCTTATGCACAAAATGTGGCTTATGTTTACATTTTTCTTTTGTTTACTTTTCATCTTTTGTGAAATTGTATATTTGTCTCTTTCTCCCCCTATTTGAAGAAAAGCTGATTTAAAATTTTTCCAGACCCCCAGCTGACACTTCTGTATATTTTGTGATGGTACAGAGAAGAGTTAAAAATTTAAAACGGTGAAAAATATATAAATTAGGTGAGACATAAAATAAAAAAATAAAGAAAACTTACAAGTGGAAAAAAGGACATTAAATAATGAAAAGAAACGAAAAGACAACAACGTATTGATAGAAGGAGGAAAACCAGTGAGAGGAACGGAAAATTTCAACAGCTTGCATTTGAGTAGGCAACGTAGCTTTAGGACACCGGACAACATCAGCTAAACCAAGTAATACCCAGGTGTAATGAGGTTAGTTTGTAATGTAATTATTTCAAGCCTACCCGAGTTTGTGCCGGCGCTTTAAAACGCCACTGGGAAAAATTGGTTTTAAGACTAGAGGCAGATTGGATGCCTAGTCAGGTATAAAAGCAGTTGAATGCTTTTAATTAAAATGTAGCCGATTGAAGGCTAAAGTATCATTCCTTTTATTTACAAAAATTGCTTTGCTTATAAATAAAATTAACGGGACCATAAAACTACAAAACCTAATACATATTTGTTGTTTTATGGTTTGCTACAAAACTTAAAAGTATAAAAATATTAATAACAGGCAAGCATGAGTTTACTTATTGTTTACTGGTTTGTTTATTACATATTGCAAAAAATAGTGATAGTGTGACTAAAAATAGTTCGTACAATAAAAGTTTAATTTAGTTACACTACACAGGTGAACACAATCCTGTAGAAAATACGCAGTAAGTTTCCAAATCTTCAGTAATAAGTCGTGGTTGTCACTCGGAACAACATTTTGCATCCGAAGAAGTAATGAAAGTAACCGTTACATATAACGGGAATATAGTGCAGTAAAGTCACCATGCAAGTTTTTTTGCTGTTTTGTCTCGATGCTCGGAGTCTGAACGAGCAAGAAAGGAAAATAAACGCCACACCACCACCATCATTTCATTTGACCACATACTGCAACTCCTGCTGGGAAATTATATGTAAGACCAATAGACGCTATACACAGCAACGCAAATTTTTTCCACCAACCACAAATAAAATCGGTCATAACCTCAAAAGTAGAACCATAGCGCCGCTTACATTACACAATATGCAACCTTTCAACCATTTACCTAAAGAGACTCAATTTATCCACAGCATCAAAAATTCGACTAAAAATTCTACCACCAACGTAGAAAGCAGAAAACTTAAACCCACATCTACTTATACTTACGTAGAGGGTGATACTAAAACTAGCAAAAAGCTGATACTTCCCAAAATTTGTATACCAAAAGTTAAAATAAGTTGAAACTTGCCTAAATTTTTATATCAAAATTTCAAACAAGTTGAACTTACCTGAATTGTCCTCCCAAAATCTAAAACAAGCTGAAACCTTGCTGAATGTTCATATCAACATTTAAAATAAGATGAAACTTACCCGAATTATCATTTTTATTTATTTATTTAAATTTAGTCAATGGATATAATCCTTATAGACTAATAACAATGTACTTATGACTATATTGAATTTATGAATTCAGAAAAACAATGATTTTATGCTTTATAACATTATTATTTAGAGAAAAATCAACAAATTCAGACAAATTATTAAATTGCCGGCATAACCTCGTAAAAGGATCAGTCATAGCATAATTAGATCTACAAAAGTTAATAAGAAGAGGATTATAATGACGAATACTACGACAAGGTACACTAAATTTAACAGAAATTTGGAGCAAATATTACCATTGATAAGGTTTACCATAAAAGACACATTTAACATTTTACGACGACTTTTGAGAGTAGGTAGTTTTATTAATGCTAATCTACTCGTATAGGAAGGGTAATATGAGAAGAAAAATTTAGCTTTGGATCCAGTAAAATTCTAAGATCAAGAAATGAATCAACTAACTCCAACTGATGATCTCCCAATGAGTAGTTAGCTGCAATTGGGTTACTTCTGGAAAAGCGCATGCATTTACATATCTTTAAATTCAGCTCCATCATGTTATGTCTGCACCATACAAAAAAGTTGTCGAGATCATTCTGAAGATAAACGTGGTCCAAGCTCCATCATGTTATGTCTGCACCATACAAAAAAGTTGTCGAGATCATTCTGAAGATAAACGTGGTCGATAAAATTATTAAAAGAATAAAAGATTTTAACATCGTCAGCGTACATTAGTATATTGGCGAAATTGATAACATTAGGAAGATCGTTAATAAACAGCGAAAATAGAATCGGCCCAAGTTGGCTGCCTTGGGGAACACCAGATGAGACATATATATACTTAGAAGAACTGTTGTTAAAACGAATGGTTTGTTTTCTATCAATTAAATACGATCTTAACCAGTTTAAACTGTTATTAGTTACGCCGAATAGATCCAGTTTAGCAAGAATAAGTTGATGGTTGACTTTATCAAATGCTTTACTGAAGTCCGTATAAATGGCATCATTTTGTTTCTTCTGGGTAAATGCATAATAGACTAAAGTAGTTAAATGAAGAACATCATACGCAAGAAAATTCAGTACAACCACATAGCAAGCCACAAACACATATGTACTTACCTGAATTTCACCCTAGCAAAACTTATTGCCTGAAAATAATTGGAAAATGACTTACTCCGCACACTTCCGTTATCAACTGTAAATAAGAAAACTTACAATAATCTACAAGGAAGGCATACCCGCCTCACTATGAACCGAAGAAAAGCAGTTAAGAAAGCATCAGTCAACAAATCGGTCGAAGCTTCCACATGAACTGCTTTGGAAGAAAAACAGACGAAAATGCATACGTACACCTTCGTTATCCTACAGAACCTGCCTATGAAACCCCTCTTGTCAAAAGGACCGGCAAAGTCCACCCCAGTGGTGATAAAAGGACGTTCAAAAGTTGTTCGTTCGGAGGTAATGTTTCCATGATCTGGCTACACGATACCTTCTTGTCGAAAATACAACGTTTTCAGCGATTTACCACTGCACGGACCAAAACCTTAAGGCGAGGTACCTAATACTGAATACGTACTCGTAGGATCCTTAACATTGGCTGATTCCCGCCATGAATAAAAATCATATGTACGAACTCAGCCAACAAGACAGTAACACGACAAAAGTAGGGAAAAATGAAAAGATGCTTCTCTGTGTAAGACAGAGACGGAGACCTTACCATAACTCCGTAGTAATCCAAGAATGGATTAAGGGCCAGTAGTGAACCTAGTAATCCTAATTTAAACGTCGGTATTAATTGCGGAGCGGTCGCCCATCCTCCAAGTGGTTTTGGGTTGTCCAAGCCAACTGGGACCATGCCGCAAAACATCACTATTCTTAATTTCTGAAGGAGAAAGTCCACTGTGTCTTCCGCAACCAACATAACAATATAATGAAATCTGTCTAACCATATACGAGCACCTATAGAATATCCATCTCCGAAGTCACTGTTCTCAATAGCTCCGAAGCCAATACAGCATCACAAGGCTCGAGCCGAAGTAGCCAAATCGATTTAATTGGAGCAACCCTAGTCTTGCACCCAGCAACGTCGTAAAAATCTGCCCCTGGAATTCAATCCTAATATAAACTGCCCCCGCGCATTCTTTCTCCGAAGCATCCGAAAAAAACATGAAGTTCGGCGGAAGATCCCGGAGCATATCCTACCCATCTGGGAATCCGTGTATTATTAACCTCCGAATAAAAGGCAACAAATTTCCCCACTCTTTCAAAGTTGAAGGAAGCAAACACTCATCCCATGCGATGCTGTCAAGCCAAAACCTCTGCATAAAAATTTTTGCTACAATAATTACTGGGCCTAACCAGCCCACAGGATCAAAAAAGCCTCGCGATCGTAGATAAAACTTCCCTCTTCGTATAATTCGACTTCTGAGCAATAGGTTCCACTTTGAAATAAAATGAGCCCAACTGAGTATTTCATTGTATGCCCAACGTTTTGAAACTGCTAGATTTAACAAAGGTCATAAGCTTCGGGTCTACTAGATACCCAGTAGAAAGGTCCCCAAAAATAGCAAACTCATTAGACGCCCACTTCCTCAAGTCAATCCCCGCCAAATACAGGACAAAACACAACAACTGACACAGAAAGACACACTGATGCACATTAGAAAAATGCGAGATGGGTTTTTTTTATAATTTTAGTCTGAAACTGGGGTTGAACCAGGTTTGTTTTGGTTTTGTAGTCAACGTGCAGGCTGATTCAGCCATCGCACAGAGGGTTATAATAGCCTGTTTTCTTGGATTAATGAAAAAAAAAATTTTAAGTATCGTCAAAAATTTTTTTCCCCGGTTAAAGTATATAAAATTCTACATCACTTGTCGTTAAAATAAATGTCAAAAGTGCTCTGGTGTTTTTGTAGTGAAACTTCAAAGTCAAACTTTATAGAAATTTTTGTGCAAAAAAGGCTGAAAAAAGTGAAAACTTTCCCGTTGAAAATTTTATTTAGTTTAAAAAGTGTTGCAAAAGTTAACAATTTTTCAATGGAACCATCAAGTTCAGGTTATTTTGCAAATACTTCGTTAACATTTGTGTATCAAATTGTGTGTGGAAGTGTTTTAGATTTAGTTATTTATATTGGAAATGCCAAAAAAATTAGCATTTTTATATTTTAAATGGATATATAGTTATCATTTGTCCACATTCGTGTCATAATTTTTAGTTTATATTAAAGAGGACATAAATCTGTATTATATTGCAAAATTTTACGCTGCCTTTTTGTGCCTTTTAGAAGTTATGCATTGTTTAATACAAGTGTTGCAGCAGTCAAATTAGCTAAAAATCACATTGATCTCGCGACTGCTGCTGTTGTTGTGTGTTGTGTTTTGTTGTTTTTCATGTTACTTTTTTCTATTTATTTGTGCTCTTCTTTTCAGTATATTAATGATGTTATTTTTGTTTCATTTAATAATATTCTTTGTTTTGACAAATAGTGATCGTGTTGTGCAGTTTCAAGTAATCGGGTAAAAGGGATTTTTGAAATTTTTTTTTTGTATTAGCATTACTTTTTTTTTATAGAAACAAGTTCGAACGTTGTTTTTTATACTCGTCGAAGCTTATTTGATATTATGATGAATTCAAGCGCTCAAACAATGAATGACAAGATGAAATTTTTAGCTGAAGAAATCAAAAAACGCACCAACTGCTCTGAGGATAATATGTGTGATTTTAATAAAAGAATTGATGTTTCCTTTAGTAATTTAAATCTAGGTGGACTAGAGCGCATAGAATGGAAATGAGGTTTATTACTCAAAATAAAATCTGGTTAGAATCCTCTATTGGTTTTACTCTTGCCCCGACTGCAAAACGTCGTCGAAAAGAAATTAGTTTTACCGAGTCCAGTGGTTGGAGTATATATAAAAAAACAAAGATTTTAAGAGACACCATATCATTTCCAGAGTTACTTTATGCTTCACAGGTTCAATTACAAAGCGCAGGTTATGTCGAGGAATCAAAAGTGTTGCGAGCAATATATGAAAAGTATTGCAAGGGCATAAATTTAAAAAAAAAGTTTAAACAACAACTTCCCACCTTGAAAATATCGAATACAAAAGCTTTGGCTGTTTTTGTAGAAGCTAAACTAACACGAAATCAATACAATGTTGTTAGACAAGCTGCTCCTCAAATATTTCCCTCCTACAACAATATTCAAACTGAAAAAGAAAAAACTTACCCAGAATCGACCAGCTTTAAAATAAGCGAGACCTCCGTTGAAGTAACTTTACAAGGTCTTCTTAATCACACAGCGGAGCGACTAATAGAACTTCAAGAAACTGTCATTGACTTATTAGGTATTACGAACTCGAATGTAGTATTATATTCAAAATGGGGCTTTGATTGAAGCTCTGGCCATACCTCATACAAACAAGCCTTTCATGGATCTGATGCTAGTGATTCATCAGTTTTTTTAACCACAATTAGGCTTATGTTTGAGGAGAAGGCCCTTGAAAATGGAATTTACAAAAGAAACCGCATATATGTCAATTACTGAAAAAAAGAGTTGAAGAGGAAATACAGAATTTAACCTGTTCAACTGTCACGATTGGTGAGAAAGTTGTACATGTTTTCCACAAATTAATTTTGGAAAAATTAAAGTTTGCAATGCCTTAACAGAAACCACATCAACACAAAAGTGTTACTTATGTGGCGCTACAAGTAAGTATTTTAATAATATAGAAGCCATGATCCAAAGACCTGTACATGTAGACAATTTAAGATTTGGCCTTTCCATTCTTCATGACTGGATTAGATTTTTTGAATGTCTTTTGCACGTGGCATATATAAAACCTTTACAAAAGTGGCAGGCTAGAACTGATTCTGAAAAAAGAACAGTAGCTGAAACAAAAAAAGAAATTCAGAAAAAATTTAAAGAGAATATGGGATTAATAGTTGACCAACCCAAACCTGGTTTTGGAAACACGAATGATGGGAATACGGCAAGACGTTTTTTTCAAAACGCTGAAAAATCTGCCGAAATAACAAAAATAGATGTTAATTTAATAAAAAAAATGCACGTGTTGCTTATTGCTGTATCCAGTGGCCATGGAATTAGTAATGAAAAAATTAAAATATATGCACACAATACAGGACGACTTTATGTTGAAACGCATCCTTGCTACAATATGCCTCCCACTTTGCACAAGTATTTTATTCACGGACCCGAAATTGTGTCAAATGCCATATTACCAATTGGGCAGTTATCAGAAGAAGCGCAAGAAGCTCGAAATAAAGATTTTAAAAAATATAGGGAGTTTCATTCACGAAAGTGCAGTCGCGAAAAATCAAACCAAGACATTTTTAATATGTTTTCGATAACCTCTGACCCAATTATTTCAAGCATGCGAAAATTGCCTACAAAGAAGGTTCAAAGCTTGCCAGAGGAGGCAATTGATTTAATTGTACCTGCAGCTCCGAACAAGAACCATTTCAGTGATGTTGAAGTTGCTTATGATGATGATGATGATGATGATAATGATGATGATGATGTTGATGATGATGATGATGATGTTGATGATGATGATGATGTTGATGATTAACTTTAAGATGTATAAAATGTAATGTTTAAGTTCTCATACTGTACTCCTTGCACTATGTACCTACAGTGATATTTGGCATTATTTAATAAAATTATATATACTTTGAAAACATTTTTTTTACTTATTTTAATGGTATTAACTGAAAAATAAAAAAAAATTATTCGAACATAGCTTCCCTGATTTGATCCAAGAAAACATGCAATTCTAACCCACTGTGCATCGCCACCTACTTATGAGTGATCCCGCCACGAGTACGTAGCTCTACCGACGGGTGCACATGTGAAGAATAAAAACTATAAAAAACTATAAAAACCACCAGGTGTGCGTCCATTGTAGTAAAATTAAGCAACGACTACACAGAAATAAAATAGAGGAAAATTAAGATTTATTGAACATATTTGTGAAATAGAATTAGCAGGAACAGAACTGAATTTTGTATAAAGAGTATTGATATTTTATTTTAAGAAAGAGAAGAGTTAGCACATAGCGTACACAAAGAATTATTATTATTACTAAAACAATAAATTAATACAAAAAATTAAATAAATATCAATAACAAGAACGGAGAGTACGAGAACTGAGAAAAAATAAAAACAACATAGTGCCAAAAAACAGGAACAGGAAATATTATAAATAAATCTATAAACCTAACATGCATTAAACACAATAATCAAAAACAATAAACTGGAAGAAAAACAAATAATAAAATAATCAGCATCAAATTAATTCACAAAACAAGAAGAACAATAAAACTCGAACACACACAATAAACTACAAAACCAACAATTTCCTGGGTTCAACCCCCGTTTCATACTCATAAAAACATCTCGCATTTTTTCCGATGTGCAAAGTCGGAAGGTTTCAGTGGCGAAGGCATAGTCACTGGTAACTGAACAGTAACAACTTCAACAGTAACCAATTCACAGGCACATCAGAAGGATGTCGCCGAAGTAAAATAATTACTAAAAATTGCTGCTAAAACGAAACTGCAAAATTTATTACGTCTCCTTGGTATCAGACACGCTACAACAACTCTATAAAACAAAGAACGTACAAAAGCAGAGTTGTTGATAGTGAAGCTTCTCCTCCTCTGATTTCGCCTACTATCACTTTCCTCTAGTTCCAGCATAATGCATTGCATGAAGCGGTCATCTGCTGAGTGCTGGTCCAAGATAAAAAAAAACTCCCGTCACCAGAGACGGGACGAAATTTAAATACACCAGTGCTGGTAACATGAAGCAGTATTGGCACTTGCGGTGAATGTGAGCGAATAAGTACTTTTGCGGCTCTTTTTTACGTCATTGTGCTGCAAATTCTTAACCCAACTCGATAAAATTTTTTTATTTTTGATCCGGTCTCCTGGAACGAATAGAATTCCGGCACTGGTCTTGAAACAGCGTTCTTCGACGGTATCACATCCTTTGGCAATCTTTATGAGCAATAAATATCATACGCGTCAATTCCCATCGTGCCTGAACGTTGCAAATGTAACGATAATCCCAAAAAAAAGAGAGGCAAGCAACCCTGAAAATTACCGCTCAATCGCAATATGTTCTACCATTGCCAAGGTAATATAAGGTATACTAAAATTTCACCTCGTGAAGTATCTGGAGTCCAACGGCTTACTTAACTACCGGAAGCTCCACGGGAGGTTTAGTAGCCTTCCTGTCGGAAAGAATTTGACAGAGTGTGGCATGGACCACTTTTGTCTAAACTTATTGTTTTTGGTATTGCTGATATCTTCTCTCGATTTGTATCGAGCTTTTTCAAAGGTCGCGCTATAAGAGTATTTATTAACGCGATCGCATCTAGATGAATTCAGGGATACCGCAAGGCTACATTCTTTATCTGACCCTGTTTCTTATCTTTATTAATGACTTTATAAGTCAAACTTCCAGCCCTATCCACGCTTTTGCAGATGACAGCGGCATATTTCACCCATACTCATCTAGTCGCAGGCCAACATCGACTATGATCGCAGCGCTGCGGCAGAATATGAGTGATTAATTGAATAGTGATCTCACAAAAATATCGCAATGAGGTCACACGAACAGGATCGATTTCAACGCTCAAAAGACCCTATGCCCCGAGCTTATACACCGATGCATCCCTGATCACGCGCATGTAAGAATAGGTGGTATATATATTGAGAAATCCGACGCTTTTGATGTTCTTGGGGTGATGATTCAGTTGGAGGTAAAATGGACTGGGCACATCTTTCATGTCTCTGAAGAAGCATTCAGGTGCCTCCGATTTTTAATGCCGGTGCTTCAAAGACAATTTTGAAGATACTCGACCGTGTATAGGAGAGGGCGAAGAAACTCATTGGAGACGCCACGGTAGCCAACTCTAATGGCTCTCTTGACCATCGTCGGAATGTGGGGTATGTTTCGTTGTTACGGGATATTAGCAATCCTGCAGTACCTAGCCAATTATTTAGGGAATTACCTCATCGTTATTTTCATTTTTTAAATAATTCATTTGATACAAACATCATAAACACATTTCGCATTTTTTTTATGTGCATTAGTGTGCCTTTATGTCGGTTACTTTCGGAACGTTTCAGTAGCGAAGGCATAGTCACTCACTGAACATTACCGGCTTGAGCTGTAACCAATCAATAGGCACATCAGAGCTCCTTTCTCTGTCGGTATTGTATAGCACAAGCGAAGTAAAAGAAGGCTTCAATAATGAATATGTCTCCTTGATATCAGAGGTGCTGCAACACTGCTATGAAATAAAGAATGTGTAAAAGTGTAGTTGTAAGATAGTGAAGCTTCACCTCCTGATTTTTCTAACTATTCCTTTCCTCTATGTTATATCCCAGTGTGTATTATAACAGTCTGGCAACGCTATATATATTATCGCCCAATTAGTTAGTTAGTCTGTAAGTTACTATTGAATAAATTGATTTAAGGAAAAATTGTAATTATTCAAGTGCATTAAATACATATTTTCTATATATGACTTAGAAAAGACAGAACACTCTAGTTCCAGCACAATGCATCGCATGTGTAGGGATCATCCCTTGAGTGCTGGTCCACGATAAAAAAAGTATGGTTCAAAATAATTTTTTGATAATTTTTCGTTACAATTAAAAACTTTTAAATAATTTTTGTATTGTCTCTTTTACAGCGTAGCAGGCACCATGGGCATTGTATTTCCATATCTGGGAGAATTTCAACCAACAAAATATCGAGAAAAAATTTTGTGTTGGATGGAGTTATTTTGGACATTTGGTATAATTATTTTGCCTGGTAAGTAAAAGATGCTGTGTGTAGAAATTGATGGCCAAAAATTTTTTGTTGAGTGGTCTCAACACCCTTTTTTAGAATTTAAGAACGGGTCAATGAAACGGCACGTATTTTGTCGCCTTCGAAAGATCTTAAGATTACTTAGACATCGTGAGATAATGGACCGATTCGCTTCAGTAGATTCAAACAAGTTTTGAAATATTAGTTTCCTAGTACTAAGCCGATCAAGTTTACAATCTAATCAACTCTTACCCTCGAAGAACTTCGATTGCTAGCTCATTAAAATCGGGTGATTCGTTGGCGAAAAATTAAAAAAAAAATTTATTTTTTAATCCCAAAAGGCTTCGTAAAATCGATTTTAGAAATTTTCTGATTTTTATAAACCTAAAAAAATATGGAAATCGGTTAAAATTGTCGATGTCTACATAATCAAATCGGTTCATTATCTTACGACATCTAGTGAGTTCAATAATTTTATAATGCAGCAATTTTAGTTTGGGTACCTTCGAAGGTACATAACGCTGACGCGTTGAATGTTTCCAACTTTTGGGCGTTAGAAGTGTTGCTGTGTGTTATGTACCTTCACCCATGATGTAATAACTTGGTGGCTTTATTACGCTAGATGACGATTTTAGCCCTAAGCCTTTGTCAAAAGTATACTCGTTTTATATTCTTTGTTGTTTTTTAGGAGTAGGTTGTGTGTCTGTGTGTGTGTACTTTGGGTAATGCATTCATAATTTTTGACATCAGCCTTTTTTGACACAAACTTTTTGTTGTTCTAATGTATTTGTTACAGTAGTAATGTTACCCAGTTATTACACCATTCTTTCACTTTTAGTTATGAAATATTTACATGTGTAAAATCATACGCAATCAACATCCTAAACATGCCCATTTGTATTCAAATCATAGACTACAACTCAACTGGTGAAAAGTGGCATAAGAAAAATCAGATGTTTCATTATATTTCGCCGTGATTGCACAGTCCAGCAAAATGAATAAAATGATACGAAAAGACCCGTGCTAAAAGAACCGGCAACATTGGCTTTTGAAACCTATGTTTGAAAAATTTGGAAAAATTTAAGTGGTGAAAAATAAAGACATTATTTCATTATAAGAAAAATGCTATAAATAATTTATGAAATCATAAACTGACCTTTAAATTGTTTAGTCTATTATGAAAATTAAATGAAAAATGTGTGTTTAATGTAAATATATGCGTTAAAAGCATAAACATATTGAAACAATGTACAATGAGTGTCAATGAAAATAGAGATGCTTGCTCTGCATTCATCATTTGAGCAGTTGTTATACCTTTACCTATCTGCTGATTTTCCCATTCGTCTGTCTCTCATCTGAATCGTTCTCAGGACCTGAAAAATAATAATGAAAAAAATCTTAGATAATTACATTACGTTTGTATAAATGTTTTATAAATTTTGTTAGAGTTTTCTAATCTACATATATATCTGTACATATAAAAATTAATGCCACGTTGTAATTTTACAAATTTTTTTTTTGTCTGGGACCAGCACTCAGGAGATGACTCCTACACATGCAAAGCATTGTGCTGGATCTATAGGAAAGGTATAGTAGGAGAAACGACAGGAAGTGAAGCTTAATTAATTATTTTGCAGCTCTGCTTTTGCACGTTCTTTGTTTATACTCGCAGCAGTGCTGAAGCTTCGTTTCAATAGCCATTTTTATTATTATTTTACTTCGCCGGTGCTACACAATACCGACGAAGGAGAGCGTTCTGATGCGATTGTGGATTGCTATCAGCTGAAGCCGGTATTTGTTCAGTGACCAGTGACTATGCCTTCGCCACTGAAACCTTCCGACAACAACTGACACACTAATGAACATCAGAAAAATGCGAGATGTTTATTTTTATTTTAAAATTTTAGTCTGAAACTGGAGTTGAACCCAGGTCTGTTTTTGGTTTTGTAGTCTACGTGCAGACTACCATCCATCGTGCCATCGCCACCCTCATCGCTTTCTTCGGGCTATTTAGTAGATGGGTTGCGGGTTCTTGGTGACCAGTAACGGTAGTTTTGCTTATTGACGTGGCCGTTTAAGTGAAAATGAGCCACGTCGTTCCAAAAAAAGGGATTTACAGTGCGAAAACGCTCCAACATCGTATCACAAAAATGTTTGCGTAAATCAAAGTAATTTTCTTTCAGTTCTTGAACGATTTGAAATTTAAAAGAATGGAGCTTCAGATCTTTTTTATAGAATTTCATGAATATCGCTCTTCGAAGTCCGAGTGAGGCTGCTCTTTTCCGTATTGAAAGTCATGGATTTTCACGTAAACTGCTTTCAACCAGTTCAATGTTTTCGGATCGACTGGGCCCTGGCCGTGGGCCATTCATAGCCAAAGCAGTTGCGCTGAATCTCTGCATCCACTAACGAATTAAATTTACACTCGGTCCATCACTTATTCGCTGAATACCGAACTTGAATAGAATTATCGACGAGCAATTACTTAAGAATCATTACTCTTAAAAAATGTCTCCACAGCGAACGCGCGATGCTCACTCGACCACTGCGACATCGCGATTGAAAAATCCGCACAATCGATAATTCCAACCGCGCCGCCCTCCCTCCGTACCGTTTATTACTTTTTGAAATAATAGTATTTAAAAATATAACTTTGCCACCAGACACCTTGTATATGTACCAGCCTCTTTAATAAGCTGCACAAATTTTATGATTTTTTGATTTTTTTTATGGCTAATTTATTTGTTAGTACGTTTGCTCAATCGGTGCATTTCGTTCCTCACAAAAATTAAGTATGGCATTGTATAATGTGACATTGCAAAATAGATAAAAGCAGCCGTCTGAATATAAGATGATGCGGTGAATTTCTGGAAAGAAAACTTGTTAAATGCTTTGAAAACTGAAGTAGTGAGATTTGCTGCTGTTTCATACCATACAGAACACTTTTTTTTCTTGATAAGTGGTAAGATGGAGATCAGCTCACCGCAGAAAAATAGTTCTTTTGTTATATAAATTTGTTATACAAATTGCACTAATAAAATCAATAAAATTATTACTGAATTAACTAAAGAAGAAATCAAACGTTTCACTCAGAATTTCTCGTCCATTTTAATGACGCCGAAACCCGGGAACATATCGGCCTAGATAGAAATTAGCAAAAAAAGGAAAATCCTTCGTTTTGCGAAAATTCTAATCCTTGAACGTTGATATAATATCACCTTTACGATTCATGTAAGTGAACACCAACGATATTATTCTTTATATGTTAATTTCTGAGCCTACTGGTTATATTCTTCATATTGCCATAGAAAAGGATTACTATCATTGAAAACTTTATAAAATGGAAAAATACCAATTATTGAAGTTCAAAAAGCAGCAAGTCGACATTTGCAAAAACTGCTGAAAACCGCTGAACAAAGGCAAAAAAGCGAGATTTCTTATGGTTATCTACAAGCTTTCATTGAAGAAGTTGAATTAACCTATAAAAACTTTTAAAGATGTTCACGAACAAATATGTGAATATGTACATGAAAGTACAATACGTGAACAAGACTTACCGTACTTAGATGAAGATCATTATTACTCGTTTTTTGACACTTAGATCAAAACTTTTAGCTATGACTCCAGAGTCAACTATTCCACAACAGCAAATGTCAAGTACACTTGCATCAACTACCATTCAAAACACTTCATTCATTTCTAGTGCAAGACTGCCAAAAATTGAGCTACCATTCTTTTCAGGCGAGTACCTTGAATGGATTCCTTATCGTGACATATTTCTTTCGTTAGTGCACAACAACCAGTCACTTTCACAAAAATACTTTTATCGCAAAGGTTCATGCAAAAGATCTCCACTCGAGATTATAAATCAATATCCAGCATCTGATATCAACTATTCTGTTGCATGGACAGCATTAGAGGAAAGGTACCACAACAAAAGAAAAATTGCTGAACAGGCATTGTAGAAATTGTTAACGTAACACACTCCAATGGTTCACTCGAAAGTATTAAAGAATTACTGGATACTACACGGTCAATAATTAATTAATTATTAACCTTACTAAACATCGATGTTGAGAATTGTGATGCGGTATTAATTTATATCACTGGCAAAAAATTAGATAAACAAACTAGAAAAGAGTGGAAACAGTTTACCAACACTGTTAACGAAATACCAGCAAGGGCAACTATGCTTAACTTTTTAGATATGCCTTTTCGCACTTTAGAATCAGTAGAAGAACAGATAACACACCGAAAGCAGAAAACGCAAAAGCAAACATAAATCCACATATAAAATTTAATAGAAGAAGTTTTCATGCTTACAAGATAATTTCTGCCCTTGCTGCCAACGTCGACTTCCTCTGTATAAATGTTTTAAATTATCTTCATTATCACCAAAAGAGAAAAAAAAATATAATACAACAAAGTAACATTTATTCAAATTGTTTACATAGCGGCCACAGCGTAAATCACTGTACTTCAACAGCTCGCTGCCAACAATGTAAGCAAAGCACCACAATATTTTACATAGTTCTTTCCTCACAGAACATCAACACAGACAAGCATCTGTTAATTTACAATCAACATCATTTCAACATAAAGATCAAAGTCATGTGCAAGTTCTACTTACATGTTACTTCAAATAATGTGAAAACTCGACCTCAAATTCTGTTAGAAACAGCTAATGTTTTAGTAAAACACAAAACAGGGTTATATATAGTTAAAGCTTTAATCGAACCTGGCTCACAAGCGTCTTTTATGAATTATCACAACTGTTAAACTTAAATAAACAAAGAATCATAAATACCTCTGTAAGTGGAATTGGCATAAATAACAAAACGTCAGTAAATTATTGCGTACATCTACAGCTGATGTCCAATTACAACAAAACCTTTTGTTTACGAATAGAAGCTCTGGTAATGAATAAATTAACATCGTATAAACCTCAAAATATAAACAAAAGTGATTTGCATAATTTAAAACAATTTTACTTATCTGATCTCATGTTTTATTTGCCAGCAAAAATTGATATTTTATTGGGATGTGATGTGTATGGTGATAGACTACTTTCCAATTCATCTAAAATTGCTAGTATCTGGGCCTCTTACAAATTGCGGAAGTGAACGACAATTAATAACACATACACCATCGAAACCAACTGCGTCTCTTTTGGGAACAAGAGGAACTTTGTGAAGAAAGAAAATTATCTCTCGAAGAGCAATGAGGTTGTGATCCAGTGCCAGCAATCGTTAGGCACGCATGATCCCGAATTTAACTATCTTTTGGTTAAATTCAAAATCAGGGCACATCTTTTGCATTTCGGGTTTCTCTACAGAAACTCAAATACGGAAAGGGAGAAAACGATATACAACTTCGATGCCCTTTCCGACACTATATCGGAGATCCTCAAAAATTACCCGTCAGTGAAATCGTTATTGCTGGTGATTTTAATGTGCATAATTTATCGTGGCTCCGTCATTCGAGCAATACAACCTGGCAAGTATGAAATGAACATTAGCGCACCTCTCGGTAATTCGGATCATTGCACCATTTCTGCCTCCTTTTATTTTGCGGAACTTCGAGGCCAGCTACGAAACGTTTGAAATATATTTACGTAAAGGCACGTTTGGCTGAGCTCAACGATTTCTTTCGGCATTTCAATTGGAGGCTCTGCTTTATTGACAATGAGGTCAATGCCATAGCTGAAATGGTCCACCTTATCAAGTATCTGGAGACCAATAGCTTACTTAACGACCGTCAATATGGCTTCCGTGGAGCCATCCATTTGTGGTCGATTTGGCGGCGACTCGCACTACGCATTACAGAGAAAATTCGTTTTTGGCCGAACAGCCCGTATGTGGAATGGACTTCCCGCAGAGGTGTTTCCTGTCCCTTTTAACGTGGGAAAATTTAAATCAAATGTCAATAAACACTACTCCCTCTATCCTCCTTCCCACAACCTAAGTTCCTAGTTCCAGCACAATGCAACGCATATGTAGGGGTCATCCCCTGAGTGCCGGTCCAAGAAAAAAAAATTGTGTGAGGATTATTTTACGAAAACTTTTAAAAAAGATGCAAGCGGTCGGTACGTGGTACACTTAATATTTAAAGATATACTTTTCGGAAAGACAATGCCTGTTTTTAACAGGAAGGACTACAGTGCATTAAGAAGACTAAAACATCTGGAATCCTCTTTAGCAAAAGATCACAATTCGCAGATCCGTATAAAAAATTCATGGGTGAGTACATAAAGCTTAATCAAATGGAAAAAGTAGGTAAATACCTCAATATATAACAAGCCAATGCTACTTTTTACCACATAATGGAGTTCTTCGAGAAATTAGTTCGACTACTAAGTTGAGAATAGTTTTTGACGGAAGTTGTAAAACTCTGCCGCATTCATCTTTAAATTAAAAATTAATGACATAAATATTTACAAACTTAGAACAGTGACGTATGGCACAGCATGTGCACCCTTTCTTGCAATTAGACTACTAAGGCAAATTGCTGATGACGGATCTGAAAAATTCCCGCTTGCTAGTAAAGTGATTGAAAGTGACACATAAGTCAACGATGTCATATCTGGAGCAGATAGTCTTTATGAATCAACAGAATTACAGCAACAACTGTGGACTTTATTGGAGAATGCTGGTATTAATTTGACAAAGTGGAACGCCAATTCGTTAGACTTTTTACGGCATATACCTAAAGATAATGTAGCAACCAACAATTTCGAACTTAAAAATCGCGAGATGTCAAAATCACTGGGTTTGTTATCAGATAGCTTTTGGTTTCAAATAAACTATCCCTTTTCAGATAAAATAACTAAAACCAGTGTTCTTTCCCATTCTGCTATGCTTTTTGATCCACTTGGTTGTTTAACGCCTAGTAAAATTATTGCAAAAATTATGTTTCAAAAACTCTGGAGAGAGGGACTTAGTTGAACGACAGTGTTTCCTAAACCTCTAAGCGCTGAATGGACAAATTATTGGGTAACATTAAAGGATATAGAGCAAATTAAAATACCAAGTTGGTTTAATTGTAAATCCACTACTTTGGTCGAACTTTTTGCGATTCATCCAAAAAAGCTTTCGCTGTGGTAATATATGTCAGATCAATTTCTGAGGATGGTGCAGTGCATATTAATCTTGCTCAGGTGAAAACAAAAGTCGCGTCCCTAAAAATACTTACCATTCCTAAACTTGAACTGAGCGCAGCCGTACTAGCTAAGTTTGTTTAATAAAGTCAAACGCAACATAGGACTTGACGTCACTAAAGTAACATATTGGTCAGACAGCAGTGCTGTTTTCAATAAAATGCCAATCTTCATTGTTGCCAGTTTACGAAGCTAATCGTGTTTCCCAAATACCACGGCTCACTAAGCCACTTGACTGGAAATACATCATCACAAAAGACAATCCGGCAGATTGTGTAACTAGAGGTTTATTCACGCAAGAATTGCATCTTCGCACACTTTGGGGGCAAGGCCCTCTTGGCTTATAAAAGATTCAGAAACGTGGCCAGTTAAAAGGTTCAGAAATAGCACACCTTTGGCGGGAACTGATATTGAAGCAGCTACAGCAACAATAGTTACATCGAACGAACATCAATTATACCCTTATTTTTTATCAAAGGTTTCTACATTTACAAAATTACAACGAGTAACAGCGTATATACTGGTACTACAATTTAAAAGATTTTATATATAAAAAAAATCAAGGCGAATTAATAAATTTATATGCTCAAAGGGTTCACGGTGAAAACAATATCAACCCATATCAACTGCTGAACTAAAACGAGCACAACGTGTCTTATTAAAACAATGTCAACAATTCTCATTTCAAGAGGAAATTAAATGTGTTGTGAAACAAAAATGTTTACCTTCTAATAGTAAAATTTTGCAACTCCAACCTTGATGGATTGGTACGCGTAGGTGGCAGAATTAAAAGTGCAAACGTGTAAAAAAGGGATCTTATATCAACATTAATTTTTCTCAACGCGCATTTTATGCAAACGTAAGTAATGTCTCAATTTTGGATAATCTCTTCAAGAAATATTGCAAAGACAGTAAAGCGTAAATATGTGACATGCTTAAAATATACTGCTAAGGCCTCACAGAAAATTATGGGAAATTTGCCAACTGTACGTGTCCAGTCAGCAAGACCTTTTAAACATAGTGGGCTAGACTATGCAGACCTCATTTTTCTTACACAATCAACTTTACGTAAAAGTGCTACAATTAAAAGATACATTTGCCTATTTGTGTGCATGTGCACAAAGGCGCTGCACATAGAAGTAGTTTCGGGCCTTACTACTGGAGCTTTCTTAGCAGCCTTCAGGCGATTTATTTCTCGACGAGGACCATGCACTGACTTATATTCGGATTGCGGAACAACGTTCATATGCAAGCGTTACATAATCGCTCAATAAGTTCACTCTCCAACGAGCTAGCAAAAACTTTCAGCAATGAAGGCTAAGGCACTAACTGGCACTTCTTTCCCCGGGCTTCACTACATTTTTGAGGCTTATTGGAAGCCGGTGTCAAATCCACTAAGCACCATTGGCGACGTATCATGAGAGACCGTGTCTTGACCTTTGAAGAGCTATCTACCTTATTGTGCCAAATAGAGAGTTGTTTAAATTCAAGACCCTTATGCCCACTGTCATCTGACCCAACAGATATAAATGTACTTACCGCTGCGCATTTTTTAGTCGGAAAACCAACTACTACTGTTCAGGAAGAAGATCTTCTTGAAATTAAAATAAATCGTTTAGTACGATGGAAGCAAATTGAAAAATTTAAACAACATTTTTGGAAACAGTGGTCTAAAGAATACCTTTGCAGATTATAGGCAAGACCAAAATGGAATGCAGTAAAGCGACAAGCAAAAATTGGTGACATCTTGTTAGTACTAGATGAACAGTTTTCTCCAGGACATTGGCCAATAGCTAGAGTAGAACAAGTCCATCCTAGCTCCAATGACGTCATCCGATTTCTTACTCTATAATGCAACGGGAAATACTTAAAACGGGCTGTGGCAAAAATCTGCTTTCTTCCGGAAACTGATGCCGATGATAGCAATCCTGCTTAACCAATCGGTTTAAGAACTATCGTTCTTAGTTGGGGAGGAATGTTTGGGAGTTTTCTATCTTTCTTCGAACCCTTAATTAACTGGACTTGTATATTTTCATAACTTATTGCATTTTGTAGTTCTGTGGTTTTATTATGAGAGAAAAATTTTTTTTCTTGAAGTGGTAAGATGGAGATCAGCTCGCCAACGAAGAAACGGTTCTTTTTTTTTATATAAATTTGTTACACAAATTGAACTAATAAAATAAATAAAATTATTACTGAATTAACTAAAGAGGAAATCAATCGTTTCACTCAGAAATTCTCGTACAGACACATTTTTGTTTTTAAATGAATTGAATTTTTTTTTCTTTGAAAATGGAATACTTCAATCCTTCTATTACTTTGAGAAAAGTTGAATACGACAATAAGTCAGGTAAACTTTATAAATTTCTTTATACGACGTAAAAATTGTTTCGAAGTATAATTTTTTTGAATCCACTCAGCAAAAATGGTATTCCTTCTTTGGTAACCTGGATAACCAAATGTTTTAGAAACACACGTCTTTGGTGATTGCGTGGACCACTTAGTGAACATCGTTTTATCTCTATTCGCAAACTTCTGCTTATCAAGAGACTGAGTTGAGCGTCATGTTTCTCACCATATTTAATCCAATTTCGAAAGGAAGATACGACGACACACTTGCAGATGTCGTGATTTAAAAAATACGCAATTGACTGCGTCCTTCTAGAGCTTTTGGAAGAAATTCTTTTGACCTTTGTTAAGCTCACAACATCTCCAAAAACGCATTGGAAATTTTTTTTCTTGTAGATTCGTTAAATAATCAGCAATTTAACGTACTTTTTTCGCAGTACCTTGACAGATAGGTTGATCGTAGACATCTTGGAAACATTTGCAAAAAGGCCCCTTTGACGTGATTTTATATGTTTCTCCTCTCATTCGTTTTTTCTCATATGTTTATTTTCTTTTTGGAATGACCCACTACAAAAACAGTACAGTTTGAATATTCTTCCTCAGATTGACAAGTTTCAGGTACATTATTCATTTATTTTACTTAAGTTTAACTTTATTTGATATATTAATAACTACACTTTCAATGTGTAAACTACAAAAGTATTTGTTAAATTTTGAATTCCGTAATTTTTTTACAATCCATAAAGTTTCAAATTCAAATTTTATCAAAAAAATACGTTAAGCAAGGAAATAAAAAAGTAGGTAATTTTGAAGATGAAACTTTGATAAATAATAATAGCCAAATATATACATATGGTGCCTTAACCGCAAAATAACGTAAGTTACATATTTTTCAAAACTGCGTTTTTGAAGCACAATTGTTCTGTACACAACAACACTTTGTCCTATAAAATATAGTATCGATAATCCAAATATTGAGAGAAATACGAGCCCTTCAATTTTAACACAACCCACATACGCCTTAATCAGTGACCGCAAAATAACGTAAGTAACATAAAAGCAACGAGAGAGCTGCCATATAATTAGTAAAATATAAAGCTTAAAATAAGACCAAAAGAAAGGAATAGAAAACAATTCTTTTTTGTGTGTAAGCTTCGATTTACAAAAAGTTTTGAATAGATCTCATAGTTACAGTATAACTCTTTTTTATACGAGAAAATGTGCATTTTACAATTTAAATATTTATGAAAACATTACAAGAAATGGATTTTGCTTTTTATGAGGTGAAACGTATGGCAAACGTAGTTGTATAGAAATTTCCACGGCGTTATATAGGTATTTTCTTTATTTAGATCAGAGGAAGACAGTTCGGGTATTAACCTTATATTGTGATAGTTGCATGGACAAAATCGCAACAAAGCCATTATTTGATTTTTAATTAATTCGTGCTCCCACGTTAAAAACATGCCAGTGGATTCTGTTCACAGTACTATAGAATCATTCATTCGTAATCGAACAGTATGGGCTCCTAGGGAGTGGCCAAGAGTTATTCGCAGTGCAAGAACAAACCCTTGTGGATACGAATGTATTGCAATATTTAGATTTTTTAAATTGGAAGACATTTCCCGCAATGTATTTTTCCAAGAAATTTAAACTAAAATTTATTTCCCTGGGCTCCCCTTTTTTTTGAAAAAAAATTTAATTTTCTCTTAAATAAGGCTACTTGGATAAGAGCGAAGCTCAAATACTTAATATCGGGCTGAATGATTGTACTCTTCGCTCTTTACACGGTCAAGTAAATTCAAAATAGTCTTTGAACCACCGTTCCATGCATGAGAGTTGTATTCCTGTTTCAGTCGGATGTAAGCGGTATAAATAGTGAGGAAATGAGATAAGGTGAAGTATGTCTAACACCGTCTTAAAAAACCGAGGCACTTGAACGCTTCCTTCGAGACCTGAAAAATATGCTCAGTTCATGGAACATCCCACTGAAGTTTCATGTCTAGAATATGGAGCTTCTGGATCCTTGATGTTTATGCCGCCCATGATTACAGATGAGGCAGCGTAATCGAGCAAGCGTCGATGCGCAAGCATGCAGCATTGGATCTTTTGAGCATTAAAATCGACCCTGTTGGCGTGACCCCATTCCGATATTCTCGTTAGGTCACCATTCAGCGAATTATTCCTATTCTGCCTCGTCGCCGCAAGTGGATGTTCGCCTACGATGAAATGAATATTAATAGCAGATACTGCTGTCACCTGCAAAAGAATGGATAGGGTTGGAAGTTTGACTTAGAAGGTCATTAAGAAAGATAAGAAATAGGGTAAGAGAACGAATGGAGCATTGTGGTAGCCCTCAAATAATCTTGAACTCGTTAGATGAGATCCCGTCTTTAACAACTCTTTTAGCGCGATCTTGGAGAAAGCTCGATATAAATCGAGAGAAGATATCACCGACATCAAGAGCAATAAGTTTAGACAAAAGTGCTCCATACCACACTCTGTCAAATGCTTTGGAAATATCTAGAGCCACTACCTTACTTTCGCCGAAATTGTGAATGGATCGACACCATTTTTTCCGAGAGGAAGGCTAATATATCTCCCGTGGAACGTCCTCTACGGAAGCCATATTGCCGGTCGTTAAGTAAGCTATTGGACTCTAAATACTTAATGAGATGGAAATTTAGCATACTCTGCATTACTTTGGAAATGGTAGAGAATATTGCAATTGGGCAATAATTTTCAGGGTTGCTTTCCTCTCCTTTCTTAAGGATCGGCGTTACATTTGCAACTTTCCAGCACGACGGAAATTCGCCTGCGTGGTATAGGGTGCTGAAAAGGATTGCCAGAGGACGCGATAACGTCGAAGAGGTTTGCTTCAAGACCAAAACCAGAATTCCATCAGGGCAAGAAACGTATTTATTTAATATATCTTGCGAAGGTACATACGAATTGCAACATGTTCAATTAAATCATAGTCAGGCAAAAAGCCGCCCATGGGCGATTTGTTTTTCTCTTATTTACCCGTATATACACATATTGTAGAGAATTAAACAATATTAATCATTGTGACTTAAGCATTCAAAGAAGCAGTCTGTGTTATCGCTTGTTGCTTAAAATCAGTGTTGCCACAAAAAAAGTTTGCCTCTGCAAAAATTTTTAATCTCTTATATAAACATTTCAGTCAGTCGCTTTTTATCAGTGAGAAGTGAAGTGCTAAGAATTTTTTTTAGTTCAAAAATAATAATAGTAATTTGAACACGACAAACTTTCTTTAATATTTACAAAAAACAAGTAAAAACAAAAAATTAACTAACTTTAAACTAAATATAAAATAATAAACAATTCACGAAATAAATTAAAAACAGATTAATAGAAAGCAATCAATATAAATTAAACAACAACATATAGCATACCAAATACCGCTAGTTTTTATTTTATGTTGTTTTTGCTGTGCTTTACTTGCTGTATATTTTTCTTTTTTTTACCCAGCAAACAAAAATTAACAATAAATAAATAAATAAATAAATAATAAATGAGCCATGATGTCTTAAATATAAGCCCTAGTCGTTCAAGTGTTCCCGAAAGGAATATATACGTAACAACGAAATCGGATGAAGATAAAACTCGTTCAAGCAACAACTTAATGAAGAGTGTGGACAACAGTAATTACGTTTCCATTAAAACACCCAAGCGAACACAATCAGAGTCAGATTGCTCGCGATCTAAAGAGGATCCAAAAACATCATTCGCAGCCTTAAAAACGCCCTTAGACGGTACATTGCCTCCGAATTCGGATAAAGAAAAGACACAAACCGGTATGGACAGGTACGTAATAGTGACGAAAAGGAAACGTAGCCCGAAATCGGCCAACATCGCATCTCAACATAAAGTAGCTAGAGATTCGGAAACCGCTAGCGTTGCTTCTCAAAACCGATTTGCAATTCTGGGTAATGACGATAACGTCCCTACGACCTCGGGTAAATCCCCAAAACCACCTCCAATATATCTAAGACAGGCAAGCTCGAACATTATAATAAAAAATTTAATAGAAACTATCGGTGAGAACTCTTTTTACACCGTGCCGGTAAGACGCGGTAAAATCAGTGAAACGAAAATTCAGGTCCTAACAGAAGACAATTATCGAAAAGTTGTAAAGACGTTTGAGGAAACAAAAAAAAGCTTTTACACTTATCAGCTTAAAAGTGAAAAAGGCCTTCAAGTGATCATAAAAGGTGTTGACCGCAGTGTTGCTGCAAAGGAAATAAAGGACAGCCTGGAGAGTCTAGGCTTTAAGGTAAAAAATGTAATAAACTTAATAAATAAAGAAAAGGTACCACAGCCCATCCTTCGTGTCGAACTTGAGCCAGGTAAAAAAAATTAAAGAAGGGTGAAGTTCACTCAATATACAACGTGAGATATCTGTTGCATCGTAGGGTGACAATAGAGGAACCTTACAAGAGATCAGGACCTGTGCAATGCCAAAACTGCCAAGAATTTGGCCATAGTAAGACATACTGCAAGCTACATGCTGTCTGTGTCGTGTGTGGCGACCTACATAGTACAGCAAACTGCAAAAAGCCAAAAGGTGACCCGAAGGCCAAAAAATGCAGCAACTGTGGCGAAAACCATACCGCAAATTATAGAGGGTGCAGAGCCTACTCTCTCGTTAGAAGCTCGCCAAACCAGATACGAAATGTTGCTTCCCGAACACAAGAACAGCTCGTTACCAATGATTACCCTCAGCTGCCGACATCAAATAATCAACAAATTTCATATGCGAACATTCTAAAAGCAAATTCAGCCACGCCTCTAACGCGCAGTGCCCTGAAGACAAACAATAACACCCCAAACATCAGCTCCAAGCCTACAGTGCAGCCACAACCCATAAATTCCATCCAAATGGAAGCCAAAATAGAAATGTTGGTGCAAACAGTTCAAAATTTCGTTAATACCATGTTGCCAATGATGCAAACACTGATAAATATGCAAACTGCGCTTTTGCAGGCTGTAACAAAAAGTCCATGAACTGCCTAAGGTTATGTTTCTGGAACGCTAACGGCATACGCCAACAAAAAAACGAACTTAATAAAGAACAGAATAAAGCACTACTTAGTGGGTGCAGTCAGCAAAAACTATCTTCAAGCAACTTCGATCTGTCTTGAAGAATCACGCCTGATTACCCCAAAAGGTCGCGTTTTATACAACGTAGTTTCCAAAATGTGTTTGACGGTGGCATCAAGCGGACAACCAACATATTGGCCAACTGATCGTAACAAAATACCTGATGTCATAGATTTCGCAATCACAAAGCGCATTGCAGCTAAATCCATTCTTGTTGAATCTTCTGTTGACTTATCATCAGATCATTCACCAACTATAATTACAATATCACTCTCACAAAACTCACACGCGACTGAGATAGCTGAAAAAATAAAAACATACACAAATTGGTTGAAATTTCGCAAATACCTTGCTACTCACTGCTGTCAAAACGTATTACTTCGTACACCAGACGATGTAGATGCATCTCTTACACAACTGGACGAAAATCTCAAGCTGGCGGCACAGCACGCTATTATTAATTCACGCAAAATTAGGCAAGACAAAATTTGCTCCACAGACATCGAATTATTATTAACTGAAAAAAGAAGAGCTCGAAGAGAGTGGCAGCTTCATAGATCCCCTCAACTCAAAAGAAAACTAATAGAGTGTACCAAAATACTAAGAGAGATGTTACAATCCAAAAAAACTGATTATTTAAATGAGTATCTTAAAGGTCTTGATGCAACACCGCAATCCGATCATTCACTATGGCGTGCTACCAGATATCTCAAAAGACCGGTAATTCGTAAACCTCCATTTCGAACCCCAACTAGGGATTGGGCAAGAAACGACACAGAAAAAGGCAAGTTGTTCGTTGAGGACTTAAAAAATGTTTTCACCCCCAATGCACCAAGCGACTCTGAAGAACTTCCATCGATAGTTACGGATGCAGCAGTTTCGATAAAGTTTAAATTGAAAGACGTCGAAGAGCTATCGCCAACTTGAACCCTAAAAAATCTCCTGGCATCGATAAAATTAGCAACAAGATGCTCCAAGAGCTCCCAACTACAGTAGTTAAAAGAATTCTCCACATCTTCAACGCGATATTGTGCATTGAATACTTTCCATCTAAATGGAAGATATCACTAATAACTATGATACCTAAGCCAGGTAAAGACCACACCAGAGTTGAGTCCTACAGGCCAATTAGCCTTTTGCCAAATTTATCTAAGCTTTTTGAAAAATTATTAGCTATCAAGTTAAATAAAATCATTAGCGAAAAGCGCTGCATTCCAGACCATCAGTTTGGCTTTCGAAGTAAACACAGCACAACTGAGCAAACACATAGACTTGTGAATGTTATAAAGCATACCCTAGAAGAAAAAAAGTACTACTCAGCCCTCTTTATCGATGTTTCCCAAGCTTTTGATAAAGTGTGGCATAAGGGATTAATATATAAACTGACCCAGTACCTTCCTGAAAATATTTGTAAGCTACTGGAAAGTTACCTGCTTTGTCGCAAATTTATTTTAAAACAAGGTGATTGGCTGTCATCACCGCAGCCGATTGAAGCTGGAGTTCCCCAAGGCAGCATATTAGGTCCATTGCTGTACTTGATATACACCGCAGATTTGCCAACAGTCGCGAACATCCATACCTCAACTTTTGCCGATGATACAGCTTTCTTAAGCATTCACGAAAGTGCTGACGAAGCATCTCGCCGCCTACAGCACCAAACTTCGCAGCTGGAAAGCTGGCTAAAAAAATGGCGAATCAAAGTTAATGAGAATAAGTGCGTACATATAACTTTCACCCTGCGCAGAGACACATGTCCTCCTATTCTGATCAACAACCAGTTAATACCTCAACGTTTGGAGGTCAAGTATCTAGAGATGCACATTGATAGACGGCTAACATGGAAACAGCACATCGATGCAAAATTAACTCAAATGAAATTAAAAGCAACTCAACTAAATTGGCTTATTGGTCGAAATTCTGTGCTAAAACTGGACTGTAAACTTTTGCTTTACAAAGCAATTTTAAAACCAATATGGAGCTATGGTATCCAGCTATGGGGCACTGCCTCAGCTTCCAATATAGAAAATATTCAAAGGTGTCAAAACAAAATACTGAGAATGATAACAGATGCGCCGTGGTATATAAAAAATTCTAACATACACAAGGATTTAAATATTCCGACAGTCAAACAAGAGATAACAACATACGCAACGTCATACCTAACTAAACTCCAAGATCATCCAAATATACTAGCCCGAAATATTTTAAGCGAAAGAGGGTTCATTCGACTGAAAAGAAGGGATACTCTTTCCCTAGCCCGAACGTAGTAGACGCGGAAATAAAACTATACGAGCAATAAATAATTTTGTACAGCTAGGCTGTACTTAATAATAATTAGCAATTAGTTCTTAAGATTTGAATACTTATTGTTAGTTCAATTGATTTTGAAGATTCAATAAATAATATATATTGTGTAAAAAAAAAAAAAAAAAAAAAAATATAAACATGCTGAAAGAAAATATTTTTAATGGGCAATATCAAGTAAACTTATTTTCACATAATTATTAGGGAAACTATAATATTTGGTTTCTTAACGCGCATTAAAAATATAGCATGAAAAGTCATTTCACGCACAGTTAATTTTTATTATTTACCTATAATTACAACTGTCGTTTTTATAACTGTAAAAAATATAACATTTTATCGAAATGCATAAGAATCCTTGTTACGTGACATGAAAATCACGAAGTTAAAACAAAACTAATTAAAATAAGGCAAGGTCTATATTTACCCCTTGCTAGTGAAATAGAGTTCTGGAGACATATTTCTGCAGATATATGTATGTAATAAGTAAACAAATTATATTTAATATATGTATGTATTGATTTATTTATATTTGTGTGTCTACATTTTCTTTATTGAAACAGAGTTTAATTCTTTTGACATAAACAATTTGAAACTTTTTATGCATAAAAAGTAACCAATACGAAATAAATATTGAAGATGCAACGCATACTAAGACTGATTTTGTAACTTTTTTCATTTCAATATCTAAATTAATTTGCCTTTTAAATTGGGCATATGAGTCACAATTCTACTCTGGCAACACCGACTCTTGTTCAGAAAAAGAATATATGTGACACATACAACGGAAAAACTTAATAGTAGAGGTTTGCCTACCACTGATTTACATTCATATAATGCTGGAGCTAGAGGAAAGGGATAGTTAGAGAAATTACAGAAGGTGAAGCTTTACTATCTTATATCTCTGCTTTTGCACGTTCTTTTTTTATAGCAGTTTTAAGCGCCTCTGATGTCAAGGAGACGTATTCAATTTTGAAGGTTCGTTTTCAGTAGCAATTTTTAATAATTATTTTACTGCGCCGACACTACACAATACCGACAAGGAGGGCGTTCTGATGTGGTTTTGTAGTCAAAGTACCGACTATTTCAGCCATCGCCACACTTAAGAAAAAATAAAAAATATATTTCTGCAGAATTCTTTTTATGCTATTATATTATTAATAGTCTTAAAACCAAGAGAATTTCTGAACTAAGGGTTTATTAAACTAAGCTCTGAAAGCATTATTTTTACTGCAGCTGAACTATCTGGCAATAACGTTAAGTTTTGCACAAAATATACAAGGTCTTCAACACACTTTTCCTTCAATCCATTATTTCGACACTTTATTCCAAAATTCTGATATATCAATATCACTTTCATGTCCTTTTGTTAGAAAAACTCAGTAACAAAATGAACTTTCCATTGGATTACAATTTTTCTTCATTACCACCTGTTTAGTTTGGAAAAGGTAACAGTAACGGTTGTAAAGCGATTTCGGACCTACATATAACGTATTGCAATTCTTTCGGATGTACGAAAAATTGCGCAATTGTGGGCAGATTTTTTTTTATCTGGGACCAGCACTCAGGAGATGACTCATACACATGCGAAGCATTGTGCTGGAACTATATGAAAGGAATAGTAGGAGAAGCGACAGGAGGTGAAGCTTAATTAATTATTTTACAGCTCTGCTCTGCACGTTCTTTGTTTATAGCAGTGCTGAAGCTTCGGTTTAGTAGCCATTTGTATTATTATTTTACTTCGCCGCTGCTACACAATACCGACGAAGGAGAGTCTTCTCATGTGATTGTGGATTGCTATCAGCTGAAGCCGGTATTGTTCACTGACCAGTGACTATGCCTTCCACACTGAAACCTTCCGATAACAACTGACACACAAAGCACATCAGAAAAATGAGAAAGAAAGAGATGTTTTTTTTTTTTTTATAATTTTAGTCTAAAACTGGGGTTGAACCCCAGTGAACGTGCAGACTACCATCCATCGTGCCATCGCCACCCTCAATTTATTAGTAAACAGCAAATTCATATACATTAAAAAAAGATTTTCAAAAAAAAAGAAATCAAAACCAAAAAAATTCACATCTACACATTGTTAAAAAAAATCCAAAGATGAATAAAGAATAATTTAAATTAAAATTAAAAAAAAACAAATCATATTAAATCCCCCTGTTCTGTAAACCGAGTCGATTTAAAAATGAGTGATTTCTCAAAACTGAATAAATTCTATTTTGGTGTTCTAAAAATCACACGATTTGACAACATTCAAACTTGCTTTCGAATAAGATTTTTTTAAACGTTAATATGTCGTCAATAAACCTACTGATAATTTGTTCAAAATAAGGTTTTTTTTTATTTAAAAGTGATTTTTTAATGTTATATCTAATGAATTTAGTGAAAATGTGCCTTTATTCATCCATCTACTTTATCTGCATACTTTAACAAGAACATGGAGAAATATTGGAGTGTTTTTTAAATTGATTATTTTGTATTAAGATCTATTACAGAGTATATAATTTGACTTAATTTAATAAAGGAAAGACTTCAAGTAAAAATTGGTAATTGTTTTTTCATGTTTCATAAGTTATTTATTAGGAAGATAGTACATTCGATTTAATTTCGACCGGACATATCTGCGCGTTTTTAAATGAAGAAAATTATGCGAATTCGGTTTACAGAACACCTAAGTATGTGTATTCGTTTTAAAAACGAAAAATTTTTAAGTATTCGGCTTAAAGAATATACCCGAATGTAATAATTCGTCACATATTTTGCTAATGAAGAGAAAAAATTAGTCTATACTGTCTGTATTTAAAAAAAAATTTGTAATTAAATTATATAAAACAAAGTTTCAGTAAAAAAGTTGAGCAAATATGTAATGTGTACTACAAAATATCACAAGTCTGCATCTAACAGTCCAACTGAAATCAGGAAGTCATGCGTATTTTTGGTCTTAAACAAAAACAAACTTAATATGTAGATATTTTGGATAGCAATAATACGCTTGACGTAGTGATGTAAGTATGGCTGTAAGTCTATAGTCATCATCGACATCTTAAGGCCATAATTTCATATATAAAGAAATTCTGACGTTTTATAAACATAATTTGAATTAATTTTTATACCTCCATCATGAGGTAACTGGTACATTTTGCAACAGAGAAAAAATTTGGAGTCACTGAAGTGCAAATTAAGCACTCAGCACCAGAGTATATAAAAACGCATCGCAAAGCAACGCCGCTATCGTGGCTCTTTTTTTCTCTTAACGCAAAGATCAGAGGCAATTTCAAATTGCGTTTGCCTGCGGCATTATTTTCGCAGAAGAGGAGCAGTTTGCTTTGCGCTTTTCTTTTATGCACTTCTCAAAAGAAGCCAAACGACCATGATATGCGCTTGTCACATTTACAGTGATGTAAAATGTTAGTAAAGGCAACAATTTTTTTTTGCGTCAAATATTTTTATATTAATAGTATAAATACGAAAGAACTCGGACATTTATGAAATGATTTGGAATTTTCTTTCCATTCGACTGGCATTGGCTCAACTTGGGTCCAATTTGTTTTGTTTTTGGAAAATTTAGTTCTGCTGAAGTTAGTTAAGGAGGCCCAGTGCATTTGCAAATGTAGAAAGTATTCCAAAAAAACTAGTGCAAAAGGAAAAATTGATTTTTATTGACCCGTTTGACCGTTTTCCAAAAATTGTAAAATAAAGCCCAAGTTGAGACAAACCCAGTCGAATAAAAAAAAATTTTTAAATTGGTTCATAAATGTCCGAGTTCTTTTAGTTTTTATGGTATTTAAAAACAAAATTATTGTTTGTATGCATAAACTAACCACTGTTTGTATAAAAAAGAGCATTCGTAATTAGCAAGATTTTAAAAATCTATGAAAACTGTGTTAAATGCACTGAGTTCATAACACTGATTGCAATGTATTACTTAAAAATAACGCTCACTATAAGAGAAAAAACGGTTGAACTTGAAAACAGTTGAAATCCAAAATGAACTAAACTCTGAATACTGCCATTATATAATATCTTTTTTTAGGTTTTTTTTAAGCACTTCCTTAAAAAAATCCTGTTTAAAGAAAACGATTTTGTTTGAATAGAATCAGCGTTTGTTTACTAATTGTTGCATTCAAAATTTCTTCAAATTTTATGCTTTCACTTTTGTCATTCTCTCTTTCATAAATACTGTTTCCTGTATTTTCTGAATCTAATCCATCTTTTATACATCTGTTCTGAAGAAGAAATCATAAAACCATAAAATGTGTTTTGAAGGCAGTCATAACATTAATAACGACATTCATCAAGTAATATCATATAAGGTATTAATGAACTGTCAGTACATTCGAACCTTTAACACTCGTTATTTAATAACCAAACTTTAACTTTTAAATCTAAAGTACTTATAATTGATTTTAAATTACTTCAATGTTTGTAAATATAAATTTCTTTCAGGAATTGCCTGGCTGGTCATTCCAGCTGTGATAAAAGTTGAATATGATACATTTTTTTATCACAGTTGGAATCTATTTGTTGCAATTTGCGCTCTTCCCAGGTTAGTATTTTGCAGTAATAAGTAATCGTAATGAAACAAAGAATTCAAAAAAATAATTAATTATAATAAATAATTATAGTTTATTACTAGGTTTCTGGTTGTTTGCTTTTCCGGAAAGTCCAAAATTTTTACTGGAGCACGGGGAAACTGAAAAAGCCTTAAAAATTCTTACTTATATGTTTGTTAAAAACACAGGACGAAAAGCTGACGATTATCCGGTAAAAAATACACTATTACACATTTTTCTGTTTTGCAAACTATATTTTCGAATCGAATTTTTAAATTTTCTTTTGTAGTGTAAGAGCTTAATTTTACCGAGTAGATCAACGGACAGGACTGCTGAAAGGAGTATTAGAAACTTAAGACTCAGTAGACCTAGTGAATTGAAGTTATTGCTGATGGAAATTTGGTCACAAACAAAAACACTCTGCAAGAAACCTCATTTAAGAAACACGTGCTTAACATGTGCAATTCAATTTTGTCTAACAACGAGGTAGTATATCAATTCTGTTTATGTTTCAGAGAAGCAGTAAGAGTTTTTACACGTCTTCATTAATTAATTTATATTTATTTTTTTGATTATTTATAGCTACTACACGCTGATGGTATGGTTTCCTGAACTATTTCAAAGATTCGATGACTATGAAAAAGTAAATCCTATGGTTTCAGCGTCTGTCTGCGACGTATCATCAATAGTTGTTTCCAATTCGTAAGGATTACCTTATACGTACATGAATACATTTCTGGGGCAAACCTTTTTAGGAAACCTGTACTCCTTTCACATATACAAATTTATATAAATATATACTCGTATGAGTTTCCTATGAGTTTCTTCGCCCTTTCTTGTACACGGTCGAGTAACTTCAAAATAGTCTTTGAAGCACCGGCCCATACATGAGAGTTGTATTCCATTTTCGGTCGGATGTAAGCGGTATAAATAGTAAGGAGATCAGATGGGGTGAAGTATGTTTTGCACCGTCTTACAAAACCGAGGCACTTGAATGCTTTCCTTGAGACCTGAAAAATATACTCAGTCCATCGAACATCGCACTGAATTTTCATGCCAAGAACATCAAGAGCTTCTGATTCTTGCATTGGGTCTTTTGAGCATTGAAATCGACCCCATTCCGATATTCTCGTGGTCACCAATTAGCGAATTATTCATATTCAGCCTCGTCGCCGCGATCATATTCGATGTCGGCCTACGATTAAATGAATATGAATAGCAGATGCTGCTGTCATCTGCAAAAGAATGGATAGGGTTGAAAGTTTGACAATTGTCAATTCTCTTGGGTACAATCCAAAGTGGACTATTTTAACTTCATTACTATTTGTTGTTGAGTCATATAATCAATCCATCATTCTATTTCTTATTCATGTATATGAAAGTATCTGTATATTTTATAATGCATTGGTTTATCAATTTACGTGCAAATTTCGAGCAGTACTATGTCAGTTGGTGTTAATTTTTCGCCTTCCTTATAAAACATACCATCAAATCCGTCCAACATTTTATTCACTTCTTTTTTCTCTTCTCTCTGTTCAAATGATTAAGGTTAAAAATGTACGTCTTCACTTACCGGATCAATTAGTCGAATTATGTCGTATGTAAAAGATTGCATATTAAGCATTTTGAAAAATTATTGGATTTCTTAGTATTTGGATGTAGCGGTTGAATGAATCAATTTTTGCTCTGAAAATCTATAAAATTCCAAAAAATTGTCCGCATTAAATGGAATTCCTTTGAAATCGGCGTAATGATACAGTGTGTACTTCAACTAGACTATTAGTTGTTATACAGTATAATTTATTTTTTAATGGTTGTGGTGTGAGTTCTAAAAGGGCAGTTGGTTTGATAATACTTGTATCCGATCCAACTACTTCAATACCTGTCCGCCAACATTAATTGTTATATTGGTAATTTTGATCCGGTGACTGTATCATGAAATTTACTATTTATCCATAATTTAATGTTGATTTTGGATATTATCGATTTTCATATAATTATTTTTTTGAGTAACATTAGATTGATCCACACTAAAGGACTGCAGCAAATATTCTAAAATACAATGATCACTACTGTGCAGCAGTTGCAAGCATTGTGTTTTAGTTCAATCTTTAACAATAAATCAAGCACTTCATAGCAAATTTCTAAACAAAACTAACACTGCATAACTGAAAATACTTTCACTACAGTGCTTGCCAGTATTTGATTTCTATTTTATAGAATAAATCAAAAGAAAACATCAGAATGAAACTAAGAAACCGTTGACCATAGTAAGCATAAGTAAGTAGCGAGTGCAGTAGAACATTGACAAAGTGGACGGGAATTCAAAGATAGTGTTGTTAACGTAGTGTTCATAGCACTATTTTTAATGCTTTCCAAATAGGGCTTTTCTAGCGTTTTTTCAACTTGCTCATATATAGGTTAGGTTAGGTGGGCAAGTCGCCGGTGAAAATAAAGACCCCAGCACACTTGGGTCCAATTTATCATGGTGCCCTTGTGATACCTGTATACCTACGTATTATGTATACCTGTAATAATATATCTAACATATTGAAATGCTAAACTCGCATTTATTGTACCAAATTTCTATGCATGTTCTTATGTTTATACACATAATAGAAAATTAATAATAAATTTATAATTTTTGCTATAATTTTTGCACTTAACTTCCTATAACTCCGTACGCACGGACGCGCATACTTATGTACATAATAATTATGTTAATATAATGTATATGAGTATATATAAATCTAGCCTGAAAATCGTTAATTTGGCAGCAATGCTTGCTTTATAACAAAAGACGTATACTCACTGAATATGATATTTTTGTGTCCGTAAAATCAAACAATAGACGAGTGATTTGTTCGTGAGCGACGTCTTGTTAATTGTTTATGGGGCTGTACGCGCACAAATCACAAGAACTTACAACGAAACATCAAAGTATATGGTTTGGCGGAGATAAGTAAGAAGCCTTTTTTTTACTTTGTGCAAAATCAACTAATTTTTATTTATTTATCAGTTGTCAGTGTCGAAAGGTTCCAGTTCCGAAGGCGTAGTCACTGCTCTGAACGTGCAAAACCAGATTTGTAAGATAGTGAAGATTCACTTGCTGTCATTTCCCTAACTCTCCCTTTCCTCTAGTTCCAGCACAATGCATCGCATGTGTAGGTGTCACCTCCTGAGTGGTGGTCCAAGATTAAAAAAATCTTAATAAAATCAAAAAATATGTAAAAGCAAATAAACAACTCTTACAGCATTGTCCGACTCAATATCAATAGAAGTAACAGTTTTCCAAGAACCAAAAGTTATTATGCGAAAAAATTTCACCTTTATCCAGATATGGATGAAAAATTAAGAAACGAAATTAATTGTGTAAATTGCACAAATAACAAATTCAATGATACTAAATATACTTCGAAAGACAACTAATGTCCCAAATTCCTTAAACATAAGTAACAACAACAAGCTATAGAAACAATTGAGTAGAAACAGATCTAATATATTAAATTATAGAGGTTTAGCTAAATTAAGTATTATCCCAAAATCTTATGACATCAACTATCCTCACACTTCACGCCTTTTCAGTATGAATTTAGCAAAAGTCGTTCAACTTCAACAAATCTTTTGGAATTTACATCCTGTATAACTAAAGCTTTTTGTTCCGGAATGCAGACACACACAATTCTTGCCGATTTCACTAAGGCCTTCGGTAAAGTAAATGAAAAACTACTCATTTATAAGTTGGACAAAATTGGATTTTCCACAGCTTATCAAAGTTGGATATAGACTTATGTATAAAACTTTTTCTAAGCTTAGATGACTTGTGTTTATTACTGCAATCTGACCTGAATTATTTCAGTCAATGGTGTTATATCAATTCAATGGACCACAATTAAAAAATTCAAATTTATGCCTTTCTATAGAGGAATTATTCTATTAATGATTACATGCTTGAGAAAGTGGAAACATTCCTTGATCTTCGTGTCCTACTCGACAGTAAATTAAGTTTTAATTTACACATTTCCAATTCAGTGAATAAAGTCAAAAGAGTTTTGGGATTCATAAAATGTTGGGGAAAGGAACTTAATTATCTCTACGTTATAAAGCTTTTATTGACGTCACTGGTGAGACCCATTCCGGAATACGCCTGTATTATTTAGGATTCGCAATATGATACCCACATAAAAAAACTGATTCAGTTCAAAAACAATTTCTTTTATTTTGTATGCGTGGACTTCCTTGAAATCGGAATCTTAATCTCCCATCATATGAAATAAATGGCGTTATAGACTCAGCGTTCTTACTCCGTCACTTTGAACTCACAGTTCCAAATTGTCCAACAAGATATTACGTTCCCTTAAAACTTCAATATTTTACTCGAACTATGCCAATTTTGATCCATTCCGTAGAAGCTGTACTGAACTTAATTATCTATATTCTTCCCTTGATTTTTCGATTGATACTATTACCTTAAAAATATTTTAAGGCCATTAAATGCATTTGATTAATGATAGTATGCGTATATTTTATTGTAATGTTAGACTTCTTCTATTTATAATATAATAATAATACTTATTATTATTATGCTTTATTATCATTATTTTTAAATTTAATGTAGGTATAAGCTTGTAAGAAATTAGTTCACAGGCTAAAACTAAATAAAATGTTGGTATACTGTAGAGAGATTTATAGTAAAGAATAAAAACTTTTCTAGAAAATAGTGCTTGGAAGAGTTAATTTATTAAGACGTTATTATTTTCCTTACAGAACTTTTGTTTCGTGTGACGCTGCTGTGGATAAAAAAGTTTTCCTGCATACAATTATTATCGGCTTGGCCTGTATACCAACCAGTTTCTGGTTACCACTCTGTGTACATCGTTTGGGTATTAAATTTTTTTTAGGTTAGCAAGCTAAAATAAAAATGATCAAAAAAAGTTAAAGTATTAATTATTTTTAGTGTTCAGTTTAACAGCCGCCGGTGTTGTTACAATAGGTCTATATTTTGTAAGAAATTCTCTCGAAAATTTAGTACTTTCTTGCATTTTCGAAGCTCTTACATCTCTCAGTATAAGTACAGTCTACTGTGTAATGGTGGATCTATTTCCAACGAATTTAAGGTATGCTTAATTTCTTGTAAAATATTTAAAAAATTTATAGTTATTTTTTTAGAGTGATGGCAGCTGCAATGTCAATGACTTTTGGTCGCAGTGGGGCTTTAATTGGTAACTTAATATTTGGTTTTCTAATAGATCTTAATTGTGTTATTCCTATTGCTGTATTTTCGGCAATGCTTTTTAGTAAGTCATTTTGTTAAAATATTATTAGAATTTTATTGGAAATAATTTGTTTTAATTTCAGTAAGCGGTTTCCTGTGTTGGTTATTACCCACTACAGGATCGGATGCTTTAGACTAGATGTAAAATGAATTAATGTGTACATTATATACAATAAAAATGCACATGGTATTGACATATGCATACATATAATCTGAATATTTTCGTCTCATATAAATTACAATTAATTAACTGTCTGGCCCACGATGTCACATGAAATCAGGCGATGGCTTAATTACATTCAAAACAAAAACAACATGCCGATATCATCTGTCATCGTGGTCAGGCAGTAAATATAGTGTTGGAAAGGATAAAATAAGCTAAATAATTAAATAAATAATAATTGAACTAAGTATATTAGGATATGTATATGTACATTACACAAATGTTAATTATAGAAATATGAATACATATGAAACATATTCTTTGTATATACTCAGCAAAAAAAAATTTATGCGTTAACCATGAAATAGTATTTCCATGACTTCTTAAGCACTTCTTTAACTTAATTCATTATGAAAGTTCTCTTAAATGTTAACATTATTAACATTTCTGAACTCATGGAAAACACATTCAAGTCTTCCGATTAATTCGTATGAACAGCTGCACAGTTGTAATTTAATTTTTGTACTTTGCGTTGTATGCATGACGAGTTGTTTTTTAAATGTGAACACATCTAAACCACAACGTAATCATGGAACATATATGAATTCTAAGCACTCAGTTAAATGACGAGTTGTTTTATTAACTGTGAACACGTGCTCGCCAATGACAGACATATCTTAAAAACATGCGTTCTTCAGAAGTTGAACCAGCTCATTTTCCATAAAACCCATGAATTAACTATTTCTTTTGCATGTCTTTTTTTGCTGGGTACGAATATATATCTTTCATGTTATTATATGTACATATATCATAAATTGTTTATATTGAACTCTTGCTTTCTATGACAAGGAAATATATATTTGTACGTATGAAAATTGTATTTCATTTTTAATTATATTATTAATTGACGTTTTTTATTATATTTTTTGAAATATATTTATTAAGCTTGAGGTCTCTTTTTATTTTATTTTGTTTTATTATTCGATATTTCGTTAACAGCTATATATATATATATTTATATATATATAGATGTGAACAAGCTGTTAACGCAATATTGAATAATAAAACAGAATAAAATAAAAAAAAAGACCTCAAGCTTAATAAATATCTTTCAAAAAATTTTGTATTTTATTACTTTATTAAATTAAATTTTTTAAGAACCGTTTTATTTACGGTGGTAATTTAAATATACGAACAACTACAGCGATTTTTTGTAAAATTTTGAAATAGGCAATCTCCAAAAATAAATGTTATTGCAAAATCTTATAATTAAATAATACCCAGCGAAAAAAGTACATCTGGAGAAGTCAATATCATTCTGAACTTGTGATCCGGAAGTAGTGCCAAATCGGATCAGTTCTACTCCTTCCTACATAAGGTTGTCTTTGCGGGAAGTTATATTTTTTGATGTCGATTCATTGAATCTGATGCAAAGTAAATCTACTTTTTTATTCAGAGCAATGGAAATAATGTTTTATTACTCTAACGGAGCTGTAAAAAGTTTCTTATCGTGAATAGATAAAAAAGTTTTTTTTTCTAATTTACACTACATAAAGTATAAAAGAACATCTCATACATAGTGGCCGAAGGGGTTTGAGTTCAAAGAGCCATTGTGCCCCTCGTAGTGTTAGCTGTGGGTTCATCCTGTTGGAATAATACTTGGGGATGGTTTCCCACGGCTGGCCTTAAAAAATTTTCCAAAATGGTCCGATATCTAACTCCAACGGCGTCATCGTATTCCTTTTGAACAAAATATGGGATTTATTTAACTACATATATCTAGCAATTTTATATTCAATCACATTTAACAGATGAAAATGTCTCTCTTGAAAACTACATATGCAAAAAACTACTTATATTTGTCTTTTAATGAGGTTTGGCAAATAGCGTTTTTTTTCCTTTAAATCTTACCATCGATCTTAATCTCCAAATTCATGTTACGTTTTTCTGACATTTCTAAATGAAATGAATTTAAGTGATAACAAAATTATTAAAGAAAACAATGAAGAAGTGGAACTAAAAACAAAGATCTATCAATTGGTAAAGCTATCAGTATATAGCATTTATATCACAAATTTTCTCATTTTCAATTATTAAATCTTCTACTTGGATTCCTAACCTAGACGATTCAAAAAAATTTCTTAAATTGTATTCCCTGTACTAAAAATTAATTAAATTTCAGTAGAAAATCCTGCTACAGCAATAGGAACAATTGGTATGTAAAACAATATTTTTGCGAGATTTCTTAAATTTTTTTCTTTTCCTCTTGATTTCATCTGATGAGTCACTTAAAACATTTGGAATTTGTTGTAAAATTATTCTTGGCATCCGAATTCTCTTTTTTAAAAAATTTATAAAATTTTCAAAAAAAATATGCAGAGCAGTTAGGCGCAATAGCATAATCTTTAACACATATGGAGTATTCCGTAAACATTAAAAGTTATATTGCTTTCACCTAATACTTTAGTAAAATTTTCAACAAACTGAAAAAGTTCATTTGCTGCATTAAGTCTGTGTTCACACGATTCATGTTTTAATGACATGATTGCTTCTTTATAGGTGAGAGTAACGAGGGAAGGGTAACGAGTACTCATGTTCATGTACTGTCAGTACGTTTTGTTTTCTCATTCTTAATTTGAAGATACACACAAACTATATGACGTGAATTGTGTGAACGGCAAAGGAATTCAAAGAAGAAAAAATAAGAATATTGTCAATAAGACATGAACCGTGTGAACACAGACTTATATCAGTGCAAAAATGTAGAACAAAATAAATTGCCTAAAGTCAGTATCTTCCCATCTAAGAATATCCCCAATTCCTTTTTGTTTTCGTTGAAATTCAACTGGAAGATAAGAAGACAACTCAATTATATTTTTTTTTTGAAAAAATTGCTTTTTACGGGGCTGTCATTTTAGTTTTATTATACTTTGGATATTGGAGGGTTGTGTGAGATATCTCCATTGATTTTTTAGTATTATTGTCTTGTTTCACTCAAACGAAATTAGCTTCAAAGCACCCGTTTTCTTCCTCTACTATAAAAAAAATACACAAAAGCAGTGCTGCTACGCTTGCATATGCCAGCCATGTGTAATTTAAAAATATAATATTCACACAATTGTATAAATTTTGTAATACATACTTAAGATTTTAGTTTATCATCATTAGTTCTAAGATCGGATACAGCTGGAAAATATGCCGATATCTCACAAATGAATGCACGTATAAAAACAGTAATTTGTTTCCCATATTAGTGTACGCCATCCATTTTTATACAATTCATTTTGTAAATAAAATCGTGTACATGGTGTTTTGTTTCCGATGAAGTAACCAATTAAGAAAACATCCACATTCTGTATATTTACAAATTTGCCCATTATGGGCCAGAGTTGTTGATGAGCTCTTGTACAAGGGCAAACCATCCACCTAGACTTGCCAGATGGCCTGGATTCGCTTGGATTTTCCTTTTTTTATATCTGGTCCAGTTTTTTCATATTTTATATTCTTTTATAATGAAATTAATATTATGTACAGAAAAATTGCATTCTAAACACAATAAAATTACAACTATATTTGCAAAGGTTTAGATTACATATTTTCCTAACTCCATTTAGTACCATTTTTTGTACATAACTGACAATTTATAAAGTATCATCACTGTCATTTTTTGCTATTTGTATATTTAAGTCCAACAATAGTAATTTTAAGTGCATTTTAAAAATGGTCCAGTTTTTTTTCTAAAATCCAAGCGAAAATTTTACGTTTTCCCGTATTTAGGCTTTTGGGATCTGGCAAGCCAACATCCACCCCAATATCTATGTATGTAAATAGTTCCGATATTTTCTATTAGATTTAGCGGAAGTTTTTTTAATTTGATTTTTTAAGCCCAAATGGTAATAAGTACCTGGTGAAACCGTCCTAACTAAATTTCGTTCACTTTATCCCTTTAAAAGACCGTTGAAAGAATAAGGCATATTGATCTTTTCTGACTTTAAAATTCTAAGCATACCATCGACACATTTTCGTGGTGGACAAAAGTCTTGATACCATTGCAACAGCTTTTCTACTAAAGAATGATTAAATCCATTTGAAACACTTTCAATGTCACCTATGTCTTCACAGTTATCTTCACTGGGAGATGCCACATAGTTTTTTCTTTAAAAATATCACTATTTTTGCTTAGTTTTGCTAGAAGTGTTTTATGCAATATTGTTAATAACGGGTGGTTAAATTTCAAGGGCCGATGTTGATTTTGAATAAAACACAAACTATTTAGGAAATTATTGTAATTTTATTTTATTATGATATATTGGTATTACTCAATTATGTATGGAACAAAATATCGGCCAAATGGGCGCCGCGACCACGGCAACAGTGGATGATCAATTTTCGAAGAAAATCATCTTCAGTGATGAGGCACATTTTCACCTCAGTGGATTCGTCAATAAACAGAATTGCCGCATTTGGGCGAATGAGAATCCAAGAGTGATTGTCGAAAAACCAATGCACCCACAAAGAGTGACTGTTTGGTGCGGTTTATGGGCTGGCGGCATCATCGGGCCGTATTTTTTCCAAAATGAGGCCGGTCAGGCAGTTACTGTGAATGGTGTTCGCTATCGTGAGATGATAACGAACTTTTTATGGCCCGAATTGGAAGATATGGATGTGGACGATATGTGGTTTCAGCAGGACGGTGCCACTTGCCACACAGCTAACGAAACAATGGCTCTTTTGCGCAACAAATTCAATGGCCGTGTTATCTCACGTAATGGCGATGTCAATTGGCCGCCAAGATCATGTGATTTGACACCGTTGGACTTTTTTCTTTGGGGTTATTTGAAAGAAAAGGTGTACGTCGATAAGCCAGCAACAATTCAAGACCAAAAGGATGAGATAATTCGGCACATTAATGGCATAGAAACTCAATTATGCCTCAGCGTCATCGAAAATTTGAACCATCGGATGGAGGTGTGCCGCCGTGGTCGCGGCGCCCATTTGGCCGATATTTTGTTCCATACATAATTGAGTAATACCAATATATCATAATAAAATAAAATTACAATAATTTCCTAAATAGTTTGTGTTTTATTCAAAATCAACATCGGCCCTTGAAATTTAACCACCCTTTATAATGTATAATTTATACACAAAATAATTTTTTTACCTCAGCAATGCACAACCGCTATTCACAACACTTGATAAAAGGCAAATGCTTTACCAGGTAAACTCACTAGCGAATTCTCCCGTCAGCTGATTGAACGGTTTGTAACGTATTTTCAAACCGAACGTTAAAGTTTGTTTACTTTTGTGAAAAGTTAAGAAAAGTGGTTGTAAATAATTTAATAATTATAATATTTATTATTATAATAATAAGAATGCATAATAACATGCTTTTTGTAATAATTAATTTAAATTTCACTTACATTACACTAATTTAACATGTTCTTTTTAGGTTATGTTCTATTTAACAAGACCCATGTACAAAAAATTTGACGTCCGGCTACAAAGCGAATTGATTTTTGCCTTACGACAACCTTATATTAAATTGATGTGATACAAAACTATTTTAAGACATTTTATTTCTTCATTGTTTTTTTTTAGTTTTTTGTTTTGATTCTTTTCTTTTGAATTTAACGGAACTTCTATGCCCTTTTCAAAAGAAGAGAATTTTGAATGTGTATTTTTTAGAAGGGAGTGTGGAGGCCTTATAGAAGGCAGGGTGGGATGAATATTGGATCATCTTCAGTTGAAATTCGGTATGTAGACTCCTCTGTCAATGTTTAGATGCACTAAGCAAGGAGTTTTGCTGCTGAAAAATAATCGAAAAATAATGCTTCGTACTCTGTCCATATACATACATATGTGGTTAAAACTAAAAAATGAAAATATTTCTCTTTGCAACCATATATATATCCCCAATGTATAAGGCATAGAACAAAGGTTTTTTCCGTAATCTTTTCTTCCAGGAAAAATTTTGAGTGCGCGATCTTAGTTTTTCCAAGTTCGGAAATATATTGTACCTTTATCCCATTTAAATAGTACTTATGATGCACTTTTATTTCTACCTTTAAACACCGCCATGGTCAAAAGAAAAAAATTGTTGGGAAGAAAATGTGAAATAAAGTGAAATGGGCACTTTTCAGTAAAACTTCATCTTGTACCTTTTTTATTTTATGGTTGATATAATAATAAAACTATTCACACATGATGCAGATGGCTTACCGTAACTATATCTATAAAAAAGTGGGTAAGATTAGATAAGTTTGCGTGGGGTAGCGAAGCACACCGGATGTAGCTAGTAATATATAAGATTGAAAATATTTATTACTTACATACCCGTATATTGTTCAAAATGTAAATGTTATTTTGTAGTCGAATTTTATATGACGACTCATGTACTCAAAATTATTTTTAACAGCTGTTTGTATTCACATAAATTCATATTATATGCTCCAAAATATGGAATTTGGATAAAACTTAAATTTATTGCCCTATTGAAGTGGCATGAAGTGTATGGAGGTAGAATATTTTTTTGTTGAGAATTTATATGTTAGGTTGCAGATTTCTATGTTCCAACCAGAAAGGTTGTTATTGCGCATGTCACAAAGACGAGTTAAATAAGATTTTATTAGTGTTTTGTCAATTTAGAGCCTTTTGCAAAGCGTGAAATCATTTTGTTATCAAACATTAAGAAATCAGGTCCAATAGACGGCATCATGAGCATATTCAAAGTGAAAGTGTACTTTTAAACGAAGTTTTGAAATCTCAATTTTTTCATTCATTCCAAATCGTATAAAAATCGATTAAATCTGCAATAAGAATTGTTTGAAGATAAAATACTAAAACCATATAAAATATATAAAAGCAACAAAGCCAAGGTTATTCTGTCAATGTCAGAATGAACTAATTAAATTAAGAACAATCTGCGCTTTGTAAAATTTATTTGGGTGTAAATGTATATACTTCGAATGAATTTAGTTGTTTGAAATGTTATTGTAAAAGTAAATGTTTTGATATAAAATTAAGTGAATAAATTAGTTATTATAAAATCTGTAAACTTTTGTTTTTGGCTTCTTTGTAGCCATCAAAAGAAACAAAGAAAAATAAAGAAGAAATAGAATAACACAATCAATATGGAAAAATTACACCAATATCAAGGTTTTACTGGTCGATTGCATCAATGGCGTGACAACATAAAAGAAAGTTTATCAAATTTAGGCGATCAAAAACCAAGTACTATAGTAGAATTGGCCAAAGCATCAGCGACTGATCAGTTAAAGGGTAACGCAAGTGCAGATCAGGATTATTCTTACATTTTTAGGTAATTTTTGTTTTAAATATCTCTACTTATATAAAATAGCAACTGATATATACACTCTAAGTCACTTTTTTTTGAAAATTACGTCAATAAAAGTTGGCAACACTTTACCGAATATTATCGACTTAAAATTACACAACTCTTTCTTTTGTTGAGTTTTTAACACAATATATTAATATATTAACTGAATTTATTTTGGAAATATATCTTAATATATGATTCTAATTTTAAAATTATGCTTTTTCCCGAAAAAATATGTGAAATGTATTATTACATACTTTATGATATTCTCATAAAATATTTTTTATAAAAGGAAACTCCATAACTGAGGAGGAAAGCATATCTACATAGTACTATTTCGCAAACGATTACTTAGCTCATCAGTGGACTTCTGCTAATTTCTGAATACAAATCCAAGATTCTTATGTTCAAAATTCAACTAATCAATCGAGAATTGAAGTTGAATACCGAACACAAAACCAAAAATCTATTAACAAAAACATAACAATCCATGAGTTTACTTTTATTTAATTACACATACATATTTCTATTTTTAGATTTTTCTTCTCATCTGCACTAGGCTTGCCATTGGCCAGCTAACTAATGTATTTTGAATCAAATGAAAAATTAAAAAATTAAACAAAAAAATGTATAGAATATAAAAACTAAAAAATATCACATATTCATACAAAAACTCTAAAAATATGTTTGAGAAGAACAAATATAGAAACAAAATAAACTAAGTAGAATTTGCAAAAACTATTTTATACAACAACTATTTTTTTCTTACCATTACCATTGGCTAATTTTTCTAAACCTTTTTAAAATTAGTCTGCACGTCGCAAAGTGGTTCAGAATCGTTTTTCATCGGACAAAACTCTGTAACTTTTGAACAAATAAATATTTTTGAACAAATAAATATTTTTGAACAAATAAATATTTAAATAAAAATTTTGAAAGTCTTTTTGTGAATTTTTGCAAATCGCACACTTCAAAGTTGGCGAAGTATCTGTTATTACATTTAAGATTTTGCCATAAATCATTGTAAGACAAAATTCATAATCAATGAAAACAGTTTTTCCTTTAGTTCAGAAATTTTGCTTTTTATATCGTTTGCTGTAGAATTCTTTATTTCTGAAGAATCCTTTTCATATTTAAAAAATATCGGACGGCAAAAATTAACTGATGATGGGCGAGGATTTTCCCAGTGCTCGTAAACTTCACTTCTAAGTCGTAAAGCAGCTATAGAAGCCATAAACATATTTGCATCTGTAATAGTTGTGTCATTTGTCAAAATGGTGTTTTTGTAAGCACTTTGACCGGATAATCCATCACATTCACACTTAAATATCAATGTAAGCCTATCTTGAAGTAATACTGTTTCCTTTCCAGGCAAACTTTGAATAAGTCATTTGGCCGTATGATCCATTAAGTCTTGCAGTTTAACTTCTACAAATACTTCAGTAACCTCTTTACATTACAAGGCACTGCTTATTTTTCGGTAGATGTAACCTTTATGTATCCACGAAGAATATTCACATAATGATTCTTTAAAGAGCTTCGTAAAATAGAATATTTTTTCTTTAACAATCCCCAGTCCAGAAATAAATCTTTGCTTTAGTTTGTGGGTTAAGCATTTGGAGGAGTTAGAATACTATCTTTAATCCTCTGCAATCGATCTGGGCTTGCAAGCGCTACAGCTTTTGAATTGTCAGATCTTGATTTATCTTTTACATACTTGACACATAATGCTTCTGAAGGATGCGATTTAGATAATATATCTTTTGTGGCATTTTGAATTTAGGTTTTTTTTTTACCTCCAAACACTCGTTTATAGGTTTTGCAGGTCTTACTCTTCTGCTGGCAGAATATGTATGCGGTTCTTAGATTTTTTCAAAAGTTGATACTCAATTTAACCAATCTGAGTTCTTTTCCATAAAGGTTTTTGTCGGCAAACAAATTTTTATTAATTTTGAGGCAATAAAATTTTTTATTAATTTTCTAGTAAACAAAGTGAATTTTGATTTTAACTACTTTTTCGTGGTATCCTGGTAAACAGTGTAATTTTTCCACAATAGCCAATTTAAATACATTTTCATTATGTGAGTTTCTGAATAACTCCAACAATTCTAAATGACATTATCGCACTTTGAAATAAAATTGTTGATTAAAACGAAGGTTTTTATTTTGAATCTTTGAGGGTGGCTATGGCACGATGGATGGTAGTCTAGATGTTGACTACAAAACCAAAAACAGACCTGGGTGCAACTCCAATTTCAGACTAAAAATTATATTAAAAAAAAAATCACGGATTTTTCTGATGTGCGTTAGTGTGGCTTTGTGTGTCAGTTGTTGTCGGAAGGTTTCAGTGTCGAAGGCATAGTCACTGGTCCCTGAACAATACCGGCTTAAGCTGACAGCAATCCACAATCACATCAGAACGCCCTCCTTCGTCGGTATTGGGTAGCACCGGTGAAGTAAAATAATAATAAAAATGGCTACTAAACCGAAGCTTCAGCACTGCTACGAATATAAACAAAGAACGTGCAAAAGCAGAGCAGTAAAATAATTAATTAAGCTTCACAGCCTGTCGTTCCTCCTACTATCCCTACCCTATAGTTACAGCACAATGCTTCGCATGTGTTGGAGTGATCTCCTGAGTGCTAGTCCCAGATAAAAAAAAACCGCTGGACCAATGTTCCTGAATTTTTAACACCATATAACGCCTACTTTTTAATTATGCTTCAACTTCCTCATGGTTTTTAACAGATTTTATAATATAAACGAGCTTAACTTCGCCATTTGTGGACCAATCGCTATGAAATTTGGTGCACTTAGTCTGTGCAAATCCGGGAAGGTTATACGGTATTACTTTTTTTAAACTAGAACTAGGAGGGCGATAGAGGGTAAATTTCTGCCACTCCGAAATGTTCAAACCGATTTTAATGAAATTTAGAACATAGAGAGATCTGCATCTAAAAACGGTAATGCACACTTTCAAAACTTGGACTAGGATGGCGATAGGGGGAAAATTTCGGCTTCTCCAAAACTGCAAGGTGGGCCAAAAGAAGTCATCCGATATTTATTGGCTCTCATTTTTTTCTAAATGAAAAACTTCGATTCTGTTTTTTGATTATGTTTATCTGAACCTTCAGAATTTTATTGGTCAAGTCGAGAAGATGATATCGGCCAAATGGGCGCTGTCACAATTGATTGATATACAGGCTCGTTTTATCATCACTTCGCCGAGAACTTTGGGCGACAGATTCTCGCATTCGTGTCGAATGTTGTCCTTGAGGGCTTCCAGGGTCTTGGGCTTGTTCCCGTAAACACGGGACTTCAAAAACCCCACAAAAAAGTCTGGAACAGTTAAATCTGGCGATCATGCGGGCCAGTGCTAATCGCCAAAACGAGAGATGAGGCGACCCGGGAACTTCACCTTCAGAATATCGGTTGTGGCTCTCGAAGTGTGTGCCGTTGCTCCGTCCTGTTGGAACCACATGTCCTCCAGTCTTAATTCGTTCAATTGCGGCAGAAAAAACTCTGTTAACATGGCCCTATAGCGCGCATCGTCCACTGTTGTCGTTTGACCAAAAATGGCCCGATGAATCCTCCAGCGTGAACAGCGCACCATGCAGTCACATTGAGCGGGTGTAATGGGTCCTCGTGCATCACTCGTGGATTTTCGGTGCGCCAGAAGCAATAGTTTTGCTTGTTCACGTACTCGCTGAGGTGGAAATGAGTCTCATCGCTCATTATGATTTTGGTCGAAAAATCGTCACGACACCATTATTCCGCGTTCTTGGGGAGTGTATCGCTCCATGGATTGTTCACTTGTATTATACATCTGTCTAGTTCACAAATATCAAAACAGATTTCACATTTGCCGCCATTTGTAAAAATAAGAGCATCTTCCAATAGCGTGATTTCTTTTGTACATATGTACTTCTTTACTACCTCTGGTATACACAAATTTATAGCCTACTTCCTTCAACGTTTTTGCAAATTTTAATATCTCTAGTGATTCCTTGCAGAGGAAATCATTAACGTAAACAGTTCTTAACTCAGATATGTCTTTTAGTTTTGCAGTGCATTTATATTCAATAGTGTGATTTTTAATAAGTTTTTCATATTGCTTTGTTGTCTACCTGACTGCAATGTACATGAAGAGTTTTTTTTACCACTTTGAACGAGAATAAAGATTGAGCATATTTACACCTTTCAATAAACGCCGCAAATTTTGCATGTAAGTTTTTGTTTGATAGTGAGCGGTCTAGAGAAGAAATCGGGGTGAAAAAGTTGCATAACGATGCCTGACTAAGTAATTTTCCCATTTTTTTTCGTTTTTGTTCTGCTATATTTTCGTTTTTAAATTCAAAGTTTTGTCAGGGATAGAATGGAAATGCGGATTTTATCTTTTAAAGAGTATGTCATCCAGCAGTCTTATTCTCTAATTCTCGTAGCTAAAGCTAAATCTCGATCGCTAAAAAGCTAAAAATATATTAGGGCAAATATTTTAGCTATATCTATAAATTAGTATTCTGTAATATCAATCGCTTAGCTAAATTTTTACATTTTCTCCGTAGCTAATTTGCTATCACTACACTTATCCTTTCCCACTGCCTTTATAAATTGCTGTTGAAAAGAGACAAACATATTGTTAAAGTTCTTGACACTTCATATTAATGTTACCGCACTTTATGATTTGAATTCCTTGTAAATGATTGGTGTTTACCCACAAAAGACTTTTAAAATATATAATGAAGTATATATTTATAAAAGTTATTTTGAAAAGAATACCAAATTTTTTTAATTTTCCCAATATACAGACTTACATACGTATGTATTTGAATAAAAAAAATTTATAAATTAAATGTCGTGTTTACCAATGAAATCATCAACCGCCGAAAGTATGGGAACATATTTGAAGATGGCAACACTTTTTGTTTATAGTATTTATATATTTGGCAAATAATAAAAATTGTTGTGTCTTATTTTTTTAGACAAATAATATTAAAATAATTCACTTGACTTCTTGTTGCCCAACCACAGATTCCTTCGCCATAATTCCAACTATTCTTTCATCTAACTCTGTCAGTTTATATTTTTGAGCGCCATTTATGCCGCTTCTTTCCAATGAGTTTTTATACTCTTGGTACTTCTGTTTTGCTTTACTTCTGTGAAATTATAAGAAACTGAAAAGCGCTCACATCTCCAAAGAATGGTAAGAAAATTACTTCATATTTGTCCATGCCCTCTCCCAATTTTCGCCATTTTTTAAGGCACCTCCCAAAGCGTTAAGCTTCTCTGCCAAGGCATCCCATTGCTCCGTAAGGCTTTTCACCCCAGTGGAGTTTGTAAATCTAAAAAAGATTTTTGTTTTACTTTATTGGATTTTAGTTAGTTAAACTCCTTTTTACCTGTCGTGGGCAAATTCGCGGTGCTCCTCCAAATATTGTATCAGCATGAATTTTTGTTCCTTAGTCACCCGCTTAGTGACTTCTTCCATTGTTTTGCTAAAATAAAAAAAAAATTTCCAACATTATTCAATTAAAATCTATTTGTGTATTACTTACTTTTTAGCAGCTTAAAATTTCCGTCGCTAAAAATTTCAACTTTAAATAAAAAACTACCGCTTATTTGACGTTAGAGAATACAAAATTAGAAAATTTTAGCGATGACAATGAAAGCTAAAATTACGGCGAATTGAATTTTAAGACGTTGCCAAATTAAGCAATATACATTACAGAATTCCACTTGTTGCTAAAAATCGCTAAAACGACTTTTTAGATTTTTAGCGATGGAGATTTAGCTTTAGCGAGTTACAGAATAAGGCTGCAGATCCTTTTTTAAAATTTCATGAATAATCGCTCTTAGAAGTCCCAGTGAGGCTGCTCTTTTCCGTATTGAAAACTGCTTTCAACCAGTTCAATGTTTTCGGATCGACTGGGCCCTGGCCGTGGGGCATTCATAGCCGAAGCAATTGCGCGGAATCTCTGCACCCACGATATAATTAAATTTACACACGGTCCATCACTTATACGCCGAATACCGAACTTTGAACAAAATTGTCGGCGAGCACTTACGTAAGAATCATTACTCTTAAAAAAATGTCTCCACAGCGAACGCGCGGTGCTCACTCGACCACTGCGACATCGTGACTGACAATTCCGTACCATCGATAATTCCAACGGCGCCACCCTCCCTCCGCCCGGTTTATTTCTTTTTGAAATAATCGTATTTAAAAATATAAATTTGCCACCAGACACTATGTGTAAAGCAGAATGTTTATACCCTATAAGACACCAAACCGGTGGACCGATGAGCATGAATGCAGACGACGAAAGAATAGCCAAAATGACTTTCTATGGAAAATGTAGTATTCCAAATGTTGTAATGGCTGTCGATGATACCCATGTATAAATTATTGCTCCACATTGCAATAAACACCTTTATTTTAATCGTAAAGGATCCTACAGCATTAATGTTATGATTGTAAGTAAATCTTTATTAACTGGCTTGTACATATATTATTTATTTATAATTGTGTAAATGCAGATATGTGATCACGCACAGAAAATACGGTATGTGTCTTCACAATATCTTGTAAGTTGCCATGATTCCCACATTTGGGAAATTAACGCTGCAAAAACATTCCTGCAATCAAAACATAGCAATAGAAGAAATTGTCTCGTTTTGGGTAAGTAAATTAAAAAATTCTCAGCAACGAAGTTGTGTAAATAAATTTAAAAAATTGTTGCAGGTGATAAGGGGTATCCTTTACAACCATGGCTATTAACACCTTACAGAGAGCCAGTTAACTCTCAAAACAAAATTAGATTTAATACCGCACATTCTAAAGGAAGAATTATAGTAGAAAGAACTATTGGAGTGCTTAAATCTGTTTTTAGGTGCCTCAATAATGAACGGGGATTACATTACGATTCCGAAAAGTATGCAAAGATCATAAATATTTGCTGTGCACTTTACAACATTACACTACATTACAATATTACAGACGAGGAACTTGATTTTCCATTACCTGAAAAAGATCCAATAAACGATCCTGTTGAAGATGATTTCAGTGGGGAAGCAAATGAAATAAGAAATCAAATACTACAGAATTTTTAATTCAATTTTATTTATCTAATATGTATATGTAAATCAAAATAAAAAAATTTATCACAATTCATTTTTTTTGGAATTGAGGTAGTAAGTATGTATGTATATATGTGCGTGTGTATATAGCAAATAAAATTTCACAGACCAGTGTTATAAGTGCAGGTAAATGATCCTACCGCAACTCTTTGTCCAGCTTCTCAATCTCAGGTTGCAAAATTCTTTCTTTGAGAGCAATCTTTCTCATTAATAACTGTTTCATTTCGTCGTTGTGCCTCTTTTCTTCTGCCAGCTGTTGTTCCAAGATTTTTGTTTGTTTCTTTTTTTCATCGCTAAGTGTATATATAGCCCTCTTAATATCTTTCAAAGCTTTATGGTTTTCTTTATTTTGTTGTTTTATTACTTCTAAAGCAGATGCGACATCGGAAGCTAACTTTTTCTGCTCTTTAAGCAGTTATGTCTTGTCCTCTTTTATTACCCTTTTAAGCGGTCGTGATGTAATATTTACGGAAGAACTGCACTGTGTGCTGGTTTCTTTTTTTCCACTGTCCATTGTAACCGCATTTTCTTCAAGTGGCAAATCTGTTTCTTGAGGACATATATTTGGTTCCAATGGCAGACTTATTTCTGCAACACTTGACGTATCGTGCCTTTTCGAAACACCGAAATTGTTTACATTTGGCATGCCATAAACCGCCGTATTTAAGTTTAAAAGAACGCTATCCTCTTCTTCTGTGTCAGTTAGCGGAATTTCTTTAAATGGACGTCCTCCCGTTCCAGTTAAAAGCTGTTTATTCTTGGTTAATTTTTTTTTACACCACTTTTGTAATCTGTCCATACCTATGTTCCCCGCACGGGGGTTCTGGAATCTTGAATTTCGGAACATACGGGTGTCTGAGCGACCCCGCGGTACCCAGCTCAAGGTGCAGCATTACCTTGTTCCTCCCTGAGGTTCGAAAATGATAGAAGAGGTGACTCTTCAAAATCTGACTAGAGATTGATGAACGACTGGTTAATACCAGTTAGATTCGAATCTAGCACTACGGGACCAGCTTAGCCCCACACTCCCAACGATAAGTACGGGTTTAAAGACTGATGTATTCCTTGTGAGTACTTCGTGTCTACCCCGAAAGTTGGATAGTGTGTGCTGGTATTGGCTAAGGACTCGTAGTGGCTGTGGTTGTAACCTAAAGTTACGCACGGAGTGGAGTTTTTGGTCTAATCGGAAATATGTGTGAGTCGTAACACATATATTAATGATATGACTTTTACTCTACTAGGTGCTGTTGCCATTCAACAGTAGTCGCCGGAATGTGTTTCGAACCAACAGTATTACTGTTAAATGGGTCTTGACATAAAAACATTCTGATGTGACAAGAGTTTAGACCGCTCGAACACCTCAACAAGGTGCATTATAGAATTCCGGGATAACTATACATGATTTGCTACCCAACTTTGGAAGTAGGTAGCCTACGGGCTCATTTGCTTATCAGTGCTCTGGGGGCGCTAGTTTCAAAAATTTACTCGGTGTTAAGACCACCGTCAGATAAGGCCCCATGGGCAGGTGCTGACGTTAATCTTGAACACCATTGTCCATACCTATAATGTAAGACCAAGTTATGATCACATTATAAAAACATTCACAAATACAATTACGCTATGTACCTTTTTCCAACTACTGGAATATTTTAAAGGCGGTCCGGAACCATTAAGGGTTAGCGTCAAGTCTTCCCAGAATTTATTTATGTCTGCCGGAACGCGCTGGCTAAAACCACAAGCAATGTCTTGATTTTTACCATTGCTTCTATTTGCATTTTGTTCGTATATTTTTCTCCTTTGCTGCTATAAAAATAGTGAAAAATATTCAAAGAAATTAATTACACAATTAAAAAACAGTTCCTTACATTTTTGTTCTTTCCGTTAATTACCAGTCACAAAAATTGAGCGTAAGCAAAATTGAGGAAAATATCTACATTGCAGAATCAATAATATGGCAATACCGCAACTGTAGAGTTGATATCGCAACAACGGAAGGATACCGCAGCTACGGAATGAATAATTGCAATATTTGCTTCCGCATAAAAAAATCTTATCCGCAGCCGCGGAACGGAATCAATTATCGGACCCATTATATTATTGATTTAGCCGCTTTTACCTTTTTTTATACCCTTAACATTAGAATATCCAAACATCTCTTCTTAGGGAATCTTATCATGGAAAGAAGAGTCCACATATCGATTTTCAACTGATGAAAATAGGTGGGTGGGCACTTTGCTTTTCCCTCTAATTTAAAAAAAAATTTAATCGGAATTTTTCCATTTGAAAATTAATTTTAAAAATTGGTTCATATGTAAGTGTGGACGTTATTTGATCTTTAATTATTGGGGTCTTATATGCTTTGCCACCCCTTCCCAAATTTAATTTCAAGTAATAAAGAAATCAATATTTAGTTTGTATGGGAGACACAACGCCCACTTGTCCAATCCCTCCCAGATTTTGACTGATAATTTGCTTTAACTACAAAGTCATTTGGACCATATTCTGAAACTTTCACTTCAACCGTTCTGAAGATATACAAAAATAAATATTTAATTTCAATGGGCGTGGTAGCGCCTTTGGGCCAAGAAGTTATTGCGTTACTTTCAGATGCTTCAATACCAGAGTCGTTCCTCGATTCCGAAAGAGAATCAGATTAAAGCAATTATATTGTCTTTTTCGATTTGTTGTATTTGTTCGTCACAGGCCGTTGTTTTTGAATAATTTTCAGTTGTCTTTGATTTGCCTTTACATTTCACTTGCCTTTAACATTCTGAATATTTCGATTAAATATATATTCATATTTCATTAAATTGAAAACATTATTTCTTTCTAGAGCTCCTATTAATGTAAATTAAAATTTGTGATAAAAAATCCAAATTTTAGATAAATAAATAAATAATGTTTTACATAAATACAGGTATATTATTTGTTTTTATTTATTTAACAAAAAATCTGCCACGCCCATTTCACAGATTGCGCCCATTTTTTTGGTGAGTGTTTTTATTGATAAAATCTATGAACGTGAAAAGTTTCATGTCAATGCGGCATTTCAAAAGCGAGTTATGAGTTTCTTCCGGCTATGTTGAGCTTTTGGACCACTGTGCGTTGGTACTGTAAAAGGAAACCAGGAATTTCTCTTCAATAAAAATTATTTTTTAAATACATAATGCATCTGCCTCGCTTACAAGGATGCAAATATTTCCACGAGAGATATTTTTTATTTAGTGAATTGATTTTTTATTTTTTTATGTCAGCCTCTGTCGCTAACGAGGATGCAATTAATTCAGCGAAAGATTTTTCTTGAATTCATTTTGTATATTTTTTCATGCTGATTCAAGCGATAACAACTGCGTGAAGAAGAAACTTCTAGGGGTTATGTGGAAAATATAAATAAAAAATTTTATTTATACATATGCATATATTACTATAAAAATAAAGTTACAGAGTAATTGTATGTACATACATATGTACTTATATAAATGTTTTTCGAAAAAACAAAACTATGTACATATATACATATGTACTTACATATAAACATTAGACCGAACCTCAAAGAAAATTCTCCGTACACACCCCAATATAAAGTATTTTTGGGTGGCAATTTCGAAAAAACAAAAATGTTCGCTTTTTTGGCGAAGGTCTTTGGCATTTGCCGTCGAATCTTGAAGAATGATATGTCAATTTTTTCTCTGGGGAAATTGCACTACTGACAATTGACTTCAAGTATCCCGTAGTATTAATTCATCTGTTTCCGCCTCTGTTTGTGGCACTTTAATGCGGCGAGCGAAAACACCAATAAAAAGTAGTTTTGGAAGAGTTGAGAAAATGAATACGATTGGCTAAAATCGATTTTATAAGAAACAAACAGAACTAAGGACAATTCTGTCCTTAAAGAAAGCAAAGAAATGTAATTTTAGAATTGCACAACATTTAAATTTCTTTTTACGAAAATTTTATTTTGGTGATTTACGAGTATTTATTTTTTTCATAATAATTGCGAATTTAAAATAATGTTCAGATATTGTTTTACAAATAATAAAACTACAAATTAAGTTTACGTTAAAAAACAAATTTTAACAAAATACAATATTTTAAAATATATATGCTGTTATAATTGTATCGAATCATAATTTCAAATAGGCATGATATCATTGCATTTAAAATACTAAAACATTTACATAAAAAGACATAATTTCATAGAAGTTTCTTGAATATCAACAATACAAGATTTTTGTGCATATATTTTGTACATAAAATCACAAACCAAATTAACAATTTATACGCATCAATGATACATAGATCTATATATATAAAGCTGAATGTGTGTTTGTACCTTATAGGAGCACAAACCGCTGGACCGATCTCCCTGAAATTTTTACACCATATAATTGGGACTCTTGAATGAATTATAGGCTACTTTTTTTTAATCACGCCCACTTTTACGCCTACTTTTTTAATTATGCTACTCCTCCCACATGGTTTTTAACAGATTTTATAATATAAACGAGCTTAACTTCGCCATTTGTGGACCAATCGAGATGAAATTTGGTGCACTTAATCCGTGCAACTCCGGGAAGAGTATTACTTTTTTTTTAAAACTAGGACCGATTTTAATGAAATTTAGAACATAGATAGATCTGCATCTAAAAATGCTCATAGGTATGAGCAGGAAGGCGATAGGGAAAATTTCGGCCTCTCCAAAACTTCATAGACGATTTTGATGAACTTTTAAACTTGGATGTATTTCAGTTTAAAAGACACAATTGTATGACTCCGGGAACGTTATAGGTTTGTAAAGGAAAGGTAGGGGCAATTTCCACGCCAGCGAGACCATCTAACCGGTTTTGATAAAATGTAAATGTATATATGTTTTTGTGTCCAGAAGGACACATATGCAAAATATATAGTTTTTAAATAGAACCAGGAGGCGACGTAGTTACCCCTAAGTAACTTACGCCTTTTCGAAACTGTATAACCCATGGAGATAATAACGGGAGCAAATCCGCCGGTAAAAGCTAATATATATATACATAAATGCAACAACAGACTATGTGATTTCAGTGCATCTGCGATGCTTAAAAAGTGATCCGTAATGCGGACATGATGACTGTCCTTCTAGAGTGGTTTGAAAGGAGCGAATAATTAGTGACGCATAGAGTGATGCAATAGGTAGGTAAAGGAAAGTTTGTGTCTCTCTGACTCTCCAATAATAAATAATAAAATAATCAGCATCAAAATTATAAAACAATACTAGTCAAAATTCAAATTAAAATACATAAACCATTCATAAAACAAAATAGTGTCAAAACTAAACAAGAAAAAAATTCACATACATTATTTTTATCAGGAGATGACTCCTACACATGCGAAGCATTGTGCTGGAACTATAGGACAGGGATAGTAGGAGAAACGATAGGGGGTGCAGCTTAATTAATTATTTTACAGCTCTGCTTTCGCACGTTCTTTGTTTTTATACTCGTAGCATTGCTGAAGCTTCGGTTTATTCAGCTATCAGCTGAAGCCGGTATTGTTCAGTAACCAGTGACTATGTCTTCGACACTGAAACCTTCCGACAACAACTGACACACACAGACACACTAATGCACATCAGAAAAATGCGAGATGTTTTTTTTTTGTCTGAACTGGAGTTGAACCAAGGTCTGTTTTTGGTTTTGTAGTCAACGTGCAGACTCCAACCACTTAACCACGGCACCACCTATTATAACACATACATATTTCTATTTTTACATAAAAAAAAAAAGTAAACTCATGGGTTGTTATGTTTTCGTTTATAGATTTTTGGTTTTGTGTTTGGTATTCAACTTCAATTCTCGAATGATTAGTTGAATTTTAAGCATCAGAATCTTGAATTTTTATTCAAAATTTAGGAAAAATCCACTGATGAGCTAAGTAAGCATTAGCGAAATAGTACTATATGGATATGCTTTCCTCTTCAGTTATTGAGTTTACTTTTGTAAAAAAAAATACTTAATGAACAGTTAATATACAATTTTTTATAATGTTGATGTCATTGTGATAGTTGCTGTTGGACTGTTTGGTGATGAAGGTATAGCACTAATCACAAGTCAGTCTCTCAAGCGGCAATGAATCAAAGAAGTTCTGTACCGTACCACAACGGTACGGCTCCGAATTTAGCTTTTTGTGTGTTAAATTCAAAATCAGTGCATATCTTTTGCACGTCGGGTTTGTTTACAGATGGCTAAATTACTCTTCGATACCATTTCCGACAAAACATCTCAGATCCTTGAATGTTTTTAATTTATCATGGCATCACCATTGGAGCCATATAATTTCAGAAGGTCAATATGCGAGCTATTCGCAGCGCACAAACACATATTCCGTGTGCTGAAGGGCACCAATCAAACATTCTCGACCTCTTTCTCAATTCACAGCCGGATAAGTACGAAATAAACTTTAATGCACCTGTCGGAAATTCAGATCAATGTATCATTTCTGCCTCCCTTTCGACTGCGGAACATCGTAACGTTTCACTGCCGGCTGCGACACGTTTAAAGTATATTTACGAAAAGGGACGTTGGCCTCAACTCACCGATTTTTTTGGGCATTTTAATTGGAGGCTTTGCTTCCTCGACAATAATGCCAATCCCATGGCTAAAATGTTTGAAAATCTAATATTGCTTGGTTTGAAAATTTCTTGCCATCAACACAAATTTCGATTAGGCCCAGACTGAAGTTATAATTTAATCAGACGTGCAGACTTGTAGTCAGATCCAAAAAGGAAGCATTTAAGATCTGCGGAGTAACAAAAACGCAGATATTGATTTATTGAGCAAAAGGGCGAGATGTGCCTGGCTTTTGGTCAATCGTCAGAAGAGTGAAGGAAAATGCTTATTATTCTATACCGGCTCTTTTGAAAGATGACAAGATATTAGCTGATCCGATTGAAAAAGCTACAAGAAAATTGTTGTAAGGAATTCCTGCACTGGTCTTGAAACAGTGTTCTTCGACGTTATCACATCATTTTCCTTTTTCAGCACTCAGTATCAAGTAGATTAATTCAGACCGTAGTGGAAGGTTGCAAATTGCGAAAAGGGGAGAGGCAGGGAAACCTCAAATACCGCGGAATGTCAGGAATGGAGGACTTCCACCTAATAAAATATCTAGAGTCCGACAATCTAGTAAACGACCGCCAATATGGCTGTGATGTGATATTTCATGTTCAGGTCTAAAAAGAAGCATTCAAGTGCCTCGGTTTTTAAGACAGTGCAGACCTCCTTCACTCACTCTGATCACATTACTATTTAGACCGCTTACATCCGACCGAAAATGGAATACAATCCTAATGTATGGACCGGTGCTTCAAAGACAAACAAAAAATTGCATTCGTTGCCTTCATAATCTGTGAATCTCTATGTTCGTATAGGATAGAAATTTTTCAAGAACTAAGTATTTAACCATCTGTTTGTTTGCAATATCGCTAAGATTTTTATTTTCGTATATTCAGGAACTAAAGGAAAGGGATATTAGGAGAAATGACAGCAAGTGAAGCTTCACTATCTTACAACTCTGATTTTGCACTTTCTTTGCTTTATAGCAGTTCTGTACTGAATCTGATGTCAAGGAGACGTGTTAAATTTTGAAGCTTCGTTTTAGTAGCCATTTCTAGTAATTATTTTACTTCGACGGTGTTACACATTACCGCCGAAGGGGGCGTTCTGATGTGCCTGTGGATTGCTATCACCTGAAGCCGTTACTGTTCAGAGACCAGTGACTATGCCTTCGCCACTGAAACCGTCCGACAACAACTGACACACGAAGATACACAAATGCACATCAGAAAAAATGCGAAATGTTTTTACGAGTGTGACACTATGGTTGAACGCAGGAATTTTTTTTGTGGTCAATTTCAGCCATATTTCATTTATCAAAAAATTCTTAAATTCGAATACATAGTCTGTTAAAAAAAAAAAGGAGAATTTTGAATTTTTTTTAGGTATTTATTTTGTCCCCTTCAAAGCTATCCCTGTCATACATACATACATATATAGAAAAAATTATTGATAAGAATGAATATCCATATTTTGTTTGTAACATACTATTATTTTTTAAAACAGTACATAGTAATATTTCCTTTATGTACTTACCTGATTTTATATATTTAATTTATATGCTTGTTTTAATTGCCTAATTTTAAAATCCTATCGCTGTACATAAATCAGCATATATTAATGTTATATTTAAATGCCACTAGTAAATTGCGTTGTTCAATTTTCTCTTTGCATGTTTTTGTATTATCAGAATATTCCACAAACGAAAATGGATTAATAGTAAGTGCTCTTATAATGAATTGTAAAATCGGTCTTTCTCAAAATATGTAATGCAAGGAACACAATTGGATCGAACGACGAATTTCGTCTAGCACAACCAATTTATCGATAAAAGTTCGTTGCGTAAATTCGCAGTGTGGCACTCAACTACGACTAAAAAAATACAGCTGTATAAAATTACGGTATAAAAAAAACTTACTTGAAAATATTAAACATTAACAAAAAAAAATTTAAATAACAATTTTATGGTAAATAATTGTGTATATTTAACTTAAATGATGTACGTTAAAAATTAAAAAATTATTAATATAAAAATTAACTTTATTTACAAATATATTTAAAAACTAAAATGAGAAACAATAACTATGCAGTAGTGTAAAGCACTGTATTTTACTTCAGTCTTTACAAAAAAATTAAGTACTTCACTTCAACATTTTCAAACAAAACAAATTCTACATATCTTGAAAAGCTTTAGCTACAGTTCTTGACAGTATTTGAGTTCTATTTTATAGTAAAAATCAAAACAAAACATAAGAATGAAGCAAATAAACCGTTAACCATAGTAAGCATAGCGAGTGCAGTGGAACATTAACAAAAAAGTGATAATTCAGGAACATTGAGGTTAACGTAGTGTTCATATCAATGTCTTTAATGCTTTCTAAATACGCCGTTTGAGCGTTTTTACACTACTTACATGTATTGAAATGCTAAACTACAGTTTATGACGCTAAATGTCACATAATGGAGATAAATATATACACATAATGAAAATATAGTAATAAATTTATAATTATTGCTGCAATTTTTGCACTTCGATTATTATAACTCCGTACAAACGGACTCTGTTTGCTTGATAAAAGAGATGTGTACACACTGAATATGATAACTTTGTGTTCCTTAAAGCAGGCTTCATACGAGTGATTTGTGCGCGGCCAATCTCTTTTTACTTGTTAATGGGGCTATGCGGGCACAAATCATAAGAAATTGGGATTGTACGTGAACACTTAATAATTTTTTCATTTGAGTTTAGAAAGATACATCAAAGTGTATGTATTGCGGAGATAAGTAGGAAGCAAATATTTTTGTTTCTTTTTAGTTTTTTTGTTTTTATGCGAAACGAAGGTGGGTGCAAGTAATTTTTAATTGAAAAGGATGGGAAACACTTTTATCAAAATTTAAAAAATTATATAAAAATGGTTTAATTGAATACGCAATTGTACTGGTATTTAAGAGAAAAAAATATTTATAGTGTTCTAGAGTTGTAATATCCATATTTATCAATAATATAACATGTAAACGTCTATTTCTTCGTAAAAGCCAATCGTCCATTTGCTTCCTTTTTAATTTTCTTATCCGAAGAACAATTGTATCATCCGCTTCTGAATTCATGTTTTCTCACATTATGCTGGGAACACAATTGGGACGAACGACCAATTACGTCTTGCGCAAATAATTCATCGCTAACAATTCGTTGCGTAAACTCTCAGTGTGATGCACATTTATACCAAAAAAATTAGTGCTATCATAATCACATATTTCGGCGATACTTTCAATATTTTTGGAAACTTTCGATGGCTGATTGTATAGGCATTCAAATTTTTACTTCTTTAATTATTAATTCACTTGCATCCATATTACTTAATTTTTCACATGGTATGTGATAGTGTCAGCAAAAAATAAAAAATTTTTAAAGAATGAAACATAAAATCAAAACTGGAGGTTTCGAGTGCACGTAAAATCTTACATAAATATCCAAACAATACTTCACATTCATTACATTTGAGTATTAAGTGCTGGTTTTTAGAAAACCAAAGGAAAAATATCGTTCGTCTATTTATATTGATAACAATATTAAAATTAAAAAAAATTATCGCGTTCATGCACAATGCCATCGCGCCAATCTTTTTCATCATGAACTTCGCTCTATGGTACTGCGCCTTCAACAGCGATCCCGACGACTTCCTATTCCTCTTCTTGGTCACCGAAGCCTCTTTGTTGAATTCGAGATTTTGGGTGGGAGTGCTATCTCGAGCACTCTCCACTCCACTGGTGTGGATAATAGTATCCTGACTGGGTGTCACGAGTTCGCCTTCCGAGGATATGCACAGCACACTATGATTTTTAGATTTTGTTCTTACCTTTGTATCCATATAAATTCCCACGAGTAAACTCGGATGGGCTTGTTCAGATCCCGTCAGAGCCGGCATACCCGAAGAAGGCACTTATAAAACCGGCCTTGCCCGGAGGGGATCGTTTGAGATTAACAAATTGTACTACTTGCCAATCATTCAGTTCCCGGCACGGGTACATCAACACCTTGGCTTAGGATAGGTTGGTTGGTAATCTTCACATTTGAGCCAGACGTCCTGATGCGATTCACCCCCAGGGAGCATCTGGACCAATGCGAAGCTTTCCTCTTGGTTCAAGGCAATATAGTGCCTCGCTACCGAAACCCTATATTCCCATTTAAGCACTCCCGCCAAAGTCGATGTAATTCATATTGATTTTTCTAACGCGCTTGATAAGCTATCTCACTCTTTGCTTCTGTCTAACTTGAACTTGATGGGTTCCCATTCTAACCTCTTAGCTTGGATTAAGTACTAATATTAAGTTCTAATAGAATCTGCTCAGATAGTACTGAATGTTATATCTCTGAACCGTATTTGCAATCTTCGGGTGTACATCAGGGTAGTATACTTGGCCCTTTATTATTTAATTTGTTTATTAATGATATTGGTAGTTGTTTTGTGAAATCCAAATATCTTTTATATGCCGATGATTTGAAATTTTTCTTGAAATTGGATTCCATGAATTATGCGCTTATTTGCAAGTTGATCTTAATAAATTAAATGACTGGTGTCGCCTCAATAGTGTGCAACTGACAATTAATAAATGTTTGCATGTGTCATTTCATAGATCGCGAAATCCCGCAGTTATGTCTTTTAATTTTAACCATATTACATTGAACACATCAGGTCCAAAACTTGACTTACGTCTGATGTTCGATATATCTCTGTCGTTTGTGCCTCATGTTGAACATGTACTTCCTAAGAGCTATAGAATGCTTGGTTTTGTGAATTGCTTTTTGATGTACCCTCCCATCGAACTAATTATTTGCGTAAAGGAACTTTAACTCGTACTTTCGTTCAACTTAACGAAATTAATTTTAACTTGCAAAGACAGCCTAAGTCTTTTATAGAATTCAGCATTGAGCAAACTGATTTTAAACTTTTTCTTTCTGGTGTTGTAAAATAATTGTTAATCATTCACATGTAAATTTATTATATAATATTATTTAATATATTGTTTATCTGTGATGTTTTTTACTCTATTTACTCATATTTGTATTGTAACCATAGTCTTTAAGGAACTTTGTTATCATAGTCTGCAAGGATTTTTTGTCTATAGACTAAAATAAATAAACAACACATATTCTCCTTTGTATTCTGGGTGGCGGAAAATTAATCACCCTATCGTAAGATGTAAAGCTTTTGCAAATGGCATTTGAGACCAATCATATTTGACATTTGTGAACTAGACAGCTGCTGAATATAAACAGGCAAAGCGCTATACTGCGAAGATCGTTGTGGTATTAGATTAGCGTGAATTTCGTCGTAGATTTCCTAATCGTGGCGCGCCAACTGGAATAAACATCAACCAGACGACGTGCCGCCCAATTGGGAGTCACCAGGTGAATCCTACTGCGAATTTTAGTGACAGACTTACACATGTTCCCATACAAAGTGAAAACAGTTTATCAGTTAATGCCTGCTGGCCGTTAGTCGCGTATTCTCAATGTCAACAATGAAGAGGACGATCTTGGGTCGAAAATCTTCATGAGCGACGGGGGCATTTTCATTTAACAAAATCTTTATGTCTGGGGCACTGAAAATCCGCTTGTGTTGCACAAAATTCTATTACATCCACTCAAGGTGCTGTGGTGCGGTGTTCACGCGGAAGGAGTGATTGGAGCATATTTTTTGATGATGCCACCCGCAATACAGTTACTGTTACTGGCAAACACTATAGGGCCATAATACCAACTTCATACTGCCAGAATTTAATGAGCGGGGCTTGGTGAATATGTGGTTGTAACAAGACGGCATTTTCTGGTCGGGTAATCTCCCGTTTTGGAGATTTGGCATGGCCAGCAAGATCGCCCGATTTAACCATCTCAGACTTTTTTCTTTGGGGCTACTTGAAGTCGCGGGTTTATGCTAACAAGCCCTATACAATCGCTGAGGATGCGAACAGTTATCACCAGAAATATTGCAGAAAGTTATAGAAAATGCGATAAAACGGCAATAATTGTATATCAACAATGGCGGCAGCCACTTGGCTGATATCATATACATATTTCAATTAACAGAAAACATTTTACAGATCCAAATAACGATTTCCAACACCCAAATTATTTTTTTTTTTTATTTAGTAAAAAATTATTCAAAAACAAATTTGGATGATTAATTTGCGCCACAGTAGATTTAGCTATAAGTACTTTGACAGACTCAGTTGTTTTTTTTTATGCCGATTCATTGTATGCTCGGATTCTAAGTAAATCTATTTTTGAAGCTCAATGCAACGAAACTAATTTTTTATTATGAAATATAATAGAACTGTATTTTTTATTACTTCATTTGTTTTAAATAAGCAAACATAAACCCATTTCATACCGAAGTCATTTTCATATTAATTTTCTTAATAATTTCCTAAGATGTCGAAAAAGTACAGTTATTAATATTTCGGGAGTAGATAAAAAGAAGTTCCTAAGAAATGATTCCTAATATTTTGCACTGGGCGACAGTAATATTTTTGCATATGCATGTTTCCAAACACTTAAATAATCTGGGGGCTAATTCTGGGAGTCGTGATCAAAAATGTTTTTGATTCGAAAGAAATGTCGATAATGCTCTCATTTCTAATTATGAACGAATCGAATTATATTTTTCAGTCTTGTAACCACACGTTGCCGCTGTTATGGTGTTTCCTGCAGCTATGTGTGCTGGAAAGAACTACTATGGAAATATCACGTCCAATAGGAATTCTCCGCGAGTAGCATGAGCGTTTGCTCCAATTGAGTGTTTCGTTTCGCCGACACAATCATGGGTGGGCTCTTATTACTCCTACGAACTCTTAGGATGAAAATTAAGAGAGCTACGGTTGAATTTTGTACATCAACCGGAACTCTCTACCAACGGGCTGAATAATGGCTCTGATTATATGGTTTGTTTCGCATACAGAATAAGAGTTTTTGTTTAGCTCTTCATAAACGGGAAGATCAATTGCTCTTATTAGTTGGTTCGTTTCGCCAACAGAATAAGAGTTCTTGGGAATACCAATTGGTAGGATTTATTATGCGCCAGCTACAGAGCTGTTACTATTATTTAATATAAAAGTAATTCTTCTTACAATGTGACTAAACACTTCTATTTAACTGGTATCATTTCGCCAAAGAAAATAGAAGACCTTACCACTTCATAAACCGGCAGCCAATTGACTGCCAACTCGTGAAGCTTTAATTCATGTACCATTCTCAGTTCATACGCAGTCATACAAATACACATCTATTCTAAACAGTTAGCTTTTTAACGAAAGAAAATATTAAATCTAATAATATGTTCACACGACAATATGAATCACTTTGTTCGCTTTCTGAACCACGATTGCCAACCATTGTCTTCACACCACTGTTCTTTGTTCAGTTAGTCTCTTCGTTACCTCCATTTTCTTTTTTTTTTGCATTTTTTATACATGTATGCATACATATTGTATACAATAGGTATATTATTTATTATTTTTGAAAATATTACCATTTTTTTTTATTTTACACACTTTTTTTCATTTCTATTTTGTTTTTTTTCAGTTAGTTCAGATAAACGAGCAAAATTTTTTTATCAAAATTAGAGATGATAAAAATTTGTATGTTGGTTTGTATTATGTTGGTATGTTGTATTTGTACATTGGTTCAAAATGAACCAACATGGTTCGCTCTCAAAATTACGTATGGCGAACTAAGTAGTTTCATTGATGATTGGGGCTCGAAGTACGAATGTTGCTGTCCGTGTGAACATGGTATAAGAGTGAAAATGGTAAAATGGCAACAACGTTGACGAGTGAATGTTAGTTTTTATTTTAACAATGAAAAAAAAACACTTTCGCGCACTGTCGCCTGAAATGAAAAAAGAGAGATAAAATTTTATAAAATAGCAAGTATATTATAAACAATAGCACCTGAAAAAACGATGAGATTATATTTGGACACAAGTAATTTAATTTAAATAAGTTAAATATTCGTACCATTTTATTTATTAGTATATAAAGCAGTACTAACCAAAAACAAATAATATTTGTGTGATCCCAACTTCGGAATATCTTCTAATAATTTCTTTAGAAAATTTAAGTTGTTTATATTGGCTTTTTGTATCCTAAAAAAATTTTTGTTATTTGCCCTTTTCAATTACTTTAATAAAGTCCTTATTTTTAAAAACAAAAGTCGAAAAATTTGTAAAGAAGTGTGCCTGAGGCGATGTAACATTATCAATCAGAACTTCAATTTTAACTTTTTCTGTTGTAAGGATTTTAACATTTCTGATGACGTTATGATGACATGCGGATACCCAATGATATTAACAGTGATATTAACTATTTTATTTGGATTTTCGTACAGCCATAATAAAATTATCCATTTTAAATAAAATTACCGTTAGAAAAATCTGGCATAACAAATAATAACATTTTTCTATTAAAACAGGTTTATTTTTGGAATTCAATATGCCATCGTGTAATTAGCCATCGCTTAAATACCTTTTTCGCTTATTAGCCCCTAATATGAAATTCCCGTTTATTTACACTCATTCTCATACAAAAGTCCACGCTTAAAAGTTTCTTTTAGTTACCTATTCAGCATAACTACCTAAAAATATTATACCCCAAAATTAAATTTCCTCTAAAATCCCCTCGTTTGTTTTCGCATAACTTGCTACCTATTTACGCAACTCTAAGCAAGTTTATTTGTATGTATATAGTATATATGTACACACATATATTCATGTTTTGTTTTTGTTTTCCTTTTGTTCCTAATTAATTTTTTGTGATATGCATTCTTTTTGTTATTCAATAAAATATTTTAATATTGAAAATATTTTAAAAAGTACATTTCGACCAATTATGTATACTGCAATATATTCGGATAAATGCTTTCTTAAAAGTATATAAGCGTATTTTCATTATTATCTATATGAGGTAATTAAACATATCGCTTTAATAAATTTCCCGGATAATTGCTCAAAAATCGTAACAATTTGGATGGGGTAATTAACAGGGGTTTACGGTATTTAATAAAAAATCAACAAAAACTTGAAAAAACAAGTACATAGTAATAATAAAATAAAAGATTTCAAATTTGTATTTTGAGTAAAATCAATTAATATTTAAAGTTTAGCTAAAAATGTTTTCAGCCATTTATAGCAAAAACGTATAGAATTTAACTACAACTGTCGTTAGTGTGGGTAGTTATATTGAAACCGTACTTTTTATGAAAAATATGTGCAGACACATAATGAAAAAAACTTTTAGGTTTTAACATTTAAAAATTAACACATATTATCTGGCTACTGTTTGGAGGTCTTCATTTTGTACAATACGGTAATTATTGATCTGTTGACATCACTGGATGTGAATTAAAATTTTTTTTTATTTCATATAAAAGCTTTTTCTTGAAAAAATGCTCTCCATTAAAAAGTCTTCAAAATTTAAAGTTTAAAAACTTTCTATACCATATTACAACTTTTGTCCCGATAGTTGAGTGGTTAGAGCATTAGCGCAACGTTTAGTTGACTATAAGTTCTATTCCTCCGAGCACTCGAAAGTATAATTTTTTTTACTTTTTAATATATCCGTTTATAGTACAGACTTACTGGAAAATTTATTAATAATTTCTTTTAGCATTTCTCTCTTGAGGTCATTTAATATTGTTTTATTTACTAACTCAATAAAAAATCATATGGTGATTTCTTTTTATACACAAAAATTACACCTTTTTAAAATGTACATACATACATACTATATAAAATGGCTTAAGGGTGCTTTAAACGATAAGATTTGTCGTACGTAAAATGTGAAAGAAAATAAAATGAAATTCCATCCGTATGTCAAAAAAAGAGAGTATAAATCGGATGGTTGTTTTCTGGCGTTTACACCATTGGTATGGATAAAATCAAGTAAGATGATAACAATCTCATTTAATTTAACTACAGCTGTTTGCTTGTTTTCCCCAGGTATGGAGTTCTTATATATGAAATAATAATACAAACAAGTATAGTTTTCTTGTGCATTATAGGAGACTTTAACATAGAAAACTGACATTGAAAAATTTTTCAATGCTAAAGGATTTATATTGGTAATAGATAAACATAGATGGAGCAATAACGAAACATGGAATGTTTTCACAGAATAATAATAGTAACAGTGAGGATAAAATTTATCGAACAATACCCAGATATAGCGATGGAATTGTACTTGGAGTTAAATGTAAACCCAAAAGCGTTAAAAATGCGAAAATCGAAAACGATTTCAAAATCGATATGAACATAAAAAAACCTATATTCGTAAAATTGGAACGGGCGCGAATCGTTATCCATCGTTCATAACGCACGAAGTTTTAGGTTTCGTAAAGGAGTTATTTTCTGAACAATAAAAGTTTTAAATACATATATGTAGTACATTTTATATAGGTTGATGAAGGTTATAGAAACTTCAGCAAAGTACCGGGTATCCGCCGAGAAGGTATACTACTCTGTTTTGCCGCCATTTTGGTAATCATGGAAAAATATTCGATAAAGCAGCGTGTTTTAATCGTTAAAATACTTTATCAAAATCAATCATCGATTACTGTGATGATGAGAAAACAACGTGCCAAGAAAATGCACTATTTATCGTGTAGTGAATGATTTCGAAGAAGAGGACTGTAGGTGATAGGCCCAAGCATGGACCAAAACGTACTGCAAGATCAGCTGAAAACATTACTGCTGCTCAAGAAAGTGTTGAAAACAATCCATCAACCTCAATTCGACGCCGTCCTCAGGAGCTTGGTCTTCAAAGAACAACTTTGGCCACAATTTTGCACAAAGATTTATACTTTGCAGTGATGCGGTAGTGCTACCGTATGAAAACAAAGCAAGAACAAGTTTTGTAGAATTTGTAAAAATAAACTTTGCATATTGTTTGACGTTTTGGTACAATTAGTTGTATTGTATTGTATAAGTATTGCAATGAGCTTCCTAATAAGTTTTCAGGAACTGTGACTTCACTGCGAGTATCATACCATAACTTCAAAAAAATTCCAGGACGTCGATGCTTCTCCGGATGTGCCATTTTTTTTCTTTATGCGCTTGTATATTACCATAAAATTCAAATATTTCCGCATACTATCATCCCTATTGAAAGGAAATTCATGATCAATAGTTTTAATTTCGCGCAGCACCTTCTCTCCTAAAACTATGCGCTTTTTCTTCTTTGAAGCAAAATCGTGCTCGCTTTCAAATCGCTTGCTCAGTAAAAGCTGCTTTCTTTCGAACGTCCACTTCTTTTCTCTAAAAACATAAGGTAATACACAAAAATATAATATAATAATAAAATTTTATCAAAAACAAACAAATTTACGTCTCGTTGTCGGCCACGTAATATGAAAAACACAGTTGTATTTTCAAGCATATGTCAACAATGTATCATGAAATTAAACGATGCACAGTATGCTTTTGTTTCCGTATCGATAACTTTTATTATATATTTAGGGACGTGTATCATAGTCAATGTTTACATTATTACGTTTAGGAATGCATGACATTGTTCAATTGCATTGCAATTGACGTTGTGGAACTCACCCATACATACATACAAACATGTAATTTTTATATATGTTTTTTTTTTCTCTGGGACTAGCACTCAGGAGATGACTCCTACACATGCGAAGCATTGTGCTGGAACTATAGGAAAGCGATAGTAGAAGAAAGGGATAGTAGGTGAAGCTTAATTAAAGATTTTACAGCTCTGCTTTTGCACGTTCTTTGTTTATACTCCCAGCAGTGCTGAAGCTTCTTTAGTAGCCATTTTTATTATTACTTTACTTCGTCGGTGCTACACAATACCGACGAAGGAGGGCGTTTTGATGTGATTGTGGATTGCTATCAGCTAAAGCCGGTATTGTTCAGTGAACAGTGACTATGCCTTCGACACTGAAACCTTCCGACAACAACTGACACACTAATGCACATCAGAAAAATTCGTGATGTTTTTTTTTTTCTTAAATAATTTAGACTGAAACTGGGATTAAACCCAGGTGTGTTTTTGGTTTTGTAGTCAACGTGCAGACTACTAACCATCGTCCCATCGCCACCCTCATATAATTTTTTGTATAACATATGAACGGTTAAAATTAATTAAAAGCGGCGTAATACTTATAATTTTTTTTAATAAAAAAAACGGTTACAGAATTTTTCTATATTTGCAAGCCCCTAATAGCTTTTTCTTTTTAATATTCAAATATTAGAACTATTCGAAAGTCGGTCTCTTAAAAGTGTCGAATAATTGATCACCATAGTAGATACCAATGGTTTTTTAATTACTTTTTCGGAGAATAAAATTCAACTTTTTAGTGCTATTCCAAATTGAAATTCATCCCAACTATATATATGTCCGTAAATATACATTCATATGTAGATGCAGATGTAAATCTATTTTAATTTTACAAATGCAACATATTCCTATGAGAGTGGCGATGGTCGAAGTAATCTGCACGTTGACTACAAAACGAAAAATTTTCTTGGGTTCAACCCGAATTTCAGACTCATAAAAACATCTCGCATTTTTTCTGATGTGCATTTGTGTAGCTTTGTGGCAGTTGCTGTCACAAGGTTTCAGTGGCGAAGGCATAGTCACGGTCACTGAACCTTACCGGCTTCAGCTGCATCGAATCCACAGGCACATCAGAACGCCCTCCTTCGTCGGTATTGAGTAGCACCGCCGAAGTAAAATAATTACTAAAAATGGCTACTAAAAACGAAGCTTCAAAAATTTAATAAGTCTCCTTGACATCAGACACGCTTCAACACTGCTATAGAACAAAAAACGTGCAAAAACAGTGATGTAAGATAGTGAAGCTTCACCTCATATCATTTCTCCTACTATCCCTTTCCTCTAGTTCCAGCACAATGCACCGCATGTGTAGGGGGCATTCTCTGTGTGCTGGTCCAAGATAAAAAAAAAATTTCATATGAGTGTTCTTTATGTCCTTTATATAAATCTTATTCTTCTTTTATTGCTATTGTCTTTTTCTTTTTTTTATGCAAACAAATCTATTTGAATTGATGATACACTTAGACATAAATCTCGCATGGAATTAGTTCGTGTATCTGCTGCTGTTATGGGTATTGAGTTTTCATATGCTGCTGAGACGGCATTTGTGTCACCCACCCTATTAAAGATTGGCGTTGAACATCAACACATGACACTGGTATGGGCACTATCGCCTCTTGTTGGTTTTTTCCTAACACCAATTCTTGGGTCAATGAGCGACCGTTGTAAACTAAATATGGGACGCAGAAGACCATTTATTATACTATTATCCATTGGGGTGTTTCTTGGTAATAACATTAAAGTCGTTGTGTCTCTGCTTTTTAATTAAATTATACTAATATTGTTATTTTTATTTCAAATATAAACGAAAGGGTTATTGCTGGTGCCCAACGGTGAGGATATGGGTTATTTATTTGGGGACATTGATCCACATTTACAAATCTCTACAATGAACTTAACATTGAATAGTACGACACACAATAACATAGATATTTCGTCACATCGTACAACAGCTTCTAAGACACAACTGGAACCCATACAGAAGACGTCACATCCATGGGGAATATTTTTCACAGTACTCGGTACTGTTTTGTTAGATTTTGACGCTGATGCTTGCCAAAGCCCTTCACGAGCGTATCTCTTGGATGTATGTGTACCAGGTATGAGCTTGTTTTATATCAAATAACTCTAAAATATACATACATACATACATACATATATGAAAAATGCTGTAAATTATAACGTTATCTATAGATGATCATGCTAAAGGTCTTTCAACATTTACTATAATGGCTGGTCTTGGTGGTTTTATGGGTTATTCAATGGGTGGCATTAATTGGGATGAAACTACACTTGGTCGACGGCTAGGAGGCCATGTTAAGGCTGTATTTACGATTATAACATTCATTTTTATAGCATGTGTGACATTTACAGTGACGAGTTTTAAAGAAATCCCTCTATGGGTTTTAACACCAGGAAAAACAACAAAATCAGAGCGAACAGAAACGGAGCATTTAAAAGATGGGGCGATCAACTATGGAACATTGGATAGTGCCGAATATAATTCACTCGAGTTAAACCATAATCCGGTATGTATACAAAAGCAGAGAAATTTTTCATAAATAATTAGAGTGTAATTGTAATTTTTTAATACAAAAAAATTTCTTATTCAGATAGAAATACTTACATACCCAGTGAATAAAGGGTTTCCAAAGAATTCAATAATATCCTAAACTTTTGATCTGGAAGTAGTGCAAAATTGAATCAGTTGTACTTCTTTTTACTTACTTTTTTTTTACTTCACTTTTATGCCCGGAAGCTCTTTTTTTATGCCGATGTATTGAACCTGAAGTGATGTTCGTGATTTTACTTTTTTAAAACTTTTCTTAATCCGTGGAAAGGAACTAATTTCTTGTTACTAATACGTAGCTATGAAAAGTTGCTTATCGTGAATAGATTATAATGCAATTTTTTAAAGTTACTTTAACGGTATTAAATGAAGGAGAGTATTTACATTTTTACAAACATGTAGTACGTAATAAGTTTTATTTTATTTACTAAATTAATAAAGAAACATTGGACGTGTAGGGACATGTAATTCAGTAGAATAAAGTCAATTTCATATTCATTATATGGATGTTGTTCTCAATAACTTCCTGAGTCGCAAATCTACAGTTATTGCTAGTTCGGAAGCAGTTAAAAAGTAGTTTCCAAAGAATGACTTCAAAATTTTTCACCTGGTATGTATGTATCAAGCTATAACGGCCAAAAAGACGTAAGCTCCCAAAATAAAATTTTCCAGGAGAACATTCTGTATAATTAATCCAATGAATGGATAAGTTGGCGCGTATAGATTAGAAGACAGTTCTCTCATGTGATTTCAAAACGTTTCTTCTGAGAGAAAATGCTGTACAAATAATTTAGATAAACTGTTGCCAGACCAGTTAGCAAGAACCTGATGGTATTTAGAGACTTCCCAGGGGCAACAGCGTCCAAGACTTTTCGCAACATTTTCTTCTTAATATTAATATATTTATTTTTTTCAAACCAGTTAACATTGGTAAACAATGATTGTGTTTAAAAGAGAAAAAGAAACATAAATTCGTAATACCTACTTATTCATCCCATCCTATTTATTTAACTCGCGCCAAAATAAATTACTACTATTTATTTGCTTTTATATTTATTTATCACGTTTATGATCAATAAATCCTTCCAAAAGAGCGAACAAAGATATAAAGCAAATTCTATAAATTAAGTATTCAAATGAAAAATAATTTTTTATAATATTTAATTATTAAGCTCGAGGTCGTTATTCTTTTATAATTGTATTGTTTGTATTTATTTTCGATATTTCGTTAATAGTTTGTTAACATCATCAGGAAATAAATGATATAAATGAAATAAAAAAAACCGCCATCGAAGGTTTGGTTCTTTTCAAAATAAAAATCAAAAAAAATTAAAAAATCTGTCTACTTACGATTTTATAATGTTTCCTCTTTTTTAAGTCACACTGTTCATGTAGTTAGAATTATACAACATAATTAGATTATTGTACATTACCATGTGTCCATATTTTATAAAAATGACAAGAGTTCCAGGTATATGGTTGCACAAAGGTGTTTATTAAGTAAATTTATAAAATAGATCTTCTAAGATTCACAGTCGCAAAAGAAGTAAGTTTAACAAGAATTTTAATATATGTAATGAAAATTACAAAACTGAAAAAAAAACAACAAAATATATTAATTCCAAATGAGAATAACACCGTTAGGTATATACGTATTACTCTATCGATTTATTCGTACACGTCATTAAAGTTTATAGCTAGGTTAAAAAATGTACAAAAAAATTAGTAGTTTAAAATACGAGATCAATCATTTATACGTACATATTTCGATTGGGAGATAATTATCATTAAATATAAATTGTGTTAATTAGTGATTATTATAATTAAGGTACTCTGTATATAATACTTAGAGTACCGATAATAAACTTTAAAAGAATTTATATTAAAGAGAGTTTAAATTAAGAAACGGTTAAGGAAATACTGTTTATTTCAGCAATATGCTTCCCCCGAAGAACGGAAGGTTCTTTTGTTCGTGATTGAAAAGAAGTTTCGTTGGGCGTAATTTTATTTAATCACCTGACTATGCTATGCTCCGACTCACAGCATTTGACCGGGGCACTTTCCTTCCAATATGTTTTCTGCTGTTGTTTTCTGCTCAGTTCCTTCAATAGAGTATGCAGGTAAAAAATAAATTTTTTAATTTGGTTTTTAATAATTTTATTTGTTGTAAATATTGATACCACCTGCACCCGACCATCAAGACCAAGTTGTGTTTCTTTAATACGACCTAAAATCCATTGACCAGGACCACCATCATCAGCCACTAAGACAAGATCTCCGATTTTAGCATCCAGCTTTACAATTAGCCAATTTGGACGAACTTGTAGTCGATTAAAATATTCCAGGTACCACCTTTTCCAAAAATGCTGCTTAAGTTTCTCGATTGACTTCCATCTAGTTAAATGGTTCATATTTATATCTAGAAGATTTTCTTCTTGCAGACATTTAGTTGGCTCTCCAATAAAAAAATGTGCCGGAGTCAATGCGTTCAAGTCCGATGGGTCGGAGGACAATCGGCAAAGTGGGCGAGAATTCAATACAGTTTTAATTTGGCAAAGAAGAGTTGCCAATTCTTCAAAATTTAGAATTCGGCTATGCAATATTCTCTTAAGATGAAATTTAACAGATTTCGCTCCTGCCTCCCATAGACCACCAAAATTAGGGGAGCTAGGAGGAATGAAATGCCACTCAGTACATATGGTTGTTAGTGATTGAACCAAATCTTCAGGAAGTGATTTTTTATTCCTATGAAAAAGAACCTGAAGCTCTTTTGAGGTGCCCACAAAATTCACAAATTGTAACCATACACACAAAAGGGCGGTGGCTGAAGTAGTCTGCACGTTAACTACAAAACCAAAACAGGCCTGGGTTCAACCCCAGTTTCAGACAAAAATTATATAAAAAAAAAACATCTCGCATTTTTCTGATGTGCATTAGTCTCTTTGTGTGTCAGTTGTTGTCGGAAGGTTTCAGTGGCGAAGGCATAGTCACTGGTCACTGAACAATACCGGCTTCAGTTGATAGCAATCCACAATCACATCAGAACGCCCTATTTCGTCGGTATTGTGTAGCACCGGCGAAGTAAAATAATAATAAAAATGGCTACTAAACCAAAGCTTCAGCACTGCTATAAACAACGTGCAAAAGCAGAGCAGAAAAATAATTAATTAAGCTCCACCTCCTATCATTTCTCTAACTATACCTTTCCTATAGTTCCAGCACAATGCATTGCATGTCTAGGGGTCTCTCCTGAGTGCTGGTCCCAGATAAAAAAAAACATATCCCCTTGAAGCAACAGCGGACCTTAGGTTAGATTTTTTAATGAAAATAGGGCCAGCATAATCGACACCACTATGGTTGAAAGGTCTGGTAACATTTAATCGAGCATACGGTAAATTTCCCATTATCTGCGCAGCAGCCTTAGCGAAGTAAGTAAAACAGCGTCTGCAATTGGCAATTATAGTCTTGGCTAACTGATTCCCCGAAATAATCCAATACTTTCCATCCACACACGACCTGGTCAAAGTGATCCCCCATGTATAGTTCTCTCATGAGAATCGAGAATTATAAGTCTGGCCAGAGGATTCCTATTTGATAGGAGAATAGGACGCTTGACGTTAAAAGGCAAATTCGAATTCTGAAGGCGCCCACTTATTCTAATTATACCGTGATCATCCATGAAAGTCATTAATTTACCAATAGAACGTTGTCTGACCTCGCCTTTATAAACAAGCATCCTTTTGACGTCGCCAAAGTCGATATTCTGGACCACTATCACCAAATCCCGTAGAGTCCTATCCAAAATAGTCGGTGTCATTGGACCACTAAGTTAGGAAACCATCACATTTCCTAATAATGTAGAAAAATCTGTAACATGTTGAAATTATCCTCAAAATTTTAAAATGTCCAAATTTGTTGCAGATGCACTATGCGACGATTCGACAAATTAAAACAAATACAATGAATATTCCCAGATAAATTTCAGCGCAGTTTAGATTTGATCAAATAATCGAGATTACTGATGTACAGGCGTAAAATATTATACTTTAAATTTGTTGCAAAAGCACTTTGCGAAGATTCGACAAATTTAAAGAAAATTACGGTACTTTGAGCGAACAAATATATATTATGAAATTTGTTAAACTATCAATTTAAATAATTATGACGTACGTGCATAATCAAATAAAATTATTAAGAACGCATTTTTATATTACGCAAAAATAAAATCAAGTTTCTGCATTTATCACTACTATAGTCCAATTCTTGATTTTCCCCTCTTCTCGAAGTTTATTAAATTACATGCGAAATTTCTAGCATTACCTTACGGAAATCGTTACTGTATATACTCCAATATGGCGATGTCACGATGGATGGTAGTCTGCACGTTGACTACAAAACCATAAACAGACCTGGGTTCAACCCCAGTTTTAGACTAAAATTTTAAAATAAAAATAAACATCTGATGTGCATTAGTGTGTCTTTGTGTGTCAGTTGTTGTCGGAAGCTTTCAGTGGCGAAGGCGTAGTCACTGGTCACTGAACAATACAAAGTAATATTAAAAATGGCTACTAAACCGAAGCTTCAGCACTGCTACAAGTATAAACAAAGAACGTGCAATAGGAGAGCTGTAAAAATAATTAATTAATTACGCTTCACCTCCTGCCGTTTTTCAAACTATCCCTTTCCTATAATTAGACAAAAAAAAAATATATACTCCAATCACTCGATCATAAAATTTTAAATAAGGATAAGACTATGCAACACGAAAAAATTGTTTTGATAACCACTATTTTTTTCTAATCCGCTGGAGTCATCTATCCACAAAAATCATCATTATTTCTAATTCTATTTTTGTTTTTGTAAAAAAAATTTTTTTTCTAAAATTTGGGGTTTTTTAAGAGGCTGCTCCGTACATCTAGTCGTAACTTTGGAAAGACTTACTAACTATTGCTATGCTATACATCAAAAAATTTTAAATAACGTCAGATTTAAATTTTGTTACCATAATTTTTTCATTTAGGCATCATGTGAATTATAAGGGCTATTTTATGGGCGAAGTATTGGTATATCGTTTTGTAAAAGCTCCCCTACCTGTTTATCCACCTCCTATTGAATACGGTCGGATAAGTATAACTCTTCAAATATATTGGCTCTTCATTTATACAGCGGACTATATCCTTAATGGAAGTTTCTACTGGTTGCTTATTGTCAATTGTGCTAAAAATGTCCCCAAATCTATGAACTATGCAGGGTTCGGTTAGGCAGAAACTCTGCGGCACATGATGTGCGGTTTCAGTTGGTCTAACTTTTTCCATGGTTTTTCGAAAATTGTTAACAAATTCACTTGAAGACTCTTTCATTTTGTTTTTGAAGAAAAACTCTCATGGAATTCTAAGCGTTGTGCCATACGCTAATTTTGGTGCAGAAGCATTTATGTCACTCTTGAAGACTACCCTAAGCTCGAGTAATATTGTTGGCAAACATTGTACCTCTTTTGAGATGTCGTGGCATAAGATAGATGCCTTTAATGTCCTCTGCCATCTTTCTATTATGCCGTTAGACTGTGGAGGGTAAGGAGGAAGTAATACTCGCTGGTACTCCAAAACGTGTTATCTAGTGCGTTATTAGCGCTCGAGCGATGGTGTTAGTTGTCATGTCTGCAACAGGCACTGTCTCAGGCCATCCTGTGAACCGATCTATGATGGATAGACAATAGCGTTATCCTTCATTGTGGGAAGGGTAGCGATGGTCGAAGTAGTTTGCACATTGACTACAAAACGAAAAATTTTCCTGGGTTCAACACCAGTTTCAGACTTATAAAAACATTTCGCATTTTTTCATATGTGCATTTTTGTGGCTTTGTGTCAGTTGTTGTCGCATGGTTACAGTGGCGAAGGCATAGTCACTGGTCACTGAACAGTAACGGCTTCAGCTGTATCCAATCCACACGCAAATTAGAACGCCCTCCTTCGTTGCTATTGTGTAGCAACGGCGAAGTAAAATAATTACTATAAATGGCTACTGAAACGAAGCTTCAAAATTTAATTCGTCTCCTTGACATCAGGGCCGCTACAACACTTCTATAAAACAAAGAACGTGCAAAAGCAGAGTTGTAGATAGTGCAGGCTCACCTCCTGTCATTTCTTCTACTATCCATTTCCTATAGCTCCACCGCAATGCTCCGCATGTGTAGGGCTATATCTCCTGTGTAGTGGTCTAAGAAAAAAAAAACGTTCAGTGTCAGTTCATACCTACCTCTGGCGCAGATGTAGTGAACTAGTAGAGAACTAGATGGTAGAAGTTAAAACACTTCGCAACACCAACTGCCAATTCTCAGTATTGTTAATTTAGCAACTGGGAAATGCGTTTCTTCACAATCAGTTTCTATTTTTTGAAGGAACCCTATCGCTACAAGTCTTGCTATACATCGTATTGAATTCCCATGTTCATCAGTTTTAATAGTAAACGCCCACTTTGATTTTATCACCTTCAACAATTAACCATACTTTATGTTTACTCATAGATTCTAAATTATTATGTATAGCTGGTAACCATTTGTCACGTTCAGGATTACAATTGACGTCGGCATACGTATTTGGAATGGGTACAGTGCTTATAGCTTCAAACATACATAGATTGATACAATTCACTAAATTTCGATGACATTTGTTTAATTCGTTCACTTCTTCTAGGTCCATTTTCAATATTTTCTTTATCATCATTATTTTGGCAGGCATTTCAGTAAAGGGTATGTTATTATTCTTCATCAAAGAACTTTTATCGTACTCAATACTTGGAATACAGTTGTCAACTTCTTTATCAATGCAGTAATCTTGCGAAAAAACGACATCACGTTCTTTTTCCCCTCTGTGTCATTTCTTTCAATAATTTTGATTTGTTTTTTTCATCTTATGTTCTTCAAATGGGTACATAAATTCATTACATTTACAATCCCGAGCTAAAATCAGCTTTCGTTTTTCTTTGTCCCATAATATGTATCCATTGAGAGTATAACCAATGAATACATAAGATTTACTTTAGCCATGCAGTTTTTTTCTCTTCTCTTGTAGTTTTAAGGCATATACAAGGCATCCAAATATTCTTAATTTGCTTAAATCGGGTTTTGCGTAAACCACAATCCTGACGGTATATTATTATCTGTTAAAGACTATATTAACTGTTGGGACTTCGATTAATGATATAAATAGCTGCATATATAAGTAGCTCTCCATACATATTTTGGAACGTTAGCCTCAATCATTATAGCACCAACTTTTTCAATTAGTGTTCTGTTAAATCTTTCTGAGACGCCATTTTGCTGAGGTGTGTATGATATCGTATTCATCTTTTGTATAACCTTGCTTTTGCAAATTTAATCATAGAGATATATTGATATTCACCGCCATTATCGCTTGTTCGAATTGATATTTTTGTTTCAAATGTCCCGCGCTTCGTATTCGTTGAATTTTTCAAAAACTTGAGTTTTGATTTTAATACTCGTAAAAATACGTCAAAATGTAATAACAGCCATCATATACCATTGGAGAAATTGAACCGCAAATATCCGAGTGAATGTATTATATAATTCTAATTGCTATGTACTTGTACCAAAATATGGTTTTCAAGTTTTTTTTGCTCTGTGACAAACTTCACAGAAATCTTTCAGCTCAACTGAAGTTTTACCAATAACCATATCATTCATATCATATCAATATGAATTAATTTATTAAGATATTGATTTCCTATATGACCTAAACGCTTATGCTATAACTCGCCACACTAACATTTTATTAAATTACATATTGACCGCTGAACTTTTACTTTCATTTCAAACAAGTTGCCTATATGTTTTGCTGTTGCAATTTTTCTAAAATTTTTCAATAACTCCGCATTCTTATCATTAAAGTTAACTTTTCTCTGTGCATTTACTATCTTGTTAACCGACATCAGATTGTAATGGAAATCTTTTATTTTTATTTCAAAACCTGTTTTACTTTACGCATGAACTTCTCCAATATGTTTTGCTACAACAATTTCTCCATTGGCAACTTTAACAATGCGTGGTTCACTTAATGTTTTTTAAAGCATCCCATATATCTTTTAACGTTTTCTTTTCACTTATATAAGTTAAGTAATCATCATGAACAAATGATGCAATTAAGTCTTGCGCTTTTGCTTCCTTTTTCAAGAACTCAATCGTTTCGTTCTCGATTGCAGGTGCTGCCGCAGTCACAGCTTCCACACAACCTCCAGCAGCCAAATGCATTTCAAACCGAAATTTCCGATTCATAAAATTTCCACCGGAAAATTGTTGAATTCGTGTAGATTTTTCTGCAAGAAGGCTTATAACCTATTATGAAATCAATTTTATTTACAACAAAATTCAAGTTTAAAATTAAATAATACTTTAATAAATTTATTTGGTTTGAATAATATTTTTTAATATAATATAATTTTCATATAATATAAAAATTTTTTATAGATCTAAAAGTCAATACTCATATAACATACAAACTTAAATCCTAGATTTAACAAAGTATATTTAAACAAAGTACAAAAAATATAACAGTTGAAGTGTCATCAGATATGATGTTGCATTAGACAATAAGTTTCCGTAGAAATTTATCATGCCGATAAATCTTTTTAGCTCTTATACCAGTTTACGGTGGAACATCAATTTATGTCAGGGATAATGTCCACTACTCTGTTCAATTGCGTGAAAGCCAAAACCATATTGAGGCTATTGTGTTATCTTTAAGGGATTATATTGATTCTGGCAAGCCTTTAAGTCATGTCATATTATATATCCCAAAAATTTAACATTGCCACTTTCTTGATGTATATTGACCGCATAATGCAACTTTTTTCTCGGTTTCTATGTATATTAATGGGGGATTCAAATGTCAATTTTTTGGAGGTATCAGCTGCTGCGGACCTTAAAGCACTTATTGAATCGTACGATTATTATAATTGCCACACCCTCATTACTCGACCTGCTAGCAGTACGTCTTTGGATAATGTTTTTAGTAATATTGGTTACAGACTTAATATTGCTTCGGTTGAATCCCAGTTAACGGACCATAATATATTGTTTTGTAAACCACAACCACTTACTGTGTCTATGAAAAATTAATAATGTTTTTGCGAAACAATGTGAATACTTTAGTGATTACCGAAAATCCATCAGCTGACACATCGGAATTTATTTCATGTTTATCAAATGCTGTTTTAAATTCTACAACAGTTAAAAAGAGTAGGAAGCTTGTGAATGCTCAGGTGGCACCTTGGATAAATGGAAATCTAAGATCTTTAATGACATTGAAAAGCAACTTTCTTAGAGACAGGAAAAGAAAATCTAGTATACATTTGGACGATCGAATAAAAAGAATTAGTAAAGTAATTAAGATAGCTACAAGAGAGGCATTCAGATATTATTATCAGGATAATTTAGAGAAAGTATATTTCGACAAATTATTTCTATCCCTGGTGAAAGTTGGAATGAGTTTAGATCGTTAAGGCGCCATCATAACATCTTCAGATTTCAACAGGCAAACGGAACTGAAATTCGGCAAATAATTCGAAATTTGGATGTACAAAAATCACCAGGATTTGATAATATTTCAACGAAATTGATCATTGAATGCCCTAATGAGGTGGTTTTACATTTAGTTAATCTTTTTAATAATTCTATTAAGTTTGCAATTTTTCCTGAGATATTGAAAATCCAAAAGATTATTCCAGTCCCTAAAGAAAAGGGCTCGGAAAGAGTAGAGAAATATCGCCCCATAGCACTGTTATCGATTATAGACAAAATTTTTGAAAAATTTATTACTAGGCAACTAGCTAAATATATGGAAGTGGAGTCTTTTCTATCGGATAACCAGTATGGGTTTCGGGTTGGATGTGTACTGATGAGGCGGTCGTTAATATTATAAACTACATATGTGATTGTCTGGATAAGGGCTCGACAGGTGTTGGAGGATTGTTCTACGACTTTTCTAGGGCGTTCGATTTAATAGAACATACAATTTGATAGAAAAACTGGCATTTTATGGTATACCTGGACGGGAGCTTGCATACTTTAGGAGCTATCTATCTAATAGAAAACAGTATGTTGAAATTAATTTTTTAGTGTACTAGGGCCGTTGCTTTTCAAAATTTACATGAAAGACTTAAATAATATTGGATTGGTAGGAAAATTTTTTATGCATGCGGACGATTTGTGCACTTTTTATCCGTTTAAATATCAGGGAGAACTTCAATCACTGATATCACATGACGCGGAATTAATAACAAAGTTTGCGAGAATTAATAAATTTATTTTAAATGCGAGAAAAACATAGTTCATACGATTTAGGCCTCATTAGACCCAGCATTCTGATTGTACGGTGGTGATGGATGGAAAAGTAATAACAGAGATTAATATGGTGAAGTATTTGGGAGTATTCCTCCACAGTAACCTTACTTGGCAGTCTCACATACAGCATATAAAGTCCAAAATAGCTCCAGTGGTAAGCATTTTCTATAAACTCAGGAATAAATTGAAAGAAAATACGAAATTAATGATCTTTGACTCTCCGATACAAAGTAATATAAATTACTTGTCCCTCATTTACGCCCACAAGAGGAATTCCGATTTAAAATCCATACAGGTTTTGCAAAACAATGCTTTAAATAATGTTTATAAACTGCCAATTGCCTTTCCCACCTTGCAATTATACCGAGATGTAGACAATGTAGTGCAATGGACTAGACCAATTGCTGTTTGATGGTTGGCAAATCCCCGTTTTTATTAAAAACTAGCTACACCCGGTGTGCTTCGCTACCCTACACCATCTTATCTCATTTAGCCCAATTTTGTATAGATATTGTTACGATAAGCCATCTGCATCAAATTTAGATACTTTTCTTGTTATATCAAAAGTACATTTTCCAAAAAATAAAAAAAGGTATAAAACGCAGGTTTGCTAAAAAGTACCCATTTCACAATATTTTAGATTTTCTTCTAAACCAAAAATTAAAAATATTCGTCCGCCGTATTACTCTGTTCAAAAATCCCTTTAATTTGATATCATGGCGGTATATAAAAAAGGAAAAATTTGCATCATAAGCACTATTTAAATGGGACAATTTTACTGCATATATTTTCGCATTTCCAAAAAGTAAGATCGCACACTCGAAATTTCTTCTAGAAGAAAAGATTGCGGTAAAAACCTTTGTTATATGCTAAATATATTGGGAGATATATGGTTGTAAAGAGAAATACCAAAATAGTTTTTTTTTAGTTTAACCCACATATATGGAAAGAGTACGAAGCACATGACCGCTTATTTTTAGCAGCATTTATAATTTTTATTCTACTTGTATTAGTTTCTGAGATATTATATTATTGATTTTAGCCGCTTTTAACCTTTTTTACGCCCTTAACATTAGAATATTCAAAAATTCTTTCTTAGGGAATTTAAACATATGGACCACATTTAAATAAAAATATTCGTGAACATTTTCCATATGCAGAAATCTTTTTGAAAATTGGTCCACAAATAGCGAAGTTATTTGATAATCAATTTTTTAGGGCGGCTAAATGAGAGAGACCACGCCACTTATTCAATTCCGCCCACTTTTTGATTGTACTGAGCATTAAGTTACTCACACCAAATACAGAAACTTTAACCGTTCTCAAGACATAAAGTAATCAATATTTAGTTTGTATGGGATGTACCACGCCCACTTGCCCAATCCCTCCCAGATTTTGACTGATAATTTGTTTTAACTACATTTGGACCATATTCGGAATCTTTCACTTCAACCATTCTGAAGATATACAAAAATAAATATGTAATTTGTATGGGCGTTGTCACGCTGTTTGAAATTTATATAGCCTATAGTTCTTTCCAGATATACAGAGCGATATTGTGAAAATTAAAAAAAAAATCGGTTCAGCCCTTTAGCTGCATAAAGCACAAATATGCATGCATACATACAAACATGTAATTTTTATGTATAAGATTCAAATTCTTCATTTGGCGACTGCCGGCTCGGCAAAATACAGAGACTAGTCGTCTCAATACGATGAAAAATAGTTCACTTCGTTTTAGAGCCATATGGCTACAGCTTGGTGAACTCGTGAAGTAAATCTAAGAACTTATTATAAAGGATATTTCAGTAAATAATTGAAATGTCAGAAATTTATGGAGTTAAAAGTTTCGATGTACAATTTGTGGTGGTATCGATAAGCCGATTATGTTTAAGGTCAACCAACAAATCATGGTGCTTTATAAAATCCGAGCCAATGATAGGGGTTGTTACATCGCTGATAACAAACGACCAGTAGAAATCTCGTCGCAGCCCGTGGTCTAATTTTATAATTTTTTTACCAATAAATTTGATGGGCAGCATATAAAGTTACGGTTGTTGGTTTTTGCAGTAAGTGCCAAAATGGAAAAATCGGCGCCACTGTCTACCAAAAACGTTCTGTGTGTGTTGCCATCTTTGATTTGGAAGCGAAAAGTTTGGTCTTTGGTGGAAGAATATTCTGAATTAAATTATTAAATTTCTGACGGATTCTTTTTGTCAGTTAGCTGTGTGAACTGTTAATTTGAACGTGTTGTTTTTCGAAATTACATGCGCTGCGACACTTTTGCGCTTTACGGCCATATTTGCGGTGATACCAACGCTCATTTGAGGTTGTGTCGTTTGGTGATTGTCAGTTTTGTGATTGACTTGACATATCTGTCCAGGTGATATAGCATCCACAATGCAATTTTCGTAAATTCTGACGCTGAACCTGTTGATGCTGCTACTAGGGGCTGAGCGAATTCCGGCAACCATTTTCTATATAAACAATTTTACGCAGCTTCACCTAAGGTTCTGCCTGCTACTCATTTCATTTCGATATATAATTTTATCACCCAAAGGTAATTCTGACAGTAACCTGTTGAGACGTCTTTATTCGCTGTCTGCTGACTGCTGACTGATTATTTTCTGCTTCACAAACTCAAATCTCTAATTTGGTGGAAGTGCAGAAATTACGTCACTAAGTTGCGCAATGATATCTGGGATTAACGCTGCAAGTACGGTAACTGCCTTTGGCTTGTCGGCTGTTACGCCTGATGCTACAAACCAAAAATCTTTCGTTATGAACCATGCTTCTACGTTGAAATGGCAATCGGGCATAAATGGCAGATACTTTGCCTTGGCCTTCCTCTGTGCTTTCTCCGGAATTAGGCATGGTTGCTGGGGTACTATCGGTTGGACAACTGTTTTCTAAATAAAATTGTGCAATTTGCCACTTCATCACATTCTTTAAATTTAAAATATATTTCATTGCTGAACATTTTTATTTTTAAAAGAAAATATTTAAAAAATAATTCTTCTAGTTTTTTTACCTCTTTTTATAATAATTACACTAATTATTTAAGCTGCAGGTCCTTTTTATATATGTAATATTTATTTTTATTCGATATTTCGATACTCCTTTGTGTGGCTTCTTCAGGAAAATTGGTTTATATATATTTAAAAAAAATATCTGACTTTTATCACCTAAAAATATAACTTTCTTACTTGTACAATATTTATCACACCGTAGTGGTATGCCATAGTTTTCGTAAAAATGCAAAGCGACTATATAAAAAAAGGGTACTGTTTGTGTTATAAGTGCACCTGTACGAATATAGAGAGTATATACTTAAGTATACTTTTATTTTTAGTACAGGGTGGTTTGAATTCTTTATAACTTTTTTAATTAATATTTTTTCTTTGTTTTTTTTCAGCATTTTGTGATGAAGACTTGGGGAATTAATTATGAAGCATTCGAAATGAAATCACGGCCATTACACCCGAAATTTTGCGAAAAGTTATGGAAAATATGCTAAAATGAGCACGTATGTGCGAAGCAGAAAATGGACATCACTTACAGGATATCATTTGCAATTGCAAAAAAATCCCCAATAATATACTGTATTTAAAAAAAAAAATTATAATAATCGCATAAATAAAAAAGTTATAGACCATATAAACCATATAGCTCCTTTTGTGCCACCCTGTACTTATTGCCATTCTGTGGTACTGACCTGTCCAAGCAATACATTCTACTTAATAGTAACCTCGATACTTTTCAAATATTGACTCAATACTATTAACGGTTCTTTGTTTTTGCGGGTCTTTTTTAAAGCGGAAACATAAAAAATTTAGTTTTATTAGTAAAATTAAGTATTATTTAATTTGGAATATATAATTAATTAGCTTTGTAGAATTTTTCTATAAATTTTCTTGTACATCTCTTAATTTAAAATATTTTTTGTTAATATACATATACATACATATGTATTTATGTACTTAGAAAGCAAATTGTATGGGGGATTCATGCCCTTTGCAAATAACTAAAAACCTGTATTTTGTAGCAGCGTTGAAGGTTCACCGTATTCCTTTGCAGCAAAGCTTTATAGATTTCCCTCTCCAAGTAGTCACATAATCAAATATGACTTATAATACATATAAATTTATTATTTATTTTGTAAAAAAGTTATTCACATAATTTTCTTTCCTGCAGGGAATAACAATAGTGATGTTTCTTTTATTAAAACAAACCGTGTTTAGTCATTGGATATTTCTATATTCTCTGTTAATTAACTAAAGATTTCATAACTTTGTTATGTTTTAAAACAATTATTATAAATATGATATTTAAAAACAAATCATTATTAAATTGGTCTTATTTTTGATCATTTTAAGTATTTATTGGATCATTCTTAAAATGCAAAATATAGTACGGTTATTTAAATTAAAAGTTCGTGGTTATCTCTATATTGATTTGCAATGTTTGTTTTATACAGCACAAATGCAAAAGTGTGAAAACATAACCCTATGCACATTTTTATTATGTTTTTTGATTAAATTATTCAAATGGAACAATTAAAAAATTTTTTGAAAAAAGCTCTAAACCTTCAATTGCAAAAATTTTTGAGAAAATTTTTTCTGTGTGCTTATGGTAAATCTTTGGTAACTCAGACATTAAAAACTGATATAGAAAAAAAAACACAAACAACACTTTATAACCTTTGTTTTTGACGATATTTTGATAATTAACTCGTACTCGTCTGTGGAAACAACTCGCTTAAGTTGAAAGTGTTTTTATTATTTGCTTAAATGGATTGGTTGTTAATACGTACACACAACTAGTAACCGTCCTGTGGGAAATGTCAATAGTGAAACAGTGCTGATTCAGTATTGACATTTCTACCAGTACTACTGACTTACTATACGCCAGGCAATGTAATTTTCTATACACATTTAATATGTGCGTGTGATTGAAAAAGCACTAGTTCCAGAAGGACCACTGACAGTACTCCACTTGGGGTATTATATTGATAATGGACCCAGAGATTTACTGTAGACACTGAGAATACACTAGGTAATTCTTTTGGGTACATATGTAGCGACATTGGGACTGTTAATTCACTATATCGTTTACAATGTTCTACACTATGGACATTTAACATTTGCGTGTCATTGAAAAAGCAGTAGTACTATAAGTAAGAAACCAGAGATTGACTAGTACTACTTAATATTGAAACCTCCTTCGGAAAACATTTTTTGAGTTTCTAGATTCGCGAGGTTTTATGTAATGGGATGCCGTCGATGTTTATGTATATTCATATTAATATTACGTCATATTTTTTTAAAATTTTTTCTACTTTCCTTAACTAAAGTTTTATACCTATGGGGCAATAATTCCTGGGGAAGACTTTTCCAATTATTACTTGTTGTTCCTTACCCAAAAAAAATTGTTGCTGAAAGCGATACCTCCACACATTCCGTCAGCAATATAAGTTTCTTCAAAGAAATTTCGAAAGAAGCTGTTTCAATGTACCATTTTTTAAATTTTTCCCTCAAAGTCAATTTTGTAGAAGTCAAAATCTTTGAAAGAGTGCACAAAATGTCAAAAATTTTAACTTTCATTAAAATTTATTTCATCATTCTCACTATTTCTATTTTTATACAAAATGACATTTCTTAATAAAATCTTTAACTTGCGCGTATCACATTTATTTTCAACAAAATGAAACAATTAAAAAACCCAAAAAGGAAGAAGCATAGGTTTTCAGTTGTTAAAAGTTTCTGTACACACAAAAGAAAAAGTAAAAAGTGAAGACGGTATGTCGACAATGTCAACAATTTATGCGACAAAAGTGGTGACTAGGAGGTACTTCACTTCAAACTTCCTTCAGGGCAGTTACCTGCATGTGTAAATGCAGCGTTAAAGTATGATGATGATGAAACTACCATACATATGTATGTACATACATGCATACGAACTACAGATAAGGATATGTAGCTATGCTACTAAAGGGTGCTTTAGACCATAAGATTTGTCGTACGTAAAATGAGCAAGAAAATAAAATGAAATTGCATCCGTATTTCAAAAAAAGAGAGTAAAAATCGAATGGTTGTTTTCTGGCTTTTACACCATTGGTATGGATAAAATCAAGTAAGATGAAAACATTCTCATTTAATTTAACTACATCTGTTTGCTTGTTTTCCCAGGGATGGAGTTCTTGTGCAAATGAATTTTTTTTTTAATAACCTTGAAAAATATTTTTATAACTTTGGAATATGTTATTTTCGTGGTCAAAATTTTTAGTGTACTTTTAGAAAATATACATATATTTTTATAAATATGTGCTGTCGTGGTCTAAAATGTACATTTTGTTTTTATAATTGGTATAAATTTATGAAACCAGTTTTCCCTCCCTGGCTTTCTTGCATTTGTTTACATAAAAATGCATCCCTGATCTAATGGTGTGTGTTGGTTTTTGAAAAATTTTAAAAAATCAAGAGAGCCATACGACTGTCAAATTTTCATCCGTATTTTCTCTCAAAATCTTATAGTTTCATTACATATTACGTTTAGACGATCCGACTTGTGCTCTTCTACACAAAAATTTTACATGTCGTACGACATATCTTATGGTCTAAAGCACCCTTAAATACATACATATACATATACTAATATTTGGTAATACTCACAATAAAAAAAACTAAATTTCCTTCTTTCAGTATCATAATCCGACGTCTGATGATGTCCAACAGCAATCAGATTACTTCAATTGCGCTGCAGATGAAAACGAAGTACGAGATGCTTCATTTACAACAGTTCATAATATGCAAGAGGAGCAACAAGAAACATACCCCAATACTAATAATTGTGAAAACCTATCAGCTGAACAACCCGTTGAAAAGCTATCGCACTATTTACTCTCTATTGTTTATATGCCACACTCATTGCGTATGGTTTGCTTAACAAATCTCTTCTGTTGGATGGCTCATGTTTGCTATTCTTTGTACTTCACGGATTTTGTTGGTGAAGCTGTATTCCATGGAGATCCCAAAGCCCTAGAGGGCACGCGAGCACAAATGTTATATGAAGAAGGTGTGCGATTTGGTTGTTGGGGTATGGCTATGTATTCACTATCGTGTGCTTGTTACTCATTTGTCATCGAAAGACTTATACAACGCTTTAAGTAAGTAGCATTTGGCTAAACTGTTTGTTTATTTACAATACACATTTTTCAATAAACAAAAGTCACTTACATTGAATTCACAAAACACAATCATTTAATAAAATATTTTGATTTTGCTTCTATTTATTTTTATTTAACGAATTAGTGTTAGTTGTTGAAAGATTTCAGTGAAGAAGGCATAGCCACTGGCCACTGAACAGTACCGCCTGCATCTGTAACTAAACCACGTGTACATCACAGCACCCTACTTCGTTGCTATTGTGTAGCACCAGCGAAATAAATTAATTACTAAAAATGGCTGCAAAAACAAAGCTTCAAACTTGAACACGCTTCCTTCACGTCAGAGGCGCTGCAACGCTGCTGACCCAAGATAAAAAAATTTCTTAATTGAGAGTGGCGATGGCTGCACGGTGACTACAAACCAAATTGGTGCTGGGTTTCAACCCAGTTTCAGACTAAATCAGAAAAACATCCCTTATTTTCTAGTGTGTCTTAGTGTGACTTAGTGCGAAGACGTAGTAGTGGTCACTGAACAGTAGCGGCTTTAGCTGATAGCAATCCACAATCACATTAGAGCGCCCTCCTTCGTCGGTATTGTGTAGCACCGGCGACGTAAAATAAATACTAAAAATACCTACTAAAAAAACGAAGCTTCAATATTTATTATATGTATGTCTCCTTGACATCACATGCGTTTCAACACTTCTATAAGCAAAGAACGTGCAAAAGCAGAGTTGTAAGATAGTGAAGCTTCACCGCCTGTCATTTCTTTAACTATCCCTCTCCTCTAGTTTCAGCACAATGCAATTTAGGGGTCATCTCCTGAGTGCTGCTCCCAGATAAAAAAAAGTATTACACTTCTAATTATACCATGCAAGACAAAACAAATCTTTTTTATTTTTTACCGGCTTCAATAAAGGAAGAGTTCTGAATTTGAATATATTTTTATGTCTGTCACCTCTGAAATTTTTACTGCTTGATAATTCTGCTTACAGTTTGATCCCATATGAATAGCAACGGATCGGGGGAACAAAACTCCCCACAGAGGCGCTACAACACTTCTATAAAACAAAGAAGGTGCAAAAGCAGTGTTGTAAGATTGTGAAGCTTCTCCTCCTGTCATTTCTCCTACTATTCCTTTACTCTAGTTCCAACACAATGCATTGCATGTATAGGGGTCATCTCTTGAGTGCTGGTCCAAGATGAAAAAAAAGTTACTTTCTTTGACAACTTTCTGACAACCCTGGCCCGTACTTTTTCTTCGGCCTAGTTTGGGCCAGTAACGAGCAATCAGTTCTTTCATAAATAAACTTGAAAAGAGACTTCAACAACATAAATATGATTGTAAAAAAAGTCTAATTTATCAGCATTGGTCAAACATGCAAAATTAAATACACATGAATTTGATTTTGAAAATGCAAAAATTCTTAAAACAGAACAGAATAAATTTAAACTGTAAGTACATGAAGTTAACCAAATTGTAAAATATGAAAAAATCAGATGATATAAAAAAAAGTGATAAGCAAAATTATATTAATACATACTATAATTTAATGTCTAATTTAAATTGATTATATTATATTTTTTTACGTTTAATTTGATTTATATGTTATTCTTGAAGAAAATTTTATTTTTTTGTCTTATAATTAAAGTCAAGTTACATACACCCATACACAACTAATAATTTTAAAATATTTTGAAAAAGAAAATTTATAAATTATAAAAAATTTAAATATATACGATTCTAATTTTAAAATTGTACTTTCTCCCTTAAAAATTTAAAATTATTATTATTATTATGGCGAGTAGTCAGCGTGTTGGCTCTGCAACCAGAAAGACCCTGGTTCGATTCCCAGCCGGGTCAAATCAGAAAAAAGTTTTTTCTGAGTTTTCTGTGCTACAGCACCCTCCTTCGTCGGTATTTGAGCAATAAAACGTCGGCGAAGTAAAATAATAAATAAAATGGCTCCATTAGCTTAAAAAAAATGCGTCAAAAAACATCAGAGACGCCGCAATTTTGCTTTATAATTTACATGCAACTGCAGAGTTGTGCAAGAATTAAGCTCTATCTTTCTACCACTTTCACCACCTGTCTGTTTCTTCCCTATCCTTCTCTCTAGTTCCAGTGCAATGCATTGCATATGTAGGGGATAGCCCCTGAGCACTGGTCCAAGATAAAAAAAAAATAAAAAAAAAAATGTTTCCCAACAGTGAAGTTGGAAATTTTTATTATACAAGATTTAAAAACTTGCAATGAACAAATAATAGTTCATTTTGTTAGATGATTTAGTTAAAAATTACTTGTTTTTCTTTAATTAGCATGAATAATCTAAATTATTATTTTTTTTTTTTAATGGATGTGTAGATTTTTATTATACGTACATGGTCATATATGTACATACATTGGCATTTTTATTTTGTAATAACTTACGTGGTTTTCTGCGTTGCGTTCCCGTTCTTTTGTATATTGTCTCTTATTGTGATAAATTATAGTTCTAATTTTACCGAATTTTACCCAAAAAGAAGAAACATACCTTGAAATTTTTCTCAAATTTGAATAGAGTACTAGGTTTAACCAAACAGAATTTTAAATAAAGCGAACTGTTAATCGAATAGGAACTAATAGCTTTTATCTTGGGCCTAATCAATTGAATATCTCCGCACTCATAATAACGACAGAGCTGCTTTTAATTTTTAATTAATCGATGTAATTATCAATTGAATTTAATTAAATATATCTATTTTTTTTAGAGCAAAACATGTTTATATTGGTGGTCTACTATTTTATTGCATTGGAATGACTTTGATGGCGCTAACGCGTGCAAAAGCAAGCGTTATTATCTTTAGCTGGGCCGCAGGTGTGATGTATTCCACTTTATTCACAATGCCGTATCTGTTAGTTGCTCATTACCATTCTATGGGGACTGTAAGTAATATACTTGTTTATATTCTTAATTCATTCTTAATTTCATGATTACTCTCGATAAACGCATTTCACAAAACAACACCAACGGACACATATTTATTATACTACCCTAGATTCTTTATATTAATACGAAATTTGTAATAAGTTAAATGTATTCCAATAGGAACTTTGACAGTTGTTAACGGCCATCTTTTAAAAATTTAAAATCTATAAAATTAGTTGTCATTTATACAGTATGTCCGTGAGAGTGTGCAGGAGAATCCAATGCAGTCGATTTCGCGTCGCTCACAAGAACTCGGCTTTTTACAGACCAAACCTGCTGAATTTTGCGCTTTGGGCCTGCACCAGTACAAAATTCAACTGAGCTAGGAACGAAGGTAAACGACCATAAACAACGAGCGGATGGTCATATCACGTGGAGATGATGTGAACGGGCCAGATTGTGCGTTTTTACCCGGTTAGATTTTTTAGCTTTTTTCGCAGGTCTTGTTCCTTTTTGGAACAGTACAATTAGCGGTCCGCGCCATAAGGCTAGGGCTCTGTACAACAGGGCTAAGGTGACGGGGGACTGGTCTCCCTACAGGATAGCCTTAACTGAGTATAATAGGGAACCGACGAGGTCCAAAAAGGCTTCTTGGAGGTAATACTGCAGCAGCATTTCTTATCTTCCGGCCTTAGTTAGACTTCAAAAAGCCCTACTAAATGACCACTCGAAAGTCACACGTAACCTGAGAAGTCTGGATGGTAGGAATCCGGGTGAGACTAGCAAACCCGGGTGAGACTAGCAAATTCTTGCTGGACACTAATTTTTCTGGGTGCTTGGTTTTGGGGAGTGTGGTGCCAACATTGATGGAATCGACTCTCTCTGTTGACAGGACGGTCTTCAGACTGGCAAACGAGCTATTCAATAAAAAACGGGTACGATGGACCATATACACATTTGGCCCATAAAACTCCTGGATCTGAAGGGCTATTACCAAGCCTTTTGCAACAAGGTATGGATTACATTGACCCTACTCTGTTCAGACTGTACAAACGTAGTCTGGGGTAAAATCCGAACAATTACCTAAATCATACAGACCGATAAGTCTTAGTTAATTTTTTTTTAAATCGATGGAGAAGATATTAGATCGATACATAAGTGAGAACAGCTTGGATAACTTCCCACTTCATCGGCGTCAATTTGCCTATAAACGGGGTAATTCTACTGTGACTGGGATACATAGCCTTGTTGCCTTCTATGAACTGTCGTAATCAATGATTTCAATGTTCATAATTTATCGTGGCTCCGCCATTCGAGCCATACAACTCCAGAAGGCCAATATGTTGAGCTATTCGCAGCGCACAATCGCGTTTTAACTTCATTCCAAAATTCCTGGGTTGGTGCGAGAGTTTTTTGAGCTATTATTGCTACGCTGGCAGTAATATCTGATCTTGTATTTATTGATATATAGAGAAGGCATCCTATTGCTTTTTGATATAATTTATTCTCTAAAAGTTTTTCTGTTTTGACAATTTGTTATAAGAAAAAGTTAATTGTATATCAGAGTTTTTGAAGTCTTGAAGTCTTGAAGTCTAAATTCATATATAACTTTGTATATACACATTATAGAAACCGGATCTCATAGGGGGGAGAAATGTCGGAATCTTGTTCGTCTGGACCCCAGAAAAAATTTTCCTTTCCAGATATTGAGATCGATAAAATGACGTTAACCCGTGGCGCTCGTCGCACAAAGTTTGAAAAATTCAAATTAATTAATTAATTAATTATTCTTAAAATATTTTAAAATGCTTATTATATGAATAATGAATTTTATATTTAATGTTTAAACAAAGTAACTGATTACAAAGTACGAGTCTTATATTATTTCAACACTTTAAACTAAGGGGCAAATATTAACTTTAAAAAACAAAATACTTATATTTCGTTTAGTAAATCAAAAAGTAATAATAATACTAATAATAATAGAAAATAATAAAACTTTATATAATATTTATGTATACTATGTATCAATGTGACATTTACTACGATACACCTTCATTTATAAAATTGTGTAACATTCGAGATACGAATTTTCTATACAATTTTTTTTTTCAGTTTGAAATAGATGTTGATGGTACAGCCAAACTTGGTTCGTCCGTTCGTGGCCTTGGAACAGATGTAGCCATTGTCAGTAGTATGGTTTTTCTAGCGCAATTCATATTGTCTATATGTATGGGAACAATTGTATCGGTCTCAGGAACAACTACAGCTGTAGTGAGTACGGCAAGCTTCCTGAGCTTTTGTGGAGCTCTATCAGCAACTCAAATTATGTATTTAGATTTATAAACATTAATTACATACTCCTAAATATTATGTATGTACACTATTGAACAACATAGAGTGCGAAAATATCTTTGTTATATTTCATCAGAGAAAAAAATGTTCAAACTCACTTTCAATGTTAAAAAATTATTTGCATTCATTTCTTTAGTTTACATTATAAACAAGTAAGAGAGTTATATTCGGTTTTGCCGAATCTTATATACCCTTCACCAAGGGATCTGGTATGTATACATATCGACGCTATTGCGTAAAAAGGGCCAATCTGCTGTATAAAATTATGTTTTGTACATAGATCATACGGGAATGTTTTAACTGTGTTCTTAGAGCAATTTAGTGGTTTACGTATTTCAGTAGTACCATTATCTTCTAAACCTGCGAATGTATAAGAAAAATTATAGAAAGACCAACAGAGTGCAGTTTGGCTCTTTTTGCGTAACAATGGTTCTAGTAGCTAAAAATTAAAAACCTCTAATGTAGCAGTTTCGCCCTATATTCTTCCATATTTTTACCAAATGAGAAAAAATGTTGGGCCAATATTTGCATATATTAAAGAGGAAATTAAAACTTAGTTGCTTACTTGCAAAAAAATTTATTTTTAAAGAAAAATACATTGGAAAAAAATCTATTTAATATACTACACAGCTTTTATGTACTGAAAAGAATATTCAAAATTAAAATTAGAAATAGTAAAAGAATTTACATTACAAGTTTCTACTCCCGAAGGCCATCTCTTTCATCTTCGTCAAGCTTTACAAGTGCATCATGGACTGTAGTTTGGTGAGACAAATACAAAAATACATGATACAAGTAAAGTTAATTTTTTAAAATTTGTAACGTTTCCGTGATATGAAATATTGATCGTCCACGTTGAATACAACGTGAGAAACTATGCCCTGACGGCGACTCTTCTATATGAGCAATACGCCGCACTGTGGACCATTTCATAATTTTTTTCATGGTCACCAATTTTAAAGTTATGTTACTCATTTGAAAGTAAATACCAGTTTTTTAGAAATTTTTAAACTTTTTTTTAAAAAAAAGTCTAATTTGTTCGAAAATCTCTCACTTAATAGAGCATAACTCCTTAGCTTCAAATGACTACAAAAAAAAACTTGCAATCTTTTGTACTCCAAAGCCTCCCCTATACGCTTCTACAAAGACTACAGATTCTTTCGCGAGTACAACACCAGAAAAATGTCCAGATATTCAACTAATGAATATTATACTACTAATGAATGAATACTATTTTGTTGTGCACTTCAGATCCATATTTGTCCAACATTCGACAAAAAAGGAAAACTATCTCTATTGAATTAGACGTAGAAGTTAAACAACTTGTAGAAGATGAGAATCAACGCTATTTAGAAGAAATATTTATTAAAACTGTAACTTTAAGGTTCGCTACTTAATTAATTATATTTTTGCTCTGGCTATTTCAAAAAGTCAACCTTTGGCCCTTGCGAATATTAGGGCTAAAAATTTACGAGGGCCAAAGTTTTGCATTTTCAGACAAAATTTAAGTTAGAAAATTGTTAATAAGTATTAATAAGTTAATAAGTTTTGAAAAAACAAGACATTATATTAAAAAACCTGTTTTAACACTTCACTTTTATACTAAAATTCAACTAAAAACTGAAGTATATGTAAAAAACGTTCCATAACTTTTTTTCTTATCGGTCGATTTTTACATTTTATACCAAAAATTAAAGGCCAAAGTCCCACGTACAAACAAAAAAACGCGTATCAAACTTCCAATCCAATCAAAAGTTATGGATTTTTTACCGCCTTCTCATAAAATGGTCCACTATGCGCCGTAAAGATTCGTATAAGATTCTAAATCCGCTACTGCAGATGGGCATTGAAAAAACTAAGTGGAAATGAAGAAAAATAATTTAGTTGATGCTATGTCGACGCATTAATTTTTAAGCATTATATAAGCCATTTAATTTATTATTTCGTTGCTCACATAGAATAGACACTTCAAGAAAAGTTTTAATGAGCCGTTTTGTACCGAGGATTTTCTGGTTGCAGACCCTACAAGCTCAAAGCATAGCCAACAGTATCTACAATGCGTAAATGGCGATTTTGAAGTAACATAAACCTGTCTCGTGCAAGCATCATTTAAATGAATAAAATACAAATGTAGTAAAATAACGATTTCTCTATGGTCGTCAAAAACTTTAACAACGATTGAGGTGTACATTAAAAAAGACACCTGCATACCAATCACCAAAATAACTTGCAGAAATATATTTTTGAAAAGTCGATACGATTGTTGAGTCCTGGATTCGAACCCAGTTTCAGATTGAATCATAAAAACATCTCGTATTTTTTCTGATGTGCATTAGTTGTTGTCGGAAGGTTTTAGTTGCGAAAGTATATTCAACGGTCACTGAAAAATTCCGGTTTCATCTGATAGCAATCCACAGGCACATCAGAGTGTCCTCCTTCGTCGCTATGGTGTAGCACCAGCGAAGTAAAACAATTACTAAAAATGGCTACTAAAAAAAAACTGCAAAATTTAACACATCTCTTTGACATCAGAAGAGCTGCAAACCTGCTAGAAAAACAAACAAAAAACTTGCAAAAGCAGAGTTGTATGATAGTGAGGCTTCACCACCTGTCATATCTCTCACTATCTCTTTCCTCTAGTTCCAGCACAATGCATCGGAAGTGAGAGAGTCTTCCCCTGAGTGCTGGTCCAAGATAAAAAAAAATTAAACCAATTGGAAGCACGTTTATAGTGACCATGTTGCAATCTATATGACGAAATTTGTCGGGAGGATAATTATCAATTTTTCAAGATAAACAGAAACAACGAATTGAACAATGGGCGTTATACAAAACTATTTGACTATTTTATAACAATATAAATTAGTTGTAAGCATAATACATGTGATCTGATAGCACATTACTAATCTGTTAACTGATCTGATAGCATATACCTGATAAAGGGTGCTTTACATTGTCCTACAAGTCGTACGACATGTCAAATTTTTGTGTAGAAGAGCACAAGTCGGATCGTATAAACGTAATATGTAATGGAACTATAAGATTTTGAGAGACAATACGGATGAAAATTTGACAGTCGTATGGCTCTCTTGATTTTATAAAATTTTTCAAAAACCAACACACAACATTAGATCAGGGATGCATTTTTATGTAAACGAATGTGAGAAAGCCAGGGAAGTTTCATAAATTTATACCAATTATAAAATCAAAATGTACATTTTAGACCACGACAGCAGAATTTTATAAAAATATAGGTATATTTTCTAAAAGAACACTAAAAATTTTGACCACAAAAATAACATATTCAAAAGTTATAAAAATATTTTTCAGGTTATTAAAAAAAAAATTCAATTGCACAAGAACTCCATCCCTGGGGAAAACAAGCAAACACCTGTAGTTAAATTAAATGAGAATGTTGTCATCTTACTTTATTTTATCCATACCAATGGTATAAACGCCAGAAAACAACCATCCGATTTTTACCCTCTTTTTTTGAAATACGGATGGAATTTAATTTTATTTTCTCTGACATTTTACGTACGACATATCTTATCGTTTAAAGCACCCTTAACTGATACATGAAAATGAATGGAAAAGTTATAAAAGAGTTAGTGAGGACTAGAAATGTTTTAAAGAAAAGGCTTCGTAGTATAAAGACTGGCGAAATAGATACTCATGAACAAACAAAAGATAAATTTAAAACTATAATAAGAAGAAGAAGAACAAGGGAGAAGAATGAAGATTCTACATCATAATCAAACAAAAATCCAATTTTGAATTTTTTGTCACTTACAGCTTCTAAGATCTTAGTGAAGGATATATATTAATTTTTTATTAATTGTGTCTTTTGGGCGTTGAAATCGACCCTGTTTGCGTGACCCTATTCCGATATTTTCGTAAAGTCACCATTTAGCGAATTTTTTATAGTCTGCCTCGTTGTCGGGATCATATTTGATGTCGGCCTAACCTATCCAATCTCTCAGTTTTTGATTGAAGATGCGTTTTAACTCCAAAGTCATTTGAACCATATACAGATACTCTCACTTCAACCGTTCTCAAGATATACAAAAATAAATGTTCGAATTTATATATCCTATAGTTCCTCCTAGATACACATAGAACCGTTTAGCTGTCCATAAGACACAAACACACATAGAAAAATACATATATACAAACATGTTTCTTTTATATATTAAAATTATTAAAAGTATGTCCGTTGAAAAATTCCGACATTATCTAAACGATACTAGAAGTATAATTTCAACAAAAAATGCTTCGAAATTATTGGGGACACTAATTTTGATGTTCGCAACAAAAGAATCAAAAATGTGGCGAAACCTTTTGAGGAAAACGATGTTTTCTATAAACCGTTTTTGCAAGCTCAAATCTACAATGAAAAAATGTACTTTTCTCAAAACATGCTGAATATCTCCTAAACTATAAACATATGCAAAAAATGTATAAGAACACAATTTAAAAGTTATTTTATTTTCGATGCCTCCGTGTTTTTTTAAGTTTTATCGAAGTTCTCGAGTTATTGGAAATTACTTGGTGCAACCTACCCTTTTTCTATATAACGGTAAACCACGAGAACCAGAATCATTCCAAAAAAAGTTATTTATAGGCATTGAATCGGAGTACCATATGTATTCAAATTGACAAAGAAAACTCAGGCCAATAAATTTTTGTTGACCTGTGTTATAAATGAGTCAAGTACTATTGATGTGGACTGTTAGGCGAAAACACTTTTTTTCAGATCGAGAATGTGTTTTCAAATAAAAAAAAACAAAAATAATAATCTGATAACACAATACTACCAGCGAACAATGGATATTCCAACAAGACAACTATCCCAAGCATACTGCACTTATTGTTCGAGACTGGCTTTTTTATCATGCAGCAAGACAGCTCAATATACCTCCCCAGTCCAAAATATTAAAAATATTTTATTTAAAAGAAATTAAATATTAATTTCGATTTTTAAGACTGTATGTAGAATTTTTTTCTCATGAAGTTTTATTTTTTTGTTATTGTTATGCTTTTGAATTAGCTTTTTGTTTTGTAAATAAACTTTGTTTTAGCACTTTAAATATTAATGCAAACGCTTTATTAATTTGCCTTAGGAATATCTTAAAAACACAAAATAAGGGGGTTTATGAAGAGTTTTTTCCTTATCTGTAGGTAAAATGGGAATACGCCTAAATACTTTTAATACAGCATTTATCCGAACACATTGCAGTATGTATGTACATACGTATGTATTTTTTAAACTAAAATATTTTATTGAATAACAAAAAGAATTCATATCACAAAAAATTAATTACGAACAAAAGGGAAACAAAAACAAAACATTAATAGAAGTGTGTACATATATTATATATACATACACACAAATTAATTTGCTTACAGAGTTGCGTAAATAGGTAGATAGGTTGTGCGCAAATAAACGAGAGGGTTTTAGAGAAAATTTAATTTTGCGGTATAATATTTTTTGGTAATTACCCTTAATAGATATTTAAGAGAAACTCAATTAAGTGTGGACTTCTGTATGAGAATAAGTGTAAAAAACTGGCATTTCATATCAGTGGCAAATAAGCGACAAAGTTATTTAAGCTATGGGTAATTACACGGGGTATACCTGTACAGTAATTGAGAAATATATGATAATTATTTTTAAGTACATACATATATAGAATTTCAAATATTATGGTTTTATAAGGGAAGATATAAATATAGAAACTAAAAAAGTAGGAATATTTTTATTTTTCTATCTTGGACCGGCACTCAGGGGATGACCCCTACGTATGCACTGCATTGTCCTGTAACTAGAGGAAAGGGATAGTAAGAGAAATGATAGGATGTGAGGTGAAGCTTCATTATCTTACAACACTGCTTTTTGCACGTTATTTGTTCTTATAGCAGTGTTGTAGCGTGTCTGATGGCAAGGAGACGTATTAAATTTTGAAGCTTCGTTTTTAGAGGCCATTTTAGTAATTATTTTACTTCGCCTGTGCTACACAATACCGACGAAGGAGAGCGTTCTGATGTGCCTGTGTACTGGAACCGTTACTGTTCAGTGACCAGTGACTATTCCTTCGCCACTGGACCCTTGCGATAGCAACTGACACAAAGCCACACAAATACACATCACAAAAAATCCGAGAGGTTTTTATGGGGTTAAACCCAGGAAAAATTTTTCGTTTTTCTTTTTTTAAGTTAACGTGGAGACCATCGCCACCATGCAAGGATGTGCTATCCAGTTTAAGCTGTCGGACTGTCATCATTCGCATCTGGATTCCGGCACATATCAACTTCTTCAGCAACGATATATCGGATCGAACGCGATTGCCGTAGCGTTGCCACACTATCATCGTGAGACGGAGAAGAGGTGGAATGGGCTGAGCACATGTCGGGTCGCAAGGAGATTGTGGCCACGTTTCGGCGATAAGCACACGGAAGAGATTATTAATAGGGACCGGAGGAGTGGTATCTCCGAAAAGGAATCTCGCGATTCTACTCGATGGCCTGCGGCCACACACGTGAACCAACCAACCATACATAAGGTTTTGAATTTATTCAACGCTTCCAAAACGAATTACGATTTTATATATATATATTTGTTTCATGATCTATATGTATATTTGGTAGGTGCTTATGCTTCAACTGCATCCGTAGCCTATTGCATGAGCAATAGTCTATCAATCTGTCGGTTTTGTGTTCGATTCCCGCCTGAATACTGGGTGTTTCTGTAGACCAGAAAAATTTTTTCTACAACCTAAAAATTCCTAAAAATATTTATATGAAAATAATCTCGAATCGGAAGGTTTCAATGACGAAGGCATAGTCACTGGTCACTGAACATTACCGACTTCAGCTGATAGCAATCCACAATCACGTCAGAACGCCCTTCTTCGTCGGTATTGTGTAGTAACAGCGAAGGAAAATAATAATAAAAATGGCTACTAAACCGAAGCTTCAACACTGCTATAAGCAGAGAACGTGCAAAAAAAAAGCTGTAAAATTATTAATTAAGCTTCACCTCCCGTCATTTTTCAAACTATCCGTTTCCTATAATTCCAGCACAATGCTTCGCATGTGTAGGAGTTATCTGCTGAGTGTTGGTCCCAGATAAAAAAAATATATACTCCAATCACTCGATCATAAAATTTTAAATAAGGATAAGATTATGCAACACGAAAAAATTGTTTTGATAACCACTATTTTTTTCTAATCCGCTGGAGTCATCTATCTACAAAATCAGATTCTATTTTTGTTTTTGTAAAAAAAAATTTTTCTAAAATTTGGGGTTTTTTAAGAGGCTGCTTCTTACATCTAGTCGTAACTTTGGAAAGACTTATTAAATCTTGATATGCAATAATTCCAAAAATTTGAAGTTACGTCAGCTTTAAATTTTGTTACCATAATTTTTTGATTTAGGCATTATGTGAATTATAAGGGCTATTTTATGGGCGAAGTATTGGTATATCGTTTTGTAAAAGCTCCCCTAACTGTTTATCCACCTCCTATTGAATACGGTCGAATAAGTATAACCCTTCGAATATATTGGCTAGTCTTTCATATAGCGGACTTCATCCTTAATGGAAGTTTTTACTGGTTGCTTATTGTCAATTGTGCTCAAAATGTCCCTAAATCTATCAACTAGGCAGGGTTCGGTTAGACAGACACTGTGCGGCACATGTGCATGTGCCAAATACTGCAGCACATTTTGTGTACCAGTTTTAAAATGATCTGCACATTTTGTGTGCCGCTCTCAAAATATGCAGCAGATTTGGCGTGCAGCTCTTGAAATGTGCAGCACATTTTGTGTGCGGCTCTTGAGACATGCAGCACAATTTGTGTGCGGTTCTTAAAATGTACGGCGCATAATGACACATAGTACATATTGGACTGTGATTATATGAGTTTATCGAATGAATTTTTATTTCTGATTATGATGCGTATTCGATAGATATAGCGATATTTTGCATTTCTATAAATTTTTGGTTAGTTTTTTAAATGACGTAATATTATAAATATGAAAGTTTGTTTGTTTGGATGTTTGTTACTCGATAACATAAAAACGCTTTGGAAGATTTCGATGAAATTTTGTTTGTAGATAACTTACAGCCTGGATTGACTTAGAGGTAAAAATGACCTGAAATTGGAACTTGTAGTACTTTTTTGCATTTCTGTGAAATTATTATTTCAGAACTGCGTAATTTATGTACCGATTTGGAAATTTGTTTTGCATTCGACTGGGTGTGTCTCAACTTGGGTTACTGTTTTTTATTTTTGGAAAATGGGCAGTGTCACGCCCCTATAAATCAAATATTCTTTTCCCACCCGTATTTTTTAATAAAAAAAAATAAAAAATAAAAAAATATGTATATACACTTTTTTGTTTATTATTATTTTTTTTAAATATAATATTAGCTTTGTACGATCTAAATTTTAATTAAGAAAAATAATATCAGACAGATGACCACCATTTTCATCGATGCACAATTGGGCTCTTAAACAGGCGTTTTGCATAACTGCACGCAAAGTTTCAGGCTCTATTGCCCTGAGCTCAGCTTCAATATTGTGCTTTAACTGGTCTATAGTTTGAAGCTTGTTAATATATACTCGTTCTTTGAGACTGAGATAAAAATTAGCTGTATTTCAATAAATTATTAATAAACTCATTATTTTCGGCGCACAACTCCAAGGAGCGTGTTGCCCAATTTCGTCTTTCATGGTAGTCAACTGGTAGAAGTTGTTGGACCAATTGGACGTTGTATGGATGCATGTGTAAAATACGTGATAAATTGCGTCGAAGTGATCTTCTTCGCGTTGAAGTTTCTGGATATTCTTCAACATTGTCGCGTACACGATCAATGCTAACTTGGTTCTGTACTATTCTCGGTCTTCCTGATCGTGGCAAGTCTGACACTGCATCCTGTTGTCGGAACCGTGCAATTAAAGGATTCATTTGTTAGGTGCACTTCTGGTGTTGATATAATTTCGATATACTCGTTGCATCAGTGAAATTTAATGCCCATTGGAAAAGTAAAATTCTACCAGTTTGGATCGTTGCTCGGTCGTTCAATTTTGCATGGTGGTCATACTTCTTCGGCTGTAGCTCCGAAAGTATTGAACTGATTCGAATGAATTTAAATAGCAACCGATTCAGGTTTACTACTGACCGATTGACTTCAAAACGAATTCTGTTCGATGTTAATTTTGACCGAAAAGTTAATTTCAACGGACACACCTACGTGCAGACATGGCTCAATAAACTTCTCTATTCATCACATTTGTGAAAATATATAAATTTTTCTTGAGAAATTAACATTTTAGTAAATTATACGCGGAATGATAAACAGATATATACCCGTTACACAAAGCGACCTTAAAGCTTAAATAATTAGAGAATATTATTGGGGGTAGTCTGCACGTTGACTACAAAACGAAAAAATTTCCTGCTTTCAACCCCACTTTCAGACTCATAAAAACATCTTACATTTTTTCTGATGTGCATTTGTGTGCCTTTGTGTCAGTTGTTGTCGGAAGGTTTCGGTGGCGAAGGCATAGTCACTGATCACTGAACCGTAACGGCTGTAACCAATCCACAGGCAGATCAGAACGCCATCCTTCATCGGTATTGTGTAGCACCGTCGAAGTAAAATAATTACTAAAAATATCTACCAAAACAAAGCTTCAAAAAATTTAATACGTCTGCTTGACATCATTGGTAGTGTTTATTAGTTCGACCGGTATACACGTATCTTCCTTTGGTTCGCTGTTCGGACTTCTAATTAATTAAAATAGTTACAACAGAAATAAATTTAAAAAAAAATACAAGTGGAAAAAAATAGAAAATAAAAAAATAACATAGTGACAAACAAAGAAACAAAATAAACTTAAAAAAAATTTGATCAACTTACATTAACAAATATATAAAACAAAAAACTTGAATATAATAAATAAAATAAAAAAAAACAATAACAAATTAAACGGTGGAATAATTGAGGAGAAAAAGAAAAAAAAAAGGAAGACCGGTATACCAGTGACGGACGAAAAATACAAATCAGTGCTGACACTACCAACCAGTGCTGTCACTTCGGGTCACGGTGACCGGATCAGGGCTTTTATGGCCGTTTTTCCCCTTACCATACCCGACTAAATCTTTTGCATTGTTGGTGCCATTGTGTTGGTTGGTGTTAGAATATTTGGTGGTGAAGTATGTAACACTGATCACCGGCAGTCATTCAAGCAGCGATTAGCTCAGTGGCGCTTGCAATACAGAAGATAGACATTTCATTTGACTTTTTTCGCGTTAGTCATGACAGGCCGATTCAGAATTGACTTCTGCAATATACCTGGTCTAAGGGCAAACTGCTTCTCTGTCTATGCTTAAGTGAAACCCAGCTGTCTGAAGATGCTCACCCACAGGATTTTCACATACCTGGGTATCACCTTTTATCTCTTTTCCATCCACACAGAGGCCTTGCTATTTATATACACAATGATGTTGTGTGCCAGCAATCTCTAGACATGCATGATCCCGAATTTAGCAGTCTTTGGGTTAAATTCAAAATCAGGGCATATGTTTTGCATTTTGGGTTTCTTTACAAAAGCCCAAATACGGAAAGGGAGAAAACTATATAGAACTTCGATGCCCTTTCCGACAATATATCGGAGATCCTCGAGTATTACCCGAACAGTGAAATCGTTATTGCTGGTGATTTCAATGTCCTTTTTGACCTTTTTCTTACTTCACACCCTGACAAGTATGAAAAGAACATTAGCGCACCTCTCGGTAATTCGGATCATTGCACCATTTCTGCCTCTTTTTCGTTTGCGGAACTTTGAGGCGTTTCACCGCCAGCTACGAAACATTTGAAATATATTTACGAAAAAGCACGTTGAGCAGAGCTCAACGATTTCTTTTGGCATTTCAATTGGAGGCTCTGCTTCCTCGACAATGATGTCAATGCCATGGCTAAAATGGTCCAAAATATAATATTGCTTGGTATGAAAACGTTCATACCATCGAAGCAAATTTCGATTAGGCCTAGACAGAAGTCTTGGTTTAATCAGACGTGCAGACTGGCAGTCAGATCCAGAGAGGAAGCATTTAGTATCTGGCGGGATGATAAAAACGAAGAAACTGATATGATGCGCAAAAGGGCGAGTTCTACGTGTGCCAAAGTGCTAACACGTGCAGAAGCTTTGCACGAGCAGCGTCCTCGCGCTAAAGTTCTTATTGCTCCACGGGGGCTTTTGATCATTCGTTGAAAGAGTAAAGAAAAATGCTAGTTCTTCTATTCCGGCTCTTTTAAAAGATGATCAAATATTCACTGACCCGGTTGAAAAGGCTAACCTCCTAGCTGAAATGATTGTAGATAATTCTGACCTGCCGGAAAGCAATCAACCACTGCCCGCACCCGAGCGTGTATCCGTAACTATGCCAAAGATATACTTTCGGACTAGTGCAGTTAAAAGTGTTTTAGCGGACCTTAACACAAATAAGTCTCCTTGCACGGATTCAATTCCGGCATTCCCTATCCATTCTTTTGCAGATGACAGCAGTATCTACTATTCATATTCATTTAATCGTAACCCTACGTCGAATGTGATCGCGGCGACGAGGCAGAATATGAATAATTCGCCAAATAGTGACCTCACGAGAATATTGGAATGGGGTCACGCGAAGTCGATTTCAATGCTCAAAAGACCCAATGCTGCATGCTTACGCATCGACGCATGCCAGGTTGCGCTTCCTCATCTGTAATTATGGGCGGTATAAACATTGAGGAATCAGAAGCTCTTGATGTTCTTGGCATGAAAATCCAGTGTGATGTCCGATGGAATGAGCACATTTTTCTGGTCTCAAAAGAAGCATTCAAGTGCCTCGGCTTTTTAAGACGGTGTAAGACATACTTCACCCCATCTTATCTCCTTACTATTTATACCGCCTACATCCGACCGAATATGGAATACAACTCTCATGTATGGGCCGGTGCTTCAAAGACTATTTGGAAGTTACTCAACCGTGTACCAGAAAGGGCGAAGAAACTTACTATCCTCCTTCCCATAACCTAATTTCCTAGTTCCATCACAATGCATCGCATGTGTAGGGGTCATCCCCTGAGTGCCGGTCCAAGAAAAAAAAAATAAATAAATCTTAATTTAAATTTTAATTTTTTTTTTTATTTATTAAAATAATAATATATTAGATATATTTTGCATTTCAGATAGAGATATAAAAATTGTGTAATATATTTTAAAATAAGAAGTATTCGGTTAATCATTTGATGTATTTTATTTGAAATAAAATTTTTATTCCAAAAATTTGTTTTCTGTCGGTTTGTTTCTTGACAAAAAATTATCGAGCCAACTCTCTATTACTGGTAAATTTTCATCACTCCATTTTTCCTCCTCTTTTATGTTCCTCAAAGACTTTTCAATTATATGTAAAGAACTCCCAAAATCCTCCTTGTGTTCGTCATACAATTTCTGAACCATTCTGTGACCTTCTCGTGTTGTAAAAACGCCAGTAGCTGAACTTATTAAACTGTTCCAAAGATTGGCCTTGTCTTCAAATCTACATTAAATATAAATTTTAAAAATAAATTAAATAATCATGACTATCACATACAGTTAGCAAAAATTATATGTTTAGTATATAAGTTATCTGGTTTTGTTATGTTGCAGGTTGAAATAATAACAATTCAGTTCAGTTTCGGATTTACACTGTCTTTATTCACAAATATTTTTTCTTTTTATAATAAAATTCTGCTTAACTTTACTTTTAGTTTATTACAATTTTTTATAATAAAATATTGCTTACTTTTATTAAAATAAAATTATGCTTAATTCTACCTTTGGTTTATAAATTTCAGCAGAATTTTACTTTTGGCTTATTACAATTTTTATAATGAAATTTCGCTTAGTAGCTATTAATTTAGGTGTCTGGCTCACTTCCTCTGTTTATCGAATATTGCAGAATTGTAATATTTGTCTCATGCAAATGAAAGAACAAATTAAATGTGTTATAGAAACAAAAAAAAAGAAAATTATTCGGTGGAAACACTAAGCCAATATTTATGGATTATGAAATGTGATAACTTGGATTGTGCAATGTGATAACTTATATGTATATATATGTATATATTCCCCATAATGTAGGTATTTTTTTTCATATTGCTTTATTTACGAAATTTTTTGCCAATATATGAAATTTTTGTCGGCCACGAATTTGAGGAATGATATGTAATGGTCTCCACTTTCACTTTGACGATAATACAGGTAATACAAAATAGACTTTCATTGAATAAGACTCAATATTTAAAGAAATAGTATTTCTCGCACAAAAAAAGTTTCATAGTCATAAATTAAAATTATTTTGATCATTTGTTCTTTATTTGAAGAAAGTTACAGTATTCCAACCATATACTTTATAGCAATGTTGGGTTGAACTACACAATAATTAATCAAAAAATAAGTGGTCAATTATTAAGAACAACAAAATAGTGATTTTAAAATGTTGTTACAATATTTAGTAGCAAGTAAATTTCTAAAAGAACATGATACAAAATGAGGGTAGCGATGGCTGAACTATTCTGCACGTTGACTACAAAACCAAACATTTTCCTGGGTTCAACCCCAGTTTCAGACTCATAAAAACATCTCGCATTTTTTCTTATGTGCATTTTTGTCGGAAGGTTTCAGTGGCGAAGGCATAGTCACTAGTCACTAAACAGTACCGGCTTCAGCTGTAACCAATGCGCACGTACATCACAACGCCCTCCTTCGTCGAGAGAGAAATATATTTAAATAGAAGTACTGCATAGGGTTTTAAACTTTTTTATTTGATATACGATTTTTTAAAATTTTGTCTTGTCAAATGTCATACGAAAATAGATCAGTATTAAATTTTTGGTATTTGATACCCTAAATAATATTCTGTAATAAGTACTCAAATACAGGGTAGCCCAAAATTCCGAAGGGGTTTGAGTTCAAAGAGCCTTAGTATCCCTCGCAGTGCGCGGTGTGGCTCCATGCTCTTTGAACAATACTTGCGGATGGTTTTCCACGTTTGCCCTGAATAAATTTTCCCACATTATCCGATATCTAACACCGTGTTTGTTTTCAAAAAAACGTGATCCAATTATTCTTTCCGGCGAAACACCGTACCAAACGGTACATTTAAATAGGTGTAATTCTCGCTGTTGAACTACTCTCTCCGTAGCCCTTTTTGCCAATTAACGAATCCATTCAATTGGAAATGGGCTCTTCGCTCATAATTAAATTTTGAATAAAATCATGTTTACTGTTCCATTTTAAATTCCCAAAGTCTTCTTTACAAAATACTGAAAAAAAATTTGGGCCAACCTGTAGAAATAGTGTAATGTAAAGTACAGTTAATGTAGCCATGTATTTTGAAAGAGAAATATTCTTTAAAGTAGCCCAACATAGTAGGGTGTTTTTTTTTTAGCTTCCAGTGCTTTTTGCAAAGCAAAATCTTTGGTATTTTTGAGAACAATTATGTATTCCAGTGAGTTAGTGTTGTTTTCGGTTCAGCCAATTGCTTTCTCAAAAATTTTAATAGTTTCAGCTGCTTTAATTGTATTTTTTGGTTATTTGTTTCGGCATGTCTTTCAACAACTTTTCAATTTTCAACAACCTAATTCCGAATCTTGTCTTGAATCCATTGAGCCTACCACAACTTGCACTAAAGGTAAAACTTTCATTTACATACTTTTTTCATGAAGTTTCTTAGCTTTTTCTTTTATAGGATTACCAGATATTGGAATGTGTCGGCTTCTTTGAGTTATTAACCAATTAAATAGTTTATGCTCCATATCAGAAAACTCACCCTTATTCATAGATTTTCGTTTTGAACTGAACGCTGAGATTATTTCAAAGGTTTTTTTTACCATTTTGAATGCGTTAGATGGTCGACTTGGCCACACTGTATTGATGGCCCAAAAATTTTAATATAAAGCCTTCATCGAGCTTTTATATAATTTCGCATTTTGTCTTATGTGTTAAAAAGTTTTTTACTTTCATAGTGAACAATCAATCCAACTTATTTCTACTCAAGCGCACAACCGCTGTTCAAAAGAAAATTAAAATTTTTATATTTTTTGAAAAGTATTTATTTATCCATCAATATCTATTTTGACCCTTCAAAGTAATCCCCCTCAGATATAATGCACTTATGACATCGCTTCTTCCAACCGTCGAAGCACTTCTGAAATCCGCCTTTCGGTATGGCCATCAGTTCGTTCTTCAATTTTGACTTTATCTCATTAATTGTGGCAAAACGCTTTTCTTTCATTAGTCTCTTCAGTTTTGGGAATAGGAAAAAGTCGCAGGGAGCCAAATCTGGTGACTAAGGTGGGTGAGGCAGGGTGTTGTTTTTGGCCAAAAAATCACGTACAAGCATTGATGCATTATCGTGATGCAGAATTCATGATTTTTTTCACAATTCTGATCGTTTGAGCCCTATAACCTCCTTGTAGTATTCCTTATTAACCGCACGATCTGTTGGCAGGATTTCATTATGCACTACGCCATTGTAATCGAAGAACACAAACCTTGTATGTAATGTAAGCACTTGAACTGAATTGCTCATTTTGTATCAAAAAATAAAAAACAGGGCAATAGTAATGTATGTGCTCAGATTTAACACAGCAACTCCTCATTTAAATGAGTTCTTAGACCCAATGAATGTTCCCTGATTAGTTTAAGTCTTAGCATGTGTTCACATTTAACAAAACAGCTCGTCATGTATACAACGCAGTGCAAAAAAGTTTAATTACAACTGCGCAGTTGTGCATATGAATTAATCGGCAGAGTTGAATGTGTTTTCCATGCGTTCAAAAGTGATAATCTTTTTAAGATGGCATTAAAAATGAATTTAGATAAAGAAGTGCTTAGAAATTCGTGAAAATACCAATTCATAATGAACGCATTCTTTTTTTTAAGTAAGAGTACACCGATTTTTTAATAATATTATATTATTATTGTAACAAATCTGTGGTAAGAATCGAAAAATTTCCAAACCAAGTTAGTAATTAAAAAGTAAATATAGTAGAATCGCGTGAACTCGTAATTGAAGGGACCAGCTTTAAAAAAACAACGATTTACACGGGTTTGGACTGCGACATTGCGTAACCCACAATTCTCTAATTCGAGATTTTCAGCTTCCCTTTGTCGTTCTACTTTTCTACCTGAAGACGTTTCCAGTATGAATTCTCTTTTTTCAATATTGATGATAGCGTTGAAGGAGCGACACCAAATTTTTTTATCAAACAAATATTGTTGACCAAAAAACCAAAAATTTCCTGGGTTCAACCCCAGTTTCAGACTCATAAAAACATCTCGCATTTTTTCTGATGTGCTTTTGTGTGGCGTTGTGTCAGTTGTCGTCGGAAGGTTTCAGTGGCGAAGCCATACTCACTGGTCACTGAAAAGTACCGACTTCAGCTGTAACCAATCTACAGGCACATCAGAACGCCTTCCTTCGTCGGTATTGTGTAGCAACGGCGAAGTAAAATAATTACTAAAATACGACTAATGGTGATTTTTTCATTAAAACTCCAAACAATCTAATCTAAAGAAACTGAAAAAAATCCATCAGAAAAACTTACGGTTAAAAGAGCTGTATATATATATATTTTTTTTTCAAAACATTGGATTTTATTACGAATTAGAAGAGATTGTTAACAATTAAGTACGATTTACAAAGGTTTCCTCCGACTTTGAACTGCAAAAAAATACGAATTAACGAGGGGAGCAAAATTTAGGAATTCTTACGAATTAAAAAGTTCTTCTCGAGGGTAATTTATTTGGAATTGTTGAGGTGTTTTAATTAACGGCGTGCAAATTATTGCGGTTAGACTGTACAATAATTGAATTACTTAATATAATAGAAGTATTCGTTTAAAGCAAAACTTACACAAATCAATTTTTGAATAACAATTCTTTAAATTATGCTGCCCTACGCGCGGACTTTACGAGCCTAAGCGTAAATCCACCACTGTAATTCCAATCCAAATAAATAATTAATTTTCTTGTACGCCTCCGATTTCAATACTTGATATTCTTGTTCAGAAACCAAAAAAAAAAAATTTGTATTTGACCGCTAGGCCAAAGTGCCGAAAATACAGGGGCCACAATTGCCCCTAGTTATTAGAATTTGGTTAAAGCTCTTAATGTGCACTACGAGACTACTAGTATTGTGTAGCATATACCTCCCATTTTTTTCAAACTTTTAACTCTTTAAAAGTAAATTTTAATGAGTAAATTTTTTTTTTGGGAACGCATTGGGAAAGGTACTATTTTACTGTTGATGCTTTTGTTGCCCAAAAAAAGAAATTCGTTTTGTAGCTGTAAATGGTCGTATGTGGGATCAACTCACCGACAAAAACCTTTCTAGTCAACTGCGATGTTGGAAAGTCTATATAATAATGTCCACTAGAGTGTTCGTTACCTGTATGAGAATTTTTTTTGTCGCTTTTATTTACTATCATTCCCCGTTTGGTGAATATTGATATCCTGTCAAATTTTCAGATCAATTGGTTGGGGTTAAAACGTGTCGCAAGGCCGCTCAAATTTAAGAGAAACCATATAATTTAAGTTTTTTGACTAATTATTCAAAAATATTAATTTTATAAAAAAACTAACTCCATATGCAATTCATTACACTAGAACTAAGAAAAGGGATAGGGTGGAGAATAAATGTAAGGAGAGAACATTTCCCGTGAAGTTTTAAACATTTTTAAAATTTATAAAAAGAAAAATTAAAAGGTATGTACGTAAATCTGTAGTGAATATACCAAAATGTGTTCAAAACTTTTACGGCAAAATACGAGTATATACTTATTTTGGGAAAAAGCTAGAATCCCAACCAAAGCCTAACAGAATTGTATAAATAAAGTAAACAAACTTCATTCAAAATACAAAAGTTCGAAAAGGTTAATTCAAACTCAGAGTGAGAAAACAAAATCGTGGGTAGAAAAACTAGATACTGTCTTTGACATTGCACCTGTAAACGTCCTACAACTAATTAAAATTGAAGAATATAAGCAATTTTTGATAAGTCGAAGAAAACATGGTAGGCATGGAAAGGAAATTTAAAGCTGAACAACGTCGACAACAAATATCTAATCAGGGAGAACGCAGTATCCGTGAAAAAGCTACCATAGGTATGAAAATATTTTAATAAATTTGCTTTTTTGATTTGCAGAAGAAAATTTGCATTTAACTTAACCAGCATCAGAAAGTGAAAGCGATATGGTACGTATTGATGTAGATATAAATTGTAGTTGTTCAATTGTAAGATGTAATGTATGTTGTAAAGTAAATATATACAATATTTTCTTGTAGTCTACAGAAGAAATATCAATAACAGATACCCAAGTCAAACAAAAAAAACGAGGCCTAATAGAAGTTGGTACTGCGAAACTTGCAGCTGCTTTATATGCTGGCATGATAAGCGACGGAAAAGCAGTGCATATTATTATTACGACTGTTGAAGTGTTAAAGCTTGATCCACAAAATTTTATTATTTATTAATAAAACTTCCATCCGAAAGGCTGCGCTAAGAAGATGTTTTAGTTTGTTACGAATTCAATTTCTTACAAAATTATTATTTTTGTTTAATTTTTTAATAATATATTTGATTTGAATGGTGATTAAATAGTTAGAAAAGAAAAATAATTTTTTTGAATATTACCATTAAATATGGGAAGTTAAATAATATACTTATCGTGAAAGGTAAAGCTGTTGGTATGGAATAATTAGAATTTTAATTTTAACTTAAATTTTAAAAGGGCTAACAACACCATCTGAGATTTTGTTAGCAAGGTGGGTGGGTTAAGAATTTATGTAGCGAATGACATCTTAAGCTACACAACATTGTCATTACCTGTTCGTTCTCTTTTTCTTTCTGGTATGTATAGATTGTATCTTGACATTTTGTTCCTTAGCTACCTAAATTTAAAATCTTTCTGATAATGATTCCACATGTTTTTTTAATATCAATGAATGGGAACTAACACACCCCTCCCAATGACGAGCTTAACCAATGTTATTAGGTAGCACAGTTCCCGAAATATTAAAAAAAAATTATACCACCGAGACAGTGAATCGTTACAAGTTCTGAAAGAGCAATTTAAAACAACAAAACTAAATGCTCTATGCTTGCATTGAATTGGAAAGCTATTACCTGATTTAATTGGAATCGTTAAAATAGATGAGCAATTGCTTCAAAAATGTGCTTTAGGATGTGGAACCGGAAAACAGCAAGCATTAGCTATGTGCAATACTATTCTGGAATGGAGTCTTCAAGACCACATAAAAGCTATGGTATTTGACACAACAGCCATCAAACTGGTCGTATAAATGGAACCTGCGCTATTATTGAACATTTTTTAGCAAAGTCACTTTTATGGTTACCATGTAGGTACCATATTCATGAAATTATTTGAGTGTTTTAGAAGTTGTTAAAAAAGAAATCCGAATGTTGCCATTTTCGAAACATTTAAAAACGCTTGACCAAAATTTAATTTACAAAACTTTCGTTCTGGGATTGATAACAAAATAGCATTCCACCTTTTAAAAAAATCCACCAATCGCATTAGAAGTTTTATTCAGATAATGCTCACAAAAAAACACCCAGAGACGATTACAAAGAACTTCTAGAGCTCACTCTAGTATTTTTATGGGAAGTACCAAAAAAAACCCGTAATGTTTTGAGCAGCAGGTCCAGGTGACCGTGCTAGGTGCAAGGCAAAAGCAATTTATAGCATTATAAAGCGTTTTGTTCCGCGAAGAGTTTGAACGGACGAAACAGGAAAAAAAATGATTTACGACAAATTTGTCTTTTTATAGTAACAATATACGTCGAATTTTGGTGTTCGTGTATGCGCCTTATAATGTTTTTCTTTTGTTACAAAACGTACACCATTTTCAAAGTGCTGACAAAGACTTATCTCGGGTTGCTATTAAAAAATTGCAAAATCATTTGTGGTACCTGAATCCTGAGAAAGTTGATCTTGTATATTTTGACCCAAGAATACCGAACAGCACGAAAGCGAATGCTGGTGATAGTAATCAAAATATAAAGCGACCTATTATTACGAATCAAAATATTTCATCCATCATAGACAATGGAATTGAACAATTTGTTTCCATTGCAACAAAACTTTTTTTCGAGAGATTCCAAGTACATCAAGAGATCTTAAAATCAAATTCTGCAGAATGGAAAGGGATTGCTTATTTTATTAAAACAAAAGAAATTATTGGTCAATTGAAGGTAGTCAACGATGCTGCGGAAGTAGGAATCCAACTAATGGAAGAAAATAATTCATGCATGACAAAGGATGAAGAGCAGAAGCAATACCTATAACATGTTGTCCAAGATTATAGGCGTAAATATTCTGGATGCCTTAAAAAATAAATAATCAAGTAATATGAAAATTCTCTTAATAATAAAACAAAATTATAATAATAAAATAACAATGAAAAATGTATGTATGTATAGTTACCTAAAACGCAAAAGTCCGTAGCTAACAAAAAAGTAAATATCGATAATATCGTGTTTTCTTTTTGAAACATGCCGAAATAAATCAAAAAATTTATACATATGATTCTAATTGTGCTTTTTCCCCTATAAACTATATGTGAAATTTATTATTACATACTTTATATATTATTACATACTTTATATATATTATAATTTATACTAATTTTTTTGTTAGTTAGGTAATTTTGGGCTTTAGGTGCCGATATGTGAATGCTATATTGTCAAAATGTCCTTATTAAAAATAATTTGAAATTAAAGACTTTCTCAAACTTCTGTGGGCGTGTGACACGTCTAATCTTCATTGATTGGTCGGAATTTTTTTGTCGGTTTTTAATTTTTCCCTGAATGGGGTATTTTTAATTGTAAAGTTTCTTTAGTGTCATGACACCTGAATCTAACTATACTCCAAAAAGTGGGTCAGACTTCTTCTCCCGAAGAATTTTATGTTGAAAACGCTTTTTCATATGCTATCTTAAGCCAAATAAAGCAACTGTGAGAATATATGCAATACATGTACGCACATTACGTACAGAATCAGATGTGTTTGTATGTACGAATAAAACTTTTAAAAACTGCAATGGACAAACGAGACGAAACAAGTTTTATTTCAATTTTAAAAAATTTAGCTTACTTATGTTTTAACTTTCTCTCCATTTTTATGCACACGCTGTTGTTATTATTCGACCAGGAAGCACCGCGACCAAGAAGGTCTATTGTGAAAAGCCCCTTATATTAGGCCACCGTCCTAAGGCTTCTAAGGAATCCAAGCACTATTATGGGTCTGGTGATCCATATCTTGTGTGGAGGCCCGCAATTTCACTCAGATGACGAAACCTGTGTCTGCCACCCGCAGGTCAGTCGCAAAGATCGTGTTCAGGGCTTTCAGTGTCACTTTCATAAAATCGACAGATACCCACAATACAAAACTTATTTATTTCTCAATAGTGTTCATCGTTGCACTTGATATTACTTTTGGCCATAAATTATATAAAAGAGAAAATAATAATCTCGTCCCTACAACAACAGCAGTTTTTGTTACAAATACAATAATTATATAAGTTCACGTAAGTACAATAAGGCCACCCAAAAGTTTTCAATAAGTTTCTTATGCATTTGGCAGGCTCTTTGTTCGGTTTTGACATTAACTTAAGCTAGCTTATGAACATTATAGTTGGGACTATATCCGAAACCATTGCCTGGGTAAGTAGTTTTATTCACAGGAAATATTCAATATCCAATTATATTTTTTTAATTTTCCGTTATAGAATATTTTACTGATTTTACCCCAATTTTCGAAAATCGAGTTTGCATTGTATTTCAACGTTTTGAGGTTCTGAGAGTCGATTCTGTATGTAAACATCTCATAAATGAGGAATGCGTTAATGGATCGAAATGAACTGTGCCACATTCGAAAGATATTAGATTTACTTGGATTTTACACTAGAAAGCCAATCATGTCCAAAATATAATCAGTTCTTAAACTCAGAAAGAGACTATAACCGGGTCATTTGTTTGAGAGGTAGCGTTGACGGAAAATTTCGATAAAATAATTTTTTTCTAATAACTCCAAAAGTCCTCTTCATATCGGGGTTATATATTAAACGATTGATGTCGAAATTTTCTTTATAAATTACTTTATTTCTTATCAAATCTATTATTTATTTTTTTTTTTTTTTAACGTTTATTTAACAAATATTATTATAACAAATTACACTATAAATAAACAAACAGTAGGTTACATAGTATATCGTACACTGTGTCATATTCGAGCACCCTAGTACATTTACATTTAGAAAATATATGTTCTTTTTAAGAATATTGGTAATTAATTTATGTCGTACTATAGTATGAATGTACATAGATAATTTAAATTTCTAATGTAAGAAAAACAACTGAAAAAAAACCACCTTAATATTGGGACAATAAAAGTGAAAGTAGTCAAAAAATAAAAGAGAAAAAAAAAGAGAAATTTTTTAGCTACGATATCGGTCTAGCCACCAGTATTTCCTAGTATTCAAGTTTGGCAACATGCTCTTATCCCTCAAATAGAGGCTTGTATCATATCTCTTGTTAACATTTGTAATCTGCTTGCTATTTATGGCCTTAACATTGGCTCGCCTATAAATGTGGTATAACACCGGGATGCCCATACCGTTTTGAATATATCCTTGACTATCCAGGTACAAAAATTCCTCCGGAGGCACATACCCACTTTTACGAATAGTTTCGATATATTCATCGTTAACATAATAGGGGGCCATGACGAGGTTATTCACATCGCACTCGAATGTCTTTAAAATGTGGTTTCTTATCAAATGAATAATGAAATTGTCTATTCTACCTATTTTTGCAGTATCATATAGTCTTCCATTAGAGATGTATTTCCTAAAGCCGCTATTAGGTGATCTAAAGAGAGATGTGCAAGCTCTAAGACATTTCCGCTCGAAAACTCTCATTTTCTCCATATAAAAAATCAATATACCTGAAAACAACAAAAAACAATAAAAATTTAACGGCGTTCTAACAAAAAGAAAAAAGAAAGAGAAAAACAAAAAAATCCGCTATACCAGTGACGGCCGAACGGAATAAATTAGTGTTGACACCACCAACCACTGTTGTCACTTCGGGTCACGGTGACCGGATCAGGGCTTTTATGGCCTTTTTTCGCGTCATTGTGCTGAAGACTCCTATCGAAAGCAAAATATAAAATTTTTTTATATTGTGGATACCAGTGGGATAGTTGCTGTTGGACTGTTTGGTGATGAAGGCGTAGCACTGATCACCGAGCAATCTCTCAGGCGGCAACTAGCTCATTGGTGTCGACAATATAAAAAAAAATAGAAAATAGACAATTGATTTGATTTTTTTTTTTTTTGCGTAAACTATGACAGGCCGGTTCAGAATTGACTTCTGCAACATACGTGGTTTAAGGGTAAATTTTTTCTCTGTATATGCCCACGTTTGTCTCCATCGGCCGGATGTTTTCGCCTTAAGTGAAACCCAGGTGTCTGAGGATGCTGATCCACAGGATTTTCACATACCTGGGTATCACCTCCTATCCCTCTTTATCCTTCATAGGGGCCTTGCAATATATATACGCAATGACGTTGTGTACCAGTGCCAGCAATCCTTAGCACGAATGATCCTGAATTTAGCTGTCTCTGGGTTAAATTTAAAATCAGGGCACATCTTTTGCACTTCGGGTTTCTTTACAGAAGCGCAAATATGGACAGGGATAAAACTATATACAACTTCGATGCCCTTTCCGACACTATATCGGAGATCCTCAAAAATTACCCGCACAGTGAAATCGTTATTGCTGGTGATTTCAATGTTCATAACTTATCGTGGCTCCGCCATCGAGTCATACGACTCCAGAAGGCCAATATGTTGAGCTATTCGCAGCGCACAACCACCTTGCGCAATTGGTGAATGAACCAACACATATTCCGTGTGTTGACGGGCGCCAACACAACACCCTCGACCTTTTTCTCACTTCACACCCTGACAAGTATGAAATGAACACTAGCGCCCCTCTCGGAAATTCGGATCATTGCACCATTTCTGCCTCCTTTTCGTTTGCGGAACTTCTTAACGTTCCACGGCCAGCTACGAAACGTTTAAAATATATTTTTGAAAAGGCACGTTGGGCTGAGCTCAACGATTTCTTTCGGCATTTCAATTGGAAGCTCTGCTTCCTTGACAATGACGTCAATGCCGTGGCAGAAATGGTTGAAAATATAATATTGCTCGGTATGAAAATTTTCATACCATCGAAGCAAATTTCGATTAAACCCAGACCGAAGTCATGGTTTAATCAGACGTGCAGACTTGCACTCAGATCCAGAGAGGAAGCATTTAGTATCTGGCGGAATGACAAAAACGCGGATACTGATGCGATGCGCAAAAGGGCGAGATCTTCGTGTGCCAAAGTGCTAAGACGTGAAAAAGCTTTGTACGAGCAGCGTATTCGCACCAAGGGTGGCGATGGCACGATGGATGGTAGTCTGCACGTTGACTACACAACCAAAAACAGACCTGGGTTCAACCCCAGTTTCAGACAAAAAAATTTTTAAATAAAAATAAACATCTCGCATTTTTCAGATGTGCATTAGTGTGTCTTTGTGTGTGAGTTGTTGTCGGAAGGTTTCAGTGGCGAAGGCATAGTCACTGGTCACTGAACAATACCGGCTTCAGCTGATAGCAATCCACAATGACATCAGAACGCCCTCCTTCGTCGGTATTGTGTAGCACCGGCGAATTAAAATAATAATAAAAATAGCTACTAAACCGAAGCTTCAGCACTGCTACGAGTATAAAAAAAACAAAAGAACGTGCGAAAGCAGAGCTGCAAAATAATTAATTAAGCTTCACCTCCTGTCGTTTCTTCTACTATCCCTTTCCTATAGTTCCCAGCACAATGCTTCGCATGTGTAGGAGTCATCTCCTGAGTGCTGATCCTAGATAAAAAAAAAAAAAAAAATAATTTCTTACTGCCCAACGGTGCAGTAAAAGCTTTTGGTCTTTCGTAAAAAGAGTGAAGGAAAATGCTAGTTCTTCTATTCCGGCTCTTTTGAAGGATGATCAAATATTCACTGACCCGGTTGAAAAAGCTAACCTCCTAGCTGAAATGTTTGCAGGTAATTCTCACCTGCCGGAAAGAAATCAACCACTGCCCGCACCCGAGCTTGTATCCGTAACTATGCCAAAGATATACTTTCGAGCTCGTGCAGTTAAAAGGGTTCTAATGAACCTCAACATAAACACGTCTCCTGGGCCGGATGGAATTCCTGCACTGGTCCTGAATCAGTGTTCTTCGACGTTATCACGTCCTTTGGCAATCCTTTTCAGCACTCTGTACTATACAGGTCAATTCCCATCGTACTGGAAGGTTTCAAATGTAACGCCGATCCCAAAAAATGGTGAGGCAAGCAAACCTGAAATTTACCGCCCAATCGCAATCTGTTCCGCGATTTCCAAAGTGATGGAAAGTATGGTGAACTTTCACCTAATGAAATATTTAGAGTCCAACAATTTATGGAACGACCGTCAATACGGCTTCCGTCGAGGGCGCTCTACGGCGACTTACTAGCCTTCCTCTCGGAAAAATGGTGTGATTCTATTCACCAGTGCGGCGAAATAAAAGTCGTGGCTCTGGATATTTCTAAAGCATTTGATAGAGTGTGGCATGGGGCACTTCTGTCCAAACTTATTGCTTTTGGTGCCGGTGATATCTTCTCTCGATTTATATCGAGCTTTCTAATGTTATAGACGGGATCTCATCTAATGAGTATAAGATAAATTCAGGGGTACCGCAAGGCTCCACTCTTTCTCCTACCCTATTTCTAGTCTTTCTAAATGACCTCCTATGTCAAACTTCCAACCCTATCCACTCTTTCGCAGATGACAGCAGCCTTTCTCACTCATATTCATTTAGTCGTAGACCAACATCGACTATGATCACTTCGCTGAGGCAGAATATGAGTGACTCATTGAATTGTGACCTCATGAAAATATCGCAATGGGGTCAGGCAAACAGGGTCGATTTCAATGCTCAAAAGACCCAATGCAGCATGCTTACACATCGACGCATGCCCGATGACGCTGCGTCATCTGTAATTATGGGCGGTATAAACATCACGGAATCAGAAGCTCTTGATGTTCTTGGCATGAAAATTCAGTGCGATGTTCGATGGACTGAGCACATTTTTCAGGTATCAAAAGAAGCATTCAAGTGCCTCGGTTTTTTAGGACGGTGCTAGACATACTTCACCCCATCTGATCTCCTCACTATTTATATCGCCTACATCCGACCGAAAATGGAATACAACTCTCATGTTTGGGCCGGTGCTTCAAAGACTATTTTGAAGTTACTCGACCGGGTCCAGGAGAGAGCGAAGAAACTCATAGGAGACAGTAGGAACTTGTTCCCGAAACCCGATCATTCACACGCACGACGCGTTCATCATTAAGAGCACATCCATTTGTGGTCAACTTGGTAGCGAACCGCACTACGCATTACAGGGAGAACTCATTTTTCGGCCGAACATCGCATATGTGGAACAAACTCCCTGCCGAGGTCTTTCCTGTCACGTATGACGTGGGAAAATTCAAGTCAAATGTCCATTCACACTACTCCCTCTATCCTCCTTCCCATAACCTGATTTCCTAGTTCCAATACAATACATCGCATGTGTAGGCGTCATCCCCTGAGTGCTGGTCCAAGATAGAAAAAAAAAAATAAATATATGATGGTGCAATATTGAACCAAATTTTACATCCATATGTTAATATTGGTCTAATTAAAGATTGATATAGCATTATTTTAATTGAAGGGATTATATATTTGGAATAGAATAATTGTTTGTGCATAAAAAAAGCTTTTCTAGCTTTTGTAATTTGTAAGTCTATGTGCTTGTTGTAATATAGAAATTTATCAAGGTGAATGCCCAAATATTTTACCATTTCCTTGTTTGCTATGTAAGTATTAGATCCTGACTTGACTCCAAATTCTTTCCAGTGTTTCCTTATATTGTAGTTGCACTTACCAACAGGTGGACGGAATAGGATAGTCTCGCATTTTTCAATATTTATTTTCATTTTCCAGTCATTGGAATATTTTTCTACAATGTGAAACAATTCTTGTAATTTTGAATTAATTTTCATAATTTTGTCATCTGAATGAAAAATTATTATGTCATCGGCAAATGCAACAATGTTATTATTAATTTGTTTTAATAAATCCAAAAGGAAAAAATTTGAAAGAATTGGAGCGATTACTGTTCCCTGTTGTAGACCGTTTACTATAGTGAATTTTTTTTACCTATCTGGTTATTATTCGATATAAGAAAGCCTTTGTTATGCAGCATGTTGTGGATCAAAACAATTTGATGAAAAGGAAGTTCATATTTTATAAGTTTATATAAATACCCTGGAATCCATATGATATCAAAAGCTTTTTCAAAATCTATGAGACAAGCACCCGTATACAGAAATTTGTTCCAATTCCAGTTGATCTTTGAAACCAAAAGGTGAGTCGCATGAACAGTGGAATGCTGAAATTTGAAACCGAACTGCCTTTCTTCAACTAAACCTTTATTTTCTAAAAAATTTGTCAAATTGTTGTACATACACATTTCGAAAACTTTACTAATATTTGGCAATAGACTTATTGGTCGAAGATTTTTAAGGTTGCTTGGGTCTTTATCTTTTTTTGGCAAAATCACTATTAAGGCCGTTTTCCACGCATGTGGAAAGTATGAGTTGTTTAATATGTTATTAAAGAGTGTACAGTAGTGTGACCGCAAGTTATATGGACAATTTTTTTTTCCGTAATTTCACTTGGCAAACCCCTTAGATTGATTCCAAATTAAAAAAAAAATATATAAAAAAAATTTTAGATCGTTTGCAAAATTATTGGGCGTGTCTTGAGCCCACAAAGTTTGCTAAAAATGCTATTTTTCTCACTATGGCTCGCTTTAATTGTTCATAACTTCAGTAATATTTATTTTAGGGAAAATCCTTATTCACAACTATTCTAGGGCTATATCTGATTAACAATTTTGCTCTGTATTAGTTTTCTTTAACATTAATATTTAATCCCGAAAAAACGAAATTAAAAAATAATAACGAAATTTTCACATATCTTCGCATTCTTTGCATACAAACTTATTTTCTTATCTTCGCATTCTTTGCATACAAACTTAATTTCTTAGTATTTATTGCTTTTGTTCATCTGCGTTATGTTTTTTTTTATTTCTCAATCATAATATAATATAAATATAATATAAGTAAAACGTGAGAATGAAACTATATAAAACGTAGATGAGAAATAATTGAAACACACAGGGTTACCGTACAAAAATATAACCAGTACATTTAATTCCTTTTTAGCAGGTCTTGGGAGCAGAAACTGTAACGCAAACGCCAGCCCAAAAAATTAGAGGATTTAAAAATATAATGACTCCAAAACTTGCAACCGCTTTAGATGTTTGCAAGGTCAGTAATCGAAAAGCCGTCCATTTAATTATATCGTGGAAGCAGTTGGTCTTGAAGTACAAAACTATATTATAAATAAAACGTCTATACATAATGCAAGGGAAAAAATAAGACCAGAATAGTTAAAAAATATAAAAGAACGTTTCAACAAGAACGAACTTGGTGCAATTTGTTTGCGCTGGGACGGAAAGCTTTTACCAGCTCTTACTGGGAAAGAAAAAGTTGACAGACTTCCACTCATAATTTCATGCGGGCGTACGGAGCAACTACTTGAAGTGCCCGCACTTAAAAGTGAAACTGGCAGAGAGCAGGCGTCTGCTGCTTGTAAAGCTATATTTGAATGGGGACTTCAAGATCATATAAAAGCCTTGGTGTTCCATACAACTGCCGTAAATACAGGCCGTTTTAATGGAACCTGTACGACTATTGAACACAGTCTTCAAAAGCAGCTTCTTTGGCTACCTTGCCGTCACCACATTTTGGAAGTCGTATTAAAAAATGCCTTTGAAGTTAAGATGAGCAAAACCGAAATCCCAAATGTAAAACTATTTGAGCAATTTAAAAATACATGGGGAAATATAAACCAAAATAATTATCAGTCTGGAATGGAAGATAATGATGTCAAAAAATACTTAACAGCAGATAAAGATAAAATAATTGAATTTGTGAACAATGCGATCAAAACTAAACAGCCAGGAGATGATTACAGCGAGTTTCTTGAGCTAACACTAATATTTCTTGGCGAGGCTCCACCTATTCGCAATGCAGCTTTTCGCGCCCCTGGGGTTGTCCACCACGCGATATGGATGGCAAAAGCTATTTACTGCTTAAAAATATTTTTTTTTCCAAGTGAATTTGATTTGGCAGTAAAAGATAGGAAAGCTTTACGTAATATATGTACTTTTATTGTTTCAATATATGGTTAGATGTGGTTCTCTGCCTCTTCTGCTGCTCAAGCACCATACAAAGATTTCCAGCTTTTGAAAAAACTGGATTCTTTTAAAAAAATTGATGCTGATATATCTCAAGTTGCATTACACAAATTTCAAAACCACTTATGGTACTTGAGCCCTGAATGTGTGGCTTTAGCATTTTTTGATAACAGTGTTTCTTTTGAGTCAAAAAAAAAAGAGATGGTGAAGGCATTGAGTCGTGAGGCTTTAGATGAAAACGTAAAACGCGCCTCAATTCAAAATTTAAATGTTATGCGGGTTATCGAAGGTGGAATGGATCAGTTCATTTTTTCTTAGACAAACAATTTTTTTCTTCGCTTTAAAATCAATACAGCATTTTTGAAAAATGATCCAACTTTATAGCCCGCGGATAATAATTTTAAAACTGCTCTTCAAATTGTTAATGACATTAACGTGGTAAACGATACAGCTGAACGAGCGGTGAAATTGATGCAACACTACAACCCAATGCTCACAAAAGACGAGGAACAAAAACAATATATATTGCAATTAGTCAAAAACTATCAAAAACAATTTCCTATGAGCACGAAGGACATTTTATCACAAAACTTTTTATAATTACACCACTTAATAAAACAAATAACTACCAGGCAAAGAATGCGAAGATATGTGAAAATTTCGTTGTTATTTTTTAATTTGGTTTTTTTGGGATTAAATATTAATGTTGTCTTTAACTAATATAGAGCAACATTGTTCATCAGATATAACCCTAGAATATTTGTGAATAAGGTTTTTCCCTAAAATATATATTACTGAAGTTATGAACAATTAAAGCGCGCCATAGTGAGAAAAATAGCATTTTTAGCAAGTTTTGTGGGCTTAAGGGACGCCCAATAATTATGCAAACGATCTAAAATTTTTTATATATTTTTTTTTCTAATTTGGAATCAATCTAAGGGGTTTGCCAAGTGAAAATACGAAAAAAAAAATTAACGGTCACACTAGTGTACAGTATTCGAATATAATTTCATTTGGTACGTTCTTGAGTATAAAATTTGGGATGTTATCAATGCCAGAAGAGAGTTTTCTCTGCAGATTATTAAATATATAAAGAATTGATTCTCTCGATATGAAGTAATGTTCTTCTAAATCATTCGCTTTTCTATTGGAACTAAATATAGTGACCGTAGAATTGTTTTCTTCACACTCATTTTTTCCTTCCAAAAATGTGCGAAAGCTATTATCAACGTCCATTTGTATAATATTATCATCTTAAATCTCTTTATAAGAATGAACTGATTCGAAGTAAGTTCCAATTGTATTTAAAATTCTATTCTGATCTTTAATTATAAGTTTGTTACCACTTATATCCCTTTCCAAAGAGTTCATATTGATTCCAGTAAATCTAAACCAGGATTCATCCTCATGGCCAATCTTCAATGAGTCAATCCGTAATGTTCGCGACACTCTAAATTGCCTTTTAACTTCCCTAAATGTATATGAAGGGTTTCGGCGGTTCATGCTGGCCAGACGTTCCCGGAAATGGTTGTTGACCGTTAGTGTAAAGTTATCTTTAATTAACTTTCTTACTAATTTCAGTTTTGATTTTAGTGAATTTATTTCCGCCTGTGTCAAAAAAAAGTTCCATTCTGTTGTATTGTTTTATTTTACTCAAAGTTTGACTTTTCTCTAGGTGTAATTTCCTAATAATTGGACTTGAAAATTTAGCAATTGAATTCTCAGTCTCATACTTAGGAACTGATCTTTCAATAGCTGTATTAATGGATTTTTCCAATTTAAGTAAATAAAAGTCTATTTCGGAATTAGAAAGATTTCGATCATTTGGAACATTATTGTTGTTGTCATAATCATTTATTATGCTATTTCTAAATTTCCTCCAATTTATCCTCTTGAAATTCTGTCCCAGATTCGGAGAATCCCTGAAAAATGTGAGGGGATGGTTATCATCCTCACCCTGAACTATAATCTCCATTGTCCTGTGATCACTGTCATAGTCCAGTGTCCCTAAACAGTTAAGTGAATTGTTTTCCCTGTGTATATCTAAACGTGTGTCCGCGATACATATATCCAAATACGATGCGCCTCTCGGAAACGAAGGTTCAGTAGAAGCAAAAAAACTGCATCTAAAAGGAAGTTCGTTGTCATGTAACCACTCTCTTAACATATTCCCCTTCGTATTGCATACATTATGTCCCCAATCTGTATGCTTACAATTTAGATCACCCGATAAAATATAAAAATTTTCAGGATTCTGTAAATCTAATAGTTGAAAAAGCTTCTGTAGTTCAGTTTTAAGAAGGCTATTGTTATTGCCCGAAGGATAGTAAACTGATAAATAGCATTTTATTCGCAACTAATGGTATTTTAATTATGCATGTCTCCAGAAGTTTAAATGAATTGGATATAGTACTATTAAAATGCTTATATGTAATATAGTTCTTTATCAATATTGGCGTTCCTCCACCCCTTTGGGCATTCACTCTATCATTCCTAATGAGATCATAGTTTTTAAAGCTGACTTTGTGTCTAGCGTTTAATTTCGTTTCATTTAAAAGGACTAAGTCAGGGTTGTGTAAATCAATAAATTGAGTCAATTCGTATCTTCTGTTTAGTCCTATTAGAGAGTTTACATTAATTTATATTATTTTTAGGTTTTTTTCAATTGTTTTGCCCATTTTTAAAGATTTAATTTTCTAAGATCGAGAATATGGAATCTATTCTTGATGCCTGCAAATTTAGTTGTTTTTGTAAATTTAGTATTTGGTTAGTAAGGTTTTGCATTGAGTTTTTAAATTCTTCTAATGCTAGATTAATTGGATTAGTGTTATTGGCGTCATGAAGATTATGATCTCTTAAAACATTAGCAAAAGATACATTTGGTTTTATTTTATACGAATGTGTAGCATTATTAGTCCTCTTCTCCGTCAGCCCTTGTTTTCTGTTTCTAATTTTATGTTGTAGCTCTTTGTATTTCTCACACCCTTTATATGATGCTGGGTGTCCGTACTTGTTGCATAACACACAAAATAGTTTATCCCTTTCATTTTCAGGTGTTTCGGTTAAGGAACATTTGCCTATTTCATGTTGGTCTTTGCATTTAACACATCTTGGAGGTAAAAAGCAGTTCGATGCACTGTGGAAAAATCCTTGGCAATTTCTACATTGTGGTATTTCATGTTTCCTCAGTCCCTCCCAGCGAATGCATCGATAAAGAAGACCTCTGATGTTTTTTAATTCATTGGCATTACTTTCAGTGCTTATTTGCACTAAAAACATTGGAAGTTCTATGCCATTATTGGTTGATTTTTTTGTTGTGAATTGAGTCACTTTAATAAATTTTAAATTTTCATTTTCAAATTTTTTTAGTTCATTTAAAATATTTATAGGCTCAGTATTAGCACTTAAACCTTTCAGTAAATAAGTTTTGGTTTTGCAATTTTTGGGTGTGAATGTGAAAAATTTCGTTTTGGTTTTTTCCAAGTAAGCTTTCACTCTATAATAGTCATCTATAGAAGTCATGAACAGGGCTATTTTTTTATTTTTTGTCTCTTTTATTTTAAATTCTTTAATTTTAAGACCAATTGTAATAAATTCAATGAGTTCATTGGGATTTACATCAAATATATTGATTGGTGGGATTTTTTTGTTTTTTGTATTGTTTGGTTTTTTATCATTTGCAGCGTCTTTTTCGTGATTAACATTAATATTTGGAAAACAGGTTTTTGATGTAGTTGCGTTGTTGTTATTAGACACATGCTTTTCGAATTTTTTAATATAATCATCATTGCATTCTTTGTCGTTATCAACAATTGCAAAGTAATTATTGCGTGTTTGCTTGGTTGTTGTTTCATTATTCATACTGCTTTTTCTTTTAAGATTTTTTTTCTCAATATTTAATATTGTGGACTTATTTATATTGTCTTTCTCGCTATTCTTGAATGAGTTTAGAGCCGGTGGCTCACTCATTGCTTTATCTCCGAGTTGATCTTTAAACTTATTTTCGTTTTTATTTTATATATTAATAAGGAAAGTATTAATAAAGAAAACGGAATGATAAACAAAAAAGATTTTATCAACAAAAAGAAAGAAATACAATTCACATAAGGAAAAATTTTATTGATCTCCGCAAAACGTCCGTCTATCATGACAGTCACGGCCGAACTCCCTCAAATCTATTATCGATACACATTAATTTTTCTTTACGTAAAAACCTTGTCAAATACTACAAATTTTCTTTGAATAGTTTCAGGCCTGCAACGTCAAGCGATTCCCATATTTTCTTATGTAATATTAAAAAAGTACACCCCATATGTACAGAAGAAAAGAATTGGATATTTCATAAGGTCATAGTTAATATATGTGTGTATAAATTAAGTATAAATTATTACCTTTGTTTAATGACGTTCCAGTTATTTTTCAGAAAATTGAACAGTGTCGTATATCCACTGGAGCCACCTGTCAACATACTGAATATAAGAGAAATGTCATTTTCTGTAAATTTGGAATTGCTTTCCAAAATTGTTACGTTAAGAAGACGGTTAATTTTTTCTGGATGAACCGGACAGCCAGCTAATGTTTTTAGCAGATATGTTCGTTCGCTTTGTATTCTCCTTTTGGGGAACTTTATAACACGTTCTAAACCAAATTCCCATTCGTCAATAGTTCCCCATTTAAAAACAGGACAAATAAACTTGTTTGGAACACTGCATTGAGGATAATGTTCAATTTAAATTACAATAGAGAAATACATACATATATAAGAAAAAAATTTTAATTGAAGTAAAAGAAAAAATATTAAATACCTACTGTATTTGTTTATCCGGCTCTGAACTATCCATCCATAATTTGAATTCCATTTGGGCCATTTCAATACATGGCTTGTAACCTGCCCTACATAAAAATGTTTCAGCAATTGATTTCAAATCTGTTTGCCATGCTTCATTGTTACTAGTTTCACTCAGCTCTTCATAGAGCGGTGTCAGTAGACATTTTACGTATGTCTAAAAAAAGATTTTTAATTTATTTACATGGGTGCTCAAGAATAATTTAAAAGCTTTAAGAGGTCAAGTATTTCTGAGACTTTTTTCAGATTTTTCTGAAAAAGTTTAAAGGTCGCACAATTCGAATTTTTGCCAAAAATCGGGTATGCCGCCCGTTCTTTGTGTTTTTGTCATAAGATGTCCAAAACTGCGATTTTCTTCATTTTTGAGTTAACAATCTAAACAATCTCCAAGCTTTATTTCTGTGTGCAAAAAAATATAAGTTTTGGCACTAACATTATAATTTTTCGTAATTTTACCACAAATTTTAAAATTACCGTTTTATAACTTTTAAAATTTCTATGAAAATGAAAAAAAAAACTAATAAAGTAGTTTCAAAGTTCAATTAATTCTAAATATTTTGGCATAATAATTTTTGAAGTTTTTGACAAACGTATGACAAAAACACAAAGAACGTTTGCCAAACCCGATTTTTGGCAAAAATTCGACTTGGCGAACTCTAAACCTTTTCCGAAAAAAGCTTCCAAACTATTCTTGAGACAAAAAAAATTTTTTTCACACTAATATACATATATATTTTATTTATCTATGTTTGTTATATGGTTTAGCTGGTCCATATGCAGCATTTTATTTGGTGCTAATAGCAAAATCTTCAATAGACCTTTAACCAAATTCTTGAAAAAGGTAAGAAATTTCATATTTAATTTTTCATTTTGCCTTTTAAATACAATCAGTGTCAACCAAAGTGTTGATTAATTGTAAGAAAGATTTAAAAAAATTAACTAGATTTAAAATCAAATAATAAAACGTTTGTTGTATAAGGAAAATTTTTACAGAAGCTACATGGTTTGTTTTGTTTTTCTATTTCGCAATTTTCAAATATCATTTGGGAGTTCTTTTTCTAGAATTTGGTTAAAGGTTTACTGAAATATTGGTATTAGCATAAACATAGATAAATAATCGTAATGGAATTTGACTAACGTTGAATTTGCAAAATAGTTACATATATATTTTATTTACATATGTACATATTATATATCGACGGTTTTCTAAACCAACCTCGTAACTCAAAATCTACTTACTACTTTTCGGAGGAGAAAACAAACTTTTTCTAAAAAATATTAGAATTTTTTTTAATATATCAACCCTTGTGCGCGAAATTATCGTATGTTACACTTTTTTCGAAAAATGGTTCTAAATCCATTAATTCATCTGCAGATAAAGTATTATAGCGATAATTGTTATAGTTATGGAGATAACACTATGTATATTTTATCGTATGTGACAGTTACTGCTGTCAGGCAAATAAAAAAAGACGAATAAAAACGCTCTCCTGTGAATTTTAGTTTTTGTAACATACGATAATTTCGCGCACAGTGGTCGATATGTACATATATTTTTTCACAACTTAAGAATTAGAGTAACTTTCGAAAAATGTTCAAGGCAAGAGTTAGGAATAATTAAAAATGTACACATGCCACTAACAGTTTTTTACTAAACATAAAAATTTTTGGAACTGGCAGCTCCAGTGGCAGAAAAATTTGCATGTGAGTAATGGCATACCACTAAATATTAAATGAAGATAGAGAACGTCAAACAATGTTCCCAAGTTGAAAGTTAAAAAAAAATATATATTTCTGTAAAATTTAAATTAAAAATAAAATTTTTTTAATGTAGTATTATGATTTGTTTCTTGAAAACTGAAAATTATAGAGCGTTAATATTATTAAAATAATATTAATAATAACAAATCTTTGCCGTTTCGCTGAAAATGTGCTTATATGATGAAAAACAATAATAATTCGTAAAAAATACACAAAAATCTAAAATGGAAGCAAAGTTTAATAACGAAAAATTTGGACCGTTCGCACCCACTTTCGAGGGACATGAACAGAAAATCTTACAGGCGTAATGATTTAGAGAATAATATTTATGAATCGATAGCAAAAGATTATCCATTATTTTTTTAATTTCAGAAGTAAATAATTTCTTGAACTCTATGCACCGACGATATTTTTAAAATGAAATGGCAGCGGCATGTGTAAACATATAGCCTAGTGGCAAGAGTCGAATATTTCGAAGAATTTTTCGATAATAATATAAATTTCGAAATATATGTATAATGGCATGTGTAGAGTAAGCCATACATGATATTACCGTGGTACCAACTTCAAATCAAAATTTTTTGATTTTTCGTACAAGCGAGACACTACTTAACCCAACGACCCCACAAACGTTGCAATCTCTTGTAGAACATATTCAAATTGTACCAACCATTGTATCGCCTGTGGCTTGCTTAATGACAGGTTTATATATTTACTCTTTTTTGAGATACGCGTTTTCTGCATTGAAAAATCGCTGGTAAACTTATCATACGAGATTGTGTTGTGCTGAAATAAAATTACATGAAGGAGCTTTTTGAATAATTTAATTTTCTAAACCATATTAGTAACTCTATTAATTATTTTAATCGAATAATATTTTATATATTTTATTATATCTGTTATTATTAATACTGATAGTTTATTTTTAATTCATAACTTGTTTTGGAAAATAAATAAATTATCTATATGATTCTAGTTTCTAATTATGCTTTTTTCCGAAAAAAAATATGGGAAATGTATTATTATGTACCTTATGATATTTTCATTTTTAGCTGTGAAATGCTGTGAACACGTTAAATTGCTTAAATTATCTCAATTGAGAATGCATGTCTGAATATATGTAGTCTAAGGAGCTAATGGAAAAATATTCTAATTCGTTATATCAGATTTTCGGTAATTTGTATATCCTGAGAACGGTTGAAGTGACAGTTTCTGTATTTGGTCTGACTAACTTAATGATCAGTACAAATCATCAGTCAAAAAGTGGGTGGAATTAGACAAGTGGGAGTGGTACCTCCCATAGAAAATAAATTTTAATTTCTGTATATCTTCAAAACTTTTACAGAAAAATCTTCTAACTTTGGTACAAATAACTTTGCAATTAAAAAAAATCACCAATTAAAAACTGGAAGGGATTGGGGAACTTCGCGTGGTACCTCCCATACAAAGTCAATAATGATTTTTGTATATCTGGAGAACGGTTAAAGCTAAAGTTTCACTCTTTGGTCTGAACGACTTGATAGTAAATTTTTTTTCTTCGGGCACTCTCGTTATACCTACAGAGCTGAAATTCGGTATACAAGAGAGTAAATAAAGGGAAAAATATGAAAACTGGCAATCAATGAGATCAATCAAGGCTGATCCTTTTTTGCATGTGGCACTCCCATTTGATGTACGGGTAAACACTCTTCACATAGCCATAGAGCTGAAATTTGGTATACGGGTAGGGAGGGGAGGTAAAATATGTTCTGACAGTCGTACCAAATCTCAGTATATGTCGTTCTCACAAAGTATTATAAAGATCGTAAAACTTGTATTATTGTCTGTAGTCCTTAAGTTACATTGAATAAATTTACAAGGAGAAGCAAAAATTTTGAATTTTCTATAATTAAAGCCTTTTTGATTTGCATTTGACTATATGTATGCATTAGAATATATGTTTAATACTTAAATATATATTCAATTTACATATGCGCTCATTTCATTCCTATTTAAGATCATTTTTACTAACGTTAATAGCGGCGTCCTACCATATTATCAGCCGCTTGACTAAGGCGACTCAACATCTCGGCGCCGGTTTCTACTACTACTTACAACACATCAGTATACATAAAGGGTGGTTAAATTTCAAGGGCCGATGTTGATTTTGAATAAAACACAAACTATTTAGGAAATTATTGTAATTTTATTTTATTATGATATATTGGTATTACTCAATTATGTATGGAACAAAATATCGGCCAAATGGGCGCCGCGACCACGGCAACAGTGGATGATCAATTTTCGAAGAAAATCATCTTCAGTGATGAGGCACATTTTCACCTCAGTGGATTCGTCAATAAACAGAATTGCCGCATTTGGGCGAATGAGAATCCAAGAGTGATTGTCGAAAAACCAATGCACCCACAAAGAGTGACTGTTTGGTGCGGTTTATGGGCTGGCGGCATCATCGGGCCGTATTTTTTCCAAAATGAGGCCGGTCAGGCAGTTACTGTGAATGGTGTTCGCTATCGTGAGATGATAACGAACTTTTTATGGCCCGAATTGGAAGATATGGATGTGGACGATATGTGGTTTCAGCAGGACGGTGCCACTTGCCACACAGCTAACGAAACAATGGCTCTTTTGCGCAACAAATTCAATGGCCGTGTTATCTCACGTAATGGCGATGTCAATTGGCCGCCAAGATCATGTGATTTGACACCGTTGGACTTTTCTCTTTGGGGTTATTTGAAAGAAAAGGTGTACGTCGATAAGCCAGCAACAATTCAAGAGCTAAAGGATGAGATAATTCGGCACATTAACGGCATAGAACCTCCATTATGCCTCAGGGTCATCGAAAATTTGGACCATCGGATGGAGGTGTGCCGCCGTGGTCGCGGCGCCCATTTGGCCGATATTTTGTTCCATACATAATTGAGTAATACCAATATATCATAATAAAATAAAATTACAATAATTTCCTAAATAGTTTGTGTTTTATTCAAAATCAACATCGGCCCTTGAAATTTAACCACCCTTTACTTAAAAAAGTGTTATTATTTTACGATATTTTTGAGTGAGGACCAACAACAATGTTTTTAAACTATTGTAAAATATTACAATATTACGAAAATACGACAGTAGAATGGGAATGGGAAAGCAAAACATCTGCTACTGCGGACCGGGCAGAGGTCTGGCAGAGGCTGGGGCAGAGGAAGTGGCAGAGTTACTGGCAGAGGCAGAGTTAGTGGCAGAGGCAGAGCCCTCTCTCTCTTTATCTCTCTCCTTCGCGCTCTCTCTCTCTCTTTCCAATATCCTCTCTTTCTGAATCATTTTTGTATTTTGTGCTTGTGCGTCAATACATACGTACTTGATTGCTACAGGTGGGATGAAAGCGCATAATTTGTTATGTTTTGTGTGTGCGCGCGTGTTTAATTTTTCGTCTTATTGTTTTGTTCTTGTGTCCTATGTGGCGTGGTTATATTGAATTTAATTTTTTTTTTAATTTGTACACAAATTTTTCGATTCATAAATGCTGTGGTTTGCATATTTTTGTATTGTTGGATATTTTTTTTTGGTGACAAAGTTTTTTTTTCTTTCTTTAAATAGTTTCTTGATGGCTACAGTTTATTTAGAAGGCTTGGGATGGAAGGGGTATATATTCGATTTTGTTAATTTGTACACAAATTTTGTTTTTGAGGAATAAATGCTGTTTTGCATATTTTTGTGCTGGATATATTGCGCATAAAGTGATGCTGAGCGTATTTATTTTTTTGTTGGTTTTTGCATTCTGCTTAATTTCTCTCTTTCTATCTTATGGATTTGTTCTTCTGTCCTATGTGGCGTGGAGATTTGGCAGAGAGCAATATTAAATTGTATTGTATTCGATTTGTTGGTTTTGGTATGCTGCTTAAACTCCCTGTTCTTATCTTATCGATTTGCTCTGCCGCTATATCTGGCAGTGAAGATATGGACAGAGAGAAATATTAACTGCAGCTTACCGTATGTAGTTTTATGATGCTTTGGTTTGCTGCTCCCATTAACTGTTGGTATCTTATCGATTTGTTCTGCCGCTATATGTGGCAGTGGAGATACGCGCAGATAGAATTATTAAAAGCTGCTGACCGTATTTATGTTTAACAAAATGGAACAAAATATCGGCCAAATGGGCGCCGCGACCACGGCAACAGTGGATGATCAATTTTCGAAGAAAATCATCTTCAGTGATGAGGCACATTTTCACCTCAGTGGATTCGTCAATAAACAGAATTGCCGCATTTGGGCGAATGAGAATCCAAGAGTGATTGTCGAAAAACCAATGCACCCACAAAGAGTGACTGTTTGGTGCGGTTTATGGGCTGGCGGCATCATCGGGCCGTATTTTTTCCAAAATGAGGCCGGTCAGGCAGTTACTGTGAATGGTGTTCGCTATCGTGAGATGATAACGAACTTTTTATGGCCCGAATTGGAAGATATGGATGTGGACGATATGTGGTTTCAGCAGGACGGTGCCACTTGCCACACAGCTAACGAAACAATGGCTCTTTTGCGCAACAAATTCAATGGCCGTGTTATCTCACGTAATGGCGATGTCAATTGGCCGCCAAGATCATGTGATTTGACACCGTTGGACTTTTCTCTTTGGGGTTATTTGAAAGAAAAGGTGTACGTCGATAAGCCAGCAACAATTCAAGAGCTAAAGGATGAGATAATTCGGCACATTAACGGCATAGAACCTCCATTATGCCTCAGGGTCATCGAAAATTTGGACCATCGGATGGAGGTGTGCCGCCGTGGTCGCGGCGCCCATTTGGCCGATATTTTGTTCCATACATAATTGAGTAATACCAATATATCATAATAAAATAAAATTACAATAATTTCCTAAATAGTTTGTGTTTTATTCAAAATCAACATCGGCCCTTGAAATTTAACCACCCTTTACTTAAAAAAGTGTTATTATTTTACGATATTTTTGAGTGAGGACCAACAACAATGTTTTTAAACTATTGTAAAATATTACAATATTACGAAAATACGACAGTAGAATGGGAATGGGAAAGCAAAACATCTGCTACTGCGGACCGGGCAGAGGTCTGGCAGAGGCTGGGGCAGAGGAAGTGGCAGAGTTACTGGCAGAGGCAGAGTTAGTGGCAGAGGCAGAGCCCTCTCTCTCTTTATCTCTCTCCTTCGCGCTCTCTCTCTCTCTTTCCAATATCCTCTCTTTCTGAATCATTTTTGTATTTTGTGCTTGTGCGTCAATACATACGTACTTGATTGCTACAGGTGGGATGAAAGCGCATAATTTGTTATGTTTTGTGTGTGCGCGCGTGTTTAATTTTTCGTCTTATTGTTTTGTTCTTGTGTCCTATGTGGCGTGGTTATATTGAATTTAATTTTTTTTTTAATTTGTACACAAATTTTTCGATTCATAAATGCTGTGGTTTGCATATTTTTGTATTGTTGGATATTTTTTTTTGGTGACAAAGTTTTTTTTTCTTTCTTTAAATAGTTTCTTGATGGCTACAGTTTATTTAGAAGGCTTGGGATGGAAGGGGTATATATTCGATTTTGTTAATTTGTACACAAATTTTGTTTTTGAGGAATAAATGCTGTTTTGCATATTTTTGTGCTGGATATATTGCGCATAAAGTGATGCTGAGCGTATTTATTTTTTTGTTGGTTTTTGCATTCTGCTTAATTTCTCTCTTTCTATCTTATGGATTTGTTCTTCTGTCCTATGTGGCGTGGAGATTTGGCAGAGAGCAATATTAAATTGTATTGTATTCGATTTGTTGGTTTTGGTATGCTGCTTAAACTCCCTGTTCTTATCTTATCGATTTGCTCTGCCGCTATATCTGGCAGTGAAGATATGGACAGAGAGAAATATTAACTGCAGCTTACCGTATGTAGTTTTATGATGCTTTGGTTTGCTGCTCCCATTAACTGTTGGTATCTTATCGATTTGTTCTGCCGCTATATGTGGCAGTGGAGATACGCGCAGATAGAATTATTAAAAGCTGCTGACCGTATTTATGTTTAACAAAATGGAACAAAATATCGGCCAAATGGGCGCCGCGACCACGGCAACAGTGGATGATCAATTTTCGAAGAAAATCATCTTCAGTGATGAGGCACATTTTCACCTCAGTGGATTCGTCAATAAACAGAATTGCCGCATTTGGGCGAATGAGAATCCAAGAGTGATTGTCGAAAAACCAATGCACCCACAAAGAGTGACTGTTTGGTGCGGTTTATGGGCTGGCGGCATCATCGGGCCGTATTTTTTCCAAAATGAGGCCGGTCAGGCAGTTACTGTGAATGGTGTTCGCTATCGTGAGATGATAACGAACTTTTTATGGCCCGAATTGGAAGATATGGATGTGGACGATATGTGGTTTCAGCAGGACGGTGCCACTTGCCACACAGCTAACGAAACAATGGCTCTTTTGCGCAACAAATTCAATGGCCGTGTTATCTCACGTAATGGCGATGTCAATTGGCCGCCAAGATCATGTGATTTGACACCGTTGGACTTTTCTCTTTGGGGTTATTTGAAAGAAAAGGTGTACGTCGATAAGCCAGCAACAATTCAAGAGCTAAAGGATGAGATAATTCGGCACATTAACGGCATAGAACCTCCATTATGCCTCAGGGTCATCGAAAATTTGGACCATCGGATGGAGGTGTGCCGCCGTGGTCGCGGCGCCCATTTGGCCGATATTTTGTTCCATACATAATTGAGTAATACCAATATATCATAATAAAATAAAATTACAATAATTTCCTAAATAGTTTGTGTTTTATTCAAAATCAACATCGGCCCTTGAAATTTAACCACCCTTTACTTAAAAAAGTGTTATTATTTTACGATATTTTTGAGTGAGGACCAACAACAATGTTTTTAAACTATTGTAAAATATTACAATATTACGAAAATACGACAGTAGAATGGGAATGGGAAAGCAAAACATCTGCTACTGCGGACCGGGCAGAGGTCTGGCAGAGGCTGGGGCAGAGGAAGTGGCAGAGTTACTGGCAGAGGCAGAGTTAGTGGCAGAGGCAGAGCCCTCTCTCTCTTTATCTCTCTCCTTCGCGCTCTCTCTCTCTCTTTCCAATATCCTCTCTTTCTGAATCATTTTTGTATTTTGTGCTTGTGCGTCAATACATACGTACTTGATTGCTACAGGTGGGATGAAAGCGCATAATTTGTTATGTTTTGTGTGTGCGCGCGTGTTTAATTTTTCGTCTTATTGTTTTGTTCTTGTGTCCTATGTGGCGTGGTTATATTGAATTTAATTTTTTTTTTAATTTGTACACAAATTTTTCGATTCATAAATGCTGTGGTTTGCATATTTTTGTATTGTTGGATATTTTTTTTTGGTGACAAAGTTTTTTTTTCTTTCTTTAAATAGTTTCTTGATGGCTACAGTTTATTTAGAAGGCTTGGGATGGAAGGGGTATATATTCGATTTTGTTAATTTGTACACAAATTTTGTTTTTGAGGAATAAATGCTGTTTTGCATATTTTTGTGCTGGATATATTGCGCATAAAGTGATGCTGAGCGTATTTATTTTTTTGTTGGTTTTTGCATTCTGCTTAATTTCTCTCTTTCTATCTTATGGATTTGTTCTTCTGTCCTATGTGGCGTGGAGATTTGGCAGAGAGCAATATTAAATTGTATTGTATTCGATTTGTTGGTTTTGGTATGCTGCTTAAACTCCCTGTTCTTATCTTATCGATTTGCTCTGCCGCTATATCTGGCAGTGAAGATATGGACAGAGAGAAATATTAACTGCAGCTTACCGTATGTAGTTTTATGATGCTTTGGTTTGCTGCTCCCATTAACTGTTGGTATCTTATCGATTTGTTCTGCCGCTATATGTGGCAGTGGAGATACGCGCAGATAGAATTATTAAAAGCTGCTGACCGTATTTATGTTTAAATTCGTTTTTTGTTTGTATATGCGTATGTAATATTCGATCTTACTGATTTTGTTTTGCTGCTTCAATTGCCAGTTGCTGTGTACTTTTGAAGATTTTTTTTTTTCATCAAAACTACCAAGTAGGCATAAATTAAATGGAAATAAATTTTTGGTTGTTTCCATGCATAATATGTTTAATTGGTGTGTGGCGTATATGAGTGTATGTTATGTTTGGTTTTTCTACTTTATGTGGTTCGATAATAATAATCTTTATTTTGGATGTTTACATACTCACATACTTGTGTATAAATACAAACATATACTTGCTCTAAGTTTAAGTCTGTTCTTTTTTTTCTATAAAATATTAATGAAGGTCAGTTTATCTTTTTTTCTGAAGAAAAAACTGTTAATATTAGGTTCGTTTTGATGTGCTGATTTTAAATGTTGATCTGCTTGTTAAATACACAATTTCACACCCTTTAATTTCCCACAATCTCTTGTTTTTTTATTCAGTTATGCCTATTCAAAAACTTTTAAAACATGATTGTGCATAATTTTCAGCTTTAGCTTGCTCAACAATATTTTTCAAAAAATTCATTCTGTTATTTTTACTGATTTTCTGCAATTATGCTTTTATAACATGATTGTGCATGCTCTTAATGTTTTGTTTGCTCATCAATATTTTTCAAAAAAATTCATTCTGTTATTTTTACTGATTTTGTTCAAAGATATCTTAGAATAGCTGTAGTAATTCTTTTTTGTTTTCCTACACTTCGGTCAGACTTATTGCAATTATCAATGATATTTTTAAAATCAGTCTGAAACCAAGATCGAAAGTGATAAGAACAGAAAAAGAAATGGAGTCCTCAACAAACTTGGTAAAAAAATTTAATGCGTGCAAAGTTAAAAATATAATCAATATTAAGGACATGGATATAGGAAAAAAATATACTGTTGATGGTGCAAAAAGGGTCACAACGAAATATGGGGAAACAGTTCAAGTCGAACTGCAAAATAATATATTGTTTCTACCCAATCGGTACAGCACCCTTACAGACGATGAAGTAAATAATCTTTCGAGTGGAAAATTTTGCATTCAAAGAGAAGGAGAACGCAATTTCGGTGCTGACTTATGAGATGGATGAATTTTTCTGTCAAAATGCTCAATATCCAGTTTGGTAACAAAATTAATTTATACTGTATTGTATAATAAAATATTAATAAAAAGTAATAAATAATTTGTTAAAATGTACATATTTGTGAGTGTTTTTATTTAATATTTTTATTTAATTCATAAAGAAATTTAAGACATAAATGTTCACAGATAAATGTATTAAAATTTTGATGCTGATTATAGTTGTATTTTATATTTTTGCCCAGATATTTGACTACTTCTGTAGGTGGTTGTAAATTCCCAAAACTATCGAAATATTCATTTTGATTGTTGTCTTTATAATATGCTACCCAATGTGTTCCCGGTCCTGTTGATACATCTAAATTGATTATTCCACATTCTCTTCTCCTTACACGTTTTGGTAGAGTATTCAACATGAAAACTCCTCTAAAGTGTGGAATTTTTGCTGAAAATTTTCTCAAATCGACATCAGTTAATGGTCTTTTGGGTAGCATTTCTATGAGTTTTTTGAGAGCTCTTTACAAACTAATCCATAATCTTTTTTGTATGGCTTAAGATAAAGTCCCTTTCCCACTGCTATTGATTCCATTGCCTTATTGTGTCTAGATGCTTCCTCAAGTTGACTTTTAGCATTTTTTGTTGCATTTACAGCCTTAGCTATAGCAGCACCTCCAGTCGTGAGACTACCAATTGCACCCAGAGCAGTTAATATTGGAATTAATGGTAGAAAACCACCAATTTTTGGTACTCGTATTATACGTGGTACTTTAATTTGTGATTTTTTTCTATTAAAAGAACTGTTAATGGTTTTTCGTGCAATTCTAATAGCAGAGTTAATATCTAGAGGTTTTTCCCTTTTTAAAAATTTTGTAGCATTTCGAACAGTTGAATAGAATAGTTTTTTTTCCATCCAAACTAGTTCGACTCAAAAGTTTCTTTACATTATTATTCTTCTTCGTCTCTACACCCATTCCTAGTTTTGTTTTAGCTTTTATTGCGTTAGTGACCATATATGCAAATGGTTTTTCCGCAAGACTACTATCTTTTGCAAGCTTTGTTTTCAAGAATTTTATCAGCTTGATGTCTAATATTTAAATCTTTATTTTTCCAATAAGCGATATCGTGGCTTTTGCAAGCTTCGTCTAGTAAATGAATTCCTTTATCACCTCTGGTCAAACGTTTTTGTAACTTTGTTCCAGGTCCACAGTATTGATATCCAGAAAGATGAAGCTCAATAGGTAGAGAGTTTATTATTTTGTCGACTAAACCTTTTCCATCGATTGGTTTTTTACAACTAATGTTTTTGTTGTACTGTATAACCATTTTATTCTATAATAAAGGTTATACTTATGAATAATATTTAGTTATCAAAATGCGTTTAGTAAAACAACATAAAAATATATTAGTTCGTAATATTGATGCTTCATCGCACATCACTTTTAAAATAAAGCATAGCTCCCTCTTACCAAATTCTATTCGTGCGCTAATAGTTGGTCCTTCAAATTGTTGAAAGACTAATGTTATGATTAGCTTATTGGAAAGTCCTAACGGACTCAAGTTTGAAAATATCTATTTATACTCAAAATCCCTATATCAACCGAAATATGAATACTTGAGGAAACTTATAACATCAGTTAAAGGAATGGGCTACTACACATTTACAGATAACGATGCTGTTATTTCGCCTGACGAAGCTAAAGTTAATTCAATTATGATATTTGATGATGTTGCATGTGAAAAATAATATACGTGCATATTTTTGTATGGGTCGACATAAGAATATCGATTCATTCTACTTATGCCAAACTTATACTAGAGTTCCAAAACATTTAATAAGAGACAATGCTAATGTAATTATAATGTTCAAGCAAGATGAAACTAATATGAAGCACGCTTATAGTGACCATGTTGCTAGCGATATGACTTTTCAAAAGTTTCATGAAATTTGTCGAGAGTGTTGGAAGGATAAATATGGATTTTTTATGATATGCAAAGACAATGAATTGAACAATGGTCGCTATAGAAAACTATTTGACTATTTCATAACAATATAAATTAGTTTTAAACAAAATACATGTGATCTGATGACACATAACTAATCTGTTAACTGATCTGATAGCACATAACCTGATCTGATAGCTGATATATAAAAATGAATGAAAAAGTTTTAAAAGATTTGGTGAGGGCTAGAAATGTTTTGAAGAAAAAGCTCCGCAGTATAAAGACTGGTGAAATAGATACTCATGAACAACTAAAAGATACATTTAAGCCTATAACAGAACCTTTAAAAGAATTTATAAATAATTCAAAATATAGTAATAGATTGATCAAAAGAGAAGTAGAAAATGATGTGACGACAAAAACTAAACAATAAAAATTTACATCTTAAGGAACCGTCAATTAAATTGCTAACAAGTACACCAAAGAAACTTGTAGAAGGAACAATATCTGTAACACCAACTCATACAACGAAGATGATGAACGTGATAATGATGATGATGACACTTTTTATTCACAGAATTCCAAAAATGAGGAGAGAATTATACTGATTGATCACTCTTGCAAAGGAGAAATGAATTAGATAGCAACTATGGACCACATAAAGATTATATCAGTAATAAATGGAAATTTGGTGATAGTAATATTGAACTGTCTAATGATAAAATTCAAGTTGGCGATCAAATGTGGGCTCTAACACCTGGTTTATTTTCTTTAATGTTCCATAAAACACCTAAAAACTATGACAAATCTGAACTAGTAATCTACAAAAAAATTTTAATTCGTACTAATGCATATAGAAGAGGTTATAAACCTGATGGTCACATTAAAGGAACTAAAGCATATAAATATAAACATATAATTAAAAAACTGTTTAAAGAAGACGATCTAAGCAATTTATTTTCATCAACCTTAAAAACAAAACATACTCGTAATTATAAAGGTGATGGAATGATGCAATTTAATCCTCACAAACCAAACTATATATACTGGGATGATCCTAATGAGTTGGTAGAGCGACTTCGTCTATTACTTGCATCACAAGCTGCAGGTCACACTAATCATAATAACGAAATTGTATCAATTATTGAAGAACTACGCGAAGTTAATATAATAGAATAATATAAAAATATATAAAGAATGTCTGTAGATAAATTCGGACATTATCTAAACGATACTAGTAGTATAATTTGAACAAGAAATGCTCCTAAATTGTTGGGGATCTTTATGGATACGGACAACAACATTGATGTTCAGAACAAAAGAATCAAAAATGTGGCGAAACCTTTGGAGGAAAACGATGTTATCAATAAATTCTTTTTGCTAAGTCAAATTGAGAAAGCGGAAAGCAAATTATTAACACACTTTAAGGAAGATAACAATAAAATATATGCCGATCTACAATCACAATTTGAAAACTTAGAACATTGCAATTAGAAGAGAATAATAAAATTCAAGAAAACCTTAACAAAGCAAAATTACTTTATGAAAATGAATTTGAAAGGCTCAATGAGAAAATTTATAGATTTGAAAATTACATGTTTGCATCAATAACTGAAAGCGGGTCAAACAGACTACAACATAGTTCTTAAACTAAAGTGTAAAATGAGCTCAAAACGAAATTTGGTAAATGAACTTCATAAACAAGCACGAAAAGTTTTCCCCGTAGAAGAGTTGTAATGAAAGGAATAGATGATCTTTGGCAAGCTGATTTGGTTGAAATGGGAAATTATTCTAAATACAACAAGAATTATAGATATTTACTAACCGTAATTGATACTTTCTCAAAATTTGCATGGACTGTAGCGATCAAAACAAAAACTGGACCTGAAACAACACAAGCAATGGCAGATATTTTTCAATTGGGACGAGTACCGAAAAATTTGCAAACTGACGATGGTAAAGAATTTTTCAATAAACATTTTGCGGAATTGATGCATAAATATAAAGTTAATCACTATTCAACGTATAGCAGAATGAAAGCATCAATAGTCGAACGATTCAATAGATCTTTAAAAGGAATGATGTGGAAAGAATTTAGCTTCAATGGTTCATATAATTGGCTTGATATTTACAAAAAATTGATTAACACATACAATAGAAGAGTTCATCGTACCATCAAAATGCCGCCGATTAAGGTTAGTTCATCGAATGAGAAAAAACTATTAAATACGGTATACAGTCACTTAAAAATGTATAAAATGAGTAAATTTAACGTTGGAGATCATGTGCGAATTAGCAAATATAAACATACTTTTGAAAAAGGCTATACCGCCAATTGGACATCAGAAATTTTTACTATTAAATCCGTTCAAAATACATATCCTTCAACATTTATACTGGAAGATTATCTTGAAAATGTTATCAAAGGTGGATTTTATGCTGAAGAACTTTCAAAAACCAGATTTCGTAATACATATTTAGTTGAAAGAGTTATTAAAACTAGAGGAGATAAAGCATTTGTTAATGGGTTGGGATTTTCTAATCAACACAATAGTTGGATTAGCAAAGATGAAATATTGTAAACAATATATAATAGCATAATTATAAGATAATAATAATAAATAAATAAATACTTTTATTATAAGCAATATATAATGGAATATTTTATTTATTTCACATCGGACAGTCGAAATGTCAATAACACTTACTCTGAGCTCCAACTCATCTGAGTTATCGGCTAATTATTTTCCACCCATTGATTTGAATGAGTCATATGAGTGTGCTCTAACAGATTTTCATTCATACAATAGTATACCGAATGTAGACATCTAGAACAATATGTTTCATATCGGTGAACTTGTAATTGAAATACCAATTGGATCTTATGAATTGAATGATATAGTTGATTATATAGAGGAACAATACAAACGCTACAGACCTGCAAAAAAAATTCATATAGAAGCGAATAACAATACAATGCAAGTTAAAATTTACAGTTCCAAGGATCCAATATATTTCAATAAAGAAAATACAATTGGTAGTCTATTGGGATTAAATAATAAAATATTGTCTCCTAACGAAGATCATTATTCCGATCTTCCAGTTAATATTTTCAAGGTAAATCTAATGCGAATTGAAAGCAGTATCATTGTTAATACGTATATGAACAATTCCAAGGCACATACCCTACATGAATTTCCAATTAATGTACCTCCAGGCTATAAAATAGATGAGATTCCGAGAAACCTCATCTATTTACCTGTTAACTCCAGAGAGATAAGTACACTAGCTCTAAGAGTGGTTGATCAGCACGACTCTTTAATTAATTTCCGAGGAGAGGAAATAACTATTCGAATACACTTGAGGCCTACTAAATAATGATAATATATAATACAAGTATCTCGAAAAATAACGCTGCAAACAATTCTAAAACTCTATTCGAACCTAAACGAAAATTAAAGAGATCATTGAAACATAAAACGCTAACAACAGCAAATAAAAACTTTCTCAAGTCTTTAAATTTAAAATTTAAAACAAAATGAGTTCAATAATAGACGTACTAGATAAACCGTTATCTGATGAAAATATAATAAAAAAAGACTACCACACATACATACCACATCTACAATCTTATAACAATAATGATGAAATTCGAATTTCAATACAAAATCAAGATTTATATGTGCTACCTAGTGAAAGCTATTTATATGTAGAAGGTTTGGTTGTAGATGAGAAAAGTTCAAAAGCTTCACAAAACTTTAAATTGAAAAACAACTTTGTTGCATACCTCTTCGATGAAATTCGTTATGAACTTAATGGTATTGAAATCGATCACACACGATATTTGGGAGTCACGAGCACCATAAAAAATTTGGTTTCTCTATCGCCTACCGAAAGCATCGTGATGCAAAATGCTGGATGGAATAAAACTGATGATGTAAAGCTTGAAGCAAATGGATGTTTTAATTTCTATGTGCCACTTAAAATGCTTTTAGGATTCGCTGAAGACTACAATAAAATTCTATTAAATGCTAAACATGAATTAATACTCTTGCGTAATAAAAACGATGAAGATCTTGTGCACTCGAGCGTTCTAACTGAAAAAGCTAAACTTACGATTTCACTCATTTCATGGAGAATTCCACATGTACAATTATCTGATCTTTGCAAATTGAATATGATTAAAACTATTAACAATGGTGTTCCCATACCGATGGCCTTTCGAAGTTGGGATTGTCATATTAATCCACAACTAAATTCGGGGACTAGTCACATCTGGAATGTTAAACTGGCTGCAAATAGAGAACGACCTCGTTTTATCTTGATTGCATTTCAACAAGAAAATAAGTTTGTTAATTGTGACCTCACCATTTTAAAAGTACATTTAAACTCAGTGTCATATCCATATGAAGATCTTAATATTAAATTTAAAAATGAGCGATATATGTATGATATGTACACACGATTTCAACAAAGCTACTATATGAGAAAATCTCAACCAATTCTAACAGCTCAAGAGTTTAAGAATAACGCTCCGATTATTGTTGTAGATGTTAGCTATCAAAACGAATCATTCAATAGTGGATCAATTGATATAAAAAATGAATTTGAAACAGCTATAAATATTCCATCAAAAACTTCAGCATACTGCATACTTATTCATGATCGCATAATATCTAGAATATTCGCCCATAAAAGGAACAGTTCGCAAAGTTATATAAATAAATTAGTATGAATGATAAGACAATTTTCGTAGACTTGCAAGGCTTCAAAAACAATTCCAACGGTTTTATTGCAAAGGAATTTGCGATTGCTTTCAACAAAGACGAATACATTAATTTTATTATAAAACCTCCATTTGATTTTAAATATTTATCACCTGAAAAGCAGAAGGAAGCGAAATGGTTGACCAGAAATCATCATCACTTACTCTGGAATGATGGATCAATTTCTTTTGACAGCGTAATTAAATTTTTAAAAGCTAATGTCAATGGTGCAACAATATATGTCAAGGTTGAAGAGAAAAGGCAATGGCTGGAAAAAATTATGAATAAAAGAATTTTCAATATTGAAGATGTTGGTTGTATCAACTTGAAAGAAATGGGCATGAAGTATCCAGGTCTATTTTACTGTAGTTGTCACTATTATGGTGCTTGCGCTTTAAGAAATGTAAAATTACTTGTAAAATAATCTTTAAAATAAAAGAAATCAAATCAAATCATATAGTCTTTTTATTTATTTAAAATATTTACAATACATTATACATATAAAATATTTTGACTTATCATTAAAGATTTAAGTTTAAGTTAAGGACTAATTTATAGAGCTTTTGTGTAGTATACAGTTGATGAATTTTTGATCGGAATAAAAACATCTCATCTGATACAACTTTCTGCTCAAATAAACAGCTCTTATAATCATTCAATGTAGAGCAGACCTTTTTACGCCTTTCGATTTTTTCACTTCTTTTGAATTGAGAGCTGAAAAAGAATACATTTTGGATCTTAAGCCCACAAACTCTACCATTATGTTACCCTTATTTTCATCCTTCATCATTCCCAAAACTTTTTTGTTTAGCAGTGGCAACTTGAATACATTATTCGTTGCATATTCTGATGTATCGAAGTTTAAAGAAATATCGTTACGAATATCTTCATAAAAATCATCAGTTTGAATTGTATAGATAAATGAATCGGTATCCATATAGTTAAGTGAAAGTTTCTCACCAAACTTTGGTTTCATGTATCTATAATGGAAATCGAACATCTTCCATTTCGACAATTCTAAAACTGCGAAACCAATATAGATAGGTTTATCATAATATGGTTCCATTTCTTTTAGCTGAACTGCATACATACTATCACAGAATTTTTGTAAACTCAAAAAATTAGGTTTAGAGATTAATGATCTTAAACCCAAATGATTTCTGTTTGTAGTTTCCCAATCTGTAGCAATACGTATATCCTTACGTTTGTCTACACTTTCCATGGTTTTTCCATAAACTGCATTATTAAGAAGCTTAAAGAAGTCCTTTTCAAAAGCATTTTTCGCATTTGTACGATGATAGGTATTTATATCAATATATTTTTTCAACCATGGAGTCTGCTTAAATTTCAGTACCCTATGTATTTTTTTCAATACAAGTCCGTTTGATATACATTGATTTAGAACTCTGTAGTGAATAACATAATTTTGTTTAAATGTAAAATCTGCTATTAACTTCCTACACCCATTCTGCGAAATTTTTTTATTTTGGGGACAAAAAGGAAGATCATTATGTTCATCATGAAGGGAATCTGGATATTGAATGTCTACTTGTAAAAAATATCCAGTTTCAGAAGAGTTTGAGATTTCTTCAACATTGAAAACATCAATTTCTTCTTTACTTAGCCACTCAAAGCCACCATAAGGCAAGTATTCCGACATTGCCCAACCATATAAATTATTGGCGTCTAAGTACATTAAATACTCTGATGTCTTATTTTTATCAAAGTTATCCATATATTTATTGTTCGCCTTTGAATATTTCTTGGAACACTGAACTAGTCCGCCCCTAATACCACTTTGGACAAAAGAATGTATGTTGGAGTCTGTAATCAACTCCAAAGTTATTTCTGTAGTCTTCAATATTGCATCCCAAGATAGTCCTGGTGCAGTATAATAATGGGCTGGATCTAAATCATAAATACTTTTACATATTTTTCGAAAATTTTCAAAAACATCTGTAAGAAGCAGAACATCTGTTTTCAGATAGAGTTCAGTATAATCGCGTAGTGTTCTACAATTGAACTCATCCCATACTTTCTGCGCATGTTCATATTCAATAATATCACATTCCGAATTACTTAAAATATTAAAAAAATTGTCTCTTCTTGGAAGTTCTACTTCATCAAACTTTGATATAGAATCTATGTACGAGTAAGGAAATACTCCCTTTCTTCTAATCAAATCAAAGTGACTATCAATATGAAACATTTGACGAACCGTATGAAAATCAGAAATATCAAGATTTTTCGCCAAACTATCTAAACTAGAAGCCATAAATCTAAAAGGATCTAAAAAACGTATTTCAACTCCAGAATTTTTTTTCATCGGAATATAAACTGATATAGAAATATAACGCTCTTTATTTTGTGGGATGACTTTTATGACACCATTTTTAACAGTAGAAAGTTCTTTAAAAAATAAATGTGCATCGTATGCAGATAGATTATGGAAGATGACGGGTATGAATTTGAGTATTTTGTACATTAAATTGCACTCACTGTGAGCTGCACCACGATAATTACCAGTAAGATGGCAGTGATCTATAACCTTATCATTCTTCAAACTTTTCTTACAAATATGACAATTTTGTGCATTATTAAAGGAATTTGATTCTTCAGCAGATATATTCATTAGTTTTTCTTTACTTAGATGTTGTTCATAAATATAAAGACTGTCGTCAACTATTTTTCTAACGAATACTTCTGCTGAATCTTCTCCAAAGTATTGTCTATATAAATTATTTTCTTCCTTAAAACTACACTTTACAAAATAACTAAATGCACATGGATTATGCTTTTGAATATTTAAAGTATTCGTACCTGCACTTTCATCAATTTTTTCCAAAATTGACTCGAAGTCAGCATAAATAACAAAAGGCACGTCCATTTGCTTATTATAATTTGTAAATTTTTTGAAAGCATCTTCATCAGCCGGCATTTTTACAACTTTTCTCCCACAGCACTTTTTATGTTGTTGAAGTGTGATTTCATCATGGGTATAAAATAAGCAAGTGTTGCAAATAAAAATTTTTCCGTGATGCGTTGTTATGCTGGATCGAATAAGCCTTAAAGATAGTAATTTTAAATTATTTATTATTATATAAATATTTAATAAATGTAAATATATATATAACTTACTTTGAGATGTTTTTAATAAGAACATAGTGAAAATTGTCTTCTGAGTGAAGCAAGAGCAAATTAATGTGAATTGCTTTTTCTTCTTTTGTGATGTAGTAAGGTCCAGTTAGTGATGCTCCATTATGACCAAACACATTCACACTCATACTATTTTGTTTTTCAAAAACTTTTAACTGCTTCAGAGGGAGTGGAAACTGCAGCCCTTCAAAATTTAATACTCTACCACCAACAAAAATTGTATCATTTCTAATATTTTCTATATTGTAGTTATTACAATTTCTCATTTGTATTGGATTTAGACTAGAATCACCACACAAAGCTGCAATTAAACACCATTTGAAACAGTATATATCATTGTTCTCAATGTTTACACAACCACCATTTTTGGCTATGGTTTTCGGTAGTGGAATGAATCGTGAACCTCTTATTATTGATGCTTTGTTTACATTTAAATCTAAATACTTTATACTAATAAGAGTCCAACCGCTGTCTCTTTCCTGGAATTCATCCATTTTTACACTTATTTCCTCTGCATGTTTCTTATAGAATTCATCAACATCATCAGCAATGGTGAGCAAGGATATATGTACCATAGGAGTTACACACATTTCATCTTTGACCAATTTCATGTAGTCGCAAGTTAGTTCCATATTAAATTTCAGTGTAGTATGTTTCTGACTGCACTCTTTTAATTTTTTTTTTTTTTTTTTTTTTTTATCTCAGACCAGCACTCAGGAGATGACTCCTACACATGCGAAGCATTGTGCTGGGAACTATGGGAAAGGGATAGTAGAAGAAACGACAGGAGGTGAAGCTTAATTAATTATTTTGCAGCTCTGCTTTCGCACGTTCTTTTGTTTTTTTTTTTATACTCGTAGCAGTGCTGAAGCTTCGGTTTAGTAGCTATTTTTATTATTATTTTACTTCGCCGGTGCTACACAATACCGACGAAGGAGGGCGTTCTGATGTGATTGTGGATTGCTATCAGCTGAAGCCGGTACTGTTCAGTGACCAGTGACTATGCCTTCGCCACTGAAACCTTCCGACAACAACTCACACAAAGACACACTAATGCACATCAGAAAAATGCGAGATGTTTATTTTTATTTAAAATTTTTTTTTTTTTTGTCTGAAACTGGGGTTGAACCCAGGTTTGTTGTTTGGTTGTGTAGTCAACGTGCAGACTACCATCCATCGTGCTATCGCCACCCTTGGTTGATTATACATCGCATTGCATTTTTTAAAAACACTCACCAGGAAAGAGGATGTCTTCACTTTTGTTGTGAAAGCGATACGATTCAATCCTTCCACTAAAATGGCTATACCTCCTAGTCAGATCATCATTAATACTGACTTCAGGGAAACAATTTCTTTTATGTTTATGTGTTCTAAGATGGTTATCCCATGATGAGGATGGTATCATTTCATTGCAAGCCTGAGAATGATTTAATAAATTCCCTATCGAGGTATGCGCCAATGCATCACCATTGGAGTGTACCATACTCGACATGTGTGTTTTCATATGCGCATTCACACCTGTTTTACACAAAAATAATTTTCCACAAATAGTGCAATGTAGTTTCTTATGCACATTTAGCATGTTTTTGCTAAAAGAAACATTGCATATATTGCATGTGTCATATTGTTCTTCGACACCATGCTCTGCCATATGTCCTTTGAGCTGATATTGCGTTTTAAAATATTTTTTGCATATCGAGCAATGAAATTTCTGATGCACTCTCAAGATATTTAAATTAATGAAGGTGGTATCACAAATTGAACACTTTACAGGAGACATTTTTTATTTATTATATTTTTATTATTATTATTATTTCTATTATTATATTTATTTTTATTTTCACTTTAGTAAAATTATAATAATATATAAGTATAATAACTTTCAAACAAATTTTGTATTTATTCAATTTTGTATGTATTTCAATGAAAGATACAAAAATTAAAAGTGCTTAAGTAAGCTTAATTTTGAACTATATACAACTACAAGTAACGGTCACATAGCAGAAAACAAAGAAAAAAAAAATTAAGAATAATAAATAAATAAATAAACAAAATTTCTACTAACAGCATATGGGGAATAGCTAGTGCGATTCTCTATACATACATATATTTAAATATGTCAAAGAGAGATAGGTAGATACAGCTGACGATGAGCTGTGGAGCAGCAGCCGGCTATCACTTGAGAAATACATATGTGAGAGGGGGATAGATAGATACAGCTGACAAACAGAGGAGTGTCAGGTAGACATCAGATATGAAATAAGTGGTATGTTGGTACAAAAGCATTTTGTTATTCATTCAGTGTATTAGTTTTAAAGCAGCAGTTTCAGCTATAAGAAAAAAATAATAGAATGTCCACATCAAACATTGAAATCCTCGAGGTAGTAGAGTTGCCCAAAATTGATATTCCTATCCTTATGGCTCTCTACGACGACTCCTCTGACGACCAAATGTTGGACGAAGCAGCGGCCGTTTGCGAGATGTACCATGATGGGCAACACGAGATGCTCAATAGAGTGGTGGCTGAATGCGAACTTCGGCTTCAACAGCATCAAACAATAGCCGAAATAAAAGCGTTTAAAGAAGGATGCAACAATTTGCTCATGAATGAGCATAAGGATGCCATCATCTTTTTCCTGCACATGGTTGAGGAAAATGAAGATTTCGGGGTGGAAGAAGAAGAAGGTAAGGAGCACTTCTCTTGCTGTCCCTGGTACCACCCAGATTGCCTTGAGGGGCCGGACACCTGTCGGTGTACCATATATTATATCAGAAAAATGAACACTTTAAATTTAATTTCATTATACACATCAATTTATAATAATTAATAAAATGTAATTATACATATATATATATATATATATATATATATATATAGTGAAAAAAGGTCTTTTGATTTAAAATTGTATAACAAAAATAAATTGAGGAAGGAAAATAAGAAATAAATAAATAAAATTTTCAAATTGCAAATGAATGAATTAATTTGTTTAGCAAGGAAAAGCATTCAGACAGATTTTAAAAATATCATTGATAATTGCAATAAGTCTGACCGAAGTGTAGGAAAACAAAAAAGAATTACTACAGCTATTCTAAGATATCTTTGAACAAAATCAGTAAAAATAACAGAATGAATTTTTTTGAAAAATATTGATGAGCAAACAAAACATTAAGAGCATGCACAATCATGTTATAAAAGCATAATTGCAGAAAATCAGTAAAAATAACAGAATGAATTTTTAGAAAAATATTGTTGAGCAAGCTAAAGCTGAAAAGCATGCACAATCATGTTTTAAAAGTTTTTGAATAGGCATAACTGAATATAAAAACAAGAGATTGTGGGAAATTAAAGGGTGTGAAATTGTATATTTAACAAGCAGATCAACACTTAAAATCAGCACATCAAAACGAACCTAATATTAACAGTTTTTTCTTCAGAAAAAAAGATAAACTGACCTTCCTTAATATTTTATAGAAAAAAAGAACAGACTTAAACTTAGAGCAAGTATATGTTTGTATTTATACACAAGTATGTGAGTATGTAAACATCCAAAATAAAGATTATTATTATCGAACCACATAAAGTAGAAAAACCGAACATAACATACACTCATATACGCCACACACCAAGGAAACATACTATGCATGGAAACAACCAAAAATTTAAAAATCTTCGAAAGTACACAGCAACTGGCAATTGAAGCAGCAAAACAAAATCAATAAGATCGAATATTAAATACACATATACAAACAAAAAACGAATTTAAACATAAATACGGTCAGCAGCTTTTTTTTTTTTTTTTTTTTTTTTATCTTGGACCAGTGCTCAGGGGCTATCCCCTACATATGCAATGCATTGCACTGGAACTAGAGAGAAGGATAGGGAAGAAACAGACAGGTGGTGAAAGTGGTAGAAAGATAGAGCTTAATTCTTGCACAACTCTGCAGTTGCCTGTAAATTATAAAGCAAAGTTGCGGCGTCTCTGATGTTTTTTGACGCATTATTTTTAAGCTAATGGAGCCATTTTATTTATTATTTTACTTCGCCGACGTGTTATTGCTCAAATACCGACGAAGGAGGGTGCTGTAGCACAGAAAAATCAGAAAAAACTTTTTTCTGATTTGACCCGGTTGGGAATCGAACCTGGGTCTTTCTGGTTACAGAGCCAACACGCTGACTACTCGCCATCAGCGAGTAATTCTATCTGCGTGTATCTCCACTGCCACATATAGCGGCAGAACAAATCGATAAGATACCAACAGTTAATGGGAGCAGCAAACCAAAGCATCATAAAACTACATACGGTAAGCTGCAGTTAATATTTCTCTCTGTCCATATCTTCACTGCCAGATATAGCGGCAGAGCAAATCGATAAGATAAGAACAGGGAGTTCAAGCAGCATACCAAAACCAACAAATCGAATACAATACAATTTAATATTGCTCTCTGCCAAATCTCCACGCCACATAGGACAGAAGAACAAATCCATAAGATAGGAAGAGAGAAATTAAGCAGAATGCAAAAACCAACAAAAAAATAAATACGCTCAGCATCACTTTATGCGCAATATATCCAGCACAAAAATATGCAAAACAGCATTTATTCCTCAAAAACAAAATTTGTGTACAAATTAACAAAATCGAATATATACCCCTTCCATCCCAAGCCTTCTAAATAAACTGTAGCCATCAAGAAACTATTTAAAGAAAGAAAAAAAAACTTTGTCACCAAAAAAAAATATCCAACAATACAAAAATATGCAAACCACAGCATTTATGAATCGAAAAATTTGTGTACAAATTAAAAAAAAAAATTAAATTCAATATAACCACGCCACATAGGACACAAGAACAAAACAATAAGACGAAAAATTAAACACGCGCGCACACACACACAAACCATAACAAATTATGCGCAATATATCCAGCACAAAAATATGCAAAACAGCATTTATTCCTCAAAAACAAAATTTGTGTACAAATTAACAAAATCGAAAATATACCCCTTCCATCCCAAGCCTTCTAAATAAACTGTAGCCATCAAGAAACTATTTAAAGAAAGAAAAAAAAAACTTTGTCACCAAAAAAAATATCCAACAATACAAAAATATGCAAACCACAGCATTTATGAATCGAAAAAATTTGTGTACAAATTAAAAAAAAAAATTAAATTCAATATAACCACGCCACATAGGACACAAGAACAAAACAATAAGACGAAAAATTAAACACGCGCGCACACACAAACCATAACAAATTATGCGCTTTCATCCCAACTGTAGCAATCAAGTACGTATGTATTTACGCACAAGCACAAAAAACAAAAATGATTCAGAAAGAGAGGATATTGGAATGAGAGAGAGAGAGCGCGAAGGAGAGAGAGAGAGGGCTCTGCCTCTGCCATTAACTCTGCCTCTGCCAGACCTCTGCCCGGTCCGCAGTAGCAGATGTTTTGCTTTCCCATTCCCATTCTACTTACGACTAAATACGAGACTTTGTGAATACAACAAATAGATGTTCTGTTGTGAACAGACAAATTTGTATTGTCGTTATTTCATCGTATTTTTATTTTTGTTTTTATTTTTATTTTCTAAAAAAAAATTATAAAATTATCAATATGTATGAAAATTACAATAATAAAACGGTTACACTATGCAAGTTAAGGCAAACTATGGCTAAAAAAAAATTATAAGTAGACAACAATTATTAGGAAAAACCATTATTATTTAAGTAGACCACAATTATTAGGAAAAACTAATTAAGTAGACGACATATCGAGCCTTTGGTGCAATACCGTAGTAATTCAAAAAATAGTGAACTGAGAAAAATGCATTTGAAGTTTTGAGCCACCTTTTTGATAGTATTTTCGTTTACTATAGTTATTTTTTTACAAGTTTTTAAATAAAGAGGCATGTTTTGTAATGTTTTCTGTTTGTAAATTTCTTGTCATAAAGGAAATTTTTCATTATAGGAAATAAATATTGTTGGAAATAGCTGGAGGCCATAAATACATTTGTAGCTGTAGAATCTGAACAGTTAGAGATAGAACCATAATCTTTTTTCCTTTCAATATATATGTATTTCCCCAAAGATCATATCTGCATACCCAGCTCAAAAATTCAAATTTTGAGTTACTACGGTACTGCACCAAAGGCTCGGTCCTGCCAGGAGTATAATTAAATTTATACTTTAGTGAGGTGGACCAAAGGAACCTTGTCACAGCAAGGACGTGAACAAAAAAAAATTCTTCATAGAAGAACAAGAAAAACCTTCATACGAAAAAATATTAGTGAAATAATTATAATAAAAATAAACACATATCAAAAATATCAGTGAAATAATTATAGTAAAAAAAACACATAAGCTTTAAATGCCTAAAAGAGAAAAAAGTCGAGTATTTGACAAATTACGTCCTTGAGAAAAAAATCAAAGAAACTATTACCAACATGTCCAACAACGCAGAGATTAACGTACTTATACAACAAATGGTGGCAGTACAAGCCATGATGCAAAACTTCATCCAAGACCACACAGCGGAGGTAAATGCATTAAAAAATCAACTACAACAAGTTAGAGTAAACCCCTTAATAAACCATCCCCAATCCACACCTTTGGCAGAAATATCTACAAGAATAACAAGGGTCGACGAGGTCAAGCTTGAAGTATTTAAATCACTCCGCATATTTGATGGAGACATCACGAAATATAGAATATGGCGAAGATACGTGAAGAATGATGCATAGCATTGAACCATTAAGAAATACGAGCATCTACTCCCAAGCTTTACAAATTGCAAAAACAAAGATACAAGCAGCAGCAGTTCAATTCTTAGCAAATCATGGAACCATCTTCAACTTCGACGCCATCAGAGCTAGATTAGACTATACACATGCAGATATACGTCCCTTGTATGTCTTACAAGAGGAAATGAAACGATGCTATCAGGGGAAACAGTGAGAGTATTTTTTGCAGGGATAAATAATACGTTCATCCAATCTACATTATATTCCAATATCCCGCAAGACTTGGAACACGCATATACTATTGCCCGTACCTTAGAACACGACGGTAAACATCAAAATTTGAAGCTGTTATATGAAGCTAGACAATCACTGAGTACGCAAAAAAACGAGTTCCGCCCCAAAGACAACATTCCAACAACCACCAACCACGTCCAAGATTGTCGACGAGACAACATTCCAACAACCGCCAACCACATCAAGGATTTACGACCAGACAACATGTCAACAATTATCAATCACGTCAAGTATTTACGACGAGACAACATTTTAACAACTATCAACCACGTCAAGATCTTCCGGCAAGACAATACGGTGATAATCATTAACCGTGATCCCATGGATACCAGTGCAGGTAACACTATCCATCAATAGGCCACAAGCTTCAAGAACTACAACTGGCAATACAACAATCAACAGTGGAAACGACCAATGGAGCCCAGCGGAAATTTCCAACACAATAAATAAATGAGAAACAAAGATATCATTTCAGAAGATGACATCAGCAGCATAATTGCGGAACCAGGTATAGTTAATAATTTAGTTGTTAAGCATTTAAATTAAAAAAATGGGTTGCCACATTACTGTAACTGATAAAGAAATAATTTTATTTAGTTTAGTTTAACAAAACAAATCAAACCCATCAAGGTTATTTCTATGCATGGAGCATCGATGGTAAATACCATACAAACAATTAAGTTTGTAGGTAAGGATATAGATTTTTTTGAGATAGATAATGTAGGAACTTTTGATTTAATACTAGGATGGAAAGGTATCGACGCATTAAACGCCACAATAAATAAAAAAGATATGACTTTTACAGTAAACAGCGAAGAAAAAGTTAGTAATGTCATTTATACCATAGGTAACGACATGTATAAAGAAGAAATAGACAATTTAATGAGGGATAACAATGGCATAAGTCCTTTACCCTTTACAACGACCATAGAAGCTAGCATTAGAACTACAACTAGAGAGCCAATCTGGACAAAACAATATCCAGGTAATTTAAATGATATAGAATTTATGAATAGAGAAAAAAAAATTTTTTTGGAACAAAGTATCATACAAAAAACTATAGCCCATATAATTCACCGATGTTGACTGTCCATAAGAAGGGTTTAGATGAAAAAGGGAAGCCAAAGGGTTGATGGTTATTGACTTTATTAAATTTAATGAGCATACTGTAACCGATAGATATATCATACCTGATATCAATATTACATTACAAAACCTGGAAAATGCCAAGTACTTTACAACACCAGATTTAGAATCTAGATTTCACCATATAAAGATAAACAGGCAGACAGAGAGAAAACCGCATTTTGTATTAATGGAGGAAAGTACGAATTTGTACTTATGCCGTTTGGTCTGAAGAATGCACCATCCTTTTTTCAAAGATGTGTGGACGACATACTGAGAGAATTCATTGGAAAATTCGTGATGTTTTAATTTTTTCATCTTCTACTGACGAACATTTAGAACATATACACATAGTATTAGAAACTTTAAATAGAGCTACTCTAAAAATCTCAAAGGAGAAGTATACTTTTCATGACCGAAGTTGAAAAGCTAGGTCTTATTATTAAACATAATATAATAACGACGGATCCAGAAAAAACAAAGGCTATTGAGAATTTTCCATTTCGTACCACACTCAAAGATTTGAGAGGTTTTCTAGGATTAACTGGTTATTATAGACGTTTCGTGCAAAATTATGCCCAAATTACGAAACCATTTAAAAGGAGAAAATGTCCATAGAAGAACTACCATTTTCCTTGACACTTTTACCGAATGACCAAAAACTTTTACTACCACGTGGGACTTCCTCTGGATCTCACTGCGAGAGTGCACGTCTGACTAATTCATGACTTCGGTCTAAGCTTAATCGAAATCGAGGCGATGGCTGAAGTAGTCTGCACGTTGACTATAAACCCAAAAAATACATGGGTTCGAATACTGTTTCAGACTATATCACAAAATAAACATCTCTCCATTTTTTCTGACGTGCATTGGTGTGTCTTTGTAGGTCAGTTGTAGCGGGAAGGTTTCAGTGGTGAAGGCATAGTCACTGGTCACTGAACAATACCGTCTTCAGCTGATAGCAATCCACAATCACATCAGAGCGCACTCTTTCGTCCGTATTGTGTAGCATCTGCGAAGTTAACTAATTACTAAAAATGGCCGTTAAAATGAACCTTCAAAATTTAATACGTGTACTTGACATCAGAGGAGCTGCAACAGTGCTATAAACAAAGAACGTGCCAAAGTACAGTTGTAAAATAGTGAGGATTCATTTCCTGTCTTTTCTTTAACTATCCCTTTTCTAGTGTTCCAGGACCTTAGTTCTACAATATATGAATAGATATGTTGATACATCGCTTTGAACTTCTTTTGAGTTTGAAGAAGACCCTTCGAGATCCAACTAGAGATTTGATCATAGACTATTTCTATCGATCAGTGAAACTATAGTAAGGTATTCTTGGTCTCGGCTAGTGCTACGGACAGCCAGCGATCTGCACTGCTCTAACAATAAGTAAGAGTTTAATGACTGATGTGCACCTTGTGAATGATTAGTTGTGCTCATTGAAGTGCTTCGTGTCAATCCTAAAAACTTGGAGTTAGTGTGCTGGTAAGGGTTTGGATTCGTGGTGGTTGTGCTTAATACCTAAAGTCACGCATGGAGTGTAGTTATTGGTCTATTGAGAATATATTACTCTTATTTAATTACACATATATTTTTAAATTACTTTTACTAATCTAGGTGCTGTTGCCATTCAACAGTATTCACCGAGGGGTGTCTTGGACTATGTAGGTGGAAGCCTGCAATAAAAGATCATGGCGTTAAACACCTGATGTGATAATTTTGTTAGACAGCCCAAAACACCTTAACAAGGTGTAATATCGTAGGCAAAGGAAAACTATGATACTTGGATTGAAACCTATGTATACGGGCGATGTTGAATGTCGGAATTCAACCGATTTTGAGAGCACCGTAGGCTTTCCATCAATCCATATAAGACAACACTAGTTATAGGATGAGCGGCGTCAATCTCAGATTCCCTGTACTAAATGGAAGGACACCACAATTCTCCGTTGAGGCGAACTAGATAGAACACTCACCTGGAACACATATCTTAAGAAGGTTACCACTAGGGTAACGAGGCCTTCAAGAATGACCTTGTGAACATTCAACACGGTAGTGAAACCTATAGTCACCTATGCATCTTTGGTGTGGTGGCCGAAGGCCATGCAGAGAAGACCTAGGAACATGTTGGGTAAACTACATCGAACCATCTGTATTGGCATCACAGGGGCTAAGAGAACTTGTCCGACTGATGCAATACGTGTGATTTTGGGCATCCCACCACTTTCGATGATGATTAAAAAGGAGGCACGTTTCGGTGTCCCTAAATTGGAGGGAATTTCGAAGCTAAAGAGTGGTAACATCAGGGTACATTTGAGGGTCTTGCGGGACCATCTACATACCCCAATTCTCCACATTGATGACATGGCATCACCGAATTTTTCTCTCCAGAAACTTCAGCGTTAATAAAAATTACCCTGAGGACCTACTCTATTAACTTAGAGCCGGGATCTCAGGTATGGTATAGAGCCATTAGTTGGATTTACAAAAAGCGACAGAAATTAAATTCTTAGAAACTGGAAGGCCAGCGTCAAGTCAAAGTGCAATCTCAAATAGACTGCTTTCGCTGAATAGAGCGGTCTTGAGCCTGTTAACGGGGTACTTCACAGGGCATTCTGGCCTGAGGTATACCTTAACAAAATTGGTCTCTCAGAGACCTACATCTGTCGATTTTGTGAAAGTGACACTGAAAGGTCTGAACACGTTGTTTGCGAATGGCCTGCACTCGACAGATAGAGGTTTCACCATATGGGCGGAATTACAGTGCATCACACAAGCTGTGGAACACCAGACCCAAAATAGTGCTAGGATTACAAAGAAGTGATAGGATGCGGGTCTAATATGAGGGTATTTGCACAATAGATACTCTTGGTCGCTTTGCTTCCTGGCCCAATAATAATAATAATAATAATAATAATACCGAGTGAAATATTGTTACTATTTAAGAATTTTATGTATGTATAAGTTATCATTATTAACAACCAGTCAAGCGAGTAATTAATTTACCAAATTTTACACAATTTAAACCGTATTCTAAATCAGAGCTAAACACGAATATAACCACTTCCAGAGGCTTTTAAAAAGTTAGAAGTTGTTACGAAGCCATAAGCCCGTTTCAATGTACATATTTATATAAAGAACTTTATTTTTTACTGTGCTATACATACCTCAAATTTTTTGTGAACCTTTGACATGTCAATATGTCGTCCAATGTGGTCAATAAATGTAAAAACTGGATTCCAAACAATATGATTACGTTCAAACTTCATAAATAATGTCATGTTCAATGCAGTGGCAAAGCTTAAGTCTCCCGCGTAGGCTAAATTCCAGGCATCATGTAATAATTTTGCTCTTAAAAAAATTATTTTTGATTATTGGAGAATGAAAAAATAAAAATATAGTAAACCTTGTATAAGTAGGAATATATTTTAGACCTTCTTCAGTCTGCAAGAACATCGACAGTAAATACCAATTCAAATTATCGTAGTTTACAGGAAATGGTCCGATTTCTTCTGGGTTTATTATAATAAATTGGTCAGCATTTGGTAAATCATTAATAATATGACTTTTTTGTTCAATCCAAATTAGCGGCTTTGTGTTTGAAAAATTTAAAGTATCTTGCCGAATAGTTACTAAAGGAATCCACCATATCATTTTATCACGTTCAGGAACATCATGTGGTCTCTCCCGTAGATATACTTTTTGACTTACTACAGCTGATTTCGTACTATAATTACGTTCGAAATGTAATACCGGCAAACGATCTTTTGTGATCCACGAACCGGCTATTTCAGCAATACTATAATCGGCTGGTAAAGTTTGATCAAGAACGGCTTGTTTTGTTAAAGCGTCCCATAAATCGTCTCCTAAAAATGTGCTATAATGACGGTCTGCTATAAATTTTCTTATTCCGCCCTGAAAGGTGGATCCACCAAGTGTAAAATTAAGCATTCTTATGACAAGCTCCGTTTTATAAGATGTAGTTTCCTGTTTCATTCCTGTTATACGCGAATGTGGATATCTCTTGCTAAATTCATAATATAGTGAATACAGTACCGTCATAGGATATTTGCCATTAAACTCGATACCGTTGTCAATCTATGTATAAAAAATAAATTTCTTAATTTTTTCCTTAACTTATTATAAATATTTATTACCTCCAAAACAGCATTAGCAGCTAAAAAGCTGGCTAAAGCTTTATTTATATGGGCGTCGCTCCACCAGTATGGAGTTACCCACGATCCTAACCATTGGTAAATCATTTCCTGGGTCAGACCATAATACCCACGATGTAGTAATTCTCGGTCTCTTAAAAAAAGAAAGAATATTAACATATCATTCGCATTTCAGTTGGATAAAAGTAACGGGTGTTTTTAGTATATACATAAGAACTGTCGATAATTCTGGTTTGACAGCTGAGAATGCCAAACTGTGTAGGCATTTATGTTCAATTTAACGCCAGGACAATGCTTTCAAACTGTGGAAATTTGCTTTAAAAAAGAAAAAACTGTTTACGAAGCTAATAGAGCAAGCACTTCGTCCATCTTACGGTCAACATAATCGGTCTCAAACAAATTTTACTCTTCTCGATTCAAAACCATCAACAAGACAAAGAAATGTGCGTGCTGTTGTAGCGGGAAGTATTGAACAAAGCTTAGAATGTCGATCCACCGATAACGTATGTCAAAAATCATATTAAAAAAATGCCAGACTATAATAAAAAAAATGTTTTTCGAACAATATTCCTGTCTTGTATTATCATCTAAGTTCTCATGCAGCTAAGAAAAACACCCGATTTTTTAAAATTATATTTATATACTTATTAAAAAAATTAACTCATAATTTTAATGTGTGAAACTGGGGTTGAACCCAGGAAAATTTTTCGTTTTGTAGTCAACGTGCAGACTACTTCGGAAAAATCTTTATTTTTAAATATTTTTAGAAAAACTAGTAATAACGTGCGAGAAATATTTGTTACAACTGTAGCAAAGATCTAACTTACCTAAACATCAATAGACCCCAGTTGTCAGGTGGCCGAACGGATGATAATCCTGGTAAAGCTATAACATCAATTTTCGACAAAGGCATCGAAACGTTAAAATAATTCCTTAAGTAATTATAAATTTTTGCTAGTTTTGTGTGGACTTCCTGCAATTTTCCAATAGTTTTGACAATGAATTACTCTTATAGAGTTAGTGGTAATCCTAAAAATTAATACCTCTAGTTCAGAATGTATATCAGGGGTGGCCCATATGGAAATATTGGGTTTCGAATTTTGGTCTGTGTGACGAGGCTCAAACATTTTTAATTGTGAGATAACAAAGCCAAACGTAAAGGTTGACATTGGCGGTGTGGTTTCGAAATGATCCAAAACATAAATAACAGTATCGGTATTTTTCGATGGCCTTTGAAACAATTTTATACATATATTTTTTGTGGATTTAATAGGTAAAATAGTTTTACTTACAATTCATCGGTTCTAAGTAAAGGCGTATTAAATAATGTTACATAATCTTTTGGTCTTGAAATGGAAACTGTAAACGGTACCTTTAACAATACATGATGTTAATATATACTATTATATTCCCAATAATAAATGTTTTTACCTTAAAGCTGGGTTCATCAAAACAAGGAAAGAGACGTCGTGCATTGTTGGGTCTCATATACGTAGCAAGGTAATTCCTTTTTTCAGTACTGTTTGCAACTAAATATGTTCTTTTGAAAAGACCCTCGGTTGTTTCCCAAATACTTCCTTCAAATTGCATTTTTAACTCACAGTGATTACATTCATGTACGCTCTCTTTTAAATATATGACAAAAATATTTTTTTTTGGCATTCTATCACCACGAAGAATAGGTATAGTCTCAATATATGGATTTGTATCACTGAAAATGTATAAATTTTTAAGTTGGAACAGCTTACGTGTAAATATTAAATTCAAATTACCCGGAATTAATCATTTTTCTAACTAATTTTATGGATCTTTCAATGATTTCCAAATCGAAATGTGCGTGCAAAGAAATCTTTCTGGTTGGAATTTTCCAGCTTAAGTAAATTTTAATTGTACCAGTAAAAGTGTTTTCATCAATATTTGGTCGTAAATCGATTTCATAAGCTCCAGGTAAAACATCCTTTGATAGCCGAGCATTAGATATAAGAGCATGTGAAGCTGACAAATCTATACTTCTTTTTGTTTTGAACTTAATGAAAAAAATGTTTTTTTTAAGTTTTGACTATAAAGTTCTCATGGAGTCAATACATATATGTATGTTCTAAAGCTTCTTCAGGAAATAAATATATGTAATAAAATTAAAAAATACTATTGTAATATAGAAATGAAAAATTTTTTTTCAAATTGGAAAAAAAATGTTTTCTCTACAAATTCTAAAATTATATACAAATAAAAATAACTTTAAAGAATGAAAACATTGACAAAATAATTATATGAACAAAGATCACTTTTTATTATATTTTTTTATTTATTCTAGTTATTTTATTTCTTATTTTTTATTCTTCTATTGTTTTCAGTTCATTTGATGCATTTTTGTTAGTTTACTGTAAAAAAACATTATATTTTTGGATAAAAAAGTGGAAAAAGTAAGAAATATAACATTTTTATGATTTTGCGCTATGAACAACTGAAAATGGTAATTTATCAATATTTTCACGAAAAATTTGCACTTTCACAAGGCCAAAACTGCCTGAAGGAGCGTTCCAATGCTTTTACGATGTACTAGAGAGTTCTTAACTATTGTCTTGGCTACAATTTTTGTCTTAGTATTGGATCGAAAATCTCAACGTGACAACGTGACAAAAGTCTGATCAAGTCAAAATGCGCCAGCTCGATTTTCACCGTAGACGTATGGTCTAGTGGACTTTTTTGCTTAGTACAATCCCAAGAATCAGAAACGCGAAGCGCCCATTAAGATTTTCAAATCGCCCCGCCCTAATATATATATATATATATGTATATGTAATATATAAAATTCTCGTGTCGCGGTGTTTGTAGTTAAACTCCTCCGAAACGACTTGACCGATTCTCATGAATTTTGTGTGCATATTGGGTAGTTCTGAGAATCGGACAACATCTATTTTTTATCCCCCTAAAATTAACCACGCCCACTTTAGTCCCACTTTTTTTACCTACTTTTCCTTTTTTTGCAATATAGGTATCAAATGAAAGGGTATGATGAGGAGATTTTGAAAAGTTTATCATCAACCTAAGTCCAATATGGCGACTGATCCTAAAGTGATGAGAACGAAGCCGGTCTCCTGTCTTACTCACTAACAGTTTTCGGCCATTTTCTTTTGGTTTTATTTTTGTATCGATCGTAGCAGTGACTGTTATACGTATTATTTTCATTCTTCTGTGCAACTCTCATGTTAATTTTACTCTCATCGTAAATTTATTATTGATTTCCAGTGCAATAATTATTTATACACAATTTATTAATAACTGATAAAAACAGTTTTAACTATTAGTTAATTAAGTGATGTCATGTAAATAAACACGTGTTGCGAGCTCCCGCCAAAAAGGGACATTACCGTACCTGTATATATTGTACTTAACGTTTTTTGGAAATAGTTTTAAATCAAAACGAAAACGTGTACGTGTTTAATAAATATACCTATTTCATTATTGTGAAAGGTAAGACAAATAATAAGCAAACGAATACAATATTAAGTTACTGTTTTTTACCAATCCACTGATAGAAGGATTTATTAACTATTAATAATTTAATTTATTTGAAGACAATTTTAATAAATATTTTTTTACATTCAATAAATATTTATTTGGGAAAAAAGTACATTTATTAATAGTTAATAAGTATTTATTAATAGTTAATGTAACATTAAATATATCGTATTCAATAAATAATTTATTAACTGTTAACAAATATTTATTACATCCTATGTGTTGAAAAATCATTTATTAACAGTTAATAAAGCTTATCTAATATAAAAAAATCTTTCCATCAGTGTAAGTATTTTCACTTCATTTATTTATATGTTCTACAAGGCCAGAGATTGTCTGTATGTGGCTTAGATTTGGAAACGCCACGGACAACTATATGTGGCATGTTCTCGCGTGGGAAAACCATCCAGTTTATTTGTGTTGGCTAAAGACGGACTAACCAAGAATATTGTACACTCTATTGCGCTGAGAGATTAATCTTTATTTTTATCAACTGCCATAATTGATAGTAAAAATATTAATAATTATTTTTCATGTTTAGATAGCTATCGAGAATTGTAATTTTTTTTTTTTTTTTTTTTTATCTGGGACCAGCACTCATTGTCCTGGAACTATAGGAAAGGGTTCGTAGGAGAAACGACAGGAGGTGAAGCTTAATTAATTATTTTACAGCTCTGCTTTCGCACGTTCTTTGTTTATTCTTTTAGCAGTGCTGAAGCTTCGGTTTAGTAGCCATTTTTATTATTATTTTACTTCGCCGGTGCTACACAATACCGACGAAGGACGGCGTTCTGATGCGATTGTGGATTGCTATCAGCTGAAGCCGGTATTGTTCAGTGACCAGTGACTATGCCTTCGCCACTGAAACCTTCCGACAACAACTGACACACAAAGACGCAAATGCACAACAGAAAAATGCGAGATGTTTATTTTTATTTTAAAAATTTTTAGTCTGAAACTGGGGTTGAACCCATGTCTGTTTTTGGTTTAGTAGTCAACGTGCAGACCACCATCCATCGTGCCATTGCAACCCTATATAAGATATATTTGTTACTTTGATAAAGATTAATTTATTAACCTAAATAAAGCATACTTTCATTGTCTACAACGCTTTCGATTATAAGTAAATCCCCGCACACTTATAGGAGTAAGTTATTTTTATTGAACTTAAAAAATGTTTCCTAGAAATAATATACATGGCAAAACAACGTTTGCCGGGTCATCTAAAAACAGCAAAACTAATTTTTTTTTCATTAGGAAACAGATTCCGTGCGAAGACGGGACGGTCATCTAGTATATATGTATATATGTATATATATATGTATCACACATACATACATATAATCCCAAAAATATGTACATATTCACATATATATGTATATGTACATATATATGTATATCCACATACATATTTATATACCCACATACATATATACAAACACACACACATATATACACATGCATACACATAAACATTCCCATACAAAGGCATGTACGTTCACATACATACTGTTGGAGCGTCGAGTTTTTAGGCCAATTGAAGTTTTCTCTACAACAATGGTTTTTTTTTTATGTTTAAGTGATTTTTATAATTTTTATTGAGTTGATGAATTAATTGATTTAGTGAACTGCCTACGAGGCAGAATTGGAATAACAATGTAAAGTTTGCGGTAAACGAAACTTATTGATTATGAACTGATTTGAACTTTATTATTTACTTTAATTATAACGGGAAGATATTTTTTTATATAACTGGGTGCTATAGAGAAAGAAGAACAAGTAAAAGGAACTGCACTTTTGTGAATTATTTTAACCATACAAGACGTGTTTTTATTTGGCTATTTAAATCTACCCCGATTAAACTTATTAATTTACTAAAGTTAATAATAAGTTAAATTAAAGAAAAAAGTATTGAACTAATTTTTTGTCGTTACCTTAAAAAATATTAAGGCTAAACACATACATCATATGCGCATATATTTATGTATATATACATTAGGGTGGGTAAAATTTTTTTGTAAGTAGGCGTATAGCAAAAACGTAATCTACAATAAATTCTAAGAAAACTTGACTAAGAAACTATGGGTCTAAAATCAAAACCTAGATCCCGTCGAGAGACAGTAAGAACACAATTTTTTTTAAAAGAATTTTTTTAATTAATTTCGTAATTTAAACAACAGAACTCAAGTCTTTTCTACAGTCCATTCGGGGTGTTTGGTTTCGACTTTATAAAGTCACAGCCATAACACCATCACGATTTTTTGCAATCACTCGTCGTGAGACATGCCTTAGCACCTGTACACACCGCTCGGTTTCCTGGATGTGCGACGGAATTCCTGGATCTGGCAGCGGTGCATCATCAGATTTAATATATTCCAACAGGTGCTCGTGTGGGATACTTGCAGTAAATGGAGGCTCAGATAATATATTGTCATTATCTAGTCGACTAAATCCATGTAATCTGTGCAATTGAAATTAATGGGATGCTTTTTATAAGCCCTGAGTTTAGTTGACTCATACAATTGTTCACGACAATACAAAATTTTATTAATGGCTCTTTCACGAACAGGTTTCCTTTCGTCGAAAAGCATTGTTAACAATATATTTTCGGGATGGGTGAAAAATGCATTGTTTTGTATAGTTTTGTTTACTATTTCTCGAAGATTTTGTGGTAAAAATTGCGTGGACTTAATAAATTTATATAAAAGCGCAATACCAAGTACTACTGAATTGTAAAATTTTACATTAAAATACATCGGTACATAAACTTTCATAATAAAGTTAGCCAATATTTTTAAATTTGTTGAAGGCAAACTAGTTGCAACATATAATAGTAGGAGTCTGCTAGCTTTTGTTAACCAGCGAGAATGAACAATTTGTCCCGTTTTCATACTGGCTACATCTTCTGGACACGAACCTTCTGATACAGCTTTGGCTATTCGATAGAGGTAGAAAACGTCAGTAGAAAGATTTTTTTCATCCTTAACATTCAAAGGTGGAGGCATATTTCCCAAAGAAATCGGTTCAAAATCAGCTAAAGCCTACAACGAAATGTTTGTTTTACTTTTAAGGAACCTACATAAAGCGTTGATAAAATAAATACATGCTTACCGGAAATTGTTCACAGGTCTGAATTAATTTTGTCAAAGCCCCACTAGCAGTACGTGGTCCACTTGTAGTACATTTTTCTAAAGCATTGAACAAATGGCGAAGCGGGAGTTCGTTAAAATGCAACAAACAAACAAAACAATGTAATGGTTTATTCAACAAAACTTCAAATTTTCGTATAATTCCATTTTCAGTTCCAGTATTGGTGGGTTCCCCATCGCAGCAAACTCCTATCAAGCTGGTAAGCGATATTTTGTTTCCCTTGAAGAACTCACATAATTGCAGCTGTTTAGTACTGGAGTCCTCAGCGTCAACTTTTATGTGACCTAACAATTTGCTTCCCGGCTCTTTAACTATTACTATATAAGATTCCTTTTCCACTCTCGGATGGTATTTTCCACTTATTTCTTCCCGTGTCAGTGCATCATTTTTTCTGCCATCAAAAGAAAAAGCTAGTAAGGCTAAATCATTATTTTGCATACGACGAACGGACTCCCTGCTTTTCATTTTTTCACGACCTACTTTGGTTTTATCTATAATAACTGGTTCCCCATTTTCATCTTTATAGCCAATATCTTTAAATAAAGCTGTAGCTAAACACGAGGCAACTCTGTCTGAAATGCCGAATCTATCACACATCATAGCAAAATTAATTGTGTCGTATCTCTTAGCGTAAGATCCCCTTTTCCGCAGAATCGGTCCTTTGCAGCTGGCATTGCAAATTCATTTTCAGAAGCGACGTCCATTTGTGAAGAGTCGAATCTATATGAACGATCTAAGATAGCTGGGAGTTCGCTGGACAGTTGGTCTACTATATTTAACACACATTCAGGAATTGTATTCCTTCTGCTCGTGTGTTGGTCAATCATGAATGCTTTTAGAGGATCAGGAATTAATCCGAAGGAGCATGGCATTGTTTTTTTGCAACTGCATTTACCGATATAAAAGGCATCATTCAACGATGTCACAAATACTGAAAATTTATTACCTCTTGTTATGTTTTTTACATCTTTATGGTATTTGTTGAGAAATATATTTAGTTTTCTTAAAATGCTTTTTCTATTTATCAGTGCAATATTAAGTTTTTCCCAAATTTCAATTATTTTGTGTGCAATTATCGGAGAAAATCTTGCATAAGATTGTTTTTTTTTTAATTTTTCTCTTTCGCGTTCACTCAAGAAAAAATAATACCTTAAAACATCACGATGACTTGGTAAATTTAATCCACTAAATTCACTTGCCATGCCAATGATACTAGCGTTCTGATTAGTCACCGATTGACCCGGAAGAGTCAATTGACATCGCTGACGATTCCATAATTTAATGTTAAATTAAAAAAAAAAAAAAATTATCACACGCTTACTTTTTGAAAGTTAACTATCAAGTGCATAAGTCAATCAAAACAAATGTTTAACACCACGTTTTAATAAAATGCATTAACGGCATTTCCTTCAATGACTAGAACTGTTAATAATATTCAATTGTAATTACTCTTTGTTCACAACTTTCATAGCAGATTACAAATTTTTTTTTGTGTTTTGTAGTGATATAACGGAAGTTGCTGATTTTTTATTTTTCATAATTAAACCTTTAATAAAACACGGGTTAGTAATCAAAATTTTAACAAAATGAAAACAGATTCTTAAATCTTATAAAATTTGCTATAAAACTAGCCAAAATTAATGGTATATTATGTTTGGATTTAGTAATAACATGTTGTTTTTTATTAAATCTATGTAGTTTTAAACTAAAATATTCATGTATCTCGGCTTGACCTAGGTTTTAATTTTAGACCCATACTTTCTTTGGGTAATTTTCTTAAAATTTTGTGTAGTTTTCGATTTTGCTATATGCCTGTCACGTTTTTTCTCACCCGAACAAATTGACCCACCCTAATATACATACTATACGAGTATGTAGTATACAGCAACAAATTATATACTTACATACATTTATTAAATATCTATTATCTTATTCTGTTTTCATGTAATAAATATCTATAAGATTGAGCTAAACTATCTGTTTGTACTCTAAAATTAATCCTTTTATCTGTTTCTACATTAATAATCTGTAGCATTTCTAATATTTATTATCTCTTTAATGCAAATGGTCAACAATCAATTCACCATATGTTTTCGAGACATATTCAATCTTTTTAAAACAAAATTTAGAATTTGGCGATAAAGCAGAAACATAAATTCCCAAAGATTTTTAAGGAAAGAACAATTAAATATTAAGAATAATTTAAGAGCATTTTTTAGCGTTAATGTAGTGAAACATCTTTTATTGTGCAATGATACATACAAAATTCTTTCGAGACCTACTAAATCGTTTTTAAGTTATTGAGTAACAAACGTCCAAACAAACAAACTTTGACATTTATAATATTAACTCATTTAAAAAAAAAAAGAAATTATTATACAAATACCAAATGGTACTTGTGTACCATTATGTGCCGGACATTTCAAAAGCGGCATGCAAAATGTGCAGTAGTTTTTGGCACATGCACTTGTGCCATGTATACAATTATGGCACATGTGCTTCACACTCACTCTCAAAACCGTACCCTACGAAATATATGCATACTTAATTAAACAAATAGAAGTGAGGCAAGCAATGTATAGCCGGAAATATGAGAAATTCTTAATTTACTTAAAAATTTCGATGCAATTTGGAAATTTTACTCGACATTCTATCTATCTAACGGACGGGAGTCCAATTTTCAACCCATAATCGATCGAAAATGTTTTTCCAAGTAAAATTTTGGTAAAGAAAAACTAATTTTTTGCTCTTATTTCAAAATTTATAATCCTTTAATAATTTAATGAAAAAATCAAAAAGCGGCCTCAGGGCATCCGTGAAATTTTAGGATAATAAAAACAACATTTATTTTTAAGGCCTCAATAGCATTTCATTAAAAATAAAAACACATTTCATGTGTAAGAAAACAAAAATATACTTTATTAGTTATGATCAATGATTCCTTTCGAGGCAAGATTTGCTCTTTTTTTGTCTTTTACTCTTGAAATTTACGTTTTTGCTTCACGACTTTTTTAGCCTTTTTTTATTTTAAATTTTGTCTCAAGAAGTATAATTTTATTTTAAACTTTCTGTTGAACTCATAAAACTATTTTGAAACATAACTAGACTATTTTTTGTCTTTCGTGTACAGGGACAAGGTAGCTACAATTCCAGCCCTGGAAGACAACATTACAGCTCCCATTGGTAAGATACTGTCCCAAATACTGAAAAAATATGCCAAAATTCGAGCTCACGGATGAACCACCCATGGCATCGCAAAGGCAACGTTTACATAAAATAATCTTTCAAAATTAAATGGCAGGCGTTCATTTATCGGCCCAAATAATTATTTCATTGACTTTTGCCAATTTTCTGTAAAATTGTGAAGAAATTTAAAATGAAAATATTGTTTAAATCAATATAAACAGTGTTTTTAAGAATGATAAACCTTACGAAAAAGTTAAGTTTAAACGAACTCTCATACTGCGCTCACTTTTTGATACTTATTCACGCTTGAACAACTCTAGCAAATTATCCAGATTTATATTGAAAATCAGTCATCACCTTATAAAAGACGTTTTTTTAGCTGCATGAGAACTATCGATACCGATAACCTGGTATCACAGCTGAGAATGTCTTACTGACATTTTTGTTCAGTAAGGTTTGACAAGACATCATCAATTTTTTAAAGCCAGAACAACGCTCCCAAATTGTGGAAGTTTACTTTAAAAAAAATAAGTCTGTTTGCGAGGTTCATAAAACATTTCATACATTCATACGGTCAACATAATCGGCCTAGTGAATAAGCAATTCGTGTAGTTATTGATCAAAGTATTGAAGAAGAAACCGAAATAATAAATTTAAAAACAATAAATTTATGGAAGCGATTCGCAAACTATTAGTACTACTACAATAACAAATGTTGCCATAGATTCAGCATTATGCGACAGCACTGCCAATTATTTGCAGAAAGAAATTTTTTAATCCGCAGTGGTCACCTAACTACAAAAATCATCATTATTTAAAATTCTATGGTTAGGTTTTTCTACAAAATGTTTTATTCTAAAATTTGGGTTTTTTGAAGAGGCTGCTTCTTCAAAGCTTAATCTTAAAATATTTTAGACTTTTGTTTAGTCTCTTATGATTTTGATAATTTGATTCTCTAATAAGGAACCAAATAAAATCTCCCATCATATTTTCATTCCATAGTCCCTGATAACGTTGCTCCTAGATTTTCCGGAAAAAGTCCAAATGTATTTTTAGTGACATTTTTGCACCTAAAATTAGTAGTTTCGAAAAATAAGCAAACATGAATAAAAAAATTCATTTCATTAATATTTACCAATTTTTTCATAGTTTTCATTCAAATCACGCTCGATTTCTTTGTAATTTTAACTTCTAATGCTTCCTGAGAACTTAGAAACAATTTGTCGAAATGAAATCCAGGCAGCTTTCCCATCTGCTGGTAATAACTCTTCAAAGGTAACGTTTAAAAGCAGTTTCTGAATTTGAGGACCGTCGAAAACGCCTTCACAAATTTTTGCAAATGAAAGATTTGTAAATATTGTTTTTAAATAAGCAAAAACTCTACTCTCTTTGTCCAGAGCTTTAACAAAATTTTTAACTAATCCCAGCTTTATATGTAGTGGTGGTAAGATTACATTGTCCCTTTTAATCAATGCAGCATACTTTACATTATGTAGGCCTAGCGTGCTTTCGGATCTTGTTTTTTCAATCTTTTGTGATGTAGTGATTTTTCCGACCTCCCTATCCCACGGGCACAGGAAACAGCAATATTTTGTATAGCCGCCTTGGAGGCATGTTAAAATAGCAACTCCAGAATGTTCATCGTCATCAACATATTCTCGGACTTCTGCAAAGCGCTTCTACCACTTATAAACACTTTTTTAAGACAAAGTGGACTCGCCGAATGCCATAGTCAACATTTGAAGTGCCTGAGAACACTTTATTTAATTTTTAATGCAAAATTTAACATATATTTTTTGATCCATTTCTTTCAAAAGTCAAAAATCGAAAAACACACACAAACGTGACTTACCTTTTCAGTTGTCAATCACAAACTACTGCCAACATATGACTACTACATGTGTACAAACATAACAAAAAAAATTTCGATAATCGAATGTACACAGCCCGCTAAAATTCTAAATTGACTTTTTCTTTTGAACTAACCTCGTACATATTTCTAATTACATATTAAAACTTATAAATTAAATGTTTAGTAAATAAAATTGTTTCCAATTGCTTTAAGTTGTTGATTCAAACACATACTTTTTTCCTAAAAATTAAATACGTATTCGCCTGTGTTCTATATTTCACTACAAAATTAAAGTGAAAAACTTTTTAATTCCACATATACAATTTCACTGTATTCTAGAAAAATAATGAAACTTTATTTTTACGACGATTTCATTTCCATTCTGCTTCCATTTGTTTTACAACAGGAAAGGCTATTTCAGTTTGAACGTAATGATGTAAGTAAGATACACTTTATAATGTATACACTTTATAATATGTATGTACATGCACACACACATATATAAAAAACCCTGACAAATTAAATTTTTACATATGCTACCATTTGCCGTAAACGCATGCCATCTTTGCTAACACCTTATAGATGTCCACAAATAAAGAGCAGCTCTAGATGTCTCCTGGGTTCAATGTCGTATGAACCACGAAAAGCGGTGCAAATTATTAATATTTGCTGCGGGCTTCACAATATTCCAATTCGCGCAATGTAAGTGATGAACACCTTGATGATTTTGTGATAGAACATACCGTTGAAAAAACTATGTATTTTAACAACGCTTCCTGTTGTTCTGGATTTTTGTGGTTACCCCTTTATATAGAAATAAACTTACTATAAAGAAACTTATTTACAAAATGTTATTTATTTACTTACATTTTAATATTTTTGCAACAAATACGTGAAATAAAACTATGACAATTTATTTTTACTAAAATTGCACGCAGTAGTGTGCTTTCGATTTCAAAATACTTTTTTTATAGTGAAAACGGTTTATAGAATACATCAATTCCTCTTGAAACAAACTGAAATTGAAAATGTATGTTTCATTTCACTTTAACGAAAGTGAATACAACTTTAGTGGACTTTTAATTTTACGCATTTTAGAACATAGGCGATTGTATATATTTGTTATATTATTTTTATTTATTACAACTTACACTTAATCCACTTTCGAAGTGAGTTACCACCGTTAAAGCAAGTATTAGTATATGATACTGCATTGTGATCTGAAATTGTATAAAAGCAAATATATGTATATAGTTTAGTGAACTTTGAACATGTAATAATTTCATTAAAATCGAAGGAACTGTTCTCTGATAAAGTTGGGCCTTTTATTACAAAGTAATTTTGATGAACCGGTGCACTGTCGCGCCTATTCCCAAAAGCCGTGCCAAAAATACAAAATTTTGTAAAATGAATGAATACATCGTATAAAGAGTTTCTTACTGATCCCAATTAAAAAACGTTTTCTTAATTGGACAAAAATTATATAAAAAAAATACACTTTAGAATTGAAGTGTCGTTTGATCATTACTTTTTTGGTATTGTTTTAAAGGTATATTTATTTTTTATTAAAAAAAGTAACAAAATGTATATCAGATGACTACTTTTTCGGCAGTTGCCCTTTTTCAGACACCCTATATTTAGGTAATTTTTACAAATAAAATAGAGCATTTCCAAAAATGCCCAAAAATTGTCCCGCACATATTTTCTGAGCATATTTGCTGCACAATACTTTAACTAAAAATGAATAAACTGCAAGATTAATGGATCATACAGCCTTATTCAAAGTTTGTCTGAAAAGGAAGCAGTATTACTTCCAGATAGGCTTACATGGATAAATAAGTGGGGATGGGATGATCATCGGGTCAAAGTGCTTACAAAAAAATAATATCAGCAAATGACACACGCTGAGGGTGGCGATGGTCGAAGTAGTGCACGTGGATTACAAAACCAAAAATTTCCAGGGTTCAACACTACTTTCAGACTCATAAAAACATCTCGCATTTTTTTGATGTGCTTTTTTGTGTCTTTGTGACAGTTGTTGTCGGAAGGTTTCAGTAGCGAAGGCATAATTACTGGTCAATGAACGGTAACAGCTTCAGCTATATCCAATCCACAGGCACATCAGAACGTCCTCCTTCGTCGGTATTGTGTAGCACCGGCGAAGTAAAATAATTACTGAAAATGGCTATTAAAAACGAAGCTTTAAAATTGAATACGTCTCCTTGACATCAGAGACGTTACAACACTGCTATAAAAACAAATAACGTGCAAAAAGCAGTGTTGTAAGATAAAGAAGCTTCACCTCCTATCATTTCTCCTACTATCCCTTTCCTCTAGTTCCCGCACAATGGATTGCATGTGTAGCGGTCATCTCCTGAGTGCTGGTTCAAGATAAAAATAAAATAAAAATAAAATATATCTAAAAGTTTCTGCTTTTGAGTAGGTGAAATTGTTTCTAAAGAAGAAAAACTTGCCAATGAAGGCACTATTACTTATCGATAACGCTCCCTGTCATCCAAGCGAAACAGAAATAAAAACTGAAGAAGAAAACATAATTGCCATGTTTATGCCACGAAATGTCACTTCCCTCATCCAACCAATGGATCAAAATGCAATTAAAATAACAAAATTATACTACAGAAACAGTTTGTTAGCTTCGATAGCAGCTTAAAACTCTGATTTGCTGGAATCAATGAGAAATCTAACTTTGAAAGATGCTGTCACCCTTTTATTTGTCGCAATGGATCGGGTCAGCGCAGAAACTCTTGCCAATTGCTGGAAAAATTATTTAAGTTTAGTTAGAAACCCAGTGGATGACTCAGAAGATAACATTCCATTAAGTATTTTGAAAGAGAAATCTCCTTCAGGACTTGAGCTCTCAGGTAAGAATTTTACGAGGAACTTTGAAATCACAATTAAATTTAAAAATTTACTAACTTTTAGATTAAGTGTAGCGTGCCAATAGTTGAAGAGTGGAACAATGATCCTTGTGTTCATGATACCACTGAAATCCATGAAATTGGACAAATTGAAGAAAGTGAATACGATGATTGCATTGTCGATGATCCTGTTAAAAAAATTGCCGCAAGTGAGGCCATTGAAATTTTTAACAAGGCATTGAAATGGGCAGGAGAAGCAAGGGTGGATCAAAGTGACGTGAGTGTACTTAGACGCTTAAGGAAGAAAGCAGTATTTCAGCTATTAGAAAAGAAAAAGCAGCAGAAAATAATAACTAATTTCTTTACTGCATAATGTAATGAGTAATTTTATTTGCTATGTAATTTTATTTTAATGGACATTTTCTCGTGATCTCGTTTTATTTTGTAATGAATTTTTATTAATAATTTTATTTTTATATTTTAAAAATGCAAATAATAATAAAACAATTTCACATTCAAGCGCCAATCGCTAACGTGAACAATTTCGCTAACAGGAACTCTCTTGGTATTAATTAGTTCACGCTACCGCGATTGCACTGTAGTTTGATCACAATAGAAATTGCTTTGTTTGAAAAGAAACTTCTACATAGTAAAAATATAAGCATGGTAAAGTATTAATATGATTATACTTAAAAATTTTTTGAAATTAAAATGTTTACAATGCAAAAATTTTAGCAACAACTAAATTATTCTTCAATTCAGTATAATGCGTTAAATTCTTACTTTTTGCATAAAGTGTGTTGGTATACATACATATACACACACACAGTATTTCATAAAATTCTTAGTTGAAAAATACTTGAATAGTTGTAAATATTCCCACGAATTCTTATGCTGGTGAATAAACAACGTCTAGACTAAGTTGAAAAAATTATTTTTCATAAAGAAAGCTAAACACTGCAAATAAAGTATATATTTCATACATATATGTATGCATGTATAGTATAATTCATAGAAGACAAGAACTAGAAAGTATAAACCAAATGTATTGAGAAAATATGAACTATTTAACATTACGATGTCTTAGGGGTAGAGCATATAACCCACCTTTGCATTATATCCGACTAAGTCAAAATAAACTACTCTATGTAACTACTCCGTAGGCCACCTCAGGGAGTAATTTTAATTTGACGGAGTAATCGTAAATAAAAAAAATTACAATGTCCACCGTAAAACAAAAGTAAAAGGATGTGAGAATAATAATTCATGAGCTATACAATTTATCACCTACAGAGTAATTAAAAAATTCTTAGGTTGAAAAAGAAACAACAAAAATAAGCTTAATTTCCAGCTTTTGTATAAAGACAAAGCAGATACATTTACACATATAATCGTCACATACATATATAAAACTCAAACCAAAGGAGAAAGCAGCATTATCATATATTTTTAACTAATACTTTTTATTTAAAAAAAACTAAATTTTTCAACATCTCGCATTTTTCTGTTGTGCATGTGTGTGTTTGTGTGTCAGTGTTGTCGGAAGGTTTCAGTGTCGAAGGCATAGTCACTGGTCACTGAACAATACCGGCTTTAGCTGATAGCAATCCACAATCCCATCAGAACGCCCTCCTTCGTCGGTATTGTGTAGTACCGGCGAAGTAAAATAATAATAAAAAGCGGCTACTAAACCGAAGCTTAAGCACTACTACGAAAATAAAAAAACAAAGAACGTGCAAAAGCAGAGCTGTAAAATAATTAATTAGCTGAAGGTGAAGCTTTACCTCTTGTCGTTTCTCCTACTATCCCTTACCTATAGTTCCAGCTCAATGCTTCGAATGTGTAGGAGTCATCTCCTGAGTACTGGTCTCAGATAAAAAAAAAAGTTGAGCAACAGCAACAAACTTATTCTTCCCACGATTTGGGATTTTTTTAGCTTTCTTGGACCCTCCGATGTGTCTGTATTTTAGTTCACCGGTGCTACAAAATACCGACGAAGGAAGGAGTTCTGATGTACCTGTGGATTGAATACAGTTGAAGCCGTTATTGTTCAGTGACCAGTGACTTTGCCTTCGCCACTGAAACCTTGCATTGCTGCTTAAAACTAATAACACCAAAAACTAAAAATATTCCTTACCGTTTCTCTTTAAATATTTATCCTTGCTTTTTTGAAATAGAAAACTTATTAGAGAAAAAACAGGCATAAAGAACTAAAATTTTATTAATACAGCACAATTGTATTAAAGAGGGAATAGACACATTTAATACTGAAAAATTATAAAATCGTTTACATTACATGGCAACATCAAATAATATTTATAAAAAATAAAATTTTAAAATTAAATTAATTAAAACTTGAAAATTTGAATGAATTTAAAAAACTTATTTTTGAAGCTAAAAACTTAAAAACTTTTTGGCACTTCAAAAACCTTGAAAAATAAGGGAAAACTTGAGAAATGGTAACGATTGACGTGTGGTAAACTTACTGACAAATCCACACCAATAAGCATTCCGTAGCTTTAATATATAGTGCTACCAGACAATCATCATTTATCAAATACACAAACCTATTCACCTTCAACACGATTTTTATAAAACACTATCAATGAATACTATCGCCATCTACTTAAACAACGTATTAAAATACCGGCGGTTGTTGGAACTAGACATGATCCCAAGTTTATCTTATTTGTTGTTAAATATACATGCAGCAATGCTGCACATTAATTGAGTACAAAGCAACACAATTACTATCGAACCACGTTTTCTGAACAGCTATGTATAATAAAACTAAATTTGCTATATCTGATTTAAATTTATTAAATTTGTCTATAGAAGAAATACTTCTTGCATTTAAATATTGAACGATTTTAATTAAACTTTGTTATTAATATATGTATTAAAAAAATCTATATTGAAAAAATAATAACAATTCATATAAAAAATTATTTATTTATAAAACAATCTAAAGCAATTGTACACAAAATTATTAATACTTTAAGTAAGAGATTCAGATTGATTATCATCGTCATTGACATCATATTCATTAATATTTTAGCTTCAACAGTTTTTTTCAGTTGTTCATCAACATTATATGTACAAGGTGGGCCAAAAGTAGTCATCCGATGTTGTTTGGCTCTCATTTTTTTCTAAATGAAAACTTCGGTTCTGTTTTTCGATTATGTTTATCTGAACCTTTAGAATTTTATTGGTCAAGTCGAGAAGATGATATCGGCCAAAAGGGCGCCGTCACAATGGATTGCTATATGGGCTCGTTTTATGGTATTTTTCAACACTTCGTCGAGAACTTCGGGCGACAGATTCTCGCACTCGTGTCGAAGGTTGTCCTTGAGGGCTTATAGGGTTTCGGGCTTGTTCGCGTAAACACTGGACTTCAAAAAACCCCACAAAAAAAGTCTGGAACGGTTAAATCGGGCGATCATGCGGGCCAGTGCAAATCGCCAAAACGAGAGATTTGGCGACCCGGGAACTCCGCCTTCAGAATATCGGTTGTTGCTCGCGCAGTGTGTGCGTTGCTCCGTCCTGTTGGAACCACATGTCCTCCAGTCTTAATTCGTTCAATTGTGGCAGAAAAAACTACCGTTAACATGGCCCTATAGCGCGCATCGTCCACTGTTGTCGTTTGACCAAAAATGGCCCGATGACTCCTCAAGCGTGAACAGCGCACCATGCAGTCACTTTGAGCGGGTGTAATGGGTCCTCGTGCATCACTCGTGGATTTTCGGTGCCCCAGAAGCAATAGTTTTGCTTGTTCACGTACTCGCTGAGGTGGAAATGAGCCTCATCGCTCATTATGATTTTGGTCGAAAAATCGTCACGACACGATTATTCCGCGTTCTTGGGGAGTGTATCGCTCCATGGATTGGTCACTTGTATTATACATCTGTCTAGTTCACAAATATCAAAACAGATTTGACATTTGCCACCATTTGTAAAAATAAGAGCATCTTCCAATAGCGTGATTTCTTTTGGCCCACCTTGTACATATGTACTTCTTTACTGCCTCTAGTATACACAAATTTATAGCCTACTTCCTTCAACGTTTTTGCAAATTGTAATATCACTAGTGATTCCTTGCAGAGGAAATCATTAACGTAAACAGTTCTTAACTCAGATATGTCTTTTAGTTTCGCACTGAATTTATATTCAATAGTGTGATTTTTAATAAGTTTTTCATATTGCTTTGTTGTCTACCTGACTGCAATGTACATGAAGAGTTTTTTTTACCACTTTGAACGAGAATAAAGATTGAGCATATTTACACCTTTGGAAAAAACGCCGCAAGTTTTGCATGTAAATTTTTGTTTGACAGTGAGCGGTCTAGAGAAGAAATCTGGTTGAAAAAGTTGCATAACGATGCCTGACTAAGTAATTTTCCCATTTTATTTCGTTTTTGTTCTGCTATATTTTCGTTTTTAAATTCAAAGTTTTGTCAGCGATAGAATAGAAATACGGATTTTATCTTTTAAAGAGTATGTCATCCAGATCCTTTTTTAAAATTTTATGAATAATCGCTCTTGGAAGTCCCAGTGAGGCTGCTCTTTTCCGTATTGAAAGTCGCAGATTTTCACGTGAACTACTTTCAACCAGTTCAATGTTTTCGGATCGACTGGGCCCTGGCCGTGGGGCATTCATAGCCGAAGCAATTGCGCGGAATCTCTGCACCCACGAACGAATTAAATTTACACACGGTCCATCACTTATACGCTTAATACCGAACTTTGAACAAAATTGTCGGCGAGCAATTACGTAAGAATCATTACTCTTTAAAAAATGTCTCCACAGCGAACGCGCGGTGCTCACTCGGCCACTGCGACATCATGACTGACAATTCCGTACCATCGATAATTTCAACGACGCCACCCTCCCTCCGCCCGGTTTATTTCTTTTTGAAATAATCGTATTTAAAAATATAAATTTTCCACCAGACACTATGTGTAAAGCAGAATGTGTGTTTGTTTGTACCCTATAAGACACCAAACCGGTATACCGATCTTCCTGAAATTTTCACGCCGTTTAAATGGGGCTCTTGAATGAATTATAGACTACTTTTTTAAACCACGCCCACTTTTACGCCTACTTATTTAAATTATGCATTTAAATTATGTATTAAGTATTCACATTTGATGCAGATGGCTTCTCGTAACAATATCTATTCAAAAGTGGACGAGATTAAATAAGTTTGTGTGGGGTGGCGAAGTACACCAGGTGTATCTAGTAATCTATACGTACATTACTACAGCTCTTAATGTAGACATCCTACCAAACCGACAAGTGTTTAGTTTTTTTATATATTAGTTGTCTAATGTTGTAAAAAGATCTTCATATTTACTTTTAATGCAAAAGCTATTTTTTCTAGCATTCTTCTGAAAAAATTTACAAATTTATATGTATTGGCACTTTTTAAAGTGTCACTTGATAGTAAAAATTAACTCTAATTTGGTACTTTTTATAATAAATAAAATCTTAAACTTCTTCTAATCGTTGTAGTACTGCTCAAAGGTATCTTTTTCAAAAACTACATTTTTCGAAAGCAATATTTACATATTATAAAAATTGCGTTGCAACTCTTTTTTTTACAATTAGTATTTAAAAGAACTTGTAATCGCTTAATAGCAGTAGAACGCGTTTAGTAGGCAAGGCAGCCTTACTGTTTCTATTTCATTTTATTATTATATTTTTCTTTTAACACATTTAATAGTTGAACGAAAATAAATGCTTTAAAAAAATTTAAATGTAAAAGCGACAAGAGTTTGAAAGCAACTTTAAAAGAAAATAGAGACAAAACGTGTCGTTCATTGCAAGGTGTAAATACGGATATTATTATAAATTTGGCATTGAAGCGAGGAAGTTGTTTGTTCTACAAAACACGCCTAAAAATAATTGTTAACTTTGCACCGACCAAAAATTTGACGTTCCAGCTTAACAGGGTTACCATCCCAACGATTATCCTTGCGCCTTATTAATAGTAACAGGAACTGGACGCGAACAGGAACAGGTGGCATGTTAATTATGATATCCTAACTTGGCCCTAAATAACTTCGTATGATATTGTTCGGACTACTTCTCTCTTCACGTTTTCATCGGAAATTGTTGAAAGTAAACATTCGGAGCTGCTGAAGAAACTATTTATGGTCACTTCGCGTGTTTCCGTAAATGTGGGTAGATGGTTTCCAGTCTTGAAGATGTTGTCCCTTGTAATGTTATGTTGGTCGTGTTGGTATTGTAGTACTTGATTTTGTTGTTGTTTTGGCTGATTTTGTTGCTGTATTTGTCCTGGTTGCTGCTGATGTTCCTGCAGCTCTATACATGCACTACGTAAACGTTATAATTGCGAATCTATATAAGTATATCAGCTTGTTCTTTCATATTTCGTCTTTTGGGATACAGTTTGATATAAGTTTTTCACTGCACTAATGTTTACTTAATTGTGTCGACTTTTTAAATGTTCGTTGAATTACGCTTTTCTATGGATTTTACTTAATTGTGTGGACTATGTAAATGTTCACTGAATTAAGCTTTTCTTTGAATATTACTTCATTGCGTTCACTATGTAAATGTTTACTGAATTAAGATACCATTTTAAAGCACTATTGTTTAGTTACTTTGATCTTTTTATGGCATTCAATTTTCTTTTATAGAATAACTCTTCACTGCACTTCATCTATATATTCTGAAGGATTCGCAGAATTTTATAATTTATTTTTATTTGTAAGTTCGTACCACTGGACTATTTAAACTTGTAGGATCCTCCCGACTGCGCCAATTTTATAATGGTAATCTCTTTTATATAAAAAAGCAAACTTTTTATTTCTGTTTTTATTTTATTTTATTGAAAAGATAATTTTATTTGACAGAACATGAATCTTTAGCTGACATTAATTGCAGCATTAGAATTATTTGTATTTGTTAATTTCCTTAAAATGTTCTTATGGCAAAAGTGCTGCTTTGCATTTTTATTCTTTAAAAAATTCTTATTGGTTAAAACGTTCAAATTAATTAACTTCAATAAACTGCAGGATTAGACTTCATTTCTAAAAACAATTCATAATAGTTATTCTGTTATTCTATTCAATGAATTAAATTGTACAGTTTAAATTCTCCAAATGCAAGAATTTTACATATATTTCATTTAATTATGAGCAGCGGTAAACACATTCTTACTATGGACATTGGAGCCTCCCAGTCTATTATCAGGTGTGACATAGTGACCGGAAGGTCAACAGTTGCGCACAGCTATTGAAGAGCCTGCCACTGTATGTGGTAAGACAGCAGTGAAGCTTACAATTGATTGATGAAATTAAGAGAAACACGATACTAAATGGAACATTTGAATGGAAGATAAAGATATGAACTACATAACATCTGAACCAGATGTCTCTTGTGTGAATGTAACAATTGTTGTGCGCCAATGTGACAATGTGTGACGCCAATGGCAAATGGTTGCGAAATAAAGTTCAGTGCAAAAAGTTTCAAGGCAAAAATGTCCAGATGACTTCATAGAGTTGTTTGTAAATAGTAAATACATCTGCATTAAATTTTCTGCACAGAAAGACTTCTTGATGACTTTTTAACAAGTGTTCGAAATAGTATACTTCTACATACAAATTGAAATCTTTACAGGCAATGAGAATTACATGCGATAGTTATATACTAAGAAACAAACTAAATCCAAAGAACAAAATTGTAAAGTACACTGATATACACTTTCATCATCAGCATACTTCGTGTTTTCGTCGTGTTCGTGTGTGGTTGTCAGTAGATGTAAATTATTAGCTTTTTTTTATATATTTATTATTTTCTGCAAATACAATATGAGAAATATTTCTCCGTTATTTTCGTCTTCTATATGAAGTTATAAGTTCACTATCTTAAAGTTACAATAGTCCTTTTCGTTACATAATTTTTGTTTCCATTATTAACTGTGCATACATGTTTTTTTTTATCTTGGACCAGCACTCAGGAGATGACCCCTACACATACGGTGCATTGTGCTACAACTCGAGGAAAGGGATAGTAGGAGAAAAGAAAGGAGGTGAAGCTTCATTATCTAACAACACTGTTTTTTGCATGTTATTTGTTTTTATAGCAGTGTTGTAGCGTCTCTGACGTCAAGAAGACGTATTAAATTTTGAAGCTTCATTTTAGTTATTATTTTCCTTCGCCAGTGATACACAATACCGACGAAGAAGGGCGTTCTGATGTGCCTGTAGATTGGATACAGGTGAAGCCGCTACTGGTCAGTGATCAGTAACTATGCCTCCGTCTGCCAGTATGTATTCTAAAGAAACATTTTGTTGCAAAGTCGGGATGGCCCAAAAATTTTGGCGCCCAAGTCATAGACCTAATGAATCTTATGGAATAATTTTGGATAGTAAGAAGAACCCAGATTATTGAAATCTTCGATAAAAAATGGATAATAGAAAATTCTATGGCTTTTGTGCTAAGTATACTGAAAATTAAATGAATGTTAAAATAGTGTTGGGAATAGAATGAGTACAGTCGTAATTTCCTAATTTTAATAGTTTTTTTTTTTTTATCTAGGACCAGCACTCAGGAGATGACTCCTACACATGCGAAGCATTGTGCTGGGAACTATAGGAAAGGGATAGTAGGAGAAACGACAGGAGGTGAAGCTTAATTAATTATTTTGCAGCTCTGCTTTCGCACGTTCTTTAGTTTTTTATACTCGTAGCAGTGCTGAAGGCTTCGGTTTAGTAGCCATTTTTATTATTATTTCACTTCGCCGGTGCTACACAATACCGACGAAGGAGGGCGTTCTGATGTGATTGTGGATTGCTATCAGCTGAAGCCGGTATTGTTCAGTGACCAGTGACTATGCCTTCGCCACTAAAACCTTCCGACAACAACTAACACACAAAAACACACTAATGCACATCAGAAAAATGCGAGATGTTTATTTTTATTTCAAAAATTTTTTTTTTTTGTCCGAAACTGGGGTTGAACCCAGGTCTGTTTTTTGGTAGTGTAGTCAACGTGCAGACTACCGTCCATCGTGCCATCGCCACCCTCAAATATAATAAGTTTCACATTTGGTCTGATAAAAAGCATGAGAATGACCTCTAATAAAGTCGAATGGAAAAAATTTAGGAAAATCCTTCACAAACAAAAACAATTTTTAAATTAGAGATTAAGAACGATTACCCTAGTAAAACGACGAAATATAAATTATGTTTCCGGAAAAATGGTTTACCGATTATTCGAAGATGTCTTGTTGGCTTCATTGATGGTGGAAGACTGTAGAAACTGTACAGAATCCAATTTTATCACAAGTAATTCGTATACTATAGAAAATAAAATAAATTATGAAGAACAACTGGCAAACAAGATAGAAATGTCAAGAAACTTTTGGTATGAAATTTGAAAAACTTTATTCCTGCTGATTCCCAAGGTTCACAGTCATCCACTAACTTACCCAATTCACGATTCAAAATATTTCAGAAATTACTGTGGATATATATATAATTTTTAACTTTCTATTTGAAGTGAATAATCATGTCATACGTCCCTCCATAGCACTAAACTCTACAAATATTCTATTAGAGGCATTTGAGTATTTAATAGACAATGTTTCAATATTTGAAAAATTTTACTTCCATCACTTTGCATAACTAGATGGATGATGGGCATACAGAAATAAAAACCATAGAGTATTTGAATGTGGGCGTTGTGGTGAAAGTATCAATAAATTTTTTAGTTTTCATTATTACGTTCACTTATGTTCATTTGCAAAGCAAAACTAAAGTAAATGATTAGAAAATAAATTGTAAAATTTTGTTTTTTATTAATGATAAATGTGCTTTCAAAGGGGCAAAGGTCGCTAATATTACTGGCATTGCCTTATTTCGAGTAACGGCCAAGATTTTTATTAGGAAAGTATGCTAAGCGGTATTATAGATTTATTTTGACTAACCAAATGCATTGAAGAACTACTAAATGATCGAAATATATTAATGAGTACCATATACCAACTACACTATAGCAACTCCTGGACGATATTTCAATATTATCCAATAAAATATGGAAAACCCAGCTACCTGAACATAAAGTCATTGTTAAAATTTATAACAATGGCAATTTTCCGGTACACACGCGTCTTCTGTGGAACAAATTAAAAACAACAATAACGGAGTGCAAAAAAATAAATAAACGAAGGAAAATAGTGACAAAAAAAACAGCGAAACAAAATAAACATACAAAGTAAACATGCGTTAAAGATAATAAACTGGACTTTAACTTAAATGGAAACAAATAATAAAATATTCACAAATTCGTGAAACAACAACAAAAATAAAACTCCAACCGAAAAAGTAAAATCCGCTTTACCAGTGTCGAGCGAACAATATTAACCAGTGTTGACACTTCGGGTTAAAGTGACCGGATCAGGGCTTTTATGGGTCTTTCGCGTCATTGTGCTAATAACTCCTGCATATACCTGTTAAAAGTGAAATAAAAATTTTTTATATTGTAGATACCATTGGGATAGTTGCTGTTGGACTGTTTGGTGATGAAGGCGTAGCTCTGATCACCGAGCAGTCCCTCAGGCGGCAACTAGTTCATTGGACAATATAAATAATAGACAATTGATTTGATTTTTCATGCGTAAACTATGACAGGCCGTTTCAGAATTGACTTCTGCAACATACCTGGTTTAAGGGCAAATTTTTTCTCTGTGTATGCTCACGTTTGTCTCCACAGGCCGGATGTTTTCGCCTTAAGTGAAATCCAGGTGTCTGAGGATGCTGATCCACAGGATTTTCACATACCTGGGTATCACCTTCTATCCCTCTTTATTCTTCATAGGGTCCTTGCATTATACATACGCAATGAAGTTGTGTACCAGTGCCAGCAATCCTTAGGCCCAATGAACCCCAATTTAGCTGTGAATGGGTTAAATTTAAAATCAGGGCACATCTTTTGCACTTCGGGTTTCTTTACAGAAGCCCAAATATGGAAAAGGATAAAACTATATACAGTTTCGATACCCTTTCCGACTCCATATCGAAGATAATGGAAAATTATCTGAGCAGTGACATCGTTATTGCTGGAGATTTCAACGTTCATAATTTATCAAGGCTACGCCATTCGACCCATACAACTTCAGAGGGCCAATATGTTGAGATATTCGTAACGCACAATCACCTAGCGCAAGTAGTGAATGAGCCAACACATATTCCGTGTGTTGACGGGCAGCAATCCAACATCTTCGACCTCTTTTTCACTTCACACCCGGATAAGTATGAAGTGAATATTAGCGCACCTCTCGGAAATTCGGATCACTGAACCATTTCTACGTCCTTTTCGACTGCGGAACTTCGTAACGTTTCACGGGCAGCTACGAAACGTTTAAAATATATTTTTGAAAAGGCTCGTTGGGCTGAGCTCAACGATTTCTTTCGGCATTGCAATTGGAATATTGCTCGGTATGAAAACTTTCATACCATCGAAGCAAATTTCGATCAAACCCAGACCGAAGTCATGGTTTAATCAGACGTGCAGATCGAGAGAGGAAGCATTTAGTATCTGGCGGAATGACAAAAACGCGCATACTGATATGGTGCGCAAAAGGGCGAGATCTTCGTGCGCCAACGTGCTAAGACGTGAAAAAGTTCTATACGAGCAGCGTCTCGCACTCGTTACTGCCAACGGGCCAGTAAAAGCTTTTGGTCTTTCGTAAAAAGAGTGAAGGAAAATGCTAGTTCTTCTATTTCGCCTCTTTTGAAAGATGATCAATTATTCACTGACGCGGTTAAAAATCTTACCTTCTAGCTGAAATGTTTGCAAGTAACTCTCACTTGCCGGAAAGCAATCAAGCACTGCCCGCTCTCGAGAGTGTATCCGTAACTATGCCAAAAATATACTTTCCAGCTCGTTCAGTTAAAAGGGTTTTAACGACCATCAACAAGTCTCCTGGGCCGGATGGAATTCCTGCACTGGTCCTGAAACAGTGTTCTACGACGTTATCACCTCCTTTAGCAATCCTTTTCAGCACTCTGTACTATACAGGTCAATTTCAATCGTGTTGGAAGGTTGCAAATGTAACGCCGATCCCAAAAAAGGGTGAGACAAGCAAACCTGAAAATTACCGCCCAATCGCAATCTGTTCCGCGATTTCCAAAGTGATGAAAAGTATGGTGAACTTCCACCTAATGAAATATTTAGAGTCCAATAATTTACTGAACGACCGTCAATACAGCTTCCGTCGACGACGCTCTACGGGCGACTTATTAGCCTTCCTCTCGGAAAAATGGTGCAGTTCTATTTACAATTTTGGATATTTCTAAAGCATTTGATATAGTGCGGCATGGAGTACTTCTGTCCAAATTTATTGCTTTTGGTGTTGGTGATATCTTCTATCGATTTATATCGAGTTTTCTCAGGAATCGCGCTATAAGAATTGTTATAGACTGGATCTCTTCTAACGAGTACAAGATAAACTCAGGTGTACCGCGAGGCTCCACTCTTCCAACTACCCTATTTCTAGTCTTTCTTAATGACCTCCTATATCGAGTCGTAGGCCAACATCGACTATGATCACTTCGCTGCGTCATCTGTAATTATGGGCAGTATAAACATCGAAGAATCAGAAGCTTTTGATGTTCTTGGCGTGAAAATTCAGTGGGATGTTCGATGGACTGAGCACATTTTTCAGGTCTCAAAAGAAGTATTCAAGTACCTCAGTTTTTTAAGACGGTGCATGACATACTTCACCCCACCTGATCCCCTCACTATTTATACCGCCTACATCCGACCGAAAATGGAATACAACTCTCATGTATGGGCTGGTGCTTCAAAGACGATTTTGAAGTTTTTCGACCGTGTACAGGAGAAAGCGAAGAAACTCATTGGGGACGGTGGGGTAGCCAACTCCATTGACTCCTTTGAGCATCGTCGCAATGTGGGGTGTGTTTCTTTGTTCTATCGGTACTACAATGGAATGTGCTCCCGTGAAATCAGGGAACTAGTTTCCGAAACCCGTTCATTCCAGCGTACAACGCGTTCATCATTAAGGGCGCATCCATTTTAGGACGATTTGGGGGCAAATCGCACCACGCATTACGGGAGAATTCATTTTTCGGCCGAACATCGCCTATGTGGAACAAACTCCCTGAAGAGATTTTTCCTGTCACTTTTACGGTGGGAAAAATCAAATCAAATGTCCATAAACACTATTCCCTCTATCCTCCTTCCCATAACCTAATTTCTTAGTTCCAGCACAATGCATCGCATGTGTAGGGGCCATTCCCTGAGTGCTGGTCCAAGAAAAAAATCTATATAAAGTTTTAGACGGAAAAATAATCAGCCCTATTCTGCATTTTTCATTGTATGTATTCTGCATTACGATCGTAGGTAGCTACGTTTTTGAACGTTGTTTATTTAATAACGAAAAATTTTTCGATTTCTGTAGTTATAACAACTGCTCCAACAACAACGCCGTTGATATCGATTCCATATCTACTCAAAATTAATATATACTTTATTTTGATGTATAGAGGGTTGTATCAACCACACACTCCAACAGGTTCATGACTGGGCGACCGAAAATTATTTTCTGATAAATCCTGATAAGACTAAGGCGATTCTGTTTCGGACCAGGCATCGTGATGTTACTTACCCTAACATCGGTATCAATGGAATTAGTATTTCCTATAATTACTCCATGAGATGTCTCGGTATTTTGGTCGAACAATACCTCAATTTTGATGACTCGCTTCCCGCGTCACTTTTGGACTTAGGAAACTGTATCGTAGTGGCCTTTCTATGAGGGCCAGATAAATTCTCGCACATAGTTTTCTTATGTCGCCCCTGAGCTCTACTCGGGGACATTTATATGCAATATACGTAAGACTGGTCAAATTATTAGGAGGATCGTTAGATTTGTTTATGGTCTTGCTTATCGCGAGAACGTATCGACATATATCATAAATTTCCTGGGCTGTGGTCTGGCTCGATATCTTCAATTGAGAACACTGTTATTCTTCTACAAGATTATTAAATTTGACGTACCACATTATATCTTTACATTTCTTTAAATTTACTTAGTTATTCTTTTTTTAATATATATGTATATATCATATTCGCTTATATGCTACTCATATAATAAAAATTAAATATGCTTTATTACTACATATGTATGCACTTGTATATTGAATTTCTAGTAATACGTCTTGGCCTTTAAGGGTTATGGTATTTTCCTTATTGCTATGGATCCCGCAACTTAACATAAGTGGTGTGAATATTTTACAAATATGTTCGACATAAAACTTAACACTGAAAAGTCTTCTATCGCTGATACTTTCTGAATTAACTTCTTCAGTGCCATGTTTTAATCAGTATTTCATACTTCACTGAAAGTCGACTAATTTTAATGTCAATAATGTTGAGTGTATTTTTGTATGGCATAAAAATATTTGAATGAATAAGTTCCCTTCAAAATATATATATGTACTTACTTCAAAAATTATTTATTTATACAGGGTGGCACAAAAGGAACTATATGATTTGAATTCTTTATAACTTTTTTAATTATTATTTTTTCTTTGTTTTTTCAGCATTTTGTGAAGAAGACTTGGGGAATTAATTATGAAGCATTCGAAATGAAATCATGGCCATTATATCCGAAATGTTGCGAAAAGTTATGGAAAATATGCCAAAAGAGCACGTATTTACAGGGTGGCGCAGAATGAGCTATATGGTTTGAATTCTTTATAACTTTTTTAATTATTATTTTTTTCTTTGTTTTTTTTCAACATTTTGTGAAGAAGACTTGGTGAATTAATTATGAAACATTCGAAATGAAATCATGGCCATTACAACCGAAATGTTGCGAAAAGTTATGAAAAATATGATAAGAAGAGCACGTATGTGCGAAGCAGAAAATGTACATCACTTACAAGATATCATTTTTCAAAGCTAATTGCAAAAAATTCCCCAATAATATACTGAATTTTTAAAAAATAAATTATAATAATCGCATAAATAAAAAAATTATAAACTATTTAATCCATATAGCTGCTTTTGTGCCACCCTGTATATATGAATAAAAAATTCATGTCCAAATTCACGGTAATTAGTTAGCTAATAGCAATAGTTTATTCCAATAAATCTTTCCGTATGGCGTTGACTATTGTCTTCCGGCTGCAAGAGCTACTGGATTGCCTGCATAAACCAATGACTTAACATAGCCCCATGAAAAGTAATCCAGAGGCTTTAAATCACACGAACGAGGGGGAAGTGAACAGGACCACTTTTGGAAATAAAGTTGTCACCAAATTGATTTTGCAATAAATCGATTGCTAAGCGAACTGTACGGTAAATTGCACGGTCGACATTTCGGCATCTTCTTCACACCGCAGCAATATTCTCTTCTGCATCCACATTTATTTGGCTTGTTGATAGTTTTGAATCGGGAAGAGTAAAATTAGTGCGAAAACGAGCAATAACTGCACGAATTGCTTGCTCACTATGCCAATTATGTTGACCGTAAGATGGAGGAAGCGCTCTATGAACTTCGCGAACATATTAATTTTCCAAATTAAATTCCACAGAACCTTGCGGATCAGAAATGATAAAACTGTGTGACACTCTCAGCTGTAATTATAGTTAGCGATATCGATGGGTCTCATGCAGATAAAAAACAGCCGATATATACTTGTTGTATGATTAAGCTATGCCCAAAGCGTCTTTAACTAAGTGGAGGTGAATGGAGTTGTTGTACAACAATATAAGAATCACATATTTTTTTTTTTTTTTTATCTGGGACCAGCACTCAGGAGATAACTCCTACACATGCGAAGCATTGTGCTGGAACATTAGGAAAGGAATAGTAGGAGAAACGACAGGTGGTGAAGCTTACTTATTTTTGCAGCTCTGCTTTCGCACGTTCTTTGTTTATAGTTTTAGCAGTGCTGAAGCTTCAGTTCAGTATCCATTTTTCTTATTGTTTTACTTCGCCGGTGCTACACAATACCGACGAAGGAGGACGTTCTGATGCGATTGTGGATTGCTATCAGCTGAAGCCGGTATTGTTCAGTGACCAGTGACTATGCCTTCGCCACTGAAACCTTCCGACAACAACTGACACACAAAGACACACTAATGCACATCAGAAATATGCGAGATGTTTATTTTTATTTTAAAATTTTTAGTCTGAAACTGGGGTTGAACCCAGGTCTGTTTTTGGATTCATAGTAAACGTGCAGACTACCATCCATCGTGCCATCGCCACCCTCAAAATACAAAATGTGTTCTCAGCAAAAACGGAATTTGTAATTTAACGGCACTTGTAAATAAATATTAAGAAACAAGTTTTTGACATTTGAAGCACAAACAAAGATACAGCAAAAAATTTCCACTTGTTTTAACAACCCCACCTAGTTTGATACTCCTTGAGCCATATGTTCATTTCGTTGGTGCTTATACTTCTTAAAAAGCTATAAAATATGTTTATACAAAAACTCTCAAAATATGTTTGAGAATTACTTAATACAAAAAAAAAAATAAACTAACTAGCCACTGTAAAAATTATTTCATACAGCAAGTATTTTTTTATTCGATTTACATCTACTAATTTTTCTGAACCTTATAATTACACAATTACAATTACATATTATTATGGAATATTTTAATAATTCGCTTTACGTACACACACCTTTAAACGAATATTATTCGTACCGCTTTGAGTCAAAGCTAAATAATAACTGACTAAAAATCATCATGTCGTATTTTTTAATGGTCATGTCATATATTTTAATGCGTAAATTCAAATGTTAAATGAGTTGTATTGTATTTGTATTGTAATCAATTTAGTTCTATAACAAAAACAAATTAATACAATTGGGGTATTCACAAGGTGGTCAGTCATATGATTTAAAATGATACCACGAAAAAAATATGACTGCCGTCATAATTTAGTGTGCTATTTCAAAATATTCATTCAGCTGGTAAGAAAAACTCATTTATAAATATTTGATATCGAATAGATAAAAACAAGTGGAAAAACTAAAATAATTCGACCTTTTAATATGGTAAATAAGAAATTACCTGTAAATCTTACAATAATTTCCAATTAAATTTAGAAAATTCTTATTTCGGCACACAAAATTGGTGAAATAAATGTAAGCGAAAACAACTGTTGCCAGTGATGGGAGCTAAATATTTTTTGACGGCTAGCAGCTAAACATTAAGTGGCTGCCTGTCAGATAAGTTACACATACATACATACACATACTGTTATTTTTTCTCTCTTACATACTTTTATCTTATAAAAATTATTATAATTATATATATAATTATAATTAATAATTTTAATAATTTTTTCTTATAAATATAATTAATAATTTTATAATTATTTTAATGTAAAGGTATAAAGTGTGAATGATTTTTAAAGTATATTTTATATCATTTATAACAAGCGGCGGCTTGTACTAACATCGCCAGCTCGACTAAAAAGTTTCAGCTAATGATTCAGATTTCTTCTCTTATTTTCAAACAATAAACATAGCTCGAAGAGTGTTAATATTTTATGACTTTTTTTGTTTGAACCACAACAACAATTTGTTTAAACTATTTTAAAATATTAAAACATTATGAATTTATGACTTAATAACAGACAATGTTATCATTACAGATAAGTGTCAAAGAATGTTCATAAACTACATGAGTCAGCGTATGTATGTTTTTTATATCTTTAGATTATGTTATTTTTACATCATAGGCAAATGAATTTGACATAGTTCTGAATGTTTATACCAACAAAATGCGTGTGTTTTTTGGTGTTGTAGAACTGAAATTACCTTGTTGGAACTACCTGGTTAACAATGTTACTTACAATTGTCGCATTCACAACCTTGGTGTATCATTGTATTAATTGTACTAAATACAATAGTATATAAATTACCAACTTTTTGTATTCACATAATACATATATGGATTTGTCACATAGAATGTCACTTTCTAACATGTTAAATTTGTACATACAGTCTGAATACCGTTCAACAATAGCATGTGCTATTTCTCTATGTATTGTACATTCGAGCGTGCTCTATTTCCAAGTGACAAATCATCTGACATCACCTGTTTTGCGAGTGAATTATGTTTGTGGTTCGCTAAATCTATATTAAAATGCATTTAATTATACATATTCTTCTAAAAAACTAAATTTTTAATTAAATAAAATACAATTAAAAGTGAATAGTGTGGCGATGGTTGAAGTAGTTTGCACGTTGACTACAAAACCAAGAATTTTCATGGGTTCAACCCCAGTTTCAGACCAAATCATAAAAACATCTCGCATTTTTTCTTATGTGCATTTAAGGGTCTTTATGTCAGTTGTTGTCGGAAGGTTTTAAAATACAATTAAAAGTGAATAGTGTGGCGATGGTTGAAGTAGTTTGCACGTTGACTACAAAACCAAGAATTTTCATGGGTTCAGCCCCAGTTTCAGACCAAATCATAAAAACATCTCGCATTTTTTCTTATGTGCATTTAAGGGTCTTTATGTCAGTTGTTGTCGGAAGGTTTCCACTGGTCACCGAAGAGTAACCGCTTCAGCTCTAACCAATCCACAGACACATCACAAAGCCATCTTTCGTCGGCGAAGTTAAAATAACTACAAAAATGGGTACTAAAACGGAGCAAGGCGTCTTCAACTAGGTGGCATCGTTATGCCAGGTGACTCTTTTTCGCTCGTATCAATGTTTAGTTATATTTTGTTATTTGTTGTTTATTGAGAGTGTCAAAACCTACTTTTGTTTTTGTTTCTTTTCATGGAAAGTACATAAACTACGAAGAAGTATATAATTGTCAAAAAGAACATTTCGAAAAGTTTTGCACAAAACAAGAGATATGGTCCTTACGACGTACATTATTAGCAAACTTTACCATAGCATAGACCAAACGTTTTAGCCTAGAAAGCTCAACTCCGACAGAGTCACAAAAAACTTCTTACATACAATGGTATGAAAATATTTGAACAATATAGCCTACGTAATGAACCAAAAAATCTTCTCGTCCGACAGACAAATTGAAGGGTATCAAAGTTTAAAAAATGTCCAAGTTCCTTTAGTTTTATAGGTATTCAAAGCTAAGACATGAAGTAATGTTATGTTTAAGAACATCTTTTAGATTTCTGTTACCACATCATCAGCGAATATAATTGGAATGATACACATACGGTCAATATTATTTTCAAGATCATTTATAGAAAAAATTAAAAGAAAAGCCCGTAAAAGGGATCCCTAATGACTGTGATGACTTCAAAAAGACTTGGTGGATTTCGAAGCAACTTGGTATGCAGATACATTAGCATGGTTACTTTTTTGGGTGGTGCAGGGACTTTATGTCGTGGACTAATATACATGCAACTTTTTAGGAGACAAAAAGATGCTAAAATTAGTACCTTTGAAACTTTTACCTTATTGGCCTGACGGCAAACTATCCGCGTGTTTTGTTCTCGTGCCTCATAACAAAACTACAAATGTCGCATATCACAATGTGTAATATGAAGAGAATAAAACGCGAGCGCTATTTAATACATTCATAGTATTCGTTTTGTAATCATTATATTAAACACGTAAACACGTATTTTGTAATCAATTTTACAGCCGTAGTAGTGCGCCGATTTTGAAAAGATATTATGGTTTTATAGATTTTTCGGCAAAGATGTGCACAATCTTAATTTTATTCAGATCGGCTTATACAAAAATACTTTGCTTTACGTTTACGTGTTATTGCAGAAATAAAAACCGGTGAAAAATTTAGCGAATCAAGGGTGAGGGTTGAGGGCAAGCGAAGCGCACTAATTTAATATAATATTAATAAAACCATAAATGGACTTATCACAAAACATCATAAGAGAAATTATAAAATTTTTCAGAAGAGCGGAAATTTTTTTTCTTCTTTTTTTACGTTATGTTTGACTTTTAAAAAATTTTAAATGAAGAATAAGGCAGCTAACTTTGCTGTAATTTTATTTTCTACTAAAATTTCTTATTAAAATCAAGCTTATAAATTAAATCAACAACAAGTCCAAGGGGTCGATTCTCGTACTGTGATAATGTGAAATGAAAACTTTTCTTAATTTTTCATAGTGATTCTGATTCGCGTTCAGTGAAGAAATGGGAAAGAAAAATTAAAATGTTTTCATATGACCAAAACAAGTGGAATGGAAGAAAATTTCTTCACAATTGCACAATATTGCAAAAACATTTGTGGTTCAACGAATTTAATTTTTAGATTTTTTAGACTAAACACTAGTGCAAAATATATTCAGTTGAAAAAAGTTTAACAAAGGAGCGGCATAAATGATTTAAGTCGCCTAAACACATTTGCTTTTAAAATAACGTGTTATAAAAATAACAACTTCAGAAGCGATAGACGAAGAGGGAACGCGCGAACGTCTACAACTAGAGGAAATGAGAATAGCGAATAATTTAAAACGCTAGCAAATGATAAATTTATTTCAACAATTAATACAAATATTTGAAATTTTTAGTTATGAGTTTATATTTATTTCACAGCTATAACTGGATCAGAAAATTTTTTGAATTTTTAAACGGGAATCGCAATATATGTAGTTGCGAAAGATATTGTGAAAGGTTTTAATGAAAACGAAAAAGAAGGTTTTTTTTCATTTCACATATCACATAACGAGAATGAATAAATTAGATAATTAGTTTGCATAAAAAGAAAATGATATTTTACCTATTAAAACCTTGGTTCTCTTTCTTAACTCAATAATTAATGGCGGAAATTTTTTGAGGAGAACTTGTCCTTAGTTTCACATTAACGGTTTTATGCAGATATAACACCTTTTTGCACACTTTTTTTATATAGAGTATCTTTTAACTTAAAGTTTATATATACTATAACTCTATTTGTGAATGTGTCATACAATATGGCAATTGCAAAATCAGGTGGAAAATCATAAGTTGTTTCATATGTACATATATTAAGTTTGATATGTAAAATTTTCCTTGATTGCTTTGTAGGTCTCAAAAGTTCAACTCTAGCTATAATGGAAGCACATCTTTCTATTCCCCTATGAGGAAATGTCCCGTTTTAAGCCATATCTGTAAAATAAATTTCTGCTCTGTAGCTTTAACGGAAATGTCCTATACAAAAAAGGGGTATCTACTTCCCTAGTTAAAATCTCTCGCTTTCCTATGTTCTTGCCGAATAAAATTTAATTTCACCTCTCTATAGAAATTTGGAATTGCCCCATACAAATAAGGAGGAATCTACTCCCCCCAAGGGTTTTCATATATTTAATAATAATAATTAGTATCTATAATGAGATAAAAATAAATAAAAAAAACTGTATTCGTCGGTATTTGAGCAATTAAATGTCGGCATAACGCCTCCCTTCGGCTGAAAAGAAATGCATCAAAATTAACAGCAGAGAGTTGGACAAGAAATAAGCTGTATCTTCCTATTACGTTCACCACCTGTGTATTCTCTATACTATCCCTCTGTCTATCAAGTTTCAATAAAGTGGAGTAATATAAACCATAGGCTAACTAGACACGACATATCAAAACTAAAACAGAGTTTGTATGACTAAAACGGAGATATCGATTGGACAAATTTAAGGAAGTGATAGCAAATCTATAAATCATAGTGCTATCTCTTACATTTTGTCCAATTGTCAAATTTCGTTGTGGACATTTATATTAATAATTCCATTTAAAAAGTTTAGATTAAATAAATATAAAGTTAAATGTTGAATTTCTTAATAATAAATATAATTTTTAAATAATCTTGTGGTGTAATTTTGTGTGTGTGTGTGTGTTTTTATAAGCATACACACTTAATTGAAAAAAAGGTTTTTGTTTGCTGAAAAAATGTAAGTACTAAAATAAATATTATTATAACATTTTATATTTGTATTTTATATTATTGTAATTGACAGGAGTGGAAGCTGCATAATGGGATGCACGGGAGTGGATAAAGTGCATCGTTTCCCGAGAGATGCAAAAAGGTAAGTCTTTAAATTTTTCTTAAATACATAAGCAATATGTATGCATATGAAGTTTGGGCGTATCCAAAGTTTAGGGCACCCTCCCGGATCCACAAAAAAGTATTCCACCCTATACAAAATTAAAAAATAAGAGGAAGAAATAAAATAAAAAAGTGACCGGAAACCTTTAGTTTCCGAGTTATGTGCCTCCGAAGTTCCATTCCAAACTTGTGAATAAAGGGTGTATTTTCCATCGAATATGGGCAATATGGGTATCATATTGAAAATATATTTCAGAATTTAGTAAAATTGTTAATAAATTCTGAAATTATTTATAAACATAAATTTCCAAACGTCGGCTTCGCTAACAAAACCTCTGCATGAAATTTTTTAAATTTGAAGCTTTTGTTAGCAAAGGCGGCAGTGCGATATGTAAATATATTTTTATATTTGGCAATGTATTATATAGCTGTAGTCCCTTGTAGAACAGCGATCATTGCTTTGCATTTTTCATTGTCCGCTGAATATTTCTAGCTTCTCCTTACTCAAGATCATCATGCGTGGTGAAGAGCCACATCCTACAAGAGGTGATGCTGTTTATAGCAAAACATGATGGATCTAGACCAGATAAGGTCGAAAAAAAATCAACATTATTTATATATTTTTGTGATTTTAAGTGATGATTTTTTTTCTATTTTCATATACTACTATTGCCGCTGAACGTGCCGAGAATTGAAATAATCTACAATCACTGGGTTGACCCTGGTAGGAATTACATCACTTCCTGAAGGATGAGCACAGGTAAGTCTTTTTTGTTTGTTAAAATCATATTATTGTAAAAAAACTTATAATTTTTTTTTATATATTTTCAGACAGTGCCAATTTGTTCATCCAGAAATGTAAAAGCTACCACAAAAATTCAAAATTCAATTAAATAAAAAATGTGTAAATTTAATTTTTTATTTGTAAATTTTATTCAAAAATAATTTAAGTGAAATAAAAAAAAATATGCACATAATATTGTATTATTCTTTTGTATGTGTTTTCATTAGTTGCTTCACATTATGGTATGTTGTAATTGCGAGAGATATTTATGACGTGTTACATTGCAATTTATTTGAATACAAAGCAAATCAATTACAAATGAACTTTTGTTGTTTCTAAGCGATAAAAGCCTTTCTCATCAATCCGTTAGGTAAATCGTCGGTGACCGGAGGGAAGTTTAAAGTCATGTTTCTTGGGATGTGAAGATAGAGTTTTACCATTCTTAAAGGCTTGTTCACAACAGCGACAAATTTATATGAAAGTAGTGTTTTTATGTATTTCCAGGTAGTGCTAAATGAACGAAAAAAATAACATTATATTTTCATAACAAATTAATTATGTATATAAAATATGCATAACAAAAAGTTAGTAAATGTACGATGAGTAAAAAACAGTTTCAATATTTAAAAACATTAACTATAACATAATTTATTTACGTTTATTGTATAAAAACAATGGTATTGTTTTTAAAGAATTAGAAGTCTGGAAATTCACTTTTAACTAAGGTCGCACTTATGACCAGTCCATTGATTTAAAAAACGAAACTGCATATATCATTGCTTATTCTTTTGCATGCTTTTACTTTTTTTTACCATAACAGAAATAATTCAAATAAATTATCTAGTACAGCACTTACCCTTCGTAAGGCTTGAAATGTTTTAACCGCATAAGTACATCCCGGTTACTCACAACGATGAACTTCCTTGATATTTTTGTGCTGAAAATTAAAAATTTGCCAAGCAATAAATGATGGAAAAAATCAGTAAATTGTTTACTTAGATTGTTCTACTTACTATTATTATCTGGTTGAGATGATCAAATAGCGTAATCTTTGTCCTTAATAATTAACTGCAAAGAAAACAGGCCACTTGTTTTTTTTCGAATGTATGGGTATGTGTTCTATTAGATTTTTTTTTTGCAAAAAATCCAATTACATTATTTTATATCGTTCGTCTTGAAATACTACAATTGATACAAAAGATTGCTCACAGTTCGGTGCAGTTAGAGACCAAATCAAGTATTTTGTCAAATTCTCTTGCTGGAGCATTACATCGTGGAATTTAGGCACTGGTATTCCCGTCATTTGATGGTGTATGGAATAATTTGTAGGTGGTGCTGAATATGGTAAACTCATTCCAAGCGGTAAGCTTTGAGGACCAAAACCTGCTCCAAATGCTGAGCCGTACATCATATTCTGATGCAATTTCCTTTTAATATATTTTCACATTCAATGAAAGGCGTCCATTTGATTTGCTGCACTGATGCCTGTAAAGAAAATGTGTGATATTGTGAAAAATAGGTTGTTGGAAATCACTTTATATATTTAAATAAGGTACTTACCAATTGCTTAAAAGATAAACCACATTTTCTTGCTAAAATATCAAGTTAATTCACCATAATTAAATAAAGTTTACAAAAATTGTGCTTTTTGCAACAATTTTGTCAACCAAAAATTCTAATAATTTTTTGAACAGATGTTCAACACAGCAATCTATATTTGTTGCTTCTTATACATTGAATTCCCCATTCCTGTTCATAACTTTCGGTTTGGTCCAACAGCTGATACGGGGCTTTTACAACTGTCACTTTTGAGAACTCTGTTTAGACCTCTGTGATATAAACTTCTCAGACATTTAAAATATAAATTATATATATACAAAATAAAATATGTATGTAGGTATTTTCAAACAAATAAACAAGATACACATTGTTGTGAATTCCACAAATGTTTGTGGCACAAAATATAAAGAAATAAATATATATGTACTTGCACAGTTAATTTTTTGCTTTAATTTGCATATTTTTATTATATAAGTTAATTTAGCTGAACTTTAAATTGCTTTAATTTTAGTCCACAAATATTATTGGATTACCTTGTGAGATTTGAACGGTAAGTCTCAATTATGAATAAGATTCTGCCTTTAAAAAAACTGACGCAAAACTAATCATCCAATTTTGTTTTTGAATTACTTTTTTACTAAATAAAAAAATTTATTTTGAGTAGTGGAAATCTTTATTTGGACCTGCCCAATTTACTGCACAACTGTTAATTGGAAAATATGATATAAGAGAAGTGGAATAAACCCGCCACTTCAAGTAGCGCCAAAGAACGAAGTCTGGTTAAATTCCGCGATCTTGCTGCCCATGTCAAATTGCCAAAACGGGAGATTACGCGACCACAGCAATTCACAGGCGACTGACGGTCTGTAGGCATTAGTTGATGCACTGTTTGCACTTTGTATGAGAACATGTGTAAGTCTTTCACTAAAATTCGGTATAGAGTCCGCCTGGTGACGCCCAATTGTGTGGCACGTTGTATAGTTGTTCTTTCTTTGTTCTCAGCAACATCAGCAGCCACAGCCGCGATATTCTCGACAGAAGGTCCAGTCCGGTGGCTGCCACAGCCTGAAAGATCTGCTGTGGTTTCAGTCTATTCGAGTCGGACAGCTAAGAGGCGTAATATTTGTCCAGTTGGCGCAATACAATTAGGAAATCTGCGACGAAACTCTCGCTGAGATAATACCACCGACCGTTATTGGTTAAAAAAATCGACACAATTGTTCCACGCTCTTTCGGAGTATACCGCTCCATTGTTTGTCTGTTGCTATTCTTCAGCTCTCTAGTTCACAAATGTCAAATATGATTGACGTAAAAGGATATTTGTAAAAGCTATTACATCTTACGATAGTGTGATCCTTTTGCGCCACACAGTATGACGAATTCCGATAAACAATTTTTTTTTAGAACTGTCAAATGATTAATACTGTAGGGTTGCCTAATCTTACACAACATTTAACCAATAAGAATTAATCTAAATTATATTGTATATCTTATTATTTAATTATTAAGTTCGAAGTTATTATCATTATTATTGTTATTATCATAGATTAATTAATTTATTTGGTTGTTACCCTTAACGCTTAGTGATTATTTATTATGAGTAATTTAATTATTTATTTAAGTTTTTTTTATAAATGAAGTTTAAAAAATGTTTAACAATATTAAATATTATTATTGTTAATATTATTATATATTTAATCATATTTTTTTTTTTTTTTTTTTTATCTGGGAGCAGCACTCAGGAGATGACTCCTGTACATGCGAATCATTGTGCTGGAACTATAGGAAAGGGATAGTAGGAGAAACGACAGGAGGTGAAGCTTAATTAATTATTTTACAGCTCTGCTTTCGCACGTTCTTTGTTTATTTTTTTAGCAGTGCTGAAGCTTCGGTTCAGTAGCCATTTTTATTATTGTTTTACTTCGCCGGTGCTACACAATACCGACGAAGGAGGGCGTTCTGATGCGATTGTGGATTGCTATCGCTGAAGCCGGTATTGTTCAGTGACCAGTGACTATGCCTTCGCCACTGAAACCTTCCGACAACAACTGACATACAAAGACTCACTAATGCACATCAGAAAAATGCGAGATGTTTATTCTTATTTTAAAAATTTTTAGTCTGAAACTGGGGTTGAACCCATGACTCTTTTTGGTTTAGTAGTCAACGTGCAGACTACCATACATCGTGCCATCGCCACCTCGATTTTTCGATATATTCTTATAATTATAATTTGTTATACATATACAATATTTATGTATGTTTTAAATTTATTATGCTTATGTTTACGCTTATAATATCTACTACTATAGTTATTTTTTCATGTTTTTTCTTTTCAAGAACCAACATTTTATGACAAAATTTTGTTACATTTTTAGAAAATATTTGAAATTTTACATTATTTATTTCCTGAATAAATTTCAAACAATATCATTATCAAAGAATAGTGGCCTCGAGTTTAGTAATTAAATAATAAGATAAATTATATAAAAGGTCAAATAAAATAGAAGGTATAGAATATATTCTATAGAACATTTCTTCTGGGTTTCTGACAGGGTATATTGGAGTTTCAATATTGAATGAGTTGCTGACAACCCTCATCAAATTTTCTGATTCGACGATGTGTTATATTCGGCGATGTATTATCTTCAGTGTCTTTGCTATTATTGATATGTTTCATCTGTTGTCATCAGTATTTATTAAGTTAACTCCTTCTTCTAGAATAAGGAAGGTTTTTTTGATAGAGGCACCTACTGTATTCTCTGATTGTTACGCGTGTCCTCCAGCTACCTGTTTGCTATGGTTCGAAAGACTTTTAAGAACCTCATTGTCTTGATTGTTTGTCATGTGACCAGGTATTTTGAGTTTTCCCTTAAGTTAAAAAAATCCGTCATCGTTAATCGTTTAATATTTTTTATGGTTTTGTGACTTTTTATCTGGTTTTCATTTCGTTTATATTTATTACATAGAAAAGAAAATGTTTGCATTTTTACCTTGGAGTCCGGAACCTTCTAAGCTGACAATCTATCCATTCTATCCATTATACAGGCTGGCACAAAAGGAACTATATGATTTGAATCCTTTATAACTTTTTTAATTATTATTTTTTCTTTGTTTTTTTCAGTATTTTGTGAAAAAGACTTAGGGAATTAATTATGAAGCATTCGAAATGAAATCATGGCCATTACACCCGAAATTTTGCGAAAAGTTATGGAAAATATGCTAAGAAGAGCACGTACGTGTGAAGCAGAAAATGGACATCACTTACAGGATATACATAGTTTCACAGTGAAATTTTTGCTACATACATCTTCGATTTGAGATCAATGACAATGTAAGCAAGACCCATCCAATGTCTGTATACAATTTCTACTTACATTTACACAGCGATGGCCTAGGCTGTAAGATTTATCCAACACAATATACATTGTAAGCGAAGGTTGGATGGGTCCAACACAATATACATTGTAAGCGAATGTTGGATGGGTCCAACTATTATGGTGAATTCGGAGTGCAATAAGATGTATCTGAATGCCATTGATCTTGGAATGAATTTTAACTATTGCATAATTAAATAAGGAACTTAATTTTTTTCAATATTTTAAAATTTCGGAATTTTGTTTCAAACGTTCACTTTCTATTTTCTTATTTTCTTATTTTCTTTAGTCTTCTTTTTTTTTTTTTTTTTTTTATCTTGGACCAGTGCTATCCCCTACATATGCAATGCATTGCACTGGAACTAGAGAGAAGGATAGGGAAGAAAATAGACAGGTGGTGAAAGTGGTAGGAATATAGAGCTTAATTCTTGCACAACTCTGCAGTTGCTTGTAAATTATAAAGCAAAGTTGTGGCGTCTCTGATGTTTTTTGACGCATTATTTTTAAGCTAATGGAGCCATTTTATTTATTATTTTACTTCGCCGACGTTTTATTGCTCAAATACCGACGAAGGAGGGTGCTGTAGCACAGAAAACTCAGAAAAAATTTTTTTTCTGATTTGACTCGGCTGGGAATCGAACCTGGGTCTTTCTGGTTGCAGAGCCAACACGCTGACTACTCGCCATCAGCACCCCCTTAAATTTCTTTTACTAAATCCAATCATTTTATTCTTTACAACAAATAAAAATACAAAACATACATACATATGTATATAAATTAACACATAAATAAAAATAAAACAGTCACTTACCTTTTTTAATTATTTTTATTTAATAATTTATAACAATATTACCACAAAAAATGCCGCTAACACTTCACTTTTAAAAACACTTATGAACTTGATATACATTTTACTTTGGAATAATAATAAAAATGAAAAAGAAAGAATAACGGAAAAATTACTTCAGAAAAAAGAACAAAATTCATAATTAAAACGAAATGACAATATGATACATTACAAAGCCATCCAAATAAGATGGTAATGCGATGCAAAATTTTTATTTGTGTTTGTTTTGATCTTCATTTCTAATAAACATTTAACTTTACAATTGGATGGGAAAAAGACAAATCCGAATCAGATGCGAGTTGTAAGGGCTTAACTATTTTCGTTTTATTTTCCCTATTGACATAATATTATACAATCGGATGGCTTTCAGTTTGTAATGAGTAACCGGACTGCTGGGTTCTAACACAAAAATTGTGTTTACATATGGAATACTTGTTTTTTTCAATGCTCTCTCAAAAGTAAATACACACAGGCTACAATAGCAAGAAAAACATTAATTTCATTCATGTATGCCTTAATTGCGTATGCAACTCTCCCTCAAAATAAAGAAATGAGTAAAACTGCTACTTGCACGCTCTCTCAAATCAAACAAATGACTTCTTTGTATCTTCCTTATTACATGATTATGTTTTTTGTTACCTGAACTCTTTGTTTCTTAAAATAATTATCTTAATTGTTAATTATGTTGTCGCCATTATTACTGCCTCCTTCCTTGTTCTTAAATTAGGGTAAAACATATTATAAAATTATATGATACGTAAAAATAAATATATATAAAATAAATGATACGTAATTTCCTATATCCATACTGGTGTTATTGTTTATGGTCTCATCGCTAATTATGTTAACCAAAAGATACGTAATTTCCTATCTCATTGAGTCATTGAGTCCGACCTAAACAAACTCTTCATTTAAGCAAGATCGTCCCGACCTTTCCTAATGCGTTATAATTCTATTTCGTATGCCTTGTTAAATTTCTCAATTTTTGATTGCTGTCTGCATTCTGGTATGCATGTTGTAATTCTTATTATCAAGTAGATTGATATTATTAGAAGTATGAGGAACAACGTAGTGTATAAAAGATCTAATGGGATGTTCCTCAAAGGGAATACTGAATTTTTTTCAATGAATCTATATTATTAAAAGCCCATTGTGTATCAGATTTTACTATTTGCAAAACTTCTAAATCTTCGTCAAGTTTCATATGAATGGCTTCTTTTATTTCATCTTGGAAATTTTTATAATATATTTTTTATCTATTTCTACCATATCTATGTATGACACAGATTGTTTGATAATTTAATGTGTGTTGTCCACTTGATAATATAATTTCGTCTTGTAATTGTTTTAAGTCTCTGTTGTATTTTCGTATTATCTTGCACTGAGTGTTCCTGTTCGTAAACAGTTGTATAATGCATTTATCAGTCTCATCGTTAATTCTGCAAATGTATTTCCGTAAGTAACTTTGACATTCTGTTACTCTAGTGTATTTCTCCCTGCATTGAGCGATCTCTTTTTGTATTCTCCGTGTTTAAAGCTAATAGGTAAAAATTTCAAAAGTTTACAAAGGTCAGTGATTTTGGGGTACTTATAGTAACTATTAAATCCTGAGCCTTAGCCATAGATATTGTTGAGTATTCCAATATGTTGATTAGGGGTATGTTCTATAATTAGCGTTGTGTCATTTCCTTTATGTCTGCCAAGTCTAGAGATTGGTAATTTTTGCTGCATTTATAGTTCTAACTAATAATAATAATTGATCATAAATTTATTCCAATGACGAATGCTCTTTGATGTTTCGTCCCTCGACGGTGTTCATCAATTTTTCAGTCTTCGAGTTTATAATTTTCTGTTTTGCATTGTTATCAATAATTTTGTTTATTGTTGTTTCTTTTTCGATCATATCATCATGGTCTGGCGTTCCGAAAATAAATTTTAATATTGATCCAAAGAAATATATTGCTCGCTTCTCAATCTTATGCTCACTTATTTGTTCTGTAAGTATTTCCATTTTTCTAATCCAAACCTGTTCTTCTGTTGTAGGTTTGTATCCATTTGTATATAAATTCTTGTATGATGAGTATATTTTTGTTAGATTGGTCTGACCGTGTTTATGGAACTTATTTTTTAAATCTTTGTATCACTACTGCTTACATATTCTCTGCCGGCCTTTCCCTCAGTTGCTTTTCTGGTTACTGACCTGACCTGACTCTTGGCTGCTAAACCGGTACAATAGAGACTAGCATTAAATCGGTTGAGAAAGGCAAGGACTAGAATAATGTAGTCCACAGCCTTTGGCACAGAAAATTTTTATTTCTACCGGGACATATGTTGGTTTAGTGGTTACTAGAAGGAGCTGCCGTTGGGAGATTAGACTTTTTATGGCTCCAGTATCGATAATGGCTTCTAATGACTGTCCTTCAACAAGAATTACGGCTCTTATTTTATCCTCTTTCCATATTAGTTGCGTTTTTTCACTACCTGCGTTGGGTGTTGGTACCGGTGGCACATTTTTTGGGTAGGTTCAGTGTTGGCTACCCTCTCGTACCATGCGGTGATGATCTTTCCGCCTGCTGCGTGTTCTAGGGATGCTCTGTAGCTCGTCCGGCAATTAGATGAGGTCGCTCAGGTTCGACATTTTTTCTAAATATGTACCCGTGGTAATCGGGTTGGGTGCTACGGAATATACGCCGCATTTTTTTTTTTTATCTGGGACCAGCACACAGGAGAAGACCCCTACACATGCGATGCATTGTGCTGGAACTATAGGAAAGGGATAGTTAAAGAAATTACAGAAGATAAAGCTTAATTAATTATTTTACAGCTGTCCTTTTTTTTTATCTGGGACCAGGACTCAGGAAATGACTCCTACACATGCGAAGCATGTATCTCAATGTATATCTGGAGGGAACTATAGGCTCTATACTCGTATATTTCAAAAATACCAACTGGGTGTTACCACGTTCATACAAATATTATATATTGATTTTACTATATCTTGAGAAAGGTTAAAGATACAGTTTCTGTATTTGGTCCGAGTGACTTAATGGTCAGTATAAATCATCAGTAAAAAAAGGCGGAATTAGACGAGTGAGTGTGGTACATCCCATACAAACTAAATATTGATTTCGGTATATCTTAAAAACTGTTAAAGCAAAATCTTCTAAATTTGGTAGAAATGACTTTGCAATTAAAAAAAACTCATCAGTCAAAAATTGGTAGGTCAAAAATTGGACAAGTGGGCGTGGTATCTCCCATACAAACTAAATATTGGTATAATTTTTTCTGGAGAACGGTTAAAGTTAATATTTCTGTATTTGGTCTGATTAACTTAATGGCCAGTACAATTCATCTGATAAGTATTTGGCACATTTGGACAAGTGGACGTGGTACTTCCCACACAAAGTAAACAATGACTTTTTTATATAATGAGAACGGTTTAAGATAAAATTTCAAAATTTGGTCTGAATGACAATAGAATTCATCAATCAAGACGTAAGCGGAATACAACGTTAACACTGTTTGAGCAAATAATGGGAAAAATATGAAAACTGGCAATTTTTATTAGAAGGACTTGGCTGATTTTTTTTTGCACTCCCATTTGATGAGCTGAAATTAGTTATAGTGGTAGGCACTCGGAATGTAGGGAAGGGATGTACTATATACTAGTATATACATAGACTATATACTAGTATATTCTCAAAGATAAGACGTGTGGTAGGGAGCAACTTTAAGTTTATGACTGCTCTAATTTTGCATATTTGCGATTACATACTGTCTACTTATTTTGTGAGTAAAAAGCAAAAAGAATGGTTGACCGTTATAAATAATACTCGTTTATCATAGTACACTACTAAGGCTAGTTATTAGTGAGAAGAACTTTATATATTCACTCTCAAAACTAGCAAAAGATTTAGACGTCTTACTTACATTTAGAATTTTAAAAATTTTAATAAATAAAAAGTAAGTACATTACAGTGGCGACGAGGAAAAGTGAAAATAAATTTAGAAAAAGAGCTTTGGAAACATAATTTTTGAAAAAATATCATATTTTGAACACATTCAGAAAAATTGGGGTGTGTTGCAAAATCAACTGGAGAAGTTTTTAATTGCAAACGATATAAAGGATGTAGCTAAGAAGAAAGCTATCCTGTTAACATCAGTTTGTGGAACATTGTATATGCTTTTGCAGAATTTGGTGAGTCCAGCAAAAGTGGAAGATGTAGCAACAACAATACCAAACTTATTTGTTTGCAATGAACAAACATTCAAGGTTGCTACATCTGGTTTGCTGAGCATTACAAATTTTATAACGTTACGTAATCAGCCATTGTGCATTGTGAATTTGGGGCTAATCTGAAAACTGCCATTCGCGAGAAATTCGTAATGGGGTTAAAAAGGGACCGGCCCGATATAAAATTTTCCTACAATTATTCTTTGTTTGAAATAGTACTTGAAATAGCAACGTGGAATATACCAAACATCAGTATAATTTAGTACTAGATGGTAAACAAGGAAAGCAAAGGACAGCAAGAGATAAATGCAACAACAGAAAGTGAAACAATGCAAGGTTTGTGGGTACAACATTACAAGAGTGACCACAGTAAATTTAAGAATTACAAATGCAACAATTTTAAGCAAAAAGGCATTCGAAAAAAATGTGTTGCGTAAAAAACTAAAATTTATTGATAACAGTGATGTTTTTTTTTTGCTGGGGTTTGAGGTAGGTTTGAATATGCCTTCGCACTTACACAGACCATCGTAATCAGCGTCGAGCTGTGTTACCACTAAAAAATTTCCTCCTCCTCCTCTGGGTGGATTCCATCCCGGGACCGGAGCACAGAGCGCCGTCCCAATCAATTTGAAACTGTAGAAAACACGTTTTTCACTACATTTACCGTTATAAAATCACTTTACGAAGTGAGTGCTATTTTATGATTTCACGGTTACGGACCTCTTGATTTGTTTTCCTTAAATCTTTAAAACTTTTTGTTATTATTCTGGCGCTTTGCAGTATTTTTCATTGTCGTCGGTTTGGCGTGATCAAGGGATCAATCTTTTTTCCCACAAGCCACACATTTCTTGTCTTCATCACAGGCAATAAATAAATAAATGTAAATAAAATTACACATTTTTTTAATACTCAATAAGAAAGACTTTCTGGTACAATAAAATAACAGTTTTACAAGATATTGGCAAATTCTTTATTTGTTGTACTTCAATGTATTCAAAGCAAACGAAAACTTTTATATACACAAAACGAATTTTTCTATTTGATTACAATGTAAAAAATTTAAGTTTTGAATATTTAATATTCATCGGGCACAAACCTTAAAAATGTTATAACTCAGGAACGGTAAGAGCAAATTCAAAAATATTTTGCTAAATTATTTAGAATTAATTGATTTTCATTAGTTGTTTTAATCTTCATAGAAATTTAATTGTAATAATTGTAATTAATTTTTCGTCGGTTTTAGATGTGCTGGCGCTTCCGCGACATTCGTAACCTTTATCGTCTTCATGACCACCTTTCATTACCTACATTTCCAAAAAACCTTTTTGTAATAAAACTACATCTATGGTTGATGAAAAAATTTACAAAATACTAAATAGATGAGTTAAATCCATAGAAAACAGAATTATGTTCCAATTGCACAACGCGGTATCCACATATGAAATTTGTGGAATTTAAAATAAATGTATTAAGACACAATTATTTTCACAAGGAAGCACCAACTTCGTTCAATATTTACTCGAACTTTCTAAGAGTAAACTGAGAAACCAGAGAATTATTTATTGGAAATTGTTTTATTTGCATAGTGATTTTTAGGAAAATTAATTTGCAGAATTCCATACCTGGCGTATTCACACTTTGTACACTTTCACTTTACTTGCGGTCGCTTTCTGGATATAGCAAATATTACTACAATTTGAAAATTTAATTTCATGCAATAATCATCGATGTATTTAGTAACAAATAAAATAATATATAATAATAAAACTATAATATTATTGTAATTTGGGTGTCATTTTACAACATTGTATCGTAGAAACTTTTTCTCTCGAAATATATTCACTTTTCCTAAAATTGCTATCATGAATCATTTTACCGTGAATGCTAAACAAAACTCCTTTATCGGGAACAATTTTTCTCCTCGCATTTTTTCATTTCATTTTTAAAAATTTTTTTGCTGGGGAATTCCAACAAACTGTAAGTAAATTCTTCCTCAAGTTGTGTACTTTGGTAAAAATAAATATTTTTAATATTTTTAGATCAAAATCAGTTATTATAATGCAAATGTATATACTAAAATGAAAACCAACATACCAATTGAATATGGATTGGTCGAAGACATGGAACGAGTTTTGAAATTCTCTTACATAAAAAGTTTTAGCAGCAAAATTAGAAGGAAAATTGAATAAAGTTGTATTCATAAATGATTAATAGGCTTTTACACGTTTAATAAAGCATCTTTAAAATATGAAATTTTATTGATGGGTTTACCCTTCTGTAAACCAAAAATAAAACGATGCTCTTTGTATTTAGACATTTTGTTTGAACACATTTTCACATATAAAAACATTTAAAAAATTAATTAATAATATGGTCTCGATAAATACAATTTGACTAATAAAAATAAAAAATATTGGTGGTATCAAATGTTCGCATTTATATACTTACGCATATACTTGTACTCGTATGTACTCAAACTTTCAATGATGAAAAAACAAATAATAATAATGATATTATAATAAGAATAAGATTGGTTTATTGGGTACTAAAAAAAACGCATAAAATTTGGAAAAAAAAACAAACAATTTAAATTAAGGGGCTAATTGTCCATCTATTTGTGTGTTTTTTTGTGTCTTTATACCTTATAGGAGCCCAAACTGCTGGAACCATTTTCCTTAAATTTTCACACCATATAATTGGGACTCTTGAATGAATTATAGCCTACTTTTTTTTAATCACGCACACCTTTACGCCTGCTTTTTAAATTATGCCACTCTTTCCACATGGTTTTTAACAGCTTTTATAATATAAACGAGCTTAACTTCGCCATTTGTGGACCAATCGCGATGAAGTCTGTGCAACTCCGGGAAGGTTATACGGTATTACTATTTTTAAAACTATGACCAAGACGGCCATGGTGGGGAAATTTCTGCACCCCCGAAACGTTCAAAAATGATTTTAATGAAATTTAGAACGTAGATAGATTTCCGTCTAAAAATTCACATAGGCTATATACATTTTCAAAGTAGGACCAGGAGGGCGACAGGGGGAAAATTTCTGCCCCTATGAAATGTTCAAACCGATTTAATGATATATAGAAGATAGATAGATCTGCATTCAAAAATGCTCATATGTTATACACATTTTCAGAAGTAGGACCCGAAGGGCGATAGGAGGGAAATTTCTGCCCCAACGAAATGTTCAAGCTGATTTTAATAAAATTTTTAACATAGATAGATCTGCATCTAAAAATTCACATAGGCTATCTGCATTTTTTAAATTATGACCAGAAGGGCGATGGGTGGAAATTTCTGCCCCTCCGAAACGTTCAAAACGATTTTAATGAAATTTACAACATACATAGACACATCTGCATCTAAAAATGCTCATATGATATACACATTTTCAAAACTAGGACCAGGAGGGCGATACATAGCCGATTTTGATGAACTTTAAAACTTGGATGTATTTGAGTTTAAAAGACACATTGGCAATTGTGCAACTCCGGGAAGGTTATAGGGTATTACTTTTTTAAAACTAGGACACCGAGGGAAGGTAGGAACAATTTACACACTAACGACACCATCTAACCGATTTTAATGAAATTTAAATGTATTTATGTTTTTGCGTCTAGAAGGACCCATATGCTACAATTATATTTTTTAAATAGAACCAGGAGGTCACGTAGGGGTAAGATATGCCTTTCCGAAACTGTATAACCGATGAAGATAATAACGGGAGCGAAGCCGCGGGTAAAACCTTAGTTTGTATATAAAAATTGAGAATTTTGCTCTTGTCTCCTATGGAAAATAAAAAGGGAGTTACCGTATGTAAATATAAAGTTAATACCAATCTTCAATTGCTATAAAGCTGTTATTGTTTGTTTTTGACTACAACTTATAAAAAGTGATTTATAAGACAAAAAGTCTATGATAACTTTTGTACTCTTTAAACATAAAATAAGAATTTTTTATGAATATGGCTATAATTTAATACTGCTAGTACATCATAGTTCTAAGTCCTAACATTTTGTTTAAATTCTTGGATATACTTGATGTACTTGATATTTTTATTTATTTAATTTTTTTAAATTATTTGGTTTTCAAAAATTTTTTTTAATTGGACCATCAGTCAGGAGATGACCCCTACACATGCAATGCATTGTGCTAAAAGTAGATGAAAGGGATAGTAAGAGAAATGATAGGACATGAAGCTTCACTATCTTACAACACTGCTTTTGCACGTTATTTGTTTTTATTTGTAGCGTCTCTGATGTCAAGAAGATGTATTGAATTTTTAAGCTTCGTTTTAGTATCCCTTTTTAGTAATTATTTCACTTCGCCGGTGCTACATACGAAAGAGGGCGTTCTGATGCGGTTGTGGGTACTGATGAAGCCGTTACTGTTCAGTGACCAGTGACTATGCCTTCGCCACTGAAACCTTGCGACAACAACTGACACATGCACATAAGAAAAAATGCAAGATGTTTTTATGAGTCTGAAACTGGGGTTGAACCCAGGAAAGTTTTTCGTTTTGTAGTCAACGTGCAGACTACTTCGACCATCGCCACCCTCATGCCATTTCGTGCAATTGGGCAATTTTTTTCTGTTCAAATGCAGTACTTTTTATGTGTGTGGCGAATTCAGTGCCCCTTTAGTATTTAAAAACACATCCTAACAGCTAAAGAGTTGTAAATCTACAAATTTTTATTTGTGTATTAAGCTTAAATTGGTTTATTTTTGAAATTATTTTAATGCTTTTCAAATCTTCCTCCAATTTTTACATTAAGTGCGATAACAGATAACGGGAAGAAAATTCCACATGAAATTCATGATATTAATTTTTTCCTCGAGAGGAAAGAAAATTTCACGGGAACAACCATTTCACTTCTTATTTTAGATTCGAATTAAGATGGTTTCGTAATCGAAAAGGATTCTTCTACAATGAAATAAACGTTAAACCGTAGACATTTATATAACTTTTTTAGACGAAGATAAAATTATCACATATTGTGTTATTCGATGAGGTATAGGATTATATATTAAGATACTCTTTTCATTTAAAACAAGCAAAAGGTACAGACTTTTAAGTTTTTATTATTGGGAAAAACAATCTGCGAATATACTGAAATATAAAGAAGTTATTAAAGCTGAATTTCTATTTGGTATTAATATGAAGTAGAAAACAATAATCGCTAACAAAATCTGAGGGTGGCTTTGTGTCAGTTGTTGTCGGAAGATTTCAGTGGCGAAGCCATAGCCACTGGTCACAGAATAGTATCATAAATAGCTCATCAAGGAGAGCCACGGGGACGGTATCATTTTCTCCTGACAAAAGTATCATTCATGATCACAAAATGGGCGCATATTACGCTTTTTTAATCGCGCAGAGAAGTAAAATAAGACTCGAATTTGATTAAAATTAAAAAGATTGCTGGCTGGGTTCTTATTTTTCGAAAAAAGTCACTGTGACATGCTGAAAGCACATAAACACATACATACATAAGTATCTAAATTTTAGATTTTTGAAACTCATTCCAACATGCATACATATGTACTTCTATACTAAAGAGTGCGCAATCATAAGAAAAATGACAAAATATACTAGACAAAGGGGTTCGACAAACATATATTTTTTTTCTTTTGTACACAGCCTACTCATATTTAATTTGCACTAGCATATTTTTCATTAGTTCCCACATAACTCGAGTATTTTGTAATATACGAGTAGTAAATGAAACAAATAGACAACAGACTACACAAGCGGCTTGACACAGATTAAAAATGTCAGCCAAAATATTTAAATTTTTATATTTTTGTCCAAGTCACTTGTTAAACACGCAACAAGCTTGTCCATACGGAAATTTCAGTCATGTTTGGCAACCCGCTTCTGTAATATATTCGGCACTTTATACACGTACTATGTTCACACAGAGAGCAAAATTCTCAGACGGTATCATGTTGGTTTATTTTGAATCTACTGCGAACCACAAAGAAATTCTTAACATCTCTAATTTTGATCATTTCTCTTCTTCTTCAGTTCAACGTGTCCCACTACTCATATTTTTTGCAATTTTAACTAACGTTGATTAAATGTTAAAATTGTATATTATAAATGTTATTTGTAGCTAAAAATGAACAAGCAAATTTAATTTCAAAGCTAAGTCACTTCCTAGGTGCACAAAATTATTATATTTTCCAAACAAAAAACTAGCATGTTTTGAATGAATAATAAAATGTACATATGTATATGAATGAAAAGAATAACAAATAAAGAGGAGCCGTAAAATGTCCTTCCACTTATCGTCTAAATTTCCAACAAAAATAGTATATTAGATTTTAATAGAGTTAGTGCAATATAATATTAAATTATGTCGTCATTCCTCTAACGATGAGTATATTTTGTTCTTGAAGGTACACGTTATTACCCTGTAAAATCGTATATTTAATAAAATTGAAATTTTCAAAGCATTTTTGATTTGCAATAAATAATACAAATTGGAAAGAACGTTATACATATCTAGTGCGTTATATATATATTGCAGGATTTGCCCCAAAAATAAAATAAAATCAAGTCAATTTGTCTATCGTAATAAGAACACTTATTTTCATCATTCCCCTGGGTTGATTTAAAATAAAGTTGAGGGTGGCGATGGTCGAAGTAGTCTGCACGTTGACTACAAAACGAAAAATTTTCCTAAGTTCAACCCCAGTTTCAGACTCATAAAAACATCTCGCATTTCTTCTGATGTGCATTTGTGTGGCTTTGTGTCTGTTGTTGTCTGAAGGTTTCAGTGGTGAAGGCATAGTCACTGGTCACTGAACAGTGACGGCTTCAGCTGTATCCAATCCACAGGCACAATAGAACAACCTCCTTCGTCGGTATTGTGCAGCACTGGCGAAATAAAATAATTACTAAGAAAGGCTACTAAAAACGAAGCTTCAAAATGTAATACGTCTCCTTGACATCAGAGACTCTACAACACTGCTGTAAAAGCAAATAACGTGCTAAAAGCAGTGTTGTAAGATAGTGAAGCTTCACCTCCTATCATTTCTCCTATTATTCCTTTCTTATAGTTCCAGCACAATGCATCGCATGTGTAGGGGTTATCTCCTGCGTACTGGTTCAAGATAAAAAAATATATATTTCATAATTTTCAGAGTTTTTTAAGTTTATTTTAAATATGAACTTCCGATTTATGACAATTTTTTATACCGTACATTTCATTTAATTTAAAAGAAATAATTTGACTTTTTATCGTCATCATTCCCATTGGGGATATACTTTAAAAAATGTTGCATAATTCTGTTAAATATTAATATGTGAAATACTAATATGTGTACCGACAATAATAGAGTAGCTCTTCTTTGAAGGACTAAAGTTACACATTTAAAATTTTAAATTCTTTGAAAAATTCAATGCCTATAAAAAGTTTGTAAATTAGCAAAACATATATGGTTATAAAGCTTTCTCTGCACAGATGTCCAGAATTTTAAGTTAGGTATAACGTATGACGCATTCTATGTGACTCGCCCTTAAAAACAAGACACGTTTGTTTTTGCACGTAGATCAAATATAACAAAATGTTTTCCTTTATCTCTCTTTTTTGAGTACACAATCACCCAGATCGTGAATTCTTTTTTCCTCGAAATATATTCCGTTTTTATAAAACTGCATTCATCAATCAATTTCCCTTATCGTAAACGAAGTTTTTCTCTCGAATTTTTTCCATTTTGTCTTTATTTTATTCACTTGGTTTTACTGAAGAATTTCATACATAATACTGACATTACATTCTTCTTTTAGTCAGATATTTTGATAAATATAATTATTTGTATACCCTTCACTTTAAGTGTAATGGGTATATACGAGTATGAGCTTGTCATTCCTTGTGTAATTTTTTTAATATTAATTCTGAAAAATAAATTTTATATTTTCAGAAATGTGATTAGTATAGAAGTTTACTGAGCCATGTCAGTCTGTCCTTGTGTCCATTGAAACCAGTCAATAGTAGACCTGAAGCGGTTGCTATTTAAATTCCGCCGAATCAGTTTAATAGTTTCCGAGCTACAGCCGAAGAAGCACGGCTGCTCGTTTTTTCTTAAAATTCTAGTACAAAAACTTCCATAATTTCAAAATGCCTGGATCGATTTTGGTGAAATTTAGTCGAGTTCGGTTAAATTTGGTTTACACGTTGAGTTGTCTAGTTGCAGTTATATAGTAGATTGAAAGAACTCGGACGAACAGATCCAAAAATTAATCTAAATCCGGTACTACTAAACGACTAAAAGGAAATTCAAACGAATATATGGGATGGGCCAGTGAAAGGTATCTAAGATTCGGCACAGACGAAAATAGCACTCTTACTTTTTCATATCAAGACCATTTAATAAAGTGGAAAGATACATAAAGCATTAATAAACTGCACTTCAACATAGCAATTGAGTATTTTGTCCAAATATACAAAGACATCGCAACCGGGTTTTAGAGTTCTCTTACGGATTAACTTAAACTGCTAGTACATCATAGTCCCAAATCAAAACATTTTATTTAACTTTCTCGAGTGTTGTATATTTATTTATTTTATTTTTTAAATTCTTTAATTTTCACACTTTTGGTAATTCTTGCATTCTTTGGGCACTGAATGTTTAAAAACACAACTTGAAATTTTAAGACATGTAAATTCCACGAATTTTTATTTCTGTACTAAATTTGTTTTAGTTTCTCTTTCGTGATAATTATATAGTTTTTGCATTTTATATTTATTTTCTTCTTTTTAACAACACAAACTCTAAGAAGCTCTTTTATGCAGCAGGCTACGGCTGCACCCGTATTTGATTTGTGTTTTAATAAACTTTTATGTTTTTAAAATTTCAAAATTTTACTTCTTATTCGCGATAGGGGTGAATATATGTAAAAAGGTCGCTGCTACTGTTAAGAGTTGTGTGGCAACTCTTTCCGTTTATATTACTCGCCAATTTAAAAAAACTTTAAAAGTATGGAGTAGTATTAAGATAATACTTGAAAAGTATCAAATGGTACCGAATATTCAAAAGTATCGACTTTTTACAACTCTAGTCTCTATTTGCACTGATATACAGTGCTTGGAAGTAGTGTGAACAAGAATAAATAACTTCTAAAAGCTTTTACATCGCTCTCTAGTAAGTAGTACATACAATAATACCAGCATATACATATGTTTGTACGTATATTACACTAATTGTAGTTTATTGTGTGAATATGTATGTAAGTCTATTTCTTCGTGTCGTTACTTATTTTAGTATATAAAGCCGGCCTTTGAAAGATATTCTGCTCAGTTGATTTCCTGATTTGTTGCATTGCGGACAGCTGTTAACTATTAATACTCTGAAAACATATTCATATTTTCAAAAATAAATTTGAAGAACAAAGAAAGAAAATCATACAAAAACAGCCATACATATGTATGCATGTATTAAAAGGATTGTTAAATTGCCAGCATAATATTCATTAAAAATTACACATACTACGTACCCATTTTTTAACTTGTAAATACTTTAAACAAAATGGTAAGTCTAAGTATATATATATGTAAGTCTATATATGCATATACATATGTACATAAATATATATGTACACACACATGTTTCTACATATGTAAATGTAGTCAATGCTGAGCTATTAAAATTTTAGTGGTTATAGTTCGGTAAAAAATAGGAATAGATCCTGATAAATTATAATGTGAATAATTGAACTTAACTGACTTCCAAACAGTCAATTGCTTTGTATTCAAAGAAAGGATAGTGTTTCATACCGTCGTAGTACAAAAAATTTACATTGCATACATTTTCAAAACGTCACAGTATTAGAAACGAAGCAAAAAAGCATTAAACGCATCACTTTCAGATTTGATGCCCGGATATTTTATTCGTGGCATTAGCAAACGGAAGCTTATTTTTTGTAATTTAAAAAAAACATGTTATAAAGAAAATAATCTGTATATTTAAAAATCTCGTGTCACGATGTGTGTCCGGGGTAATTGTCGAAAGTACTGGATTGATTTTAATGAAATTTGGAATAGATTTGTAGCTTTGTCCGACTTGAAATATAGGCTATATTTTATTTCCATAGTAGGACAATTCCAGTCTTCATTGTCCACAATTTAAACAAATAAAGAAAATATTGTCAAAAAAAATTTGTGAAGACTACCAATAAAAAATTATTTACTCCGATTATAACGAATTTCGTATATAATGAACAAAATTTCCCGGTATCACGGAGTTCGTTGGAACCAACCAACACTACTATAAATATATTATGTCAATTCAAATTGTTTTGTGTTGGTTTTTTTTTATTTGCACACTGAAACACCATGTAAAATGTAAATTCAAAAATCTTTTTAATTTTTTTTTTTCATTCATTCCTTATTTTTCTAAAATTCTAATTTTAACATAATATTTTTTAAAGCTGTTATAACAGTCATTGCAACGCGTGGCCGGGTCACATTATAGCAATATTTCGCAACTTTGCATACGAGTATCTACATACGTTGTCTAAATAGTGCAGTAGTACTGTATTCAAAATTTTGTATAGGTACGTTTTTGAAGCCTGCCCTTGTTTATTACAAATAAAATAATAATAATTATTTTTTATACAGTATAATAACAAAATTCTTCTTTTTATACTTACATACATGAATATTATGTATTTATGTACACACATATTTATGTGCATATATGAATTTATATTAAATTTTCGGAAATATGAACTAATACAATTAAAGTTAAATGAATTTTGCTTGACTGAATTTATTTACATTTCTGAATTTGAAGACATATTTTTTAGTAACTCTAAAATTGTGAAACGAGTAAGAGGTTTTAATCATTACAGAAATAACATAAAGTTTATTTAGATGTCTGATAACAATAGTTATTTTCCTTTTTCTAATTAAATTTATTTAATATAGCCCAAAGAGCCATACATACATATGTATATGATTTTAGTGTTTATATACAAAGTAATGAGCTAATGAAAAAAAGATGCAAAATTAATTAATTAATACTTTTTAATGTATATTAGGGTTGGTAAATTTTTCGGTCAACCGGCGTATAACAAAATCTTCACAAAATTCTAGGAAAACTACAAGAAAAAAGTATGGGTCTAAAATCAAAACTTAGCTTCCACCAAAACACATCAAAGTTCACATTTGCGTAATTCTAAACCAAATCAATCATGAACTTTCTAGTCTGCCTCCGATGTCAATTAATCTTTTAATCACTAAGAAATAAAAAAATTTTAATTTTTAGCCCTACAGGTTCAAAATTTCCCCTAATATTCTTAAATCATTACACTTTTCAACTCCTAAATTCAATATCTTCGGTTCTATTGGAGCTACAATGGCCAATTTAGATTTGTTGTAAAGCTCTTAATGTATACTACGAGACTACTGTTACCAAAAAACTTTTTGAATAAATATTAGGGGACCCTCATAATTCAAGTGTTGTGACAAAGAGTGGGAAAAATGAGAGACCGAACTCTTAAAAAGTAACTGCCTTGTGCAACAAAATTTTTAATTGAGACTTGAAGTTTACGTCAGCTACCAGCGACATTAAGGCTAATTGTTATGAGTTTGCAATGATTTTTACAAACTATTTTCCAAAAAAAAAGAGTAATAAGAAAAAATGCTCCAGAACTGAGACTTGTTTCTTTGCTTTATTTTTCATACTAGGCTTAAAGCTATTCAAAGATATTGATAAGAAGAATACAAAGAATTCAAAGAATTTATTACAGTTACTTGACAAATTACGTATGTATATAAATTGCATGTAGTATATACGTGCATATGTATATCGCAATTTGAAGAGTACGTACTGAGCAAATGAGTAAGGTTAAAAGAAATAATACACATACTTAAGTACATAAATATAATTTAAAAAATACTGCAGGGAAGGACTGCAGTTAACATCCTCCCCGCGTTGGAAAGCTCTGGCTTTCAACTAAGTTTTTTTCAATTGGTAACACAGCCATTTTTGTTACGGCTCGCTTAACTGTTTTGCCACAGGTTTGAACTACTGCCACGCGTACTACTCCATCTTGACCACGGATTGTATCGATGACACGTCCAACTTGCCATTTAAGAGGTGGAAGATTATCTTCCTTTAACAAAACTACATCGCCCTTTGCAATATTTCCAGATCGATTACGCCATTTTGAACGCTCTTGCTATATAGTGAGATATGCCGTGCTCCACTTTCTCCAAAAGGTTTGCTGAAGAAAGGAAATCCTTTGCCATCTACTTAAGTGAGAAACATTTTCATCAGTGATTTCCGGTTCTATGGTTGAAGTTAACGGCGCTCCAATTAAGAAATGACCTGGGGTGAGAACATTAAGATCATTTGGATCTTCCGAGAGTGGGCATAATGAACGAGAGTTTAAAATTGCTGAAATTTGATAAACTAATGTCTGCAGGTCATCTAATTTTAATACATTTCGGCCAACAGTTCGATAAAAGTGATATTTCGCCGACTTGACGGCCGCCTCCCAAAGGCCACCGAAATGTGGAGATCTGGGTGGAATAAACTTCCAATTGATATTATTATTGAGGCACTCTTGTTGAACTATGTCCAGATGTGGCTGGCTAAAAACCAGACCTTTTAACTCCTCTAGTTCGTTTTTGGCTCCGACGAAGTTTGTGGCGTTGTCCGACCAGATAGTTTGCGGCTTTCCTCTGATGGAGATAAATCTCTTCAATCCACATAAAAATTATTGGGTTGACAATTCTGCTACAAGCTCTAGATGTGAGGCCTTTGTGGCGAAACAAATAAAAATGCAAATGTAGGCTTTTACTGGTGGTCTATTTCTCACACCAGATTTGTAATAAAAGGGGCCGCAAAAATCAAGGCCTGTCGTGTGGAATGCTCTGCACGGTTGGACACGGTCTCGAGGTAAACTACCCATTAAGTGCTGTACGAGTGTTGGCTTCAAACGAAAGCATTGAATACATTTCGATATAATTGTACTTACAGCCTTTCGTCCCCCAAGTGGCCAATACTGCAAACGAATTGTAGCAATAAGACTCTGTGGGCCAGAGTGTAGTAGCCTTTGATGAAAGTCCATTACTAATGCCCGAGTAAAGGGATGAGATTTTGGCAAAATAATTGGATGCTTTGCGTCAAAATCTATAGTTGAGTTTTCGAGTCTCCCTCCAACCCGTAGTAGATTTGTTGCGTCAAGGAAAGGTGTTAACGAATTTAGCTTACTTGATGGCAGTATCGAATTGCTGCTCTTTAACGTCTTGTATTCGGAAGCAAAATACAATTGTTGAATATTGCGTATTAACATGTGGGTACCCATTTTTAGATCGAAAGGTGTTAAGGGACCCAACTTAGTTTGATGGTTGAGAGAGAATTTTAAGATAACAAATTTGTAGACATATCCGAATATGCGCTGCATTTTGGTAAAAGAATTGTGGTATTTGCAATTCACTGACCAATCATTAAGAGGGGTGGTGATTAGTACTGTTTGTTTTCTTTCTGGCAGATTAATTACGCAATTTGAAAGTTTTGGCCATGTTGTGTGTTTTTTGCTTAAAAACTCGGGTCCACGTTTCCAAAGTTTTGATGATAAAACTTCCTCACGTAAGGCACCCCTTGATAAAATGTCTGCTGGGTTCAAATTAGTTGAAATATGATGCCAGTTCGTTAGCATTTGGATGTGACTTACTCTATTAGAAACAAAAACATTGAAGTTCGACGATTCCTCCCGTAGCCACGAAAGTACAATCATAGAGTCAGACCAGCAATGTGTTTCATACGTCGTGGGGTAAGAAATTTCTATAGACTTTACTAACTCTGCTAACAGCAAGGCTGCCGATAATTCTAGCTTTGGAATTGTTATGGTCTTCAAAGGTGCTACTCGAGACTTCGAACATAGTAACCTGCATTTAATTCTTCCATTTAATTCAGTACGCACGTATACACAAACGACATACGCTACCAAGCTAGCATCACAAAATGCGTGTATTTGTACATTTTCGTTTGGAACTAAAACGTAACGTGGAAACTCCAAACTGTCTACTATGTAAAATTTAGAAACGAAATCGCACCATGCCCAATGCAAGGATTGTGGCAGACTCTCATCCCAATGTAGCTTATGTTTCCATAAAGCTTGCATAAATATCTTCGCCTTTGTGATAATTGGGCCAACAAGACCTAACGGATCGTAGATTCTGGCGATAAGCGAAAGTATTGAACGTTTGGTTACTGTACTGTTATTCGTTGTAGGCAAAAATGAAAATATAAATTTATCCTCTTTTGGATTCCATGCTAAACCTAAAGTTTTTAAGACGTCAGTACCATCGTGAAATTTTAATAACTGCTCGCAATCTTCTGATGCCACATCATCTAACACCGCAGGTTCATTAGAACACCACTTACGTATCAGGAAGTTACCTGATTTAAGCAATTTTGCAACTTCCCTTCGAATTTGTTTTGCTTCATCAACTGTGTCGGCTCCGGATATCATGTCGTCAACATAAAAGTCTCTTTTAACTATTTTGGCACCTAAAGGAAAATTAATTTCTTCGTCAAGCGCCAACTGATGCATAACACGAATTGCTAAAAATGCCGCTGGCCTTGTGCCGTAAGTAACTGTGTTCAATTTATATGCCTTCAGTTCATCATTGGGGCTTTCTCTCCAAAGAACACATTGTAAATAGTCATCAGGGTGTGACACTCTTACGCATCGGTACATTTTGCAAATATCGCCGCTAATGGCTACCTTAAAGAAGCGAAAACGCAAAAGTATGTTAAAAAGTTTTGGCTGTATTGTTGGCCCAACATAAAGAGTGTCGTTTAATGAAAAGCCCGATGATGTTTTCGCTGAACCATCAAAAACAACTCTTAGTTTTGTGGTCGAGATATCAGCCTTGTGAACACAATGATGAGGAAGAAAATATGTAGCTTCACCAACTTGTGAAGAAATTGGAGACATGTGATTTAAATGTATATACTCTTTCATAAAAGCTACGTACTGTTTTCTAGTTTCTGGAAACTTACGCAATCTTTTTTCCAAGCCTTTAAAACGATTTTGAGCTTGATTTTAGGTAAACTTACGGAATATTCTCCAGTGCTCAGTCGAATTGTTGTTTTTTGAAAAAGGTTTTCACAATTTACATCATCATTTGTATATGTAGGGGAGTTAACAAAATTATTCTCTATCTCCCAAAAGCCTTTGATTAAGTTTGCCATATTATTTTCTTCTTCGCTATTATTGTAGCGACAGATTGCAGCAAGAGACGAGTGATTTGATGAGCTAGATGTACCACCAGACACTACCCATCCAAAAACAGTTTTTTGCAAAATAGGTAAGTTTTTGCTAAGGCGAATTTGCCCCACACACATAAGTTCGAAAAATAGACTAGCGCCAATTAAAATGTCCACGCGACCAAATTTGTAGAAATAAGGATCTGCCAATTTCACATTTTTTGGAATATTCCAACTGCTGACATTGGCATTGACGTTTGGTTTGTAATCTGTAATAGAAGGCAAAATAATGGCTGAAAGAGTTGTTGTAAAATTTTCATTTTGTGATTTGATGAAAATGTCGACTGATTTTTCAGCAACAAATGTGCCATCTCCTATACCATTAATCATGGTGATCGATTTGTTTGTTTGGAGCTGAAGTTGATTTGCAAGGCGATTTGTAATGAAATTCAACTGTGATGCTGAGTCCAAAATGACACGGCAGGGAATGAAAAAACCACCACGACTTTTCACTAATACAATGGCAGTGGCTAATAAAACGTTAAAGCCTGAAGAAGCTGTGAGAGTTTCGTGTGATATATGTGCCGAAGACGATACGAGAACCGATTGCTGTTGTGATGTTAGCTGATCTAGTGGGGATTCATCTGTAGTTTTTATTTCATCACTGGTTGGTTCGATGTGCAAAAGAGAATGATGTTTCGACGAACAATGGCGACAATGTCCAGATTTACAGTTTTTCAACATATGCCCTTTTCGTAAACAGTTTAAACATAATTGCAATTTTTTAGCCTCTTTAAAACGAGAAGTGGGAGACAAATTTTCAAAACGAGTACACTTTGTTATAAAATGTTCCTTGGAACTGCAAAAGGTACATAAAGGCACAGCCGATGTGGATGTTACTAAAACATTTCTTTCGAATGAAGACCTATTTGAGTTCTGGATAGAAGATTTTACTGGCACGGTGCTGTCAATTTTCTCTAAAAACCGGCATCTTTTATCCAAGAACATTTCAAGAGATGCCCATGTAGGAAGTGTGTCAACAGGCATATCTTCTTCCCACTTTGCCTTTGACTTAGCATCAAGTTTCGAAGTAACAACGTGTACGAGAAATCCATCAGGTATCTGCTCCTTTGTACTCATGGTTTGTAGGGCACGCATGTGAGCATTAAGCTTGTCACTCAGTTGACGTAAACCTAGACCCGATCCTTTATCTGCAGTCTTTAACTCAAAGATTTCTTTAATGTGAGCCTGAAATGTAACTAATTTATTATCGAAACGTCTTTTTAATAATTCAATGGCCTTATCATAATTAGCATCGGTTGGTTCTAATGACAAGATGGTATCTAATGCAGCTCCTTTTAAGCACGAACGTAAATGTTGAAATTTTTCGATTTTTTTTTTTTTTTTTTTTTTTTATCTTGGACCAGTGCTCAGGGGCTATCCCCTACATATGCAATGCATTGCACTGGAACTAGAGAGAAGGATAGGGAAGAAATAGATAGGTGGTGAAAGTGGTAGGAAGATAGAGCTTAATTTTTGCACAACTCTGCAGTTGCGTGTAAATTATAAAGCAAAGTTGCGGCGTCTCTGATGTTTTTGACGCATTATTTTTAAGCTAATGGAGCCATTTTATTTATTATTTTACTTCGCCGACGTTTTATTGCTCAAATACCGACGAAGGAGGGTGCTGTAGCACAGAAAACTCAGAACAAATTTTTTTCTGATTTGACCCGGCTGGGAATCGAACCTGGGTCTTTCTGGTTGCAGAGCCAACACGCTGACTACTCGCCATCAGCACCCCATCATCGTTATCAACGACAGTACAAAACATAGCGAAAAAATCTGGCCAATCGATGCATGACCCGCTGAAAGAGGGTATTTTTAATTCCGGCAATCTTGACCTACGATAAGGTGAATTGATCATTTGTGTTTCATCAAGGGAATACTGGCGAAATGTTGAGGAGCGCCGGGGTGGCTCCGCACCTATAATACAATTGAGCTGACGTGTAAGTTTTGCCTTTTCTTCAAAATAAATTTGTAAGAAGTTAAGCCTTGTACTGGCTTCAACAGTTTTAGGATCCAATGCCTCTAGGTTGCTTTGAGCCTGGTCAAAGTTGTTATGAAGGTTCTCGACAAATTCGAGACGAACTGAAGTCTCAACAGCATCAAACTGCGTCAACTGAATCGAATTGAGGGCCACATTTAAATTTACCAATTGCCTGGTGATAGCAGCAACTTTATTTATATAAACCAATACTTTCGGATTGCTCCCAGATGTTTCTTACTCAATGTCGCTCATGATTAGATTTTAATTAATATGCAAGCGATTATAAATGAAGTCGTACTATCACGTCGGGGTCACCAATGTCATGAGTTTGCAATGATTTTTACAAACTATTTTCCAAAAAAAAAGAGTAATATGAAAAAATGCTCCAGAACTGCGACTTGTTTCTTTGCTTTATTTTTCATACTAGGCTTAAAGCTATTAAAGATATTGATAAGAAGAATACAAAGAATTCAAAGAATTTATTACAGTTACTTGACAAATTACGTATGTATATAAATTGCATGTAGTATATACGTGCATATGTATATCGCAATTTGAAGAGTATGTACTGAGTAAGGTAAAAAGAAATAATACACATACTTAAGTACATAAATATAATTTAAAAAATACTGCAGGGAAGGACTGCAGTTAACACTAATAAACCATATTAAAAAATGGTAAGCAAAAACACTATATACCTAGTAAGTACTTGTAAGAGACTATTGACTACTATTAACAACAATTAATTCAGCTTAATTTTGTGATTGTATTTTCAACACAACACACGCAATATCAATAAATGCAATAACACAATCCCAAAAGATAACAGTAGTGAATCATAAACATAAAAAAAGCGTCATCCACTTAAACATACATTCATCATTCGCTGCGCAATAACCAGCACAGCAGTACCAATAAACAGTAGCACAACAAAATAAAAACACGGATTAATTGGGCTGCGCAGACGGCAGTTCATCTACTAATGGATAGGAGTTGCCGAGTTCTACGCAAATCATAACGTGGCCAAAGAGCGCTTGCTATGGCGCACCCGGAGATAGAACTCCACCTCTCCTGAACCTTCCACTGAAAAACTCCTCTATCTGTCCCTATACAATAGTAAAAGGGACCCCTATATCAGAAATAATAACAGAAGATGGCGAACCGACCGAACTCAGTCCCGCAAGCTCATCAGCCATCTCAGTACCCCTAATGTTCTTATGCCCCGGAACCCACACAAGGGAAACGGCACAGAAATCATGGAGAACAGCCCGCTCCTCCCTAGACTTACTAACAACACGAGAGCAGACGCTCGGTGACACCAACGTCCTCAACGCCGCCTGACTATCGAAAAGAAGAGCAATAGTACCCTCCATGCGCCATCTTCTCAGCATCAGACAAGCTCGCCAGATAACGAAAACTTCTGCCTGCAAGACACTGGAGGTATCTGGAAGCCTGTAGGAAACAGAAACTTCCAGATCATCGGATAAAACATCCGCCCTCACTCCTGATTCCGTCTTAGAACCATCGGTGAAGGCCGCCCTGACGCCAGCCGGATGGACTCCCCCTCCTTAAGTCATTCCTACTAGGAAAGGTGGCGATCGCACGACCTTCGGAAAGGTTCGGTGACTGCTGCTATGGCCGGACCGGGATTTCCTGAATAACCCGGGCTTCCTTAGCCTAATAGAACTCTGAACGGAGAAAATATGAAGGTCAATCGGTAAGAGATTCAGAAAACCACCCTGGTTTTCCTCCAACTGGCAGGTATATGGCTGAAAGGTAGACTCGCACAATATATAGCATGCGATATAATTGGCAGAATTCCATCCAGGCCGGGTGCTTTGAAAGGAGAAAAACTATTTATCGCCCACGCTATTCTGTCTAAGGATAGGATGGACCTCAGATGCACTGCTAATGCAGCCGCACGGCCATCTCCAGCTCCGCCCAGATCACGAGGAGTGGTGGAGCCGTTGTGAAAATACGCATCCATGAGCACCTCCAGGGACGACTCAATTCACTCCCACCAGTCATCCTCACCAGAGTCCTGTTGGAGTGGTCTTTGGACAAAATCCTACCCAACTTTCCGGAGTAACTCACTCTCTCAATGAATTCACGGAGCCCCGCTCAGACCCCTGATGGCCCTATTATATTCTCCCAGAGCCACCCTATAGTTCCGGAAATCCCACAGTCGCAAAGCATTCGTTGAAGATCCTCCTGACTTTCCTTCGAAGGTTGGTAAGATCCTTATTCCACCATTAGGGGTAAGTCTTCCTGCCGCGCGAAACCGGACATGCAGCCTTGAAGACCACCCGATATATATCCTCTAAGGACCCGACCAGCTCCTCCAGTGCCGCAACGGATGATATGTGACCAGAGCGATTCTACAACCTACTACTAACGATCCAACTTAACAGGAGGTTAGTGTCAAGAATAAAATCGTTCGTTGAACTGACTGCTTCCCCAAATGGTGTGCCTGGAATTAGCATAGCAAACCATCAGAACAGCCTCCCTCCTGGAGGTCGTATATTTCATCATGTGTAGTGTAAACCGTTCAGATTTCGATATAGATTTCAAATAAAATCTACTAGATTTCATGCCAATGTAAATGCGCTATAAATATATATTTGTGGATGACGCATTTTCTTAGAAATTTTAATTCTAAATTATTGTAATATTAGTAAAATTGAAATAAATCATATTATATAATTGGGAGGAACTAAAAGAAAAATTTAATTTGTGAATAAGACAATCAGTCTTATTACGGTCACAAAGCATACAGAGATGTCAGCTCTAGCAGCGAACGAACATAGAAAGGCGCGTCACTGGCGTAGCAATTTAGTCTTGTCTATTTCTCTCGCATAGCAACTAGTTTCTGTGGTTTCTTTTGCTTCTTAAATACTAAAAATTGTAGCTTTGTTTAGATTTTTAATTTCTATGTGTGAAAATTTAAATTTAATTTTTCATTTATTCTTTTAAACGTTTACTTTAAACTGTTAAAACAAACCAAAACTCCACATATTATAAATTGTATACTTTATGTTCGAAAATTTGTTCACTTTATGGCAGAGATGCCAACTAAAAGTGCTATGATTACAAATTACACAAGTTTATGTTTTTTATTATGATTCAATTTATTCTTAAATGCTTTTTATATTAAAATATAAGTATAATGCTATTACTAACTATTGAGTCGATTCGACAACCGTAATAAGGGCGAATCTACATATGCATATATTATTAGGCAAACACGTTTTTTATAATCCCTTTTACAGCTCTACTACTGTAACGATTTTGGAAAGATATACATACATATGTATATGGTTTTAAAGATTTTTCAGCACAGATGTGCACAATCTTAATTTTATTCTGGTCGGTTGAGTAGTTTAGTAGTAATCTAACTTTAAAATTATTACTCACACCATTAAACAAAATACTTCTCTTCTTATTAGATTCAAGTAAAAACAAAAACAAATATATCTACCTTTGCTTTACGTGTTTTTGCAGAAATAAAAAGAAAAGGAAAATTTAACGAATCAAATAAAAAAAGTTTTTTCTCCCTCTTTAAGTAAATAAAAAAATTAAGCCATACATACATACATACTTAATATACGTATTATATTAATTTTTAAGTGGCTGTGCAATAAGTGTTGCAAATTTTATAGAAAAAAATTCAAATAATTTTTTGAAGAATTTTTGAGGGTACCGAAGGGCACTAATTTAATCTACGAGGGCGGATCAATAAGTCCGTGCCTTTTTGAATAAAACACAGTTTTTTTTGGAAAACAAAAATTAATTTTTCAACATAATCTCCTTTTAACTCAATACACTTAGTCAAACGTTTCTCCAGTTTTTTATCCCTTCCAAAAAAAATTCAATTTTTCGAGGTCCTTAAAATAGGATTTTGTTTGGTCAATAATTTCATCGTTGGAGCTAAATCTCTTCCCACCGAGCCATTTCTTTAGGTTTGGATATAGGAAGTAGTCACTAGGGTCTAAATCCGGAGAAAATGGAGGATGAGGTACCAATTCGTAGCCCAATTCATAGAGTTTTGCTCCTTCATGCTCCTTTTTTAAACAGTAAACAAATAGTCACGTACATACACATGTACGTATAGAGGCAGCTATGTATGTACCAGATAACTGCAAGAGCATATGTTTTTGTAACTCTAAATATACTTATCTTAAAGCCGTTGTGGTGCAATCACCATGCCATTTATTATACCCTTCACTTTATGTGTATCAGGTATATACATATAAGTTTGTCATTTCGTGTGTAATTTCTTTAATATTCCTCTCTGAAGAAAAATGTATGGATGTATGTAAAGGGTGGTTAAATTTCAAGGGCCGATGTTGATTTCGAATAAAACACAAACTATTTAGGAAATTATTGTAATTTTATTTTATTATGATATATTGGTATTACTCAATTATGTATGGAACAAAATATCGGCCAAATGGGCGCCGCGACCACGGCAACAGTGGATGATCAATTTTCGAAGAAAATCATCTTCAGTGATGAGGCACATTTTCACCTCAGTGGATTCGTCAATAAACAGAATTGCCGCATTTGGGCGAATGAGAATCCAAGAGTGATTGTCGAAAAACCAATGCACCCACAAAGAGTGACTGTTTGGTGCGGTTTATGGGCTGGCGGCATCATCGGGCCGTATTTTTTCCAAAATGAGGCCGGTCAGGCAGTTACTGTGAATGGTGTTCGCTATCGTGAGATGATAACGAACTTTTTATGGCCCGAATTGGAAGATATGGATGTGGACGATATGTGGTTTCAGCAGGACGGTGCCACTTGCCACACAGCTAACGAAACAATGGCTCTTTTGCGCAACAAATTCAATGGCCGTGTTATCTCACGTAATGGCAATGTCAATTGGCCGGCAAGATCATGTGATTTGACACCGTTGGACTTTTTTCTTTGGGGTTATTTGAAAGAAAAGGTGTACGTCGATAAGCCAGCAACAATTCAAGAGCTAAAGGATGAGATAATTCGGCACATTAACGGCATAGAACCTCCATTATGCCTCAGGGTCATCGAAAATTTGGACCATCGGATGGAGGTGTGCCGCCGTGGTCGCGGCTCCCATTTGGCCGATATTTTGTTCCATACATAATTGAGTAATACCAATATATCATAATAAAATAAAATTACAATAATTTCCTAAATAGTTTGTGTTTTATTCAAAATCAACATCGGCCCTTGAAATTTAACCACCCTTTATATATTTTCAGAAATGTTATGAATAGAGAAGTTTATTGAGCCATGTTCGTCTGTCGGTGTCTCCATTGAAATCAACTTTGCCGCCAAACTGAACATCGCATGTCAATCGCTCAGAAGTAGACCTGAATCGCTGTCTATTTAAATTAACCCGGATCTGTTCGGTTTCCGCGCTACAGCCGAAAAGGCACGGCCACCTCGATTTTTCCTCAAAATTTTTTTTTATTACTTTAAATAACAATGAGACAAGCTAGATATATTTGAAGCATACAAAACAATTTAAGAAAAAATCCGATTTCCGTATGAATATATTTAATATTTAATAAAACACTTCAATTAAAACATACTAAAGGTATGTACACACGATAGTCATTTACTACAATATTGACAGAAAAATAGTTACAAAATGTGCAACAACCGTGTGAACATACAATTTTTGTGTGGCAACATCCTCACAATATGTATTGTCTATTGTATAACATTGTATGCCAATAATATTGTTACAATTCTGACAATCGTGAGACACCATTCATTTCCATTGACACACAATTTACAGTCTTTTGTTATTGTCGCATGTGCTTCATTTAGTGAACCGTATAAAAACACCATTGGCAGATAAATATTTCTGTTGGCAATGCTACCCATAAATATTTAGATACAATGTTAAAAGTCGGCTCTGGCAACTCTTGCCATACAATAATCTGACAACCGTGTGAACAGACAATTATTATTGGCAGAAAAATTTTTTGTCGCAGAACTGTGTGCCAATGAAATTGAATGGTTTTCTTTCAATAGTGTGAACAGACAAATTACCAGATGGAAAAAATTTTTTTTGCCACCATATTGGCGTATCCTACAATATTGTACAATCTGACAATCGTGTGAACATAGCTTAATATACAAGATTTAAACTATCAACAAAACTCCACCGAACGTCATGCCGATTATTGCCACCTCCGGCATCCGACACGACTGAGTTTGTTATAACTTATCAAGACTAGTATATCTTGTCACAATTTTTCCGCTAATCCAACTAAAAGTCGTGTAAAGGCCCCTTTTAGTAATACACACCTATAAAGAAATATTACCATATACACGGTCTAATAAAACAAATACATACATCCTTCGCACTCATAAACGTAAAGCAAACAATAATCAATTTTTATTTATCAAAAATTGGCAAAAGTTTTCTTATAAATAATTTATTTGCATTAATTTCTTAGAGATGTAAAACTGGTACATGCCATACATGTGTATATAATATACATATTTGATTACTCATTACAGCTTATTATTTAGGGTACCGAATAGGAATAATTTAGTATTGATGTTTTTTGCTTAAAACAAACAAATTAAAAAATCATATAGCAAATGAAAAAGTTTAAAAACTTATGCATAACTGCCATTTAAATACATTTCTTTACGAATTTATCATTACAATAAGGAATTGCATGAAATACGAAAACCTTGTATGTATGTATGTATATAGTAAGTAGTCACCACATCTCATATTTTTACAAGACTATGCTTTTTAGTGACCAGTTTTGAATAATCTGCAAAGCTTGGCAATTTTTCCATTCGTTTACTTCTTTGTGTTAGAAACATTTTTGAGAGTACATTTTTTAAATTAATAATATTTACCCAACTACTGGATTTCACTGGGAAAGTAAAAGAATGGACCTATTATTACTATAACTATTGAAGATAATACACGATATAAAATAATTTTAAAGGAATAAACCTACAAGTAGCACACCCATAATTGGTTTAAAAAAAACTTTAAACACATACAAACATATAAAAAAAATTTTTTTCTAAGCGACTGCGCTAGAAAATAAAGAAACTAATCGTCTGCGACGACTTAAAAATAAATTCTACATGAGAACTTAATTATCATTTCTTTTGTTTACTGTCAATTCAAATAAATAATTTGTGAATGAACACTGTTAACCGTGACGAATGACACACTTTATATATTTTTTCAAGAGGGAATGTATTTCTGTACATATTGGCCAAGCCGGAGTTCAAATTGGTAATGCTTGTTGGGAACTTTACTGTTTGGAACATGGTATTCAGCCTGATGGACAAATGCCATCTGATAAAACAATTGGCGGTGGTGATGATTCATTTAATACTTTCTTCAGCGAAACTGGTGCTGGGAAGCATGTTCCTCGTGCTGTCTTTGTAGATTTGGAACCAACTGTTGTGGGTAAGTAAGGATATTTTAATTGCTTTTAACATACACAACCCAACAATAAATTGAAATTGTATTTCAAGATGAGGTACGTACTGGTACTTATCGTCAACTTTTCCATCCAGAGCAATTGATCACCGGAAAAGAAGATGCTGCCAACAATTACGCTAGAGGTCATTATACGATTGGTAAGGAAATAGTAGATTTGGTATTAGATCGCATTCGCAAACTAGCCGATCAGTGCACTGGCTTACAAGGTTTTCTTGTATTCCATTCCTTCGGGGGTGGTACTGGAAGTGGATTTACTTCATTACTTATGGAACGTCTCTCTGTTGACTATGGCAAGAAGTCTAAATTGGAATTCTCAATTTATCCTGCTCCACAGGTATACATGTGTATTTTTCTCCCATTTTGCTGTAAAAACTTAAACTTAACAACGAACAAAAATTTTCTTAATCGCTTCCCACATACTATTTACCATATAGATTATCTGAAATCTTTTATCATGCAAATTTTAATATTCAAGAAATATATATGCATATGTATTAGGGAGCGTAAATTTTTTTGGTCAACAGGCATATAGCTAAATCGAAATCTGCACAAAATTGTACACAAACTACGAGAAGAAAGTATGGGTCTAAAATCAATACCTAACTCCCGCCGGCAGACTTTAGAGTTCACATTTGGGTAATTCCGTGCCAAATCAATCATGAGTTTTCTTTTCTGCCTCTGATGTCAATAAAATTTGGTATACTTGTTATTCTTGTTACAAAAAGGAAATTTTTAGCCAGTTAGTCGACAGGGGCCACAATTTCCCCTCAAATTCCCAAATCATTATACTGTTCAACTTCTAAATTCATCTTCGGTTCTATTGGATACAGAGGTCAATTTAGATTTTTTGTAAAGCTCTTAATGTATACTACGAGACTACTCGCGTCTTTTCTGATGTGCATTTGTGTGACTTTGTATCAGTTGTTGTCGCAAGGTTTCAGTGGCGAAAACATAGTCACTGGTCACTGAACAGTAACGGCTTCAGCTGTATCCAATCGACAACCACATCAGAACGCCCTCCTTCGTCGGTATTGTGTTGCACCGGTGCAGTAAAGTAATTACTTAAAATGGCTACTAAAAACGAAGTTTCTAAATTCAATACGTCTCCTTGAAAGCAGAGACGCTACAACACTGCTATAAAAACAAATAACGTGCAAATGCAATATTGTTAGATAGTGAATCTTCGTCTCCTATCATTTCTCCGACTATCCCTTTTATTTAGTTCCAGCACAATGCACCGCATGTGTAGCGGTCATCTTCTGACTGCTGGTCACAGTTAAAAAAAAAAAAGATATGTATATATATAATACAAAAATCCTCAGTAGATCTTTAACCAAATGCTTCAAAAAAGCTAAGAAATTTCACATGTTTATACAAGAACTCCCAAAAAATATTTATTTACCAAATAGCTTCTTTTTAGTTAAAATACATTTTCAGCTTAAAAAGTTTTTTTAAATATTTGTATGCATAATCAATTTTTTAATATTATCGTGACAACAATACATTTTTTAATTGTCAATTGAATCTTAGTTCTGCAAAAGAATGATTATTAATTAACAAAGTATTCGTACCTATATTTTTCCCCCGCTTTATAAAATAAGCAATGCAAAAAGAAAAAAATTTTGGAAACCGAATCTTTTGTAAAAGTGTTATTTACATGAATATTTTATTGACGATTAAAAGCATTCACTAACACATTTTGTACAATTATCATCATTATGAAGGTTTATTTACGCAAAAATTATTAACGAAATAGTATTAAATTTTAAAAATAAATGATAAAAATAAAATTTTTTTATATTAAAGGGCTGTTGTATTTTACATATTTTTTACCCCAAAAGCGTTAACATACGAAAAGGAATTATGTACACACATCCATACATAGTACATATAAGTTAATCTTTTCCTTAATTAGGAAGATAAAAAAACACAATTTTGTTTTTTTTCTGCGGTCTGCATGACACACTTTATTGAAGTTTAAAATTGAACTTAAAAATGAACTTAAAATTAATTTTACAATTGGTTTTATTTATACTTATTCTAGCTTATTTCTAAATGTAACGTGATATAAATTTCCTGATAATTTTGCAATCGCATAATTTACAAATTTAATTGATCAAATTGCAATTTATTCTTTTCTGTTACGTCTATATTGATGATATTATCATCTTCAGTAAAACGGAGGACGAGCACATGGATAATATAAAGAGGATTTTTAAAACTTTAGAAACGCCTAGACATCGCCCCTATGGCCAATTATAAATTCGAAATCGTTTTCCCTACCTATCACAGGCATACGATATCTCAACCTCAATTCAATGCGGATAATTTGGTGCAGATTTTAAAAAAATATCTCTATCCATCGATCATAAATTGTATAAAAGCATCCGAACCAACTATAGGAATGATACAGGATATATTTCTAGATTATTTCCGAAACTATAGAATTAGATTTTCCAATAAAAAAGTAAGAGATATTAAAAGTGAACAAGAACAGGAGGAAATCATCTTAAAAGTGCATAAGCGTGCTCACAGAAGCGCAAGGGAAAATAAATTACAAATTCTTGAAGATAGCTATTTCCCCGCAATGACAAAAAAAAATTAAAACCGTCACCCAACTAAACCACAAATTCAACCAACACCTATCCCTCAGTTCCCAGGGAAAATAGTCTACCTGGACATATTCCTAGTCGGAAAAGAGCTGGTGCTCACAGCAATTGATAAATTCACTAAATATACCATAGCAAAACCTATAAAATCTAGAGCTGCTGAAGACTTAAGGCAACCCTTAAGGGATATTCTTTATGCACTCATTCCAGAAACGCTCGTGATGAAATACGAGAAGTCCTTCAACTCAGAATCTTTAAAATTTATGATAGAGAATGAATTCGGAATAAAAATCTATCGAACTGCTCCCTATACTAGTTGCTCTAACGGCCAAATAGAACGATTTCACACAACCTTATAAGAAATTATGCGCTGTTTACAAACGGAAAAAATACATCGGTCATTTCAGGAACTTTTAGATAGATCCGTAAACGAATATAACCTATCCATTCATACGGTTAGGGGAAAAACCCATTGAAACATTTTTTGGCAGACGGGTAAGTACCGATCCCAATCTACTGGCAAAAGACGGGGAAGAAACTGTTAAAAAACTCGAGGAAAAACAGAGAAACGCCTTGCTTACCATAACTCAAGCAGAACACCCCCGAAAAATTATTCAGAGGGGACAAAATGTTTGTGAAAATAAACAAACGGTTAGGAATCAAGTTGTCGGCTAGGTACAGGAAGGAGACAGTGGCACAGAATTTTAATACTACGGTGAAAACCACGTCAGGGAGGGTGGTTCACAAGAATAATATTAAACGATCATGAAATTTCACAATGCACAACAAAACAACATTTTTTTTCTTATAGGACATTATGAAACTTCTACTTGCAATTTTTATGTGGATACTGGCGACGAACACACAACAACTGGATGTGCAAGACCTGACCCAGAATAACGGGTATATACCCATCAGGACAGAAGAACAGAAGACGATCAGCTACTACGACAAAATACTACACTTCATAAACCTGACTACATACAAAGAGACGACTACGTTAATTTCTAAAAACATAGGGACACTAAACGCTACCACTTTTGAGGACAAACAACTTCTTAACACGATAAATAGAAACTTCCTTTTACTCTGTACACGGATAAATAACCTGCATATCAATTCCAAATCCAAACGAGGACTTTTTAATGTTTTAGGTAAAGGTTTAAAGATCATCGCAGGGTCCATGGACAGCGACGACGAACAGGAAATAAAAAAAACTATATCTACAACAACGAACATACTACCAACAGTACAATTAACAGTCTAACTAGTGTAAGCAATTTTATGACCGAACAGATTAATAATATCACAAGACACATAAACGGACAACAAACTCTCATCGGTGATTACATTAGGAAATTTAGAGACGCAACAGACAATAAAATTAAAACACTTGAAGATGAGGTTCAGTTCATGCAACACACATATAGAATTAACAACGACATACTGCTTTTGAACAATCACGTCGAAGATATCGGACGAATTATATTCTCTTGTAAATTAGGCATTATACCTACTGACATTTTGACACAAAAGGAACTAGACCATATTACGGACTATGACAGCTACAGTAACATAGAGGTTGTAGTACTCTTCCAAAATAATAATATCATATTAACAATACTCATACCCCAATTTTCTCCTAATATTTTGTCTAAAATAAAATTCGAACCCTTGCCAAATATCCAAAATAAATCAATAGTGCTAAATCAGACGGAAATATTAGCAGATAACAATAATAACATTTATGATGTTAACATTAAGGATAATTTGAAAAAGAATTTAATTGCTTTAGACAATAAGTCTATTTCAAACATTTTAGATTTTAAAGATGCACAATGTGAACTCGAAAAAGTAGAAAAACCTGCTGTAAAAGAAATTATCCAGGGAATACTTATATTTAAAAATTTTGAAGAAGTAATAACTCATGACTGCAGTAGAGCAATTATAAGACAAAAAGGAACATTCCTTATAAGATTCGAGAACTGCAAGATTAATGTACTGAACAAAACATATATCAATGGTAATATAAAGACATATGATACAATCGTTTTACCTAACTTAATTACAAAGATTAAAGAGAATAATAATACAAAACTTAATTTGAAACTCGAAAATTTATATCTAAAACAACTGCAGCATGAGGACAATATTAATATACTAGTAAATAAGAACAAAAATACGCATGTTATTAGTCTAAGCACGGATATGGCAATTATAATCTTTTTTGTATAACATTTGTAACAATTTATAAGCATAAGCAGAAATGGTACTTGGTATCGGATCATATCCCAAATGAAAAAAATGGACCATTCCAGCAAATTTCAACACCCCAACTAAGTTAACAATTAAATCGATTGAGGACAATCGACTTAAGAGGGGAAGAGCTAAGGTAAACAATAATTAAATACTAATATTGCTACTTTTGCCTAATGAAAAATTATGAATAAGAAAATGCTGACCTAATTAATATTGCTAAAATTATTTGGAAACAGGAAATAACCGAACAAATTGCAATTTAGCGTCTTTGCAGTTAAATTTATTTGGAAAAGAATAAATTGCAATTTGATCAATTAAATTTAACTGCAAAGACGCTAAATTGCAATTTGTTCGGTTATTTCCTGTTTCCAAATAATTTTAGCAATATTAATTAGGTCAGCATTTTCTTATTCATAATTTTTCATTAGGCAAAAGTAGCAATATTAGTATTTAATTATTGTTTACCTTAGCTCTTCCCCTCTTAAGTCGATTGTCCTCAATCGATTTAATTGTTAACTTAGTTGGGGTGTTGAAATTTGCTGGAATGGTCCATTTTTTTCATTTGGGATATGATCCGATACCAAGTACCATTTCTGCTTATGCTTATAAATTGTTACAAATGTTATACAAAAAAGATTATAATTGCCATATCCGTGCTTAGACTAATAACATGCGTATTTTTGTTCTTATTTACTAGTATATTAATATTGTCCTCATGCTGCAGTTGTTTTAGATATAAATTTTCGAGTTTCAAATTAAGTTTTGTATTATTATTCTCTTTAATCTTTGTAATTAAGTTAGGTAAAACGATTGTATCATATGTCTTTATATTACCATTGATATATGTTTTGTTCAGTACATTAATCTTGCAGTTCTCGAATCTTATAAGGAATGTTCCTTTTTGTCTTATAATTGCTCTACTGCAGTCATGAGTTATTACTTCTTCAAAATTTTTAAATATAAGTATTCCCTGGATAATTTCTTTTACAGCAGGTTTTTCTACTTTTTCGAGATCACATTGTGCATCTTTAAAATCTAAAATGTTTGAAATAGACTTATTGTCTAAAGCAATTAAATTCTTTTTCAAATTATCCTTAATGTTAACATCATAAATGTTATTATTGTTATCTGCTAATATTTCCGTCTGATTTAGCACTATTGATTTATTTTGGATATTTGGCAAGGGTTCGAATTTTATTTTAGACAAAATATTAGGAGAAAATTGGGGTATGAGTATTGTTAATATGATATTATTATTTTGGAAGAGTACTACAACCTCTATGTTACTATAGCTGTCATAGTCCGTAATATGGTCTAGTTCCTTTTGTGTCAAAATGTCAGTAGGTATAATGCCTAATTTACAAGAGAATATAATTCGTCCGATATCTTCGACGTGATTGTTCAAAAGCAGTATGTCGTTGTTAATTCTATATGTGTGTTGCATGAACTGAACCTCATCTTCAAGTGTTTTAATTTTATTGTCTGTTGCGTCTCTAAATTTCCTAATGTAATCACCGATGAGAGTTTGTTGTCCGTTTATGTGTCTTGTGATATTATTAATCTGTTCGGTCATAAAATTGCTTACACTAGTTAGACTGTTAATTGTACTGTTGGTAGTATGTTCGTTGTTGTAGATATAGTTTTTTTTATTTCCTGTTCGTCGTCGCTGTCCATGGACCCTGCGATGATCTTTAAACCTTTACCTAAAACATTAAAAAGTCCTCGTTTGGATTTGGAATTGATATGCAGGTTATTTATCCGTGTACAGAGTAAAAGGAAGTTTCTATTTATCGTGTTAAGAAGTTGTTTGTCCTCAAAAGTGGTAGCGTTTAGTGTCCCTATGTTTTTAGAAATTAACGTAGTCGTCTCTTTGTATGTAGTCAGGTTTATGAAGTGTAGTATTTTGTCGTAGTAGCTGATCGTCTTCTGTTCTTCTGTCCTGATGGGTATATACCCGTTATTGTGGGTCAGGTCTTGCACATCCAGTTGTTGTGTGTTCGTCGCCAGTATCCACATAAAAATTGCAAGTAGAAGTTTCATAATGTCCTATAAGAAAAAAAATTTTGTTTTGTTGTGCATTGTGAATTTTCATGATCGTTTAATATTATTCTTGTGAACCACCCTCCCTGACGTGGTTTTCACCATAGTATTAAAATTCTGTGCCACATAATAGGTCTATTCAACGTGCATAACAAAAACATTTGCATCGTTGGCAACGACTGTAAAATGTGGACAAAAATAAATTGAAAAAAAACTAAAAGCCATTTATTAAATAAAGTGATAAATATGCACAAATTTATTTAAAAAATCTCTTTTAAATTAAAAACTTTTGTCGTTTCTTGTCAAATTTTCTGATTAATTTCTTAGGATCATATATAAATAAAAAACAGCCGATAATTTAATTCTAGACCGAACTTACCCAAAGAAAAAGTTCGTGCAGCTTTGTACAGAAAATTAAAAATTTTACTCTCTAATTTTATGTCAAAATTGTACAAAAATTGTTAATAATTGCTGGCACGCTTTTGGGTAAATTTAGAGGATTCCATCTTACACATAGTTCACTTGTTGATAAGCATTTCTCGCAATTGAACTGACCTAGATTCTGAATATATATAGTAAAATTCATGCGCAATATAACTTCCAATTTATATAGTAGCGCTCTAATAATATTATAACTATTATTTTTTCATAAACATTATTTCTAGCTTATTTGATGCCTACATATTTAATAATTCTTATGTTACACTTGTAGTCCACCAACTATATATGGCCCTATGGGCTCGTTGGTTATTGTTATAAATAAATAAAATAGAATATCTCTGTATATATGATTCTAATTTTAAAATTGTGCTTTTCCCGAGAAAAATATGTGAAATGTATTATTACATTCTTTATGATATTCTCATAAAGTATTTTTTCTAAAAGCGAACTCAACAACTGAGGAGGAAAGCAAAATAGCTTATGAATATAACAAATATACATTTATTAAATGTTACATATAAAATTATTTGTTTAGTGTTTTTAAAATAACTATATTTATTTTATTTGAATTAAATTAAGTTACAAAAAATAGATGAAATCAAATTGCAAAATAAATCTTTTAAAGCTGTATGCATACCTATGTAAAAAAAATTTATTTTTAATTAAAAAAAATTTCTTGGCATTTTAATCGTTTTGTTTACTAAAATTTTCTATAAATTTTACTCTTTGCACATGTATCGGAATCTGTGTGTACGCGTTTGCTTGATTTCATATCGCATATTTCTTCTACGACGATCTATTAAGTGCTGGAGGCTAATTCTCACAGTCGATCTCATGGGAGATTTACTAGAAGTTGCGTTTTTTTTTTACTTTTGGGATTCTGTCACTCGTTATCGAGTAAGTTGTATCGAAATTTCTAATGATGGCAATCGATAGCGAGCTTACGTTCGAATGCAACCGTGCGAGTTTAAATTCGAAAGCAAATTTTATGTCGAAATTTTGTTTTTAAATAGTTCGTTGTATAACAAGAAAATGTAAGTTAAATTTTTTATACCTTTTTTCATATTAACTTATTTTTATTAATTATTAGGTCAAATACAACAAAAATAAATTTCAGCAAAAACAAATTCTTGCTAACTTTATGTCTGAACACAGCAATTTAGCAAAAGGCGCTCTACCAAATACATGTCAAGGAAAGGCTTGGGAAACCTTGACCAATAGATTAAATGCCTCTGGTCCACCTTTAAAAGATGTAAAAACTTGGCAAAACGTAAATCATTCATTATTTCCCACATTATCTGCAGCATAAAAACTTTTGTATTTTTCGGTAGGTGTATGCTGATCAAAAGCAAATGGTTAAGAAAAAGCTTTCTTATAATAAATCTTCGCGCAAGAAAACTGGATTAGGCCCATTTGAAGAAAAACCATTAAGTGTTACTGATGATCAAATTTTGGAAGCAGCAGGCATTGATGTTTCTGTAGCTGGCTTAAAAGAAGTCCGGACATTCGGCTCCCAAAATCTGCAACACGAAGAAATAAATGACAACAGCACAGCTCCGTCTCAAGAAAGTGATGACTTAATCCTACAATTAATGAATATAGTTGAGGAAGAAGATAAACCAAAAAAGAATGTATCCGTGCACCAAGACCTGCCATCTTCAAGAAAAGAACCGAGGGAAACTTAAACAATTTTACTAAAAAAAAAATTAGTGCAACTGAAACTTACCATAATGAAGTCTTAAAAAGACTTGATAAAATAATTGCAATTAAAGAAAAGAAAATGGAAAAGAGTTCGCAATTACACGAAATTAATATGGAAATTAAGAGGACAGATCTAAAAATTCGAATAAAAGAGCTGGAGCAACTTAACGAAAATTGATTTGAACTTCAAAATGTATGAGACAGCAAAAACTAAGTATGATACATTGCGGTTTAACACTTTTTATTTTGTTATTAATTTACTGAGAAGTTTTTTTTTTTTTTAATATATGTATATGTATATTGAAATTTACCTTTCTGTTTTTTCTTTTTAAATAAAAATGTACAATTATTAGAATTCATGCTTTTTAATTATATTTTAAGTGATTTGCAACAATTTCTACAAATAAGAACTTATGTAATATGTATTTAGTTTAAAAATAAAGAATTTTTAATCTTGTGTCTTATTTGCTTTCCTATTTTTGTAATTTGTGTATCCGTTTCAGTGTCAAAGTTTATAACTGCTTCATTTACAAGGTGGGCCAAAAGAAATCACCTTATTGGAAGATGCTCTTATTTTTGCAAATGGCGGCAAATGTCAAATTTGTTTTGACATTTGTGAACTATACAGATGTAGAATACAAGTGAACAAGCGCGTAACCTACGCCCAAGTCATCCTCAATCTCGAGGACGAAGTGAACGATTTTTCGACCAAAATCATAATGAGCGATGAGGCTCATTTCCACCTCAGCGGATACGTGAAGAAGCAAAACTATCGCTTCTGCGGCACCGAAAATCCACGAGTCATGCACGAGGAGCCATTACACCCAAGCATGGTCGGCTGTTCACGCTGGAGGAGTCATCGGGCCATTTTTTTCTAGGACGCCGCTGGTCAAACGACAACAGTGGACGGTACGCGCTATAGGGCAATGTTAACCGAGTTTTTTCAACCGCAATTGAACGAATTAGGACTGGAGGGCATGTGGTTCCAACAGGACGGAGCAACAGCACACACTGCGCGAGCCACAATCGATATTCTGAAGGCGGCGTTCCCGGGTCGCCTCATCTCTCGCTTTGGCGATTTGCACTGGCCCCCAAGATCGCCCGATTTAACCGTTCCAGACTTTTTTGTGGGGTTTTTTGAAGTCCCGTGTTTACGTGAACAAGCCCGAGACCCTGAAAGCCCTCAAGGACAACATTCGACACGAGTGCGAGAATCTGTCGTCCGAAGTTCTCGCTGAACTGATGAAAAATTCCATAAAACGATCCCGTATAGCAATCCATTGTGACGGCGCCCATTTGGCCGATATCATCTTCTCGACTTGACCAATAAAATTCTAAAGGTTCAGTTAAACATAATCAAAAAACAGAATCGAAGTTTTTCATTTAGAAAAAAAATGAGAGCCAAACAACATCGGATGACTTCTTCTGACCCACCTTGTATATATGTTTGCTGAACATCCTCATAATTAAGTACTTTAAATTTTACACATAAATTATGCAGTGCACAGCAAACATTGGCGAACTGTGCAACTTTTTGGGGATTATACCTGCTTCTTTTGTAGTGACATTTTCCACCTGGCTTTCAATATATAGTTCTTTCAACTACACATCTGGCTTTTGTATGAACCTCATTAAATTCAGATTCCTTCAAGCCTTCTTGAGGACTTCGGTAAGGTGTAAGTAACCATGGTTCGAGTGGATAACCAGAATCACCTTGAAATGTAAAATCATTTATATTAATTTGGTTTTCTGTTTATTTGTTAATACAATCACCTTTCTTACCTAAAAGCGAAAAATTTCTCAAATTGGTTTTTGTATTTTTCTTCTAAAAGAATTCTTTCTTAAGACTCCTTCCAGACGAAAGAGTCATGAGCAGCATCACCGTATTTTGAATTTATTGATAAAATTCTGTACTTGTGATAACATATCTGCAAATAAATAATTATCATGAAAAACATGTGCTCATTTGATGGTTTTTGTAAACCAAAATAAGTTCCATCTACACAGCCAATGACTAAAAATTGACAATGGTAAGTTGTTAATCATATGTCTTTATATGTACATAAATTTTGCATAATACTTACTTCCTGGAAGCTTGTACTTTTTCATAAAAAACATTTTTGTTTTTTCCCAACCATCGGGACTGAAATTTATAAATTTTGGACACAGCTTCTCTCCATTTCTTCCAGCAATCTTGCGAGTATTTTTGATAGTGTGCTTTGACTAATACCGATAAGAAAATCATTACCGACGGTATTTTGACAGCCTCCGAAAAACAAAAGCAATAAAGTGGTGGCCAACTGTATTTTTGGTGGTACGGCGGTTGTCAAATGTGCATCAACTTCCACCTCCACCAAAATAAAGCTAAAAGCTTCCTTTGAAACTCTACAACGTTTTTTGAACCTACAAAAATAAATGTATACAGGTAATTTTTACAAATTAAGCGGATATAAACTTACTCATTGTTCGGCAAGTCCAATTGGTCACTAGTGTCTCGGATTTGTCTTCTAATTAAGTTTATGTCGCACTCATTGTCCGATTCTGATGATGAAGAATAAAAAATAGATTTGCGTCCATGTCACCGTTTGAACAAAAAGAAAAACTTTCAAAATTTAAAATCAAATTGGCACTTCCGTTGATAATTTCTTTTTTTTGCTTTGGAAGCATATGTGTTCTGTTTACTTATTTCTGGTATTGATAAAGTATTTTTTTTTATCTTTTACAACACTTTACTAAAAAAATCGATTCGCAATGTATTGAGTTCCATCATCACAAAAACTAGTACAATCGAAATTAATTTAAATACGAATTTATTTCGATCACGAGTACCGTAATCAGCCGCCTGATGTTTACCAACGAATTGTTTAGCAGGGAACTTCTGTTTACCAACGGTTTTCCAAGTCCGCAATCAATGGTGACTGAAAATACAAATGGTCAAATATTTGTATAAAGCTGCAAATATTGCTTTTGATTTTCCAAATCTTACCTTTTCATTTAGGCAGTGTACTAAGTATGTAACATGATTTCTTGATAAAAAAAAATCTGCATTTAGCTGCAGCTGTATGAGTATTACTTTTCTCTTGGGGAGTTCTCTGTGTCTGTTTTATCCTTTTTCGGTTTATTGACTGTAGTCTCAAGTTATGAAGGAGGTTTCTAAACATTTTCCATATTTGTTTAATCATGAAACGCGACAATACAGACTTATGCCGTGCTGTGCAGCTTCTCTTCTTGTCGTGTCGTTAAACCATTATACCCGCCCTAAAAAAACAAAGTATAGTATTATAAAACTATTTAAATAATTAGTTTTGAAATAAATAGTTATCTATGTACATGTTTCGGTTTTTGTTTACTGTCGTCCACGTCGATTGTCACTGTTTCTGTGTTTGTTTTAATAGCATTTTTCTTGTTTTTAAAAATAAAATGTGGACGTATTAATGTATTAAATATTATCCACAAATTACCAACTTTGACCAGGATTTTAGGGCAAAACCGATAGATTCCTCCAAGATATTTTCTTTATTTTTGCCAATAAAGTTGACAATTGAACAATATATTGGAAAGAGATAGCCATATTAAAATTACAGGTTTGCTATTTCTTGCTCATGTTCTGATACTGTATTTAAGAAAAAAATTTTAATAATCGCATAAATAAAAAAGATATAAACCACTTAAATCATATAACTCCTTTTGTGCCATCCTGTATATATAATAAATTTCTCCAAAATTATTGAAATAACAATAGTTTTTTTCTTTAAAGAGTGTATAAATTAAAAGCTTGAAACGCATGATATAATTTTTTTGCAACAAATCGGCCGTTTATGCATTCCACTCTCACTCTTTCTTGCTAAAATAAATTAAATACACTATTATATGAGGGGTTACCTTCTGAAATGTTGTTATTAATTTTGGTACCCACATGTTTAATGTTTATGTCTTAAATTATGATTTTATTTACAATTAACTGGTAGCATCTATTTTACAGACATATGCGAGTACCCAAATTAATAACAACATTTCAAATTTTTTTTATTTTAAATTTTTAATAAACTTTTTAAAAAATAATTTTTTTAATTTTCTTGAAAAAAGGGTTTTTCTCAAAACGTTCTGAATATATCAATGAATAAATGATCAAGTTTTAAACAAATGAATTTATTACCTACACATTTCTTTATTTTTAGTGTTATTCAATATTAAATTTATTTCCGTACAACTACAATGAAATAATTGATAACTTAATTAATTCTTTTCCTTATGAGGTATCGACTGCTGTTGTTGAACCATACAATTCCATATTAACTACCCACACAACACTTGAACATTCAGATTGTGCTTTTATGGTGGACAATGAAGCGATCTATGACATTTGCCGTCGAAACTTAGACATTGAGCGTCCCACTTACACTAACTTAAATCGTTTAATTGGCCAAATTGTGTCATCAATTACAGCATCGTTGCGGTTTGATGGTGCCCTAAATGTAGATTTGACGGAGTTCCAGACAAATTTGGTGCCATACCCTCGTATTCACTTCCCATTGGCTACTTATGCTCCAGTTATTTCAGCCGAAAAAGCATACCACGAACAATTGACTGTGGCTGAGATTACGAATGCATGTTTCGAACCAGCCAATCAGATGGTGAAATGCGATCCTCGTCATGGAAAGTATATGGCATGCTGTATGCTGTATCGTGGCGATGTTGTACCAAAGGATGTAAATGCAGCTATCGCCACCATCAAAACAAAACGCTCCATTCAGTTTGTTGACTGGTGTCCAACTGGTTTCAAAGTCGGTATTAACTATCAACCACCAACTGTTGTACCAGGTGGTGATTTGGCAAAAGTTCAACGTGCCGTCTGCATGTTGTCTAACACTACTGCAATAGCTGAAGCTTGGGCACGTTTAGATCACAAATTCGACTTGATGTATGCAAAACGAGCTTTCGTTCATTGGTATGTTGGTGAAGGCATGGAAGAGGGGGAATTCTCAGAAGCACGTGAAGATTTGGCTGCATTAGAAAAGGACTACGAAGAAGTTGGCATCGATTCAGCAGAAGGTGAAGTTGGTGAAGTTGACGAATATTAAAAATATTTTCGATATCTCATGTGTTAATACTATACCTATATATATGTATGTACATACAAATATGTACACGTATGCATGTGTGTGTATTTCACAAAATGTTCTGACCTGGAATTGATATATTGAAACAAACGAACTACGAACAAACATACATATAAACAATTTATGAAATAAAATATGCACATAACAACGTTTCCGTTTGCTACAATGTTTTGCAATTTTATCTAACTTTTGTTATTAATCAAGAATTTATCAATAAATTTTTTAATTAGAAGGCATATATACATATCTTTTTCAATACCACACTTTTTATTCAAATTAAAATGTGTTTGAAACCATAGACAGTTTAACTGTGTACATTTTTATTTTCGATGATTTCATTGCAGGTATGAACTTAAAATAATAAGGGAGAATAAGACTACATATTGCGTTTTGGGTTGTTCAATCATCTGCTAAAAGATAAATATCATTTTATTTCCTCTTTAAGTTCGATGTAAATTTAAAATTTTAATTGAGCCTGTTGCATAACATAAACATACCTAAATGCAAATTATTTAAAGTGCATTATTACCTGTAACCGGATGTTATCTCAGATTATAGATATTAGTATTATTTCTTTGATATTTTGCAACGGGAGTTGATTTGAAATTTTTAATCAATACTATTTTAATTTTTCTTATAATAGCCCTTCATAAATGTGAAAAAGTATAACTACGTTTTTGTTGTTCTTCGAAGATATCTGCAGATTATTTATTTTCTGCAATTTTATAATACTAAAAAAACAATAAATAAATACTTGTGTGGAAATTCGAAACCTTTATATTATTTTTTCGACAAAATCTGTTAGTTCCATATCTGCATTATTCCGCATTTAAGCAATTTAATTTATATCATATCAACAAAGTTCTCTTTCTTCATTTTTTATGGCGAGAGGGCTCAGTAACAGCGATACACACAAATACCTCCATGATTGGATCAGTCTGAGAATGACATGGAATTATTAGAAGAATGTTCCTTCGAAACATAACTTATCTTTAGATGTGAGGCTTTCGCTGCAGCGAGTAAGGTGTATGATAGGTATTCCTCGATGAGATGGCGAAACATTCTAAGGTGACTTTGGAATGGCTGTGATGTTTCTTCTAAATAAAAACACGAGCAGTTTCCTGATCAACAGTAATTAATTTTTATTAACCACTTTTCCCTAAATATCCCCTATAATAAGTTCGTTTAAAGTAATATTTAGTGACTTTACAAAAGTTCTCTCAATGACTTATTTTCGCGAGGAAACATTTAGGCTTATTACAGGTGGGGAAGAGAGCATTGCTTTTGTGTTCAGCGACAACCTTTGTTCTCATTGTCGTTGTTTACCAAAATAACAATAACAATGGAACAATAATAATGGAATGTCCCCGGCAACATTTTCGTCTGTGTGACCGCGAGCAAAAAAACAAAAGAGAATTCCAGATGTTTTTCTTTCAAATGTTATCTAGTCTAAACTCAGTCTTAGAATTATTTTATATAAATATACGGCATTGTAATAGTTACATATATTAAAAATCTCAATATTAATGTACTGTACTAGTAGCAAAACATTTGTTAGTTCAACAAAAAGTTTGTTATTCATTTATTTTTATGTTCATTATGTAATATTAAAAATGTAATTTAAAATATTTATTTTCATACACTTCTATACAGAAAATCAAATTTTTTTTAAATACGTGTCAAATAATCCGGTATATGATTTAATGTAAGGCGACGAGATTTTGAAAAAGAAAAAAGATGACACTACCTAAAGTAGTAAAAAAATTTTTAATTTAATGTCTATAGCAATGCATATCAAACAAGTTGGGTTGTTAAAACAGGTGGCAATTTTTTGCTGTGCAACAAACGTCTAAAACACATTGTTTTTGTAATATTTGCATTAATTGCTTTTGACATATCGCGAACAAAAAACGTGTGAGGTAGTGCAACAACCCCATTAACCAACACCTGGTTAAAGACGCCTTGGTCTATATTTATATTAAAATTTAACATACTTACATATGTATATGTAAAATTAGTTAAGAATAATAACAAATGCAAGAATTTAAATCCTCTTATAAATATGTACATATATAAAATTAGTAAAAAAATAACGAAACTTAAAAATTCTCTGCACCAACTTGTTAAAAATTTCTTATTGCTATTTCTAATCTTCATTATATTAATAAACAAACACGTTTTTTGTAATCCATTTAACGGCCATACTACTGCGCCGATTTTGAAAATATGGTTTTAAAGATTTTATTTGGAAGAACTTTGTAAATTTAAAACTATAAATAAACAAATAGTACATATATGTAATATATATATACATATATTAATATATCCATTACTTTCGAGCTATAGAAAGGCCTCATGTGGTATGTATCCGCATTGTTAAGTTTCATATATATTCGTTGATGTGGCGATGGCACGATGGAAGGTAGTATGTACGTTGACTACAAATCCAAAAACAGACCTGTGTTCAACCCCAGTTTCAGACTAAAATTTTAAAATAAAAATAAACATCTCGCATTTTTCTGAGGTGCATTAGTGTGACTTTGTGTGTCAGTTGTTGTCGGAAGGTTTCAGTGGCGAAGGCATAGTCACTGGTCACTGAACAATACCGGCTTCAGCTGATAGCAATCCACAATCGCATCAGAACGCCCTCCTTCGTCAGTATTGTGTAGCACCGGCGAAGTAAAATAATAATAAAAATGGCTACTGAACCGAAGCTTCAGCACTGCTACGAGTATAAACAAAGAACGTGCAAAAGCAGAGCTGCAAAAATAATTAATTAAGCTTCGCCTGCTATCATTTTTCCTACTATCCCTTTCCTATAACTCCAGCACAATGCTTCGCATGTGTAGTCCTGAGTGCTGGTCTCAGATAAAAAAAAAACATAGTATGGAGTAATAATTAAATTATTTTCATAACACTGTGTGCTTTTAAGTTGATGGTTCCTAATAATATGAATTATGAAATTGTCAATACGACATATCGTAGCTGTGCTGTAAAGTTTTCTATTTGAAACATATCTAACACAATTGCTACTATGAGATCTAAATTGTGATGTGCATGCCCTTAAACACATTCTTTCGATGGTTTTAAAGATTTTTCGGCAGAGATGTGTACAATTTTATTTTTATTCAGATCAGTACATATAATTAGCTTAAGGTTTATTGTACTTTTCAGATTCGTGAATTTCTTTTAAATAACTCAATAAAAACAAATTTTGATCTTTATTTAAAAATTCTTTTTTCTTGGACCGGCACTCAGGGGATGACCCCATGCAGTGCATTCTGCCGGAAGTAGGAAATAAGGTTTTGGGAGAAAGGGTAGAGGGAGTTTATTGACATTTGATTTGTATTTTCCCACGACGAAAGTGACAGGAAAGGCCTCTGCGGGTAGTCCATTCCACATACGTGCTGTTCGGCCAAAAAACGAGTAACTGCAAAATAGTCTTTGAAGCACCGTCGCATACATAATAGTAGTATTCTACATTCGGTCGGATCTAGACGGTATAAATAGTAAGGAGATCATGTGGGCTGAATTATGTCTTACACCGTCTTAAAAAGCCGACACACTTGAATGCTTCCTTTGAGACCGAAAAATGTGCTCAGTCCATCGGACACTACACCGGATTTTCGTGCCAAGAATATCAAGAGCTTCTGATTCCTCAATGTCTATACCGCCCATAATTACTGATGAGGCAGCGTGATCGTGCATACGACGATGCGTAAGCAAGGAGCATTGGGTATTTTGCGCGTTGGGCGTGAAATCGACCCAGTTCGCGTGACCCCATTCCGATATTCTCGTGAGGTCACCATTTAACGAATTATTCATATTCCGCATTATTCATATCGCGTTGGCGCGATCATAGTTGATGTTGCCCTACGATCAAATAAATATGAATGGCAGGTAGAGCTGTAATCTGCAAAAGATTGGAGAGGGTCGAAAGTTTGACATAGAAGATCATTAAGGATAAAATAAGAAATAGGGTAAGAGGAAGAAAGGAGCATTGTGGTACCCCTGAAATAATCTTGTACGCGTTAGATGTACATCCCGTCTATAACAAATCTTTTTGCGCGATCCCTGAGAAAGCTCGATATATATCGAGCGAAGATATTACCGACACCAAAAACAATAAGTTTGGACAAAAGTGCTCTATGCCACTCTCTGTCAAATGCCTTAGAAATAACACGAGCTACTACCTTACTTTCGCCAAAATGGTGCATTCCATTGCTCGCGACCATTTTTCCGAGAGGAAGGCCAATAAGTCTCCCGTGGAACGTTCTCCACGGAAATTATAAGGGCGGTTGTTAAGTAAGTTATTTTTTTTTTTTTTTTTTTCTGGGACCAGCACTCAGGAGATGACTCCTACAAATGCATTGTGCTGGAACTATAGGAAAAGGATAGTAGGAGAAACGACAGGAGGTGAAGCTTAATTAATTATTTTGCAGCTCTGCTTTCGCACGTTCTTTTGTTTTTTTGTTTTTTATACTCGTAGCAGTGCTGAAGCTTCGGTTTAGTAGCCATTTTTATTATTATTTTACTTCGCCGGTGCTACACAATACCAACGAAGGAGGGCGTTCTGATGTGATTGTGGATTGCTATCAGCTGAAGCCGGTATTGTTCAGTGACCAGTGACTATGCCTTCGCCACTGAAACCTTCCGACAACAACTGACACACAAAGACACACTAATGCACATCAGAAAAATGCGAGATGTTTATTTTTATTTTAAAATTTTTTTTTTTTGTCTGAAACTGGGGTTGAACCCAGGTCTGTTTTTTGGTTGTGTAGTCAACGTGCAGACTACCATCCATCATGCCATCGCCACCCTCGAGATACTTCACCAGATGGAAATTCAGCATTTTCTCCATTACTTTGGAAATGGTAGAACATATTGCGATTGGACGATTATTTTCAGGGTTGTTTGCCTATCCCTTCTTGGGGATCGGCGTTGCGTTTGCAACTTTCCAGCATGGCGGAAATTTGCCTGCATGGTGTAGGGTGCTGAAGAAGATTGCCAGAGGACGTGATAACGTCGAAGAACACTGCTTCAAAACCACTGCCGAATTTCTATTCGGCCCAAGAGACTTGTTTATGTTGAGGTCCGCTAAAACCCTTTTAACTACACGTGCTCGAAAGTATATATTTGGCATAGTTACGGACACAATCTCGAGAGCATGTAGTGGTTAGTTGCATTCTGGCAAGTGAGAATTACTTGCAAATATTTCAGTGAGGAGGTTAGCTTTATGAACAGAGTCAATGAATATTTGATCATCGCTTAAAAGAGGCGGAATAGAAGAACTAGCATTTTCCTTTACTCTTTTAACTAAATACTTCATCTCTGAATCTGACTGCTAGTCTGCACGTCTGATTAAGCCATGACTTTGGTCTAGGCTTTTTTTTAATTTGAACCAACACTCAGAAGATGACCGCTACACATGCGGTGCATTGTGCTGGAACTAAATGAAAGGGATAGTCGGAGAAATGATAGGAGACGAAGATTCACTATCTAACAATATTGCTTTTTGCACGTTATTTGTTTTTATAGCAGTGTTGTAGCGTCTCTGCTTTCAAGGAGACGTATTGAATTTAGAAACTTCGTTTTTAGTAGCCATTTTAAGTAATTACTTTACTGCACCGGTGCAACACAATACCGACGAAGGAGGGCGTTCTGATGTGGTTGTCGATTGGATACAGCTGAAGCCGTTACTGTTCAGTGACCAGTGACTATGCTTTCGCCACTGAAACCTTGCGACAACAACTGACACAAAGTCACACAAATGCACATCAGAAAAAACGCGAGATGTTTTTATGAGACTGACCCTTGGGTTGAACCCAGGAAAGTTTTTCGTTTTTTAGTCAACGTGCATTCTACTTCGACTTCGCTTAATCGAAATTTCCTTCGATGGTATGACCGTTTTCATACCAAGCAATACCATATTATCTATCATTTGTGCCATGGCATTGACGTTATTGTCTAGAAAGCAAAGCTTCCAATTTAGATGCCGGAAGAAATCGTTGAGCTCCGCCCAACGTGCCTTTTCGTAAATATATTTCAAACGTTAGTCGCTGGCCATGAAATGTTTCGAAGTTTGGTAATCGAAAAGGAGGCACAAATGTTGCAATGATCCGGAAGGTGCGCTCATATTCATTTCATACTTGTCAGGGCGTGAAGTGAGAAAAAGATCGAGGATGTTGTGGTGCCCGTCAACACAGGGAATATGTGTTGGTTCATTCACTAATTTCGAAGCTCTGTATAGTTTTCTCCCTTTCCCAATTTGGGCTTCTGTAAAGAAACCCGAAGTGCACAAATTGTGCCCTGATTTTGAATTTAACCCAAACACAGCTAAATTCGGGACCATGCGTGCCTAAAGATTGCTGTTACTGGTACACAACCTCATTGCGTATATAAATTGCAAGGCCCCAATGTATAGTGAAAAGAGATAGGAGGTGATACCCAAGTATGTGAAAGTCTTCTGGGTTAACATCTTCAGACGCATGGGTTTCACTTAAGGTGAAAATATCCGGCCGATAGAGACAAACGTGAGCACAGACAAAGTAAAATTTTGCCCTTAGAACACGTATGTTGCAGAAGTCAATTCTGAATCGGCCTGTCATGATCAACGCGAAAAAAAATCAAATAAATGGTCTATCTTCTGTATTGCAGACGCCACTGACCTGACCGCCGCTTGAACGGCTGCCGGTGATCAGTGTTACTCCTTCATCACCAAACAATCTGGCAGCAACCAACACAATTGCATCAACAATACGAAAGATTTTGTCGGGAATGGTTAGGAGATATAGCACAATGACTCGAAAAATGGCCATAAAAGCCCTGATCCGGTCACCGTGACCGGAAGTGACAACACTGGTTGGTGGTATTGGTAGTTGATTAATATTGTTCGCCCGTCACTGGTATAGCAGATTTTTCTTCTTTTGTCACTGTGAAATTGTTTTATTATTTTTTGTATTCTGCTTAAGTTTATTGTTTTTGTTTACGTTTATTGTTTTTGTTATTTGATGGTTGTTTGATTTGAATTTATTTGTTAAATTTTTCAAACTGTTTTTGTTTAATTATCTGTTTTTCTTTTGCATCAATTTTTGTTCATAAATGTTTTTTCCACTTTTATATACTACATATGTATGTATGTATGCTAATTCATTTTATAATTGATTAACGGGTCACAAGAAGACACGTTTGTACCAGATGGCCGACGAAACTCTACTCTAATTAAATATGAGAGATAATAAAAGAGGTCACAGAAAGAGAACCCAAATTTTAGAGATGACAACTAATTGAAATAGATGATTGTCCTCTAAAAACGATGACGTATAGTCACATTATTTAATGGTATATATGTTCACACTCAAAGATTCTAAAAGATTCGTTAAAAGTTACTGAATCGCAATACTGATGCTCCGTGGATTGGTTACAGCTTAAGCCGTTACTGTTCAGTGACCAATGTGGCATGCCACTGAAAGTTTTTAACAACAAGTGACCCAAAGCCACACTACATGCAAAATGTTTTTATGACTTAGTCTGAATACTGGGGTCGAGACACATGACTTTTTGGTGTTGTAGTCGACGTGCAGACTACTTCAGACAGCGCCTCTATTAGTATATTAATATTGCTGTTATCAATGTAAATATAAAAACTTATTTTAATCTTTCGTTTTCTAAAAACAGGCAGTTAAAAAATTTAATATCAGAAAATCTAAGTTGCGATAATGGAAACCTAGGATCTTCTGATACTAAATTATTTAACTGCATCTTTTTAGAAAGCGAAGGAGAAAAATTTAGTCTTATATTTATTAAACAATTAAATTAAATAAAACAGTTTTTGTTTTCCATGTAAATACAGGAACGAGTTTTTTCTTACGTTCTCCTAAAACAAACCGTAGGTAAGTATGTAATTAGAAGAAGTTATTATTACCTTCTACAATACCGTAGAAATACATAAACAAATATGGTTTTCATCCGTTTCTTGAATTAACTGCATACTACATTCCATTTCTTGTCTTGCTGACTGAGTGGTTAGTGTGCGACCTCACAACTAGTGCGTACAAGTTGGATTCCTGTCATTGCACAAAAAAAAATATTTTGTTTTAAAGTCCGATGAAAATATTTTTTTTTTATTTTCCCTTATTTAATTTTTTTAAATCTTATTTTAAAATTCACCTGCGGTAAATTAAATTTTTAAATTTTAATTTTATTTATAAAAAGTTTATTGCACAAAGTTTCATAAAAAATTCAATCAATAACATACCTTCTATAAATCCAAAAAATTAATACGGCATTTAAAACAAAAATATTACTATTTTGATATTTGATATGGGATTGCAATGATTATACACTTCGACATACCGCAAAAGCAAACAAATATTGTTTTCATTAGTTTCGTGTACATTATTGGGGACTTTAACATAGGAAACTGATACTCAAAGATTTTTAATGCTAAAGGATTTACATATATCTCTAATAGATAAACATAGAGCAACTATGAAATATGCTATTCACCAAAAATATTTTCAAACAAAGAGTTTTTTTAAGTTTTTTCATGTTTCATTAATTATTTTTGTTTGGTTCTTTAGTCTTTAAAAAAGTAAATACTTTATAATACTGTAAAAAATATGTGCATCAAAGCACGTTTCTGGGCGAGACGTTCTGTTTCTTTGTTTGTGTACATCAGAAAACAACGCCATCACCAATTATAATTAGTATGACTAATTCTTGAGTTCAATAAGAATAAATGTTCCTCTTTAACATTTCTTGTTAGCAAAATCAACGTGGTTAACTGTTCACAGAGAACCGTAAACGATCCGACAGTTAACCAGTGCGAATGAGAAGCAAAATTCAGTATGAATGTTCAGAAAGGCATGCAGAGAAATGTGTGTGTCAAAAAAGTTGGTCTATGGTACTAGGTTCGAAAAACATCCGGTCCAACTAAACGGTAAAATCATTTTTTATGAAATTTGGTATGAATGTTCACATATGTAGGTGCTTAGACTGTTATGGGAGATGAAAAAGTTGGTATGTATTACCAAATTCGAAAAATGGGTCAAAATCCGGTCGCCTAAACAGTAGAACCGATTTCGGTGAAGTTTGGTTGCACGTTGAATGGGCTATTTGAACTTTTATAATGGTTTGAAAAAGTTGGTCCTAACGACCAGATCCAAAAATTAGATAAAAATTAGGTACTATTAAACGACTGTAGGGAAATTCAGGCGAATATGGGATATAAGGTGGGCCTAATAAATGAACCTCATCAAAGAAGATTTCCAAATAAAATTCGTGAAATCCCAAGACAGCAAATCCAGCATAACTTTGGATATCAACCAAGACAGATAGAGGTAACACACAGATATCAACCACCACCAAGGGAATTTACAGCAAGATATACCAACCCTCCAAAAAATGCGGAGCCGATGGACACCAGCTCAGGAAACACTAAACAACATCAACCTACACACTTCCACACCTTCAGTACTCCACAGAACCACTACTACAACCAACCATGGAAAAGGCAACGAGAACAAAGCGGAACCTTTCATCAAGCAAAACCTGACCGCAGAGGAGGATGGTTGTCATAATAGTTGAATCAGCTACAGTTAATAATCTACTTATTAAGCATTTAAACTAAAAAACTTATGATGTTCTAATAGATACTGGAGCAACCCACAATTATATAAAGAAACCATTAAACTTTAACTTGATAGAGCACGTCAAACCAATAAAAATTGTGTCAATGCACGGAACATCAGTAGACAAACAATTATATTTCTAGGGAAAAATATAGAATTTTATGAGATAGAAAATATTGATAACTTTGACTTAATCCTAGGATGAAAAGGAATAGATACTTTAAAAGCAAAAATAAACAATGACCACATGACCTTTATCGTTAATCAAAAAGAGGAAAATAATAATAAAATTAGTAATGTCAGCTATACTATAGGTAATGACATGTATAGAGAAAATATAGAAAAATTAATGAAGGAAATCAATGGCATAGGACCACTACCCTTCACGACCACAATAGAAGCCACGATTAGGACAAAAACAGACGAACCCATTTGGACGAAGCAGACGAAGAAATTGTGAAGTTATTGCACGATGGAATAATTCAACGTAGCAATAGCCCAAACAACTCATCCATTTGGGCTGTTCCTAAGAAGGTCGTTGATTTTCAAAAATTAAATTCAAACACAACAACTGACAGATATATTATACCCGATGTAAGTATGAGGATTCAAAATCTTGGGAAAGCCAAATATTTCACAACTCTAGATTTGGAATCGGGCTTCCATTAGATAAAAATAAAGAAGGAATGAATTTGAAGTATGAATTTGTGCGTATGCCATTCGGACAAAAAAAATGCCCCTTCAATAATTGTGTCGATGACATCCTTTGGGAGTATATTGGTAAATTTGCGTACGTATACATTGATGATGTCCTCATATACTCTTCCTCAGCCGAAGAACACATGAGGCATATCGAAATGGTATTCTAGGACATACTTAGGACATGTTATAAAACATAAAGGATATCCACGAATACTGAAAAAGTAGAAGCAATTAATAAATATCTTATTCCCACAACATTAAAAGACCTGAGAGGATTCTTAGGCATGGCAGGTTATTACCGTAAGTTCATACAAGGGTATGCGAACATATCAAAACCACTGCCTGTACATTTACGAGACAAAGGTCTGATAGGAAAAAACAGAAGTAAAATAACCAAGGTTAAACTAGATGACGCAGCCATTAAGGCATTTGAAAAACTAAAAAATTGTTTAAAAGAACAGGTCGAGCTATTTCAACCCAATTATACGAAATCATTTGAACTAACCACAGATGCGTCCAGCACAGCTATTGGAGCTGTGCTCAGTCAAAACAAAAAACAAATTTTTTTCCTCAGTAGAACTCTGAGCAAGACGGAAGAAAATTATTCCACAAATGAAAAAGAGCTACTGGCCATTATTTGGGCACTCCAAAAACTTAGAAATTATATATATGGAGCGACCGATTTGACAATCTATACCGTCCATCAATCCTTAATATATGCAATATCAGAGAAAAACCCTAAGTCGCCGACGCACTTTCTCGACAACAAATAAACAATTCATCTATAGACAGACACACTCAGCCGAGAGTTCACCGACAGCAATTATTAAAAATGTACCTCAGCCCCTTAATGCTTACGCCATCCAAATCCATTTAGTTCCAAACTCTGACATAAACGAAACAAGAACACGTACAATCTTTGGAAGTAAAATAAGGCATACAATAAACTTTACCACAGAACAAAACCTAATAAACGAATTAAAAAAGATAATACAACCACAGAAAACGAATACGTTCACAGGAACAAATTTTTTATTCACACCAAACGAACTCATAGATATCAGGGAAAAAGAAGAACAACTACGTATTATAAAATCAGTACATGACAGAGCATACAGGAGTTATAGAAATAACGCATAAGACATTTTAGAAAAATACTATTGGCCCGAAATAAACAAGAACTGTAAGCATACAACAAGAAATGTGTAGAATGCCTCTTTGGCAAATACGAGAGACGACCAACAAAAGAACCACTTAGAGACTCAACTATACCAACTGAACCGGGAGAATTTGTACATATGGATCCCCAGCAGTCCGGTTACTCATTACAAACTGAAAGCCATCCGATTGTATAATATTATGTCAATAGGGAAAATAAAACGAAAATAGTTAAGCCCTTACAACTCGCATCTGATTCGGATTTGTCTTTTTCCCATCCAATTGTAAAGTTAAATGTTTATTAGAAATGAAGATCAAAACAAACACAAATAAAAATTTTGCATCGCATTACCATCTGATTTGGATTGCTTTGTAATGTATCATATTGTCATTTCGTTTTAATTATGAATTATGTTCTTTTTTCTGAAGTAATTTTTCCGTTATTCTTTCTTTTTCATTTTTATTATTATTCCAAAGTAAAATTTATATCAAGTTCATAAGTGTTTTTTAAAGTGAAGTGTTAGCGGCATTTTTTGTGGTAATATTGTTATAAATTATTAAATAAAAATAATTAAAAAAGGTTAGTGACTGTTTTATTTTTATTTATGTGTTAATTTATATACATATGTATGTATGTTTTGTATTTTTATTTGTTGTAAAGAATAAAATGAGTGGATTTAGTAAAAGAAATTTAAAAAGACTGAAGAAAATAGAAAGTGAACGTTTGAAACAAAATTCCTAAATTACAAAATATTGAAAAAAATTAAGTTCCTAATTTAATTATGCAATAGTTAAAATTCATTCCAAGACCAATGGCATTCAGATACATCTTATTGCACTCCGAATTCACCATAATAGTTGGACCCATCCAACATTCGCTTACAATGTATATAGTGTTGGACTCATCCAACCTTCGCTTACAATGTATATTGTGTTGGATAAATCTTACAGCCTAGGCCATCGCTGTGTAACTGTAAATAGAAATTGTATACAGACATTAGATGGGTCTTGCTTACATTGTCATTGGTCTCAAATCGAAGATGTATGTAGCAAAAATTTCACTGGGGATTTACATTTTAATGAACAAATACTCAATAAGAGAAATCGAATCAAAGGAGAAAATGAGCGACAAAATGGAAGAATTAATTGTGAACAACTACCCTGAATGTAATCGTCTCATGACAGATAATGAGAGCTACTTTACGAGCTTACTCGTAGAACAAATGTGTATAAAATACGGCATAAACTAAATACAGACACCAGTCTACCGATCCCCAGCAAACGGTCCAGTGGAGCGCGCTGATAATACGATATCAGAAGTAACTCGCATTTTAAAAATAAAATATTCAACAAACACCACGGATGAAATATTCAAAGCGGCAAAAGAAATAAATAATTCTTTACATTCAGTAACAGGATTCAAACCCAAAGACATTCACTTCGGTACAATCAAATACGAGAAGAAAAAGGTTCACCACAAACTAAAACAAGCATCTGACAAGATATTGACGAGCTTAAGCAAGGATACAAAACACAGAACATTTGAAGAAGGAGAACAGATATTAGTGCGCATAAAAGCAATACGCAAAAAAGGAGACGCTCGCTATAAAAAACATATTGTGAAGGAAGACAGTGAGGACACAGTCTTAACTCAGGGGGATGTCATCGTTCATAAAGATAACATCAAAAACTACACTTTAACTAAAGATGATGATAATATACCCGACATTACTCGCCGCGGTATGGCAAACAGGCAAGGCAACCCTGGAGTTGAAAAGCCTCGACGATCAAAAATTCATATTAACTAGATCAGATGATGTTTTTATTTTTGACGACTACTCATACCTAAATCACATTACAAACCTTACAAACTTACTCATCCCATACAGGCAAATACCCATGGATACAAACAGTGCAACGATAGAAGAATACATCTGGATAAAAAAGATTAAAATATTGGCAGACCAGCTAGATTAACACAGAATTCACAGGAGATCCATAAACTTCGTAGGATCTACATAAAAATTCATCGCAGGAAACCCAGGCCATGATTACCTTATCGCCATCGAAACAAAAATAAATAAACTCATAGAGAACAATGAACTATAACGTGTAACAAACTCAAGATTTGAGAAGCTAATCGAAGCAGCATCGTGATTGAACAGGTACACGACCAGTTATTACTCTTGGTTAGGACAATCAACAAAAAATAATGAATATCTCTCCGAATCACTAGACCTTGAAGAAATCACAGAACAGAAATTGACATCAGTACCAATCATAAACATACTGGAATACTCTGACATACACATCGCAAGAAGAGACGACTTAGTCATAACAGCACATAAATATCCAATTTTAATTGAACGTTGAAAATTTTTTAAAATCACTCCACTAAGCTTTAGGCATGGAAAAAACAAACGGATGAAAGCGTAGCTCAGTGCGACGAGAAATACGTGAGAATAAACCAATGCAAAAATTACTTAGGTAAAAATATTTGTAAACGTAACAAGGATAAAGACGACTGCATAATACGTTTACTTGACATTACATAATACGTTTACAGAAACACAAAATGTACAGTTATACAGGAATATAACCAGAAACTCCTCGAAATTGACGAAGGATACATACTTCTAGATAGGATACACCAAGTAGAAAACACTACTGCAAATGGACCAACATTAGTATCATACTCAAACACAGTAACAATTGACAACATAACTTACAGGAACATTCAATACAGAATTTTATAAGCCATACATGAGAAACATAATGTAGACTTTGAAATCGAAAGAGTACTAAAATCAGATAAAGACAATGCTTTTAATAATATAGACCCTTTGAAAAAGTTTACGAAACCGTATGAAGAACACCCAGTAGAATCATTAGTGTACACACTACTTTTTATAAGCATAATCATTGGTACAGATTACACAGTGCTCAAAATATATAAATATACCGTGATGTATAGAAAGAAAAAAACAGAAGAAAGATTTTGCATATACTACGAACATCAAGTAGAAAAAATTAAATAGGGACGATTTAGTTTAGGAAGGGGAGAGTTAGCGACGCTCACCCATACACCCACATACATTTATTTTTCTAAACAGTGTTTTTCCCATATGTAACAAAGAAGACGATAATTTTAAGATAGTAAATTACATATCCTTTGTTAGCGAAACACCATAAACATAAACATAACGGTCTCCGTGACGCCGGTATGGAAATAGGAAATTACGTATCCTTTATTTAATGTTAAATTTGAAGTAACAAAGAAATAGAACATGAGAACAATACACGCTGTGTTTAAGAAGAATTAACTAATTAATTAATTAATTAGGAATTAAGATAATTATTTTAAGAAACAAAGAGTTTATAATCATGTAACAAAGAATATAGACAAACTCTAGAGTCTTATGTTTAGTACTTAAAGATATATTATGAATTCTAGTTTTTAGTTAAGAAAGAATTGTAAAGACGCATAGTCGGTATTCTCTCCAACTCAACGAAGTTGTTTTTAGTTAAGAAAATAAAATAAAGTGAAAAAACACGCATAGTCATCAAGAAAATATTTTTTTTAACTCAGGTAAAACAAGTAACAATAATTCGCGCCACACAAACCATAACAAATGCTGCGCAATAGAAAAAAACAAAATATGTACAGCACAAGAAAGCAACCATAGAAAAAAAAACTTTGTAACCAAAAAAAAATATCTAACAAAACAAAAATATGCAAAAGACAGGCAAGAATATATCAACCATTCAACCCTTTACCATTTTAATATTTTTAAAATTTCAAACTAAATTTTGCACCCAAAAAAATTCTCTCTCCCTCATTCCAAAATCCTCTCTTTCTCTGCTACTTACTCTCCCAGTGAACTTTTTGCTACATACGTCTTCGATTTGAGACCAATGACAATGTTAGCAAGACCCATCCAATGTCTGTATACAATTTCTATTTACATTTACACAGCGATGGCCTAGGCTGTAAGCAAAGACTATAAATATATAAAGATATTGCACGTAGAACATTGAATAAAAACAAAAATTGTTTGCGTTTATAGATGCTGTGGGGCGAAGTTGCAAGAGAGTCTTTGAGCAAGAGAACACAAAAATTTTAGGCATACATACATATGTACGTACATAAGTATGTATGTAGTAATAAGCATTGGTTTTGTCAAGTTTATTTTGTTGTTGTTTTTGAAACATTTTTGTTTTTTTTAACTCTACTAGAAATTTTTTTTCCACAGAAATTATGGTTTTTTTGTTGTTTACACATATAAATGATGCTTATTGAGAAATGTGTTTGTGTTTGTTATATTTCTTGTGCAAAGCACATTCAATAACAATATTAACAACTAAAAGCAGTTTCTTGTTTTCATATAAATCATGTGCAAATAAACAGTGCAAAGCCAATGCGACCGATTTCTATGGCTGTAGGGTAAAATTACGTTTTTTGTTATTGTACTATTGCATTTATGTTGATTCGCACCGAACTATGTATAGTCATTTGTTTTATTAAATATTTTATTTCAGAATTTTCAATTGTATAGTTAGAATATCTATATATATGCATAAATCAAATAAAACGTGAGCTTACCTGAGTTCGAAAACCATATAATTTATTATTTTGTTTACTAAACTATTATAAAATTTATTAAAATCTTTTTAATAAGTGATAACTAGCACAAGAAATGTAATTATTTTTGGTGATTGGTACATATTTAATAATTTTCTGAATTGAGCATATGTTTTATTGTTTTAAAATTTTAAGTTTTTCTGCGCTCGTTAATTTGTATTTGTATGTTTCCCACGAGGAATGCTTTCGTAAAAGTGTAAGAATTAATAAATTTAGCATCTCCATTCTGTGCTTATAGCATACGTTGTTTTCTTGAAACCAAAAGGAATATATTGTATTTTTGGTGCAATTTACACAATGCTCAACAATAGTTTTTTTTATGTTTTTTATTTCTTTGGATTCAGAAAAAATTGTTTGGAAAACTTTTATATGAATCTTACATACTGCAAAAAATAAGTCTGATGGAGCACACAAACTTCCAAAATCTGAATTTTTATCGTAATTTTTTGCATGTACAAACATTTCTGATGGACAAAATTTGCGCGGGTTTTATTATATCCATACGGCAGTGAGCACAAGATATCCGTTGAGCTATGTAACCAACGAAATATCGGCTTGATGTTAACTCTATTGGAATGTTTTCAGAGTTAAAACAATCAGCATCTTCTTTAAAATAAAAAAGTCGCATTTTTTGCCCCAGCGCATTCTCAAAAGCCCCCCCCCCCCCAAAAATTTTGCTTTTTATATACTTACATATGTATATATATACACATATATACTTTTATATATCTTGTCCCGTTGCTATACTCTTTCAGAGAGGAGAAAGAAAATTGTTTTATAAATAGCAGAGACCCAACTGCAGGCAACACCTTTCAAACAAAAGAATAATTTTGAAAATCTATTTATAAATGACCAGGTTATTCAAAAAGCAATTTTTTCTATTTCAAATTCAAAATAAAATATAGCCTATATTTCAAGTTATACACTGTTAACATATCTGCGCAAAATTTCATTTAAATCGGTCCAGTAGTTTCGGAGATTAGCGAGAACAAACGTCGTGACACGTTATTTTTATATAGATATACATAGTTACATATATAAATTTCCAATTTTAAATAATATTAAATTCGGTGCGAATCGGTGTTCTTGCAATAGTACAACAATAAAATACATATATTTGCCAATCAAATAAGAATCAGCGACATTAGCTTTACGTATCTTATGTCCACATATATTGTGCGAACACAAAACGAGCCTTTGATGTTTTTGTTTGTTTATATGGATTCTTTCGTTTGTTTATTAAATGTACACACATGCACACATACTTGAGAATGCAAAGACACAATAGTAGAGACATGAGAATAATAAATTCTCTCAGAAAATAAATGCCCCAGCAGTACGGTTACTCATTACAAACTGAAAGCCATCCGATTGTATAATATTATGTCAATAGGGAAAATAAAACGAAAATAGTTAAGCCCTTACAACTCGCATCTGATTCGGATTTGTCTTTTTCCCATCCAATTGTAAAGTTAAATGTTTATTAGAAATGAAGATCAAAACAAACACAAATAAAAATTTTGCATCGCATTACCATCTGATTTGGATGGCTTTGTAATGTATCATATTGTCATTTCGTTTTAATTATGAATTTTGTAATTTTTTCTGAAGTAATTTTTCCGTTATTCTTTCTTTTTCATTTTTATTATTATTCCAAAGTAAAATTTTTTATCAAGTTCATAAGTGTTTTTAAAAGTGAAGTGTTGTTTTTTATTTCTCATATTATAACAATTAATTTAATATATATTAATAATATATATAACAATAAAAAATTAAAATATTGAAAAAAAATGAAGTTCCTAATTTAATTATGCAATAGTTAAAATTCATTCCAAGATCAATGGCATTCAGATACATCTTATTGCACTCCGAATTCACCATAATAGTTGGACCCATCCAACCTTCGCTTACAATGTATATTGTGTTGGACCCATCCAACCTTCGGGATTAACTATTTTCGTTTTATTTTCCCTATTGACATAATATTATACAATCGGATGGCTTTCAGTTTGTAATGCATAGACTGCTGGGCTGTTAAGAGAGTTAAGTTAAGAAAAAAAAAATTAATAATAAAATTGCTGTACCTAAATAAGAGAATAATCTTTCTGTTCAATCCCTTATATTGTGAAATCGACCTGATGAGTTTACGAAGAGGAACAATTAAGAACCCAATAGATTTGTAATATATAGACTATATAGAAAAGGAAAAGAGGAAGAAAAATTTTTTTTATTATTTTTTTACTGGTGAGATAAATGGAGATTTACTTAATTTGAATTAAAACTGTTCAGCATAGCTTTGAAAATGAGGGGAAAAGGAAAGAAAAAAAAGAGAAATGGAAAGGAGAGAAAGGATTAGAATTTTTTTTTTATTATTTTGATGGAATGGAAATATGTTTGGTGGCGATTACTGCACTTTTGGCAGCCCGATTCATTATTAAATTATATTGCCTACATCGCAATCAGCTAAGGAGGAAATATTCAAGTGGAGCAAATGATTTACAACAAGATAAAAAAACACAGGACACAGGATAAAGCAAAATGTGATACAGGGAAGAGGTATCGATTGGAAAAGCCCAGTATATATGTACCAATTAACAACACTGACGTTAGAGGATACAATAAACTAAAGATAAGCTCATGAGAATGTTATATTAAACGAACCAAATCTGTTTTAACATATGTACAAATTGAAGATTTGTTTATTAAAGGGAATTTTGACTTAGGACAATTTTTCCCTAGGCTCGAATAGTGGCCGATAAACTAAATATTACAAGTGGCACCTAGCGGGAAAATTTTCGAATTTATCTCGATTAATGATTTTGAAAATATGGGAAAATAAATATTTAAATAAATTGATAGTAGCGCTCCTGAATGAGGTGACCCACATTAAAAATGATGCAAATAAAGTGAGAGAAATAATGAAACAATACCATGATAATCCTGTTGAAGGAGGTCATTCAGATGTTTCTAGAACTCTAAGTAAAATCGAAAGATATTATATTACTATTAGAAAAATATCACGAAGAACGTAACAAATTATGTTAAATCGTGCCAACAGTGTCAGAGGGCTAAGGTAATAAGACACCAAAAAGATCCTTTAATAATAACTCCAAAACCTCCAAGACCATTTGATAGGGTGATTATAGACACTATCGGTCTATTACCCGAATGTTATAACGATGGTGAATATGCAGTCACTATAATATGTAACTTGACAAAATATTTGGTGACAGTTCTTATAAGGGACAAGAGCGCCAGAACGGTCGCAAAAGCGATTTTTAGAAACTTTATTTTGAACTACGGTCCGATGGGGACGTTCATTACGAACATGAGCACAGAATATAAGAATTCTGTTCTGACCGATTACTTGGGATAGACAACTTGACATCCGCAGCACACCATCACCAAACGTTAGGGACGATAGAAAGAAGTCATAGAACTTTTAACGAATATGTACGTTCATACATATCTGTAGATAAAACTGATTGGGATGAATGGCTCTAATATTTCACTACTGTTTTAATACAACGCCATCAACAGCATACAACTATTATCCATTTGAACTAATTTTTGGTAAAATTCCAAATAGATTTAGTGAATTTATAAATATATACAATGTAGATGATTAGACAAAGGAATCAAAATTTAGATTAGAAGTAGCTCAACAATTATTAGATAGAAATAAAATTAGGCAAAAGTTAGATTACGATAGAAATGTAAGTGAAAATAATTTTGAAATAGGAGATTTAGTTTTACTTAGGCATGAATCAGATCACAAAATAGAACCACAATACAAGCGACCTATAAGATTCAAAATATAGACTTAAGAAATAATGTAACAATAGTGGCTAAGAAAACTAATATAAAACAAATAGTACATAAAAATAGACTCAAGTTATACAATACATAATAAGACTTTAGTATATGTATTCCGGAATACTTTAAGAAATTAAAACAATAATATACATACAATAATTTAAAATAGAAAATTAAAATAAGAATTTGAAAAAAGTAGGAAATAAATTTATATTTTTTATAATTTTTACAAAAAATGCATTATAAGAACTAAAAACTTTTAAATGTAAATTTAAAATATTTTAATTAAAATGATTGTAAAAGGGAATTTTTAAAGAACATAAGAATGTAGCATGCACGATATGTCAATACAGCCGACACACAAGTAACGCAACAAACAGTTATAAATGCCGACACATTTACATTAAACTAAGAAGTGTCAAATAACCCAAATTTCTCAAGTGCAATATTTGGTAATGTCAGCATTGCATATGCAGTCCATATGGGTTTCATAACACACCTGAAAGCATAGAATACCTAGAAATGTCAGCTAGGGGTCTGAAAAAATGTTAAATCAGCTTTTCTTCAAATAGGGGGAGAAAGAGACAAATATACAATTTCACGAAAGATGAAAAGTAAACAAAAGAAAAATGTAAACATAAGCCATAATTTGTGCATAAGAACAAATTTATAATTTCTTGTGGTTTTAGTTGTTTTAATTGTGTTTTGTGTTAATATTATAGGTAAAAACATAGTGAAGCTTGTTTTAATAGTGTTTTGTGTTAATATTGTAAAAAAAAACATAGCGAAGCTAAAAAATTACCGAAAAAGAAATTTGTCAGTATTTTGGTGTTTTGTGGTGAAAAATTTTGTTAACATAGCCACAATTTGTGCATAAGAACAAACTTATAATTTCTTGTGGTTTTCTTTGTTTTAATTGTGTTAATATTATAGTAAAAAAAACATAGTGCAGCTTGTTTTAATGGTGTTTTGTTGTTTTAATCGTGTTTTGTGTTAATATAGCAAAAAAGAAACATATCGAAGCTAAAAAATTACCAAAAAGAAATTTGTTGTGCATAAGCCAATAAAATAACATTTTAGTGATCTTGTGATTTTTTGGTATCTATTTGTTTTATTAAATGAAATTAATTTTCATAGTACATAATTTTCATAACACAAAACACCACATTGTTGTGTTTTGTAACCACAGATTCCTATAACCTATGTTTGTAACATGTCGTGCTAAAAATTGCGAAATTGTGAGCATAAAGTAGATGAAAAATACGGCAAATGTTTACATCTAGAAAATAAAAATCAAAACAAAACAACAATATTGAAGAATTTAGAAGAAAAAGGAATCACCGAACAGAGTTAGGGGGTGAAAGAAACAACAAATCTCTTGAGATGTATCTTTCTCTGCTCGTTCGCTGCTTTGAACTGACGCTTCTGTGTATTTTGTGCCTGAAAATACCAAAATAACTTCACCCTAATCATGTTACACTTATAATCCCCAGGCTTTATATTTACAATTAATTTATATTTAATAATTTTAAACCACTTAATCATGAATTTGGAAATCACTCAAAATTCATGATTGATTGCCTGGTAGATTTAATTTATTTTATAAGTATAGCTATAAGAAAACTTAGGCATGCGCATTATGAAATGTCACTCAAATTGTAAATCTAGAATATACTCATAAGTTAGTATATAAGTAGAATTAATTTTAAAATGTCAAGAATTATTAAACAAGACTTAGCGAGCTTCACTAGAAGCTCTAAGTCGAGTAGTAATAAATATTTAAAGGAGCTTCTCTTACGGAGCTCTCAAAAACTAAATAAATTTAATTCTTTTTATTTGATATTACTACAATCCCGAATCGCAAAAATCGCGTGCGCACCGCACGGATAAGAGAGATGATGCAGGGTGTCTGGTAGCAGATTTATATTTTCGAACTTAAATAAAAAACGTAATAATTGGCACAAAGTGTTATTAAGAGCATTGAACGATAGAATGGAAATGCGGATTTTATTCTTTAAAGAGTATGTCATTCAGATCCTTCAGATCCTTTTTTAAAATTTCATGAATAATAGCTCTTGAAAGTCCCAGTGAGGCTGCTCTTTTCCATATTGAAAGTCATGTATTTTCACGTAAACTACTTTCAACAAGTTCAATGTTTTCGGGAGTCCTTGAAGATCGACTGGGCCCTGGCCGTGGGCCATTCATAGCCGAAGCAGTTGCGCGGAATCCCTGCACCCACGAACGAATTAAATTTACACTCGGTCCATCACTTATTCGCCGAATACCGAACTTTGAACAAAATTGTCGACGAGCGATTACGTAAGAATCATTACTCTTAAAAAATGTCTTCACAGCGAACGTGCGATGCTCACTCGACCACTGCGACATCGTGACTGAAAAATCCGCACAATCGATAATTCCAACGGCACTACCCTCCCTCCGTTTATTACTTTTTGAAGTAATCGTATTTAAAAATATAAATTTCCTACCAGACACCCTGTATAATTGAGATTTTATTCATTGGTATTGTTGGTGGAAAAGTGTACGTTAGGTTAGGTAGGCATGTTGCCGGTGAAAGTAAAATCCCAACTCACTTGGTTCCAATTTGTCTTGGTCCAGTTGTGATACCTGTGAAGAAGAATGGAAGAAACAATAAAGATATTCAGTTTACTTTTTGCTAAAATAAAGAATTTAATGCGTCTATCATTATTCCCTGCACCATACGCATACAGCAGCTTGTAGACCATGGCGCCGAGTCACCTAATCAAGCCGTCAGCAAACCACGGTTCCTGGAACAGAGCTACGTCCTCCCCTTTCTCAAGAGGGCGGTGGAATAATGCAGGGGATCCTGCCTTGGAATGGTGAAACAGCGTAAGACATATAAAAATTGCAAAAGTAGAGTTTCATAATATGGAGACTAATGCTATTTCAAATCAGAATTTTTAAAAATTGCAGCAACAAAAAGTGCAAGTTTATAAAGGGGTTAAATGTAAAGTTAAAGTAGGATTTACAAAAGAAAATAATATCAAAAACAGAAGAAAAAAGTTGTGTGAAAAGATGAAGAATAGTTGGACCCATCCAACCTTCGCTTACAATGTATATTGTGTTGGACCCATCCAACCTTCGGGATTAACTATTTTCGTTTTATTTTCCCTATTGACATAATATTATACAATCGGATGGCTTTCAGTTTGTAATGCATAGACTGCTGGGCTGTTAAGAGAGTTAAGTTAAGAAAAAAAAAAATTAATAATAAAATTGCTGTACCTAAATAAGAGAATAATCTTTCTGTTCAATCCCTTATATTGTGAAATCGACCTGATGAGTTTACGAAGAGGAACAATTAAGAACCCAATAGATTTGTAATATATAGACTATATAGAAAAGGAAAAGAGGAAGAAAAATTTTTTTTATTATTTTTTTACTGGTGAGATAAATGGAGATTTACTTAATTTGAATTAAAACTGTTCAGCATAGCTTTGAAAATGAGGGGAAAAGGAAAGAAAAAAAAGAGAAATGGAAAGGAGAGAAAGGATTAGAATTTTTTTTTTATTATTTTGATGGAATGGAAATATGTTTGGTGGCGATTACTGCACTTTTGGCAGCCCGATTCATTATTAAATTATATTGCCTACATCGCAATCAGCTGAGGAGGAAATATTCAAGTGAAGCAAATGATTTACAACAAGATAAAAAAACACAGGACACAGGATAAAGCAAAATGTGATACAGGGAAGAGGTATCGATTGGCAAAGCCCAGTATATATGTACCAATTAACAACACTGACGTTAGAGGATACAATAAACTAAAGATAAGCTCATGAGAATGTTATATTAAACGAACCAAATCTGTTTTAACATATGTACAAATTGAAGATTTGTTTATTAAAGGGAATTTTGACTTAGGACAATTTTTCCCTAGGCTCGAATAGTGGCCGATAAACTAAATATTACAAGTGGCACCTAGCGGGAAAATTTTCGAATTTATCTCGATTAATGATTTTGAAAATATGGGAAAATAAATATTTAAATAAATTGATAGTAGCGCTCCTGAATGAGGTGACCCACATTAAAAATGATGCAAATAAAGTGAGAGAAATAATGAAACAATACCATGATAATCCTGTTGAAGGAGGTCATTCAGATGTTTCTAGAACTCTAAGTAAAATCGAAAGATATTATATTACTATTAGAAAAATATCACGAAGAACGTAACAAATTATGTTAAATCGTGCCAACAGTGTCAGAGGGCTAAGGTAATAAGACACCAAAAAGATCCTTTAATAATAACTCCAAAACCTCCAAGACCATTTGATAGGGTGATTATAGACACTATCGGTCTATTACCCGAATGTTATAACGATGGTGAATATGCAATCACTATAATATGTAACTTGACAAAATATTTGGTGACAGTTCTTATAAGGGACAAGAGCGCCAGAACGGTCGCAAAAGCGATTTTTAGAAACTTTATTTTGAACTACGGTCCGATGGGGACGTTCATTACGAACATGAGCACAGAATATAAGAATTCTGTTCTGACCGATTACTTGGGATAGACAACTTGACATCCGCAGCACACCATCACCAAACGTTAGGGACGATAGAAAGAAGTCATAGAACTTTTAACGAATATGTACGTTCATACATATCTGTAGATAAAACTGATTGGGATGAATGGCTCTAATATTTCACTACTGTTTTAATACAACGCCATCAACAGCATACAACTATTATCCATTTGAACTAATTTTTGGTAAAATTCCAAATAGATTTAGTGAATTTATAAATATATACAATGTAGATGATTAGACAAAGGAATCAAAATTTAGATTAGAAGTAGCTCAACAATTATTAGATAGAAATAAAATTAGGCAAAAGTTAGATTACGATAGAAATGTAAGTGAAAATAATTTTGAAATAGGAGATTTAGTTTTACTTAGGCATGAATCAGATCACAAAATAGAACCACAATACAAGCGACCTATAAGATTCAAAATATAGACTTAAGAAATAATGTAACAATAGTGGCTAAGAAAACTAATATAAAACAAATAGTACATAAAAATAGACTCAAGTTATACAATACATAATAAGACTTTAGTATATGTATTCCGGAATACTTTAAGAAATTAAAACAATAATATACATACAATAATTTAAAATAGAAAATTAAAATAAGAATTTGAAAAAAGTAGGAAATAAATTTATATTTTTTATAATTTTTACAAAAAATGCATTATAAGAACTAAAAACTTTTAAATGTAAATTTAAAATATTTTAATTAAAATGATTGTAAAAGGGAATTTTTAAAGAACATAAGAATGTAGCATGCACGATATGTCAATACAGCCGACACACAAGTAACGCAACAAACAGTTATAAATGCCGACACATTTACATTAAACTAAGAAGTGTCAAATAACCCAAATTTCTCAAGTGCAATATTTGGTAATGTCAGCATTGCATATGCAGTCCATATGGGTTTCATAACACACCTGAAAGCATAGAATACCTAGAAATGTCAGCTAGGGGTCTGAAAAAATGTTAAATCAGCTTTTCTTCAAATAGGGGGAGAAAGAGACAAATATACAATTTCACGAAAGATGAAAAGTAAACAAAAGAAAAATGTAAACATAAGCCATAATTTGTGCATAAGAACAAATTTATAATTTCTTGTGGTTTTAGTTGTTTTAATTGTGTTTTGTGTTAATATTATAGGTAAAAACATAGTGAAGCTTGTTTTAATAGTGTTTTGTGTTAATATTGTAAAATAAAACATAGCGAAGCTAAAAAATTACCGAAAAAGAAATTTGTCAGTATTTTGGTGTTTTGTGGTGAAAAATTTTGTTAACATAGCCACAATTTGTGCATAAGAACAAACTTATAATTTCTTGTGGTTTTCTTTGTTTTAATTGTGTTAATATTATAGTAAAAAAAACATAGTGCAGCTTGTTTTAATGGTGTTTTGTTGTTTTAATCGTGTTTTGTGTTAATATAGCAAAAAAGAAACATATCGAAGCTAAAAAATTACCAAAAAGAAATTTGTTGTGCATAAGCCAATAAAATAACATTTTAGTGATCTTGTGATTTTTTGGTATCTATTTGTTTTATTAAATGAAATTAATTTTCATAGTACATAATTTTCATAACACAAAACACCACATTGTTGTGTTTTGTAACCACAGATTCCTATAACCTATGTTTGTAACATGTCGTGCTAAAAATTGCGAAATTGTGAGCATAAAGTAGATGAAAAATACGGCAAATGTTTACATCTAGAAAATAAAAATCAAAACAAAACAACAATATTGAAGAATTTAGAAGAAAAAGGAATCACCGAACAGAGTTAGGGGGTGAAAGAAACAACAAATCTCTTGAGATGTATCTTTCTCTGCTCGTTCGCTGCTTTGAACTGACGCTTCTGTGTATTTTGTGCCTGAAAATACCAAAATAACTTCACCCTAATCATGTTACACTTATAATCCCCAGGCTTTATATTTACAATTAATTTATATTTAATAATTTTAAACCACTTAATCATGAATTTGGAAATCACTCAAAATTCATGATTGATTGCCTGGTAGATTTAATTTATTTTATAAGTATAGCTATAAGAAAACTTAGGCATGCGCATTATGAAATGTCACTCAAATTGTAAATCTAGAATATATATATAAGTAGAATTAATTTTAAAATGTCAAGAATTATTAAACAAGACTTAGCGAGCTTCACTAGAAGCTCTAAGTCGAGTAGTAATAAATATTTAAAGGAGCTTCTCTTACGGAGCTCTCAAAAACTAAATAAATTTAATTCTTTTTATTTGATATTACTACAATCCCGAATCGCAAAAATCGCGTGCGCACCGCACGGATAAGAGAGATGATGCAGGGTGTCTGGTAGCAGATTTATATTTTCGAACTTAAATAAAAAACGTAATAATTGGCACAAAGTGTTATTAAGAGCATTGAACGATAGAATGGAAATGCGGATTTTATTCTTTAAAGAGTATGTCATTCAGATCCTTCAGATCCTTTTTTAAAATTTCATGAATAATAGCTCTTGAAAGTCCCAGTGAGGCTGCTCTTTTCCATATTGAAAGTCATGTATTTTCACGTAAACTACTTTCAACAAGTTCAATGTTTTCGGGAGTCCTTGAAGATCGACTGGGCCCTGGCCGTGGGCCATTCATAGCCGAAGCAGTTGCGCGGAATCCCTGCACCCACGAACGAATTAAATTTACACTCGGTCCATCACTTATTCGCCGAATACCGAACTTTGAACAAAATTGTCGACGAGCGATTACGTAAGAATCATTACTCTTAAAAAATGTCTTCACAGCGAACGTGCGATGCTCACTCGACCACTGCGACATCGTGACTGAAAAATCCGCACAATCGATAATTCCAACGGCACTACCCTCCCTCCGTTTATTACTTTTTGAAGTAATCGTATTTAAAAATATAAATTTCCTACCAGACACCCTGTATAATTGAGATTTTATTCATTGGTATTGTTGGTGGAAAAGTGTACGTTAGGTTAGGTAGGCATGTTGCCGGTGAAAGTAAAATCCCAACTCACTTGGTTCCAATTTGTCTTGGTCCAGTTGTGATACCTGTGAAGAAGAATGGAAGAAACAATAAAGATATTCAGTTTACTTTTTGCTAAAATAAAGAATTTAATGCGTCTATCATTATTCCCTGCACCATACGCATACAGCAGCTTGTAGACCATGGCGCCGAGTCACCTAATCAAGCCGTCAGCAAACCACGGTTCCTGGAACAGAGCTACGTCCTCCCCTTTCTCAAGAGGGCGGTGGAATAATGCAGGGGATCCTGCCTTGGAATGGTGAAACAGCGTAAGACATATAAAAATTGCAAAAGTAGAGTTTCATAATATGGAGACTAATGCTATTTCAAATCAGAATTTTTAAAAATTGCAGCAACAAAAAGTGCAAGTTTATAAAGGGGTTAAATGTAAAGTTAAAGTAGGATTTACAAATGAAAATAATATCAAAAACAGAAGAAAAAAGTTGTGTGAAAAGATGAAGAATAGTTGGACCCATCCAACCTTCGCTTACAATGTATATTGTGTTGGACCCATCCAACCTTCGGGATTAACTATTTTCGTTTTATTTTCCCTATTGACATAATATTATACAATCGGATGGCTTTCAGTTTGTAATGCATAGACTGCTGGGCTGTTAAGAGAGTTAAGTTAAGAAAAAAAAAAATTAATAATAAAATTGCTGTACCTAAATAAGAGAATAATCTTTCTGTTCAATCCCTTATATTGTGAAATCGACCTGATGAGTTTACGAAGAGGAACAATTAAGAACCCAATAGATTTGTAATATATAGACTATATAGAAAAGGAAAAGAGGAAGAAAAATTTTTTTTATTATTTTTTTACTGGTGAGATAAATGGAGATTTACTTAATTTGAATTAAAACTGTTCAGCATAGCTTTGAAAATGAGGGGAAAAGGAAAGAAAAAAAAGAGAAATGGAAAGGAGAGAAAGGATTAGAATTTTTTTTTTATTATTTTGATGGAATGGAAATATGTTTGGTGGCGATTACTGCACTTTTGGCAGCCCGATTCATTATTAAATTATATTGCCTACATCGCAATCAGCTGAGGAGGAAATATTCAAGTGAAGCAAATGATTTACAACAAGATAAAAAAACACAGGACACAGGATAAAGCAAAATGTGATACAGGGAAGAGGTATCGATTGGCAAAGCCCAGTATATATGTACCAATTAACAACACTGACGTTAGAGGATACAATAAACTAAAGATAAGCTCATGAGAATGTTATATTAAACGAACCAAATCTGTTTTAACATATGTACAAATTGAAGATTTGTTTATTAAAGGGAATTTTGACTTAGGACAATTTTTCCCTAGGCTCGAATAGTGGCCGATAAACTAAATATTACAAGTGGCACCTAGCGGGAAAATTTTCGAATTTATCTCGATTAATGATTTTGAAAATATGGGAAAATAAATATTTAAATAAATTGATAGTAGCGCTCCTGAATGAGGTGACCCACATTAAAAATGATGCAAATAAAGTGAGAGAAATAATGAAACAATACCATGATAATCCTGTTGAAGGAGGTCATTCAGATGTTTCTAGAACTCTAAGTAAAATCGAAAGATATTATATTACTATTAGAAAAATATCACGAAGAACGTAACAAATTATGTTAAATCGTGCCAACAGTGTCAGAGGGCTAAGGTAATAAGACACCAAAAAGATCCTTTAATAATAACTCCAAAACCTCCAAGACCATTTGATAGGGTGATTATAGACACTATCGGTCTATTACCCGAATGTTATAACGATGGTGAATATGCAGTCACTATAATATGTAACTTGACAAAATATTTGGTGACAGTTCTTATAAGGGACAAGAGCGCCAGAACGGTCGCAAAAGCGATTTTTAGAAACTTTATTTTGAACTACGGTCCGATGGGGACGTTCATTACGAACATGAGCACAGAATATAAGAATTCTGTTCTGACCGATTACTTGGGATAGACAACTTGACATCCGCAGCACACCATCACCAAACGTTAGGGACGATAGAAAGAAGTCATAGAACTTTTAACGAATATGTACGTTCATACATATCTGTAGATAAAACTGATTGGGATGAATGGCTCTAATATTTCACTACTGTTTTAATACAACGCCATCAACAGCATACAACTATTATCCATTTGAACTAATTTTTGGTAAAATTCCAAATAGATTTAGTGAATTTATAAATATATACAATGTAGATGATTAGACAAAGGAATCAAAATTTAGATTAGAAGTAGCTCAACAATTATTAGATAGAAATAAAATTAGGCAAAAGTTAGATTACGATAGAAATGTAAGTGAAAATAATTTTGAAATAGGAGATTTAGTTTTACTTAGGCATGAATCAGATCACAAAATAGAACCACAATACAAGCGACCTATAAGATTCAAAATATAGACTTAAGAAATAATGTAACAATAGTGGCTAAGAAAACTAATATAAAACAAATAGTACATAAAAATAGACTCAAGTTATACAATACATAATAAGACTTTAGTATATGTATTCCGGAATACTTTAAGAAATTAAAACAATAATATACATACAATAATTTAAAATAGAAAATTAAAATAAGAATTTGAAAAAAGTAGGAAATAAATTTATATTTTTTATAATTTTTACAAAAAATGCATTATAAGAACTAAAAACTTTTAAATGTAAATTTAAAATATTTTAATTAAAATGATTGTAAAAGGGAATTTTTAAAGAACATAAGAATGTAGCATGCACGATATGTCAATACAGCCGACACACAAGTAACGCAACAAACAGTTATAAATGCCGACACATTTACATTAAACTAAGAAGTGTCAAATAACCCAAATTTCTCAAGTGCAATATTTGGTAATGTCAGCATTGCATATGCAGTCCATATGGGTTTCATAACACACCTGAAAGCATAGAATACCTAGAAATGTCAGCTAGGGGTCTGAAAAAATGTTAAATCAGCTTTTCTTCAAATAGGGGGAGAAAGAGACAAATATACAATTTCACGAAAGATGAAAAGTAAACAAAAGAAAAATGTAAACATAAGCCATAATTTGTGCATAAGAACAAATTTATAATTTCTTGTGGTTTTAGTTGTTTTAATTGTGTTTTGTGTTAATATTATAGGTAAAAACATAGTGAAGCTTGTTTTAATAGTGTTTTGTGTTAATATTGTAAAAAAAAACATAGCGAAGCTAAAAAATTACCGAAAAAGAAATTTGTCAGTATTTTGGTGTTTTGTGGTGAAAAATTTTGTTAACATAGCCACAATTTGTGCATAAGAACAAACTTATAATTTCTTGTGGTTTTCTTTGTTTTAATTGTGTTAATATTATAGTAAAAAAAACATAGTGCAGCTTGTTTTAATGGTGTTTTGTTGTTTTAATCGTGTTTTGTGTTAATATAGCAAAAAAGAAACATATCGAAGCTAAAAAATTACCAAAAAGAAATTTGTTGTGCATAAGCCAATAAAATAACATTTTAGTGATCTTGTGATTTTTTGGTATCTATTTGTTTTATTAAATGAAATTAATTTTCATAGTACATAATTTTCATAACACAAAACACCACATTGTTGTGTTTTGTAACCACAGATTCCTATAACCTATGTTTGTAACATGTCGTGCTAAAAATTGCGAAATTGTGAGCATAAAGTAGATGAAAAATACGGCAAATGTTTACATCTAGAAAATAAAAATCAAAACAAAACAACAATATTGAAGAATTTAGAAGAAAAAGGAATCACCGAACAGAGTTAGGGGGTGAAAGAAACAACAAATCTCTTGAAATGTATCTTTCTCTGCTCGTTCGCTGCTTTGAACTGACGCTTCTGTGTATTTTGTGCCTGAAAATACCAAAATAACTTCACCCTAATCATGTTACACTTATAATCCCCAGGCTTTATATTTACAATTAATTTATATTTAATAATTTTAAACCACTTAATCATGAATTTGGAAATCACTCAAAATTCATGATTGATTGCCTGGTAGATTTAATTTATTTTATAAGTATAGCTATAAGAAAACTTAGGCATGCGCATTATGAAATGTCACTCAAATTGTAAATCTAGAATATACTCATAAGTTAGTATATAAGTAGAATTAATTTTAAAATGTCAAGAATTATTAAACAAGACTTAGCGAGCTTCACTAGAATCTCTAAGTCGAGTAGTAATAAATATTTAAAGGAGCTTCTCTTACGGAGCTCTCAAAAACTAAATAAATTTAATTCTTTTTATTTGATATTACTACAATCCCGAATCGCAAAAATCGCGTGCGCACCGCACGGATAAGAGAGATGATGCAGGGTGTCTGGTAGCAGATTTATATTTTCGAACTTAAATAAAAAACGTAATAATTGGCACAAAGTGTTATTAAGAGCATTGAACGATAGAATGGAAATGCGGATTTTATTCTTTAAAGAGTATGTCATTCAGATCCTTCAGATCCTTTTTTAAAATTTCATGAATAATAGCTCTTGAAAGTCCCAGTGAGGCTGCTCTTTTCCATATTGAAAGTCATGTATTTTCACGTAAACTACTTTCAACAAGTTCAATGTTTTCGGGAGTCCTTGAAGATCGACTGGGCCCTGGCCGTGGGCCATTCATAGCCGAAGCAGTTGCGCGGAATCCCTGCACCCACGAACGAATTAAATTTACACTCGGTCCATCACTTATTCGCCGAATACCGAACTTTGAACAAAATTGTCGACGAGCGATTACGTAAGAATCATTACTCTTAAAAAATGTCTTCACAGCGAACGTGCGATGCTCACTCGACCACTGCGACATCGTGACTGAAAAATCCGCACAATCGATAATTCCAACGGCACTACCCTCCCTCCGTTTATTACTTTTTGAAGTAATCGTATTTAAAAATATAAATTTCCTACCAGACACCCTGTATAATTGAGATTTTATTCATTGGTATTGTTGGTGGAAAAGTGTACGTTAGGGTAGGTAGGCATGTTGCCGGTGAAAGTAAAATCCCAACTCACTTGGTTCCAATTTGTCTTGGTCCAGTTGTGATACCTGTGAAGAAGAATGGAAGAAACAATAAAGATATTCAGTTTACTTTTTGCTAAAATAAAGAATTTAATGCGTCTATCATTATTCCCTGCACCATACGCATACAGCAGCTTGTAGACCATGGCGCCGAGTCACCTAATCAAGCCGTCAGCAAACCACGGTTCCTGGAACAGAGCTACGTCCTCCCCTTTCTCAAGAGGGCGGTGGAATAATGCAGGGGATCCTGCCTTGGAATGGTGAAACAGCGTAAGACATATAAAAATTGCAAAAGTAGAGTTTCATAATATGGAGACTAATGCTATTTCAAATCAGAATTTTTAAAAATTGCAGCAACAAAAAGTGCAAGTTTATAAAGGGGTTAAATGTAAAGTTAAAGTAGGATTTACAAATGAAAATAATATCAAAAACAGAAGAAAAAAGTTGTGTGAAAAGATGAAGAAATTTTACTGTGGTAATAAAAAAATTCGAATGCATTTAATTTCAAGGAACTATTATGTGTAAATTAAAGTTTTTTTATATTTTATCAAGATTTTGACGATTTTTGGAGAATTCCATACGGCAGTACCGGTGACAACTTTCGTTTTCAACTTAATTTGCGCCGCCGACAGGTTTTCTTTGATCACACAACGCCGGTCAGAATTTTCGGCATTATTATCTGCCACCTCATCTTCGCTGTAGTTTTCGATTATTATAATTGGTATAAATTATTAAACAAAATGATATTAAAGTACACATTTTGGTTTTGGCTATGTGCTGTAGTATGTTGTGTAAATTGTGTGATGTTTAATTTGCTACCAAATACGCAAAAATGCCTTAAAGAAGATATTAATGCTAACCAATTGTTAATTGGTGAGTATGAGGTTTCTGATGTGCCTGGCCAAGTAATAGATTATGTTGTAAGTATTTGTGTGCTATTCAAATGAGTATTACCACGTTTCAAAATGCTACTATTTAAAGGCGCGTGATACAAAGGGTCACATCCTGTCTCAAAAGGAGCATATAACAAAAGGGAAATTTAGTTTCACGTCCGAAGTTTACGATACCTACCAAATTTGTTTTATATCGAAGGTACCACCACGTAAGTACTTAATATGTATATGTAAATATTGCTTTAAATAGATGTGCGTTTCAAAATAAAACAAAATTCCTTAAATAGATCAGCGAGCAGTTCTTCAAGAGGTATCGCTTGTAACTAAAAAAGGCGTTGAAGCTCAACCCTACGAAGGCGTAAGTACTGCACACTTTTTGTTATTAGTATTGTCGAGTTATCTTTACTACGAATTTACATTTTATTTATAAAGTTTAGTCGGGTCTTTGCTACATAAAAATGTTTTGCTTTTATTCTGAAAAATACACCCGTAATAAATGCGGAAGTCGAAAATATCTTCGAATTTTAATACTTTTATAAAATAATTTTTCTTCGAAAATTTTGGAACAAACTATTTTAGTGCCGCTACAGTAAATGAAAAAAAAGTACGGTTATTCAAAGAATATATAAAATTAAATAACATTTAAAATACGTATAAATTTCATTTAAAATATAATAATAGTGGTAATTTTATAATTTTTTTTTGGTTATTTATATTTTGCTTAATTTCCGCATTTAGCGATCATATGAAGACACAATGTTTCATTTTCTTTAATATATCAAGTAATATTACGTTTGTCATTTGACAATCATAACCATAAAATAATGGTTGCTTCCATTTTGCTACTAATCCTGTTAATAGAATAGAAAAACTTGTAAAAGTGCTTTAAATTGTAGATGTAGCTATATCACCTCTCAACAAAGCCACCAGGACACAACTATCAGAGGTGTCATAGAAACCACTTATCGGAAATGGATTTTAAACCGATAAAAAATTCTTTGGTGTCATGAAATCCAATGTTATCGGTTTTATGTTCGAACTAGAAATAATTTCGGTTTTAGGTGTCACAGAAACAAATGTTATCGGATTTTTATTGGAAATAAATCAAGCAGGCGACTTCTGTCTGTTTTCGTTTGCAATCATTTATTTTCATTAATTCCATCAGATATTTTGTTAAAATCTTGTATATTTATTTACTTAAAGTAATTAAAAACTATATTTATGATTTTGTTTTTCAAGTTAATTTTTTTGCGAAAATGTAAATAAATTTTAGTTGATAAATTTGTAAAAAAAAAAAAAAAAACGTATTAAAAAAATTTTAATGTTATAAATTTAATTTTAAACAGCAATTTTTTATTTTCAATAAATTCGTTTCGCATATGTATTTTCACAAACAAATTCAAACAAAAATTTAATTAAAAGTAGTAAACAAATGTGTGTGTATTATAAAAGTAAACTCATGGATTGTTATGTTTTTGTTTATAGAGTTTTTGGTTTTTATTTTTGATATTCAACTACAATTCTCGACTGATTAGTTGAATTTTAAACATATAGATCTTGGGTTTGTATTCAAAAATTAGGAAAAATCCACTGATGAGCTAAGTAAGCATTAGCGAAATAGTAATATGTATATGGATATGCTTTCGTCCTCAGTTATTGAGTTGCTTTTTAATAAAATACTTTATGAGAATATCATAAAGTATGTAATAATAAATTTCACATATAATTTTTAAGGGAAAAAAGCACAATTAGAATCATATATATGAAATAAATAAATAAATATTAAAAAATATTTATACTTCGGCAAGACGTAGTGTTAAAAGATGAATGTCCATATATATATATTTATATTTTTAGATCGCAGAGGCCTCAAAAATTAAGCCTTTAGAAGTGGACCTCAAACGCTTAGAGGATTTATCAGATTCTATAGTAAGAGATTTTGCTTTAATGCGTAAACGTGAAGAAGAAATGAGAGATACGAATGGTAAGATTAAATTCAACCATTGAAAGCAATTTTTGAATTTTAAGCATATTATATTTTATATATATATATATATATTACTTTTTCAGAAAAAACAAACGGTCGTGTCTTATTCTTCAGTATTTTCAGTATGTGTTGTCTTCTTGGATTGGCAACATGGCAAGTTCTCTATCTGCGCAGATATTTTAAGGCTAAAAAATTAATTGAATAGATTAGATATGTATATATTTTGTAATACAAATATTCAACTTTTATTGAGTAGTAAAATTTTCCAGCCTGAAACTATTTTTCTTCTGGATTGCAGACACGTTTGGTAAAAACATCCAGGATATATTTTCCTTTATTTTTTTAGAAATATTTGGTGCACTCTTGAGCCAGCAAGTATGAGGTCGTCCATCCAAAAATATTTCTGGTCTGCATGGTATGTATGCTAACAGAGTTCTCCCTCGTCGCTGTTAAGAGGAATAAAAAAGTTATAAAGTTACTCTCCTTTAGCTTAAAATAAAGTTAATACGTGAACATAACGCCACAGACGCACTATGTTGAGTTCATATAACGAGCGGACACAAATAGAGGGGGTATTGTAGAAGGATGAAATTTGGCACACGTGTTAAAGTCGATAATAGACAAGAACTGTGGAAAATGATTAAAAAAAAGTTTAATATAAAATCTCTAGTTGGTGTAAGAAAATTTGAGTAAAGGTTCCCTGAAGATCTGCATCAGCAACAGTGAAATGCGCTTAAGAACCTGCTAAATCGATTTCAATGAATTTTTTTTTAGTAAATATTTTGGGAAAAGTAGTGAGTAAAATTACTATATTTTATTAAAATTCTCAAAAAAGACTAAAGAATTATTACCCTGACGGCACCTGCCCAAAAATATTTGTATGCCAACCTCCACAAAACCTGTGGCACACCCCAAATAGTGCTTCGATTCCTTAGAAGCCTTAGGATAGGGTTAATATGAAGGGCATTGCACAATAGATCTTTTTGGTCGCAGTTCTTCGGACCCAATAATAATAATAGATGGTCTTAGCAAAACATTGGGTGCAAAAACTGTATTCCAAAAAGTGTCTCATGTAACTCCGCCCAGAAGACGCTAGAATGTGGCGGTTGTTACAACTAAATAACTAAAAGCAAATGAAAATGAAACCTTTCCACAGCGATGGGTGGCTTGCACTGATGACTATGACAGCCTACAAACAATATCAAAAAGCTTACCCGTTAAGGCTTACTGCCGCAAGTCCAACAGTCTCAACATCATCACATACAAAGCAGAAGCGTTGTGATGATGGAATTGAGCCTGAAAGGCTAAAAATTTTGCGTCAGCAGTCTGAAATCCATCAGCAATGAAAGAGTGTGCATCAGCCATTAGAGAATGTAAGGAAGTACTAAGATCGCAAGCTGACTCAATAAAGTCGATGGCAAATAATATATCGATAATAAGAATATGTGAATTTCCAAATGCAAATCTCTCTATGTTCTAAATTTCATTAAAATCGATGTGGACGTTTCGGAGGGGCAGAAATTTCCCCCCTATCGCCCTCCTGGTCCTAGTTTTGAAAATGTATATTCCATATGAGCAGTGTTTACCACTAGAACGCCCGCGGGCATTGTTTATGTGTTAGTGTCTCATACGTGTGAGCTGAAGTGAGAAAGAGCAATATTACAAGTGTTGCCAGTGAAGAATTTCGCACCATTGGCTTCCAAACTACGCATTTGAAGAAATATTACACGTGACTTCTTTTAAGTTTTTTTTTAAATGGGTAAAGTACAAATGCGGACGCGACAATTTTTTTCGTAAAGAACAAACCACGGTAATTTTACTAATAATATTGATTGAACTTTAATTAAAAAAATAAAACAACAACATAAAGTTAACTTCAAGAAAATGATAATAATAAGAAAAATGAAATAAAAATTTTTCACTCGAACTTTTTCTGAAATATGCGAATTAATTGTTCCGATATTTTATGACTCATCTATATCAATATCATAAGGACAACATTTTATTCGAATGAGATCTTCCAAATGACTATCGGAAAGTCTGTTTCTGTGTTTGGTCAGAATATTTGTCAAAGTAGAAAATGCAACTTCGCAGCTATACGTAGTGGCAAACATTGAATGAATTCGGTAAACAGCGTCCTTAGTTTTTGGATAACTCTCTTCCTTTATTTGTTTCCAAAATTCTATGCCCGTGCCAAGATGTAATGAAATGTCACACCTCATTCTATGCACTTCTTCGTGGAGCTCAGTATCTTGATCCAAAATATTACACTGCAGTGGAGCATTTAACAAGACAACTGCGTCTTCAGTTATTTTGAAATCGTGAAATCGATCTTCAAACATTTGCTTAAGATCTTTTAACGTGTCAGAAAATTGCGACTTACGATTTAGAATGGTGAATTCTTGAACTAACTCGTTGGTTTTAGGCATATTTGAAAAATTTTCTGATTGAAGTTGCTCGTTTAAAACTAGCCGTTGTTGAAACTGTTTCACATTTTGCACTAAGCCAGCTATTGATTTATTTTTACCTTGCAGTGAAAGATTCAACTGGCTAATAAAACTTGTTATGTCACATAAGAAAGCCATGTCCAGCAGGAATATTTAATCTTTGAGAAAGTCAAGAAGTTCAGCAGAAACAGACGAACCTTCCTCTACCAAAAACTCAACTATCTCCTTAAATAAAATAATCTTTCCAAACTTCTACCTCGGCTAAGCCATCGTACTTCTGTATAAAGAAGTATGTCACCATAGTTTGCTTCAAGGTCGTTTAAAAATGATTTAAATTTTTTGTGAGTTAAAGATCTATGGCTTTCACGTATTTTTTTTAATAATTTGTACAGCAACTTTCATGGCTTGCATCATACCTACAGCTTTTGCAAAGAGAGAGGTGTATAATTCAATGAAAAAAAGGAACTATAATATTATTCTTTATCAATTGGCCAAAAAAACCTTCTTTTTTGCCAACCATAACTCGAGCACCATCTGTGCATATAGTGCTAAGTTTTTTTAAACTGGAGAATGAAAATAAATTGTTATTAACAGCATCAAATATTGTCTTTCCGGTGGCGTTTCCATGCAGGGTGCAAAGCGCTCCTACTTCTTCTGCAACATTAAAATCTTGATCAACAGTTTTAACGAGAATAAGTAACTGACTCAAGTCGTTTATGTCATTTGTTTCATTGAGGCATATAGAATAATATTTACAATTAAGAATATTATATTTTAGTTTATTAAAAAGAAATGAACCTATTTCTTCAGTACGTCTGTGCATAGTTTTGTCAGACAATGGCAACGAGTCAATAATTTGCGAAAACCTTTGAGCTTCTTCCGCAAAACAATTTAAAACAGGCACAGACAAATTTAAAAAAAAAAACTCCATCAGAGAATGGGCGGCATTGTTTTGCTAATTCTAACGCAATTAAATATGTGGATTTGGTGTTTTCTGCATTCTGGCCGGTTGAAGAACTATCAGTAGTTGTCACGCTATTTTCTCCCTGATATTCAGCTGCCATATTTTCGTAAAAACGGTATTTAATGTCATGAGGATTTCATTTCTTTTATCACTTTTAACACCTTTTTCGTAGTCCTTATGGATACTTCTATAATGTCTTTCAATATTATATTTTTCATGGTAACTACACGCCCACATATTAGACATTCCGATTTTCCAGAAATATTTTCTGCAAAAAAATATTTTTTTCCCATTCAATATTAAACATTTTATATATTTGTTAGGCAACACATTAAATAAAAAGTTAATTTCACTGTTTTTATTATTTGACAAGTTTTGTTTTATTCTTTAGCACTTCTATATCGGCTATATTGACTAACAATTCAATCGATAATAATTAAGTTACAACTTCAATATTAATAAAAGGACAAAGTAATACACAAAAAGTAATACTATAAATACCGTTAGCAATTTAATAAGAAGTTTTAAAAAGAGCTAGTGATGTACATATAGGGTTACGATTACAGTTTTAGTAATCGGCAACACTGAATATATCAACTTTACTTGTTTTATTCAGTCATAAAGCAGTTGCCGAAGGAGGGTGTACGCCACAAAATATACAGAAGTGTCAGTTCAAAGCAGCGAACGAGCAGAGAAAGAGACCATCATGAGATATGCTGTCTCTTTTACACCCTAACTCTGGTGATTCCTTTTTCTTCTAAATTCCTCAATATTGTTGTTTTGTTTTGATTTTTATTTTCTAGATGTGAAAATTAGCCGTATTTTTCATCTACTTTATGCTCACAATTTCGCAATTTTTAGCACGACAATGTTACAAACATAGGTTATAGGAATCTGTGGTTACAAAACACAACAATGTGGTGTTTTGGGTTATGAAAATTGTGTACTATGAAAATTAATTTCATTTAATAAAACAAATAGATACCAAAAAATCACAAGATCACTAAAATGTTATTTTATTGGCTTATGCACAACAAATTTCTTTTTGGTAATTTTTTAGCTTCGCTATGTTTTTTTTGCTATATTAACACAAAACACTATTAAAACAAGCTTCACTATGTTTTTACCTATAATATTAACACAAAACACAAATAAAACCACAAGAAATTATAAATTTGTTCTTATGCACAAATTGTGGCTTATGTTTACATTTTTCTTTAGTTTACTTTTCATTTTTCGTAAAATTGTATATTTGTGTCTTTCTCCCCCTATTTGAAGAAAAGCGGATTTAAAATTTTTTCAGACCCCCAGCTGACACTTCTAGGTATTCTATGGTAAAGCTACTAGAAACTGTAGTTCAGGAGACGTTCCGCAACCTCTACGCTCTACAGATATATCCGTTCTCACCAAAAAAAGCGGTACTTCTGCTTAAATTGGTTGTCCGGAATAAAAAACGGATCGCTTCTTGGTTTATAATTTTTCTTTTGAAGATTTCTTGAAATTTCATCAATACGTTCTATTATAAATTTAATTAAAATTATAAAATTTTTACTTTTGTTCATATTACATTTGTTCTTACCAATTCTTTTGATCAAATATAGCGTGTCCATTATTTATTCGAAACAAACGTCTTATTTTTTTTGATTAAACGTTTTTTTTCACAAATAACAATCACAATGAAAACATCTTAAAATAGCTTTAAAACGGTCGAACCAATTTTAAAATTTCCATATTTACACATATTTATTAATACCATTTTAATTAATTTTGCTTAAAAATGCTTTAAAATGCGTTTTAAAATTTTTATTAATACGGCTGATAAAATTTAAAGATTTGCCCTTTTGCTTTTCAACGTGTATGTATGAAAGTATATTTTTTTAATCTTAAAATAATAAAAACTCACATTCATTCGTCAACGATGTTCCAATTTTAGCATTTTCACTACAAGATTCAACATTACCTTTCGTAGATTGTAAAAAATAATTTTAATTTGATATAAATTTTTCTCATCATTATTTTCTGGCAACACTGCTCTTCAAAAGTGTTTATTGGTTATTAAGAAAAGAACAAAATGAACGATTTTAATACAGAAATGCTGTAAAATATTTTGCAACGCAATTGGTGGAAGAGTTTTACAGTGACGGGTAAAGACATCGACAGGTTTTCTTTAAAATTAAATCACAACATAGTTTTGGTTTTAAAAAACTTTATAATAATAAAGTTCGCGCTGAAGTGGGCATTTAATTTTTTGCAAAATAGTAAAAATTTTACTTTAAAATTTTTAAGCAACATAATGTATTAAAAATTTTTAGATTTTACATAATTTATAATATAATTTATATAATAATAATAAAAGAAATAGTATTCAGTGTAAACTGTGCCAATGTTTGCAAATTTGTATTAAAAATTTTATCATCGAAAAATCAAGTCTTCTACATTTATTCTTTTTATGGTAGTTTTATAAAAAGGAACTTTATTTCTAACACTGTATTTGAAAAAAAATATAATCACAGTTAATCAGATTGTTTTCCCCCCTCTCATGATCCGCCATTAAAAAGCAAAAAAAAATTGGTGTGGCTTTTAAACAATTGTTTGGTAAAACGGATATATGCTTATCATTTATGAGTCCGTCCGTTCATATATACATATATATATGTTCCTCTCACTCCTATAGGGAACATATAGCTTTCCTAATTTTTTTTTTATCTGGGACCAGCACTCAGGAGATGCCTCCTACACATGCGAAGCATTGTGCTGGAACTATAGGAAAGGGATAGTAGGAGAAACGACAGGAGGTGAAGCTTAATTAATTATTTTACAGCTCTGCTTTCGCACGTTCTTTTTGTTTTTATACTCGTAGCAGTGCTGAAGGTTCGGTTTAGTAGCCATTTATTTTTTATTATTATTTTACTTCGCCGGTGCTACACAATACCGACGAAGGAGGGCGTTCTGATGTGATTGTGGATTGTTTATTTTTCTTTTGCGTATAACTTTTGAAGAAGTTGTAGAAGAAACACACAATGTCTTTAATGCTTTAACTTCGGAATTTATCAAAAGTTGTAGTCAGTCAAACATAAGAATGATCGAACATGTCAACTTCTGTAGTACTACGTTGTGTTTACTTTTATATTTTTAAAGTATACAAAAACTACGACTTCTTGTTTTTGTATTATACTTCAACTACAACTGTTTGAACTTTTCGTTTTTTTAATTTTCTTTAACTTCGACTCCTTGTATTTTAAGTAGCAGTAGCAAAAGTAGTAGACAAAGCAACTCCACATATCAGAAGTTTTTAAACGCTGATAGGAACTCCTTCAGTATTACTTTAATTTGATTGATTTCGAAACAAATTCTCAATATTCAAGAACTCATTTTATTTTATCTTTCTGTTACTAATAGTTAATAATAGTAAAACTTGTGAGCTGAAGTGAGAAAGAGCAATATTACAAGTGTTGCCAGTGAAGAATTTCGCACCATTGGCTTCCAAACTACGCATTTGAAGAAATATTCCACGTGACTTCTTTTAAGTTTTTTTTTAAATGGGTAAAGTACAAATGCGGACGCGACAATTTTTTTCGTAAAGAACAAACCACGGTAATTTTACTAATAATATTGATTGAACTTTAATTAAAAAAATAAAACAACAACATAAAGTTAACTTCAAGAAAATGATAATAATAAGAAAAATGAAATAAAAATTTTTCACTCGAACTTTTTCTGAAATATGCGAATTAATTGTTCCGATATTTTATGACTCATCTATATCAATATCATAAGGACAACATTTTATTCGAATGAGATCTTCCAAATGACTATCGGAAAGTCTGTTTCTGTGTTTGGTCAGAATATTTGTCAAAGTAGAAAATGCAACTTCGCAGCTATACGTAGTGGCAAACATTGAATGAATTCGGTAAACAGCGTCCTTAGTTTTTGGATAACTCTCTTCCTTTATTTGTTTCCAAAATTCTATGCCCGTGCCAAGATGTAATGAAATGTCACACCTCATTCTATGCACTTCTTCGTGGAGCTCAGTATCTTGATCCAAAATATTACACTGCAGTGGAGCATTTAACAAGACAACTGCGTCTTCAGTTATTTTGAAATCGTGAAATCGATCTTCAAACATTTGCTTAAGATCTTTTAACGTGTCAGAAAATTGCGACTTACGATTTAGAATGGTGAATTCTTGAACTAACTCGTTGGTTTTAGGCATATTTGAAAAATTTTCTGATTGAAGTTGCTCGTTTAAAACTAGCCGTTGTTGAAACTGTTTCACATTTTGCACTAAGCCAGCTATTGATTTATTTTTACCTTGCAGTGAAAGATTCAACTGGCTAATAAAACTTGTTATGTCACATAAGAAAGCCATGTCCAGCAGGAATATTTAATCTTTGAGAAAGTCAAGAAGTTCAGCAGAAACAGACGAACCTTCCTCTACCAAAAACTCAACTATCTCCTTAAATAAAATAATCTTTCCAAACTTCTACCTCGGCTAAGCCATCGTACTTCTGTATAAAGAAGTATGTCACCATAGTTTGCTTCAAGGTCGTTTAAAAATGATTTAAATTTTTTGTGAGTTAAAGATCTATGGCTTTCACGTATTTTTTTTAATAATTTGTACAGCAACTTTCATGGCTTGCATCATACCTACAGCTTTTGCAAAGAGAGAGGTGTATAATTCAATGAAAAAAAGGAACTATAATATTATTCTTTATCAATTGGCCAAAAAAACCTTCTTTTTTGCCAACCATAACTCGAGCACCATCTGTGCATATAGTGCTAAGTTTTTTTAAACTGGAGAATGAAAATAAATTGTTATTAACAGCATCAAATATTGTCTTTCCGGTGGCGTTTCCATGCAGGGTGCAAAGCGCTCCTACTTCTTCTGCAACATTAAAATCTTGATCAACAGTTTTAACGAGAATAAGTAACTGACTCAAGTCGTTTATGTCATTTGTTTCATTGAGGCATATAGAATAATATTTACAATTAAGAATATTATATTTTAGTTTATTAAAAAGAAATGAACCTATTTCTTCAGTACGTCTGTGCATAGTTTTGTCAGACAATGGCAACGAGTCAATAATTTGCGAAAACCTTTGAGCTTCTTCCGCAAAACAATTTAAAACAGGCACAGACAAATTTAAAAAAAAAAACTCCATCAGAGAATGGGCGGCATTGTTTTGCTAATTCTAACGCAATTAAATATGTGGATTTGGTGTTTTCTGCATTCTGGCCGGTTGAAGAACTATCAGTAGTTGTCACGCTATTTTCTCCCTGATATTCAGCTGCCATATTTTCGTAAAAACGGTATTTAATGTCATGAGGATTTCATTTCTTTTATCACTTTTAACACCTTTTTCGTAGTCCTTATGGATACTTCTATAATGTCTTTCAATATTATATTTTTCATGGTAACTACACGCCCACATATTAGACATTCCGATTTTCCAGAAATATTTTCTGCAAAAAAATATTTTTTTCCCATTCAATATTAAACATTTTATATATTTGTTAGGCAACACATTAAATAAAAAGTTAATTTCACTGTTTTTATTATTTGACAAGTTTTGTTTTATTCTTTAGCACTTCTATATCGGCTATATTGACTAACAATTCAATCGATAATAATTAAGTTACAACTTCAATATTAATAAAAGGACAAAGTAATACACAAAAAGTAATACTATAAATACCGTTAGCAATTTAATAAGAAGTTTTAAAAAGAGCTAGTGATGTACATATAGGGTTACGATTACAGTTTTAGTAATCGGCAACACTGAATATATCAACTTTACTTGTTTTATTCAGTCATAAAGCAGTTGCCGAAGGAGGGTGTACGCCACAAAATATACAGAAGTGTCAGTTCAAAGCAGCGAACGAGCAGAGAAAGAGACCATCATGAGATATGCTGTCTCTTTTACACCCTAACTCTGGTGATTCCTTTTTCTTCTAAATTCCTCAATATTGTTTTGTTTTGATTTTTATTTTCTAGATGTGAAAATTAGCCGTATTTTTCATCTACTTTATGCTCACAATTTCGCAATTTTTAGCACGACAATGTTACAAACATAGGGTATAGGGTGGTTACAAAACACAACAATATGGTGTTTTGTGTTATGAAAATTATGTACTATGAAAATTAATTTCATTTATTAAAACAAATAGATACCAAAAAATCACAAGATCACTAAAATGTTATTTTATTGGCTTATGCACAACAAATTTCATTTTGGTAATTTTTTAGCTTCGCTATGTTTTTTTTGCTATATTAACACAAAACACGATTAGAACCACAAAACACCATTAAAACAAGCTGCACTATGTTTTTTTTACTATAATATTAACACAAAACACAATTAAAACAAAGAAAACCTCAAGAAATTATAAATTTGTTCTTATGCACAAATTGCGGCTTATGTTAACAAAATTTTTCACCACAAAACACCAAAATACTGACAAATTTCTTTTTGGTAATTTTTTAGCTTCGCTATGTTTTTTTTTGCTATATTAACACAAAACACTATTAAAACAAGCTTCACTATGTTTTTACCTATAATATTAACACAATTAAAACCAATAAAACCACAAGAAATTATAAATTTGTTCTTATGCACAAAATGTGGCTTATGTTTACTTTTCATCTTTCGTGAAATTGTATATTTGTCTCTTTCTCCCCCTATTTGAAGAAAAGCTGATTTAAAATTTTTTCAGACCCCCAGCTGACGCTTCTGTATATTTTGTGGTGTACGCCGCTTGTTTCTTTAATTTTATAAATAAAGAGAATAAGAAAAGGCCTATGTATGTGTTTGATAAACACTGCATATGAGCATTTTTAGATACAATCTGTCTATGTTCTAAATTTCATTAAAATTGGTTTGAACATTTCGGAGGGGCAGAAATGTTCCTCCTTTCGCCCTCCTGGTACTAGTTTTAAAAAAATAATTCATCGCAATTGGTCAACAAATGGCGAAGTTAAGCTCGTTTATATTATAAAATCTTTTAAAAACAATGTGGAAGGAGTAGCATAATTAAAAAGCAGGCGTGATTAAAAAAAAGTAACCTATAATTCATTCAAGAGTCCCAATTATATGATGTTAAAATTTTAGGAAGATCGGTCCAGCGGTTTGGGCTCCTATAAGGTACAAACAAACACACATTCAGCTGTATATAAAGATTAGCAAAAACTTATTTATTTAACGTAATGCTAATGTGACGTATGAAATATGCACATACATATATTTTTTTACATACCAAGAATCCAAGTATTTCTTTTTCCATTTGAATAACTGGGTTGATAATAGTTATGTGCCTCACTTTGCTCCCACACGAAGGCATCATGATTACGACCCGGATATCTAGCGTCAACAAAACTAATTACCATATTATGATCACATATTTATGAAGTAGTTTACCAAAATTCTAATAGTAAAACAAATATATTTCTTTAAAAATGCAAGACTAATAGTTACTACCATTACGTTTACACAGTAGAGCCATTTGTAGTTGTGGTATAAATGCAGTAAATGTATTCCTGGAGCTTTAATGCGGATATGTGTGCCATCAACGTATCCAATGAGGATCTCTCATTGCTTATTGAAGCTTGGTAACCACCGGTAGCAAGGAATGATAGGAATGTTGCAAGAGTATTTATCGGCAATATGTGTGTATTCCTGTAAAATATTAAGTTAGTTTTGGTGTCATGTCATCCAGCAATATTTTGAAAGTTTTCTTATTGAGACGAAAGTTTGCTACAAAGCTCCACAAGAAATGGTGTTACATTGTGATGCTATCATGAAACAATAAAAACTTTCCGCTCTTCCGACAACTCCAGCAAATTTGAAGCATCTCTCAAGTTTCCTCGGGATAAACGGGTGTCTTCGCATTCATTTTCGCTAGACTCAGTGGAAAACGCTAGCTGCACTGACTAAAACATTTTGTCTACATACTTATGTATGTATATTGAAATTATAAAAACATTTTAGAACGCATTCATTTTTATTATAAACTAGATCAATCAATTGACCGCTTCTTACGTACATTTTAATTTATTAAACACAATTCACTGTGCGTAAGTAAGTATTTATTTTCAAACAAATGTTTATTTAAAACACAAAACACATAAATTTTCTAAAGCAAATCCGCAAAAGAATATTTAATTGTTTTGTTTACTAAACTCAGCTGTGCTATTTTTTTTTGTAAAATAGAGTTGCCTCATTTTCAACTTGAAAATTGAATTTTAATGTTGGATGAAAACGAGGAGTATGGTGTTACTCTATATACTCTCTAAGAAAAGCGGCGATCAACAATGTAATTGAATCATATTATAATTATTTTTCAAAAAATTAAAAATATATTTATATGTATATAAAGAATGAATAGTATTATTAAAAAACAAAAAAGAAAAAATCTAAAACTTTTCTTATTTCTGTAAAGGGAAAGATTTTTAAAAATGAAGAAAAAGTTCACAATTGAAATAGACAGTAAGTATAGTCAAGAGAAAGATAACAAAAAATGCAAAACAAAATTGTGCATGTTTGTTCAAGTTAATTTCATAATGTTGTGAAATTATATTAAGTACAGTCCGAATGTAAAACAAAACATGAAGATAATAATAAGAGTAAAAGTGAATAAAACACTACTTTTTTAAATTTTTGTTTTGTTTTTAAATCATTATTAATTTATTTATATTATTTCTATACAATCTTTTTTTTTTCTTGTATTGTTATAGAATTTTTATTCTTATTAGTTAAACATTAAATTAAAAAAATAAAATTACATATCAAGTTGAGGATTAGTTTCCTTAATTTTGTAATGCCCCCATGCATATGTATTTATACCATTTTCCCTAATATATCGCTTATCATGTAAGTAACTCAAAATTATTTTTTGATAGGTTGTGTATAAATATTAACAGCCGTATTAATATAAAAAAGTCTTAAATAAGGTTTAAAATACATATTAGTTAAAACGCTTTTTAATCCTAAAACACGTTTTTTAAAAATGCATATTAATAATCAGTATTTTAACTAACATACGTTTTAAGGTTTTTCAAAAATGGGAAGCGCAGCCCTAGATTTTTTTATTTACCACTTGACTCCTAATGATGCAAAACCGTGATTATTAATTCACGCAGTAATCGTATCTAAATAGTTTTATTGTCGTGTTTAATAAGAATATTGTTGTTTATAGAATAAAAAATGTATGATAAGTTGTATATTAATCAAAAAACTAATAACGGTAAAAATATCGCTTGGTAAGATTGCAATTTTAGTGACTTATTTACTTGCAGTTAAAAGAGTATTTGAATAACGAGTTTCTTACTATTTGTTTTGATTGTTTACACATCAGTACTTAGTTTTGTGCGGTCAACAGTAGTTTTATTTGAAATTTGTGTAAATTCCTTATTTTAAAATCGCTCTTTTATTTTAGACTCGTTAAAAATCGGCAGTCGTGCGTACTCCCCCTCTATCGTGCCACTAAATCTAAAATTTTTAGCTGGGCATCGCAAACAACCTAATTAATAAAAACATTAAATTTGAAATTACAAATTACACTTGTTGTTACCTGCACATTCAACGAATAAAATCCTTTCCTATTGATGTAATATTGTGCTAAGTCACCTCCAGTTTTTTTATTTTAATATGGGTTCCACCTATAGCGCCAATAATACCAGGGAAGTTTCTTATTTCTCTAAACTGTTTTGCTAGTTTCACCTCTTCTTTAATAGATGTTGGCATTCTTATCAAATTTTTGCCAAGTTTAGCAAGAGCACGAGTTACTTTTTTACAAATCAAGCTCACACTTGGCTGTGACAGACCATGGAGATCTCCAGCATCATCCTGAAACTAAAATCATGGTTTTGTGTCATTATTAACATTACTATCACTGAATGCAAACATATATACTTCTCTTCGTCCCCAGCATCGTAAAGCTCATAAAATACACAGAAGTGGCAGTTCAAAGCAGAGAAAGAGACATCATCAAGAGATTTGTTGTTTCTTTCACCCCCTAACTCTGTTCGGTGGTTCCTTTTTCTTCTAAATTCTTCAATATTGTTGTTTTGTTTTAATTTTTATTTTCTAGATGTGAAAATTTGCCGTATTTTTCATCTACTTTATGCTCACAATTTCGCAATTTTTAGCACGACAATGTTACAAACATAGGTTATAGGAATCTGTGGTTACAAAACACAACAATGTGGTGTTTTGGGTTATGAAAATTGTGTACTATGAAAATTAATTTCATTTAATAAAACAAATAGATACCAAAAAATCACAAGATCACTAAAATGTTATTTTATTGGCTTATGCACAACAAATTTCTTTTTGGTAATTTTTTAGCTTCGCTATGTTTTTTTTGCTATATTAACACAAAACACTATTAAAACAAGCTTCACTATGTTTTTACCTATAATATTAACACAAAACACAAATAAAACCACAAGAAATTATAAATTTGTTCTTATGCACAAATTGTGGCTTATGTTTACATTTTTCTTTAGTTTACTTTTCATTTTTCGTAAAATTGTATATTTGTGTCTTTCTCCCCCTATTTGAAGAAAAGCGGATTTAAAATTTTTTCAGACCCCCAGCTGACACTTCTAGGTATTCTATGGTAAAGCTACTAGAAACTGTAGTTCAGGAGACGTTCCGCAACCTCTACGCTCTACAGATATATCCGTTCTCACCAAAAAAAGCGGTACTTCTGCTTAAATGGTTGTCCGGAATAAAAAACGGATCGCTTCTTGGTTTATAATTTTTCTTTTGAAGATTTCTTGAAATTTCATCAATACGTTCTATTATAAATTTAATTAAAATTATAACATTTTTACTTTTGTTCATATTACATTTGTTCTTACCAATTCTTTTGATCAAATATAGCGTGTCCATTATTTATTCGAAACAAACGTCTTATTTTTTTTGATTAAACGTTTTTTTTCACAAATAACAATCACAATGAAAACATCTTAAAATAGCTTTAAAACAGGGTCGAACCAATTTTAAAATTTCCATATTTACACATATTTATTAATACCATTTTAATTAATTTTGCTTAAAAATGCTTTAAAATGCGTTTTAAAATTTTTATTAATACGGCTGATAAAATTTAAAGATTTGCCCTTTTGCTTTTAAACGTGTATGTATGAAAGTATATTTTTTTAATCTTAAAATAATAAAAACTCACATTCATTCGTCAACGATGTTCCAATTTTAGCATTTTCACTACAAGATTCAACATTACCTTTCGTAGATTGTAAAAAATAATTTTAATTTGATATAAATTTTTCTCATCATTATTTTCTGGCAACACTGCTCTTCAAAAGTGTTTATTGGTTATTAAGAAAAGAACAAAATGAACGATTTTAATACAGAAATGCTGTAAAATATTTTGCAACGCAATTGGTGGAAGAGTTTTACAGTGACGGGTAAAGACATCGACAGGTTTTCTTTAAAATTAAATCACAACATAGTTTTGGTTTTAAAAAACTTTATAATAATAAAGTTCGCGCTGAAGTGGGCATTTAATTTTTTGCAAAATAGTAAAAATTTTACTTTAAAATTTTTAAGCAACATAATGTATTAAAAATTTTTAGATTTTACATAATTTATAATATAATTTATATAATAATAATAAAAGAAATAGTATTCAGTGTAAACTGTGCCAATGTTTGCAAATTTGTATTAAAAATTTTATCATCGAAAAATCAAGTCTTCTACATTTATTCTTTTTATGGTAGTTTTATAAAAAGGAACTTTATTTCTAACACTGTATTTGAAAAAAAATATAATCACAGTTAATCAGATTGTTTTCCCCCCTCTCATGATCCGCCATTAAAAAGCAAAAAAAAATTGGTGTGGCTTTTAAACAATTGTTTGGTAAAACGGATATATGCTTATCATTTATGAGTCCGTCCGTTCATATATACATATATATATGTTCCTCTCACTCCAATAGGGAACATATAGCTTTCCTAATTTTTTTTTTATCTGGGACCAGCACTCAGCAGATGACTCCTAAACATGCCAGGCATTGTGCTGGAACTATAGGAAAGGGATAGTAGGAGAAACGACAGGAGGTGAAGCTTAATTAATTATTTTACAGCTCTGCTTTCTCACGTTCTTTGTTTATACTCGTAGCAATTTCACATTCTTTGTTTATAGCAGTGTAGAAGCTTCGGTTTAGTAGCCATTTTTCTTATTATTTTTCTTCACCGGTGCTACACAATACCCACGAAGGAGGGCGTTCTGATGTAACTGTGGATTGCTATCAGCTGAAGCCTTCGAGACTGAAACCTTCCAACAACAACTGACACACTAATGCACATCAGAAAAATGCGCAATTTTTTTTTATTATTTTAGTCTGAAGCTGGATTGAACACAGGTCTGTTTTTGGTTTTGTACTCAACGTGCAGACTACCATCCATCTTGCCATCGCCACCCTCTGTTCATAATATTGTTGTTTTATTATTTTGCGTACATATATGTATACATATGGTCTGCTGGAAAAGTTCTTTAGACTTTTATTTGCATTAATGACATAGAATGTAATGAGGTCGGAAAGAACATGGTGTCGAGTAGTAAATTTTTTTTATTGAGTTCGAAACATAGGTGTGCCTCAGAACTTGCGTTTTTTTTTAAACACATTAATTGGAAAAAAGTCGAAAAAAAATATAACAGTTGTGCCCTGGTATACTTAAATAAAAGAAAGAACGTATAAAGAAAAGCAAATTTTTTTCCGTTGCTTCGTATATCCATTTGAAATAAAAATTTTATTAATATACTATATATTTATGTATGTAGGTCTATAATCATATAACGCATCGAAACATGCACCCACAAATTATTAAATTTTACAAGAGAAAAAGAATTTACAAAACAGTAGTGATAGTTGCAACGTCGTTTTCTAGTTGAAAATAACGTCGGCAAGTATATAACATACAATAATTAATTGAAACCTCCGTAATCTAGTGCATGAGCATTAGTCTTATCAATATGGAGGTGCGGGTTCGATTCCCGCCTAGACCCTTTATATGTATATAGGCAAATATGTAGTAAACGTTAGAAGAAACACTTGTAGTTTTTATATTCTAAAAGTATTCACCTCAAATAATTCCATTTTATAATTAAGTATAATACATATTTCGATGTAGGAAAAACTAAATTATGTAATTCTCAAAAACTAAGTAATATTTGAGTTTTTCATTTAAATGTATGAAATATGAAATACTTACAGCAAAAAATGGTGTAAGCCTCTGTTTGAAAGATCCGATCTAGTAAGAATGGCGTAAGCCAAAATGCATCAAAATATTCGTTTTTGGTAGCTTTACGGTGAAATTTGGTTTGCACGAAGAGTTGGCTATTTGAAGTAATATAGTGATCGGAAAGAACTGTTCCGAAGGACCAGACCGAACAATTAGGTAAAAATTCGGCATTACTAAACGACTATCTGGCAATTCAGCCGAATATGGGAACTAAAGTGAGCTAGTGAAGGGTATCTAAGATATAGCACTCTTAGGCCCAAATTCACAGTCATTAGTAAACTAAAATCATAACTGTTGTTTAACTAATACTTCATATTCACAGTGTATTGTTTAACTAACATTCTCAAGTTAACCAAAGAATGGCAGCACTGCTATAGTATATGGTTTTTGTTTACATTTGTTATATTAGATCTGTACGTTTACTTTCTGGTAAATTTCGTTTAAATGAGAGTAAGCTATAATTACTCTCAATAAGAGAGCAAAATGTACAAAAGTAAGAAATCGAAAAAAACCATTAAATTTACCAGAAAAAAAGAAATGTCAATTTTTTACAGCTCTGTTTATATCGGAGATGATATTTGACAATTTCAAAATTGTACTTTTTTGACCCCAAATGTTCTAAAAACATAAAAGTTGTGTTAAGTTTTACTATTATTAACTATTAGTAACAGAAAGATAAAATAAAATGAGTTCTTGAATATTGAGAATTTCTTTCGAAATCAATCAAATTAAAGTAATACTGAAGGAGTTCCTATCAGCGTTTAAAAACTTCTGATATGTGGAGTTGCTTTGTCTACTACTTTTGCTACTGCTACTTAAAATACAAGGAGTCGAAGTCAAAGAAAATTAAAAAAACGAAAAGTTCAAACAGTTGTAGTTGAAGTATAATACAAAAACAAGAAGTCGTAGTTTTTGTATACTTTAAAAATATAAAAGTAAACACAACGTAGTACTACAGAAGTTGACATGTTCGATCATTCTTATGTTTGACTGACTACAACTTTTGATAAATTCCGAAGTTAAAGCATTAAAGACATTGTGTGTTTCTTCTACAACTTCTTCAAAAGTTATACGCAAAAGAAAAATAATCAATCCACAATCACATCAGAACGCCCTCCTTCGTCGGTATTGTGTAGCACCGGCGAAGTAAAATAATAATAAAAAATAAATGGCTACTAAACCGAACCTTCAGCACTGCTACGAGTATAAAAACAAAAAGAACGTGCGAAAGCAGAGTTTCAAAATAATTAATTAAGCTTCACCTCCTGTCGTTTCTCCTACTATCCCTTTCCTATAGTTCCCAGCACAATGCTTCGCATGTGTAGGAGGCATCTCCTGAGTGCTGGTCCTAGATAAAAAAAAAATAAAAAAAATAAGAATTGAAATTAATAAAAAGCAGTTACTTAGATCATATATTGGACTGGTAACCGAAGATTGCATTTCTTTCAACATTTTAAATGCCCCTAATAAAGTCTACAACAACTACGAATTCTTAAATTTTTCGTTTTTTTGGTTGTACTTCAACTACAACTGTTTGAACTTTTCGTTTTTTTTGGTTGTACTTCAACTACAACTGTTTGAACTTTTCGTTTTTTTGGTTGTACTTCAACTACAACTGTTAGAACTTTTCGTTTTTTTATTTTTCTTTGACTTCGACTCTTCGTATTTTGAGAAGCATTAACTTAAACAACAGATTGTGTTTGTGTAGTGACAAAAAGAGAAGTCGAAAAGATAGAAAAAACTTACGACTTCTGCTACATTGACTGCAGTTTTTTAAACGCTGGTTCCTATTACTCGAGAGACCACCTCGTTGCGAGACAACCAACGTGTTGTTGAATAGTTAAAAATTAATGCAGTTCATTACAAAAGTATTCTTGAATTTTCGCAAATTCATCAATTTTACAGAAAGGATAATTTTACTCGTTTGTAAACTTATAATTCGGACCATAGTTCTTGAAGCTCCGTTCGACTGAGTTTAGACGAGAAAACATTTAGTTTGGTAGCATGTTACGGGTGTGGAAGAGAGCATCGTTTTTGTGTTCGGCACTCGGTGACACGTTTTAACAACAACATATGTTGTCTTTGCTGATGGATAGAATTAATTTTTATGCGAATCCCTGAATATGTGCAATTATATTAAGAAAAAATTCTCAGATGATGGCCCACTCCAAGGTTCTGATGGATATTTCTATTTTATATTATATTACATTTCTTTTTTTTTATATACATATGTACATATAAGAATATTGAAATAAAATCAACGTAAAGAATTGAAATAAATAGTGTTTCATTTCAATTGGGATATCCGTCTACAGTGAGCGATATATATGCATCAACGCTGACTATCATATGCACACAGAAGTTTCGGTCATTTTTCTCATATTGTCCTTAAGAAAATGATATAAACTTTGTTCTACGCAATGACCGATAATTCTGTCAGCAATGACGGTCATATCACCGGTCAAATGACCGTCAATGTTCTTGTAGGGCAGCTAAACTTATTAGCTATTTCGCTGGTCACTTCATTCAACAGGCCAAACGTCAAAGTTTGTGAAAAAGTTGTGGAAAGTGGTTGTGAATAATTTAATAATTAAATATTATATTAAGAAAAATCGAAAATATATTTTTGCTATAATTAATTTAAATTACTGAACAACGTATAATCATATGAATATACTTTGGTACTTAATATTTAGTGGAGTAAAGTAGTACTCTTGCAATGCAAAGTGTACTGAAAAAAGTACAATTGTACGAGCTTGATTATCCCTGATTTTCATTGAAAGTTTAATGTGATTGATGATAGTTTACCGAAAAAAAACTATTTGTGAAAGAATTTATTTAAAAAAACAAGTATTGAAAGAATTTATTTAATTATATTTATTTTTCAGCGATGGTCTTTTTTATGAAAAGTTTTTAACAATTATTTATTTTTCAATATTTCGCTACCAAATAGGTAGCATCGTTAGGAAATAATGATTTGTATTAACAAAAATATTTATTTAAAAAAATTTTATTTTTTTTAGGAAAAGTTTTTAACAATTTATGGTATAAATAACAAAAATGTTTGTAATTAATTATTGTTAAGAAAAATTTTTCACACACAACTTTTTTAATGTCTGTCAGCTGTTTGCGACATTTGTAATTTTGCTTTGTTATTTTCAATGTTTATTATAAACAAACTGATTGCTTGTTCTTCATGCCCAAACTAGCCCGAAGAAAAAGTACGGGCATTCTCGTGCGAGAAGAACAAGAGCATTACTCTCTCAAAACCTCTCTTTTACTCAATTTTTGCGTAAGAAAACGCTTTTGGGTAAGATTGGGCGCTCGCTCTTTACAAGAAAAAATCAGCGAAATGGCTGTTTTTTTATTTTTAGAGTTTATTTTTCTCTTTAGAAATTTATTTAGTCAATATATAATATATATATATATAGTAAATATATATACATATACATATATATATAGATATATATATTTACACCTTTAATTTTTTTGTTTTTTTATATACTTTTAAACTTGTAACTATAACTATAATTATAATTAAAAAAAATTTTTTTGAGACCACAAAGTTTACAGATTTTATTCACCCAACATACTTTGTAAACAAGGACTATGACTTTTCACCGTACTAAGGGTATACCTGTAAACGGTTAATATGCCAGAAGTAACAATCCTATAGCTGTATTTGAATTTTTCCACCACAAAGTTAACAGATTTTATTCATCCTACATACTTTGTAAACAATGACTTAACATTCCCTTTTTAGGAGGTTATTAATTACGTTTTAGGAGGCAATGTAAAGAAATTAATTCAAAAATCATGTAATACAATGGAAGATTAATTTTGTAATACCATTAATTAAAATGGATCTAATTTTCACTCATGAAATTGTTAATTTTATATGGTCATATTTTTTATGTTCGTATTTTTTTATTGTACACAACAATATAAATGTGTTGCTTTTCAAGCGGTACAACATGGAATAGTACCAAAATATTCCAAAAAAAATAAATATTTGCATAATTGACTATTTTCTTAGTTTTCTTCTGATTTTAATGCGTTTTTCTTCATAGGACTTTTTTTCAACTTTACGGAAAATTATGTAACAGGTAACCTGTACGAAGAAATCATAACGTGAATGAATAAATTGAACCGGAAATAAAAAACTTTAGCAAACCGGATGTTTTGGTTTGTTGCTTAGCACATGGAAATTGTAAACAAAGAGTGAAAAAAATTATTGATATTCGATCATTGTTTTCTCAGGCAATAGTATATCAATTTAAAAATAAAAAACGAATAAGGCCCTAGAATCAAATTTTATAATGTTCATAAATTATATTTTTTTTTTTTTATCTAGGACCAGCACTCAGGAGATGACTCCTACACATGCGAAGCATTGTGCTGGAACTATAGGAAAGGGATAGTAGGAGAAACGACAGGAGGTGAAGCTTAATTAATTATTTTTTGCAGCTCTGCTTTCGCACGTTCTTTGTTTATACTCGTAGCAGTGCTGAAGCTTCTTTAGTAGCCATTTTTTATTATTATTTTACTTCGCCGGTGGTACACAATACCGACGAAGGAGGGCGTTCTGATGTGATTGTGGATTGCTATCAGCTGAAGCCGGTGTTGTTCAGTGACCAGTGACTATGCCTTCGCCACTGAAACCTTCCGACCACAATTGACACACAAAGACACACTAATGCAACATCAGAAAAATGCGAGATGTTTATTTTTATTTTAAAATTTTTGGTCTGAAACTGGGGTTGAACCCAGGTCTGTTTTTGGATTCGTAGTTAACGTGCAGACTACCATCCATCGTGCCATCGCCACCCATATTGATGATATATGCCAATCGACGCGTATTTTTAATAGCTATCGAAGGCAGGTAGCGCTATGTGTGCACGAAGAATCGTTTGGGTGCAATAAGTGATATACTGAAAATGTACAGTTACGTTTTTTTTCCAAAAGTTTGGCGGGCTATAGCTTTTCTTGTACAGTCTCCTCGAGAATGATATGCATACCAATCGACGCGTATTTGTAATAGCTTTCGAACGCGGGTAGTGCCATATGTGCACGAAGAACGGTTTTCAAATTATAAGCGGATAACTACATATAAAGGCGTTGAACAGGTCATTGAATAATTGGCATATATCATCAATATAATTTATGAACATTATAAAATTTGATTCTAAGGCCTTATTCCTACATATATTCGTTTTTTATTTTTAAATTTATATACTATTGCCTGAGAAATCAATGATCGAATATCAATAATATTTTTCACTCTTTGTTTACAATTTCCATGTGCTAAGCAACAAACCAAAACATCCGGTTTGCTAAATTTTTTTTTTATTTCCTGTTTGATTTATGCAAGGAAATGAAAAGTATGATTTCTTCACATCGGTCTTATTTTTTTAATACCTTTTTTTCTCAGTACTTTTTTGTGCAAGTGTGTGAAAAAGAATTTTATATTAACTATTATCATGGTATTATTACACATGCGTTCATCGGCTATATGTGTTGCAGACGTTGTTTAAATCAGAAAGCGTAGTATAAAAAGGATTAAATTTCACAATATTTGGGTTTATATTTAAATTGTGAATATATAATTAGTATAAAAGGTAAAGTACACAATAATTGTTGAAAAGTGGTCAAAATAATAGTTATATTATTTATTGCTTTTGCTGTAAAACTAAACATCACTTATTGCCACAATGGAGAACATAAAAAAGTTGTTGGAACAACAAGATTCTTATTTCATAACCAGCGCAGATGAAAGTGATTCCGATAGTGATTACTTATGTAATTGGAATGCAATAAGTGATTCTGAAGACGTTTTTTTTGCAACGAATTTTAGTGATGTAAAACGCTTGAACTTGGCGAATTCTAAAAAACGAAATGGTGAAATAAAAATGCCAACGCGAAGGCCAGACCCAAACGTATACAACAGAAATGCTTTGTTGGCAAGGGAAAACCGGCGAAAAAAGAAAGTTTATGTGGAAACAATTGAAAAGGAATTACTACAGGCTCGAAAAATTAATCATGCTTTAACAAAAGCTCTAAAGCGGCAGCTCAAAATAGCCCAGCGTCTTGAAAAAGAAAAAAAATACTTTGAAACTTTAGTGAGAAATCGGTCGGATTTAGATTTTACTAATAACCCTGTAAAAGTTGATTATTCTCTCTGTTCTACATCAAGTAGTGAAGAATATATCAACAACGGAATGAGTGATATACTAAACTGTGGAACGAGTAGTCTTCAAGATGCAGAAGTACCATCGATAAAGTTTGGTAGTTCAATTGATGGTAATGTAACTTCTATAGAAAATTCATTGTGTGGTACTTCGTCATATGGTTTGTGTACTTTTCCCGACTTTACAGATTTAGTAAATTATACTGATATTAGTTTACCCACCACCTCAACTACTTACTACGATATACTATGTGAAAAAGATTGCGGCGTTGATAGTTTCATTCCATCAAATTTAACAGTTTTACAAACTAAGTACAATATTCAGAATGTTCACGATGGCCACAGTTATATAACATTACCTAAAATAATTACACCTGAAAGTCTAGCTGAAAACGAACCTATCGATGTTGAAAGAGATTCACATATTGGCGTATTTTGGTCTACTTATAATTGGAATAGAGATTGTAGAACACCACCACTTCAGCTTTTAAGTGAAGAGTCTTCTTGAAATATTTATATTGTAGAATATTTGAATTGGTTAGTTACACTTGTTCTTTTATAAAAATATTTAAGTTTACTTAAGCATTTGTATCACTATATTTTTTTTTATTAATTATATCCATATATGACTAAGAATGTAAATCTGTTATTAAAACAGGGGAGTAGAAGTAAGAGACTAAGTTCAATTTTTAACATTTAGAAAACAAACAAATTTTTTGCTTTTTTTTCCTTCGAAGCTATTATTGACCTAGTTACTAAATAATATTTTCGCCATTTCAGCCTGAGGGATCATCAGCTGCGGTCAGTGTCTGAGGCTGGTGTAAAGCTTGCACAATATGTAGCATCTTGTAGAAAAGGTGGGTTGTATAATAAACTCTACTCAATATAATAAAAGTTGCCAATGAAACTCAATTTATGCATTGAATTGAATATCTTTTGCAGAATGCGGTTTAAGAATTTTGATATCACGGAACAAAATTTGTTACAACTTTTGCAGAAAAATGTCATTTTAATTGGAATGATGAATGCAAAAATAAGCTAGCTAATATAAAAATTTATTCGCGCAATCATTATTTTGTTCAGTGTTTACATTATATGAACATATTTATCTGGTAAAATCGTTGGGGATATTAATGTTCATCCGTTTTCACTTTTTATACAATTACTTAATAATTTTTTTTTATTTGAGTATTATTATTGAGTTACAGATTTGAAGAACTAATGCCACTAAAAACTGCGCGGTTTTGTATTGTATTGAAAAGTCTGAAGAAGTCGGCTTGGAATTTGGTATGTATCTCTGCTACTACTCCCAATGTACTGTTTTAAATGACTTATTAATTTGTATTTTGTTACAATTTTACCTTAAAATTAAATAAACATAATAATTGAAAACGACATAAAAGCACATTAAATGTTTTATTATGTACATTAGACCGTAAAAATTTTCCTTATACAACATACATTTTATTATTTGATTAAATCTATTTAATTTTTCTAACATACAGTGGCCAAAAAAACTATTCGACATAGGCCGTAAACTTTATATATTTATCAAGAAAAAAATATGGAATGTTGTTTTTAACAAATAAACTTATAAAAGTCTTTATTAAGGAACACAAAGTTATATTCAGTAAAAAAATGAGATCTCAAAGTAAAAAAAGCAAAAAACATGAATTAAAATATTAATAACAAAAAGCAAGCAAAAAAAGTATTCGACATTGGTAACTTTTTTAAAATACATGAATTGAAATACAAGCTTATTTCTACTTCAGTAGCGAGTTGCTTTTCCTTGCCTACGTATAACCTCTTTTAAACGATCTGGCATAGATTTTACCAACGTTTTGGTATATTCTGGATCAATTTGGCTCCATTCCTCCTGCAGGATAACTTTCATCTGGTGTTTGTTCGTAAATTCACGTTTTCTGATTTTTTTTCCAAGTGACCCCAAAGATGTTCAATAGGGTTAAGGTCTGGGGACTGTGGCGGCGTTTTTTATTAATTTTGGACAATTATATAAAAGCCAAAGCTTTGTATTAGTGGCACAAAGTTTGGGATCATTATCTTGATAAAACTGAAATCTATTTGCCAGACCTCAAATTTTACTTTAGGAGGTCAATGTACTTTCGGTGATCCATAATCCCATCAATAAACCCAATATTACCCACGCCTGATGCCGCTATACATCCCCATACCATAACACCACCGCCACCATGTTTAAAGTTGGTACCATATTCGTTTCATCCAATTCTGTGTTAGGCCTGCGATGTACCAGAACTTTTCCATCACATCGAAAAAGGTTATATTTACTTTCATCAGCAAAAATAAAATCCATCCAGAACTCCATTGGCTTATTTACATGCTCTCTCGCAAAATCTAATCTCAACTTTCTATTTTTCTTAGTAATGTGTGACTTCTTCCTGGCTGATCGTGCATGGAAATCGTGCTTTTTTAAGACGTTTCTTATTGTTTGAGGTGTAACGGATATACCCAAGTGTTCCTCAGTGTTTTTAGCTAAAGTGTTAACAGTAGTTTTTGGATTTTTTCTTACTTCACGCACGATTCGCCGTTCATCTGAATCTGTAAGTTTGCAAAGTCGCCCAATCCTTACCTTGTTTATCACAGTTTTACTTGATTTGTACTTTTTTATAATGTAATATACAGTAGTTCTTGACTTTTAAACGATTTCTGATATAGTCTTTTCCGTTTTTCCTAATTTAAAATGATGTATTATTAAATTTCTTACATCAACAGAAGTTTCTTTCCCTTTACGTCCCATCATCGCGACACTTGCACAGAAATAAGAAAAAAGTTCTTGTAAAAGATAAACAAGAAACATAGCGATATTTTTACCAACAATGACATGAAGTAATAAGAAATACACAATCAGAATAAGGGAAAAATAATGCCAGTCGAATACTTTTTTTGCTTTGCAATTTTTGTTTTTTCGTTAAAACAGATAGATGAGTTAAAAAATGTGCAATTTTTATTATTTTTAGAACCATAAATTATTAAATACATATAATACAATGTGATCTCACGTTTATACATATAAAAAATAAAAGGATACTAGCGTTTTCAATGAAATTTAAGAAAATAATTGCAATGTCGAATAGTTTTTTTGGCCACTGTATATATAACAAACATAGATAAATAACTGTAATGAATTTTGACTATCGTTGAATAATTTAAACAATAATTACGTAATAGTATTGGAAGATTTAATTTTTCATTTTACCGTTTAAATACAATATTTGTCAACAAAGTATTAACTAATTGTAAGAAAGGCTTGGAAAAATTAAATAGATTTAAATCAAATAATTTTTTTTTATCTTGGACCAGCATTCAGGAGGTGACCCCTACACATGCGGTGCATTGTGCTGAAACTAGAGGAAAGGGATTGTAGTAGAAATGATAGGAGGTGAAGGTTCACTATTGTTTAATCTCGAGCTTAAGCTTTCGTCTTTTTCTGTTTTTGGGCGATGTGTATGGCTTGAGCGATTAACTAACTTGGTTAACTTTGGAATTTACTCCTGTTATTAGCACCGTTGCTATTTAGGAGTGGTTCTGTCTTTTATTGCCCAAGTGAACCGTTAACGGTCTTATTAAACATTGTTTTTGTCATCTTCATTTGTTCTGGTTATATACTTCGGCTTGAGTTTTTCGTCACTTGTGATATTTTTTACCGTTGGATAGAGGTACAGTAATATACATGAAATAAAATTATTGAAAACTAAACCAAATAAAATTGTCTTTTATTATACAAACACCATTTCTGCCTTGGCACGCAAACATTTGGTCCTTCGGGCCGGATCTTGGAAAGATCTACCAAACACCAGTTTGTAAAAATCATACACTTGGATACATACATACAGTTTGTAAAAAAAATGTTTTCAAAATAAACATTTTTTAAGAATTTAAATTTAAATAAATATTTACAACAACAATATCAGTATATTTGTGAATTTTTTTTTTACAACTGTTGTTTTGTATGTTCTCGACAAGCAGGCGTCGAAACTTTGACAAATTTATGAACATCTTACAACAACAACGACAAAATAATTTTGCATACTTTAAACAGTGTAAAAAAAGTGTTTTCAAAAATGCAAAGACAAGAAGGAACCGTTAGTTTTTTGCATATGTATTGCGTATAATAGTTTTATATGGACGCTAAGAGTAGCAGTTGTCTTTTATTCATTAAATTAAGCTCATAGAAAAACAAATGATTACCCAATTATATATAAACTATGCCAGGAAAGCGACTGAACAAAGACATTACCCAACTGGCGTATTTTAATTACTATAAAGGAAAATCTCACAGAGAAATTGCTGAAATGTTCTCTCTTAACATAAGGACGGTATATAATGTTATTAACAGTGCTGAAAAAGAAGGAAAACTGGAACCAAAACAAACACCAGGCAAACCAAAAAAAGTAACTCGGCGAATTGAAAAGAAAATTTTGAAAATGATTGATGAGAATCCACATTTCAGTACTATAGGAATTGCACTTAGCATCAGTAATGAATGTGGAGTAAGTATCCCTCTCAGACTGTTAGAAATGTGCTACAAAACCATAAATACTCTTCAAGAGTTACGAAGAAAAAACCTTTGCTATCCGCGGTAAATATTGAAAAAGGTATAAGTTTGCCATTGAACACATTTCTTTTCCTCCGGAGCACTGGGATGATGTTATTTTTTGTGACGAAACGAAAGTGATGCTTTACTACCATGATGGACCTCAAAAAGTTTCGCGAAAACCCCTGACGGCTTTAGAAACTATCGGTTATTGTGTGGGGTTGTATTTCGAGCAAGGGTGTTGGCGAAATAAGAATATTAGTGGATATAATGACCAAGGAAGTCTATCTCAACATTTTAAAAAAGCAATTGAGTGCAAGTGCTCGGAAATTCGGTTTTGTTGACCCAGAAAAGCTCAAATATAAATTTTAGCAGGATAATGACCCGAAGCATAAGGCATATATTTGTAGATCCTGGTTGTTATATAATTGTACAAAAGTGATCGATAGCCCAGCACAAAGCCCAGACTTAAACCCTATAGAAAATTCATGGGTTCACCCAAAGAAAAAAGTCGGAAAAAGGTCACCAAAAAACAAATAACATTTATTAAAGAAGAATGAGAAGAAATACCTGAAAATTATGATATACCAAAGCTTATCCATTCAATGTCTAGACGCTTAGAAGTTGCAATTAAAGCTAAAGGAGGGCACACCAAGTGTTAGCACCCTGAAAACTTTTTTTACCATTTAGAATAAATTTAATTAAATTTAACACAATTTTGAAAACATTTATTTTACAGCGTAGAAACTGGAAGTATTTTTTAAGTTACGATTATTATTTTGTTATTTAAATTAATTTTGTTTTTTTTTGTGCAAAGAGTTTATAAACATCTACAATTGAATACATGAAGAAAAAAATTTAATAAAAGTTATATAATTTACTTGCAAATAAGAGTTTCTCTTAACCTTTTTAATTTTTCTAAGTTTTGAAAACATTTTTTTTACAAACTGTATGTATATTTTTAAAATAAACATCAAAGGTGCGTACAATTATTTGGATTTAAAATAATTTGTGGTATCACCAGTTGGGTATCAGTGTTAAGGTGTAAGAAAATATAATAAAAACAGAGTATATAACATAATATAACATACATTTTAATTCGTGTATGTTTCATGTACATATGTACATAGTATATATATTATCTATGTACATTTATAATTCTTGTGATTGATCGTGTTACAGCCCGTTTTGACGTTTTGGTTTTCTTTGGGTTTTTGCTACAAAAAAAAAACCAACTTTGTGTTTGTATCGGACGGACGGAATTAATAATTAAATTAAAATAATTCGCATTTCCAAACAGGTATAAAATAAATTTTGTATGCTATTGAGTCCCGCTAAGATTTATTGTTTAGCAATTTTATTAATTTATTAGTGCTATTGAGAGTGGATATTTCAATAAATTTAGGGTTGAAAAACATTAGTTTCTTTTTTTTTTTGTTGTTTGTGTGTTTTCTCTTTAAGTAAACATTAAAATTTCTAGTACCCTACGGTCGGTCACTTTGGTCGTCATTGCGCTTGTCAATAAATTTACAATAATTTTTGTAAAAATTTTAATAGCAATTTAATATCTTTGTATAATTGCAAAATTTTGGCAAGCTAAAACAAAAAATAAATAAAATAACGTATAAAATGCCGGCTGTATATTTAAATAAATTTATTCGAGTATCGGATGCTCTTATAACTTTTGAGGCACGATTTAATGATTTACGTGAGGAAAAGCATACTATTTATACTTTGGAAATTCAACGTGAGGAATTAAAAAGGTTGTGGGAGAAAGTTCAGTCAGTACATGAGGACTGTTTAGATTCCATAGATGGCAATGTAAAAGCAGATCCGGATGAGGCGAATGTCGCTACTGCTAAATACCAGGTTACATATACCGCTTATCTTAATTGTTTGTCTAACATCAATGAAAAGATACAGCGTTATAGAGCAGAACCTATATTTAATGAGTCGTCTATGGAAAAGTCACAGTCCACATCTGAACATAACCTCAACCTACCCCCGTGTGATATTAAAACTTTTGAGGGTGACTATATATCATGGCCCGCCTTTAGGGATTTATTTACGGCCATATATATAAATAGTTCACGCCTAAGTAATGTCGAACGCCTATGTCACTCAATACGTAAAACTACCGGTGAAGCGAATGAAATCGTGTCTAAGTGCCCTTTGAGTAATGAGGGATTTGAGATGGCATGGTGTGGGCTTAAGGATGCGTATGAGAACCCCCGTATGCTAGTTAATAATCAGTTGAAGATTTTATTTAATCTTCCGGTGGTTGGTAAGGAGACTAGTGCGGAGTTGAAAAATTTGCGGCGTGGTGTTAATAATTGTTTAAATTCACTTTCTGTCTATAAGGTTGCGACGGATAATTGGGATCCGATTTTAATTTTTATTTGTATTCAACGTTTGCCTATGTCGACTGTTGGTTTATGGGAACAGGGTGTTAAGAATAAAACGGTCCTATCGACCTGGAAGGAGTTTGATTCTTTTCTGACGGAAAGGATTCGGACTCTGGAATGCGTTAGTGATCTTAAAGATACACCACATTCGGGCAGAACGTCGGGACATAAGGTTAATGTCCATGTTGTGAATGCTAATTCGAATACTTGCGTTTTGTGTCATGCTTCTGGTCATTTTTTGAGGGGTTGTAAGCGTTTCAAAAATTATCAATTTCGGAGAGGTTTTCGACCGTGAAAATGCTTCACTGTTGTATTAACTGTTTGTCTCGTGAACATGGGGTGAAGGAGTGTAGGAGTGGCTTTAGTTGCAGTGTGTGTAATAAGAGGCATCATACGCTGATGCATCTGGTACGGGCAATAGGGCTACGGATATTTCGGCTACAGCCACGGGTAATACTTCTTCGGGCATTGTCGCGAATTCTTCTACACCTCGACAGGTTTTTTATGTCTCTCAGAACCGCAAGGTGCTTCTGGGAACAGCCATGGTCAATATTATTCATCAGGGTATGACGTACCCTGCGCGGGCTCTTATCGATCCCGCTTCGGAGTCTTCCTTTATCTCTGAAAATTTACAGAATCGTTTGAAACTGCCTGCACATTCGACGAATGTCAGAGTTTCTGGGGTCAATCAAACCGTTTCCGCTATGACGAGAAAAATTTGCGCTTTGAAAATTAATTCTCCTGTGCAACCGACTATTCTTCTGGAAACAATGGCTTTGGTTTTACCTAACATTTCTGGCAATTTACCCTCTTTTACCATTGGCCCTGATATTCTTGGCGACTTTACGGATTTGCGCTTGGCGGATCCTAATTTTTTACAATCTAGGTCGGTTGATTTGCTTCTGGTGGCCGATTTATATCCTCGGGTGATTTTGTCTGAAATTCGTCGTGATACCTTGGGCACATATGTGGCTCAGAGCACCATTTTCGGATGGATGATAACTGGAACGGTACAAGGGCTGAGTATTAAGGTGTTTTCGACTACCGTGGAGTCTTCAGCTGAGGATGATTTGAATAGGAATCTTCTGCGGTTTTGGGAACTGGAGGAAACCCCTAGAAAAAAGGTGTTATCTGAGTCTGATCGATATTGTGAGGAAAATTATAAGAAGACGACGCGACTCTGCGGGCCGTTATGTAGTGACGCTACCTTTTAGGCCTGAATTTCCTCATTCTATTAGGGTAGGTGTGTCCTTTGCGGGTGTGAGGGCACAATTTTTGCGGAATGAAGCCTCTCTTCTGCGAAAACCAGATGTTAAGGCGTTATACGATGAAGTCGTCATACCCAATATCAGCGCATATTCTTTCGTTCATAGCCTGCGGAGGAAGTTAGGACATATGAATTGCAGACTGTGACGTTTGGTGTGAATTGTGCACCTTATTTCGCGATAAGGACTTTGTTACAGTTAGCAGAGGATACAGAGACTGAGTACCCACTTGCGGCCAGGATTTTGCGCAAGTCTATGTACGTTGACGACGTATTGTCGGGTGCTCATGATCTTTCTTCTGCTCTGGAGGCGCGCGATCAATTGCGCTCTGTATTGGCATCAGCGGGGATTGAATTGAGGAAGTGGACATCTAATGAGTTTGCCATTCTAAAAGACCTTCCTACGGGGCATCTGGTAGACTCCAAGCTTCTGACCTTTGTAGAATCTAGCAGTTCCAAAACATTGGGCATACAATGGAATGCTCAATTGGACTCATTTTATTTCAGGGTAGAACCAATTGCTCAGAAGTCGAACTATACGAAAAGAGAAGTTTTATCTTCAGTAGCGAAGCTATTTGATCCCGTGGGGTGGTTAGGTCCCGTGATTATTGTTGCGAAGATTATAATGCAGAAGATATGGCTGATAATATCGGATGGGATAAATGTTTGCTTACTTCGACTTTGAATGAATGGAGGAAATTTGTTGGTTTTTATTCGGAAGTGAATAATATACGGATTCCTAGATGGATAGGATATGCTCCAGGCTCTTCTGCCGAACTTCATGTTTTTTCAGATGCTTCGGAGAAAGCATACGCGGGGGCAGTTTATATTAAGATTGAATCCCAGGGTCACGTTTTTACTATGCTGCTTTCATGCAAGATTAGGGTTGCTGCAATTAAATCGATTTCTTTGCCTCTGCTCGAGCTTTGTGGTGCTGTACTGGCTTCGGAAATAGAAATTCCAGTGCCACGCGTGTATTGCTGGACGGATTCCACGATAGTGTTATGTTGGTTGAGGAAGACACCGAACACGTGGACGATGTTTGTGGCCAATCGCGTTTGTCGCATACAGGAGAATGTAGGCAGTCACAGTTGGTGTCATATTAGGTCTGAGGAAAATCCCGCGGATTTGGGTAGCAGGGGACTTCCTCCTTCGGAACTTTGGTGGCATGGTCCCGGTTGGCTTAGGCAACCCAAAACTACTTGGAGGATGAAGGACCCCCAATGGATACCGACGTTGAATTAGGGCTACTAGGTCGCATGCGGTTTTCTTTTGCGACTACTAGGATATTCTCGAGAGGTTTTCGCGTCTTGATCCTGAAACGAGGGTCATATGCTATTTACTTCGTTTCTACTACAGGACTTGTCCTTCCCAGAGGTGTAAATAATCGTTTACATCATCGACAATCTCGAGCGAGGAAATAAAAGGCGTCAAGTTACGTTTAGCGATTTTGGCACAGAAGGTTCACTTTGGGGAAGAATTTCGATTCTTATTGTCGAAAAAACCTATTTCTTCTAAAAGTTCACTACTGGCCCTTAATCCGTTTTTAGATGACTGTGGAGTTATGAGGCTGAATGGTCGCTTGGTGAAGTCTCCCTCGCTGTCTTACACGGAGAAGCACCCTATTCTTTTGCCCTACTCATGTCGGTTTACTTTATTGTTGTCTGAATTCGTACATATGATTTCTATGCATGGCGGGAATCAGCTGATGTTGAGAATCCTACGTATTGAATATTGGGTACCTCGCCTTAAGGTTTTGGTTCGAGCAGTGGTAAATCGCTGCAAACGTTGCATGTTGGACAAGAAGCGCTCATGTAGGCAGATCATGGCTGCATTACCCCCCAAACGAACAACCTTGGATCGAGCTTTTACCACCACTGGGGTTGATTTAGCCGGTCCGTTTGATATGAGGAGTTTCACGGGTAGGTCCTGTAAGATAACGAAGGGGTACGTGTGCATTTTTGTTTGTTTTTCTACCAAAGCAGTGCATTTGGAAGCTACGACCGATTTATCGACGGATGCTTTCTTGGCTGCATTTCATCGTTTTATAGCGAGACGGGGCTGCCCTCTGACGGTATTTTCTGACAATGGTTCTAACTTTGTAGGAGCTTCGCGTGAAATTGAGAAAGAGTTCCGTATTTTTCTTAAGGAATGTGAGGCTCGATTACGTTCTACATTTGGGGTTCATGGCCTTGTGTGGCGTTTTATTCCAGCCGGAGCCCTCATATGGGCGGACTTTGGGAAGCTGCTGTTAGAAGCTTTAAACAGCACTTTCGAAAGGAAGCTCAATCTGTGAAATATACCTTCGAGGAGCTCTCTACTGTGCTCGCAAGAATCGAGGCGTGTTTGAATTCACGTCCATTGTGCCCTATGTTGGAGAATCCCGATGAGACCGTGGCTCTTACTCCTGGTCATTTTTTGATAGGAGGACCAATATTGGCACCGCCGGAGCCATCTATATTTGAGTCCCCCATAGGTTTACTGAATCGTTATCGCAAGATCAATGCACTTAGTCATGATTTCTGTCGACGATGGAAAGAAGAGTATTTGCAAAATTTACATAAGCGCTATAAGTGGAAGTTTCCTGAGCGAGACATCGCAATAAATGACTTGGTAGCTATTCGACATGAACAATTTTCTCCAACTTCTTGGAAATTGGGGCGTGTGTCGAAAACGTATCCGGGAAGTGACGGTCACGTTAGAGTTGTGGATATACGCACTGAAAATGGGGTTGTGAAACGACTAATCACTAAATTGGTAATTTTGACCAATTAAGTTATTTATAGTTATGTATATGTCTATTAACCTTTATTGTTTCGTAGTATAATGGCCGATCAAATTAATATGGTTGAGGAAATGATTTTAGAGGAATCGAACGGAACCGTGGAGTTATCTGGTCAATCACCGTTTTGAATTATATTTATTCTCAGTTAATGGATCTGTAGTAAAAACCATTTGTATTGTTTATCAAAATACATGATTTTGATAATGAATTTTATATTATTTAATGTCATTATATTTTATTGCATATAACTTTGTTAATGCAAGGTGGCCGGCAATGTTTAATCTCGAGCTTAAGCTTTCGTCTTTTTCAGTTTTTGGGCGATGTGTATGGCTTGAGCGATTAACTAACTTGGTTAAATTTGGAATTTACTCCTGTTATTAGCACCCTTGCTATTTAGGAGTGGTTCTGTCTTTTATTGCCCAAGTGAACCGTTAACGGTCTTATTAAACATTGTTTTTGTCATCTTCATTTGTTCTGGTTATATACTTCGGCTTGAGTTTTTCGTCACTTGTGATATTTTTTACCGTTGGATAGAGGTACAGTAATATACATGAAATAAAATTATTGAAAACTAAACAAAATAAAATTGTCTTTTATTATACAACGACTTTTCTGCCTTGGCACGCAAACAACTATATTACAACGCTTTTTTCACGTTATTTGTTTTTATAGCAGTGTTGTAACGTCTCTGATGCCAAGGAGAAGTATTAAATTTTGAAGCTTCGTTATTAATAGCTATTTTTAGTAATTATTTTACTTCGCCGATGCTACACAATACCGACGAAGGGCGTCCTGATTTGCCTGTGGATTGGATACAGCTGAAGCCGTTACTATTCAGTGGCCAGTGCCTATGTCTTCGCCACTGAAACGTTCCGACAATAACTTACACAAATGCAGAACAGAAAAATGCGAAAAGGAAAAATTTTGCGTTTTGTAGTCAACGTGCAGACTATTACGACCATCGCCAATTGTTTGTAGTATAAGGAAAATTTTTAAAGAAGATATTTGGTTTGTTTTGTTTGTATATTCCGTAATTCTCAAATATTTTTTGGGAGTTCTTGTATAAACATGTGAAATTTCTTAGCTTTTTTCAAGAATTTGATTAAAGGTCTACTAAATACTATAAACGTATTTCATTAGATAGTTCAAGGGTCTGTCTAATCACCGCATACGATATCGTCCGAAATGCATCGAAATTTCTTAGGTTAGCATCATGGCATTCGATGTCGAATAAATAAACAATAATCAAGCACACAACTCATATATAAAAATTACCAAAAGCAAAATAGTAAACTGTTACATAGACTAACAAACACACATTCACACTAATAGAACAATACTAAGATAAGATAAACATAATTATCGCACAAATCCAGATGTAACTTTAAATTAACTGATTTCTGGAATATTTTACACAATTCGAATGTGGTGCAATTGATGATATCAATATAAGAGTAACTCTCGAAGTTTGTGAAATTACCATCTTGTGAACCGAGCATTTAACGAAAGCATTCTGGTGCTTCATTGCGGGCGGATAAAATCGGCATAGCCATCTTCCGATCGTTTGACCATAATTTCCTTGTAGTATTGCTTATTAACGGTACGATGCACCACGCCATTGTAATCGAAGAAAACAAAATTCACCCTTCTCTTTTGAACCAACCTCGTACATAAAATAAAAAGTGATTTCGGTGTTACTGTTGTGGCGCTGTGAAAAAATTTGGATCAAATAAAGTTCAGGGAATAGGCATAGGTATAGAAACGAAGAGAAGAAAAAATAAAGTAAAAAAAGGAGCGGAATCTCTTAGTTTCCGAGTTATGGGCCTCTGAAGTTCCATTACAATTTAATTAAAAGAAAAAGCAGGGATTTTTAACACTTTGTTTTCGTCCAGTCACTGCCCCTACAATATACAAGTATAATCATTTCGTTTTTCTTCTTTGAAGCAAAACAGTAATCAAAAAATGTGTAAAAAACTGGTTTTAAAATTAACAGTTTTGCAGAATGGAAAAGGCGGCAATGGGAGTGTGGTGGATCAGTTTTCACATAGTCCACCAAATTATTTTAAAAGAAAAATTTATTTCCATTTTTGTAAACTTAGATTTCTTTATTAAACAAATTTCCCCAGCCAAAATAAAAACAATTTTTTTTCCAACTGTCAAATGCTTATTGCGTTACCTAAATTTTGTATGTGTGAACTCTAAAATAATTTTGTCAATAAATTCAATATTGACTCAATAAAAAACGTATATCTGAACACCGTATAGAAATTTTTCAAAACAAAATTTTTCATTTTATCAGGGTTGTAATATTACAAGAGCAAATAAAGAATATAACAAATTAAAGAAATCATTTACTGCTGAACCGATTTTTTTTTCTTTCTACTTATACTTTTCATTTTATTTCAAGTGCGATAGCCTGAAAGCAAAATTTAATATTACTCTAATATGGATAGCAACCGAACTGTTCTTCAGTTGCCAGTTGCTAAAAATGATAATGCAGGTAATGCAGATTTACAATGCATTAACTACAGTTGCCTAAATTCAGTGCATTTGAGTGCTTGTCTAGCACCCACAATTTTGAGTTTCCGCATGACAACGCAACTGAAGTTGTTCGGTTGCTATCCATAATTGAGCCATAAATTTTCTAACTTGGTTTTGTCGTCGGCTGAGGTAGTTCAGCGATATCCAGGGTCAACTTACGGATCTACAAACCTTAAGTGTTAACACGATTATTTACCCTCTGTCATATAATATATAGTCTGGCATCACCAATAACGTAAAGCGGATTGGCAGCGACCACGGCGCAGGAGAGTTTTTTTGCATCAACATTCCGGACAACAACACGAAGTTACAAGAGACATTACACTAAACCAGAAATAGTTATATTCCTTTACACATATCGAGCCTTTGGTGCAATACCGTCGTAATTCAAAAAATCGTGAACTGAGAAAAATGCATTTGAAGTTCTGAGCCATCTTTTTGATAGTATTTTCGTTTACTAAAGTTATTTTTTTTACAAGTTTTTAAATAAAGAGGCATGTTTTGTAATGTTTTCTGTTTGTAAATTTCTTGTCATAAAGGAAATATTTCATTATAGCAAATAAATATTGTTGGAAATAGCTGGAGGCAATAAAGACATTTGTAGCTGTATAATCTGAACAGTTAGAGATAGAACCATAATATTTTTTTGATTTAGATATATATTTCCCCAAAGATCATTTCTGCATACCAGCTCAAAAAATTCAAATTTTGAATTACTGCGGCACCAAAGGCTCGATATGTACAATTAAAGAAAATAAATGAATTCGAACTAAAGTTGCAGAAGCAAGATATTAGTTTTGTATAGTAGGGAAAATATCGCGCCCTCCATGGAGGTTTAATTCAATATTTCTTTATTTACAAATTTAATGCTCTATTTAATAATATATTCTTTGATGACAGATCTCTTTTGGCGACCGTCGATTGGAGGTTATCGGTAGTTCGGGAAAGGGTGTTCACAGCTCTCGGGAGAGCTCGGCAATATTGTCGGTAGTTATACAATTCGGAGAATAGTATTGGGGGTTCTCGGAAACAATCGGTGAGTACTCGGGAATCGGCACGCAGTACCAGCGGTCCTCGAAAAAGCTCGAGTTTATACTATTAACTATCCGGGGATAATATCGGCAGCTCTCGGTGATGCTGCGAACGTCCTTCGTGTATACTAGTGATGGTGTCGGTGGCCAGCGTATACTTATATTAACGAATAAATATTTACAATAGGTCACCACTTTGATATGTGAACACTCAGCCGAAGCCGCTGTGATAAACAGTCAGACGAAGCCGCTTTTTAAAATTTATTCATCGGGATCAAGCTCACCCAGGCCGAGGCACGTTATTGCGGCAGGTTTTTAGGGCCGGTTTCAGAAGGGATAAACCAATCGATCTAGAAAATTTCACTGTAATTTTGCAGAGTAGTATTTATGGGATATTCTTCGGCTTAAGAAAATCTTTATGTACAGTGGTCCAACTTCCCCATTCTACACAAATAACACAGTAATAAATTTGACATCCCAGAGGACTTCTTCCTTCTAGAAATGTTTATAAACAATTACATTTTATCAGGGTTGTAATATTACAAAAGCAAATAAAAAAATTAAAAAAATCATTTACTTCTGAACTGGGTTTTTTTCTTTCTACTTATACTTTTCATTTTGTTTGAAGTTGTGAAACTATCAATAATAGTACTTTTATTAATTTTTTGACAATCGTACCAAATCTCATTAGATTTCTTTCTCACAAAGTCTTATGAAAGTCGAAAGGATTGTATTATAGTCTGAATCGCCCTTTACGAAGTTTTCGAAATACTTGATTTTTTTCCATACAAAGTTGTCAAGATGAAATGGAATGACCCGATTCCATTTTCTACCACAAAAAATAAAAAAGCAATTTTCGATAAAATGGCGCTTACGTGGTTTTTTTTTTTTTTATCTAGGACCAGCACTCAGGAGATTTTGTGACCAAGGAAATTTCTGTATAGTATACGTAAATGAAATCCATGTGTCTCAAAAATTTTGGAATAAGAGAGAAATGGTAAAAAAATCGATGTCTTAAATTCTAATACAGTAATTTTTTTATTCTGGAAAACACCTTTATACTGCAGAATCATGCGACAGCTTCAAAAAGGTCGTGCTAGAGCATTTGTGAAACCAGAGTTCGAAGCAGTTTTGGAAGGTGATGAAGATTTATTCTTATGGATAAATTCTCAACCAACTAATAAAGGAGAACAGCCAACAACTCTAATGTAGGTAGCTATTAAAAACCAGCACCTACGTATAGAAATTATTGATGTATAAATCCTCCCACCTATCCATGTACCATAATTTTCAGAATTGTACGAAAATTCAAACGATGCAATTTTATATGATGCAGTTCAAACAGTAGAGGCCGCTTTGAACTTATTGTAAAAAATTATTTAATTAAATAAATTCATTTAACAAAAAATAAATCCATATAGAAATTTAAAAAAATGCCTTTTTTGGAGATGGCCCCTACACATGCGAAGCATTGTGCTGGGAACTATAGGAAAGGGATAGTAGGAGAAACGACAGGAGGTGAAGCTTAATTAATTATTTTGCAACTCTGCTTTCGCACGTTCTTTTTGTTTTTATACTCGTAGCAGTGCTGAAGCTTCGGTTTAGTAGCCATTTATTTTTCATTATTATTTTACTTCGCCGGTGCTACACAATACCGACGAAGGAGGGCGTTCTGATGTGATTGTGGATTGCTATCAGCTGAAGCCGGTATTGTTCAGTGACCAGTGACTATGCCTTCGCCACTGAAACCTTCCGACAACAACTGACACACTAATACACATCAGAAAAATGCGAGATGTTTATTTTTATTTTAAAATTTTTTTGTCTGAAACTGGGGTTGAACCCAGGTCTGTTTTTTGGTTGTGTAGTCAACGTGCAGACTACCATCCATCGTGCCATCGCCACCCTCAAGAATAAGAAACCGACGATATAGCAGTTACCAAATGACAACGTTTAAGAACAATCATTTTTATTTTAACAGCAATAAATACATAAATGACCAGCCAATTATACTATTTGCGTGAATACGCATTTCTAATCTACAATGCACATACACACGAAGAATATTTATAACAGAAGAAACTTATAGAAGTTTTGTGTATGAATATATGGTTTCAATTTCATTCAAACAGTTGTTTCCTTAAGAATAGAAGTTAATGGTTGGCTATTTTGAATATTAGTTAACATTATTTTACTAACAGCAGTCTCTTCTACTGCTGTGATATCACTATTATGTACTTCGTACGCAGAGCTAGACGGATTGCTGCACATAACACTGCCATCTGTGTTTCCCGAATGTATTTGAATATAACGAGTTTTAGCATTGATAGAAGATAAATTATCCAATTGTACGGAAATATCCAGTTGACATTGCTCCTTCCAGACTACTTCATCCCCTAATGTATCGTTTATAATCATTCGCAGGTTATGTGGAATATAAGGTTTATATTTATCCACCCCTGTAATAAACATAGAGATAAATTGAAGTACATACATATTGTAATCAAAATAATCGAAAAAACAACGTTTTAAAACAGCTAAAAAAACTACTAAAATTTAAGCATACAAATAAATACATACGAGATCTGTTCAAAAGAAAAGGTGAATTTTGAATTTTTTTGAAAAGTATTTATTTATTCATCAAATTCCTTTTTATCCCCTTCAAACTAATCCGCCTCAGATATAATGCACGTTAATGCCAGGGCTTCTTCCAATCCTCGAAGCACTTCTAAAATGGGCTTTTCGGTATGGCCATCAGCTCGTTCTTCGATTTTGACTTTATCTCATCAATTGTGGCAAAACGCTATCCTTTCATTAATCTCTTCAGTTTTGGGAATAGAAAAAAGTTGCAGGGAGCCAAATCTGGTAAATAATGTGGTTGAGACATGATTAGGGTGTTTTTTTTGGATAAAAAAATCACGAAAAAGAATTGATGTGTGACCTGGTGCATTATCGTGATGCAGAATGTATGATTTTTTTCACAATTCCGATCGTTTGGATCGTATTGCTTCACACAAACGTTGCATAACTTCCTTAGCAACCGTACGACCAGCAAGAACTCATGATGCACCACGCTATTGTAATCGAAGAAAACAAAAATTCACATTTTCTTTTGAACAAACCTCGTATTGTACAAACATCACACATAAACAACAAACATGTGAAAAAGATATACGCCCAACTCACAATCTTGTGTATTTCAGATGCTAAATTTTTGCAATTGTCTTCCTCGGTCTGGTTTTTGTTGGCTTTTTCTCTTATACGTTTTTATGTTAAATATTTTATTTTTAAAATGAATTAATGAATAATTAGTTAATTTACCACAATAATGTCATTTTCATTTTGCCATTGCTTTCTGTCACTTTGCAATTAAGTGTTGCAAACGTACAAGTATAGTAAATAAAAACTATAATTTTCATTGTACTTTATTTTCGGGTATGTTCTGTAAACCAAATCCGCAAAAATTTTTCGTTTTTACACATCCACACACATACTTCGGTATTGAGAAATCACTCGTTTTTAAATCGACTCGGTTTATAGAACAGGGGGGTTTGTTTGTGTAGAGTAAAATTTTACTACACAATTTTGCAAATGCCATGATGCAAGAGCATTTGCACAATATTGTGAGTTTGGCTATTGTTTTATTAAGCAACACAGAAATTAATAAAATATATATGTAAATACTTTTTTTATTAATGATTGATTAAGCTAGTCTATATGCTACATTTCGTTCTTAGCTTTTTGAAAAAATTGGTTGAACGTCAACGGATGAGTTGACATTAGCACCAAAAAAAATTTTATCTATTGCGGTGGGACATTGCAAATAAAATTTATATGTATGGAATAATTTATTATGTGGATAAGTACTTAAGTACTATAGGAGATGGGTGGTAAGTTCTAATAAATATATCAGTACGCAATCGTTTATAAAATGAGTATAATGTGTACATAAATTTATTTGATGTACATATATACATATGAATGTACATACAAATAAGTCTTTGCTCTTTGTATGTAATTTTTTGTCAAGTGCAAACTTTTATTGTCACTGTTTGCATCCTCCGTTGTACTTATCAATGGTTTAATTCCTACTTTACCTACCTTTTTTTAATTACGGCTACGGCTACAGCTTCAACTTTTTCAAGTAAAAGTAGCGGTAGGCGATGTATTATTCCGAAGCATTTATATTTTTTAGCTACAGCTACTTTTCAAAAAAATAAAGCGGCAAGTAGAAGTAGTAGCCTCTTTGCTACTTCAACTAAGGTATTGGTAGGGGTAGAAAACAGCAAAAATATTACACTTAATTTTTTGCTTCAATTTGAAGACTAGACAAAAACGAAAACATTATTTCTGGCTACTTTATGCTTGGAGCCATGCAATACAAATATTTACTTCTGCCTACTTACCGACAATAGGAAGAACGAAGAAAGATCATGTGTTATTTTGTTTCGTTTTTTCTTTTGTAACTTGTTTCACACACTCGACAAAGGGCAGAATAAATTAAATTGGAAATAAATCTGAAACTATAAAAATCGTGATTTTTTGTTTGTTTTTCTAACTTTACAACACTTCACGATTTTTATATCGAGTGTGTGAAACAAACTACAAAAGAAAAAACGAAACGAAATAACACACGATCTTTCTTCGTTCTTCTTTATTATTATTAAATGAAATACAAACAATCTATTTAATTAAGCTTTAAGGTTTTTTATTTCTTATTTTTATATAATCTCGATATTTCGTTAACCTTCGGTTAACATATTCAGGAAATTTTTATTTTTAAAATTTTTTCTTTTTGAAATTAATAACGAAATATCGAGATTATATAAAAATAAGAAATAAAAAACCTTAAAGCTTAATTAAATAGATTGTTCGAATAATAAAAAAGGTTAAAAAACAAGTATTAATAAAAATTAAATAAAATATTTAATTTGTTTTATTTTTTAGAGGATTGATTAGGAATGTAATCAAATTTCATTATCTGATATGTTGTAAAAATTTAAAATAAAATAGAGAGTGTAAGTTTACGCTATACACGAAAAAAAGAAGAAAATATAAATAAAACAATATATACATTTATTTATACATTTTTTATTTATTTTTTTATATATTTTTTGTGCACTTGTTAATTAAACATCCCGATTATGTGCTCGACGAATTCATAATCGACATCGAGCTCATAATCAAGTTTAGTTTCTTAAAATTTATATTGCCCCCATGCATGTGTCTACAATATTATCATCTAAATATCTTAAAATTACTTTATTTAATTGGTTATTATATATTTATGTAGTTTGGACTTAAATGTTAACATGGTTTCATATACAATAGATTTATCAAACAACCAATTTCTATATAAAGCTGAACTATATCTATTGAATTTCTTTACACCCTTCATTTTTAATCTCTTTCTTATTTTGTACACTAAAGGACTACAGTTTTGATCTTAATCGCAGAAATTTTTTCATCACTTTACCACAGTTTTCGTCATTCATCATACCTAACACCTTTTTATTCAAGGGAGGAAAATTATAAATATTATCCTCAGAGTAATCAGAAGTATCAAATTCTTTTTTCAAGTCAGTCCTTATGTCCATGTAAGTCATAAGTTTGTATAGTGCAGATAAAAGAATTTGTCTCCATATAATTTAAAACTAACTTTTATTGGTTGCATGTATCTATACTGAAAAGAGTACATTTCCATTTTGATAACTCTAAAACAGAAAACCTTTGTATATGGGCTTATCATACAACGTTTTAGTCTTTTCATTTGGATTGCAACCATATCTTCATTAAATATGTTGCAATTTCTATTTGATCTATTTCAACTTGTGGCAATTTTACATCTTTTTTCTTGTCAACATTCTCTATAGCTTTCCCATAAACGGCATTATTTCATAAAGATATTTTTTTCATATGTATTTTAAACATTAGCTCTATGCTTAGTATTTGAGTCAGGTCAGGCGACCTGGGGGGCCAACGGAATGTGGAGTTTCTGGATATCAACTTATTGGGAAATTTTCGTCGCAATTCTGTCATAACAGGCCGGGCTATGTGAGGAGTTGCACCATCTTGTTGAAACCACACAGAGTTGAAAGGAATTCTCATTCGGCGTAATTCTGGATAGAAAAACTCTCTCAACATGCTCAAGTAACGGTCTCCAGTAACTGTAACGGTGTGACCATTTTCTTCAAAGAAGTAGGGCCCGACAATGCAGCGTGCTGAAACTGCACATGACACTGTGACACGAAGTGTATGCAATTCCGTCTCATGGAGTATCTGTTGGTTGGAAGCACTCCATATTCGACAATTTTGTTTGATTCTGTTGCCGTTTAAATCGAAATGGGCCTCGTCAGACATAAAAAGACAGTTCAACATGTTTTCGTCCTCTTCCACCATTTGAAGCATCTCCTGGCAAAATTCCAAGCGAATCGGTAAGTCTGCTGCGTTCAGTTTGTTGACCATTTGAATTTTATATGGGAATAAGTCCAAATCATTGTGCAAAATTGACTGCAATGACTGTCTGCTTATAGCCATTTGAGCAGATAAGGTTCTTGTCGAAACTCTTAGAATGTTTTGTATGGCAGCAGCTGCAGCAGCGATTGTTTCCTCCGTCCGAACTGAAGGGTTTCGATGGTAAGGTCTTCTTTGGACTGTTCCATACTCGGCAAAATTGTTCAAAAGTCTCATTATGGTCCATCTGCTCGGAGGATTGCCACCAAACGTGCGCCTATACTCTCTTTGAGTGTCCCAGTTATCCATTTTTGTTAAATCTAAAAATCAATCTGCAAAATAAAAAAAAAATTAACCAGATTCATTAAATAGAAAAAAAGTTATTAAATTTCTTTTTGGTAGCGGCTTTCATCAGCCACCCTGTATTAAGTTTCAATATTGCATGTTTCATCAAATTGTCCCGAAGCCTGTCAATAATAATAATATTATTTTCCTCAATTAACTCTTTCAAAAGAAGTTGATCTTTTTTATTGGAAACTCCATGTCACGCTATTGTTTTTGAGTGCTTTTGATATTTCATAATATCGCACATTCTCCTCACATTCTTCTGTCCTAGCATATGGAATATTCATTGTAGTTGATAACGTTTCTTGAGTTTCTCCATCATCTTCTTTGCTGTCAGGTAAACTTATGTCCACAACTTCGTTTTTGATATGTGTATTATAACACAAAATAGTTACTTTATTTTTTTATTGTTTTAAATGCATATATGCGAACACTTCAGTTAATAATCATTTCTTCAATAGGTTGAAACTGATAATTGATAGCTTTACATGGAATGAGAATTACATGCGATAGTTATATACTTAGAAAGAACAAAATTGTAAATTACACTGGCATACACTAGAAGAACGGAACAGCATGCCGTCTTCGACAGTTGCTACACTTTCATCATCAGCGTTCTTCGTATTTTGTCCACTGTGTGTGGTTGTCAGTAGATGTAAATTACTAGCTTTATATATTTATTATTTTCTATTCCCCGTTATTTTTTTCTCTTCTAAATAAAGCTCTAAATTTAGTATCTCTAACTCACAAGAGTCCCTTTCATTAATTAATTTTTGTTTACATTATTAACGGTGCACACAAGTTTTTTTAGTTACTTTAATTAATGGGCACACGTTGCAAACTATCAAAAAAGGATTGATTTGAGATGATACTTGTAATCACAACATCGTACTGACTCCTAGTTAAAAAAAAATTGGTTAGTTATATAGAATAATATTGGAAGTATTTTCGTGGTAGACAAATTTCAATTAAGTAACTTGCACAGGTAAAGCGACTATATGTCCAATAGAATCTAAAAGATTCATGAAAAAAAATTCAAAGTTACAAAATATATTTGTGGTTAAAGAAATCTCTATGATCTAAAAATTTATGTAAACAATAACTATTTTGCATGTATATCAACTTATTGAGATAGAACAATAGAAAGTAAAAGCACGCTGCAACATGCATATGTTGTCGTGAAACATTTCGTCTCTTAAAAAATTTGATTGTAAACAAATATAAGTCTAAGTAGGAGCATCCTAAAATCACATACACATACATATGAATGTAGTTCGCAAAATTTAATGTAAAGAAACAATTGTTAATACGTGTTTCAAATAAAGTTTTTATTAAAATGCTTACGTTGCAAAAAAATTTTGTGACCAAGGTAATTTCTGTATAGTATACGTAAATGAAATCCATGTGTCTCAAAAATTTTGGAATAAGAGAGAAATGGTAAAAAAATCGATTTCTTAAATTCTAATACAGTAATTTTTTTATTCTGGAAAACACCTTTATACTGCAGAATCATGCGACAACTTCAAAAAGGTCGTGCTAGAGCATTTGTGAAACCAGAGTTCGAAGCAGTTTTGGAAGGTGATGAAGATTTATTCTTATGGATAAATTCTCAACCAACTAATAAAGGAGAACAGCTAACAACTCTAATGTAGGTACATAGCTATTAAAAACCAGCACCTACGTATAGAAATTATTGATGTATAAATCCTCCCACCTATCCATGTACCATAGTTTTCAGAATTGTACGAAAATTCGAACGCTGCAATTTTATATGATGCAGTTCAAACCGTAGAGGCCGCTTTGAACTTATTGTAAAAAATTATTTAATGAAATAAATTCATTTAACAAAAATAAATCCATATAGAAATTTAAAAAAATGCCTTTTTTGGAGATGGCCCCTACACATGCGATGCATTGTGCGTGAACTAGAGGAAAGGGATAGTTAGAAAAATGACAGGAGGTGAAGCTTAATTAATTATTTTACAATTCTGCTTTTTTGCACGTTATTTGTTTATAGCAGTGTTCTGATATGCCTGTGAATTGCTAACAGCTGAAATCGGTACTGTTCAGTGACCACTGACTATGCCATCGCCACTGAAACTTTCCCACGACAACTGACTCAAATCCACACTAATACACATCAGAAAAAATGCTAGATATTTTTATGATGTAACCTGGAACTGAGGTCGAACCCAGAAAATTTTTGGTTTTGTAGTCAACGTGCAGATTACTTTAGCGCATACATACATATTTCGGAGATATATATTCAACGGAGTATTCAAACGGTGACAAAAAATTGCATACAAAGAGCAAACACTTATTTGTATATACATGCATATCGTTCGGTGAAATGCATAATCACGTAACTAACATTTTTAATTTGTTACAGGAGAATGAAAAACTTTTTAACTTATTAAATATATGTATGTAGTTGTAGTTAAATTCTTTTGAGTTTCAAAAATAACGATTTTTTTTAATCTCAAAATTTGTGAGGACATTCTTCTGATTTGCTTCATAATCAATCAACAAACCAATTTTGAAATTTTTGTCAGTTACGTGGTTTTGAATTTCAGCTAACGATATGTATATACATCAAATGATTTTGCAGATATTTATGTACATATAATCAGATTTCTTACCCACGCGATTACGTACTTCTGTACATATCCCCATACTGAAAAAATAAACGGACATGCTTAAACAAATACATAGAAGCAAACATTTTAAAAATTAATGTAAACCAACAGACTTGCATGCAGAACAGTATAGTCTGGACAAAAAAAAAATAAAATATCTGCTCATCCACCTTAAACCTGCGCTTCAAACAGCAATTTAATTTGGTCCGGTTTTCGGTATCGTTCGTCGACTTTTATCGTTTCGGGTTACGTTGCGGTTTTAAATTTTTTTTCGGTGCGAAACCTTTTTTTTGGTGCAAAGTTTTTTCTGAGTAGCATTTCCATATGTTTATACAAGAACTCCCAAAAAATTATTTTGTTTGTATATTTCGTTTTTCTCAGGTATTTTTTGGAGGTATAAACATATGGAAGATCCACTGACGATTTTGATATTTTTTTTTTTTATCTGGGACCAGCACTCAGGAGATGACTCCTACACATGCGAAGCATTGTGCTGGAACTATAGGAAAGGGATAGTAGGAGAAACGACAGGAGGTGAAGCTTACTTATTTTTGTAGCTCTGCTTTCGCACGTTATTTGTTTATACTTTTTTTTTTTTTGCAGTGCTGAAGCTTCGGTTCAGTAGCCATTTTTATTATTGTTTTACTTCGCCGGTGCTACACAATACCGACGAAGGAGGGCGTTCTGATGCGATTGTGGATTGCTATCAGCTGAAGCCGGTATTGTTCAGTGACCAGTGACTATGCCTTCGCCACTGAAACCTTCCGACAACAACTGACACACAAATACACACTAATGCACATCAGAAAAATGCGAGATGTTTATTTTTAATTTAAAATTTTTAGTCTGAAACTGGGGTTGAACCCAGGTCTGTTTTTGGATTTGTAGTCAACGTGCAGACTACCATCCATCGTGCTATCGCCACCCTCATATTAGCATCATATGAAATGTACACATACACCAGCTAAACCATATAAATATTATAATGTCTTTAATATTTTTTCTCGTTTAAGGAACGAAAAAAACCGAAATGACAGTTCGTTCCGTTTTCGGTTCGGTTCCGGTTTGAAAATTGAAAACGGTTTTTACAAAACTAGTAAGAAGTAAATTGGCGATATGCATATCAGAATAACGACATACCTAATAGAAATCTCATCCACAAAATGTCTATATGACAAACAATTTATTTCTAAACCACGTTAAAAATGACAGGAAAGACCTCTGCGGGTAGTTTATCCCACATAGATATGTGCCGTTCACCCGAAAAACGAGTTTTCTCCGTAATGCGCTGTGCGATTATCTGCCAGATCGACCACAAATGTATGCGCTCTTAAGAACGCGAAGTCCGTGTGCATGAGCGGGTTTCGGAAACAATTTCCCTGATTTCATTAGAACACATCCCCTTATAGCAACGATGCTCAAAAGAGTCAATAGAGTTGGATACACTACCGTTCCCAACGAGTTTTTTCGCCATCTCCTGTAGACGGTCGAGTAACTTCAAAATAGTCTTTGAAGCACCGGGCCATACATGAGAGTTGTGTTCCATTTTCGGTCGCTTGCAGGCGGTATTGGTAGGAAGGAGATCGGTTGGGTGAAATATGTCGAATGCTTCTTTTGAGACCTGAAAGATGTGCTCAGTCCATCAAAACTCACACTGAATCTTCATGCCAAGAACATTAAGAGCTTGTAATTCCTCAATATTTATACCATATGAATGGCAGATACTGCAGTCATCTGCAAAAGAGTGGATGGTGTTGAAAATTTGACACAGAAGGTAATGAAAAAAGATAAAAAAAAATTGGGTAGGAGAAAGAATGGAGCCTTGTGGTACCCCTAAATTAATCTTGAAATCGTCTAAAACTACTCTTAGAGAGCGATCCCTGAGAAATCTCGATGTAAATCGAGAGAAGACATCACAGACACCACAAGCATTAAGTTCAGACAAAAGTGGTCCATGCTCTGTGAAATGCTTTAGAAATATCTAGAGCCACCACCTTACTTTCGCTAAAATGGTGAATGGATCGACATCATTTTTCTGAAATAAAATCTCCCGTATGGCGTCCTCCACAGAAGCCTTATTCCCGATCGTTTAGTAAGGTATTGTACTGCAGATACTTCATCAGATAGAAGTTTAGCACATTTTCTATTGCCTTGGAAATGGTTGGAACATATTGCGATTGGGCGGTATTTTTCAGGGTTGTTCCTTCTTGGGGATCTGCATTACATTTACAACTTTCCAGCACGATGGAAATTCGCCTGCTGAAAAGAATTGCTAAAAGCCGTGATAACGTCGAAGTACACTACTTCATAACCAGTGCCAGAATTCCATGCGGCCCAAGAGGCTTGTTTATGTTGAAGTCTGCACGAGCTCGAAATTCTATCTTTGGCATAGTGACGAATACACTCTCGAGCTCGAGCGGGCAGTAATTGGTTGCTCTCTGGCAAGTGAGTTCGGCTCAGTAACCATTGCACTGTACTAGAAATTACATTATTAGATGAAGCAGACGAAATTAAAAGACTGAATAGATTTCAAGAATTAGACCTCCAATATAGAAAATAAAACTCATGTATTACTTGTAGAAATAGTGTATTAATCTTACTAAATTTTAATACATATCGGAATGGATAATTGACCGACATTTTTTGAAAAATTACACGGTATCGCCGTTAGATATCGGACAAAGTTGGAAAATTATTTAAGACCAGCCGTGGAAAACCATCCGCAAGTACGGTTCCTACAGGATGGAGCCACAACGCACACTACGAGGGACTCAATGACTGTTTGGACTCAAACTCCTTGGGTCCCTGTATAATGTAATGAAAATATTGCAAAATTGATTTTAAATATAACAAAAAATAAATAAAAAATATTACTTATGTGTTGTTCACAGAGGGCTTTTGATCTTAAAAAATTTTTAAAGAGCAACACAAGAAATACTAAACTATATTTTCATTTAAGTGTTTTACTTTACAAATCACTTTTTCTTATATTATTGAGAAAAAAAGACGAGTTTCTCTATATTACTCTGAAGTCAAAGTACAAATATAAAAAAAAATTTAGGTAGCGTATTTGGCTACTATCCTTTTAAAAGAACACCCGATTCCGCGAAAACTATAGATTGAGGAAAAAGTTATATTATAAAAAATGTTTAGAAAAAATAGCTGAAAACTAGTTGCTAACTGTTTATCTCCTCGTTCGGTGTTCACGTGTTTTTATTTTGGTCCGCTGTTCTTGCAACAAATATAATGAAATAAATAAATATAATTAAATGAAAGTTCAAGTGCACAGCATAATTTACTTACGCGAACAATTAACAAAAACAATAAACTAAATTAAACACCAAAAAACACTAAAAATTTAACAACGAATTAACTGAAAAAAATTGTTATAATAATAATTACATCAATAATGAAAAAAAAACAAAATAAATCTGAAAAACTGAAATAATTTACTTACTCAAACTGAACTGAAATTTACTATACAAAAAACAATAATAATTACAACAATAAAAACAAAAGAGAAAACCGCTATACTAGTGACGGGCGAGGAAAATAAAAATCAGTGCTGACACTACCAACCAGTGCTGTCACTTCGGGTCACAGTGACCGGATGAGGTCTTTCATGGCCTTTTTTCGTGGCATTGTGCTAAGTCCCTTTAACATACCCGACTAAATCTTTTGCATTGTTGGTGCCATTGTGTTGGTTACTGCTAGACTGTTTGGTGATGAAGGAGTAACACTGATCACCGGCAGTCGTTCAAGCAGCGATTAGCTCAGTGGCAACTACAATACAAAAGATAGACATTTTATTTAGGTTTTCTCGCGTTAATCATGACAGGCCGATTTAGAATTGACTTCTGCAACATACGTGGTCTAAGGGCAAATTTCTTCTCTGTCTATGCTCACGTTTGTCTCCATCGGCCGGATGTTTTCGCCTTGAGTGAAACCCAGGTGTCTGAGGATACTGACCCACAGGATTTTCACATACCTGGGTATCACCTCCTATCTCTTTTCTATCTATACAGGGGCCTTGCAATTTATATACGCAATGAAGTTGTGTACCAGTGCCAGCAATCTTTAGACACGCATGATCCCGAATTTAGCTGTCTTTGGGTTAAATTCAAAATCAGGGCACATCTCTGCATTTCGGGTTTCTTTACAGAAGCCCAAACACGGAAAGGGAGAAAACTATACAGAACTTCGATGCCCTTTCCGACAATATATCGGGGATCTTCAAAAATTACCCGAACAGTGAAATCGTTATTGCTGGTAATTTCAATGTCCATAATTTATCGTGGCTCCGCCATTCGAGCAATACAACTCCAGAAGGCCAATATCCTGATCTATTCGCAGCAATCACCTTGCGCAATTAGTGAATGAACCAATACATATTTCATGTGTTGACGGGAACCAACACAACACCCTCGACCTTTTTCTCACTTCACACCCTGAAAAGTATGAAATGAACATTAGCGCACCTCTCGGTAATTCGGATCATTGCACCATTTCTGCCTCCTTTTCGTTTGCGGAACTTCGAGGCGTTTCACCGCCAGCTATGAAACGTTTGAAATATATTTACGAAAAGGCACGTTGGGCTGAGCTCAACGATTTCTTTCGGCATTTCAATTGGAGGCTCTGCTTCCTCGACAATGATGTCAATGCCATGGCTAAAATGGTCCAAAATATAATATTGCTTGGTATGAAAACGTTCATACCATCGAAGCAAATTTCGATTAGGCCTAGACCAAAGTCTTGGTTTAATCAGACGTGCAGACTTGCAGTCAGATCCAGAGAGGAAGCATTTAGTGTCTGGCGGAATAATAAAAACGCAGATACTGATATGATGCGCAAAAGGGCGAGAACTTCGTGTGCCAAAGTGCTAAGACGTGCAAAAGCTTTGTACGAGCAGAGTCTAAAGTTCTTACAGCCCCACGGGGAAGTAAAAGCTTTTGGTCATTCGTTAAAAGAGTTAAGGGAAATGCTAGTTCTTCTATTCCGTCTCTTTTAAAGGCTGATCAAATATTCACTGACCCGGTTGAAAAGGCTAACCTCCTTGCTGAAATGTTTTCAGGCAATTCTCACCTGCCGGAAAGCAATCAACCACTGCCCGCATCCGAGCGTGTATCCGTAACTATGCCAAAGATATACTTTCGGGCTCGTGCAGTTAAAAGGGTTTTATCGGACCTCAACATAAATAAGTCTCCTGGCCCGGATGGAATTCCGGCACTGGTCTTGACGCAGTGCTCTTCGACGTTATCGCGTCCTCTGGCAATCCTTTTCAGCACCCTCTATCATGCAGGTGAATTTCCGTCGTGCTGGAAAGTTGCAAATGTTACGCCGATCCCCAAGAAAGGAGAGGCAAGCAACCCTGAAAATTATCGCCCAATCGCAATATGCTCTACCATTTCTAAAGTAATGGAGAGTATGCTAAATTTCCATCTTATGAAATATCTGGAGTCCAATAGCTTACTTAACGACCGGCAATATGGCTTCCGTGGAGGACGTTTCACGGGTGATTTATTAGCCTTCCTCTCGGAAAAATGGTGTCGATGCATCCACCATTTTGGCGAAAGTAAGGTAGTGGCTCTAGATATTTCAAAAGCATTCGACAGAGTGTGGCATGGAGCACTCTTGTCCAAACTTATTGCTTTTGGTGTCGGTGATATCTTCTCTCGATTTATATCGAGCTTTCTCAGGGATCGCGCTATAAGAGTTGTTATAGACGGGATCTCATCAAACGAGTTCAAGATCAATTCAGGGGTACCACAAGGCTCCATTCTTTCTCCTACCCTATTTCTTATTTTTCTTAATGACCTCCTATGTCATACTTCAAACCCTATCCACTCTTTCGCAGATGACAGCAGTATCTGCCATTCATATTCATTTGATCGTAGGCCGACATCAACTATGATCGCGGCGACGCGGCAGAATATGAATGATTCGCTAACAGGTGACCTCACGAGAATATTGGAATGGGGTCACGCGAACAGGGTCGATTTCAATTCCCAAAAGACCCAATGCTGCATGCTAACCCACCGCCGTATGCACGATCACGCTGCCTCATCTGTAATAATGGGTGGCATAAACATTGAGGAATCAGAAGCTCTTGATGTTCTCGGCATGAAAATTCAGTGTGATGTCCGATGGACTGAGCACATTTTTCAGGTCTCAAAGGAAGAATTCAAGTGCCTAGGCTTTTTAAGGCGGTGTAAGACATACTTCACCCCATCTAATCTCCTTACTATTTATACCGCCTACATCCGACCGAAAATGGAATACAACTCTCATGTATGGGCCGGTGCTTCAAAGACTATTTTGAAGTTACTCGACCGTGTACAAGAAAGGGCGAAGAAACTCATAGGAGACAGTAGGGTAGCGAACTCTATTGACTCTCTTGAGCATCGTCGCAACGTGGGGTGCGTTTCGTTGTTCTATCGTTTTTTGATTTTTCTATGCCACAGTAAATTCCTCCGTCATTATATGAGTAAGAAAGTGGATTAAAAATTTATGCCGCAATTTTCCTCAATAATTAACACGCGACTCCAGAGTAGTGAATTAATCTATATCTTCCTACCAGGTGGTGAACTTGTATATTCTCTACACTATACCTCTCTCTGTCTGGTTCCAAATCAATGCATTCCATATGTGATATTTACGGTTACACTATATTGAATAATTTTGCAATTATTCATTTGTATATTAACAAACCAATTGCTAAAGTAAATGGCATTGCGTAGCTGTTATGCAAATGTTGAGTGTTTATCTTAGATTAGTTCCATGCAGCTCAACAGTTGTGTTTTTATCCACAATGAACTTTTTCGCTACATGAAGTCAACATGTTGTGTTCAACTTATATAGTTTTGTCTAATGAAATTAAAAATATTTCATAAAATAGTTTGTATTAGGTTTTCATTCTGTTGTGCGCTATTTGAACGATTCTTTTTAACTTGGTGGCGTTTTAGCTTTGTTATTTTCGTCAGCCTTTCTTAAGACGTAACTGTTGTGTCCAACAGTTGCACACTTTTCAAATCAAAAGTGACGCCACAAAATGATAACAAAAGAAATGCCAAATTTGTACAAAGACTTAAGCTATATTTTCATAATGCCACAGATAGTAGTACATATGTATACATATGTATGTTAAAGTTTTTCATTTACCGGGAAAGTGGGATTGGTTTTTCAATTTTCCTGTAATTTCCGCCAAATACAAAACAATACAAAATGTTATTTAATTTAATTTATTTGGACCGTATACGGTTTCACACGGCCCACCTGCATAAGAAATTATAAAATCATAAAATGTGTTTGGTACGCACTCATATTATTCTTCAGGCAATGTTTGCGCAAAAAGTAAAATTGCTACTCGTATAATAAAACAAAAAAAAATCTGGAATTTTTTTCCCGAAAAAAGGGGGAAAAACTGTTCTACAGTTTGTAAAATAAATAGAAAATAAATAAATAAAATAAAGTAGAAAAAAGTACTGGGAGAAATGCACTTATTTGAACGAGAAATTTATTTTATTTTAAAAAAATTTTTTTAAATTGAACCGGCAATCAGGAGATGACACCTACGCATGCGATGCACTGTGATGGAACTAGATCAAAGGGATAGTAAGAGAGATGACAGGAGGTGAAGCTTCACTATCTTACAACTCTGGTTTTTGCACGTTTTTTGCTTATAGCAGTGCTCGAGCGCATCTGATGTCAAGGAGACGTATTAAATTTTTTAAGCTTCGTTTTAGTAGCCATTTTTAGTAATTATTTTACTTCACGTGTGCTACACAATACCGACGAAGGAGGGTGCTCTGATGTGCCTGTGGGCTGCTATCAACACCGGGAAAAAAATCAACAGGACATTCGCTCTGACCCTGGTTGTGAAAAACATTTAGAGTTCCAGCAAAGATTATAAATATATGAAGATGTTCTACTTCCATACTTTGTTCGTTTAGTGCTAAATTTACTGATGTGCGTAGTACTACTTCCAAATTTTGAAAGAGAGTATTTTATTTTTTCAGAGAATACATAGGCACATATATGTGTACATATCCTAAACAAAAGAAAAAATATGAACAAACAAAAAGAACCCTTGTTTTCGCACAATTTATATGGACATTAGGTACGTAAAGTTTAATATCGCAGATTTTTTAATTGTATGACAAAAATATGTATTTTATTGTTGTACTATTGCAAGATCATCGATTCGCACCGAATTTTAAATTTTCTACATATAATTTTTGATAGTATTTTCAGTTCTATTTATACTCGCACTTTTCGATTTGTATCAGTATATAATGATATAATGATTTGGATTTTACAAAGACCAAATTAGTTTGACCTTCACCGTTAAGGTTGTCTATAATAGAAAACGATAGGCGGATCCTGTGAAACCCCTGTCTTCTTTTATAAAAATGTCAATGTTATTTGATATACGATATAGTCCATATTTTTAAACCTATAAGAAATCCTTTCATCAAAACTGATTTTACAACACCACATGGTGTAGCGCAGTTCGATGTTGTTGAAAAAATTTTCGAGCTGGAATATGGAAAAGTAACAAAAGTTATTAAATTAACAACAGTGCATATAAACCCAAATACTTTTCTGCTGCGGTCCAATCTGCTAATGAAAATCGCCACGAAGTATATCAGAATTAGCCACTTCAACGTGTATTTTTATAAAAATGCTCGATAGCTATTTTGATTGTTTAAATAGTATGTATTTTAACGACGGAAAGCCCTTGAAGCATGGCTTGCAGCTCAATGGCACACCTTGGCAATTACTCGAAGAGCTCATTACTTATTTAAAACAAATCAAATATGAAGGATACAAAATATAACCAATCGATGGTCTCATTCAAACCACGAAAGCTATTTTGTCGGCGGGCGGGCACTGTAGCTAAACTGTCATCCCTAAAAATAACTTCATTTAGCTCCTCATCAAATTGTGCAAACGACGATACAATATTTTTACCAATTGATTTTAAAACAATTTTAGAAGATACTCAAAGAAGTGAAAGTATATCAGAAAGTACTCACACCCTCGACGTAGATATTGCAAGCATATTCGATGAAAATTAAGATTATTTTGATGAAGATGCTGATAGTTTTAACTCTTACAATTTTCCAATAGAGTTAACATCAAGCCGACATTTGGTTCGTTATATAGCTCAATGAATATCTTGTACCAAATGCCATATGGATATAATTAAACCAGCGCAAATCTTGTCATATGCTTCAGAAATGTTTCTTCATGCAAAAAATTATAATAAAGAAACAGATTTTGGAAGTTTATGTGATCCATCAGACTTATTTTTTGCAGTGTGTAAGATTCACATAAAAGTGTTCTAATTGTAAAGAAATAAAAAACAAAATACAATATATTTTTTTTGGTTTGAGGAAAGTAAAGTATGCTTCAAGCACCCTATGTTGATGCTAAAGTTATTAGTTCTTACGCTATTAAGAAACCATTCCTCCCATGGGTAACATATGCAAAGAAATAAGAACTGAAAAACTTAAAATTTTGAAGCAATAAATAAAACATATTGTATGTATTATTCTTTCAAGTATTCAACATTAATCAAAATTCATTACGATTATTTATCTATGTTTGTCATATAGTTTAGCTGGTCTATATGCACATTTCATTTGGCGCTAATACCAAAATCCTCAGTAGATCTTTAACCAAATTCTTCAAACAGCTAAGAAATTTCACATGTTTATAGAAGAACTCCCAAAAAATATTTGAGAATTACGAAATATACAAACAAAACAAACCAAATATCTTATTTAAAAATTTTCTTTATATAACTCTTTATTTAACTCTTTAAGTAAGATTAAATCCACTTCGATTGGACCGAATGGTTGACATTTGCTTTATTGGTTTAATCACATTTTAACATCGTCTAAATTTCCTACTGACTGGAAGATCTCCCGTATTGTACCGATCCCCAAAGGAAGGGGTGTTATGGGAATAGACAATATGAGACCGATTAGCATTTTGCGTACGGAAAATGTCATGAATGTCTCTCATGATTATGGCTTTCGTACATCGGAGTGGATTTCTTAATATGTGCTAATATGGTTTCTGACTTGGACGGAATACTCGTTCCATGCTGACTGAGCTTACGGATGCAATTAGGGAGAATCTGAATAGGGGAAATTCCAGTGCTTTGGTCTCAATTGACCTATCTAAAGCGTTTGATCAGGTGAAGCACTCCTCTTTAGTAACTAAACTGAATACTTACCACAGATTCTGCAGGGGCCTTGTCGTTTGATATGGTCTTACTTAGCTGATCGTAGGCATATGTATCTTGGAATGGTGTGACATCCGACCTTAGGTGCGTCAGTTCGGGCGTGCCACAGGGTTCTGTACTGGGACAGTTGCTGTTTAATTGGTTTCTTAATGATCTAGATGACTATGACTGCAGGGCAATGCATTTTCCGATGATATTCAATTATTGTGGACGGGCGCTGAACTACCTGACATCATTTGGCAGTTTAAATCATGATCTGGACGCGGTAAATTCATGGATGATGAGAAATCATCTCCGTATCGTATTGATGCTAATTTGGAGCTGAGAATTTCTGGGTCGAATATTGAGACAGTTAGCAGTTTAAAGTCTCTTAGGATTATTATTGACGACAGATTATCGTTCGGAGCTCATATTGATAATAACTACAACTCTACGTACTTTATATCGGTTGAATATATGTTTAACTCTTCATACCCGCAAAACTGTTGCCACGGCTCTAATTATATCTAGGATAAACTACTGTCTGGAAGTCTATTGCGGATGTAATTGGGGAAATGGGAATAGAGTAAAATTGTTAATTCTTATGGCGGTGAGATTTATTTATGGACTTGGCATTAGGGCGTAAGTGACGAACGACCTCAAACTATTTCCGATTTTAAATTTGAGGATTTTCTTAAATTTCGGTTACTAATATATTTATTCAAACTAATTAAATTTCAATGTCCAATCAATTTGGTGGGGATGATATCATTTACCAGATCAATAAGAAATCTAAAAATTTTTATACCACGTATATATAATGCGACCTATGAATTATCTTTGTTGTAAGATTTGCTCGGCTATGGAACATGCTGCCTATGAACCTGCGTTTATTTACCTTATCAGTAGCGTAATTTAAAGCTGAACTGTCAGCTTATATCAATAGAAATCTGAAATAAATCAGTTTAAACAAATGAATAACCAATAACCACCAATTAATACATGAACATAAATTTTGCAAATATTTTAAATCTTTATATAGTACATATGTATGTACCCAATATACTTAAATTATTAATTAGCTTGCATTGAATTTATACTGGTAATATGTTATATTGGCCAAAATGAAATGAATTTGGTTAAAGCTCTACTGAGGATTTCGGTATTAGCGCCAATATGAAATGTGCATAAAGACCAGCTAAACCATATAACAAACAGATAAATGTTGTATATACTTTTGTACACAAAATAATATATAGTTATGGTTGGCAAACTTCTGTTATCACACATTATATACATGCAGATATTAAAGGTACATAGGTATACAATTAAGATTTTTAAAACAAATAATTATAGTTCGGTGCGAATCGACATAATTCCAATAGTACAACAATAAAATATGTATTTTTACGCTACAATTACTCAATCGGTGGAATTGGCTTTACATAATTTATCCACACATGAATTATATGAGTATGAAAACAAGAAACTTCTTTCAGTTATTTTATATTTTTGCGTACTTAAATGTGCTTTGAACACGAAATAAAGCGTGTTCTAACAAGAACGCAAGATTTAAATTTGGCACCATTCGAAGTGTCATTGTTTGACATTTGAACAATTGTTATTGTTTGCTAGTAGAAGGAACGAGGTTAGTAAAAATGGAGCGCTACACGAATGAACAAGGCATTCTCATTGTGAAATTGTTTTACCAAAATGTTTTGCGGCTACAGTTCGCAAATTGCGATCAATTTGCGGTCACAATAATGCTCCAAAAGAGTCAACTGTAAAGAGATTAATGGATAAATTTGCCGAAACTGGGTCTGTTAGTGATGTAAAGACAACAACGCGCCTTCGACCAGGTCGATCGACCGAAAATGTCGCAGCTGTACGTGATGATGTCGCTCAAATTCCATCCACCTCAATTCGACACCGAGCTCAGCAAATTGGTGTCTCCACATCCACTATGCAGCGAAGTTTGACGAAAGTTTTGCATCTTCATGCATACAAAGTTCAATTGACTTGAAGCCAGCTGACCATGGACAGCGAAGGGAGTTCGTTAAAATTTAATTTGCGTTCTTGTTGGGACACCCTTTATAACCACAACCAAACAAACTTCTCAGTGACATCAGTCTTATGTATATGTAAAAAAAAAATTAAATTACCAAAAACAATACACATTACTCCACACTTTATGCTTTCACATGTTCTGTTCGGTTTGTATAAATAAGAAAAAGCCCAGTTTTATTTGCACATGAATTATACGAAAACAAGAGACAAATTTCTCAGTGAGCAAGCATATGTATTTGTAACAAAATAAAGAGACCAAAAACAATACACATTACTACATTCATAGTTATACAGGGTGTCGGGTGGCAAATTTATATTTTTAAATGCGATTATTTCAAAAAATATTAAACGGAGGGTGGGTGGCGCCGTTGGATATATCGATTGTGCGGATTTGTCAGTCACGATGTCGCAGTGGTCGAGTGAGCATCGCACGTTCGCTGTGAAGACATTTTTTAAGAGTAATGATTCTTACGTAATTGCTCGTCGACAATTTTGTTCAAAGTTCGGTATTCGGCGAATAAGTGATGGACCGAGTGTAAATTTACTTCGTTCGTGGGTGCAGAGATTCCGCGCAACTGCTTCGGCTATGAATGCCCCACGGCCAGGGTGCAGTCGATCTTCAAGGACTCCCGAAATCATTGAGCTGATTGAAAGCAGTTTACGTGAAAATCCGCGACTTTCAATATGGAAAAGAGCAGCCTCACTGGGACTTCTAAGAGCGATTATTCATGAAATTTTAAAAAAGGATCTAGTTGACGTACTCTTTAAACAATAAAATCCGCATTTCCATTCTATCGTTCAATGCTCTTAATAAAACTTTGTCAATTATTACATTTTTTATTTAAGTTTGAAAATATAAATCTGCTACCAGACACCCTCTATATGATTAAAAATTTTATCCTCTCTTGTTTGTGGTTTTGTACTTCTCCCGTCCCTTGTTACTTCCCCCACGCATCTTCTATAAACACAAACCATTTTACATTTTATTTATTGTTCTACGTGCACCATCGTCATATATTTATAGTCTTTGGTTCCAGCGATTATAATATATTATTTTTCATTTCATCAAATATGTTAACAATCATCGTATGTACATATGTAAAAGCATTACAATATTTATTTGACACCTACCTATGTCATTACTAAATTATTTGTATTGCTACATATAAAAATATGGAGGTAAGTAAAAGCGATAATCATTTATAAGTAATAAATTGACCAGGAATAAAATTATACTTAAATTAGGTAACATATCAACAAACAATGCAAATATGTGTAATAAAGTTAAATTAAAAGTAAAATTTTATTACCCAGATGGTTTTAAAGCTTTAAAATTATAAAATAAAATCGAGATTAATGTTCTTAATCCCAATTAAAATTAAGTTTATTAAGAAAATATAAAAACGATATAAGCGATATTAAAAATAAACATAACATTTAGTGAATATTACAACATTTCGGCAAGCAACTATTTGCATGCTGCTGAACAGCTATATTGGTCGTCGACTGGCAAATATCATCAACATTTTCCACATCAGTATTCCCAGCAATGTCAAAATCTTTATTACTTTTGAATTTAAAATTTTGCATTACAGATTCTTTCTGTAAGTCTTCTAGACGTGATTTCAGTTGTACTGGTGATACAACACCTCTCTGTTGCTTCTTAATACTACCATCGGATTTGACAAAGTCCTCCGATTGTTTACAGCTGTTTACATCTCCTTTAGTATCTTTAATACTAAAATCTGTGAAAATCTGTTGTTGTAAATCTACTTTACTAGAATCTGCATCAAATAATTGTGGGGAGTATATAACAGGACTTGTACAGTTACTTGATGTATTTGTGGAAGTATTCTGTTCTGGATATGGAGAATGTGATTCCGCGCTTTCAGGAGTGTAAGGGTCTTGTCGTTTTATATGAATATCAAAATATGTGCTCAAATACTGAGTATCTATTCGATTTACAATAATGTTATTAGTGAGCATTAGACGTTTGGAAATTAGCCGATATCTCGGTTCTGCTGGTTGTTTTTTTATAATATTTTGACATACAGGACAGATACTACCGTCAACTGAAACGTTATCAACTCTTTTTTGCATAGAAATTTGTGAGCACATACAGACGTGAATGTTGTCTGAATCTATAATATTGATGCTAATTGGTGGCCACTTCGTTATTAATGTTTTGTAATAACTTGGTTCGTTTTGACTAGATTGATTTGTTTCTAATATTTCTGACAATTGATCTACAACTTTACCAGGTTTGTCTTTATATTTATTAACAGCAGCTGTTTCCATATCTTTATTTACATCTTTACATTCAAACAATATTTGCTTATATATATGAGCCTTGTACGGGCAGAGTAGTGCATGTTCACTTAAAATGTTCTCATTTATTGAAGGACCACATGATGAAATGACACTTTTTGCTGGGATTTGATGTGATGTTGATTTGTTATTTGCATTCAGTAAATAGCAACCACAACATCTATAAGTACCTTGATTTGGCTTTAAGCGAATATTTAAATAAACTGGCTGAAATTGCCACAAAAAACAAAAGAGGAAAGAAGAATTTGAAATAAAATTGAAAACAGTTCATTAAATTACAATTAAGTGAATACAATATTTACAGCATAAATAAAAAAAGTACCTTATGATCACCCATGCAGACCTCTTCTCCCATTACACAATATATATTTGGTGATTCAGTTTCGTGAATTATTTTTCTGGCTTCGCAACTCATTAAGATACGATCACACCAAGATGGGCAACGCGTCGACATATAATCTGTTGGCATTTCAGGATCTTCTTCGTAAGGATACGATGGGGGAAAATCAATTGGAAATTCTATTAAGAATTCTTTCAAAGGTTCGATTTCCCGATCGAATTTTTTCAACTAAATTTATATTAAAATATATATTAAATGAATTTATTATGGCAATATCTTTATATATATGTATATATGATTCTTATTTTAAAATTGTACTTTTTTCCGAAAAGAATGAAATACACATACACAAATAGCCCGCTTTGGGTCGCTAATTGGGACAGAAGTAACGCGATGCAAAACGAACGCCTTCCTTCGTCGGTATTGTGTAGCACCGGCGAAGTAAAATAAGTACTAAAAATTCCTACTAAAAACGAAGCTTCAAAATTTAAAACGTCTACTTGAGATCAGAGATTCTATAACACTGCTGTAAAAACAAATAACGTGCAAAAAGCAGTGTTGTACGATAGTGAAGCTTCACCTCCTAGCATTTCTCCTACTATCCCTTTCCTCTAGTTCCAGTTCAATGCACCGCATATGTAAGGGTCATCTCCTCAGTGCTGGTCCAAGATAAAAAAGAAAAAAAATTACGCAAACCGAAGTACGATTTTTCACACATTTGTATTGATTTTCATTTAATTGAAAAAATTGATTTTTCCATTTTTTTTTAAACCAGTTTTTATTAAAATAAAAATATAACAATTCATTAGAAAAACGTACAAAAACATAACAAAAATATTAAAATTAAAGATCAGAAATTCTTAGTACACATTAAAGGAAAAGTCTGTTTTTATGTGTTAATACATGAAGCAGACAACCTTCAGATACAAATTTGTATTGGACTTTAACGGGGAATCCTCTCTTTCTATTTTAGTTTTGTACAAACATTTTCAAGTGTCATCGAGGCAAATCGATGATACTAACGACGCAACTTTGAAGCCATGCGACGCAAACTGCAACAAGTGACGCAACTTCGAAGTCACAAAAATTTTAAAAAGACGGAACTTCGAAACGACGCAAAACAGGGTATTGGTTTATATAAGTACATATTTCTATTTTTATATTTTTCTTCTCATCTACATTTACTTTTTCATTTGATTCTAAATGTATTATGTATGATGGCCAAAGGACAGCATAATATTGATGAGAAGAAAAATATAAAGATAAAAATAGAAGTATGTATGTATAAAAAGTAAACTCATGGATTGTAATATGTTTTGTGTGAAATTTTGGTTTTGTATTCAGTATTCAACTAATAATTCTCAATTGGTTAGTTGAATTTCGAATATAAGAATCGTAAGTTTGTAGTAAGGAATTAGGAAAAATTCAGTGATGATTTAACTAGTACTATATGGAAATGCTTCCGTCCTCATGAATCAATTTTATTGAGTTTATTTTTTGAAAACTACTTTATGAGAATATCATAAGGTATTAGAATACATTTTATATATTTTTTTGGAAAAAACCACAATTTTTAAATAAAAGTCTTATTTATATTAAAATAGTGAGAGAAACGTAAAGAATTGATTAAAAGAACAACAGAACTTACCCAGGGCTCCTTAAATTTCAATTGATGATCTGCATGATTAAACTCTTTCTTTCCAACTGTCAGAATATTATTACCACACGAATTACGGTAATGAATTTTTGTACAATCATTTGTCATACTATGTATACGATGAGCAGTAAGATTTTGAGTCAGTTCCTAAAATATATATTTATTCTTTTTTATTTATTTAACAATTATTCAAAATGAATTACAATTATTTATTTATGTAACTATTCTTTGAATTATTCAATGTTAATCAAGATTTTTTGTACAATCATTTGTCATACTATGTATACGATGAGCAGTAAGATTTTGAGTCAGTTCCTAAAATATATATTTATTCTTTTTTATTTATTTAACAATTATTCAAAATGAATTACAATTATTTATTTATGTAACTATTCTTTGAATTATTCAATGTTAATCAAGATTAATTACGATTATTTACCTATTTTTGTTATATGGTTTAGCTGGTCTATATACGGAATTTCATTTGGTGCTAATACCAAAATTTTATTAGACCTTTAACCAAGCTAAGAAATTTCACATGCATTTAAGAAAAAACCGTTGAATTGAATCTCTTGAACTTATTTATTTATTTATGATTTGTTTGAATTCGCTCATTATTGTTGACTCGTTATATGGTAACGCCTTATACTCGCGTTTGAAACGATCACTTTTGGAATTTGAAATAACGAGGTAAAATCAAGTCGAATGCCAGAGATGACAGAGTTAAGTATATTTTGTTTGCAATTGTTTGATTATTGTTCATTTTTTTTTTTTGAAATGTACAATTTTAGATAATAAAACACTCCCTGTCAAACGTTTTATTATTACTCTACTTCCGCAACAACATGTTTATCCCTAGATAGATAAGGTACGTCTCATACACATACCTTTTTAAAATTTTGTACTCTATCTTAGTCGTTTGTTGTGAGGGAAAGTTTTTATGCTCAGTATTGTCAGTCGTTGTCAGTAGCTTGCCAGTAGTGGTTGTTTTCGTGCGATAAGTTGATCTTATTGCGCAGAAACTATAAACTATACGTCTCAGAGACGTATTGTTATCTTTTGTGTTATGTTTATGTAATCGTTTTCTCATTTTCATTAAAATTTATAAGTAATTTAACGAACTTTTATTTCAAAAAATTTTTTTAATTATGGCACATAAGCGTGGTTTGTGTGATAAAGAAATTGGTGGTTTGTTGCAGTGTTTTAAATGATTCAGTTTCATCGGAAACTGAAAGTGAAGCTGAAAATCAAGTACTGGAGGATGATGATCAAAGTGATGCAGAGGACGAGATTATACAAATTGGCGAGGTCAACGAAAACTTACAACCCATTCAAGCTATTACGACTGATAAAGTCAATGAGTCCATTCAAGCTGCTACGACTGTTGAACGAATAATAGAGTTCCCTCAAGCTACTTTGAGGAGTAAAAGTAGGTACGGCTGAACTATTTCAAAGGGTAAAAATATTGGAAGGACTTCGATAACAAATATAGTCCAAAGAGGACCAACTCGTATGTAATTCATTCTCACAATACAATTTCTGCTAATCAAAAGAAGAAACTTTCCTAGTCCTTAACAACACCTTGGATGAAAATGAGGGTGGAAACTGCCACTTTGTCGAAATCATTAGTGACATCATTCAAAATTTAACTAAAATTACGGGCGTATATGATTTGAATAATAGTGAAGATCAATCTGTTCCTAAAAAAAGATCATATTGTGTGTTTTTTCCTTCAAAAATTCGACGAACGTCTAAAATGTTATGTATCAAATATCAAACACCAGTATTTGGAGAGCATAAAAAGCTAGTGTGCAACACTTGCATATACTGATACAAATATTAGGTTTATTTGATTGAAAAAACTAATTTTATATATAAATATTTAAATAAATTTAAAAAACAGTTACTGTTTTATTTTTTATGCTTGTTTTGAGTCCTTTAAAAAAGACGGTAATTTTATGTAAATTTTTGGTCTCCATTGAATTTGACGTTGTTTCTTTTTATTATTATTTTTACTTACCAAATGTTTATGTTATCAAAGCGAAAACTTAATAAATAAATGATCTCAATACTACATATGGCAATTTTGAATTTTTTTAGTCCTTAAAAGGAAGTTAGAAATCATACTCTCTAAGAATTACGAAATATAAAAGCAAATAATATAATTTTTCATATAGATATAACAAACATAGATAAATAATTATTTCTTTATGTTTGTTGTTTGGTTAAGCCAGCCAATATGCTTCACTTAAGAAATATGTTTGAAGGCTGCTGACTTGACATTAGGACCAACTATTTAACTAAACAACAAACATGTATACGTAAACTTGTTCTGCATAAGCAAGAGTTTATATTTCAAAATAATTAGTGTATGAAATAAAGGCCTGCAATGTTATAACACAGTGACGAGCACGAGGGGGAGGTGCGTCCTGGATATGGCGGCCAGGTTGGGCCTGGTGGTCATGAACGCTGGCGGTGCGACCACCTTCAGGCGGCCGGGGTGCGAGTTCACCACTCCTGACATCACTTTGGTATCCGAGAATCTGTCTGGGATGATCGAAGGATGGAGGGTACTCGAGGAATATACTGGGAGTGATCACCAGTATGTTGAATTTGGGATAGTATCGGAGGCGGGCGTCGCGCACGGCGGGAGAGGCGCGCGTGGTTGGAACGTCGCGAGGTTAGACCGCGGGTCGTTCTTGGCCGGTTTCGACGGTACTACGGGTTTGGACGGTGGGGGAGACGCTGACTCCCTGGCGGGTGCTATGATGCGGCGCATTGTCCGTGGATGCGACGCATCGATGCCCCGATTGTCGCGAAGGGCGTGGAGGCGACCTGTGTACTGGTGCACCCCGGAGATTGCTGGACTCAGGCGTGACTGCCTCCGCAATAGAAGGGTCTATACTAGGGCTAGGCGGGCCGGCGAGGCTCTACTGGAGGCCCAAGAGTACAAGCGGTCCCGCGGGGCGTTGCGTCGCGCGATTATGGCGAGCAAGAGGGCGAAATGGGAGGAACTTCGGAGCGACCTGAACCGTGATCCATGGGGACTCGGCTATAGGATCGTGGCGGGAAAATTGGGCGCGAGCCGCGCTGGGGTGCAACTGGGCGGCGCGCGGATCGATGCGATTGTGGGGGGCCTGTTCCCCACACACCCTCCGCTGGATGGCGAACGTGAGCCCTACGATGATGGGGTTCCACCGCCCTTTACCGGCGAAGAGCTGAGGATCGCCGCCGGGGCTCTTAGGACGGGGAAAGCCCCTGGCCCGGATGGGGTACCGTCGGAAGTGCTCAAGATCCTGGCTGAGAGCAGGCCGGAAGCATTGCTTCCGGTATATGATGCTTGTTTGGTCCAGGGCGTCTTCCCAAGACGCTGGAAAACACAGCGGCTCGTGCTTGTTAGCAAGGGCAGGGGCGATCCGACCCAGCCATCGGCTTATCGGCCACTTTGTATGTTGGATGGTGCCGGCAAGCTGCTGGAGAAGCTACTGCAAAGAAGGCTGGCGGAGGCCGTGAGGATGGCTGGGGGGCTGTCGGATAGACAGCATGGCTTCAGACCTGGCAGGTCAACGCTCGGGGCGATTGCTGATGTGGTTGAGTGCTTCGAGCGCGCTCAGAGCGAGAGGCGCTATTATCCGAAGCGCATAGTTGTCCTGGCAACACTCGACGTTCGGAATGCCTTCAACAGCCTACGATGGGCTGATGTTCTAGAGGCGCTACGGGGGAGGTTTCGTATTCCCGGATACTTGTATAGAATTCTCCGTAGTTATCTGGACGATCGGGTACTGTTGTACGATACGCCGACGGGGCGGAGGAGCAGGACGATCACGTCCGGCGCGGCCCAATGATCTGTGCTGGGCCCGGACCTATAAAATCTGACCTACGATGGGATCTTTGGGGTGGAAATGCCCGAGGATGCTCAGCTCGTGGGATACGCGGATGATATAGCGGCGGTGATCTTGGCGCGGGATATGGATGACGGCAGGGGGAAGCTGAACCGGGTCATGATTAGGACCCGGATGTGGCTTGAGGACCACGGCTTGGAATTGGCCGGGGAGAAGACCGAGGTGATGTTGATGACGCGGGCACACATACCACTCGATGTCGGCATGCAGATAGGGGATGTGTCTCTGGTTACCCAGAGTGCCATAAGGTATTTGGGCGTCAGACTCGACTGTAGGCTGACTTACTGCGCCCATATACGGCATGTGGCGACTAGGGCGGCGAAGATGACTGGCATGTTGAGCAGACTCATGGCGAATGTCGGAGGCCCGACACAGAGCAAGAGGAGGCTGTTTATGGCGGTCACGAAGTCGATCTTGCTGCATGGGAGCGAGATTTGGGGAAATGTACTGGGTGAGAAAACCAAACGCAGGGTACTCGAGGCGGTACAGCGGACGGCGGCACTTAGGGTTGCTTCGGCTTACCGCACGGTCTCGGGCGCTGCGGTTCTGGTGATATGTGGGGAAATACCCATAGACCTCTTGGCGCGCGAGCGGTGGGAGGCTTGGAACTCGAGGGGGGAGGACCCTGGTGTTGGTGCTATTGGTCTGAGACCCCAAACTGTCCGGCGATGGCAGGACAGGTGGACCGCGGACACGGTCGGCAGGTGGACGGCAAGGCTCATTCCCTGCGTGGAAGTATGGATTCGGAGGAAATTTGGGGAAGTTAACTACTTCCTGACACAATTCCTCTCGGGCCACGGATACTTCCGAAAGTACCTGTACCGGATGGGCAGGGCAGATGGTCCCGACTGCATTTACTGTAGTATTACGGATGATGATGCAGAACACACTTTCTTCGACTGCACCAGGTGGCATGCTGAGAGAGGTGCAATGGCGCAGCGGGTTGGCGGGTTCGCTCCTGCCACCGTGATAGGGAGGATGCTCGATTGTGAAGACAATTGGGACGCTGTGGCACAGTACGTGGGATACGTTCTGCGGAGGAAGAAGAGGGACCTCGATGCGCTGCTGCATAGCGGGGCCCCCTCTGACGGGGACCGGGCGATACGGGCCGGGGCCATGGCGCCGGCTGCAAACTTGGCGGACCCAGACGTGGGTGATTGAGAGTGGTCCTGATTGGGACGTGGCTCTGGGCCTTCCCGAAGTAATGCGGAAAGCGGTTCCGGGGAGGAATCTACCCAGAGGAGGAGGAGGAGGGAATTTTTTAGTGGCAACACCACTCGACGCAGAAGACGACGGTCCCTGTAAGTGCGAAGGCATTTTCAACCCTACCTCACACGCAAAAAAAAAAAAAAAAAAAAAAAAAAAAAAAATGTTATAACACAAACTATAGCCTTAATTGATAAACGATGGTATGTACCATGTACTGGTGGTGCAAGCGAGTGTAACAATTATTATATGTGTAACAATTATTGAGGGTGGCGATGGCACGATGGATGGTAGTCTGCACGTTGACTACGAATCCAAAAACAGAACTGGGTTCAACCCCAGTTTCAGACTAAAAATTTTAAAATAAAAATAAAAATAAACATCTCGCATTTTTCTGATGTGCATTAGTGTGTCTTTGTGTGTCAGTTCTTGTCGGAAGGTTTCAGTGGCAAAGGCATAGTCACTGGTCACTGAACAATACCGGCTTCAGCTGATAGCAATCCACAATCGCATCAGAACGCCATCCTTCGTCGGTATTGTGTAGCACCGGCGAAGTAAAATAATAATAAATATGGCTACTGAACCGAAGCTTCAGCACTGCTACGAGTATAAACAAAGAACGTGCGAAACAGAGCTCCAAAAATAATTAATTAAGCTTCACCTCCTCTCGTTTCTCCTACTATTCCTTTCCTATAGTTCCAGCACAATGCTTCGCATGTATAGGAGTCATCTCCTGAGTGCTGGTCCCAGATAAAAAAAAAAATTATTGTATGTGTTTGCTTTTGTTACTTTTCAATGCTGGTACAAACTGTTACTGTTGCTTCTTGGTATGGTATTAAAGACAAGTTTATATCTATTTTTTTTTGTCTCAAATACTTGTAGTACAACAAGTATTTCATTCACGCTATAAGTACTATGCAACAACAAGGTGGGGTATATGTGTGACTGTTTTTTGAAAACAAACACACACAAAGACAAACATTGAAGCTGAATATTGACACGTGTAGCATCCACTTTAAAGTCATGATACGCGATCAATGTTCAGCTTCAATATTTGTCATTCTGTGCGAAAAATAGTCACACATATACACTCTGTTTAAGATTGACGAATATCAAAATGCTCAATATTGAAGCAGTTTGACGTAGTGTGGCAGTGTTATTGTCAATATTCATTTCATTTCTGGCAACTTTGAGTGCACATTGTAGTTGTGACGCATTACAAATAGAGTAAAAAATTTTTGTACTCTAATTATTGAATTATATCGCTTATTAATGACTTTTTGGGACGTGCAAATTAAAAAATATAGAGACAGTGTGGTGCAGAAAACAGATTGAGAGAATTTTGCAAAGCAAAAAGCTTATCAATGTTGCCAATATGTGTGCTTACAATTACATATATGTATGTAATTTTTACTATAAACATATTCTGCTTTATTAATAGAATTTTTTGATTTGTAAACGGTTTAAAAAGCAAAATCTTATACTACATTAAAATATAAAAGTTTTTATAAATACAGGAAAATTTTAATAATATATAGTTTTCTTTACAAACCTTTTAAATATATATACACATATACAGGGTGGCTGATGAATATTGCTACATCAAGAAACTCAAATAAGTTTTTTTTTCAGTGTATGGAATTAATTTTTCTTTTATTCATGTCAAAGCTCATTCAATTTTATTAAACATGCTTAATTAGTTTTAAAAATAATGGAATTTAAATGCCCCCCCGCTCGTTGATGCATGTGCATCAATTGATTGCTTTAGTACATTCAAATTTGTTGGTTTTGCTTCATAGACTTCCTGTTTGCAATAACCCCACAAGAAAAAGTCAGGTGCAGTAAGTTCAGGCGACCTGGGGGGCCAACGGAATGTGCAGTTTCGGGATATCAACTTATTGGGAAATTTTCGTCGCAATTCTATCATAACAGGCCGGGCTATGTGAGGAGTTGCACCATCTTGTTGAAACCACACAGAGTTGAAAGGAATTCTCATTCGGCGTAATTCTGGATAGAAAAACTCTCTCAACATGCTCAAGTAACGGTCTCCAGTAACTGTAACGGTGTGACCATTTTCTTCAAAGAAGTAGGGCCCGACAATGCAGCGTGCTGAAACTGCACATGACACTGTGACACGAAGTGTATGCAATTCCGTCTCATGGAGTATCTGTTGGTTGGAAGCACTCCATATTCGACAATTTTGTTTGATTCTGTTGCCGTTTAAATCGAAATGGGCCTCGTCAGACATAAAAAGACAGTTCAACATGTTTTCGTCCTCTTCCACCATTTGAAGCATCTCCTGGCAAAATTCCAAGCGAATCGGTAAGTCTGCTGCGTTCAGTTTGTTGACCATTTGAATTTTATATGGGAATAAGTCCAAATCATTGTGCAAAATTGACTGCAATGACTGTCTGCTTATAGCCATTTGAGCAGATAAGGTTCTTGTCGAAACTCTTAGATTGTTTTGTATGGCAGCAGATGCAGCAGCGATTGTTTCCTCCGTCCGAACTAAAGGGTTTCGATGGTAAGGTCTTCTTTGGACTGTTCCATACTCGGCAAAATTGTTCACAAGTCTCATTATGGTCCATCTGCTCGGAGGATTGCCACCAAACGTGCGCCTATACTCTCTTTGAACCGAAACTACGGACTGCAGTGCGTGATAGCGGCGGACAATCCAAATTCTTTTTTCAGTGTCCCAGTTATCCATTTTTGTTAAATCTAAAAATCAATCTGCAAAATAAAAAAAAAATGAACCAGATTCATTAAATAGAAAAAAAGTTATGAAATTTCTTTTTGGTAGCGGCTTTCATCAGCCACCCTGTATGTATATATTTTTTTTTTATTTTTTAACTTATTTATTTTTCTATAAGATTATTTTAAATAACATTAAAAATTTTCCAGGACATCTTAAATAAATAAATATATAATCCTACTATAACATATATTTTATGTATAAAAATAAAATCAATTATCAGAGAGTGCCACTTTATGTGTATAATTTCTACTTGCATGTGTAGTCCATTGTTTAAAATTTTATATGTAATCTGTGTAATATTACTTTTAGTTCCATTTTGTCTTTAATTTTTGATAGTGCAATGATTTCAACCTGCAAAATAGTATAGAAAAATACATTGGAATAATTGAAATCATTTTACTATGTGATATTAAAGAAATGATAATATCAAGACGCATGAGCGTATGATATGACTATTTTCAGAAATTTCAACACGATTTTTAAAACTTATTTTACCAAAGTGCCAATATGTACAGGGTGTTTGGTAGCAGATTTATATTTACAAACTTAAATAAAAAACCTAATAATAATCGACACAAAGTTTTATTAAGAGCATTCAACGATAGAATGGAAATGAAGATTGTATTTTTTAAAGAGTATGTCATCCAGATCTTTCAGATCCTTTTTTAAAATTTCATGAATAATCGCTCTTCGAAGTCCCAGTGAGGCTACTCGTTTCCTTATTGAAAGTCGCGGATTTTCACGTAAAGTGCTTACAACAGGTTCAATGTTTTCGGATAGACTGGGGCCTGGCCGTGGGGCATTCATAGCCGAAGCAGTTGCGCGGAATCTCTGCACCCACGAACGAAGTAAATTTACACCCGGTCCATCACTTATTTGCCGAATACCGAACTTTTTTCTTGGACCGGCACTTAGGGGATGACCCCTACACATGAATCGCATTGTGCTGGAACTTGATTTAAATTTCCCCACGTTAAAAGTGACAGGAAACACCTCTGCGGGAAGTCCAGGCCACATACGTGCTGTTCGACCAAAAAAAAACGAATTTTCTCTGTAATGCGTAGTGCGAGTCGCAGCCAAATCGACCACAAATGGATGCGTTCTTAATGATGATCGCGTCGTGAGCGCGAATGACCGGGTTTCGGGAACAAGTTCCCTGATTTCATTAGAACACAACCCATTATAGTAACGATAGAACAACGAAACGCACTCCACGTTGCGACGATGCTCAAGAGAGTCAATAGAGTTGGCTACCCTACTGTCTCCTATGAGTTTCTTCGCCCTTTCTTGTACACGGTCGAGTACCTTCAAAATAGTCTTTGAAGCACCGGCCCATACATGAGAGTTGTATTCCATTTTCGGTCGGATGTAGGCGGTATAAATAGTGAGGAGATCAGATGGGGTGAAGTATGTCTTACACCGCCTTAAAAAGCCTAGGCACTTGAATGCTTCCTTTGAGACCTGAAAAATGTGCTCAGTCCATCGGACATCACACTGAATTTTCATGCCAAGAACATCAAGAGCTTCTGATTCCTCAATGTTTATGCCACCCATTTTTACAGATGAGGCAGCGTGATCGTGCATACGGCGGTGTGTTAGCATGCAGCATTGGGTCTTTTGGGAATTGAAATTGACCCTGTTCGCGTGACCCCATTCCAATATTCTCGTGAGGTCACCTGTTAGCGAATCATTCATATTCTGCCGCGTCGCCGCGATCATAGTTGATGTCGGCCTACGATCGAATGAATATGAATGGCAGATGCTGCTGTCATCTGCGAAAGAGTGGATAGGGTTTGAAGTATGACATAGGTCATTAAGAAAAATAAGAAATAGGGTAGGAGAAAGAATGGAGCCTTGTGGTACCCCTGAATTGATCTTGAACTCGTTTGATGAGATCCCGTCTATAACAACTCTTATAGCGCGATCCCTGAGAAAGCTCGATATAAATCGAGAGAAGATATCACCGACACCAAAAGCAATAAGTTTGGACAAGAGTGCTCCATGCCACACTCTGTCGAATGCTTTTGAAATATCTAGAGCCACTACCTTACTTTCGCCAAAATGGTGGATGCATCGACACCATTTTTCCGAGAGGAAGGCTAATAAATCACCCGTGGAACGTCCTCCACGGAAGCCATATTGCCGGTCGTTAAGTAAGCTATTGGACTCCAGATATTTCATAAGATGGAAATTTAGCATACTCTCCATTACTTTAGAAATGGTAGAGCATATTGCGATTGGGCGATAATTTTCAGGGTTGCTTGCCTCTCCTTTCTTGGGGATCGGCGTAACATTTGCAACTTTCCAGCACGACGGAAATTCACCTGCATGATAGAGGGTGCTGAAAAGGATTGCCAGAGGACGCGATAACGTCGAAGAGCACTGCTTCAAGACCAGTGCCGGAATTCCATCCGGGCCAGGAGACTTATTTATGTTGAGGTCCGATAAAACCCTTTTAACTGCACGAGCCCGAAAGTATATCTTTGGCATAGTTACGGATACACGCTCGGATGCGGGCAGTGGTTGATTGCTTTCCGGCAGGTGAGAATTGCCTGCAAACATTTCAGCTAGGAGGTTAGCTTTATCAACCGGGTCTGTGAATATTTGATCAGCCTTTAAAAGAGACGGGATAGAAGAACTAGCATTTCCCTTAACTCTTTTAACGAATGACCAAAAGCTTTTACTTCCCCGTGGGGCAGTAAGAACTTTAGCGCGAAGACTCTGCTCGTACAAAGCTTTTGCACGTCTTAGCACTTTGGCACACGAAGTTCTCGCCCTTTTGCGCATCATATCAGTATCTGCGTTTTTATTATTCCGCCAGACACTAAATGCTTCCTCTCTGGATCTGACTGCAAGTCTGCACGTCTGATTAAACCAAGACTTTGGTCTAGGCCTAATCGAAATTTGCTTCGATGGTATGAACGTTTTCATACCAAGCATTATTATATTTTGGACCATTTTAGCCATGGCATTGACATCATTGTCGAGGAAGCAGAGCCTCCAATTGAAATGCCGAAAGAAATCGTTGAGCTCAGCCCAACGTGCCTTTTCGTAAATATATTTCAAACGTTTCATAGCTGGCGGTGAAACGCCTCGAAGTTCCGCAAACGAAAAGGAGGCAGAAATGGTGCAATGATCCGAATTACCGAGAGGTGCGCTAATATTCATTTCATACTTTTCAGGGTGTGAAGTGAGAAAAAGGTCGAGGGTGTTGTGTTGGTGCCCGTCAACACATGAAATATGTGTTGGTTCATTCACTAATTGCGCAAGGTGATTGTGCGTTGCGAATAGCTCAGCATATTGGCCTTCTGGATTTGTATTGCTCGAATGGCGGAGCCACGATAAATTATGGACATTGAAATCACCAGCAATAACGATTTCACTGTTCGGGTAATTTTCGAGGATCCCCGATATATTGTCGGAAAGGGCATCGAAGTTCAGTATAGTCTTCTCCCTTTCCGTGTGTGGGCTTCTGTAAAGAAACCCGAAATGCAGAAGATGTGCCCTGATTTTGAATTTAACCCAAAGACAGCTAAATTCGGGATCATGCGTGTCTAAAGATTGCTGGCACTGGTACACAACTTCATTGCGTATATAAATTGCAAGGCCCCTGTGAATATAGAAAAGAGATAGGAGGCGATACCCAGGTATGTGAAAATCCTGTGGGTCAGCATCCTCAGACACCTGGGTTTCACTTAAGGCGAAAACATCCGGCCGATGGAGACAAACGTGAACATAGACAGAGAAGAAATTTGCCCTTAGACTACGTATGTTGCAGAAGTCAATTCTAAATCGGCCTGTCATGATTAACGCGAGAAAACTTAAATGAAATGTCTATCTTTTGTATTGTAGTTGCCACTGAGCTAATCGCTGCTTGAACGACTGCCGGTGATCAGTGTTACTCCTTCATCATTCATTAATTAATTACTAAAAAATGACTACAAAGCTTCAAAATTTAATGTGTCTCCTTGGCATCAGAAGTGCTGCAACACTGCTATAGACATAAAAAAAACGACATAAGCAGAGTTGTAAGATAGTGAAGCTTCACTAGCTGTCATCTCTCGCACTTTCCCTTTCCTGTAGTTCCAGCACGATGCATTGAGGGCTGCTGGTCCTAGATAAAAAAAAAAGATTTTGTTTTCAATGTAAATAAAGAAAGGAATTTTTTTCTTTCGTTTTCTAAGTACAAGTTTGACCTCTGTCGTCGGCCAAAAATAACTATTTTTCTTTTTTAAAGCCCGAAAAAAATATTCGTTATTTTTCCTTTTTTTTTATCTGGGACCAGCACTCAGGAGATGACTCCTACACATGCGAAGCATTGTGCTGGAACTATAGGAAAGGGATAGTAGGAGAAATGACAGGAGGTGAAGCTTCACTATCTTACAATACTGCTTTTTGCACGTTATTTGTTTTTATGGCAGTGTTGGAACGTATCTGATATTAAGGAAACTAATGCACGTCAGAAAAAATGCAAGAAAAATACAAATAATAAAACATGTGTGATAAAAGCAACAACTTTTGTTTTATATGTGGATTGTTTTTGAATAAACTACGTAAAATAAATATTTCGGTTAATAACAATATTATTCTCCTTTATGAAGAATATTTTACTCGTTGCTTAGTACAAGGGAAATGGTATATATCATAGGTTTGTTGTTCTTCTTGTTACGCAACATTAAGATCCTGGAAAAACGATCTACATGGTTTTTTTCCATTGTTAATTCAAAACGCTAAAAATAAGCTAAAATTAAATTTGTCCAATTAAATAGAAATTTTCGAAAAATATCTACAGTACAAATAGACAATCAAACTATGTAGATTGAATTGTTATTTGTTTGTTAATTGTTTTTTTTGTTTTGTCTTTTGGCCTGGTTTTTTTAGTGTGATGTTTTTTGTCTTATTTTGAGTATTTCGTTTTAATTCGAACATACATACATATGTACATATTTTTTTTTTTTTTTGACTTGGACCGGCACTCAGGGGATGACCCCTACACATGCGATGCATTGTGCTGGAACTAGGAAATTAGGTTATGGGGATGAGGATAGAGGGAGTAGTGTTTATTGACATTTGATTTAAATCTTCCCAAGCTAAAAGTGACAACTGGTGTTCTAGATTTACGTCAGCACCTGCCCATGGGGCCTTATCTGACGGTGGTCTTAACACCGAGTAAATTTCTGAAACGATTCACTAGCGCCCCCAGAGCACTGATAAGCAAATGAGCCCGTAGGCCACCTACTTCCAGAGTTGGGTAGCAAATCATGTATAGTTATCTCTGGTTTCTATAATGCACCTTGTTGAGGTGTTCGAGCGGTCTAAACTCTTGTCACATCAGAATGTTTTTATGTCAAGACACATTTAACAGTAATACTGTTGGTTCGAAACACATTCCGGTGACTACTGTCGAATGGCAACAGCACCTAGTAGAGTAAAGGTCATATCATTAATATGCGTGTTACGACTTTCACATATTTACGATTAGACCAAAAACTCCACTCCCTGCGTAACTTTAGGTAGCAACCACAGCCACTACGAATCCAAACCCATACCAGCGCACACCACCGACCCTTCGGAGTAGACACGAAGTCCTCTACCCGAGGTACCCGTAGTACCTCCAAGGAAGACATCAGTCCTTAAACCCGTACTAAAGTCGACAGTGTGGGGCCAAGCTGGTCCCGTAGTACTAGATTAGAATCTAACTGGTGTTAAGCAGTCCTTCATCAATCTCTAGTGAGATTTCGAAAAGTCACCTCCTCTATCATTTTCGAACCCCAGAGAGGAACAAGGTAATGCTGCACCTTGAGCTCGGGACCGCGGGCTCGCTCAGACCACCCGTAGGTTCCGGAATACTTGAATTCACAAGTTTCCAGAACCCCCCTGCGGGAGCTAAAAGTGACAGGAAACACCTCTGCGGGTAGTCTATTCCACATACGTGCCGTTCGGCCAAAAAACGAATTTTTTCTGTAATGCGTAGTGCGAGTCGCCGTCAAATCGACCACAAATGGATGCGCTCTTAATGAAATCAGGGAACTTGTTCCCGAAACCCGGTTATTCGCGCGCACGACGCGATCATCATTAAGAGCGCATCCATTTGTGGTCGATTTGACGAAACGCACCCCACGTTGCGACGATGCTCAAGAGAGTCAATAGAGTTGGCTACCCTACTGTCTCCTATGAGTTTCTTCGCCCTTTCTTGTACACGGTCGAGTAACTTCAAAATAGTCTTTGAAGCACCGGCCCACACATGAGAGTTGTATTCCATTTTCGGTCGGATGTAGGCGGTATAAATAGTGAGGAGATCAGATGGGGTGAAGTATGTCTTACACCGCCTTAAAAAGCAGAGGCACTTGAATGCTTCCTTTGAGACCTGAAAAATGTGCTCAGGCCATCGCACATCCCACTGGATTTTCATGCCAAGAACATCAAGAGTTTCTGATTCCTCAATGTTTATGCGTGATCGTGCATACGGCGATGGGTAAGCATGCAGCATTGGGTCTTTTGGGCATTGAAATCGACCCTGTTCGCGTGACCGCATTCCGATATTCTCGTGAGGTCACCTGTTAGCGAATCATTCATATTCTGCCGCGTCGCCGCGATCATAGTTGATGTCGGCCTACGATCAAATGAATATGAGTGGCAGATACTGCTGTCGTCTGCGAAAGAGTGGATAGGGTTGGAAGTAAGGCATAGAAGGTCATTAAGAAAAATTAGAAATAGGGTAGGAGAAAGAATGGAGCTTTGTGGTACCCCTGAATTAATCTTGTTTTATTTATATGTTTGTATGTACTCGTATGTGTATACATAATTCCCGAGATCGCGTCTATAACAACTCTTATAGCGCGATCCCTGAGAAAGCTCGATATAAATCGAGAGAAGATATCACCGACACCAAAAGCAATAAGTTTGGACAAGAGTGCTCCATGCCACACTCTGTCAAATGCTTTTGAAATATCTAGAGCCACTACCTTACTTTCGCCAAAATGGTGGATGGATCGACACCATTTTTCCAAGAGGAAGGCAAATAAATCACCCGTGGAACGTCCTCCACGGAAGCCATATTGCCGGTCGTTAAGTAATCTATTGGACTCCAGATATTTCATAAGATGGAAATTTAGCATACTCTCCATTACTTTAGAAATCGTAGAGCATATTGCGATTGGGCGATAATTTTCAGGGTTGCTTGCCTCTCCCTTCTTGGGGATCGGCGTAACATTTGCAACTTTCCAGCACGACGGAAATTCGCCTGCATGATATAGGGTGCTGAAAAGGATCGACAGAGGACGCGATAACGTCGAAGAGCACTGCTTCAAGACCAGTGCCGGAATTCCATCCGGGCCAGGAGACTTATTTATGTTGAGGTCCGCTAAAACACTTTTAACTGCACTAGCCCGAAAGTATATCTTTGGCATAGTTACGAATACACGCTCGGATGCGGGCAGTGGTTGATTGCTTTCCGGCAGGTGAGAATTGCCTGCAAACATTTCAGCAAGGAGGTTAGCCTTTTCAACCGGGTCAGTGAATATTTGATCAGCCTTTAAAAGAGACGGAATAGAAGAACTAGCATTTCCCTTAACTCTTTTAACGAATGACCAAAAGCTTTTACTTCCCCGTGGGGCAGTAAGAACTTTAGCGCGAAGACTCTGCTCGTACAAAGCTTTTGCACGTCTTAGCACTTTGGCACACAAAGTTCTCGCCCTTTTGCGCATCATATCAGTATCTGCGTTTTTATTATTCCGCAAGACACAAAACGCTTCCTCTCTGGATCTGACTGCAAGTCTGCACGTCTGATTAAACCAAGACTTTGGTCTAGGCCTAATCGAAATTTGCTTCGATGGTATGAACGTTTTCATACCAAGCATTATTATATTTTGGACCATTTTAGCCATGGCATTGACATCATTGTCGAGGAAGCAGAGCCTCCAATTAAAATGCCGAAAGAAATCGTTGAGCTCAGCCCAACGTGCCTTTTCGTAAATATATTTCAAACGTTTCATAGCTGGCGGTGAAACGCCTCGAAGTTCCGCAAACGAAAAGGAGGCAGAAATGGTGCAATGATCCGAATTACCGAGAGGTGCGCTAATGTTCATTTCATACTTTTCAGGGTGTGAAGTGAGAAAAAGGTCGAGGGTGTTGTGTTGATGCCCGTCAACACATGAAATATGTGTTGGTTCATTCACTAATTGCGCAAGGTGATTGTGCGCTGCGAATAGCTCAGCATATTGGCCTTCTGGAGTTGTATTGCTCGAATGGCGAAGCCACGATAAATTATGGACATTGAAATCGCCAGCAATAACGATTTCACTGTTCGGGTAATTTTCGAGGATCCCAGATGCAGAAGATGTGCCCTGATTTTGAATTTAACCCAAAGACAGGTAAATTCGGGATCATGCGTGTCTAAAGATTGCTGGCACTGGTACACAACTTCATTGCGTATATAAATTGCAAGGCCCCTGTGTAGATAGAAAAGAGATAGGAGGTGATACCCAGGTATGTGAAAATCCTGTGGGTCAGCATCCTCAGACACCTGGGTTTCACTTAAGGCGAAAACATCCGGCCGATGGAGACAAACGTGAGCATAGACAGAGAAGAAATTTGCCCTTAGACCACGTCAATTCTAAATCGGCCTGTCATGATTAACGCGAGAAAACCTAAATAAAATGTCTATCTTTTGTATTGTAGTTGCCACTGAGCTAATCGCTGCTTGAACGACTGCCGGTGATCAGTGTTACTCCTTCATCACCAAACAGTCTAGCAGTAACCAACACAATGGCACCAACAATGCAAAGGATTTAGTCGGGTATGGTAGAGGGAATTAGCACAATGCCACGAAAAAGGCCATGAAAGACCTCATCCGGTCACCGTGACCCGAAGTGACAGCACTGGTTGGTAGTGTCAGCACTGATTTTTATTTTTCTCGCCCGTCACTGGTATAGCGGTTTTTTTTTTTCTTCTCAATTATTCCACCGTCTAATTTGTTGTTGTTTTTTGTATTATATTTGTTATATTAAAGTTTATTGTTTTTTTTTATTATTTTTAATTTTTTTTTTTTCCACTTGTATTTTTTTTTTAATTTATTTCTGTTCTGTTTTAATTAAATTGAAGACCGAACAGCGGACCAAAAGAAGATACGTGTATACCGGTCGAACTAACAAACACTACACCAAATTGTATATGTATTATTTTATGTAAAGCTCAATTAAAAAATTTTAAGTTTCATTGTACTTTATTATTGTATATATTATATGTACACATGTTGATGGCAATTAAAAAAAATATATTTTAATATTTGTTAAAAAAATTTTTTATACAAAACAAAAATAAACAATTTCGTAGTTTGTTTAATGTCCAGGTTATTTTTTGCTCTTTCTACATCTGAATCTGGCTTCCCTAATGTTATTACAATTTGTGTTTTTTTTCGTTCTTCTTATAAATACAATTTAATATAGAGTTATAAAAATGGGAAACATTTTTAAACAATTTTTTATTTTTATTTCATTTATTAGTGGCGGCTTGTAAATATTATCGAACGCTCGACTGAAGAGTTTCAGTGTACGACTCAGTAGTGCGATTCACTAACAAATTTTAACGACAATTGTTGGGTTAAAAATGGTTCACACCAAAATAAACGATTCTGCTATTCACTAACATTTTTTAACCATTTGTGTTATCGTTAAGTTTTATCTTTAACAGCTGTGTCGTTAACTAAATGACAATACTTTTTCGGTTGTTTATTTTAACACAAATCTAAAACACACCCATCCATTCATTTTCCAAAAATTTTTATTTTGTTTGTATCTATTAGACAATAAAACATGTCTTACAAAATATCGTAATAATTTCAAGCACTATCCATCTCCTTCTTTCACATTTCAAAATAAACACTTCAATGTCGAAATGTTTTATACACATAAACAAATACTGTATTATAACATTACAGAACCACAAAACAAAACAAAAGTAGAACCAACTGAAGTAGAAAGAAATTGAAGTAGAACATCGCTGAAGTAAAACCAATTGTGGTTCTACTTCAATTTTGTTTACAAAGTGTGTTGTGTTAATTTATTGAGTTTTTCTTGGTATTGAGTATCAGTGCTGCATACGCAGTGTGCGCATTTATAAAAATTTTATGTTTAAAAAGTATACAGAGGACATATTCAGTTATTTTATATCAATAAAAATTTACTGTTTGCTTTTAGAAAATGATAGAAAAAATTCGTTCGGTGAATTTACAAGATTTTACTTGCACGCGAAACCTCCAGTTTTGCTTTTATGTTTCATTCTTTAAAATTTTTTGTTTTTTGGTAACACTATCACATACCATGTGAAAACTAAGTTTTAATAAGAAATTAAATAATATGGATGCAAGTGAATTAGTAATTGAAGAAGTAATAATTTGAATGCCTATACAAGCCATCGCAAGATTCCAAAAATATTGAAAGTATCGCCGAAATTTGTGATTATGACAGCACTAATTTTTTTTGGCGTAATTGTGAGAATTTACGCAACGAATTGTTAGCGACCAACTCCTTCTGCAAGACCTAATACGTCGTTCGTCCCAATTGTGTTCATGAATTCAGAAGCGGATGATACAATTGTTCTTCGGATAACTTATTTTTACACAACGAAAAAAGAAAATTAAAAAAGAAGCAAATCGACGTTTACTTGTAATATTATTGATAAATATGGATATGACAACTCCAAAACACTATATATATTTTTTTCTCATGAGCGCCAGTACAATTGCGTTTTCAATTATAGCATTTTTATATAATTTTTTAAATTTTGATGAGAGATTTCCCATCTGTTTTCAATTAAAAATTACTTGCACCCACATTCGTTTCGCACAAAAACAAAAAACTTAAAAAGAAAACAAAAATATTTGCTTATTACTTATCTCCGCAATACATACTCTTTGATGTTTCGCTCTAAACTCAAATGAAAAAATTATTAAGTGTTCTCGTACAATCCTAATTTCTTACGATTTGTGCGCGCACAGCCCCAGTAACAAGTAAAAAGAGGTTGAGCACGCACAAATCACTCGTATGAAGCCTGCTTTAACGAACATATTCAGTGTGTACACATCTTTTTTATCAAGCAAACAGTATCCGTTCGTACGGAGTTATAATTATCGAAGTGCAAAAAATTGTAGCAATAATTATAAATGTATTACTATTTTTTCATTATGTGTATATATGTATGTATCTCTATTATGTGACATTTAGCGTAATAAACTCTAGTTTAGCATTTCAATATGTTACACGAGAGTAGTTAACAACACTGTTCCTGAATTCTCATTTTTTTTGTCAATGTTCTACTGGACTCGCTATGCTTAACGGTTTATTTGCTTCATTCTTATGTTTTGTTTTGATTTTTACTATAAAATAGAACTCAAATACTGTCAAGCACTGTAGCCAAAGCTTTTCAAGTTATGTAGAATTTGTTTTGTTTGAAAATGTTGAAGTGAAGTACTTGATTTTTTTGTAAAGACTGAAGTAAAGTACAGTGCTTGACACTACTGTATAGTAGTGTTATGTGTATTTTAGAACATGTTGTGCAGCACTTTAGTATCTATATATATAAAAATTAATTTGTGTTTGTTTGCTTGTGTGTTTGTACCTTATAAGAGCCCAGACCGCTGGACCGATCTTCCTGAAATTTTCACACCATATAATTGGGACTCTTGAATGAATTATAAGCTACTTTTTTTAATCACGCCCACCTTTACGCCTACTTTTTTAATTATGCCACTCATTCCACATAGTTTTTAACAGATTTTATAATATAAACGATCTTAAATTCGGAATTTATCCACCAATCGCGATGAAATTTGGTGCACTTAGTCTGTGCAAGGTTATGGGGTATTACTTTTCTTCAAAATAGAACCAGGAGGGCGATAGGGGGGAAATTTTTGCCTCTCCGAAACGTTCAATCCGATTTTAATGAAATTTAGAACTTAGATAGATTGATATAGGCAATATACATTTTCAAAAGTACGACCAGGAAGGCGATAGGGGGGAAATTTCTGTCTCCCAAAAACTACATACCCGATTTTGATGAACTTTAAAATTTGGATGTATTTGAGTTTAAAAGGCACATTGGCTATTAATTTCTTTCAGAATTAGGACCACAAGGAAGGTAGGGGCAATTTCCGCACCACCGAGACCATCTCACCGATTGTAATGAAATTTAAATGCATTTCTGTTTTTGCGTCTAGAAGGACACATATGCTACATATATATTTTTAAATAGGACCAGGAGGCGACGTAGAGATAAGATATGTCTCCGAAGCCGCGGGTGAAAGCTAGTAAATATATAAGAATAAATATTTTTACTTATACTTATGCAAATATAATAAAGAAATAAATAATAAATAATATAAAATTATTAATATGTTTTTTTTCGTGTTAAATATGAAGCATTTGTTTGTTTTTTACATATTCCTCTTTGTGCTTTTCGTATATTTTCACCGAGATGCCACTTGATTTAAATTTTTAACTACTAACGTTAACACCAAGTTATTGAATCGCACAATCGTTACTGAAAATAGCTAAACAACCTTTAAATTTTAACAGATAACGAATCGTTAAAAGATTTCCACTGATATCTTATAACAAAACAATAAATATACCTCGAAAATTTTTATTTTTTTATAACTTTTTTTTTAAGCACAACTACAATTTATTTCAACTATTTTAAAATATTAAGATAATATGACTTCATAAAAAAAACTTGGATATTTCCATGTTCCAAAAGATTGGCGATTATTCATTGATGGTTCAACAAAAAGTAATATAAGAAGTTATTTTTACTCTGGTATTTTCGTTATATATGTATATCTTCTCTTTTAAGGCTTAAAAGCGTTGCTTTTGCATAATGATGGATCACTTCCTTCAGTACCGTTCAGCTACTAACATCAAAGAATAGTACGATAGAATGGTTATAATACTAAATGCTATAGATTACACCACACACTAGTGGTGTTCTATATTTCATGTGTATCTTAAAAATGTTTTATTTACAACTCTTGTAGATTAGCCTATTACTCAGATTAACAGGGTGACTCGTAAAGCCATTATGCGTGAACGTATAACGAAAGCACAATACCCATACAACAGCTCCCTTTACTAATAAAAAAATTATTAAAAATAAAAAAATTATAAATAATAAATGTAGAAACTGGCCCTCAGGGCCTAAGTAAATCGGACAGACAGACAGAATAGACTACTTAAATAACGGCATTGAAAATACTGAAAGCGAACGAGGACAAGAGACAAATACTAAAAGCAGGAGAGTTGGATCGAGACGGGAAAAGAATAAAGACTTGAAATCGGACGGAGACATGTAGATACGCGAAAGTAAAATAAGTGAAATAAATATTACAGTAAATATAAAATTAAGATTAATGATAAAATATAAACTACATAAAAAACCCAATGTTCATCAAAACAAAAACTAATATTAAAAACTAAATGTTAAATACCTATAATTATAATTTAAATAAATTAAACCAATGTGAATTAGAATTAACAACGTGTTTAATTTATACAAAACTAATAGAGACAATATTCGGCACCAACGGAATTCTCTACATAAATTTAAAAAAAAATATGATCTACTAAAAATAAAAAATGTACATATACAGTTAATATAATTTCTAGTCAAAATTATGCAATTTACAATCATAAATTTCCTAAAGTAAGAAAATTCTAAAGTCACAAATCAAGCCTTTCTGGTTGCCTTATAGTTCTCTCCCTTTTTGTTACATATTGATGAGCTCGACTAAAAGTGTCACTCTGTTGTGTTACTACTTCATCCTCCCTGCCCTTATACATGTTACTATCACCTACCCCACGCTCACCATTTCCAACTTTAGTATAATCCTCAACATTTGAATTATTCCTAGGCGATTTTCTAATATGTTCTAAGCTGTTTCTATAAAGCGATCCTTTATGATCTAACACTATGTAAGACCTTGGTTCCTTAGACGCCTCCTTTATTTCACCATGTAACCAAGACCCAGTTGGAGTGTTTTTAATTAAACGTTTGACCCTTCATTAACTAACTCAGGGGTTTTAGATTTCCTATTATAATTTTCCGAACATTTTCCCAAATTAGACTTAAACTTATTATTGTATTCTTTCGTGTGGACCAGCGTGGGTATAAGGCTGTTTACAACTGAAGGTACTCTACTACGTAGTGAACGTAAAATCAACAACTTAGAAGAACTCGGCAGATTTCCCTTCGGTGTTGTTATATGCTCTAAAAGAGCAATATAAGGATTAGAACTACTCTCCAGCGACTTTAATAACAGTCTTTTGACAGTTTGAATTGTTCGTTCTGCCAAACCATTTGACCTGTCCAAATACGGACTAGAAGTCATATGATGTATACCCCACAAAATAAACTAAACTCTCTTGAATTAAAAGGCGGACCATTGACCGACATGAAAATACGTGGAATTCCATGACTCGCTAAAATTTATTTCAACATCCTTAGCACATGAAAAGCACTATACCCCCATTCAGCAATTCAATCTCTACAAATTTCGAATAATAATCTACTACGGGGATATACATACGTTTTACCCCTATAGTCAAAAAGATCACACCAACCTTATACCAAGGCACATCAATAATCTCATGTGGCACAAACTCAGGCCTTGGCTCCGATTTCTGATAATTTAAACAAATTTCGTAATTAGATACAATATTATCAATGTCATTGTATATATTTGGCTAATACACTGACTGGCGTGCTAAATTTTGACATTTAGTAACACCCAAATGGCCTTCATGGATTCTACTTAAGACAATTTTTCGGAAACTTCTTGGGATAATTATTTGATGATTCTTTAGCAAAACATCTTTCAAAATACAAATTTCGTCCTTAATTTTGTAATAAGGTGCAACACCTTACTCTACCTCTTTTGCTTCTTTGCTTCTTCTGCCAGCCATTCCGTACATAAGTCATAATTTTCAAAAACGTTCCGTCCTTCTCAATATGTTCCCTTATCATATCAATATCCAAAAAAGGTATTTCAATATTTGAAGCAATAAAATTTCAGTGCAAAGCTGCCTCACTATCTACTTCAGATAATGTCGTATGTTCCAATGGTGCCCTAGAAAGTGTACCCTACTACACTACTTCATCACACTGCATTCGCTGCATAAATAGCCGAAGTCTTGGAGGAATCCTACAAAGAGGTCGATCAAAAAGACTAACTAAAGGTTTGTGATCCATTTCCACTATCACATTAGAGCCATACAAATATTGGTGAAATTTCGTACAACCTAAGAGAATTGCTAATAATTTATTTTTTTTTCAACAACACAAACTCTACGAAGCTCTTATACCTTGTCTGTAGAAACACTCAGGGTCTTGGCGGGAATCGAAACCGCACCCCCATATTGATAAGACTAATGCTCATGAATTAGAGTACGGAGAAACTTTTCAATATGGGCGTAATTCTTTTGTGTATCTGTCAGAGAAACAGATGCATAAGCAATAGGATTTTCCCGTGCAATATTGTCGTGCCAAGTGCAAATTGTAAAGCATCAACAGACAGGGTTATTTCCCCTTCAGAATTAAAATAAGTAGAACCGATGATGTTGTAATATCCTTTTTCAAGTGCACTTCCATCCAATGCCACTGTACTTCATCCTTCAAGTTCTTGTTTTTCTTTGACAAATTTTCCACGAATGGACCTACGTAGTTTACCATTGGCTTCCGCTTGGCATAAACATTTTTGTTCTTTTATCTTTACCTCCACATACCATTCTCTGGGTTTCTCCTTGTTATTGCGTATCACTCCAATAAATAAGTCTTCTTCTTCATCATCTTCACAATCCGCAACCACTTGTTGGCAAACCTCTTCTTCAGAAAACACATTTTAGCAAAATGGTCCAACTTTCCGCATTCAAAACACTTCACTCATTCAGCTGGGTATTTGATGTTATGAGACTGTCCACTAGACCGTACCACCCTAAAGGCAAAAAAAGTTCTCCGTACACCCCCTAATATAACGTATATTAAGACAGTAATTTCACAAAAAAAAAAAAAAAAAAACATTTTTCGACAAAGGTAGGGGTCGTCCTTTTAAACTTTTCTCTATATCTTTGGCAATTGCAGTCGGATCTTAAAGAATGATATCTCGATGTTTTTGTCTCGAGACGACCAATATTCTGGATCAATGGCCATTGACTTCCCTTCTAGTATTTATTCACCAGATCTCAGTTTTTACCACCCTAATGTACCCGCCAAATGCCAGAAGATTAAAGTCCACAAAAACAATAGATGTTTGCTAAGGAAGTAGTTCGATAATTCTTGCAGAAGAGTAGGTATTTGCAGTCAGATCTACAACTAACTATGATGTAACGAAATCGTGTCTATTTGTATAAGCTTCTTACTTCTCTATCCCTTTCACTTCCAAACAAATACAAATGGTATTTACAATCACATCAAACACGTAAACAAATTTTTTTTCTTATTTTTGTCATTATTAGGTTTGTTATTTTGAATACCACTTCTATTATATTCATGCTGCCGTTTGGCAGTTAGATATCAGTTATAACACTGATAGCACCTTCAGCATCGGCTTCTTGCTGCAATATTGTAGAGCTTTGTTTGGCGGTATTAGCAATGGAAACTGCCCTCTGTAACGAAAATATCTTCTGTTAGCAGTCTTTCTCTTATGTACGACAATTATGGGTGCCAATCGCCGAGTTCCGGATAAACAAACTTATCCCCCTCACATCGCGCTCCGACAAATAGTTTCGGAATAGCAATTAATTTAGCAATTCCTCTATAATTTGTAATATAAGATTTATTACCAGATTTAAATAACAGTATTATATACGAATCTTTGCAATATACAGGAAAATATCAACAAATAATCGAAGCATTTAACAGTATGGTGTCATTCGTTAATGGTGTAACCAATAATTTCGCATATTGATTTAAAATAAAATACGATCAGGATCAGGAAGGAAAAGACTTATTTACATTTTTAAGTTGAAAAAAACATCGTTGCTTATGAATGTAGGGAAAGAGATTACTTGGGTCGATGAGAGCACATAATTATCATCATATACGAGCACAGCATCAGAATACGTAGTAGCAAAAAAATATGCGAACATATTACGTCAACATCACCAGATTCTTCGTTACCAAATTTCATAACTGATCGCAATCCACTGAATTTTCTTTTGGAATTGACAAATGTATAGAAAGATTTTGGAACGAGATTGTTCCTTTTTTTTTTTTTTAACTTGGACCGGCACTCAGGGTATGACCCCTACACATGCAATGCATTGTGCTGGAACGAGGAAATTAGGTTATGGGAAGGCGGATAGAGGCAGTGGTGTTTATTGACATTTGATTTAAGTTTTCCCACATCAAAAGTGACAGGCAAGACCTCTGCGGGTAGTCCATTCCACATACGTGCTGTTCGGCCAAAAAACGAATTCTCTCTGTAATGCAAAGTGCGGTTCGCTGCCAAGTTGACCACAAATGGATGCGCTCTTAATTATGAACGCGTTGTGCGCGTGAATGACCGGGTTTCCGGAAGAAGTTCCCTGATTTTATCAGAACACATCCCATTATAATAACGATAGAACAACGAAACGCACCCCACGTTGCGACGATGCTCAAGAGAGTCAATAGAGTTGGCTACCCTACTGTCTCCTGTGTTTCTTCGCTCTTTCCTGTACACGGTCGAGTAACTGCAAAACAGTCTTTAAGTTGTATTCTATTTTCGGTCGGACGTAAGCGGTATAAATAGTGAGGAGATCAGGTGGGGTGAAATATGTCTTACACCGTCTTAAAAAACCGAGGCACTTGAATGCTTCCTTTGAGACCTGAAAAATGTGTTCAGTCCATCGAACATCGCACTGAATTTGCATGCCGAGAACATCGAGAGCTTCTGGATATTTATATCACCCATAAATACAGATGAGGCAGCACAGTCGGGCATGCGTCGATGCGTTAGCATGCAGCATTGTGTCTTTTGAGCATTAAAATCGACCTTGTTCGCGTGACGTCATTCCGATATTCTTGTGAGATCACCATTTAGCGAATTATTCATATTCTGCCTCGTCGCCGCGATCATATTCGACGTAGGCCTACGATTAAATGAATATGAATAGCACATACTGCTGTCATCTGCGCAAGAGTGGATAGGATTGGAAGTTTGACATAGAAGGTCATTAGGAAAAATAAGAAATAGGGTAGGAGAAAGAAAGGAGCATTGGGGTACCCCTGAATTAATCTTGAACTCGTTAGAGAAAGCTCGATATAAATCGAGAGAAGATATCGCCGATTGCATAATCTATTAGTGAACCAGACTTTCTGTAGTTTTTATAAAATTTATTCTCTCGATTTTTTAGCCTAGTTAGGCTTTTTGGTATTCCATGGTGATCCTACTGGAGTGTGAACAAACTTTTTGGGAATGCAAGATTCAAAAACGAGTAAATTTTTTTATAAAAGATAGTAATCATCAAATCAATATCCGAGCAGTTTTTTATATGAACATATAAGATGTATACCCAGCAAGTATTTCTTATTAAAGAATTTAATGAGTTGTAATCAGTTCGTTTAATACAAAAAACTTTATCAACTTTATAAGGTTTCGATTTGACTTCAGATGGAATCGAAGAACTTATTTCAATAGTGGAACGATACCGATCTTCAGGCAAGATTATAGGCTTCGAACGAGTAATAGTGCAATCATCTGAATCACCAAATCAAGCAGTTTACCGAAATCATTGCAGACATCATTCATTTGATAAAGAGATAATCCAAATATAATATTCAGAAAGTCTTCATGGCAGTTATTATTTTGTACAGGGATCAAATAGGGCGTATAATATGTATGATTGCATGAAAGTGACGGCAAGTTAAAATCACTAACAGCAAAAATAGAGTCAACATTATCATGTTCAATGGCTAGAACATGTTTTAAGTAAATACAAGGTGGGCCAAAAGAAATCACCCTATTGGAAGATGCTCTTATTTTTGCAAATGGCCGCCAATGTCAAATCTGTTTTGACATTTGTGAACTAGACAGATGTAGAATACAAGTGAACAAGCGCGTAACCTACGCCCAAGCCCTCCTCAATCTCGAGGACGAAGTGGACGATTTTTCGACCAAAATCATAGTGAGCGATGAGGTTAATTTCCACCTCAGCGGGTACGTGAACAAGCAAAACTATCGCTTCTGGGGCACCGAAAATTTGCGAGTGAAGCACGAATATCCTTTACACCCGCTCAAAGTGGTGCGCTGTTCACGCTGGAGGAGTCATCGGGCAATTTTTTTTTTTCGAAGACGCACTGTTAACCGAGTTTTTTCTGCCGCAATTGAACGAATTAGGACTGGAGGACATGTGGTTCCAACAGGACGGAGCAACGGGACACACTGCGCGAGCCACAACCGATATTCTGAAGGCGGCGTTCCCGGGTCGCCTCATCTCTCGTTTTGGCGATTTGCACTGGCCCGCAAGATCGCCTGACTTTTTTTGTGGTGTTTTTGAAGTCCTGTGTTTACGTGAACATGCCCGAGACCCTGGAAGCCCTCAAGGACAACATTCGACACGAGTGCGAATAGCAATCAATTGTGACGGCGCCCACATCTATCACGATATCATCTTGTCGACTTGACCAATAAAATTCTAAAGGTTCAGATAAACATAATCAAAAAACAGAATCGAAGTTTTTCATTTAGAACAAAATGACAGCCAAACAACATCGAATGACTTCTTTTGGCTACCTTGTAGAACAATCCGCAAATTTTGTTTGTTTCTCAATATAAAAACGACAGTAACAAATTCAATATCAGCGGATCAATTGCAACCACTTCAGATGGATATAAGCAAGAGACAGCAAACTCTACCTCTTCTTCGTCCATACCGATTGTATCTATATATTTGGTATTTATTAGAAAGAACCTCTGCATTATAAATATCGTCATTAAGTCATGTTTCAGTGAAGATAATTACATCATAGGTGAAGTTATAAAATAAAGAAATTTACTGCTTTTTCTTGTGTTTTCCACAAATTAACACAAGGACTGTGTGATTTACAGAAAAGATCAAAATTATACGTGTGATATTAAAACAGTAAGTAGGACATGCAGTACCAGAAAATAAGTTCAGCGAAACGTAAAGTTACGTTGCGTTATTTCTTTTATTCAAAGTGAAAGTTAAAATGTTAATCACCAAGATAAGCTGTTAAGCATCAAGCAGTGTATAAACAATAATTACTTTCAAAATTTGTTATAAAATAATTTTACGTTAAAAGTGTATATGTACCTAGTGCACTGATTAATTGTATATAAATATTTAAGTTCCTATACATTGAAATATTATATACATACATACCTTAATTACGCCTTCTGTATCACATCTAAAATTAAAATCCCCAAAAACAAAAAACGGAGCTAATCCATTTTTATCATCCAAATGGAATCTATTCGTGACAAAATATAAATCATAAGCACATAACATTTTAATTACTCTTACATATCTTAAACCTACCTTTCTAATGTATGCACTAATGCTCTTCTTCTTGTTCTGCAATAAACAGATGGAAATTCTTCGCATGCTGCCAAATTAGATGCATCATGAAAAAGATGTATATTGACTAGATCGAAAACTGTGTTATTGAGTTCCCAACGCGTTCTCATAAATCCCTTTCTAGACCATTTGCACTATGAATAGAATTAAAGCTTTTATAAGTATTTAATATGTATAGCCACAAAAATTAAAACTATATAGAATATAATGCTTATGACAAATGTAAAACAGAATTTATCTTATGGATTTGAAATGTTATGTTGGGAGAGGTAGTATCGAATGTAATATTTGCTCGAAAGTAAATCTATGTTTTTAACTGGGAGAAACTCCCACTATTTAAGATAATATTTTGCCAATTTGCACTTAGCTCAGGGCAAAAGACTCAGTAAACAAAACTAACGAATGTTTCCAAGGCAATTTCGCGATTGAGCACTTTCTATATAAATTATCAAACTTATTTTACTTATTCTATACATTATATTTATTTCATTCGCCACTATAAAAATAATAAAACATTAATGTTTTTTTATAAATTGTTAAGACACATATATATGAATGTAGTGCCATATTTCGAAACCATTTTTATGCGTTAGTTAAAACTTTTAATTTTAAATAGGGTAATGATGGATAACATACAGGCAGTCGAAATTACATGTGATAGTTACTAAGAAACAAAAAAAATCGAAGGCAAAATTGTAATTTACACTGGAACGAAAGTTGCTACACTTTCATCATCAGCGTTCTTCGTGTTTTGTCCACCGTGGATAGAGGGAGTCGTATTTATGGACATTGGATTTGAATTTTAAGTCAAAAATTACAGGAAAGAGCTCTTCATTGAGTTGATTCCGCATACGCACGGTTCGCCGAAAAATTAGTTCCTTTTGATGATGAACGTGCAGCAATGACCGGGCCTCAGGAACAAGTTCCCAGATTTCAATTAAATACATCCCATTATAGTAACGATAGAACAACGAAACGTACCATTTTCGGTCGGATGTAGGCGGTATAAATAGTAAGGAGACCAGATGGTGTGAATCATATAGCGAATCAATCATATTTTGCTTTACCGTCGGCCTACGATCAAATGAGTATGAATGGCAACCAATGCTGGCATCTGAAAAAGAGTGGATACTGTTGGATGTTTGACATAGAAGTACATTAAGTGAGAGAAGATTTAGAATAGAAGTATCCCTGAATTAATCTTGATGAGATCCCGTCTATAACAACTTTAATAGAGCGATACCTAAGTAAGCTCGATATAAATCGAGGAAATATATCACCAGCACAAAAAGAAATAAGTGTAGGCAAAAGTGATCCATGCCACATTGTCAAATGCTTTAGAAATATCTGCAGCCACCAGTTTACTTTCGCAAAATAGTGAATGGACCGGTACCATTTTTGCGAGAGGAAGGTCAACAAGCCATATTGTCAGTCGTTAAGTAAGCTATTGTACTGCAGATATTTCACTAGATGGAAGTTTAGCATATTTTCCATTACCTTGGAAATGGTAGAACCTATTCACCCCTATGGCGAATAAGAAGTGAAAATTTTGTTCCCGTGAAATTTTCCTTCCTTCGAAGGGAAATTTGGTATCATAAAGTTTTTTCCCGTTATCACTTTTAGGGAAAAAGGAAGATTTCAAAAATATAAAAATTAATTAAAATCAAACCAATTTAAATTTAATACAGAAATAAAATTTCGTGGGCTTACAACTCTTTAAGTGCTAAGTCGTGGTTTTAAATAACATAAAAAGTAGTGCATTTGAACAATTGTGCAAGAATACAAGAATTAATAAGTGTGAAAATTTTAAATTTTATGAATGAATTTTCAATTTTAAAAATAAAATAAATAAAAATAGAGTACTCCAACAATTTAAATAACATGTTTAGACTTGGAACTATGATGTACTAGCAGTTTTAGTTAATCCGTAAAAGAACTTCTAAACTGGGCAGTCATGTCTTTGTATATTTCCACAAAACTCACTCAATTGGTCTGTTGGTTTGCATTTTATTATATATATCCTGATATTAACAAAATTATAGTTATCGAATTCTCTAAATAAAAAAGGAATTTACTTACATTTGGTATGCAATTCCAACAAAAATCAAGTGAATAAATTAAAAGAAAAAGTGAAAAAACTCCCGGTAAAAAAATCATTCACGATAAGGGGAATTTTATTTGAACATGAAATTATTCACAGGCACTCTGGAGAGCGGGCAGTAGTTGGTAGCTTTCCGGCAAGTGAGAATTACTTGCAAACATTCCAGTTAGGAAGTTAGCTTTATCAACCGGATCTGTGAATATTTTATCATCTTTTAAAGGAGCAAAACTAGGATTTTCCAACCAAAAGCTTTTACAGCCCCCTGGGGCAGTAAGAACTTTAGCGCGACGACGCTTTTTGTACAAAGGTTTTTTGCGTCTTAGAACTTTGACACACAATGATCTCGCCCTTTGGCACATCAAATCAGTCTCCGCGTGTCTGTTAAAGCAGACTGCAAGTCTGCACGTCTGATGAATCCATGACTTTGCTGTAATCGAAATTTTCATTGATGGTATGAACGGTTTTTTACCATGGCATTGACATTATTCTCAAGAAAGTAAAGCTTCCACTTCAACTGCGGGAAGAAATCGTTGAGCTCAGCACCAGGTGTCGATGGCTGATGTAGTCTGCACGTTGACTACAAAACCAAAACAGACCTGGGTTCAACCCCAGTTTCAGACTAAAATTATAAAAAAATAAACATCTCGCATTTTTCTGATGTGTATTAGTGTGTCTTTGTGTGTCAGTTGTTGTCGGAAGGTTTCAGTGGCGAAGGCATAGTCACTGGTCACTGAACAATACCGGCTTCAGCTGATAGCAATCCACAATCACATTAGAACGCACTCCTTCGTCGGTATTGTGTAGCACCGGCAAAGTAAAATAATAATAAAAATGGCTCCTAAACCGAACCTTCAACACGGCTCTAAAAAAAGAACGTGCAAAAGCAGAGTTGTAAAATAATTAAAGTTTCACCTCCTGTCATTTCTCGAGCTAACCCTTTCCTATAGTTTCAGCACAATGCATCGCATGTGTAAGGGTCATGTCCTTAGTGCTGGTCCCAGAGAAAAAAAAATTAAATTATACACTCCGTTAACCTCGCATACATACTGGACAAAGTTGTTGAAATTTTGAGTACTGAAATTGCGAGTACTTTTAAAGATATGAAAATGTTCCTTATATCGTGGAAATAATCCATCTGCACGATCGATTTTAAACAGCTTTTCGTCGGACAAAATTACCCTTATCTCCAATCGTTTGCTTTATGACCTTATTGCACTATCCATGTCATGTGGTCTTTTCCACATTTCAACCTCTGCCGCTTATGTATGGCTTTCAATTGTGGCTTCTTTTGAAGTTTTCGACGCTGCAGCTATTCTTAGCTTTTTATAACATTAAAAATCGTTGTTTTACTCAAATTGACTCCGGCAGCAGCTCCAATTTTAATTACTAATAGATGGATTTGGAGAATTTTGCGTATATCTCGTGGTGAAACATTTTGATATGTCTTTCTTTTGTACCTTTTACCATACTCTATTGGATTCTTAAAATAATTGTTTATTACTTTTGGCCTTCGACGCAGTTTTTGAAGCGCGGTTAGAAAACCCTTCACCTTACGCGACGGTTTTTCTCCATTTTTTTTTTGTTGCAAAAAACACGTTTCTCTATCACAATTAAACGTAAATTGATTCAAGTTGACGTAACAATCAAAGAATAATTGAAAATTCTGTACTGAGGCTAACCTAAGTTAACACTGAAATACTAAAATTGCTACTGCATACGAAAGCAATTACAAATAAAAGTGATCCATTTCTATTTGCCTTATGAAACAAACTCTTTAATCGACCATTTCTTATTAAACATGCCACTATACTTGCTTTTAAAAAACAGGTACAATATCCTTTCTTCTCTTCACACAACAGGTTTATTTTTTTTTACCGTTAATTTTGAATCGTGTCAACAACACCGAATAGTCTAAACATGCATTTTAGCTTACCTGATTCGTCCTAAATATTTAATAGTAGTGCTGTCGACTTTCAGCTATCTTCTTTGGATGCTTGGGTTAATGCTTTATATTATATAACTCGTCGCATTGCAAATTCGAATGCCTCTGTATGGATTAATTCTACGGAAATACTATTGGCTATATCGAACAGGGACCTTGCGTATTGTGCATATTAATAAAATGGTTCTGATTTTAACTGGCAGAATTATTGCAAATTACGTAATAGTTAAGTCTTTCCTACTTTGTATTTGAACAACAGTTACTGATACAATTAAACTTGTCTCATTCTTCAAATGTAAAATTTTAATTTTAAATTTTATATATAAATAGAAATCGGATAATCATCTATATGTCGACTCTATCCCAACATTATTTTGTGGCAACACTGTTCGTCAAAATAAGATTTTTTTTGGGTTAGTAAAAGAAACAACATTATATTATTTCCATATAGAAATGCTCAAAAAGCAATGCTACACTTTAGCAAGAATGTACATATTAATAAAACCAGCAAAGAAGAATGAGGAAGTTTGGCTTCTAAAAAATTGTTTGTAAAAACTGGCACCATGCTTTATGTGTATGAGCGGTAAGGATGTGCTTGTTTTATCAGACCGTATACATATATGGTAAAATTTCTTTAGATGTATTGCTAAAAAGGGTCATTACACGACTTGGGTTAGTGTGTTTGATAGATTAGTGGGATAATTGTGGTAAGATGTAGTCTTGAGAAGTTATAATAAACTCAGCGGTGCCGATGGATGATGTGACAGAGTATCTGAATGGTGTTTTGGTGGAGTTTTGATGGTGGTTCAAATCATGTTATATGAATTATAAAATTTTAATTTTGCACAAATTGTTGAAATAAATATAATGAAATAATAATACAAGGTAAGCCAAAAGAAGTGATCCGATGTTGTTTGGCTCTCATTTTTTTTCTAAATGAAAAACTTCGATTCCGTTTTTTGATTATGTTTATCTGAACCTTTAGAATTTTATTTGCCAAGTCGAGAAGATGATATCGGCCAAATGGGCGCCGTGACAATTGATTGCTATACGGGCTCGTTTTATAGCATTTTTCATCAATTTGCCGAGAACTTCGGGTGACAGATTCTCGCGCTCGTGTCGAATGTTGTTCTTGAGGGCTTCCAGGGTCTCGGCGTTGTTCACGTAAACCCGGGACTTCAAAAAACCCCACAAAAAAAGTCTGGAACGGTTAAATCGGGTGATCTTGCAGGCCAGTGCAAATCGCCAAAACGAGAGATGAGGCGATCCGGGAACGCCGCCTTCAGAATTTCGGTTGTGGCTCGCGCAGTGTGTGCCGTTGCTCCGTCCTGTTGGAACCACATGTCCTCCAGTCCTAATTCATTCAATTGTGCCAGAAAAAACTCGGGTAACATGGCTCTATAGTGCGTACCGTCCACTGTTGACGTTTGACCAGCGGCGTCCTCGAAAAAAATGGCGTGAACAGCGCACCATGCAGTCACTTTGAGCGGGTGTAATGACTCCTCGTGCTTCACTCGCAAAGTTTCGGTGCCCAAGGAGCGATAGTTTTGGTTGTTCACGTACCCGCTGAGGTGGAAATGAGCCTCATCGCTAATTATTTATGATTTTGGTCGAAAAATCGTCCATTTCGTCCTCGAGATTGACGATGGCTTGGGCGTAGGTTACGCGCTTGTTCACTTGTATTCTACATCTGTTTAGTTCACAAATGTCAAAACAGATTTGACATTGGCCGCCATTTGCAAAAATAAGAGCATCTTCCAATAGGGTGATTTCTTTTGGCCCAGCTTGTATAATGATAAGAGCTGAATATTTTTTTTGGACGGCGACTGGTAATAGTTACACAAACAAAATTTGCTCACTTTTATATTGTTAGATGGTGTGATTTTTTCTTTCTTACTTAAGTATATGTTATAAAAATTTATTTTAATGTATAAAAGTGTGAATAATTTTTAAAAATTTTCTGATTTATATGTGTATCATTGTAAATATAATCGCCAGTTCGACAAAAAAGTTTCAGCGAATGACTAAAATGTGTACTGTTATTTTATAACAAACCAATAAACAAAAAGTCTTACTATTTCATGAATTTTCTTCTCCGAAGCACAACAGTTTTTTTAACTATTTTAAAATATTAAGAAGTTATGACAATATGACTTAATAGCACACCTTGTAAATCCCCAAATGTACCAACTTGGTGTTAAACTGTATTCATATATTGTAAATATACGTTTAGGAAGTCAGCCTTATTTTCTAAAATGTCAAAAATTCTAACCGTGATTCCCTGAGGCAAAAAATTTTTCTATTAACAAGATAATAGTTCGTTTGACTAATTCGCTCTTTATTTTTCATACCAGAGACATATCCTACGGCACCTCACCATATCCATCAACATCTCTGATTATTCTTTAATTAGTATTGTATTCATACATACTATTTTTAAAATAAATGCGAGTGAATTGTTATCAAATTGTATTGATATTTTCTAACGCTCCGAAATTTATCTTCTGTGTTCATCAAACAACTCTGTTTTCCCATTTCTCAACTGTTTCACCTCTACGTTCACGCACGCATCATGAAGTGATTTCTAAAGTATTTCGTCTTTCATATGAGATTCGTATATATATATATATGAATATTATTTCATAAAAGTCATTTTCAATAACAAACATTAAGAGTCCTCATGAAAACGCTTAAAATTGTCACTTGCGCACATATGCGACACTATATTTATGAGCAAATAAATAAACACAAAAACCCAAAAGAGATACTAAATTGCTCTGATTATTTGAAGAAGTTGTTTTATGTCACATGTTAGTACTAAAATTTTTGAGAAAAAATTACGGTAAGTTGTTTTATTGAATGCAAAATTCAACAGCCGAAGTTTACTAATCAAAATTTACTAAGTGAATGTAAATGAATTTTCACACAATTTATATCAGTATATTTGCGAGAGGGTAAATGCACAGTTTGCCAGATTTTTAAGCATATTCATGAGAACCCTTATTATAAACATAGAACTCATACCAAACTATGATTTGAAAAATTTAAGCATCCCTTGATCATATAGGGCGGTTTTATTTCCAATGTAGACTATGATTTTAAAAGCATGTAAGCAATATTTTCCATTTGAAAATAGTCAACAAAGTGAGTGATTTTGGTTCAAATAAAAGCGTACACATATCTGCCGATTTGCGTGAACTGTAAATTTAATTTTAATCGTATAATGTTTTTCGTTTATTTTTGATCCATGATATAAAAATCGCATAAACGAAGCTTTACCTGTGTTATTGATTAGGATGGCATGCCCAAATTTTTAGTTCTATTTTAAGCGCATGAAGGGTATGCTTTGTACGGATTATTATGCGTGTTAATTTACAAAAACTTTTACGAATATTTTCGCAGGCAAGCCTTACATATATGACTATAATAAAATTACATGCATATGTAACAAAAATAAAAAATAAATATTAAGAGATAACACTAAAAATTACCTCTGGAAAAAAATGTTGAGGAAATTTGGATTTTTCTTTACTTGATATAGGTTCTATGTTGCCAGAATATATGTGTTTTCCTCGCGGCAATTCCCAATTATGAGTAAGAAAATTCCACATTTTTACATTTTTTAAAGTGTTATGTACAAAATAGAGATTTCCCAGTGCCTAAAAGATTGATATGATAAAATAATTATTATAAAATATAAAACATCTAATATTTTTAATATACATGTATATTAATTAAATCAATTCTAAATAAAAATAATTTACTCACTAAAATTCTTACGTACACATGTATGTAAGTATGTATTAGACATATGCACAAATGTATGTACTTATAATAATTCATAATGAAGTAGTTGGAAACAATGGGCACATTAATTAATAACTCCCAGTTCACACTATGAAATTTTTATTTCAGAAATTTTGGGAAGCATTTGATCTTTTCACCTGCTACTTGACTATGTGTGCGTCGAAAGCTATAAGCCGCTTCCAGTTATCTCATTTTATAAATGAAGAAAAGCGTCATGACGCCGAGGTTTTGCAACCCGTGGCTATCATTAGGTAGTCGACTGCCCTCTACACGTTAAAATGGGCTATGACGTGGATGGCTCTCCTTTCCCCTACATTCGTGGGACCATAGAAGGTACAAATTTAAAAACCTCACGACGAGAGACGAAACTAACAATGACGAGCACCAATAGCTCGGCGGAGAAGCCAGTTAGGACGACTGCCTTAAAACAAGCTGTATGAGGGGATAAGGGAAAACCCACGTCCACCAAATGCGTGAAAACGAGCAGTGAGGTACCTCTGGATGTCAAACCAAGTAGATCCATGGCTGCATTTAATTCGCGCATCAACGGTGAAACTTATGCTTCCGGAAGGTACAAGTAGGCTCAAGCATACAGTTGGGCATCTGAAGGCTCCTGAGGGTCGGAAAACCAGAAGTACCTACCAGCGAGAGGCAGGTGACTCGGGTTTAGAAACCCTCGGTAGATTTTAGACAGATCTCAGTCCTGCTGAATCAAGAATCCTTTTCGTTTATCCAAGAGAAGAGACAGATGTACTACGGGTTCGGAGTCATCTTCCTCAGAATCTACCGTGAAGAACGATGTCGGTCGACGACATTGGAAGTACGACCTTCTTGAAGAGCGCCTCATCTAACTCTGCGTTAGTAAACGAATTCTGCAAGAGGCTGATGACGCAAAGCACGCCGACGACAAGCCAAAATACTATGGTATACATTATTTAATAGAAATTAAAGAATTTCTTTTATCCTCCTTCTCATAACCTCATTTCCTAGTGCCAGCACAATGCATCGCATGTGCTGCTCCAAGATATAAAAAAAATTGAGAAATTCTTCAACTAATTACCTACGTACCGCGGGGTTGCTAATATCCTGTAGGCAGTACATGGCCTCGGAAAATAAAACCACATAAGACAGGCAGTGAATCCAGGGTTCTTGGACCAGAATGAGCCATCCTTAGTAGCAACGCAGCCGTGGCTGCTTTGGAGTGATGAAGGTTAATAAGAGTGACCTTCATCATTTCCATGTTTGCTGCTGGTATCGACAATTGTTACGGTGACGTCTTAACGGTCTCATTCCAAGAACTATGGTCTATGGAACTTTGGAACTATTGTCAACAAAAGTAATGGGGAAGGTGATGCATTGCCTTGAAATTCCTTTGAGTTCGAACATGACAGAAGAGACGCCTCTTCGAGATCCAACTACAGATTTGATCATGGATCATAACAGATCCACGAGACTGTAGTAGTCTTGGTCAGCCAGTGAGCCGAGTCTAACAATAAGTGTTTACCGACTGAGTGCGTGTGAGTTGTGCTCCTTGGAGTACTTCGTGTCAACCCTGAAGAGTTGGAGTTAGTGTGCTGGCATTGGGTTTGGATTCGCAGCATCTGTGGTTAATACCTAAAGTTACGCGGGGAGAGTAGTTATTGGTCTGTTCGGAACATTAGTCGTATTTAATTACACATATGTTCTGATATGGCTTTTACTAATCCAGGTGTTGCCATTCAGCAGTAGTCACCGGAGGGTGGGCTGGACTCTGCAGGTGGAAGTTCATTGTGCTCTATCTTATGCTACAGATTGGTAAATGGAAGCCTGCATTGAAAGACCATGGCGCTAAACTCTGTGATGTGATAACAGGTTTAGACAGCCCAAAACAGCACAGAAAAGTGATACTATACTTGGATTGGAAACTATGAGTACCTAGTCAGTCACAAGTTGTCTTTACGTGTGCCCATGGGGCGGTGGTGAAAGTCAGAATTCACCTGTTGTTAAGAGCACCGTGGGTTAAGACGCTATTCACAGGTACCTACATTAAGCTTGAACAGATCTGTCCTCGTTCTTTTTAAAAACTTTGGAAAAGCTGATCGATCTACATCTGAGAAGGTCGATCAGAGGTGACCATATATCGAGCTCTCAGCATGCTGTTTTTTTTTTTATCTGGGACCAGCACTCAGGAGATGACTCCTACACATGTAGGATAGTAGGAGAAATGACAGGAGGTGAAGCTTAATTATTTATTTTTGCAGCTCTGCTTTCGCACGTTCTTTGTTTATACTCGTAGCAGTGCTGAAGCTTCGGTTTAGTAGCCATTTTTTTTTTATTATTATTTTACTTCGCCGGTGCTACACAATACCGACGAAGGAGGGCATTCTGCTGCGATTATGGATTGCTTTCAGCTGAAGCCGGTATTGTTCAGTGACCAGTGACTATGCCTTCGCCACTGAAACCTTCCGACAACAACTGACACACAAAGACACACTAATGCACATCAGAAAAATGCGAGATGTTTATTTTTATTTTAAAATTTTTAGTCTGAAACTGGGGTTGAACCCAGGTCTGTTTTTGGATTCGTAGTCAACGTGCAGACTACCATCCATCGTGCCATCGCCACCCTTACACGAATGATAGTTCGGCAGAGACCACACTGCACTCTCCTGTAGGCTGTCTGACGAAATCTCTGGCATATGGGGAATATGCACTAGTTTTTCTCGTGGAGGGACTGCTGACCAACAGGGTCCTCATATCTTTTTATTGCTTTATCCCGAATTTAATATGCAATAATGAATTAGCTGAGTTTAAAGAAGGTCGATTTCTAATCTTTGGTTTAAAAAAGGTTAATGTTCTTTCGACTTCGGCATTAGAGTAAGGAAACAAAAGTATAGCAATAAAAAATTTACATATTTCATGGAAAGGATTTTCCTCCAAATAATTTTTAAAATTATAGATTACATTTATCTATATTTGTTATATGGTTTAGTTGGTCTAATGCGACGTTTCATTTGGTGCTAATACCAAAATCTTCCGTAGACCTTTAACCAAATTCTTGAAAAAATCTAAGAAATTTTACATGTTTATACAAGAACTCCCAAAAAATGTTTGAGAATTCAAATATACAAACAAAACAAACCAAATAGCTTCTTTAAAAATTTTTTTATACCACAAACATTTATTATTTGATTTAAACCTATTTAATTTTTATAAACCTTCCTTTTTTATCTGGGACCAGAACACAGGAGATGACCCCTACAAAGGAGGCCGTTCTAATGTGATAGTGGATTGCTATCAGCTGAAGCCGGTATTGTTCAGTGACCAGTGACTATGCCTTCGCCACTGAAACTTTCCGACGACAACTGACACTAATGCACATCAGAATAATGCGTGATGTTTTTTTTATAATTTTAGTCTGAAACTGCGGTTGGACCCAGGTCTGTTTTGGTTTTGTAGTCAGACTACAAGTGCAGACTACTTCAGCCATCGCCACCCTCAATTACAATTAATCAACACTTAGGTTGGCAATGATTGTATTAAAAAGTCAAAATCAAAAATTTAATTTTCAATACAAATATGTAACTATTCTTTTAATTATTCAACGTTAGTCAAAGTTCATTGCGATCATTTATCTATGTTTGTTATCAGGTTCAGCTGAAAAAAAAAATTTTAAAATAATATAAATTATAGTTTACGCTTCAAAATACATCAGTTCTTCCTTTATTTTTCTATTTTTGCATTGTTACATTTCTTTTGGATATTTCTATTGTATTAATTAGAGACGAATCTTCAAAGAAATTTTGTGTGAAAACAATAATATCCGCACCAAAATACACCAAAAGCGGCACAAAAAAAGGAAAAAGCCTCAAATAATATCCTTTTTTGAAAAGGAAATTCACAAGCACAATACTAATAGCACTACTACGACAATGTTCTTGAAATTTACATTTGAAGATTATCTTCAATATACAAACAAAACAAAAAATTTTTTAAATTTTCTTTATACAACAAACATTTTATTATTCGATTTAAATATATTTAATTTTTCTAAACCTTTTGACAATTAGTCAACCTTTGGTTGACAATGATTGTATCTACAAGGCAAAATGAAAAATTAAATTTTTATTAATACAATTATGTAACTATTTTTTTTTCATTTATTCAACGTGAGTCATATGATGAATGATATTGAAGTTGATTTATGAAATTTTTCTTATAATACTAATTTACCATCCAATTCACCAGTTCACACAAATAATAGATTTTCAATTCTTGGAGAATTAGATATTGAGAAAGAACACGGCACATTCAAAAATACAAATAACAAAACAGCACCAACCAGGGTGGGGATGGCCGAAGTAGTCGGCACGTTGACTAAAAAAGGAAAAATTTATGGGTTCAACCCCAGTTTCAAACTCATAAAAACATCTCGCATTTCTTTTGATGTTCATTTGTGTACATTTGTGTGGCTTTGTGTCAGTTCTTGTCGGAAGGTTTCAGTGGCGAAATCATAGTCACTGGTCACTGAACAGTAACGGCTTCAGCTGTATGCAATCAACAGGCACATCAGAACGCCCTCCGGCGATGTAAAATAATTACTAAAAATGGCTACTAAAAACGAAGCATCAAAAAGTTAAATCCTTGACATCAGAGACGCTACAACACTGCTATAAAAACAAATAACGTGCAAAAATCAGTGTTGTAGGATAGTGAATCTTCATCTTCTGTCATTTCTCCTACTATACCTTTCCTCTAGTTCCAGCACAATGCACCGCATATGTAGAAGTCATCTCCTAAGTGCTGGTCCAAGATAAAAAAAAGAGTAAAGGCTTTGGTTATCCAAATTACTATTTTTTCTAATGGATTCAGTTAGGTTGAGGAGTAAGGCAGTTATATTGTGTCGCCTTAGGAATGCATATTGAGTGTCGTAAATTTTATCGTAGGTCATTTCTATCATTTGACTTTCTACTATGATTTCAAAACTAATTGATAAATTTGCTTTTTCAAAATCGGCTTTCAAACTTATTATATCATACCTTTCGACAGATCGCAATTTGTAATTTTTAAAAACTAAAAATCGAATACACTCTCCCTTAATTCAGGTGTACCGCAAGGATAAGTGCTTGGACCATTGCTATTTTTCTGTACATTAATGATTTTGCTTCCCTTATTAACTCGAATATTTGCAAATTTTTTCTTTTTGCAGACGATCTTATTTTACTATTTTCATGCAATATCAACTTTCCGGATGTTCTGGCAAATAATAATAATTTTTCGCTTCAGATTGTCTCAGAATGGAGTGCCAGAAACTCTCTTACTTTAAATGACCTTCAAACAAGGGCTATGGTTGTAGGCCCAACACAACGTTTTTTATGGAATTTAACATATTCCTTGCTGCAATGAGGATCGAATTTGTTGACAAAATTAAATGTTTAGGTATATTCCTAGAGTGTAGATTGAAATTTGACTCCCATATTGACTTGATTTCTAACGGCATTGCTTTCTTGTACTCCTCAAATATCTTTTTACCACCTCCGAGCCGATATAGACTGGCTTTTTTTTCTATTGAAGCCCCACATTACTTATGATTTGGAGATTTATTCCGGCACGACAACTGAGAATTTGACCAGATTGAACAGCATTTTCAATACTATAGTAAGTTTTGCTTACAAATTAAGAAGGAGGACTCTATTATCTACCTATGTTGTTAGATTTCTCAACTGCTCTTTTGCGAAATTATTCTTATTCGCTGCGTTAGATATTTCTACAGAACCATAAAAACCTGCTCGCCATATCCGCTCTTTGCATTTCTTACTTTACTCGCTCCTATAGAAACCCTCAGATTGTAATTCCAAAAATGTCTTATTCATTTGTTGAACATTTTCGTTTAATAAGAATTGATCGATGCTGGAATTGTTTGCCGTTTGAATTACGAATCTTTTCAGATTGAAATAATGTTTTTTTACTTAAATTAATCACACACTTTAATTATTCTTCTGATTTTCTTTTTTTTCTGCTTTTTATAATAATATAATTATTATTGAGATTTTGTTTTTACCACTAATTAGGACATTATCTTTTCTTCTATCTACTCCTTTTCTTTTTTTCGCTACGGCTTGGGAACAAACGGAAATAACTTATTTTACTACTTTGCTAATTTGATATTTTGTACATTTTATTGATATACAGGGTGTCTGGTGGCAAATTTATATTTTTAAATACGATTATTTCGGTGCGGAGAGAGGGTGGCGCCGTTGGAATTATCGATTGTACGGATTTGTCACTCACGATGTCGCAGTGGTCGAGTGATCATCGCGCGTTTGCTGTGGAGACACTTTTTAAGAGTAATGATTCCAATGTAATTGTTCGTCGACAATTTTGTTCAAAGTTCGGTATTCGGCGAATAAGTAATGTACCGAGCGTAAATTTAATTCGTTGGTGGGTGCAGAGATTCCGCGTAACTGCTTCGGCTATAAATGCCCCACGGCCAGGCGCCAGTCGATCTTCAAGGACTCCCGAAAACATTGAACTGGTTGAAGGCAGTTTACGTGAAAATCCGCGACTGGGACTTCTAAGAGCGATTATTGATGAAATTTTAAAAAAGGATCTGAAGGATCTGGATGACATACTCTTTAAAAAATAAAATCCGCATTTCCATTCTATCGTTCAATGCTCTTAATAAAACTTTGTGTCAATTAGTACGTTTTTTATTTAATTCATTTAAGTTTGAAAATACAAATCTGCTACGAGACACCCTCTATATACCTTGTATATATCGAATTACGTTTGTATGTCATATTTATAACTCAGAATTTTACATTATTCTTTGTAATACTTTATTTTTAGGCCTTATAGGCTTGTATTACTTAAATAAATAAATAAGTTGCAATAAACATGTAAAGGTGGATGAATTAAACTATGCAACAAATTAGAAAAACAAATTTTTTTATTGATAACCACTATTTTTTTTAATCCGCTTTTTTCAGATCACCTAATTCCAAAAATCTTCATTATTTCAAATTCTATGGTAGTTTTTGTTAAAAAAAATTTTTCTAAAATTGGGGTTTTTGGAATAGGGTGCTCCCTACATTTGGTTGTAACTTTGGAAAAACTTATTCAATCTTGTTATGCAATACGCCAAAAAATTTACGCCAGCTTTAAGTCTTGTTTGTATTATTTTAGTATTTAGCCATTACTTTTGGAGTTATTGATGAAAAAGTAAAAAAAAAAATTTTTTTTAGGGAAAGATTACCCAATTTTTGAATTCAAAAACTTCATAAAAAATAGAAAGCGCCAAACAGTTAACAGTTTTACTACTTAATCTTAAAGGTGAATATAATAGAAATAAAATAAACTGTATTTCATGAAAATCCATGGATAATTGCGTGTTTAAATGCTATTAAGTAAAATTATCTACTTTTGACAAAAAAGCGATTTTTTACTAGCACTATCATAATCTTAACGAACAGTTAATTTTTTTTAGCATTTAATAAACATTTTGTATCAAACAAAATTAACAACTAGTTATATTTTAATCAAAAAGATGGACAAAGCATAATTTAAAAATAATTTCGACTTTTTTTTTAGTCTCTTGTGATTTTGATAATTTGATTCTTTAATAAGGAATCAAATAAAATCTCCCATCATATTTTCATTCCATAGTCCCTGGTAACGTTGCTACATCGTCTTAAATTGTTGATGAAATCGTTCACCATAATCGTCGCTTACGGCACTTAGATTTTCCGAGAAAAGTCCAATGCGAATGCAAAAAACGTATTTTTAGTGACATTTTTGCACCTAAAATAAGAAATTTCAAAAAATAAGCAAACATGAATAAAATAATTCATTTAATTAATATTTAGTGGTGGTAAGATTACATTGTCCTTTGTAATCAATGCAGGATACTTTACATTATGTAAGCCTAGCGTGCTTTCGGATCTTGTTTTCCAATCTTATGTGACGTAGTGATTTTTCCGATCTCGGCTATCCCAGAGGCACAGAAAACACCAATATTTTGTATAGCCGCCTGTTAAAATAGCAACAACTTTCGAGTTGTGCTTTTGATAGTTTAAATTTCTTAAAAATGTGGCCTTTGTTTCATATGTATCTTTCATATTCACGGCATGGGCAATGGGTATAGATGGCTTCTCGTTGCCAATATGTAGTAAAACGGCCTTAAGGCTTTCTCTGCTACTATCAACAAACAGCCACCACTCACGTGCGACATATTTTTTGCCTAACTTCACAAAAAGACCATTTATGTCGTAACAAAAACTCAGATAATCTTTTGTTTTATAAAAATTCGCATATGACTTATGTCGGTTCCTGTACGTAGTTGACTTGACGTCATTTTCCAAGAAGTTTCGCTCTGTTAAGCGAGATGCTAAAATCTTCTACTTCTCTTTTGTTAGCTCGAGGTCTCTTATGAGATCATTGAGCTCAAGTTGATTACAAAGTTTCGGTCTTAGATCATCTGACGTACAACACATGCTCGAAGATAAAGGTTGAGGGGCGATGAAATGTTACCATATGTTCCATCACACGAATTTTCAAAATATGACTTCCTATCGTGATGTAAAATGGGAAGTGTAAATCCACGGGCTTAAGTGGTGTGGTAGGACCATTACATGTGTTTTCCAAAACCTCTTTTACTGCTTAAACAAAAATAGCAATCAGATTCATGACTCGATGTTTATCTCCACATCATAGGTTGTAGGATTTGCTTGAGTGTTCTGTAAGAAGAGAAAAAGTTGCTGTCCGAGAGTCTATAGACACGTATATGTAAAACTTTATTTAAAAGTTCTTACTGAGAGTTCGATGAAGATATATTTCCTAAAAAAAACTCTGCAATTTCCACATATCGAACTATGTAGGTGTCCACTACTGGTCAATGTTGTCTACCTTTATTTGAAAACAATCTTCGTATTTAGTTTGGTAAGAAATTGTGCCTCTTGTTCTTGGTCATAAATTTGCCACACACAGAGCAAAATATATTTGGCTTATTTTTACACAACACTTTTTTAAGTTTTTCGATTATTTTTTTATTTTTGTATCTCAAATAAAAACTTGTCTCCTCGGAATTAACTTGTTGATTAATGCTGATTGGGAAAGTAAACCCTTTATATATCTTTTATAGGTGCCCTTTTTCGTTTAGTTAATTTTTTTACTAAAAAGGAAAATAAAATATGCATGCACGCAGGTAAACACATCAAACAATACCACCGTTTTATTTCTATTACATTTAAGATCAAGTAGTAAAACTGGTAATTATTTTGTGTTTCTATTTTTTTTTACTTTTTCATCAATAACTGGAAAACGAATGGCTAAATACAAAAATGATAGAAACAAAACTTAAAGCTGGCGTACTTTAAATTTTTTTGACGTATTGCATAAAGAGATTGAAAAAGTTTTTCCAAAGTTACGACCAGATGACGGGAGCAGCCTCTTCAAAAAACCCCAATTTTTGGAAAAAAAAAGGTTTTTACAAAAACCTTACGCAAGCATTTGAAATTATGACTTTTTTTATAGTTAGGTGACGGTGCGAATTAAAAAAATATTGGTTATCAGTGGAATTGTTTCGTGTTGCATAGTGTTATTGGAGCACACTCAAAAAATCTTGTGGTTTTGACAATATTTCGAGTTTTCTCCTTCGAAAACTTGCAATTAAATGTTTTGTATAAATTTCTTACGATAATTTTCAATCAATTTATTACTAATTCATATTTTCCAAATACAATTCTAAAATAATCCCTATTGCGATGAAACCGCATTATTCTGATATTGAGGGTGGCGATGGTTGAAGTAGTCTAACACGTTCTACAAAACCAAAACAGGCCTGGGTTCAACCCCAATTCAGACTAAAATTGTACAAAAAAAAAAAAAAAAAAAAACATCTCGCATTTTTCTGATGTGCATTAGTGTGTCAGTTGTTGTCGGAATGTTTCAGTGGCGAAGGAATAGTCACAACAACAATACCGGCTTCCGTTGATAGCAATCCACAATCATATCAAAACGCCCTCCTTCGTCGGTATTGTGTAGCACCGGCGAAGTAAAATACAAAAAATGGCTACTAAACCGAAGCTTCAGCACTGCTATAAACAAAGAACGTGCAAAAGCAGAGCTGTAAAATAATTATTTAAGCTTCACCTCTTGTCGTTTCTCAAACTATCCCTTTCCTATAGTTCCAGCACAATGTATCGCATGTGTAGGGGTCATCTCCTGAGTGCTGGTCGCAATTAAAAAATAAAATAACCTGAGCCATATTTCACTACTCTCAAATGTAGGAAAGCTTTTTTGAAATAGTTTTACGTGATAAGATATACATATATGTATATGTAGGTATGAATGAACGCTATATTCCTGATTTACAATTTTGTTTCAAGAAGTGCTTTTCCACTGTTTATACTCTTCTTAAATTTCAAGATGACGTCATAACTCGTATTAAAGAACGTACGGTTGCTTTCGATCATGCTTACCATAATGGAATTATTTTAAAAATGATTCAAATCGTGTTTACTTATTTTATTATTTAAATTAAAGCTTCTTTTCTGACAGAATATTTTTCGAAAAGTGAAGTAAGTGTTGTATCGCAGAGTGAACAATTGAGGCTGTATATCGATAACATTGAAATTCCATTTAAAGGTAATATTAAATATTTGGAGGTGACTTTTAATAACGCAAAGGCGTTATTTTCATTAATTTCAATGTATTTATATAATTATAACTCTTTATTCTAAATTTGCCACAGTCTACATTTATTTTATTTAGGATATTAAATTTTAGTCCTAAGTTTTTTTTAACGTACATTTATAATAATATCAAATTTTAGATATATATAAGTCCGTATTACACCTTGCAATAAACGCCGTGTTTTTTCTCTATTTTCTTTTAAAGTTACTTTCAAACTCTTGTCGCTTTTATAATTTTTTCAAACATTTATTTTCGTTCAACTTTTAAACGTGTTAAAAGAAAAATATGATAATAAATTGGTATACAAACAATTAGGCTACGTTGCCTACTAAGCGTGTTCAACTGCTATTAAACGATTAAAAGTTCTTGTAAATACTAATTGTAAAAGGAAGGACTTACAACGTAACTATTTGAAAAAGATACCTTTGAGCAGTACTACAAGAAGCTTGAGATTTTATTTATTATAAAAACTACCAAATTAGAGTTAATTTTTACAGCGTAATAGTGAGATTTGAAAAAGTACTAATACATATACATTTGTAAATTTTTTCAGAAGAATACAATACCAGCAATATATCTTTTCAATGTGTTCTGCTATAAAAAAAGATTTTGCATTAAGAGTAAATATAAAGGCCAATTTTCTCTTTGCACAACATTAGAGTTCATATTTAAAAAAATTACTGAACACTTGTACGTTTGATAAGATATTTACATTAAGAGCTGTAGCAACGTACATAACTAGTTTAAACTTTTTAGCTTCTGTCGTTTAACAAAAACGAAAATAATCCAAAATTATTTCGTCAGGCGACGCTATGCAAATTTTTAACCCCGATTTCTTCTCTGCACCGCTCACTACCAAACAAAAAGTTGCATGCAAAAGTTGCGGCGTTTATGACAAGGTGTAAATATGGTCTATCATCAAAAATTTAATGAACTGGGAAAATATAAATAATTTCATAGACTGATTTTTTTTTATCTTGGACCAGCACTCAGGAAATGACCCCTACACATGCGATGCATTGTGCTGAACCTATAGGAAAGGGTTAGTAGGAGAAATGATAGGAGGTGAAGCTTCACTATGTTACAACACAGCTTTTTACATTTTTTTTGTTTTTACAGCAGGGTTGTAGCGTCTCTGATGTGAGGGAGACGTATTAAATTTTAAAGCTTCGTTTTTAGTAGCCGTTTTTATTAATTATTTTACTTCGCCGGTGCTACACAATACCGACGAAGGAGGGCGTTCTGACGTGCCTGCGGATTGGATACAGCTGAATCCGTTACTATTCAGTGACCAGTAACTATGCCTTCGCCACTGAAACCTTCCGACAACACTGACAAAGATTAAAACAAGTAAAGGTTGAAGGAAAAATTTTTTCTTTGCTGTTTAAAAATACTTCAAATTTCGTTTTTGGTATTTTAAGAATAGAATGCAAAAGGTAAATTCTGATAGATCGATATACTCGTACTGTTTACGTCTATGTTCTATGGGACCTAAGAAAAGTAGACTGAGACCTCAATATAGACTTTGTGATTCAGAATATATACATGTACTTAAAAAAATTACTGGAATAATTACCGTAAAATGCTCGGCAGAGTTAAAATCTTCGTCCATATAAATACGAATAAATTCAAAACTTAACATTTGTGGGGCTTCACATAAGCTTTTAGTAAATTCTTGAACATATTCCATCGATTTTTCATATGTTTTCCCACCTACTTCCTGTAAATGAAGAGCCAAAAATTTTGGTTCTACGTCTTGGACTTTCTGAAAGAACACTGCTAACCAAGGACGGAGAAGGTTAACTGGCTATAAAAAATAATTATATATTTCATCAATAAAATAAAGTAACCATAATACATACATCCTCAAACAGACTTCCAACGTTAGCAGTCACAAACAAAACATCTACATCATCACAGTTCGAAGTGGATGTATTGAAATCCATTGGGACAGTAAACTAGCACTTTTATCTCGTTATATATTAATTACTCACAATTCCAGCTTCTTATTTTAAATTTCCCAAGTTTTCAAAGCATACATATTTTCTCTATAATACACAAAAGAATTTGGACTGTATAAGAAATGGAAAATATCGATCATCAGTATTCCTTAGTTGAAGATTAAGTACTAAATATGTCCATTAGCTATGAAGACGGATAAGATTTCTACAAATAATTTAATTAAGAAAATTGTATCTCATTTCCAAACAAAGCGATTTCTTAAAAGGTCAGACAAAAGGAACAGCTGACTGTAATGCAGTCTACAGACGATGCAAGAAGTTTATCCAACACCAAAACAATCAGTTGCATATTAGGTCTGTTCGTTTACATTTCTGGCAAAGTTCGCTAAAATGAGAGTAAGTCCTAATTTATCTCAATAAGAGACCAAAATGTACAAAAGTAAGAAAACGAAAAAACCATAATATTTACCACCTAATACATCTGTTCAACGTGCATAAGAAAAACATTTGCTTCGTTGGTAACGGCTGTAAAATGTGGACAAAAATAAATTTAAATAAAAGTAAAAGCCATTTTTTATTAATAAAAAATATGCACAAATATATGTACTTACATTTTAAAATTTATTTAAAAAATCTTTTTCAAATTAAAAATTTTTGTCGTTTCTTTGCAAATTTTCTGATTAATTTCTTAGTATCATATATATGTAAATAAAAAACAGCTTATAATTTAATTCTAGACCGAACTTACCCAAAAAAAAAGTTCGTGCAACTTTGTAAAGAAAATTAAAAACTTTACTCTCTTATTTTATTTCAAAATTGTACAAAAATTGTTAATAATTGCTGGCACGCTTGTTGATAAGCATTTTTCGCAATTAAACTGAGCTAGATTCTGAATATATATAGTCAAATTCATGCGCAATATAACTTCAAATTTATATAGCAGCGCTCTGATCATATTATAACTATTATTTTTTCATAAATATTATTTCTAGCTTATTTGATGCCTACATATTTATTAATTCTTATGTTACACTTGTAGTCCACCAACTATATATGGCCCTATATATGATTCTAAATTTAAAATTGTGCTTTTCCCGAGAAAAATATGTGAAATGTATTATTACATACTTTATGATATTCTCATAAAGTATTATTTCTAAAAGCAAACTCAACAACTGAGGAGGAAAGCATATATATATTTATATATAGATGAGAAGAAAAATCTAAAAATAGAAATATGAATGTGTTATAAAAAAAGTAAACTAATGGATTGTTATGTTTTTGTTTATAAATTTTTCGTTTTTTGTTCGGTATTCAACTTCAATCCTCGATTGATTAGTTCAATTTTGAACATAAGAATCTTGATTTTTCCCAACGTCTAAGTACCAACGAGCTAAGTAAGCGTTAGCGAAATAGTACTATATGGATATGCTTTCCTCCTCAATTTTTGAGTTACTTTTGTAATAAAATGCTTTATGATATTTTTCATACTGTATGAGAATATCATAGGGTATGTAATAATAAATTTCACATATAGTTTATAAGGGAAAAAGCACAATTAGAATCATATGTATAAATAAATATTCCCAAAATAAATTCAGTTAATATAGAATTTTTATATAATTTTATATTTTTTTTTTTAAATTTTTGATTATATTTCACAAAAAATTAACAATAAAACAGGGTAGCTATAATTATGATAGAAGTTAACAGTATACCAAACGAAAAGAAATAAAATGAAACGTCAAATACACCTCATCTCAAAAGATGCAAATAAGAAATTCAACAAAAGCTGCATGTACATGAAACAGCGTACATACTTCCACTCCTCTTCCCCTTCTCGTCCACAAACTCAAAAGTTTTGCAGCAAATGTTTCACAATATGGACGGGGACTAAAAGGAATATATTTTGCATTCATATTATATAGTGACAAAAACAAAAAAAAAAAATTTTTAGTGTTTTTTTTTAATAAATAAGTTTTTTGAAGTTACCGTCGGTAAAATACATATCTCTTTATTTATTTAAAAAACCCCTGATGACAGTGACGGTCATTAGACCGGTCATATGACCGTCATAGATGACCGAATTATCGGCCATTGCGTCGAACAAAGTTTCTATCTTTTTCTTAAGGGCAATATCAGAAAAATGGCCGAAAATTCTGTGTACATGTGATAGTCAGCGTTGATGGATATATCGGTCTCTGCTGGCCGGTCAGCGTAGATGGATATATCGGTCACTGCTGACCGGTCAGCGTTGACGTATATATCGGTCACTATTGACGGATATTCCAATTGAAATGAAAGGTATTTATTTGAATTCTTTATATTGATTTCATTTCAATATTCTAATATATATTTACATATTAATTACACTAATTATTTAAGCTGTAGGTCCTTTTTATATATGTAATATTTATTTTTATTCTATATTTCGCCTTTGTGTAGCTTCTTCAGGAAAATTGGTTTTTGTTTATAATGAAAAAATATTTTTTTAAAATTTCATTTTTTTTTTTCATTATAAACAAAAACCAATTTCCCTGAAGAAGCTACACACAGGAGTAGCGAAATATCGATTAAAAATTAATATGACATATATAAAAAGGACCTACAGCTTAAATAATTAATGTAATTAATATTAAAAAAAAGAGGTCAAAAAACTAGAAGAATATATATATATAAGTATGTAAATAAAAACGAAATCTAATATAATATAAAATAGAAATATCCATCAGCACCTTGAAGTTGGCCATCATCTGTTAACTAAAACAGTCAAACTTACACTAGTCTCGATCGTCTCCATGCTGGAAAGTTGCGCCTGCCTTTGGCTCAAGTTCAATGGTAACTTGCCATTGGGTCAACGTCGACTGGTATAGGTCGATTTTTCGACGCGGATGGTTACTTCCTCTTGGCCGACAACCTGCTGCAGAAATACCAGAATACATAAGACGAATAAAGGTGTCAATGCAATATAATAAAAAAAAATTTATAAAAATAATTAGCGCAATATACTAATCTTTCAATTTCACTTAAATATCAAAAGTTTTCTAAATGTAATTGGATACAATAATGCACGACACACAATTATTTAAAATATACAAGTAGTAAAACAAACTATTCAAGGATTCACATAAAAATTGATTTTATCCATCAGCAATGACAATCATATGTTTGGGCAAATATAAAATTTCTGCAAATTTATTAGAAAAATATGTGTGAGAGTGTTAGTTTCGGTCATCCATTTCATACCAGGTGGCTGCATTAGCTAAAATTCTTATTATTAGCTGATTTCTGTTCAGTTGTTAAATTTGTGTTCAACTCAAAGCATGTTAATACGTAAACTGTTTTGACAATTTGAATAAAATTGTTGTATTTGTAAACAAAAAGTTCTCCTGTTCAAGTGACGAGATCACCTGGTATGAATTCGTCTTGCCTTGGACCATGTAATTAAAAATAAATACTACTTCTTTTTACAACTCTGGCATAGAAGAAAAGTTTTTTTCCCATAACGAATTTAAAAAAAATATTTTATGATAGACCTCTTATTTATCATCTAAATCATAGGCTAATTAGCCTATGATCTAAATCACAGATATTTAGCCTATACATAGCCACAGAGGTCTAAATCCATAGCTATGGTATTGAAATCAGATTTCCTATTCGTCGAGTCAATGAAAAAATCGTTCTGGTAAATTATATGTATGTATATCTTTTATAGTTTTGTTTCTGTTAGTATAATTGTTATGTTAAAAATATTTTTGCACCGTTTTTCATGCACGAACAAAATTATAATTACTTTCATTCAATCAATTGGTGCATAGAGTATAGACGAAAAATATTTGGACTTCACTGTTTTTCCTTAGCGGAGAGTACCGAACACAAAAACGATACTCTTCCCCAGCCGTAATATGGCTACAAACTAAATGTTCCCTTCCAAATGCTTCCTCGTCTAAACTAAGTCTGCAAGAACGAGTTCCTTGCGTAGCGTTTTTAATTAGGGCAAAATGCAGTTATGGGGATGAAAAATGGAGTTACAGGGTTTCAGATCCCACTGATCGCCACATTTATCATCTGCATACATATAATAAGATTAATAATACTTACGAGTTTATTGATCGAAGGTCCGATTATGTTAGCAGGTCGCCAAGTCCCAAGATAATCAGCTCACTTGGGTCCCGTTGTGATACCTGAACGGGATTAGTCCTCATCCCCTTCCATCAGTCAAACCACCCTGAGTTTCGGATAAACAAACTTATCTCGTGACCTGTCACCTCGGCAAGGTCCCGCAGGAAGAGGAACCCAATCGCATACTCACGTCCAAGGGCGACAGTGACAACTAGTGCTCAACCGTCTCCTAATCACGACAGCTCCCGCAGAATTCGTTATGCGGCAGACCCAAGCTCCTGGCGTGCAGACCAACGTTACAGTGGCTCGTCAGCATCGTCCGGCGGTGTCGTATTGTGGCCAAGACATCCGGGAAACCGAGCAGGTGGTCTCATTCGACCACCTAGTCTTCGCAGTCCCATAGAGCTCTCGCTCCAACCGCATCCTGCAATATCCCAACGAAATCCCTACATATCCATTGATATGCCCGTCAGCCCACGGTGGAGAATGAACACCCCACCCCCACTCCTCTGTCTGATTTGGATCTCTCCGTGAATACATCCATCACACTCGGGCGATATTGCATCACCCGCCGTGCCCCAGACATATCCACTCTGAAACCCCTATGAGGCAAAGGCCCGGGCGAACAGTAGTCCACATTCCACGGATGGTTTCTCAACCCTCGCAGTACCGCCGCATGGCCCGTGGCCGCCATCAATCACCCTTAGCGTGATGAGCGAGGACGTCGCCAGCTGGCGTAAGAAACAAATTTTTTACATTGATTTGAAGGTATTGGTAATGAATATATTGAATATGAAAGAAGGGATAAGTTGATGATTCTGAAACATATATTTGTATCAAAGGTACGTTGTCAGGGAGTTACAATGATGCATGAACTCATTTACCATCATTATAAGTTTTTCATATTTATATATTTTATAAATTGTTCTATCTTACATAATAAGTATTTTTTAATATTTTCCAGGAAACCGTGGGATATGTGGCTAAAAATCATTCGCAACTATAAATACAGTGTTCCTTCATAAGTTATTTGTATATTATAAAATATGTTTAATATCGACGATTTTGAAAGCCTTATTTTGTATTATGGACGATCAGACTTTTTTCATACTATGCAAAAAACAGCCTTAGATGGGCTAGCACGCTTTCCATCACATATTTTATTTAGATTGTATAATGGAATTGCTCTTGTCTTAGGAAATCGACTACAAGAAGGCATACGTGAACTGAATCCACTGAAAAATGATATACATTTAGGAATTGGATCAGTGATTGCACTGCTTTATGCGCACAAACATTGCACCGTAGTTGACCGTGATGCTATTGCTATGCTCGAAGAACGTTTGAGAGATCACCATGATAACGAAAATGTTGTTGGCTTATACAATGCTTCGGTATTTCTTTTTTTAGCTAAAAAATATGAAAAAGCTCGCGATTATTGCAATAGATCTCTTCAATTCGACAATGGACATGAAAATTCTGTAGTCCTTAAGGCGTGGATAGAACTGTTCCAAGTTAACGGTACTATTAACGGAAATATACTCAACAGTCTGGAACAAGTGGCGGCTACAAGTAGAAAGAGTATAGATTTGACTTTAGCGATGGTTCGATTTTATCAATTAAGAAGTGAATTTGAAAGTGCTATCAGTAATTTGAATAAACTATCGGTTAGATATCCTGAACTTAATATTCCCTTAATTGAAAAGATGAATACTCACTTAGCAGCTTTAGACTGGGATCATGCATATGAAACGGCCCTGCGTATAATTAATTTGGAGCCTACAAATATTCCTGCACTACAAGTAAAAGCTCTCCTCCTGATTTCGCGTGAGGGAAATATAAAAGGATGTGTTTCTACTTTGCAGCAATTACTAGTTACAACGGAGCGTGTTGAATCAAGTAATTCAAAAATGCTTTTAAATATATGTCAGTTATTCGCTCGTATTTGTTCTCGCAATCCGGAATTGTTGTCTTTAACACTTCGTTTTATCGATAAGCTTATACAATCGAATCCCTCTGGCGTAGAATACATTGTCGAATTGGGAGTCGTACGGCTGCTCTTAGGAAATGTTAAAGAGTCTGCTATATGTTTTCGTTCGGCAATTAAAATAGAAAACAATAATTATAAAGCTCTTTGCGGCCTGTTCGGTTGTCAGTTGTTAGAACATGGAAATACAGAACAGACACAACAACAGCTTGAATTCTTGAATGAACTACCTTCTGGTGACAACGAGGCATTGCTCTTGTTTTTACGAGCAAAAATTTTATCAAAAACAGACAAAGCGATAGAATTTTTAATAAAGGCAACTGAAACTCATATGCGAAGATTAGAGGGACACGCATTCGGACCTGAATATGTCCATGTTATGGATCCAGAATTTCTATTGGAAATAACAACTGAATTTTTGCATCACTCACCAGTTCAAGTCTATATTAAAGAGGGCTTTAATCTTTTAGAAGACACATTACATATAACTCTCAAACAATGTATTGCAATTTTAGATACAATTCTGAAGTTCCTTCCCTCGCACATACATGCAATATTTATGCGTGCTAAAGTCCATTTTCTGTGTGGAGAAGTATCTTTAGCCGCCATAGTTTTACAAAGAATTCTTAATGACATAGATGTTACTTACACTGATGCCTATCTCCTTTTGGCACAAATTCAGTTACAGCAGCAACAATATCTTAAAGCTCTTCAGTCTTTAGAACTAGCGCTTTCATATAACTTTGCGGTTCGCGATAATCCCAGATATTATTTACTCTTAGGCATTGGACAACGCCATCAACAGAAATACGCAGAGGCACAGAAAAGTTTTATTTCGGCAATGCATTTGATGGGAAATGAAACACCAATGTGTGAATCCCATTCCCCAAATTCCGCAAATAGTCGTGTTAAAAATGAGTTACTATATAATTTTACAGTAGCGGATAAAGTAACATTGTATTTAGAATTGATTAGAACTTACAAGGATATTGGTGACAGCCAGGGGGTTTATGAGAGTGAACGTCTACTGCAATATGCAATGGAAGAATTCAACGAAACATCAGAAGAAGGACGTCTGGTTATTGCTCACGCTGAATTTATGCTACAAAATGCTAATGTTAACAAAGCTATCGATCTCCTATCAGCAATTAAACCAGGACAATCATATTATATTCAGGTTTGTTGACCGAAAGTTTTACGAAAATTATAGTTTACTGATATCAGAAAATCTTTTTCATTAAAATACCTACAGGCTAAAACTCATTTATCTAATATTTATTTACAATATCGAAAAGACCGAATTGCATTTGCAAAATGCTTTAAAGAGCTAGTAGAAATTTGTCCACAATCCGAAAGCTATTTAATGCTGGGAGAGGCGTATATGTCAATTCAAGGTAATTACTTAAATATATACAAACATCCTTCTCTCCTGTACTTTATTATGACACTTCCTTTACTTTCCCATTGAAAACCAGTAAATAAAATTTACTCTCTCAAAAAAAAGTAAACGAATGGAAAATATGCCAAAATTTGTAGATTATTCAAAACAGCTTGCCACTAAAAAGCATAGGTATGTTATAAGACTGTATTTTTACCAGGCAAGTTTGCTTGCGCAAGTCTATTGGAATTCTCTTTTAAACATCCTTTGCCATTCAGATGCGGCAAGTTTACTTGCGGAGATTTCGTTTTCTTCTGCTCATATATTCTTTAATTTTTTGACATTTCTTATTTGCTTCGTTTTGAAAGTGATTAATAGGTCTGTTCCAGGTGCGTAACAAAAGTGCCTGAACTCGCACAAATTTACCCAAAAGCGTTCCAGATAACAATTTTTGTGAAATTTTGAGAGAAAATGAGAGTAAAATTTTTAATTTCCTGTATAAAGTTGCACGAACTTTTCGTTTGGGCAACATGGGGTTACACGTTCAATTTAAAATTCTCTCATTTATTTTACTAATAAAAAACTCATACTTTTAAAATTTGATGAGAGTTTGCTTTCAAATTTCCTGGGCAAATTTTTTTTTCAAATTATGGGCAAGAAAACAGTTGGTGCCTATTCTTATGAACATCAAAGCCATCTTGACAAATGAATTTGCTTTTAAATTGCTGAAAACTTGCCTGCAGGCTGCAGCCTACGTCACAGCTAGCAATACACATCAAATTTGAGAGGCTGTATGTTTAAAAAAAGCACAAGTTGTACGTGTGGTTGCAGTGCAAGTTCTGGCTAGAATTAAATTCAAACTAAGAAATTAATCAGAAAATTCGCAAAGAAAAGAAATAATTTTTAGTTAAAAATTTATGAAAAAGCAAAATGGAAGATTTTTCAAATAAACTTGAAGTTGTAAGCACATGCATTTGTGAATATATATGCAGGATTTATATTTATTCATTTATTCTTAGATTGATAATAATAAATGTAAAGGTAATTTTAAATGTAAATATAGGTTTCAAATATTAACTGAATTTATTTTGGGAATATCTCTTTATATATGATTCTAATTTTAAAATTGTACTTTTTCCCTTAAAAATATATGTGAAATTTATTATTACATACCTTAAAAAAAAAAAAAAAAAAGTAATAATAAATTTCACATATATTTTTTAAGGGAAAAAAGCACAATTTTAAAATTAGAATCATATATAGGTTTCAAATTTAGATTTAAGTCTAGATTTTAGTTCAAATTTTACTTAGACTTTACTACACTCGTAAGTATAGGATAGATTTTAAGTTTATGATTAATTATTTTAGGTTTTCTCTATACGTTTCCACAAATTCTACTTAGATTTTACTACTCTCGTAAGTATAAGATAGATTTTAAGTGTAAGTTTCTCTAAAGTTTCCACACACACAATCACTATTTGTTGGCGCATATGTAATTTCTCCTCTGACTTTCCGCAACATTCGTCTATGCTCTGCTCGATCACTTTTCACTCTGTCTCGTACCTCTTTTGTCTTCGAAAAATAAGTCAATGCATACATGAAATATAGAAGTCCGTTAGGTCTTATAAAAGTGTTCATTCTGTTGTTTATGTAAAAGAAATACCGTAAGTAACAAAAGTATCGTCTGTTTATATACTTCGCTGCACAGTGGAGTGGAAGTGCCGTGACGTACAGCGGTCCGAGTGTCTCATCCCACATTCGGCCCTCCTGACGATGGCTACGCCCCCGAAGCCCGGTCCTACGGCTTCGTAAATTCCACGACTGTAGAAGATTTTCTACACCCTTCACCCTCGCCCACCTTTTCCACATTGTAACGGCCGTGGTTCAATTTCGCCGTCACTTTATATGGACCTAAGAATTTGGGGTGTAATTTCATTCCAGTACCATATTGGGGACGCCTAATCGCAACCAAGTCACCAATTTCATACTCTGCACCAGGAACTCTGTTTTTGTTGAAACTTCGCCTATTTTCCGCATGTATTTTCAGAATGTGCTCTCGCGCCTCTCGTATGAGGCCCATTTCCCGTTGTAACTCATCTATAGCAAATTCTTTTAATATTCTACTCAATTCTGGACCCTCTTTCGTCCGCATCTCGATGCCAATCATTAGCTTGAATGGGGTATTTAGGGTGCTTCTTGGACGATTATTGTTTACAAACTGTTGGACTTTGTCAACGTGTTTATACCAGTGTGTAGGATTTTCGGCACATAATTGGCTATCTTGCAGCACCCGTTGCTATTAGTAAGTGTTGGATATTTTCTGTTTATAAGTAAGCAATAATGAAGTAAAATTAAAAGTTTCCCAACAATGCAATGAACAAATAATAGTTAATTTTATTTCATGATTAACTAAAAATTATTTTGGTTTTCATTAATAAACATGTACATATAAGCCTAATTGTTGTATTTTTATGGATGTATGGATGTGTGTAGATTTGGAATTGTAAAGACATGCGTGTACATTTGTATTATACGTACATGGTCATATACATAAGGGGTGTTCCAGTGCCGAACTCGCACAAATTTATTTTATTTCTATTTTATTTATATATAATTCTAATTTTAAAATTCTGCTTCTTCCCAAAAAAATATGTGAAATGTATTATTACATATTTTATGATATTCTCATAAAGTATTTTATCGGCTGTTTTTTATTTAATTAAATTAATCAGAAAATTTGCAAAGAAACGACAAAAGTTTTTACTTAAAAAAGAAGATTTTTCAAATTAACTTGCAGTTGTAAGTACATAGATTTGTACATATTTATCACTTTATTTAATAAAAAATTACTTTTACTTTTTCGAATTTATTTTCATCTACATATTACAGCCGTTGCCAATGTTTTGCTTTTAAAATATTATGCATTTTAAGCGTCTAAAATCACTAAAATAAAATTTATTTGGGGACTTTTTTTATGCACGCGAAACAGACCTATTTTGTGGCAAATTTTATTGTTTTTTGCGTTTTCTTACTTTTGTAAATTTTTGACTCTCATTGAGAAAAATTTCTAGTTTACTCTCATTTTACCGAACTTTACCAGAAATGTAAAAAAACATACCTATTATAATAAAAAAAATCTTCCTTCCCGAACGCAAATATTACAAATTTGAGACCTATTCGGTTTATAAACTAAACTAATTATATTCGAATTAGTGTATCTTTGAGTAATAAAATAAATAAATATATTTTATATGCATACTTGTATATGTAAATTTTAATTTTTATACTTTTATATCAATATTTACAGAACCAGACCTAGCTGTTGAAGCATATAAGAAAGCGCTGGAGCTAAAACCAAATGATTCACATTTAGCCAGTAAACTAGGACGTACTTACGTAAAAACCCATCAATATGTTAAAGCTGTACAGTTCTATCAAGAAGCCATAAAAAATCGAAACCATTCCACTTTAAATTTAAATTTAGCTGAACTTTTTATAAAGTTAAGGCAATTCAAAAGCGCCGAAGAAACATTATCGGAAAATGTAGAACAGAGACAAATGTAAGTTATGTGATTATTTTGCATTGCCTTCAAATTTACATTTATTATAACTTTCATTAATTTTATCCAAAAAACAAGTAAGAGTGCTGTGCCGAATCTTAGATACCCTTCACTACACCTTATATGCCATATTCGTCTGAATTTCCTCCTAGTCGTTTAGTAGTACCGGATTTTCACCTAATTTTTGGATCTAGTCATTTGGGCCACTATATAACTTTCTTTCAGAAAAGAATATTAAAGAAATTTCGCACGGAATGACCAACTTATATATGACCGTTATACTTAAAGTGGAACGTATAAGAAGTGAATTGGAAAGCAAATGTATTGCAGAGTAGGAGTATGATACTTTTTTTTTATCTAGGACCGGCACTCAGGAGATGACTCCTACACATGCCAAGCATTGTGCTGGAACTATAGGAAAGTGATAGTAGGAGAAACGACAGGAGGTGAAGCTTAATTAATTACACGGTGCGACAGTCCAAAAAACCTGGGACCGGATATTATTTTTCTTGTAGGTCTTGTCGAGTTAAAGAAGAATCCAATAGTGAAATATGCCGGACACCTCCAAAATCCGGATTTACGGTTAAAAAACCGGTTTTTGTACCTTTGCGCACTTATAAGCCTGTAATTTTGTTGATAATAATCCGATTTTCAATTTCTTACTAGATTTGGAAAGAAGTAACTGAGATCTTTCGAATGATATATAATTTATCTAAGAAAACTTGAGAAATTTAGGTGTTATTGTCGAGCAAACACAAATTTTGTAGATTTTTCAAAAATTTTTCAACTTTGGTGACGTTTTTATACATTATAATGTAATAAACTATAATACTATTGAATTTATTTAAAAAGTACGTTTATTAACGATTACAACGCATATTTGGGGTTAAAAATAGATAAATAATTGACTGAGTTATTAATTAACATTTCTGTATTATTTTTACTAGAAAGTGTGCCATTATCTTTTTCGTCAGACAGTGAAAGATCTTTCGCTTAAGATCAGCAGAATAATTATGAACATTTTCCAGCAGTTACGTCTCCTGCTCCTCAAAAGAAAACTATAGGAAAAGTGGTAGTAATAACAGAAAAACTTGCAGCTGCCCTGGACTCTTGCAAAATAAGTGATCGAAACGCAGTTCATATCATTGCCGCAACAGCTGAATCGTTGGGTTATGATATTGCAAATATTATTTTGAACAAAGAATCCGTACGTGTTGCTAGACAAAAACTACGTTCAGAAAGAGTAGCTGAGTTGAAAAATAAATTTAATGCCAAAGATTTAGATGCAGTTTGTCTCCATTGGGACGGAAAATTACTGCCTGCCTTAGAAGGAAAGAAAAAAGTCGACCGTCTTCCAATTCTTATATCAAACGGAAACGTTGAACAGCTGCTGGAAGTACCTGCTTTCGAGAGTGGTACTGGAAGAGCACAAGCACTGGGTATTTGCAAATCGCTTTTTGAATGGGGTCTACAAGATTATATAAAAGCTTTGGTTTTTGATACGACAGCAGTTAATACTGGACGATTCTTGTTCTGAACTTGTTCCATAATTGAAAATACACTAGAGAGGGATCTGTTGTATTTTGCTTGTAGGCATCACATCTTTGAACTTATTCTTAAAAGCGTTTTTGATATTAAATTTTGCAAGTCAGATGGTCCTAATGTTCAAATATTTCAACGATTTCAAAATTGTTGGCCATCATTATGCATTGATAATTTCAGAATCGGTATCGAAAATGAGAAAGTTAAAATGCAGAAAGTTAAATGCTATTAGTTTATGTGATGTAGAGCGAATTACAAATTTTCTTAATAATGTTCTTCAGGAAAAACAACCGCGAGATGACTATAAGGAATTTATCGAACTTGCTCTAATATTTCTCGGAAAAACACCAATACGATCAGGTACGAGCTCCAGGCGCTATGCATCACGCAAGATGGATGTCAAAGGCAATATACACCTTAAAAATATTTTTATTTAGAGACGAGTTCGATTTAACAGAGGTTGAACTAAATGCTCTTTGCGATATTTCTATTTTTATTGTCAAAGTGTACGTTGAAGCTTGGTTTTGCGCTCCATCACCTATAAAAGCTCCGTATCACGATTTTATGCTTCTTACAGTATTTAGTCAATATCGAAGTGTTGAAAGTGAAATTGCTACCGTAGCTTTGGAAAAATTTTGCAGTCACCTGTGGTATTTAGGCACAGAAAATGTTGCTTTGGCATTTTTTGATGAAAATGTACCAATCGAAACCAAAAAAAAAAATGGTAAAAGCTTTGAAGAATGAATCTGAAGTAAACAGCAAAAAGGCCTTAATAGACACTCTAAACGTAGCTGATGTTATCAAAAAAGGTATTGTGCAGTTTGTGAATACAAAAACTAAAACATTTTTTAAGCGTTTTGATTTGTGTGAAGAGTTTTTAAAAACAACCCCCACAAAGTGGCCGAGTAACAAAAAGTTTATCGAAGCTAAAAAAACTTTCAGGTTTAAAAGTAGTGAACGATACAGCTGAGAGGGGAGTCAAATTAATGCAGGATTATAATAATATTTTATCAAGAAGCGAAGAACAAAAACAATATATTTTACAAATTGTGAAGGATTACCGTTTACGTTTTCCAAATTGCAATAAAGAAACTCTTTTTTAACTATAAAAATTAAATAATTAGTGTTATTAATATAAAAATTACAAAAACCAAAGCCATAACAAAAAAAAAATACTTGCCACAAATAAAATTAAAATATCATCGTCTCAATTTTTTTCTCATGTAACGCCTATACTTAAGTAAATGAAATCACCATATAAACATATGAATAAAACCATGGTTTTTCGTTTATTTTTTTTTTTAATTTAGTAGATATTAGAGATACAAAAAAAATTTATGAGCAAAAGTTGTTCCTTTGAGTTTGATCTATAACTTTTACTAACAATTTTTTTTTGTAAAATAAATATTAACGAAGTTATTCACAATCAAAGTCAAAAATTAGGTATTTTGCAAATTTTGGGGGGGTCATGGGCACCCTATCCCCTCATCCGATTGAGCTCAAATTTTCAAGGGACTATTTTTTTAGCCATTCGCACAAATCTGGGGGTTGGCGTGAAACAGATTCCAACTTTGAAAAATAACTGGCAGCCTACACCTCAGAGATGATTACAACGAGCTATTGCAGTTGGTTCTCATATTTGTTGGATCACTAGACGGCAATGTTCTACGTTTTAGAACTCCAGGAGCCATTCATCAAGCTAAGTGGATGTCAAAGGCTATCTACTGCTTAAAAATGTTAATGTTTCGTCGTCAATTTAAAATGTCCAAGGAAGAAGAAAGTTCTGTGCGTGCCATTTCTGTTTTCCTAGTTAAAATTTATTGTAAAACTTATTTCAATGCTCCAAAAGCTCATCTTGCACCGAAGCAAGGTGTAGGTATTTTGCATAGCCTGTTAGACTATAAAGAATGTGACAACGACATTTCTGAAATAGGCTTCACCTGCCCTGATGGGATATTCTTTCGCTTAAGAAAATCAGTTTTCGTTTAAGGGAATTCAGTCATCAATCGAACGAGTAGTCTATCATTCTGTTGTTTATATGGTACTGATGTATGTATGGTTTTTGTGCGTGTTTATTGTTGTGTTGTAGTGATGCTGTTCTGCTATACGAGTATAGAATGCTGGTTGTTGTTTTGAGTAAATGGTTTGCATATGCCGTGTGTGTTTGCTTTTGTAATGACTATAACTAGATACTGTTCCTGACAAAACCAGTTACTAAGGAAAAATAGCTTAAGTGGACAAAGATGATTCGGCTCACAAACTTCTAGCCAGCTTTAGTGATGATGGTATATAAAATCTAATACACTTGTACTGATGGTTTAATGCAAATATGTGCAACACTTACTGTTTTCTTTCACTTCCGTTTTTATATTGCAATTTTGAATACAGCGCTTTTTTTGTATTTAACAGAATCGATTTCGTCTTTTTGGTGGTTGCATGTGCAAGCTGAAATACCATTTCAGATAAAACACCCTATTTTGTTATCCAAACAAAGCCCACTGTCTTTACTTATTTTTTTCAGAAGCTCATTAGGTTTGTCACGGAAGCCTGTTCCGAATCATGTGTTACGTTTTACACCTTTACTGAATTATTTTTGCGCCTGACTTGGGAAAAGGCGTACAACGTATTGTGTGTTTTAAATATTGTATAAAACGCGAACATGTCCCAAGGGGTGAACTGTCACCTGTTCGTCTTTAACCAACTCGTACTTTTAAGCATGATAGAGTGGAAATTATGGTGCAATTACCACAAAAAATCTAGGCTAAGCTATTCATCCGCCACCAAGTGATGTCATACATTTACAGTATGTAATCAGCCGCAAAGTTGATGCATTTCTGGCAGCGTTTCACCGTTTTACTGCGCAGATAGGCGTCTGATTCGATTTATACTCGGATTGTGGCACTAACTTTATAGGCACAACTGATGAACAAGAACTTATATACAATCGAAATAAATATTCGCTCCTGAACAGAGAGAAATTTTGATATACATATGTATGTAGGATTTATATTTATTCATTTATTTCTTGATTGATAATAATAAATGTAAAGGTAATTTTATAGGTAAATATAGGTTTCAAATTTAGATTTAAGTCTAGATTTTAGTTCAAATTTTACTTAGACTTTAATTTCAGTCGTAAGTATACGATAGATTTTAAGTTTTGGTTTAATTATTTTAAGTTTTCTCTATACGTTTCCACACATTTTACTTAGACTTTACTACTCTCGTAAGTATAAGATAGATTTTAAGTTTAAGTTTAATTATTTTAAGTTTTCTCTATACGTTTTGTCAAAGTTATTGTTGAATTCACTTAAATAATCTATAGCAAAAGCAATGTCAGGACGAGTTCCCTGCATCAAATAGAGTAAACTGCCAATAGAATCTGGGTATGGAATGTTATGAGGGCTGTGTACTTTATGTGTTGGTCTATCTAATCTTGAATGCATGTAATGTAAAAAGCGCACGCCTTGTACGATGCATTATTTCCTGCATTGACAGTTGTTTCAGTCTCATCTGTTTCTAATAATCACTCGAGTCATTAGGACTTATTATGATTCTCGTTGTCGTGAGGAAAGCAGTAAAATGTGGCAACACGTGTCATATGTTTTATATTGGCTTGTCGTAAATACGACAACATGTAACGTAGTTTTTTTTTTTATCTAGGACCAGCACTCATGAGATGACTCCTACACATGCGAAGCATTGTGCTGGGAACTATAGGAAAGGGATAGTAGGAGAAACGACAGGAGGTGAAGCTTAATTAATTATTTTGCAACTCTGCTTTCGCACGTTCTTTTTGTTTTTATACTCGTAGCAGTGCTGAAGCTTCGGTTTAGTAGCCATTTATTTTTTATTATTATTTTTCTTCGCCGGTGCTACACAATACCGACGAAGGAGGGCGTTCTGATGTGATTGTGGATTGCTATCAGCTGAAGCCGGTATTGTTCAGTGACCAGTGACTATGCCTTCGCCACTGAAACCTTCCGACAACAACTGACACACTAATACACATCAGAAAAATGCGAGATGTTAATTTTTATTTTAAAATTTTTTTGTCTGAAACTGGGGTTGAACCCAGGTCTGTTTTTTGGTTGTCTAGTCAACGTGCAGACTACCATCCATCGTGCCATCGCCACCCCAGCTGAGATATGGCTCAGTCCGTCCAGGCTCGTGTCAAAGGACTACTTCCTTTGAAATAAAATTTGTATGTCTTTAGGTGTTAAGATATATGAAACCAGTTTTATTCAACGAAACTTAAAACTACTTAGCGATAACTTAAATTTACGTTGTTAGTCGGTAATCAGCTGCTGATGTGATGACGAAACGGTGATGCCGCGGCGTGGTGTTGAGCTGGTACGCTGGTCGGTTGTGTTCCGGTGTCTCTGCTAGATGTAGCTGGTAAAGATAAAATAAGTCTGGTGAATCTCGGTTGACCGGTATCGGCAAATTTACTCTTAAATACGGTTAGTACGAGTGTAAGATGTATTCGGGACCTCATACAATCGGTAAAACTAATTCACAACGAACACGAGGAGTATTCTGGGTTCCGTACGTTCGGCTACTGTTAATACGATTAGTACGAGTGTAAGATGTATTCGGAAGCTCTTACAATCGGTAAAACTACTTTTAAATACGATTAGTACGTGTGTAAGATGTGTTCGGAAAATCTTACAATTGGTATAACTACTGTTGAACTGGTAATATCTAGTTACAGGAAAAAGAATCGGTAAAGCACTTTGACGATATCGGTAATTGTTCGCCTTTTTGTGTGCAAAACTGGATTACTTATGCAATATAAAAAATGAACTTCATGAGAATTATTGCTGGTTGTACATGTTAGTTATTCATACGCGTTTGCATGTGTTGTTTTACTTGTTCCGTTATATTTATACACTATTGGGAAAGTGTATCAGTAGTTGGTTGTGAACAATTTCATAAAGTTGTAACACATTATATTTTAATTTTAGTATTATGTAAGGTCCCGCATTTCAGTTTACGTATCGTGGGATACTTATTTTGTCCAATGATGTGAATTGTGTTCTCAAACTGAACTACCCAATTTTATTTTCTTGCAATGCATGATCCCAGTCTAGTTGTACAGGGTGGCCCAAAATGACCGAAGTGGTTTCAGTTCAAAGATCCACCCTTAGACACGCTTGGAGCCTCATCCTGTTCGAACTATACTTGCGGATGGTTTTCCACGGCTGGCCTTAAAAATTTTTCCAAAATTGTCGGATATGTAACACCAGTGATGAAAACGGCGACAGCATGTTTATTTTCAAAAAAAAAGTATTGCCTAATTATCCTATCCGACGCAATACCTCACCAAATGGTACACTTAAGTGTGTGTAATTCCCACTGTTGAACTACTCTTGGATTTTCCGTATCCCTTTTTGCCTTAAACGAACCCATTCAATTGAAAATGGGCTTCGTCGCTCATAATTAAATTATGAATAAAGTCATGATTTTCTTCTGAAATAAAGTTCAACGATTTGGAACGTTGTGCAATTGTGTACTGTTCAATTTTAAATTCCCCAAGTCTTCTTTACAAAACACTGGAAAACAAATTATAATAAGAAAGTTATTAGGAATTCTAACACCTTCGCTCCTTTTGGGTCTCCCTTATAAGATAAAGTTAATTTTAGTTATTTATAATTAAGTAGTATTTTCAATACATTCAAACATTACATAAAAAAATTTTATAACTCAGAAATTTCAAAAATTTTACAAGCTTTGATTAATATTTCTAATGAAAATTACGTTTTTATATTTAATATTTATATTATTTTCATTTTTTATATGATTCACCAATTTTAGTGTATTTAATATAACAATTGTTGGTATAAAGCGATTGAATTTTAGAATTGAGCGCATTGCCTGCTTTTGTGACCTTTATAGTCTTATTATTTCTTGCTCCGTAAAACATGTATACATAATTGTGGACCCTTACTCAAAAAGTGGTTTAATCATTGAAGCACAGCCGTGAATAACGTTGTAAATATGCAATTATAATGAGTCAGTCAGTGGAAGAACGTTGTAAGTTAATAACGAAATGATCCGAACGGAATTGTCGAAAGCGATTGATAAGTGTAAGAGAGGTACAAAAAGAGAAGTTAATGTGGAAAATTGGAGAGATAATCAAAATGAAAGGTTTAGAAATAGTGGAAATAAATACAGAACAAGAAAAAAACCAGAGCGTACCTCAAATGCTCTAGAGCATGTATAGTGGGAAAACGTTTTAAGTACACAACAGGTTATTAATTATCTAAATTTGTGTTACATAGGTGTAAGCATTTAATTTAAATTGCGGCACTTTCCTAAACTTACCCGAGTTTTGCCTGCGTACAGTAGTTCAGAATCGTTTTTCATCGGCCAAAATTCTGTAACTTTTTAACTAATGTATATTTTTTAGTAATTCTTTTTTTATTTGTTAGATAACATCTTTCTCTTCATCACTTTTATCTATTTTTAGTGTTTTTAAAATCGGTAGAGTGGTTGTTGAACTTTGGATTTTTTTTTCAATTAGCGTAGATATTCGGGCTTTATTTATGTTTTTTTTTGTTGATAAAGGCCTTATAATGAAAATTAAATCATCATTATAAAAACAACAAACTAGGTTTTTGAAAATTTAATACATAAGCTTAGTTTTTTCAATCATAAATAGATTCCAGATAAATAACATAAAATTACATTAAATATTAATATTTTAATACTTTATTTCACTCAAAGAATAGTAAATGCAAATTATAATTTTTATTCATTTGGTTGCCATATTGCTTATAAATATTCCATATTCAGCTCTGTATTACTTCTTGTTAGGAACTTCAATCTTCTTTTATTCACTCTCATTTACTAACTAAAAATTGTTTCTTACACTAATACTAATAACAATATGAAATGTTCTGTAAATATATTAGAGTTACCATGCAACACCTCCCTTTCGTTAACCTTTTAGTATTGACTGGGACTAAAACGGTTCACTGTGCGTCGTCGGTGAGATCTTCTGGGGGTTGAAATGGCTGTTGTTTCTGTGAAGTCAGATGATATTGTAGAAGGTAGTACTGTTGTATTTGTAACCTCGGAATTGTTAACAGTTGTATGCTTTGTAACTTGAACGTCTTCTTGCGAAACTCGATTTTCATAAAGCATTACTACAATCCCATAAAGCATATTACAATCCCTTTCATCAATAATGTTGTCATCTACATTGTATCTTTTTCTTAATTGATTATCATGTCACGAATAAGCTTACCATTATTCAACAAAACGTTGTAGATAACATTACCGATTTTTTCAATGATTTTACACGGACTCCAGCAAAAGTTGTTATTGCCCTTTTACACTCTAACATACACGATAGTGCTCACCAAAAATTCTTCTTTTATTGTTTTTATTGAATTGTTCTGCAGCTTTGTTGTTGTGGTTCGATAAAATATTTTCATTATTCTTTGGCGGTTTCAGAAGATCTAAAGTGATGCGGATTTTTCTACCAAACATAATTTCAGTTGGTGATTTATTGTCGGTAGTATTTGGATTTGCTGATGATCTGTAATTTTGTAGAAAAGTATTTAAATTTTCACATGCTGTTCCCTCTTCTTTTAGCTTTGTCCATTCGACATTGGATAATAAGGGCTGGAACAAACATGCTTTATACCACATTGCATTAAAAATTCCTCAGAGTCTGCAGTTTTAAATTCCGTTCCGTTGTCGGATACGATTATCTCTGGTAATCCGAAACGAGCGAATACATCTTTAAGTATATAAATAGTTTGCTGTGTAGTTATTGTTTTTGTTGCTATTATTTCATGCCATTTAGATAGTATGTCGACTATGACTAAAAAATACTACCTCAACTGGACCAGCATAGTCAATATGCAAGCGTTGTCATGGTTCTCGTGGATTTGGCCAGAGGTGAAGTAGTGTTTTCGTTGGCATTTTAGCGACGGCTGCACAACTGTGACAGTTTTGAACAAGTGCGTTTATATGGCCATCTATGTTCGGCCAATATAAGACCTCTCTATTCCCGGATGTCCATGATGAATTTGTTTAAGAACTCTTTTTTTTCCGGTACACCGAGGGAATAACTATTCTGTCGCCCAACATGATGACATTATATACAATGGAAAACTCGTTTTTTTTTGTTAAAATATGGCTTTAGTTCCATGTATGGTGTGCTACCTGGCCACTTATTTTCTACAAAATAAAAATTTGTTTCAAAATATGATATTTTTGTGTTTCACACATTGCCATTTTATGTGTTATTGGTAATTTCTCTAAATTACCACATAAGATTTGTTTTATCTCTTTCTCAAACTTAATTGCTGCAATAACATATTCTTCAGTGTTAGAATGCTGTGGGTCAATAAGACGTGATAATACGTCGACATAACCAAAACTATTTGTTGAAATGAAGCTGATTTCGAAATCGTAGGCTAAAAGCTGTACCGCCCATCGCTGTAGTATATTCGCTTGGTGTACTGCTATACCGGTTTTCTTTCCAAAAATTGGGGTCTGTGTGTAGCCTAAACTTACGACCAAAAATCATTTTATGGAATTTCGTTACTGCGAATACTAGGGCTACCCCCTCTTTCTCTATTTGGCTATACGATTTTTCAGCCAGTGTTAGCGATTTTGAAGAGTGACAGATAGTTTTGACTGTTCCATCTGTATACTCATGAAGAATACATGCACCCAACCCATAACTTGAGGTATCTGTTGCTTCAATAATACTTTTCGATGGGTCATAATGTGTCAAAAGTAAATTTTAAGGCAGGATTTCTTTTAATTTTAGAAAAAAATGTCTATGATTTGTGTCCAATGCCATTTGACATTTGTTTTGAGTAATTCATCTAAAGTGCCTCTTATAGTTCGCATAATATTTACAAATTTGCTGTAAAAATTAATTACTCCGAGAAATGAACGTAGTTCTGAAATATTAGATGGCTTTGGCATTATTTGAATAGCTGATATACGCTCTGGATCAGATTGCAAGCCTTGTTTATTTATAACGTAACCGAGATACCTTATTTCGATGGAAAAAAATCACATTTTTCCAATTTTATTTCAAAACCATAATCTTCTATTCTTCGCAGAACTTCGTCTAGGTTCCCGTTGTGTTCGGTTCTTCTTTTCCTGACACAAAAATATCGTCGATGTATGCTGCTACGTTTTTTTTTTTTTTTTTATCTGGGACCAGCACTCAGTAGATGACTCCTACACATGCGAAGCATTGTGCGGGAACTTTAAGAAAGGGATAGTAAGAGAAATGACAGGAGGTGAAGCTTGCTTATTTTTGCAGCTCTGCTTTCGCACGTTCTTTGTTTATAGTTTTAGCAGTGCTGAAGCTTCAGTTCAGTAGCCATTTTTCTTGTTGTTTTACTTCGCCGGTGCTACACAATACCGACAAAGGAGGGCGTTCTGATGCGATTGTGGATTGCTATCAGCTGAAGCCGGTATTGTTCAGTGACCAGTGACTATGCCTCCGCCACTGAAACCTTCCGACAACAACTGACACACTAATGCACATCAGAAAAATGCGAGATGTTTATTTTTATTTTAAAAGTTTTGTCTGAAACGGGTTGAACCCAGGTCTGTTTTTGGATTCGTAGTCAACGTGCAGACTACCATCCATCGTTCCATCGCCACCCTCAACAGACCTGCTAACATTTTATCCATAATCTGCTGGAATATAGCCGGAAATGTTACGCCAAACACCATACGATTGTATCGAAACAATCCCATATTGGTATTAATTGCGAGAAGAATATGTCAGACAGATCCTGTGGCTAAAATATTTTGCATTGGGTAACTTTGAAAATATGTTTTCGGGTAAAGGAAATGGATACTGGTGAGGTTCTAAGGCGTTATTTCATCCTGTGGAAAAATCGGGACATATTCTGATAGAACCATTTAATTTTTTTATGACAACAATAGGTGCTGCCCATTCAGAATAGTTTACTTGTGAAATCACACCAGTACTTTGTAATCTCTGCAACTCTTCTACCAGTTTTTGTACTGCATATGCTACTGGTCGATTCGGGTGAAAAACAGGTTCTTGGTTTGACTTAACTGTCAAATGTGCCTTTGTTTTTTTACATAAACCAAAATTCTCGTCGAAAATTTCTGAAAAGTAACTTTTTAAATATGAAATTTTATCATTGAAAACATAGTGACTTTCTCGTGTTGCATATGTTGTTGATTGACATGTCGTTCAATTTCAAAGCTTCAATCCAATCAAGTCCAAGGGGGTGCTGATGGCGAGTAGTCAGCTGTTTGCTCTGCAACCAGAAAGACCCAGGTTCGATTCCCAGCCGGGTCAAATCAAAATAGTTTTTTCTGAGTTTTCTGTGCTACAGCACCCTCCTTCGTTGGTATTTGAGCAATAAAACGTCGGCGAAGTAAAATAATAAATAAAATGGCTCCATTAGCTTAAAAATAATGCGTCAAAAAACATCTGAGATGCCGCAACTTTGCTTTATAATTTACACGCAACTGCAGAGTTGTGCAAGAATTAAGCTCTAACTTCATACCACTTTCACCACCTGTCTATTTCTTCCCTATCCTTCTCTCTAGTTCCAGTGCAATGCATTGCATATGTAGGGGATAGCCCCTGAGCACTGGTCCAAGATAAAAACAAAGTCCTAACACATGCAAATTTTTGAATTGGTGTTCTGTAGCATGTTACCACAGCATGTTTATCATAAAATTTTAAATCCCATACAAATTGAGCTGAAAGTGGTAATTTGCCTGTTGTGCTTTTAGCAGTGTTTTCTACTTCTGAGACATTATTTACACACAGTTTTTTAAAAGTATTTTCTGAAATTATTGATATGTCGAAGCGGTAGTTTGATAATCGTATTATTGACTTCCACACAAATATATTTTCTTGGTGAGTCAATTTTATTAACAACAAAAATGCTTTTTGTTTAAAAGGTGGTATTTTTTGTTCTTTTAGTAAAAGATTTTTGTGTATTACGTTTGCTTTTCTTTTTGTCTTTGAAAACATTACAATACCCTTCTTTGTGACCAATTACGTTGCACAACTCGCATTTGTGTTTCTTATATGAACACTCGTTTGCAAAGCGCATTCCTTCACAGAATCAACATGAATATTTGGTATTTTTGTATTTTTGTTGATTTGGTATTTTTGTTTGCTTGAATTTGTTTTACCAACAAGTCAGATTTTTGTTTTTCGATAAGGGCAGTGTCCGCTTTAAGGTTAATCATTCGCTGATACTTTGTGGAAAGTAAGTCAAGTGTTACTTTATGACCTTCACTTTCTAACCTGTTCAGCATTTTAGTACGAATATCATACACTGTCGAAGATTTTAACCCCATGACGAATATTAAACATGTAAATTGATCTAAAGTAAGATCTTTTAATTTAAATAATTCGCGTTGTCGATTTACAATACCGGCGTATTAGATGAAATCAGTAGAAGCATCTTTTGTAATTTGTAGACAATTATATCGTACATTAAACTGTGAAGTTTGAAGACTAAACAAATTTGTTAGCTTTTCTATGGTTTCCTTAAATTGAAAATCACGAGCATATTTGGGTAATATATAATTTATATATTTACTGTGTACCATTGAGCTAAGCTTTCTTAGTAACAAACGAACCTTGGCTGCTTCATCGTGCTGAAACTCTGTAATATTTAATGCAAGCGCTTCAATTAGGAATTCAGCACTTTCACTTTTTATTTTTGTGGAGTGAGCTTCCTCAACAACGCCTGCATTGCCAAATGATCTTGATGGTGTTGCTCCCTTAGTTCCCGTAAGAGTGAAATTATGACAGCTTCTATTTTTCCGTTCTTTTTTTCCTCATCGCCAATGTTAGGATCTTCAATCTTCTTTTATTCACTCTCATTTACTAACTAAAAATACAATTGTTTCTTACACTAAATACTAATAAGCAATAGGAAATGTTCTGTAAATATAAAGGGTGGTTAAATTTCAAGGGCCGATGTTGATTTTGAATAAAACACAAACTATTTAGGAAATTATTGTAATTTTATTTTATTATGATATATTGGTATTACTCAATTATGTATGGAACAAAATATCGGCCAAATGGGCGCCGCGACCACGGCGGCACACCTCCATCCGATGGTCCAAATTTTCGATGACCCTGAGGCATAATGGAGGTTCTATGCCGTTAATGTGCCGAATTATCTCATCCTTTAGCTCTTGAATTGTTGCTGGCTTATCGACGTACACCTTTTCTTTCAAATAACCCCAAAGAAAAAAGTCCAAAGGTGTCAAATCACATGATCTTGGCGGCCAATTGACATCGCCATTACGTGAGATAACACGGCCATTGAATTTGTTGCGCAAAAGAGCCATTGTTTCGTTAGCTGTGTGGCAAGTGGCACCGTCCTGCTGAAACCACATATCGTCCACATCCATATCTTCCAATTCGGGCCATAAAAAGTTCGTTATCATCTCACGATAGCGAACACCATTCACAGTAACTGCCTGACCGGCCTCATTTTGGAAAAAATACGGCCCGATGATGCCGCCAGCCCATAAACCGCACCAAACAGTCACTCTTTGTGGGTGCATTGGTTTTTCGACAATCACTCTTGGATTCTCATTCGCCCAAATGCGGCAATTCTGTTTATTGACGAATCCACTGAGGTGAAAATGTGCCTCATCACTGAAGATGATTTTCTTCGAAAATTGATCATTCACTGTTGCATTTCTTGCCACCATTCTGCCCATTCACGACGTTTGGAATGGTCAATAGGCTTTAGTTCTTGAGCCAATTGCACCTTGTAAGCGTGTAAATGCAAGTCTTTATGCATAATGTTCATCAACGACGAGCGTGAGAGGTGCAATTGTTGGGCACGACGACGAGTTGAGGTGGACGCCTCTTCAGCCACACTATCGCGAACAGCAGCAATATTTTCTGCAGTACGAGCTGTACGAGCATGCACTGGTGTTCTCACATCTTCTACAGACCCGGTTTGCTCGAATTTTTCCACGATTTTTGCGATTGTACGCACATTTGGACGATCAAATTGACCAAAAAAATCACGAAGTGCACGATATGCATTTTGATTTGAACGCCCATTTTCATAATAAGTCTGGATAACTTTAACACGTTGTTGGATTGTGTATCTCTCCATGGTTCAAATTGAGTAAGTCTGAAATAGAGAAATGTCAAATAAAATTCGAAAAAAGCTTGGCGTTTAGGTGTGGTTCACATTCAACATCGGCCCTTACAATTTAACCACCCGATATTAGGGTTACCATCCAACACTTCTGTACTGTAGCAGTACCTTAGCTTCGGCATGCAAGTCCGAATGATCCAATTTCCATTGATTTCGAATGCTAGAGATGAAGGGATCTGACGTTGTTGTATATTAAATAAATATTCGTTTGTAAAACTTCGCGACATTTTTCTTGTATTATGTTCTCTGTAAAATATGTTATCCTTATTTCTTTTTCCTGTGCTCCCTCTGATAAATCTCTAAATGGTGATAAATGGTGCTTAAAACATCTTCATGATAAAGCTCCATGGATGGATGTACATATATATACTATCGGTTTCCTTCGCATAATCACCAAATTTCCTAGCATTTATTAGCTCGTTGCACGCAAGTATAATAATTGTTTTAAATCTTGAAATAATATAGACCTTAAACACCTGTTATATTAGATGTAGTTTCGGGAACTAAAAAGAATCTTCTTGCGGTATTACCATCATTTGTATTGCCTGATACTTGTTTTGGTTGTTCTATAATCAATCCATGTTTGAGAAATTCATCTTGAACATGTTTCTATTTTAATTTCCTTAGCTCTTTGTTGGTGTCATTATTTCTTACTGATCCTGAAGATCCGAAGTCCAAATCATAGTTGATTTTTGTTTGTGTTCCATAAATTTTATTCTTGTATGTAGCGGTGATAATCCAAATCCATATGAATCTGACTTTGTCAGTTCTTGGTTTAACTGACTTGATATTGCTTTGCATATAATATAACTGGATAAAGCTTTTGTGTCAGTTAAAACCTGGGCAATTTTTCCATCTATCATTGAAAGCACTAATTGGTAGTTTACTTCAATAGGCTGTCCATCTATCTCCAATTCTTGAAATTTGAGCTCTTTTACTTCATTCTTAATGGTATCATGAGTTTCGTTTTTAAATTATAACTTTATTGGTCCGCAGTATTTTGTAGACGATGGTGTTCTGAAATATTTTCACATAAAAATTATTTACATTTCTTTTGCCCTGAAGATACATCGTATCCCTATTTACAAAAAAATAGTTAACTTGCAGTTTCCATATTTCTTTAGCTCTCTTCCTTTAAATGATGGTAGCAACCGTTCGGGTGTATGATCAAGTAGAGCTTTCAGTTATACCTATACCGAAATTGGTGTGATTGTAAAAGATTTCTTTGAAGGCCAACAGTCCTTTTTAGCTGCAATTATGTGATTATATGATGGGTATAAATTTGAGCCTTTTTCGATCGCACGCGATCTGAGCTGAGTATACTCCTTTTTTGTTAACTTTAAATCCAGAAATAATGCAAGCGCTTCCTCATTTGTGAACTGTTTTTCCTCGTTTGGTGTTGGAATGCTTTTATGGATCCGTCTTGTTCTCACTGGACTAGCGGAAAAAACTTTTTGAATGATATTCACTTTCGTTAGTTGTTTTTGTGATCGCAACTGGTAAAGCAAACTATCTTTAATGTTTTCACATCGGATTTATTCATTTATATAATTCAGTTTTCGCCTCTTAGATCTATCGCTACCGGTATCTAGCGATTTTTGTGGTCTTCCAGCACTGTTTTCATTTGTAGTTTCTGAAATCATCTGGGCAGGAAGCTCACCTTGTAACCAGTTCGCAAAGCACGTGTAAAAGTTACTTTTACTCCAGTCAAATTCCTTGTAGCGTTTTTTAAAATTTTGTACAAAATCAGATACTTTTTTTTCTAAGTCCGAGTGTGTTTCAATGCTGTAAGAATTTAAGTTTAGTTTTCTTTGAATGTAGCTTAGAATATCTTTCTCATTTCTGTTCTTAAAGTACAGTTAATTCCTTATAGCTGAAAGTCACCATATTTTTATTAAGCTGAAAGTAATGTATTTGCTAAAGGACTATAAAGTAAGACTTGCAAAAATTTATCAACGTTTTCGAATCAAATATTTTTATGAAACTAAAATTTATTTCCAAATTATTTTCCTTATATACTCAATATAAAATTTTAAAGCTAATCTAGGTTACCCATTTAAATTCTCAATTTTCGAATAAAATTAACGCCTCCTCTCGCTCCCTCTCTTTCTCTCTCTCCTTGTAATTTTCTTTCAGGTAAGCATGAAATGACCTTCGAAATGAACGTGACTTTATAGCTATATCTTCCAGCAACCTGTCTACCTAGCCTAACATTCATAAATCAATTAACTATACAAAATTGCAGGAAAACAAACAACATAATATGTTTTGCTACCTGCGATTTGTACTTATGATTGTTTATTTGGAGTATACCATATACGGTTTTAAATCTTTTAGTCGTTAAATCTAGTTCCGGTACAATGCACCGCATGTATAGGGGTCATCCCCTGAATCCCGGTCCAAGAAAAAAATATCAATTTCTATTTTTTTACTTTAAATTTGTATAAAAATAAGTTTGCCACTGTTCTTTTTATTTTGTTCAGGTGGAATGGCATTTACGTGGTATCTACGGTAAATTTACTAGCAATTTTGGTATAATTTTTTTTTTATATCTTATGGTTATTTTGACTTTCGCATTTCTCAGGATGGTTTCTCTTTTTTTGACCCCTTTTGACCTTCAAAAATTATACGCTACTAAAATTAAAATTTTATGAAAATATGATAGTTTAAAATTTATTACAAAGCACCAGAACTACAAACTGTACAGGATGCGCACATAACATTTATTAAAAAAAGCAGTTTACCCAATATAACAAGAAAAACCGCAGCCCGTTATCTATAATAGTTTTCGAGGAATCATAATTTATTTCAGATTATATTTGACAAATTTTTTTTTCAATTAACATAAATTCCTTGTGTTTAGCAGAATATTAGGCAGTTGATAAGTACAAGCCGAAAAGTAAAGTTGCGAAAGGCGTTGAAGTTATACAAGTTGTTTTTCTCATATCAAAAGAATTAATTCGGACGGACATTATATTCAAATATTATTAAATAATAACTTTATAATAATTTATATTGCTCACTTGTAAATCATTACACTAAATACTAAAAGTGAATTAAATAATAAAAGAATTCTTTTTTTTTATTGAATTTATAAAAGGAAAAAAACCAGTCCCTCGTTTGTGTTTTCTTCTACTTGCCTATATGAAAAGCTACTAGTTAATTATATTTTCCTACATTTGGGGGCTCAACAAAAGTATAAAAACGAAGGATTAATTAATATGTATGTATGTAAAACTAACGGTAGTAAAAAACGGTATTAAATATAGTCCATAATATATAATATTCAAAAGACATTGTAAAAACTCGTTCCAATAACAAACTGGAAGAAATACAGGAAAATAAAACAGAAAATTGTGTAGAGAAATGTGAAAAAGAAAAAAATTTAACAAACCTAGAAGCTCGAAATAAAAAATTGGAAGTGAATATGTCACTGCCAGTGATACGTTTGAGCAATCGTTAAATATGATTTCGTCTGCCAATATCGAAAATACAATACCGGTGTTTGAAGGTGATACGGGAATGACTGTTAACGCGTGGTTAAAAAAATTTCGAGGCAAATCTATGGCATATGGATGGAGTGATGTGCAAAAAGTCGTATTTGCCCGGAATAAAATGGTTAAATTAGCAGATCTATTTTTACAATCAGTGACTGTGTGTGATTACGTTACTCTAAAAGAACTTGTACTAGAAGAATTCCAAAAAGAATATTCTTGTGCGGAAGTGTACACCCAGCTTCGCGACCGTAGAAACAAAGAAAATGAAAGCATAAGTGAATATGTGTTAAATATGCGGAGAATTGGTTCATTCGGTGCGGTAGATGTAGGATCGATATTACGTTACATAGTAGATGGTATAAAGGGTAACCCAGAAAATAAAATCGGTTTGTATAGTGCAAAAAGTTACAAAGAACTAAAGGTGCAGTGCGAGATTTATGAAAGGGTGTACAAAAACAAACTTGAAATAAAACAACATGAGTTTCATACCAAACACAACAAAGTTAATATCGAAAAGCCATATCGATGCTATAATTGAGGGCGAGATCATAAAAGAAGTAAATGTACACAAAACGAACCCAAGTGTTTTAACTGCAATGAGACAGGACATACATATATCGACAAATTGTAAAGAGCAAAGTGTAGCAAGAGTGAATTATACCGAAAACAATAAAGTAATGAAACTTATAAAAATTAATGACGAGATATTTGAGTGTTTGATCGATAGTGGTGCCGATATTTCACTAATAAAAGAAAGCGTTTTTAACAAAAACATTAAAAAAGAATTTAATCAATACAATAAAAAAAATTATCGGGTTCGGTGGTGCGATAACTACACCAAAAGAAGTTGTTGAAGTAAATTCAAATTTTTATGGTCACTCAATTTGTCATAAGTCATAATAATGTCATAAAATGATAAATCGATTAGTTACAATATTGTGATCGGCTTAGATGTATTAAATAAATTCAGATATACGTCGGACGAAAGAGGTTATATATTTCATTATATCATAAAAAGACCAATTGAAATTGAATTTAGTGCAACGTTGAACATTAATTTAAATAGTGAAGATGAAGTGGTTGCAGCCGTTACATATAAAAGAGAAATAGAAGACATTAAGCAAAAATATATAGCAGTTCAGAATGTAAAAAGCCCTATAACAATGAAAATTGTTTTAGAAAATGATAATCCAATATACTTATCTCCAAGTCGGTTACCTATATCTGAGCAAACAATCGTTAACGATCAAGTAAAAGAGTGGCTTAATAGCGGAAAAATTCGAAAATCAACATCGCAGTACTGTAGCCGGGTCGTGTTAGTCAACAAAAAGGATGGTTCAAAAAGAATATGCGTGGACTACCGACGACTAAATAAAGTTTGTTTCAAAGATCCATTTCCAGTTCCAAACATGGAGAACCTCATCGACTGTCTCTCTTGTTCGATTGTGTTCAGTGTCTTAGACATTAAAAGCGCATTTTTACACATACCTATCGACGAGCAAAGCAAGGTATTTATGAATTTAATTATGCTCCATTTGAATTTTGTAATTCGCCGTCTGCATTTATACGATTTATTAATACAATCTTTCGTGAACTGATTAACGAAAACATCATGCAAATTTATATGGACGGCATAATTCTGTACTCAAAAGATTAAATCAATGGAATGAAACATTTGAAGGAGGTGCTGAAAGTGGCAGCGGAAAACATCTTAGAAATAAATTGGAAGTGTAAATTTTTGCAGAAACGAGTAGAGTTCTTGGGAATGGTTATGGAGTTTGTACAGTGAAACCAAACGAAGAAAAACTTAAGTCAGTTAAAAACTTTCCAGATCCAAAGACCGTTAGAGACGTTCTTTCTTAGGATTAACGGGCTTCTTTCGAAAGTTCATTAAAAATTAGTCTGTTGTTGCTAAGCCTCTGAGAAGTCTGCTTAAAAAAGATGCTGTGTTTGCAATTAATGATAAAGTTCAAATAGTCTTTAAAGCTCTAAAAGATGTATTGGTGAGTCAACCCGTTTTGCGAATATATAGCAGAGAGGCAAAGACAGACTTGCATACAGACGCGTCAAGTTTACGCTTTAGAGCGATTTTGCTTCAGGAATTTGATGAAAATTGGTATCCGGTGTATTATAACAGTAAGAAGACCTCGGAGTCCGAATCTAATTTTCATAGTTAGCATTTTGAAATTAAAGCAGCATATTTGGCAATGAAAAAACTATGTCATTACCTACAAGGAATAGATTTTGTTTTGGTCACAGACTGCTTAGCTTTTAAGCAAACATCTGGCAAAGAAGACTTACAGCGATCAATTTCTCGATATATTATGTACATGCAGGACTTTCAATTTGAACAGAAAAGGCGATAATATGAAGCACGCTTAGTAGGCTATTAACATCGTTAGTGTGTAGTAAAATGTCGCCTGCAAAAATCCCAAAAGTCAGATGATTCACTAAAAGCAATCATGGAAATTATAAATATTCGTCCCTATGAAAATTTTAAAATGATTGGTGGGGTTTTATGTAAGTAAGTAGATGGAAATTATGTTTTCGTAGTTCCACGACAAATGCAAAAAGAAATAATTTGGAGAGCTCATGAAATCGGTAATTTCGGAACAAAAAAGGCCATGCACCAAATTAGACAAAAATATTTTAAAAAAGTTAGAATGTTGGCAGTCGATTTTCGGAAACCCACAACGTATCATTAGCGACAAATTTCCAGCCTTTACCTCAAAATCATTTGAAGAATTTTGCACTGCGGCGTGTATTGAGCATGTTCAGACAACAACAAAAGAGGGTGGCGATGGCACGATGGATGGTAGTCTGCACGTTGACTACGAATCCAAAACAGACCTGGGTTCAACCCCAGTTTCAGACTAAAATTTTAAAATAAAAATAAACATCTCGCATTTTTCTGATGTGCATTAGTGTGTCTTTGTGTGTCAGTTGTTGTCGAATGTTTCAGTGGCGAAGGCATAGTCACTGGTCACTGAACAATACCGCCTTCAGCTGATAGCAATCCACAATCGCATCAGGACGCCCTTCTTCGTCGATATTGTGTAGCACCGGCGAAGTAAAATAATAACTTAACCGAAAAAAAAATACTTAACCGAAGCTTCAGCAACGCTACGAGTATAAACAAAGAACGTGCGAAAGCAGAGCTGCAAAAATAAATAATTAAGCTTCACCTCCTGTGATTTCTCCTACTATCCCTTTCCTATAGTTCCAGCACAACGCTTCGCATGTGTAGGAGTCATCTCCTGAGTGCTGGTCCCAGATAAAAAAAAAAAAAAACAAGCGTTCCACGGGGAAATGAGCAAATAGAACGTGTTAACCGAACAATAATATCAGTCATTTCGAAACTATCATCGCAAGAACCTGAAAAGTGTTATAAGGAAGTTAGAAATGTACAAAAAGCAATAAATAGCAGTTTTCATCGCTCCACAGCCATCATCGTTCGAAATTTTATTTGGTGTGAAAATGAGAGACATCAATTGTAAAAATGTTATCGAACTCTTAGAAAAGGAGTTACTCCTTGATTTTGGTAATGAACGCGATCAACTTAGACAGCAAGCAAAACAACAAATTCAGAAAGTTCAGAACGAGTACAAGAAGAATTACGACAAAAAAAGAAAGAAAATTTACGAATATAAAATTGGCGATTTGGTGGCCATTAGAAGATCCCAATTCGTTGCTGGCGAAAAATTAGCTGTTGAGTATCTTGGACGAAGTACACAAGGTTAAGCAGTCGTTATGATGTCGTAAAAACTGTAAAAAGTTTGATGGTCCAAATTCAACAAGTACCAGTAATGAGAACATGAAATTATGGCGTTTTTCTGGGGTTGATGATGAAAGTTGTTACTCATCCAAGGCGAGTGAATAGGGCGAATGGCCGAATGTGGGCCATGGCACAATAATCTGGCAAGACTGCCATAGTGGAATGACGGACAGAAAAGAGAGTACAAATGAATAGTAAAGAATATTAGGCAGTTAATAAGTACAAGCCGAAAAGTAAAGTTGTGAAATTCGTTGAAGTTATACAAGTTGTTTTTCATATTTTTTTTTTTTGGACCGCCACTCAGGGGATGACTCCTACACATGCGTTGCATTGTGGAACTAGGAAATTAGGTTGTGGGAATTAAATCGGACGGGCATTATATTCAAATATTATTAAATAATAACTTTATATTAATTTATATTGCTCACTTGTAAATCATTAAACTAAATACAAAAAGTGAATTGCCCAATAAAAGTATTCTTTTTTTTTTATTGAATTTATAAAAGGAAAAAACCAGTCCCTCGTTTGTGTTTTCTTCTACATGCCTATATGGAAAGCTACTGGTTAATTATATTTTCCTACATGTATGTCAAAAAAAATATATGTTTTGGCCAATGAAAATTGATTCTGAACCACCTTGCGGCGGTAATTAACGCCGCGGATGCAAGCGGCATAATCCACAGCAAAAGAGAAAAACAATAAACGGCGAATATTATACCAACTTATTACACCGATTTAATGAGGATTTAAAAAGAAAACAACGCCATATGGCCAAGAAAAAAGTTATTTTTCATCAAGATAATGCACGGGTGCGCACGTGTGCAGTCTCAATGGCAAAACACTATGAATTGGGCTACGAATTGGTACCTCATCTGCCATATTCTACGGATTTAGCCCCTTGTGACTACTTCCTATTTCCAAACCTATAAATGGCTCGGTGGAAAGAGATTTAGCTCCAACGATTAAATTATTGACCAACCAAATGCCTATATATATAATGCTGTTGAACGGAAAGTAAATAACGAAACTTGCTAAAAATTTTACAGTAGTCTATTAACAAGTGGTACTTGATGCGAACAGTGTTGCATTTCATATAACTACGAGGGAAGTTCGAAAAGTCACGGACTTATTGATCCGCCCTCATATCATTTAGTTTTAAACTGGGGTGAACCCAGTGTATCTGAGCAAACAGAAAAAAAATATTAATAAACAAAAAACAAGTGTGTAAAACTAAACAAATAATAGTATTTGCAAAAATAATAAATAATATACATATTCATATATATAACAAATGTAAAGAAAGTAAATTGAAAAAACGTAAACCATTATGAAACAAGAACGGTCGTGGGAACACATGTTTGGGAATATAGTATAACTAGCGTAGCAACTGCTCTCAGGGGGTGAATGCAACACTGCATATTGGCATGTAGAGAAAATGCAGTGTCGATTATATTTTGCACGATAACTATTGTAATTAACCAGAAATCTTATGAAGCTATTAAAAAAAACAATTTTTGTTCAGTGAAAAATTCATGCAAATTTTATAAGATATATTGTGTTTATAATTTGTATATAAATCAAATAAAATAAGGGCATGTAAGAATAAAGTTATTCAATGGAATTTTGTTGACCAAAACACATCTCTACCCAGCAAAAAAAAGACATGCAAAAGAAATAGTTAATGCAAGGGTTTTATTGCTAACGAACTGGTTCAACCAAGGTGAATTTATCAGGTAATCTCGTCCCTTTTTTATTCGAGTTGTCAAAACAGATTACTTTTTAACATACTTTGTGTTCATCACAACTTTGACACTTGAACACAAATCAGCTGATAAGAATGCGGCCACCTGGTATGAAATCGCCTTGGGTTCAACTTAACTCAAATACACATTGGGGTGTCATTGGCGATTGCTTATAACCAATAAATGTTTCATTGGTTTACGTTTTGACCTCGGCTAATGAGTTCCTGTAACACATTTAAAAATTTATTTAAATTATAATAGGTCCATTTGCTGTAGTTGAGTAAATTTTGTATAATATAAACAAATTACACTCAATAATGTCTCTAACACAAAAAAGTTAACGAATGAGAAAAATTGCCAAAATTTTCAGATTATTCAAAACAGCTGATGACTAAAAATCATAGTGTTGTAAGAATGGGTGTGTTTTTACTCTAAATTGGGCACCCGTGGGATCCCAATCTTACCAGAAAACGTTTTCTTACACAAACATTGGGTAAATGAGAGACGTTTTGAGAGAGTAATGTACTTGTTCTTCTTGCACGAAGCAACTCGTTCTTTTTCTGCGGGTTAGTTTGGGCAAGAAGAACAAGCAATCACCTAGTTTATAAGTAAACAATAATAAAGTAAAATTAAAAGTTTCCCAACAATGCAATGAACAAATAATAGTTAATTTTATTTCATGATTTAGCTAAAAATTATTTGGGTTTTCTTTAATAAACATGTATAAGCCTAATTATTTTTTTTATATATGTATGTATGAGTGTAAGTGACATACACGAATCTAATCTCAACATATCATAATTTTAGAAACAATAACGACAATAATTGTATCCAATTATTGTATACAAACCAACTCAGCTTAAATAATTTTCACACAAGATTTTTGTTTATTTCTTCTTTTTATTATTTCCATAGCTGTGTGAGAATGATCATAAGATTCATATTTCACTGATATTGAAATGCTTTAATAAACAAAACGTTGAAGTAGCTTTAAGTAGAATAAGTTTTTATAAGAATAAGTTTAACATCAAATCCAAATTAGAACACAACGGTCTTTTAATTTGTAATTGGCGTAGTCGGTAGGATCCACGCAAAGGATTCGCAAACGAACTTATTTTGAGCTTTAAGAAAAAAAGGACCCACGCAAAGGATTCGGAAACGAACTTATTTTGAGCCTTAAGAAAAAAAGGATCCACGCAAAGAATTCGCAAACGAACTTATTTTGAGCCTTAAGAACGAACTTATTTACTTTAAGTTTTAAAAAAAAGTGATAATAATACATAATACTAAACGAAATACATAAACTGTAGAAATAAACATTTTGAAATAATTCATTCAGCATAAAAAGAAGCTGAAATTGTTTAAGTTAAAACTATTGGTTCGACAAACAACTTAATGAATTGATTTAGTGTTAAAAAAGTGGAAAACCAAATTAATATTTTTAATGGAAAGAAGAACTGTATAAAATAAAAAGCAATTAAATTGAAGAAGTAAAATAAAAACTGATTCCTTTTGAAAAACAAATAAAATGAAACAAACTTCAGTGACAAAACAATTTACAAAAAAAAAATCAGTTCGAAAACAAAATAAAATAAATAAAAAAGAAACATTAAATATTAAATATTACTCGCTTGTTGACGGACGATATCATTAACTATCTTGAGAATTTAAGCATCAGTGACAACTGCAATATGAACGATAACAACGTCTCTAATAATAACAGCAACATGAATAACAACAGCAATATGGAGCAACAGAGAAATTTTATAATGAAAAACCTAAGAATGGTTCATCCATTTGGTGGCCAAAGAGATGAACTGGCCACATACATAAAAAGTGTTGAAAGTGTCATTCCCAACATCACGTTGATGCCGCGCGACGATCGAGTCCTCTTTTTCAACTCTATTTTGCGAACGTTGCACGACCAGGCTTTGGTTGTGGTAAGAAGAGAGAGACCAACGGATTGGACAGCATTGAAAGCAACATTGATCGATGAATTTGGTGAGCATCAACCAATATCTCAATTAATTTTAAGTATTAATAATATTAAATTTAAGAGCAGTTGTAAATCGTTGTGATGAAATAAATAAAATAGTTTGTAGGATTAACGATGCGATCGAATTGTGTAGTGAGACGGAAGAAAGAAAATCATTTTTCCGAAACGAAGTTAATTTTTGTAGTTTAAACGCTTTAAAAAGGGAATTGCCAATTCACCTCACAGCTTTACTCAATGCGAACTTAGTGACCGATTTTAGATCAGGTGTCAGGATTCTTAGAGAGAATAATGAAATCGATAATGACGGCCGTAATTACTTTAAACCTAATAACAATAGGGATTTTTTTCGAAATAATGTAGGACCACAGATCGTGAATAATGAATTCCGAAATTTAGTAACCCCCAACAGAAGATATCCAATTCCCCTCCAAAACCACTAAAATAACTTTTAGCCATATTTTCAAAACCCCCAAAACAATTTTCAATTACGTCCCAGAAATAATTTTCAAAAACCTTGCCAAAATTATCAATATAGATTTCAAAATCGTAACAATAGTTATCAAAATAATTTCCGCAATACTGATAGCAATTATCGAAATAATATTCCACATCCTAAACGTATAAGAGAGGAAGATTCCAATCAATCTAGATTGAGAAGATTTGGGGTACCGGTTCCGATGGAGATAGAAAATTTCCACTCTATTGCCTCCAATCACTTCCCTCCATCATAATGAGAATTGATGAAAATAATCATAGATTTCTGATTGATATTGGATCATCAATCAGCTTAATAAAACCAAACATATTAGCAACTCCTCTGATAAAAGTAAACCCAATTTGCGTTAAAACAGCCTACCGGAAATGTAATTCTTGATGAAACACAACAAATTGTTAGCCCCTTCGAAAAGAGTAAACTAACCTTTTTTGGTTTTTAATTTGCTAATAATTATGATGGCCTCTTGGGATTTGGCAGCTTAAAAACATTAAATGCTTTGATAAATATCCTCATGGGATTCGCAATTTTAAACGATATAAAATATTTCTTTTTGAACGAAAATCAAATGGAAAGGGAAGACATTGAAAGTTTTCCAGCCATAAAAAAATTAATTTCGACTTCGACCAACGAATTAAAAGCGAAGAAAATAATGTTTTGCAAACTAATAATCAAAAATATTTGAATTGTATTAATAGCAATTATAATGATTCAATATTTAAATTGGATCACATCAGTTAGGAGGAATCCACGACTTTAGAAAGATCACTAAAAAGATATAATAATATTTTTTATAAAGAAGGAGATAAGCTAACCTTCACTAATGTTGTGAAACATAAAATTAATACTGTCCACGAAGATCCAATATATTGTAAAACTTATCGTTACCCCCAAGTTCATAGAGAGGAGGTTAATAAACAAATCCAAGAAATGTTGGATCAAAATATTATATGTCATAGCCAGTCGCCATACTCAGCCCCAATTTGGCTTGTACCAAAAAAGCTAGATGCGTCTAACAAACAAAACTTGCGTATCGTTATAGATTACCGAAAATTAAACGATATAACCATTAACGATAAATATCCAATTCCAATTATGGATGATATTTTGGATAAATTGGGTAGATGTTTGTATTTTACTACCCTCGATCTTACTAAAGGGTTTCATTAAATTGAAATGGAGCCTTCTGATAGAAGAAAAACAGAATTTTCTACACAAAGCGGGCATTATTTTTAATTTTGATTTTAATTATAATAATAATTTTTAAGAATGCCATTCGGGCTTAAAAACGCCCCCGCAACCTTCCACCGATTGATGAATACAATCTTGGGAGATCTTATAGGAAAAGAATGCTTAGTTTACTTAGACGACATTATTATCTTCAGTACTTCTCTCCAAGAGCAGATCAGCTCAATAGAAAAAGTGTTTAAAAGGCTCTCAGAAGCCAACTTAAAGGTACAACTTAACAAAAGCGGATTTTTAAAGAGAGAAACAACCTTTTTGGGTCATATGATCACACCTGATGGTATAAAACCCAACCCGACAAGGTAAGAGCCATCCTGGAATACCCAATTCCTAAAACTGAAAAAGAAATTAAACAATTTCTGGGATTGGCCGGATTTTATAGGAAATTTATACAAAATTTTTCCAGAATAACGAAACCCTTAACTCAATATCTTAAAAGAGGCAATAAAATTAATCCAACAGACAAAAACTATATTAAAGCAGTGACACTATTAAATTTTTGCTTACTAGTGAACCAATTTTAGCTTTCCCAATTTATGAGAAGCAGTTTACATTAACAACAGATAATTCTAACATCGCCCTTGGTGCCGTCCTTAGTCAGAATGGCCACCCAATCTGTTTTTCGCCCTTATTTATTTGGTAGAAGATTCTTGATCAAAATCTTAAAGAACCAAACCAGAGATGGAAAATCAAATTAAATGAATTTGATTTTGAGATAAAACACATCCCTGGAAAGGAAAACCACGTAGCGGATGCACTCTCGCACGTAGGGAAAGAAAACTGTAACTTCAATGAAGAGACAGAAGAAAATAATTACCAAAATGATGAAATAAATGAAGCTGAGGAAATTTCTTCTGCAGTCGCAACAATTTACTCGGCTGATGAAGATAATTCCTCACATATAACGGAAAAACCCTTAAATATATTTCAAAATCAAATAAAGCTCATCAGAGGAAATCAAAATAAAATATTTATGAAAAAGATATTTTCTAACAATGTAACCACAATTATTTACAAAGATCTAGATACCGAATCAACGAAGGACATAATTAAAACTTATTTACTATATAAATATATACCAAATAACAATAATTTTATCGAATTCCAAAGAATTTATGATCGAATTATTTTAAACAAGAGAAACCAGGTCTTAAGATCAACCAGACTTTTGGAAAATTTGAATAACTATCCCGATTTTAAAACAAAAGTCTTGGTGGAAATCCACTTAAATGGTATCAAGGTATTGAAAAAATAGTAAAAATATTTAAATCAAAATATTATTTCCCAAATTACATAAAGGAAATATCTCGTATAGCAAAAGAGTGTGAACTCTGTAATCGTTGTAAAGTGGATCATATAGATCATAAATTACCGTTTAAAATTACACCTCCAGTATATGAAACAAGGGAAAATTATGTCGTAGACTTTTGGCAATGGGAAAAGGACTACTATCTGACTTGCATAAATCTTTACTCAAAATTTGCTACAGCTCAGCCAGCAAAATCATTGAATTGGATCGAAACTAAAAGGGCTCTTTTGAGAGTGTTTAATAACATGAGTCCTTCAAAGTCTTAAAGATAGACCAAGATCAGGGAATGAATAACATTATAATTAAAAAGTGGTGTGAAGAATTAAAAATTAAATTAGAAGTCACTACACAATCGTTCTTTGACAGTAATATTATGCAGAAGTATACTGTGTTTAGATTTTGCGAAATATTGAAAACAATTTAATACCGTTGATTTTCAGAAAAAATTACTTATTTTGCATACCTTCTTTGTATATACAAAACAACAGCAAATTGAATTCTTTTGTTAAGTTACCAAAAATAAAACTAATAATAAAAAAAACAACAGAAATATACCTTATCCCTAATCCAGTATGGATAGTGATAGCGAAGAAACTGATAATGAAAATTAGCAAGTAGTCAACTCAAGAAAACGGTGTAATGTTGAATCACCAAAAATACAACGTAAACGCATAGCAACAACAAACGATCCATGTACCAGCAGTAATATGTTCAAAACACTTAATGATAATAACAACAACGATGATTAACAAAACAACAATTCGGTACCAAAACCACCGCCTATATTTATACCCGACGTTAAAGATATTACAAGTATGATAAACAGTTTTTTGAAGGTAATCAAATCAGAAGACTTTTCTTATAAATCGCTAAAAGATGGCCAAGTCCGATTAATGACAAAATCAGTAGATTCCTATAGAATAATAGTTAAATATCTGGATGAAAAGCTAATTCCACACATTTCAATTAAAACAAGAAAGAGCATACAGAGTAGTAGTTAAAAATTTGCACTATTCGACACCAATAGAAACAATCAAACATGAAATTGAAAAATTAGGGCATAAAGTAAGGAACATTGTAAATGTTAAAAGCAGAGTAAGGAAAAACCCGCTACCTATTTTCTTTGTTGACATGGAACCAAATAATAATAACAAAGACATATATAACATAAAATTTCTGTTGAATGGTATGGTTAAAATAGAACCACCTCTTAAAAATAACGATATTGTACAGTGTTATAGATGCCAAAAATTTGGGCACACTAAATCATACTGTAGAAAGGTATCTAGATGCGTAAAATGCGGCTTAAATCATCCTACATCTCAATGCACAAAAGATGAAAACACTCCTCCGCAGTGTTCGAACTGTTTGTGCAAGCACACACTGCTAGCTATAGGGGCTGTACGATTTATAAAGAAATTCTAAAAAAAAGAAATTTTATAAGAAATCCTAACAATTATACTAATAACGTAGAACCAGAATTCGATATTAATGTCAATAATTTTCCAAATATTAATGGTAATAATGGGATAAAAACCATTAGTAATGGACATGGCTATAATTCAAAACAACTTTCATATTCTCAAGCTGTTAAAAACTACAACCATCAATACGAAAATTTGTCTAGCTCATTTTAAAGAATAGAAGCTCTAATGGAAAAACAGATTGAAACCACCACCACATTACTTAATATGATGTCTACACTTATAGCCAAACTATGCAACTAAATCTACGTATAGCAATATGGAACGCAAACGGTCTTTCCAATCACACACACGAAATTGATATCTTCCTCAACACCAACTACGTTGATATACTTTTAGTTTCAGAAACTCATTTTACGAGTAGATCCTATTTCTACATTAGGGGCTATGATTTAATAAATACTAACCATCCAGATAACCGGCGCTCATGCAGGTTCTTGTATTTTAATCAAGTCCTCAATAAAATACGAAATATTAAGTGAAATTAGGGAAAATTTTTTGCAAACAACTAATATTAAAGTCCAATGTAACCAATCGGATGTTGTCATTAGTTCAATATATTTTCCTCCGCGACATACTGTAAAATGTTCAGATTACCACCAGTTTTTCACTTCATTGGGTCAGATTTTTATTGTGGGAGGTGACTATAACGCTAAACAAACTTGGTGGGGCTCAAGGCTATCGAATCCTAAGGGAAAAGAACTGTACAAATGCTTAAGAAATAACAATACTCTGTTCTATCTACCGGATCCCCGACATACTGGCCGTCTGATCCCCGAAAGCTTCTAGACTTGCTAGATTTTGCCGTTTATTCTGGAATATCAAGTAATCAGCTGGAAATAAAAAATCTTCATGATCTGAGCTCCCATCATACTCCAATACTCTTAAATTATAATACTTCTGTTAACTTAAAGTCATTCAATAATATCATTATATACACCTCATACCAACATTCAATCATTTCAATGCTGGCTTGATCAAAATATTAACTTGCATATTCAATTGAAAACTGCTAAAGAACGGGATGATGCAGTTTACAAACCTAATTGATGAAGCTGCTAATTTAGCAACACCTAGAAATCCTAATATTCAAAGAAATAATATTCAAATATCAACTGAAGTAAGACAGTTTATAGCAGAAAAGAGAAAATTACGTAGAAATTGGTTCTTAAGTAGAAATCCTCTTGACAAGAGATTATTCAACAAAGCATGTAAAGATTTGAAAAAATTACTGTATGAACACAAAACAAAAACAAAGCAACTGCGAAATTAATTGAAAAAATTAACAACTCCAAATACGACGAACATCTTTTTTAGAAATCAACGAAATATTTGAAAAGGCCAACTAAACGTAACAAAATAATAAAAAATAATGATGGTACTTGGTGCAAATCAGATAAGAGCAAAGCAATGCTGTACATTTATCTAATATTTTCCAACCTTATGAACAAAATAGTATTCAAGAACAAAATGAAATTGCTCCCATCACAATGGAAATGTGCCGAAATTATTATGATTTCCAAACCAAACAAACCTGAAAACATGCTGTCATCGTACAGACCAATTAGCCTACTTGCAATATTCTCAAAAATATTTGAAAGAATATTTCTACGAAAGTTATTGTCAATTCTAGAGAGACAAAATATTATCCCATATCATCAGTTCGGCTTCCGTCATAAACACGGAACTCCAGAACAATGTCATAGAATAGTGAATGCAATAACTAACGCCCTTGAAAATAACCGCTACTGTTTAGCAGTTTTCCTCGACATTCAACAAGCATTCGACAGAGTTTGGCACGAAGGTTTACTTTATAAAATAAAGAAAGTTTTACCGTCTCCATTCTATCTATTTTTTAAAAGTTATCTCTCAGAAAGACATTTCTATGTTAAAAGTGAGGATGAAAGATCATGTATATACGAAATAAAAGCGGGCATTCCACAGGGAAGCGTACTAGGCCCAGTATTGTACACCATTTTTACTGCAGACATTCCAGTCACAAATGATGTCACGGTGGCAACATATGCGGATGACACAGCAATAGTTGCAACAAGCCAGTCACCATCAGATGCTTCGTTATTTGTCCAGAATCAAATTCTCCTTCTTGAAAAATGGCTTACTAAGTGGAATATTAAAGTAAATATTATATTAAATACACGTTGACTACAAAACCAAAACAGACATGGGTTCAACACCAGTTTCAGACTAAAATTATAAAAAAAAAAGCATCTCGCATTTTTATGTTGTGCATTAGTGTGTCAGTTGTTGTCGGAAGGTTTCAGTGGCGAAGGCATAGTCACTGGTCACTAAACAATACCGGCTTCATCTGATAGCAATCCACAATCACATCAGAACGCCCTCCTTCGCCGGTATTGGGTGGCACCGGCCATTTGAACACACAAGCACAAACAAAACTATAGAGAGAAACTTTTCGAATGGTGCTTGTTTTGTTTCAGTGAGAGTCATGTTTTGTTATGCTCGTTTTGTTGATAAAGTTTACACTGGAATACACGGCTTGGAAGTAGTGTGCTTTCGAATACAAAACTTTCAATACATTTTGTACAGCTCTTTAGTATATACAGTGAATTAAACGGACAATCGGACATAGGCTTTCTTTTGTTGGTTTTATTGAAAAGTTAGTTAAATATGTTTTATTTTCATCTAATCCCGAAATATTTTTTATTTGGTGTATTTGTAAATGCATGGCAAGCATGTCCAAAAATTAATATCCCATTACAAAAAAATTCTTTCATAAACAAAAATATCAAAGTCAAACGGTAAATCGGACAAGCAAAGTAGGCTTTGATATTTTTATATTTTTGCAAAGAAATAATTTAGTTTCGCTCCATTTGTGATTTTGATTTTGTCAACAAAAAATAAAAATGGCTCCAAGAGGTAAGCAAACAACAGTGGAAATGAGGCATCTTATTCGAATGTATGGAGAAGGCAAAACTGAACGAAATATTGCTGAAATTGTGGGTAGAAGTCGATCGACCGTTTATGATATAAAATTAAAAGATACAGAAATGAAAATAGAGTGGCAAACAAAAGCAAAGAAGATCTTGGAAAGATTTTAAATGATCATGATGATCAATCGTATTTCAAATTGGACAAATAAATATAACATTTTAAATGAATTTCATGCTGGGGTCAGAAAACATTTTTCGACCATTGACAATATTTTTAATCTTACTAATATTGTTCATTTAAATCAGCTTATTGGGAAAAAATCATATGCATTTTTTTTTAATTTTGCCTCCGCCTTTGATTTGATTCCGAGAAACTCATTGTTCTACAAATTGTCAAGTATGGGACATCATCGAAAATAATAAGAATTCTTAGTAACTCGTACGCAGATACTACCAGCAAAATCTTTTTCGACAACACTCTCCAACTCGTTCAATGTAAATCTTGGTGTCAAACAAGAATGTGTTTTAAGTCCAATTTTGTTTGCCCTCTATTTGAATGATCTGGCTGATGATCTCCCTGGTGGAATAGAAGTTGAAAACTTCACTGTTAAAATACTCATGTATGCTGATGATATTGTCATTTTATCTGACTCGCCAAACGGCTTGCAAAATATGATAACCTCCTTGCATGCATACTGCAACTTATGGCATTTGAAGGTAAACATGAGTAAGGATTTCTAAAAATCTAAGCTGGACATACGGTGAAGACAGTATTGACATTGTAAACTCTTATAAGTATCTTGGAATGAACCTTTGTTACAATTTATCCTTTCGTGAGCATTTGGAAAACAAACTTTTAGCGTCAAAACTGGCAATTACAGCGTACTGGGGTAAATATATTAACCATCCGAAAATTTCAAACAAAAATAAGCTGAAAATCTTCGGTGCAGCCGCCCGTACTATAAATGTTATGGTGCGCAAATATGGGGTTACAAAAAATATGTTGTCGAAAAATTGCTTCGTTTCTTTATAAAAAAGATGCTGTTCATGCCTAGTAACACCCGAAACTACATACTCTTCCTAGAAACTGGCCTTAACTCGTTATTTGTGGATACGTTAAAACTTCACTTTGACTACATAAATAAAATACTTAACATGCCGAATACTAGGCTACCTCGAAGGCTTGCTGAAACTGTAATTGGAAAACATACTTTTTGGGCTGAGAAGTGGTCAAGTTTGTGCTCTACAATAAATTTTGTACCAGCAAATAATTCAACTCCAATTAGCAAATACTGCAAGCTAATTTTACCTCTGGTTAGAACATATGAAAATGCAAACTTTGTCTCAGGTGCAAGAAATTCTCAATACCATGATCTGTACTCGCAATTGAAATACTCTTTATTGATATTACTGCTGCAAACCTGTCTTCGCGTCCTACAAGTCTTATTATAACAGCTAGAGGATGTCTTTTAGACATGGTAGACCATTCAGAAATAACTCCTTGGGCATTTGCACTATCTGCAACCTTGATGCAACGGATAACACATTTTATTGGTTGTTGGCCTATTTTTAATGGCTATAGGGTTTAGGTACTTTAATAAATGCCAACTAAATCTACTTGAGGTGTTAAATATTCTCAATGGTCTATCATTCGCTTATGACACACTTAGTAACTATTTAGAGTCGCGTTTAAGATACAGAAAATTGTTAATAAATGAATTTGTATAATATTGATATATAAAACTTTATATTATATGTACATGTATACTGTGTACAGTATACAATACTCTCTTATAACTGAATTTGTTCTTATTTTGCCACTCTGGCTACAACTATTAAGTTAAGACATTTATAGATATTTATTTCGAAATTAAATTTATGTAAATATTTCTTTATCTATTAAATAAATAAATAATAAACTTCGTCCTCGCTAACAAAACCTTCTTAGTAGTCGGCCGCAAGGATTTTCACTTCTATTGTATAACGAACACCAACTTCGCTTACAAAATCTTAAAATTATAAAAAAAAATTTTATTTCCACAATTTCATCGCCTTAATAGGTTAAGAATTTTTAAGTAATATACATACACATAGCGAGATATATTTAAAACCCTTCAAATACTACCAATATTGACCATATACGTTCCAAATGTAGTAGAGATTCGCATTTCGATATGAAAACTTCGGAGATCCATAACTTGAAAACTAGGCCTTGCCTGGACTTTTTTACTTTATATTTAATTTTTCTATTGGCCTATCTAATTTTTTTTCATTTGGTGAAACGTCCGTAAACTAGATTTAAGCTCGCTGGGGCGTTTCTTTACCTTTACATCCATCAACCTGCCAACCTTACCCATAATAAGCGCAAACATTTAGTGTTGAAAGTAACCAATTGTGAATAACTTAAATAGGTAACATTTAGTAGCAATTTTTGAATATGCACCATAGATTTTAACTAACTCACGGAATACCTATTATTTGTTCATCGCAACTTTTTAAATTTTTTATATTAAAAATGTCCACTTTGTTCACTGCTGGGAAACATTTACTTTTACGTTGTTATTGTTTATTTATGATACACTTGGTTGCTTGTTGACTTGCCCGAAGAAGTACGGTCTGTATCGTTAAAGAACATTGTTCTCTCAAAACGTCTCATTTGTCAAATTTTTGAGTACGGGAACGCTTTCTGGTAAGATTGGGATACCGCATCGGCCTATAAAGTCGCCTGCTATCATTAGAAATTTCGATACTAATGTATTATACGACTGAATCAAAAAAGAAAAAGAACTAAAGTACGAGTAAGTATTTGATCGTATACGATTACCAGAAGTAGGTCGCTGGTCTCAATATTACTTTGATTTTACAATTTATTATTTAAATTATATAATTATGAATTATATACATATAATTCAAGTGTTATAAGTATATTTTGAGTAAATTTTTTTTTTGATACTTATGGTAAAGTTAGTGTATTTTTTCAAATTTAATATATTAACAGTGATTTTTTGGACATTGATGCGTTAAAATTGAGAACCAAACGTCTTTTATTGTTGGCACGCGTTCATGAAAAATCTGGAAATAATATAGTTATGATGGAAACTTTACAGGAGGCTAAACAAAATCAGTATATTATACAAAAACGAATTTTCGTTGATCAGCCAGGATGTCTTCAAGACGAAAATAAAATATTATCAAAGTGAGTACAAGAAACGTGTATTTGATATCTTAAATTATTAACAGTTACTTCTAAATTATATTTATCTATAAATACCAAACCTGCGACAATAACATGTTTATATAGAAGTGACGGCAGTGTTATGGAGTTATAGTCCTTTACGGTATTTTTCACCTATAGTAAAGTCTGTCATTCCTCTACCGGAAACTCCACAGGTTCCAATTCCAACTCTGCCCTCCACATTTTCAGGAGAAGCAAATATGCTCTTCATTACCAATCCATGTTTCTTAGAATTTTTTGACGTAAAATTAAGCCACTTATTCTTATCCTGTTCTCGTTCTTCTTCCAGTTCCTTGAATCTTTGCAGTTTTTTCTGTTTTCGCTTTTTTAAATATTCCTTCTGATTTGGTCGATGTCTTTTGTTGGATGGAAATACTTCATTGCGGGTGGTACGTTCTCTGAGCTCTTTCAACTGTGTGTTTGAGCGATTCTGGTATGCATCAAAAATAACGCTGACTTCACCATCATCTGTTATCCCCTCTATTGTAGCATCGTAATACTGACCATCCTCTGTCCATTTTGCTTGACATTTATCTCCAATTCTCCACGTTTTGCCTGGAGCAATGAGCTTTTCTGCTTCCAATAGCGCAGCCTCAATCTCATCATATGATGCTGAAGATTTTGACGTTGATGGTTCAATATAAGCAGACTTTTTTTGTTCCTCCAATTGTGTTTTTATGAGATCGCGAGTCAATTCAATTACTTCATCTAAATCTTTTTTTAGTTTGAGCAATTCATCGTTTTCTGGATCAGTTAATAAAGCAGCCTCTACCTGTGCATTGAATTCATTACTGTAGTAAACCTATATGATTAATTTTTCATACCTGCTGTAATTGCAATTTATAGTTTTGCAAGTCGTCTGCCATTAAAATCCTTCCAAATTAAATTATTTTAATGAAAATTATTTTCGTAGTCTTTCAATAAATAAATAGTGGAATTTAATAACAGTGATGTCGTACTGACAAAAGTTTAAGTCGTTGAAAAATTGTCGGCGGCTACACCAAAGTTAGTTAGTGACGGCTCAAAATCGACTACGAGCCGATAATTTTTTCGAATATTCTATATACTCAGTATATTTACCAAATCAAATTCATTACCAGGTAAACTCATTAGCAAATTCTGCAGTCAGCTGATACAAGAATTTTTAACGTATTTTTTGAGCCGATCGTCAAGGTTTGTCTACTTTTGTGAGAAAGTTACGAAAATTGGTTGTTAATAATTTAATAATTATAATACTATAACAATAATAATGCAAAATATATTACTTTTTGTAATAATTAATTTAATTTGAACTCATATTACGCAAATTTAACACGTTCTTTTTAGGTTATGTTATATTTAACAAAATACATGTACACAAAAAATTTGACGTTTGGACAAAAAGTGAATTGACGAATTCGCCTTGCGACAACCTTGTATTAATAAACCTTGATATTTACCAAGTAGACATAATCAGCTGACCTTTTTTACTCGTTTATGTTTCACACAAAGGGGAACATTTTTACTCACTTTATTTTGAGGTTGCATGAGCAATTAAAACATATATAATTGAAATTTGTGTTTTTCCTGGTTTTGTATCATGTGTGTTTACTTTTCTGAGCTGTGCAAAAACAATCCATACGTATAGAAAATTTTTATTTTTTTTACTATTGTAGTGATCTGTTATTGATATTTTCATGGTGTTTATAAAAACAAAATGCGTGTGGGATTTGGTGTTATTGTAGAGTTACGGCTACTTAATAAATATACTTTGTATATACTAGGTCTGTTCGTTTACTCAAAATTGGGCGGCCGCGGGCGCCTAATCTTACCCAAAAACGTTTTCTTACGCAAAATTTGGGCAAATGAGAGAGGTTTTGAGAGAGTAATGTTCTTGTTCTTCACGCACGAGAATGCCCGTACTTTTTCTTCGGAGTAGTTTGGGCGTGAAGAACAAGCAATCAGTTTGTTTATAATAAACATTGAAAATAACAAAGCAAAATACAAATGTCCCAAACAGATGACAGACATTAAAAAAGTTGTGTTAAAAATTTTTCTAAACAATAATTAATTACAAACATTTTTGTTATTTATACCATAAATTGTTAAAAACTTTTCATAAAAAATACCATTTTTTTAAATAAATATTTTTGTTATTTCCTAACGATGCTACCTATTTGGTAGCGAAATATTGAAAAATAAATAATTGTTAAAAACTTTTCATAAAAAAGACCATCGCTGACAAGACAATAATTAAATAAATTCTTTCAATACTTGTTTTTTTAAATAAGTTCTTTCACAAATAGTTTTTTTTTCGGTAAACTGTGATCAATCACATTAGACTTTCAATGAAAATCAGGGATAATTAAGCTCGTACAATTGTACTTTTTCCAGTACACTTTGTATTGCAAAAGTACTACTTTACTCCACTAAATATTAAGTACCAAAGTATATTCATATGATTATACGTTGTTCAGTAATTTAAATTAATTATAGCAAACATATATTTTCGAATTTTCTTAATATAATATTTAATTATTAAATTATTCACAACCACTTTTCACAACTTTTTCACAAACTTTGACGTTTGGCCTGTTGAATGAAGTGACCAGCGAAATAGCTCATAAGTTTAGCTGCCCTACAAGAACATTGACGGTCATTTGACCGGTGATATGACCGTCATTGCTGACAGAATTATCGGTCATTGCGTAGAACAAAGTTTATATCATTTTCTTAAGGGCAATATGAGAAAAATGCCCGAAACTTCTGTGTGCATGTGATAGTCAGCGTTGATGCATATTATATCACTGTAGACGGATATCCCAATTGAAATGAAACACTATTTATTTCAATTCTTTACGTTGATTTTATTTCAATATTCTTATATGGACATATATATATAAAAAAAGGAAATGTAATATAATATAAAATAGAAATATCCATCAGAACCTTGGAGTGGGCCATCATTTGTGAATTTTTTCTTAATATAATTGCCCACAATTATTTAAAATATACAAATATTAAAACAAACTATTCAGGGATTCGCATAAAAATTAATTCAATCCATCAGGAAAGACAACATATGTTTTTGTTAAAACGTGTCGCCGAGTGCCGAACACAAAAACGATGCTCTCTTCCACACCCGTAACATGTTACCAAACTAAATGTTTTCTCGTCTAAACTCAGTCGTACGGAGCTTCAAAAACTGGGATCCGAATTATAAGTTTACAAACGAGTAAAATTATCCTTTCTGTAAAATTGACGAATTTGCGAAAATTCAAGAATACTTTTGTAATGAACTGCATTAATTTTTAACTATTCGACAACACGTTGGTTGTCTCGCAACGAGGTGGTCTCTCGAGTAATAGGAACTCCTTCAGTATTACTTTAATTTGATTGATTTCCAAACAAATTCTCAATATTCTAGAACTCATTTTATTTTATCTTTCTGTTACTAATAGTTAATAATAATAAAATTTAACACAACTTTTATGTTTTTAGTACATTTGGGGTCAAAAAAGTACAATTTTAAAATTGTCAAACTTCATCTCCGATATAAACAGAGCTGTAAAAAATTGACATTTCTTTTTTTCTGGTAAATTTTATGGTTTTTTTCGTTTTCTTACTTTTCTACATTTTGCTCTATTATTGAGAGTAATTATAGCTTACTCTCATTTTACCGATCTTTCCCAGAAAGTAAACGTACAGAAATACTATAACATCATGGTACAATCTAAAACATTCTTATTCATGTTCATATACGTACGGTGAGAGAACATTTCGGTACTCCGCACTTTTTTCTTTTGCAAAACCAGATTTATAATTTTATTATTTTTCCTCTCGACTTTATATGGTTACCATTTAGTGTTTTCACACTAAAAGTTAAAACTACAAACAGCTGATTTTGCATTCTCAGTATAAGTTTAATTAAATCAGGTTTTAACTCACAGTTTGTGTTATAAATTTGTTCAAAATAAAGTAAATTATTCGTAAAAATAAGAGCATTGTTGCATTACTTTTTAGAATATTTATTTGATAAACTGTAAAACAACAGTTTTTGGTTAAGTGAGAAAATAAAATATTTTGTGAATCGAAAATATTAATAAATTTATATTTAAAGAATATTTAAAAATTGTGGAACTATTAACACCAAATGCTTGGAAATCGAATAGTTTTGTACAAAAGACGTAAGGAGATTTTCAAAAAAACAAATGTATTTCTGTTCAAATCAACAATCGATAATTTTACAGATATTAGTGGAATCACTACGAGTGCACCGATAGTCTAGTGAGTAGTGTGTTAGTTTATCAGTTGGGGGTTCTAGGTACGATTCCTAGCAGAGACTCTACAAAGTGTGACAGTTTTTTCACACTAGGTATCACAAAGGGACCATAATAAATTAGAGCCAAGCGGGCTGGGAGCTTTCTTTACCTTTACATCCAGCAACCTGCCGACATAACCTAACCTAACCTGTACATAGAAAAGGCAACATTTCTGTGCAGAATGGAAATTATCATTAGCTAAATTTAACAAAAAAAAAATACATTATACTCACGCTGCTCATCATCCATTTCCACAAAAGAATCCATTACTCTTACGGAAATGATGCAGATCCGTAAATGTTGCGGACGACCAAAAAGTTTCTGACTTAATTTCGTCGGCTGAGATACTGAATAAAAAAAATTGGAAAATAAGTTTTACTTTATAAAAATAGTTTTTCAATTTCTTCTGGAATTGATGAAAAAGGCTGACTTCCTAAACGTATCGTAGTATTAAGACCAAGTTGATACATTTTGTAGTTACTTTTTTAATACGTATTGTACTAATACTTTGTGTCCTTTTTTTAGTGTAATATAAATATAAATAAGTGAATGTAGAAATATGTTAAATTACAAGAAGACCCGTTTACTTTTTTTTCTGCATCGCCATTGTGCTGCGTGTTGTATTTATTTTGCATCTGCATTTATTTGGATGCTTTTATTGCTTTTTCTTGAGTAGTAATGTTGTACAGTGTAGCAAATAAGACCAAAATACATTGTCAAAATTTTCAGGGTTTCATTTAAGGGTTCTTTAGACCATAAGATTTGTCGTACGTAAAATGAGCGAGAAAAAATGAAATTGCATCCGTATTTCAAAAAAAGATAGTAAAAATCGAATGGTTGTTTTCTGGCTTTTACACCATTGGTATGGATAAAATCAAGTAAGATGAAAACATTCTCATTTAATTTAACCCAGGGATGGAGTTCTTGTGCAATTGAATTTTGGTTTTAATAACCTTGAAAACTATTTTTATTACTTTCGAATATGTTATTTTCGTGGTCAAAATTTTTAGTGTACTTTTGGAAAATATACGTATATTTTTATAAAATTGTGCTGTCGTGGTCTAAAATGTACATTTTAATTTTATAATTGGTATAAATTTATGAAACCAGTTTTCCCTCCCTGGCGTTCTCACATTTGGTTACATAAATATGCATCCCTGATCTAATGGTGTGTGATGGTTTTTGAAAAATTTTAAAAAATGAAGAGAGCCATACGACTGTCAAATTTTCATCCGTATTTTCTCTCAAAATCTTATGGTTTCATTACATATTACGTTTAGACGATCCGACTTGTGCTCTTCTACATAAAAATTTGACATGTCGTACGACAGATCTTATGGTCTAAAGCACCCTTTACGAACACACTGCATTGTATTACTACAAAGCAACATGCTTAGGAATTCAGCCACATATACAACATTTAAACTAAACCAAACAGAAATCACTAAATAATTATCTATTCATTTTTTGTTACAACAAAAACGATTACAGTAGATTCGGGATAGAGAGAACTAATACGTGCAAGATTATCTCTCAACCCAGACTCTACCCCTCAATCGAGAATGAAAATAAGAATATTGAAGAAGAAAAAAAATTAGTTTATTAGTACAAAAATTAGTACAGGGTATCTGGTAACATATTAATATTTTCAAACTTGAATAAAAAACGTAATAATTGACACAAAGTTTTATTATTATCATTGAACGATAGAATGGAAATGCGGATTTTATTTTTAAAAGAGTATGTCATCCAGATCCTTCAGATCTTTTTCTAAAATTTCGTGAATAATCGCTCTTTTAACTCCCAGTGAGGCTGCTCTTTTCCGTATTGAAAGTCGCGTATTTTCACGTAAACTGCTTTCAACCAGTTCAATGTTTTCGCGAGTCCTTAAAGATCGACTGGGCTCTGGCCGTGGGCATTCATAGCTGAAGCAATTGCGCGGAATCTCTGCACCCACGGACTAATTAAATTTAAACTTTGAACAAAATTGTCGACGAGCAATTATGTAAGAATCATTACTTACAAAATGTCTCCAAGGCGAACGCGCGATGCTACTCGACCACTGCGACATCGTGACTGACAAATCCGCACAATCGATAATTCCAACGGCGCCACCATCCCTCCGCACCGTTTATTACTTTTTGAAATAATCGTATTTAAAAATATAAATTTACCCTGTACAAGTAGTATGTACAGTTAGTGTATTTATGTATTTTAAAAACGAAATATTATTTTATGTAGTCCAACATAGTACGTCGTGTTTTCTTATCTTCTAGTGATTTTTGCACAGCAATATCCGTGATATTTTTGAGAACAATGATGTATTCAAGCGAGTTAGTGTTGGTTTCGGTCCGATCGATTGTTTTATCGACAATTTGAAAGACTTCAGCTGCCTTAATTGTAATTTTTGGTTGTTTGTTTTGACATGTTCGTCCTCATCTGAATCTACAACAACCTGATCCGAGTGATCAATAATTTCGTCAACATCATCATTTCAATCGTCATCTATATTTGTCCATAGTTTTAGTTCATCAATAAATCATTTCATAGTGACAATCAAAAGCATACGTTATTATCTCGCACGTGAACTGAATTGCTCTTATTTTGTAACAAAAAATAAAAAACAAGGCAATAGTAACCGATCAGTACCCATCAGATCGAAGAATCCCTCTATGGAGTATTCAATGAAACAATTTTTACTGTCCTTTCGATTGAGTAGTTCTTTTAATCCTGGATTCCCTCTACCCCGAGTCTACTGAATTTAATAAATTGATAGGCTGTTGACAGTGTTGGGTAATAAGCAATAGTTTTTTTTTCCAAATTAAAAACCTGTGCCCAAATTACGGTATTCGATATCGAATAAAATTCCAATATCTACATTTTAATAAAATTTTGTGTCCCTTAATTTGGTTCGTAATAAAACTTACATATATACAAAAATTTACACGTGTGGAAATAAAATAAAATAAAACACTGATCACAATTCCTTATTCAGGGTTGCTTGTCGTTTTATATAATGTTCTTATAACAATTGAATCGGTTTTTTGAGGCAAAATAAAATTTTTAATTCTGTATACATGTGCATATCGTCATAGAAAATGCAAGAACCTAAATATAAATATAAGCTAAAAAGAACGTGTTAAATTTCAATTAATTATTGCAAAAAGCAATATATTTTGCATTCTTATTATTATAATATTAAATTATTATAATTATTTATATGATTCTAATTGTGCTTTTTCCCTTATAAACTATATATATATATATATATATATATATATATATTATATATATATATAATTATTATTAACAACTACTTTTCTCAACTATTTCACAAAAGAAAACAAACTCTCCCGTGCGGCGTTCTTTAGAAATTGTTGAATCAGCTGACGGGCGAATTAGTAGTGAGTTTACCATAGCCGTCAATAAATCAAACCGGAAATAAAAAACTTTAGCAAACCGGATGTTTTGGTTTGTTTTTTCTTGACTTGGACCGGCACTCAGGGGATGACCCCTACACATGCGATGCATTGTGCTGGAACTAGGAAATTAGGTTATGGGAAGGAGGATAGAGGGAGTAGTGTGTATTGACATTTGATTTAAATCTTCCCATGCTAAAAGTGACAGGAAACACCTCTGCGGGTAGTCTATTCCACATACGTGCCGTTCGGCCAAAAAAGAATTTTCCCTGTAATGCGTAGTGCGAGTCGCCGTCAAATCGACCACAAATGGATGCGCTCTTAATGATGATCGCGTCGTGCGCGCGAATAACCGGGTTTCGGGAACAAGTTCCCTGATTTCATTAGAACACATCCCATTATAGTAACGATAGAACAACGAAACGCACCCCACGTTGTGACGATGCTCAAGAGAGTCAATAGAGTTGGCTACCCTACTGTCTCCTATGAGTTTCTTCGCCCTTTGTTGTACACGGTCGAGTAACTTCAAAATAGTCTTTGAAGCACCGGCCCACACATGAGAGTTGTATTCCATTTTCGGTCGGATGTAGGCGGTATAAATAGTGAGGAGATCAGATGGGGTGAAGTATGTCTTACACCGCCTTAAAAAGCCTAAGCACTTGAATGCTTCCTTTGAGACCTGAAAAATGTGCTCAGTCCATCGGACATCACACTGAATTTTCATGCCAAGAACATCAAGAGCTTCTGATTCCTCAATGTTTATGCCACCCATTTTTACAGATGAGGCAGCGTGATCGTGCATACGGCGGTGTGTTAGCATGCAACACATGGAAATTGTAAACAAAGAGTGAAAAAAATTATTGATTTTCGATCATTGATTTCTCAGGCATTAGTATATCAATTTAAAAATAAAAAACGAATATATGTAGGAATAAGGCCCTAGAATCAAATTTTATAATGTTCATAAATTATATTGATGATATATGCCAATTATTCAATGACCTGTTCAACGCATTTATATGTAGTTATCCGATTATAATTTGAAAACCGTTCTTCGTACGTATGGCACTACCCGCGTTCGAAAGCTATTACAAATACGCGTCGATTGGTATGCATATCATTCTTGAGGAGACTGTACAAGAAAAGCTATAGCCCGCCAAACTTTTGGAAAAAAAACGTAACTGTGCATTTTCAGTACATCACTTATTGCACCCAAACGATTCTTCGTGCACACATAGCGCTACCTGCCATCGATAGCTATTAAAAATACGCGTCGATTGGTATGTGCGTCATTTTTGGGGAGACTGTACGAGAAGAGCTAAGCCCAACAAACTTTTTAGAAATGGCGAAAAACCTTAAAGTGTATTTTTTTAGCATTTTACTTATTGCGTACAAACGATTGTTCGTGCACATATCGCGCTACCTACCATCGATAGCTATTAAATATACGCGTCGATTGATATACGTATTGTTTTTGGGGAGACTGTACGATAAGAGCTATAGCCCAACAAACTTTTAAAAATGATAAAGTGTACATTTCAGTATTTCACTTATTGCGCCCAAACGATTCTTCGTGCACACATCGCGCTACATACCATCGATAGCTATTTAATATACGCGTCGATTGATATATGCACTGTTTTTGGGGAGACTGTACAAGAAGAGGTATAGCCCAACAAACTGTTTAGAAATGGCGAAAAACGCTAAAGTGTACATTTTAGTATTTCACTTATTGCGCCCAAACGATTCTTCGTGCACATATCGCGCTACCTACCATCGATAGCTATTAAATATACGCGTCGATTGATATACGTATTGTTTTTGGGGAGACTGTACGATAAGAGCTATAGCCCAACAAACTTTTAAAAATGATAAAGTGTACATTTCAGTATTTCACTTATTGCGCCCAAACGATTCTTCGTGCACACATCGCGCTACATACCATCGATAGCTATTTAATATACGCGTCGATTGATATATGCACTGTTTTTGGGGAGACTGTACAAGAAGAGGTATAGCCCAACAAACTGTTTAGAAATGGCGAAAAACGCTAAAGTGTACATTTTAGTATTTCACTTATTGCGCCCAAACGATTCTTCGTGCACATATCGCGCTACCTACCATCGATAGCTATTAAATATACGCGTCGTTTGATATATGCACTATTTTTGGGGAGACTGTACGAGAAGAGCTATAGCCCAACAAACTTTTTATAAAAGCTAGAGTGTACTTTTTCAGTATTTCACATATTGCGCCCAAACGATTCTTCGTGCACACATCGCGCTACCTACCATCGATAGCTATTAAATATACGCGTCGATTGATATACGTATTGTTTTTGGGGAGACTGTACGATAAGAGTTATAGCCCAACAAACTTTTAAAAATGGCGAAAAACGCTAGAGTGTACTTTTTCAGTATTTCACTTATTGCGCCCAAACGATTCTTCGTGCACACATACTTCTAATTGAGAACAAATGGAATGAAACACTAATTATTAGCGTTTTCACAATTTAATAATTTTTGTACCAAAAATTGTACTAAATAAATAATCATCGTTTTCATGGCCTCTTATCATACAGTCTCCCCAATAACAGTGCATATATCAATCGACGCGTATATTTAATAGCTGTCGATGGTAGGTAGCGCTTTGTGTGCACGAAGAATCGTTTGGGCGCAATAAGTGAAATACTGAAAAAGTACACTCTAGCTTTTATAAAAAGTTTGTTGGGCTTTAGCTCTTCTCGTACAGTCTCCCCAAAAACAGTGCATATATCAATCGACGCGTATATTTAATAGCTATCGTTGGCGGGTAGCGCGATGTGTGCACGAAGAATCGTTTGGGTGCAATAAGTGATGTACTGAAAATGCACAGTTACGTTTTTTTTTCCAAAAGTTTGGCGGGCTATAGCTTTTCTGGTACAGTTTCCTCAAGAATGATATGCATACCAATCGACGCGTATTTGTAATAGCTTTCGAACGCTGTTAGTGCCATATGTGCACGAAGAACGGTTTTCAAATTATAAGCGGATAACTACATATAAATGCGTTGAACAGGTCATTGAATAATTGGCATATATCATCAATATAATTTATGAACATTATAAAATTTGATTCTAGGGCCTTATTCCTACATATATTCGTTTTTTATTTTTAAATTGATATACTAATGCCTGAGAAATCAATGATCGAAAATCAATAATTTTTTTCACTCTTTGTTTACAATTTCCATGTGCTAGTTAACAAACCAAAACATCCGGTTTGCTAAAGTTTTTTATTTCCGGTTTGATTTATTCACTCACGTGAGTTTACCTCCATACAAGAACAGTGAAGGTCATATGACCGTCATTGCTGACCGAATTATCTCTCATCGCGTAGAACAAAGTTTCAATCCTTTTCTTAAGGGCAATATGAGAAAAATTAACGAAACTTCTGTGTACATGTGATTTTGAATCTTTCTCTATCTTATGAATTTTGTCGTACATAGGATGTATATGTGTTTACTAGTCAGCGTTAATGGATAAATCGGTCACTGCTGAACACGATTTACTTCAATTCCTTATATTAATTTTATTTCAATATTCTGTATATGTATATAAAATAGAAATATCCATCAGAACGTTGGAGTGGGCTATCATCTGTGAACTAAAACAGTCAGATACTTACACTGCCCTGGATCGCTGTCGTGCTGGCACGTTGCGCCTGTTATAGTTCAATAGTAGCCTGCCCTTGGCTCAACGTTGATTGGTATAGCTCGATTAAAAAAAAATATATTAATAATTAACGCAATATACTTAATTTTCAATTTCACTTAAATATTCAATGTTTTTTAAATATAATTGGACACATTAATAATTAACGACAGACAAATATTTAAAATATATTAATATTAAAACAAGCTGTTCATGGATTCACATAAAAATTAATTTTATCCATCGCCAATGACAATCATATCTTCGGGCAAATATAAAATTTCTCCAAATGTGTTGGAAAAATTTTTTGTGAATTAGTTTCGGTCATCCATTTTTGTAGGGCTGTTAATTAATTTCCCTTGCTCCCGTCTACACTAGCATTAAATATTTTTTGATGCAATTAGTAGGTGGCATTACTACGCCAGATGACAATTTTTACTCTAGCATTCTGTGCCCAAGCTCATGTGAAAAGTCCACCAGTTTTATTTTCTCTTTTGTATGTGTTTGTGCGAAAAGCAGCGTGTTTTAAATAGCTGTGTGCGTACTTTTCATTCATAATTCATAATTTTTGTCATAAGTCATGACTTTTTTTTGAGGTGTAATTCTCTGGTTATCTCTTTTTCCTCTTTGCTTTTTTTTATTTATTGTTTCGACATTTGGTTTGTCATTGCAAAGATTTTTTCACTGAACACACTTCCCAGTAAAAATACTTTTAAGAAGAGTGGCATTTCAAGTTTTACTCAATATTTATAACAATTTTGTACTTATTGCCCAATAACCAAGGCGAATTCATACCTTGTAATCTCGTGCCTAGAACAGGGGCCAAATCGCCGTATTCGTTATCGAATGAGCTTTCGTATCGAATAACATTTCGTGACGTATCGAATAGTCAGATCGAGGCATTCGCTAGCGTTCGAATCGAAATTTGTTTTAAAATTTAAACGATTTTTGTGCTTTGTCATAGAATAAAAACATATGGTAACAATCTTTCTATATGAAAATGACATGTTTGTATGTATGTATGTGTGTTTCTTGAAATTTTCACAGTATCCCTGATATGTGGAAGGACTATAGGCTATATAAAATTCAAAAATTCCAACTGGGCATTGCTACGGCCATAAAAAGAAAATATTTATTTTTGTATATCTTGCGAACGCTTGGAGTGTAAGTTTCTGAATATGGTCCAAATGACTGTAGTTAAAACAAATCATCAGTAAAAACTGAGAGGGATTGGACAAGTAGGCGTGGTACCTCCTATTGAAAATCGACTTTTCGATTGATTATGATATATTTTGGTTAATTTGTCCTAATGAAAATTTTAAATGTTAGTAGAATTTTTTTTATTTATTTATGTATGTACTAACATGTTTAATAGAAAAATATGACTGAATAATAAAATAAAAGTTTTCTTTCTTAAATAGCAAGCAAAAAACTAGTTTACGAAAGCTTTTAGTCTATCGAATGACATTTCGAGAGAATGTAATCCTTCGACTACTCGTTATCGAATGCCACGATCCGAAATTTCGATACGTCTTATTCGATAACGAATATGACGATCTCAAAAAGTAAAATTTCGATCAAATTCATTCGATCACGAATACGACGATTTGGGCCCAGGATTTTTTGTTTATAAATACAAAAATTTTGTTGGAGTTGTCAAAACAGTTTACGTATTACTAGCTCTGTTCGTTTACTCTAAATTGGGCGCTCGCGGGCGCCCAATTCTACCCAACAGCGTTTTCTTACGCAAAAATTGGGTACATGAGAGAGATTTTGAGAGAGTAATATTCTTGTTCTCCACGCACGAGAACGCCCGTATTTTTTTCCGGGTTAGTTTGGGCGTGAAGAACAAGCAATCAGCTGGTTTATAATAAACATTGAAAATAACAAAGGAAGTAAAATTTAAAGTTTCCCAAGAATGCAATGAACAAAGAATAGTTAATTTTATTTCATGATTCAGTTCAAAATTATTTGGGGTTTCTTTAAATAACATGTATAATCCAAATTATTGTGTTTTTATGGATGTATGGATGTGTGAAGATTTGTAATTGTACATGGTCATATATAATAGGTCTGTTCTAGGTGCATAACAAAATTGTCCGGACTCGCACAAATTATTTTATTTATATGTATATTTTTTTAATTTTTTTTTATCTAGGACCAGCACTCAGGAGATGACTCCTACACATGCGAAGCATTGTGCTAGGAACTATAGGAAAGGATAGTAGGAGAAACGAGAGGAGGTGAAGCTTAATTAATTATTTTGCAGCTCTGCTTTCGCACGTTCTTTTTGTCTTTTATACTCGTAGCAGTGCTGAAGCTTCGGTTTAATAGCCATTTTTATTATTATTTTACTTCGCCGGTGCTACACAATACCGACGAAGGAGGGCGATCTGATGTGATTGTGGATTGCTATCAGCTGAAGCCGGTATTGTTCAGTGACCAGTGACTATGCCTTCGCCACTGAAATCTTCCGACAACAAATGACACACAAAGACACACTAATGCACATCAGAAAAATGCGAGATGTTTATTTTTATTTTAAAATTTTTGTCTGAAACTGGGATTGAACCCAGGTCTGTTTTTTTGGTTGTGTAGTCAACGTGCAGACTACCATCCATCGTGCCATCGCCACCTGAATGATTCTAATTTTAAAATTGCGCTTTTTCCCGAAAAAATATGTGAATGTATTATTACATACTTTATGGTATTCTCATTAAGTATTTTTTTATATAAAAGCAAACTCAAAAATTGAGAAGGAAAGCATATCCATATAGTACTATTTCGCTAATGCCTACTTAGCTCAGCAGTGGACTTTTCCCAATTTTTGACTACAAATTCAAGATTCTTATGTTCAAAATTCAACTAATCAATCTAGAATTGAAGTTGAATACCGAACAAAACACCAAAAATTTATAAACAAAAACAACAATCCATTAGTTTACTTTTTTTATAACACATACATATTTCCATTTTTAGATTTTTCTTCTCATCTATATATATCTATATATATATATATGCTTTCCTCTTCAGTTGTTGAGTTTGCTTTTAGAAAAAATACTTTATGAGAATATCATAAAGAATGTAATAATACATTTCACATATTTTTCTCGGGAAAAGCACAATTTTAAAAATAGAATCATATATAAAGAGATATTTTATTTATTTATAACAATAACCAACCGAGCCCATAGGGCCATATATAGTTGGTGGACTACAAGTGTAACATAAGAATTATTAAATATGTAGGCATCAAATAAGCTAGAAATAATGTTTAAGAAAAAATAATAGTTATACTATTATTAGAGCGTTACTACATATATAAATTGGAATTTATATTGCGCATGAATTTGACTATATATATTCAGAATCTAGATCAGTTCAATTACGAGAAATGCTTATCAACAAGTGAACTACGTGTAAGATGGAATCCTCTAAATTTACCCAAAAGCGTGCCAGCAATTATTAACAATTGTTGTACAATTTTGAAATAAAATTAGGGAGTAAAAGTTTTAATTTTCTGTACAAAGTTGCACGAAGTTTTTCTTTGGATAAGTTCGGTCTAGAATTAAATTATCGGCTGTTTTTTTTTATATATGATACTAAGAAAATTTGCAAAGAAACGACAAAAGTTTTTAATTTAAAAGAGATTTTTTAAATAAATTTCAAAATGTACATATATTTGTGCATATTTATCACTTTATTTAATAAAAAATGGCTTTTACTTTTTTTTCAATTTATTTTTGTCCACATTTTACAGCCGTTACCAACGATGCAAATGTTTTTGTTATGCACGTTGAACAGACCTATTATGTGGTAAATATTATGGTTTTTTGCGTTTTCTTACTTTTGCACATTTTGGTCTCTTATTGAGATAAATTATGGCTTACTCTCATTTTACCGAACTTTACCAGAAAAATAAACGAACAGACCTAATATGCTTTGTATTGAACACAAATCAGCTTATGAGAATATTAGGTAATGCGACAAGGTGAACTTCTGAACACCGTATTATAAATCATGTTAGCAATAAAGCCAAAACGGCAGAATATCTGTGCAATATTGTTCACTTCTTTGCTTATGTTAATGGTAAGAGAACACGTATTTACATTAGCTCACAATTGAAAAACAAGAGTTGAATATGTTGAGTCTAAAGTTGATTAGGATGCGCTTTGTTGAATTTAGCGTTGATCAGGAGGCGCTTTATTTTTTTTTTGTTGTGTTATATATATATTCCTTTTCTTCACACAAAAAAAAATTGTATGTCCTTTAATCTTTAAAAGGATATTTCTCCGTTGTACTTTCTTTTTCTCTTCACAAAAAAGAAATTTGTATGTCCTTTAATCTTTAAAAGGATATTTCTCCGTTGTACTTCCTTTTTCTCTTCACAAAAACGAAATTTGTATGTCCTTTAATCTTTTAAAGGATATTTCTCTTTTGTTTATTTATTTTCTGATACAGTCTTCTGTATCAGGGATTCACAGGGGAAAAAATAAAAATTTCCTAATACCGCACTAAGGATAAAAATCCAAGTTCCATCGCGCACAATAAATAAAATCTTTTTTATTTCTTTACGTTGGATAGGACTTGCGGTATCCTACCGACTGCGCCAATTATTTATCCAAATAATTCGGAAAGAAAAAAAAATAAAACTACCTGTTTTATTGGTGTTCTAATTAAAAGACTGCTTTTCTTTATTTACGCTTTGCTTAAATACTAATATTTTGTTTACTGCTGCATTTCTGTTGCTAAAAGAAAAAAGTGATAATTAATTAAAACAATTTTGCAAATTAATTCTCTAGAAATTTGTCTGGAGTTATTTATTTTGTTAATTTAGCAGAAATGCGTCAAAAATAAAATATGACAATTATTTGGAAGTAAATTTTTATAATAGGTTTTAAAAACTAAAATTCTTTGGAAATTAACACAATTGATATCTGTTGCATTTTCGTTCGCGGAAATGCAACCAAAATAACATGTTACAATTCTTTGGAAAAATATTAAAAGTAAGTATTGAAATAAATATAAAAATTCTCTGGGAATTAAAACAACGTATGTATGTATGAAAGTGTTACGTTAAGGGAGTAGTGGGAGACACAATTACAAAGGGAATAGTGGGTGACACTATAACATTTAACCTCATGACCCCACACTGCAGTACCCTCATACTCACCTTCGCATTCAAAATCTCCTGTCACCAATTTAGCAACACATCATTTCAGCAAATCACAAATATACTTTAATTGACAATATTTATTTTTTTTTTATAATTTAAAACTATAAAAATCTTATAAACTCTAAATCAATAAAACAGGTATTTTACTTTAAATTGCAACAAGATTTCAGACTCTATATGGGCTAATCTGCCCGCAAAAATATAAAAAAAATTTTAAACGGTTTCCGTTATCAAAATTTGCTGTTCGAAACAATTTACTGTTTTATTCTAACGCCACAAAAGTTTTAAGGCTACAGAATTAGCATCGAACCCTTTTAACTTTTTTCGATATAAAATAGCTATACTTGAGAGAGCTCTCTAAAGCGTCGTGCTTTTCTGCCACTTTGCAGATCCTACCGATTTCATGCTTCTGCCCTTTAAACTTTCAAACAGAAAATTCTTGATATACGAAACTAGGTACAACAGCGTACCGACCCAAATTATAATTATTGCAAAAAAACGAAAATTTTGTTGAAAATTTAACCTAATCTTTCAGAAATAGACACTATCAAGAAAAACTTATCGAAATACATATATGTAATAAAGAAAATTTGAACTAAAATCATTTATACATATCACGCAAAAAAAAAAAATTTTAAATAAAACAGAATTTCACACAACATATATAAAGACTATGCACGCACAGCGTTATTTTCACACAATAAAAATATTCTTTCTAGGCTCTTAATGCCCGTGTAATAATCAATTAAATTAAAAATGTTAACAATTTAACTCGCTCGTGCGTGGTGATCTCTATGCGTTCTCAATTTCTTCTCCTCTTCTATTTTCCGCTAGAACACTTTCTAGCCCTCTATAGCTTCCCGTCAAATTCCCTATTCCCTTCCAATATTTCGGTAAACATATATATTCAAAACCAAAAAAAATAAAATATACCGAACATTCCTAACAGAAAACTAAACATGCACACATTAAATTCCATCAAATCCGTTCCTCAGACCTTGGTACCTATACATTCACAAAACATATGATACATGTCCCCCAGATAATAGGGTCCCAGAATAAATAGCAACCTATTCCATTTATACCAAAAGTAATCAAATTTAAAAATAACAAATTTTCCTACATTCCTGCCAATTTTACTACAAACACCGTTCACTTTAATATCATACGTTGCCAACTCATCCACACCTTATAAATAACTATTCATTCTCCTTTCATACCACTGATCATACATTTATCAACCATTGCAAAGCAAACCACTCAATTTTCTGCATTTCGTAAAGTTTAAGATAACAAATTTTCATAAAGTCAGTACAAATTAAAGAAAATTACTACATGGATAATTCCAATCGCCAAATTAAGCGTGGAAGGTCTTCTTTTACAAATTTTTATATTCTTTTGCACTGTAGAGTTCAAGGATTCATTCCTATTAGCTAGATATATATTTTCTTCTAAATCGTCTAAACGATACTTCATTTCTAATTGTCGGCATTCTCCACGAACCTCATACTTCATATCAAAGCCACCGCAACAAACAATGGCAGAATTTAAATGTTTTAACAACCACGGTATATAAACATAAAGGAGGAAAAAAATCACATTATTAATTAAACTGATAGACCTCGATTATTACTAAGTAGAGCTGTGTCGATCGCGGGTTAAATTGATCGAATCACACAATTGAACGAGATGATCTACTTTTTTCACTGAGCACTTTTGACTCCTTTTCGTTCAATTTGTATTGAAGTTTACAAATCTTCTACCGTTCATATTTATCTCGTTCGTTTCAGTTTTATCTTCTACTGTTTATATTTATCTCGTTTGTTTTAGTTGTATCTAGCATGTGGTAGTTACTGCTGTATTTTTAAGCTTTATAAGAATTATCTAGTAGCATAGGTTGTGGTGGAATATATTTGTTGCACAAAGTTGTAGTTTCTTCAACAATTTTGTGCAAAAACACTTTTCAAGTGTAGTAGCCTATGCGTTTTACTTATTGAATAAAGTAATGTATAATAAATAAAGTAAAATTCAATAAAGTAAATAATTTTTCCACATTTTTGCAATATATGTTTAGAAAAGTTACGTTTAGCTGTTTCCTTTTGTCGTTCACTTTATAGTAATTTTGTTTTGTTTATTTTCTTTAGTTCTGCGATTTACTTTATTGCATTCTTGTTTATTTCTTTTCTTTCGCTCTATCATTTAAAAAAGAACGACTTTATTTTTTTTAATTGACCGAAAAATACCTATCACTGAAACGAATGATTTGGCACGTCTCTAAAGTTTGTCGCGCGTAGAGACCTTAGTAAATAATTCTGTGTGTGGAGGCTCACAAAAATTACTCGTATTGACTACTCAATACAAACTACTCTAAAGTTTTACAACTCTATTCTCTGTTCTTAATTATATATTTCTTCAAGGCCTATTAAACTAGGTGGGGTTGTTAAACCATGTGACGATTTTTTGCGTTATCTACATTTGTGCTGCAAACGTCCAAAACTTGTTTAAAAAATTCTGTTTTTGCTGAGAATAAACTTTGTATTTAAAATCAAATGATTTTCAAAATTGAAAAATCTTATTCACACTTTTTGTTCATAAGTTAAACATTTTCTCTGTATTATTAGTTGGTTTTGACATATCGCGAACAAAAAAGCTGGATTGTTGTACAAGAACTTCATTCATCACCACCTTGTTAAAGCCGCCTTGTATTTCTTTAAATACAATTTCTAATTATAAATATTGGTTTCATTGTTGAGAACCTAAGGTAATAGGTATTTTGTGGATGAGAATGTCCAACAACCATTGCTCAAACATCGTTCATGAAAGTTCTAACAAACTAAACATGAACAATTACTTAAAACTCCAGCAGTCGCAAGTTATACGCAATAATATTCATGGGATATCCCAGTTGCTAAATACTGGGCTGAGTGCTGAATGTTTGGATACCTGTATTAAATTAATTGAAGCTGGAGTTCATCCCCAGGCGTTAGCTGAAGTTATAGCACAAATTAGGCGTGAAGTTTCTGCTATAAATGATTAAACTGATTTATTATTGTGGGGAAATGCAGTATGTATAGGTTTTAACATGTATCTATATGTATGAATGTGTTTGATCTGTGAATAAAAAATTTTAACACGAACGCCACTAATCATGCTTGCTAATATTTTTGTACAGTCGGCTCGATAGTTTGAATTTCAAGAAACCAAATTAACAAGTTCGATTGAGATGAAACCGCATGGTAAAAGCTTTACGAAGTTAAACCAAAAGATTGGTTTAAATACAGTTTAGGGCCTCCTGACAAAAGAGTAATATGTAAGCCACCCGATAGAAAATTGAGAAATAGGAAAAATGAGCGGAAACCCTTACAGCCATACCTAAACAGAGCAGAAAGCGGCAACGCTATGTCAAAACGATAAAAACAGGGTCATCAAAAAAATAAATATAACAACCCTGATTATATTAACAATAAAATTTATTGGTGTGTGCGATTTTTAAATAAGCATTTTATAAAAAAAAGTTTAAACAATGAATTATATGGACGATTTAAAGGATTTACTTACCTCCATTTTCTAATAACAAATATTTTTTTATGTTTTATGATCTGCAAGTGCGTTGTAGGCATGGCAAACCATTTATTCGCCTAAAAGGCATTTACGGTTTCCAATTCATATTCAGTGTATTGAGGATGGATTGATGGAAGGTCGTTGTCCTCCGTTTGATGTACAGGTTGAACTTTGTTAAAATTGTGGGCTGAAAAAGTACCTTTTTTTTACAGGAAGTTGATTTTTATTACGGAATGAGTTATGACGTATTGCAGTGTTTTGTTATTGTTAGTAGTTTGTAGGCCTATGTGTGGTGAGGTATTTTAGTCGTGATACTGGAAAATTATTATGTAGTCGTTGAACCTGATATGGCTGTCTTAGATGATTGTGCCCGTTTCTTTGATAATACGTATGACGTTCGAGTTTCCGCGTATACAATTCTTATTTTTAATTTTTGAACATTGATCGGAAAATTTTCCGTGCATTTTGTTTTCTAAAAATTTTAAAAGGTAAAATATAAATTAAGTTCCATTAAATTATGTTTACACCAATTAAAAAAGTTATCCAAAACGTCTTGTAAAAGATATAATCTTATAAACTTATACTTAAAAAAAAGTTTATGCTTTTCGTCATATTTAAAATTATCCTGTCGCATTAAACTTACTCTCCGAGGTACTCCATGAAATAGTTACATAGAGTAGTTTTTGAGTTAATGCGATATATGGTGCACACCGAGGACAACGTAATGTTAAATTAACCATACATTTCGATTAGTCGTGAACTACTCCTAGTCCTCTATGGACTACACATCATAAACATGAATGAATTAGACATATTATCTTATTAAAGTGTAAGAAATACGAAAAAAATTAAATTTTTTTTTCATAATTATTACTCTTTCATTTTCTTTAGAATTTGCTTACTTATAGCACAACATTCCATCAATTTGCGAAATAATGAACAAGCACTAACATGTTTTAAAGAGTGTCTGCAATACACTCCGTCTGATATTGGAGTACTAACGTCACTTGGTCGTCTTTATATGCAAACCAATTCAATGGAGCTGTGTCGTGAGGTATGTCTGGAAATTTTACAAATTGACAGTAATCATGAGGCAGCGTCTGTAATGATGGCTGATTTGTCATTTCGAAAAGTAAGCACGTGAATTCAAATTTTATAATAGAAAATTAAAAATATATATTTATGTATGTATGTAATACATACTATGTATACATATTTAATTTTAGATGGATTTTGAAAGTGCTGCTTATCACTTTTCTCAGCTGTTGCTGGTTCAACCATGCTATTGGACCGCTCTAACTCGTTTAATCGAAGTAATGCGACGTTGTGGATCCTTATTGGATGTCTTGCCTTTTGTACAACGAGCCGAACAAGCCTCTATAAATCCAAATCAAGTTCCTGGACTTAACTATTGTAAGGGCTTATACGAATGGTATAATGGTAATCCAAATGGTGCTCTAAGATCCTTTAATGCTGCGAGAAGGGATTTTGAGTGGGGTCCTCAAGCTATTTTTAATATGATAGAAATTTGCATTAATCCTGATGGTGACATTCCCAATGGAAATAATATAGTTGATAATAATGACAGCGAAGAATTTAGCGACGCGCGCACAATTGCTCTGCGAACTGCTGAAAGATTACTTAAGGAATTACGACCTCGACAAACTACCTTGGGTAATGAGACTCTTAATCATAGAATGTTACAAAACTTTTTGAAACTAGCCTCAAAACAAAAGTTTAAAATTGAATCTGCTCTTCAAGATTTCACTGAGTTGGCATCCACTGAAGGTCTTCAAAATGCTATTGGACCAATTTTAGGCATGGCAATTGCTCTCGTACAACTAAAACAAACGCAAAGAGCTAAAAATCATTTAAAACGAATAGCTAGAGCCACCTGGAATTTCGAGGAGTGTGAATATTTGGAACGTAGTTGGCTTTTATTGGCGGATATATATATTAATGCCAACAAGTATGATGTCGCTGAAGGCTTGGTTGATAAAATATTCGAACATAATAAGTCCTGTGCGAAGGCATACGAACTCGCTGGGCATATCTCTGAAAAATATCAAAATTATAGAGAGGGTGCAAAAAGTTACAGCAATGCATGGAAGTATTGTGGAAAATCCAAACCTCATATTGGATATAAGCTCGCTTATAATTATATGAAAGCAAAAAAATTTGCCGATGCTATCGAAATTTGTCAACAAGTACTGAAATTACATCCCGATTACTCTATAATCCGTAAGGATATTCTAGATAAATGTCGTAGTAACTTAAGACCTTAAATTTATATACATATGTATGTCTGTCTTTTATAAAGTTTAGACCCAACACTGCAAATGAATCCATGCACTTAAAAAACACATTAATAAAATGCTGTTATGGCAAAAATGTATTTCAGAGATTTCTTAAGTTTTTCAATTTGCCTGGCGTTGAATAAAAAAATATACAGGGTGGCGCAGAATGCACTTATGATTTGAATTTTTTATTTGTTTTTTTCTCACTTCTTTGTAAGGAAGGCTTGGGAAATTTAATATGAATAACTACAATCGAACAGCGTAGCAAAGCAATTGCATTTTATTTTTCAAACCAACAATCCATCGTGTAGAACCAGAATGCATATCGTCGTTATATTAATGTGCATATTGCACCAACAGAGTCAACAATAAACAATTTGGGTAATAATTCTTTAGTCTTATTTGGAAATCATTATATTGTACCTTTACGGCGCTGATTATGTTTATGCAAATATACTTTTCTTTTTTAATTAATTTGGTCATATGTCCTAGGTTACCCGATATGATAATTATTGATATATTTTTTAACGTTAATTGCACCTTTCTGATATCCCTACGACTCCTACACACACTTTTTTTGAATACTAGAATTAATTTGGGCTCAGTAGTTAGTGATGGATGTATTAGTCGTGCTTTTGCGCGTTTTCATGGTTTTAAGGTAGCTCACATAAATGCTCAGTCTCTGTCCTTCGAATTGTATTATTGGGAACTCGCGATTGGATATAATCTGTGTTACCGAAACATGGTTGGATGAGAGCATTGTAGATCAGGCGGTTGAACTTCCAGGGTATACTGTTTGCAGGTCTGATCGTCCATATGGACGTAGGAGCAGTGGTGTGGCTATATATAGCAAACGGCATTAAGTTTAGGTTTGTTTTTAAGTGCTGTGAGTATTTTTCATGTGAGGGATTCTTTATTGAGATTGACATTGGAGTAATGACATTGTTACTAGGAGCCATCTATCTTCCGAGGGGAGATCTTGATTTATTTGAAAGCTCGTTTACTGACCTTTTGGTTCGGTACCAGAATATAATTGTGGTAGGAGATTTTAATAACAATCTATTCAATACTGTAAAATCCAATGCTGTATATTCGCTTTGCGGCCGTTTGGATTTGACTTGCTTACATAACTGTATCCCTACACATTAAGACTCACAACACCAAACTACTTCACTTAACGACTACTTTTTAGTATGTCGAGGTATGACTGCAGGTTTCTCTTTTAAATTTCAGGTTTCCTTTATATCACACCATTTTATGATATGTGCATCTTTTAATATGGCTGTTAATCACCCTTATTCCACTTGGCGTCGGCAATATAAGACAACATCGTTTTTTATGTTTTGCCGGTAAACGGTATTACCAAAGACTATAAATATATAAAGATGTAACACTGCCATACATTGTACGGCAAATGCTTAATTTGCTGATGGTTTTAGTACAAAAACCATGCTAAAACCACTTTTTTCAAGAAAGTCATTTATTTTCTCAGAGAATTTATTATTCTCATGTGTCTACTATTCATTTATATATGTATACATGTGTTCATATGTTTGTGTCTTTGCATTCTCAAGTATGTGTGCATGTGTGTACATTTAATAAACAAACGAAAGAATCAATATAAACAAACAAAAACAGCAAAGGCTCGTTTTGTGTTCGCACAATATATGTGGACATAAGATACGTAAAGCTAATGTCGCTGATTCTTATTTGATTGGCAAATATATGTATTTTATTGTTGTACTATTGCAAGAACATCGATTCCCACCGAATTTAATATTATTTAAAATTGTAAATTTATATAACTATGTATATCTATATAAAAATAACGTGTCACGACGTTTGTTCTCGCTAATCTCCGAAACTACTGGACCGATTTAAATGAAATTTTGCGCAGATATGTTAACAGTGTTTAACTTGAAATATAGGCTATATTTTATTTTGAATTTGAAATAGAAAAAATTGCTTTTTGAATAACCTGGTCATTTATAAACAGATTTTCAAAATTATTCTTTTGTTCTTGTTCTTGTGCTCGCTGCCGTATGGATATAATAAAACCCGCGCAAATTTTTTCATAGCCATCAGAAATGTTTGTACATGCAAAAAATTACGATAAAAATTCAGATTTTGAAAGTTTGTGTGCTCCATCAGACTTATTTTTTGCAGTATGTAAGATTCATATAAAAGTTTTCGAAAAAATTTTTTCTGAATCCAAAGAAATAAACGTAAAAAAAACTATTGTTGAGCAATGTGTAAATTGCACCAAAAATACAATATATTCCTTTTGGTTTCAAGAAAACAACGTATGCTATAAGCACAGAATGGAGATGCTAAATTTATTAATTCTTCCACTTTTACGAAAGCATTCCTCGTGGGAAACATACAAAGACAAATTAACGAGCGCAGAAAAACTTAAAATTTTAAAACAATAAAACATGTGTTCAATTCAGAAAATTATTAAATATGTACCAATCACCAAAAATAATTACATTTCTTGTGCTAGTTATCACTTAATAAAAAGATTTTAATAAATTTTATAAAAGTTTTGTAAACAAAATAATAAATTGTATGGTTTTCGAACTCATGTAAGCTCACGTTTTATTTGATTTATGCATATACATAGATATTCTAACTATACAATTGAAAATTCTAAAATAAAATATTTAATAAAACAAATGAGTATACATAGTTCGGTGCGAATCAACATAAATGCAATAGTACAATAACAAAAAACGTAATTTTACCCTACAGCAATAGAAATCGGTCGCATTGGCTTTGCACTGTTTATTTGCACATGATTTATATGAAAACAAGAAACTGCTTTTAGTTGTTAATATTGTTATTGAATGTGCTTTGCACAAGAAATATAACACACACAAACGCATTTCTTAATAAGCATCATTTATATGTGTTAACAACAAAAAAAACCATAATTTCTGTGGAAAAAAAATTTCTAGTAGAGTTAAAAAAAACAAAAATGTTTCAAAAACAACAACAAAATAAACTTGACAAAACCAATGCTTATTACTACATACATACTTATGTACGTACATATGTATGTATGCCTAAAATTTTTGTGTTCTTTTCTCTTGCTACTTCCCTCCACAGCATCTATAACCGCAAACAATTTTTGTTTTTATTCAATGTTCTACGTGCAATATCTTTATATATTTATAGTCTTTGGTATTACAGTTGGCAATATTGCCATGTATTGATGACGGACAACACTGCTTTGGTATTTTATACGTAAGTTTGATATTGATGTTGTCTATAATTGCCGTTGAATCTGTCGTCTGTGTTATTCGTGTTGTGTTACATTGCGGTTAAAAAAAATAGAATAATTTTGATAAAACTGCAAAAATTATTAAAAATTGCAATAAAAACTCAAAACAAATAAATAATTAATTAGTTTATAAATTATTTGAATAAAAATGGACAAAATCAAAATTACCAATCCCTGCCAGTTTGAAAAGCTAGTGGAAGAATTGGAAAAAACTCCTTCTCTTGCCCGAGGATTTCGCAGGGGCACTGTTCCTAGTGATTTCAAGCAACTGTGGGAAAATATTGCCACTGTGCTAAATTCAGTCGGGCCTCCAAATAGAACAAGTGATGGATGGCAAAAGGTAAGGTGAATTTTGCTACAAAACTATGTTGTAGCGGAATTATTTTTATAGATTTGGAGAGACTTAAAATTTAAGGTCAAAAGAAAAATTGTGATGAACAAGACAGAGTCTAGAGCCACGGGAGGCGGTATTTTCAAGCAACATATATTAAGCCCCTTGAAGGAAGCAGTGGCAAATATGCTACAATTTCAAAAACAGATTAATCCTCCTGGTGAGGGTCAAGGGGTATCAAACGCGGAAGATGAACTTCTTGAAATGGTAAGTTATATTTCTTAAGTAGCACTTAGTTAATGCTCATTGCTATTTTACTATTAAAAGGAAAAAATAGCCACCAGTAGTGTAGAAATATCTAGACCATTAATGTCAACAATATCATCAACAACAGCTCCATCAATATCAACACCAGCAATATCAACAACAGCTCCATCAATATCAACAACACCAGCTCCATCAATATCAACAGCATCAACAAGTACATACATTCAAAAATCCAAAAAGAAAATCCCCCCTTCTGAACTTAATCAACTGCTAGAAGAGCATAGTTCTACCCAGGCGAAAATATTATCCGAAATTTCCAATTCTTTAGTATTAATAAAACGCAGTTTAAGGGATGTGAAAGATATTGGGACAAAAAGATTAAAATTAGAAGAAGAGCGAAATAAAAGAGAAGAACATTTGTACCAGGCCGAGATGAAAATTAAAAACATTAAGTTAGAAATCAAAGAAAAAGAGCTTAAATTTCTCAGGGAAAAAGAAAATAAGTAAATATAATATATTAAAATATTTATTAATTAAAAAAATGTGCATATAGTTTTACTATTATTTAATTACACTTTCTTTACCACAAATAATAAATAAAATGAATCTGCTGACTCAAAAATTAGATACATATGTGTATTGTACTTTATTAAGGTTATCGATAAACAGGCAATGTCACATTAGAGTTGTTAGAAAATACCAAGTTAGTATTGATGTTGCCATAAAATTGACGACGATGTTGCCGACGCCAAATGGAATAAGGGTGAATATCTCATCTGGATCTGCTTTTTTAGGGATTATAATAATTCTGATTTTCATGCAATTGGAAGTCGTATACTACGTACGGATTTTTCACAAATTTACCAGTCTGGTGATCCTGATACTCAAATCGTTTTCCTTAATACCCTATTGGGTGAACTTTTGAATCACGTTCCATTGAGGGAGGTTTCTCCTAGTAGAAACCTCAATGTGCTCAGATTCACTAATGACATTAAGTATCATAGATCATTGACTGACATTGCGCTAAGGTCGTATTTTAATAACAGAAGTTATAGTAATTGGGAAGCCTATCGGCGGCTGCGTAATCTGACCAGGTCTAAGATAAGAGGATTGAAGATGAGGAATAGTAGTAGTTTATTTCAGGCTAGTGACACTAGGGTGATGTGGAATAAGTTGAGTAGAGTGGGCGTTTTAACAGGGACGTATGCTTCTGCTGATGTTGATCTGGATAATGTTAATAGCAGCTTTATTGGCAATCAATTGGAAATTGAGGATGCAATAACTAACTTTGCCGGATTCATGAATTATGATCACACTTTTTCCAATGTCACAATGGCGGACTTGCATATTGAGCTACTGAGAATTAAGTCTAGTTCTGTTGGTGCTGATGGGGTTTCAATACGATTATTGAAAATAGTTTTTCCGTATCTCAGTAGACATATCCTACACATTATTAATGGCATCTCGACATCCTCTAGGTATCCTAGTGAGTGGAAAGTTTCGCGTATTGTTCCTATTCTTAAAAAGAGAGGTGACTTGTCGATTGAGAATATGAGGCCTATTAGCATAATGCCTGTGCTGTCAAAAGTTGTTGAGAACATTATGAAGGAACAAATGATGCTGTGGGTGCAGGATAATGCTATGCTTAGTGAATGTCAATATGGTTTTCGTCGTGGTCGAAATACAGGTCTTCTATTGACTGAATTAATTCAGACTGTAAGGAATAATTTGAATAGTGGTGGGGCTAGTGTATTGTTTTCTATTGACCTAGCAAAGGCTTTTGATCAGGTTAAACACTCTCTTCTGGTCACTAAATTGAACAATAGATTTGGATTTTCATCGTCGGTATGTAGGTTGATATGGTCATACTTGTCTGGTCGGATGCAATTTGTGTCTCTTAATGGTCTAGTGTCTGGCCTACAATGTGTGAGGTCGGGTGTTCCACAGGGTTGAGTTTAAGGTCCCACCATGTTTACACTATTTCATAATGGTTTGTTTCCCAGTATGTGTAGTAACTATTGCAGGCCGTTAGCATTTGCAGATGACGTTCATTTATTATGGTCTGGTGATTGGAGATCATAAGCTGAATTGTCGGCTGCTATAAACTGTGATTTAAATAAGTTAAGTGATTGGATGGATGCTAACTTCCTGCATGTAAATCCTGGTAAGTCTAAGGCGATGATTTTTGGATTTAATATACATGATATGACTGTCCACTGGAATTTTCGTATTTGTGGTTCTGTAGTTGATACTGTAAGTAGGATGAAATGTCTGGGTGTGGTAATAGATGAGAAACTGTCCTTTCGATCACACATTGATAGCATATGCTCTAAGGTTTGCTTTTTACTGAGGAGACTATACCATTTGAACCTATTACGATATTTACGAAATAATCGCGAAAAATTGTGTATATATTAAATTGAATAGATTGCTTGACAAATATCAAGAACAAATCAAGAGCATAAATTTGAATGATATAAATAACGTAATTCAACCACCATTCACGCGAAGCATTCCGTACGATACATTGAAAGAATATTTAAATCAAGATGATCCACCGTTTTTTGATGCAAAACGAGTCATTCCGGGAAATATAGAGGCTGTTATGGCGACGACATTAGAGAGCCGTGCGAAATTGCCCAGACTTGAAAGCAAAAACGACTTCAAACAATAATTTTTTTTATTTTCTTTTCTATTACTAAGTAAAATTAATTTTTTCATTTCATTCTGACTAAATAAATTTCTAAAGAGAAAAATAAAAGAAACATAGTCATTTCGCTGATTTTTTCTTGTAAAGTGCCAAAAATTGTGATTTTTTTAAATGTTTGTATGGGGAACACCCCCGGGGGTGGTTCCAGGGGGTGTGCCACTGGCATAGGTGGGTCGGCCCTCCAAAGGTAGTGGGGGTCGATCATACATTTTGACTCGATTGAGGCACTCAAAATGGGTCAAAGTGAGATTTTTCAAAATTTGACCCTTAGAGTCAAAAGTCAGGACATCAAAATACATTGTAGAGGTATGGTTCCTTCAGCAAAGTTTCTTATTTTGAGCCCTAGAATACGATTTTCTTTGTAATTTGAGCGATTTTTAAATCGACCCGCGCTAATGTACATAATATAACATGTAATACGAATTAAAATGCCCTAAGCAAAGACTATAAATATATAAAGATATTGCACGTAGAACATTGAATAAAAACAAAAATGGTTTGCGTTTATAGATGCTGTGGGGGGAAGTAGCAAGAGAGTCTTTGAGCAAGAGAAAAGAACACAATAATTTTAGGCATACATACATATGTACGTACATAAGTATGTATGTAGTAATAAGCATTGGTTTTGTCAAGTTTATTTTGTTGTTGTTTTTGAAACATTTTTGTTTTTTTAAGTCTACTAGAAATTTTTTTTCCACAGAAATTATGGTTTTTTTTTGTTGTTAACACATATAAATGATGCTTATTGAGAAATGCGTTTGTGTGTGTTATATTTCTTGTGCAAAGCACATTCAATATCAATATTAACAACTAAAAGCAGTTTCTTGTTTTCATATAAATCATGTGCAAATAAACAGTGCAAAGCCAATGCGACCGATTTCTATGGCTGTAGGGTAAAATTACGTTTTTTGTTATTGTACTATTGCATTTATGTTGATTCGCACCGAACTATGTATACTCATTTGTTTTATTAAATATTTTATTTTAGAATTTTCAATTGTATAGTTAGAATATCTATGTATATGCATAAATCAAATAAAACGTGAGCTTACATGAGTTCGAAAACCATACAATTTATTATTTTGTTTACAAAACTATTATAAAATTTATTAAAATCTTTTTAATAAGTGATAACTAGCACAAGAAATGTAATTATTTTTGGTGATTGGTACATATTTAATAATTTTCTGAATTGAACACATGTTTTATTGTTTTAAAATTTTAAGTTTTTCTGCGCTCGTTAATTTGTCTTTGTATGTTTCCCACGAGGAATGCTTTCGTAAAAGTGGAAGAATTAATAAATTTAGCATCTCCATTCTGTGCTTATAGCATACGTTGTTTTCTTGAAACCAAAAGGAATATATTGTATTTTTGGTGCAATTTACACATTGCTCAACAATAGTTTTTTTTATGTTTATTTCTTTGGAATCAGAAAAAATTTTTTCGAAAACTTTTATATGAATCTTACATACTGCAAAAAATAAGTCTGATGGAGCACACAAACTTCCAAAATCTGAATTTTTATCGTAATTTTTTGCATGTACAAACATTTCTGATGGCTATGACAATATTTGCGCGGGTTTTATTATATCCATACGGCAGCGAGCAGAAGAACAAGAACAAAAGAATAATTTTGAAAATCTGTTTATAAATGACCACCAGGTTATTCAAAAAGCAATTTTTTCTATTTCAAATTCAAAATAAAATAAAGCCTATATTTCAAGTTATACACTGTTAACATATCTGCGCAAAATTTCATTTAAATCGGTCCAGTAGTTTCGGAGATTAGCGAGAACAAACGTCGTGACACGTTATTTTTATATAGATATACATAGTTATATAAATTTCCAATTTTAAATAATATTAAATTCGGTGCGAATCGATGTTCTTTCAATAGTACAACAATAAAATACATATATTTGCCAATCAAATAAGAATCAGCGACATTAGCTTTACGTATCTTATGTCCACATATATTGTGCGAACACAAAACGAGCCTTTGCTGTTTTTGTTTGTTTATATGGATTCTTTCGTTTGTTTATTAAATGTACACACATGCACACATACTTGAGAATGCAAAGACACAAACGTATGAACACATGTATACATATATAAATGAATAGTAGACACATGAGAATAATAAATTCTCTGAGAAAATAAATGACTTTCTTGAAAAAAGTGGTTTTAGCATGGTTTTTGTACTAAAACCATCAGCAAATTTAGCATTGGCAGAACAATGTATGACAGTGCAACATCTTTATATATTTATAGTCTTTGCCCTAAGGATATATGTATTATGAATGGAATAAATAAATAAATTGGTTGGAATTTTACAATTTTCACTGTTGCTAATGCAGATCTTCAAGGAACCTTTGCCCAAATGAGAAAACAGGTTGCTTATGGAGTTCTTGTTTCAGCTCTGATACTGCTTAAAATTCTCATTTATTTAAATGAAGGTTTAATATAATCACCCTTATTCTGCTTTCGATTTACGTTCCCGCATTCAGTTACGCACGGATCGAAAAAAGGTATTCTGCAAAAAAACTTAACCGAAAGAAAAAGAAGAAGAGAAGACGTTTAAAGCAGCAGCAGCTTTGCTATGAAGCGTGTAAAAAGGGAATAGAAAACATTTTAGTAAAAACTTAAATATAGTGCAAAAAATAAATAATTAAAAATTAAATATTGTGGGAATTATAACATCATATATTATCATAAATTAAGAACGGAAAGAAATAAAAAGGGCAGAATATAAGTAAACAGTAATTGTGCCCAAACTATGCCAATCTGGAGAAACCTGCAGTGGCGGAGATATATTTTAATTTTTTATACATCATTATAGAAGAAAAAAATGGAATCCATATCAACGGCATTGTTTTTGGAAGAGAAAATAACTCGCTCCAGAATACAGTCAAGAATAGAAAAGCCGAGATTGTGAAATTGGACAGCTTTTGGTACTACTCAGGTATTGTTGTTTTCGATCTATAATGAGTACGTACGCAAAAAATTAAATAAGGCATCCTATATACTTTATCACTTAAGCTTTTGCTCCAATGATAAAATAATGAGACAGGTATATTTTTCATTAGCTGAATCCTATATACGTCACGGTGTAACAGCATGGGGATATTCAACTGGCTGCAAAAAGCTTCAGCAAACACAAAATAAGCTACTAAAAATACTGAAAACACACAGAACAGCTAATCAACGTCACGAAAACGCAACGCATGAAATTTCAGATAACATACACAATCGCAATCTTAACAACCGTATTAATAACAACATTGCAAACGATCTCAACATCTTAAACGTCAACAGCATTTATAAAATATCTGTTGCATTTGATTTTTTCAACGATCCCAGATTTTCACAATCAATCAGCCATAATTACGAGACCAGAATGAATGTAGAAAGAAGATTCCAGGTTCAAAGACATAGAAACGAGTACGGACGAGTAGTGTTCTCAGTGGTTATTCCAACTATTTTCAACAGCATGCCTCTAGATGTAATACGAAGAGGCAACAACAGTATCCACAGGAGGAAAATATTTAAAAGCTACTTCATCAATACGCAATGACAATACACTCGGCGATGACGGAGGTTCAACCGAATACTCGGAATGTTTGGTGGGATTAATTCGTAGAATTTGGATGATTTCATGGAATTTATATTAATATTTATGATTCATAAATCTATTGATACTCCTTCAGACAAGCCTTATAGGCTTTGCAAGGTGACAATGGAGGATGAAATGTAAATTTTTATAGAAATCGAGAATGAATAAAGGAATTAAAAAAAAAAAAAAGTTAAATAAATCTGTAATGTTTCAGTACAACACAAAAATTATTAAAAAATATAACGAAATTTCCGTTAGTAAAGTTACAAATTATAAAAACGTAGTTATCATCTAATGCAGAATACATACAATCGAAAAGAAACCGAACGCAGAATACCCAAGTAGCAAAACGGCGAAAATTTTGATTCGAATCGAAACAGGGAATAAGGGTGAATATCTCTATTTGTTCGAAGGAAAATTTCGGTAAATGTTCCCTGAAATCTGCATTAGCAACAGTGAAATGCGCATAGAAACTAGCTAACCGCCTAAATCCGTTTCAATGTATTTGCTTTTAGTAAAAATATTTTTCTGAATAAGTTAAATATTTCGGGAAAAGTAGGGAAAATTATTATATTTTAGTAAAATTTCCAAAAAAAAAGGCGGCATCTGGTCAAAAATAATTTAAAATTTTTTTTTCTGTTTTTTCTGATTTGCAATGTTCTCTTTTTTTTAAGTATTTCTTAACACAAATCTAGAATTTTTTTTTTTGGAAATTGCAGTTTGGGCCCATAACTTGCCCACTACCTCCCCCCAAAGTATTGATTAAAGCCCAACTCCTCCTTTTACGAACCGATTTAATCGATTTTTTAATTATTATATATTAGAGTTTTTTTAATAAGTTTTTAAGTTTTTAAGAGTTTACGATTTTTTTCGATTTTATTTTCTACTTCTCTAAGCCCCAGTTTTTCCATTACTACATTGTGCCGCTTTTGCTCTTCTAGTTCTTCCTTTTTTAAGTCATACAGCCGGCCTATAGAGCGATACTTTTTTTTTTATTTTGCTGCTGTTCCCCTTTTGCAAGTACTTCACTAGACGATACATTTGTAGACAATTGATCTTGTGCCCCCTTCATTTTTTTCGCCGGCGGCTGCTGGGTTGTAGCTTTGTCACTTTCGGGCAAATAATTCTCAACCACATCTCCCAATGAATTATTGCAATGCAGGTGGAACATTTTCTTCATCTGCCAATGTAAGAGGAACATATACATCAGGTTTCTTTATTGTCGTGGTAGTTGAGGAATGTAAAGCAAAAGTGTTAGCCACACCTTCCACATAATCATTCATTTCAATTAAATTATAAATTGCCTCTTCATTTTGCGAAAGCTTTTGCTCCATATTGGGACCTCCACCAGTACCTTTTGCGTGTTTGAGGTCTTGAGACGCCGTGTGTCGCACGTATTTTTTCTGGTCGCTCCAAACCTAAACAATGATTTGTACTTTCAACAGTTTAACATTTGAGTCCAATATAATTATCCATACCTTCTCCACTCCGCAATACTTTTGGATGGTGGCGCCGCTGAATTTAATTCCGCCACACCCGGTTTTAAACATCCCACGAGCAATATCAGGGTATGCTTGCATAGTGTTCAAAAGAACATCTAATTGTTTCCTGTTTGTTGTTTTTGACTTAAAAGTATACCAATAATATACACAACATACACAATTCTGGAAGCCAATATTTCTAACTTTTTCATTAAAATATTAATTACTTACATTTTTTCGCAGCACTCCCTTTCAAATTGTTGGCATATGTTTGTATATTTGTAGTTATCAATTGCCATAAGGCAGATGGCAGAAGCAAGTACGCAAATTGCAAGGGTATCCCACACAATATATATTTTTAACGACCTATGCCTTCACATAGGAAGTTAAATTATATATAAAATTCTTGAGTATGATGGTCTCCACCAGCAACAGCAACGTGATTAATAACGAAAGCCACAACAACCGTAAATGATACAGTTACCGTGGCAAATCCATTAACCAGTGCGAGTGAGACGCAAAACTCTCGAAGCCCAAACAACAAAAACAGGCCTGATCGCACTTAAATAATAATTACGATGACGCGTGAGTTGTTCTTCAACCCAGGGCTGCTTTAAGACTGATTGTTGGCATATTGTTCCTAAACATATTTACTTTTATTTACACTTATAATACCTAATTTTTTCCCGCGGTAGAGTTTCCTGTTTTCGAAGTTCGTTTAGAATAAGGGAAAAGAGAAACATTTCCCGGGGAGATTTTATTTAGAATATGGGAACCACAAAATACCCAGAAGCGTCAGTTCAAAGCAGCGAACGAGCAGAGAAAGAGACATCATCGGAACAGAAATTTAGATTTGTTGTTTCTTTCACCCCCTAACTCTGTTCGGTGGTTCCTTTTTCTTCTAAATTCTTCAATATTGTTGTTTTGTTTTGATTTTCTAGATGTGAAAATTTGCCGTATTTTTCATCTACTTTATGCTCACAATTTCGCAATTTCTAGCACGACAATGTTACAAACATAGGTTATAGGAATCTGTGGTTACAAAACACAACAATGTGGTGTTTTGTGTTATGAAAATTATGTACTATGAAAATTAATTTCATTTAATAAAACAAATAGATACCAAAAAATCACAAGATCACTAAAATGTTCTTTTATTGGCTTATGCACAACAAATTTCTTTTTGGTAATTTTTTTGCTATATTAACACAAAACACTATTAAAACAAGCTTCACTATTTATTTATTAATTATTTAGAATCAGGGTGATAGTGTTTGTTGGGTAGTCTTATTTGTATGTATAACACACGTGCAGGAATGAATTCTATGTTCTGCCTTCTGTAAGTTGCAATTTTGATAAACATTCAGGTATGTGATTAAAATCGTTTTCGGCGTTAAAACGTTTTGAAATCGATAAATAGTGTGATGAATTTGTTGTGACGATTTCACATTCCATCTTGTTTCATGGAAAAAAAAGACGTTTTTAACATGTGACGCATTTCGATAATGCCAGTTTAAATTCGTTTTCAAATCGTTTAATTTTACTTGAACAAAATGTAAAGAAATATATAAAAAATGATTATAAATCCGTCCTTATTTAAACGAAAATATTGAACAAATCTATTTAAATAAATACTAGTTAATATAGAAGTAAAATTTAAAAATTTAAATACCCATATTTCATCTGGCAAATTTAAGGGATCCGATTTATCTCTTAAACATTTTCTTAGAATATTTTCGCTATTCATCCTATTATTTTCTTCCAAGAGAATTAGCGAAACCGCATCAAAAAAAGGCATTTTATAAATAAAAATGATAAAATATGTTGATACAAATTTTATTTTGTTTAAATATTTTACAAACGTCACTCACATACACATATTTTACAGTTGTATTATTAGATTTTATACAGTTCTATTTAGAGAAGATATGTGGAAACAAAACAAATATGGAATCGATCGAAATTCATCACACTACTGTCGATTTCAAGACGATTTACTTTTCAAATCGATCGATTTTCATCACATACCTGATTGTCTTTGAATGAAATAGCAAGAACTATCGACTTTTTGTTCCATATTGAACACCACAGATATTTGAAAAAAATTTTGGTAATTTTTTTGTGTGCAGGTCTTTCCTGCCACTTTTCACGTGGGAGGATTCTAGTCGAATGTTCATAAACACTATTCTTTCTATCCCCCTGTCAAAACCTCATTTTCTAGTTCCACCTAGTTCTTAGGTACAAGAAAGAAAAAGAGAATTATGCTGATAAAAAAATTAAATGTATTTCGAAGCTGATGCATTTATTAATTCATTTATTTATATTAATACAATAATATATGGGTTTTGATTTATTTTCTTCTTTAAGATGCAATTAATGCATTTTTAATTAATAGTAAAGAATAATGATTCATTCAATTGATGAAAATAGATATACATATTTGTAGTTATATAGCTATTATTCATATTTTATGTTAACATTATGGTATTTATATTAAAGTACGTGTTAATGAACACTTTCCCTTTTTCCGATTAAGTATAGTAATATTCAAAGGGGAAAATATCCTTAAAAAAAATTTATTCTATAATGATCAAAAAATTAACACATTAAAAATATGCCGAGACATAAATTTATAGCAGTTTTTACACAAAATCAAAGGTTATTAAAAAACAATAATAAAAGAAGTTATATAGTTATATCAAAAATAACACAACTAGTCGGATTTCTTAATGTTAAGAAATGTTAGTGTAGGAATGCAGAATGATTTTGTGACCGGACTACATATGTATATGGTAACAATTCCTGCTACGAACATGAACATTTCAAAATTTTTTGTGTAAAATTATTATTATCTTTATCAATAAATATAACAAAATATTTTACATTTCCTATATTTTCTTAATAAATTAAACTTGAAGTCAATCTTTTTATATAAAAAGTTTTAATAATTAATTTAATATTTCGACGCTTCTATAAGTGGCTTCGTCATAATATCAGCAAGATTAAAAATTTTTAATTGTAAATCCTGTCGTTTTTTTTAAAGTTTATTTTTTCTGACGATATTTCTTAAAATATGAAAAAAGTATATACATACATAAAGAATTTCCACAGTAAAATAATATATTTATGAAAAATAATTCTTTGGAAATTTATTTATCTTTAAATGTACATGTTTTTAGTATTGTTATTTTAAAGACATATTAATTTAAAAAAAAAAGATTTGAACCCAATAATTTTATGACGAAGTCACACATAGAAAATGCTATATATTATATAAATTATTAAAACTTTATTTAATTTATTAAAACATTATTTTTCATTTTGTTATTTTTTGTGTTTGTTGTTTTATAATCTAAAAATAAAGAAATTTGAAAATCTTAGTCGAATCTTTTGTAAACAAATTATATATGAGCCAAGTTAAAACGTATTTTTTAAATTTACACAAAACCAAAATTTTTCGATTTAATAGCCAATAGTAATTTACTACGTAGTATTGATTTGCTCGAATAAAGTGGAATATATAATCTGGATATACATGTGTTTGCTGTTGGCAGGTGCGTATCATCTGCAGGTCTTATTGTAACAGAAGGTAATGGCTGAAAGCCTTCTTCAGACGCCGGCAATGCAGGAGATCCCGTCCAAAAGTAAACCTTCAAAAATAAAATGAAAATATGTTAATAAAAATGCCACAATGCAATCTCTCAGTAATTTCTTACTAAATCTTGTCGCTCCAATGTATTCATTTTCTCAACAATGCTCCAGAACCATCTCTTAAATTTTAATAGCTTGTCTGAACACTCATTCGATTCATCGTTAAATGTTGTATATGATATTAAAGTGGAAACATTAATGTCTCCTACACCATTTAAAAGCAACCTCAAGTCTTCTGCGGTCAAACTCTGCATACAATTGTCTGGCAGAACATCAAAAACACCATCTCGAATGGCCTATAATATACAAAAAAGGCAGATTCGATAAATTCTAGAAGGAAACTGAATTATTTCTCTATTTTTACCTCTAATGCTTTTTCTTGTGCTTTTATAAGTCTATATTCCGTGTACCGTCTGATGTAATCGTAAAGATTTTGGGCCGTAACTTGAACTTCTCTGCCTCCAGATATTAACTCAACGCTTCCGCCACCTTCTTCCTTCATTAGATCGATCCTAATGTTCACAAATTGTAAATAATTTATAAAATAAAATAAAGATCGTCTACGTACACAAAAAATAGTTCTATTCTCATGATAGCCTCTTCTCCATCCTCAGCTTGCGAGTTCTGTATGAGTTGTCTAAAAGATTCATATATAATTGGATCGAAAAATGCCAGGTCATGAAATTTAATCTTTCGACCTAAAATATATTTTAGTACGTGTCTTTGCAAGAATAATGGTAACAATTCATTTTGTAATAGGCAAAGTCCTATTAATCTGCAGTGTTGTAAAATAATATGTATATTATTTAAAGAAAAATATAAAACAAAAGAAAACATACCGTCCGATATTTCTGAAAGCATTGATGCGCTCAAATGAACCATATCCTTGGCGAGGGGTATAAAAACCTCTTTTTCCCGGCATGTAGAAGAGAGGTTCATTGTCTTCTACATGACAAGGTTCAAGTAAAACGACAGGATTCATTTTTTTTGATTGGCCTACTGCAGACGATGTAGTGTTTGTTTCCGATTTTTGTTTGAACGTTATAATGTCCAGGGCTTCGTTGACTTTTTGGCGCAGCATTTCTTCTGAAGATAATATCGAAAGCAGTTGCGGTGTTGGAATTTCTAGTAGCATGCCAGTGATTTTGGAAGCATTTGTAGTATTTAAAGAATATATCTGTTAAGAACAAATGTATGTTTATATTTGATTGGCAACAAAATTAAAATGCTTTATATATACCTTGGGATACAGACGCTCTCCAAGTTGTTGGAGATGTATTGATAAATGTTCATTGGGATTATCACCAGAAATATCTAATATAATTAAAAATATATTTATATCTTACTGTAATATTTAAAATGGGTTTTACCTGAACTTGTCGATACTGGAATATAAGGTCTAGCTTCATAATTTAATGCTTTTCTTTCGCGTGCTGTACGCCACAGAATCTTGCTGCCAGTGCCACGTCGTTGTAATGAGGAACCACCATCTCGGCCAGATGCTCCGCGGTTACGCAAGATACTTGAAAATGGAACACCATACTTACTGCTATTGTTTCCTACTTGTACAGATTCTAAATTTGGCATTTTAGAGCTAGCCAAAAGAGCCTCCGATATAGAAGTATAAAAACTACGAGCAACTCCAGACCCTTCTCCAGGCTCATCCTTAAATGTGACTTTGACGCGATTAAATGTCAAAGGTGGATGAACTCTTCGGTTTTGACTACCAAATTGAGTATTTAGATCCTTAAATGTCTGAATTATCAAACTATCACGATTGCGTTCTAATTTACAAAAGATTAAATCGCGTTGCTGTCCATTGCGTAACTTTTCCATATGCCGTCTAAAGCGCATTTCTTTCACAGGAAAACCTCGCAATTCTGGTAAAACAGAGCCATGTTCCATGCCTACATCATCCATAAACACTCTGCCAAATAGATCTAAAGTAAGTTTCCAACGACCAAGCAAAACGTTCCAAGACGGCGATGTATCGTTCGATTCAAACTTTTGACAGAAATGTTGACCGCGTGCTGGAAACATAAATGATGTTAATCTCGCAGATCGCCCTATTATTAAGTTTTTGGCTGGATCATCTACAGATATGTACGGCATTTTACATTTTTGGTAAGCAGATGCTTCGTCTTGACTTTTCAGGGAGGTTGCAGTTGAACCACCAGCCCTCACTATTACACTTCGTACCATTGACGAAGATGAAAACGTTGTACTGCCTGACTGCAATAGTAAATCAGATTCGTTACCACGTTGGGTTTTTTGAGGCACTATTATTACATCAGGCCTTGCTGCTACAACAGCAGTGGAATTTGTGTTAGAAATTTCAGTCTGTGCTTTCTCCATAATATCGTTCCCACTTTCATTATCTACATCCATTATAACTTGATTATCCAACTTCTCTTGATTATCATTAATTGATTTTGGATCATCTGAATATTGCTTCTTTTTCAATTGCAAATAAACATTTCCACTTGCACTATTAGTCGTCTCAATAGAAACCGCACAAGGCGACGAGTCGGAAATAACTCGAAAGCCCGTGCACACTTTGGGTAGCTGATTTTCATTATTTATTTCAACGTTTTCAACCTCATCCCCCTCCTCCATTGTGGTAATAATATCTGGCGATGTATTGCTAGAAGTAAATGCAGGTCTACGAGACACGTAAGAAGAAAATCCCAGTTTGGTTGGAGGACAATCTAATGTATTTGAAGTTGCTTCAGCACAGCATTGTGTGGTTTCATTTTCTGCTGGAGATACAATCAAAGGTAAGTTGGCAAATAAGTCTTGTCGTTTTGAGTTTGGCTGCAAAAGATGCGGTTTGTCAGCTAAAGGTATGGCAACATCAAGCGGTAAATCGAACCCATCGGGCGCTAAACATCCAAGGCTTAAAGTTGAATCAGATCTTGCAAAAAATGTATGACGGCGAGATGTTCCCGATGATCCTGTCATTGTTAGAGCTGAACTAGATCCACCAATTTCACAATATGGATCATCATTTGTTATATTAGACAGTTCATCATCAGTATCATCGTTGTCATTCGCATTAATTGAGCTACTGTGAATTCCCTCGTTCTTTTCATAGAAATTTGAATCGTTTCGCATATAATAAATGAATCCGTCTAATACGTAAGCGATATGACGTAAAGCTGTTATATCCAAAACAGGAAGAGCATCACGATGCTCGGATGTGTGCGCTCTCATAAGAGACAAGCAATACGTAAAGAAGTCTCGTCGAGAGGTTGCAGCTACAATTTAAGAAAATTGCATTATTTCTATTTAACATTTTCATTAACGAGTAAATGCATACATATTTATTAAATTATTTGCTTATGCAAGAATATGAAATAAATATGAATTAGCTCAAGTTTTAATTTCAATATATTTCACATGTAATAAAGCGTTTTTCAATAAGAGCGCTACAAAAGTTTTTTTAAATAAAACAAAAACGATTTTGGATATCAATGAAATTCTTTATTCTTGTGAAAGTACGTTCGATGCCATTATGTATGGAACTCGATTTCTTTTGCATGGCCACCACGGGCACGCTTGCAGAAGTCCAGACGCTGAACCCAATTTCGACGGTTTTCAATCATAAATCGGCCGATACTGCTGCAATTTCACGTTCGATATTCGTACGAAGTTCATCAATCGTCGCTGGCTTGTTGGCATAGACCATAGACTTGACGTAGCCCCACAGGAAATAGTCTAACGGCGTCAAATCGCATGACAGAGGCGGCCAATCGACTGAACTATTTCGTGAGACAACACGTTCTCCAAACTTGGTTTCCAATAAATTGATTGTGACATTCGCTGTGTGGCTTGTGGCGCCGTCCTGTTGGAACCACATGTCCTCCAAGTCCATATCATCCAATTGGGGCCAAAAATATTCGGTTATCATTGAACGGTAGCGATTCCCATTCACAGTAACGTGCCGGTCTTGATCATCACGGAAGAAGTACGGCCCAATGACGCCGCCGGCCCATAAACCACACCAAACCGTAATTTTTTTGGAATGCAATGATGACTCATGGAGTACGTGTGGATTGCTGCCTGACAAATAACGCATATTTTGTTTATTGACGAAGCCATTCAGCCAGAAATGAGCCTCATCGCTGAAGATGATTTTTCGAAGAAAATCCGAAACATTTTCAAGTTGTTGCTCAGCCCAATTCACGAACATACGACGCTTCTGGTGGTCAAGCGGCTTCAGTTCTTGCGTCAATTTGATCTTGTAAGAATGTAGGCCAAGATCTTTTCGCAAAATTCGCCACAACGACGTCACAGAGATGCCCAACGCTTGAGAACGACGTGTGAGAGACACATTTAGGCTTTCTTCAACTGAAGCCTCAGCGGCAGCAATATTCTCGACACTACGGGCACTTCTTTGTCTCACTGGCACGGGAACATTTTGTACTGTGCCTGTAGATTCAAATTTTTCCACTAGACGCTCAATTGTTGATCTGCTAGGACGATTATGACGACCGTAAATTGGACGTAGCGCTCTTAACGTTGAGGCCACGGACTCCGAATTTCGGTAGTAAATTTTAATAATTTCGACTCGTTGTTGGCTCGTATATCTTTCCATCATGAAATGGCAAACCTAACTGAAGAGAAATGTCAAAAGAGCGGCAAGAAATATGGCGTCGTTTGCTGTCCCTGTCGCTCTACTTTTGTAGCGTGCCTGTTGAAAAACCCGATACAAAAGCCAATAGGTCAATCCAATGTTTTACATATCAGTATAAAAAAGGGTAGATATAATTGGTAACAAGGTATATGAATTAATGAAAAAAAAAACGCAGTATAAATACAGATGAAGTTTAAATTCAATTTAAGTTTAATTTTAATATTCCGTTCATACATTACTATACATAGACCTCATCTCAAAAAAAAAAAAAAAAAACTCCGTACAGCCCCTAATATAACGTATTTTTGAACAATAATTTTTAAATTTTTTTCTTTTTTGTGGAGGAAGGTAGGGTCCCCTTTTTAAACTTTTCTTTATATCTTTGACATTTGTAGTCGGGTGTTAAAAATCAATATCTCGAGAAGCCCAATTGCCGTTGACTTCCAGTATTCCGTTCTAGTATTTATCCACCCGATATCTGTTTCTACCACGCTAATGTGCACCCTAATATCAGAAAATTAAAGCTAAGGAAGTTTTTCGATAATTCCAGCAGAAACACTTTTGAAATTTAATTATACTAAAAGAATTAAAAAATTAAGCTAAAATATGTTGGAAATTTTAATCAATCATATTTCGACGTGATTGAAATTGGCTGTATTTTTGGCGCCTTAGAAAAAAATAGTGCCCATTAGTTGGCCATATGTGACTGCCTTAGAAGATTCATGTAGTACATGAACAAGTGCGGCTGGCGATGTGAAGTAGTCTGTAGGTTGACTACAAAACCAAAAATTTCGTGTTTTGAACCCCAATTTCAGATTAAATTATAAAAACATCTCGCATTTTTTCTGATGTGCTTTGTATCAGTTTTTGTCGGAAAGTTTCAGTGGCGAAGGCATAGTCACTGGTCACTGAACAGTAACGGCTTCAGCTGTAACAAATCCACAGGCACATTAGAACGCCCTCCTTCGTCGGTATTGTGTAGCAGTGGCGAATTAATATAATTATTAAAAATTGCTACCAAAACGAAGCTTCAGAAATTTCATACGTCTCCTTGACATCAGAGGCGCTACAACACTGGTATAAAACAAAGAACGTGCAAAAGCAGAGTTGTAAGATAGTGAAGCTTCACCTCCTGTCATTTCTCCTACTATCCCTTTCCCAAAAAAAAAAAACGCCCGGTGGTTTATGAATGTCATTGCAACCTGTGAAAAATAATTACGTTTAGCAAAATAAAGTATCAAAAATTGAGTTATTTTCTTACTATCCTGGTAATTCGATTATTTCGCTTGAACACTACAATTCTTCTTACTAAAATCTTAGTAAAGCAATTTGAAGCACTAGCAGATCATGGGTGTTAGCATTGATAACAAAATATTTTCTGGATGGGAAAAGTGCGCATTATGAACGAAGGGAGGGGCTGTTGAGCGTCTTTCGGCAATAGACGAATCCAAGATACATATGTATTGGAAAACGTGGGGATTTCGTTGAATTGCCAGTGTTTGGCAATCGATTTTATAGTGATCATTAGAGATCACTTTAGTATCAAGCCTTTCATATGATTTCAGTGATTGTAAATAACATTTGTTTGGAAGCGAACGCGATAGAGAAATAAGAAGCTTATAGAAATAGACACGATTACGTTACATCATAGTAAGTTGTAGATCAGACTACAAATATCGACTGTTCTGCAAGAATGGTCGAATTACTTCTACAAACATCTAATGTTTTTTTGCAAACTTTAATTTTCTGACATTAAAAACATTGATATATCATTTTTTAACACTTTATCTGGCCATGCAAGAGTAATGTCACATACCTTAAAATTGGCTATATATTACTGTGTTTTATTAAAATAAGTTCTTTGGGTATTCTAACACAAACCGGTCACAATAAAATACAAATAAAATATAACGGGACAATATTATCATCACATATTTTTCCATGCAAAAAGTTTAGTGCTGAAAAATTTTTGGGATAGTAAAGAGTGTTAAGTTTTCAGTGCGAAAATCAGATTTGTGTTATACATATTATCTTCTTGATTAATATTAAGTGCATGAGAATGTAATATGTGATTTTCATAAAATACAACTGAAAGCAAACCATATTATATTTGTATACAGTAATGTGTTTTTTTTTCGTTGCCTAGATGTAAATATCTCGTTGACGAATGCAAAAATGTTTTAAAATTTTGAAATTCTTGAAGAAAGCGAGGATGGACTTGACTTTGATGATGATAGTGTGGCTGATCCTGATTATGCTGTAAATGTCGAAGATTGCATTTTCGAAAATGTTGCTCATGATCTTGAATATTCTTCGGATGGACAAGACACCTTTTGCGAAGATGTTGCCCCACTTATTGGCGATGTAACAGAATGTGTAGGATATGTTAGCACAGAATCGGCAACTTCAGTCGTTCTGCCAAAACAGAAAGTATGCAATGCCAAAAGAAGCGTTATGAGAATATACTTTGGGAAAAGAAAAACCCTGTTCTGAATGACCAACAACTGCTATTCAAAGGGAATACAACATTGCACGAAGAGATCAAAAGCCTTAGCACTCCAATAAAATATTTTTTTTACTTCCTTTCGAAAGAAATGTTGCAACACATTGCTGATGAAACGAATTCGTATATCACGCAAAAGGACATCAATGGTACACTTCGCGTAGCACATAGAGATATTCAGCAATTTATTGGCATTGTGTACATGATGTCGTTGGTACAGCTTCCTAATGCAACTAGTCACTACAGCAACAGCATTGGGACCACAAAAATACGAGAAGTATTGGCTTTAAAAAAACTTTAAAAATTAGACGCGTAATTCATTTCAATGATAATACCAAAAATCTGGCTTCCACCGACAAAAATTATGACAGAATGTTTAAAGTCCGGACAGTCATAGACGAATGAAATAAAAATTTTGGTAAAGTTCCTTTTGAACCACATCTTTTGTTGATGAACAGATCTGTTTTACCAAAGCCAGAAATTATCTAAAGCGTTACATACCAAACAAACCCCATAAATGGGATTATAAAATATATGTACTACTCATATGTGGTTCTTCGGGATTCGCTTATAAAATTGAGCCAGAAATTGGAAAAGAAAATGCCATTGAGAGTGACGAACCTGACTTAGGCGTATCTTCAAATGTATCCATGAGACGGGCGCGTAGGAACGATGATCAGAAACCGAATTCAAAATTGTAAACTTCCAGCTGAAAAGGAAATGACAAACAACCATAGACGATCTTCTGTAGAGTTTGTTTGTAGCGTCGATGGAATAGAAATTGCAACAGTCTCATGGAAAGACAAAATAATTCTAAATCGAGCATCTACTTACATTGGTGAAATACCAAAATGTCTAGTAAAGAGATACGACAAAGTTCAAAAGAAGTATATTGAAATAGAACGTCCTTCAATTGTTGGTGCATATAATGCGCACATTGGAGGTGTAGATCTTATTGACGCTATTATGGGAAATTTAAATTCGCAGTAAAAGGTGGCAAGTTCGATTATTTTACCACTTTTTGGATCTAGAAATGGTTATTATATAAAAAGAAAAGTGCAGCTAATAAAACAGAAAAGTTGTTATCTTCTGTAGAATTTCGTCTGCAAATTGCCGAAACTCTTCTAAAGCTCGATACCAAATAGAATGTAAAGATAACGATATCAAATGAACTTGAGTTACAAGTAAAGAAAGTCCAAAGGACCTGCTCAACATGCTCCGCCACAAACTGTGCGGCAAGACCAGGTTGGTCACTGGCCAGTATGGGCGGAAAAGCGCATTCGTTGCAAAATGCGAAATTACCAATGCGGGTCACAAACTTTATGCGAAAAATTTGGTGTTGCATTGTGCTATAACAAAAATAATAAGTGCTTCCGTTCATTTTATATGTCATAAAATATTTATTACTTTTCAGGCAATGTAACATTATTGTAACACACCATTTCTTTTAAAATTAAAAGTAAAAATATTTTTTAAAAATTTATTTATTGCTTTCATTTTATTAATATTAATAGAAAAATAACTACTTGCACTTAAAATGACAATTTGACATGGTACATGAGAGCTAAGGAGAATAATATCCTCAAAATTAAAAAAAACTTTACTGGAAATATGGCTAATATGCCTATCAAGGCAGATATTGATCTGAAGGCACTTCAGGTGGGCAACAAACTGAATCTGCTCACCCAATATATCGTTAGCTGAAATGGAAAAACACGTAACTAACAAAATCAAAAGCTTGTAACTAAAAACACAAGTATTATATTAAAAATTTGTTCTTCCTTCTGTAGGGAAGTAGAAATGTTTGTTACGTGGTTTTACACTTCACCTAATGATATACAGAATAAGGCTTTGAATTCTTTGACGACGCAACAAAAACTGAATAGCTTTAGTTTTTGATGGATTTCTAAACAGGTTATTATCCGACAGCCAATTCGAAATAGTTTGTAATGGCTCATAATGCATCCTTCAAATAAATTCTATTGCGTTTATTTATTATATGCATTTATAAAAAAAAAATTTTTAAAAAAACCAAAGGTTTTAAAACCGAACCCTGTGGAACACCTGAGGTCGACGCACCAATACTAGGGGGCCACCAGTTAAAAAAGTAAATTGGCTGCTATTGGACAAATAAGAAAAAAATTAGCTTACAAGCGAACGAAGAAAAATTAAAGTTATTCTTAAGTTTGCAAACTAAAAGGTAATGATCAATACAATCGAATGCCTTGCTTAAATCCAATGACACCATAATAAACCATATTGGTATTATGATTGCTGCGAAAAGCGTACTGGCTACGATGTAAAAGGTTGGATTGATTAGTATAATTCTTATTTGGGATTTTATTAAATATGCTCAACAATTTTGGATATATCTAGATGGTAAGATGCTTATTGGTCTTAAATTATCAATGTCAAAGCAACCTGATTTCGGAATAGGCACAACCCTCGACAGCTTCCACAATAGAGGAAATAAAGATATGGTAAATATCGTGTTCACTAATTGTGACAGAAGTTCTGAAATAAGGGGGTAAACTGCCCTGACAAAGTTAATGGGGATCATGTGATGACCAACAGCATTAGACTTAATCTGATTTAGAGATAAAACCAGCTCCACTCCGTAACAATACCAAAGGAAAAAGATCCTAGACCATAATTTAAAGAAAATAAATGGAAAAGTCTCGTCAACGCATTGCTTTCAAGTTATGGACCTGTTTAGTTTTCATATATAAATGGGATTTTCCAATGCATTACTGGACGTATATAGGCAATATGCGAGGGTGGATCAATAAGTCGGTGACTTTTCGAACTTCCCTCGTAGTTATATGAAATGCAACCCTGTTCCCATCAAGTACCACCTGTTAATAGACTACTGTCAAATTTTGAGCAAGTGTCGTCATTTACTTTGCGTTTAACAGCTGATTAAAACGTACAACCTCGTGTGTTTTTATAAAAATGGAAAAAAGTGAATTTCGAATGCTCATTAAATATTATTTTTTGCGAAAAAAAAAAAACCGTCAATCAAACCAAGGAAAAGCTCGATAAATACTATGGGGACTCTGCACCATCGATTTCAATGGTAAAAAGTGGTTTACTGACTTTCGTTGTGGTCGCACAAGTACAAATGACTCTGAACGTTCTGGACGGCCAATTGAGGTCAGTATCCCCGAAAATGTCGAACAAAGTCCACAATATGGTGTTGGCCGATCGAAGAGTAAAAGTGCGTGAGATTATTGATGCCATACGCATTTCATATGGTAGTGTGGTTTCGATTTTAAATGATCAGCTGAGTTTAAGAAAGTTGTCTGCAAGATGGGTGCCGCGTTTGGGCTTAATTGGCCATAAAGTTTAAAAGTGTGACAACTTCAAAGGATTGTTTGGAGTTGGTTAAGTGCAATCCGAATGAGTTTTTGCGGCGTATTGTAACTGTGCATTCATTACTGTACTCCGGAGACCAAGCAGCAGTCTAAACAATGGGTTTCTCCGGGTGAACCTGCTCCGAAGAAGACCAAGGTAAGTTTGTCGGCCAATAAAGTGATGGCAACATTTTTTTGGGATGCACGCGGGATAATTCACATCGATTACCTTCAAAAGGGAAAAACAATAAACGGCGAATATTATACAAACTTATTAGACCGATTTAATGAGGATTTAAAAAGAAAACGACCCCATATGGCCAAGAAAAAATTATTTTTCATTAAGATAATGCACTGCGCACACGTGTGCAGTCTCAATAGCAAAACTCTATGAATTGGGCTACGAATTGGTACCTCATCCGCCATATAGGAATTTAGCCCCTAGTGACAACTTCCTATTTCCAAACCTGAAGAAATGACTCGGTGGAAAGAGATTTAGCTCCAACGATGAAAACAAACGCCTATTTTAAGGACCTCGAAAAATCCTATTTTTTGGAAGGGATACAAAAACTGAAGAAACGTTGCCCTAAGTGTAATGAGTTATAAGGAGATTATGTTGAAAAATAAATTTTTGTTTTGTTTGTGTCAAAAAAAACTGTCACGGACCATTTAGGCAAAAAGTTCACCTAGACCAAAAAAATGCTTGAAAAGGAAAACAATAAAATTTAACTAATGTAAAAAAATTTACTATTATACATAACCCATTTCCAGATATTCGAATACAAATCCCCAATTTATATGATGCATAAATTTTAATTTTAAATGATAAAATTATTTTTTTGTACTTGAACGGGGTAGAGAAGAAAAGGAGTAGGAGAAAAATTCACATTTTCTGTTCTTGCTGTTTTTTCATATTTCTCTTTGGAATCATTTGTACTTTTTCTTTGCTTTGTGTTATTTTTTTCGTTTTATCAAATAATAACATTATTATTTTTCTGCTTTCAATGTAAACGAGTGTCATTAAAAGAATAAATTTTAAACATATTACTAAACATATATTATCCAATAATTTTTGCGCTCTATGATTTATTGGAGGTTACAGAGTACTTTGAGATTACTGGAAATTTTTGCTTGGAGAAATCGCATATTTCGATTTCACGTACGACATAAAAAACATTTATTATCAGTGCGTTTACATTACATAGAGAAAGCTTATTAAATATTAAAGAGATATTTTATGCAATTAAAATATAAAAAAAAAACAATAAGATTTGTGAGTGTAAAATTAAAAAAAAAACTGTATTCTTTAATATTTCGTTACTCCTTTGTATATCATTACAAGAATAACAAAAAAATACTTAGAACTAGTAAATTTAATCGATATATCATTAAAACTCGATTTCCCCGCTAGGAAGTTAATATATTTTCCATACTTTCTTATTATATTCTACAAGTATATTTAAAAAAAGAGTCGAAAACCTTTTTCCCCTAAAAATTTATTTTTGCAATTGTCAGTGACAAATTTCATTTACGCTTGACAACTTCCTGTATTTTTGGCCTTTCGAAGATACTGTGGAGGATATTACACATATCGTTACTCCGAATAGCAAATGGCAACGGAACAAAAGTTCGGTGATGAGGTTAATAATTAATCTTGACCACATGAACGCTGCTTCCGCAGAGCTTCTTCTCCGACTCTGTAATGGGGGAGAAGATATTATACTTGTCCAAAAACCATGGTTGTACCATGATCGGGTTCTTGCATTCAACCTTAATGGCTACATGATTGAACCCATCAGTATACCATATGAGAGATCACGTCTCAAAGTTGATAGAGTTGGTCCTCCAGTTCTCACGGTCTTTGATATCAACCAAGAAGTTCCTGTAGTGAACCATTCTCGCTGTTGCCATGTCATCACTGTGGAGATTTTCGGTATATAGATAGTTCTGCAAGACTTTCAAACGTACCCACTCTTCAGGTTCGAAATGGCCTCCAATCTCAGCGCTCCGCAACGTGCCTCCCTCTCGATCATGACCGAAAGTGGCGAGATGCCCAAAAGCACATGCATTGCATCAGTCGCACAAGTCCTCATTGCACTCGTGATGCCAAAACAGATGGTTCGATGTAGTTTACCCAATACTTCCCTAGCTTTCTTTTATAGACTTCGACCATCTCACCAAAGACGCATAGGTGACTATGAGTTCCACCGCCGTGTTGAATATCCAAGTCATTCCAAGTCCTAACAAAGAGTCTCGTACAGGCAAAGAATGCCCTCGTCGCCCTCGTGGTAACCCTCTCAAGATGTGTGTTCCAGATGAGCGTCTTCTCCAGCGTTACGCCCAAATAGTACACCACAAGATCATCAGCATAGTCTGAGTGTCGTACCTAACACCGTATGGCTACTTGCATACGGGGACTCGTCGCCACCGGACAACTCTCTGAAGCGCTAAGTGGCGGGGTCCAAGCGAACGAGAGTGCCGGTGATGATTGGCGCCGCTGTAAATGCCCATCACTGACTACAGGATTCTGGAGACTACTCTGTGTCTGATCATGATTACATACCGTATGCTTTTAATATCCTTTGAACGCTTTAAATCGCCTGTTACTGACGGCATCATACCTGCTGACTTACAGGAGACATCGGATATTGTGATTCCTTGTAACTCTGAGCCCCGATGGCGTCCGTCTGGCTTTATCTACAAAGGTAAGGTATCTGGGGGTTATTTTGCTGGAGAGGGTAAAGAAGGCGAAAATAGTGCTTTACTCATGTAAGAGGGCCGTGGTGGAAGCTATTTTGGTGAACAGTGTGCAAATATCAGTGTTACTGAAGGCTAATACAGGCATGTCACACATTCAGATCGGAATGGTTTTGATTCCGTATTTGCAATTACGATCGATTTTGTTTTGGGTTCTCCAGTAGTAGACGCCCAGAGACGACAAAACGTTGTTGAAAAGGTATGCCGAAATGCTTTGAGGGATGCTTCGAATCCTCTTTCATACCCAAATGAAGTGTAAGTATGTGTAACACTTACAACGAAATGTATTTGTTTTGCTCATCGTTTGCGTTGCCACCGCTTAAATTTGTTCTACTTCACAAATTTTTGTTCACAAAAATAGTTGGTTTGCAAACAAGAATAATGTGGCAATACTTCGCTTGAAAAATACTTCAGTTTGTTTTGTTTCTCTCAACAAGTTTAAGAAATTAAAATGTTTATGAATAAATATTGACTAAATGCTTAACAAATCAATGTAATAACCAAACATACTATTTAATCTTTCATTTTGACTTAGTTTTATCAATATTTTTCTTTAATAAATCATTAAAAACAGCAATTCCATTTTGAAAATTTGAAGAAGTTTCATTCCGAAGAAAATTTTCGTATTTGGTTTTCTAAAGTCTTAATGCAGTTGAAACCTGGCTCGGGCTAGACTACGGACACGCTGCGATCTTGGGGGCCAGAGACACGTTCGGGTCGAACCTTATAATTTTCTCGATAGGACATTTGACTTCGAGATTCCGACTAGGGACTCCAGGGGGCGATTCTCGTTCTGTGATAGTCTGAAGTGAATTTTTTTCATATTTTCATAGTGCTTCTGATTCGCGTTTAGTGAAAGAATAAACCAAAATTTAAATGTTTTCATATGAACAAAACAAGTGGAATAAAGCAAAATTTGTTCACAGTTGCACAGTATTGCTCATTCTCGTTTTGTCTAACAATGTAAACAAGTGACAAAAACTTTTCATGTCGAAAGATTTTATTCCACTTTCCATTTAAAAGCGAAAACCATGGAGATGGCAAAAAATGGAAAAAATATTGGAGACACGTTATTACTTGCTAATATGTGGTTCAGTGAATTAATTTCTTTTATAATTTTTAGACTCCACACTAGTACAAAATATATTCAGTTGAAATAAGCTGAACAAACAAAGGCGCGGCATGAATGAATTAAATCGGCTAAAATCAATATCGATTTTAGAAGAAGCAGGGTAGACGGAACTTCATCTACTTGAGAGTGCCATTTACGACAGTTGTGAACAATCTGCCATTATTGTGGCCGATGCGCCGCTACTCAACAATAGCACAAGATGCTGAAACCACATCAAATCATGCAGTTACATTAAGCGCTGCAAGCATATCAAATGCGGCAAGCACATCAACTTCTGCGCCAACTGAAGGTGGCCGCCCGCAAACACGAAAAAGAAAGTCACAATCTTCTGCTAGTGTTTGTCAGTATGATTTACATTCTGTCTTAGATTTAGTTTGTTTGTTATATAGTATATAACTATCATATGTAATTTTCATTGCCTGTATGGTGGTATCGATTGCACGAGGCAACAAAATCGAAAAAATTGTGAAGGCTTTTAAAACCACTATATTTTTAATCCGCTGTGGTCACCTAACTCCAAAAATGATTATTTTGATTATTTATTTTTGTAAAAATTTTTTTTTCTAAAATTTGGGGATTTTGAAGAGGAAACTTATTCAATCTTGCTATGCAATACGTTAAAAAATTTCAAATTACGCCAGCTTTAAGTTTGCTATTCGCACGAATCTTAAAAAAGCATTAAGGAATTTTATGCAAAAAAATCATCTGTTAAAGGTAGCCAATGGAAAAGAAGAGCAAATCCGCGTGCACGCACATTTATGAGCGTTTATTAGTTTTCTACTGCAATCGTACAAATGAAACAAACATTTGGTTATTAATAACTTTTTTTTTTATTCTGAGAATCATAAAAATGTCATAGAGGTTTTTTCCAAACAATTTTGAACATGTACCTGTGTTCCTATGTTCTGCATTTTCTACAGTGCTTGTAAATATGCGATTTACAATTAAATGTAAATAAAAACGTAATGCATGCATCGATTTCTATGATCCTAATCTACTTTAATCCACATAATATGTATAAATAAAATGTAATACTTTTTGCAGTTTTCGATTTTTTCCAAATTTTTTTTTCAAAAAGCCCATTTTTGCTGTTACTCGTGTTTTCTACTCTTTAGTACATTTAAACTCATCGATTTTCCGAAGAATAGAATCAGTATTGTTACCTACCGGGTTACGAATGTTACAATGTAATGCATTTTCGATGTGAACATTTATACATACCATGGGGAAAATGTTTTCAATCAATCGAAAGAAGAACATTAAGTACTCAAATTTATGTATATCAAACAAATACTAAAATTTTGTGCAAATTAGCGAATTCACTTAATCGGCAATAAAACACGCATTTATCTATAGATTTTTATAAAATAAAGTTTATACAAGTTTAATGTTTTTTTTTATCTTGGACCAGCTCTCAGATGATGACCCCTACACATGCGGTGCTTTGTACAGTAGCTAGAGGAAAGGGATAGTAGGAGATATGACGGAAGGTGAAACTTCACTATCTTACAACACTGCTTTTGTACGTGCTTTGTTAATAGCCGGTGCTGCACAATACCGACGAAGGAGGGCTTTCTGATGTGCCCATGGATTGGTTACAGTTTTACCACTGAAACCTTCCGAAAACTGACACAAAGACACGCAAATGCACATCAGAAAAAATGCGAGATGTTTTTATGAGTCTGAAATTGGGGTTGAACTCAGGAAAACTTTTTCGTTTTGTAGTCATCGTGCAGACTACTTCTTGGGAATAACAAAACATTTGGAGCACACAACACACAAAATGTTATCCCAAATTATAGTACCAGTATTTATAAGAGCTCCTTGAGCAGTTTTATTTTATTCAAGTAGTGTTTGCGATAACGGAAACATCATTTTATCCCTACGTAAAGATTAGTCATTCACCTTTCACGTTAAAAACTATTTTCATTACTAATAAAATGAGCAAGTCAGAATATTTTTATGTAAAAACAATCCGGATTTATTTTGTTATGTGTGCGGCCGAAATATCACCGAGAAAAAACGGAACTGCTTCTCAACTGCATTGCAAAAGGCATGACAAGATTGCTATAATATATATTCGCACAATTTGAACCAACATTGCACACCGAGTACTATATGCATTTAAAGTCGATTGAATTTATCTACGACGTCTTCTAACGTAAAGTAAGTATAGGTTAATACATTTGGAATATTTTATAATTCATTTTACAGACGACATTTGGAAATTTCGAAACCTATGCTATGAAGAGAAACAGCGAGTCACGAATTCGATTGTTATTTTTGTTTAAGTACAAAAAGAGGTTTCGGAAAATATATGCGATGGTCTTATCCCACGAGGCCTGCTGATGGGTTTACAATTGCACTTCTACATTCACAAAAAATTTAAAATGCTCAAGATCGGAGTCCAAGCTGTAGTCGAGTGATTTCATCTTCACCGGGACACTTAACCCCAAGTATGTGAGATAGTTCAAATCCAGCACTACAATCTACATCTGAAAATAACGAGTTCATCAGAGAGAAACATTTTTCGCCGAGACCATGGAATCAAGATCAGCTTATTGATGTAATTAGAGACATTGGATGGTCGAAGAGATCTTCTGAATTACTGATATTTCTGGTTTAATGACTGCCATGGGCTTACAGAGATATGATTCAAACGAATGGCGTTTATTTATCGACTCATCAAAACGCAGTTTGAAGTGTGTCCTTTTGCATAATAAAAATAATTATAAAGAAGAATACTCTGTAATTGCTTTCGTCATGAAGAAGATAAAGTATGATGAACATAACTGGGTAATTTGTGTTGATCTTGGTAAATTTCCTATTTGGTCAACGAAGCGGTTTTAGCAAATATCTTTGTTTTATAGGATTGTGGGACAGCAGAGCTAAAGAAGAACATTGGAAGAGAAAACAATGACCTCCTACGGAAACACTGGTTCCAGGTATGGTAAATGTTCTAAATGTGGCTCTAGTGCCCCGAGATCGCATCATATTACCCCCTCTTCACATTAAACTTAACAAAGATAGTGAATGTTTCCAGTATATTTCGAGGAAGTTTCCCTTTCAGAGCATGCAAAAGCTGAAAGCTTTGATTATTTTTTTTAAACAGTTTTTGTTTATATTACTTCTGGGACGTTTGACTACACAAATAACGACGAAGAAGGGTGCTTTAGAACAGAAAAACAAAAAAAATCAGACTTGACTGGTCCGAAATCGAACCCGGTTCTTCTGGTTGCAGAGTCAACACGATTATACTGTGCCATCAGATTTTATAGTTCCTTTTGTGCTTGTTATATTTTCTGTACGTTTCATATCGTTGGCAAAAGAAGGTTTGGCATTTATTATTGTGAAAGCATTTTTGGTATGCTTCTCTGATGGTGCATCTTTGTTCTATTTTGCTTACGCAAAATTTATAGTTGCAAGATTCATGCGGAATACTTTCCCCATATTCGCTGCATAGTTAGGGGTTCCGACTTTTTGCAGTTTTTCCACCGCATTGGGATAGGGTCATACTCGTTGAGTTTGAGTCTTTACCAGCCTATCTTTAAATGTTCTGAGCGTCGTATGAAGTCAAAATCAATTACTGCTGCTCCTGTTGGTTCGATTTTACTACATACTCTTTTCATTCTTTAAACAACTACTTTACAATATTTTTTAAATGATTTACCTTGAACATAGTTAAGGCCATTATGATATGTGATTGATACTGGTATTTCGTCCTTAAAATTGGCATTTTTGAATTTTTCAGCACCTTTGAGGTGGTTAACTTTTATTAGGAGATAGTGTGATTTATGCCCTTCTTATGAGTCACAATATCCATCAATTTCTGTTAATTCTTTATGATTTAAATGTATGTGATTTTATGATTAAAATAAATATATAACTATGTATTTATTTTTTACACATGCTTTTTCAAATTTCCACACCTTGCTACCTACATTCTAGCCAAACGTGAGAATAATGGTGTCACCATAATTTTTATTCACTAAAATCACAATTAGTTTAAATAATATTTTTATTTGTTAGTTCCCAGCCAGAGTGTCATTTGCCACATAATGTCTAATGTTAAAATTAAGTGATATTTTTGTTGTAATTTATTTCCCAGACAGTATGAAAATGAATACTTAGAATTTTAGTCGGCCAGTTCTGTTTGTGAGAAAGTAAATTATTGCAAGGGAGGCATGTTTCTTCGCCGTGAGAATGAACGATTTTCATCTATTTTATTTTGTTTACCTTTATTGTTATTTACGCAAATATTTCACTTATGTTGCTTAAGTTTTAGTATATTGATTTTATAATAATAAAAATGTCAGAAAAGTCAGAAAACCAACAACACTCGTCACGTCGTTTGAGGGAGGCGATGGCACGATGGATGGTAGTCTGCACGTTGACTACACAACCAAAAAACAGACCTGGGTTCAACCCCAGTTTCAGACCAAAAATTTTAAAATAAAAATAAACATCTCGCATTTTTCTGATGTTGCATTAGTGTGTGAGTTGTTGTCGGAAGGTTTCAGTGGCGAAGGCATAGTCACTGGTCACTGAACAATACCGGCTTCAGCTGATAGCAATCCACAATCACATCAGAACGCCCTCCTTCGTCGGTATTGTGTAGCACCGGCGAAGTAAAATAATAATAAAAATAGCTACTAAACCGGAGCTTCAGCACTGCTACGAGTATAAAAACAAAAGAACGTGCGAAAGCAGAGCTACAAAATAATTAATTAAGCTTCACCTCCTGTCGTTTCTCCTACTATCCCTTTCCTATAGTTCCCAGCACAATGCTTCGCATGTGTAGGAGTCATCTCCTGAGTGCTGGTCCTAGATAAAAAAAAAAAAAAACACTCGTCACGTCGTTTTATTTTTTTCAGATCATAGTAACCACGTTATAAAGAATTAACAAAGGGAAACAAATCCAACATCCCGAAAGCGTTTGGTTTTAACGGAGAGATATTCGTTAAAACGTATGTAATTCCCGAAACCGATTCCATTTCGAAGACATATCAGCCCTAAACATGTTACAAGTCTCGCTTGCAAACACTAATAATTATTTTACAATCAAGTAACTGTCAAAAGTTAAGGAAAAACACCTTTTTTATTACTTTATGCTTCAACGAGAATAAATCGAGAATCCACAGAGAAAAAGAAACAACTTTACAATTCTAATTGCCGTATTATGTATTTAAAAGAATTTTTAAGCGCTTAAGGAAATTCACACTTTAATACCTTACATTATGCCACGTCAAAATTTCATGTAAAGGGTCTCCCAACAAGAACGCAAGATTTAAATTTGGCGCCATTCGAAGTGTCATTGTTTCATATGTGAACAATTGTTATTGTTTGCTAGTAGAAGGTACGAGGTTAGTAAAAATGGAGCGAAGGGAGTTCGTTAATTGGGTATTGGAGAGACAATATGAAATGCTGATTTTGCCGATAAAATCATCTTCAGTGACGAGGCCCATTTCCATCTTGATGGCTTCGTCAATAGGCAGAATTGTCGCATTTAGGGTGAGGAAAATCCTCGAGGGATTCACGAGAAGCAAATGCAATGTGCTGTGGATTTTCGGCTGGAGGAATAATTCGGCCTTTTTTTTATGAAAATGAGGCAGGTCAAGCGCAAACAGTCAATGGTGTTCGGTATCGTGAAATGATAACCAGTTTTTTCGTGCCTAGAATTGAAGAAATGAATGTGGAGGGCATGTGGTTTCAACAAGACGGCGCCACATGTCATACACCCAGAAAAACAATTCAATTGCAGCATTTAAAATTTATCTTGCGTTCTTGTTAGGACACCCTTTATTACCTACAAGTGAGAATGTAACGTGTTACGAAAAAGAAATAACATGGTAATATATTTGACATCCCATAAGACTTCATAGTTAAGGCCGCTTTAAACGATAAGATTTGTCGTACGTAAAATGTGAGAGAAAATAAAATAAATTCCATCCGTATTTTAAAAGAAGAGAGTAAAAATCGGATGGTTGTTTTCTTTCGTTTACACCATTGGTATGGATAAAATCAAGTAAGATGAAAACATTTTCATTTAATTTAACTACAGCTGTTTGCTTGTTTTTCCCAGGGATGGAGTTCTTGTGCAATTGAATTTTTTTTTTAATAACCTTGAAAAATATTTTTATAACTTTCGAATATGTTATTTTTGTGGTCAAAACTTTTAGTGTACTTTTGGAAAATATACGTATATTTTTATAAAATTGTGCTGTCGTGGTCTAAAATGTACATTTTGACTTTATAATTGGTATAAATTTATGAAACCAGTTTTCCCTCCCTGGCTTTCTCACATTTGTTTACATAAAAATGCATCCCTGATCTAATGGTGTGTGTAGGTTTTTGAAAAATTTTAAAAAATAAAGAGAGCCATACGACTGTCAAATTTTCATCCGTATTTTCTCTCAAAATCTTATAGTTTCATTACATATTACGCTTAGACGATCCGACTTCACAAAAACTTGACATGTCGTACGACTTGTGGGACAATGTAAAGCACCCTTTATTAGAAATTTATCTAAACGATAAGATTTTACATTTTATCACCCTTGTAATATTACACAAGCAAATAGAGAAAATTACAAAATTCCAAAAAAATCTTATTTTATCTTGGACCAGCACTCAGGAGATGACCCTTACGCATACGGTTCATTGTGCTGGAACTAGAGAAGAGGGATAGTAGAAGATATGATAGGAGGTGAAGCTTCACTATCTTACAACTCTGCTTTTGCACGTCATTTGTTTTATAGCAGTGTTGTAGCGTCTCTGATGTCAAGGAGACGTATTAATTTTTGAAGCTTCGCTTTTAGTAGCCATTTTAAGTAATTAGTTTACGTCGGCGGTGCTACACAATAGCGACGAAGGAGAGCGGTCTGATGTGCCTGTGGATTGGATACAGCTCAAGTGACCAGTGACTACTTACTACTGAACTGGTTTTTTTTCTTTCTACTTATATTTTTCATTTTATTTGAAGTGTGAAGTGTAATATTCCGTTAGATTAGATCTTTATATTTCTTTCTGCCAAATCTAATGAAAGTCATACGAGTTGTATTATAGTCTCAAACGCCCTTTAATAGCGGTACCACACGTTTAGTAGGCACAGACTCAATGTTTACATTACTTTCTAGTACGTTCAACAAAAATAAATGCTTCTAAAAAAATTCAAATGTAAAAGCGACAACAGTACCAGGTAGGCTTATTTAGCGCAGGTGATTAGCTTCTGTTTGAAGCCAATCTGTTCAAATTTGTTTATGTTCATCACTTTTTTCTACATAAATTTGATGCGCACGATCAATTGATTATAACGACCCAAATATTTGTTTGACAGATTGGTTAATACTGTTCAGTCCGAAGAAAGAAGAAAACTTTAGCATAAATAAAGTTTAAGGCCCTTCCCTGGAAAGAAAACAAAGTATGCCACCCGATAGAACATTTCAAAATAAAAAGAGAAAATTATATAAAGAAATGATCCTCTGAAGTTTTTGTATATATTATATCCTCCTCCATTACATCTTCTAAATTTTAATACATTTCTTTTCAAGACCTCTAAAATGTAAGATCTTTTCAAGAGCTTTAAACTGATCAAATTCTATGAAAAATATACCCTTGTACTAGAACTTCATAGGAAAATATGGGTTGCCGTCACCTTATTTATTATATAAATGTTTTTTAATTTTCTATCCCATAGGCAATTTTTTTTAGCTGTTTCACTAAATGGAACTTACGCCTTCTTTTCTAGTCGTCCAATAATTTTTCGAACTGGCAGGGATTTCCGATTTTAATGTTCTCCTTTTTTATAAGTAAACTTTTTGTTATTTTGTAACTTTTTTACTTTTTTTTGCAACTGTTTATTGAACACGACGGAATACGAAACATACATTGACAGTCATCAATAAACGGCAATTCCGACAACTGGAACACCGATTTGCGTGAAAGATAAAAAAAAACGACGTTGTCTTGTATTGGTGACGCCAAGTAGAATAAATAAGAGTGAATTATTTTAAAAATGTTTGTCTCACATTGATATTTCAAATACTCAGAAATTGCACCCACGATGATTGGTTTTCAATATTGTTGGGGTTGATTTATAAAGATAACAAAAATAACAGAAATGAGTTTAAAAATAACTACAAAAAATAAACATGAAAATTCACTTCGTGTCTACTTGGCAACAACTCTTTCTTCTTCACCCCGTTCACCAATAAATGAAAAAAACATGTTTGAAAGACATGCCTATAAATACATAAATACAATGGAAACGTGGTGTTAGTCGTCTCAATCCTTACCAAATCTTTTCTGATATATGTATGTACGCTGTTAAGTAGGTCATAACAAATATAAATGTGTAAATCTGCTTTAAATTTAATTATTTTGAAGCTATTACTTTAAAAAACAAAGAGAATAAAAAATATGTATAAAACATGTTTATTAGTGTTTTAAAAATTAAAAAATATGGGACGTTTAAACGAATGGGTACCACTGCACTTACTTACCCATAATACTAATTCCCACTGAATTCGACGTACTACTTCCGGCACTGCTTTGTTGATTACTATTATTTTGAGCCGTCAAATTTAATGGATGTAGCGGATGAGTTGGATCAGTATAATTAGTTAAATAAGCTCCAAATTTCAGTTGAGCCTCAGTGCTATCCATCACGGAGAACATCCAGTCCCATGTAGGTTTTAAACATTTTTCAACAAATACCTATACAAAATACATATAAAAAAATATATAAGCAAACAGTAATCTACAACACAGTATTCCAAATATTTTGTGTTTCCAGTAATTTATCAGAAAGCTAAACTGCAGCATCTTTCTTATTATGAATTAGTCTTACAACCTTTTCAGAGATCTCTAATTTTATTTTATCAATGCCAAGACGGCAGTAAGCTGTCATAGACACCTGTGGTGAGCCACGCAAATTTAACAAATCTGAATATTATTAGTTACCTTCTGTTAAGACAGCTGTACTTTTATCATATAACTTTTTTTACCAACTTTTAATTTTTTCTTACGGACCAAAAAAAGTTTGAATTTTTCCATTTAATACATATATTTAAATGTAAAAATTTAGTTGCATGTAGACTTTAGTCCTTCACTGTACATATCGCACCCTAAATACAAAAGCGGCACAACTCAAAATTCTCAAATTTTCAGGAGAGGCAAAAAACTGTTTATGCAAAAATGATTGTAATATTTAAAATAAAATTGGTTCCATTATGAAAGAAGTCTATTTCGAAGAAGGTTTTGCTAAAATTTTTTAATTTTATATTAAATAAGACACTATATGTGTAACAAAAGTAATCAGCACTTCTTGAGAACATTGACGCAACTAAAAATAGGTCTTTTTAGTCGATCGTGCGTAAGCAATGCAATTAACATAAAAACAGACATAACGGTATTTTTCCAGTTAAAGAAAACAGTGATGAGAAAGAAATTTTTGAAATAGTTAGAGGTGTGTACTGTGAATTATTTTACGGAAAAAAGTACATTTTGGAAAATTTTGAGTTGTGTCACTTTTGTATTTAGGGTGCGATATGTACTTATATACACAATCATCTTTTTATACTTCTTTAATGCGGATGCGCAGTTATGCAATTCTAAAATATACAGTTTAGTATTTTAAAATTGGCAACTTTAATCGCAAAATCAATTGGGGAAATTATTCATATATTATATAAGTTACAAAAGCAAGTTATTTTCTATGAACCAAATACTGTAAAGGTCTTAAATCCAACAGAGAACTCTACTTATTTTGTAATAACACGCTAAAATGAAAACTACAGCCAGGTCCAAGATAAAAAACAAACTATATTTCAACAAATAATAATAGTACGACGAGTTCTTGTACCTCGGCCTTACACTGCCACTGATTTCATGCAACTAGCAAATACATATTATCATCGAAAAATTCTCGAAATACTCGAATCCCTTGCCCGTAGGTTTTATGTTTACACATGTCATTACCAATTCATTTTCAAAATGTCGTTGGTGCATAAACTTCAAAAATGTTTTTACTTCTGAAATTAAAAAAAATTTTAATGGAAAATCATTTGCTATCGATTCATAAGCATTGTTCTTCAAATCATTACGACTGTATGATTTACTGTTCATATCCCACAAACTAACAAAATTTCGTAACATACTTTATCGTTGTCATTTATTTTTATATTTAGTGACATAACACTAGTCGCATGTGTTTAGTAAAAAATTGTGAATGCTTTGAGTTTTTGAACTGTTATGCTGGGAACACAATTGGGACGAACGACGAATTTCATCTAGCACAACGAATTCGTCGGTAAAGGTTCGTTGTGTAAATTTGCAGTGTGTCGCACAATTACAACGAAAAAATTACAGCTGTCATAACCAGAAAAGTGTTTTGCTATTTGTGTTACCGTATAAAAAAAACTAATTGAAAAAATTAAACATTAACCCATTCTCAGCCATTGTACCTGCTGGACTATAGAAAAAACACAATATTCAAACAAGCATAAAATTTATCAGATAATGATTTTGGCAACCATTCCTTTGACTTATTAAATATATTGTACTTAGAAAATATACACAAAAAAATTTTAAGAAATATACCGTTACTTTGAATTTTTCTAAGTTGTTACATTATGCTAGGAACACAATTAGAATGAACGACGACCTCCGTCGTGCTCAACGAATTCATCGGTAAAAGTTCGTTGTCCAAATTCGGTGTGTAGCAAACAATAACGACATAATCAGCATAATCATGTCATAATCAGCAAAGCTGTTTGCTGTGTGACCGTATCAAAAAAAAATACTTGAAATAATTAAACATTAACAGAAAACTATTAGAAAGCAATTTTATGGTAAATAATTGTGTATATTTAACTTAAATTATTTATTTTAAAAATTAAACAACTACTAAAATAAAAATTAACTTTATTTACTAATATATTTGAAAACTCAAATCAAAAACGATAACTCTGTACTAATTTGTTCGTCGTCGTATGAAATAGAAATAAATTTATCTCAGAGTTCGTCACGCACGACGAAGTTGGTCGCTTGTGTTTATTTCCATATGCACGCCTGTGTTTTATTTCTGCGGACAAAAGATCGCAACGAAAAATTCGTCGTTCGTCCAACTTGTATTCCCAGCATTAGTGGCATGTGTAAACGCTAAGTTAAGACGATTTTAGTGTTAAGCAAGCACAAAAAGACATCTATTACAAATAAACGTCATATTTTGTTATATGAACCACTAACAAATCACTAAAATCAGCCACTCACATATAACACCAGCGATTTAAGTGTTAATGTTAGTGAATTTATGGCTCGTGTAGCAGAAAATAATGGCAATTACCAATATTATATATCAATTATTTAACATAAATATTTTTGGAAAATTAGAGTACCGTGTGAAGATCTTTTCACAAATTTTGAAAGAGCTGCGACCAGTTTCTTAAAACTACAAGTTACAAATTTACAATTGTAAATTATTAAAAAGATTTCTTTTGTTCTAAAGTGGTGACTTGTAGGTGTGACAGCTAGGTACTGAAATAATAGAGGGCTCACGATGGGTAGTGCAAACAATGCACCGTTATTATCAACACAACAAAATGTACGTGTTTCCAATTTGCTTTTCTACTCCGTTGCAATTTTACTCCGTTGTCAGTAAAGAAAACTCTGAGCAAAAATAGTTGTGCATACATACTACTATATATGCGCCTTAGAGTCAATTCACACGAGAACAATTATGCTGGCATAACATGGCACCTTGTACGCAAATTCGGTTAAGGGAATGGTTTTTGGTTGCCATAATTTTTCAAGCAGCTACAACCCGCATTAAGGCCGTAAAATGAGAGAGAAAATAAAATGAAATTCCATCCGTATTTCAAAAAAAGAGAGTAAAAATCGGATGGTTGTTTTCTGGCACACCATTGGTATGGATAAAACCAAGTAAGATGAACACAATCTCATTTAATTTAACTACAGCTGTTTGCTTGTTTTCCCAGGGATGGAGTTCTTGTGCAATTGAATTTTTTTTTAATAACCTTGAAAAATATTTTTATTACTTTCGAATGTTATTTTCGTGGTCAAAATTTTTAGTGTACTTTTGGAAAATATACGTAATTTTTATAAAATTGTGCGGTCGTGGTCTAAAATGTACATTTTGATTTTATAATTGGTATAAATGTATGAAAGCAGTTTTCCCTCCTTGGCTTTCTCACATTTGTTTACATAAAAATGCATCCCTGATCTAATGGTATGCGTTGGTTTTTGAAAAATTTTAAAAAATCAAGAGAGCTATACGACTGTCAAATTTTCATCCGTATTTTCTCTCAAAATCTTATAGTTTCATTACATATTACGTTTAGACGATCCGACTTGTGCTCTTCTACACAAAAATTTGGCATGTCGTACGACTTGTGGGACAATGTAAAGCACCCTTTAGCAACACAAAACTAATACAAATACACATAATATTCCACAAAATATAAGGATGAATTACAAAACGGACACGGAAAATTATGCACAAACATATAAACACACATTGGCTAAATACAGGGATAAAGTAAATAAATAACTAAAGTGGACTAAGCTTTCATAATATCATAATTGTTTTGAGAGCGGAAAGCTGTTTTTTTAAGTAACATATTATTATTGTTTTTGTTTTTGAAGTAAAGTTTAATAATAATATAATTGCGATCCTTTAATATTAAGAATATTTTTAATGTACAGGGTGGCTGATGAAAGCCCATACCAAAAAGAAATTTAATAACTTTCAAAGAGAGTATAGGCGCACGTTTGGCGGCAATCCTCCGAGCAGATGGACCATGAGACTTGTGAACAATTTTGCCGAGTATGGATCAGTCCAAAAAAGACCTTACCATCGAAACCCTTCAGTTCGGACGGAGGAAACAATCGCTGCTGTAGCTGCTGCCATACAAAATATCAAAGAGTTTCGACAAGAACCTTATCTGCTCAAATGGGTATAAGCCGACAGTCATTGCAGTCAATTTTGCACAATGATTTGGACTTATTCCCATATAAAATGCAAATGGTCAACAAACTGAACGCAGCAGACTTACCGATTTGCTTGGAATTTTGCCAGGAGATGCTTCAAATGGTGGAAGAGGCCGAAATCATGTTGAACTGTCTTTTTATGTCTGACGAGGCCCATTTCGATTTAAACGGCAACATAAACAAACAAAATTGTCGAATATGGAGTGCTTCCAACCAACAGATACTCCATGAGACGGAATTGCATCCACTTCGTGTCACAGTGTGGTGTGCAGTTTCAGCACGCTGCATTGTCGGGCCCTACTTCTTAGAAGAAAATGGTCACACCGTTACAGTTACTGGAGACCGTTACTTGAGCATGTTGAGAGAGTTTTTCTATCCAACTCTGTATGGTTTCAACAAGATGATGGAACTCCTCACATAGCCCGGCCTGTTATGACAGAATTGCGACGAAAATTTCCCAATAAGTTGATATCCCGAAACTGCACATTCCGTTGGCCCCCCAGGTCCAAATTCCATTATTTTTAAAACTAATTAAGCATATTTAATAAAATTAAATGAGCTTTGACATGAATAAAAGAAAAATTAATTCCATACACTGAGAAAAAACTTATTTGAGTTTCTTGATGTAGCAATATTCATCAGCCACCCTGTATGTATATTACAAATTGTTCTTTGGCTTTTGTATTTGTATATAATTTTTCCTGAAGAAGAGCGCCGGAGGTGTTCGAAATATAGAAAAATAATTTTTTGGATGAAACATTATTGATATAAAACATAAGTTTTCTTTAAATTTTGTTATGAGGTAGAGCACGAATAAGAAGTCATAATTATAGAATTCGAATGTCGAAGAAAATAATAACCACATACATAGACGATAACACAGTTTCCGTGTTTCTTTTTTTTACTGAGCGTATTTAGTCTTTAGTTGCCCTTCGTCGTGCAAACATGAACTTGAAAGAAGAAGGAGGTTGGTCGCGCCAACAAACTTGGTTTGACCCAACAAGATCTGCTTTTCATTCTCATCTTCTAATTCCCAATTCCGTATCATTTAATCCCGTCAAACTTCCGCCAAGTATGTTCCGAAATGTGTATAACGAGAAACAAACGTCAAATGAATAAATAAAATACTAACAGGTATAAAGCTGTATATATAAAATGTATATGTATACATTTTATGCCAGATGAATTAGTCTCGTGTGTTTTGTAAATAACAAAAATTGTGCGGCTTAAAAAGTGTTGTCGTGTGAATTGGCTCATTGAAATATATAAAGAGTTGCCTCACTTTTTATTGAGCTTCCATATTTTTTCTTAGAAAATTATGCTGAAAATTAGTTTTCACAAAATTATACTCTTTCATAGGAATGCAATGTATTCGAATATTTACGCTCACAAACTACCGCAATATGCACAGCAATATAAAAAAATTGCGAAATATTAGTCTCTGACCCACAAAATCCTGCTCGCACACACCCCCACCTACCTGAAATATGATGTCAGGGACGCTTTACACGGCTGTGGAAAATATTTTCTTACACTTTTTAAATTTTGTAAGTGATCTTCATGCACAAAAAGAAATTAAACAAACCTGTAACTGGGTGGCTTCTTCGGGTTGTATTTTTAAAGAGATTTCAATGTCATTTAATATGTTGTACGCCAAACTACTTAAAAGTTCAGCAATTTGACGAACAATTATTCCGAAAGCTCTCGCTAAGTTGCTGGATGTCGTGGCCATTGTGTGCTGTTCTTGGGGTGGTGCAGCTACAGCTGTACTTGCTGGAACTGTTGAACGACGTAAAGCCATGGGATCTATAAACACTAAACTGGAACCTGCTGGCATCCGTACAGAGGATCGAGCTGTTTCACGGCTGCGTATTGCCCATTGCATTGATTGAGGAGCTAACTCGCTGCGATTATTGGAATTTGCGGTTCGACGTTCTAACGGTTGGTCGGTGTAAGTAAACTCATCTTCATCGTGATCATCTGTTTCACCATCTTCAGAAGCCTCCTCTTCTTGGGGTGAAGAGTCTCCCGATTCGTCTTCGAGGAAAAGCACGCCAATATCTGTAAGGGTAAAGAACTTTAACTCTTAAACGCTTAAAAAAAGTCAGAAAACAATAGAAAAATTTTAATTCCTAAAAGTAAAATATTTTTATTTCAAAAAAATAACTGTCTATCGAAGAAATTCTTTCATTCCTACAACTATGTACAAAACAAATTCTAAAATATTGTTTTGATTTTAAATGTAACTGTTCGAAAGAAAGAATTCTTTCTATAGCGTGTGTTAGGCAGTAAATTTTCAAACAACTGACCTTTACAAAGGGTATCCCTTTCGAAAAGTTTTACCAAAAACCATCTTTGCAGAAAAATACCTTTTCGGTAAAATACATTTGTTAAAAAAAATACCATTCAGGAGAAGTACCTAATCCAACATTAAGCAAACTTCTCCAAAGAGAAACTTTCCGTTACAAAACTTTTTCCACAGAGTACTTTTTGATTGTAATTTTATGACTAATGCCTACATTCTAAAACTTACTACCCATATCACTTACAAATTCCGTTCATAGCTTCAGTTTTACAGTTCTAATTAATTGTGAGTGTTTAAATACGATAAATGTGTGGTAGCACTAAGAAATTATGGGTAGTTTTTCAACACACCACTGTTTATGAATGGCATCATGTGGTACAGAAACATTTTAAAAGTAATAAAAAAAACCATTTTTTTAAATGAAAAAAAAAGAACAAAAAGCTTTTTTGTATATATAATTTTTATATTAGCCCAAATCACAATCTTGTGCATCTGGTGTTGCATCATTGCATTTGCAAAAAGGTATAGCATATTTTTGCTCTACAGTAACAAAATACACAGCAATGCACATGCTAGACTTAAATTTATATGCAACACTTAAAACCAATAGGATTTATTTGCTATGAGTATGCAACACCTAATTTTTTTTTTTTTTTTTTTTTTTTTTTATCTAGGACCAGCATCTCAGGAGATGACACCTACACATGCGAAGCATTGTGCTGGGAACTATAGGAAAGGGATAGTAGTAGAAACGACAGGAGGTGAAGCTTAATTAATTATTTGCAGCTCTGCTTTCGCACGTTCTTTTGTTTTTTTATATACTCGTAGCAGTGCTGAAGCTTCGGTTTAGTAGCCATTTTTATTATTATTTTACTTCGCCGGTGCTACACAATACCGACGAAATAATATTGCAAATAAACAGCTGACTAACAATAATCCAAGCTAATCAAATCGTAATCGCCGCATACTTGCCGCTGCTTATTTTCCTCCAAAAAAACCAGTAGTGCGATTCATTAACTTTTATTGGACATATTTTTTTTTTGGCAAATTTGTTTGTTTTCCAATCATCTGTGAATTTTATTTTTGCAATGAGTAGTGCATAATAAATTAAAAATGTCATTCACAGTTGATAGCACAAATTTGCTATTGCATATATTTACAATCTCAAATACACAAGATTGTGAGTAGAGCTATTGTAATAAATGTACACTTTTATGTGCTTATATATGAAATTAAACAAAAATAACTTTTTGCCTGACCACATGATGTTTGTGCAAAACAAAAACAAATGGTGGAAATCTTATCGTGCCATAACCGCCAAAATAACGTAACCAACAAAAAACAAATTTTACAGGAGGTTTTTTCCGATTCACTTGAATTTTTTTTTGTGAAATTTTTATAATAGCCTATAAATATTCTTATGCTTATTTTAGATTTGTATTATCGTTAATTTTCCATTTCCAAGTGTTTTTGATATTCTTAAAAAAAAAATTTGTCACTTACGTTAGTTTGGCAGTCATTATTGTAACCAGCTAATAATAAAGTGTGCTACTTACATTTTATTAATCGCACCTTAAAATTTTTTTTCCAACTTAAAAATTTACTTTCTTGAATTTTTGTAATACATTCATATGTATATTTATATTTACATACACATATCGTCACCTAAAATCCAAAAGGCCGTAACTGACAAAAAAATTTAAAATCGGTTTTTTTCTGACAGTTGTATTTTTAATAATATCAACTCATTCAATCAAAATTAGGGTTTTGAAGCTTCTACTTCTACATGTTAAATGCTTATATATTTAAATAAATAAATCATATATTATTCACCTTCATCATTTCATACATTAAGAACATCTTTTATCGTATTGGAGTGTTTGAGCCGAAGGTATTTATCACGAAAAGTTGGTGGAATACTGTTTTTATCCACACATATCTTTAAATTAAGTGGTGAAATTTTTAATTCTTGGGAATATGCAAGAGAAGGTCGCTGAGTATAAGCATTCAGCCCAATATTAATTATTTGAGCTTCGCTATTGTCCAAGTAGGCATATTTAAGAGCAATTTTATTTTTTTCAAAAAAAGCAGAGCGCGAAGGAAGCAAATTTTACTTTTAATTTCTTAAAAAAATACATTGCGGAAAATGTTTTCCAATTTAAAAAATCTGAATGTTGCAATGAAATACATTCGTAACCACAAGGGTTTGTTCTTGCACTGCGAACAACTGTTCGCCACTCACTAGAACCCATACTGTTCGATTACGAACGAATGACTCTATAGTACTGTGAACAGAATCCACTGGCATCATAATATGCCCTGGTAATAACTAAGTAATTTTTATGTTTTTAACGTGCGAACAGGAATTAATAAAAAATTAAATCACGGCCAGCATGGCTTTGTTGCGATTTTGGCCCATGCAACTTTCACAATATAAGCTTAATTCCCGAACTGTTTTCCTCTGATCTAAACTATGAAGATACCTATATAACGCCGTTCAAATTTCAATACAATACGAGTGAATACACATTTTACAAAAAAAAGAAAAACATTACGGTAGATAAAAGTAATTTTTGTTCCTACGTTGATTGCATTGTTACAATTAATTACAATTTTTTTTATTTTAAGCTTCCAAACGTGTTATTTACAGAACAATTGTGCATCAAAAACTCAGTTTTGAAAAATACGTTGGTAACGTTATTTTGGCGGTTAAGGCACGATATGGTAACATAAATAGAACTTAAATGCGGGACATTGGCTATTCAAGTACTACTTAAATATCATAAAAAGTAGGACTGAACAAATGAATTTCGTATTTAAACAGCACTTAAGTATAAATACGATTTTAATTACGATTTCAAAACTAGACATTAATGCATCAGAAAATTACTAATAAGCGTACTATTTTCATGAAATACCATCGACTTTTTTCTTTTTTTGTCGTCTTTCAAATTTAAATTTAGTTCTCAATATTCATAATTTGTTCATTGGGAATAAATATCATCCTTTAGAAACATTGAACTTTTTGATTGATTTCTAAAGCAAGACATATATTTAAAAAAAAACAACACCGTATGTGATTTCTAAACCTGTTTCTGATCCAACAGTGGCTCCAGTTTGTACACTTCGTTGTGCATCTTGATTGCTTTGATTGTCGTCTGAATCCGATTCTGTCTCTGGTTCATTAAATGTGTACTCATTGTCACTTTCATCATCTTGTATTCCTTCCTCGTTTCGACTGGCTTCTAAAATATCTTCATCTGGATTGTGAGCACTCCCATCTCTGTTTGCAGTCTCCTCATTTTCAGAAGCATCACGCAGAGCTAAAAGTAAGACCAAATGTTATTCATGAATACTAAAAATGGTTGATCCCAAAAATGCAGGCTATCAATAATACCAATGCCATCAATTCCATAATTTGGTTGGAAATTAAATCCAGCGGATTGTTCACTATTACCTTCATGAACTGCAGAGGCTTCAATTATTGTTTCGACGGCAGACGACGGAGCTAATGGCTCTACACTAAATAAGTCGTCAGAGTTCTAGAGAACGAAATAGTAAATTGAATTATACTTAAAAAACAAATTTAAGGCCATAACGTACATCCAGATTAGAAGATGATATAAAAGGAGCAGTTGGACGTACAACACCTAAACGAACTGGCGCAATAAGAGCTTCGGATACTTCACACAATTCTTGTATAGCCAGTTTATGCAACGTTTGGAATACCTTAACACAGCTTTGGATATGCTTGTGAGGTACTGACAAAGATTTACGACGTTCGGGATTTGGGAATTTTTCCATATTAAAAATAACAAAAACACGCGCTACAGAACGCACAAAGCGACGGGCGACTATTTCAGCATCTTCCATACGACCGGGTACGGCATCGTTTTGCATTTCTCGTACTAAAGTCATAAGCAGGGTATCCAGATGATCTGTAGAGCACTTTACAAATAAATTGTGTGTAAATTTATCAAGGAGAGTTGATCCACTTTGATTTTGCAAATAAATGTAGTTTTCAGCACTTGCTCCGTCAGTGGAATTTGGTGGTTGCTGTGGTGTATTTTCGAATTTTTCAGCACCAGTCATTATCATAGCGCGTACAGCATGCCAATCAATAAGCAATCGTTCTAAAGCTCTCTTTGCAAACTTCGGTGGCTCTAAATCATGATCGGGCATATTGACATCCAAATCTATCGATGTTGAGGGCTTTCTTGCTGATGTATTGCCGTTGTTTGAACTTCCAGTATTTCCTCCAACATTCCGTACTCTAGTATTTGCTCTGTACTGACGCTGCTCAACAGCTTGCCGACCAACGGTCTGAATTAGGAAAAGTAATATTGACTCGCCTTTAGCGTTGAATCTTGTGACGAGATCTGTACATGACCCCAATTTGCAAAGGAGTGCGAAGCGTTTATTTTGGTTCCCCGCTATAAGAGCTTTACATTTACACTTTTCCCAACAATCACAATACGCCGTCGGCGATGTACGCTTTAATTTACAGTCATGTCCTTTATGGCAAACTCTAGCGCACTCTGTGCAACAGCACAACGAGTCTGTAAGTCCACAAGTTTTACATTCAAATATGTTCTGATTAATGTGATCTGCACCCGTCCATGTAAAAGAGCAAGTGTCATTGTAACATATTACGTGTAATGGTGATTGATCAGGTGGGGAACCTGGGGGGAATATCATTGCATCTTTCATTGCAATATCTTTTTCGGAAACAGTAAGTATGGTATTCAGAATTATGAGACCAGCCTCGTAGGCACGACTGTACACGGCTAACATAAAAGGCGTTTGCCCCTGAGCGTCCTTGCTGCTAAGTAATTGGTAAAGATAAGGCCGTAACGCGGGACTTGAACACATATGCTGTAGAATAAGTGTAGCGTTTTCACGACGTTGTATAGGATCAAATACATAGTTCGGCGATGAAAGTTTAATTGAGTTGGAACTAGAGCAGCCGGCAATGATTTTGGAAATATCTTCTTCGGCACTGTTGTTCATAACAACATCATTAATGCTTGCGCTGGACGAATTTGTATTAGACTCGATAGCCCAAGGTGCCATGTAAACGTTGCTTTCTTCGGTGTTTACACCTACAGGAACTGAATTACCTCCACTTGAAGAAGATTGCTCCATATCTGTGTTTATAAGACGATTCATCATCTCACGAAGACTCACCGTACGGCCCTCACGTGTAGAAGAAGAGCTCGATGAGCTAGTCATAGCCGACGAAACACTAGGAAAAGCAGAACTTGAAGCAGCAACATTTGAGGCTGAGGAAGCATTTTCTATAACAGCAGTAACATTTGCTGCGAATATCGATGTTGCTGCTGGAGATGAACGTGACGTTATTCCAGTAAAGTTTGTTGTTTTCTTATCATCAGTATCTTTGTTTGTAGTTGGAGAACACATTATTGTGCAGGCATGAAAAACGTTTCGGGCACCGTCAGAACGTTCCTCTAACACCGCCAAGACGTCGCCGCGATCATCCTTCTCTAAGCGGTTTAAGGCTGCAAAAGCATTCTTAACGTCACAGCGCATAATATGAGGCATAATCTTTTGAGACTCAAATAACAGTGCTGTCATACACACTTTGGATTTTTGGTTACTATTATTCAAGGATGAGGCCAACGATATTGTTGTCATAGCTACCGCTTTTACTGGCGGTAAATCAAACCATTGAGGATCTTTAATTGAACCAACGCAGTCTTTAGCCATTGGGTAAAGAGCACGATTTCCATCGCAAAGTATAATTGTGCTTGTATTACCACTACAATCGTTGTTACAAATCATAGAAATATTGCTAAGAGACGTACCAGTAAATGAAGTGCTATCAGTTGGAAACTGACAATTTTGTTCTTGTTTACTGTTGTACAGATTATAAAGACTGTAATGTAGTTTTGTTGCTAGTTTCTTCACTACATGAATACCTCTCAAGTCTACTGCTAGTGCAAGTAACTGAAATACAGATGGGTCGCTTCCATGGCTTATGTTAATTTTTTTTGGTTGTTTCTGGAGCCAATCAGGTCCCCTTGAAGTCATCGCTGTCTTATATATTTGTACATCTTCCCGGCGAAGAAGGCGACATTGCTGCCAGTCATCGTCTTTGCATTCTGTTGGTATTGTTGCTCCCGTTGCAGTAGACGCTGCAGTGGAGGAAGACAGAGCGGTTGGTGCTGATGTTACAGGAAATCTTACAGCAACAAAGTCACCATCAACTTTAAGAACTTTTCCGATTGGACCAATTTTATCTTCCACGAACACGACATCTTTCAACTGCCACATTTCTTCATCTTTCTTGCCATCAATATTATCGTCCTTAGTTGCCATGCGTTTCGTACGTTTGTGGGACGTGACGCTTCCTGTATCACTGCATGTACTAGATGCAGGAGACGGAGGTGGTGGCATGTCGATTCTGTCTGTGGTCTCTTTATTTGAAGAAGTGCTTTTTGAAGAACTCGAATTTTGTCCTGTCACCGGTTTTGTAATTTCTTTGTCTAACGTAACGTTAGCACTAGATGAAGGTGTGCTGTTGATTAAAAGTTGCGATTTGTCATTGCTTGTAGTAGAAGTCACATTAATAATCTTAAAGCGACAAACGTCATTAGAATCCCAAACGGAGTTAAGGAGCTGTCCAACCTTGGGAACGCCATTTGCACAAGTAAAGCCAATAGAACCAGTCTGATATTTTGGACACTTTTTCATAATAACTTGGTTGCCCACATGAATATCCGAAGCTACGGCTTTATATGGTTTCTTAGCTTTGCTGCGATATTTATCCCACAAATATCGCCGTTGATCGAATGGCAAAATACCCCACCAATATACATTATTGTTTTCAGTTCGAACTGCAGTATATAAAGAACAGACATTAACTGAAAGTATTGGATCCATTACAAACTCGCTAAACGATGTAGCAGGATGTTCCAATTTTGCTCCTATGTAACCTAATTGCTCATCCATCCATGTAGCAACACGACTGTTTTCAGTAACAACTGTGCAACGAATAAAGTTTGCAGATATTAATTCAATTTTTTCCGTTAAATTGAGACTAACAGTTTTAGGATGAAAAACATTTTCAACCTGAAATTAAAAGAGATATAAATAAAATCTATTTGCACAAGAACAAACTTTTTTTTTATATAATCACCTCTGCTTTATACGGTTCTGAATCTGTCCAACGCCATTGATGCAGTTCACCGTTTTCCGATATACCAATAAACTCAGAATAAATTGCAGCAATTTTTTTAAACTTTAATGTGTTATTTTTGTCTGGCCACGATTGCAGTTCTTCAGAAATCCATATTGGAGAACTCACTGATGTAGGATCTTTCTTTTTTGCATCTGACATAATATATGTTCTTAGTAAATATGATATTACCGTTCATTAGTTTTCATTTATATTAATAAATACCTCCCTCTTTGTCCCAAGCATAGTCATCTTTATTAAGCCACCGCCGGGGAACATAACATTGCCGATCTCGCCAACGGCTAAAAGCTTCTCTTTCAGCACTAACAGATGATATTTGAGCAGATAAACTGCTGCTTCCGCTTAGAACACTATTTCCTGAACCAGATGCTCTTGATGGATTATTATCTGAAGATCCGGCATTTGATTGGCTACGTTCGCTACGTATGCGATCAAATAATAAACTAAGAAGATTTGTTTGTTTAAACACGGTTAATAAATTCAAGTGGGTAATACAAATAATGATCATAAGTGTTAATAAAAAATATTTTTCATCCTACACAAGCTGATTTATTCCCCGCATTTACGATACATGCAACAAAAGGGAAACTTACTTTCTTATGCTTGAATAATTACTAAAAATTTCTTCTGTGAAGAGTCCATCAGATGGATCAATAATAACACTGTTGTTATCACCATGAAAACCATTATCTAGTAAAGATATTAAATCTTCTGGCACATAATTATCACCTCCCTCTTCTGTATCTTCGGCATCTTCATCATCGCGTGAGAGCAAATTATTGACCGCTAAATTAACATCTAAATTCGTACGCTGAAATTTCACACGTAAATTTAAATGTATTTATTATTTCATTATGACTTACTTGAAGTTCTCTTATAATTAAATTTCGACTCTTTCCTTGAAGTACTACTTCAGCCTGTGATATCAATTCTTCAGGAACATATGTGGCTGGAACTGTTACAAGTGGCCGACTAGAAGAGCTACCTCCAATTATAACACCAGTGCTTCTAGATCCTGAGCCTTGTCCTCCAGAACTAGATCTTCCGGGTGTCCGCATTAATCGGGCTCGTGAACGAGCCAGCTGCCGTGATGACGACGGTGCTGATGCTTTGGAATTGTTTGATGTGATTGCGCTGTTACTACCACTAAATGAAAAATGAAGCATAAATATGTATACATATTATATGTATTTTGTTTAAATTTTGGGTTTAGGTAGACTGAATTGTTTTAGATTTCATTCTGTTAGATATATCTGACTAACTTGAAGTTTAAGTCTTATGTTATAATTCAATTATAGCCGCTCACGTTAACTGAGCATTTTGTTGACATTGATATAATGAGAAATTAAAGAAAAAAAACACTGACAAAAGAATACTTTTGGAATAAATTAATTTTTGCATCGTTGACAAAACCATTAAAAATTTGTGTTTTTATTTCTCTTTGGAAATGTCCTTTTACCAACAAACATTTGGTCCATCAAGCCGGTTATATTTGGATCAGACATCAGCAGTTCGTTACTCATAGTGATTCATAAAATTATAAATATAATTCATTAAAATTTAACTACTCTAACGTAATTATAATCACAAATACTTTGATTTATAAGTATGTCTGCCAAACCTAAATCAGCGCGCTAAGCGCCGTAAGACGGTGACGTTGTAACTCTGGAAAAAAAAACTGCCATTGTTGAAAATGACAATTTAGTTGTTTTCAGTTCAATATAGCGATTTATCTCTATTTTTCATTGCATTACGTTGACACTTTAATTAAAGTAGGTTTTTGGAGCGTTAAAGCTAAGCGATAGAAAAGGATAAATATGAATCACACATCGACATCGTACTCATACTATCACACCATTTGAATGACCTATAAATAATTTAATAATTTTATTAATATTTAAATAATTATTTGACTTCGCCGTTGCTACACAATATCGAGGAAGGAAAGCGTTCTAATGTGCCTGTGGATTGGTTATTGCTGAAGCCGGTACTGTTCAGTAACCAGTGACTATGCCTTCGCCACTGAAACATTCCGGCAGCAACTGACACAAAGACACACAAATGCACATCAGAAAAAGTGCGAGATGTTTTTATGAGTCTGAAACTGGCGTTGAACCCAAGAAAATTTTTCGTGTTGCAGTCAACGTGCATACTACTCGGCCATCGTCACCCTCACACAACATATAATAAACTTTTTCGGACAAAATTAGGATAATAATTGGTTTTTTGCATTTTATTTTGCTGAATCTATCTTAAGACTAACTGTTATTTTCCTAAAGGGTATAATAGTAAAATTTAAACTACTTTCTAATATTACACACAATTTTCCAAAGAATAATATATGGAAGTAAATAACTTGCTGCATTTCCAATAGCGAAAATGCAGCAATAAACAAATTATTAGTATTTAAGTAAAGTGTACATTGGTAGTTTGTTGTGTGAGCAGATATTTTCCCTTCTTCTTAAGTTTAAAAAAAAATACGTTGTCCTTGATCGTTTATTGTTTTTTACAGTTTTGTACCTTTTCAAATGGTATTCATTTCGTTTAGTTAATAAAATTTATTTATTATTTATTTTTGTGATATTCTACAACAAAACTGAAGTTTTAAAATAGCAGAAGTTTGCAATTAGTTAAAAAAAGGAAGATATTTGCATTTTTACCTTGGAGTCCGGAAGCTTCTAACACTGCAGCCACACGTTCAACTTTTGCATTTAAATTTTTTACACATATAGCTTCTCAAAATTCATGTGTATTGATAGCTGTGACGTAGGCTGCACGCAAATTTTAAACAATATAAGAGCAAACTCATTTATCAAGATGGCTTCCCTGCTCATAACAATAGGTAGCAGCTGTTTTTTGTCCATAATTTGAAACAAAAGTTGCCCAGCAAATTTGAAAGCAAAATCTCATCAAAGTATGAGTGGATTAGTAAAAAAATGAGAGAATTATAAATTTGCAAGGCAAAAATTTAACGTATAACCCCCATGTAAGCTGAGGCAGTTCGACAAAAATTTTCTGGTTTTCGTAACTACATTATATATTTTATGTCTCGTGAAAAAAATGTGGGAGCTCTATATATTGTATTATTATCGAAAAAGTAAAAAATGAGTTCGAATGTCTGGTAAAGGGTGCTTTACATTGTCCATCAAGTCGTACGACATGCCAAATTTTTGTGTAGAAGAGCACAAGTCGGATCGTCTAAACGTAATATGTAATGAAACTATAAGATTTTGAGAGAAAATATGGATGAAAATTTGACAGTCGTATGGCTCTCTTGATTTTTTAAAATTTTTCAAAAACCAACACACACCATTAGATCAGGGATGCATTTTTATGTAAACAAGCCAGGAGGGAAAACTGGTTTCATAAATTTATACCAATTATAAAATCAAAATGTACATTTTAGACCACCACAGGACAATTTTATAAAAATATACGTATATTTTCCAAAAGTACACTAAAAATTTTGACCACGAAAATAACATATTCGAAAGTTATAAAAATATTTTTCAAGGTTATTAAAAAAAAATTCAATTGCACAAGAACTCCATCCCTGGGGAAAACAAGCAAACAGCTGTAGTTAAATTAAATGTGAATGTTTTCATCTTACTTGATTTTATCCATACCAATGGTGTAAACGCCAGAAAACAACCATCCGATTTTTACTCACTTTTTTTGAAATACGGACCGAATTTCATTTTATTTTCTCTCATATTTTACGTACGACAAATATTATCGTTTAAAGCAACCTTAAGTGGTATGAGTTTTTACACACTTACGTGTAAGTTCATTTTAAAAATGCTGTCAACAATTAAAGTTCTAGCAAAAATTTATAAATAACTACAGTGGCCAAAAAAACTATTCGACATTGCAATTATTTTCTTAAATTTCATTGAAAACGCTAGTATCCTTTTGTTTTTTATATGTATAAACGTGAGATCACATTGTATTATATGTATTTAATAATTTATGGTCCTAAAAATAATAAAAATTGCACATTTTTTAACTCATCTATCTGTTTGAACGAAAAAACAAAAATTTCAAAGCAAAAAAAGTATTCGACTGGCATTGTTTTTCCCTTATTCTGATTGTGTATTTCTTATTACTTCATGTTATTGTTGGTAAAAATATCGCTGTTTCTTGTTTATCATTTACAAGAACTTTTTTCTTATTTCTGTGCAAGTGATCGCGATGATGGGACGTAAAGGGAAAGAAACTTCTGTTGATGTAAGAAATTTAATAATACATCATTTTAAATTAGGAAAAACAGAAAAGACTATATCAGAAATCGTTTAAAGGTCAAGAACTACTGTATATTACATTATAAAAAAGTACAAATCAAGTAAAACTGTGATAAACAAGGTAAGGATTGGGCGACCTTGCAAACTTAGAGATTCAGATGAACGGCGAATCGTGCGTGAAGTAAGAAAAAATCCAAAAATTACTGCTAACACTTTAGCTAAAAACACTGAGGAACACTTAGGTATATCCGTTACACCTCAAACAATAAGAAACTTCTTAAAAAAGCACGATTTCCATGCACGATCAGCCAGGAAGAAGCCACACATTACTAAGAAAAATAGAAAGTTGAGATTAGATTTTGCGAAAGAGCATGTAAATAAGCCAATGGAGTTCTGGATGGATTTTATTTTTGCTACCGAAAGTAAATATAACCTTTTTCGATGTGATGGAAAAGTTCTGGTACATCGCAGGCCTAACACAGAATTGGATGGAACGAATATGGTACCAACTGTTAAATATGGTGGCGGTGGTGTTATGGTATGGGGATGTATGGCGGCATCAGGCGTGGGTAATATTGCGTTTATTGATGGGATTATGGATCACCGAAAGTACAGTGACCTCCTAAAGCAAAATTTGAGGTCAAGTGCTGAAAAATTGGGTCTGGCAAATAGATTTCAGTTTTATCAACATAATGATCCCAAACATTGTGCCACTAATACAAAGCTTTGGCTTTTATATAATTGTCCAAAATTAAAAAAAAAAAAAAAAAAAAACGCCGCCACAGTCCCCAGACCTTAACCCTATTGAACATCTTTGGGGTCACTTGGAAAAAAAAATCAGAAAACGTGAATTTACGAACAAACACCAGATGAAAGTTATCCTGCAGGAGGAATGGAGCCAAATTGATCCAGAATATACCAAAACGTTGGTAAAATCTATGCCAGATCGTTTAAAAGAGGTTATACGTAGGCAAGGAAAAGCAACTCGCTACTGAAGTAGAAATAAGCTTGTATTTCAATTCATGTATTTTAAAAATCTTACCAATGTCGAATACTTTTTTTTGCCTGTTTTTTGTTATTAATATTTTAATTCATGTGTTTTTTGCTTTTTTTACTTTGAGATCTCATTTTTTTTTACTGAATATAACTTTGTGTTCTTCAACAAAGACTTTTATAAGTTTATTTTGTTAAAAACAATATTCCATATTTTTTTCTTGATAAATATATAAAGTTTACGGCCTATGTCGAATATTTTTTTGGCCACTGTAGGTATAATTTTGCTACTATTTACAACGGGCTTGGCGGGGCTCTGCAAAATTTTCTTCTACAATCGCATCCAAGGCCCACTACTTTTACTGCTTCGGATCCCAAGTATTTTGCACAACCAGCAGGGAACGTTTCTTTGAATAGTCAGATACGACAACCCTCAAACCATTCGCTACAATTTTACCAACAGTTTCGTATACATTCTCGAGCGTATCCTGCAAATATCCAACGTTTGAATTTGCAACTTCAATCCCAACCATTGGATACTGATGTGAGTATGACGGTTGGATCCAATAATTATCGTGGAGCCAGTGGCTTGGCAAGAGATGTAGGTTCAGGCAGACGAAATTTCCGGAATATACAGAGCATAAATCACTCGGATCACCAACACCAACGACCACCCTGACGGGATAAATCCTGTCAATGGGGGTGATTATGTTCTGAATAAGGACCAATCTGTAGGGAACTTGTCCATTGAACATGAAGTTAATTGTTTAGGGATAGATCAGTTCTCCCTTACGTTGAACGAATAGTAGGAGGTGATAGTATAAAACTTTAAGTTGACTCTGGATCTTCTAAAAGTTACATAAAAAAACTACGCAATCTGAAGGGTATATAATAAAACTCTTGAAACCATTTCTAGTGAAATCTGTTCACGGTGCAAGTATAGTCGATCAGGGAACTCTGATAAACATATTCAATAAAACGGAAACTTTCTTTTTGTTGGAAAATTTACCATTATTCGACGGTATCTTGAGGTTTAACTTTATTAGGAAAATCGATGGTGTAGTTGATACAGGTAGGAATATTCTTTTTTTTTTTAGGGAGGTCAGGAGAGCCTGAAGTATTTTAGTTTAGAGTCAATACACAATTTGACACGATTCCAAGGGATATTGAGGAAAAATTGTATGCTGATATTCACAGAAATGCAGTAGTCTTTGCAAACTTAAATGAGGTTCTTCCTTACAATACTGAGATCTCGGAAACAATTAGAACAACGGACAAAGACCCCTTATATTCGAGATACCAGTCATACCCGATCTCCATGATCGACTTTGTCAATAGTGAGGTGCAAAATATTAATGCGGCTGTCCTAATAAAGTGACGCAAATATAAACAATTTTGGTCAATCAAAAAACAAAATATGCAAAAAATTATAGCGGGACTTTTACAGAACACAAATTTGATCTCAGAGCAAGTAAACATATACATCTTTTAAACACAAAACAAACCACCGATAATTCTTTGCAAATATCGACGAGAATGCCGTTGCACAAAATACAGCAAAGGGTTCCTTTTCATGTGGCGGGGACTGTAGGTCTTCATTTAGATGGAGCCATAGACTATACATATATTTTTTAAAAGACAAGACCACGACGGGTGGTAGGGGGTAAATTCCACGCCTCCGAAACTAACTAATCAATTTCCATAGAGGGCACATAAGGCATACAGTATCGGCCAAAACCTAAGCAACCCCCCAGTACATTTTTTTTAAATGATAATTTTTTTAAGAAAACAGTTATTAAAATTTTTTTTTTATTTTTTTATTTATTTATATCTTTATTACCCCCAATTTAAGGTACAAAAAAAAACTATTGAAATCAATATTTCGTTGCGAATCCTTTATTCTGGATGACACACGCACATCTTTTAGGCATAGACAATATTAAATTATTAATTATATCAGGTGATATGGCTTCCAGGCTATTTTTGCGGCTTCAAATAAATTTTCTTTGGTTTTGCAATTTTCTCGGTTGATTTTTAAGTTAACGATCTCCCACAAGTTCTCGATTGGGTTAAGATCGAGGGATTGGGCAGGCCAACGGAGAACTGCTATCAAATTGTTCTGAAACCACTCCTTCACCACTTTTGACGTATGTTTTGGGTCGTTATCATGCTGGAATGTCCATTTAAGTGGCATTTCTTCTTCAGCATAAGGCAACATCACGTCTTTTAATATGTCAAGATACATGAAACGATCCATAATTCCATCAATCTTATGAATTGGCCCAATCCCTTGCCCAGAGAAACAACACCAGACCATTATGTTGCCGCCTCCATGTTTTACAGTGCCTTTGCAATATTTAGGATTCAACAGTTGTCCATTTGGTCTGCGTACACGCCTTATGCCATCTGAATACTTTAAATTAAACGTAGATTTGTCAGAAAACAGCACAGTCCTCCATTTTTGGACACTCCAGTTGAGATGAGCCTTGGCGAATTCAAGTCTGGCTTTTTTATTTTTTGACGATATAAAAGGTTTTTTGTTGGTCGTCGACTGAATAATCCTGCCTCTACCGCGCTTCTGCGAATCGTTCTTTCGCTAATTTTTAAATCTAAGCGGTTTCGTATGTGACTAGAAGATGCTGTAGGATCTTTTTGGATTATCCTTTTAATTAAGGAGTCTTCATGTCGCGAAGTTTCACGTGGCCTTCCTCCAGAATGAGTAGGAGATGTGCGACCAGTCTTCAAAAACTTTTTAATTAGCCTATAAATAATTGATCTGTTGATCGAATATTTTGCACTCAATTGATGTCTTGATAAGCCGCCTCCCATTCATCAAGAATTCTAATTTTAAATTCATTTGAGTACTTATTGCGTGCCATTACTCTTATCTCAACGAAAACTTTAAAACAATGACAATTTTCGCATAAATTCTAACAAGTTCTTCTTCCTAACACTGCAGCTTAATCTCTGCTGAATTTTTGGAGTGTACCGTCAAGTAATACAGTAATGTCGCAGTAGCGTAGTAAAATTTCCAAACACAATATTAGGGGGTGCTTTAGTTTAGTCCGCTTATATTTGCGACTTAAAATGTTTTTTGAATTTTAACTTTTTTTTTATTAAATTCTGAATTCCTTAAGTATGTGTTTTTCAATAATAAAGATATAAATAAATAAAAAAAAATAAAAAAAAAAATTAATAACTCTGTTTTCTTAAAAAAATTATCATTTAAAAAAAATGTACTGTGGGGGTGCTTAGGTTTTGGCCGATACTGTATATATTTTTATACCCTTCACTTATAGTGTAAAGGCTATATATAAGTTTGTTATTCCGTGTGAAACTTCCATAATATTCGTCTCAGAAGAAAAATTTATATATTTTCAGAAAGTTTATGAATAGAGAGGTTTATAGAGCCATGTCCGTCTGTCTGTGTTTGTGTCCGTTGTTATGCCGTTTGTGGGCAAATTAATCATCTCATAAAATTCGTTTTGTGTCAATCGGTCAGTAGTAGACCTGAATCTGTGCGTATTGAAATTCGGGCAAATCGGTTGAATAGTTTCCGAGCTACATCCGAAGATCCACGACCACCTCGTTTTTTTACTTGAAATTTTAGTACAAAATTGTTCATAACTTCGAAACGGTTGGAGCGATTTTAATGAAATTTAGTCCGTGTATGTAACTAGGTGAACTACTTACTTAAATACCATTTGGACACGCTAAGTAGCTCCAGATATGTTCAAAATATGCAAAAAAAAAACTAAAAAGCACGCGATTTCCTTATGAAATATGCATTATATATTATGAAATAGACTAATAGAACAACATTTAAATTAAAACATACTTCACCAAAACGCCATCCATATACTCAGTCACCTCACCCATCAATACCGCTGAGTTTGTTATAACTTATCTAGACTAAATCATACCACAATTTTCCCACTAATACACTAACACAAGTCATGTAACGACCCTTTTTAGCAATACATCTAAAGAAATTTTACCATATATGTATACGGTCTGAGGAAACAAATACATTCTTAGCATTCATAAACTCATGCCAGTTTTTATAAACAATTTTTTAGAAGCCAAACCTCTTCATTCTTTTTTGCTAATTTTATAAATATGTACATTCATGCGAAAGAGTAGCATTGCTTTTTGAGCATTTCTATATGCAAAAAAAAATATTATTTGACGAACCGTGTTGCCACGAAATAATGTTGGGATAGAGCACACATAGATGATTATCCGATTTTTATTTATATAAGTTAAGGAACTAAATATTTCAAAAATTACAAATTCACAATTACGGCTGATATGACATTATGATGTTGACTAAATATAGCGCATTGGCTATTTAAACAGACTTTCGCTTTTAAAGCACTTTTTATTGACACAAAAACAAAATGTAGAATAATCAAGATTGCGAAATATTTTAGGAGAATAATAATTGCAAATTATCTTCCGCTTATAAAGCATATTTTATTGACCTACATAAATGCAATATAAAATATTAAACTATGCAATTTGTTTTAAGAAAATAGTTGTAATAAAACCTAAAAATTAATTGTAAGTTTAGTTTGTAACAGTAACTCATATAAAATAGACACATAGTGTCTTAAAAATTAATCAAGTTTATAATAAGAACTCAGATAAAATAGACACATAGTGTCTTAATAATAAATTACCAATAAAGAATAAATTATATAAAAAAGAGTTTTTTTCTTATTCTAAACGGTAAAGAGAATAACTTATATGTATGTATATTTAAAATTTTACATTTAGAAAAAAACAAAAACCTGAGACAAGTTTAATTGAGTTGATTGTTAAAATACGTAGTAGGAAAGACTTAATTGTTCTTCGCTACACCCAAAAAAATTTATAACAAATATTTTTTTACAATTTCTTTAAAAAAAACATTTTAATGACGGATTATGTAAGCGAGTCAATGGCTTTGAATGTGAGTTTTAATTTTAAAAATATGTTCAAATAAATACGTGCTATCAGAGATGCTAATTATTCAAAACTAAATATAAATAAATTTTAATAAATTCGGCAGTAAGAATTTGTTGCATTAAAGAAGAAAGCCCCAAATAAAATCGAAAATGCGTTTTTGCACAATTTTTACTAGAAACAAATAAGCGTCTCAAAAAGCGACGAAAAAAGTTACTTACGCCGTACGTTTTTTGAACAATAATAGTGTCTTCTTTGCTGTAAAGCTACCAAAAACGAATATTTTGATGCATTTGTGGCTTACACTATTCTTGCGTAAACGGATCTTTCAAACAGAGGCTTACACCATTTTGTGCTGTAAGTATTTGATACATTTAATGAAGTACTCAAATATTACTTATATTTTATGGAAGTAGAATATTCCGCAAATAGTTTATTTTTACTAAATAAAGCAAATCTGTCTGAAGAATAAGAAAAATTCTTATTGTGAAAAAATCATGTTTATAAATAATCACAATATTTCTTATTTTATTAATTTCTTCTCTCTCCTGTAAAGGTATAAAATTTAAAGATTTGCCTTTTTGCATTTCACTAATAAAAACTCACATTCACTCTTCAACGTTGTTCCCATTTTACCATAATCACTGCTAGATTTAGGATTGTCTTTCGTAAATTGTAAAAAAGAATTTTAATTTGATATCAATTTATCTCATCATTATTTTCCGGCAACACTACTCTTCAAACTAGATTTTTTTTTTTGGTTATTAAGAAAAAAAACAAAATGAACCATTTTAAAACGAATGCTACATAATACAGAAATGCTGAAAAATATTTTGAGACGCAATTAATGAGAGAATTTTACAGAGACGGGTAAAGAAATCGATAGGTTTTCATTAAAATTAAATCACAACATATTTTTGGTTTTAAAAAAATTTATAATAATGAAGTTCGCACTGAACTGGGAATTTTTTTATTTTGCAAAATAGTAACAATTTTAAAAGTGTGACTTTTAAAAAATTTGATTTTTTCCAAATTTTAAGCATATAATGCATTAAAAATTTTCCGATTTTACATAATTTATAATAAAATTTATATAATAATAATAATGGAAATGGAATTCAGTGTAAACTGTGCCAATGTTTGCAAATTTGAATTAAAAATTTTATCAACGAAAAATCAAGTTATACATTTATGCGTTTTTTATTTTTAATTATTATAGTAACGATAGAACAACGAAACGCACCCCACGTTGCGACGATGCTCAAGAGAGTTAATAGAGTTGGCTACCCTACTGTCTCCTATGAGTTTCTTTGCTCTCTCTTGGACCCGGTCGAGTAACTTCAAAATAGTCTTTGAAGCACCGGCCCAAACATGAGAGTTGTATTCCATTTTCGGTCGGATGTAGGCGGTATAAATAGTGAGGAGATCAGATGGGGTGAAGTATGTCTTGCACCGTCTTAAAAAACCGAGGCACTTGAATGCTTCTTTTGATACCTGAAAAATGTGCTCAGTCCATCGAACATCGCACGTAATTTTCATGCCAAGAACATCAAGAGCTTCTGATTCCTCGATGTTTATACCGCCCATAATTACAGATGACGCAGCGTCATCGGGCATGCGTCGATGTGTAAGCATGCTGCATTGGGTATTTTGAGCATTGAAATCGACCTCGTTTGCCTGACCCCATTGCGATATTTTCATGAGGTCACAATTCAATTTCATATTCTGCCTCAGCGAAGTGATCATAGTCGATGTTGGTCTACGACTAAATGAATATGAGTGAGAAAGGCTGCTGTCATCTGCGAAAGAGTGGATAGGGTTGGAAGTTTGACATAGGTCATTTAGAAAGCATAGAAATAGGGTAGGAGAAAGAGTGGAGCCTTGTGGTACCCCTGAATTTATCTTATACTCATTAGATGAGATCCCGTCTATAACAACTCTTATAGCGCGATCCCTTAGAAAGCTCGATATAAATCGAGAGAAGATATCACCGACACCAAAAGCAATAAGTTTGGACAGAAGTGCCCCATGTCACACTCTATCAAATGCTTTAGAAATATCCAGAGCCACGACTTTACTTTCGCCGAACTGGTGAATAGAATCACACCATTTTTCCGAGAGGAAGGAGAGGCTAGGAGGTTAGATTTTTCAACCGGGTCAGTGAATATTTGATCATCCTTCAAAAGAGCCGGAATAGAAGAACTAGCATTTTCCTTCACTCTTTTTACGAAAGACCAAAAGCTTTTACTGCCCCGTTGGGCAGTAAGAACTTTGGTGCGAATACGCAGCTCGTACAAAGCTTTTTCACGTCTTAGCACTTTGGCACACGAAGATCTCGCCCTTTTGCGCATCGCATCAGTATCCGCGTTTTTGTCATTCCGCCAGATACTAAATGCTTCCTCTCTGGATCTGACTGCAAGTCTGCACGTCTGATTAAACCATGACTTCGGTCTGGGTTTAATCGAAATTTGCTTCGATGGTATGAAAATTTTCATACCGAGCAATATTATATTTTCAACCATTTCTGCCATGGCATTGAAGTCATTGTCAAGGAAGCAGAGCTTCCAATTGAAATGCCGAAAGAAATCGTTGAGCTCAGCGCAACGTGCCTTTTCAAAAATATATTTTAAACGTTTCGTAGCTGGCCGTGAAACGTTAAGAAGTTCCGCAAACGAAAAGGAGGCAGAAATGGTGCAATGATCCGAATTTCCGAGAGGGGCGCTAGTGTTCATTTCATACTTGTCAGGGTGTGAAGTGAGTAAAAGGTCGAGGGTGTTGTGTTGGTGCCCGTCAACACACGGAATATGTGTTGGTTCATTCACTAATTGCGCAAGGTGGTTGTGCGCTGCGAATAGCTCAACATATTGGCCTTCTGGAGTCGTATGACTCGAATGGCGGAGCCACGATAAGTTATGAACATTGAAATCACCAGCAATAACGATTTCACTGTTCGGGTAATTTTTGAGGATCTCCGATATAGTGTCGGAAAGGGCATCGAAGTTGTATATAGTCTTATCCCTTTCCATATTTGGGCTTCTGTAAAGAAACCCGAAGTGCAAAAGATGTGCCCTGATTTTAAATTTAACCCATAGACAGCTAAATTCAGGATCATTCGTGCCTAAGGATTGTTGGCACTGGTACACAACTTCATTGCGTATATATATTGCAAGGCCCCTATGAAGAATAAAGAGGGATAGGAGGTGATACCCAGGTATGTGAAAATCCTGTGGATCAGCATCCTCAGACACCTGGGTTTCACTTAAGGCGAAAACATCCGGCCGATGGAGACAAACGTGGGCATATACAGAGAAAAAATTTGCCCTTAAACCACGTATGTTGCAGAAGTCAATTCTGAAACGGCCTGTCATAGTTTACGCAAAAAAAAAATCAAATCAATTGTCTATTTTCTATTTTTTTTATATTGTCGACACCAATGAGCTAGTTGCCGCCTGAGAGATTGCTCGGTGATCAGTGCTACGCCTTCATCACCAAACAGTCCAACAGCAACTATCCCACTGGTATCCACAATATAAAAAAATTTTATATTTTGCTTTCGATAAGAGTCTTCAGCACAATGACGCGAAAAAAGGCCATAAAAGCCCTGATCCAGTCACCGTGACCCGAAGTGACAACAGTGGTTGGTGTCAACACTAATTAATTCCGTTCGCCCGTCACTGGTATAGCGGATTTTTTTGTTTTTCTCTTTCTTTTTTCTTTTTGTTAGAACGCCGTTAAATTTTTATTGTTTTTTGTTGTTATGGCAGTTTCATAAAAAGAAATATTTTTTCTACACTGCTGTTTACCGCTCTTTCATGATGCGCCATTGAAAATAAAATAAAAAATGTGGTGTGGCTTCTGAACTATTGTTTGACGAAACTGCCATATCGTCATATAAAACGTAAAACCATGTAAGTGACAAAATTTAAAAAATCGGTTTCTCTTTTGAATATTGTGTACCCTGTAAAATAAACTGTTATCAAAATATAAGTGATTCTTTTAATTCTATGCGAGTTTTAAAATAACTTTTTACAGGTATCAAGTTTTTCCCCTCTCCTTTAAAATCTAAAAAAGTGATATTACATGGTTTTACGTTTTATATGACGATATACATACATACTTTTAATTTATGAGTATTTAAATCAGGGGTTTCCAAGCTCATGCATTTGATTGACCCGGAGTTTGTACGGCGTCTGAGGGACGCTGTCCGCGAGACAGCGTCGGTCGCGGAATTAAGACCGAGCGCGAACGTGGAGATGCGGGGTCTTGACTCCTTGACGGTCGTGGAGGAGGTGGAGATGGCGGTCCGTGGTCTGCTCGCCGGGCGCGAAGAGCAGCTACGCGTGAGGGTGACGGCACCGGACGTGCGCGAACAGGTTCGGGCGTACGTTACTTTGTCGGTGGAGGGCGCCGCGAAACTGATCGATATTGGCTACGTGCGTGTCGGATGGATCAGGGCTGCGATGCGGATGTCCGAGAGTGTCGGTAGGTGTTATCGATGCTTTGGGGCGGGACACACCCAGGCAAAGTATACTGGGACAGACAAGAGGCAACTGTGCATTAGGTGCGGAGGAGCAGGACATAAGATGAGGGACTGCACAGCGGTCCCCAAGTGCGTTCTGTGCTCGGGGGCGGGGCGCGGTAGGACTGACCACCTGCCGGGCTTGAAGGGCTGCCCGCTATCGCGCAGATGAGGGTGCTCCAGGCGAATATGCACAGGAGCAGGACGGCAGATGCTCTGCTATGGCAGATGGTTGCCGAGAGGGGCGCGGACGTGGTTGTTATCAGCGAACAATACGGTCCGATGCACCGAGGGTTCTGGCTCGGGGACGAAACGGGTACGGCGGCGCTCTGGCTACCTGGCGGCGGTCAACTCGCGGTTGCGCGGTGCGGGATCGGATGCGGCTATGCGTGGGCTTGGATCGGCGGTTTTGTGCTGGTGAGCTGTTACCTCACTCCTAGCGATAGTGTGGCGCGATTTAGGGCGAAGATGGCCGCTATCGAGGACGCTCTGGCTGGTATGGCCGGACCCTTTGTGGTGGCCGGTGATTTCAATGCCAGGGCTGTGGAGTGGGGTGATCCGGTGACGAGCACGAGGGGGAGGTGCGTCCTGGATATGGCGGCCATGTTGGGCCTGGTGGTCATGAACGCTGGTGGTGCGACCACCTTTAGGCGCCCGGGGTGCGAGTTCACCACTCCTGACATCACTTTGGTATCCGAAAATCTGTCTGGGATGATCGAAGGATGGAGGGTGCTCGAGGAATATACTGGGAGTGATCACCAGTATGTTGAATTTGGGATAGTCTCGGAGGCGGGCGTCGCGCGGTCGCACGGGGGGAGAGGCGCGCGTGGTTGGAACGTCGCGAGGTTAGACCGCGGGTCGTTCTTGGCCGGTTTCGACGGTGGGGGAGACGCTGACTCCCTGGCGGGTGCTATGATGCGGCGCATTGTCCGTGGATGCGACGCATCGCCGGATCGTGGCGGAGAAATTGGGCGCGAGCCGCGCTGGGGTGCAATTGGACGGCGCGCGGATCGATGCGATTGTGGGGGGCCTGTTCCCCACACACCCTCCGCTGGGCGGCGAACGTGGGTCCTACGATGGTGAGGTTTTACCGCCCTTTACCGGGGAGGAGCTGAGGATCGCCGCCGGGGCTCTTAGGACGGGGAAAGCCCCTGGCCCGGATGGGGTACCGTCGGAGGTGCTGAAGATCCTGGCTGAGAGCAAGCCGGAAGCATTGCTTCCGGTATATGATGCTTGTTTAGTCCAGCGCGTCTTCCCAAGACGCTGGAAAACACAGCGGCTCGTGCTTGTTAGCAAGGGCAGGGGCGATCCGACCCAGCTATCGCCCACTTTGCATGTTGGATGGTGCCGGCAAGCTGCTGGAGGAGCTACTGCAAAGAAGGCTGGCGGAGGCCGTGAGGATGGCTGGGGGGCTGTCGGATAGACAGCATGGCTTCAGACCTGGCAGGTCAACGCTCGGGGCGATTGCTGATGTGGTTGAGTGCTTCGAGCGCGCTCAGAGCGAGAGGCGCTATTATCCGAAGCGCATAGTTGTCCTGGCAACACTCGACGTTCGGAATGCCTTCAACAGCCTACGATGGGCTGATGTTCTAGAGGCGCTACGGGGGAGGTTTCGTATTCCCGGATACTTGTATAGAATTCTCCGTAGTTATCTGGACGATCGGGTACTGTTGTACGATACGCCGATGGGGCGGAGGAGCAGGACGATCACGTCCGGCGCGGCCCAATGATCTGTGCTGGGCCCGGACCTATGGAATCTGACCTACGATGGGATCTTTGGGGTGGAAATGCCCGAGGATGCTCAGCTCGTGGGATACGCGGATGATATAGCGGCGGTGATCTTGGCGCGGGATATGGATGACGCCAGGGGGAAGCTGAACCGGGTCATGATTAGGACCCGGATGTGGCTTGAGGACCACGGCTTGGAATTGGCCGGGGAGAAGACCGAGGTGATGTTGATGACGCGGGCACACATACCATTCGATGTCGGCATGCAGATAGGGGATGTGTCTCTGGTTACCCAGAGTGCCATAAGGTATTTGGGCGTCAGACTCGACTGTAGGCTGACTTACTGGGCCCAAATACGGCATGTGGCGACTAAGGCGGCGAAGATGACTGGCATGTTGAGCAGACTCATGGCGAATGTCGGAGGCCCGACACAGAGCAAGAGGAGGCTGATTATGGCGGTCACGAAGTCGATCTTGCTGCATGAGAGCGAGATTTGGGGAAATGTACTGCGTGAGAGAACCAAACGCAGGGTACTCGAGGCGGTGCAGCGGACGGCGGCCCTTAGGGTTGCTTCGGCTTAGCGCACGGTCTCGGGCGCTGCGGTCCTGGTGATATGTGGGGAAATACCCATAGACCTCTTGGCGCGCGAGCGGTGGGAGGCTTGGAACTCGAGGGGGAGGGCCCTGGTGTTGGTGCTATTGGTCTGAGACCCCAAACTGTCCGGCGATGGCAGGACAGGTGGACCACGGCCACGGTCGGCAGGTGGACGGCGAGGCTCATTCCCTGCGTGGAAGTATGGATTCGGAGGAAATTTGGTGAAGTTAACTACTTCCTGACACAATCCCTATCCGGTCACGGATACTTCCGAAAGTACCTGTACCGGATGGGCAGGGCAGATGGTCCCGACTGCATTTACTGTGGTGTTACGGATGATGATGCAGAACACACTTTCTTCGACTGCACCAGGTGGCATACTGAGAGAGGTGCAATGGCGCAGCGGGTTGGCGGGTTCGCTCCTGCCACCGTGATAGGGAGGATGCTCGATTGTGAGGACAATTGGGACGCTGTTGCACAGTACGTGGGATACGTTCTGCGGAGGAAGAAGAGGGACCTCGATGCGCTGCTGCATAGCGGGGCCCCCTCTGACGGGGACCAGGCGATACGGGCCGGGCCATGGCGCCGGCTGCGGACTTGGCGGACCCAGACGTGGGTGAGTGAGAGTGGTCCTGATTGGGACGTGGCTCTGGGCCTACCCGAAGTAATGCGGAAAGCGGTCCCGGGGAGGAATCTACCCAGAGGAGGAGGGAATTTTTTAGTGGCAACACCACTCGACGCAGAAGACGACGGTCTCTGTAAGTGCGAAGGCATTTTCAACCCTACCTTACACGCCAAAAAAAAAAAAAAAAAGCTAATGCATTCACATTTTATGCTTGTTTTTGTTGTTTGTCTTTTAGCGTAATTATTTTTACCTCATTTCAGTAATGCTGCCAGTATGTAAAATATTTACTGGTGCCCTGAAATATGTGTAATAAAAATACCATAAAAATTCCCACTTTTGATATATAATCGTTTGAATAATAATTGTTATTAAAGGCCATATTACACTACATTTATTTTTCATAAATTAATATAAATCTATCAATAGAAAGGGAGAGCAAAGCCAGAAAAAAAGAAATACAATATAACTTAGTCACAAAACTCTACATATGATTTTGAAATTGCATTTAATCTGATCGTTATTTTATATGTAAAGTAAAATTTTTTAAAATTCTTACTTGTAAGTATTTAACAAGGCACCTTTATTAATTTATTTAAAACAGAAACTTAGATATAGAACTTCCTCCACTTCTCACTTGAAAATGATTTTAAAATTTTTCGTCGGTATTGTGTAGCACCGGCGAAGTAAAACAATAATAAAAATGGCTACTGAACCGAAGCTTCAGCACTGCTAAAAGTATAAACAAAGAACGTGCGAAAGCAGAGCTGCAAAAATAAGTAAGCTTCACATCCTGTCGTTTCTCCTAATATCCCTTTCCTAAAGTTCCAGCACAATGCTTCGCATGTGTAGGAGTCATCTCCTGAGTGCTGGTCCCAGATAAAAAAAAAAAAAAAAAAAAAAAAAAAAAATACGAAAAGGAAAAATATTTGTCTTTGTGTTAGTATTGTATATTGAAGCCTCTGACACACTACGTCAAAATTTCTCATCAATATTAATTTTTTTTTTTTGGCAATTTTTAAGTGTAAACATATAGAAGTTACCGAACTTTAAAAAACTACTACACAATCTGCTCATATCTATAAATAAAAATAAAGTGGCTGCCTTGGTTTCCAAGTAACATGCGAATTCAGAACCCGCATGCTTCAATAATCACGCAAGATTAAAGTTTTTATTCAACAAAAATTTAAATTGTGGCCGCATGCTCTCTTTATTAGTGTGATAGCATTCGCACATGTGCGGTGTTTTGCGGTCCCTAATTTACATTCTTATCTATAAACATATATGTTTCACTCACTCCTATACGGAGCATATGGCTTTATGTTCATAACTTTGTTGTTTTATTATTTTGTGTACATACATGTATACATATGGACTACCTTTCCGTTTCCTTAGTCTTTTCTTAGGACTACTGGCGACGAATTTCTTTCGGTCGATGGATGAGGTAGCAAAGAGCATTGTATCGAAAAGAAAATTTGTTTGAATGAGTTCGAATCATAGCTATCCCTCAGAACTTACAGGAGGAAAAAAATTAAAAAAAAACAGTGTCTATAAGTTGCAACGTCGTTTTCTAGTTGCCAATAACGTCGGCAATAATTAATTGAAACCCTAATTTTGAATTGTTTGCCACATACGGTATTATTTTTCATGTGACAAAATGTAAGTATTTCCATATAAGTTTTCTGAAATAATTTGCCTATATATACACATATACATAGGCAAATGTGCAGTAAGCGTTAAATGAAACACTTATAGTTTTCATATTAAAAAGTATTCACCTCAAAAAAATCAAAATTATAATTAATACATGTGAATATGTACATCCATATCACGATGTAGGAAAAAGTAAATGCTGTAATCCTCAAAACGTGAACAATCAAAAAAACCTGTCGGAAATTATAAAAAATTCATTACTCAAAAACTATACATCATAGGAACATGTTTGTAAAAACATATTTTTATGTTTTCTCGTGCTATATATCACCTATAAATAATGAATAAATAAATATGTCCTTCTAAGTCTATAAAGACCAATGTTTCTGCGGTTCACACATCCCAATAAGAAATTTTCAATGGCAACTAAATGTTTGATTTATTCTTCAGACGGATTTGCTTTATTAAGTAAATATAAAATATTTGCGGAATCTTCTACTTTTATAAAAACTAAGTAATATTTGAGTCTTCTTTTTAAATGTATGAAATACTTACAGCAAAAAATGGTGTAAGCCTGTTTGAAAGACCTGATCACGCAAGAATGGCGTAAGCCACAAATGCATCACAATATTCGTTTTTGGTAGCTTTACGGTGACATTTGGTTTGCATGATGACTTGGCTGTTTAAAGTTATATAGTGATCGAAAAGGTCTGGTCCTTTGGACCAGATCCAACCATTAAGTAAAAATTCGGCACTACTAAACGACTATCCGGCAATTCAGGCGAATATCAGAAATAAAGGGAGCCAGTGAAGGGTATCTAAGATTCGGCACAGCCGAATATAGCACTCTTACTTGTTTTAAATAAAACTATTATAACAGCTACATCAACGTGTGCCTGAGTCAGCTAGTATACTCATAAATCAAAGTTATTGTGAGTATGACTACGTCAGAGTAGTTGAATTTTAATGCACAGTCATCCAAAAATTAATATGATATGAAACATATTACTATTAAAATTCATTTAATAAATTCACTTTCTACGCAACGAATTCAAATAACTAGTTGACAAACATCATTAATATTTCATCTAAACAAAATGAAATGAATTCACAATTTAATAATTTTTGTCTTATAACAAGTTCTAAAGACACTCCTATTTGAGCTAGACGCCGCACAGTAGGTTAGAATAGCATGTTTTCTTGGATCAAATCAGGAAAGCTATGTTCGGACAATTTTTCTTTATTTTTCAGTTAATACCATTAAAATAAGTAAAAAAAAATGTTTTCAAAGTATATTTGAGTATAATTTTATTAAATAATGCCAAATATCAGTGTAGGTATATAGTGCAAGGAGTACAGTATGAGAACTTAAACATTACATTTTATACATCTTAAAGTTAATCATCAACATCATCATCATCATTATCATCAGCAACTTCAACATCACTGAAATAGTTCTTGTTCGGAGCTGCTCTGGCAAGCTTTGAACCTTCTTTGTAGGCAATTTTCGCATGCTTGAAATAATTGGGTCAGAGGTTGTCAAAAACATATTAAAAATGCCTTGTTTTTTTTTTTTTTTTTTTATCTAGGACCAGCACTCAGGAGATGACTCCTACACATGCGAAGCATTGTGCTGGAACTATAGGAAAGGGATAGTAGGAGAAACGACAGGAGTGAAGCTTAATTTATTATTTTTGCAGCTCTGCTTTCGCACGTTCTTTGTTTATACTCGTAGCAGTGCTGAAGCTTCTTTAGTAGCCATTTTTATTATTATTTTACTTCGCCGGTGGTACACAATACCGACGAAGGAGGGCGTTCTAATGTGATTGTGGATTGCTATCAGCTGAAGCCGGTATTGTTCAGTGACCAGTGACTATGCCTTCGCCACTGAAACCTTCCGACAACAACTGACACACAAAGACACACTAATGCAACATCAGAAAAATGCGAGATGTTTATTTTTATTTTAAAATTTTTGGTCTGAAACTGGGGTTGAACCCAGGTCTGTTTTTGGATTCGTAGTTAACGTGCAGACTACCATCCATCGTGCCATCGCGACTACACTTTCGTGAATGAAACTCCCTATATTTTTTAAAATCTTTATTTCGAGCTTCTTGCGCTTCTTCTGATAACTGCCCAATTGGTAAAATGGCATTTGACACAATTTCGGGTCCGTGAATAAAATACTTGTGCAAAGTGGGAGGCATATTGTACCAAGGATACGTTTTAACAAAAAGTCGTCCTGTATTGTGTGCATATATTTAAAATTTTTCATTATTAATTTCATGGCCACTGGATACAGCAATAAGCAACACGTGCATTTTTTTTATTAAATTAACATCTATTTCTGTTATTTCGGCAGATTTTTCAGCGTTTTGAAAAAAACGTCTTGCCGTATTCCCATCATTCGTGTTTCCAAAACCAGGTTTGGGTTGGTCAACTATTAATCCCATATTCTCTCTAAATTTTTTCTGAATTTCTTTTTTTTTTCAGCTAGTGTTCTTTTTTCAGAATCATTTCTAGCCTGCCACTTTTGTAAAGGTATTTTATATGCCACGTGCAAAAGACATTTAAAAAATCTAATCCAGCCATGAAGAATGGAAAGGCCAAATCTTAAATTGTCTATATGTACAGGTCTTTGGATCATGGCTTCTATATTATTAAAATCCTTACTTGTAGCGCCACATAAGTAACACTTTTGTGTTGATGTGGTTTCTGTTAAGGCATTGCAAACTTTTCCATCTACCATTGCCAAAATTAATTTGTGGAAAACATGTACAACTTTCTCACCAATCGTGACAGTTGAACAGGTTAAATTCTATGTTTCCTCTTCAACTCTTTTTTTTCACTAATTGACATATATTCGGTTTCTTTGGTAAATTAAATTTTCAAGGGCCTGCAAAATCTAGGTGAAGACGACCGTGGATTTTGCCAAATTGCGTTCTCCTCAAACATAAGCTTAAGTGGTACAATTGTGGTTAAAAAAACTGATGCATCACTAGCATCAGATCCATGAAAGTCTTGTTTGTATGAGCTATGGCGAGAGCTTCCATCAAAGCCCCATTTTGAATATAATACTACATTCGAGTTCGTAATACCTAATGAGTCAATAACAGTTTCTTGAAGTTCTATTAGTCGCTCCGCTGTGTGATTAAGAAGACCTTGTAAAGTTACTTCAACGGACGTCTCGCTTATTTTAAAGCTGGTCGATTCTGGGTAAGTTTTTTCTTTTTCAGTTTGAATATTGTTGTAGGAGGGAAATATTTGAGGAGCAGCTTGTCTAACAACATTGTATTGATTTCGTGTTAGTTTAGCTTCTACAAAAACAGCCAAAGCTTTTGTATTCGATATTTTCAAGGTGAGAAGTAGTTGTTTCAACTTTTTTTTTAAATTTATGCCCTTGCAACACTTTTGATTCCTCGACATAACCTGCGCTTTGTAATTTAACCTGTGAAGCATAAAGTAACTCTGGCAATGATATGGTGTCTCTTAAAATCTTTGTTTTTTTATATTTACTCCAACCACTGGACTCGGTGTAAAACTAATTTCTTTTCGACCACGTTTTGCAGTCGGGGCAAGAGTAAAACCAATAGAGGATTCCAACCAGATTTTATTTTGAGTAATAAACCTCATTTCCATTCTACGCGCTCTAATCCACCTAGATTTAAATTCATAAAAGAAAACATCAATTCTTTTATTAAAATCACACATATTATCCTCAGAGCAGTTGGTGCATTTTTTGATTTCTTCAGCTAAAAATTTCATCTTGTCATTCATTGTTTGAGCGCTTGAATGCATTATAATATCAAATAAGCTTCGACGAGTATAAAAAACAACGTTCGAACTTGTTTCTATAAAAAAAAAAAAAAAATGCTAATACAAAAAAAAATTTCAAAAATCCCTTTTACCCGATTACTTGAAACTGCACAACACGATCACTATTTGTCAAAACAAAGAATATTATTAAAATAAGCAAAAACAAAATATTATTGAAACAAAGAATATTATTAAAAGAAACAAAAATAACATCATTAATATACTGAAAAGAAGAGCACAAATATGTAAATAGAAAAAAGTAACATGAAAAACAACAAAACACAACACACAACAACAGCAGCAGTCGCGAGATCAATGTGATTTTTAGCTAATTTGACTGCTGCAACACTTGTATTAAACAATGCATAGCTTCTAAAAGGCACAAAAAGGCAGCGTAAAATTTTGCAATATTATACAGATTTATGTCCTCTTTAATATAAACTAAAAATTATGACACGAATGTGGAGAAATAATAACTATATATCCATTTAAAATATAAAAATGCTAATTTTCTGGCATTTCCAATATGAATAACTAAAATTAAAACACTTCCACACACAATTTGATACACAAATGAAGTATTTGCAAAATAACCTGAACTTGATGGTTCCATTGAAAAATTGTTAGCTTTTGCAATACTTTTTAAACTAAATAAAATTTTCAACCGGAAAGTTTTCACTTTTTTCAGCCTTTTTTGCACAAAAATTTCTATAAAGTTTGACTTTGAAGTTTCACTACAAAAACACCTGAGCACTTTCAACATTTATTTTAACGACAAGTGATGTAGAATTTTATATACTCTAACCGGGAAAAAAAAATTTTGACAATACTTAAAATTTTTTTTTTTAATTAATCCAAGAAAACAGGCTATTCTAACCCTCTATGCGCCGTGCTACACTCTGAGGGGACATAAAATCATTATTATAATTTAACGTCTCAAAAATTTTATTACAAATATTTTTAATAAACAAACCATCAGAAACTCGTCTTCCATGTCTAGTGATTTCTAAACTTATTAAACCTAAAATTTCTAGCTTAAGTTTTTTTTAAACTTTTTTTATTACTCTCATTTAAGAACAACCAGTTCTTTAATTTCTCCAAAAAACGTTCTTTTTCTTTAATAAAAAGACTTTCTTTATCCTCAGTCGTTAACTCATTTATATTACTATGAAAAAGTCTCAAAATGTCTCTTTATATTGTATTCCCTATTTTTCCGTTATACTTTATTACATAAAAGGCATTGTACGTTGCCAAAGGATCATTTACCATGAAATATTTTTCCATTAATAATTTCAAATACAAACGTTTGCTAGGTTATTTTACTTTTTAACAAGAGATACCGCTGCATGTGATGTCGTCTGTGGTTTACCGACGACTAAAATGTAAGAGCGTAAGCATACGTGTAAAAACTTTCTGGCTCAATTGAGGTATGAAATTTGAGGGTTCTAGAGATGACCGTTCTTGAGCTGGACCGTGTCTAAAGAAGGCCTATTTTTGTATTTTTTTTTCAATATTTTCGTATTTTCTCGCAAGACAACACATAAAAAAAAAGTACACAATTTGATATAATTTTGAAGCCGTGTCGTGCCATCAGCAACGCGTTATTCCATAAAAACTACGATTTCTTAAACATTTTTATAGGAGGTGCTACTTCTATTAAAATAAATTCTATAATTTTTATCCCCCGACCAAAAAATGCGGTGTTATAAATTCGTAGTATGTTTCTGTGGATCTGTACAATTCCACGTACAGACCAAACTGCTATACCGATTCTGTTTGAAAGGTGACTTGATCTAATACCTTCTAGGCTATACTTGGAAAAAAGCGGTTCAGCCGTTTGAAACTATTCTGCTGTTTTTAACATTTTTAATTTTTGTTATTTAAATATTATTTGATTTGAGTCATTGTTAACTTATTTCTATTTCTACTTTTTTTTTATCTTGGACCACCATGCGGTGCATTATGCTGGAACTAGATGAAAGGGATAGTAGGAGAAATAACAGAAGGTGATGCTTCATTATCTTACAACACTGCATTTTTGCACGTTGTTTCTATAGCAGTGTTGTAGCGTCTCTGATGTCAAGGAGACGTAATTATTTTACTTCGCCGGGGCTACACAATACCAACGAAGGAGGGTGTTCTGATTTGCCTGTGGATTCGACACAGCTATTGTTAGTTCTCGCGGGAACTTTTGTGTGAATTATTAAACGAACTGAACTTTAATTTGAGGGAGGTAACAAAAACTTGCTATTATGTGAATCGTTCTAATATCATATATTTTTTCAATATGGAAATGTATTAGTTAAAAACCTACTTTTCTAGGATTTCAATTCTATTGAATTTTTAGATTGCGATGTACTACATACATCCCACCAAATAGAAAACGCAAAACAGAACAATAAAATTTTTTTCACACCCTCAGAATTGTACGGATTATATCAACTTCTTACTTTTTTTTTAAATCTCTTGTTGACGTTTGACTTGCATTTGACACTTAATTACTGGAAATATTACAGTAACAACAGAATAACACAATAACAGAACTTTTTATAATTTCTTGTGCTTTTCTTTGTTTTAATTGTGTTAATATTATAGTAAAAAAAACACAGTGCAGCTTGTTTTAATGGTGTTTTGTGGTTTTAATTGTGTTTGTGTTAATATAGCAAAAAAACATAGCGAAGCTAAAAAATTACCAAAAAGAAATTTGTTGTGCATAAGCCAATAAACATAACATTACATAAAACATTGTGATTTTTTGTTATCTATTTGTTTTATTAAATGAAATTAATTTTCATAGTACATAATTTTCATAACACAAAGCACCACATTGTTGTGTTTTGTAACCACAGATTCCTATAACCTATGTTTGTAACATTGTCGTGCTAAAAATTGCGAAATTGTGAGCATAAAGTAGATGAAAAATACGGCAAATTTTCACATCTAGAAAATAAAAATCAAAACAAAACAACAATATTGAAGAATTTAGAAGAAAAAGGAACGACCGAACAGAGTTAGGGGGTGAAAGAAACAACAAATCTCTTGATGATGTCTCTTTCTCTGCTCGTTCGCTGCTTTGAACTGACGCTTCTGTGTATTTTGTGTGCAGAACTTTCAATACATTTTGTACAGCTCCTTAATATTTACGTACGATTTTACTTCCACGCGAGACCTTCATTTTTGTTTTAATGTTTAATTCTTTCACATATTTTTCTTTCGGTAACACTATCAAATGTCATATGAAAACTAAGTTTTAATAGGAAATTAAATAATATGGATACAAATGAATTAATAATTGAAGAAGTAGAAATTTGATTGCCTATACAATCAGGCATCGAAAGATTAGAAAAATATTGAAAGAATCGCTCAAATATGTGATTATTACGAACTCGTGCAAGACGTAATTCGTCGTTCGCCACAATTGTGTTCTCAGCATAATGTGAGAAAACATGAATTCAGAAGCGGATGTTACAATTGTTCTTTAGATAATTTATTTATACACAACAAAAAAGAAAATTAGAAAGGAAGTAAATGCACGATTGGCTTTTAAGAAGAAATAGACGTATGTACCTTATTTATGTATACAGAATACATGTATGTACCTTCCAAAAAAAATCGATTTTCAAAACTAGGACTAGGAGGAGCGGAGCTTAAGTAAAGGAATGCATTTTGTTGTTGTTATACTAAGAGCCTATTTCACCAATTCTATTTAAATATCAATTCATATTTAAATGTCGATTTTCATTTTCATCTAGATATACTCATTGAATATTTAAATACTGTTTAAGTAGCCAGCACTCTGCATTTAAATATTGATTTTGCAACAGCATGAAACAGGTTTAAAACAGCTTTTTAAAAAGCTGTAAGTTGACGCTATCATATTAAATATCAGAGCGTTACCATAGTTTCTTGTGTTTAATTTTTTTTTTTTTCTATCTTGGACCAGCACTCAGGGATGACCCCTACACATGCGATGCATTGTGCTGGAATTAGGAAATCAGGTTATGGGAAGGAGGATAGAGGGAGTAGTGTGAATGGACATTTGATTTGAATTTTCCCACGTCATAAGTGACAGGAAAGACCTCGGCAGGGAGTTTGTTCCACATACGCGATGTTCGGCCGAAAAATGAGTTCTCCCTGTAATGCGTAGTGCGGTTCGCTGCCAAGTTGACCACAAATGGATGTGCTCTTAATGATGAACGCGTAGTACGCGTGAATGATCGGGTTTCGGAAACAAGTTCCCTGATTTCATCAGAACACATCCCATTATAGTAACGATAGAACAACGAAACGCACCCCACATTGCGACGATGCTCAAGAGAGTTAATAGAGTTATCTACCCTACTGTCTCCTATGAGTTTCTTCGCTCTCTCCTGGGCCCGGTCGAGTATCTTCAAAATAGTCTTTAAAGCACCAGACCAAACTTCAGAGTTGTATTTCATTTTCGGTCGGATGTAGTCGGTATAAATAGTGAGGAGATCAGATGGGGTGAAGTATGTCTTGCACCGTCTTAAAAAACCGAGGCACTTGAATGCTTCTTTTGAGACCTGAAAAATATGCTCAGTCCATCGAACATCGCACTGAATTTTCATGCCAAGAACATCAAGAGCTTCTGATTCCTCGATGTTTATACCCCTCATAATTACAGATGACGCAGCGTCATCGAGCATGCGTCGATGTGTAAGCATGCTGCATTGGGTCTTTTGAGCATTGAAATCGACCCTGTTTGCCTGACCCCATTGCGATATTTTCATGAGGTCACAATTCAATGAGTCATATTCTGCCTCAGCGAAGTGATCATAGTCGATGTTGGCCTACGACTAAAGGAATATGAGTGAGAAATGCTGCTGTCATCTGCGAATGAGTGGATAGGGTTGGAAGTTTGACATAGGAGGTCATTAAGAAAGACTAGAAATAGGGTAGGAGAAAGAGTGGAGCCTTGCGGTACCCCTGAATTTATCTTATACTCGTTAGATGAGATCCCGTCTATAACAACTCTTATAGCGCGATCCCTGAAAAAACTCGATATAAATCGAGAGAAGATATCACCGACACCAAAAGCAATAAGTTTGGACAGAAGTGCCCCATGCCACACTCTATCAAATGCTTTAGAAATATTCAGTTGGTGAAAATACAATTTTTATAACATACTTTAAATAAAGATCATTTATTAAATTAAAATGTGTTTAAATATGTTTGGTGAAAGAGACCCTAAATCTACAAGATCTAAACGTTGTTTATTATTGGGCTATTGTTATATGTATGTATGTATATTAAAAGTATTATTAATACAGTGCCCAGAATATTAACACTCCAAAATATGAACACGTTTTTCCTTTCATTGTCTACTCTAAAATATGAATTTGTGCAAAGCTTTAAAAGCGTATTTTATGAGTTTTTTAAGTTTATTTATCTATACAGTGTTAAAATATAAATCAAAAGAGGGTACTGGTTTCATTCTGATTCAGCTGCATAAAAATTTGGGAATCCCCCAAACTGTCCGCTTTTAAATTGTCTTCAACTGTCAATTAAAATGTCTTACATACACACAGGAGAAACAGCAAAAGGAAATCAAAGAATTTTTCGCATAATAATTTTAAGTTATTGTGATCTGCTTAATGTAAAAAACAATAAAAAAAAATTTAAAATAAGAAACTCTTATTTTGATGTGAAAAGCGTTTTTAAATGGAAGTTATATGCCATTCGCGAAAATGAAAAAGCTCGTAAAAGTGGACTGGGTTTCTCTAATTAGGTCATATTGTCGCTAGTTCACTGTATTAATGAAGAAAGAAAGAATACATTTCATATGCATAGATATATATATTGCTTGCAGTATTACCTTTTAGAAGCATCATTTTTACTTAGATCAAGCCGTTCAGGATTAATAGAAAATGCAACACGAAATGCTTTGCCATCTTCCAAGAGAACTCCAATGTGATTTGGTCCAATAACAACTTCTTTAACTGGAATTTTAAGTTGTTCGAATATACGATGTGTTCCAAAGCCAAACTTATTAACTTTGTCAGAAACTTCTCGTAGTCTATAAGAGCGAGAGAGAGAGGAAAAGTTAAAAATTAAAAAATTTAATACAACAGAAAAAACAAGACATTTTAAAAGCAATAACTTTGTTACTTGTAGGATTATTAAGCCTTAAGTTTGCAAAACAAATTGGTTACTTAACGTATTCAAACATTTTGTCCAATATATTGTCATTAAGCGTGTTGACTCAAATAAGCAGATTTTCACACTTAATACCGCTATCAACAGAGTTGCTCAATTCACAAGATCAGTCGTCTGGTTTGTCGTTTACAAAAAGACGATATGCTTGTGAAGAGGCAAATTTTTAGTATTTTTACTTATATTTTCTTCTTTAAAAAAAATTTTGACAATCACATCTTTTTATTCCATGAAATTAAACTATGTATGGAAATTTCAATTGGACACGAATTTTAATGTTTTCACGATAAGCAATTTTGATTCAAATAGTTTGAAAATTGAATTGAAATCATTCAACTTTTTTATATTATATATACAATCAACATGTTGCCTGATTGCAAAAAGGTTTAGAAAAATTAGTAAATGTAAAGATAATAAAAAAAAAATACTTGTTGTATAAAATAGTTTTTGCAAAGGCTACTTAGTTTATTTTGTTTGTATTTAAGTAATTCTCAAACATATTTTACGAATAGCTTAATCATATAAAAAGTATGTATATATATAAATAATTGAATTAAAAAGAATTAAATATAAATTTATTCTTATCTTGGACCAGCACTCAGGAGATGCATTGTGCTGGAACTAGAAGAATTTAATTTCTGGTATACGTAATAACTACTATTTGAAAGATGTTTATAAAATTAATGAAAAAATGTAATATTCACACACCTGCCGTCAATACAACTATTTCAGAAACATAAAAAATGTAATCCTATAAAACGAACTATTTTCCATAAAAACCGCCACAGCGTATCTCAAGATCTCTGCAGGAATCTTTGCATTTCCCACAGGACATATCCATAGTTCCTTTGGAATTTTATTTTCAACAAAAATTTTGTTTTTTTTTTTTTACAAAAATTCGCAATTTAATCAAGAACTCCTCCAAAAGACAACCGCTCTGTTCAATGTTTGATTTTGTATTTATTTATATGACCCTGATTTTAAAATTGTGCTTTTCCCTTACAAATACAGTTTGTAAAAAAAATCTTTTCAAAACTTAGAAAAATTAAAAAGTTTAAGAGAAACTCTTATTTGCAAGTAAATTATATAACTTTTATTATATTTTTTTTTCATGTATTCAATTGAAGATGTTTATAAACACTGCACAAAAAAAAACAAAATTAATTTAAATAACAAAATAATAATCGTAACTTAAAAAATAAAGGGTGGTTAAATTTCAAGGGCCGATGTTGATTTTGAATAAAACACAAACTATTTAGGAAATTATTGTAATTTTATTTTATTATGATATATTGGTATTACTCAATTATGTATGGAACAAAATATCGGCCAAATGGGCGCCGCGACCACGGCAACAGTGGTTGATCAATTTTCGAAGAAAATCATCTTCAGTGATGAGGCACATTTTCACCTCAGTGGATTCGTCAATAAACAGAATTGCCGCATTTGGGCGAATGAGAATCCAAGAGTGATTGTCGAAAAACCGATGCACCCACAAAGAGTGACTGTTTGGTGCGGTTTATGGGCTGGCGGCATCATCGGGCCGTATTTTTTCCAAAATGAGGCCGGTCAGGCAGTTACTGTGAATGGTGTTCGCTATCGTGAGATGATAACGAACTTTTTATGGCCCGAATTGGAAGATATGGATGTGGACGGTATGTGGTTTCAGCAGGACGGTGCCACTTGCCACACAGCTAACGAAACAATGGCTCTTTTGCGCAACAAATTCAATGGCCGTGTTATCTCACGTAATGGCGATGTCAATTGGCCGCCAAGATCATGTGATTTGACACCGTTGGACTTTTTTCTTTGGGGTTATTTGAAAGAAAAGGTGTACGTCGATAAGCCAGCAACAATTCAAGAGCTAAAGGATGAGATAATTCGGCACATTAACGGCATAGAACCTCCATTATGCCTCAGGGTCATCGAAAATTTGGACCATCGGATGGAGGTGTGCCGCCGTGGTCGCGGCGCCCATTTGGCCGATATTTTGTTCCATACATAATTGAGTAATACCAATATATCATAATAAAATAAAATTACAATAATTTCCTAAATAGTTTGTGTTTTATTCAAAATCAACATCGGCCCTTGAAATTTAACCACCCTTTAGGTACGCTGATGTATGAGCTATTCTTCAGTCCAGAGCCACTGGTATATCATAATTTTCAGGTATTTTTTCCCACTCTTCTTTAATAAATGTTATTTGTTTTTGGTGACCTTTTTCCGACTTTTTTTCTTTGGGTGGACCCATGAATTTTCTATAGGGTTTAAGTCTGGGCTTTGTACTGGGCTATCGATCACTTTTCTACAATTATATAACAACCAGGATCTACAAATATATGCCTCATGCTTCGGGTCATTATCCTGCTAAAATTTATACTTGAGCTTTTCTGGGTCAACAAAACCGAATTTCCGAGCACTTGCACTCAATTCCTTTTTTAAAATGTTTAGATAGACTTCCTTGGTCATTATATCCTCTAATATTCTTATTTCGCCAACACCCTTGCTCGAAATACAACCCCACACCATAAGGAATAGTTTACCGAACTTTACAGTGGGTATTATATTTTTATTTTTTAAAGCCGCCAGGGGTTTTCGCCAAACTTTTTGAGGTCCATCATGGTAGTAAAGCATCACTTTCGTTTCGTCACAAAAAATAACATCATCCCAGTGCTCCGGAGGTAAAGAAAGGTGTTCAATGGCAAACTTATACCTTTTTCAATATTTACCGCGGATAGCAAAGGATTGTTCCTCGTAACTCTTGAAGAGTATTTATGGTTTTGTAGCACATTTCTAACAGACTGAGAGGGATACTTACTCCACATTCATTATTGATGCTAAGTGCAATTCCTATAGTACTGAAATGTGGATTCTCATCAATCATTTTCAAAATTTTCTTTTCAATTCGCCGAGTTACTTTTTTTGGTCTGCATAGTGTTTCTTTTGGTTCCAGTCTTCCTTCTTTTTCAGCACGGTTAATAACATTATATACCGTCCTTAGGTTAAGAGAGAACATTTTAGCAATTTCTCTGTGAGATTTTCCTTTATAGTAATTAAAATACACCAGTTAGGTAATGTCTTTGTTCAGTCGCTTTCCTGGCATAGTTTATATATAATTGGGTAATCATTTGTTTATTCTATGAGCTTAATTTAATGAATAAAACACAACTGCTACTCTTAGCGTCCATATAAAACTATTATACGCAATACATATGCAAAAAACTAACGGTTCCTTCTTGTCTTTGCATTTTTGAAAACACTTTTTTTACACTGTTTAAAGTATGCAAAATTATTTTGTAGCGTTGTTGTTGTAATATGTTGATAAATTTGTCAAAGTTTCGACGCCTGCTTGTCGACAACATACAAAACAAGTTGTAAAAAAAATAATTCACAAATATAATGATATTGTTGTTGTAAATATTTATTTAAATTTAAATTCTTAAAAAATTTTTCATTTGAAAACATTTTTTTTACAAACTGTATATGTTAAATGTATTATTACATACTTTATGATATTCTCATAATATATACTACCCTGACAGTAAAAGGTTCGTACTCCCTTTAAAATTTCTGCAATGTTATTTTCAATATTCTTGTAAATATTTTTGCATATCAAAATTTTTAAAAAATTTTTTGTTTTATGTAGTAACTGCTAGACTGATGAAATGCAATACTAAAATTTTAATTCTTAATAAGTGGTTTTTTTATACAGCCATGTCTTTAAATAGTCATTTAAATGCAACTTTGTAAAATCGACCAAGCAATGTTCGTACTTTACATTAACTGCCGTTATTTTTTTATTCTAGTGTTTTGTGGAAAATATTTTGCATTAAAGTAGTTAGATTACTCAATTTAAAAATAAAAATTTTTGTTAATAAAATTCTAAAATTTATGCTGCCGCGCGGTAAAGCTATTTCTAACGAAGTTCAAGAACTTATCATCCAAAAATTTAAAAATGGCAAAAGTTATTCGGAAATTTCATTAGAACTACATTTAGTCAAGTCAACTGTACAACATATTGTACAATTTTATAAAAAAAATGATTCGATTTCGCCAAATTTTACAAAATGTGGTAGAGTATCTAAGGTTACGCCACGCAATTTGTGGTCAATCAAACATAACAGAAGCAACACAGTTACGAATTTAGCAGCAGAGTGGTCACTAGCTATTGGAAGGCCTATAGGACGTGAAACTGCAAGAGAATATTTGAAAAAGTTAAATTATAGTTTTTACAAGGTAAATAAAATAAGAAGGTTAAAATCCTTCACGTATCGTTATTTAAAAAATGATTGATTAAGGCAAAAGCAAAACCGTTTCTAACACTGCCGCAGAAACGAACACGATTATTATGGGCGAAAGAGCGACAATTGTGGACTCAAAGGCAGTGGGATTCTATTATTTTCAGGGATGAATCAAGATTTGAATTATGTTTAGGCGACACAGGATCAAAAGCATTGCAAAAATTTTAAAGGGAGTACGAACCTTTTATTGTCAGGGTAGTATATATAATATACTTTTATATAATATACTAGCTGACCCGGTCCGCGTTGCTGGTCCTAAGCCAACATTAGTGTTGTATTAACACATGACTTATTTATTTAAAATAAAAAAAAACCAAAAAAAAAATAAATATATGTATATGTCATTGGTGGTGCAATATGAAAATTAGATTTTGACACGCCCCTTCGCCCGCAGACCGAAAATCAAAAATCAGACTTCACAGTGTCACCCGCCTGAAAATTCTGAAGATTCCAAAATCGGCCCAGTCGTTTTGGAGTTCATACGTTACATACATACACACATTCTGTTTTATATATATAGAAGATATAAATATAATATACTTTTGTAAGAAATACTTTATGAGAATATCATAAAGTATGTAATAATACATTTGACATATATTTTTTAAGAGAAAAGCACAATTTTAAAATTAGAATAATATATAAAGAGATATTCCCAAAATAAAGTCAGTTAATATTTATATGACCCTGCAAAAATCATTCCTCCAATCTATATTAAAACCTCTTTAATTTTGATCGGTTTCTTCCCATTGACTTGACTAATGCTTTTCTGCGTGTTCGGTCTAATGCAATTGATAACAAATGAGTAACTGTCAAAAAAATTTTAAAAGTTTCATTTTAAAATTGACGTTTCGAACTTAAAGAAATCATTTATACTTGTATGTTGACAACTTAGCGATTTATGCACAATGTCTGCGATTTTGAGATTACTTTTTGACCGTATATTTTTCTTTGGCGTTTTTTTTTTTAAGAAAATGAGGAGCAACACTTGTAATGTATTGTATTGTATTTGGTTCTTTCTGGCTGTTGCTGTCCCTTTCTGTCAATTTTATATTAAATAATGAAAAAGAAATGCAGCGTAATACGGGCTTCAGTGATGTTCCTCAGGGTACAATCCTGGGACCACTCCTCTTCATGCTATATATTAATGATTTTATGCATAGTGTTAGTCTGCCCATATCTGATACTTTCCCATATACTGACAACATTTTTCTTCTGTTTTCTGGCGGACAGAATTTCTTGATTCGTTGAAATAGTACATAAAATGCGCTGTTTGGGAATTTTACTAGATGAAAAGATTAATTTTGTAGATCACATTAATCGGGTTAAATATAAAGTCTGCTGTGGTCTGTAGAGGTTATATGGTCTTGGTTGTTATCTTCCCTTTTGGATTAGGCTGATGGTTGCTAAAGCTTTGCTTCTTTCTATCGGCAAATATGGGCTGGAAGTCTACTCATCCACTAATCGTACCAATCTGCAAGCAGTGGGAAAACTAGTCATCAGAATTGTTAGGTACACTTTTAAACTGAGAGTTAGAGACCATGTTTCTCCCTTTGTCGATAGCTTTCTGGGCCTCTCTTTTTTAACTATATTAAGCTCAGACTTACTTTAGTTTTCTATAAAGTTATCCGGTTTTCGAGGCCAAGTTACCTCTGCAACAGTTTCAAATCTTTAAGGTCCACCCGATCCCCTCATATACTATTAAATGCTAGAATATCTGGGTAAATTTTTGAGCACTCTTTCCTGGTCAAAATCGAAATCGCTCGCATTTGGAACGCTCTTCCCAACAATGTCAAGGCTTTTAATTTTTCTTCAGCTAAAGTCAAATTTCTTTTTAAATAAATCTTCCTGTCGCAACAGAACTGATGTTCGCACATTTCTCTCTAGGCTTTTATTAAGCTTTTAACTTAGTTTTTAAATAACAAATTTCTTATTGGTCATAATCTCAATACTTCTTTTTATTATACTTTGTTGTTGCTAAATTCATATTTACTTTCCTTTTAGACGTATATGGCCCAAGAACGCTCGGCTGAATAAAAGAATAAATATATAATTGCCTGTTGTAATGTTTTCTTAAATTTATCCCGCTTTGTATAACCAAAGCACCATTTCATATTTTCATATTTTTTCAAATTTATTAATTCAACAATTTAGTCGAACCCGAAGGCCCATATAAGATTAAAGTAATATAAGTTACAATAGTAATGTAAGTTAAGATAATAGTATATATATAACAGGTACATTAAATTATAGACGAGTAAATAAAATAAACCTTTTAGCTGGAAATGAATCTTAGCCAATAGGATTATTGCAAAAAAAAATTTTTTATTTAATTTTACAATCTTAAAAAACTTTCAATTGAAAATTTTAATTTGAAACGCCATTATAAAGTGCGTATAAAATATGTTTAAAACTGCGAACGGTATGTTGGAGAGTTCTTAGGTTAATTGGGAAATCGTTGAAAAGCCTACAAGCGTTGTTAATCTGAGGGTTACATGTACATCTCGAAAAACGAAACAAGGATTTGTATTAGATTTAATAGTATAAAAAAAAGAGTGCATACGGTTTTTATTTTGTCAAAGTCCTGGAAAGAACAGTTCAAAAATTTCTTAGCATAATCCGATATATGGTCGTAAATGCTCCAGTAAAAAATAAATCTAATTTACGATTAAAAATAAGTCTTATTCGACGAAGATTGGTAGATGTACAGCCGCTGAAAATCACAAGACAATAATTTATATGCATCATAATTAGGGAGTGGACTAAATTTGATATAATCTTCTTCGGCAGAGAGCAATTGTAATGATATACGGGTATGTTCTGCACAAATCACTTTGAAGTAAAAGTAATTTGAAATCACTTCAATTTGAATGTTTAGTGTTCTACATTCTACTTTTGACTTTTCATTTACTTTTTGTTTTCGAACATTAATTCGTAGTGAATTGCCATGTTCTATAAACTACTTTAATTTGAAAAGAAGTGGATTAAAAATATTTTTTCGAGACGGTTCCTTTTTTAATATCAGAACTGAATTTTCATTGATCTCGCTATATTTTTAGTTTAATTTTTTATTTTTTTTTATAAAAAACATACTTTAAGATTTATTAAATAATAAAATTCATATAAAAAAATCAAAGATGTATATCTTATTAACTAAAGTCGGTTGGCGATATCATCTCTTATTGAAGTGGCTACGGAATCAGTTATTAATTCATTCCAATCATTGTCATGAATTTCATTTCTTAATATATATACCAAACTTTTGCATAAAATGACGCTTGGACAAATTAAGCTCATCGTCGCTCATGATCAATGTGATCCATCTATCACAAAATGTGCCTTTCTAAAATGATAAGCACGCGATTTAAAATTTTGCACGTGGTACTTCGGGCTAAAGCCACATCGCTGTCTTTTCCAACACCTCGTTGAAATCCGCCTTCTGCTAAAAATCTTAATGTAGCAGCAAGCTGTATTTGTGCCGGTATGGAAGAAACAGGCAGCCTACATTTTATAGAATTTAAAAGAAGATGAAAAGCATCCTTGTTAATGCGGTAATACTGTAAAAACCTAAATACATGTAGTGTCAGTGTGTGTTTGTAAAAGCCTGAGGCCAATAAAACACTGTATATTTGATTATAATATTCCAAATAAGATTAAGTTTATTTTAATAAGGTAAGTATCTATATTTCATTTAGTTATAGGTTATGGATTTATTCACTTTAGTTAAGACCGTTAGTTTTAAGTATTTTCTTTAAATTAAGTATGATCCAATTATATTTCACTTAGGTTAAGTTTTATTCTGTAATTAAATATTTTCTTCTTTAGCCTTATATTCAGGTAAGTATCACACAGTGAATCAAAGTAATATTGGGACAAAGCTAAAATGATTTATGTGGAGATAATTAAGCACTATGTTAATTGATTTTAATGCAAAATTTTCATGCTTTTGTGTAGCTAACACTGTGCTAATTGCCATCTCAAAAGATTATGATTCTTAAGTTTGTCAATTAATTTATAAATAATTATTCACAATAAGTTAAAAATGCAGTACAAAGTAATAATGGGACAGGTGCCATCACTATATAATCTAGGCTTTATAACGGAACATTTTGCAAAAATTTTTTGTTTAAAAGTTCCTAGAGTATATTACAGATTAATTTTTGATAAGTTTTTAAAGAAAATTAAAATATGGCGCCACGGGGTTCACAAACATCGCCTCAAATCAGAAAACTGATATTAGAACATTCGTAATCAGGAAAAACCGTGAGAAATATTGCGGAAATAGTAAATAAACCAAAATCTACAGTGTTTAACATCATAAAGCGATATGGAGGTACAGAAACTTTTCAAAATGTAGCAAAACCAAGCAAAAGAAAAATATTTTCCGACGCGGATGAACGATGGCTTATGCGACAAATCAAACAAAAACCCTAGTTAAGCGCTCCCAGACTTGCTGCTGAAGCGGAAATACATCTAGCAAAGAAAGCTAATCCCGAAACGGTAAGAAATGTGTTAAGGAAACACAATTATAATGGCCGGGTAGCTAGGAGAAAACCTTTTAGTAATAAGGTTAATAAGCTTAAACGAGTGCGCTTTGCTAAAGACCACAGAAACAAGGATTTATCATTCTGGAATAAGGTAATATTCACTGACGAAAGCAAATATAACATATTCAGATCGGATGGAAGGTCATTCGTGTGGAGAAGACCAAATGAAGAACTGTCAGAAAAAAATTTGAGACCTACTGTTAAACATGGCTTGGGGTCAGTTATGGTGTGGGGTGCAATATCAGCAGCTGGTCCCGGTAACCTTCACATTATTGAAGGAATTATGGATCATAAATATTATATCAACATCCTGCGTGCTAATCTTGCAGAAACAGCAGAGAAATTGGGACTGGCGAATGATTATTACTTCTACCAAGACAATGACCCCAAGCATAAGGCTCACAATGTAAGGTGTTGGTTGCTTTACAATTGCCCACATGTGCTCGAAACGCCTCCGCAATCACCCGATCTCAATCCGATAGAGCACGTATGGGCCTATTTAGAAGAAAAATTAAGAAATTACCAAATAAGTTGCAAATCGGACCTAATTAGTGCTCTGAAAGAGGAATGGGGTAGAATAACCCCATAATTCTGTCAAAAACTTGTGAAATCTATGCCGTATCGATTGAAGGCTGTAATAGAGAAAAAAGGCCTTCCAACTAAATATTAAACATTATATATTTAATACTTAACTTGTTACTTTATTACATTGTCCCATTATTACTTTGACAGGATTTTCTGTGTTGTTTTAGTTTTTTTGTTTTTATATCCCAGTGACGGTAGTCAATGTATTTTTTATTTATGTTCTTAATAAATAATAAAAATAAAAGTATAAATATAATTTTATTTTCTTCTTAAACCAATAAGTTCAAAAAAATAATTCGAAAGTTATTGGATAAACAGCTTGTCCCATTATAACATTGAGTCACTGTAAGTTAATATTACTTTAGGTTTAAGTCTTTGCTTGTAGCTGTTTAAATTAATGGTTTTGTTCGACACAACTCTACCACGCACACTTTCGCTTCTTACTTCTTCAACTGTTTTACGCCAACTCTACTCTCTGTTGGCAAAATACTCATGTGCAAGCAAACTAAACGGTTTGCTTGTTCATTACTATGAGTGTTTTTCTCCGTTTCAGATATTGCGGTGGTATGCGTACGGAATGTCAGTGTCCGTCAGTTCAAGTAATCTAGTTGGTCAAGTCGAATGAAAGATGGTACCCTACAATCGGCCCTCCTGACAGCAATACCCCCCGGATTGCCACTTTTTCATATACTCTGCCACCGTCGTTGTTCTAGCGGGGCCCTCGTGCTGGCCCACCTTTTCAACTTCGTATCGCCCATGTGGTAGCTTACCGGTTACCTAATAAGGGCCCAAGAATTTTCCTCGGAGTCTCATGCCGACACCGAATTGAGTGCGCTTAATGGCGACTAACTCATCCACTTCATATTCCGTTTCGGGCTTGCGACTACGATTATACAACTTGCAATTCTCCATTTGTATTCGCTCTATATTCTCCTTGGCCTCTGCTCTCAACTCATCACGGTTTTACCCAAGCTCGGTTATCGCCTCTTCGTTCAATATCTCACGGAGGTCAGGGTAATCGGGTAACTTCATTTCAACACCTGTTACTAATTTGAAAGGGGAGTGCCTCGTACTCCGGGGAGCAGTTGAGTTTATTAGCATTTGGACTCGGCGTACATGCTTGTACCAATTAGTCAGGGTTCCGCTACACAGCTTAGTCAACATCGGTATTACCACTTTATGAATTCGTTCGACTTGGCCGTTCCCACGGGGAACACCTGTGGCTATAAGCAAGTGTTGAATACCTTCCGCCTCACAATACTCCCGGAATATCTGCGACGTGAATGCGGACCCGCGATCGGACACAATTCTCCTAGGATTTCCGAATATAGATGATTGCCTTTCCAGGCATTCGACAACAGCTTTAACGTCCGTCGATTTCGTTGGATGAAGCCAAACGAATTTCGTGAACCCGTCCACTACTACAAATAAATAATTATAGGCCTTCTTCGTCGTTTCCATAGGACCAACGTGGTCAATATGGTAAGTCACGAAGGGTCGATCTTCCTTCTCAATAGGGTTTAGATAACCCTCCTTCTTGCCAGCTTTCGCCTCTGTGATAATGCACTCGACGCAGCTTCTTACTATCTTCGGCACTTTCGTTGCCAGTCTTGGTATGTAATATTGTTTTTCAACCAGTTCACGCGTTTTCACGATACCAAAGTGACCCTGGTTGTGCGCCATCCGGATGATTTCCTCCTCCATCTGGACTGGTATCACTACCAAGTCCTTCGCTGGGTTCTTGAAAAGCACGTCGTTCTGCATGAAAAAATCGTCATAAGCACCATATTCCAAAGTCGCTCTTATTGCCTTGGTACATTCGTCATTCTCTTGGGCGCTTCTGATTCTGTGGGTTAAACTACTATCTATCATCAAACAAGCCATTCTGCTTAGAGCGTCTACGTGTTTCATGCGAGTACCAGGCCTATGCTCAATTTCATATTCGAAGTCTTGTAGAAACATAGCCCACCTAGAAATTCGGGCAGGCAAATCATCCTTTCTCATCGTCAAACGGAATGCGTTGCAGTCCGTTACTATTTTGAATGGGATACCCAGAAGATACACTCTCCATTTCTTCAGAGCTTCCACCACTGCCAGAACTTCTAACTCGTAGGAGTGGTATTTTTCTTCGTAAGGTCTCGTTCTGCGGCTCATGTATTGAACCGGGTGTAGTTCCAAATCATCCAGACTTCGCTGCAGTAGCACCGCTCCATCGTACTGATTTCGCTCTCACCTATCCCGTGCAATTTAATTCTCTCCGGCACGAGACTAACTTCGCCCAACACGAACAGCATATCATAGCGGATAATGCACATGTCACATCCGGTATCAATTAGCGCAGATATCACCTTTTCGCGCACCGTGATGTCCTTAAAAATCAACGTTGAACCCCTATGCATCATATTTGCTTGCCTGCCTTCAGTCTTGATAGGCTTCATTTCCGAAACCCTGGCCTGACACTCAAAAGAGCGATGGCCAAATTTCTGGCACTTAAAGCATTTGTCCTGCCTCTCTGGGCAATCTTTCGCGATATGTGATTTTTCGCCACATTTAAAACATCTTCTTTCCTTTAATTGCATCTGCGGCTTCGGCTGTCCGATTCGATTTTCTGCTGACGACGTTTCTTTCCCTCGGTATAGTGACTTCGGGCTTCCACGCGTCTTTTCGTACACCTTTATTTGCCTTTTGAGCTGATGTATATTGTCAGCTTGGTATAAAACTGTCTTGTTGATTCTGGAATCCGGTATGCTCTCCACGAAATATTCCACGATGCTCCTTTCATCCAAATCGATTTGCGCTCCAATCTCCATGATGCCATACAAATGCTCCAATAACGACTCGTTTCGGTTAGGGTGTCGATCTCTAATTTGCCGAATGACCTCTGCCGTTGACACCCTAGCGCCAAACTCTTCTCTCAAAGCCCTCTTCAATGAACCCCAATCCCGTATACCCTTCTGGCTCCTAATGTACATTTTCGCTGCACCTGTTAATAGTTGTTTACCATAAACGAACATCTGAAGTGGTGACCACCGTACGATGGTACCCATCTCCTCCAATTCGGCTAGCCACGGAATAACGCCAGGTGCGCTAGCACCCGAAAACGGTGACAAACTATCCTCCACATCTCTAAGCGTATACAGACTCTTCCCGGGTGGGCATACCCCCAAAACCGTCATCGTTGCCCGCCTCAGAATGACCGACTGAAGCAACACCATCCTCTTCCTTGTCATCGCCCGCCCGGTCTAGTCCAAAATATTCCAGAAGTCTATTTTGCAAGTCCGCTTTCAGTCCGTTAGTGGTCAGTCCCAATTCCGCCAATTTCTCCCTTAGAGAGCCAACGCCCAACACCACAATTTCGTCACGATTCATAATGAACAAGCAAAAATGACACAAAAACTTCCTATTGTGATACCAAAGCACAGAAATACTCTAACTAAGAATGCGAACGGCGATGTATAATTATGATTCGATAGCTCTTAATTTGATTATTTTTCCAATCTATAAAATTTACTAGCGAAAATCAAGCTACAAACAACTTCTTAAATGTACAAGAGGTTTAATAATTTCTCCATCAATATCTTTCATAAATTTTTGCTTTGAATTTTTTTTTTTTTCAATATACTTCACTTTAAAATTTCCAATTAAAGATTTTTACTTCTTTAAACAATTTCTTCTTTTCTTCATTATATTCTTACTTTATTAGTTTCAGAAACTTCTCGTCTTCATTAAATTTCTACTTCTTCATTAATTTTAGAAACTTCTCTTCTTCATTAAATTTCTACTTCTTCATTAATTTTAGAAACTTCTCTTCTTCATTAACTTCTACTCGCCTTTAAATTTCTAAAATTTATCTTCTTCATTAAATTTTTACCCTTCTTTAAATTTTGGCAACTCCGCATCTGTGCTCAATTTCATCACTCAATCATCATCATTTAAAATCTAATTTTCTTACAAGTTCTTATATACTGAGCTAATATTCATGTTCATAACGGAATAAGAATATTTTTTAAAAGTTCTTATATACTGAGCTAATAATCATGTTCATAACGGAATAAGAATATTTACTTAACTTAACTTCGGCTGCTACCTCGATGGTTTTCAACACCACACAAATATCTCTGCTCTCTTCCTCTTGTTCCTGCTTATTTACTTGAACTCAGCTTCACGACCGACATAAACATCTCTGCTCACCAACCAGAGTATAGTTGTCTCTAGGCTTCTTGCTTGTTTACTTCAGCTCTGCTACAGTCAGCGTTTCGGCAACTTTCATAAGCTTCTTACCTTCAACTTGCAGCGACAATGCAATGTTAATGTTATTGTCTGTTTCACCAAATGAAGTGCCAAAATATCAAGTACATATTTACTTTGGTTTGACCGTTTGTTTCGTATTTTTATTTTTTTTTTCAGTATCAATGTTCTATGTACATACGTTCTTCTCTATAGCGGTTTTTTCTTCACTTCAATTGTCTGATTGCTGTACTTTTCCACTGTTTTTGCTGTTGTTGTTGAACTACAGTCTTTAGAATTTTTGATCTTGCTTGTTTTTTGGTCTTTTTTCTTTTATATATTTTTGCTTTAACTCACACAAAAAAAAATTCACTTCGATTTTGGTTTATTTATTGATGAACGTTTACTTCTTTTTATGTTTTACTTTACACTGCACGATTGACCAATTGCGGTTTGATCCCGGTTGAGCCCCCAAAAATTTGTAGTGTCAGTGTGTGTTTGTAAAAGCTTGAGGCCAATAAAACACTGTATATTTGATTATAATATTCCAAATAAGATTAAGTTTATTTTAATAAGGTAAGTATCTATATTTCATTTAGTTATAGGTTATGGATTTATTCACTTTAGTTAAGACCGTTAGTTTTAAGTATTTTCTTTAAATTAAGTATAATCCAATTATATTTCACTTAGGTTAAGTTTTATTCTGTAATTAAATATTTTCTTCTTTAGCCTTATATTCAGGTAAGTATCACACTTAAGTTAATATTACTTTAGATTTAAGTCTTTGCTTGTAGCTGTTTAAATTAATGGTTTTGTTCGACACAACTCTACCACGCACACTTTCGCTTCTTACTTCTTCAACTGTTTTACGCCAACTCTACTCTCTGTTGGCAAAATACTCATGTGCAAGCACACTAAACGGTTTGCTTGTTCATTACTATGAGTGTTTTTCTCCGTTTCAGATATTGCGGTGGTATGCGTACGGAATGTCAGTGTCCGTCAGTTCAAGTAATCTAGTTGGTCAAGTCGAATGAAAGATGGTACCCTACATACATATATAATTATAATTTAAAATTTTCATTGAAAATATACACATCATGTATGCATGTGTACTTACATGGCGTCATTTATATCCAAGGGATTTGAGTGGTCTCGCAGAATCCTCCTCTGCACTTTTGCTGCCGCGAATTCATTGTTTTGAAGCACCATGGACACTAATATCACATTCATTGTTTAATTATTAATTATTCCTGAATATTTTTTTACGAATTCTTTAACTTTTATGCGAAAAAACATTCAATAATTTAATTATGTATAAAGTAAAATTTTATTTTTAAAATCAGCTGTTACTATTTCAGTTTTCGAACTTCATTTCAAATGAGAAAATGTAACACCAAACCACTTCTTTTGCAGAACACCAAAAATGAAAAGTTTACTTTTCAAAACGTATTTTACTTTCATTCCACTACTTTTGTGGAACATGCCTGATAATGATCTTAATATGTTGCTAACTGTAGATGATACGGTGGAGATGTGACTACCAAACGATAAATTAATGTCAAGGGTCACGCCTGGAATTTCAAGGTACCAAGAAACGGTACATGAACCCTGTTGAACATAATTTGAACAGATGAGTGAACCAAAGTACCAGGCCCAAAAGTAATCGCCATTGACTTTGATGAATTGGAATTTAATTTATTATTAATTGCCCAATTTGAAGCAGTAGACAGGAACATAGTTAATTTTAGCATCGTGACAATCAAAAAAAGTGCTTCCACCACTAAATAAAAAGTTAATGTCATCAACAAAAAGAAAAGTTTTGTAGTGAGAAGAGCCAATGTATTTCTCGAAATCGTTCATATATATTAAAAATATTAATGGGCCAAGAATTAACCTTTGAGGTACGCCACTCGAACAGATTAAGGTCGATGATCTATTGCTTCTCACGGCGACAAATTGCTCTCGATTGGAGAGGTATGAATAGTACAGTTTGCAGGATAATGCCGAGATTTTAAATTCCATTGAAAGTTTAGCTATCAAAACATGGTGGTTAACAGTATCAAATGCTTTATTTAGGTCCAGTGATATTAAGGTTGAGATCCTCCTAGTATAACAATTCTGACGTATGTTCTCCGTTAAGTTTAATAAAAGAAAAGAGGTGCTACCACCAGGTCAAAAGCCAAAGTGACAGTTACTAAGTAGAGTGCTTCAGTTCAAGTAATCCATGATCTGAGCCTTTAAAACTAATTCAAAGACCTTTGATAAACAGGGTAAGATACTAATGGGTCGAAAACCTTCCAAGCCATTCCCAGACCCCCTTTTCGCAATGGGAACTATCCTCGAGGTCTTCCAAAGACTAGAATAACTGGACGTCATTATAATTGTATTGAATATGTGCACGACGTAATTATTAATCAGTGGAAATATATATTTTTTTATATCTTCGACCAGAACTCAGCAGATGACCCTTACACATGCGGTGCATTGTGCCGGAACTAGCGGAAAGGGATAGTAGGAGAAATGATAGGAGTGAAGCTTCACTATCTTACAACACTGCTTTTTGCACGGTTTTTGTTTTTATAGCAGCGTTGTAGCGTCTCTGATGACAAGGAGGTGTATTGAATTTTTGAAGCTTCGTTTTTTAGTAGCCTTTTTTTATTTATTCTGATTTGCCAGTAGATTGGATACAGCTGAAGCCGTTACTGTTCAGTGACCAGTGACTATGCCTTCGCCACTGAAACCTTCCGACAACAACTGACACAAATGCACATCAGAAAAAATGCGAGATGTTTTTACGAGTCTGATACTGGGGTTTAACCCAGGAAATATTTTTCGTTTAATAGTCAACGTGCAGAGTACTTCGACATCGCCACACAAATTTTGATAAATTTAAGATGGATATTATCGTAAACAATTTTTGATTTAGAGAGAGCAAGTAGAATATCATCATCATTAATGTATCTAAAGTTAAATCCAGACCTGCAAAATTCATTAAAGATTCCCAAATTGTTTGAGTGGAGATGAAGTACTAGTTTAATTCATCCACATCGTGTAAATCAGAATTATTAAAAACTTGGCGCTTCAGTTTGTTAATAAATTTCTACATTTTTTCCCTATAAGCCCGAAATGATAAGTCTCTTAGAATGGATGCAATGCTAACTTCAACATTATCGAGAAAACTTTTGTTGGGGGGCGCTTGATATCTCTGGATGAGCCTCATGTAATTCGCAAAAAAGTTTATAGAATAATTCCATCTGATGTTCTACATCATTATTACAGCACATTTTGTCTCAAGAAGGATCAGAAATAGTGTCATTTTCTTATAATCGCGGAATTCAATGAAATTATTGTTTACTTTTAGAGGTATATCAGCCAAGACATATACGAGTATAAAGGCATGATGAGAGATGTAAGGCACTATAAATTTTCCCGACCACTGAATAACAGAAGTATTGCTAGTAAGACGGTCGTTTAATAATGATGAGGAACCATAAGGAGAATCGAAAGGAGTAAGTATATTATTATGTAGATAGGACAGAATATTCTCCCGGCAAAATTCACGTATTAAGGAAGCCCTTGGGGCCATTAAAAAAGGTATTATTAAGATCGCCCAATATAAAGAAATATTCGTATCGACAACATAAGTCTCCAAGAATTTCACTGAAACCCCGTATGATACCGTGAGGAGCGTACACAACACCAACAAAATTTTTGATTTTAAGTGTTGCGATAAAAAGATTATCGAAACTAAGTGGGTCGGAATTTTAGAAAACCATCCTAACAGACATAGTTCATGAATGTACAATGCCACACCACCACCTCTCAAACCAGCACGATCATTTGTAATGATGTAGTAGTTAAAGATACCCACTGAACCATCAGAAGCGGTGGGATTTAACCAGGTTTCAGATACAGCTACTACGTCGGTTTTTGAATCTCTGACTATGTGTTCGAAATCATCAAATTTGGAATTCGTACCAGAAGGTATCAAACTATGAATGTTGATATGAGTAAGTTTTAAAACATGATTATTAATAAAGTTTTGCATTCATATCCAAAAGAAAAGAAGAAGAGCAAGTACAAGTATGTGCCATCACGCGGGTAACTACCTTGTCGTGGTGTGATGGCTTATAATATGGACTGTTGTTTAGGTCTTTCACCTGATCCCTAGGGATCGCGCGGAGACACGAGGACTGGACAGGACGTATACAAAAGGTTACCCGACCCCCAAACCAAGGTGTTAAGCGACCAGTGCCTATCGGATTTTTGCAGCCGGGGGAAAAAGGCTGTATTAGAACGGAGCACTACTGACACCTGGGCACCTCTGTCGATGGACAACTGCCCTCTCTACATTAATGGGGTCTATGACGTGGATGGCTTTTCCTTTCCCTACACTCGTGGGACATCATAGAGCACAAAATTCTGAAAACGGACGGCAGACTTTAGGACGAAAGACGAAACCGACAGGGACAGGCACAAATAGTTTGGCGGAGAGGCCAGGCCAAACTAGGGTACGGACGACTGGCTCAAAACAAGCTGTAGGAGGGGACAGGAGGAACCCCAGGTCCTCCAAATACGTCAAAACGAGCAGTGAGGTACTTCTGCATTTCAAACAAAGTACCTCTAAGGCTGCCATAGCTCGCGCCTCAACGGCGAAACTCATGACTTCGGAGGCTACGGGTGTGCACAGGCATACAATAGCCTCCAGCATGCCAATTGTGGATAGGGGCACCAACAGCAAAATCTCAGGTCCCCGAGTTCAACCGTCTCAATCCAGCGAAGGACCAAGATACATAGCTTGGGTCCCGTAGCTGTGTCAACACGCTGATGTACCATCCGCCAAGGAGAACATCCTTAGACTCATGAAGCTTGAAAACCCAGAGGTACCTACCAGTGATTGGCAGGTGACTCGGGTTTCGGAGCCCTCGGGGGTTTCAGGGAGATCTCGATCCTGCTAAATCAGCAATCCCTTTCGAATATCCGGGAGAGGAAGGCGGAGATGTACTACGGCTACGGAGTCATCTTCCTCAGAATCTAACGTGGAGACGATAAGGGGAACTGACGCAGGGGGAGGAAAATACCAAAACGGTGGCAGACAGTATGTCGGCGGAGAAGAGGGTTCTGGCACAGCCACTAGATCCCGAAACGATGACGGTCGACGACACTGAAATCACGGCCTTCTTGGAGAGCACCCACTCTAACTCTTAGTGGGGGAATTCTTCAAGGCGGCTGTTCCAACAGTGGATGAGGACGGCCTCTTGGAATCAGACCAGGAGGACGCCGGCGTAAAAATCGTCGACAGAAGCAGTAGACATGGAGATTATGAAGGTCACTCAGATTAACTTTCATCACTCCAAAGCGGCCTCGGCTGCGTTGCTCCTGTCAATGGCGGAGAGGCAAGAGGAGCTAATTCTGGCCGAGGAACCCTGGGTCCGAAAGAAAAAGGTCAGCGGGGTACGGAAGAGTGGCTACGGGCTGCTGCACTGGCTGGTTTGGGTAAGATCAGGTCTTGCATTCTTGCTAGGAGTAGACTAAATATTTTTAGTCTATCTGATTACAGCGATGAAGACACGGTGGCGGTAGCGTGGGGACAAGTGGTGGCACCATGGTGTTCGTCTCCAGCTACATGGCCCACGAATACGAGTCACCTCCGGAGAAGATTCGGGGACTGGTGGACATGACGGGCCGAAGAGGCTGGCCGATCATAATTGGTGCGGACGCGAACGCACACCATGTGGTCTGGGGAAGCTCGGACGTAAATACAAGAGGTGAGTCTTTATTTGATTTTATAATCAGTAGTGAATTAGATATAGCCAACACGGGTTCAGACCCGACGTTTGTTACGGTGAACAGGAAGGAGGTTCTGGCCATTACGTTAATGAGTGCGAGGCATGCGGACCTGATGGGGGGATGGAGGGTCTCTGGGGACTGCTCATCTCCGACCACAGGTACATTGAATTGAATTCTCGAAATTGAGGTCCTTGTCAATCAGTACCCCCAGAAATTAACAGTTTCAACAAAATGAATTGGTACATTATCGAAAAAAAAAATATTCATCGGGTAGTCAGGAAGACCATGAGATCCAAAAACAATCGCCTTCGTTTTATTCGGGTTAAACTTCAGTTTATTGCAGTCTGCCCAGAAGGACGCCCTTGAGAGCACATAATTTATCGAGGCAACATGACAGTCTATAAATTGTTTGTCAGAAGTGAAAAGTATGTTGTTATCATCAGCATAAATGAAAGTTTGACACTGTGAATTATTGATATATTCAATAAGATCATTAATATATCGTATGAACAACATGGGTCTTAAAAGTGAGCCCTGGGGAACTCCGCTATAACAAGATTTGAAGGACGAATTGTTGCCATTTCACCCGACAAATTGGTTCCTAGAAGATATAAATGAGCAAACAAACCCAGAGGATGACGAAGAGAAACCATAGATGTCACATAGCTTCACAATTAATTCACTGTGTCAAATGCTTTACTTAAATCAAGTGAAATCAAAGTCAAAATTTTATTTGCATTTAAACCTTCACGAATGTTTTCAGTTAGACTCAGCAACATGGACGAAGTACTCGAACCAGCACGAAAACCAAAGTTTCGATCGCTAATACTTTTCTGTGTGTTGACATAAAGCGATATCTCATCCTTAAGTATCAATTCAAGTGCTTTGAATATACTACAAAGAATGCTTATTGGTATAAAATCCCCAGATTAGAGCGAACATGCTTTTTCTTTTTCGGTACAACCCGAGCAGTTTTCCATATATCAGGATAGCATGAAGTAGTGATTATGGAGTTAATAATGAACAACAAATATTTATCTATTAACGGCAATAAGATCTTAATAAATTTTAGGGGTAGTTCATCCGGACCGACTGCATTAGATTTGATCCGATAAATCGCGTGCCAGAGTTCGTCCCTTCCAATACATCTAAAATTAAATCCAAGGTTGGAAAAATCAGAAAAAGCAATAGGATAATTGTGTAAGTGGGACTGCGATATGAAAAATTCATTAATTCATCGGGTGTGTATTTCTCCAACTGATCGTAACTAATATCTCTCCATTGCTGCTTAATTATCCTCCACATCTCCGTATTATTGCTCCTACAAAATTTATCCGTCCAGTGCTTTCCTTTGTCCTTCCTTAATAAGCTCTTTACCTTATTTCTGTACCTACAGTAGACCCTCCAATTCTCTTCATTAGCATTCTCCGTATATGATTTAAATGCCAGATCTCTAAGTTTTCTCGCATACCTGACCTCAAGTACTCCACAAAAATCCATATAGTTACATCCAGGTTTGCTGCTCATAGGGACAGTATTGTGTACTGTCGTCAGAAGTTCATACTATTTATCAAGCTGCTGGTTCACATTGCTCGTGGCAATGGCCCCATGAGCCATTCCTAAAAATCTCATCCGTCCTATGCCAATCAATGGCGCGATAGTCCCTAAATTCTATTATCCGCTTCCTAGTCCTAACTGGAATATCAATACATACCTAAATTAAAGCACGACGCGTCAATGACGGTGCTAAACACTGGCCGGATGCCCTTACTAATTCCAAACCACTAATCAGCATATATACCAATAAGGATCTCGTCAGATGCCTTCCATCTAGGTGAGTCGGCATAGAGTTATGCAAATATAATAAGTTTGTAGCCTGTTAAAGTTTCCTAATTTGTTCCGTGTATTAAAGAGATTCTTGTTAAAATCTCCCACAATAATTACGCTATTGTACCTGCAGCACAGATTTCCCAATATATTATACAGCTGCGATATATTCCCAGGTGGCGAATAGACAACACCTAGTAATACCTTTCTAAAGAGTGGTTAAATTTCAAGGGCCGATGTTGATTTTGAATAAAACACAAACTATTTAGGAAATTATTGTAATTTTATTTTATTATGATATATTGGTATTACTCAATTATGTATGGAACAAAATATCGGCCAAATGGGCGCCGCGACCACGGCGGCACACCTCCATCCGATGGTCCAAATTTTCGATGACCCTGAGGCATAATGGAGGTTCTATGCCGTTAATGTGCCGAATTATCTCATCCTTTAGCTCTTGAATTGTTGCTGGCTTATCGACGTACACCTTTTCTTTCAAATAACCCCAAAGAAAAAAGTCCAACGGTGTCAAATCACATGATCTTGGCGGCCAATTGACATCGCCATTACGTGAGATAACACGGCCATTGAATTTGTTGCGCAAAAGAGCCATTGTTTCGTTAGCTGTGTGGCAAGTGGCACCGTCCTGCTGAAACCACATATCGTCCACATCCATATCTTCCAATTCGGGCCATAAAAAGTTTTTTATCATCTCACGATAGCGAACACCATTCACAGTAACTGCCTGACCGGCCTCATTTTGGAAAAATACGGCCCGATGATGCCGCCAGCCCATAAACCGCACCAAACAGTCACTATTTGTGGGTGCATTGGTTTTTCGACAATCACTCTTGGATTCTCATTCGCCCAAATGCGGCAATTCTGTTTATTGACGAATCCACTGAGGTGAAAATGTGCCTCATCACTGAAGATGATTTTCTTCGAAAATTGATCATCCACTGTTGCCGTGGTCGCGGCGCCCATTTGGCCGATATTTTGTTCCATACATAATTGAGTAATACCAATATATCATAATAAAATAAAATTACAATAATTTCCTAAATAGTTTGTGTTTTATTCAAAATCAACATCGGCCCTTGAAATTTAAAAACCCTTTACAAGAATTTAACTCCACAAATAAGCATTCAAACGACTCCGGTTCAAATATTCCTTTAATAATACTTGCCGAAATATTATCACGAATATAGAGCGCAACACCACCACCTCTCATATTATCATTAAGGTCGTTTCTAATAATATAATAATTAGAAATAGAAACTGAGTGATTTGAAGTTTTGCTTTTTAACTATGTCTCTCACACAGCAAATACATCAAATTAGGACCCTTCAATTATATGTTTAAATTCTACGAATTTTGAAGTCCTGAAAGAAGGTTCAATACTTGTTACATTAACATGACCAATTTTCAAACATGTTTTATAATTGTTAAATGTTTCTCTGAATAAATAATTACTATGAACAATGGGACTTAAGTTTCCCAGCAATGAGGAATCAATATTCATAACGATATAATTAAAGTTATTTTGAAGTAGTGTCGTGTCGTCCGGTATACACGCGTCTTCTGTGAAGCAAATAAATTACCACAGAATTGATTAAAAACGAAAATAGCGGAGTAAAAAATAAGAAGAAAAAAAACAACAAAAACGGAGGGAAATAGTGACAAAAACAGTGAAACGAAACAAACTAAATAAACTTACAAATTTAAAATGCATTAAATAAAATAAACGGTACTTTAAATTAAATAGAAACGAAGAATAAATTAATCTTAAACTTAACGGACAACGACGAGGATGGGATTCCGACCAAAACAATGGAACGGAAAATAAAATCCGCTATACCAGTGGCGGGCGAACGAAAATATTTACCAGTGCTGGCACCACCAACCAGTGTTGGCACTTCGGGTGAAAGTGACCGGATCAGGGCTTTTATGGCTCTTTTTCGCGTCATTGTGCTAAAAACTCCTGCATATACCTATCAAAATTAAAATATAAATTTTATATATTGTGGATACCAGTGGGATAGTTGCTGTTGGACTGTTTGGTGATGAAGGCGAAGCACTGATCACCGAGCAATCTCTCAGGCCGCAACTAGTTCATTTGTGTCGACAATATAAAAAATAGACAATTGATTTGCTTTTTCTTGCGTAAACTATGAAAAGCCGTTTCAGAATTGACTTCTGCTACATACGTGGTTTAAGAGCAAATTTTTTCTCTGTATATGACCACGTTTGTCTCCATCGGCCGGATGTTATCGCCTTAAGTGAAACCCAGGTGTCTGAGGATGCTGATCCACAGGATTTTCACATACCTGGGTATCACCTAATATCCCTCTTTATTCTTCATAGGGGCCTTGCAATATATATACGCAATGAAGTTGTGTACCAGTGCCAGCAATCTTTAGGCACGAATGATCCTGAATTTAGCTGTCTATGGGTTAAATTTAAAAACAGGGCACATCTTTTGCACTTCGGGTTTCTTTACAGAAGCCCAAATATGGAAAGGGATAAAACTATATACAACTTCGATGCCCTTTCCGACACTATATCGGAGATCCTCGAAAATTACCCGAACAGTGAAATCGTTATTGCTGGTGATTATTGAAATCATAATTTATCGTGGCGAAAATTACCCGAACAGTGAAATCGTTATTGCTGGTGATTATTGAAATCATAATTTATCGTGGCTCCGCCATTCGAGCCATACGACTCCGGAAGGCCAAAATGTTGAGCTATTCGCAGCCCACAACCACCTTGCGCAATTAGTGAATGAACCAACACACTTTTCTCACTTCACACCCTGACAAGTATGAAATGAACATTAGCGCACCTCTCGGAAACTCGGATCATTGCACCATTTCTGCCTCCTTTTCGTTTGCGGAACTTCTTAACGTTTCACGGACAGCTACGAAACGTTTAAAATATATTTCTGAAAAAGCACGTTGGGCTGAGCTCAACGATTTCTTTCGGCATTTCAATTGGAAGCTCTGCTTAATTGACAATGACGTGAAATGGTTGAAAATATAATATTGCTCGGTATGAAAACTTTCATACCATCGAAGCAAATTTCGATTAAATCCAGACAGAAGTCATGATTTAATCAGACGTGCAGACTTGCAGTCAGATCCAGAGAGGAAGCATTTAGTATCTGGCGGAATAACAAAAACACGGATACTGATGCGATGCGCAAAAGGGCGAGGTCTTCGTGTGCCAAAGTGCTAAGACGTGAAAAAGCTTTGTACGAGCAGCGTATTCGCACCAAAGTTCTTACTGCCCAACGGGCAGCTTTTGGTCTTTCGTAAAAAGAGTGAAGGAAAATGCTACTTCTTCTATTTCGCCTCTTTTAAAGGATGATCAAATATTCACTGACCCGGTTGAAAAAGCTGACCTCCTAACTGAAATGTTTGCAGGTAATTCTCACCTGCCGGAAAGCAATCAACCGCTGCCCGCACCCGAGCGTGTATCCGTAACTATGCCAAAGATATACTTTCGAGCTCGTGCAGTTAAAATGCTTCTAATGAACCTCAACATAAACAAGTCTGCTGGGCCGGATGGAATTCCTGCACTGGTCCTGAAGCAGTGTTCTTCGACGTTATCACGTCCTTTGGCAATCCTTTTCAGCACTCTGTACTATACAGGTCAATTCCCAACGTGTTGGAAGGTTGCAAATGTAACGCCGATCCCAAAAAAGGGTGAGGCAAGCAAACCTGAAAATTACCGCCCAATCGCAATCTGTTCCGCGATTTCCAAAGTGATGGAAAGTATGGTGAATTTTCACCTAATGAAATATTTAGAGTCCAACAATTTACTGAACGACCGTCAATACGGCTTCCGTAGAGGACGCTCTACGGGCGACTTACTAGCTTTCCTCTCGGAAAAATGGTGTGATTCTATTCACCAGTTCGGCGAAAGTTAAGTCGTGGCTCTGGATATTTCTAAAGCATTTGATAGAGTGTGCCATGGGGCACTTCTGTCCAAACTTATTGCTTTTGGTGTCGGTGATATCTTCTCTCGATTTATATCGAGTTTTCTCAGGGATCGCGCTATAAGAGTTGTTATAGACGGGATCACATCTAACGACAACAAGATAAATTCAGGGGTAGCGCAAGGCTCCACTCTTTCTCCTACCCTATTTCTAGTCTTTCTTAATGACCTCCTATGTCAAACTTCTAACCCTATCCACTCTTTGGCAGATGACAGCAGCCTTTCTCACTCATATTCGTTTAGTCGTAGGCCAACATCGACTATGATCACTTCGCTGAGGCAGAATATGACTCATTGAATTCTGACCTCATGAAAATATCGCAATGGGGTCAGGCAAACAGGGTCGATTTCAATATTCAAAAGACCCAATGCAGCATGCTTACACATCGACGCATGCCCGATGACGCTGCGTTATCTGTAATTATGGGCGCTATAAACATCGAGAAATCAGAAGCTCTTGATGTTCTTGGCATGAAAATTCAGTGCGATGTTCGATGGACTGAGCACATTTTTCAGTTCTCAAAAGAAGCATTCAAGTGCCTCTGTTTTTTAAGACGCTGCAAGACATACTTCACCCCATCTGATCTCCTCACTATTTATACCGCCTACATCCGACCGAAAATGAAATACAACTCTGAAGTTTGGTCTGGTGCTTTAAAGACTATTTTGAAGATACTCGACCGGGTCCAGGAGAGAGCGAAGAAACTCATAGGAGACAGTAGGGTAGATAACTCTATTAACTCTCTTGAGCATCGTCGCAATGTGGGGTGCGTTTCGTTGTTCTATCGTTACTATAATGGGATGTGTTCTGATGAAATCAGGGAACTTGTTTCCGAAACCCGATCATTCACGCGTACTACGCGTTCATCATTAAGAGCACATCCATTTGTGGTCAACTTGGCAGCGAACCGCACTACGCATTACAGGGAGAACTCATTTTTCGGCCGAACATCGCGTATGTGGAACAAACTCCCTGCCGAGGTCTTTCCTGTCACTTATGACGTGGGAAAATTCAAATCAAATGTCCATTCACACTACTCCCTCTATCCTCCTTCCCATAACCTGATTTCCTAGTTCCAGCACAATGCATCGCATGTGTAGGGGTCATCCCCTGAGTGCTGGTTCAAGATAGAAAAAAAAATGCAACTAACAGGTATAAACTAAAATTAAAAAATTGGATGACTAAAGAAATCACAAAATTAATAAAGCAATATAATATAAATATATGTATATATATTTTCAGATTTACAAGCTTCAAAAACTATGGTTTTAACGAAAAGTCCTCCTCAACAGTGGTGGTTGAATCGTCTGTGTTGAAAAAATCCTTTAACTCACCTAAATCAAATACTTTGAGTCCAACATCAGCAAGCGTGATTCTGACTTTAGGAACATTCGTATTAAGCAAACGAAATTTGACAACTCTGTTGTTTCTTCTTAGACAGCGACAATGGTAGCAAATTCTGCCTGCTTTGGCTGATAAATGGTCATTTAGGAAAATTCTTTTTTTTATGGCTTTGCTCTTAATAACTTTTTATTATTATGTCTCCTTTTCAATTGAGTGAAATTTCACAGCACTGAATGACCATTGTTAATAAAAGAACATAAGGCAATATCCCAACTAATCACATAGACTTTTAATATTTTGAAAATTTTTAACACAATATCATTTATATTTTCCTGATTCTGCATAAATCCATTAATAATAATGTCAGCCCTATTCAATCGTTTATGAAGAACTTCATTTTGATCTTCCAACATCTTTATTTTACTAGAAGTTGAGTGATTCAACAATTTAACTTTCATATTGCATTTTTCTACATCGCTTCCAAGTTTATTATAATTGCTGCTTAATTTCTTTTTTTACTTCCGCTAGAATGGTATCGAATTTAACTTGGACATCGGCTAACCCATTGCAAATTTCGGTACGTATTGATAAAGAGCTCTCTTCATTAGTATCTGGAGGGTATTCTTTACATTTTTCACATTAGAACTTCAGCGAGCCCTTACTTTTAGCGATGGAATTAAGCAATTCGAGAGATAAATTCGCACAGCTTGCATGAAAATACCTCGAATACGACTGGCAGTCAAAACTTCCCTGCGACTTCGTAATATTTTTGTCGCATTTTCCTCAATGTGTACTGGCCATTTTGTATCAGTTAATGCAACAGCACAGCAGAGCAGTTAGTATACACACACGTTATATGGGGATATTGAGGTTATGAACAATATATTAAGTTTAAGGAATTGTCTCTCAGCTTTTTTCTTATTATTTCTTAAGAATTTCTATTATTTTATATTTTCGACAATTGCACTAGTTAGTTCTTTGGAGATTTCGTAAATTTAATAATTTAAAACCAGCAATATGCTCGCAAATTCCGGAAAAGTTTCAGCCAAACAAATTTTTTATTCTTTAATCATTACAAGGTTACCAATTTTTTTTTTTAAATTTAATTATAATAAAAGAATTAAAAAATTAAGCTAAAATAATATTTATGATTCTAATTGTGCTTTTTCCCCTATAAACTATATGTGAAATTTATTATTACATACCCTATGATATTCTCATACAGTATGAAAAATATCATAAAGCATTTTATTACAAAAGCAACTTAATAATTGAGGAGGAAAGCATATCCATATAGTACTATTTCGCTAACGCTTACTTAGCTCATCAGTGGATTTTCCTAATTTTTGAATACTAACCCAAGATCTATATGCTTAAAATTCAATTAATCAAACGAGAATTGTTGAATATTAAACATACAAACAAAAAAATCTATAAACAAAAACATAACAATCCATGAGTTTACTTTTATAACACACACATATTTCTATTTTTAGTTTTTTATTCTCATCTACACTAGGCTTGCCATCGGCCAGCATAACTAATGTATTTTGAATCAAATGAAAAAATTAAAAAATGAAAAAAAAAAAACAAAAGAATATCAAAATTTAATACCGTGCACATGTAGTATTTTATATTAACTGAATTTATTTTGGGAATATTCATTTATATATATGATTCTAAGTAAGCATTAGCGAAATAGTACTATATGGATATGCTTTCCTCCTCAATTATTGAGTTGCTTTTGTAATAAAATGCTTTATGATATTTTTCATACTGTATGAGAATATCATAAGGTATGTAATAATAAATTTCACATATAGTTCATAGGGGAAAAAGCACAATTAGAATCATATATATAAATGAATATTCCCAAAATAAATTCAGTTAATATAAAATACTATATGTGCACAGTATTAAATTTTGATATTCTTTTGTTTTGTTTAATTTTTTAATTTGATTCAAAATACATTAGTTATGCTGGCCGATGGCAAGCCTAGTGTAGATGAGAATAAAAAACTAAAAATAGAAATGTGTGTGTGTTATAAAAGTAAACTCATGGATTTTTTATGTTTTTCTTTATAGATTTTTTGGTTTGTATGTTTAATATTCAAACAATTCTCGTCTGATTAATTAAATTTTAAGCATATAGATCTTGGGTTTGTATTCAAAAATTAGGAAAATCCACTGATGAGCTATGTAAGTAAGCGTTAGCGAAATAGTACTATATGGATATGCTTTCCTCCTCAATTATTGAGTTGCTTTTGTAATAAAATGCTTTATGATATTTTTCATACTGTATGAGAATATCATAAGGTATGTAATAATAAATTTCACATATAGTTCATAGGGGAAAAAGCACAATTAGAATCATATATATAAATGAATATTCCCAAAATAAATTCAGTTAATCTAAAATAATATTGTTACGGAAATATATTTATTAATAGCAATTTTTAAATCACCCTCGTATAAAAGTATTTCCTTAGAACGTTCTGGATTTTCATCGACTGACAACACAATAAATAAACACACAACTCACATACCAAACTTACGCAAAGCAAAATAGTAAAAAATGCCATAGCCTGACAAACAGACATTCATACTAATAGTATGAATTAGATGCATTAAACAAAAGATAGAGATAATTATTGCACAAATACAGATGTAAATTCAAATTAACGGTTCTTTGGAATATTCTACACAAATGTCAAAGTAACTTGAATAATCAGAATTGTCTAACAGGCTCTAATGGCAAACGTCTGGAGTATAAATAAGTCTGATTGGGAGTAATCGTTATGCAGTTGTAGTCTTCAAGAGAACGGTTACAGCATAATTCTTGTATTAGTAACGGAAAGATAGATGTTATTTGTATTACGGAAACATGGCTCATTGAGACGATTTTTGAACAGGCTGTTGGTCTTTCAGGTTATTCAATATGTAGGATTGATCGATTTATAGGTCACAGAGAAGGTGTCGTCGCTATGTACAGTGGCCAAAAAAACTATTCGACATTGCAATTATTTTCTTAAATTTCATTGAAAACGCTAGTATCCTTTTGTTTTTTATATGTATAAACGTGAGATCACATTGTATTATATGTATTTAATAATTTATGGTCCTAAAAATAATAAAAATTGCACATTTTTTAACTCATCTATCTGTTTGAACGAAAAAACAACAATTGCAAAGCAAAAAAAGTTTTCGACTGGCATTGTTTTTCCCTTATTCTGATTGTGTATTTCTTATTACTTCATGTCATTGTTGGTAAAAATATCGCTATGTTTCTTGTTTATCATTTACAAGAACTTTTTTCTTATTTCTGTGCAAGTGATTGTGACGATGGGACGTAAAGGGAAAGAAACTTCTGTTGATGTAAGAAATTTAATAATACATCATTTTAAATTAGGAAAAACAGAAAAGACTATATCAGAAATCGTTTAAAGGTCAAGAACTACTGTATATTACATTATAAAAAAGTACAAATCAAGTAAAACTGTGATAAACAAGGTAAGGATTGGGCGACCTTGCAAACTTACAGACTCAGATGAACGGCGAATCGTGCGTGAAGTAAGAAAAAATTCAAAAATTACTGCTAACACTTTAGCTAAAAACACTGAGGAACACTTAGGTATATCCGTTACACCTCAAACAATAAGAAACGTCTTAAAAAAGCACGATTCCATGCACGATCAGCCACGAAGAAGTCACCATTACTAAGAAAAATAGAAAGTTGAGATTAGATTTTGCGAAAGAGCATGTAAATAAGCCAATGGAGTTGTGGATGGATTTTATTTTCGCTGACGAAAGTAAATATAACCTTTTTCGATGTGATGGAAAAGTTCTGGTACATCGCAGGCCTAACACAGAATTGGATGAACCGAATATGGTACCAACTGTTAAACATGGTGGCTGTGGTGTTATGGTATGGGGATGTATGGTGGCATCAGGCGTGGGTAATAATGGGTTTATTGATGGGATTATGGATCACCGAAGTACATTGACCTCCTAAAGCAAAATTTGATGTCAAGTGCTGAAAAATTGGGTCTGGCAAATAGATTTCAGTTTTATCAAGATAATGATCCCAAACATTGTGCCACTAATACAAAGCTTTGGCTTTTATATAATTGTCCAAAATTAATAAAAAACGTCGCCACAGTCCCCAGACCTTAACCCTATTGAACATCTTTGGGGTCACTTGGAAAAAAAAATCAGAAAACGTGAATTTACGAATAAACACCAGATGGAAGTTATCCTGCAGGAGGAATGGAGCCAAATTGATCCAGAATATACCAAAACGTTGGTAAAATCTATGCCAGATCGTTTAAAAGAGGTTATACGTAGGCAAGGAAAAGCAACTCGCTACTGAAATAGAAATAAGCTTGTATTTCAATTCATGTATTTTAAAAATGTTACCAATGTCGAATACTTTTTTTTGCTTGTTTTTTGTTATTATTTTAATTCATGTGTTTTTTGCTTTTTTTACTTTGAGATCTCATTTTTTTTACTGAATATAACTTTGTGTTCCTTAATAAAGACTTTTATAAGTTTATTTTGTTAAAAACAACATTCCATATTTTTTTCTTGATAAATATATAAAGTTTACGGCTTATGTCGAATAGTTTTTTTGGCCACTGTATATTGCGAATGGCATTAGATATAAAATCGTTTTTAAGGGCGACAACTTTCTTGCCTGTGAGGGTTTCTTTGTTGAGATCTATCCACTCCAAAGTTCTGATGGATATTTCGGTTCTATATTATATTACATTTATTTGTTATATACATATGAAATAAAATCAATATAAAGAATTAAAATAAACCGTGTTTAATTTTAACTGGAATAGCCATTAACAGTGACCGATATATCCGTCATCGTTGACTGGTCTGAAGTGACCGATTTATCCGTCAACGCTGACTGGTCAGCATTCACCGATTAATCCATAAAAGCTGTTCGGATATATTTTCTATGGACGACAAAATTCACAAGATAGAGATGGATGCAAAACACATGTACACAGAAATCACTTTGTTCTACGCGATGACCGATAATTCGGTCAGGAATGACGATCATATGACCGCCACTGTTGTTGTAGGGATATACACACATGCAGGCACGCATTTTAATAGATGTATGTAAATTCTCTACGAATACGACAGAAGTGTTTCAACTTTATATGTAAAAATAATATATAAATGGTGTAGCATATAACATAAAATAGTACAAGGTGGGCCAAAAGAAATCACCCTATTGGAAGATGCTCTTATTTTTGCAAATGGTGGCCAATGTCAAATCTGCTTTCACATTTGGTTAGACAGATATAGAATACAAGTAAACAATCGCGTAACCTACACCCAAGCCATCCTCAACATCGAGGACAAAGTGGACGATTTTTCGACCAAAATCTTAATGAGCGATGAGGCTCATTTCCACCTCATCGGGTACGTGAGCAAGCAAAACTATCGATTCTTGGGCACCGAAAATCCACGAGTGATACACGAGGAGCCATTACATCCGCTCATGGCTCATGGAATTAGTACTGGAGGACATGTGGTTCCAACAGGACGGAGTAACGGAACACACTGCGCGAGCCACAACCGATATTCCGAAGGCGGCCTTAACTTGTCGCCTCATCTCTCGTTTTGGCGATTTGACTGGCCCGCAAGATCAGCCGATTTAACCGTTCGAGACTTTTTTGAAGTCCCGTGTTTACGTGAACAAGCCCGAAACCCTGGAAGCCCTCACGTACAACATTCGACACGAGTGCGAGAATCTGTCGCCCGAAGTTCTAGCCGAAGTGCTGAAAAATGCCCGTATAGCAATCAATTGTGACAATCAAAAAACAGAATCAAAGTTTTTCATTTAGAAAAAAAATGTGAGCCAAACCACATCGGATGACTTCTTTTGGCCCACCTTGTATAAATACATATAAATTCAAAAAAAAAAAAATTGAATGCAAACTTGAGACAGTAACTTAAAATAAAGCAGAGTTGATTTATCTAAATACTAAAAATAAATATTTTATTGAAAATAAATATTTTACAGACTGATTGAAACTACGTTTGCGAAATCGTATAACGGAATTCCACAATCTTGAAATTTTCACACAGATAGATGTTATCCTTCATGGATCAGAAAAAGTTAGTTTAATATCCCTGGCAATTTATATTGTAAAAATGGTCAATTTCCGATATTTAAGATGTGTGCGTGAAAAAAAGTAAATGTATACCCAAAAAAAATGGAATGGAATTGGCATACGTTCTAAATTATACATATTATTGTACACATACATAAATTATTAACAGAAATTATATAAAACTTGTCTGTGCTCAATACTACTATACATATTAAAATTATTGCTCTACGGATAATTGTTTTATTCACAATTATTAATCAATCCACAAGAACAATATAAATCATTGATAAATCTTACCTGTCAATATATTGCTCATCAGTTCCTGGAAGGGGTTGTAAAACAAATTGCATTGATGCCATTTTTATTGTAATAATTAGTTGATCACCAAAAACAATATCATTAATTTGATTACACCTTTTCCAAAATATTCATTAATAAAAAAATATGTTCTTGGAAATATAACACCAGGAAATGTATGAAAAAAACACGAGATCAGTAGTAATCAACTTTCTTTGTTTTTTCAGCACAGTTGCAAAAAAAATACTATTTACTGCAAGTAAACCCTTACAAGAATATATTTATTATCTATTATTTGAATCAATCCGAATATAAATTTTCCTATGAAATACTTTTTTTTCAATTCTTTACGAAACGCTAGAAAAATGAAAACCTGACTGAATTATTATTTGGCAAAAATTTTCAACTTCAAATAAGCATATGCTTGAGTAAATCACCAGAAACAATAATGCCAAGTTATTGTTCTTACACTGTAGCCACACGTTCAAATTTTTAACAAATTAATTGCTTTTACACAAAAAAATTGAAAAAAAACCACGTTCACACTTATGTTTTTAAACGCATTTAAGCAAAGTGTTTTAATTAATAAACACTACCGTTGACACCTTTTTTTTTTATAATTTTAGTCTGAAACTGGAGTTGAACCCAAGTCTGTTTTTGATTGTGTAGCCGTCGTGCCATCGCCACCCTCTATTTAACAAAACACGTGTATACAAAAAATTTGACGTTTGGACGGAAAACGAATTGATGAATTCGCCTTGAGACAACCTTGTATTAATAAGTCCCCGTCCATATTGTGAAACATTTGCTGCAAAACTTTTTTGAATTCTCTTTTGAAGCTTCAGCAGTGTCCATACATGAAACTTTTGCTTCATGTTTAGTATTTTTTATTCCTCCCTTCTATCTTCTTTCTTTAATTTTTTTTGACATTTCTCAATACCGAATGTAAATATAAAATAACTACCCTGTGATAGAAGGTGTGAATATTTTTTTTTGGATACACATTTGAAGCACAAGATATAATTTGAAGCAAAATGGACGCTAAGAAGAAAAATTATATAATAATTTTTATATAATTAAAATTTTTTTTTAAAATTTTTGATTATATTTCACAAAAAATTAACAATAAAACAGGGTAGCTATTATTATGATAGAAGTTAACAGTATACCAAACGAAAAGACACCCAATCTTACCCTAAAGCGTTTTCTTACGCAAAAATTGGGTAAATGAGAGAGGTTTTGAGAGAATAATATTCCTGTCCTTCACGCGCGAGAACGACCGCACTTTTCCTTCGGACTAGTTTGGGCGTGAAGAACAAGCAATCAGCTGGCTTATAATAAACATTGAAAATAACAAAACAAAATTACAGAAGTAAAATTAAAAGTTTCCCAAAAATGCAATAAACAAATAATAATTAATTTTATTTCATTATTTAGTTAAAAATTATTTGGGGTTTCTTTAAATAACATATATAAGCCAAATTATTGTGTTTTTATGGATGTGTGCATGTGTGTAGATTTGTAATTGTACAGGGATTGCTTGTTCTTCATGCCCAAACTAGCCCGAAGAAAAAGTACGGGCATTCTCGTGCGTGAAGAACAAGAACATTACTCTCTCAAAACCTCTCTCATTTACCCAATTTGGGGTAAACGAATACACCTATTTTGTGGTAAATATTATGTTTTTTTGCGTTTTCTTACTTTTGTACATTTTGGTCTCCTATTGAGATAAATTATAGCTTACTCTCATTTTACCGAACTTTACCAGAAAAGTAAACGAACACAACTATACTTGGCGGAAGCAAGGCAAATTCGTTACCAGGTAATCTCATTAGCAAATTCGGCCGTCAGCTGATACAAGAATTTTAAACGTATTTTTTGAGCCGAACGTCAAAGTTTGTTTACTTTTGTGAGAAAGTTACGAAAACTGGTTGTATATAATTTAATAATTATAATAATATAATACTATAATAATAATACTCCAAAATGTATTACTTTTTGTATTAATTAATTTAATTTGAGCTCATATTACGCTAATTTAACACGCTCTTTTTAGGTTACGTTATATTTAACAAAACACATGTATACAAAAAATTTGACGTTTGGACAAATTGAAACTTAAAAAAAAATTTAACGACGATTAGTACAGCAAAAGGTTCGCTAATTAAATTCTCTTCTCCATAAAAATTCCCTCGGTTTCCTACCGGTAGCTTAAAACTCGGCTTAATTTAAGGCTGCACTTCTTTAATTTTTTTACTGTTGTTCTACCGTTCACTGTACTGTATTCGGTACAAATTTTTTTTTTTCAAAAAAAAATTAACTCAAATGGAAAATTTACTTTACACACTTTACAAAAAAAAATATATATAACTTACGATCTAAAATTTAGCATAAGATAATTATTACTTAAACTCTAATCTAACAGTTACCATCACAATCGTGACCAATTATTAGCCCTTTGCTCTAAACAATTTGGATTTTACTGTCCTTTTTCCTTTTTTTTTTTCTTAGGCTTCAAAATTCTCAATTTTCATATATTTTTTTTTACAAAAATTCTTTACATTATCATCACCTTCACAAGACTTATTTTCCCCATTATTTTGGGTCTCGCATCTTATCACGTCCGTTTTTTTTTCTCTCCGTTTGTTTTTTTTATACGCTCGGCTGGAGATTCTTCACTTCCTTTTTCTTTTCTGCTCTGAAAATCAAGTTTCCTGAAGGTGTGTGACTCTTAGAAGACTTTCTTCCTCCTAGGCAATATTCTCTATCTCTATATATATTTCTTCTTTTCCGTCACCAAAAAGTTCTTCACTTCCGTCTATACTCTTTCACGGTCTCTCGGGATTAAAAACTATTCGCTAACTCTTCATTCTTCGCGATTTTTATGTTCCGTTAAAATTCCCAAAAAAAACACTCCAGTTTTCCCATATGCCTATTTACCGATATTGCTGTATTCATGTACCCGTTGCAAAAACTTCACATCAACTGTACAAATATTCCCTGCTCTATTCGCTAAATCTTACTACTAATTCTACTGCACCAGGGTAACATAAAATCAACAAGTGGCTTTTAAAAATTTAAATCCACCTGTTTTAATTATTCCCAGCCACTTCGTTCCCTCGCTAGGTGAATGAAAAATGCAACACTGTGATACGTAGTACTACAACTCTACTCTACGATTCATACACTACTGTGGTATTCCGTGCTAAAATTGACATCCAAACAAAATATAGAAAACACAAAAAACACTACAATAAAATATTCCAAATATTGCAAATTTTTCCAAAACCTATTTGCAGTCTTAAAAATAAGTATCATTCTCTGCTCAAGTGCCACAGGAATTAATAAAGAAAAATATTATATGTATGTACATATTTTACTGCACAATCTTTGAAACCCCTCTGAGAAAAAGAAGAAAAAAATCCCGCCCGCAACAATGTTTAAAAGAGGGTGTATAATAAGACAACGTTTGCTGCCACTCTATAAACATGTCGGACGATATTGTTAGAAAAATCGGTTCATCTGGAAAGCACCAAAATGAATTCGTATATGAAGAAGACGAAAACAACGTGGTTGAATTTTTGAATTCTCTCAATAACTTAATTTAAAATATAATTAGTCTTTTTGCTTGAAAATACATGTATTCATATATATATCACTAACGGCCATTTTCACAATGTCTAATTATTTTACTTTAAACAGAAAATTAACTGGCGGTTTGCTTAACAGGCACTATTTAATCGACGGTTAATGATTTCAGTTTCACCATCCTTCAGTTACTCAACAAAAGAATTCGCTAAAAAGTATGGCAATATTGTTTGTGTTTGTTTACGAAAAATACTATAATGACAGAAAATAGAAAAAAATCTTAATGTTTGTGAAAAAAATGGCAGAATATTCATATTGTTCAAATTGTTCCAGCTTGGAACATTCAAAAAAACAAGTGATACAGGTAAAATATTGGTCTATAAAAATATTAAGATATACATATGTTAAAAAGTTTTTTGTAGAGCCTCTAATATCACAGCAAGATTTCTTTTTATTTGTTTCAAAGTTTTAAAATTATAAACATTGAAAAAATATAAATGTTGCTTTCCCATTTTTTACATGTGTACATTTTTTCTATTTATCAATGAAAATTAGCTATGCATTGCTTATCGTCACATATTTGTTCGGTTAAATTTAACAGATTTTTTTCGTTAAATGGTGTCAGTTAAAAGTTAATCATAAATTGTGAAATATATTTATAGTTAACCGACTGTTAAAGTACTATAATTAAGTTTTAATCAGACATTGTGAAAATTGCCGTAAAACCATTGTTACTACGAAAGTAATCTTTGATTATATATGTGTGTAAAATATGATAGCAAACTGGTGCATATTTCCCAAATGATAAATTTTTTTTTAAATATGTACAAATATTTTAAATACAAACTGTTTCTTTTAATTATATTAATAAAATACAATGTTACAAAAACCAGCACTTTTTTTAAAATGTTGAAGACTTTAGCACTTTTCTTAAGCCTGCTTCTGGCAACCCTGATTGTTATATTCAAAACTTTGTTTACTTTTGAAAGTATAGCGAAATTTTACGACATAGGACATTGGGCGGAGTGAATAAAAAGGTAGTTAAAGCTTTTACTACAAAATTTGAAGTTAAAGCTAGTATTCAGGTGAATAAAAATTTCTACGTGAGTGAATAAATCAAACCGGAAATAAAATACTTTAGCAAACCGGATGTTTTGGTTTGTTGCTTAGCAAATGGAAATTGTAAACAAAGAGTGAGTACAGTCTCCCCAAAAACAATACGTATATCAATCGACGCGTATATTAAGTAGCTATCGATGGTAGATAGCGCGATGTGTACACGAAGAATCGTTTGGGCGCAATAAGTGAAATACTAAAATGTAAACTTTATCCTTTTTAAAAGTTTGTTGGGCTATAGCTCTTATCGTACAGTCTCCCCAAAAACAGTGCATATACCAATCGACGCGTATATTTAATAGCTATCGATGGTAGGTAGCGCGATGTGTGCACGAAGAATCGTTTGGGCGCAATAAGTGAAATACTAAAATGTAAACTTGAGCGTTTTTCGCCATTTCTAAACAGTTTGTTGGGCTATAGCTCTTCTTGTACAGTCTCCCCAAAAACAGTGCATATATCAATCGACGCGTATATTTAATAGCTATCGATGGTAGGTAGCGCGATGTATGCACGAAGAATCGTTTGGGCGCAATAAGTGAAATACTAAAATGTAAACTTTATCCTTTTTAAAAGTTTGTTGGGCTATAGCTCTTATCGTACAGTCTCCCCAAAAACAATACGTATATCAATCGACGCGTATATTTAATAGCTATCGATGGTAGGTAGCGCGATGTGTGCACGAAGAATCGTTTGGGCGCAATAAGTGAAATACTGCAAAAGTACACTCTAGCTTTAATAAAAAGTTTGTTGGGCTATAGCTCTTCTCGTACAGTCTCCCCAAAAACAGTACGTATATCAATCGACGCGTATATTTAATAGCTATCGATGGTAGGTAGCGCGATGTGTGTACGAAGAATCATTTGGGCGCAATAAGTGAAATACTGAAAAAGTACACTCTAGCTTTAATAAAAAGTTTGTTGGGCTATAGCTCTTCTCGTACAGTCTCCCCAAAACAATACGTATATCAATCGACGCGTATATTAAGTAGCTATCGATGGTAGATAGCGCGATGTGTACACGAAGAATCGTTTGGGCGCAATAAGTGAAATACTAAAATGTAAACTTTATCCTTTTTAAAAGTTTGTTGGGCTATAGCTCTTATCGTACAGTCTCCCCAAAAACAATATGTATATCAATAGACGCGTATATTTAATAGCTATCGATGGTAGGTAGCGCGATGTGTGCACGAAGAATAGTTTGGGCGCAATAAGTGAAATACTAAAATGTAAACTTTATCCTTTTTAAAAGTTTGTAGGGCTATAGCTCTTATCGTACAGTCTCCCCAAAAACAATATGTATATCAATCGACGCGTATATTTAATAGCTATCGATGGTAGGTAGCGCGATGTGTGCACGAAGAATCGTTTGGGCGCAATAAGTGAAATACTGAAAAAGTACACTCTAGCTTTTATAAAAAGTTTGTTGGGCTATAGCTCTTATCGTACAGTCTCCCCAAAAACAGTACGTATATCAATCGACGCGTATATTTAATAGCTATCGATGTGTGCACGAAGAATTGTTTAGGCGCAATAAGTGAAATACTAAAATGTACACTTGAGCGTTTTTCGCCATTTCTAAACAGTTTGTTGGGCTATAGCTCTTCTTGTACAGTCTCCCCAAAAACAGTGCATATATCAATCGACGCGTATATTTAATAGCTATCGTTGGCGGGTAGCGCGATGTGTGCACGAAGAATAGTTTGGGCGCAATAAGTCAAATACTGAAAAAGTACACTCTAGCTTTAATAAAAAGTTTGTTGGGCTATAGCTCTTCTCGTACAGTTTCCCCAAAAACAGTACGTATATCAATCGACGCGTATATTTAATAGCTATCGATGGTTGGTAGCGCGATGTGTGCACGAAGAATCGTTTAGTCGCAATAAGTGAAATACTATAATGTACACTTGAGGGTTTTCGCCATTTCTAAACAGTTTGTTGGGCTATAGCTCTTCTTGTACAGTCTCCCCAAAAACAGTTCATATATCAATAGACGCGTATATTTAATAGCTATTGTTGCCGTGTAGCGCGATGTGTGCACGAGGAATAGTTTGGGCGCAATAAGTGAAATACTAAAATGTAAACTTTATCCATTTTAAAAGTTTGTTGGGCTATAGCTCTTATCTTACAGTCTCCCCAAAAACAATACGTATATCAATCGACGCGTATATTAAGTAGCTATCGATGGTAGATAGCGCGATGTGTACACGAAGAATCGTTTGGGCGCAATAAGTGAAATACTAAAATGTAAACTTTATCCTTTTTAAAAGTTTGTTGGGCTATAGCTCTTATCGTACAGTCTCCCCAAAAACAATACGTATATCAATCGACGCGTATATTTAATAGCTATCGATGGTAGGTAGCGCGATGTGTGCACGAAGAATCGTTTGGGCGCAATAAGTAAAATACTGAAAAAGTACACTCTAGCTTTTAGAAAAAGTTTGTTGGGCTATAGCTCTTCTCGTACAGCCTCCCCAAAAACAGTGCATATACCAATCGACGCGTATATTTAATAGCTATCGATGGTAGGTAGCGCGATGTGTGCACGAAGAATCGTTTGGGCGCAATAAGTGAAATACTAAAATGTAAACTTGAGCGTTTTTCGCCATTTCTAAACAGTTTGTTGGGCTATAGCTCTTCTTGTACAGTCTCCCCAAAAACAGTGCATATATCAATCGACGCGTATATTTAATAGCTATCGATGGTAGGTAGCGCGATGTATGCACGAAGAATCGTTTGGGCGCAATAAGTGAAATACTAAAATGTAAACTTTATCCTTTTTAAAAGTTTGTTGGGCTATAGCTCTTATCGTACAGTCTCCCCAAAAACAATACGTATATCAATCGACGCGTATATTTAATAGCTATCGATGGTAGGTAGCGCGATGTGTGCACGAAGAATCGTTTGGGCGCAATAAGTGAAATACTGCAAAAGTACACTCTAGCTTTAATAAAAAGTTTGTTGGGCTATAGCCCTTCTCGTACAGTCTCCCCAAAAACAGTACGTATATCAATCGACGCGTATATTTAATAGCTATCGATGGTAGGTAGCGCGATGTGTGTACGAAGAATCGTTTGGGCGCAATAAGTGAAATACTGAAAAAGTACACTCTAGCTTTAATAAAAAGTTTGTTGGGCTATAGCTCTTCTCGTACAGTCTCCCCAAAACAATACGTATATCAATCGACGCGTATATTAAGTAGCTATCGATGGTAGATAGCGCGATGTGTACACGAAGAATCGTTTGGGCGCAATGAGTGAAATACTAAAATGTAAACTTTATCCTTTTTAAAAGTTTGTTGGGCTATAGCTCTTATCGTACAGCCTCCCCAAAAACAATACGTATATCAATGGACGTGTATATTTAATAGCTATCGATGATAGGTAGCGCGATGTGTGCACGAAGAATAGTTTGGGCGCAATAAGTGAAATACTGAAAAAGGACACTCTAGCTTTAATAAAAAGTTTGTTGGGCTATAGCTCTTCTCGTACAGTCTCCCCAAAAATAGTGCATATATCAATCGACGCGTATATTTAATAGCTATCGATGGTAGGTAGCGCGATGTGTGCACGAAGAATTGTTTAGGCGCAATAAGTGAAATACTAAAATGTACACTTGAGCGTTTTTCGCCATTTCTAAACAGTTTGTTGGGCTATAGCTCTTCTTGTACAGTCTCCCCAAAAACAGTGCATATATCAATCGACGCGTATATTTAATAGCTATCGTTGGCGGATAGCGCGATGTGTGCACGAAGAATATTTTGGGCGCAATAAGTGAAATACTGAAAAAGTACACTCTAGCTTTAATAAAAAGTTTGTTGGGCTATAGCTCTTCTCGTACAGTCTCCCCAAAAACAGTACGTATATCAATCGACGCGTATATTTAATAGCTATCGATGGTTGGTAGCGCGATGTGTGCACGAAGAATCGTTTAGGCGCAATAAGTGAAATACTATAATGTACACTTGAGCGTTTTTCGCCATTTCTAAACAGTTTGTTGGGCTATAGCTCTTCTCGTACAGTCTCCCCAAAAATGACGCACATACCAATCGACGCGTATTTTTAATAGCTATCGATGGCAGGTAGCGCTATGTGTGTACGAAGAATGGTTTGGGTGCAATAAGTGATATAATGAAAATGTACAGTTACGTTTTTTTTTCCAAAAGTTTGGCGGGCTATAGCTTTTCTTGTACAGTCTCCTCAATAATGGTATGCATACCAATCGACGCGTATTTGTAATAGCTTTCGAACACGGGTAGTGCTATATGTGCACGAAGAACGGTTTTGAAATTATAAGCGGAAAACTACATATAAAGGCGTTGAACAGGTCATTGAATAATTGCCATATATATTCAATAAGATTTATGAACATTATAAAATTTGATTCTAGGGCCTTATTCCTACATATATTCGTTTTTTATTTTTAAATTGATATACTAATGCCTGAGAAATCAATGTTCGAAAATCTATAATTTTTTTCACTCTTTGTTTACAATTTCCATGTGCTAGTTAACAAACCAAAACATCCGGTTTGCAAAGTGTTTTATTTCTTTTTTGATTTATTCACGGCTATAAAATTTCAATGAAAGCTAGTACTTTTTACTTACTAGTAAAAGCTAGTTTTTCCAGCGTTGACTTGAAAAAGGTGCGAATAAAAACTAGTGAACACTTAAAATTACTAGTTTATGCTTTGATTTTTTTAAGCAAGTGAGTGAGATGCTGGAAGTTTCTGTTTTAAGACTTAAAAAGTTAAGTGTATTTTTGTTTATATAAATTCAAATATTACTATGGCTGCTTTTATGAACATACGTCAAAGGAAAGAATACCGCAAGCGGATGCATTCTCACCCTGCCGATTATTTCAATTTATATAGATTTCGGAAAGAAAACGTAAAGTGGTTAGTAGAACATTTTTTGTTTTCACTAAAGGCACCTGTGACTTTTTAAATAAAACTTCGTAATTTTTTAATATTTCAAAAAACATCTTATTTCCTTTATCAGCCATCATAAAATAATAAATCATTGCGACATTGCCACTATGTTTTTCTTATGATATCTTTCATAAATTTCTGCAGAAGTCTCTACCAGTATTTAAAATTAAAAAAAGTGGGAACTCATGAGCGCTTTTTGCCAGCTGATTTAATATACACATTTACCAGCTTTTGCTAGTAATTTCCCAGCACTAGCTATGTAGCATTAGCTAAGAGTTATTCACACCAATCGTAGCATAAGCTTTTCCGCATAGCTAGTACTGAACACTGAAAGCTAGTGCTAGTACTTAACACTTTGTAGCATAAGCTACTTTTTTATTCACTCCACCCATTGTAGGACTTTAGGACATTATAAATGATAAAATTGAAAGAAAACTTAAATAATTATACATTATTAATTCATTATTATTTTTTATCTTTTAATTCAATTATATTTATATTTTTGCCTACAGAATAATTTACTAATAAAGGGACGAGTGCAGCAAGTTGCATAAGCTTATTAAAATAATACAGAGATGAAATTTACGTTTTTATATGCTATTGTACTCAGCTGCTTTTGAAAAGCAGGATTTTATTTTATACTAACAAAATGCTTGTAAACGTTTTTGTAGTATTCCTGATCCGACCTTATATTAATAGATTTGGGTGTAATGTTATCGCGAGTGTACGGTACTTATCCCAGTGAAATTTTTGCTACATACATCTTCGATTTGAGACCAATGACAATGTAAGCAAGACCCATCCAATGTCTGTATACAATTTCTATTTACATTTACACAGCGATGGCCTAGGCTGTAAGATTTATCCAACACAATATACATTGTAAGCGAAGGTTGGATGGGTCCAACACAATATACATTGTAAGCGAATGTTGGATGGGTCCAACTATTATGGTGAATTCGGAGTGCAATAAGATGTATCTGAATGCCATTGATCTTGGAATGAATTTTAACTATTGCATAATTAAATTAGGAACTTCATTTTTTTCAATATTTTGGAATTTCGGAATTTTGTTTCAAACGTTCACTTTCTATTTTCTTTAGTCTTCTTAAATTTCTTTTACTAAATCCAATCATTTTATTCTTTACAACAAATAAAAATACAAAACATACATAAATATGTATATAAATTAACACATCAATAAAAATAAAACAGTCACTTACCTTTTTTAATTATTTTTATTCAATAATTTATAAAAATATTACCACAAAAAATGCCGCTAATACTTCACTTTTAAAAACACTTATGAACTTGATACAAATTTTACTTTGGAATAATAATAAAAATGAAAAAGAAAGAATAACGGAAAAATTACTTCAGAAAAAAGAACAAAATTCATAATTAAAACGAAATGACAATATGATACATTACAAAGCCATCCAAATCAGATGGTAATGCGATGCAAAATTTTTATTTGTGTTTGTTTTGATCTTCATTTCTAATAAACATTTAACATTACAATTGGATGGGAAAAAGACAAATCCGAATCAGATGCGAGTTGTAAGGGCTTAACTATTTTCGTTTTATTTTCCCTATTGACATAATATTATACAATCGGATGGCTTTCAGTTTGTAATGAGTAACCGGACTGCTGGGATATTGTGGCAGGGTGAGAAGATAAATTCGTGATTTAAATATGTCTCACACTCTTAAAAATAACTTAATTTAAAAATCAATCTATTTTTAAATAAAAAAAATTTAATTACAACTTTTTTAAAAAAATAATAAGAAAACACTACATATCTTTTATTTTTTAAAAATTGTACTTTTTTTTTTTTTTTTTTTTATCTAGAACCAGCACTCAGGAGATGACTCCTACACATGTGAAGCATTGTGCTGGAACTATAAGAAAGGGATAGTAGGAGAAACGACAGGAGGTGAATCTTAATTAATTATTTTTGCAGCTCTGCTTTCGCACGTTCTTTGTTTATACTCGTAGCAGTGCTGAAGCGTCTTTAGTAGCCATTTTTATTATTATTTTACTTCGCCGGTGGTACACAATACCGACGAAGGAGGGCGTTCTGATGTGATTGTGGATTGCTATCAGCTGAAGCCGGTATTGTTCAGTGACCAGTGACTATGCCTTCGCCACTGAAACCTTCCGACAACAACTGACACACAAAGACACACTATTGCAACATCAGAAAAATGCGAGATGTTTATTTTTATTTTAAAATTGTTGGTCTGAAACTGGGGTTGAACCCAGGTCTGTTTTTGGATTCGTAGTCAACGTGCAGACTACCATCCATCGTGCCATCGCCACCCTTTGCTCTGATGAAACAATCGAATATATGCTATACAATGTTGAAATCTATATATGATAACCCTCTGCAGGTCTCTCACCATTGATTTCGTCCCTTTATATATAAGATTTTGAGAGAAAATACGGATGAAAATTTGACAGTCGTATGGCTCTCTTCATTTTTTAAAATTTTTCAAAAACCAACACACCATTAGATCAGGGATGCATTTTTATGTAAACAAATGTGAGAAAGCCAGGGAGGGAAAACTGCTTTCATAAATTTACACCAATTATAAAATCAAAATGTGCATTTTAGACCACGAAAGCACAATTTTATAAAAATATACGTATATTTTCTAAAAGTACACTAAAAATTTTGACCACGAAAATAACATATTCGAAAGTTATAAAAATATTTTTCAAGGTTATTAAAAAAAAAATTCATTTGCACAAGAACTCCATCCCTGGGGAACACAAGCAAACAGCTGTAGTTAAATTAAATGAGAATGTTTCCATCTTACTTGATTTTATCCATATCAATGGTGTAAAACATAGAACACCTAGAAGTGTCAGCTAGGTGTCTGAAAAAATTTTAAATCAGCTTTTCTTCAAATAGGGGGAGAAAGAGACAAATATACAATTTCACGAAAGATGAAAAGTAAACAAAAGAAAAATGTAAACATAAGCCATAATTTGTGCATAAGAACAAATTTATAATTTCTTGTGCTTTTATTTGTTTTAATTGTGTTTTGTGTTAATATTATAGATAAAAACATAGTGAAGCTTGTTTTAATAGTGTTTTGTGTTAATATAGCAAAAAAAACATAGCGAAGCTAAAAAATTACCAAAAAGAAATTTGTTGTGCATAAGCCAATAAAATAACGTTTTAGTGATCTTGTGAATTTTTGTTATCTATTTGTTTTATTAAATGAAATTAATGTTCATAGTACATAATTTTCATAACACAAAACACCACATTGTTGTGTTTTGTAACCACAGATTTCTATAACCTATGTTTGTAACAATGTCCTGCTAAAAATTGCGAAATTGTGAGCATAAAGTAGATGGAAAATACTGCAAATTTTCACATCTAGAAAATAAAAGTCAAAACAAAACAACAATATTGAAGAATTTAGAAGAAAAAGGAACCACCGAACAGAGTTAAGGGGTGAAAGAAACAACAAATCTCTTGTTGATGTCTCTTTCTCTGCTCGTTCGCTGCTTTGAACTGACGCTTCTGTGTATTTTGTGGTGTAAAAGCCAGAAAACAACCATTCGATTTTTACTCTCTTTTTTTGAAATACGGATGGAATTTCATTTTATTTTCTCTCTCATTTTACGTACGACAAATCTTATCGTCTAAAGCACCCTTAAGAGATCAAAATGTGAAAAAATAAGAAAACGCAAAAAACCATAACATTTACCACATCTGTTCAACGTCTATAACAAAAACATTTGCATCGTTGGCAACGGCTGTAAAATGTGGACAAAAAAAACTTAAAAGTAAGTAAAAGCCATTTTTTATTAAATAAAGTGATAAATATACATTTTGAAATTTATTTTAAAAATCTCGTTTATATTAAAAACTTTTGTCGTTTCTTTTCAAATTTTCTGATTAATTTCTTAGTATCATATATAAATAAAAAACATCCTATAATTTAATTCTAGACCGAATTTACCCAAAGAAAAAGTTCGTGCAACTTTGAACAGGAAATTAAAAATTTTAATTCAAAATTGTACAAAAATTGTTAATAATTACTGGGACGCTTTTGGGTAAATTTAGAGGATTCCATCTTACACGTAGTTCACTTGTTGATAAGCATTTCTCGCAATTGAACTGATCTAGATTCTGAATATATATAGTCAAATTCATGCGCAATATAACTTCCAATTTATATAGTAGCGCTCTAATAATATTATAACTATTATTTTTTCATAAACATTATTTCTAACTTATATGATACCTACATATTTATTAATTCTTATGTTACACTGGTAGTCCACCAACTATATATGGCCCTATGGGGTCGGTTGGTTATTGTTATAAATAAATAAAATAGAATATCTCTTTATATATGATTCTAAATTTAAAATTGTGCTTTTCCCGAAAAAAATATGTGAAATGTTACATTACATACTTTATGAATTTCTCATAAAGTATTTTATCTGAAAGCAAACTCAACAACTGAGAAGGAAAGCATATAGATATATATGGATGAGAAGAAAAATCTAAAACTAGAAATATGTATGTGTTTTAAAAAAACGTAAACTAATGGATTGTTATGTTTTTGTTTATAAATTTTTCGTTTTTTGTTCGGTATTCAAGTTCAATTCTCGATTGATTAGTTGAATTTTGAACAGAAGAATTTTGAATTTGTAGTCAAAAATTGGGAAAAGACTACTGCTGAGCTAAGTAGGCATTAGCGAAATAGTACTATATGGATATGCTTTCCTCCTCAATTTTTGGGTTTGCTTTTATATAAAAAAATACTTTATGAGAATACCATAAAGTATGTAATAATACATTCACATATTTTTTCTGGAAGCAGCACAATTTTAAATTTAGACTCGTGTACATATAAATAAAATAATTTGTGCGAGTTCGGTAAATTTTGTTATGCACCTAGAACAGACCTAATATATATGACCGTGTACAATTACAAATCTTCACACATGCATACATCCATAAAAACACAATATTTGGCTTATACATGTTATTTAAAGAAACCCCAAATAATTTTGAACTAAATCATGAAATAAAATTAAGTATTCTTTGTTCATTGCATTTTTGGGAAACTTTTAATTTCACTTTGTTATTTTCAATTTTTATTATAAGCCAGCTGATTGCTTGTTCTTCACTCCCAAACTAGCCCGAAGAAAAAATACGAGCGTTCTCGTGCGTGAAGAACAAGAATATTACTCTCTCAAAACCTCTCTCATTTAACCAATTTTTTGGTAAGAAAACGCCTTTGAGTAAGATTGGGCCCAATTTTGAGTAAACAAACAGACCTAGTGTTAAAAGTGCACTATGATCTTAATATTTTTTTTGGAATGCGAAGCTTGTACGATAATAGATACCAAATATTTCAACTGTTAAATGCGGCCGTTGACTTTTTTGGCCATATATCTTTATATATGGAATTGAGAGCGTGTGGACGAGTAGTTGCCAGATTACATGTTTCGCATATTCCCAAAAAAAAATGTATACTCCTATACAAATATATATATATTTTGTTCAAAAAAATAATCTAAATATGACCAACAAATACAGAAATTTTAATTAATATATATTTACTATTAGGTGAAAAATTCGTTTTAAATTAAAATTAAATTTTTTCCGACTGTATGTTAATCTGGCATCGCTGTAGTATGCAACAAAAAGCAAAATGGTTGTTCTTTATTCTGAAGGAGGAGGAGAGATATAATATAAAAAAAGAATTGAAAACACCAGTCCAGTCTAGCAATTATTGATAAAAATTTTAATAGATACTTTATTTGTGTTTACAACGGTTTGAGTTTTTTGATATTATTTTTAAGAGGTAAACGTAAATATTTTCAACATAAATTGAATAGCAGTGATTAAATTCGTTTTTCAATTTGCAGAAGAGTTCGCTGAATTCTACAGCAAATGTCATCAGGCGTGTCAGATCAGGTAATTGCCATTGAATTTCTGTATTTAGTGGTGCCAAAAAGGCCATCAAACTTAATATAAATTTTTTGTAATGTATTTCTTTTTCTCTGCCTTAAAAAATATTTAATTGTAATGAATTTACACATTTTTCTTCCTTTTAGATGAAAGTACCCGGAAATACAGGTAATGTAAGATTCACCCAAAAAGTTTTCCATTGTCGTTTTTTACCTTTGCCGACGTAATTGTAACATTTTTGTTGTATGATTGGAATATGCATGATTTAAGAAATATAAGTTGAGCTGTTCACAATGAATAAAACTGTTTTAAATTTTTTTTTACATTTTTTATGTTGAACGATTTTCTTTTAGAAAGTATATAATATATAATCCAGTGATCCAGGTTATTTGTATGTATTAACTTTCTTATTTTCTACTTTTGTTAAGCGAAAAATGTTGAGGAACGTAATATACCGTGGAGTCAGCAAGTGGATGAAGCCACTTCTTATGAAAATCTAGCTTCGCCTAATAACGAAGAAAATGCGTCTGGTAAGACAAAAAATTATCTATTTAAATAAACCTAAGTTTTATTTTTTTTTTAACATTTTTTAATATCTAATTGTAGCTGCTAATAATAGCCACTCGTCTATGCAGTTCCAATATCCACCGTTCAATGCAAAAGAAAATCAGAACAACGGCCTGCCATGGACCAATTATAAATCTCGTAAATCAAACACACAATCTTCTACATCTAATTATGGTAAGAAATTTTTTACAGTTTATATTCTATACATATGTTGCATTTCGTTAGATTTAATGACAACTTATAAGTAGACCAAGCAAATTCATGAGAACGCCAAGAAACTTTTAATGTTTATACATAAGTTCTCAAATTTGTTTTTCTATATAAATATAAGGTGAATTCCAAAACATCATAATACCACAAAACACCAGATTTGCAGCGACAGTAGTGCTACCATGCTATCGTATCAAAAAAATCAAACAAAAGATTCCATTGTAAAAAACAGAATTTGAAGGATGTCAACAATAAATGTACAGTATAGGCCATAATTAAAGCACCCCACACACAAGCACGCTACAAAATTTTTCAGGATAAGGACCTAAGCACACCTCCAAAGTGTGCAAAAAATGACTTCACATAGGATTGCATTGAATAGGATTGAAGTTCTTAACAGGTCTGCCAAATCTCCCGATTTCAATTCTATTGAGAACATTTGGGGAATTCTTAATATGAAAAAAATTAGGATAATTCCAGAAATAAAACTTATCTGTTTCAAGTCGTCAAACAGTATCGCAAAATACTATTAATAACTTAATATCATCCATGCGTAGATGTGAGTGTGTTATTAAATAAAGGAAGGTTTTGCAACAACATATTAGTTTTATAAGTTTGTTTTTCTGGATTGCAAAAGGGGCTGCTTCAGTTTGTCTTTTGCTTTTTCTATTTGAAATGATTAAAATTTTTTTTTTGTTTTTTTAAACACTGAAATAAAAACGTTTATTTATATGAATTATAAACACACCACTCAAATAAAATTATAATTTAATATCGTGAATGATTTTTGGCGTGAATTTTTTGACTTTAATTTATTCACTTGATTTCTGTTGGGGAATTGCATACAAAATGTAAGTAAATTCTTTTCATACATATGATTTTTTTATATCAAGATCAGCTATTATAGTGGAAAAATACATAAATAATATATAAAATGCAATCCAAAAGACCAATTGAGTATCTTTTGTCGAAGTATACAAAGATACAGCGGCCGAGTTTTGGACTTCTCTTACGGATTAATTTCAACTGCTAGTACATCATAGTTAGAAGTCTAAATATTTTTTTTAAATTGTTGGTGTACTCTATTTTTATTTATTATACCCTTCACTTTTAGTTTTAATTTTAAATTCTTTAATTTTCAAACTTTTAACAAAAGTGCATTCAGGTACTTTTTTTTTGTTCAAATCCAATACTTTTTATGCAGGTGACTAAATAACTGACCCCTGAATACTTAGAAACACAACTTAACCCTTAACGCACGAATTTTTTCGCCCTGTTCTGTAAACCGAGTCGATTTAAAAACCGAGTGATTTCTCAATACCTAAGTGTATGTATGTGTAAAAACGAAAAATTTTTGCGGATTCGGAACATACCCGTTTATTTCTCTATTTGGTTTGCAATTGGTTTGCATATGCAATGCAATCCACTGGAACTTGATAGACAGATAGTATAGAGAATATAAGGGTGGTGAAATTGGTAGAAAGATATAGCTTAATTCTTGCACAATTTTATTTATTAGTTTACTTCGCCAACGTTTTATTATTCAAACAGCGACGAAGGAAGGTGCTGTAGCAGAGAAAACTCGGAAAAAACTTTTTCCTTGACCGGGCTGGGACCGGCTCCTGGTTGCAGACCATATATATATATATATATGAAATTAAACAAAAATAATTTTTTGCCTGACCACATGATGTTTGTGTAAAACAAAAACAAATATTCGAAATCATATGGTAACTGAAATAGAACTCAAATACGCGACATTGACTATTTAAGTACTACTTAAATATCAAAAGAAGCAGCAGTGGAGAACAGAATTTCGTATTTAAATAGCTCTTAAATACGATTTAAATATAATGTCAATTTGTCGTGAGAGTTGCCACTATTTTGATTATTAGATTTTTCTTATTTTACATTTTTATATCGGCTGGCATACTTTTTTCCTTTTGTGAAACCTATGGGGCTGTGTGTAAATGCATCAATGCATGTTGCACTCCGTTGGGTAACCTAGTTTATGATGCTCATTTGATTATTATATTTATGAACAGAAAATCTCAATATTGTAAAAGTGTATTATAAATTAGTTTTATGATTTCGATGATAAACCAAGTGATGCAAAATTGTGTAATTACATAGAAAAAAAACTATATTTTCAAATTTTAAATAGGCTAATGATCGAAACTGACAGGCAGAATTATATGTGATAATTACTAAATTGATAATTGAAAAATAACTAGTGTTTTTAATACAATTTTTAATGAATATATAACAAAATTAAATGTTTTTAAATAGAATTGAAAGCATTAAAATACCTGAAGCTTAGTTGTTATCGATTGTTGAGTTAAAGAGAAAATAATTAAGAAATTATAAAATTAACAAATCAAACAAGTTGCCACGGATAGCAATTCTTATTAGTGCCATTTGCTATTACTTTATGAGGTATTATTTTACAAATTAGGCAAACAATTAACTATTACTAACATATGTATATTGATGGGGCATCTCCTGAGTGCTGGTCCAAGATAAAAAAAAAACTTACAATACGACTTAACAAAAATTAATAACTTTTATTTAAAATAGTTAATTTTATATAAAAAATAAAATATATTTCTACTTGATGGTAATATATTGTTAGTCTGGCAAGGATAGACGTATTTTCGAAGAAATCAAACAGCCGACAACAAAAAGTAAATGCATAATCACAAAAGCAAATAACAACATTTCTTGTAAAACACAGTGTCTTAAATTTTTTCATGATTTGATGGATTTTTTGATGTAAAATTGCCTCTTTTTACTATAAAAATCAATAAAAAACATTTGAAGTTATTAATTCATTTATTTGATTGTAACATTTATTATAAAGAAAGTGAAAAAATTTGAAAATGATTTCAAAACCTGACAAATTCCAAAAATTCAAAAAGTTTTGTGTGATTTCAAATCTCTTTTACAAAAAGTGATTTGCAGAACAAGCCTGATAATTATGTTCTTCCAAATCCTTTCGAGATCTTACATTTCTCTGTGATGAAATTAGTGGGTCTGAAGAGGCCGCCAATATATTTATAAGGTCATCATTCTGTCTGATCCGTGAAACTTTGCAAGTATTCGTGTATCTAAAGCAGAGTCAAGCAAAATGGCGCCCGTGGGCGCTTTGTTATTCTCTTATTTACCCGTGCTTAAACACACATTGTAGAAAATTGAACATTACTCATTTTGGTTTGAGCATTCAAAGAAGCAGGCTGTGTTCTAGCTTGTTGCTTAAAAACAGTGTTGCCACAAAAAAAATTCTCCTCGGTAAAAATTTTTGTTCTCTTATATAAACAAACTGTAAAAATAAATGTTTAATGAGCAATATGAACTAAAATTATTTTCAGATAATTATTTGACAAAATAAAATATTTGGTTTCTTAACACGCATGAAAAATATAACAAAAAAATTCATTCCACTCACAGTCAATTTCTATTATTTAATTACAACTGTCGTTTTTATGACTAAAAAATAGGATTTTGGAGATATATTTCAACAGATATATGTATGTAATAAGCAAACAAATTATATTTGGAAATTATATTTAATATTTGTATTGACATATTTGTATTTGTGTATCAACATATTCTTTATTGAAACAAAAGTCGAATTATTTTGACAGATAAACAATTTTAAAAATTTTTAAGCAAAAAAGTAGCCCATACGAAATAAATACAGTGTATACCAAGACTGATTTTGTAAACTTTTTCCATCTCCTAATCTAAAATAATTTGACTTTTAAATGGTGTATAAGATGCACAATTCTACTCTGGCAACACCGAGAATGTATGTAACACATATAACCGAAAAACGTAATCTGATCTAAAGTGTTTGCCATTTACCATTTTTTATAATATGATTGCCTGCCGATCTTAGTAATTCCGGCTGTTAGCTCATCATTTTCAAAAAATGCTCTGAACATATTATCATCGTTTGTATTTTCATACCCCTGCTTTGGGCAGCCTATTGTCAGTCCAAGCTTCTTAAGAAATTCCTTTTGTATAATTTTTTTTCGAGCAGATAGTTTTTCTTTGGTGTTGCGTTCTTATCAAAACATTCTCGTTTTCGCGGAATTGCATACGCTAGTTTTAAAAGAAACTCCATGCACTTAATTCTGGCATGTAACGGAGAAATTCCATATAAAGGGTGGTTAAATTTCAAGGGCCGATGTTGATTTTGAATAAAACACAAACTATTTAGGAAATTATTGTAATTTTATTTTATTATGATATATTGGTATTACTCAATTATGTATGGAACAAAATATCGGCCAAATGGGCGCCGCGACCACGGCAACAGTGGATGATCAATTTTCGAAGAAAATCATCTTCAGTGATGAGGCACATTTTCACCTCAGTGGATTCGTCAATAAACAGAATTGCCGCATTTGGGCGAATGAGAATCCAAGAGTGATTGTCGAAAAACCAATGCACTCACAAAGAGTGACTGTTTGGTGCGGTTTATGGGCTGGCGGCATCATCGGGCCGTATTTTTTCCAAAATGAGGCCGGTCAGGCAGTTACTGTGAATGGTGTTCGCTATCGTGAGATCATAACGAATGTTTTATGGTCCGAATTGGAAGATATGGATGTGGACGATATGTGGACGATATGTGGTTTCAGCAGGACGGTGCCACTTGCCACACAGCTAACGAAACAATGGCTCTTTTGCGCAACAAATTCAATGGCCGTGTTATCTCACGTAATGGCAATGTCAATTGGCCGCTATCATCATGTGATTTGACACCGTTGGACTTTTTTCTTTGGGGTTATTTGAAAGAAAAGGTGTACGTCGATAAGCCAGCAACAATTCAAGAGCTAAAGGTTGAGATAATTCGGCACATTAACGGCATAGAACCTTCATTATGCCTCAGGGTCATCGAAAATTTGGACCATCGGATGGAGGTGTGCCGCCGTGGTCGCGGCGCCCATTTGGCCGATATTTTGTTCCATACATAATTGAGTAATACCAATATATCATAATAAAATAAAATTACAATAATTTCCTAAATAGTTTGTGTTTTATTCAAAATCAACATCGGCCCTTGAAATTTAACCACCCTTTACATAGTTTTGCTCATCACTTGAATCATCAAAATTTTGAAATTCTTTCTGTGACTTTTTGTAAATCACACACTAAAAGTTGACGAAGAACCTGTCATTACATCTAAGACTTTGCCATCAATCATTGTAAGACAAAATTCATAATCAATGAAAACAGTTTTTCCATTCTTCATTTCAAGAACAGAAGGCTTTTGTTCAGAAATTTGCTTTTTTTATATCGTTTACTGTAGAAGTGATTATTTCTGAAGACTCCTTTGCATATTAATAATATCGGAAGGCAAAAATTAACTGATGATGGGCGAGGACTTTTCCAATGCTCAGAGATTTCACTTCTAAGTCGTACAGGAACTGCAGAAGCCATAAACGTATTTGCATCTGTAATAGTTGTGCTATTTGTCGATATTGTTTGTTTGTAAGCACTTTAACAAGATGATTCATCACATCCCCACCTATTTATCAATATAAGCCTATCTGGAAGTAATACTGCTTCCTTTTCATTCAAACTTTGAATAAGACGTTTGGCGCATGATCCATTAAGTCTTGCAGTTTAACCGCTACTGTTACTTCAATAACCTTTACATTAGATGGCACTGTTTCTTTTTTGGTAGATGCAACCTTTTTCTATTTAGGAAGAATATTCACATTATGATTCTTTAAAGAGCTTCGTAAAATATAATATTTTTTCTTTGACAATCCCAAGTTCATTAATAACGGTAAAGCTTCTTCTATGCTATACTTTGTGGGTAAAGCATTTAGGCCCAAATTCGCAGTCAATAGTTAATTATTAGTAAACTAAAATGATAACTATTGTTTAACTAATACTTCATATTCACAGTGTATTGTTTAACTAACATTCTCAGTATAACCAAAGAATGGTAACCCTAACAATCTTTTAATTCTCAATATTGGCAGCAGTGTTATAGCATATGGTTTTTGTTCACATTTGTTATATTATTTTTTAAAAATGGATAAAACAAAGACGCGCTCATCGAACTTTACCACGCAAGATTGCTGCTGAAATTGGTTCGGGAAAACCAAAATATTAGCGAAAATAAAAAACTGTTAGTTTATATATGTATATGTATATATATTCAGGTATGTGATAGAAATCGATCGATTTAAAAAGTAAATCGTCTTGAAATCGACAGTAGTGTGATGAATTTCGATCGATTTCATATTCCATATTTGTTTTGTTTCCACATATCTTCTCTAAATACAACTGTATAAAATCTAATAATACAACTGTAAAATATGTAAACTTATGTGTATGTGAGTGATGTTTGTAAAATATTTAAACAAAATAAAATTTGTATCAACATATTTTATAATTTTTATTTATAAAATGCCTTTTTTTGCTACGGTTTCGATAATTCTCTTGAAAGAAAATAATAGGATGAATAGCGAAAATATTCTAAGAAAACGTTTAAGAGATAAATCGGATCCTTTAAATTTGCCAGATGAAATGTCCGTATTTAAATTTTTAAATTTCCCTTCTATATTAACTAGTATTTATTTAAATAAATTTGTTAAATATTTTCGTTTAAATAATGACGGATTTATAATAATATTTTATTTATTTTTTTTACTTTTTTTTTATATTTTCTTACATTTTGTTCAAGTAACATTAAACGATTTGAAAACGAATTTAAACTGGCATTATCAAATGTGTCACATGTTAAAAACGTCTTTTTTTTCAATGAAACAAGATGGAATATGAAATCGTCACAACAAATCGTCACATTCAAATTCATCACATTATTTGTCGATTTCAAAACGTTTTAACGCCGAAAACGATTTTCATCACATACCTGATTATATTATGGTAGATGATATCAAAACAAAAATCTAATAATAATTTAATAATCAGAGGAGTTGGAATACTCTCTTTAATCCTCTGCAGTTGATCTGGGTTTGCAAGCGCCACAGCTTTTGTAATGTCAGACCATGATTTATCTGTATCTTTTACATACTTCAGACATAATGCTTCTGAAAGATGCGATTTAGATATACACTTAGTCACAAAACTCTACATACGATATCGAAATTTCATTATATCTGATCATTATTTTATATGTAAAGTAAAATTTTTGAAAATCTTACTTGTAAGTATTTAACAGGGCACATTTATGAAATCATTTAAAACAGAAACTTATATATAGAAGGGCTTCCTCCTTTCTTCACTTGAAAATGATTTTAAAAGAGGAAAGGGAAATATTTCCCCCGAAATAACAAACAATTTATACCAGGTTTGATCAAAAAATAACCGTTATTTTCAAATTTTGTGAGTTACGTATGTTCGATTATCGCATTTTTTTTCTGTTATGTTGCTACACATGTCTGTTATATATGTTGGTAATATCAGCCATTTTGGATTGCCAGTTTGTTTTTGATAGATAAAAAGGTTAGTCGTGTTTTGGTGTGCTCTTCGATTTTTTACTATTCGAAAAAATGGATCAAATAAACTGTATTAAGTTTTGTGTTTACCGGCTTCAGCTGATAGCAATCCACAATCACATCAGAACGCCCTCCTTCGTAGGTATTGTGTAGCACCGGCGAAGTAAAATAATAATAAAAAAATAGCTACTAAAGCGAAGCTTCAGCACTGCTACGAGTATAAAAACAAAAGAACGTGCGAAAGCAGAGCTGCCAAATATATAATTAAGATTCACCTCCTGTCGTTTCTTCTACTATCCCTTTCCTATAGTTCCCAGCACAATGCTTCGCATGTGTAGGAGTCATCTCCTGAGTGCTGGTCCTAGATAAAAAAAAAAAAAAAAAAAAACCAATTTTCCCTGTAATGCGTAGTGCGAGTCGCCGCCAAATCGACCACAAATGGATGCGCTCTTAATGATGATCGCGTCGTGTGCGCGAATGACCGGGTTTCGGGAACAAGTTCCCTGATTTCATTAGAACACCTCCCATTATAGTATCGATAGAACAACGAAACGCACCCTACGTTGCGACGATGCTCAAGAGAGTCAATAGAGTTGGCTACCCTACTGTCTCCTATGAGTTTCTTCGCCCTTTCTTGTACACGGTCGAGTAACTTCAAAATAGTCTTTGAAGCACCGGCCCATACATGTGAGTTGTATTCAATTTTCGGTCGGATGTAGGCGGTATAAATAGTAAGGAGATCAGATGGGGTGAAGTATGTTTTACACCGCCTTAAAAAGCCTAGGCACTTGAATGCTTCTTTTGAGATCTGAAAAATGTGCTCAGTCCATCGGACATAACACTGAATTTTCATGCCAAGAACATCAAGAGCTTCTGATTCCTCAATGTTTATGCCACCCATTATTACAGATGAGGCAGCGTGATCGTGCATACGGCGATGGGTTAGCATGCAGCATTGGGTCTTTTGGGAATTGAAATCGACCTTGTTCGCGTGACCCCATTCCAATATTCTAGTGAGGTCACCTGTTAGCGAATGATTCATATTCTGCCGCGTCGTCGCGGTCATAGTTGATGTCGGCCTACGATCAAATGAATATGGATGGCAGATACTGCTGTCATCTGCGAAAGAGTGGATAGGGTTGGAAGTATGACATAGGGGTCATTAAGAAAAATAAGAAATAGGATAGGAGAAAGAATGGAGCCTTGTGGTACCCCTGAATTGATCTTGAACTCGTTGATCGCGATCCCTGAGAAAGCTCGATATAAATCGAGAGAAGATATCGCCGACACCAAAAGTAAAAAGTTTGGACAAGAGTGCTCCATGCCACACTCTGTCAAATGCTTTTGAAATATCTAGAGCCACTACCTTACTTTCGCCAAAATGGTGGATAGATCGACACCATTTTTCCGAGAGGAAGGCTAATAAATCACCCGTGGAACGCCCTCCACGGAAGCCATATTGCCGGTCGTTAAGTAAGCCATTGTACTCCAGATATTTCATAAGATGGAAATTTAGCATACTCTCCATTACTTTAGAAATGGTAGAGCATATTGCGATTGGGCGATAATTTTCAGGGTTGCTTGCCTCTCCCTTCTTGGGGATCGGCGTAACATTTGCAACTTTCCAGCACGACGGAAATTCGCCAGCATGATATAGGGTGCTGAAAAGGATTGCCAGAGGACGCGATAACGTCGAAGAGCACTGCTTTAAGGCCAGTGCCGGAATTTCATCCGGGCCAGGAGACTTATTAATGTTAAGGTCCGCTAAAACCCTTTTAACTGCACGAGCCCGAAAGTATATCCTTGGCATAGTTACGGATACACGCTCGGATGCGGGCAGTGGTTGATGGCTTTCCAGCAAACATTTCAGCAAGGAGGTTAGCCTTTTTAACCGGGTCAGTGAATATTTGATCAGCCTTTAAAAGAGACGGAATAGAAGAACTAGCATTTCCCTTACCTCTTTTAACGAATGACCAAAAGCTTTTACTTCCACGTGGGGCAGAAAGAACTTTAGCGCGAAGACGCTGCTCGTACAAAGCTTTTGCACGTCTTAGCACTTTGGCACACGAAGATCTCGCCATTTTGCGCATCATATCAGTATCTGCGTTTTTATCATTCCGCCAGACACTAAATGCTTCCTCTCTGGATCGGACTGCAAGTCTGCACGTCTGATTAAACCAAGACTTTGGTCTAGGCCTAATAGAAATTTGCGTGAATGTTTATTTTTTTATTTTCTTTAAAGATCGTTAATCCTATGAAATAAAAAAAGTTCAACAACTTTTTTGCATTTCTCTTAAAGATTAAAATTTATTGAGGAAAATAAATCGTATGTAGAGTTTTGCGACTAAGTGTATATTTTTTGGCATTTTGAAGTTTACGTTTTTTTTGTGCACTCCGAACACTTGTTTATAGTTTTTGCAGGTCTTCCTCTTCTGTTGTCAGAAGATGTATGCGGTTCTTCGATGTTTTCAAAAGTTGTTACTCCATTTAGCCAGTCTGAGTTCTTTTACACAAAGGTTTTTATCGTACGGTTTGAGGCAAGGCATTTTAATTTTCAAGTTAATGAAGTGAATTTCGATTTTAGTTAGCAATCTATCGAATGTATATTGCGGCACTCGATCCGGAGGAACGAAAACCAAGTTTTACAATATTCCAAAAAATTTTGAATAAGTATGTACCGTTTGTTACTGCGATGAAACCGGCTGACGATCTTTGTGATGTTTGTCGAAGTAAAATATTTTTTTCGTTAAAATTTCTAACTAAGAAATAAACGAATTAATTATTTTTTGTACATATAACTCATTGGCGATTTCAGAATTGAAAAATTGTACCGATCAAATGCGTGAACAGAAGTTGAACGCATTTTTAGACCATCTCGATAAACCTAAAAATCAAAGAGCGGATTATAAAGTTTTTTGTGAAAACAGCGATCAAACAACTGAAGTAATATCTTTCGATTTCGCTCAAACGGTTCACTATTCTGTTAGTCCACAAAACCCTGGAAGCTCTTATTTTAAAGCAAAAAGAAAATGTGCAGTATTTGGAATTACAAATCAAAAAGAAAAAGTACGGGTATGTGGTCTTAAACTGTTATAAAATCTATCAAACAAATTGTACAGTAAATTTCCAAACTTAAAATTGCCAACGGTTTTTCTCTTTTAGTTCAATTATTTAATTGATGAAAAATATGACATTGGAAAGGGTCCAAATTGCGTCATAAGCTGTCTTCATCACTATCTCAACACATTAAATAATACCGAAACTCTTGTGTTATTCAGTTATAATTCCGTAGGACAAAATAAGAATAATTATGTTCTTGGATACCTGATGTGGAGAGTAGCCAAAGGACTACAAAAAAAATATCATACAATTTTCTCCTAAGTGGGCATACCAAATTCTCACCAGACAGGTACTTTGGTGTATTTAAATCAAAGTATGATGTAAGTAACATCGACACTCATAAAGATTTGATTCAGTGTGTAACTGATTCATACCCTTCCGGTTGTAATAAACCTGTTTCTGCAGAAAATGTAGTTTGGTACGATTGGGTTAGCTTTTTAAAACAATTTTACAAACCATGGAAGCCAAAATGTTCGCAGACAACGATGAAATAACTAGATTTGAACTCGTATTACAACCTGTAAATGATTTAATGCCGAACGTTATAACTCCACAGGTTTTATCTTTGGAAAGACAGTTGTATCTGTTCAAAAATATTCGAGACTTAGTTTCCGATATGAAAAAAGCCGACGATGTAGCATCACAACCAAAACAAATTTTTGTTCAACAAAAAAATAAAGATAAGGAATTGGTAGCTATGGCAATAAAAAGAAGAAATGATAGTTCAGAATTAAAAGTGAAATCGAAGAAAAAAATATCTAAGAAGCAAAATTAATTTAAGTTTTTTTTTTAACTTAACTTAAAAATTAATTATTGTGTTTTTTTTGTTTTTAAAATAAATACTGCAATAAAATTGGAGCCACCTTTTCGAATTTTAAAAACCCGACTTTAAGTTCATTATCAGCGATCGCAAAAACCTGTAAGTAATGATTTTAAAACAAATCCGATCAATTAAAAAAAAAACTTATCCACCATTTAGAATTTTTAAAATTTAACCCTTTCACGACCATAAGCGTTTGAAGGTTAAAGTAACATTTTTTGTTACGTAAAATAGTCAATTGGTTATCTAAAAGATATATTTTTAAGTTAAAACACGAAAAGCGCTAATTGATTTCCTAAAAAACTTTGGGACACATATGTCCCTACGGTCGGTAAGAGAAAATTTCAATCAAATAAAAGTTTATGTGTTTATTTATTGTTGACAAACAAATTTGTTATTTTATTACACATATATGTACATAATTTTAAAAATATACTTCAGTGGGTATGATACGCTATGATGATGGTAAAGTATGATAACCCATAACCACATTCATACCAAGAAATACTCTCATTTCATCTGTTTCGACATCAAATTCTCGTCCATTTTGATGAGCGTATCGTACTGACTCTGATACTATATTTTGAACTAAATTGTCAAAATTCGTTGTTTGAAGGAATACTTCAAAAGCAGTTATAGTATTGGCTTCTATATCTTGACAAATTTTGACCTTTCCAAATTCGTATTTCACATTAGAAAAAACATTCGGTACGTATTTACTTTGTTTCCACATAAAATTAGGTTGGGGGTTATTATGTGTTTCCAATTCAGAAGTTGAAAGTTCAGGAGACGGTCTTCTCGTTGTATGGTATAATAATGACGTATCTTCAATCTCCACATCAGATATACCTTGGTCATCATCTTGTGTCAGAAGTATTTCATCTTCCTCATCGAGCTGTAAATCGTGACTATTATCACCCATCAAAATTTGTTGGATTTCCTTTAGTTGGAATACTATACGTCCTCTACGAAACATAATCTGCTACAATAAAAATAAATAATGATAAAAAACGTGCAAGTATAATATTTTCCTCATGGGCCATAGGGACACCGGTGTCCCTTTATGTTTATAACGTTTTATCAATGCACGCAATTCAAATAACGGTTTTATAACCGTATATAATAAATTTGTACTTACCATATAATATATATTTAGTCAGATAAAAATTTTAAAATCACTTTGCACTTGAAAACACTTCTTCGTAATATTTCAACACTGCGTCCAACGGACTATTAAATGTCACTCACGATAAGTAATAAATAATGAAACTGATGTTATGCTACAATATATATCTATAGAAGGGGCACATTCAAGGTATAATAATAATAATAAAAAGTAAAACAACGAATGGGCTATTCATAGTTATTTAGTTATTTCAATGTTTTGGCTTGGGGCACCCATGTCCCTGTGGTCGTCAAAGGGTTAATACCAGATTCGTGATCAGCGACCCTAAAAAGCCCTAAATGATGAGTTCCAAATAAATGCCATAATGCTACAAAAATCACTCCGCCATTTAGAATTTTCAAAATCTAATATCAGATTCGTAATCTACAATCCACAAAACCCCCGGATAACTAGTTTCAAGCCATAAAAGCGATCAGATGTTAACTTTACAATTTTGTTAACTTTACAAAAAAATGCCGGCTATAATGGATTTAGAATTTTCAAAATCTAATACCCCCGAAAGGCGAGTTTCAAGACTCATGAATAAAGTAAGCAACGGCACGTGGGGCTGGATCACGGTGTAATACGTCTCGTGCCTAGGATGACCTTGGCTAGAGGCCCCTTCAAAAATAGTCTAGTCGAAAACGGACCTTCACTTTTTTCACCTTGGCAGGTTAGGGGGGGTATGCTCTGGTCGCCCTGCTTTCCCCCATACCCGTGGGACTTGGAGTTGGCTCCAAAGCCCTACCGTCAAAGGTGCTAAATACTTCGAATTCTCCGGGGTGTCAGTAATGCCCTTATGACACTTCATTTATTTTTCATTCATTAATATAAAATTGATAGAATGGCCAGCAAAGCCAGAATGAAAAAAATACAATATAACATTTGAATTTTTTAAGTGTTGCCTCATTTTCATTTAAAAAAAAAACATTAAAAAATATACAGTCGAAAACTACGCTTAAAATGGCAGATATTGTGCATAAATCGGTAAGTTGTTAACATATAAAAGATTTTAAGTTCGAAACGTCAATTTTAAGTTGAAACTTTTTACATTTTTTTTTTACAGTTACTCATTTTTTATCGATAACACTAGTGGACGATTTGACGTGTTTGCATTTATCTTAATACGGTTGTTAACAAACTCTACGAAACTCTTATAGCTTGTCTGTAGGCGATAATCGAACCCGCACCTCCATATTGATAAGACTAATGCTCATGTACTAGACGACGGAGGCACCCTATTTTAATTAAATTAATTTTCGTGACGTCGGTCTGTTTTGAATTTAGTCGCTGAGCCTGATATTCCCGACGTACTCAATGCCGAACTTGTAAAAATTAGCTCAGCGCTGATCCTCACAAACCACCAGCTTGACGTGACTCTTGTACCACCCTGCGACTTGGACGCGTGGAGGGGCCAGTGTTAGTCAAGAACATTAAAAACTTCATTCAGAAAATTTAAATTAGAAAAGCACCGCAATATATACCTGAGCAAATAATGTAATACTTTACTTTAATAATGACTTTACAATTCAATGGAGAAGGACAACCGCAATGCAACGCTCGCTGTTTTACAAGGAAATACTATATACAGAATGATGCATTATAAATATATTCTTATGCAATATTTCAGACTTTCAAACAAATAAAGTGTGCTACTGCAAAATTATGCAGGGGTTCTCATGTACCAATTCTGTTTTGTTGGACTACATAGAGAACGAAAATACCTGTAGTGTTTTAGATCACTGCGTAAAATAATTTTATAACGGTAAATGTAGTGAAAAGCGTGTTTTTAGAATTTCAAATTGAAAGTCATAACTTTCCTTATGTTTGAAGGATCTGATATTATCTTTCAAACAAAATAATAATATATATATATCGGTTAATAAATGGCTAAAATATAGTAGTTAAAGTGTAAAAAAAACTAATTTTTCAAAAAAAAATTTCCCACAAGCTCTAAGTTGCTTATGAGATACAAAACAATATTTGTTATTGTGAAAAAAGAACACTAAATTAGCTTTCCGAAATGGGTAATTACAATTAAATCGGTTAAAACATATATGACTTATGAAATTTTTACCAAAAACTTTTTTAGTTTTGGATAAACCACCAAAATTTCCTTCAAACCCACCAACTGTTTACAACTAATTTAATACAAATTTAGATAGATTTTTTAAACTGATTTAATTTATAAATTTAATATGTAGAAACATAATCGCCAAATTAGATTTAGCCTACTAAAAAAATGCTTCCCAATTTAGGAGGCAAATCGCAACAATGGCTACGCCGGTACCACAAATTGAAAATAAAAGGGCTGTGGCTGCGAGACATAGTTAAATTTCTGTATTTGATGAGTAAGCACTGGAGTGATTTTGATACAAACAGTAGTAGTGTTTAATAAAAATGTTTGTTAAGTTATTGAAATACTTAATTACTTATGTTTATATTTGCTAATTGCACAGTTTTTAAAGATGTGTAGTTATTATTGTAGCTTAAACAAACAAATGAAAATGTTACCGTAATGAGTTGTTGTCTATTCTAAGTAAATAGTCATAAACAGATTACTGATAAGACTAAATGTAGACGAGGGAATATTTGGAAGGGGAACATTTAGTTTGGTAGCATATCACAAAGCGACACGCTTTGTTCTCATTTTACAAAAATAACAATCACAATGGAAAATATTAACAATATTAATGGAATGTAGCTGGCAACATTTTCGTCTGTGTGACAAAGATGTGTTTGTTCCAAATGTTTTCTCGTCTAAACTGCTCAGTCTAATTGAAAAGAAATTGTGTTGCTTACAATAGGTAGAAGGATAATGACTATTTGTGAGTTTAGTTATAAGATTCATAGTATTTAAGAAAACTATACTTGTTATTGGTTACTGATAAGAGTTCTAGTATATAAGGAGTTGATGTTATAAAATAAAGACATTTAATTATGACTTATGACGTGTACATGGAGAAAATAATTGCTATTTCTGTTTAACGAAAACAAGAGAATATGATTTCAAAATAAGAAAACATATTAAATACGCAAATTTTGAGAGTGTTATTAAGACTGTATAGCGTCAGAAAAACAACGCAGTTCCAAAATTAGTTAAAGGAATATCACCAGATTTAACTAAGTTTGAACCATCTCCATTTTGTTTCCCAAGGGGAATATCATGATCTTGTTCGTAATTTAGAATTGTCCAAAACACAAATCGAGCTTTTAGGTTCCAGATTAAAACAGTGGAACTTTTTGCACGAAAATCCAAACATCACATTTCGTAAGACCTAGGAAACTAATTTGTTTGGATCACTATTCAGCGAAAGCACTAAAGATAGTGATTTGGCTTACTGCAATGATATAAATACAGGATTGTAAGAAGCGGTCCTGATTGGGACGCCTCTCTGCGCCTTCTCGAAGGTATGCGGAAAGCGGTTCCGGGAAGGAATCTACCCAGAGAAGTATGAGGGAATTTTTAGTGGTAACACCACTCGACGCAAAAGACGACGGTCTCTGTAAGTGCGAAGGAATTTTCAACCCTACCTCACACACCAAAAAAAATTTGTAAATACATTGTTTAAAAACTTGGATATAATCATGTATCACAAGATTGGCGAGTATTCAATTATTGTTCAACAAAAAGTAATATAAAAAGTTATTTTTACACTTATATTTTCATTATGCATTTGAGAGTGGCGATGGTCGAAGTAGTCTGCACGTTGACTACAAAACAAAAAATTTCCTGGGTTGAAGCCCAATTTCAGACTCACTGAACAATAAATCCACAAACAATCCACAGTCACATCAGAACGACCTCCTTCGTCGGTATTGTGTAGCACCGGCGAAGTACAATAATTACTAAAAATGGCTACTAAAAACAAAGCTCCAAAATTTAATGTCTCCTTGACATCAGAAGCGCTCCAACACTGCTATAACATATTATATATTATTTTGGCAAAGATCTGAGGATATATGCATTTAAGGGTTAAAGTGCGATAATGTCATTTCAAAATTCGCAATTATTCAAGTTATTCAGAAACTCACATAATGAAAATGTATTTAAATTGGCTATTGTCGAAAAATTACACAGTTTACCAGGATACCACGATTAGTGGTAGAGGAGTGATTTTTGTAGTATTATGGCATTTATTTGGAACTCATCATTTAGGGCTTTTTAGGGTCGCTGATCACGAATCTGGTATTAAATTTTAAAAATTCTAAATGGTGGATAAGTTTTTTTTTTAATTGATCGGATTTGTTTTAAAATCATTACTTACAGGTTTTTGCGATCGCTGATAATGAACTTAAAGTCGGGTTTTTAAAATTCGAAAAGGTGGCTCCAATTTTATTGCAGTATTTATTTTAAAAACAAAAAAAACACAATAATTAATTTTTAAGTTAAGTTAAAAAAAAAACTTAAATTAATTTTGCTTCTTAGATATTTTTTTCTTCGATTTCACTTTTAATTCTGAACTATCATTTCTTCTTTTTATTGCCATAGCTACCAATTCCTTATCTTTATTTTTTTGTTGAACAAAAATTTGTTTTGGTTGTGATGCTACATCGTCGGCTTTTTTCATGTCGGAAACTAAGTCTTGAATATTTCTGTCTTTCCAAAGATAAAACCTGTGGAGTTATAACGTTCGGCATTAAATCATTTACAGGTTGTAATACGAGTTCAAATCTAGTTATTTCATCGCTGTATGCGAACATTTTGGCTTCCATGGTTTGTAAAATTGTTTTAAAAAGCTAACCCAGTCGTACCAAACTACATTTTCTGCAGAAACAGGTTTATTACAACCGGAAGGGTATGAATCAGTTACACACTGAATCAAATATTTATGAGTGTCGATGTTACTTACATCATACTTTGATTTAAATACACCAAAGTACCTGTCTGGTGAGAATTTGGTATGCCCACTTAGGAGAAAATTGTATGATATTTTTTTTGTAGTCCTTTGGCTACTCTCCACATCAGGTATCCAAGAACATAATTATTCTTATTTTGTCCTACGGAATTAAAGGGTGGTTAAATTTCAAGGGCCGATGTTGATTTTGAATAAAACACAAACTATTTAGGAAATTATTGTAATTTTATTTTATTATGATATATTGGTATTACTCAATTATGTGTGGAACAAAATATCGGCCAAATGGGCGCCGCGACCACGGCATCAGTGGATGATCAATTTTCGAAGAAAATCATCTTCAGTGATGAGGCACATTTTCACCTCAGTGGATTCGTCAATAAACAGAATTTTTTTATTCAAAATCAACATCGGCCCTTGAAATTTAACCACCCTTTATAACTGAATAACACAAGAGTTTCGGTATTATTTAATGTGTTGAGATAGTGATGAAGACAGCTTATGACGCAATTTGGACCCTTTCCAATGTCATCTTTTTCATCAATTAAATAATTGAACTAAAAGAGAAAAACCGTTGGCAATTTTAAGTTTGGAAATTTACTGTACAATTTGTTTGATAGATTTTATAACAGTTTAAGACCACATACCTGTACTTTTTCTTTTTCATTTGTAATTCCAAATACTGCACATTTTCTTTTTGCTTTAAAATAAGAGCTTCCAAGCTTTTGCGGACTAACAGGATAGTGAACCGTTTGAGCGAAATCGAAAGATATTACTTCAGTTGTTTGATCGCTGTTTTCACAAAAAACTTTATAATCCGCTCTTTGATTTTTAGCTTTATCGAGATGGTCTAAAAATGCGTTCAACTTCTGTTCACGCATTTGATCGGTACAATTTTTCAATTCCGAAATCGCCAATGAGTTATATGTACAAAAAATAATTAATTCGTTTATTTCTTAGTTAGAAATTTCAACGAAAAAAATATTTTACTTCGACAAACATCACAAAGATCGTCAGCCGGTTTCATCGCAGTAACAAACGGTACATACTTATTCAAAATTTTTTGGAATATTGTAAAACTTGGTTTTCGTTCTTCCGGATCGAGTGCCGCAATATACATTCGATAGATTGCTAACTTTGTTTCACTGGATGGTAAGTGCATGATAGTATAGTCTCTAAATTTTGGAAACCTTCCTGGTAATGGAAGAGCAGTCGATCAGCAACATACTTTATAAATTCTACTGCTTTAGTGACTTCATCTGGTCGCATTGTTAATGGGTTAGAACTGGGTTTATTAGTTTTTCCACGAATTCGCTCCACGACATTATATTCATTTAATAAAGATTTATATCGTTTTATTCCGCAGGCGTGCAAAAATAGAAACGAGTTACGACAGGTTGGCAATTTGTAATAGGCAAAAGTAACATTTCCATGCTCTCCATATTTTATTCCCAAAATACTTTCTTAAGCTTTATCAAATGCACTGTTTTGTTTACCGGCTTCATATTATTAAATCTTGGTGATTTACTCCAACTCTAAAATATTATTTCTTGATTGCATGATCTTATCTCGTGGTATTACAAAATTACATCTTTTGTTACAACAAGATTCGTATATCTTGAAAAGATAAATCACACTCAATGTTCAAAGTATCTGAGGAACATTTTTCAATTGGGCTAAAATCATCTGTATCACTGAGAATACTGACATCATGGTCCGAAGTGTTATCATTTTCACACAAATACAGTTTTTCTACTTTTTTAAAATCACTTTCTGAACACATTTTACCGGTAAATAAAATTTCGAAACGTAAAAAACGCAATTTTTAAATAAGCAGAGAAGAAGCGTATAATAAAAAGTTAATAGAATAAAAGAAAACTTTGATCAAAAGAATTTTCAACTCAATTTAAAAAGCGCAAACTAAAACTATTTATAGAACAAAAGTTTTTACAAAGTAAAAATCAAAAGTGACTTGATTTAAATTATATTTTACAAGCAAAATTGTTTTACACAAAGTGGAATTCGAGTGTTCTCCCACAATATTTAAGTTCACTCGCATTTTGACACATTTTTTTAATCTTGACTATTTCCTTTTTTTTACTTTTGTAATACTGCGAAATCACCAAACTGCTAATCAGTAACCTCGAAACTCCAGAATAATTACACAACGTTAAGCAGAGCTTTAAATTCCGACATTTTTAATTTGGAAAGTCTGACTTTAGATTCATAACCAGCTACCCCGAAAAACCCTGAGTGACGAGTTTCAAACAAATTCAATAATATTACAAAAAAATAATCCGCCATATTGGATCCGACATTTTGAATTTTCAAAATCTAATACCATATTCGCAATTTTCAACCTCAAACACCCCCGGATGATAAGTTTCAAGTCATAAAAGTGTTCAGGTGTATCAAAATGAACTCTCTTTAAACCTACAAAAAAACAACCAGGTAACGAGTTTCAAGTCATAAAAGCATTCAGGCGTATCAAAATCCACTTGTTTCAAACAAACCCAATAACGTTACAAAAAATATTCAACCATATTGGATCCGCCATTTTGAATTTTCAAAATCCACCGACCCCCAAAACCCCCCTTATAACGGGTTTCGAGCTATAAAAGCGTTCAGGGGTTTCAAACTTCAAAACTCCCTTTTAACTGAAACTGACACATACATAAAACTTCATTTAAAAGTACTTATTGAGAATGCGATGAAGATAGATTTCTTAAATAAACTCTGCAATTCCCACTAGGTGTCCAGTACTGGTCAATGTGATCTACCTTTATTTTAAAATAATCTTTGTATTTAGTTTGGTAAGAAATTGAGAAATAGTGCCGTCTGTTCTTGGTCATAAATTTGCCACACATATAGTAAGATAAATTTGACTTATTTTTACACAACATTTTTCTAAGCTTTTCGCTAATTTTTTTATTTTTTTATATCTCAAATATACAATTGTCTCCTCGGAATTCACTTGTTGACTAATGCTGATTGTGAAAAGTAAACCATTTCGTCATTTTCTAATGAAAAGGAAAATAAAATATACATGCACACAAATAGACACAACAAACAATCACATCGTTTGTGGGTCCATACAAATTTTGGATAAAAAATTTCAAAAGTAGGCACTTTCGCTTTAGGGTGGCGATGGCACGATGGATGATAGTCTGCACGTTGACTACGAATCCAAAAACAAACCTGGGTTCAACCCCAGTTTTAGACTAAAATTTTAAGATACAAATAAACATCTCGCATTTTTCTGATGTGCATTAGTGTGTCAGTTGTTGTCGGAAGATTTCAGTGGCGAAGGCATAGTCACTGGTCACTGAACAATACCGGCTTCAACTGATAGCAATCCACAATCACATCAGAACGCCCTCCTGCGTCGGTATTGTGTAGCACCGGCGAAGTAAAACAATATTAAAAATGGCTACTGAACCGAAGCTTCAGCACTGCTACGAGTATAAACAAAGAACGTGCGAAAGCAGAGTTGCAAAAATAAATAATTAAGCTTCACCTCCTGTCAATTCTCCTACTATCCCTTTCCTATAGTTCCAGCACAATGCTTCGCATGCTCCTAGTGCTGGTCCCAGATAAAAAAAAAATCGGCAATAAAACAAGCATTTATCCATGGATTTTCATGAAATAAAGTTTACTTTATTTCTATTACATTCACCTTAAGTAAAACTGGTAACTATTTTGTGCTTTCTATTTTTTATGAATTTTTTTAATTCAAAAATTTGGTAATTTTTCATTAAAAAACAATTTTTTTTTCACTTTTGCATCAACAACTCCAAAACTAATGGCTAAATGGTAGTAAGAAAATTTAAAGCTGGCGTAATTTAAAATTTTTTGATTGTATTGCGTAAGAAGATTGAATAAGTCTTTCCAAAGTTACGACTAAATGTAAAACCCTAATTTTAGAAAAAAAATTTTTTTACGAAAACCTCATAGAATTTGAAATAATGATGATTTTTGTAGTTAGGTGACTACAGCGGATTAAACAGATGAAAACATCTACGATGGATCCTCTACTGCGATGCAAGCGCCCACCACAAGTCATGGGGAAATACAGACATCAATGCAAGGCTGAGTCTCTTTTTGAATTTTTACCTAGGTATGACGTGCCTGTTCTGAATGGGCGGTCAGGTGAGAGTTCCAGGAGCTCACCCTGTCCAGTCCGAACATTTCGTCGCAGATCTCGGACTGGCGCATATCGGGGGAAGTATCCATGTCGGACCATATGCACATAAGGATCAACATGAGTCTTTCCTCACCACAGGTACAAATTTACCGGGATACCAAGGTCCAAGTGAGATCCCTATCGCATTGAGTTGGAGCAGGATATTAAGTGCTCCAGAAAGCGCATATTGCTAAGGGCGGATCTTGAATGTGAGACAGACGGGCTTCTTGGCAGCATTGCTTCTGCCTACAATGTAAGAGCTGCCTACAGAGGATGAAGGCGCCACGGCGGAATGTTCCTTGGTGGAACTGTACACGCCGTAAAGCTAGGGCTCTGTTCAACAGGCTCAAGGTGATGGGGGTCTAGTTTTCCTAATATAGCCTTAACGGAATATAATAAGAAACCGAGGAGCTCCAAAAAAGCTACTTGGAGGGAACACTGAATCAGAATTTCTGTTCTTCCGACTGCAGTTAGACTAAAAAAGCTCTACTAAAAGTCCACTCGACGGCATATGTACCCTGAGAAGGCCGGATGGTAGCTACACTTGGAATCCGAGTGAGACTAACAAACTGTTGCTGGGCACTCATTTTCCTGGGTGCTTGGTTTTGGGGAGCGCGGTGCCAACATTGATAGAATCGGCTATTTCTGTTCACAGGACTGTCCTGAAACTAGCAAACGTGATATTCAATGAAAAACGGATACGATGGGCTATATCGACATTTGGCACATACAAATCTTCTGGATCTGGAGGGATGCCTTCTGCAACAAGATGTGAATCACATAGTCCCTACTCTGTCCAGACTGTACATGGGTAGCCTATTGCTGAAACATATACCTGAAAAATGGGCTATGGGGAGGGTTGTATTTATTCCAAAGGCAAAAAATTTAAAACCTTATAGGGTAAAGTATTTTTGATTTTTTTTCAAGAATTTTCGGAATAGAGGTCGCGCGAATGGAGTTTTCATAAAAACTCGGAGTTTTCGGCATTTTTTCAAACTTGACTCATAACTTGGTTAATAACCACGGGTTTCTTCACTCCTGAGGACACAGTTTTAAAGAAAAGTATCCAAGCTTTATTCCTGTAGGAAAAACTTATAAGTTTTGGTGATGAGTTTGCTCATTTAGATACCCTAAATTACAATTTTCCGTAATTTTTTCAAAAATTTTGTAATAACGCTTTACAACTTTTTAAGTTTATGAAAACGAAAAAAACTAATCATGCAGTTTGAAAGACAAATTAATTCGAATTAATATGAATACAACAATTTTTAAATTTGTTCTTACCGTTCCTGAGTTATACCCGTTTTTATCTTTATACCCAGTATATGTTATTATAAGCTGTTTGCCAGTTCACCAATCATACCCAATCAACAAAAAAAAATCTTGTTTTGCTTTGTGAAACATATATATAATATATATATATATATATAATATATACATATATACATATGTATCTTTAAAATTGTTTGCTATTATTCTGGCACTCTTTGTGACAGTATATTTTTGCATTTGATGTAATTTAAAAAATCTTTGCAAAATTTGCATTTTTGTCGGCGTTTTGGAGGGATCAAGGGCATCAATCAATTTTCCCACAAGCCACACATTTCTTGTTTTCACAAAATTCATATCTATTTTGAATAAAATTACACATTTTTGCACTAACCAAAAAAACAAAATAAAAAAATTCTTACCGGTACTTCGACGAAAACTTTTATATATACAAAGAACTTTTCTATTTGATTCGTCGGTCAGCTAACTCAAAAATTTTTGTTATGTAAAATCGTATAACGGCAATATTATAGCGTAGAATACACATAAAATAGAAAGTGAAAATGACAGCGTGTAACGATTTATATCAATAAATGTCAGAAGTTAATGGCAGTTAAAACCCCAATGTTATAATTATGCCAGATCTATTATTCATTCAATCCGTAAAGATATTGGGATAAATCCAGTTAAACGGCGGATTAAATTCAAATGAAATAATATTTTATTTATTCGCAGAAATCACCTTAAAGACCCAACTATAAAAATTTATGGAAATATACAATAATTATAACGATAAAAGTATCACAATTTTTAAGGTACAAACTATAAAAACTTGACTTGCGCGACCTCTAAACCTCTTCCTAAAAATCTAAAAAAAAAAAAAACAAAAATACTGGACCCTATAAGCTTTCAAATTATGCATGAGCCTCTGACAAAAAAATTTTTTGGGACACCCTAATGTATATGTAGTATAACTTAAGAACTTACAAATTTAAAGTTAAAAAAAAAAATTGTTTTTTTTTTGTTTAAGCGGTCAACGCAACCGACTTTATTTAAATCAGAACTCAATTAATTTTACAAAATGTCTTAATTTATATTAAACTAAATGACCTAAATCTAGAGGTGGCGTGATTTTACATTTAACAATAATTGCATTATTTCAGTTATTGGGAAATACTTAAAATATTACATTTAACAATAATTGCATTATTGCAGCTATTGCGAAATACTTAAAATATAATTGTGTGACCTAATTAATGAAAGACACTGATTTAGTCAATTGCAAAATATCTACTTATGCTAAACTTATTGAAAAAGAGTTCGTTAACTTTGTTTGAGTTAACTCTTCCCCTCTAAAGTCGATTGTCCCTAATCGCTGTGGGACATTTAGCTGGGGAGCTGAAATTCTTAGATATGGCTCAATACTTTTATGTGCAATAGCTGTTTCATTACTTGGTGATAAGTAGAGTTTTTGCTTATGCTTTACAAATGAAAAAATAATAAATGTTACAAAAATAATAATAGCCAAAATTAGAGCGTCTGTGCTTATGCTAACAACATTTATATTTTTATTTTTGTCCATTAAAGTTTGATGTAATTTTCATGACTTATTTGTTTCATATAGAGATTTTCTAATTTTAAATCAAGTTTTGTTACATTTTTTCTTTCTTTTATTTTTGTGATTAAATTAAGTAATATAAATTTTTTATGAGTTTTAATATTAATATTAGTGTATGTGGTATTGGATACCTTAATTTTACAATTTTCAAATTTTACAATAAATGTTCCTTTCTGTCTTATTTCTAATTTGTTACAGTCGTGAGAAATATTTTCATAAAAATTCTTAAAAATAATTATCCTTGGCACAATTTCTGTTACCAGAGGCTTTTCAAATATTTCTAGCGCACAGTCGGCTTCTTGAAATTTATTAATATTTTTTAAGGCAACGACAAAAAAAATTAATTCAATACTTTTTTCTTTAGTTTAACTTATTTTTTTTTTTTATCTTGGACCAGCACTCAGGGGATGACCCCTACACATGCGATGCATTGTGCTGGAACTAGGAAATCAGGTTATGGGAAGGAGGATAGAGGGAGTACTGTGAATGGACATTTGATTTAAATTTTCCCACGTCATAAGTGACAGGAAAGACCTCTGCAGGGAGTTTGTTCCACATACGCGATGTTCGGCCGAAAAATGAGTTCACCCTGTAATGCATAGTGCGGTTCGCTGCCAAGTTGACTACAAATGGATGTGCTCTTAATGATGAACGCGTCGTGCGCGTGAATGATCGGGTTTCGGGAACAAGTTCCCTGATTTCATCAGAGCACATCCCATTATAGTAACGATAGAACAACGAAACGCACCCCACGTTGCGACGATGCTCAAGAGAATTAATAGAGTTGGCTACCCTACTGTCTCCTATGAGTTTCTTCGCTCTCTCTTGGACCCGGTCGAGTAACTTAAAATAGTCTTTGAAACACCGGCCCAAACATGGGAGTTGTATTCCATTTTCGGTCGGATGTAGGCGGTATAAATAGTGAGGAGATAAAAAGGGGTTGAAGTATGTCTTGCACCGTCTTAAAAAACCGAGGCACTTGAATGCTTCTTTTGATACCTGAAAAATGTGCTCAGTCCATCGAACATCGCACTGAATTTTCATGCCAAGAACATGTCAAAAGTAGGCACTTTCGCTTTAGGGTGGCGATGGCACGATGGATGGTAGTCTGCACGTTGACTACGAATCCAAAAACAGACCTGGGTTCAACCCCAGTTTCAGGACAAAAATTTTAAAATAAAAATAAACATCTCGCATTTTTCTGATGTTGCATTAGTGTGTCTTTGTGTGTCAGTTGTTGTCGGAAGGTTTCAGTGGCGAAGGCATAGTCACTGGTCACTGAACAAAACCGGCTTCAACTGATAGCAATCCACAATCACATCCGAACGCCCTCCTTCGTCGGTATTGTGTACCACCGGCGGAGTAAAATAATAATAAAAATGGCTATAAAGAAGCTTCAGCACTGCTACGAGTATAAACAAAGAACGTGCGAAAGCAGAGCTGCAAAAATAATTAATTAAGCTTCACCTCCTGTCGTTTCTCCTACTATCCCTTTCCCATAGTTCCAGCACAATGCTTCGCATGTGTAGGAGTCATCTCCTGAGTGCTGGTCCTAGATAAAAAAAAAAAAAAAAGAGCTGATTCCTCGATGTTTATACCGCCCATAATTACAGATGACGCAGATGTGTAAGCATGCTGCATTGGGTCTTTTGAGCATTGAAATCGACCTTGTTTGCCTGACCCCATTGCGATATTTTCATGAGGTCACAATTCAATGAGTCACTCATATTCAGCCTCAGCGAAGTGATCATAGTCGATGTTGGCCTACGACTAAATGAATATGAGTGAGAAAGGCTGCTGTCATCTGCGAAAGAGTGGATAGGGTTGGAAGTTTGACATAGGAGGTCATTAAGAAAGACTAGAAATAGGGTAGGAGAAAGAGTGGAGCCTTGCGGTACCCCTGAATTTATCTTATACTCGTTAGATGAGATCCCGTCTATAACAACTCTTATAGCGCGATCCCTGAGAAAACTTGATATAAATCGAGAGAAGATATCACCGACACCAAAAGCAATAAGTTTGGACAGAAGTGCCCCATGCCACACTCTATCAAATGCTTTAGAAATATCCAGAGCCACGACTTTACTTTCGCCGAACTGGTGAATAGAATTACACCATTTTTCCGAGAGGAAGGCTAGTAAGTCGCCCGTAGAGCGCCCTCGACGGAAGCCGTATTGACGGTCGTTCAGTAAATTGTTGGACTCTAAATATTTCATTAGGTGAAAGTTCACCATACTTTCCATCACTTTGGAAATCGCGGAACAGATTGCGATTGGGCGGTAATTTTCAGGTTTGCTTGCCTCACCCTTTTTTGGGATCGGCGTTACATTTGCAACCTTCCAGCACGATGGGAATTGACCTGTATAGTACAGAGTGCTGAAAAGGATTGCCAAAGGACGTGATAGCGTCGAAGAACACTGCTTCAGGACCAGTGCAGGAATTCCATCCGGCCCAGGAGACTTGTTTATGTTGAGGTTCGTTAGAACCCTTTTAACTGCACGAGCTCGAAAGTATATCTTTGGCATAGTTACGGATACACGTTCGGGTGCGGGCAGTGGTTGATTGCTCTCCGGCAGGTGAGAATTACCTGCAAACATTTCAGCTAGGAGGTTAGCTTTTTCAACCGGGTCTGTGAATATTTGATCATCCTTCAAAAGAGCCGGAATTGAAGAACTAGCATTTTCCTTCACTCTTTTTACGAAAGACCAAAAGCTTTTACTGCCCCGTTGGGCAGTAAGAACTTTGGTGCGAATACGCTGCTCGTACAAAGCTTTTTCACGTCTTAGCACTTTGGCACACAAAGATCTCGCCCTTTTGCGCATCGCATCAGTATCCGCGTTTTTGTCATTCCGCCAGATACTAAATGCTTCCTCTCTGGATCTGACTGCAAGTCTGCACGTCTGATTAAACCATGACTTCGGTCTGGGTTTAATCGAAATTTGCTTCGATGGTATGAAAATTTTCATACCGAGCAATATTATATTTTCAACCATTTCTGCCATGGCATTGAAGTCATTGTCAAGGAAGCAGAGCTTCCAGTTGAAATGCCGAAAGAAATCGTTGAGCTCAGCCCAACGTGCCTTTTCAAAAATATATTTTAAACGTTTCGGAGCTGGCCGTGAAACGTTAAGAAGTTCCCCAAACGAAAAGGAGGCAGAAATGGTGCAATGATCCGAATTTCCGAGAGGGGCGCTAGTGTTCATTTCATACTTGTCAGGGTGTGAAGTGAGAAAAAAGTCGAGGGTGTTGTGTTGGTGCCCGTCAACACACGGAATATGTGTTGGTTCATTCACTAATTGCGCAAGGTGGTTGTGCGCTGCGAATAGCTCAACATATTGGCCTTCTGGAGTCGTATGGCTCGAATGGCGGAGCCACGATACGTTATGGACATTGAAATCACCAGCAATAACGATTTCACTGTTCGGGTAATTTTCGAGGATCTCCGATATAGGTCGGAAAGGGCATCAAAGTTGTATATAGTTTTATCCCTTTCCATATTTGGGCTTCTGTAAAGAAACCCGAAGTGCAAAAGATGTGCACTGATTTTAAATTTAACCCATAGACAGCTAAATTCAAGATCATTCGTGCCTAAGGATTGCTGGCACTGGTACACAACTTCATTGCGTATAAATATTGCAAGGCCCCTATGAAGAATAAAGAGGGATAGGAGGTGATACCCAGGTATGTGAAAATACTGTGGATCAGCATCCTCAGACACCTGGGTTTCACTTAAGGCGAAAACATCCGGCCGATGGATACAAACGTGGGCATATATAGAGAAAAAATTTGCCCTTAAACCACGTATGTTGCAGAAGTCAATTCTGAAACGGCCTGTCATAGTTTACGCAAAAAAAAAATCAAATCGATTGTCTATTTTTTTATATTGTCGACACCAATGAACTAGTTGCCGCCTGAGAGATTGCTCGGTCATCAGTGCTACGCCTTCATCACCAAACAGTCCAACAGCAACTATCCCACTGGTATCCACAATATAAACAATTTATATTTTTCTTTCGGTAGGATTGTTTAGCACAATGACGCGAAAAAGGGCCATAAAAGCCCTGATCCGGTCACTTTCACCCGAAGTGCCAACACTGGTTGGTGGTGCCAGCACTGGTAAATATTTTTGTTCGCCCGTCACTGGTATAGCGGATTTTATTTTCTGTTCTATTGTTTTGGTTGGAATTTTATTTTTGTTGTTGTTTGTTAAATTTATGATTTATTTATTCCCCGTTTGCATTTAATCCAAAGTACCGTTTATTTTATTTTATTTAAAGCATTTAAAGTTTGTAGGTTTATTTAGTTTGTTTTTATATAGTAAATTAATAAGTGTAATCGGGGTGGATTTAAATAGCCAAATAAAAACACGTCTTGTATGGTTAAAATAATTCACAAAAGTGCAGTTCTTTTTACTTTTTCTTCTTTCTCTATAGCAACTGGGTGCACAAAACTGGGTATACAAAAAAATAATGTCCCGTTATAATTAAAGTAAATAATAAAGTTCAAATCAGTTCATAATCAATAAGTTTCGTTTACCGTAAACTTTACATTGTTATTCCAATTCTGCCTCGTAGGCAGTTCACTAAATCAATCAATTTATCAATTCAATAAAAATTATAAAAATCACTTAAATATCAAACAAAACCATTGTTGTAGAGAAAACCTCAATTGGCCTAAAAACTCGACGCTCCAACATTCAGGCCCCATTGAAGGACCGTAGGTCTTCAAGATATTGGCAGTGGGGCTAGTTTTGTAATTGGCCGTTTAAAGACGCCGTTTTTTGTCTTAATCTCCGCTACTCTGACCTTTCCGCCTTAGCCTTTGTGAACGTGGACGACTTTTCCTGTCAGCCACTCTTGGGGCGGGAGATTGTCCTCGTGGACCACCACTACCTGGCCACATTGCAGATTGGGCTCTTGCTTGTGCCACTTGCCTTTGTTCTGCAACCCCAGGACGTAGTCTTTGGACCAGGTTCACCAAAACCTCTGTTTGAGAGCGCATAACATTCGCCATCGCTTCAAGTACCGCACTTTGTTCTCGTTGACGTCTCCTACGAATTCTGGCGGCAGCGAACGCAGACCCTCTCCGATTAGAAGATGCGCTGGAGTTAAGGCATCCCCGTCGTTGGGATCTGGAGACAGCGGCGCTATTGGTCTGCTGTTGAGCACCGCCTTTACTTCTACGAGCATTGTCACCATTTCCTCTTGGGTTAGCAGTGCATTGCCCACAGCTCGTAAAAGTAGGTGTTTCGCCTGCTTGACCGCCGCTTCCCACAAACCTCCGAAGTGCGGCGCTCTGGGAGGTATGAAAGTGAAGTCGACCTTGTACGATGCTACGAATGATACCACCTCTTCTTTCTGGCTCTCGAATGCCTTTACTAGGTCTTATAAAATTCGGTTGGCTCCGACGAAATTGGTTGCGTTGTCGCAGTACACCTTGCGGGGCAAACCTCTCCTGGCAGCGAACCTTTTAAAAGAAAGAATAAAGGCATCAGATGACAAATCAGACACTAATTCTAAGTGGACAGCCTTAGACGTGAAACATACATAAACCGCTACATACATTTTCACTGGTTGTCTTCCACGTATACGTAACGAAATGTGTACGGTACCACAGAAATCCACGCCAACTATTAAAAAAGGCCGCAAAGCTTTTAACCTATCGCCAGGCAGGTTTCCTATTATTTGGGTCATAAGCTTTGGTTTGTAGCGGTAACAATGGACACAATTATATATGATTTTACTGCACTCTTCTTGGCATTTATGAGCCAAATATTTTCCCTTGAAAGGGCTATTAATGCCTTCGTACCAACATGGCAATTTTTGAAGTGCAGATTTCGTAAATATCGTGTCACAAAAAGATTTTTCTTTGGCAACAAAAGTGGAAATTTAGTGTTATATGATAAAGGTGCATTGAACAACCTCCCACCTACCCTTATTAGAGAAAACTTTCGCCTATTTTCCTCAAAATTATGAATAAATGGTGTGAGTCTTTGAATATTCGATGGCAACACCTGAGACTTCTTCAATTTGTTAATCTCATCATAGAAACAATTTTTCTAAACAGTTTCTACAAGTCTATAGAAAGCCCACCTAAGTTCCTTTTCAGTAGGATTCTTTGATAAGTCAATTTCCAATCTTTTGCAAGAGTCAATAAATCTTAACATCAAGCATACAATTCGTATAATCTTCTCGTATGACGAATGGTTTTCAATTAATGTTAAGAAAACATTTTCCAAATTCTTTGAATTCTCTACCGCAACGTAAACATGAGCTTTCTTTGTTTCGAAACATAATTGATTCTCTGTTAACTCAAAATGATGATTAACAGGCCAAATCGAACTTTCCTTCAATAAGAAGGATGGACCATTAAACCAAATGGATGTTTTTAGATCATTCACATCACACCCTCTTGATACAATGTCAGCTGGATTATCTCGCGTAGGCACATGGAGCCATATACGATCTGACCATTCCTGTACTTCAGCAACTCTATTCGAAACAAATGTTGCGAGACTAGATGGATGACTTTTTATCCAATGTAAAGTAATTTCCGAGTCTGTCCAGAAATGTATACTCTCGATTTCAAAGCTAATCAATTTTTCAATTCGATTCCACAATTTGGCCAAAAGATGTGCTGCGCAGAGCTCAAGTCTCGTAAGAGATTTTGTCGTGAGCGGAGCTACTTTTGACTTTGCTGTCAATAAGTTGCAAGAAACTCCCATTGAGTCACAACTTCGAATATAAATGCAGCACCCATAAGCCCGAATTGAAGCATCAGCAGCACACCCATGAATTTGAATTTTTGCTGATGAAGTGGTTTGTACGAATCTTGGGATTTTAATAGAATTAATTTTTTCCAAATTTCCAATAAAACCTTCCCACGGAGTATTTAATCGCATGGGTATAGTTTCATCCCCGTCGAGTTTCTGAACCCAAAGTTCCTGAAGTAGAATTTTTGACTTTGTTATTATTGGGCACAAAAGTCCGAGCGGATCGAACAACTTAGAAGAAACTGATAAAATGTTTCTTTTCGTTGCTTTTAGATCATTAAATTTATCTTGCAACTGAAACTTAAACGAATCATTCTTCGGAATCCAGTGTATCCCTAAAGCTTTAGCTGAGTCGGAATCATTTTGTAGTAATTTTTCTCCGCAATTAGAGAAGTTAAATTCGGGGTGATTTGACAACTATTTCGTTAAATTGAATCCAGCTGAACTCAGTATTTGAGACTCTTGATCCTGAATAACTAAGAGGTCTTCAAAACTATTGGCATCAGTTAGCAAATCGTCAACATAAAAATCACTTAGAATAACTTTTGCCCCGATTGGCAAATTCCCTTTGTGCAAATCACTTAAATATGTGAGGCATATGATCGCTAAAAACGGTGCAGAAGATGTACCATAAGTTACAGTATTTAACCGGAATACTTGCAGTGGATCAGAAGCATTTTGTCTCCAAAGGATCATTTGAAAATATCTGTCGGAATCTCCAACTAAAACCTGGCGATACATTTTCTCAATGTATGCGGTGATTACAAATTTGTGAAAACGAAAACGGAGCAGAGTCGAATATAATTCTTCTTGAATAGTAGGCCCAACCATTAGTATTTCGTTGAGCGACATTCGTGATGAAGTCCTACTCGAAGCATCAAAAACCACCCTAAGTTTAGTAGTTGTGCGTTGTGGTTTTAACAAGCATTGATGTGGTATGAAATAGTGAGGAAAATCTGGAATGTTGTTTTCTGTGATCGACATGTGACCTAAATCAGCATATTCTTTCATGAAGTCATGATACATAACTCTCATTGCTTCATCATTTGCAAGTCTGCGTACAAGCGCAAGAAATCGCCTTTTGGCAGTTTCAAAAGATGATCCTAACACATGAGGATCTGATTTAAAAGGCAGTGAGACTTCAAGCCGCCCTGACGGTAAATGTCGTATGGTCTTTATAAAATTTTCCTCACATGTTTGTTGCTCCCTAGTATATGCTACCCCTGATTCATTAGAAACATTTTCCAATTCCCAAAATTTTCGAACAATTGAATCAATAGCTTCCTCGTTTTCTATTCTGTTGCTAACGTGAAAAACATTCGAACTTAAGCTCCTTGACTGATTATGCTTCCCAGTAACAACCCAGCCCAGCGATGTCTTTTGAAGAACCGGAAGGCTTGGATTGGACTTTATTTGTCCAACACATAATAGTTCAAAGAACATTTCACCACCGATTAACAAATCAACCTTTTGTGGCTTGTAGAATTCAGGATCTGCCAATTCAATATTTTTTGGAATGCTCCAATTTTTAATAGAAATTCTGCGATCATGTTGGAAATTCGTGATTGAGCTCAAAACCCAAAACTTTGCAGAAAATTTGACAGAATTAACCCTTGACATAACGGAAATTTCTACATTGGATTTCGAAACGGAATTAGTTTCACCAATGCTTAACAAATATAATCTACCTTGGTCGCGCTTTATTCTCAAATCTTGCGCCAGTTCCTCGGTAATCAAATTAGTTTGAGAGCCGGAATCTAATAATGCTCTTGCTAATATGTAATCTCCAGAGCTTCTTTTCACCTTTACCACTGCTGTGGCAAGAATAACGCTTTCATCCGAAGTTGAGAGGTTTGCGGAAGCACTAGAAGTTGAAAGTTGTTCAGAGGTAAAATTTGCAGAAGAATTTTGAGCATTACTATAGTTCTGAGTTTCAGAGCTGTAGCAATGCAAAAGTTTGTTGTGCGCACCATAACAAACTCTGATCTTTGAGTACACTTCGCTACAGAGTGACCTTTTTTCAAACAATTGATACAAGCAGGTGCAGCCTTGAGAAACTCGAACATTTTTATTACTGGCATTGCGGCAAATGAAGAACAATTATAAATATTATGATTGCCAGACCTGCAGAATAAGCATTTTTCAATAGACTGTTTCGATTTTGTCAAAGTGAGTGATGTTTTTTCATTCTTTCTAGACACGAAATCTTGTTTAAATTTAAAGAAATTTTTAGCTTTTGAAGTTGAAGACTCATCAGCCGAAATATGCTGGTATCTTTTATTCAACATAACCTCGCAGTCAGACCATAATCGGAGCCTTTTAAAGTCAAGCTGTTCTTCCCACTTGGATTTAGTGACTTGGTCAACTTTCAACATCACAAGGTGAATCAAAATAGCATTTGAAATCTTTTTATCATCGCCAATTGACAACAACGAATCGTATATGGCGGAAACTGTATCGATTAAATTTCTCAATGCTGGAGCTGAAGGTTTACTTGTCTCAGATAGATTGCATAGCTTTGATATTGTTTTTAAGAAAATTAAACAATCATTATCGTAAACCCTTTTCAGACTCGCTAATGCCTTGGGATAATTTTCTTCAGTAACTTGAAATGATTTTACCGTACCCAAAGCTTCATCAGTTAAACAAGATATCAAATGGTTGAATTTTTCAAGGTCTGTTAATGTTGAATCATTGTAAACCAAATTTTCAAAGAGGCTCATAAAATTTTTATATTCGGAATATTTTCCGCTGAATCTAGGAAGGCGCATATTGGGAAGCCTAGAATGATGAGATTGCATAAATGAAGCTTCTGGCAAACTCGTTCTTCTATTTTTGGCCTGAAGACTCAATAATAGAGACTTCGTGGTTACACATAAATCTTCAAGCGCTGAACGGTCGTTATTGTCTGGATTCAAAATATCCAATTCTGATTGAAATTCCATTGCTTGAGATATATACTCTGTCAATATTTCCAATCGACACTCGATTTCAAAAGTGTTGAATGAAATAGTTCTTTCAACAATTGAATTCTTTATTCGCTCAATATTTTCAACCACTTTGGACCTTCTCTGCATCAGTGTATCTATATTTTCTGATGCAAGAGCGCTTTGAGGTTTTTTACCACCAGCCATATTTTAATCAAATATTTCAAAATATCGCAATAAGACTTGCAAAAATAATCGATAACCTCGAAAAATATTTGTTTTCTCTATGTATCAGATCTGTATATGTATATGTAAATATGTAAATAACTATTAATTTGTTTCACTCAAGGGTGTTTGTCCACACAGTAAATAAATATGTATGTAAATATGTATTTTCAAAAGAAAACGTGAATAATATTTTGTGTTTATCTCGCAATGAGCGGTAATTTATTAAAATTCTTAATAACTTAAAAAACTCGACGCTCCAACAAATATTTTCAATACATTTGTTTTCTAATCTTTGTAAATTGTCTTTTATTTTTGTATTAAAAATAGTGTTATTATTATCAAGTAGTATCTCATATGGGAAGGTGTTAAAATTTTATTTTGGACAATATATTAGTGGAAAATTGAGGAATAAGTAAAGTAAGTATAATGTTGTCACCATCAAAAATTACTGCAATTTTCATACTGCTATAGCTGTCAAAGTCGGATATCAAGTCAATCTCTCCTTGCGTCAAAATATCACTTGGAATTATCCCCAGTTTGCTAGAAAATATTATTTGTGCTATATCGTCAAGGTGATTTCTTAAAAGTGATATGTCATTATCGATCCTGTACATGAACTATATTTTTAAGTGTATTATCGGTAATTTGTTCATTGTTCTGTATTTGGTTCATAGCTTCCTTTATTAATATTTCATTGTCACTGTCCATAGACCCTGCAATATATTTTAGTCCTTTTCCTAATATGTTTACCAGTCCTCGTTTTGATTTCGGGTGCACATATACACTGTTTATTTTTCCCTGTAACAGAATAAAGTCCCTGTTAATGGTTTCTAAAAGTCGTTTCTCCTCGAAAGTTATGGTTTTTAAAGCATTGATGTTCTCAGAAATTGCTGTCATGCTCTCATCGTATCATTTCAGATTGATAAAATGTAGAACTTTGTCGTAATGGTTTATGACTTTCAGTTCTTCCGTCTTTATTGGTATGTACCCGTTGTTATTGGTTAAGTCGTGTATGTCTAATTGCTGTGCGTGTGTTAATAGAATAGAAATCAGTATCGTTGCCAAAATCATCTTGTCCTGAAAAAAAAAGTAAGTTTAGGTAAGGTTTTTTTTAAGATTGTCTTATATTATTTTTGTGGACTATTCTCCCTGTCTTTGTCCTAACTGTAGTGTTATAATTCTCTGCTACTATCTCCTTTTTGTACCTGGCAGATAGTTTGTTTCCTACTCTTATATTTACTTTAACAAAAATTTCTTCTCCCTGAGCATATTGTCTTGGTGGTGAACGGTTACCGTTGTGTAGTTTAAATCGGCTTCTTGCTTTTGCGCAAGTTTTCGCATTGTTTCATTTCTTTCCTTTTCAAGTTGTGTGGGGTCACTACAGACGCGCCTGCCAAAGAATACTTCTAAGGGCCTTCTCCCTGTAACCGTATATATAGAAAAGTTGTATTCTTTCACCGATGTTTCGAGAAGTTCTTGAAATGATCTATGTGCATGGTTATTTTGTAGGCAGCGCATAATCTCTTGAAGTGTAGAGTAAAAACGCTCTACTTGGCCATTTGAGCTACTCGAGTATGGTGCAGTTTTAAATATTGAAATGCCAAATTCGTTTTCCATCATGAATCTTATTGATTCTGAATTAAACGATTTTTCATTATCCGTCACTATTGTTTCGGGCATAAGTGGCCTAATATCTTCCGTTGCCTTCGAACGTATTGGGTTTGCAACGGCATACTTTGAAAATTTGTTTACTGCTGTTAGCAGTAGTTGCTTCCCTAAAATAAGTATATCCATATGGACTATTTGTCCGGGATACCGGGGAATAGGAGTTGGTTGTATTTGAGGCTTTCGAGGATGCCTCTCGTATTTACTAGTCTTACAAATTGTACAATTTTTAAAGATTTTTTTCATTTTATTGGCCATCGACGGAAAATAGTATCTTTCTAATATTTGAATTTTATTTTCTTTGCAGTTTTTGTGAGCTCTGTTGTGATAAGTTGTTATTATTTCTTCTTGCTCTTGAGTATTTACTACATCCTCTATCATCACTTGCGAAAACCTGATTTTGTATTTACTGAAATGCAAAGGATATAATTGCTGAATTTTTCCCATAATGTCTTCCTCGATTTTAATACAATTTATAACGGATGGATTAAGGTATCGTTTTAAAATACAGAGTAATGTAGATTCTGAATAGTAAGGTTCACTGAATATGTGTCGGTGGTATGTAGGGAATACAATTATAATGTGATATTGCGGATTGACATCAATGATCAGGAGTATCTGATTCTTAAAAGCATTTACGGATGTTTCTACGCTAATTATAAGACCGTGGGAGGAACTATCATCAGAGTTGGTAGCAATTGACAAGGAATTAAATGGTGATTCCTGCGGTGGGATTCTGGATAGGGCATCAGCCACAACATTAATTTTTCCTGGCTTGTAACAAAGTTCATAATTGTATTCCTCTAGTATTGTTATTTTTGTTATTGTTATTTTTGTTGCTGAGGGCATAAGTTAGCGGTTGGTGGTCTGTGTGGATTTTCACTTTTCGTGACCCATATAACTAATTTCTAAGAGCTTTTACAGCCCATATAATAGCTAAAATTTCTTTCTCGTAGGGGCATAATGCTCTTCTGCTTTGTTAAGCGTTCTTGAGATAAATGCTATAGGTTTTCCACACTGTGATAAGACAGCTCCGATTGCAAAATTGGATGCATCGGTTACTAATTCAAAATCCTTGGTAAAATCTGGGTATGCCAAAATGACATCTTTAGAAATGAGAGAATACTTAATTTTTTCAAAGGATTCAACAGCTTCCTGATTTAAAAAGATTTCAACTTTTGCTGATCTGTTCTTGGAGGTACGACCTCCTTCCCCTCTTAAAAGGAATGTCAGGGGTTTGGCTAGTTTCGCGTAGTCTTTAATAAAACGCCGGTAATACCCTGACATTCCTAGAAAGCTGCGAAGTTCCTTAAGTGTTTTTGGTTGAGGAAAATTCTTTATAGCCTTAACCTTTTCCGGATTGGTTCTTATGCCCTGACCTGTAATAATATACCCTAAAAATTCTACTTCCTTAAAGAAGCTACATATATCCAATTGAATTTTCATATTGGATTCTTCTAATGCTGCAAATATACTTTGTATGTGTCTAAAATGTTCATCTTCTGTTCCGCTAAAAATTATAATGTCGTCTATATAGACATAGCAACATTTTCCTATATATTTACGTAAAATACCGTCAAGTGCGCGCTGAAAAATTTATGGCGCATTCTTGAAACCAAATGGGAGACGCGTAAACTCATATTTTCCATCATTTATGCCGAACGCGGTTTTCTCCATATCGGTTTTTTTTTAGTGGAATCTGATGAAAACCACTTTTAAGGTCCAGCACTGAAAAGAAATTACTAATGCCGAGTTGAGAGATCACTTCTGTTATCTCAAGAATTGGGTATCTATCCGCAATGGTAATTGAATTTAATTTTCTTCAATATATTACCATACGATACTGTTTGTTTCCAGCCGAATCCGGTTTCTTAGGCACAATCCATACTGGAGAATTATAGGGTGATCTCGATAGTCTTATAATTCCATCGCTTAGTAGTTTTTTCTACTTGATTTTCCACTTCTGCTTTAAGGAATACAGGATAAGGGTAAAACTTTGTGTATACGGGAGAATCTGTGTGGTTCTTATTTCGCCCACAACTTTTGTAGTATAAGTAAGCTTTTCACCCGGTTCACAGAAAATACTAGGGTGCGCATTAAGTATTTTTTTCATCTTTTCCTTTTGTTTTGCAGACATGTTATCTTCTTTTATATTTATAGCATTTACATGTTGAGTGGGGAGTTGCTTAAGACCCACTTTAAATACATTTTTCAATATCATGTAGTGTTTATGTGTAAAAATAGTAGGTTGTAGATCCCTTAGAGTATCATTGCCTAATTTACCGTCGAATGTTTCTAACGTGGGCATTAAATAAAATTTTATCTCCTCTTCAATTTTAAAAAGTTTTGCGTAAGTATGTTCACTTATTCTAATGTCCCCAAAAATAGATTTTGCAAAAAAAATGTTTTCATTAGGAAATCGTTTTTTTTACTAAGTTTAGTTTTATGTAATTTTTACTGGAGCTGTATCTACTAAAAATTTTAAAATGTTCGCGCTCTCCGTTTTCACCTCGAAATAAGGCAACGAAGAGCTTTTCATGCTAAAAAATTAATATCGCTGGGCTCTCCATATTGCCTATTATCATCATCGCTCTGCCTGTTTCCCATTTTTTCTGTGCCAATATGGAATGTTCTTTGATTTTTATGTTGTTGTTGGTTTCCAAATTGGTTTGGCCTTTTACCAAAGAATTGATTTTGATGAGGTCTATTCATATATAGTTTATACGATGTGAGCGTAGACTCCGATCCACATTCATTGGCTCTGACCGAGGTTGCGGTTTAGGAAGATGAGGAGGATTGGTATTAACCTGTGCTCTCAGATGGGAATGTTGGTTCCAAGGTTCATTTGTACGTGGAATATGGGATAAATGTGGATAAAATATTTTGTTTTGTGAATTCCCGAAATTTCGCTTTGGTGGCAATTGTGGAGGCTGATTCCTTCTGGAGTTATTGGCATGGCTTGCACGAAAATTTTGATTTTCAAGTTTCATACACAAGTGAAGTGCCTGAGGTAAATTGGTGGGTTCTCTTATTCCTAGTAGTCGCGGGAAATCACCATTAAGCTTCTTACGTAGGTGTCTAAAGCCTTGTCCCTATATGATTCTGTGAGCAGACTTAAAGATTCATTGCCCATTTGGAGACATCCAAGTTTGTTCAGTATCAGAGACAGATGAGTATAGACCTGCTGATAGAATTCTTGAATGCTTTTGCCACCTTGTACTAACGTAGTCATCTGATACTCGAGGGTGGACAAGTCGCGCTTGTCGCCATAATGAGTTACTAGGCATTGAGAAATTGCCTGCCAATTTATTGGCGTATTGTAAGATTCCAATGCCATGTCGGCATTGCCCGTTATTTTGTTTCTTATAACGCTTAGTATTCCACAATACTTCGGCGTTCCTCGTATTGATTCGTAAATAGCTAAAATTCTTTCAACACTTTTTTTTTTCCAAGAATTGAAGTTTCCAGGTTGTCCAGAGAATTCTTTCAAACATTTAACCACGTCAGGTATTCTGTCCATGTCGGTAAGGTTGTCTGTGTGTCTTGTTATTCTTTGGTCACCTAGGTCTAATAAATTAGCACGAGGATTGAGAGTTTCCTGTACTACCTGTGGTCCTTGTTGTCTTAGTACGTCTGTCACTATTGTCGATATAAGAGACCTTAAGTCATTCAAACTGAGTTGAGCATTTTCTGATGGGCGACTCATTACTTGAGGGAAGGATAGGGGGACGAAGTAAATTGTTTGGATTTGCCATTTTTAACTAGGATTTTTTTGTTTTAAACAATAGAAGTACCAACAAATTTTACAGGCGCAAGAATGGCGACTTTAATTTATGATTTTATTCTTATTATTTCCTTATTTTTTCCCCTTTTTTTTTAACAAAAAGGTTACTTAATTCTATTGTTTGTCTTTTAATTTAACTTAAGATAATTTGTTTAAATTTAAAAGTATCTTATTTAAAACTCTTGATGGATTGGCGGCCTCTTCTCGATGGTTTACTTTCTCTCTAGGGAATGATGATATCTTTTCGATGGTTTCTCTTGAGGGAATGATGATTTCTTTTCGAAGGATTCTTCTGAAGGGATGATGATTTCTTTTCACGTTGGATGACTGCTCTACACTTTTTGATCCACAACAGTAGTTTTTAATTTCAGCACTATTGAGCCTTTTTTTATTTAGCCAAATGTTTTTTTTTGTATTTACAAATTCGACTCTTTTTACACAGGTTTTTTTCACTTTGAACTATAAAACCTCTTTTTTTTAGTTGTCAAATATTTTTTTTGTATTTACAAATCCGACTCCTTTTACACTGTTTTTTTCACTTTGAACAGGAGTTTTCAGCATTATAACCTCCTTTAGCCAAATGTTTTTTTCAGTGTTTACAAAGACTTTTAAATACACTGTTTATCAGTCAATATGCTTTTGTAGGATTATAACTATTATAGTTTTTTTTCACAGTAAAAAATATTTTTTTTTTATCCTTTTTGAGGATATTACTTGATAGTCATTATTTTTTTTTAATTATATTAGTTATTTAAATTTTTAAGTGTTCCTTTCGAATAGGCTGGCACGTTATGCCTTCTTTTTACCGTGGCTACTCAGGAGCCTTTACCGAATAATACTTTGTTAAATCGGGCGCCAGCTTTTTTTTACCGGCCCGACCGAAGGAGCTCGGGCGCCACTTAAGAATTTACAAATTTAAAGTTCTAAAAAAAATTGTTTTTTTGTTGACCGCTTAACGCGACCGCACTTTATTTAAATCAATTAGAAAAACTCAATTAATTTTACAAAATGTCTTAATTTATATTAAACTAAATGACCTAAATATAGAGGTGGCGTGATTTTACATTTAACAATAGTTGCACTATTTCAGTTATTGGGAAATACTTAAAATATTACATTTAACAATAATAGCATTATTGCAGCTATTGCGAAATACTTAAAATATAATTGTGTGACCTAATTAATGAAAGACGCTGATTTAGTCAATTGCAAAAGATCTACTTATGCTTAACTTATTGAAAAAGAGTTCGTTAACTTTGTTTGAGTTAACTTATATTCGCATGAAAAGAAAATTTTAATAACTGGTAACAAATAACAAATAACTGGTAACTGCTGTCTTCAATAAGATACTACGTTAACACTACGCTACGTACATGGTCGTAGTATACATACCAGCTTTATACTAGTTTGTTCAGTAGTATTAATGTAGTTTAAGTTGACACAGATGTCGTACAACATGGTACCATGTCTGTCGCGGTATTATATACATAAGACTTTACTAATACAAATTTTGACTATTCACATTTTATCGAATATCTTTATTAAAAGAAATTTAAATGCATATTTCATATATTTTTATTTAGACAACAATAAAAAATACAATAAGCCTGCATTCTGTAACAATTCAAAGAGAGATGACTATCAGCCCAACGTATGGAGTAATACGAATTCCCGTAGATCCGATAGCTCCTCTGGAAATTATAACAGGGTATGAAACTTGTTAATTTTTACTTAAGAAGTGCAGAAGTAGAAATATGTATTATTTAGGGAAGGCATGAGGAAACTGGTCGATATGATACCTATAATTCTGATAAATTGGACAATAGACCCAGCGCAAATAACTTACCGGATGAGAAGAAAACAATTTCTGCGCCAACATCTACAGTGCCCAAAAAAACAACATGGGCTTCAATTGCTTCACAGCCTGCTAAGCTTACATCAAGGGTGCGTGTGATGTTGTTTTATTACATGTATCTGTTTAAAAACATTTATTCTAATTACCATTTTAGACTACACTTACAACTTCCAGCCACAAAAAGAAGGGTCCTGGCATGCCACCTCCGCCAATGGTGCCAGGAAAACACAATTTGGACGTGAATACTTGGGATTTGCCAAATAATAATCCGCCTCCTGTTCCGTCGCCCCCACCTCCTATTGATTTAAGACCAAATGAAATCAATTCCGAGTTTTCACCAGGAATAAGTTCTGACTTTGATTTGGGTAGTAGGCCTGATAACAGCAGTGGCAACATTAAAGGACAAGATGTGCTTCGGGAAGAAAGTAGTAAACAGAATTATAACACTAATTTTGGTCGTGTTCGAAGCTCGCCCAATGGCCAATCACGCAAAAATTGGTCGACTCAACATCCTTTGTACCAAGGCGGACGGCAACAAAGTGGTGCATCCACCTCTGGTCCAATTCGTCGAGGAGATGGTCCCACAAGTGAAAGCGAGAGTGCTGGTAATAACTTGGGCGGGGGTCGCTATGTAGAACGTAGAAGTAATTACGAATCTTCAAGGTATGAACACGATAGTGTAGCTTTCGATTACCGAGAGGAAAGTAGTACTATTGAAGTGAATGACAGAGCTGCCGCCGAATCGCCACAGGCTGTATTGGAGGAACTACGCGATAAAAATAATTATAACCCAGCTGAAATTGACGTTGATCGCTCTGCATCAGCAAGGTAACGTTTTTCAGAAAGCTGAGAGTTATTGTGTGACATGATTTAAGAATTAATATGATACTCTATTTACAGATTCTTTGTCATTAAATCTTACTCGGAAGTTGATGTGCATCGTAGTATAAAGTATGAAATATGGTGCTCCACTGACCACGGAAACAAGAAGCTTGATGATGCCTTTAAAGAACGTAGCAAGGATGGAGGCATTATTCTGCTCTTTTTTTCGGTAAATGGTTCGGGCCATTTTTGTGGCATGGCTCAAATGATGACTCCAGTAGATTACAACTCAACATCGAGTGTTTGGTCGCAGGATAAATGGAGAGGCAAGTTCAAAGTTAAGTGGATTTATGTGAAAGATGTGCCCAACAAAGAACTTCGTCACATTACTCTTGAAAATAACGAGAACAAACCTGTTACAAATTCTCGTGATACTCAAGAAGTTCCACATGGCAAGGGCATAGAAGTGTTACAAATTCTTCATACGTATAAACATAAAACCTCCATATTTGATGATTTCTATCATTACGAAAGGAAGCAAGAGGAGGAAATGTCTTCAAAGAAACCACTAAGTGGCTATGATGGTCCTCCTACAACAATAGCTCGTAATTTTAATATGCGACAAAATGATGATAGAGATAGAGACCGAGACTTTCGAAGTGGTGGTTTGAGTGCTGGAATTGGTGGAGGTCAAAAATATTTTGGTGATAGTTGTTCATTTCGTGATCGTAATAACTCCTATCGCGGCTCTTATAATACATATAACGAACAACGCCGTTACGATCACCGAAGTGGTGATCGTGGAGATTTTAGAGACATGGAAGCCGATAGGGAGAATAATGAGCAATACAATAATGCTAGCCGACATACGTCGAAATACGATTATAATCGTGGGCGAGGGGTGGACGAACGATCGCTGCCAAAACAGAATATCAAGGAACGAGAATTTTCGGATGAACAGCACATTACAGGCGAATCATCCCGCATACGCTCTGGACCAAAAGAAACTCAAAAAGTTAGTAAGCTTTATGCCATTTTCTTAATTATTTTAATAGCCTGTCCAACGCTGATAGAAAGAATGGATTCAGTTACAGCGTATATATATTTAAACGGCGTAAAAAACGTTAGTGTTTTCGTATAAAATGCAGTTTGTATGCTGGTTTACTTAATTGTATCGCAAATATTCATTTGCCATAATTTTAATTTGCTATTGAAATTCATTTTATTTTCTCCTCTGTTGTTTTTATCTTTATTCTATATAATTTTGGTAATCATTCGCTTGGCCGCATTTGACGTATATGGTGGCGTTGAATAAGCTATATTGATTGAATTATTTCTAACTTTTTTATTTATGCGAAGAACCATGACAAAAATGAATGAAGCACCTGGGATGTGATACTATTTTTCTGGTAGGTTTTGTCGGGGAAAACAATCTGGTTTTTAGATTTTCCAAACACCTCCAAAATCTTAAGTTACGGGTATAAAAAAACGGTTTTTTGTGCCTATATTCACTTGACAGCCAGTAACTTATATGAATATCAACCGATTTCCAATTTTGGTACTAATTTAGGAAGAAAAGACTTGGAATTTTCGTACGGATATTTCAGTTTTTTATTATTAAAAATTTTTGAATTGAAAATTTTGGAGAAAGAAAAAAATTTAAATAAATTTCTTGATATATCTAAAACTGTTGTCATATCTGATATTGGTGATGAAAAAAAGCTGAAAACGATGGGATCCTTAGCAAGAAAACAATAAAGAAACTGCTAATATAAGAATTCTGGGAGCGAGATGAGATAATATATGATTTTGGGATTGCACGACACTTCACCATTTTCTGTTATAAAAATAGAAAGAAGAAAATTTAATATTATTTAAAAGAGCGAGTTTTCGGAAAATATTAAAAAGTGCAGTGCAAAAATAAAATACATTGAAATTGTTTAAAATACTGATACGGAAATGTTCTAGATTTTCATCGACTGACAACACAATAAACATACACATAACTCACATACCACACTTCGCAAAGAAAAACAATAAACAATGAAATAGACTGACAAACACACATTCACACTAATACAACAATAGTAAGTTAACAGAAGCAAAAGATATCTTCTCTCGATTTATATCGAGCTTTCTCAGGGATCCTGCTATAAGAGTTGTTATAGACGGGATCTCATCTAACGAGTTCAAGATTAACTCAGGGGTACCACAAGGCTCCATTCTTTCTCCTACCCTATTTCTTATTTTCTTAATGACCTTCTATGTCAAACTTCCAACCCTATCCACTCTTTCGCAGATGACGGCAGTATCTGCTATTCATATTCATTTAATCGTAAGCCTACGTCGAATATGATCGCGGCGACGAAGCAGAATATGAATAATTTGCTAAATGGTGACCTCACAAGAATATCGGAATGGGGTCACGCGAACAGGGTCGATTTGAATGCTCAAAAGACCCAATGCTGCATGCTTACGCATCGATGCATGCCCGACTGAGCTGCCTCATCTGTAATTATGGGCGGTATAAACATCCAGGAATCAGAAGCTCCTGATGTTCTTGGCATGAAAATCCAGTGTGATGTCCGATGGACTGAGCACATTTTTCAAGTCTCAAAGGAAGCATTCAAGTGCCTCGGCTTTTTAAGACGGTGTAAGACATACTTCACCCCATCTGATCTCCTTACTATTTATACCGCCTACATCCGACCGAAAATGGAATACAGCTCTCATGTATTGACCGGTGCTTCAAAGACTATTTTGAAGTTACTCGATGTAAATTCAAATTAACGTTTTTCTGCAATATTCTAACAAATGTCAATGTTGATGATAGTACTAGAATCTTCTAATAATGCTAAAGGGTGCTTTAGACGATAAGATTTGTCGTACGTAAAATGAGAGAGAAAATAAAATGAAATTCCATCCGTTTTTCAAAAAGAGAGAGTAAAAATCGAATGGTTGTTTTCTGGCTTTTACACTATTGGTATGGATAATATCAAGTAAGATGAAAACATTCTATTTAATTTAACTACAGCTGTTTGCTTGTTTTCCCCAGGGATGGAGTTCTTGTGCAATTGAATTTTTTTTTTTTAATAACCTTGTAAAATATTTTTATAACTTTCGAATATGTTATTTTCGTGGTCAAAATTTTTAGTGTACTTTTAGACAATATACGTATATTTTTATAAAATTGTCCTTGCGTGGTCTAAAATGTACATTTTGATTTTATAAATGGTATAAATTTATGAAACCAGTTTTCCCTCCCTGGCTTTCTCACATTTGTTTACATAAAAATGCATCCCTGATCTAATGGTGTGTGTAGGTTTTTGAAAAATTTTAAAAAATCACGAGAGCCATACGACTGTCAAATTTTCATCCGTATTTTCTCTCAAAATCTTATAGTTTCATTACATATTACGTTTAGACGATCCGACTTGTGCTCTTCTACACAAAAATTTGACATGTCGTACGACTTGTGGGACAATGTAAAGCACTCTTAAGTGGCAAATATCTAGAGTATAAACAAGGCTAATTGTGAGCAATCGTGTTGCAGTTGTAAAAAAGTACTTCTGGAGCGAATGTTTAAATTAAGTGCCTGAAAGTAAACTGTACTAGCATTAAAGTAGCATTGTACAGAAATTATTAAGTATAAAAGGACAAATAAATATAAGCTTATCAAATTATAAATTGTAAATTGTAGTAAATAAAAGAATACACGGTTTAAAAGGTAAAACGTAAAATTCGTTCCAATTGTAAATTGCAATCACTAATTCAAGTAAAATACACGTTTTAAAAAGGTAAAACGTAACAATTGATGGCAGAAGTGAGATTGCAAATATAAATTTTATATAAAAAAACAATGAAATTTAACGAGCTTAAAATGGACTAGTTGAAAAAGAAACTGGGTAAATTGGATATACCAACTACGGGCAATAAAGTGGAGCTAAAAAAACGGTTGATAGAAGAGTAAGACCAGCGAGGTGTCGACGTTTTTACCATGGAGTTTGAAGTAAAAGAGGATATATGTAGAAGTATTTAATCGCTCAACATCAAGTAATACGGACCTCAACTTCCTATTGTCTACTATGATAGAGAAAGTAGTAGAAGTTCAGGAAACCTCTAGAACTAATAATGAGAAACTTGTAGCTGATGTTCAGAGAACATCTAGAGCTAATAATAGGAAACTTCTAGCTGAAGTTGAGGAAACTTCTAGAGCCAATAATGAGAAACTGGCAGAAGTTCAGGAAACCTCTAGAGCCAATAATGACAAATTTCTACCTGAACTTCATGAAACTTCTAGAGCCAATAATGGTGAAACTTCTAGAAGTTCAGGAGACATGTAGAGTCAATATTGAGAAAATTTTGGCAGAAGTTCAAAAAGCGTGTCGAATCAACAATGAGAAGCTTGCCACCATAAACACAAGAGTTGATCGCATTGAGATGCATTTTGACGAAAAATTTCATGAGGTAGAAACAAAAATTAACAGCTTGTAAATCCAAAGTTTATCATACCGGTAGTTTCCAGCAGAATAAAGGCTCCTTGTTTTGATGGCAAGTCACCATTCACAATATTAAAATTTCAGTTTGATACTGTTGCGAACAAGAACGGATGGGACCAGGAATTAAAATGTTTTGAACTACTCTTGGTGTTGAAAGTTAGTGCAGCAGAAGTTCTAGAGGCAGTGCCTGAGAACTGCAGATATAATTGTGAAGAAATGATGTCCGCACTACAACGCAAGTATGGTAGTATTTACCGAATGGAATTGCGCGGAAGAGTGCAGAAGGCCAATGAGTCACTGCAAAACTTTGCAATTGAACTTGCAGCTGAATTATTCTGCTGAAAATCGTCCATTTTTGGACAATTTCAAAATCGAACCATATGTTAATGGCGTTCGGGACTCTGACGTTAATCTTGCAGTATGTGCTACCCAAAAATCCACTTTTGCAGAAATCGTGTCCTTCGCTTTAGCACAGAAGATTGCTAGAGTCATCTCTAGACCACAATCCGGCAAAGTGCGAAAAGCGAAAGTCATTGAACAAAAGGAGGAAAATTTAGTCGATGACCTGAAGGAGACAGTTATGCAAGCGGTTTCTGAAAAAGGGAATAAAAGCAGGGTTAAGTGCTATAATTACGTCAAGAATGGCCATTATCAAAGAACTTGGAAGGCGGCATGAAAAAGAAGTAGATCAATGTCACCAGTAAGAAGCGATAAACGGGTGAACCAACAAACATCACAGGAGGCTCCGTTAAACTACTAATACGAACTATCACTAAGGGACATGCACTATTACCCACAGACGAGTGCCGTCGCTATATCAGTGATACAACAGAAAAACAACAATCTTTCAACGAGTGGATACATCAACGCCGGTAAGCATATCTTTAATATAGACACCGGAGCGTCGCAGTCTATCGTCAGGGGCGATATAGTGAGCGGAAGGTGCGAACCTTTGCGTAATATAAGATTGCGCACAGCTACTGGAGAGCCACCCACTGTCTATGGCAAGACAAAAGTGAAGGTTACAATTGCCAATATCAGCGTAAAACATGTGTGTATTGTAGCCGATATTGGTGCATGGCATGAGTTTACACATGGGACAACAAGTAATGATTTGGCGCAATATATATATAATTACCCCTTGATGTTGGATACGACAACTAAGTACGTGTTAGAAAACTGGTTACAGTCGAGTAGCATAAGCTGCCACCACACACTGGCCCATTGATATGGGCACATATCGAGGGATATTGTGAGAACAACCGTCTGTGGGAGGTAGAACCAACAGAAATTAAGCAAGATATACTAACAGCGAAATCTCTCATCAAAACTTGTAGTGGCGGAGCAGTTCCTATCAGGATAATAAATTTATACAACAATGAAGCAGCGATCAGTCAAAATTCCTGTATTGGCCATTGTACTCCAGTAGAGTCCATAATAAACTGTGAAGTAAAACCAGAACCAGTAAACTTATCCGGAAAGGAACAGGGCTTATTGGACGATCATGTGGAAAAATGGATATCAGATCTGGCAGCTCCTGACAAGCAGCTTTTAAAAAGACATGCCTGTATTTTTGCTTTAAAAGATCAAAGGCAAGGTAGAACGGCGATAGTCAAACATGAAATTAACACTGGCGACGCAAAACCAATCAAGCAGGCGCCAATTAGCATTCCCTTGGCAAAGCGCCATGAAGTAAAGAAGCTGGTAAAAGAAATAGAGCGGAGCACCGTATTAGAGCCATCTTTGAGCCTGTGGAGTTCACCTGTGGTGCTGGTGAAGGAGAAAGACGGCAGCACTCCATTCTGTGTTGACTACAGAAAGCTGAACGAAAGCTAAGAAGGATAGCACCCGCTACCAAGCATTGACGACACCTTGGATAAGCTAGCTGGAACAAAATGGCTTTCTACACTAGATCTTCAGAGCGGCTATTGGCAGGTAGAGATTGCAAAAGAAGACAAAGAGATAACTGCGGTTTATGGCAGTTTAAAGTGATGTCTCTGCTATGCTTCGGCCACATTTTAACGGCTGATGGAATGTGTGCTGAAAGGACTTCATTGGAGGCCAAGAACTTTTGACGAACATCTGAAAAACTTAAGTGAAATTTTTCAACGGATATCATCGGCAGGTCTAATGTGCATTGTTCCAGAAAAAGGTGAAATACTTGGGCCACCGCTTTGCAAAAGACTTTATTTCAACAAAGGAAGATAAAATACGAGCAGTAAATGACTAGTCTCAACCACAAATTTTCATGAATTACGAAGTTTTCTGGGCCTGTGCACATATTTATCCATAATTTTACCAAAAAGTCGCCATATCACTGGGGTCGAGTCGCTTTTTATCAGTGAGAGTGAGAAGTGAAGTGCTAAGAATTTTTTTTTAGTTCAAAAATAATATAATAAACAATATAAATTAAACAACAACATATAGCATACCAAATACCGCTAGTTTTTATTTTATGTTATTTTTGCTCTGCTTTACTTGCTGTATATTTTTCTTCTTTTACCCAGCAAACAAAAATTAACAATAAATAAATAAATAATAAATGAGCCATGATGGCTTAAATATAAGCCCTAGTCGTTCAAGTGTTCCCGAAAGGAATATATACGTAACAACGAAATCGGATGAAGGTAAAACTCGTTCAAGCAACAACTTAATGAAGAGTGTGGACAACAGTAATTACGTTTCCATTAAAACACCCAAGCGAACACAATCAGAGTCAGATTGCTCGCGATCTAAAGAGGATCCAAAAACATCATTCGCAGCCTTAAAAACGCCCTTAGACGGTACATTGCCTCCGAATTCGGATAAGGAAAAGGCACAAACCGGTATGGACAGGTACGTAATAGTGACGAAAAGGAAACGTAGCCCGAAATCGGCCAACATCGCATCTCAACATAAGGTAGCTAGAGATTCGGAAACCGCTAGCGTTGCTTCTCAAAACCGATTTGCAATTCTGGGTAATGACGATAACGTCCCTACGACCTCGGGAAATCCCCAAAACCACCTCCAATATATCTAAGACAGGCAAGCTCGAACATTATAATAAAAAATTTAATAGAAACAATCGGTGAGAACTCTTTACACCGTGCCGGTAAGACGCGGTAAAATCAGTGAAACGAAAATTCAAGTCCTAACAGAAGACAATTATCGAAAAGTTGTAAAGACGTTTGAGGAAACAAAAAAAAGCTTTTACACTTATCAGCTTAAAAGTGAAAAAGGCCTTCAAGTGATCATAAAAGGTGTTGACCCCAGTGTTGCTACAAAGGAATAAAGGACAGCCTGGAGAGTCTAGGCTTTAAAGGAAAAAATGTAATAAACTTAATAAATAAAGAAAAGGTACCACAGCCCATCTTTCGTGTCGAACTTGAGCCAGATAAAAAAAAATTAAAGAAGGGTGAAGTTCACTCAATATACAACGTGAGATATCTGTTGCATCGTAGGGTGACAATAGAGGAACCTTACAAGAGATCAAGACCTGTGCAATGCCAAAACTGCCAAGAATTTGGCCATAGTAAGACATACTGCAAGCTACATGCTGTCTGTGTAGTGTGTGGCGACCTACATAGTACAGCAAACTGCAAAAAGCCAAAAGGTGACCCGAAGGCCAAAAAATGCAAAAACTGTGGCGAAAACCATACCGCAAATTATAGAGGGTGCAGAGTCTACTCTCTCGTTAGAAGCTCGTCAAACCAGATACGAAATGTTGCTTCCCGAACACAAGAACAGCTGGTTACCAATGATTACCCTCAGCTGCCAACATCAAATAATCAACAAATTTCATATGCAAACATTCTAAAAGCAAATTCAGCCACGCCTCTAACGCGCAGTGCCCTGAAGACAAACAATAACACCACAAACATCAGCTCCAAGCCTACAGTGCAGCCACAACCCCTAAATTCCAGCCAAATGGAAGCCAAAATAGAAATGTTGGTGCAAACAGTTCAAAATTTCGTTAATACCATGTTGCAATGATGCAAACACTGATAAATATGCAAACTGCGCTTTTGCAGGCTGTAACAAAAAGTCCATGAACTGCCTAAGGTTATGTTTCTGGAACACTAACGGCATACGCCAACAAAAAACCGAACTTGAGCACTTCCTAGCGGATCAACAAATCGATGTTATGCTCATTGCCGAAACTCATTTAACACCTAGAAGTGTTTTTAAGGTAATAGGCTATACATTTTATGACGCCAAAGTTCCCCGTGATAGAGCATGTGGGGGCTCAGCTATATTAATAAAGAACAGAATAAAGCACTACTTAGTGGGTGCAGTCAGCAAAGACTATCTTCAAGCAACTTCGATCTGTCTTGAAGAATTTTTCAAAGGCTTAGTTATATCGTCAATTTACTCGCCTCCGCGGTTTTCAATTGCTGAGGATCAGTACTCTGAATTCTTTAAATCGTTGGGCAATAGTTTCCTAGCTGCTGGCGACTTTAATGCAAAGCACACGCATTGGGGATCACGCCTGATTACCCCAAAAGGTCGCGTTTTATACAACGTAGTTTCCAAAATTTGTTTGACGGTGGCCTCAAGCGGACAACCAACATATTGGCCAACTGATCGTAACAAAATACCTGATGTCATAGATTTCGCAATCACAAAGGGCATTGCAGCTAAATCCATTCTTGTTGAATCTTCTGTTGACTTATCATCAGATCATTCACCAACTATAATTACAATATCACTCTCACAAAACTCACACGAGTTATGTCAACCACCCATTCCAAAAGCCCAACACATTCCCTACCAGTTAATTGGGAACAGTAATATTTTCATTGGTTCAACAAACCCAATTCCCATAGTAAGCAATAATAATTAATTACCAAATTCAATGCTCTACTTTCATAGTTCAATAAACTATACCATTTCACAATCTAAGTAGTCAGCATTTCCGCATTTAATTTAAATTTAATATTTCTTTGCAAAACCATTTCACCAAACGTCAGCTGAATTATAAAGTAAAAGATAAGTTATAAATATTGTAAATAGAATTAAGAAAGTTAGTTCTAGTGAAGAGTTCATTAAATAAAGAAGAAATAAAACATTTCTATTTTTTTTATTTTGAAAAACGCTCGGACTCGTAAGTGGCGCAGTCGGTAAAAGATCCTTTTTAACGGAAAATAGTGAATATCCCGAAGGACTTCATTAAACCGTTAATCGAAAAAAAAAAAAAAAATATAATAATAATATCCTTGTGAAAAAGCGAACAGTGACATTGAAAAATCTAAAGATTTCATTGAAACAATCGTGAAAGAAAATATATTTTTTTTTATAACGTGAACAATAAGTCTAAAGACTTTACCAAGCATTTGTGCAAGTTTTCAACGTCTAAAGACAATATAGCACAAAAGAGCTATAGTGAAAAAAAAAACTTTTTAAATAAAACCTTTCAATCTGAAATTGTGTCTAAAGACAATATATCCTTAAGGAGTGACAGTGAAAGGAAAAACACTAGAATAAACTAGTCAAACAAGATCTGACGATAAAAGAAAAAAAAATGTCACCAGAAGATAACAACATCCAGCCCGCCGTCCTATCTGGGTCTGACCTGATAAAGGAAGCAGCTCGTATTAAAGAATTTCATGGTACCAAAGAGTACAGCCTATCATCATTCATCAGAGAAGTGGAGTTAATAGTGCCGCTGTTCCAGGAGAATGCCATCCTACAACGGTTTGTGTTTGAAAGATACGTAAAAAATAAAATCCAAGGACCAGCCCTACAAGTAGTGAGAACTTTAGGAGCAGAAGCAACATGGACCCGAATAAAGGAAGAACTAGTAAAGAATTTCGGAATCAAAGAAGGATATCACTCTCTCTATCATCAAGCAACATGAAGAATACTAATGTAAGCGATTATTTTAAGAACCTTAGAAATATATTAGATAAGTTAAACACTAAGTACGAATTTGGTATAAATAAACCCCAGGAGTTTTCACCTCCTACTAATGAATCAATTATACTTAAAACATTTTTGAATGGAATACATCCAAATTTATCTAGCATAATTTATAGTAGAAATATATCCGCTCTTAGGGAAGCTTATTACGCTTTAGAAGAGACTGGAATACTAAGACAATATAACAATAGATTTCAAAAAAACACTTATACACGTCAACAAAACGAACAGCAGGGAAATTACAGTGAAAGTGGACAGAACAGGATATTTCAACACAGACAGACTTTTCAAGGACAATCATTTCAAAATCCATACAATAACAGTCATTCTCCAGTCCGTCAAAATAATAATTCTACTCAGTTTCGCCAAAACTTTTTTAATGCAAATAATTCCCAACAATCCAGACGTAGCCAACATTTAGGCAGAACTTTTAGTCATAACAACAATGGGCCTACTCCAATGGAAGTAGACCATCTTGAAAACAATAATACAGGTGAAGCAAATTTTCAGTATCAAGCCCGAAAATTCGTTTACCGATAGTTAACTTAAGAATAGGAAATACAACCCTCAAATTTTTACTCGATACAGGATCAACAACTTCATTGCTGAACAAAAACTTATTACCTCAATTTAAAAGAACAAAATTAAAGCAACCAATATATTTTCATATAATAAACGGAAATTTCTGTATAGACGAAGAAGTTATTACACCTCTTCCTGAAGAATTTAAAGAAGATAATCTTATGTGTTGGAGACTAACCAACTTTGATGGCAAGAATTTTGATGGCTTAATAGGACAAAATATATTAAAAGCCTTTTCGGCAATAATAAACTTAGAAGAGGACTCCCTACATATTAACGGTAATAAAATAAAATTTATAGACTCTTGTCCATACAATTCGGAAGAGATACAAACTCTAGAAACACAATCAGAAGATATCTTAGGTAAACTGAAACATGAAGACATGAATAAAGAAGAGGAGACATTTTTAACAGAACTTATTTCCAGGAATTCAGACTTATTTTTTCAAGAAGGTAATTTACTCACTCATACTCATGAAGTACAACATGAGATCACAACAACAAGCAGCAAAGCTATATATTCTAAAATATACAGGTATCCTCAAATACACGAGGAGGAAATCAATAAACAAATGCGAGAAATGATAGAACAGGGAATAATAAGGGAAAGCGTATCTCCATATAATTCTCCGTTATGGATTGTACCCAAGAAGTCGGACAATTCGGGAAGGAAGAAATGGAGAATCGTGATCAATTACAGGGCCTTAAATGAAATTACTATTAGTGACAAATTCCCAATACCAAACATTGATACTATTCTGGAAAAACTTGGTCGAGCACAGTATTTTACTACACTCGATCTGGCTAAAGGGTTTCACCAGATCCTCATTAAAGAGGAAGACAGGAAAAAGACGGCATTTTCTACCCCACTAGGACACTATGAATTCGTCCGTATGCCTTTCGGGTTAAAGAATGCCCCTGCTACATTTCAAAGATTAATAAATTCGGTATTAAGAGAATACATCAACAAAATATGTGTGGTATATCTCGATGATATTTTGGTTTTTAGCAGTACGGTACAAGAGCATAAGGAAAGTATATAAACAATCTTTAATGCCCTTAGAAAACATAATCTTAAGATTCAAGTCGACAAGTGCAGGTTTTTTGCGAAATCCACCGAATACCTAGGACACATTCTTACTACTAAAGGTATCAAGCCTAACCCGAATAAGATTGAAACCATTCAGAGTCTAAAACTTCCCGAAACTCAGAAGCAAATAAAATCATTCTTAGGGATAACCGGTTGTTATAGGAAGTTTATAAAAGACTACGCCAAAATTGCTCATGGATTAACAAAGTATTTAAAAAAGGATACTAAAATAAATAAAAATGATCCTCAATATGCAGACGCATTTTACAAACTCAAGAGATTACTAGTTGACACACCCATTCTTAAATACCCTGATTTTAAACAAAAATTTAAATTAGCAACAGACGCTAGTGAATTCGCCATTGGAGCGGTATTAACACAGGACAACCATCCAATCAGCTACGCAAGTAGAACTCTAAATGAACACGAAGGAAGATACTCCACAACAGAAAAGGAGCTGTTGGCCATCGTTTGGGGAGTAAATTATTTTAAACCATACGTATACGGAAGAAACTTTGATCTCATGAGAGATCACCAACCACTAAAATTGCTACAAACTAAACATAAGGGAAAGGATATAAATCCGAGACTTCAACGTTGGTTACTTAAACTTGGAGAATACGACATTAACATAGGGTATCAAAGGCAGGGAAAATACTTTAGCCGACTTTCTTAGCAGAATCAATGCAGACACAGGAGAAATTTGTGCAATAGATGAAGACATTAACATGGATAACTTAAGTACAGCCGCTACTGTTCATTCTCAACAGGAAGAAGGGAATGATCACTTTTCTATATTAGACTCCATCGTTAACCGCTTCTATACCCAAATAATTTTGACTGAAAGTAAGACGGAAGAAATTAGAGTAATTGATAATAAACGGAAAATTTTTGTAAGCTTGGACGATATTAGAAGTGGATTCATGTCAGACATTTTTAGGAGATTTATAAAAACAGGAAGAGTAGGAATATATTCAGGCATTTCAGATTCCGACTATAACATAGTGCAACAGAAACTAATAGAACTATTTAACACAGGTGTAAAATTCTATAGATGCTCATATCATGCTAAAGACATGAGAAACGAGGAGGAAGCCCTTAGGTATATTAAAAAATACCACAAACAAGAAACAGGTCATGCTGGAATAAACGAAAATTACCAAGGTTTAAAAAATGCCATATACATCAGAGATCTTAAAACACTCATCCAAAAGTATATAAATAACTGCGATGTGTGTTGTAGAAGTAAATACGATAGGAAACGATATAAACCAAAGTACTACATAACAGAAACACCCAAAGACACGAATGAGATAATACACATAGACACTTATGTTATTAAAAAACATAGTTTCCTAACTCTCATAGACAAATTTTCGAAACAGGCTACTGCTATTTACCTAGAGGACAGGAATAGTATAACACTTATAGAAAAACTTCGTTTATATTTCTCTTTAACCGCAAAACCAAAACTCATAATTGCCGACAACGAGTTCAACTCAACCAATGTTAAAGATTTTCTTAGGCAAGAAGAAGTAGAAATCCATTTTACAAAACCGAATTCTCATACGGGAAATGCGGATATTGAAAGATTTCATAACACCTTAGGAGAGAGATTTAGAACGTTAGAAATCGAAAATTCAAGTTTATCAGTCCAGGAAAAATTATACAAATGTACTGAATGGTACAACAAATCTGTTCATTCCGTAACTAGGGCAAAACCAATAGATATAGCCAACGGGAAAGTTGAGAGAAACAAAATATATAATTTATTAAAAAACCACGAAGGAGAAACAAATCACAAAGTTGAACCTTAACAGGGAAGAATACCAAAATACGAATCAGGAAGGGTACGTAAGAAATTACAAAGCTCTTAGACATAAGCAGGAACCTAGATACAAAAAAATGAAACTAGAACGTATCCACCCAACAAATATAAAAAGAACTAATAAATTTTCAGGTACATATGACGCTGTTAATGATAATGATAACGATGCTTTTTACTGTGAGCAACACCACCCTAATTATCGAAAATATCAGTAGCACCAACGGGTTCGCTAAAATTGCATTGGAAGACGTGGACATAACATACAGTTACAATACTATTTTGCACATCATTGACCACAGGGAAATCCAGTACTTTATAGAAGGACTAGGAGAAAACATAAAGATGATATCAAATATCAACGACAAACACCTTTTAGATAATGAACTAACAAAAGTAAAATCAAAATTGAGAACAATTACCCCCACTAGACATCCAAGAGGACTAATAAATTTCGTAGGAACAGGAATGAAATGGTTATACGGCACAATGGACGACTCTGACAGGACAGAAATAGAACGACATCTATGTACAATTGAGGAAAACAATCATGCAATAATAGAAGACCTTAACGGAAGTATCCGAATAAACCAAATATTTAATAGCACAATTTCGAAACTAAAGAACGCAATAGAAAGCGATAGGGCACAAATTAACTCAAGATTGAATCGAATATCTAGGAATAACGAAGAATTAGAAAATAAGCTCATATATCTGGATATATTGCTGAAATTTTTTTTTTTTGAAATTATTGCTAGATAATGTGGAACACATACAAAATAATCTTGTTGCTGCAAAAACAAACACTATGAATAATAATGTATTAACAAGTGAAGAAATAATTCGTTACAATATCGATCTTTACAAAACACAAAATACTAAAGTGCAGCCCAATATAAAGAAAATAAAATAATTTTTGCAATTCAAATACCTAAAGATATAAGAAAAGTAAAAAGATAATTTTTGGCATCTATACCTAATGAAAATCAAGAAGAACTAGTCTTCGAAAACGGAGAAATTTTAAAGATAAACAACACAAAGTATGATTTTAATAAGGAATTAAAAAGAAGCAAATTAAAACAGTCTAAACTATGTATTTTTACGAACAATTGCTTAAAAAGAAAGAACAAACAAATAGAAACTATAGAAATAAAACCAGGCTTAATAATTATAAAAAATCACATAAATTCCATATTTAATAGTAGTTGCAATAATAGACAACTCAATTTAAAAGGAAATCAACTGATAACATTTAATGATTGTAAATTAGAAATAAATGGAGATATGTATTGTAATTTTTATGATAAGTTTGAACAACATTTTTTTAAAAACAATAACTTTAAGTTAAATAATGTTACATCTCAGCTAACGTTTGACGAAATAGTGCTTAATCAGATCGAAAATATTCAGAAGATCAAAGAAATCAGATTTCATAAAAAACTCAACTACGCTTTTAATGGCCTAGCGTTGATATTAAGCCTATTGGCACTAAGTGTAGTAATTATATTTTTTATATACAAAAAAATAAAAAATCACAAAATAAACGTAACTATAAAAACTCAGGAGAGTTTTCAGTTAAACGGGGGAGGAGTTATGTCAACCACCCATTCCAAAAGCCCAACACATTCCCTACCAGTTAATTGGGAACAGTAATATTTTCATTGGTTCAACAAACTCAATTCCCATAGTAAGCAATAATAATTAATTACCAAATTCAATGCTCTACTTTCATAGTTCAATAAACTATACCATTTCACAATCTAAGTAGTCAGCATTTCCGCATTTAATTTAAATTTAATATTTCTTTGCAAAACCATTTCACCAAACGTCAGCTGAATTATAAAGTAAAAGATAAGTTATAAATATTGTAAATAGAATTAAGAAAGTTAGTTCTAGTGAAGAGTTCATTAAATAAAGAAGAAATAAAACATTTCTATTTTTTTTATTTTGAAAAACGCTCGGACTCGTAAGTCACGCGACTGAGATAGCTGAAAAAATAAAAACATACACAAATTGGTTGAAATTTCGCAAATACCTTGCTACTCACTGCTGTCAAAACGTATTACTTCGTACACCAGACGATGTAGATGCATCTCTTACTCAACTGAACGAAAGTCTCAAGCTGGCGGCACAGCACGCTATTATTAATTCACGCAAAATTAGGCAAGACAAAATTTGCTCCACAGACATCGAATTATTATTAACTGAAAAAAGAAGAGCTCGAAGAGAGTGGCAGCTTTATAGATCCCCTCAACTCAAAAGAAAACTAATAGAGTGTACCAAAAAGCTAAGAGAGATGTTACAATCCAAAAAAACTGATTATTTAAATGAGTATCTTAAAGGTCTTGATGCAACACCGCAATCCGATCATTCACTATGGCGTGCTACCAGATATCTCAAAAGACCGGTAATTCGTAAACCTCCATTTCGAACCCCAACTGGGGATTGGGCAAGAAACGACACAGAAAAAGGCAAGTTGTTCGTTGAGCACTTAAAAAATGTTTTCACCCCCAATGCACCAAGCGACCCTGAAGAACTTCCATCGGTAGTTACGGATGCAGCAGTTTCGATAAAGTTTAAATTGAAACACGTCGAAGAAGCTATCGCCAACTTGAACCCTAAAAAATCTCCTGGCATCGATAAAATTAGCAACAAGATGCTACAAGAGCTCCCAATTACAGTAGTTAAAAGAATTCTCCACATCTTCAACGCGATATTGTGCATTGAATACTTTCCATCTAAATGGAAGATATCACTAATAACTATGATAAACCAGGTAAAGACCACACCAGAGTTGAGTCCTACAGGCCAATTAGCCTTTTGCCAAATTTATCTAAGCTTTTTGAAAAATTATTAGCTATCAAGTTAAATAAAATCATTAGCGAAAAGCGCTGCATTCCAGACCATCAGTTTGGCTTTCGAAGTAAACACAGCACAACTGAGCAAACACATAGACTTGTGAATGTTATAAAGCATACCCTAGAAGAAAAAAAGTACTGCTCAGCCCTCTTTATCGATGTTTCCCAAGCTTTTGATAAAGTGTGGCATAAGGGATTAATATATAAACTGACCCAGTACCTTCCTGAAAATATTTGTAAGCTACTGGAAAGTTACCTGCTTTGTCGCAAATTTATTTTAAAACAAGGCGATTGGCTGTCAACACCGCAGCCGATTGAAGCTGGAGTTCCCCAAGGCAGCATATTAGGTCCATTGCTGTACTTGATATACACCGCAGATTTGCCAACAGTCGCGAACATCCATACCTCAACTTTTGCCGATGATACAACTTTCTTAAGCATTCACGAAAGTGCTGATGAAGCATCTCGTCGCCTACAGCACCAAACTTCGCAGCTGGAAAGCTGGCTAAAAAAATTACGAATCAAAGTTAATGAGAATAAGTGCGTACATATAACCTTCACCCTGCGCAGAGACACATGTCCTCCTATTCTGATCAACAACCAGTTAATACCTCAACGTTTGGAGGTCAAGTATCTAGGGATGCACATTGATAGACGGCTAACATGGAAACAGCACATCGATGCAAAATTAACTCAAATGAAATTAAAAGCAACTCAACTAAATTGGCTTATTGGTCGAAATTCTGTGCTAAAACTGGACTGTAAGCTTTTGCTTTACAAAGCAATTTTAAAACCAATATCCAGTATCCAGCTATGGGACACTGCCTCAGCTTCCAATACAGAAAAAATTCAAAGGTGTCAAAACAAAATACTGAGAATGATAACAGATGCGCCGTGGTATATAAAAAATTCTAACATACACAAGGATTTAAATATTCCGACAGTCAAACAAGAGATAACAACATACGCAACGTCATACCTAACCAAACTCCAAGATCATCCAAATATACTAGCCCGAAATATTTTAAGCGAAAGAGGGTTCATTCGACTGAAAAGAAGGGATACTCTTTCCCTAGCCCGAACGTAGTAGACGCGGAAATAAAACTATACGAGCAATAAATAATTTTGTACAGCTAGGCTGTACTTAATAATAATTAGCAATTAGTTCTTAAGATTTGAATACTTATTGTTAGTTCAATTGATTTTGAAGATTCAATAAATAATATATATTGTGTAAAAAAAAAAAAAAAAAAAATAAAATATCACTGGGGTGAATCACAGGAAAAAGCATTCCAAACTCTTAAGAAACTATTATGTGATTCACCAGTTTTAGCCTATCTAATTCCGGGAGAAAAATTTGTGCTGGACAGTGATGCGAGCGGGTATAGTATAGGAAGCGTACTTTCACAAGTGATCAATGGTACTGAACGAGTGACTGGATACTACAGCGACGAGGCAGTACTAGAGTGCATTCAACATTCCCACATATATTTGTATGGCCGACATTTTACGCTGTGAACCGATCATGCTGCATTGAGATGACTTTTGCAATTTACACGACCGTGTAATTTGGAGTGCATACTTTACATTAGGGCTGAAAACAAGAAATCTATTGTGGATGTTCTCCTAATGCATCTTGAATCCGATGTCGACTGATCAGTATCCCATAGAAATGCCCCTATGCTTGCCAAAATTATATCTCCAGACCTATTCGCAATGAAATATCAGCAGTAAGTCCGCTGTTAAAATCTTATTGCGCTCTATGGAAGAGCTTTAAGTTAATAAATGGCTGCTTATACCGTACATGGGAAAGTGCAGATGGTAAGTCTACATCTAACTTAATGGTCGTGCAATCTACAAATGAAGTACTGACTGAGTTCCACAATCGGCCAAGTGGTGGTCATCTGGGAGAGACAAAACGCTATAAAAGTTGAAACAACGATTTTATTGGGTTGGACGTAGCTGATTGGATAGCGAACTGCAAACAATGCATGGCGGCTAAAAGACCAATAAAGAGAAGTCGTGGGTAATTGGTACAGTACAATTCTGGTGCACCGTTTGAGCGTATAGCGATGGGCGTGGCAGGCCCTGTCAGCAATGCTGGTAATCGCTATATAGAGATAGTGTTGGACTACTTCAGTAAATGGCCAGAAGTATATCCAATACCAAATCAGGAGGCGAAGACAACATTTGATGTGTTCGTGAGTAATTGGGTGTGTCGCTTTGGTGTTCCAATAGAGTTGCATTCTGATCAGGGCATAAATTTAGAGTCAGTTATATTTGCAGAGATGGGCGAAAAGAGTAAGTGCGCAGCAGTACGACTGGGATGGAAATATTCCAAAACTTCTACTTGCATACAAGTCAGATGTGCATGAGTCCACTGCGCGAACACCCGCCAAAATAGTATTCGCGACCGAATTAAAATTATCTGGTGATTTGCTGTTTGGAGTAAAGCCAACTTCCGCAATAATGAAGTAAGTTGTTCCCAGGAAAGGAAAGATCTTAATGACCTTCGTGAGTTTGTGCGATGTCGCATTAAAACGGTCAGCAACAAGATGAAGGCCAAATACACGACCTACCAGCGAATTCTGATGGATTCATTCAGAATTGGTTCTACTTTGTAACCCACGTCGGAAGAAAAGCTTATCTCCTAAACTACAAACATTGGGATGTTCCTTGTAAAATAATAAAGAGATTAAATGATGTCGTTTACAGGATACAAAAACATAGTAGCCCAAGAAAGAAATTGAAAGTGGTACATCTGGAGCAACTGGAAAAGGAAAATATTCTGCTTTTCGGGGCGAACAGATTTAAGTGGGCAGCAGTGTTACGGGAATACATTTTTGACGGCAATTTGGAAATCACCCTCGTATAAACATATTTCAGTAGAACGTTTTGGATTTTCATCGCTAGACAACACAACAAACAAACACACAACTCAACGCAAGGCAAAACAATAGGTCCATTTGTGTACTTCCTCAGTGAAATCGAGTAGTTGAGTAAATTTTGTATAATTAAAAAAAATTACTCTCAAAAATGTCTCTAACACAAAAAAAAGTAAACAAATGGAAAAAATTTCCAAGATTTGCTGATTATACAAAACAGCTAGTCACTAAAAATCACAGTGTTGTAAAAATATGAGATGTATTTTTCAAATTTCATACAATCCGTTTTTGTAATAATAAATTCGTAGAGAAATGTATTTAGATAGAAGTACTGCATAAAGTTATAAATTTGTTACTTGTTATAATATGCAGTAAAAAGTTATTCAACTATATACTAGTTTTACGTCTCTACGAAATTATTGTAAATCAAACAATTATAAGAAGTTTAGCTATTAATGATAAAAAAAACGACTGGGTATTTTATGGTCATCTTTAATTTGTTTCACGCAAAAAACTATTATTTTTAGTTTTTGTTAAAGTTCTAATTCAGCTTTTCCTTTTGTTTCATGTTTTTATTAAAAATTTAAAATTTCTGATTGTTTATTTTTGAAACATGGTTTTCTTTTCCAGTGGATTCTACTGGCAAAAATTCGTTCAATAAAAATTTGCAGACTCTCAGAAAAGAACTGTCATGTTACTCTCTCAAATGATGTTCTCTTTTGTAAATTTTTGTGTAAACGAATGGTATTCAGTAGAATCCAGTGCAAATTTGCACAAATTTTGTGGTAAACGAATACAGCTATTTACATAGACTGACAAACACACATTCATACTAATAAAACAATATTAAGATAGCATAAACAAAAGGTAAAGAAGAAGATAATTATCACACCAATACAGATGTAAATTCAAATTAACGGATTTCTGGAATATTCTCGAACCCGCACCTCCATATTGATAAGACTCATGCACTAGACTACGGAGGCACTCAAAGTTTCTAGACACTACTACAATCTTCTAATAACTCTAAGTGGCAAATGTCTGGAGTATAAGTAAAGCTAATTGTTAATAATCATTATGCAGTTGCAAAAACGCTCTTGAAGCCAGCGTTTAAACTAAGGTCCTGAAAGTAAACTGTTATTAATTTTTGCCTAGAAAACGATCTAAATAACCTATTGTGCGGCGATCCGCAATGAAACATCAATTCTTCACTTATTTAAACGATAGTTTAAAGTTTGGATTATGGTTTACAACATATAAATGTTGTGTTGTCTTGGCTACAACGCAACACTCATAATTTTTGCGATTATGGTTTACAACAGCTAGGTGTTGTTTATGTCACAGAGTTCCAATGTAATTGTAGTACATATTTCCATCAAAAAGCATACATGCACGCCAACAAGTGTCCAGATAAAAAATGAAATTGAATAAACGTATTCTTCGTCAGAAATAAATAAAACAAAAAGAATCATGGATATTAACGTTGATCTATATTTTTTTCAACATATTTATTGCTTTAATTCATTGCAAACATAATTTTAACCTAACCCTAGCTTTAGCAGCATAACCGATCGCTCGTCCGTGCAAGCCATGAGCTTGATGCGTCCTCTAACCTATCCTACCTCCTTGCACCGTAGGTAGCCCCTGGATTGTCTTCCACGGCCCTTCCGAGAACTCGCAATGCATTGATGCATTTAATTTTTTCAAAGTAATACAGCAACTTGTCCACTCGTGTGGACGCGCTGTACACGGTCCTTTCTTAAAACGCCTTCAATGCGTCCCATGCACATAGGTGGTTACAATGGATTTGTTATCCAGTTATTGAGCAAAAAAGGTGAAAAATTAGGGAAAAATTGGCATTTTTGCGATTTTTAAGACACTGGATGCACTTTTTTCGGGTAGGTCTGTTCGACTGTATTCAATATCTACAACTATGCTTCAGACACAAAAGAAATATTCCGTACTGTATACCGAGATATAACCGTTCGTATGGCCATGAAATTATTAATGCAAATTAATGACAACGAATAATGCAGCAGTTCTTATTTTTGGGGCTATTTTCACGTGCATTCTCAGAATTGAGTCCCAAATCAAAGACCTGAAATATGTTGTACTGTGTTATTATTTAGTTCATGTAACTAACACATTTAATTTTTTATTTAAATTATAAAAGGTGTCCAAACTTTTTAATTTAAAAAAAAAAAATGTTTCATCAGATATTAAAAATATTTTGATTTTAGTTTATTACAACTAGGTCCTGGTGAAATTTCTTCAAATTTCTCAACCATAAGCTTGATGGCACGATTTGTTGGAACATTTTCTCTACCGAATTTTTAAAGCTTTTGCCATTTTCAAAAAATGTTTTAATAATGTTAACTAACCGGAATGTATTTGGAATCTGAAAATAATAATTTATAATTAAAATTACAAATATAAAAAAATGATACTTTAATTTTGGACACCCTTTAATTACAACTGCACAGTTTCTCATATGAATTTATCGACAGTGTTGAATGTGTTTTCCATGATTTCAAAAGTGATAATCTTGTTAACATTTAAGATGGCATTAAAATGAATTCATATAAAGAAGTGCATAAGAAATCATGAAAATATAAATTCATAGTGAACGCACTCACTTTTTTTTCTGTGTATGTATGCTTGCAATATGAACTTCAACCGCAAGCACTTTCATATTTGTGTTTGCAAACAAATTTTTTATTAAAAAATCTTATTGGCAAATTGTTTATTAGCAAAATCATATTTTTGTCATTTAGGGTACATATACACCCAGAATCTTCGACTGCCTGTAGAGCAAACATTACATCTTAAAAATGAAATTCGATTTCGAATAAAAAGTACATTTAATAAAATAATAGTTAAAGTTAGTTTATTGAATTCTTTTAATTTATTTAGGTTAAGGACAAAATCGGTTACAATTTTTTTTTTATATATATATTTTATATTTATCGTATATTGTTAACAACAAAATCAGACAATATTCAGCTTTAAATAATGTTTTTTTTTTTAAATTAACTTTTTAGGACAACGAATATCTCAACACGGATCGTATTCGTGGTACTGACTACTGATCAACATAAGAAGATCAACTGAATATCATTGGTAACAGTAGAAGACAAAGTAGTGGAAATATACGGAAAAACATGCGTTCAACATAAACGTGGATATATTCTGCTAATGGGTATAAAACAGTCAACCCAAAATAATCGAAAAATTCAGACAAAGGCAAGAATATTTAGTGTTGAATGCGTAATGGATTTGTGTTGTCTATATATATTTTTCATTATTTTCTAATCAATATTAATCACTTATTAAAGCGAAATATAAATCAATCTACAGCATTATATGCCTGAAATAGCAAAAAGCAGCAAGCATAAACAGCAATAGGAAACAATATGAAAATAGCAACTCCTACAGAATTTTATTACAATTACTATTATAAAGAAGAAAACAATAAGGATATGCATCTTTCTAGGGATATATTAAATGTATTTTAAATGCCGATTTTTACTCCATAACGTTGCAATTAGTAAAGCATCAAAAATCAATTTACGTTAACACAAATACAAGAAACAAATTAAAAATATATATAAATATTATAAATAAACTAATTAATTATGAAAACTATGATTTCGATAAAGCAAATATTTGAGAGGAAAAGATATTCATATAATTAAATCATATAAAATAAAAAATTAACTATAATATTTTTACGTAATTTATTAGTATATAATGATTATTATAATTTTGATCGATTGATTAATTAATAATTGAAGACAGAAGAAGGAGCAAATAAATAATTTTATTATTGATAAAATTTTCAAAGGTTTGCTGAAGTCATTCCTTTAGTTGCACTGTAATAATTTAAAGATCATGAAAAGATAATTAACAAAAAAAAACTCAGTTTAATAAAGAATCAACATTAAGAAATTATTTGCATCATCTAATTGTATGTACAATTCTAATTATATATGTATATTACTACCATGAAGTAAATTTTCATCTTATATGCATAAAATAAGAAAATTGAAAACAAAACGCTTTATGGAAAATTTTATTTGAGTAAGGCATTAGTTTTTTAAAGAGAATTAATGAATAACATTTTTATTTCTATCCTTTTATTTCCATCATGAGTCACGTTTTTGTTACTCACAGGACTCTCTACGTATAATAGGGTTTTCTTTTCAATCAAAAATGCATTGGATTTCTTGCCAGATTGTGCTCTATTAATTTAAATTTTTTTATTCCCCTATAAAGCATTTTACAGTATTATAAAAGAGAATAAAGTAAACATGCTTCAAGAAATTTAATACGCATCCTTGACATCAGTGGCGCTACAGCACTGCTATAAAAAGAGAACTTGCAAAAAACGCTTGTAATAGCGAAGCCTCAAAATTCTATAATTTCTGCTACTATCTCTTTGATCTAATTCCAATGCATCGTATGTGTAGGGGTCATGTACTGAGTGATAGTCCAAGATAAAGAAAAATCACCCCTATCGTGAATAACAAGTGGAATTTTAGTTTACGTTGAATTTTCATTCCACTTCAGATAAAAATTGGTAACATGAGTTGTACGTGGAATTTTTTTCACGTTATCATTCTCAGTGAATGTAGAAAAGGGAAGAATATTTCAAAAACATACAAATTAATTAAAAAGCAAACTAATTCAATTTAATACAGAAATAAAAATTCGTGCGTGTAAGTGTTAAGTTCAGCTTTTAAATATTCAGGGCCAGTAAATTAGTCACCCGCAGAAAGAAGTATTACATTGGAACGATGTAATGAACGATGAATGCAAGAATTAACAAAAGTGTGAAAATTAAAGAATTTAGAAAAAAAAAAAATTGCGTACTCTAACAATTTAAATATAAAGTTTAGGCTTGGAACTATCATGTACATGTAAAGGAACTTCAAAATTGCGCCGCGATATCTTTGTATACTCTAACAGAACACACTCAATTGGTCTGTTGGTTTTAATTTTTTTGTTTATATAGAAAAATTTTATTTAGAATTTTAATCGAACTGAAGTTATTACATGTTAAGGGTGCTTTAGACCATAAGACTTGTCGTACGTAAAATGAGCGAGAAAATAAAATGAAATTGCATCCGTATTTCAAAAAATCGAATGGCTGTTTTCTGGCTTTTACACCATTGGTATGGATAAAATCAAGTAAGATGAAAACATTCTCATTTAATTTAACTACATCTGTTTGCTTGTTTTCCCAGGGATGGAGTTCTTGAGCAAATGAATTTTTTTTTTAATAACCTTCAAAAATATTTTTATAACTTTGGAATATGCTATTTTCGTGGTCAAAATTTTTAGTGTAATTTTAGAAAATATACGTATATTTTTATAAAATTGTGGTCTAAAATGTACATTTCGATTTTATAATTGGTATAAATTTATGAAACCAGTTTTCCCTTCCTGGCTTTCTCACATTTGTTTACATAAAAATGCATCCCTGATCTAATGGTGTGTTTTGGTTTTTGAAAAATTTTAAAAAATATCTGAAATCAGTAATTTAAATATCATATTTTACAGTTTCATAAAATTTTTTCGCATGAACTAGGATGGATTTTTTAAAACCATCAACCCGTTGTTCTGCTATTCGGACGATTTTCAAATTGTGTTGCGCTCTGAGATTTTTCGCAACCAACTGTTTGTTGTATTTTAAAAGAAATAATAGAATTCTTTGCAAGAAAAATTTGCAAAAGTGGATAAACGTTCTGATGACAGGAGAAAAAGAGCATAAAAGCAAAACATTTTTTTTTCAAGAACACGGCTTCCTGGAGTAGTTGGCTGTATAGATGGAAGACACGTGCGAATTGTAGCGCCAGCAAAAGAAATACAACATTTGTATTGAAATAGAAAACGATTCTACAGTTTAAATGTCATGATCGTAAGCATACTAATTTTCAATTAAATATATGTATGTGAATATGAATTAAAATAGCTGATATCATATTCTATAGCTGTGCGACTACGAAATGAACAACCGTTATTTAGATATCCCGGCTCAGACCATGGGGTCACAAGAAAACCGTTTCAACACTGTCCATGCAAAAGCAAGAAACATAATCGAAAGGACAGTTGGAGTCCATAAAAACAGATTTCCATGTTTGCTTTCAGCATGAGGTTTGCAGTAAAAGCAAAACAAACGTGTGTTGGGCACTGCACAACTTAAGCCAACATTTTAAAACGGAGCATCAGGAAGAAATACCTTTCCCGTTGGAAACAGAAGTGAACCTACAGAATAACATATAGAAGAGTCTGCGCGGGAAATTAGGAGTAATCTAATGCTAGTATTTAAATGCATAATTTTTTTTCCTTTTTTAATATCACGTATGGACATATTTACAGCTTCTAATTTATTTTAAAACAAAAAAAAAAAAATATTTATATTTCATTGTAGAAGAAATACATAATAGATAGTACGAGTATATCAGTAAAATAATAAGCGTAATTCATTTTAAAAAATTTAACCATAAAAAACAAAAATAACAAATATCACATATGCAGTCTCCTTTGGGTCAATTCCAGTTTCGCTCTTGTTAGCTCCATTTGTAGTTCCACCTTTTTCTTTTTTAATTTATACATTTTCTTATTTATTTCGTAGTTCTTGTACGAATTTTTTTCTAACCGCTTTAATGTTTTTAAAATTTCTTCCTGCTTTTTTGCCTGTTATTTTAAGATTTCTAAACGATCGTCGTCCCGCTTATTTTTTGATCGTTTTAATTTTTTGAATTACTGGTTGCATTGTGCAATGGGGGAAGGTTCCTGAGGATTTTGCATCCTCATCGCTTGAAATTTCTTGAATTTACACATCCATTTGGGTTTACCTGCGAATGTATCGTGACTAGTGCAATACTGGTCTGCTCTAGAGGGCTCGAGATTTCTTCAGCGGACGGACCACCTCCAGTATCTTGCAAGTTCTTTTATTCGTAGCCAATTTCCTTTTCCAATAATCAAAATTATTTTATTTTAAGTAACATTTTCAAATATAAATAAATCTACTACAAACCATATGCAACACATTTGCACTTCTAATCGGGGCGCCCATGCCAACTCTAAAGTAAATTGGTCCTTAATCTTAATCTTTCTTTAAGCTGCATTTTATTAAACCCAAATGGTAGCTTTCCACAGCCAATGTCAGCATTTTTTGTCATCAACTCACAAGTTTTTCCATTTGTTTCTCATTTCTTATTTTTCTGCGGAATATTTTTAATTATAATTGTTAACGGTTAATAAAAATAATACTTACATATTTTTCTCCATTTTAATTTTTAAAATTTACGTGACAAATAAACAACATGTACCAAGTGACTTTTTGACAAGGCTGACAACACATAAATATATGTGTTGTAAATGATAATCACAGAAAATTAACATAGCCAACTGAAAACACAACACACCGCCAACAGTTGTAAATCATAATCGCATTTTAAAAAATACAACATTAATATAACAACTGTTGTCAACCATAATCGGGCCCTAGGTAAATTACTGTACGTAAAGTTTTCTACAAAAATAACAATATTTTCTTATTAAACCAGGTTTATATTTGTAATTAAATATATTTTCTTAAAATTTCTTAGATTTTTTTTCTTGTTGAATTATAGTTTATTTAAACGAGCTCGAGATTTTATATCACTTTGTGTTTTAAATTCAATTAAAATTACCGTTCGACATCGTTCAACAGGCCGTTAATTTGTTTCCAATATTTGGTTTGAACAATGCAAAACTTCTTCAAGGAAAATATTTTTCTTGATAAAATTTTTCCCTGAAGATATTTTACATTGTTACAACGAAATATTGGAAAAAATTAAATTTTAGTAATTCCATATATTTAATTCAAAAACAAGAAATGCTTAAAGAAACAAGTAGCAATAATAAAATAATTTATATTCACCAATGTATACTTTTTTGCAATATTAAAAGCTTAGCTAAAGTGTCATTCGTACATTTATGGCGGAATTGCCCTTATTTTGTTTAGTTGTAATGAAACCGTACTCTATGATTTGTTTTTATGAGAAATATGTATGTATATCATGTGTAGACTCGTTATAGAAAAACATTTTTGGGGTTCACACTTAAAAATGAAAAATTAATTTTAATTACCGTACAAATATAGAAATTACCTGCTTACTGTTTAGAGGCCTAAATAATCGTGCAATACGGTAGTTACCGTACGGTTAACATCACTGCGTGAAATAAAAGGTCTGTACGTTTACTTGTTGGGTAAAGTTCGATAAAATGAGAGTAAGCTATAATTACTCTCAATAAGAGAGCAAAATGTACAAAAGTAAGAAAACGGAAAAACCATAGAATTTACCAGAAAAAAAAATGTAAATTTTTTACAACTCTGTTTATATCTGAGATGATAATTGACAATTTAAAATTGTACTTTTTTGACCCCAAATGTACTAAAAACATAAAAGTTGTGTTAAGTTTTACTATTATTAACTATTAGTAACAGAAAGATAAAATAAAATGAGTTATTAAATATTGAGAATTTGTTTCGAAATCAATCAAATTAAAGTAATACTGAAGGAGTTCCTATTACTCGAGAGACCACCTCGTTGCGAGACAACCAACGTGTTGTTGAATATTTAAAAATTAATGCTGTTCATTACAAAAGTATTCTTGAATTTTCGCAAATTCATCAATTTTACAGAAAGGATAATTTTACTCGTTTGTAAACTTATAATTCGGACTATAGTGTTTGAAGCTCCGTACGACTGAGTTTAGACGAGAAAACATTTAATTTGGCAGCATGTTACGGGTGTGGAAGAGAGCATCGTTTTTGTGTTCGGTACTCGGCGACACGTTTTAACAACGACATATGTTGTCTTTGCTGATGGATAGAATTAATTTTTATGCGAATCCCTGAATAGTTTGTTTTAGTATTTGTATATTTTAAATAATTGTGGGCAATTATAAATATTAAGAAAAAATTCACAGATGATGGCCCACTGCAAGGTTTTGATGGATATTTCTATTTTATATTATATTACATATCTTCTTTATATACATATGTATGTACATATATATTAGAATATTGAAATAAAATCAATATAAAGAATTGAAAGAAATAGTGTTTCATTTCAATTGTGATATCCGTTAACAGTGACCGATATATCCGTTAACGCTAACTAGTCAGAAGTGGTCGATATATTCGTCCATGCTGACCGGTCAGCAGAGACCGATTTATCCATCAACGCTGACTATCATATGCACACAGAAGTTTCGGTAATTTTTCTCATATTGCCATTGAAAAAATTATAGAAACTTTGTTCTACGCAATTACCTATAATTCTGTCAACAATGACGGTCGTATCACCGGTCAAATGACCGTCACTGTTATTGTCGGGAAGCTAAACTTATTAGCTATTTCGCTGGTCAGTTCATTCAACAGACCAAACGATAAAGTTTGTGAAAAAGTTGTGGAAAGTGGTTGTGAATAATTTAATAATTAAATATTATATTAAGAAAAATCATAAATATATTTTTGCTATAATTAATTTAAATTACTGAACAACGTATAATCATATGAATATACCTTGGTACTTAATATTTAGTGGAGTAAAATAGTACTTTTGCAATGCAAAGTGTACATAAAAAAGTACAATTGTACGAGCTTGATTATCCCTGATTTTCATTGAAAGTTTAATGTGATTGATGACAGTTTACCGAAAAAAAACTATTTGTGAAAGAATTTATTTAATTATATTTATTTTTCAGCGATGGTATTTTTTATGAAAAGTTTTTAACAATTTATGGTATAAATAACAAAAATGTTTGTAATTAATTATTGTTAAGAAAAATTTTTAACACAACTTTTTTAATGTCTGTCAGCTGTTTGGGACATTGGTAATTTTGCTTTGTAATTTTCAATGTTTATTATAAACAAACTGATTGCTTGTTCTTCATGCCCAAACTAGCCCGAAGAAAAAGTACGGGCATTCTCGTGCGTGAAGAACAAGAGCATTACTCTCTCAAAACCTCTCTCATTTACCCAATTTTTGCGTAAGAAAACGCTTTTAGGTAAGATTTTGGGGTAAACGAACACACCTAAAATACTAACACACAAAGCTACATATGTATGAATACATTTTATGCCAGATGAATTATTTTAGTGTGTTTTGGAAAGAACAAAAGTTGTGCCGCTTAAAAATTGTTCTAGAGTGAATTAGTAATTTTTTTGCAATTTTATTCTGGGGCCGAAAATAATTGGAATTTTTTTTTCAGCTGAAAAGGTTCCGCAAAAGTTACCTTTATTTGAAACCATTATAGTAAAAAAAACCATTTTGGATAGTAACCAATATACATAAGAGAAAATCACTATTAGCGCGATGTGTGCAGGAAGAATCGTTTGGGACCAATAAGTGAAATACTAAAAATGTACACTTTAGCGTTTTGCCCCATTTTTAAAAAGTTTGTTGGGGTATAGCTCTTCTCGTACAGTCTCCCCAAGAACAATGTGCATATTTTTAGTAGCTATCGATGGCATGTAGCGGGATGTGTGCACGAAGAATCGTTTGTGCGCATAACATCCATACCTAAACAAGAGCGGAAAGCGTTTTCTAGCTGTCAAAAATTCCCATGCCCATACAATTTGTATGTAGCATACCAAAATACCGCGGCGTCAACTCAACGGCAACGCTTTGCAATTGGAAAATCCGATTTTGACAGTTCGTTTAATAGTAAAGTAAGTTGCAAATAAGCAAGGTGAAAGAAATAAACATAAAAAAATATTTGTTATTAGAAAATGGAAGTAAGTAAATCCTTTAAATCGTCCATATAACTTATTGTTTAAACTTTTTTTTATAAAATGCTTATTTAAAAATCGTAAACACAAATAAACTTTATTGTTAAAATAATCAGGGTTGTTATATTTATTTTTTTGATAACCCTGTTTTATCGTTTTGACATAGAGTTGCCGCTTTTCTTTAGGTATGGCATTTCAGCGTAAAAGCTAAGCGGAAGAAACGTTCCGCTTTCCGCTCTTGTTTAGGTATGGCTGTAAGTTATATACTGAAAAAGTACAGTAGCGTTTTTTGTTCAAAAGGGATATAGCTTTTCTTGTACAGTCCTCAAGAATGATACGCATACCGATCGACGCGTATTTGTAATAGCTTTCGTATCTCTTCATTATTCATTTACTTATACATGCATTTGTTTTTACGTGTAAGGTTTGCATGCATTCTTTTCCATAAACAAAAGAAAAAATATAAACAAACAAGTATATAACTATCGCATGTAATTCTCATTGCTTGTAAAGGTATTAATTTCACCCTATTGATAAAATTAAAAAGAAGCTTTGTTTTCGCAAATGCTACGATATGCTCTGTGGATCCTGAAACCTTAGTGCTTTTATAAAATGCCAAACTTTATTAGATGTACGATGTTCCCTATATTTTTAAATCAATAAGAAATGATTTTATTTAAGGCAAAGTTCAGAGAGTACAGACATCAAACATACAGCGAACTGTTGAAAAGCAACCAACACATATTTTTATTTTCATAACATTTATGTATGCTTCTAACTTTTGCTCGGTGCCAAACACTATCATACATGTGTTTCGTTTTAATATTTAGAGCCTATTTCACCAATTCTATTTAAATATCAATTCATATTTAAATGTCGATTTTCATTTTCATCTAGATATACTCATTTAATTTTTAAATACTGTTTAAGTAGCCAGCACTCTGCATTTAAATATTGATTTTGCAACAGCTTGAAACAGCTTTTTAAAAAGCTGTAAGTTGACGCTATCATATTAAATATCAGAGCGTTACCATACTTTCTTGTGTTTCATTATTTCAGTTGGTGAAAATAAAATTTTTTTAAACATACTTTAAATAAAGATCATTAATTAAATTTTTTTTTTTTTTTATCTTGGACCATTGCTCAGGGGTTATCCCTTACATATGCAATGCATTGCACTGGAACTAGAGAGAAGGATAGGGAAGAAACAGACAGGTGGTGAAAGTGGTAGAAAGATAGAGCTTAATTCTTGCACAACTTTGCAGTTGCGTGTAAATTATAAAGCAAAGTTGCGGCGTCTTTATTTAGTTTTTTGACGCATTATTTTTTTTAAGCTAATGGAGCCAATTTATTTATTATTTTACTTCGCCGACGTTTTATTGCTCAAATACCGACGAAGGAGAGTGCTGTAGCACAGAAAACTCAGAAAAAACTTTTTTTTCTGATTTGACCCGGCTGTGGTTCGAACCTGGGTCTTTCTGGTTGCAGAGCCAACACGCTGACTACTCGCCATCAGCACCCCCAATTAAATTGTGTTTAAATATGTTTGGTGAAAGAGACCCTTAATTTTGTAAACGTTCATAAGGAGTTCAGGTGTTGTTCGATTAGAACACACTTCAAACACACAGGTTCCAGTGTACCAATATTTTAAGTTCGTGTATGTATGCGACAACAAAGTACATGTACGATAGATAGATTCGAGTCTGCTTATATTCACATTATGTTGATGTATGTGTACGACAAGAAAAGTAAATAAACGATATGAAGATTCTCGTGTTTCTGAATTTTAAGTAAATGGTTGTGTGTGGAAAAAGTACATGAACGCTAATAATACGTACATTTATGTACGAACATTATTGCAGGCAACTATTACTATTTACACTAGCGGAACTCACTCTTTGGTGCATACTTACAAAAAATGCAAATATGCTACAGTTTTTTGCAACGAAGCGTTAGTGTCTGTTTTATAACGTGAGTGAATAAATCAAACCGGAAATAAAAAACGCAAACCGGATGTTTTGGTTTGTTGCTTAGCACATGGAAATTGTAAACAAAGAGTGAAAAAAATTATTGATATTCGATCATTGATTTCTCAGGCAATAGTATATCAATTTAAAAATAAAAAACGAATATATGTAGGAATAAGGCCATAGAATCAAATTTTATAATGTTCATAAATTATATTGATGATATATGCCAATTATTCAATGACCTGTTCAACGTCTTTATATGTAGTTATCCGCTTATTATTTGAAAACCGTTCTTCGTGCACATATGGCACTACCCGCGTTCAAAAGCTATTACAAATACGCGTCGATTGGTATGCATATCATTCTTGAGGAGACTGTACAAGAAAAGCTATAGACCGCCAAACTTTTGGAAAAAAAACGCAACTGTACATTTTCAGTATATCACTTATTGCACCCAAACGATTCTTCGTGCACACATATCGCTACCTACCATCGATAGCTATTAAATATACGCGTTGATTGATATATGCACTGTTTTTGGGAAGACTGTACGAGAAGAGCTATAGCCCAACAAACTTTTTATAAAAGCCAGAGTGTACTTTTTCAGTATTTCACTTATTGCGCCCAAACGATTCTTCGTGCACACATCGCGCTACCTGCCATCGATAGCTATTAAAAATACACGTCGATGTATGGTATGTGCGTCATTTTTGGGGAGACTGTATGAGAAGAGCTTTATGTTTTATTTATTAAATTATCCATTATGGCGTCAACTTGAATGTAAAAAGCAATGTCATTTGTTATTAATTAGATAAATATTGCACTTCAGTTCAACATTAGCAGCAACGTTATCGGTAAGTTTTTAATTTTTCATTTCATTTTTAATTACATTTGAATTACAAACAATAAATGATTAAATATGTACATAATATAATGTAAAATGTCCGTATATATTAATAAAATTCTTATTTTCAATAGGACAAGATAATAAACCAAAGAAGAAATTGTGAAAAACTGAATAAAGGTACACCTCTATCACCACCTTAAGAATTCTTTTATGCTCAACAAATTACTGAAGACAATTTCCTTCCCCAACTGTAATCTTTGCTTCCCAATTTATTCTAATCTATTTTTAACGTGTAACTGTATGCCTAGAGTGGATATGAATTCTACATTGACGAAATGGGAAGAGCTACCATCATTGGTATTGGGCCAAATATACGAAAATTTAAAAACTGAAGACCTTAAAGCCAGTGTAACATGTAAACATTGGCGCACTGATTTGTTCCGAAGGAGGTAAGTTTTTCACTATAATTAAAGAAGTTTATTGATTTGTACTCGCTTAGTCAATTTTCCTATACAACATATTTTTATACAGTAATTTATTTTATTTATTTATTTACTCATTCAGCAAAACCCACACTGGAAAAAGGTGATATACGCAAAGGAAAAAAAAATAGAATGTAAACAGTCAGGGGAAATAACTCCTGTTCGAGGTCTTGAAGATCATGAATATTCAATCCTAAGGAAATACCAAGAGCTCAGATCATTAGAAGATCTACAGCCAGAAGAAGAATGGAACAAGAAAGATCCCACTAAACGAAACATTTATTAAATGTCAAAAAATGCAAAAAATTTATACAGCAAGCAGACGAAGTCCTAGATATTATTCAAATTGACTCCGCTGATTCCCTAGATACGTCATCCTTAAAAAAGGAGCATACATACTGCGAACAAAACACTTCTATGCAAAGCAAAAGAGAAAAAACCGTATGTTACATATTTCGTTACAATAATCTATTGAAATCTACTTTCGGTGAACTAAAACAATCCGAAATCGGATTCTACAATTTTTTGGACCAAGAAGATTGGTATTCATTAAAAGATGACAAACTCTTGACAAATTTAGTCTTAGATGTAGCAATTCTGGGTTTTATTAAAGAAATGTCTGAAAATGTTTTAAGTTTACCTTGCCAAATAGGGAAATAAACTATGAAAGAATTAACACATTTATTTCTTTTAAAACTGAAATGATTTTTATACCAATTTTGCAAAATAACCATTTTAATCTTTGTGTTTTAAAAAACCAAACAAAAGAGTTTATTTTTATAGATTCTTTTAACGATTGCAATGGAAAGTTTTATTGCAACGATTTCGTTAAAAATATCTTTAAAACTGAAAATTGGAAATTTGTAGAAGTTTCAGAAAGGGATAAGCAGAAGGACTTCGTCAGCTGCGGTATTTTTGTTATTATGTATATCATTAGTTTCATAAAAGGAGCACCGTTGACAAAATTATCTTCCCCTAATTATTTTAGACAAGAAATTAAAAAAATTTTATTTAAATATGCTGACGACTTTTCGAACTTTTGTTGTAAATGTGGAAACTCAAAAATTAAGAGAAAGAAATGTTCAATCTGCGTTTTTAATGTTTGAGAAAGATGTGCAAAATACAAATATAATGATTCTTTCACTGCATGCAAAATATGTATCAACAAAGTTCTTAAGTAAGGAAGTGTGTTTAAAAAGCATCAAATCAGTTGCAATACATTTTTTTAAGTAATCCTTTTTATAAAGTCAACATAATTTTTTAAATATTTTGCTCATTATTGTTTGCATGTTCTTATTTTATTGTCGTAACTATTCGTATTTCATAAAATATTTTCTATGTGCAATTCAAAATTTATCTATTGATAAAACATTTTAATACAAAATAAAAAAAATTAATACAAAACATGGTTTTTATTAATTAAAAACTAAAAATAGTAATAATAATATTAAAAAGAGCCAGGCGTTGTGATATTTATAAATAAAATTAAAGAAACAATAAAAATAGATAAAACTCATGAATATTTTGCTTTTTTTAATAGTTTCTTTTTAAAATATGGTCTTTTGAAATTGATAAGAAAAAAATGTAACTTACTTTAAATAAAAATATTGATAATAACAGCCTTATGTAATTATTTTAGTATTCATATTGATATAAAGATTTTTATATATTTTTTGTTTGTTTAGATATATTTTAATATATTTATACAAACATACATACATTGGAAGCTTTTGATACAACACAAAAACTGAAATTAAAACAAGAAAATGTTCACAAAAAAAACAACATAACTTGCTCTATAGTCGAATATACTTGTGAACAAATCTGAAAGCAAGTGAAATTTTAGCTTTATTCAACTAACTACTAAATGCTAAAGAATATTCATATAATATTGACATGAAGGAAATCATATTTTGTTAAATAAAGTTATATTTATGATTAAATGTAAAAACTATCTGAGAATGTCCACGAAATGTAAAATTATATAAATGCAATAATAAATAATAATAAAAACATTTTTAAAACAAACATCAACTTATTTGAGCAGTTATAAATAAAATAGTATTATATAGTCAACTGAAATCCAAAAGACTATAAATTAAATAGACGCGTTTTTACATATTTAGGTCTAACTTGAACTTTCAGCGGCTTAATATAATATAATATTAATATTAATAATATTAATATATAATAAGGGTATGTATATTGGTTCTGTTGCTTAATTATGTCGTAGTCAGTATAAAAAATTTTTCTTTTCTAGATTTTTTTTTGTCCTTGTGAACTTTTAATTGTTGGTAGACATTTACGCATACATTATTCCGACAATGGTAAATACAGTCGAACTTCTCTATAGCGAACTTCTCTATAACGAAATCTTCTCTATAACAAATAAAATTCGTGAACACAACATTTTTATGAGTATTTTCATACATTTTGATCTCCCTATAAAGAACTTCCCTATAGCGAAGTTCTCTCTGTAACGTACAATTTTTTAAGACCTAAATAGAATTTTTCACACTAAATAATCTCTCTTTTGCGAAGTTTTTAGCAATCGATTTTTTGCATCAATTTAGTCACATATGTATGTATGTATTAATAAAAAAAAATTAATGTGTGTTGCACTTAATAATTGAAGATGGACGAAAACACGTTTTGGTCAGTTCAACCGATTTTGTTGAAGAAAAAAAAATTTCCTTTTATTGTAATTTTAATACAAAAGTTGCAATACAATTTAGAATAATGTTAATTCAAATGACAGGGTGTGTTATAAAATCATAAATATATTAACACATAGAAAAATACAATAGTAAAATAAATGTTCATAAAAGTGAATGTTTCTATTCCAACACTCCTCCTCATTCACTTTAAATTACATTTGTTTCGCAAAAAATTGTGTTTACTTGGAGACAACGGCTTTGTTAGAATGTCCGCCATCATTTCTTCTGTTGGACAGTAGGATGTTGATATGATACCCCTTTTTACTAAATCTTTCGTCATTTTGTATTTCGTATCCATATGCTTTGTTTTACATGAAAATTTATCATCCATTAAAAGTCGTAAGCAGCTTTGGTTATCATTAAGAAGAGTTATTGGTTCACATATCGGTTGTTGAAAATCCTCTAGCAGTTGTCTAAGCCATTTTGCTTCTTTTGCGGATTCAGATAAGGAAACATATTCTGATTCACATGTTGAAGAAGCTACCTGTGTTTGCTTTTGACAGCACCAAGAAACTGTACCGCCATTGAAGAAAAATATTCGACCACTATTAGATTTTCTATCAGTCCTATCTTCAGCCCAGTTAGCGTCGGCGTAGCCAATTAGTTGTTGTTCATTATTTTTGTCACTTAAATTTAATTTTAAGTTTGTTGTTGAGTTTAAATATTTCAAAACGCGTTTACATTGTATCCAGTCTTCATCAGTTGGTTGTGATACCTTTTGTGCTAAAATACTTACAGCTGCTGAGATATCAGGTCTGGTATTAACTGAGATGTATAAAAGATGTCCAATCAATTTACGATACATAATATTATTTTCAAGGAAGGCGCTATTTCCTCCTTTACCGTAGCCTAAATCCAAAGGGGTTTTTACTGGTTTTGCGTCTTGAAGACCGAATTCGAAAACAGTTTTATTTATATAGTTTGATTGGCAAAGTTGAAAATTTCCATCGGAATCTTTTGATACTTCAATTCCCAAATAATATTTAAGATCACCTAGATTTTCTATAGCGAAATTACTTGACAGTGCAGTTTCAATATATCTTATTTGTTTTCTTGTAGAGCAGGCTAGAACAAGATCATCTACATAAACGATAATAAAACAAATGTTTCCATAAATATTTCCATAATATAAACAAGGATCATTAATGCTTTGTTTAAAATTCGATTTTATAAGAATTTCGTGTAAGGTATTATTCCATGACCTAGCAGCTTGTTTTAAGCCATAAATACTTTTCTTTAGTAGACATACGAGTTGACTGTTTTTATCTTGAAACCCTTGAGGCTGTTTCATAAATATTGTTTCGGATAACTTTCCGTTCAAAAATGCTTTTTTGCATCAATATGGTTAACAATCATATTTTTCATCCCAGCAATCGACAATAAAACTCTAAACGTTGTATGAGAAACCACTGGCGCAAAAACCTCGTCATAATCGACACCATATTTTTGTGAAAACCCCTGGGCAACAAGGCGAGCCTTGAAACGTTCTATTTCACCATCGGAATTACGTTTTATCTTAAAGACCCATTTACTTCCTATAGCTGATTTTCGTTCGGGCAATTCAACAAGCTCCCATGTCTGATTCCTTTTCATAGCTTCAATTTCATCTTGCATGGCTGCTAACCACTGACCTCTCTCATCACAATCGATTGCTTCCTGATATGTTTTCGGTTCTTTAATTTCTTGTATTGACCATAGCTCATCAATTAGCCTTCTGGGTTCTTTTCCTTTATTTTCACGATTAGAAACTCTAACTGCTCTTGCCTTTATTTCCGTAGGTTCCTCAGAATCATTTTTACATTTAGTTTTCTCATTTATTTCTACTTTATCATTATTGATTGCATTTTGTTGAATTAACTCTGCATTCTCCTCCTCAATCAATAATGAATTTGTTTTGTATTGTTTTTTATTTTTGGAAACCTCAATTGAAATTTCTTCATCATTATTGTTTGTATTGTAATTAAGAAAACGAACATCACGGCTTATGACTACTCCTTTTGTATTAGGGTTGTAAAAACGAAAAGCTTTTGATTTATCATCATATCCCAAGAAAATCATTTTAATTGCTTTATTATCTAGTTTACGCCTTTTTACTGATGAAACGTGAACAAAACACTTTGAACCAAAAATATGGAAGTGGCTCAAATTCGGATTTGTACCATACCATAATTTATATGGAGTTGAATTTTTGGATCTTGTTAAGACTCTATTCTGTATATAATTTGCTGTTGATACGGCTTCTCCCCAAAATGTGTATGATAATTCAGCATCTATTAGTAAGCATCTAGCCATTTCAAGAAGGCTTCTATTTTTCCTTTCAGCCTTACCATTCTGCTGGGGACTATAAGGGGCTGTTAATTGTATTTGAATACCTTGAGAACTTAAAAGATTTATGAAACTTTTTCCCGTATATTCCCCACCTCTATCAGAACGAATGGCCTTGGGAGGTCTACCAAAATTTGTACGACAGAACATTATAAAATCTTTAAATACTTGTTCCACTTCTGATTTTCTTGATATTGAGCGAATAATCGAAAAACTCGAATAATCGTCAATAAAAGTGACTACATACCTTTTTCCAGATGATGTAGCGGTTTGCATAGGGCCACAAACATCCGTGTGTATTAACTGCAAAGGCTCTGTTGATTTATTCAACGATTCTTTTGGAAACGGCTTCCTAGTCAGCTTACCTTTAGCACAAGTTTCACACATCTCTTTTATACCACATTCTACTATTTTAAAACCATCTGCACACGCTTCCAAAAACATTTTCTTTATAGCTTCAGGATCACGATGTCCCAGCTTTCTATGCCACGTATGAATACAATTATCATTATGTTGAATTAAGGCATTTATGTAATCATGTTGACGTAAAATATACATTTCTCCTTCGATATCAGCTATACCAATGTTTTTGTCATTAAAATTTATGTAGCAAATATTTTCATTAAATGTGACGTCAAAACCATTTTTCGTTAGCTGTCTAATAGAAATTATATTTCCCACCAGGGTGAAATTTATGCTGAGAGCCATATTCATCATACAACATTAACTCACCAGACCCAATGCCTTCAATATCAACTCTTTCACCATTAGCCAACTCAATAAAACTTCTGTAGTATTTATCTAACTTGTGAAAAAATTTCATATCATTGACAGCGTGACGAGTAGCGCCTGAATCAACCAACCAAGAACGGTTTTTATTTCCACCAAATGAGAAAAGAAAATCTAAATTCGACTTTTCCTCCACCGAATTTACTTTATTGAAATTATTTCCCGCTCCTTGTTTTTGTTTCCAGTTTTTATATTTTACGCAATTTCTCTTTTGATGACCGGGCTTTTTGCAGAAATAACAAACACAAGCAGGATTAGCGACAACTTTCAAAACAGCATCACTTACCGGAACTCCATTAGAGTGCATTCGTCTTTCATATTCTGCGATAATTTTCTGTTGTACAAAAGAAAAATTAATCTCATCTTCTTTTCTGGTCTCTAGAGATGTTATGAGAGTATCATAGCTCTCCGGCAAACTACTCAGCAACATGACAGCACTCCATTGATCAGATAAAGCTTCCTCGCCAACATCACGCAATTTTGTAAATAAGTTGTTCATATTATTAATGTGAGCCACTGCATCACCACCTTCTTCCAATTTCAATGAACAAATACTCCTCATTAGATATACTTTATTAGAAAGAGTATTCTTTTCATGATAATTTTTTAAATTATCCCACATTTCTTTTGCTGTCTTTGAATTTCTTATATGACAAAGTTGGTCATCCATTACCAGCAATCCAATTGTTCCTCTGGCCTCATCATCTTTGGTGTCCCATTCATCTACTGCTGCCTTATTCTTCATCACGTTATTTTCAAGTATAGGCGTAGGACGTGTATTTCCAATCACCATCTTCCATAAATTTTCTTTTCGCAAAAGCAACTCCATTTTAAATTTCCAATTGCCATAATTTTCATTGTTTAATTTATTAAATTTTGCTTTTGTGTCCGGCATGTTGATCTTTACTTTATTAAAATTTGATATTTCTTAAAATACCACTTCAATTTTATATATAACCTTTATGCAAAGGCCCATAACCTGTTGCACTTAATAATTGAAGATGGACGAAAACACGTTTTGATCAGTTCAACCGATTTTGTTGAAGAAAAAAAAATTTCCTTTTATTGTAATTTTAATACAAAAGTTGCAATACAATTTAGAATAATGTTAATTCAAATGACAGGGTGTGTTATAAAATCATAAATATATTAACACATAGAAAAATACAATAGTAAAATAAATGTTCATAAAAGTGAATGTTTCTATTCCAACAATGTGTTCATGTAAAAACAATTTTTTTTGTCTTAATAAATATATTTTTACATAAAAAAAATGTAGTCAAAATTTTCTGCAGTTTCTCTGTAACGAATTTTCTGTATAACGTAGAAATTTGACGGTCCCCAACTGCTACGTTATAGAGAAGTTCGACTGTAGTTTGTCACATAAATGTTTACAAAGAACTCAAGAAAATTATCATACGTTATGTCTGTGGATCATACGACAGGGTGATTTTCTTTTTGTCATTTTATAACCATTTGTTTGGCAAACTGCATGAATTACGTAAACAATGGTTTAGGCCATGATCTAAATATATAAGGTCTGCTTGACAGTTCAAATTATTTTTACTGTGACGTCACCGTCGAAATTTGTTTTTAATATATATGGGGTTTGTTTTTTTGTTGAAATATTTTGCAATTTTAAAGGTAAAATAAATAAAACAAATTAAATTGTTATGTTATAGTCTTTTTTAATTTTCTTTTTTCGATTTTTTCTTGTATTAATATTTTGTTTAAATTTCTTATTCTAAAATATAAACGACTTTTAAAAAATAACGATTTTACATTTTCAGGCACATCTATGTTATCACATTTAATGTTATGGTATTTTAAATAATTATTTCGAAAACTTAAAGTATTATTATTAATTTCCTTAAATATATTTTCTAATTTTAATATGTTTCCCATAAATTCTTGGCAGGGTTTATAGAGCCCTCTGTTTGAACTGCAACTGACTTATTTGGATTTTCATTTGCAATATTTTCAATACTTTCTTCTTCGTGTTATTTCTGTAGACTATAAATAATTGTAAATATTATTTCATTAAAAAAAGTGGATTTTAAAAAAATTGTATTTACTTTAAATCAAATTTAGCAATTGCTTCCTTTACAATTTGTTTGTTTGCTCTTTTTACGTATCGTTTCGATCTTTCGACTGGTAAAATGCTGTTTACATGGATATTTAAAGATGGGACAGCCTTCGCATCTAACAATCTTTTTCTTATTGGTGTGTTCAATATTAACATAAAAAAAAGAAAAGAAAAAAGAAGAAAAATTTGAGTGGAGAATTTGTAAAGAAGAAAAAAAAAACAACATAGTCAACCTTTTTAGACGAGGAAAAAGCCAGAGAAGTCTGAAGAAAATAAAAGGGTGTAACCTGTGTGGACAGGGTGAATCTCAGCGGAATAGGAGAGTCCAATATTAGCCAAGAGATTGTCGTCCGTGGAAGGGCATAGAGCATCCCTCTACGAGGTAATCGATCCTGAAGCTTTTTGGGGTGGTTGAAGTAAATGCCACAATCGCAACCAAGGGAAGTTAACAGGTGAATTATATATATATATTTGTGTAACTGATAAGGCGCCTTGGAGGGAAAAGAAAAAAAAGGGGCGATCCGAAAGTAAGATTTGGTGAGGATAACGGGAATAATTAAGTACACATTATAGTTTTAAGTTTTTTTTCATTTGAATTTTTTTGTACTGTGTCGTGAAACTTGTGTATAACTTATAAATTTGATTAGTAACTAAGTACCATCTTAATGCCTTTTTTGCAAGGCCATAATTATTAAATTTTTAGAGTACAGTGAATGGTGAAGAAATAGATTATTTACCTAATAATATATTTTTTTGTGTCTCAGATTGTGCTAAATAATTCGTAGCGTGGTAGATATTCCACTACATCATTGCCAGGTGGAATTATTTATTTAAATTAGTGAAGGAAAAGGATAACAAATTCGGTTGAGGAACTAACCACTTACCTTAGGGAGCTCGTTCAGGCTAGTTAGGATCAGTCAAATTTAAGATACGGTTATACTCGTAAAATAAATTGTTTTACTTGGGTAGTGAAATAAATATCCGCTATTTCGGATCCGTTAGGTAAATAAAAGATTTGTTTTGCGTTTGCTCTCAACCCTTGACAGTACCTTAATTACAGAACCGTTAGCGGCAAAAATTTTTTTGTTTGATTTTGTGTGTAAAATTATTTTGTTTGATTATTAATTTGCATTTTTGTTAAGAAAAAATTTAATTAGTATCCAATTGGAAACAAGGAAAAAAAATAAGAATATTTTTTTTACTTGTTTTTTTTAATATTTTTGTATTTACATCTATATTTTATGTTGTGAATTATTTTTTTTGTTAGAGTAAGTTCTTATTATTTAAATAAAATTAAATACCATATGTTTATAACGTTGAAATGATGTGTCGTGCTTAAGAAGCAATTGGTTGAAGGCATGAAGGTGAGTTAAGGTAGGAAAAGTCGAGTGAAAGTGGGTCACAAGACTTGGTGGGAATATGAATTAATATCTTTGTGACATGGTTGGGAGGGCTAGGTCAGAGGGGAACATCTGCCTCTGAGGGTGGAAATGGAAAAAGTGAATGAAAGCGAACAAAGATTGTCATTTGTGTGTGTGTGTGGTAGTGTTTGATTTTTTTTGCAGGAACATTATAAATTTTTTATGTGCAGCGTACCTAGTGGGATAGGTTGGAACTCATCTGGGATACGTTCACCGATACCTGAGCTAGGTGGAAGTCCCGCTAGTCACTGCGACTGCAACGTAAATGGCGCCCAAATTTTAGAATTATGGTGGTGCTTAATAGCGCCAATGGAACTTGAAGCACGTAGTGTCATCTAAGACGTGCAAAATAATCCACTAGTTTTTTTTTGAAAATAACCCAACGGAATTATCGAGGAACCAATGCTGGAGTTTTGATTTGACTCCGTAGCCTGTAGGACAAAAATGTTCTTTGAAGTTGTACGGATAGATGAGGAACTATTTAGTACCGGTGATAGGGAAATTCCGACAAGTTCAGGGAGGGGATGCCAATAGCTTCCAATTTTTTTTATTGATGAAGTTCGTTTATTTGTATTGGTGTTACCTTTCATTGTGATTTAGTAGATTAGTTTCAATTAATTCTTGTGTGAATGTGGGGTTCTGTGTGATGATTGGATAGCCGCCTGTTCAATGTGGACGGGGTCTGTAGTATCCAGGATCACGTGGGGCTGAATGTGTCCGTATCTCATGACTGGCTGAAGTTTGGTCAGGATAGTATGGATGTGTGTCCACATTATTGTTTTTTTTTGTAGAGTTGATTTAGCATACCACAAATGACTTTATTCGTTTTCAGAATGTTTTCTCTCGTGTAATAACTTTGACAACCGCCACTTGCCTTCATGCCTAAACCTAAAGTTTGAAATATATTTTATTGTATTTGGTATAATTTAGCAAGAAATAGTATTTTCAGTGTTCCATTACATATTTAATTTATATTTATTTTTTATTATTTATTGCTTTTTATTTATTGATTTATTTATCAATAATTTGCATATTGTATAATTAATAGGATCAGGAAATTTTTTTTGTCTTGGCGTTCAGAAGCGTGTCGTGTGTGCTCTAAACTGTGTGGGAGAAAAAGGAGGGAAGTCGATTTTTTTTGAAACTTAAGGTTTGTCAGCGAATGTATCTAGGGCCAGACGATTCGACTTCTAGGAAAAGAGAAAGACAGGTTCTATTTGACCTGAATAGATCGACACCGCGATTTTTCGGTGGGGATTATCAGTCTAGTACCCCGAGTAGTAAAACGAGCGCAGAAAGGAGTATTGAGATGAGTCGAAAGGGGGATAATGAGCCTCAGATTATTGACAAATCAGGGACCATAAATGTTGATAGACCCAGCACCAGCACTAATAGTCAGAGAAGTCAGGCGATTGCAAGGTCGGAACAGGCGATAGATCAGGTAGCGATGGAGGAAGCTGTTAGAGGAATCGTGGTACAGGGTATGGCAGCTCAAGTCGAGGGTATACAGAAACAGATGGCCGCATTAACTGAATCAGTGAGCAGAATGAGTGTAGTGTTGCAGAACACGCAACAAGAAAATAAAAGGTTGCGGGAAGATGTGATGGTAGGTAGGATGAAGAGCAATGGAGACAACTCGAGTCGAATGGGGTTTTCACCTCAAGGCTCGAATCAATCTTCAAGGGCTTCAGAGGGAAGCGTGTCGGCGCCAAAACCTAACAGTTATCACCGCGTAAGGATCGACAAGTGGGGGTATAGAATTCGACGGCAATACCAACAAATTGGCAGTATCAGACTTTGTGTTCCGTATTGAGCGCTTGCAGCGACAGTACCGTGTATCGTGGGAAGAAGTTTCGGATAATTTCCACCTATTCGTAAAGGGTATGGCCGAAAAATGGTACTGGCTCTATATTCAAACCAATTATGTTACCGGATGGACGACCCTGAAAGAGGCTTTATTGAAGCAGTATAGATCCACGCGATCAAATGTCGAGTTGATAAGCGATATGGTCGAAAGGAAACAACATCCTGGGGAGAGCATCGACGATTTCTTTTTTGTGATGGCTCAAATGCGTTCGCGGTTAAAGATTTCTATGCCGGAAAATGAGGTGATAAAATTGATTAAGAAGAATTTGCGGGATGACGTTCGCAACAGAGTTTACCAAATGACAGTCAGCTCAGTGGAGAAATTACGGCAAGAATGTATAGAGGTCGAGAAAGTATTTGGCCGAAAGGAGCCCAGGGGTATAGCAACATCTGTGCCTTTAAATCGGTATACGCGACAGGTGAATGAGGTGTGTGAGAAACCTGGTGAGGACCCGTCGAGTACTACGGTTCGAGGTGAAGAGTTAGCAACAATAGAGCGCCAACAGGGGCGATATCCAACTTCTAGGACAGTAGTGTGCTGGAATTGTAGCCAGTTGGGTCACGTTTTCATGGATTGTCCGTCGATTGAAAGGGCTTTGTTTTGTTATCGATGTGGAAAGCCGGAGGTAAAGGCGCCCAACTGCGGTAATTGTAGAAGAGGGAATTTTTTCAGGAGCGAGGTAGTTGCGGGGAACCTTCGTTCAAGGGAGAACCCGCTGGGCGACCTTCAATAGGGGGAATATTTTTTTTAATTGGAAAGGTTAGGGCATTTAATGAATATATTCCCGGGATGAGGCATAGGTATACGCTAGAGGAACGTCAGGAAAATTATGATATAGTTAGAAATAGAATTTTTAGTAATAAGCATTATCGTAAACAAATTTCGCATAGAATAAGAAAGTTGAGGGATAAATTTGCTGGAAAGAGAAGGAATAGAAAATTATTTTTGGAGACTATAGAGTCAATGGCGAGGAGAAATGACCCACGTACTTTTGCGGACATTCGCATAGGTAGGAAAGCGATCACAGGTTTACTGGATACCGGTGCATCTATCAGTTTGCTAGGTCGAGGCTGTAGGGAACTATTGGAGGAGTTAGGAACTGAGTTTCAGCCTATAGTTTCTGTTGTGTCGACCGCAGCGGGTAGAGAGCATAGGTTACTAGGTAAGGTACTCTTGGAGGTTACGTTTGGGGATATGGTCGGTACTATAGAATTTTACCTGTGTCCAGATTTGGAACAAGTCGCTTACCTGGGCGTCGATTTTTGGAAGGAGTTTAAATTGGCACCTGGGGTTTTCGGTGTGGAGGAGATGAAGCCGGCGAAAACCAGGATGAGATGTTTATGGAGGATTACCGCTCTCATCCGCATGAGCTAACTGAGGAGCAAAGCAGGGATTTGGACAAAGTAGTAGAATTATTTCCTGCATTTGAAAGAGAAGGTTTAGGTAAGACTAGTTTTGAAAAGCATAGTATCAGATTAATTGAGGGGACACAGCCGTTTAAGGACCGTCATTACCCTTTGTCTCCAGCGGTACAAGAAATTGTATATGCTGAAATTGACACTTTGTTGAAGTTAGGAGTTATTGGGGAAAGCGAAAGCCCATGGTCGAATAGAACTACAGTGGTGCGAAAACCCGTTAAAAATAGATTTTGTCGGAAGCTAAATAAAATTACTATCAAGGACGCATATCCGCTTCAGAAGGTAGATGGCATACTGAGCCGAATTGATGAGACGTATTATATTAGTAGTGTAGACCTGAAATATGCGTTTTGGCAAATTGAGTTAGAGAGCGAGAGTAGGCCCTATACAGCGTTTACGGTGGCTGGTCGGCCACTCTACCAATTTCGAGTCATGCCATTTGGTTTGTGTAATGCGGCCCAGCGACTTTGTAGATTGATGGACAGAGTTATCCCACAAAACCTAAAGGGGCATGTGTTTGTATATTTGGACGACCTCTTGATAATTTCTGACAATTTTGGAAAGCATCTGAGCATATTAAAAGAGGTAGCGTGTTGCCTAAGAGAAGCCAATTTGACAATAGGCCTGGAAAAATCAAAATTTTGCTTCCAGCAATTAAAATATCTAGGCTTCATTATCGGTGGGGGCAGCTTAAGAACAGATTCCGAAAAGGTGAGGGCTATTAGGGAAATCCGAATACCAAAATCTCATCGAGAAGTACGGAGCTTTCTAGGAGCAGCAGGATGGTATCGTCGGTTTAAAAAAGGATTTTTCTTCGATATCAGCAGCTTTAACCGATAGGCTAAAAAAGGCAAAACGATTTGAAATGACACCAGAGGCAATCGTAGCTTTTGAAAGACTCAAGGAAGCGTTAACCAGCGCTCCTGTCCTGAAACATCCCGATTTTTGTAAGCCGTTTTATATCCAATGTGACGCATGCGATAATGGGATTGGCGCTGTTTTGTACCAACTGGATAATCGGGGGGATGAACATCCAATCGCGTTCTACAGTCAAAAATTGAATGCATGCCAAAGAAATTATACAGTGACCGAGAAGGAGTGTTTGGCTGCAGTAATGGCTGTAAAGAAATTCCGCCCGTATGTAGAAATGATGCCGTTCACTATAATTACTGACCATGCCAGCGGCTGAGAAGATTTTTCTATTGGCCGAAAATGTATACGCAGGTCAAAGCTTACATAAATAAATGCCAGACATGTAAGGAAATAAAGCCGGTGAATTATAACTTGCGCCCGGAAATTGGACAACAAGTCACGACGGATCGGCCATTTCAAAAACTGTATTTGGACTTTTTGGGAAAGTACCCACGGTCGAAAAGTGGAAATACACGTTTTTGAAAGCAATGAGAGAGGCTACAACGAGTAATGTGATAGAATTTCTGACACATGAAATATTTCATAAATTTGGCGTCCCAGAAACTATTCATACTGATAATGGACCACAGTTTACTTCGAAAACCTTCGAGAATTTCCTCAAATGCTATAAAATAGACCACCTCAGAACACCGGTTTATCAACCCAGCAGTAATGCCTCTGAAAGAGTAAACCAAAGCATACTGTCAGCCATTCGAGCGTATCTGGAAGAGGACCACAGAGACTGGGATCTATATTTATGAGAGATAGATTGTGCATTACGCAATTCATTTCATAGCGCCATAGGTTTTACCCCATTTTTCGCATTATTTGGCTACCACATGTACAGCAGTGGCACTGACTATAAATTGAGCCGAAAATTGAAATCTCTCACCGATCACCGTATTGTAAAGAAGCCGCCTGAAAGGATGGAGTATGTAAGGGGAGAGATAAAAGAGAACCTGAAAAAAGCATATGAGAGGAGCTGCCGGCAATACAATAAAAGAGCTAGGAATGTTAAATTTATCCCTGGACAAGAAGTCTACCGGCGAAATATGGTGCAAAGCAATTTTGGTAAAATCATAAACGCTAAATTTTGTCGTAATTTTCTGAAATGTAGGGTGGTGCGACCAGTCGGAAATAACATGTATGAGTTGGAAAGCTTAGGGGAAAAAATTATAGGCATTTATCATTGCAAGGATATAAAGACATATGGCGTTTTCTTTTCTGACAAAAATGTTACATATATGCTACATTTCGTTACTGTTTCTGTTCCATTCTAAAAAATATGTAACATTAAAAAAAGCTATTTCGTTCCTTTCTAAATATGTTGCACAAATAACTGGCAAAATATGCAACATATTTGACCCTCTAATCTCAAGTCGGGGTGATATCTAACCTTTTTTACATCTTTGTGAAGTACTTTTTTATACAAATAAGAATTATGAAAATCAATATACTCTTCACTTTGACTAGAGTCCGTCGGACTTTTGTTAGAAGAAGATTCTGTTTAATTTATTAATTATTTCAATGTAAACTTTTTTGATAAGTTTTTGGTTTAAAGTTTTTGCAGTTTGTTCTAGGTAATAGCAGATGATTAGAAAACAATGTTGCGGACAATTTTTATTGATAAAATGGTGCTAAAAACCGTAGAAACAGTGAAACGCTAAGTATACATTAATATTAAATCTCAAATATTTTGTACCATTATGGCAGTAAAAAATGTATCACTTTTTAAAGGTGTGGGCAAACTGTAGAAAATGTTATCCATCGAAAGGGCAACATATTTGTTCAGAAAAGAAATCACCAATAGAGTCTGAGTGTTAACATTTATATAGCTTAGCTTCGACAGGGGGCGAAATATTAGGATAAAAGTTTTTTTTTAGTTGAATATTTATATGAGTAGTGTTTTGATGTCCTGTTTGCTCAGTATAACCACACTTTATCAGATGAATTGGATAGTTACCGTAGATATGGCCCGGCTGTAATTCGGTGGAACATGAGACTCTGGTTCAGGGTCATGGGAGTTCCCCACGTTGGGTTGTTGATTGCATGGCATATTCCGCACTCCACGTCATACGGCGCACGCTAGCATGTCGCGGAGTTGTGTTGCGGAGGAGCGTTTAGGGAATGTTTTTCATCTTTATTATCTATTTTTTTTTGGTATAAATATAGGTTATTGAATTTAATTTTATTTATTAATATAATCACTGGTGAAGATATTTCCTACTATTGTGATACCCGGATAGAACAAGGGGGGCAATTATTTATAGATATTTTATATATGTATATGTGGGAATCGTTATATTTATATATACATAATATGTTTTCATATATATATAGATATATATGAATATATATACGTACATATAACCATATACATAATAAAACGGTGAAAGTATGGAAAATGGGAAGGCCTGGGAAAATTATGGGAAAATTCCATAGAAATCTGTAGGTAGATACTGTGCGGGAAAAGATTTTTTAGATGATTGAGGAATTACACACGGGCTTGAGCGCACAGAAATATAATTCTGGCGGAAAAAAAAGAGGACAAAAAGAAGGGAAGAAAATTTTAAATTGTCCCGAAATAAAATTTAACATAAAAAAAGAAAAGAAAAAAGAAGGAAAAATTTGAGTGGAGAATTTGTAAAGAAGAAACAAAAAAACAACCTAGTCAACCTTTTTAGAAGAGGAAAAAGCCAGAGAAGCCTGAAGAAAATAAAAAGGTGTAATCTGTGTGGACAGGGTGAATCTCAGCGGAATAGGAGAGTCCAATATTAGCCAAGAGATTGTCGTCCGTGGAAGGGCATAGAGCATCCCTCTAGGAGGTAATCGATCCTGAAGCTTTTTGGGGTGGTTGAAGTAAATGCCACAATCGCAACCAAGGGAAGTTAACAGGTGAATTATATATATATATTTGTGTAACTGATAAGGCGCCTTGGAGGGAAAAGAAAAAAAAAGGGGCGATCCGAAAGTAAGATTTGGTGAGGATAACGGGAATAATTAAGTACACATTATAGTTTTAAGTTTTTTTTCATTTGAATTTTTTTGTACTGTGTCGTGAAACTTGTGTATAACTTATAAATTTGATTAGAGTAACTAAGTACCATCTTACTGCCTTTTTTGCAAAGCCATAATTATTAAATTTTTAGAGTACAGTGAATGGTGAAGAAATAGATTATTTACCTAATAATATATTTTTTTGTGTCTCAGATTGTGCTAAATAATTCGTAGCATGGTAGATATTCCACTACATCATTGCCAGGTGGAATTATTTATTTAAATTAGTGAAGGAAAAGGATAACAAATTCGGTTGAGGAACTAACCACTTACCTTAGGGAGCTCGTTCAGGCTAGTTAGGATCAGTCAAATTTAAGATACGGTTATACTCGTAAAATAAATTGTTTTACTTGGGTAGTGAAATAAATATCCGCTATTTCGGATCCGTTAGGTAAATAAAAGATTTGTTTTGCGTTTGCTCTCAACCCTTGACAGTACCTTAATTACAGAACCGTTAGCGGCAAAAAGTTTTTTGTTTGATTTTGTATGTAAAATTATTTTGTTTGATTATTAATTTGCATTTTTGTTAAGAAAAAATTTAATTAGTATCCAATTGGAAACAAGGAAAAAAAAATAAGAATATTTTTTTTACTTGTTTTTTTTACATTTTTTTTATATTTTTGTATTTACATCTATATTTTATGTTGTGAATTATTTTTTTTGTTAGAGTAAGTTGTTATTATTTAAATAAAATTAAATACCATATGTTTATAACGTTGAAATGATGTGTCGTGCTTAAGAAGCAATTGGTTGAAGGCATGAAGGTGAGTTAAGGTAGGAAAAGTCGAGTGAAAGTGGGTCACAAGACTTGGTGGGAATATGAATGAATATCATTGTAACATGGTTGGGAGGGTTAGGTCAGAGGGGAACATCTGCCTCTGAGGAAGGAAATGGAAAAAGTGAATGAAAGCGAACAAAGGTTGTCATTTGTGTGTGTGTGTGGTTGTGTTTGATTTTTTTTGCAGGAAGATTATAAATTTTTTATGTGCAGCATACCTAGTGGGAAGGGTTGGAACTCATCTGGGATACGTTCACCGATACCTGAGCTAGGTGGAAGTCCCGCTAGTCACTGCGGCTGCAACGTAAATGGCGCCCAAATTTTAGAATTATGGTGGTGCTTAATAGCGCCAATGGAACTTGAAGCACGTAGTGTCATCTAAGACGTGCAAAATAATCCACTAGTTTTTTTTTGAAAATAACCCAACGGAATTATCGAGGAACCAATGCTGGAGTTTTGATTTGATTCCGTAGCCTGTAGGACAAAAATGTTCTTTGAAGTTGTACGGATAGATGAGGAACTATTTAGTACCGGTGATAGGGAAATTCCGACAACTTCGGGGAGGGGATGCCAATAGTTTTCGATTTTTTTTTATTGATGAAGTTCGTTTAATTGTATTGGTGTTACTTATTGTGATTTAGTAGATTAGTTTCAGTTAATTCTTGTGTGAATGTGGGGTCCTGTGTGATGATTGGATAGCCGCCTGTTCAATGTGGACGGGGTCTGTAGTATCCAGGATCACGTGGGGCTGAATGTGTCCGTATCTCATGACTGGGTGAAGTTTGGTCAGGATAGTATGGATGTGTGTCCACATTATTGGTTTTTTTTGTAGAGTTGATTTAGCATACCACAAATGACTTTATTCGTTTTCAGAATGTTTTCTCTGGTGTAATTACTTTGACAACCGCCACTTTGACAAATGCCAGAAAGTGAAAAACTTTGTAAACATAAGCCACAATTTGTCCATAAGAACAAATTTATAATTTCTTGGGGTTTAATTTTTTTAATTGTGTTTTGTGTTAATATTATAGTAAAAAAAACTTAGCGAAGCTTGTTTTAATTGTGTTTTGTGTTAATATAGCAAAAAAAAAACAGCGAAGCTAAAAAATTACCAAAAAGAAATTTGTTCTGCAGAAGCCAATAAAAGAACGTTTTAGTGATCTTGTGATTTTTTGGTATCTATTTGTTTTATTAAATGAAATTAATTTTCATAACACAAAACACCACATTGTTGTCTTTTGTTACCACAGATTCCTATAACCTATGTTTGTAACATTGTCGTGCTAGAAATTGTGAATTTGTGAGCATAAAGTAGATGAAAAATACGGAAAATTTTCACATCTAGAAAATAAAAATCAAAACAAAACAACAATATTGCGTAATTTAGAAAAAAAAGAAACCAGCGAATAGAGATACTGTGCGAGAGAAACAACAAATCAAAATTTCTGTTCCGATGATGTCTCTTTCTCTGCTCGTTCGCTGCTTGAACTGACACTTCTGGGTGTTTTGTGGTCGAAGTAGTGTGCACGTTGACTATGAAGATTATTTTGATAAAGATGCTGATAGTTTTAAATCTAACAATGTTCCAATAGAATTAACATCAATCCGATATTTTGTTGGTTATATAGGTCAACGGATATCTTGTGCCAAATGCCGTATGGATATAATTAAACCAGCGCAAATACTGTCATATCCTTCATGGAAAAAATTGTGATAAAGAAACAGATTTTGTAAGTTTACGTGATCCATCAGACTTATTTTTTGCAGTGTGTAAGGTTCACATAAAAGAATCCGAAAATATTTTTCTAATGGTAAAGTAATAAAAAACAAAAAAAAAACTATTGTTGAACAATATGTGAAGGGTGTCTGGTGGCAAATTTATATTTTTAAATACGATTATTTCAAAAAGTAATAAACGGTGCGCAGGGAGGGAACGCCGTTGGAATTATCGATTGTGCGGATTTGTCAGTCACGATTTCGCAGTGGTCGGGTGAGCATCGTGCGTTCGCTGTGGAGACATTTTTTAAGAGTAATGATTCTTACGTAATTGCTCGTCGACAATTTTGTTCAAAGTTCGGTATTCGGCGAATAAGTGATGGACCGAGTGTAAATTTAATTCGTTCGTGGGTGCAGAAATTCCACACAAATACTTCGGCTATGAATGCCCCACGGCCAGGGCCCAGCCGATTTTCAAGAACTCCCGAAAACATTGAACTGGTTGAAAGAAATTTACGTGAAAATCCGCGACTTTCAATACGGAAAAGAGCATGAAATTTCAAAAAAGGATCTGGATGACATACTCTTTAAAAAATTAAATCCGCATTTCCATTCTATCGTTCAATGCTTTTAATAAAACTTTGTGTCAATTATTACGTTTTTTATTTAAGTTTGAAAATATAAATCTGCTACCAGACACCCTATAGTTCGGTGCGAATCGATATAATTCCAATAGTACAACAATAAAATATATATTCAGGGCTGTGATAGAATCCAATTCTGTTTTGCAGATTGTCGGTTTTGCAAACGTCTCGGTTTTGTTATCTTCAAATGCAAAATAAAACCGATTCAGCTGTTTTATGGTTTTGTTCCTTTGTTTACTACTTTTAATGCAATTTTTGTTTGAATTTGTTTGTGAAAATAGATATGCGAAACGAATTTATTGAAAATAAAAAATTGCTGTTTAAAATTTAATTTATAGCAATAAAAATATTTTATGTTGTCCCCTATTAAGGATAAAAACATGGAGATAAATACTTCTTTTTACAAATTTCTCAACTAAAATTTATTTACATTTTCGCAAAAAAATTAACTTGCAAACAAAAACAAAATGAAAAATGTAGTTTTTAATTACTTTAAGTAAATAAATGTACAAAATTTTAACAAAATATCTGATGGAATTAATAAAGTTAAATGATTGCAAATGAAAACCAATAAAAATCCGATAACATTGGTTTCTGTGACACCTAAAACTGACATTATTTCTAGTTCGAACATCAAACCGATAACATTGGATTTCATGACACCAAAGTATTTTTTTTATCGGTTTCAAATCCAATTCCGATAAGATTTGTGTCTATGACAGCCCTGATTTTTACCCTAGAATAACTCAATCGGTTGAATTGGCTTTAAATAATTTAATTGCACATCAATTACAAACATACATACATAAGTATATGAAAACAAGAAATTTCTTTCCTTTATTTTTACTTGACAGTGCTTTGAACAAGAAATATAACACACACCCAAACCAATTTCTCAGTGAGCATCATATGTATATGTAAAAAAATTACCAAAAACAATTCACATTACTAAATACTTATACATATATGCTTTAGGCACCTGCAACAGATCATTCTCTTCTATTAACAATAATGAATTCAGCTTAATACTGGGTTGCTCTTCACTACACAATACACACAATTGAATCATACACATAAAAAATGTGTCATTCACTTCAACATGCATTCATCATTCACTGCGCAATAAGCAGTAATAATAAACAGCAGCACAACAAAATTCATTCATTGATTCACTGAAATCAACTGAGTTCATATTTTTATTTTCCGTTTTCAAGAAAGCAAAGACAATTTTGTTAAGTTGGAGAACGAGAGCAATATCAGTAATGCCGATTTGTTTTTTTTTTGTTAAATCATTTTTTCTAAATGCCGTTTTCGACCAAATTAATCATCACATGAAATTTGTTTTGTCATCAATCTATCAGTAGTAGACCTGAATCTATGGCTATTTAAATTCAGGCAAATCGGTTGAATAGTTTCTGAACTACAACCGAAGAACCACGACCACCTCGTTTTTTTTTTTTTTTATCATGGACCATCACTCAGGAAATGACTCGTACACATGCGAAGCATTGTGCTGGAACTATAGGAAAGGGATAGTAGGAGAAACGACAGTAGGTGAAGCTTAATTAATTAATTATTTTGCAGCTCTGCTTTTGCACGTTCTTTGTTTATACTGTTAGCAGTGCTGAAGCTTCGGTAGCCATTTTTATTATTATTTTACTTCGCCGGTGCTACACAATACCGACGAAGGAGGGCGTTCTGATGCGATTTTGTATTGCTATCAGCTGAAGCCGGTATTGTTCAGTGAACAGTGACTATGCTATCGCCACTGAAACCTTCCGACAACAACTGACACACACAAAGACACATTAATGCACATCAGAAAAATGCGAGAAGTTTATTTTTATTTTAAAATTTTAGTCTGAAACTGGGGTTGAACCCAGGTCTGTTTTTTTTTGGTTTAGTAGTCAACGTGCAGCCTACCATCGTGCCATCGCCACCTTCACTTTACTTGAAATTTTAGTACAAAAACTTCCATAACTTCGAAACGGCCAAAACGATAATGAAATTTAGTCCGGGTATATATATATAGGAGGACTGCCATTTGGACTTGATAAGTAGCTCGAGATATGTTCAAAATATAAAAAAAAAAAACTAAAAAACAGCTGATTTCCTTATGAAATATGCAATATATATTATGAATTAGACTAATATAACAACATTTAAATTAAAACATACTTACATATACCGGGTGGGTCAAAAGTCACGCCTGCGTGTAAAAATTTAATAACTTTTTTGTTTATTATTATTTTTTATTTTTTATTTTTTTTTTAAATATAACATTAGCTTTGTACGATATACATTTTAATTATGAAAAATAATATCAGAGAGATGCCACGATGCACAATTGGGCCCTTAAACAGGCGTTTTGCATAACTGCACGCAAAGTCTCAGGCTCTACTGCTCTGATCTGAGCTTCAATGTTGTGCTTTAGCTGCTCCATAGTTTGGGGCCTGTTAATACACACTCGTTCTTTGAGATAACCCCATAGAAAATAATCAGAGGCAGTTAAGTCTGGTGAACGTGCTGGCCAATTGAATTCTGAATTTCTTGAGATAATTGTGTTGCCCAAATTCGTCTTTGATGGTAGCCAACTGGTAAAAGTTGTTGGGCCAATCGGAACTTGTATTTTTTTTTTTTTTTTTTTTTTTTTGGCGTGTGAGGTAGGGTTGAAAATGCCTTCGCACTTACAGAGACCGTCGTCTTCTGCGTCGAGTGGTGTTGCCACTAAAAAATTCCCTCCTCCTCCTCTGGGTAGATTCCTCCCCGGAACCGCTTTCCGCATTACTTCGGGAAGGCCCAGAGCCACGTCCCAATCAGGACCACTCCCACTCACCCACGTCTGGGTCCGCCAAGTTTGTAGCCGGCGCCATGGCCCAGCCCGTATCGCCTGGTCCCCGTCAGAGGGTGCCCCGCTATGCAGCAGCGCATCGAGGTCCCTCTTCTTCCTCCGCAGTACGTATCCCACGTACTGTGCCACAGCGTCCCAATTGTCCTCACAATCGAGCATCCTCCCTATCACGGTGGCAGGAGCGAACCCGCCAACCCGCTGCGCCATTGCACCTCTCTCAGCATGCCACCTGGTGCAGTCGAAGAAAGTGTGTTCTGCATCATCATCCGTAATACCACAGTAAATGCAGTCGGGACCATCTGCCCTGCCCATCCGGTACAGGTACTTTCGGAAGTATCCGTGGCCCGAGAGGAATTGTGTCAGGAAGTAGTTAACTTCCCCAAATTTCCTCCGAATCCATACTTCCACGCAGGGAATGAGCCTCGCCGTCCACCTGCCGACCGTGTCCGCGGTCCACCTGTCCTGCCATCGCCGGACAGTTTGGGGTCTCAGACCAATAGCACCAACACCAGGGTCCTCCCCCCTCGAGTTCCAAGCCTCCCACCGCTCGCGCGCCAAGAGGTCTATGGGTATTTCCCCACATATCACCAGAACCGCAGCGCCCGAGACCGTGCGGTAAGCCGAAGCAACCCTAAGGGCCGCCGTCCGCTGTACCGCCTCGAGTACCCTGCGTTTGGTTTTCTCACCCAGTACATTTCCCCAAATCTCGCTCCCATGCAGCAAGATCGACTTCGTGACCGCCATAATCAGCCTCCTCTTGCTCTGTGTCGGGCCTGCGACATTCGCCATGAGTCTGCTCAACATGCCAGTCATCTTCGCCGCCTTAGTCGCCACATGCCGTATTTGGGCCCAGTAAGTCAGCCTACAGTCGAGTCTGACGCCCAAATACCTTATGGCACTCTGGGTAACCAGAGACACATCCCCTATCTGCATGCCGACATCGAGTGGTATGTGTGCCCGCGTCATCAACATCACCTCGGTCTTCTCCCCGGCCAATTCCAAGCCGTGGTCCTCAAGCCACATCCGGGTCCTAATCATGACCCGGTTCAGCTTCCCCCTGGCGTCATCCATATCCCGCGCCAAGATCACCGCCGCTATATCATCCGCGTATCCCACGAGCTGAGCATCCTCGGGCATTTCCACCCCAAAGATCCCATCGTAGGTCAGATTCCATAGGTCCGGGCCCAGCACAGATCATTGGGCCGCGCCGGACGTGATCGTCCTGCTCCTCCGCCCCGTCGGCGTATCGTACAACAGTACCCGATCGTCCAGATAACTACGGAGAATTCTATACAAGTATCCGGGAATACGAAACCTCCCCCGTAGCGCCTCCAGAACATCAGCCCATCGTAGGCTGTTGAAGGCATTCCGAACGTCGAGTGTTGCCAGGACAACTATGCGCTTCGGATAATAGCGGCTCTCGCTCTGAGCGCGCTCGAAGCACTCAACCACATCAGCAATCGCCCCGAGCGTTGACCTGCCAGGTCTGAAGCCATGCTGTCTATCCGACAGCCCCCCAGCCATCCTCACGGCCTCCGCCAGCCTTCTTTGCAGTAGCTTCTCCAGCAGCTTGCCGGCACCATCCAACATACAAAGTGGCCGATAAGCCGATGGCTGGGTCGGATCGCCCCTGCCCTTGCTAACAAGCACGAGCCGCTGTGTTTTCCAGCGTCTTGGGAAGACGCCCTGGCCCAAACAAGCATCATATACCGGAAGCAATGCTTCCGGCCTGCTCTCAGCCAGGATCTTGAGCATCTCCGACGGTACCCCATCCGGGCCCGGGGCTTTCCCCGTCCTAAGAGCCCCGGCGGCGATCCTCAGCTCCTCCACGGTAAAGGGCGGTGGAACCTCATCATCTTAGGGCCCACGTTCGCCACCCAGCGGAGGGTGTGTGGGGAACAGGCCCCCCACAATCGCATCGATCCGCGCGCCGTCCAATTGCACCCCAGCGCGGCTCGCGCCCAATTTTCCCACCACGATCCTATAGCCGAGTCCCCATGGATCACGGTTCAGGTCGCTCCGAAGTTCCTCCCATTTCGCCCTCTTGCTCGCCATAATCGCGCGACGCAACGCCCCGCGGGACCGCTTGTACTCTTGGGGCTCCAGTAGAGCCTCGCCGGCCCGCCTAGCCCTAGTATAGACCCTCCTATTGCGGAGGCAGTCACGCCTGAGTCCAGCAATCTCCGGGGTCCACCAGTACACAGGTCGCCTCCCCGCCCTTCGCGACAATCGGGGCATCGATGCGTCGCATCCACGGACAATGCGCCGCATCATAGCACTCGCCAGGGAGTCAGCGTCCCCCCCACCGTCCAAAACCGTAGTACCGTCGAAACCGGCCAAGAACGACCCGCGGTCTAACCTCGCGACGTTCCATCCACGCGCGCCTCTCCCACCGTGCGACCGCGCGACGCCCGCCTCCGATACTATCCCAAATTCAACATACTGGTGATCACTCCCAGTATATTCCTCGAGTACCCTCCATCCTTCGATCATCCCAGACAGATTCTCGGATACCAAAGTGATGTCAGGAGTGGTGAACTCGCACCCCGGCCGCCTGAAGGTGGTCGCACCGCCAGCGTTCATGACCACCAGGCCCAACCTGGCCGCCATATCCAGGACGCACCTCCCCCTCGTGCTCGTCACCGGATCACCCCACTCCACAGCCCTGGCATTGAAATCACCGGCCACCACAAAGGGTCCGGCCATACCAGCCAGAGCGTCCTCGATAGCGGCCATCTTCGCCCTAAATCGCGCCACGTTATCGCTAGGAGTAAGGTAACAGCTCACCAGCACAAAACCGCCGATCCGAGCCCACGCATAGCCGCAGCCGATTCCGTACCGCGCAACCGCGAGTTCACCGCCGCCAGGTAGCCAGAGCGCCGCCGTACCCGTTTCGTCCCCGAGCCAGAACCCTCGGTGCATCGGACCGTATTGTTCGCTGATAACAACCACGTCCGCGCCCCTCTCGGCAACCATCTGCCATAGCAGAGCATCCGCCGTCCTGCTCCTGTGCATATTCGCCTGGAGCACCCTCATCTGCGGGATAGCGGGCAGCCCTTCGAGCCCGGCAGGTGGTCAGTCCTACCGCGCCCCGCCCCCGAGCACAGAACGCACTTGGGGACCGCTGTGCAGTCCCTCATCTAATGTCCTGCTCCTCCGCACCTTATGCACAGTTGCCTCCTGTCTGTCCCAGTACACTTTGCCTGGGTGTGTCCCGCCCCAAAGCATCGATAACACCTACCGACACTCTCGGACATCCGCATCGCAGCCCTGATCCAACCGACACGCACGTAGCCAATATCGATCAGTTTCGCGGCGCCCTCCACCGACAAAGTAACGTACGCCCGAACCTGTTCGCGCACGTCCGGTGCCGTCACCCTCACGCGTAGCTGCTCTTCGCGCCCGGCGAGCAGACCACGGACCGCCATATCCACCTCCTCCACGACCGTCAAGGAGTCAAGACCCCGCATCTCCACGGTCGCGCACGGTCTTAATTCCGCGACCGACGCTGTCTCGCGGACAGCGTCCCTCAGACACCGTACAAACTCCGGGTCAATCCTGTCCCCCTCCCAAGCTCCAACAGGATGTCACCGGCCCCCGTCCTCCTGACGGACCGTACCCCCTTCGCGTCGCCCGTCACGCTGCCACGCAGATCCTTCAGCACACTCGCATAGGTGTGCCCCACCGCGGGCTTAATGAGCACCGCCTCAGGCTTCGCGCGCCTAGGTCGCAACCGACGGCCAGCGGGCGGTGCCCTCCCATCGTCCACCGCCGGGGTCCCCAAACCCCGTCTCTTCCTCCTTCTCCCTGAGGTGACTGTCCTCCAATCACCATCCCCGGTCGCAGGAGTTGCCCCGAGGGTCCCATCCGACCCCTCCGCCCTGGCCCTCTTAGATCCGCCAGTGGCAGCCGAGCTGGCAGCCGCCCGCTTGGCAGGTGCAGCCCGTTTCGCAGGGGCAGGGGCAGCCAGCAGCCCGCTCATCGGCGGCACCCGGGCCCCTAGGCCGTCCGGCGGGGGCACTCGGGCATTAGCCCGTTTGACGGCGACACTCGGGCCGTTAGCCCGTTTGACGGGGGCAACCAGGCCTCGAGCCCGTTTGGTGGGGTCAGTCGGGCCGTTAGCCCGTTGGGCGGGGGCAGCCGGACCACCCAACGACCGTCCTGTGGGAGCCGCCGCAACAGCAGTTGCAGGAGTCGCAGCCCGCCAGTGGGGACCCGGAAGCGGCCCGTTCCCCTCAGCTGCCCTCCATGCACGCCTACAATCGAGCGCGACATCAAGAAGCTCGGCCATTTTGGCCACGCCTCCCTTCACCTCATTACTTATGTTCTTCTGCCAAACACAAGCTTCCCGCATCCCGCTCAACACAGCCCTGCATTGAGCGATCGCGGCCTCTTCCCTCGCCCTCATGTCGCGGATACGTCCCAGTCGCGGCGATTCCCTTGCCCGACCAGACACACCCGCACGCGGCGCGTTCCCGCCCCCGACCCCGTTGGTCTTCGGGCAGACAGTATCCCCCAAAGATCCGGCTTCCACAGGCGAGGCAGAAGCCGCCCCATCCGTGGTCACCACCGGGGGCGGGGAGCATCTCACAGGAGCGACCTTAGCACCAGGCCGCTCCTCCTGAAGATCGCATCGCCCCCCCCCACCCTCGGTGGTCCCGGAAACCACCCCGCGCCCGCAGCAACGACGTCCGCAAAAGAGTTGGGTCGCCCAACTAGTGGCGTCCCAACCGAAACTGTTGGCCCCCTTTGAGGGTCGGCCCTTGGAGTGGAGCCAATAAGCCCCCCTTGTGGGTCGAGCTTTTTCTCCTTGGCGTCCGCTAAAGAGTCGGGTCGGCCCACTAGTGGCGTCCCAACCGAAGCTGTAAGCCCCCTTGGAGGGTTGGCCTTCGGAGTGGAGCCAATAAGCCCCCCTTGTGGGTCGAGCTTTTGGTCTCCGTCTTTCTTCTTCCTATCGTCGTTTTTTTTTGTTTCATTCAATTCCATGTAATTCCCACGAGTGTGGGGGAAAGTACGTCGGCCGGGCCATAGCCCCCGATAACCCAGCAAGGCCAAAACATTATTTACCGAGGTGGCCAGGTATCGGTGAAGCTCCGTTTGCGACTAGACTATTTTCTGAAGGGGGCCTCTAGCCAAGCTGATCCCAGGCACGGGTCGCATCACACCATGATCCAGCCCCCAAATCGTTGCTTACTTTAGCCATGACCGAGTATTGGTCTCCAGAAAGGAAAAAACGCTTCCCACCACACAAGGACAATACACAGTGTAGGGTGAGCGAGGTTTCCTAGAAAGACCCAGACCCGAGCATGTTAACGGTGGCCGCCGCGTGGAGGTAGTAAGTCTTCTTGTGTGTTTCTCCATAAGGATCGTACTCTGACTTTACCCTATGGGTTCACACCTGACCACCATCGGAACTTGTATGGATGCATGTGTAAATAACGTGATAAAATGCGTAGAAGTGAATTCCAGAGATGCCCCAACGGCTACGCGTTGTAGTTTCTGGATATTCTTGAACACTGTCCTGTACATGATCAATGTTCACTTGGTTCAGTACTATTCTCGGTCTGCCTGATCGTGGCAAGTCTGACACTGCACCTTGTAGTCGGAACCCTGCAATTAAACGATTCATTGCGGTTTGGTTAGGTGCATTTCTTGTGTTGAAATAATTTTGATATGCTCGTTGCATAGGAAAAGTAAAATTCTACCACTTTGGTTCGTTGCTCGGTTGTTAAATTCTTGAATGAATTTTAGGCTACTTTTTTTTTTAATCACGCCCACCTTTACGCCACATGGTTTTTAACAGATTTTATAATATAAACGACCTTAACTTCGCCATTTGTGGATCAATCGCGACGAAATTTGGTGCAATTCCGCGAAGGTTATAGGGTATTACTTTTTTTAAAAGTAAGATCAGGAGGGCGGTAGGGGGAATTTTCTGCCCTTCCAAAACGTCCAAAGCGATTTTAAAGAAATTTAAAAAATGGATAGATCTGCATCTAAAAATGCTCATAGGAAATAGTATTTTCAATACTAGGACCAGGAGGGCGATAGGGGGAAATGTCTGCCCCTGCGAAACATTCAAACCGATTTTAATGAAATTTAGAACATAGATAGATTTGCGGCCAAAAATTCACATAGGCTATATATATTTTCAAAGGTACGGCCAGGAGGGCGATAGGGGGGAAATTTCTGCCTCTCCGAAATAATCAAACCGATTTGAAAGAAATTTAGAACATAAATAGATTTGCGTCTAGAAATTCACATAGTCTATGTACATTTTCAAAACTAGGACCTGCAGGGTGATAGGGCGAAATTTCTGCCCCTCCGAAACGTTCAAACCGATTTTATTGAAATTTAGCACATGAATAGATCTGCATATAAAATTGCTTATAGATAATGTACATTTTGAAAACTAGGACCAGGAGGGCGATAGGGGGAAATTTCGGCCTCTAAAACTACATAGCCAATTTTGATGAACTTTAACACATTAAATGTAGTTTAGTGTAAAAGATACATTGACAATTGTGCAACTCCGGGAAGTTTATACGCTATAACTTTCTTTAAAACTAGGACCACGAGGGAAAGTAGGGGCAATTTCCACTCCAGCGAGACAATCTAACCAATTTTAATGAAATTTAAATGTATTTATGTTTTTGGGTCTAGAAGGACACATATGCACATATACATTTTTTAAATAGAAAAGAAGATTGCTGCGGATATAACAGTGAAAATGCTGAAATGGCTACAATAACGGGTTCAACATGCGAGTCAATGGCATTGAAAGTAAGTTTTTTTTTTATTTTTTTCAAATAAATATGTATGCTCTGTCAGAGATGCTCACTATTCAAAAATTTATCAAAAAATTCTAAAATATCTAAAAGGTGCTAAACTTTAAAATTACAGAATTTGCTGTTGCTTTATGATTATTATTCAATTTGCATATAAGTTAACTGCCGTATTCATAAACTCTTTTTTTGATGTGTAAAATATATAATTGATTTTTCATGGAACTTTTATTTATTAATCCTTTAATAAATGAAATGTATAAAAATATAAATAAATTTTGATGAATTAAGAATTTATTACATTAAAGAAGAAAACCTCAAAAAATCATAGTTCAATAATAGTGTCTTCTTTACTGTAAAGCTACCAAAAACTAATATTTTTATGTATTTGTGGCTTAGGCCATTCTTGGCTGATCGGATCTTTCAAACATTTTTTGCTGTAAGTATTTTATACATTTAAATGAAAAACTCAAATATTACTTAGATTTTATGGAAGTAGAAGATTCCACAAATAGTTTATTTTTACTAAATAAAGCAAATCCGTCTGAAGAATAAGAAAAACATTTAGTTGCCATAGAAAATTTTTTATTGTGAACAAATCATGTTTATAAATAATCACAAATCTTCTTATTTTATTAATTTCTTCTCTCTCCTGTAAAGTTATAAAATTTGAAGATTTGCTCTTTTGCATTCAATATGTACAGTTGCCTAATAAAATCTACATGCAGCGCAAATATTTAAGTTTTATTTTTATTTAAAAAGAATTATTTAAATTTAAGCTAACCAAATATTTTTATTTTCCAAATAAAACATACATAAAAACAACAAATAGTCATTTATAAGGAGGAAATGTAATGGTTTGCGGGTGTATGTCCTTTGCTGGTGTATTTGTTGAATTTGTAATGGATTATTATTAATTAATTCCAAAAAATTTTTTTGTGCTATATACATATATATTTCATTAAATTGATATTTGCATATTATTTTTAAATATATTTTTATTGTCAATATTGCTCCGTGATTTGTGAATTTTATAATTGTGTATAATAGTGTGTTGGAGTAGTGTTTATCTCCTCGTTCGGTGTTCACGTGTTTTTATTTTGGTCCGCTGTTCTTGCAACAAATATAATGAAATAAATAAATATAATTAAATGAAAGTTCAAGTGCACAACATAATTTACTTACGCGAATAATTAACAAAAACTATAAACTAAATTAAACACCAAAAAACACTAAAAATTTAACAACGAATTAACTGAAAAAAAATTGTTAAAATAATAATTACATCAATAATGGAAAAAAAAGAGAAAACTGCTATAGACAACCAAAAAAAATAAAATAAATCTGAAGAACTTAAATAATTTACTTACTCAAACTTACAATAAAAATTACAACAATAAAAAAAAAAAAAAAAAAAAAGAGAAACCGCTATACTAGTGACGGGCGAGGAAAATAAAAATCAGTGCTGACACTACCAACCAGTGCTGTCACTTCGGGTCACGGTGACCGGATGAGGTCTTTCAAGGCCTTTTTTCGTGGCATTGTGCTAATACCCTTTACCATACCCGACTAAATCTTTTGCATTGTTGGTGCCATTGTGTTGGTTACTGCTAGACTGTTTGGTGATGAAGGAGTAACACTGATCACCGGCAGTCGTTCAAGCAGCGATTAGCTCAGTGGCAACTACAATACAAAAGATAGACATTTTATTTAGGTTTTCTCGCGTTAATCATGACAGGCCGATTTAGAATTGACTTCTGCAACATACGTGGTCTAAGGGCAAATTTCTTCTCTGTCTATGCTCACATTTGTCTCCATCGGGCGGATGTTTTCGCCCAGGTGTCTGATGATGCTGAGCCATAGGATTTTCATATACCTGGGTATCACCTCCTATGTCTTTTCCTTCTACACAGGGGCCTTGAAATTTATATACGCAATGAGGTTGTGTACCATGATCCCGAATTTAGTTGTCTTTGGATTAAATTCAAAATCAAGGCACATCTTTTGCATTTCGGGTTTCTTTGCAGAAGCCCAAATACGGAAAGGGATAAAACAATATACAACTTCGATGCCCTCTCCGACACTATATCGGATATCCTCGAAAATTACTCGAACTGTGAAATCGTTATTGCTGGTGATTTCAATGTCCATAATTTATCATGGCTCCGCTATTCGAGCCATACACCTCCAGAAGGTCAATATGTTGAGCTATTCGCAGCGCACCATCACCATAGAATACCTAGAAGTGTCAGCTGGGGGTCTGAAAAAATTTTAAATCAGCTTTTCTTCAAATAGGGGGAGAAGAGACAAATATACAATTTCACGAAAGATGAAAAGTAAACAAAAGTAAAATGAAAACATAAGCCACAATTTGTGCATAAGAACAAATTTATAATTTCTTGTGGTTTTATTTGTTTTAATTATGTTTTGTGTTAATATAATAGGATCCCCAATATATTGTCGGAAAGGGAATTGAAGTTCTGTATAGTTTTCTCCCTTTCCGTGTTTGGGCTTCTGTAAAGAAACCCGAAGTGCAGAAGATGTGCCCTGATTTTGAATTTAACCCAAAGACAGCTAAATTCGGGATCATGCGTGTCTAAAGATTGCTGGCACTGGTACACAACTTCATTGCGTATATAAATTGCAAGGCCCCTGTGTAAATAGAAAAGAGATAGGAGGTGATACCCAGGTATGTGAAAATCCTGTGGGTCAGCATCCTCAGGCACCTGGGTTTCACTTAAGGCGAAAACATCCGTCCGATGGAGACAAACGTGAGCATAGAGAGAGAAGAAATTTGCCCTTAGACCACGTATGTTGCAGAAGTCAATTATAAATCGGCCTGTCATGATTAACGCGAGAAAACCTAAATAAAATGTCTATCTTTTGTATTGTAGTTGCCACTGAGCTAATCGCTGCTTGAACGACTGCCGGTGATCAGTGTTACTCCTTCATCACCAAACAGTCTAGCAGTAACCAACACAATGGCACCAACAATGCAAAAGATTTAGTCGGGTATGGTAAAGGGAATTAGCACAATGCCAAAAAAGGCCATGAAAGACCTCATCCGGTTACCGTGACCCGAAGTGACAACAGTGTTTGGTGGTGTCAACACTGTCCAATATCGTTCGCCCGTCACTGGTATAACGGTTTTCCCTTTTTTTGTTTCTTTTTTTCTCCTAATTATTTCACTGTTCAACTGTTATTGTTTGTTGTATTTTATTTAAGTTTATTGATTTTTGTTATTTGTTGGTGTACATAAGTAAGTTATTTAAGTTCTTTTTTTTAAGTTTATTTTGTTTCTCTATTTGTTACTGTTTGTTTATTTTATTTTATTTATTTTTTTACTTGTTCTTTTCTTAGTTTTAATCTATTTTGAATTTAACCACTCCAATTATATTTATTCCACGACCAAACAGCGGACTAAAGGAAAACGCGTGTCAACCAGGCAAACGAATAAACACTACTCATATTGTCTGTTATGATGGAGAAACTGGTACAAGTTCAGGAAACTTCTAGAACCAATAATGAGAAACTTCTAGCTGATGTTCAGGAACCTCTAGAGCCAATAATGAGAAACTTCTAGGCAATATTGAGAAACTTCTAGCAGAAGTTCAGGAAACATGTAGTGGCAATAATGAGAAGCTTTTGGCAGAATTTCAAGAAGCATACCGAATCAACGATGAGAAGCTTACGACCATGGAAACAAAAGTTGCTAGCAAGGTCGATTTATTAGGTCTATGCAGCTCTAAAACAGTGAACAACACAAAAAACAACAGGCATTTTGTTTGTGTAAATTAACTTTGGAATGTCATAAAAAGAGACTACTACTCTCTCAAAGGTAGTGCAGCAGAAGTTCTAGACACAGTGCCTGTGAGCTGCAGAATTAATTATAAAAAATAGTGAATACAGGCATAATATTTAGCGAATGGAACTGCGCGGAAGAGTGCAGAAAGGCAATGAGTCAGTGCAAGACTTTTCAATAGAAATTGACCGTTTGGTGCAGCTGACTTATACTGGTGAAAATCATGAATTTTTATACAATTTCAAAATCAACAACAATTTCAAAGCATTTGTTAATGGCGTTCGCGAAACTGACGTTAAGCTTGCGTATGCTCTACGCAGAAACCGTGCCCTTCGCTTTAGCACAGCAGAGTGCTATGGTCATCCCTTGCCCAGAACCAGGCAAAGTGCGAAAAGTGGAAGTCATTGAACAAAACGTTTTGTTGTTCTATCGTTACTATAATGGGATGTGTTCTGATGAAATCAGGGAACTTGTTCCCGAAACCCGATCATTCACACGCACGACGCGTTCATCATTAAGAGCACATCCATTTGTGGTCAACTTGGCAGCGAACCGCACTACGCATTACAGGGAGAACTCATTTTTCGGCCGAACATCGCGTATGTGGAACAAACTCCCTGCCGAGGTCTTTCCTGTCACTTATGACGTGGGAAAATTCAAATCAAATGTCCATTCACACTACTCCCTCTATCCTCCTTCCCATAACCTGATTTCCTAGTTCCAGCACAATGCATCGCATGTGTAGGGGTCGTCCCCTGAGTGCTGGTCCAAGATAGAAAAAAAAAAAAAATAATGTTAAAGGGTCATTCAGACTATTATATTTTGTATTAATACTTGTCAAAAATCAAATAATACGTGCAAGTGTGATAGAAGGTCTGTACGTTAACTTTCTGGGAAAGTTCGGTAAAATAAGAGTAAGCTATAATTACTCTCAATAAGAGAGCAAAATGTACAAAAGTAAGAAAACGAAAAAACCATAAAATTTACCAGAAAAAAAGAAATGTAAATTTTTTACAGCTCTGTTTATATCGGAGATGATATTTGACAATTTTAAAATTGTACTTTTTTGTTCCCAAATGTACTAAAAACATAAAAGTTGTGTTAAGTTTTACTATTATTAACTATTAGTAACAGAAAGATAAAATAAAATGAGTTCTTGAATATTGAGAATTTGTTTCGAAATCAATCAAATTAAAGTAATACTGAAGGAGTTCCTATTGCTCGAGAGACCACCTCGTAGCGAGACAACCAACGTGTTGTTGAAGAGTTAAAAATTAATGCAGTTCATTACAAAAGTATTCTTGAATTTTCAGAAATTCATAAATTTTACAGAAAGGATAATTTTACTCGTTTGTAAACTTATAATTCGGACTATAGTTTTTGAAGCTCCGTACGACTGAGTTTAGACGAGAAAACATTTAATTTGGCAGCATGTTACGGGTGTGGAAGAGAGCCGATGTTCTCTCTCTTGTGTTCGGTACTCGGCGACACGTTTTAACAACGACATATGTTGTCTTTGCCGATGGATAGAATTAATTTTTATGCGAATCCCTGAATAGTTTGTTTTAATATTTGTATATTTTAAATAATTGTGGGCAATTATATTAAGAAAAAATTCACAGATGATGGCCCACTCCAAGGTTCTGATGGATATTTCTATTTTATATTATATTACATTTCTTTTTTATATACATATGTACATATAAGAATGTTGAAATAAAATCAACGTAAAGAATTTAAATAAATAGTGTTTCATTTTAATTGGGATATCCGTCTACATTGAGCGATATATATGCATCAACGCTGACTATCACATGCACACAGAAGTTTCGGTAATTTTTCTCATATTGCCCTTAAGAAAATGATATAAACTTTGTTCTACGCAATGACCGATAATTCTGTCAGCAATGACGGTCATATCACCGGTCAAATGACCGTCAATGTTCTTGTAGGGCAGCTAAACTTATTAGCTATATCGCTGGTCACTTCATTCAACAGGCCAAACGTCAAAGTTTGTGAAAAAGTTGTGAAAAGTGGTTGTGAATAATTTAATAATTAAATATTATATTAAGAAAAATCGAAAATATATTTTTGCTATAATTAATTTAAATTACTGAACAACGTATAATCATATGAATGTACTTTGGTACTTAATATTTAGTGGAGTACAGTAGTACTTTTGCAATGCAAAGTGTACTGAAAAAAGTACAATTGTACGAGCTTGATTATCCCTGATTTTCATTGGAAGTCTAATGTGATTGATGACAGTTTACCGAAAAAAAACTATTTGTGAAAGAATTTATTAAAAAAAACAAGTATTGAAAGAATTTATTTAATTATATTTATTTTTCAGCGATGGTCTTTTTTATGAAAAGTTTTTAACAATTATTTATTTTTCAATATTTCGCTACCAAATTGGTAGCATCGTTAGGAAATAATAATTTGTATTACCAAAAATATTTATTTAAAAAAATGGTATTTTTTATGAAAAGTTTTTAACAATTTATGATATAAATAACAAAAATGTTTGTAATTAATTATTGTTAAGAACAATTTTTAACACAACTTTTTTAATGTCTGTCAGCTGTTTAGGACATTTGTAATTGTGCTTTGTTATTTTTAATGTTTATTATAAACAAACTGATTGCTTGTTCTTCATGCCCAAACTAGCCCGAAGAAAAAGTACGGGCATTCTCGTGCGTGAAGAACAAGAGCATTACTCTCTCAAAACCTCTCTCATTTAAACGAAGAGACCTAGTGTCAACGCAAAATGTTATGAAAACCACAAGTATTACGATAAAAAATTGACATCCCATAATACATTCTCATTTTTTGAAAATTATCTAAACGATAATACTTTTCATCTGATTAAAATTCACAAGCCAACTGTTCCGCCGCCGGTGGCGTGCCGTCCATTTTTTGTTTTTTTTCTCTTCATATAAAAACTCAACATTTTTAAAATTTTAATCGCATAGCAATATATATCGTCTTAAAAGCTTTTTTAATATTATTCATTTGATTTATTTCCTTTATCTAAATCGAATATTTTAACTGCTGCATACTTTCAAGAGCCGGCACGTTTGCCGTCTACGTAAAAAAACCTGCCGCCGTTAGCCAACGATGGAGATACTCTAAACCCATAGGAAAGATCTTTAAAGGAGTTTCTCGTTGCCAAATATCTTAGTGTGATAAGCAGACTGAGCGGAAAAAGAAAACAGAAAATTAACATGATGTTATTACACAATTATTTTAAGAAATTATACCGTGTTGTAGCTGAAACGGATTCTCTTAGCACTGTGTTTTGTTTTGATATACTTTGGCCAACAACATGTAACAATTCCTGGAAGGAATGTTTAGAAAGCCTGCAAAAATTTTCAAAACTTTTTGGGTCCTCTAGTCGTAATTCCTTGGTTGCAATATGAGTTAAATCTCTTCCCGAATACCGCCGTAGAAGCCATTCACGGCTCCAATACCGTTTTCTACTTCGTCGAACGTACAATTCATTATGTTTGTGTTTCTTTATTATAGCTAAAGCTATCAAAACTTCCACAAATTTACATTTATTTCTTTTTTGAAATAACATGACTTTTCCTTTTCTTTTTATTTTAAAACACTTTTTTGTTTATTAAAAATTGTTTTCTCAACTTCTGTTTTTTTTGTATTTTCTCTCTATTTCAAGTGTGATGGTGTGAATACAAAATGTCAGTTTACGTTAGATTTTATGACAGTCGCAATAAATGTATTTAGATTTCTGTATCGTAAAATGTGATGAAAGTCTTAATACTTGTATAATAGTCTGAACGGGCCTTAAGTGTGTATGGTCATGTGGGGAATGCAGTCGAGATGGTATGAGGATTTTAAATTTGTTTATCAGGTAGGGCGGGTGAGCAAGGACGTATAACAGCTCTCTCTTATGTTCCCGTGTTGCGTAGTAGTTTTGTTTGTGATAGGTTTTTTTTTATTGCTACTGTCTCTGCCTATATAAAGCGAGCTGTAATTGAAACAAGGGAACACGTAACAAAACATATTGTTATAAAATATAAACAAAGAAAAAAATAATGTTTGGTCTTAATATGCGTAGTATTTTGTAGAAAATGGATCCCGTGTTCCTCTTTTATTTGTAATTTTCTGAGGAAGAAGAAGATAATACTTTGTACAGGCAATTACGACACAATAGCGATCCACTAGCGTTGTCCGACAAAGCGTATGGATAAATTAATTAAATACATAAGTGTGTATATTGTTCATTGAATTAATTACTCCTATGTTCCAAACAAGATTTAGATTGACAAATGAGGTGTTCAACTTCGTACTGTCTCAAGTAGATTTGTCACACGGGACGTCAAGAGCGGTGTTACCAAAGCTTCACTTGGCAGCTACACTGTCGCTTTTAGCCGGTGGAAGTTTCCAGCATATCGTTGGAAATGACTATTTTGGTGGCTGTATCAAAAAGTTGGAGGAAAAACTGTGTCCGGCATTTATCAAGTTTGAACCTGAGAATTTATTTTAATGTACATATGAATGCATTTATGGAAAAATATAAGATTCCTGGTGGTGGTTTACAGCAGCTATATGTAAAGTAGTATTGTGTTAACGTACATATATATACACATTTAATTCATACATAGTTATTGGATGTGTAGATGGCAAACATTTTGGTTTACAGAGGCTATCCAGTAATGAACATATGTTTCTCAATCGTAAAGGATTCCACACCCTCAATTCTATGGTGGTGAGTTTTCAGTCTGTTGGAGAAAAAGTTAATTTAATTTTTAAAATATAATCTCTTTATTTTGTTGATATGTGACCATAATTGCAAAAATTTTGCAAATTAATTCTAGTTATGGTGGATCAGCTCATGACCCTCTTGTATGGAGACATTCTGATGAAAAAATTTTTTTAAATGAATTATATGAAAAAAAAACAAAAAATGTTTGGATTTTAGGTAAGGTTGATTGTCAATACATCATCTGCTGTAATTATTGTAAGTAATTATGTGTTTCAATTGCAGGTGACTCTGAGTATCCTCTAGAGCCGTGGGTTACACCATACAGAAACCCCGCAAAATTTTCTAATGAAGCCAATTTCAATTACGTGCCTTCAAAAGCCCGATGCATTTTAGAAAGGACGATTGGAATTATTAAAGGAAGGTGGAAAATTTTAATAAATGACAAAAGGAGTCGTTACTACGCTGAAAAATGTTTAAATGTTTCAAATGTGTGCGCAGCTCTGCGCAACGTATGCTTAATTTAGGTGTGTTTTTTTACTCTAAATTCGGCACCCGCGGGCGCACAATCTTACCAGAAAGCGTTTTCTTACACAAAAAAGGGGTAAATGAGAGACGTTTTGAGAGAGATATATTCTTGTTGTTCTTGCACGAAACAGCCCGTACTTTTTCTTCCGGCTAGTTTGGGCAAGAAGAACAAGCAATCAGCTGGTTTATAAGTAAACAATAATGAAGTAAAATTAAAAGTTTCCCAACAATGCAATAAACAAATAATACTTATTTTTATTTCATGATTTAGTTAAAAATTATTCGGGGTTTCTTTAATTAATTACAATGTATAAGCCAGATTATTGTGTTTTTATGGATGTGTGCATGTGTGTAGATTTGTAATTGTACATGGTCATATACATTAGGTCAGTTCCAGGTGCATAACAAAATTGCCCGAACTCCCACAAATTGATTTTATTTATATATGATTCTAATTTTAAAATTTAGCTTTTTCCCGAAAAAATAAGTGAATGTATTATTACATACTTTATGGTATTCTCATAAAGTATTTTTTTTATATAAAGGGTGGTTAAATTTCAAGGGCCGATGTTGATTTTGAATAAAACACAAACTATTTAGGAAATTATTGTAATTTTATTTTATTATGATATATTGGTATTACTCAATTATGTATGGAACAAAATATCGGCCAAATGGGCGCCGCGACCACGGCGGCACACCTCCATCCGATGGTCCAAATTTTCGATGACCCTGAGGCATAATGGAGGTTCTATGCCGTTAATGTGCCGAATTATCTCATCCTTTAGCTCTTGAATTGTTGCTGATTTATCGACGTACACCTTTTCTTTCAAATAACCCCAAAGAAAAGAGTCCAACGGTCTCAAATCACATGATCTTGGCGGCCAATTGACATCGCCATTACGTGTGATAACACGGCCATTGAATTTGTTGCGCAAAAGAGCCATTGTTTCGTTAGCTGTGTGGCAAGTGGCACCGTCCTGCTGAAACCACATATCGTCCACATCCATATCTTCCAATTCGGGCCATAAAAAGTTCGTTATCACCTCACGATAGCGAACACCATTCACAGTAACTGCCTGACCGGCCTCATTTTGGAAAAAATACGGCCCGATGATGCCGCCAGCCCATAAACCGCACCGAACAGTCACTCCTTGTGGGTGCATTGGTTTTTCGACAATCACTCTTGGATTCGCATTCGCCCAAATGCGGCAATTCTGTTTATTGACGAATCCACTGAGGTGAAAATGTGCCTCATCACTGAAGATGATTTTCTTCGAAAATTGATCATCCACTGTTGCCGTGGTCGCGGCGCCCATTTGGCCGATATTTTGTTCCATACATAATTGAGTAATACCAATATATCATAATAAAATAAAATTACAATAATTTCCTAAATAGTTTGTGTTTTATTCAAAATCAACATCGGCCCTTGAAATTTAACCACCCTTTAAAAGCAAACTCAAAAATTGAGAAGGAAAGCATATTCATATAGAACTATCTCGCTAATGCTTACGTAGCTCACCAGTGGACTTTTCCCAATTTTTGACTACAAATTCAAGATTCTTATGTTCAAAATTCAACTATTCAATCCAGAATTCAAGTTGAATACCGAACAAAAAAAACCAAAAATTTATAAACATAAACATAGCAATCCATGAGTTACTTTTTTTATTACACATATGCACATATGTATGTACATATTTGTATTTTTAGATTTTTCTTCTCATCTATATACATATACATATATGCTTTCCTCCTCAGTTATTGAGTTTGCTTTATATAAAAAAATACTTTATGAGAATACCATAAAGTATATAATAATACATTTCTCATATTTTTTGCGGAAAAAGCACAATTTTAAAATTAGAATCATATATAAAGAGATATTCTATTTTATTTATTTTTAACAATAGCCAGCCGAGCCCATAGGGCCATATATAGTTGGTGGACTACAAGTGTAACATAAGAATAATTAAATATGTAGGCAACAAATAAGCTAGAAGTAATGTTTATGAAAAAAAATTGTTATAATATTATTAGAGCGCTACTCTATAAATTGGAATATGTGCATGAATTTGGCTATATATGTATATTCAGAATCTAGATAAGTTCAATTGCGAGAAATGCTTATCAACAAGCTTATCTTTAAGTGAACTACGTGTAAGATGGAATGCTCTAAATTTACCCAAAAGCGTTCCAGATAACAATTTTTGTACAATTTTGAGATAAAATTAGAAAGTAAAATTTTTCATTTTCTGTACAAAGTTGCACGAACTTTTTCTTTGGGTAAGTTCGGTCGATAATTAAATTATCGGCTGTTTTTTATTTAATTAATTTAATTAAATTAATCAGAAAACTTGCAAAGAAACGACAAAAGTTTTTATTTAAAAATGCAAATGTTTTGCTTTCATTTATGCATTTATTTTATTTATGAATTTTTATATAAGCATTTGAAGCGTCTAAAATCACTAAAATAAAATTTATTTGAGCACTTTTGTTATGCACGTCGAACAGACCTATTTTGTGGTAAATATTATGGTTTTTTGCGTTTTCTTACTTTTGTAAATTTTTGTCTCTTATTGAGATAAATTATAGTTTACTCTCATTTTACTGAACTTTACCAGAAAAGTAAAAAAACACACCTATATCTTACAAAAATATTTATTTTGTATCAACCAAAGGAAAATTGACAACGTTCGTACGACAAAGAAAGTTAATTTTTTACAGATATTTATTGTACCTCTCGCACGAAGGTGGTAATCTGGCAGCACAAAATTTTTTTGTGACGCGTCTAGTTGCAGTTTATGATTTCAAATATGAAAATTTCGATCGAAGTTGCGATTTGGGCCCAATTTTACTTGCACATTAAATATGTATGTATATGAAATCAAAAACAAATTTCTCAGTGAGCATTAGACATAGGTATGTATAACCAAGAATGATTAAATAAAGATTACGCCTTGCGCATGATTTACCGTTTGATGACGTTTGCATCCCCTCGAAGAGATTGCCAAATGTTTATTATATGCAAAACTAATACTTTCTCGTACAAAATTTATATTTTATACTACATTTGGCAACTCTTCACACAATTTACTCAGAGAGATCTCAAACAAGCAAATGAAATCGATTTTATCAAAGTTAAAGTTTTGTGTTGAATTTTATAATAAATTGTGCTATATTTTATAATAAATATATTTAAATAATTATTAAATAATAAATAAGTGTAAAAAACTTGCTTTATAAAGCTCATAAGCTGTAAACAAAAAACACAAATAGAAGTGAAAAGAGAACAAAAAGAGCAAGCATGAAATGCGCAGTGGGCAATTGCAAACAAAGTAACAGCAAAAAAACAAGTGAGAAATTAATTGTGTTACAATGTAATATTGCTATCAAAATTTTTTTGTTTTCATAAAGCTGTGTCATTATATAGTTTTCCAAGAGATGAAGCTCAAAGGAAGTTATGGGTGAAATTTTGCAAGCGTGTAAAGCCTGTAAATGCTGAAAAAGAAAAAATTTGTGCTTTACATTTTAAGCAAGAGGATTTTGAAAGAAATTTAATATATGAAATGGGTAAGTTACCACATAATCAATTCTTTAAGTCCGTTAATAAGTCGTTATAGGATTTAGTAAACGAAGTACTAAGAAATTAAAACCCAATGCAGTTCCGTCCTTAGAAAATACTATTATTGATAGTGAAAAGAAAACTGCTTATGGCACTGAAGAAGATGAAACAAAAAAACAAATAAATAATCAAACAAGTTTAAAAGTAAAATGTGTAAATGCCGAATTGCCGACTGACACTGAAGAAGATGGCCTCCAAAGTTACACTAAAACTTTGGAATTGAAAATGTATGTTAGTATTTAAAAAAACAACAAATAATTATTTAAATCGTTTCTAGAGAATCACTTCTTAAGGAGAATTGTTCGCTGAAAATGGCAAAAAGTCAATGTGATGTGACAATAAAAAATTTATCTTGTCGTATTCAAAAACTAAGCTTTGCAAACTCAAATCTCGAGAAGGCACTGAGGCGTTTGTTTACTGATGGTCAAATAAAAAAACTAAAAAGCGGTGATAAAAGACAAAATTTTACCGAAACAGACATTGCTCAATCTATCACCCTATACTCAGCGAGTGCCAGAGCTTACAAACTTTTAAGGAAGAAACATTTCCCACTTCCATCGGTGAGAACGTTGCAAAGATGGTCGGAAAAATTGGACATGTCGAAAGGTATTTTGAAGCCTGTTGTGAAACTACTATCTGCGGCCAACCAAATGTCAGAAACTGAAAAAGTATGTGTGTTGAGTTTTGATGAGATGAAGGCAAAAAAAAAGTATTGCTATGACAAGTCAGCAGATTTAGTGCTAGAACCAGCTAATTATATCCAAGTGGCCTTGCTAAGAGGTAAGTTATTTGTATCAAAATCAAGAATTTTTAGAACGTTTGTTAATTCGCTGGAAGGTTTAATTTCAAATTGGAAGCAACCCATATATTATGACTATGATACCCAAATGTCAAAAAGTATTTTATTCAATATATTGAATACTATGAAGCAGAGTGGCTTTACAATTGTGGCCATTGTTTGTGACTTAGGTGGAGGTAACAGAAAACTGTTCAGTGAACTTGAAGTTGATTACGAAAAACCATGGTATGTTTTATGTAAATATGCCTCAATAATTTTTTCAAATTTTTTTTTTTGTATGAATATACGTAACATATGTATATATGTAGGTTTTTGTTCGATGAAATCAAAATTTTTGTTTTTAATGATGTTCCTCATTTGATAAAACTTTTGAGAAATCATTTCATTGATGGTGGGTTTATCATTAAAAAAAAAAAAGTCAAAAAGGATATACTTTTAAGTCTCCTATCCCTCCAATCAAATGACTTGCAGATCACGCATAAAATATCACCACACAATTTATGTGTGGTCGGACCTGAAAGGCAAAAGGTTAAACTGGCCACGAAACTTTTTTCACATACAATTTCGCAATCTATAACACGAGCCGCCAGTTTGGGATATTTGAGCAACGAAAATTGGAGCGAGTGCAGTCAACTCTTTAAACTCGTAATTACTTACAAAATATAATTTTTCTAGAACATACCTAAACTACTTAAGAAATTTTACTTAACTAGGTAAATGACTGGTTCGATGTTATGAATTCGAGAGTACCGAGACAGGATACCAGAGACCGATGACACGCATATGGTTTAGCACTTGAAAAACAAAATATCATTCTAAATAATATGTCGCAAATGATGTCAGAGATCCGTGTGATTGGGAAAAAGTCTATGCTACCTTTCCAAAAAGGTTGAAAATTATATTGTACTCTAAAAATTTGTGACACAGATTTATTTCTTTTGACATAAATGTATTCTACAGGTATCATTCAATCTAATAAAGCGTTACAAATGCTATATATTGAACTTAAAAGTCGATATAATATTGAGTATTTGCTAACGTATCGGTTTAATCAAGATGTGCTGGAAATTTTTTTTGGAATAATTAGGTCGAAAGGCGGACTTCACGATCACCCTGATCGAGAAGAATTCAAATATAGACTTCGATCATATTTAATGGGGTCTAACGAAGGCATTTTGGGTAGTAATGCAAATGTAGAAGTTGACAATACACCCGATTTAGATGTAGATAATTCTTTAACGGGTAAGTTGAAAGCTTAAATTTTAAATAACACAAAGTTTTATAAACTTTGTGATTTCTTCAGGTACTATACTTAAGAGTGTTAACCGTAACATTCAGGCAGATGTTTTGGCTACAGAAACTAACCAAAGCGAAATAGAAAATATGGAATATGATGGTTTAGAGAACTTGGCCGGATATATTTGCCACAAACTGAAGAATGAAAATCCTGATCTTGTGAGTAATTCTTCAACCGAACGCAATTATTCATGGGTTAATCACTTAAGTGAAGGTGGACTTAGTAAGCCATCAACTTCGTTAATGAACACGCTAATACTGTGTGACTCAATTTTTTCCAAATTGAATGGCGACAAATTATTACTCGCAAGTGGATATTTACAAAAGCATTTGTTGGAAGCAAAAGAAATTGAAGCCAGTGATGACGTAAAAAAACTTTTTTTTAGATGTAGAATGTATTTTAGAATTAGAAAACTAAATTCTGAAATTGTTGAAAGCACGTATAAGAGAAAGAGAAAGTATAGTAAAATAACAAACTAAAAATTTATAAATATTCTTTAAAGATTTTTATTTTTAAGTAAAATAACAACAACAAATTTTGGAATGGGGAAAAAGGGAAATAATTAACACTTGGGTTCACTATTTATATGTATAAAATATTTAAATAAAAATAAATGGAAAATAAAATAGTTCTTTAAAGTTGTTTATTATCAAACTGAATTTGCCCCACTGTCCTGTTTTTACAATAACATAATAGTTCTTCAGCTGAGTTTTATTAGCCAATCAGAATACATGTTGAGTGACGTCAGAGTTCCATCATGCGCAGAAAAGTATTTTTATTTTAGCTTGTTGGCGTAATCTTTATTTAATCATTCTTGTGTATAACAATACAGATTACTAGATACTTATATAAGCTTAAAACTTTTTTGCTCTCTTGTTTCAGGTTTTGCTCAAATAAAAAAACCGGTTTAGTTTCCCTTGTTACTTCCCCACGCAGCATCTATAACCACAAAAAAATTTTACATTTTATTTAATGTTCTACGTGCACTATCTTCATACATATATGTACATATTTATAGTCTTTGGTAGAATGCCTTTTAAGAAAGAAAATATTAAATATAATAGTGAAAATGCTAAAATAGCAACAGTGACGGGTTATGCATGCAAGTCAATTGCCATAAATGTGAGTTTATATTTTAAAAATATGCTCAAATAAATATGTGCTGTCAGAGATGCTAAAGGGTGCTTTAGACGATAAGATTTGTCGTACGTAAAATGAGAGAGAAAATAAAATGAAATTCCATCCGTATTTCAAAAAAAAGAGATTAAAAATCGAATGGTTATTTTCTGGCTTTTACACCATTGGTATGGATAAAATCAAGTAAGATGAAAACATTCTCATTTAATTTAACTACAGCTGTTTGCTTGTGTTCCCCAGGGATGGAGTTCTTGTGCAAATGAATTTTTTTTTTAATAACCTTGAAAAATATTTTTATAACTTTCGAATATGTTATTTTCGTGGTCAAAATTTTTAGTGTACTTTTAGAAAATATACGTATATTTTTATAAAATTGTGCTGTCGTGGTCTAAAATGTACATTTTGATTTTATAATTGGTATAAATTTATGAAACCAGTTTTCCCTCCCTGGCTTTCTCACATTTGTTTACATAAAAATGCATCCCTGATCTAATGGTGTGTGGTGGTTTTTGAAAAATTTTAAAAAATCAAGAGAGCCATACGACTGTCAAATTTTCATCCGTATTTTCTCTCAAAATCTTATAGTTTCATTACATATTACGCTTAGACGATCCGACTTGTGTGGAGGGCGTTCTGATGTCATTGTGGATTGCTATCAGCTGAAGCCGGTATTGTGCAGTGACCAGTGACTATGCCTTCGCCACTGAAACCTTCCGACAACAACTGACACACAAAGACACACTAATGCACATCAGAAAAATGCGAGATGTGTTTTTTTTTTAATATAATTTTAGTCTCCATCTAATTTCCAATTCTAATGTGTGAAATAGTGTTGAAATTTCAGCTCTAATATTACTTACTTAATTTTTAATGGTGTCATGAGTTTCCTTTTTATATTTAAATTTTATTTGTCTGCAGTATTTAGACGATGGTGTTTGATTTTTCCAAATATACTTTGATTGCGTTGTACTGGTCGCAGGTTCTGAGTCTTCTCTAGTAAGTGTGATCAGGTATAATATAGAGGGGACATATGGACAAGGTCGCTTATGTCCGCTATGAAGATCGATAAGGGAAAGCAAATCTGTTTTTTTTTTCGACTTTCCCTTTTCAATGTTTTTATGGGCATGTTATTGTGAAATTCATAAAAATGGGCACTTTTTAATAATTTGGCGAAAAATAATACAATGCCCCAAAATATTAAAATTATTAAAAAAAAGTGTTCAGTAGTAATTGCAAGTACTACCGAATAAAAAAAAGTGTGATTTGAAATAAAAGCAGTTTAATGTGTTTAATGCTCAATTGCCAAATTGGTATAAAAGCAAAAATTTAAAATAATTTCAATTGAATCAAATATAATCTATATTTACAATTTGTTAAACTATAAGAGTGAGAGCTGTATAATGAGATGTGCTCGAGGGAAGCCTTTGCATCTTTTCTGGAAGAACGAAATCAGGTAAGGGTTTTGTTTTTGATGAGTTAGAATTATCTGCTGAAATATAATCTATATATAATAAAGAGCTGCATGAACAAAAGAAAAAGCATGTTTGAAAATGATCGGCTTGTTTTTTGTATCATACTCGACTGTGTTCATTGTATTGAAGCAGCGATGAGTAAACATGTATGAACTATAAACACTTGCGAGCAAGCATGAGCTGAACATGAACATAAACGAGCAATTGTGTTTATGATCATGATCACAGTTGCAGACAACCATAATAACTATGAGCAAAAACAAACACGATGACATGTTCGGGTAATCAAATAAAATATGGGAAAATAAGGTTTTTTTTATTAACATAACGAACAAATTCTCTTCACTTTTTTAATACAAAAACAAACTAAAATAAGAATTGAATTCTGTAAAATCCTAAATTACGAAAAAAATCATAAATAATAAAAGAATAAAAAATATTAAAATTTACTTACAGTCCTTTTGTAGTTTCTATAAGTATACAAATGTACCTTATAGTTTTGTAGGCGGCACATACATACAACAATGAAATGTAAAAAACAGATTATAAATCCAAAACTTATTTCAAATGCAATAACTTTTAAAATCCTTTGTTCGAACATAACCATATAATCACGAACACGGGCACATGCTCATGATCACAAGAACACATTCAATCAGTAACAAACAAAGTTCATGTGTTGATGGTATGAACAAACTTTTGCTCACTGACATCGCAGTTGAATCAAACGTATGGTCAGTAAGTTACATTGTGTTCGAACATAGGCAATTTAGAATGAACACATGAGCATGCTCATCTATAAAGCTAGATCATGCAGCTCTTTAATATATAAAAACAAAATTTAATTAGAATCAACTTTCTGTTTAATTTGGAGCAACTTTCCCAAAGTATATTTCTGTGGTATTATAATTCAAGGGCGTTTAAGTGTTTTTCTTGGATATTGTAACAAAGTCTTTTAAGAAAATATGCTTCAATTGCAAAGGAGTAAAAAAACTTCAAATTAATTAAACTTCGTATTTTTCATACATTTAGTTTTAGCACCAATGTGTTATAATTATGTCAATATGGTTTTCCTACGGTCTATATAAAAGCAATGATATCAAAAACCTGTAGCTGTGATATTCATTAATTAATTTTTATTTTATATTTTCATACACTGCAATTGCCGTTGAACATGCCGAGTATTGTTGAAGGAAAACTACCACTCAACATAAATTCAATATCCAGAATTAGAGTCAATGAACAACATCAACATCTATCTACAGTAAAAATTTAATCTCATTTTATTGTCATCTATTTCGTTATGAAGTTAAAAATAATCGAATTGTTTTATTTTGATTAGATACTGTTTTGTTAAAAAAATTAACAATTTGTAATAAAGTAATAAGGATTTAATATTTTATACTTTTTAGTATTTTATACTTTCATAAAATATATAGTTAATACTGTTAACAAGTTAACTGTGAGCACTGCGTGCAATTGATTTGATTGAATTTAATTATTCGAATAAAGAGGAGAATTCGTTCTCTCATTAAAAATTTGTATATATGATTCTAATTGTGCTTTTTCCCTTATAAACTATATATGAAATTTATTATTACATACCTTATGATATTCTCATACAGTATGAAAAATATCATAAAGCATTTTATTACAAAAGCAACTCAATAATTGAGGAGGAAAGCATATCCATATAGTACTATTTCGCTAATGCTTACTTAGCTCATCAGTGGATTTTTCCTAATTTATGAATACAAACCCAAGATATATATGTTTAAAATTCAATTAATCAATCGAGAATTGAATTGAATATCAAACACACAAACCAAAAAATCTATAAACAAAAACATAACAATCCATGAGTTTACTTTTATAACACACACATATTTCTATTTTTAGTTTTTTATTCTCATCTACACTAGGCTTGCCATAGGTCAGCATAACTAATGTATTTTGAATCAAATGAAAAAATTAAAAAATGAAACAAAAGAAACAAAAGAATATCAAAATTTAATACCGTGCACATGTAGTATTTTATATTAACTGAATTTATTTTGGGAATATTCATTTATATATATGATTCTAATTGTGCTTTTTCCCTTATAAACTATATGTGAAATTTATTATTACATACCTTATGATATTCTCATACAGTATGAAAAATATCATAAAGCATTTTATTACAAAAGCAACTCAATAATTGAGGAGGAAATCATATCCATATAGTACTATTTCGCTAATGCTTACTTAGCTCATCAGGGGATTTTTCCTAATTTTTGAATACAAACCCAAGATCTATATGTTTAAAATTCAATTAGTCAATCGAGAATTGAATTGAATATCAACATACAAACTAAAAAATCTATAAACAAAAACATAACAATCGACGAGTTTACTTTTATAACACACACATATTTCTATTTTTAGTTTTTTATTCTCATCTACACTAGGCTTGCCATCGGACAGCATAACTAATGTATTTTGAATCAAATGAAAAAATTAAAAAATGAAAGAAAAGAAACAAAAGAATATCAAAATTTAATACCGTGCACATGTAGTATTTTATATTAACTGAATTTATTTTGGGAATATTCATTTATATATATGATTCTAATTGTGATTTTTCCTTTATAAACTATATGTGAAATTTATTATTACATACCTTATGATATTCTCATACAGTATGAAAAATATCATAAAGCATTTTATTACAAAAGCAACTCAATAATTGAGGAGGAAAGCATATCCATATAGTACTATTTCGCTAATGCTTACTTAGCTCATCAGGGGATTTTTCCTAATTTTTGAATACAAACCCAAGATCTATATGTTTAAAATTCAATTAATCAATCGAGAATTGAATTGAATATCAAACATACAAACCAAAAAATTTATAAACAAAAACATAACAATCCACGAGTTTACTTTTGTGCTTCGCTATCCCACACAAACTTATCTAATCGCGCCCACTTTTGTATAGATATTGTTACGGTAAGCCAGCTGTATCAAATGTGAATACTTTTATTGTTATATTAACCTATTGGAGAGGTAAAAAACACAGTTTTGCTGAAAAGTACACATTTCACTTCAAGTTTTGTTCTCAACCATTTTTTTCATTTGGTACCCATATCATTGAAGTGGGTAAAAAATAGTTGTTCGCCATATTGTGTTTTCAGATATATCATTATACGTTATGTTCCCTTCAAAAATCCCTTTAATTTGATACCCTTATCATGGCGGTAAGTGCGATCTTACTCGAAATTTTTTCTAGAAGAAAAGATTACGGAAAAGACCTTTGTTCTATGCCAATATTTTGGAACATATATGGTTGCAAAGAGAAATACCAAAATAGTTTTGTTTTTAGTTTTACCCACATATATTAAAACAGTGCCAAGGACATATCAGCTTATTTTTCAGCACCATTTATATGCTTTTAAAATTTTTATTCTATTTGTTTCTTAGATCTTAGTTTCTGAGATATTATATTTTACCCGTTTTTACCCTTTTTTACACTCTTAACATTAGAATATCAAAAAATCGCTTCTTAGTGGATCTAAACATGGATATTTCAACCGATGATTATGTGTGGGTGGGCACTTTCCCAGCAATTAAAAAAAAAAATTTTAGCGGAATTTTACCATTTGAAAAAATAATTTTGGAATTTTTTTCCCGACTCTCCGTTTGAAGAGAGAAAACTAGCAGCTGCGTGAATTACAGTATTGTTTAAAAAAATAATAAAAATATATTTAATAATTAAAGAAATTGAAAATTTTTATTCAAAATTATTCATACTCGAGGGGCCCAAAATATCTATAACATAGGAACTATTTGAATCACGAGCTGCTCCTACAATTGCCTCTTTAAATATGGAATAAGACTGTAAGTCATTCACAGATGTACGATGGGTACCGATCGACAGTGCATTTTCATCAGCAAGGGAGTTTAGATGACGGTAAGACCAACTCCAGCTTTTTCAGCTACTTTAATATCCTGCGAAGTACTGAAAAAAAGAACAAGCTGTAAAATATGTATATACACATATTCCGCAACATAACCTTTGTTGTCTACCTGTATTTAAAGTAATTTCATGTCATTCTTCTTGACACGAATGTGTTATAATTACTTCACAATAACTTAAACTTTTCATTTTAGTTCCATAAACCATCAAATGGAATAACTTCAGCAAATTTAAAACCATAAAGTTTCCAATTGTTCCGATGAAGGGTGCCTGGTAAGAAAATATATTATATTCCATTTGATGGTCTATGGATATTATGATATTATGACCTTGTCGTAAATCATTTAATCTATTTCATTTAAATACTTACCCTTTGCTTAATAGATAAATAATTTTTGTTGAATTAGTTATTTAATTCAACAAAACACAATTGTGTGCTTTTGCAAAAAGTAATGTTTAGTTATTGCTTCTTGCCCTTTGTTTTGCCAATGCTTTTCTTTATCTTTTCGATTTACTAGCACAGCTGAGAACACGCTTTTTCTTATGTCACTTATGCGCCATCTGTTTAGTTATCTGTGGAAGATGCAGTTCGCACGATCAAAAACGAAATAAATAATAAGTTCATTAGAATAACGGTCTACAGGAATCTTATGAGAGATTTAAAACATGCCTTTGCTATCGCGTAAACTATAAAGCTTGGTAATAACCACAAAAACTCTCATTTCAACAATGCTCACCGTGAAGAAAGCAGAATCCCTACAATAAAACCACATCAAAGGCAACAATTACATCTTTGTGTAACTTTAGAAAGCTATCTTATCGTTTGTCATATTACCATCAACGCCAAAATAATTGGAGGAGACAAAGAAATCAGAGTGGAATTTATCATCAACACCAGAAGATACAACGAAACAACAGAATAGAGGCTACACGACTTTCAGATGATAACAGTAGAATTAAAACAAATAAAAGTAGTAAGTCTCATTATAATTTTAATAAGATTCATAAAAATTTAAACTATTGGTGGGTTGCTATATTTATGAATGATGATGAAAATGAGAAGTATGAAATTTTCAGAGATTGTGGTGCGATTGTGGCGTACCAGTGGGAAAGAGCTGTTAGTCATCATATGGGCTTTACAAAAATTAAGGAATTTTATATACGGCATAGCCGATCTTACCATTTTTACAGACCATCAGCCTTTAACGTATGTTATTTCCAAAAGAAATCCGAATTATAAATTAAAACTTTGGAAGGTCATAATGGAAGACTATGGCGCTAAAAGTATAAACCGGACACTGAAAATGTAGTAGCTGATGCATTGTCTCGACAAATTATAAATTCATCTTCAATCGATACCGTGCATTTAGCTGAAATCTTATGTAGTGAAATAATTAAATCGGTCCCACAATCATTCAACTCATACGGTATACAATTAGAATTAGTATCAACTAGGAATATGGTGGAAACACAAATGCGAACAGTATTCACAAGAAAAACACGATATACCATTAATTTCACAGACAATAATAGTTTAATAACGGAACTAAAGAAAATTTTACATCCCAATAGTGGCAATCTACACGGATTTCGAAAATATATGTACATAAATAATGAAAAATAATTAGCGATACACTTCCAGGAACCAATTTTGTTTACACACCAACAATATTAAAATATGTATTAGATAAGAATGAACAAATACGCTAAATTAAAGAAACTCACGATAGAGCTCATAGAAGTTATAAAAACGTAAAAAATGAAATTTTGAAAAAATACTATTGGCCTTAATTACGAAAAGATGCAAAAAAAATATGATAACAATTGCCCGTCATGCTTATTTGGTAGATATGAAAGAATTCCCATTAAGGAACCATTACGTAACTATCCCAACACAACCCAGAGAATTTATACACGCGGATAGTGTTGTATTTCCAGTTTTAGTCAATATTTATAACAATGTCGTACTTATTGCTTAATAACTTAATTAATATTTTGTATGGAATATTGAAATATAAAAAAGAATTGAGTTTGAGAAGCAGTATTGCCAGAAAATAATGATGAGATAAATTGATATCAATTCTTTTTTAAAATTTACGACAGGCAATGTAAAATCTAGTAGTGAAAACGCTGAAATGACAACTGCGTTAACGAATGAATGTGAGTTTTTATTTTAACAATTAATAAAATAAATAAAAATTAAGTAATGCGAAGGATGTAATGTAAGCTAGAGATGGTAAATTTAGAGCTTCATTTAGAAAGGGAAAAATAACGGAGAAATATTTCTGGTATTCTGCATGTATTTATATAACATAATAAATATATAAAGCTAATAATTTACACCTACTGACAACCACACACAGTGAAGAACGCTAATGATGAAACTGTAGCTACTTTCGAAAACGGCATGTTGTTCCGTTCTGCTAGTGTTATTAAATTTCTTAACTGACTATTTTTAGAAAACGAAAGAAAAAAATTCGTTCTTATATTTAGATTGATAAGAACAATAAAATTAAAAAAATTGTTTTTGTCTTCATGCATGTTCTGATAGGTGCTTAGGCAGATTTGGGATACAAGAAAAGTTGGTTTGTGTTACCAAATTCCAAAAATAAGTCAAAATCCGGTCCGCCTAAAGGATTGAATCGGTTGAAATTTGGTTTACATGTTGAGTTGGTTATTTGAAGTTATATAGTGGTCTGAAAGAGCTGGTCCAAAGGACCAGATTCAAAAATTAGATAAAAATTCGGTACTACTAAACGACAATCCGAAAATTCAGACGAATATAGGAAATAAAGTAGGAAAGTGAAGGGCATTTAAGATTCGGGACAGCCCAATATAACACTCTTACTTGTTTTGTAATTGTTTCGTTTTGTCGAAAATTTTTTTTTTATCTTGGACCAGCACTCAAGAGATGACCCCTATACATGCGGTACATTGTGCTGGAACTAAAGGAAAAAGGATAGTACGAGCAATGATAGGACATGAAGTTTCACTATCTTACAATACTGCTTTTTTGCACGTTATTTGTTTTTATAGCAGTTTGTAGCGTCTCTGATGTCAATGAGACGTATTAAATTTTGAAGCTTCGTTTTTAGTAGCCATTTTTAGTAATTATTTTACTTCGCCGCTGTTACACAATACCGACGAAGGAGGGCGTTCTGATGTGATTGTGGAGTGGTTACAGCTGAAGCCGTTTCTGTTCAGTGACAAGTGACTATGCCTTCGCCACTGAAACCTTGCGACAACAGCTGACACGAAGTCACACACAAATGCACATCAGAAAAAATGCGAAATGTTTTTATGAGTCTGAAACTGTGGTTGAACCCAGAAAAAATTTTTGGTTTTGTAATCAACGTGCAGACTACATCGGGAATTATTGGATACATACATATCCGGCGGAATTTTTCCTTTTATTTAAAAGTTTGCGGATCCACTTATGGCCAATTCTTCTGAAAATAGTTCATATCAAAGAAAAGGTGACCCCATTTCCTGTAGGAAATGCTGAAATGCAATATCTCGTAACAAACATTTTAAATTTGTTACAGGAGGAAGAAAAAACATTTTAATACAATATACTTATTTGTAGTTACATTCTTTTGATTTTCGCTTATAATATATATCAAACATACATAAATAATTGTTTTGAATTTTGACTAATGTTGAATAATTGAAATAATAGTTACATAACTGTACTGGAAGATATAATTTTTCATTTTGCCTTTTAAATATAATCATTGCCATCTGAAGTGTTGCCTTTGTTGAAAGTAGAATTGTAAGAAAAGTGTAGAAAAATTAAATAGATTTAAAATCAAATAATAAAATGTTTGTTGTATAAGGAAACTTTTTATAGAAGCTTTTTTGTTTGTTTTGTTTGTATATTTCGAATTCCCAAATATTTTTTTTTGGGAGTTCTTATATACCCATGTGCAATTTCTTAACTTTTTTCAAGAATTTGGTTAAAGGTCCACTGAAGATTTTGGTATTAGCACTAAATGAAATGTCGCTTATAGACCAGCTAAAACATATAACAAACATAGATAAATAACCATAAATAATTTTTATTATATAAATCTAAAAATTTATGAGGACAATGCATTTTACTCAATTTCGAAATTTTTGTGAGTTTTTGCATTTCAACTAACAATATGTAGGACTTACTAAACCCAGTGCCTGGTTTTTGTAACGTGTGTGAGAAAATTATGAATATAAAAAATTATTATCTTTCTGTAAAAGATAGGACGAGTATGAAAAAAAACTTAAGTTTACATATGATATATCCGTCAACACAGATTGTTAAAGGCCCTTTTATATTGTAATATTGAGTAAAACGACATGTCAAAAGCTTAAATGAAATGGGAAAGTATAATAGTGTAAAAACAATATGTTATGAATCTGACCAAAATACGGATGGGAATTTGACAGTCCTATGGCTCTCACCATTTTTTTTAAAAATTCGAAAAACTTTTACTTTTCATTTTATCAGGGATGTGTTTCTGTATAAGCAACCAAAGAAAATAACAAAATAGCAAAAAAATCATTTGCTTCTAAACCGGTTTTATTCTTACTACGTATACTATTCATGTTATTCAACTATGATAGTGAGAAAGCAAAATGTAATATTGCGTTAGTTTTTTTGGCAGTCGCACCAAATCTCATTAGATTTCTCTCTCATAATGTATTATGAAAGTCGTAAGACTTGTATTATAGTGTGAAAGGGCCTTGAAGAACATTAGAGGGAGAAGTTCCGATATACGTTCTATGGACGACCAAATTAATTGTTCCAGCACAATGCATCGCATGTGTAGGGGTCATCCTTTGAGTGCTGGTCCGAGATAGAAAAAAAAAGTTAGGGAAAGAGGCAAAATCACATGTACGGTCATTTTATTACTCCTAAGAAAATGATAGAAACTTTGTTCTACGCGATGACCGATAATTCGGCCACTTATGACGGACATATGAACGTCAGTGTTCTTGTAGGGTTACTAGCACAACAACTACAAAAAGCATTGTACGTTGTTAAATATTCGCCAGCTGGGTTTATAAGTTCACGTGATATGAATTCGCCTTGGGTATACCATGTCGCACATCAATGTATGATTGCAGTAAGTGCGCACGAGCAAGGCAAATTTATTATCAGATGGATGCATCTTCACAACAAAAGAAACAACATGTGTAAAGGCGAATTTAACACTCGATTGGTTGTAGATTTAATTTTTTGTGATGCTTTCAAAGTAAGTTCATCATGAAATTAATAAAGAAAATTAATATTTCAAGCCACCATTTCTAGAACAATGGAAACTTCCAGGCAGCCGCGGTAATCTTGCAATAGTGTTGATGGTTCCTTTGCTGGTTGTTCTGTTTGCAAAAAAATATAATTTATCTTTCTTAATAGTTGGACGTAATCCGTAATACTAATATTCCGGTGAACTATCTATATTAAATATTAATGAACTGGGTACTTACTGTTCCACGTGGAACAAAACCTTTTTCGTAAAAGGTTCGGCATTTGCCAAACCCGAAGATTTGTTCCCCACACGAATTAAGTTGGAAGTTGAAAAAATGGGGACTATACACTTGCTAAAGATGGAAGTTTAACTCCACAAACTTCAGTTCACTTATTCCTTCCACTTTATTCTTTGGGAAGAGAAAACAAAGTTCCATTTCCCTTGAAGTATTTATTTTTTCAACAAACTCTCATTTTTAGTAATTTTATTTTATTTATTTATTTTATTTTATTTATTTATTTATAATTTAATCGAGCCCATAAGGCCATATGTGATTAAAAGTATGTACAAAATGTTGAACTTAAATATCTTTTTATGAAAAGAATGAAACTTGAATATAAAATATATAACTTGAATTCATATCAAATCAATATGGCATTATATGAGTACGAAAAGAGTTCTTAGCTGAGGACCATATAAAGTTTACGTTTGAAACTCGCAGAATTTCAAAATTTCTCATGTCAATGGGAAGAGCATTGTAAAGTCTACTAACTCTTATTTGAAACGATCTTTCAAATATGGAGTTGTTTAATATATATATTTTACTTTAAGCTTTTTTTAACTGCACACAAAATTTAAAACTATGGTGCTTACAAAGAAAATTTGAATTTGATTTCGAATGTAGGTGCACTGCTCACAGCTGACTATAAATTCGCCGATACATCTACCTGGTGATTAGCAGATAGATGTATTTTTTTTTTTGCCTTGCAGAAAAGTATCGAACAAAATTGGTGCTTGCATATAGTACTGTTAGCGGAACTTTATTCTCTGTCGCAGACTTTTCTTCCAGTAAAGCATCACATCTTATGGTTTGAATATGGTAACGCAAACTCCATTAGGCAGTAAGCACATTATAGATCTTGGTATTATAAGGTAAATGCTTATTCGAATCATTAAAAACAGGACAAAGGAAACTACTTCAAAAGAAAATATATCAAAAATATGTACGATATGTGAAAAATATCTTCTGAGCTCCTGAAACTCAGAAAATGTTTTCCAAATAAGTTTTAAATATAAAATACTCTCTGGTTTCAATGTACATATGTATATAGCAAAGAACATTGTAAAGGGTACACTAAGTCAGTAGTTCGAATGCACCTACATTCTCTGCATATGTATGTATGTACCCAAAATAGTCAGTAGTCTCGATGTCTATAGTAAATAACTGGTTCCATTATCTAATTATGTCCCCAAGTAAAGTATCTAGTCAGTAGTCCTTATAGTACTAATGAATTCTCACGCGTGTTAAATATCTACATATAACAGAAGATTGTAAAGGTTATAGTAAGTTAGTTGTACAGGTAACAATATCATTAGTGAATCAGTACTGTGTCACTATTGACATTTCCTACAGGGTTAGGAGTGCATTTAAGACTGAATAGATATCGTATTTAGTTAACATGGTTGTGTATGACGGCAAACAAAATTCATCATAATCTTCGTCATCTTCAGTTTCATAGTAATTACATACATATGTATATATTTGATATTTATTTTTATAGTATAGAATTCGCGTCGTATTTATTTGTGGCGACGATTACTGTTTTATACGAATGATTAGAAGTCTTTGGAGAAACTTTCTGTTGCCATAACTTTAGTTCTCTTATAAGCGCGAATAAGCAAATTACGTGTTTATGCAATTAGTATTTTGTGATACATTCGCTAAAGAAACAAGCAATCAGAGAAATTTATTTATACCATTAGCAAAAAAAACTTTAACGACCTAGACAAACTGAACAATTGTGTTTGCAACTTTTAAATACACAAATACTTTTTTTGTTACAGAAAAAATAAAAACTTAAATCATTATGGATGAAGAAAAAATGTGGAAAAATTTCTATGAAAAGTTACAAGAAGCCAAAATGAATCCGCAAACTGAGCATGAGTGCAAGTAAGTTTATTTTAAGAGCAGTTTAACCTCGTAGCTTTTATTGTAGTTCCAAAATTATTTCTAAAAATTTTTACATAAATACAGAATATATTTACATACTTATGCATATATGTATGTATGCATAAAAAAGCTTTTTGAACGCTTTGTAAAGTATTTGGACAAAACTTGAGAGTATGTTAAAGATGGGCCCGGCTCACTTGAAAATATTTGTTAGGTTTGTTTCGTTGTAGCCGTGCGCTCTCTCTAACGTAACAATTATTAATAAAATAACGAAAATGTTATATTTAAGCATTAAAATTTATGAATTCATATAAATGTTAGTGTTAACCATTATCATAAGAAATATTTCATTTTGGTCACCGTAACCAATACATTTAAGAAAAATAATTTAATTTTCATTATTATTTTATTTTATTCATACAACAATAATAACCTACTGAACATCGGCATTATGTTCTGCCAATGAATTTTTCCCACTGCAGTAGCACTGAGTATTTTTCATAAACAGGGTTGCCAGAAAAGTTCTAAATCGCCAAAAAAAAACATGCGCTGAAATGTTCTACAGTTTAAAAAAAATCCTAGGCAATGACAAAATTCGTAAATTCTTCTATATGAATACCCACAAATAAAAAACATTTTGTTTGCATCCCTGCAGATAATGTGACTAGTATATACGAGTATGTATATGTATAGTGTACTCCATAGGAGACTGGGAATAGTACAAGGCTAAAGCGAATGCTACATGATCAATGTTCAGCTTCAATATTTGTCATTGTGTGCGTTATTTTATAAAAATAGTCACACTTATACGTATGTATATGTGCGACTATTTTTTTTTTAAATAATTAACACAATGACAAATATTGAAGCTGAACATTGATCGTGTAGCATTCGCTTAACTAAAATTGACCAGGGGTCTAATCACAGCAATCGATAGCGAGTAAACTATCGTATCGTATAATATTTGGATACGTATCGAGGGATCGAATCAGTTTATGCAATATGTATCGAATCTGAATTTTTAGATTACCAAACAATTCGACCTTATTACGGTTGTTGAAACGACTCGACAGTTAAAATTAGATTAAAAAAAATTGTGTGAGTTTCTTTTATCTAATACAAACTGTCGAGTCGACTCAACAACCGCAACAAGACCGAATATTGTGCCAAATTTACATTTGGCCATTTCTGAAAAACGAACACCGCTCAGAATTGACGTTTTCGATTTGAAAAATAGATATTCTGCCAACCGAAATTGCTACAAAAATGCCGTTTTCAAACCGATATTGTAAAAACATATATTTTCATATCGAATAACTTTATTCGATATCGAATGCCATGATGCCAAACTAAGAAATTTCGACACATTTTGTTCGATATCGTATGCGGTGATTAGACCCCAGATTTATACGGACATATAAACATCAAAAAGCAGCATACATTAGAAAGTTTTGTAAAAGAACATATAAGCATTTCAAAAATGATTTTTCTTCTGCATGTATTTGGCTAGTTGTACTTATCATATATGCACACATCTGATGTTCTGTTTATGGTTTGTTTTTGGGATGATTTGTGTGGATTCAAAAACGAAACAAATCTAGAGACACAATTTCCGCCATCGTGGTCCTCGGTGTGTAGCAAAGTATATTTGTCAAGTAAAATCAACTCATCAGGTGACTTTTTTGCTTGTTTGTGTTTTAGACGCGGTATATGTCAAAATTTGTTTAATTTATGCGCGCCAATATAATTTTTACTCATTTCTTTACATTGAGGGAGGGTAACAATTAAGGCATACATAAATGAAATTAATGTTTTTCTTGCTATTGCAGCCTGTGTGTGTTTACTTTTGAGAGACCAGTAAAAAAACAAGTTTGACATATTTGGCTAGTTTCTCAAAATAAAATGCCTGTCGTTTTTGGTATTGTTGTTTTATTGTAGAGATGCGGCTACTTGATAAATATAATTTGGTTTGTAATAAAGGGCTGCACAACATTTCTAAAATACACATCAATTACTCTTCTACTATGCTGTAGTGTCAAGCACTGTATTTTACTTCAGTCTTTACAAAAAAATCAAGTATTTCACTTTAATATTTTCAAACAAAACAAATTGTACATAACTTGAAAATGTCATATCAATGGGTGGTATTATTGATTCCGCGCGGAAAGGAAAATTGAACGCAAACTTAATTTAACATCCCTGTTTTAAGTGATTATAAGCCAATGTTGTGTCAGCTGATGTCAGCAAATGAAATAAGAAAGCAAATACTACAGAATTTTTAATTCAATTTTATTTATCTAATATGTATATGTAAATAAAAATAAAAAAAATTATCACAATTAATTTTTTTTTTGGTATTCAGGTAGTAAGTATGTATGTATAATATACATTGTATATATGTGCGTATGTATATACTAAATAAAATTTCACAGACCAGTGTTATAAGTGCAGGTAAATGGTCCTACCGCAACTCTTTGTCCAGCTTCTCAATTTCAAGTTGCAAAATTCTTTCTTTGAGAGCAATCTTTTTCATTAATAACTGTTTCATTTCATCCTTGTGCCTCTTTTCTTCTGCCAGCTGTTGTTCCAAGATTTTTGTTTGTTTCTTTTTTTCATCGCTAAGTGTATATATAGCCCTCTTAATATCTTTCAAAGCTTTATGGTTTTCTTTATTTTGTTCTTTTATTACTTCTAAAGCAGATGCGACATCGGAAGCTAACTTTTTCTGTACATTAATCTGCTCTTTAAGCAGCTCTGGCGTGTCCTCTTTTATTGCCCTTTTAAGCGGTCGTGATGTAATATTTACGGAAGAATTGCTGTGTGTGCTGGTTTCTTTATTTCCACTGTCCATTGTAACCTACCCGCAGGGGGGTTCTGGAAACTTGGGAATCTTGTTTTTCGGAACCTACGGGTGTCTGAGCGACCCCGCGGTACCTAGCTTAAGGTGGAGCATTACCTTGTTCCTCTCTGAAGTTCGAAAATGATAGAAGAGGTGACTCTTCGAAATCTCACTAGAGATTGATGAAGGACTGGTTAATACCAGTTTGATTCGAATCTAGCACTACGGGACCAGCTTGGCCCCACACTTCCAACAGTTGCCTGTACAATGTACGGGTACATAAGTACGGGTTTAAAGACTGATGTACTCCTTGCGAGTACTTCGTGTCTACCCTGAAAGTTGGATAGTGTGTGCTGGTATGGGTAGAGACTCGTAGTGGCTGTGGTTGCAACCCAAAGTTACGCGGGGAGTGGAGTTTTTGGTCTAATCGGAAATATGTGTGAGTCGTAACACACATATTAATGATATGACTTTTACTCTACTAGGTGCTGTTGCCATTCGACAGTAGTCACCGGAATGTGTTTCGAACCAACAGTATTACTGTTAAATGGGTCTTGACGTAAAAACATTCTGATGTGACAAGAGTCATGACAGCTCGAACACCCCAACAAGGTGCATTATAGAATTCAGGGATAACTATACATGATTTGCTACCCAACTCTGGAAGTAGGTGGCCTACGGGCTCATTTGCTTATCAGTGCTCTGGGGGCGCTAGTGAATCGTTACAAAAATTTACTCGGTGTTGAGACCACCGTCTGATAAGGCCCTATGGGCAGGTGCAGACGTTAATCTTGAACGCCATTGTCCATTGTAACCGCATTTTCTTCAAGTGGCTAATCTGTTTCTTAAGGACATATATATGGTTCCAACGGCAGACTTATTTCTGCAACACTTGACGTATCGTGTCTTTTCGAAACACCGAAATTGTTTACATTTGCCATGCCAATTGCCATTAAAAGAACGCTAACCTCTTCTTCTGTGTCAGTTAGCGGAATTTCTTTATATGGATCTCCTCCCGTTCCAGTTAAAAGCTGTTTATTCTTGGTTAATTGTTTTTACATCACTTTTGTAATCTGTCCATACCTATAATGTAAGACCAAGTTATGATCACATTATAAAAACATTCACAAATACAATTACGCTATGTACCTTTTTCCAACCACTAGAATGTTTTAAAGACGGTCCGGAACCATTAGGGGTTAGCGTCAAGTCTTCCCAGAATTATTTTTGGCTGCCGGAACGCGCTGGCTAAAGCCACAAGCAATGTATTTTCATTAAATCTACTATTGCTTATATTTGCATTTTGCTCGTATATTTTTCTCGTTTGCTCTTATAAAAATAGTAAAAAATATTCAAAGAAATTAATTACACAATTAAAAAACAGTTCCTTACATTTTTGTTCTTTCCGTTAATTACCCGTCACAAAAATTGAGCGTAAGCAAAATGGAGGAAAATATCTACATTGCGGAATCAATGTAGAGTTGATACCGCAACAACGGAAGGATACCGCAGCTGCGGAATTAATAATTGCAAAATTTGCTTCCGCAAAAAAAATGTTATCCGCAGCCGCGGAACGGAATCAATAATCGGACCGAATATTTTTAATGCTTTCTAAATGCGCCGTTTGTAGCGTTTTTACACTACTTACATGTCAGTGTGAGTTTAATAAAAAAAATAGTAATAAATTTATTATAACTGCAACGAACGGACACTGTTTGCTTGAGAAGAAAGATAATATGATATGATAATATGATAATTTTGTGTGCCTTAAAACAGGCTTCATACGAGTGATTTACGCGTGGTCAACCTCTTTATACTTCTCAATGGGGCTATGCGCGCACAAATCGTAAGAAATTGGGATTGTACGAGAACACTTGATAATTTTTTCATTTCAGTTTAGAAAGAAACATCAAAATGTATGTATTGCGGAGATACGTAGGAAGCAAATATTGTTGTTTTCTTTTTAATTTTATTGTTTTTGTGTGAAATGAAGGTAGATGCAAGTAATTTTTAATGAGAAAAACTTTTATCAAAATTTTAAAAATTATATAAAAATGCTATAATTGTACTGGAGTTGTAATATCCATATTTTTCAATAATATTACATGTAAACGTCTATTTGTTCTTAAAAGCCAATCGTCCATTTGCTTCTTTTTTAATTTTCTTTTTTTGTTGTGTAAAAATAAATTATCCGAAGAACAATTGTATCATCCGCTTCTGAATTCATGGTTTTTAATTTTTAATTCACTTGTATCCATATTATTTAATATCTTATTAAAACTTAGGTTTCACATGACATGTGATAATGTTACCGAAAAAACAAAAAATTTGAAAGAAGAAAGAAAACATTGAAACAAAACTGGAGGTCTCGCGTGGAAGTAAAATCTTACATACATATGTACATAAATATCCAGACAATATTTCACATTCATTACTTTTTAGTATTAACCTTCCTGACTATTTTCATTTTTGTGCGACACATTCACATTTCTCGGGCTCTCAGACCGATTTCAAGTATTTCTCAGTATCTCAGAACTATTCTAAAATTTTCAAAACCTGTGCAGTGGACATATTTAAGAAACTAATCTGAAATAACTAAAGTAAGAAAAAAACAAAAATTAAGTTGTTTTTAGCTCACAGCATCAATTTATATTTCATCACAATACTTTTGGCATTTTTGATATTAGACCTAATATAAAAATAAAAAAAAATTCATTCACAAAACACAACATTTATAAAATGTTGTTTTTCTATTAACATATGTATATCTTAAAAGTAAACAAAAAAATAAAATGAATTCAAGAAAAAACAGGAACACTAAAAAAAATTAATTTCAAAATGCTTAAAATATATGCCTCATTATGAGGTTAGTCTTTGTAAATTTCAATCAGTCGTTGGAGCTTCAGCGTCCTGTGAATCTTCAACATCTCTTTCCTCGGAGTCTTCTTCTTCAGTATCAGTGTTTGCTTCATACACATCAATATTATCTTCGTATTCAGTACCACTTTCCACATCAGAATCTGGATCTGAATCGATTTCATTCAGAACAGCTCTTATGCGCTCAAACATTTCAGTACCCTGAAAGTGAGACGCCGCTACAAGACGTTTGTTTCATATAAATTAACACATTTTCATGCAAGGTACGTTTTTTTTTAAGCAAGCAGAAGTGCTTTGAAATCGGTCCACACTATTCCAATAACTATTATGATTTTGGTTATATTTCCTCAGTACATTTGTCGTTAAATTAATAACATTTTGTACTATTTCTTATATTAGTTGATGTAATACAGTTTCGTGGAAAAGAAGGAAGAAATAATTTACTTTTTATCAATAAAACAATTGGAATAATTTCAGATTAATAGCCCCTTAACATGAATATTTTATATTTTATTTATTTTAACGTGCTAACCCGTGTGAAATATGCCCAGGGTAATTACCCTGAAGGAATCCTGGTGACTGGAAAAACCGTCTACACTTTTTACGTTGCTGTTTGTATGCTGAAAACTTATGTCTTTTCTTTTTGAGTTTTTTTTTAGTTGTTTCGTTTTATTGAAAATAATTATATAGTACGCGCAAAATTAAAGTTTTTTTAATAAAAAATTTCATTTTGTAGAAAAATAGAAATAGGGAGAATGATGAAACCTGGTCTATGGTGGAGGTTATTGATTTTGATTAATAAAGAAAAGAAAGAAAGAAAAAAGGTACATTGAATCACATCATTTCGAAATTTCTTTGAAGAACTGTATTACAGGCGGATCGTCTGGCATCAGCTTTAGTCATTTAAATGTAAGAAAAGGCAATAGTTTAAAAAATTAATTTTATTTGTACATACTTTTAATTTAATGCCGTTAAAAGAACAAAAAGTTTTTTAATTAATATGTACGTTACTCTACTCCCTCTATGCTTTCTCCCGAAACCTTATTTCCTAGTTCCGGCGCAATGCAGCGCATGTATAGCGGTCATAACCTGAGTGCTGGTCCAAGAATAAAAATAATATAGTTCTTTTGAACTGAATTTTTTAAAATGGCTATAATTGTATTCAAAACTGATGCCTGTTCTCTATTTGATTAGCTTTTTGGTGAAAAATTGTCTATGCTTCGATATTTGAACGGAGTAAAGTAAACAAAATACGTACCAGTTTCGATAAATTTGGAAATCCCACCTGGACATTATAGATTTCCATTGTTATTATATGTACACATGTATCCAAAACTGTTCCAAATCCATGTTTATATCATATTCATTTCATTTGCATAAGAATTGTGTTATTTACTCATGTATGACATCATTGAGAAATAATTTAAATTGTTTAGACAATAGCAATATTCGTTTACCGCAAAATTTGTGCAAATTTGCAAATTTCTACTGAAAACCATTCGTTTACACCAGTGATGTTCGCCACATACAACATTTGTTGAAAATTTTACACAGACAGTTGTTATTCTCTTTTAAAAACTTTCATTCAGTCGTCGTTGAGCAAGCGATGAATACACATGCGGGTGGTTATTGTCATTTTTTTCAGAAATTTATTAAGCATTGTTGTTGTTTCTTATTGAACGAAGCACAATTAACACACGCGATTCAATTAGAATTGAATACGAAAAAAATTAAAATATAATAAAATGTGAAAAGTATTGTATCGTAAACGATGCTTTTCAAAACATACAATGCATTTTATATTACAAAACATTAAAAGCGGGTAATGAACACGTTTCAATCAGAGCTAATAATACTTAGATCTGAGGTAAAAGATTTCGATAAAATTAGAACTCTAGAGTTTTGGAAAAATTTAGATGTTGCGATATGTCAGCTCAAAAAAATGTATTTAAAATATTTATCATTTTTTTCCACTACTTATGCGAACAAATATTTTCCGACATGAAAAACGTTTGATCCAAGCAGCGAAATAAAATGACCTCGTTGAATTTAAAAAATATTTTACTAGTTCGCAATTGCCATGCAAATATTAACATGGAATGTTTAATTTAAAATTCTCAAAGCGATTTTAAAAATTATAATGAGGAACGACATATGCTTAAACTTTTTAGTCTAATATTTAAGTCCAAAATAAATGTTTTATATGAATTTATCATACAGCAAATTAAAAAGTTTAAAACCTTATGTAGTACATTTCTCTACGACTTTATGATGATTACAAAAACGGATTGTAAAAAACTTGTATATACTGAATAGTCAAAACAACTCATATTTTTACAACACTAACTAAAAATCATCTGTTTTGAATAATTTGCAAATTGCCCTACTCCTCAATTTAAAAAAATTTTTAGCGGAAATTTTCCATTTGAAAAAAGAATTTTGGAAATTGCTTCACAAACTACGAAGTTAGGTTTTAAAGTCGGGCAATTAGCCCCACCCCTCTCAAATTTCGACAATAATGGATCTTTTCCATACGTAAAAATAATTTTGAAAATTGATCCATAAATGGCAAAGTTATTTGATCATCAATTTTAGCGACAGGTAATTTGCCCTTCTCCCCATCCACAAAATCCAAAAAAAAATTTTTTTTATAAACCTTTTGCATATGAAAACTAATTTTGAAAATTGCTCCACAAATGCCGAAGTTAATTGATAATAAATTTTTGGGTGGGCACTTTGCCCCCATCAATTTAAAAAAAAATAGAACTAATTCGATTTTGCACTACATCTTAATCACAATTTCAGAATCTTATTGACTTCTTTGGAAGCACTTTTTTCATTGGGTTATATATACAATAAGCATACTCAAAGTACACTTGGGTATTTTTTTGTTTTAAGTACGACTATACGCCATAACGAAAAGCGATAGTATATATGTATGTAAAGGGTGGTTAAATTTCAAGGGCCGATGTTGATTTTGAATAAAACACAAACTATTTAGGAAATTATTGTTATTTTATTTTATTATGATATATTGGTATTACTCAATTATGTATGGAACAAAATATCGGCCAAATGGGCGCCGTGACCACGGCGGCACACCTCCATCCGATGGTCCAAATTTTCGATGACCCTGAGGCATAATGGAGGTTCTATGCCGTTAATGTGCCGAATTATCTTATCCTTTAGCTCTTGAATTGTTGCTGGCTTATCGACGTACACCTTTTCTTTCAAATAACCCCAAAGAAAAAAGTCCAACGGTGTCAAATCACATGATCTTGGCGGCCAATTGACATCGCCATTACGTGAGGTAACACGGCCATTGAATTTGTTGCGCAAAAGAGCCATTGTTTCGTTAGCTGTGTGGCAAGTGGCACCGTTCTGCTGAAACCACATATCGTCCACATCCATATCTTCCAATTCGGGCCATAAAAAGTTCGTTATCATCTCACGATAGCGAACACCATTCACAGTAACTGCCTGACCGGCCTCATTTTGGAAAAAATACGGCCCGATGATGCCGCCAGCCCATAAACCGCACCAAACAGTCACTCTTTGTGGGTGCATCGGTTTTTCGAAATTAATCACTCTTGGATTATCATTCGCCCAAATGCGGCAATTCTGTTTATTGACGAATCCACTGAGGTGAAAATGTGCCTCATCACTGAAGATGATTTTCTTCGAAAATTGATCATCCACTGTTGCCGTGGTCGCGGCGCCCATTTGGCCGATATTTTGTTCCATACATAATTGAGTAATACTAATATATCACAATAAAATAAAATTACAATAATTTCCTAAATAGTTTGTGTTTTATTCAAAATCAACATCGGCCCTTCAAATTTAACCACCCTTTACTTAAGTATACTTTCATTTTGAGTACTTATTGTCATTCTCTGGTTTGCATATTGTATAGAATGAGCGTAATTCAAAAAATAAAGAAATACAAAATTTTTACCATCATGAAGAATAAAACTTTTAACAAAGTATTATAGACGTAACATTACGTACATATGTATATACGTACATACATGCACACAAACATAAATATATTTTGGGCTTTATCCATTTTGTACATTAAACATTTCGAAATAACTTTGTATTATAGAGAAATAACAGTGAAACATGTAATAAAGTCAAATAACGCATATAATAGAAAGAAGTATTTAAGCAGACAGTGTTGCCAAAACTAAAAAAAATTTCTTAATAAATTTAAAATAAATTAAGATTAAAAATGGTTTTTAGAAATTAGTTTTTAAGTCTAAAGTTTCTTAAAAAATCATCAAATACAATTCTTCAATTCACAAGCTCGCATTAATGTTGTATGCGTTGTATAATCGTTTTATTATACATATGTATGTATAACATAACTTAAGGTAATTTGATCAATATTTGTAAGTAGGTAACTGTTTTAATTTATTGCAATTAGTATATTACATTCTAATCCTAAGTTTTAAATTTTATGGTAAAAAAATATGTGTGTACTAACAATTTTTATTTCAAAGGCTCATTAAATTAAACTTAAATTTAAACTTAATATATGCACATTAGGGGAGTTAGGGGGATTTTTCACCAAAAATTTTAGTTTTTTGGTCATAGAATAGAAACCATTTATTCTAGGAAATTAATTCGAAAGTTAGTTGATAGAAAATTATGGCCTTTAATAACAATTTTTTTCAGGCCAGATCACACAGTGTTGCTTTTCAGATAACATGTATGTAGCTAAAAATAGAAAGAGTTATCACAAAGGTATGAAATGTGGCAGACATTTCTTGACTGATAAAACCTCAAAACTAAAACTCGGTCATTTAAATTGCAAGGATTCGTGTCCTGAAATTTACAATTGTCATAACGTAGAGGAAAAAAAAGATGACTTAATGAAATTTTGGAGAGACATTAGTGGTAATATCTTTAATCCTTCGTTAAAATTTTGTTAAATTCTGATCAAGCGAAACAATTAATTACCCTCACAAATTACATACCTGGCTTACAATTCGAAAATATATCATATACATGTATATATATATATATATATATCAGAAAATAGTTTTAAATTTTATCTATGGCAAACACATTTGAAATTTTAGGTTATTCACATAAATCTAAAACGTTCAACCAGCCAAAACTCGTGACAGTGTGGATTGTAGTGTCGCATTAGGAAGACAAAATTTATAGTTGAATTGTATACATTGTAAATAAAGAGATAGAGAAAGAGAAATGAGATCAAGACAGAAAGATAAAATTTGTTTAATTGGTCAGATGTCTCATCAAATAATTGGCAGTAAATTACCTTCAAATTGTCAAGTGGTACGTATTTTATATTATAAGTTAAATTATACAAGAAGATAGTGGAACGCTAAAGAGTAGTTAATGACACAGCTGAGAGACGTACAACTAATTCAAGATTTCAATTCATTCTTGAGAAAATACTACAAGTATTTTGTTACATGTGTTCTTCAGTGTTTTATTTAGTCCACTATTTTTTTTAAGGTAAGATTTTTTACTTTAAAAAATTTAAATAATTTTGATGATAAAAGTATTTAAAAATTTGTTTAGTAGAAATAAATCAAAGTATAAATATCTAAATAATTGTATAGTAAAAAATATTTATAAGTGCCAAAAATAAATATACTTATAATTAAATACACAAAAGTATATATGTATATTGAAAAAATATTTTTTATTACCTATGTCACACATATGCATTTTACCTCACTTTTTAACACACATGTCATATTTGGCAGATCATGCAATTGTGTAGAATATTGAAACACTTTTATTAGCCAGTTTAACTCGTCAACCTTGATTGGTTAAACTTACTTTAAATGGCAATACACATACATACATATATGACGAAATCATATGACCATATCGCACCCTAAATACAAAAGTGACACAACTCAAAATTTTCCAAAATGTACTTTTTTCCGTAAAATAATTCACAGTACACATCTCTAACTACTTCAAAAATTTCTTTCTCATCACTGTTTTCTTTAACTGGAAAAATACCGTTATGTCTGTTTTTATGTTAATTGCATTGCTTACGCACGATCGACTAAAAAGACCTATTTTTAATTAAAAATATATAATAATTTAAAATTATACTTTATTTCCACAAATATAATATAAAATTAAAAAAATTTTAGCAAAACCTTCTTCGAAATAGACTTCTTTCATAATGGAACCAATTTTATTTTAAATATTACAATCATTTTTGCATAAACAGTTTTTTGCCTCTCCTGAAAATTTGAGAATTTTGAGTTGTGCCGCTTTTGTATTTAGGGTGCGATATGTAAACAAAGAAATATATGCATAATGTTGCCTATTTTACTATTCAATATGTCAATATTTCGACGTTTAAGGTGCAGTTTCAAGTAGTACAAAAATATGTACATATACAGGGTGTCTCGTGGCATATTTATATTTTTAAATATGATTATTTCAAAAAGTAATAAACGGTGCGGAGGGAGGGGGCGCCGTTGGAATTATCGATTGCGCGGAATTGTCAGTCACGATATCGCAGTGGTCGAGTGAGCATCGCGCATTCGCTGTGGAGACATTTTTTAAGAGTAATGATTCTTACGTAATGCTCGTCGACAATTTTGTTCAAAGTTCGGTATTCGGCGAATAAGTGATGGACCGAGTGTAAATTTAATTCGTTCGTGGGTGCAGAGATTCCGCGCAACTGCTTCGGCAATGAATGCCCCACGGCCAGAGCCCAGTCGATCGTCAAGGACTCCCGTTGTTGCAACTCACAACTTTAATATAAAAACAGTGCTTTGATTATTTTTATACAAACGATATCTAGACTTTATTGCCTAAAGAATAATTAATACCTAAATATTATTTTAATAAAACAACTTTGATATTGAATTATGTATTTATGAATTTAATTTTAAAAAATTAATTGTAACTTCTACGTTTATCTTAAATTTAGCTATACAATGCACGAGCCTCTTCTTTTAAAATTTCAATAGAAATGGGAAAGTGTGTCTCCCTTTTTTTAAGATAAAGAGTCTTTTTTGCCTTGGGATATTCTGAAACGCTCCCAACATTTATCACAAATTGTCTCAGAGGATTTTAATTTTTTCTAATCTGCTTATTGTACATTTAAGAATTCTCTAATATTTTGTTGTCTGGTTTCGGTGTCGAGTATTTCACTTTTTGCTTTCATTGTCAACTTAACTCTTTTATTAATCACCGGTACCTTTATGTTTCAATAAAAGAACACTTTGCACAGAAAATCACTTTCAGACTTACTAGTTACGTACGCACTTTTTTAAAATTACACTTGAAACAACTTGAACGTATGAACTATGAACTTATGACTAAATATTGCCGGAATATAGCATAAGGGAATGTGCGATTTCGGCTTAATGCAATTATTTTTCCCAGAATTCAATTTTCCGAACTGAAATTTTGTGTGTGTTATATCTGTAAAATAGATGCATTAAATTGTCGAAAAGATCAGTCTCTTATAATTTAGAGAAAAATTAAAAATATCTGAATCGGTAACGCCGTTTCTAAAGTAGTTTATGTAAATTTTTGTTAGCAACATACATATATGTATATGTATGTACATTCATACATATACTATGTATATAGATGTGTAATTACTAAACAGAATTTCCACTGTATATTTATTAACTAAATTTATGAGAATAGAAAAAACGAGTGTATGAGTTGTGAACAGCGTTGCCGTTTTTGGTTATTTCCAACCAAAATCTGTTATTTTTTTTTCAGTGTGGAGATGTGAATATTTTTTCTTTTATGTGTTTTTCCATCGTAAATAATTTTTTTTCTTCTATTTTACTTCTTAAGTTTTAAAATTGGGTTTTTTAAATTCGTTTTATTAAAAAATCGTGCGACCATGTTCACACAGAGGAAGTTAGCATCAAACAAACTTAACGGTACCATCAAGTCTACCCGTTTCCATTCTCTCTTCCCCGTTATTCCAAAACTTAAGACTTAACAAGTCAAACTTGATCTGTATGAACCACGAGTTATTAACATGATAAAAGTGCAGGGATGGCCATGTAGTTCATATTTCGTGGTTATAGTAGGACACGAATATCTTTCAGGTCGAGGACTAGCCATTGGAGAACCTACTGACGAAGAATAATAATATAAAAAGTCAAATAAGTTTTTTTACTTGTTTTTGGCCTTTTGATATCAAATATTTAAAAGTGTTTTTTTCGTATCAGCTGAATGAATCTTTTGAAATAGTACAGCAAATTATTCACAGCAACCGCATTTATTCGCGTTATTATTTTAAAACATGAAATTTCATGACTACCATTTGAATACCGCAAGTATTTCGATTGAAAATTAATAATTATTTCCTCGGTTTCTTTTTGATTGTACACGTGACTCTGATTGTAATGCAGACGAAATGGAAGAAGTAAGAGTATTTTTATAAAATAAAAGATATTTTGGTAATATTTTTTTATGTATATTCACAAATTTTGGTTAGAAAAACTTTTGGTCTTGGCAACGCTGGTTGTATCTACCGAAGTGTAAAGTTGGTATTTAATGGTAGCGGTGTTGTCATTGGTATCGTTGGGTCTTGGCCTTTATTAGAGTTCATATTGTATTAGTTTACTTGTAGCAAAGGCAGTGTTTGTTTTAATAATATATATAATTTATGTGTTCTAAAATCGATAGTTCACAATTTAAATAGAAGAAAAGAAAATTAAGTATGAAAGGATATACTAAAACAAATAATACAATAACAATCAATATCTTTCCTAATTTTATAATTTAATTTATAAAAAAAGATTAAATGAAATTGAGACAACGTTTTAAGGAGTTGCGGCACGTTTGTGCTCAAAGTTTTATAATGTGTGGCCACAAAAGGTATGTGTATAACGGTTGTGGTACTTCAAAATCTTTAATACGAGTGTTTGTATAGATAATAGCAGATAATGGTTATCCATTTTTCGGTTTGAAAAGTAAAGCTACATATGTACATATGTAAATAAAACACACATGAAGCTATGATTTCGATGAAACTTTTTTCTTGGACCTCGTGATTATATATCATTAAAGTAACTAGATTGGCTGTGCAAGTCGATCTTTTTTTGAGGTAGTTTTTGACCAATTTTAGCACATTCCGTGTGGTATTTCGGTAATTGCTCCAACGTTACGGAATTATCCGCTTAGACTCGTTTTTAAACCCACTAAATGAACCCGATATTATAGAAAATTTCTCAATATAATACAGATTTATAAGATGATGAGGGTGGCGATGACTGAAGTAGTCTGCACGTTGACTACAAAACCAAAACAGACCTGGGTTCAACCCCAGTTTCAGACGAAAATCATAAAAAAAACGCATTTTTCTGATGTGCATTAGTGTGTCAGTTGATTGTCGGAAGATTTCAGTGGCGAAGGCATAGTCACTGGTCACTGAACAGAAACGGCTTCAGCCGTTCAAATGGTAAAGACACATAGCAAACTTCAATTATTTTAACATATCGAGCCTTTGGTGCAATACCGTAGTAATTCAAAAGTGAAATTTTAATTTTTGGAGCTATATATATGTATATCTAAAGGAAAAAAAATTATGGTTCTATCTCTAACTGTTCAGATTCTACAGCTACAAATGTCTTTATTGCCTCCAGCTATTTCCAACAATATTTATTTATTTACAAACAGAAAACATTACAAAACATGCCTCTTTATTTAAAAACTTGTAAAAAATAACTTTAGTAAACGAAAATACTATCAAAAAGATGGCTCAAAACTTCAAATGCATTTTTCTCAGTTCACGATTTTTTTAATTACGACGGTATTGCACCAAAGGATCGATATGTATAACGCACAATTTTTATAAAAACCATTTTATCTTTTTTAAATTCTTTCAATGGAGTATTTCTTACATTTCATGGAGCGGAATATCTATCGCTAAAAACACTTCCGTAATTTTTCAAACAATAAATAATGAGTCAGTAAAGGTGAAATTAGACGTGAGAGAGCAACTGAGCGAACCAATCTTATGGCGCTTATGTATTTGCTTAAGCCGTGTGTCCACTACCACGTTTTCTTGCGGAAGTTGCTGCGAGAAGTGACTTCCAGAAGTTTTTGTCGTTTAAACACGTAGTAGAAGTCAACTTCCAGAAGTCCCGGTTTGCAGAAATTACTAGCAGCAACGTTTTTGTTGCTTGCTGGAAGTACCTTATATGACTTGCTGTGAACTTCAAGTGTTTTGAAAACTTGCAGAAAAAGTCGGGTAAACAGTGTGTGTTTGTAGAGGTCTTTTCCAAATTTATAAAAATGGACAAAAATAAATTCGTTTGGAGTAGCGAAAAACACATTCGGTAATTGAAAATCAAGAAAGTTATCCTAAATTATGGGACACGTCCTTGAACGACTATAGGAAGAAAATTAAAAAACAAAACGTTTTAAAAGCAATAGCCAATGATATATGTACATACATATTTTCTTGGTTTTCTCGTACCTGTTGCCAAAAATTAAAAAGTAACTAAAAGCCGTTCTGCGGGAGGTATATCCAATCTCATTTTAGTATCTACCTTTTGAAAACTTATTCTAATTCATTCTCAGGAAATTTTTCAGCTGCATGGAATCTTCGGTATGTAATTCTTCAAGTAATGTATTTTGGAGACTTAAATATACACGCTGCAGCGCCCAATTTCGCACTCAAACACTTGTTTTTGATTTTTTTTAATTAAATATGCTGCGAAGGCAGCTGTCAATCTTATTCTGCTACAAGACATTTTTTTTTTTTTTTTTTTTTTTTTTTATCTAGGACCAGCACTCAGGAGATAACTCCTACACATGCAAAGCATTGTGCTGGAACTATGGGAAAGGGATAGTAGGAGAAACGACAGGAGGTGAAGCTGAATTAATTATTATTTTTGCAGCTCTGCTTTCGCACGTTCTTTGTTTATACTCGTAGCAGCGCTGAAGCTTCGGTTCAGTAGCCATTTTTATTATTATTTTACTTCGCCGGTGGTACACAATACCGACGAAGGAGGGCGTTCAGATGTGATTGTGGATTGCTATCAGCTGAAGCCGGTATTGTTCAGTGACCAGTGACTATGCCTTCGCCACTGAAACCTTCCGACAACAACTGACACACAAAGACACACTAATGCACATCAAAAAAATGCGAGATGTTTATTTTTATTTTAAAATTTTTAGTCTGAAACTGGGGTTGAACCCAGGTCTGTTTTTGGATTCGTAGTCAACGTGCAGACTACCATCCATCGTGCCATCGCCACCCTCTTTTTTTTGATTTTGATACTGTCATTCGTAAAAAAAGCAAACTCTACAGCAAGCTGTACTCACATTGTGTGGAAACATGTCTGCAATTCTTGCAGGAAGTTCGTTGTAATGACTTCTACAAACTACTTCTGGACTATGGTTATAGCAATGGATATGGCTATGCAAAAAGTATAAGTCATATGTAATTTAACCTTACGTCACTCAAAAGACTAATTCTAGAAACACAATCGCGACGAACGACGAATTATTTGTTGGGAACTTTCGTCCTCAGAAATAAAACACATTTGTGCATATGAAAATAAACACAATACCGCCGTTGACGAAGTTCGTCGTGGGTGATGAATTCTGATGTAGATTTATTTCTATTTCATACGCCGACGAACAAATTAGTACAGAGTTACCGTTTTTAATAGTTGTTTAATTTTGAAAATAAATAATTTAAGTTAAATATACACAATTATTTACCATAAAAATGGTTTCCAATTGTTTTCTGTTAATGTTAATTTTTTTCAAGTAATTTTTTTTTATACGGTAACACAGCCAGCAAACAACTTTGCTGATTATGACAACTGCAATTTTTTCTTCGTTATTGTGTGCCACACTGCGAATTTACTCAACGAACTTTTACCGACGAATTCGTTTAGCACAGTGAAATTCGTTGTTGGTCCTAATTGTGATCCTAGCATAACACCATGTTCACACGGACAGCATTATTCGAGGTTCACTCTCTCATTCGTGATTCGCACCCCAATCATGATCGGAACAACTTAAAATAGGCCATACAAAATTTTGATAGCGCACCATGTAGGTTAATTTTGAACCCATTACTATCATCTCTAATTTTGATAACAAATTATCGCTATTTGAACTTTGTAAAAAACACAATAAAAATAAAGAAAAAACTAAAAAAAAGTGTGTAAAATAAATTAAATAATAGCATTTGCAAAAGTCATAAATAATATACATACATATTGATATGCATGAAAAATGCAATAAAAGATATTGAGCAAACAAAATACCAAAATGAAACAAGACCATTCGTGTGAACACTATGGTTGGCAATAGAGATGCATGGAGCGAACCAAGTGGTTCATTGCTCGTGTGAACATAACATTACTCTTTTATATCACGAATTCCACAGAAAAGTCATCTGTTTGGTTACGATATAAATTTTTAGAGGTAAGCGAAATTATGTTAAATAGAATTTCTCGATTTACAACAAAATTTTTCAAAGTGAGTTGGTAAAAATTATGGTTGTTTCCGTAATAGTAGTGGTAAAATTTTATAAAGAAGATGCAAAAGTTGACGATAATATAATTTCTTCAATTAATTTTTTGTTGTTTCCTAAATAAGAAATAAATAAATGTTACGAATTTTAGCCTAATTTGTATTTAATAATAACCAAAGTATATTTACATATACAAAATATAATTTTAAGAAATATGTATTGCATTTTAGTTTTTAGCATGCTCGAAACAAACGATTATGTATTATAAAAGTACGATGTAATTGTGCGTGGCATATATAACAAGTGCGTCAAGTCAAAAAAATATTTTATATATATTTTTTTCAGATACCATACCTATTTATATAATTTACAAGTGATTATAACAGCTGTACAAATATTAAAATTCTATCTGAATTAAATTCGCTGAAATTTTATATAGGAAATGAAAAAATGAAAATCTAATTTTCAAAGGATAACTTTCGTGCGTATGATGGATGCATTTTGGTTTATATCAACGAAATTTAAAAACTGATTAATAAAAGCTTTACACATTTTAAAATACGTATAAAATTTAATAATAAAAACTGCAAATCAGTTTTAACATAAAATTTTTTCTCGATAAAATCAGCTACAATTATTTGCAGGCTGTAGCAAGTCGTTAAATGGATTTCGTGTTATATAAAGAAGAATATGGATATAAACATCTGAAAACGAAAGCTATATAAATGTGCATATATATATATATATATATTATATATATATATATATATATTATATATATATATATATATTATAAGTGACAAAAATTTCGAAAAGGATTTAATTTTTATTTAGATTGTGAATCATATCAGTTTTTTATAGCATAAATAAAAGAATATATTTTATTAGATCGATGCTGTATATGTATGTAAACCAACGCACATAATAATGAAATTTTCTGGTATATTCAAGCGAGTTTGTGAAATAAAATCGGCTGAACTAGGGAAAACGTAAATACTGGGACACATAACCAACTCGGAAATGAGAACACTTTTAGAATCAGGATCGATGCTCTTTATGTACATTTTACCAATTCATACACCTCTATGTTTGGAATATTTGAAATTTTATTTTGAGTTTGTTTGGTGAGATAGAAAGTTCGTAAAGTATGTAACTGTTATTAAAGTTTAAAAAATGTAAACATTGTTTGATATTATTCGACTTTGTAGACCAATGCAAAAGATAAATAATACGGTGTACAGACATGCACCTTTATTGAGATTTTACCAATAAATTCTATTATTGAGATCAATATTCCATACAAACCGTAAATTATTGAGCAAAAGTACGAAATTGTTATAAATATTGAGTAAACCTTGAAATGCAACTCTTCTCACATGTATTTTTACTGCGAAGTCTGCTCATTGAAAATGAAAATTTCGGTAAGTCAAATGGCAAAACAGTAAATAAAATAACAAAAAAGAAAAAGAGATGCCCAGCGAATTATACCTCAATACGTTGTTTTTCTTTAAGCTGTGAAATGGTAATTGCGAAGCAAAATTTACTAAATTAAATATCTGTGAACAATATTTAAATTGTTCAAATTATCTCAATTATTTATCTCATGTCTGAACATAGTACCGGGTGTCCGCCGGGAAGGTATACTACTTTGTTTGTTTATAATTTTTGATTAAATGAAAGAGAATGAATCTTATATTGATAAATGTTTTATTTAATGTCGGCAATTATGTAGGGAATACAATATCAGATAAATGTCCGCCTCTGTTAGCCTCACATATGCGAGCCCTTTTGAGCACATTTTTCCTTACATTCTCACACATTCCACGCGGTATTTCATTAATTTCATCACCAATATTTTCTTTGAGTTGCTCAAGCGTTTCTGGTTTGTTTGCATAAACCTTGCTTTTTGATATCCCCACAAAAAGAAGTCCGGAGCAGTCAAATCAGGCGACCGTGGAGGCCAATGAAGATCACCATTTCTTGAAATAACTTGTAGTGGGAAGAGGTCTCGCAGTAATTCCATTGTAATCCTGGCTGTATGTGATGTGGCACCGTCTTGTAGATACCACATTTTAATCAAGCCCAAAGCATGCAGTTGTGGCGTTAAAAAGTTTTAAGACCGAGCTCCTGAGAACGGCGTCGAGAAGAGGTTGATGGATTGCTTTCAACACTTTCTTGAGCAGCAGTAATGTTTTCAGCCGATCTTGCAGTACGTTGTGGTCCACGCTTGGGCCTATCACCTGCAGACCCTATTTCTTCGAAATCATTCACTACACCATAAATAGTGCGTTTTGTTGGCACGTTGATTATCCCATAAATTTCACGTAACTTTCTCATCGTCACAATAACCGATGATTGATTTTGATAAAATGTTTTAACGATTAAAACACGTTGGTTTATCGAATATTTTTTCATAATAAATTTGCCACGTGTCTACTTCACGACTTCCAAATATGAACTGTCAAGAGTAATGTTTACCAAAATGGCGGCAAAACAAAGTAGTGTACCTTCCCAGCGGACACCCTGTATAAGAGAGAAAAGAAGCAGAAAACATTAAAAATAAAAAAGAAGTGTTAAATATTGGATTAACTTGACACAGAAAAATCAAATATGGGTTAGCGATAACGGTAGTAGTCTACACGTTGACTATAAAACCAAAAAGTCCTTGGTTCGATCCCAGTCTCAGACTAAGTCATAAACAAAATTTCGCATTTTTTCTGATGTGCATTTGTGTGTCTTTGTGTCAGTTGTTGTCTGAAGGTTTCAATGGCGAATGCATAGTCAGTGGTCACTGACCATTACCGGCTTCAGTTGTAACCAATCCACAGGCATATACAGCGCTCTCCTTCGTCGCTGTTGTGTAGCACCAGCGAAGTAAAAAATATTTTGATACCGAGTCGTTCTTAAGTTATAGTTTTTATCAAAAAGAAAAAAAGTACTAATTTTTTCCGTTTTTACCCATCACAAAATACCCTATATATGCTCCACATTCTATTCTTTTACCAAATTTCGTGCAAATAAATTAAGAGTGTGGCGATGGCACGATGGATGGTAGTCTGCACGTTGACTACACAACCAAAAAACAGACCTGGGTTCAACCTCAGTTTCAGACAAAAAAATTTTAAAATAAAAATAAACATCTCGCAATTTTCTGATGTGTATTAGTGTGTCTTTGTGTGTCAGTTGTTTTCGGAAGGTTTTAGTGGCGAAGGCATAGTCACTGGTCACTGAACAATACCGGCTTCAGCCGGTACTACTACTAAACCGAAGCTTCAGCACTGCTACGAGTATAAAAACAAAAAGAACGTGCGAAAGCAGAGCTGCAAAATAATTAATTAAGCTTCACTTCCTGTCGTTTCTCCTACTATCCCTTTCCTATAGTTCCCAGCACAATGCTTCGCATGTGTAGGAGTCATCTTCTGAGTGCTGGTCCTAGATAAAAAAAAAAAGAGGTCATAGCGTAATGGTGGAACTAACTTCCAAACAAACAAACATACAAACTTTCTCATTTACAATATTAGTAGTATATGTAACTATTCTTTCAATTATTCAGCGTTAGTGAAAATACATTACGACTATTTATCTATAATTATTGGGAATTATTCTGCGCATTCAGTTACGCACGGATCGAAAAAAGGTATTCTGCAAAAAAACTTAATCAAAAGAAAAAGAAGAACAGAAGAGTATATTGAAACCAGCAGCTTTGCTAAGGAACATGTGAAATAGAAACAGAAAAAATAAGCAATTTTGTAAACATTGTAATTGTTAAATTCTAAAAAGTTAAAGTTAGTGAAAACAAAACAATAATAAATATATAAACACTAAATATATTCGTTGCTATGTACATATGTATAATTAAATAAACCCATCAGTTAAGGTAGGTGTAGTGGAACCGAATAAAAAAGGAATTAATTTTATTTGGTTTTTGTGAGGTCCGTAAAAGAAGCTCACTTAAATATTTATTTGATTTTACTTAGAGCTCGCTAAGTCTTGTTCAATAATTCTTGACTTTTTAAAATTAACTCTACTTATATACTAACTTATGAGTAGATTCTAGATTTACAATTTGAGTGACATTTCATAATGCACTCAAATTCTTATGCCCAAGTTTTCTTATAGCTATACTTATAAAATTAATTAAATCTACCAGGCAATCATGAATTTTGAGTGACTTCCAAATTCATGATTGAGTGGTTTAAAATTATTAAATATAAATTAATTGTATAAACAAAGTCTGGGAATTATAAGTGTAACTTGATTAAGGTGAAGTTATTTTGGCATTTTCAAGTGTGTTCTGAAACGTGCCGCTTGCCGCTAACAACAACAACATAAACAAAATGTGATCCCATATGCACTGCATATGCAATGTGAACCCATGTGCACTGCATATGAAATGCAGACTTTGCCAAATGTTGCACTTGAGAAATTTAATGTAAATGTGTCGGCATTTTTAACTGTTTGTTCCGTTACTTGTGTGTGGGCTGTATGGACAAGCTGTGCATGCTACATAGGTATTTGTGGCTAAACTCTTTCAGTGTGAGGAATTCTGTCACGGTGCAGGTGATAAATAAAATAAATAAAGCTTTATTACTGTAAAAAAGTTTATTAAATAAACACATAACTTAATTACGGAAAGACAAAGAAAAAGCCATAACATAATTAACCATAACATAAAAACGTAGCTACGATCGTAATGCAGAATACATACAATCCAAATAGAAATCGATATGACACGGGGAAGCCAATACAGAATACCAAATTTGCAAAACGGAATTAATTTCGATTTGAATCGAAATGCAGAATACTTTCTTCTGGTAGTTTTTTTAAAATTTTGTGCAGATTCGGATTTTTCTATACGCCTGTAACGTTTTTTTGACCCACCCTACTTTAGATGTTTTTTTTTTTATAAATATGTCTATAAACATATACATATATATGTATATAAGAAACTTTTTTACTCTAAGTGGATATTCAATAATACATATGTACGTGTAAGAGGGTTATACTGTTTAAACGAAGTGATCTATCAGATAACAAAAGAGATGAAAAGTGGCAGAGTAATGATAGTGTAAACAAGCCAAAGACGAACAAGAAGCAGAATAGAACAGAAGCAAAGTTGTTAACGAAGATGAAGAGGACAGTAAGTTGTAGTCAGTTGAAATATTAAGAAGTGAGAAAATTCTAGAAAAGTTGTTACGTTAAAAATTGATTGAATAAACTAAATTTTGATTTGAAATTTCAATTGTAAAATTTCTAGAGTTAATAAATTTTGTTTTTTTAGTTTTACAAATTAAATGTAATGTTTCCTTCGGCCGGGCTTAAAGATTTTCTCCTCTATGGTATAACACACACCGGCTTCGCTAACTAAAGATTTTCTGCATAACCGGCCTTTGATGCCGCCTAAGAATTTTCACCTCTAAACATTTTATCATCCCAAAATGTGAAATTTTAACATCATGTGATCGGCATTTTCACAAGCTTTCCAATGATACCCATATTGACCCAATAAGCTAAGAAATATTAAACACAATGACATTTTTATTGTAAAACTTCCGAGGACCATAACTCGGAAAATATGCGTTGCCAAAGATTTTTGCACTAAACTTTTTTTTCTTAAAATTAAATTTTCTATCAGATGAGGTAAACTTTTTTAAATTCGGAGTGGCTTCCATAAACTAGATTTAAGCCAATATTTGTATATAAAAAGTAAAACAAATTAAGATCTATGGTTAAAATTTATTATGTACGAGGTTTGTTCAAAAGAAAAAAGTAATTTTGAATTTTCGAGGGCTGTGTACATTCGATTATCGAAATTATTTTTTGTTATGTTTGTACACATGTGTTAAGTCATATGTTCGATTATCAGCCAATTTGGATTAGTAGTTTGTGTCTTCTTCGATTTTTGACTTTTGAAAAAAATGGATCAAACAATATGTATAAAATTTTGCGTGCAAAAAGGAATAAAGTGCTCCAAGGCATTTGAAATGTTGACTGTGGATGTTGGCATATCAATCAGCTCATGCCGAAGCGTGTGGCAGCGAAGTTTGTTCCAAACTTACTCTATTTTGAGCAAAAGCAACGTCGCATTAGTATCGCTCAGGAGTTGTTGAATGACGTCAACGACTATCCAGGTTTGCTCAAAAGTGTAATAACTAGTGACGAAACGTGGGTATATAGTTATGACCTTGAAACCAAGGCCCAATCATCCCAATGAAAGCGGCCAGATGACCCAAGACCGAAAAAAACACACCAAGTTCGATCATATGTGAAGGATTTGCTCACTATTTTCTTCGATTACAAAGGTGTGGTGCTTCATGAGTTCTTGCCAACAGGTCGTACGGTTAATAAGGAATTCTACAAAGAAATTATACAACGTTTGCGTGAAGCAATACGGCTCAAACGATCGGAATTGCAGAAATAAGAGATTCTGCATCACAAATTATAGTGTATTTTATAATATAATTTTGGTGTATTAACACCAGCTCACAAATCAATTCCCGTTCGTAATTTTTTGGCCAAAAACAACACCCTAAACATGCCTCCACCACCTTTTTCCCTGCGACTTTTTTCTATTCCCAAAACTGAAGAGACCAGTGAAAGGAAAGCGCTTTGCTTTTAGTTAAATTCCCCTCTAAACCCTCCAATGGGATTTTTTGGTATATTAGTTTATATTCCAAGATTCTAAAATTGGTAATATCATCATCCACTCCCATTTTACCCAGTATTAAGTGCCGGTTTTTAGAAAACCAAGGAAAAAATTCGTACGTGTTTTTATATTAATAACAGTAATAAAATTAAAAAAATAGTTTTCGTTTTCAATGTAAATACACGAACGAATTTTTTCAACCGTTTTCTAAAAACAAACAGTTAATTTTGATTTATATAAAATATCGTAATATGTTGTGTTGACTCTGTGACCACTTTGAAAATAAAAACACAGTTTGGTTTTAATGTTTCTTCTTTGATAATCGCAAAGGAAGTGATTTACTAAAGTAATAAAAAATCGAACAGTACTACGTTTGGGTTTTTAATAGCTTTTAAAAAGAGAATCCAAAATAAAGAGTATTTATCAAACATTAACAGACAACTGAGAGTTTTATAGTGAAAAGTATATAATGCAAGGTAAGAATAATGAAGAGCAAGAGTTGTTTCTATTGTTTTACAAACCGACTAAATTAAATTAAGAAAAATAGGAAAATTTATATACAGTGTGCTTTAACATCCCGGCGGGGTTGAAAGTACCCACTTTCAAGATTACAAAAGAACTGCTAACTTGTTAATGGCTCTGCGAATGATGCCCTTAGTTGTTTTTATATCAGCCACACGTATTTTTCCATCCTTTCCGGGTATAGTAGCAACGATGCGCCCTTTGACCCAATGAAGTGGAGCTAAATTCTCTTCGTGAACTAGTACAAGCATGCCAGGTTTTAAATTTGGTGATGATTTTTGCCATGTTTTTCGTTGAATCAAATCCGTTAAATAGGTTGAAGACCAAAGATGCCAAAACTGCTGTTTTGCGGCACAAATGCGTTGCCATCTGTCAAGGAGGCTTATGTCCTTGCCCTGAATATGTCGATCTGGGAGCGAGTGAAGTGGACCATTGACCAGAAAATGACCAGGCGTTAAAGCTTAAAAATCATTAGGATCGCTGGATAATACGGCAATAGGACGCGAATTCATTATTGCCTCAATTTCGATCAATACGGTTGCAAGTTCTTCGAATGTCAATTTTGCTCGAACCAAAGTACGATAGAGATGGCCCTTTGCGCTTTTTACGGCTGCCTCCCAAAGACCGCCGAAGTGAGGAGACCTTGGTGGGATAAAATGAAAATTAATAAAATTACTTGAGCAAAAATTGTGTAATGAGAACTGAAACTGTTTATCTAAAAACGCATTCTTTAACTCAATAAGTTTATTGTTTGCGCCCACGAAATTTGTTGCGTTGTCGCTGTAAATATCAGATGGTAAACCGCGTCGTCCAATAAATCGCTTTAATGCTGCAATAAACGCATCCGCAGAAAGGTCGGACACCACCTCAATATGAACCGCTTTCGTTACAAAGCATATGAAAATTGAACCATAGCTTTTAGTTGGCCGCTTTCCCCTTATTTTGTAGTAGGTTTCTATTGGTCCAAAAAAATCAACTCCACAGCGCTGGAATGGTCTTGCGGGTGTTATGCGTTCGAGTGGAAGATTTCCCATAACTTGTTCTACCAATTTTGGACGATATCGAATACAGCTGATACATGAACGAACTACCTTTCTTGCGAGAGCTCGGACGTTTACAATCCAGAATGTTTGTCGACTAAAAGCTATTAGTGCCTGTGGTCCTGCATGGACATTTTTCAAATGAAGATGTCTTATATAGTTTACTACAAAATTGCAATTCGGCAGCAAAATTGGATGCTTTCGATTTCTGGGAATGTTTGCATTTTCAAGGCGACCGCCAACACGAACTAGTGGGATAGCCATACTGTTGTCGACAAATAACCCAAGTGACTTAAATGAGGTTTTAATATCTAAACCTTTGTTTAACTGATGAATTTCTTCGCAAAAATTATACTGTTGTAAATTCCAGGCTATACAATATGTTGCGTGTTGTTGTGCTTCTGCAGATGTTTCCCCTTTGCCACGAAATAATTGAATTAACAACATAACCAAGCGTTCCGTTTTTGAATAAGAACATAAATTTTCGCATAACTTAAGAATCGAGTTGTTGTTAGTTTCACATTTGACAACTGATAAGCAAACTGCGGATTTTACGGCGTCTTCGTCAAAGTAACCATGTGACTTAGGCCATTGCCCTTCGGGCAAATTCAAAAAAGCCGGTCCGGAAAACCAGTTCGAGTTTTTAAGAAGGTCAAGGGGGCAACCTCTTGAGATGAGATCAGCAGGATTAAGAGCTGTTGGTACATGCTGCCAAGAGCCTATTGCTGTATTTTCCTGTATCTCAGAAATACGATTTCCTACGAATGTAGTTAATGTAGATGTAGCCATCTCAACACAACAGATGAATCGGTCCAAAAATATACCCTGGTATTAAAAGGTTTAAAAAGAGGAGCAATTTTCCGATATAAAATTGATAGAAGATGAACTCCACACAATTCTAGTTGCGGTATTGTTCGCTTTTTTGTTGGTGCAACTCGGCATTTTGCTGCAAATAGAATTGTTTTTGAACGGTTTTCCTTATCTCGTGAAGTCACGTAAAAACAGCATCCATATGCACGCTGCGAAGCGTCGCTAAAGCCGTGAAGTTGTATTTCGGCATAATTGTCAGTACAAACAAAGCGAGGAATTGAGATTTGGCTCAATTTTTGTAAATCTTCAAGGGACATAATAACTGAATTTTTAATGTTGACTGGAACTTCGGTGTCCCAATCGTAATTTTGTAGCCACAGATTTTGCAATAAGACTCTTAAATTTACTATGATAGGACAAATGAGGCCCATCGGGTCGAAAACAGATGCAGTCAAAGACAAGATTGCACGTTTCGTGTATGTTGAAAATTTCGGCTCAGCCTTGAAAGAAAATAGAAAATTATCATTTATTGGATCCCAGCTTATGCCAAGAGCGCTTCGAATTTGTAACTTTTCCATGTTGATAATTTTCAATGAGGTATCATCAGATTGAAATTCACGATTGTTAGACTGAATTTTTGCTAATTCCAAACCAGCTCGCGATAAAATATACGAAACTTAATTTTTTATATTACGCAGTTCTTCCATCGTATCTGCTCCTGTTAACATGTCGTCTACATAAAAATGGGTTTTAATAATTGAAGCTCCAGTTTTATGGGATTGTTCGAATTTATCTGCTAAAAACTGAAGACAGCGTATAGCTAAAAAGGGTGATGATGACATGCCATACGTTAGAGTGTTAAGTTGAGAAACGCTAACTGGTAAATTTTCGTTGGCTCTCCATATAATATACTGAACTGGTCGATGTAAATCATGCACCAAAAACATTCGATACATTTTTACGATGTCACCAGTGAGCACATATTTATACATTCGAAAACGTAATACTTGTAAGAACAGGTCATCCTGGATAGTAGGGCCTACGAGAAGAAGATCGTTCAATGACTTCCCGGATGAGGTTTTTGCCGAAGCGTCAAACACGACTCGTAGTTTTGTGCTATGCTGTGTGTGCTGTGTGTACTATTAGGGCGCAGAACAGAATGGTGGGGTATAAAATAGTGGGGAAGATTCATGTCTGGATTTAGAACAAGTGACATGTGGCCCATTTGTTCATATTCGAACATAAACTCAGTGTACTGCGATTTTAACGCACCATCTCGTGAAAGACGACGTTCTAGAAAATTAAATCTTTTCAATGCTGTGTGATATGACGAGCCTAAGGCCAAGAAATCTTCTTTAAAAGCCAATTTTACGATAATTCTTCCCGTTGAAGTAGTTTCAACGTTTTCTATGAAATGCGATTCGCATAATTGCTGTTCTAATGTCCATTTGTTTGTTGGATTATGTATTTCCTCCATGCGCCACAAAAATTGCATTTGCTCATTAAGATCCGTTGATTCTGAACTAGAACTCATGCATTTTAATTTTGAATGTTTAATTAATACCTGGTGTGTATCTCCCAGTAACGATCCATCCGGCTTCAGTTTCTTGAATAGTAGGCATATGTGGCCCAAAATTAATTTTTCCGCAACGCAAAATGTTGAAAAAATATTCGGTTCCAAGTAATAAATCGATAGGTTGCTGCTTGTAAAAATATTCGTCTGCCATGTCGATTTTGGGAATGTTCCAATTGTTGACATCGATATTTTTGGAAGGAAGATAGCCTGAAATACGGTTGGCTACCAATAAACTGAGTGAATATTCATGGCAGTTAAAGCGAGACCTAATGGTGGAGTCGACTTCATACTTCATTTTACATACAGAATTTCCAACGCCAGTAACTTCGATGAAGGTTTTCTTTCGTGATAAATTTAATAGGCATGCGAATCTATCGGTTATCAAATTTACCTGAGAGCACGAATCGAATAAGGCTCTACCCATTTTATATTCACCTGTATTATCGGAAACGAGAACAACAGCTGTTGCTAGAATTACACTGCTTGATTCGGTACTGACGACCGCTTGAGAAACGGGTTGAGATGTATTAGTGTTATTATATGATGGTTCGCGATGTAGTAAGCTGTGATGAGCATTTCTACAAGTTTTACAGCGATATTTGAGGTGCAGTTCGATACGTTGTGGCCGGGCGATAGACAGTTTATACAGACGCCAAGTTTTTTGACCGTGTCAAATCTACTTGTCGAGTCTAAGGATTTGAATTGCGAACAGTTGCTGCTCCAATGATCTAAGCGTTTACAAAAAATGCAATTCTTCTTAACCTGAGCTACGAGTGAATATTTTTGTTGTCGTTGTCGAGATATTGTTGGGTTTTCATTGGGCACTGTTGCATTTTGTTTACTGGCCGGTGTTGGTTTATGACAAATCGACTCCAGAAATTGGCACCTACGCTCCAAAACCTTTGTAAAAACTTCCCATGGAGGCAAGGAATTAAAATCAATGGCTTCCTTCCACTTCATGTCGGATTCCTAATCAACTTTTGATAAAACTAAATGAATGAGCATGGCATTGCATATATCTTCTACGGTTCCCAATGATTTTAATGAGCTATAAATTGCTGAGGCATTGTCAATTAATGCCCGAAGTTGCATAGCGGAAGGTTTATTAACTGATGGCAGCTCATAAATATTGGAAATATGCTCGAGGAATATTAATGTTTTGTTATTGTAGCGCTCGTCAAGCCGTTTTAGAGCGGGTTTGTAATTTTGTTCGGCTACCTCAAATGCACGTATTGTATCAAGTGCCTGACCAGATAAACAATGCAATAAATGGTTAAATCGTTCAATATCGGACAGAGTGGAGTCATTATGAACAAGATGCTTAAACGTTGATATAAAGTTTTTATATGCAGCGTACTTGCCGTCAAAATGTGGTAGATGTAGCTTTGGCAACTTTGACTTTGAAGTGGCTGGAATAGCAAATGTCGTCTCATTTGACCGTTTATAATTATCGCCCATAAGGTCTATTATTTTTGATTTGGTTAAAATGCATAGTTCTTCTATGTCAGCCCTTGCAGTATCCTTAGGGTTCTGTGCTTCAATATCATTTTGTAAGGCAAGCAATTGTTTGAAGTACGCTTCAACTAGACTTAAACGGCATTCAAGCTCAGACGAAGACATTGATTCGTTTACCAAATTTTTAATTCGTGTAACATTTGCTTTTACAGACGTGCGTTGCCTGTGAAGACACTCTAATTTAGTAATTTTACGGTATTCGTAATCACGAAAAACTTTTGACTAAATCCCTTCGCAATTTTATATTCAAGGAATATTTGTTGTACGTATTCTGAATATATGTAGTTATCTACCTGTATTTATTGATACACTCGTTACTAAAAGAAAAGCTAAAAGACTGCAAATAAAAACAATAATACGAAATGCAAAACGGTGTATGTATGTATGTCGATAGTTCGTATGTTCGTTGGTATGTTGCTTCGACTTGAATATTGCTCTATTCCTCTATAAATCCAAAATTATAGATTGAAGCAAATACCTGTACATTGGTATACAAAGGACTAATCCAAGTTATTTTCCTTTCTTCTGATGAGTTACAGTCGGGCCTGATACGATGTAAATAGGTTAGTGGAATGTCTTGTTCGATCAAATCCAGCAAATCTCGATAGCAATTTAATACTAAGTTTGTTAACGACTTGAGCCCCACGTTGGGCGCCAAAATGTTGACTCTGTGACCACTTTGAAAATAAAAACACTGTTTGGTTTTAATGTTTCTTCTTTGATAATCGCAAAGGAAGTGATTTACTAAAGTAATAAAAAATCGAACAGTATTACGTTTGGGTTTCCAGTGAAATTTTTGCTACATACATCTTCGATTTGAGACCAATGACAATGTAAGCAAGACCCATCCAATGTCTGTATACAATTTTTATTTACATTTCCACAGCGATGGCCTAGGCTGTAAGATTTATCCAACACAATATACATTGTAAGCGAATGTTGGATGGGTCCAACTATTATGGTGAATTCGGAGTGCAATAAGATGTATCTGAATGCCATTGATCTTGGAATGAATTTTAACTATTGCATAATTAAATTAGGAACTTAATTTTTTTCAATATTTTGTAATTTCGGAATTTTGTTTCAAACGTTCACTTTCTATTTTCTTTAGTCTTCTTAAATTTCTTTTACTAAATCCACTCATTTTATTCTTTACAACAAATAAAAATAGAAAACATACATACATATGTATGTATATAAATTAACACATAAATAAAAATAAAACAGTCACTTACCTTTTTTAATTATTTTTATTTAATAATTTACAACAATATTGCCACAAAAAATGCCGCTAACACTTCACTTTAAAAAACACTTATGAACTTGATACAAATTTTACTTTGGAATAATAATAAAAATGAAAAAGAAAGAATAACGGAAAAATTACTTCAGAAAAAAGAACAAAATTCATAATTAAAACGAAATGACAATATGATACATTACAAAGCAATCCAAATCAGATGGTAATGCGATGCAAAATTTTTATTTGTGTTTGTTTTGATCTTCATTTCTAATAAACATTTAACTTTACAATTGGATGGGAAAAAGACAACTCCGAATCAGATGCGAGTTGTAAGGGCTTAACTATTTTCGTTTTATTTTCCCTATTGACATAATATTATACAATCGGATGGCTTTCAGATTGTAATGAGTAACCGGACTGCTGGGTTTTTAATAGCTTTTAAAAAGAGAATCCAAAATAAAGAGTATTTATCAAACATTAACAGACAACTGAGAGTTTTATAGTGAAAAGTATATAATGCAACCCAGCAGTCCGGTTACTCATAACAAACTGAAAGCCATCCGATTGTATAATATTATGTCAATAGGGAAAATAAAACGAAAATAGTTAAGCCCTTACAACTCGCAGTACCTAATTTAATTATGCAATAGTTAAAATTCATTCCAAGATCAATGGCATTCAGATACATCTTATTGCACTCCGAATTCACCATAATAGTTTGACCCATCCAACATTTGCTTACAATGTATATTGTGTTGGACCCATCCAACCTTCGCTTACAATGTATATTGTGTTGGATAAATCTTACAGCCTAGGCCATCGCTGTGTAAATGTAAATAAAAATTGTATACAGACATTGGATGGGTCTTGCTTACATTGTCATTGGTCTCAAATCGAAGATGTATGTAGCAAAAATTTCACTGGGAAGGTAAGAATAATGAAGAGCAAGAGTTGTTTCTATTGTTTTACAAACCGACTAAATTAAATTAAGAAAAATAGGAAAATGTATATACAGTGTGCTTTAGCATGTTGTATGTCTGTGTACTTTTTTAACATAAAACGCAAAAATAATATATATGCAGCACTGATACTCAATACCAAAAAAAAATTTTATTAAAACAACAAACTTTGTAAACAAAATTGAAGTAGAACCACTACTTCAATTGGTTTTACTTCAACGATCTTCTACTTCAATTTCATTCTATTTCAGTTGATTCTACTCTTAGTTCTTTCTGTTGTTTAGTAATATTATAATACAGTATTTGTTTATATCTATAAAATATTTTGGCATTGAAGCGTTTGTTTTCAAATGTGAAAGAAAGAGATGGATAGTGCTTATTACAAGGTTTTGTAAGAAATTTTTATTGTGCTTGCGCAGCCCTCTAGTTCGTACTTGATTCAAAATTAACTCAAAATTTTGTAAGGCGAACGAAGTAGTTTCAATCATGGTTGAGGTACGAACCACGAATGAGAGAGCGAACCAAGAATATTGCTGTCCGTGTGAACATAGTATAAATGTATTTTCGTTCCATATGGACTCGAACAAAACAGAATTGGTATAATTTTGAATAATTTTGGTGTATCAAAGTGTTATTTGTAAGAGAATTTCCGAAATCGAATCTTTTATTTATTTGAATGCATCAATAAAAAAATAAACTCCAAGGTAAATTTTTCCTGGTTAAAAAATTTCAAGTCTCAACAAAATTAATTTCATTGAACGTATTATTCTTTACATAATCTTCTTTTAAAAAATTTGTTAAGATAGTTTTAAAAAGTTTTGACATTATACTGTGCATATAATAAATTTGAACATCTTCACTTTGAAAACTCTATTTATGTTATTTATAACCTATTTTAAAAAACACAAATATAACTTTTAAATAATTTAAATACATTTTAAAACTACTAAATTTCAAATGTTATCTTTAAATAATTGTGCTACAGATAGATTCTTACCGGCCGCAAATCCTAACATGTTGCTTTTATAATTTATTTTGTGTTTTGGATTATATAGGGATTTATATATGTACATACATATTTATGTATATAAAACGTTTTTAAATACAACACAATTTCTTACCATTTCTTTGAAAATATCCCTCCATTTTTTTTATTTTTGCTGAACGATTGCAAATACGTTAACCTTTTTTTGATATTTGTAACTTTTGTTCAACTTTCACGCCAAACACTTTCTTATGAAATTAATTTTATTCATTTCGTTATTTGGTCTATTTTAAAATTTTTCAATTTACAGTTACATTTGCAAATAAAATGTATTTTTATGTTTGTCTCACTGGTTCCGTTGTTCGTGCGATTTTACGCCTCTGGATTACTTTTTATGGAGATATGTTAAGTTATTGGTTTATGCCGTCAAAAAAGTAACTCTTGGAGCAACTCTGAAATCAAAATTCCACACTCTCAAATGCTATGAAATTATCTACAATATTATAGTAAAAAATTTTGATTCCATCAATATTTCTGTCTTCTATTATCGTTTAGATTCTCGCGAAGTTAAAAAAGCAGCCGCTACATCGTGTTTTTTAAATGAAACTTTTGTTTGCACGTTTTTCTCAGTAAATATCGTGCTTTTTCCAAGTTATGCGATTTTTTAAAGATATGTTACCTGTCCCTAAATTTTCCATACATATATTTCTTTACAAAGTTGGGTGTATTAGTATATTTTATATTTTTTAATAAATTGAATACATAATTTTTATACCTTTGAAATCATACAAACCATTTAATTATTTATTATTATTATTTTTTTTACATAAAATGTATGTAAATTATATGTATGTATGCATGAATATATAAAGGAAGTTATATGAATTCTTAAATAAGTAGTATCATTAAAATATTAACAACCTGTTATGCTGTACCCTTAAGAAGCACTCAACCGTACTTTTAAAATGCACTCTTTTGTGAGGTCATCCCAGACGGATCAACATGCATTTATGAAATATGTATGTATATAGAAAAACCACCTCAATAAATATAGTAAAATAATACAGTAAAACTCGGTTATAACTCATGTGCCCAGCAAAAATAGTTTGTTATAAGAAAAATTCGTAATAAAGCCCGTATGGCTTTACATTTATTTTTATTACTTAATATAAAATTGATGGAAAGATACAGAAAAGCCATAAAGAAACAAATACAATATAATATTTATATATTTTATATTTTGCGCCCTTAATTTAATTTAAAAAAAAACCTTAAAGAAAAATATACGATAAAAAACTAAGCTCGAAATAGCAAATATTGTATATAAATCGCTGTTGTCTACATATAAAAGATTTTAAGTTCGAAACGTCAATTTTAAGTTGAAACTTTTTAAATTTTTGTTGACAGTCACTCATTTTTTATCAATAATACTATTGGACGATTTGACGTTTTTTCATCTATCTTTTGCACCTGATTAATTTTCCCATTACAATATAGTTGCGCTCTTCTTCAAAATTTTAACAATGCAGATGTACTGTATAAAAAAAAACTTTTGAGGGTGGCGATGGCTGAGGGAGGTCCTACTTTGTCGGTATTATGTGACATCTGAGGGATCTATTAAAGAAAAGTACTTCGATTACTTCAAAATGAGCAATATAAACAGGTCTTGGGTGCAAAGTGAGCAGATAATGTTATTGAATTCGGATACTACTCATTTTTAGAATGTCGGCGAATTTGTTAAACCCAGTAAGTGACAAATGAACATTTTTTGAAAATTATAATTGGATTTTATAGGGAAGGATACCCTAAAGTTCTTTTTGAAAATAATTTTTCTGAAAGTGACAGCACCTCAAACGTGTTTTTTACACTTTTAAATTGGAATACTTTGAAAACCTGACGTAATAGGACTATTCTGAGCACGGATTCCGCACGTCTAAAACCTTAGAGAAAGTATAGATAGTCTGATTCTTGGTTAGAAAACTTTATCGGCCTGTGTCATGGATTTCTTCAATTTATCGACATTTTGAGCTGTTTTATATGTAGTATCAATTGATTAAAAATCTTACATGTCAAAATTTACGAAATTTACTTCGTGGAACCTTAAAAAGTGGTTCGTAACAAACAAGTGTTCGTTAAGCGAATGCTACACGATCAATGTTCAGCTTCAACATTTGTCATTGTGTGCGTTATTTTATTAAAAATAGTCACAGCTATACGTATAAGTGTAACTATTTTTTATAAAATAACGTACACAATGACAAATATTGAAGCTGAACATTGATCGTGTAGCATTCGCTTTAAAAATTATTTTTCTCTGAAAACGGCAAGAAAAATGTCCCAACTTTGGAATTAGTGCGATTTTTACTATACACATAAATTAATGCTTCCATACTAATATTATGTGCATTTCCTTACTCTAAATTAGGCGCCCGCGAGATACCAATTTTACCAGAAAGCGTTCTCGTTGGGTAAATGAGAAGCGTTTTGCGAGAGTAATGTTCTTATTATTCTGGCACGAAACAGTCCTTACATTTTCTTCGGGCTAGTTTGGGCAAGTAAATAAGCAATCAGCTGTTTCATAAATAACAAAGTAAAACTAAAAGTTTCGTAACAACGAAAAAAGTTGGTACTTTGTATTACAAAAGATTTAAAAACTTGCGATGAACAAATAAAGTAGTGAGAAACTTTTTTTTTTTTTTTGTAATTACGCGGATACTGATTTGATGGGCAATTGGATGTACCAAAGTTCTAAGATGTGAAAAAGTTTCGTTAAAAGAGTAAAGGAAAATGTTAGTTATTCTATTCCGCCCCTTTTAAAAGATGATCAAATATTTACTGACCCGGTTGATAAAGCTAACCTGAGATGTTTGTAAGTAATTCTCACTTGCCGGAAAGCAACCAAGTACTGCCCGCTCTCGAGAGTATATCCATAACTATGCCAAAGATATACTTTCGAACTCCTACAGTTTAAAGGGTTCTAGGAGACCTCAACTTAAACAAGTCTTCGAAAGAAATTCCGGCACTGGTCTTGAAGCAGTGTTCTTCAACGTTATCACGTCTTTTATCAATCCTTTTCAGCGCCCTATACCATGCAGATGCCCGATCAATTTGCTTCATTTGTAATTATGGGTAGTATAATATATTGAAGAATCAGATGCTCTGGATGTTTTTGCTATGAAGATTCAGGGTGATGTTCGATGAATTGAGCACATTTTTCAGGTTTTTAAGACGGTGCAAGAAATACTTCAGCCTATCTGAAGACCTTTCTATTTATAACGCTTACATTCGATCGAAAATTGAATACAACTCTAATGTATGGCCTGGTATTTCAAATACAATTTTGAGGTGAATTGATCGTGTACAGGAGAGAGCGAGGAAATTTATTGGGGACAGTAGGGTAGCCTACCTCATTGACTCTCTTGAGCATTGTCGCAATGTGGGGCATGTTTCGTTGTTTTATCGTTACAATAATGTGCCGTAATGAAATGTGCACCTGCAAAGCACTCATTCACGCGCACAACGCGTTCATCATCAGGGGCGTATCCATTTGTGAGCAATTTAGCAGCGAATGGCACTACGCATTAAATGGAAAGCTTTTTTTTGCCCGAACAGCGCGTATGTGGAGTAAACTTCCTGCAGAAATCTTACCTGTCACTTCTGACGTGAAAAATTCAAATGTCTTTCAACACTACTACCTCTACCCCTATCCCATAACATAATTTCCTACTTCCAGCATAATGCAACTCATGTGTAAGGGTCATTTCCTGAGTGGTGGCCCAATATAAAAAACACCGTCAACGAGCCAGAGCACTACCAGAGAGTACCGAAGAAAATATTGATATTCTTTCGAAATTATCAAGTTGCTGCCGTTACAGTTAATGGTGAGCACCAAGGCAAATTGTCTAGCTAACTAGCCCGTCAGCTCATTCAACGATTTGTAGCGTATTTTTACCCCGAAAGTTAAAAAGTGAAAAAGTTAAGTGGTTGTGAATAATTTAATAATTAAAAAATTCTAATCATATTAATATTGTTACGTTTTACCTTTTACGTTTAAAAAGGGTATTTTACTTGAATTCGTGATTGCAAAATAAAACACCGAATTATTACGTTTTACCTTTTAAAACTTGTATATACAGTCGAACTTCTCTATAACGTAGCAGTTGGGGACCGTTAAATTTCTACGTTATAGAGAAAATTCGTTATAGAGAAACTGCAGAAAATTTTGACTACATTTTTTTTTTATGTAGAAAATATATTTATTAAGACAAAAAAAATGGTTTTTACATGAACACATTAATTTTTTTTTTTATTAATACATACATACATATGTGACTAAATTGATGTAAAAAATCGATTGCTAAAAACTTTGCAATAGAGAGATTATTTAGTGTGAAAAACTTCTATTTAGGTCTTAAAAAATTGTACGTTACAGAGAGAACTTCGCTATAGGGAAGTTCGTTATAGGGAGATCAAAATGTATGAAAATACTCACAAAAATGTTGTGTTCACGAATTTTATTTGTTATAGAGAACATTTCGTTATAGAGAAGTTCGCTATAGAGAAGTTCGACTGTACTCACAAAAATGTTGTGTTCACGAATTTTATTTGTTATAGAGAAGATTTCGTTATAGAGAAGTTCGCTATAGAGAAGTTCGACTGTACTATAATTTACAATTAAGTTTGATAAACTTTTATTTGTTTGTCCTTTTATTTAATATTTTTTTTACAATTCTACTTTAATTCAATAATGTTTACAAAGTGTAGTTTACTTTCAGGCACTTAATTTAAACGTTCGCTTCAAGAGTGTTATTACAACTGCATAACGATTGTTCACAATCAGCCAATTTGCCAATTGATCTTGGTAGAATGTTCTATATTTAGCTAGCAGTTTCGACATTAGTGTAGAATATTCCAATAATCCCATAATTTAAATTTGCATCTGGATTTGTGCGATAATTATCTTTATCTTTTGCTTATGTTATTTCACTATTGTCGTATTAGTGTGAATATGTGTTTGGCAGTCTATGGCATTGTTTATTGTTTTGTTTTGTGTAAGTTTGGCATTTGAGTTGTGTGTTTGTTTATTGTATTGTGAGTCGGAGAAAATCCAGAACATTCTAATGAAATACATTTGCACGAGGGTGATTTGCAATTTGCCCGTCTATAAAAATATTTCCGTAACAATATTATAAATGTCTGAATTGTTAGATAATCTAAAAATTACGATTCGATACATATCGCATGATACGAATTACTCACTCGATACGTATCGAAATATTATCAGATACGAAAGTTTACTCGTTATCAAATGCGGCAATTAGACTCCAGATTTTTTAGAAATTTTAAATATAAAAATCTGCCATATCGACTCAATTTATTAGAGGTTGAGGAACTAACTATATGGTTTGCCATTTAGTAAGACACAACACTTAGCGCGGACAACTACATAATTAGGTGTGGTAGCGAAGCGCACCGAGTTAATCTAGTATTTATATATTATTGAATTCATATTACACTAATATAAAACATTCTTTTCAAGTTATGTTATATTTAAGCAAACATGATTACAGAAAATTTAACGTTCGACGAGTAAAGCGAATTGACGAATTTGCCTTGCGACAACCTTGTACAGGGTGGCTTAAAAGGAGCGAAAGTGTTTGAATTCCTTATAACCTATATTATATTTTTTTTTATTTTCAGTATTTTGTAAAGAAGACTTCGGGAATTTAAAATGGAACAGTACACAATTGAACAACGTGAAAACTTTATATATATTTTGAATTCATTTTTATTGAAACATTTTATTCAAACAAAAAAAAGTTAAACAACAACAAACTTATTCTTCCCACGATTTTGAGTAGTTTCAAATTTTTTGGTACCTTTTGTTGAAACTTCCGATGTTTTTGTAGCATATTCTACCCTATTTTCTAAACTTGCATTGCTGCTTAAATCTAATAACAGCAAAGGAATTATTTAAAACTAAAAATCTTCCACTACCCTTGCAGTTACTCTTTAAATATTTATCCATGCTTTTTGCAAATAGAAAACTTTTTAGAAAAAAACACAGGCATAAAAAACTATAATATTATTAATACCGCACAAGTATATTAAAGAGGGATAGACACATTGAACACTGTTGCAGTAAAAAGGATTGGAAAATTATAAGATCGTTTACGACATGAAATAATATTTTCATCATATATACTGTAAATTATAAATTAATAAACAAAATTTAAAAATTGGTATGAATTTCATAAAAACTTATTTTTAAAGCTAAAAATTTGAAAACTTTTTGACATTTCTAAAAACTTGAAAAAAGGGAAAACTTGACAAATGGTAACGCTGGTCGAAAGGTTTCAGTGGCGAAGACATGGTCACTGGTCACTGAACAGTACCGGCTTCAGCCTCCTTCGTCAGTATTTTGTAGAACCAGCGAAGTAAAATTATTATTTTTATTGAATACGTCTCCTTGACATCAGAGGCGTTACAACACTCAAATAAAAAAAAAACATGTAAAATAAGAAGAGTTGTGAGATAGTGAAGCTTCGCCTGTCATCTCTGTCAGTATCCTTTTTTCCATTTCCATAACCATTTCGTCTAGTTCCAGCACAATGCATCGCATATGTAGGAGTCATCCCCTGAGTGCTGGCCCACGATTAAAAAAAAAATTTTAAACGTTCGTTTTAGGTTATGTGAAAGAATTTTTTTTTCCAAAAATTAATCAGCTAAACATCAACGATATCTAGTTCCTAGAAGAAGGCGCAACTTGCCATACAGCGAACTCAACAATCGATTTATTGGAAATTAGTTTGGTGACAACTTTACTTCAAAGGCCGTTGTGACCTGATGTACCATCTGAACAAAATTGGCCTCTCCAATATCTGTCGATTTTGTGAAGTGACACTGAAAGCTCTGAACATGTTATTTGCGACTATCCTGCACTCGGCAGACAGAGGTTTCGCCATCTGTGTGGAATTGCGATGCCTCCAAAAAAAATTGTAGAACACCAGACCCCAAATAGTGCTTGAGTTCCTTACAAACCTTGGGAAGGATCTTCTTGGTCGCTGTGCTTCCTGACCCAATAAAAAAAATAATTTCCATGAAGTGGTCCTGTTTACTAGCCCCCGTTCGTGCTATTTAACGCTTCTGGACTACATTTTATGGGGCTATGTTAAGTCATTGGTTTATGCCGACAAGCCACCAACTCTTGAAGCATTGACGTCACACGGCCAGACGTATTAGAAAAAGTAGTCAAAAATTGGACAGCCGTGGCGGACATATGGTGGAAATCATATTTTTAAAAAATAAATGCCATGCAATTACCTACCAGATTATAATAAAAAAATTGCATTCCAAGAGTATTTTTGTCTTGTATTATCATTTTACATTCTCATGCAGCTAAAAAACACTCTATATTTATAAGCCATATTAGGTCCGTTCGTTTACTCAAAATCTTACCCAAAAGCGTTTTCTTACGCAAAAATTGAGTAAATGAAAGAGGTTTTGAGAGAGTAATGCTCTTGTTCTTCACGCACGAGAATGCCCGTACTTTTTCTTCGGGCTAGTTTGGGCATGAAGAACAAGCAATCAGTTTGTTTATAATAAACATTGAAAATAACAAAGCAAAATTACAAATGTCCCAAACAGCTGATAGACATTAAAAAAGTTGTGTTAAAAATTTTTCTTAACAATAATTAATTACAAACATTTTTGTTATTTATACCATAAATTGTTAAAAACTTCTCAAAAAAATACCATTTTTTTAAATAAATATTTTTGTTAATACAAATTATTATTTCCTAACGATGCTACCTATTTCAATGAAAATCAGGGATAATAAAGCTCGTACAATTGTACTTTTTTCAGTAAATTTTGCATTGCAAAAGTACTACTTTACTCCACTAAATATTAATTACCAAAATATATTCATATGATTATACGTTGTTCAGTAATTTAAATTAATTATAGAAAAAATAATTTTCGACTTTTCTTAATATAATATTTAATTATTAAATTATTCACAACCACTTTCCACAACTTTTTCACAAACTTTGTCGTTTGGCCTGTTGAATGAACTGACCAGCGAAATAGCTAATAAGTTTAGTTTCCCTTCAATAACAGTGACGGTCATTTGACCGGTGATACGACCGTCATTGTTGACAGAATTATAGGTTATTGCGTAGAACAAAGTTTCTTTAGTTTTCTCAATGGCAATATGAGAAAATTTACCGAAACTTCTGGGTGCATGTGATAGTCAGCGTTGATGGATAAATCGGTCTCTGCTGACCGGTCAGCATGGACGAATATATCGACCACTGCTGACTAGTCAGCGTTAACGGATATATCGGTCACTGTTAACGGATATCACAATTAAAGTGAAACACTATTTATTTCAATTCTTTATATTGATTTTATTTCAATATTCTAATATATATGTACATACATATGCATATAAAGAAGAAATGTAATATAATATAAAATGGAAATATGCATCAGAACCTTGGAGTGGGTCATCATCTGTGAATTTTTCTTAATATAATTGCCCACAATTATTTAATATATACAAATATTAAAACAAACTATTCAGGGATTCGCATAAAAATTAATTCTATCCATCAGCAAAGACAACATATGTCGTTGTTAAAACGTGTCGCCGAGTACCGAACACAAATACGATGCTCTCTTCCACACCCGTAGCATGCTGCCAAATTAAATGTTTTCTCGTCTAAACTCAGTCGTACGGAGCTTCAAAAACTATAGTCCGAATTATAATTTTACAAACGAGTAAAATTATCCTTTCTGTAAAATTGATGAATTTGCGAAAATTCAAGAATACTTTTGTAATGAACAGCATTAATTTTTAACTATTAAACAACACATTGGTTGGAGGTGGTCTCTCGAGTAATAGGAACTCCTTCAGTATTACTTTAATTTGATTGATTTCGAAACAAATTCTCAATATTCAAGAACTCATTTTATTTTATCTTTCTGTTACTAATAGTTAATAATAGTAAAACTTAACACAACTTTTATGTTTTTAGTACATTTGGGGTCAAAAAAGTACAATTTTAAAATTGTCAAATATCATCTCCGATATAAACAGAGCTGTAAAAAATTTACATTTCTTTTTCTCTGGTAAATTTTATGGTTTTTTTCGTTTTCTTACTTTTGTACATTTTGCTCTCTTATTGAGAGTAATTATAGCTTACTCTCATTTTACCGAACTTTCGCAGAAAGTAAACGTACAGACCTATTATTGTTTCTTTTTATGTCTGGAAGCTTATCTACATGCCAAATAAAGGGTGGTTAAATTTCAAGGGCCGATGTTGATTTTGAATAAAACACAAACTATTTAGGAAATTATTGTAATTTAATTTTATTATGATATATTGGTATTACTCAATTATGTATGGAACAAAATATCGGCCAAATGGGCGCCGCGACCACGGCAACAGTGGATGATCAATTTTCGAAGAAAATCATCTTCAGTGATGAGGCACATTTTCACCTCAATAGATTCGTCAATAAACAGAATTGCCGCATTTGGGCGAATGCGAATCCAAGAGTGATTGTCGAAAAACCAATGCACCCACAAAGAGTGACTGTTTGGTGCGGTTTATGGGCTGGCGGCATCATCGGGCCGTATTTTTTCCAAAATGAGGCCGGTCAGGCAGTTACTGTGAATGGTGTTCGCTATCGTGAGGTGATAACGAACTTTTTATGGCCCGAATTGGAAGATATGGATGTGGACGATATGTGGTTTCAGCAGGACGGTGCCACTTGCCACACAGCTAACGAAACAATGGCTCTTTTGCGCAACAAATTCAATGGCCGTGTTATCACACGTAATGGCGATGTCAATTGGCCGCCAAGATCATGTGATTTGACACCGTTGGACTTTTTTCTTTGGGGTTATTTGAAAGAAAAGGTGTACGTCGATAAGCCAGCAACAATTCAAGAGCTAAAGGATGAGATAATTCGGCACATTAACGGCATATAACCTCCATTATGCCTCAGGGTCATCGAAAATTTGGACCATCGGATGGAGGTGTGCCGCCGTGGTCGCGGCGCCCATTTGGCCGATATTTTGTTCCATACATAATTGAGTAATACCAATATATCATAATAAAATAAAATTACAATAATTTCCTAAATAGTTTGTGTTTTATTCAAAATCAACATCGGCCCTTGAAATTTAACCACCCTTTATAAATATGTATATGTATTTTCTTTTCTCTTTGTAAACGGAGATTTTGACAGTTCAGAGTTATTACAAAAATAAAATACACTTGTACTTGGTTTTTGTAGAGTTGCATATACATACTTGAATAAATACACTTTGGGTAAACCTGACTCTAGAAGGGCACGTAGCCTATATATTTTTTCAGAAATAGGATCACGAGGGGTGGTAGGGGGCAATTTTCGCGCCTCTGAAACGAACTTACCGATTTTAATGAAATTGAAAATACAGATTTTTGAGAAATATGACAGCGAGGCGTCTTAAGGGTTAATATATGTTTATCTGAAACTATCCAACGGATAGAAAGTGTGTCCCCTTTCTCGTACAGCATCCACAGTTTCTCCTGAACCCTGGTTCTCAGAAAGCGTAATTCAGCTTTTTATTATGTTTACAGTGGAAGCTGTTGGTGTATTAAAATGTTGACGGTGCTTTCTCTGTAACAATACATCCTTCGGAAACATAAAAAATTTAGAAATTTTTACAAGTTCTTTTGTTGAGTATGATGAGATTTAAACTTTTATTAAATTATTTATTACTTGCAGAAAAATAAAAGAAAAAACTGTAAAAATTACATAATTTTATAAGCATTTTAAATCAATCAGTCGAACTTGGCCCACCTTGTACAAGTACTAAACTTCTAGCGATAAGTGAAAATTTTTAATTTATAAAAGTTAGTAAAGTATTACAATATCATACTTTGTTATATCAATTCATATCCTAATATGCTATGAAAATGTCAAATATAAATATGTACAATAAAACTTTTATTTTTTTTCTTTTTCATTTATTCATTGTTCTACATTATTTAAATGTTACATAGTAGTTTTTTAAGATTGGTTTTTTTTCTATTTCGGAACTAACATAGTTCATTTTTGTTTGGGGACTTAGTTAATTTCTTTGGAGTTTCAATTGGAATTGGGGCCTTCGTTCACTTCTGTTTGTGAAGTTAGTTCTTCACTTTGAGGACTTTCTTCATTTTATTTTTTTGTTCTCTTTAATAATAATGAACAAAAATTGCTGCAAGATTGTGGCATCTGATGTTCATTAGACTGAGCTGTCAACAGAGTAGGAGCATTAGGCATTGCCAGATTTTTTTTATATGCTTTTAGGAAATGTATGTATTATAAATATGCATTGCAACTCTATTTAAATGCAATTTAAATCTAAATGATAATTAGCTAAATGAGTATATAAGTGCGAAGTCAGTTATGGGCACTTTCTACTATTTATTCTACTTTTTAATAAATGATACGTAATGTTAATGCGAATAACATAATTTAAGTACTAAGTTGACTTAAACTAATCTTCCAAATATATGGTTGCAAATATTTTTCATAAAATTTATATTATGCAATTTTGGATTTTACTTTCAGATTGCAAGATGCAGATGGCGGATTTTTTGAAAAATTTGGTGCATTACTACGACAACAATCTCAGTTGGAAGAGAATGACCTTAAAACATCCTTGGCACCATTTAAAGAAGAAATCGATTTTGAAGCAAAAATTGATGAATGCAATGAAAATATTGACAGCTCTGACAGTAATGAAGAATTAGACTGCCCCTCGATCGGAAAAATTAAACTTGAGACAGATTTAGATTTGTATGATGTAAAGGAGAGAAAAGAAAAACTGTTTGAAAAGTCAGCCGGAATGAACGTAAGTTGGCAAAATTTTTATAGACATATAGCATGTATGTATTGGTAAACCCACTGTAAGCATAAAAATACATTGGATACAAATTTTTAAAACTAGTTGGAAAATTCGATTATTTTTTTGAGAACTTGTAATTGTGATTGCCGAAATATAATTTTTATAAAGTACTAGTATTTAAACTGCTATTAAAATGTAATAACAATAGAGTCGCCTTGCTTTATTTTATTTATGTATATTTTTAAATATAATTCAAATTAACGTAAATACAGTGCACTACCGAAGCGCTATAACGTAATCGCAATATTGGCGATGCACATATCGAGCCTTTGGTGCAATACCGTCGTAATTCAAAAAATCGTGAACTGAGAAAAATGCATTTGAAGTTTTGAGCCATCGTTTACTAAAGTTATTTTTTTACAAGTTTTTAAATAAAGAGGCATGTTTTGTAATGTTTTCTGTTTGTAAATTTCTTGTCATAAAGGAAATATTTCATTATTGCAAATAAATATTGTTGGAAATAGCTGGAGGCAATAAAGACATTTGTAGCTGTAGAATCTGAACAGTTAGAGATAGAAACATAATCTTTTTTCCTTTAGATATATATTTTTCCAAAGATCATTTCAGCAAAAAATGCAAATTTTGAGTTACTGCGGTATTGCACCAAAGGCTCGATATGTACGTGCATTATAAATATTAAATAAATTTAAAATCAAATTAAATCTTTGCTGTCTATAAATGTTTGCAAAGCCTGCTATTTCTATTTCGGTTGAAATACATTTTCCTTTTTATTGTGTTTTTTGTTTTTTTTAATATAAAGGGTGTCCCAAAAAGAACGCAAGATTTAAATTTGGCGCCATTAGAAGTGCCATTGTTTGACATGTGAACAATTGTTATTGTTTGCTAGTAGAAGGTACTAGGTTAGTAAAAATGGAGCGCTACACGAATGAACAACGCATTCTCATTGTGAAATTGTTTTACCAAAATGGTGAAAGTTTTGCGGCTACAGTTCGCAAATTGCGATCAATTTGACCCCAAATGTAACTGTAAAGAGATTAATGGATAAATTTGCCGAAACTGGGTCTGTTAGTGATGTAAAGACAACAACGCGCCTTCGCCCAGGTCGATCGACCGAAAATGTCGCAGCTGTACGTGATGATGTCGCTCAAACTCCATCCACCTAAATTCGATACCGAGCTCAGCAAATTGGTGTCTCCAAATCCACTATGCAGCGAATTTTGATGAAAGATTTGCATCTTCATGCATACAAAGTTCAATTGACTCAGGAACTGAAGCCAGCTGACCATGGGCAGCGAAGGGAGTTCGTTAATTGGGTATTGGAGAGACAACATGAAAATGTTGATTTTGCAGTGACGAGGCCCATTTCCATCTTAATGGCTTCGTCAATAGGCAGAATTGTCGTATTTGGGGTGAGGAAAATCCTCGAGTGATTCACGAGAAGCAAATGCATCCTCAACGTCTCACTGTGTGGTGTGGATTTTTGGCTGGAGGAATCATTGGATTTTTTTTTTTATGAAAATGAGGCAGGTCAAGCGCAAACAGTCAATGGTGTTCGGTATCGTGAAATGATAAGCAGTTTTTTCGTGCCTAGAATTGAAGAAATGAATGTGGAGGGCATGTGGTTTCAACAAGACGGCGCCACATGTCATACAGCCAGAGAAACAATTCAATTGCTGCATCAGTCATTTAAATCTTGCGTTCTTGTTGGAACACCCTTTATAAGAGAATTGTTTGTTAGTGTTACTCTTATTAACATGACAGTACATACATTTTTTTCGAAAGTTTTATTTTTAAATGAAACGAGTTGGTTTTTTTCGAAAAGCATTTTTTAGTGTTTTTATTGCAATTTTAAATTACCATTTTATAGTTAAAAAAAAATTAATTAAAAATCCATTGGTGGGAAATCTTTATCATTTACCATTTCCAGTATTGTTTCATTAACAAAATCTAATTTCTTTATTCCATAGAATGTCACATATAACTATTTGGTTTGTGGTTTTATAATAATATTATATATGTACATATATATGTATCGAGTAGATAACATAAAAAAAAACTTGGTAGATTTCGGTGAAATTTGATGTGTTCGATAAAATATTCGATGCACAACTAAGATTGCAACGAAATGGCCAATTCATATCAGGATTTTAACATTCGCTATTCGATTTCCGAAAAAATATATTATTAGTTAAAGCAAGAAAAAAACTGTAAAAGCTTTAAATAATTGTAAAACAATTATGGCCAAAACACTGGAAAACTTTTTTACAGAAGCAAGATATAGATGTTTAAAAAGGATTTAGCCTTATAAAAACTTTAGTTATGTGCTTTAGGAAGAAAAAAGATAAATCTGGAAAAGAATTTAAAGTGATTTTTGGAAAAGTCAAGATTTGAACGAATGTTGTTGCCACTACAGCTCAACTGCAACAAACTGGAAAATATATGAAAATATATTTATTTCTATTTGGCAAGATTATTATATGTATATAAAAGTCACGGAAAGACTTTATACATTTGTAACGTTTTATATATAAATATTATATTAATAACACTAATTATTTTAAGCCTAAGGTCTTTTTATATATTTTATATTTATTTCAATATTTCGCTACTCCTTTGTGTAAAAAAAAAAAAAAAAAAAAAAAAAAAAAAAATTTTTTATTATAAACAAAAACCAATTTTCCTGAAGAAGCTACACAAAGGAGTAGCGAAATATTGAAATAAATATAAAATATATAAAAAGACCTTAGGCTTAAAATAATTAGTGTTATTAATATAAAAAAAAAAGGTCAAAAAACTAGAAAAATTATAAATATTATAATTGAACTTATCAACATTTCAATAGATACAGGGTTATTGAGCAATTTTTGAATTTATAATATTTTATCTTATATATATATGATTCTAATTGTGCTTTTTCCCTTATAAACTATATGTGAAATTAATTATTACATACCCTATGCTATTCTCATACAGTATGAAAAATATTTTATCTTATATATAACTATTCTTTCAATTATTCCAGGTTAGCCAAATTAATTGGATTTAAATCAAACAATATAATGTTTGTTGTATGAAGAAAATTTTGTTTTGTTTGTATATTTCGTTATTCTCTAATATTTGTGGGAGTTCTTGTAAAAACAAGTGAAATTTCTTAGCTATTTTTCATGAATTTGGTAAAGGTCGACTGAAGATTTTGGTATTAGCAGCAAATGAAATGCGCATATAGACCAGCTAAACCATATAACAAACATATATAAATAATTTTATTTTATATTTATTTCTACATCTACTTTCTTTCATATTTTTTACATTAAATAATATATATGATAAAGATACTTTTATTTTTATCACATAAACAAAGTTTCAATTCATTATCATTTAATATTTTAATTACATAGATATACTACATAATCTAATATATAAAATTCTCGTGTCGCGGTGTTTGTAGTTAAATTCCTCCGAAACGGCTAGACCGATTCTCATGAAATTTTCTGTGCATATTGGGTAGGCCTGAGAATCGGACAACATCTATTTTTCATCCCCCCAAAATTAACCACGCCCACTTTACTCCCACTTTTTTTTTAGCTTTTTTTTTTTTTTTTTGCAATATGGGTATCAAATGAAAGAGTATGATGAGAAGATTTTGAAAAGTTTATGATCACCCTAAGTCCAATATGGCGACTGACCCTAAAAGGATGAGAACGAAGCCGGTCTCCTGTCTTACTCGCTATACAGTTGTTTGTAAAAATATTAATAATTATTTTTAATGTTTCGATAGCTATCGAGAATTGTAATTTAAGATATATTTTTTACTTTGATAAAGATTTATTTATTAACCTAAATAAAGCATACTTTCATTGTCTACAACGCTTTCGATTATAAGTAAATTCCCGCACACTTATAGTAGATAGTTATTTTTATTGAACTAAAAAAATGTTTCCTAGAAATAATATACATGGCAAAACAACGTTTGCCGGGTCGGCTAAAAACAGCAAAACTTATTTTTTTTCTCATTAGTAAACAGATTCCGTGCGAAGCCGGGACGGTGATCTAATTGTATAATAAATTCTTTGTCATTAAAAAAAAAATTTTCGTATTTTCAACGTTTTCTTAAATATGAATTTCTACGAAGTATATTTTTCATATTTTTCAAATTCATTCCGATTTTAAACATTTCTGTCATAATATTTTTTATTAGTTCTACTAAAACAGGAATCTTATTATTTTTAAAAAAATTTTCTTTTCCAGTAACCAGGGTTCTTGTTTACCTCCAAAAAAGTAGTTGAGTTGGTGTTAAATTCTAGTTTTTTTTATTGTAGTATTGCGATATTCTAATAAAGAATGCCAATAATTACTGTTTTCTTCATGGCATTTCAGTATTAGCTTTTTTGCAATTTGCAAAATTTCTGCAAATCCATTTTAATTTGGATAAAATCTTTGGTCCATTGCCTGAACTCAAAAGATCCAAAGGGAACATTACCTGGAAAAATTTTCAAGGGATAGCCATTTATTGAAAAAATTATACATATTAAGTTTCTCACTAATTGCTTTTGCGGTCTTTTTAACTATTAAACAATGTCTAACCACTTAGGAAAAAATTACTTGGTTGTAGGTGATTATTTTTCAAATACTTCCATAATATCCATACCTTTATTTCCATACGGAACTTGTGGTATATTATATGTTAATAACGATTCTTTTGCATCAGCTAATCTATGTTTTTGTCTTGATCCATACTAGGCCAATACAAAAGATCTCTAGCTCGTTTTTTAGTTTTCTCTATTTCCAAATAAGACTTGTGTACATTTCCTAGAATAAAAATTCTGGTCATCAAGAAATTCATTTTCAATATACAAATTCAATCTATGCTTCCATAGAAATTTTATATTCTCTTTTAATTTTCTTTTTTTAAATTTTCATCCTTTGCAGTTTCTTTGACGACCAATGTTTTCTTATCATTACTAACATTTATCGTATGAAGCTAAACTGTTAATTTCTGGCTCATTATTTAAATTTTTAGAATAACTTCTAGACATGTAAAAAACTAGATATGTAAAATTCAAATTATAATTTGCTAACTTTAGTTTCATTCTTGTTAGTTTCGCTGAAGGTATTTTATTATATTATTTATTATTATTTTATTATTTTTTTTTATAATTCCTAGTAGTGGCTTATGATCAGTTTGATCTCAACATTGTGCACGTAAATATAGTTATGAAATTTTTTACAAGCGAAAACTGCTCCTAACATTTCTTTTTCTATTTGTGCAAGCATTGTTTCGGCATCTGCTAGACTTATAAATGAGAAACAAATTGGGCTTTTATTTCGAAGAAGTGCACATCTGAAATTTGCTTTACAAGCGTCAGTTTGCAGTACAATATTTTCAGAACTGTTAAACGGTTTCAAATTTGGAGAATTCAAAGTACTATTATTTTATATTTTCCAAACATATATCATTATCTGGTAGCCCATGAAATTCTATAGAATTTTTCATTCATCCAACAAACAAACAAACACTCATTCAGCTTTATATATATCTATATATATAAAAAAGAATGTGTGTTTGTCTGTTTGTTTGTATGTTTGTGTGTTTGTACCTTATAGGAGCCCAAACCGCTGGACCGATATTCCTGAAATTTTCACACCATATAATTGGGACTCTTGAATGAATTATAGGGTCCTTTTTTTTAATCACGCTCACCTTCACGCCTACTTTTTTAATTATGCTACTCCTTCTACAGATTTATCAACATAAATGAGGTTAACTTCGCCATTTGTGGGCCAATAGCGATGAAATTTGGTGCACTTAGTCTGTGCAACTTTGGGAAGTTTATAGGGTTTACTTTTTTTGAAAACTAGCACCTGGAGGGGGATAGGGGGAAATTTCTGCCCCTCGGAAACGTTCACACCGATTTTACTGAAATTTAGAACATGGATAGATTTGCATCTAAAACTTCACATAGGTAATGTACATTTTCAAAACTAGAACCAGGAGGGCGATAGAGGGAAATTTCTGCCCCTCCGAATCGTTCAAACCGATTTGATTCAAATTTAGAACATAGTTAGATCTGCATCTAAAAATGCTCGTAGGTAGTGTACATTTTCTAAACTATGACCAGGAGGGCGATAGGGGGAAAATTTCGGCCTCTAAAACTACATAGCTGATTTTGATGAACTATAAAACTTGGATGTATTTGAGTTTAAAAGATACATTGACAATTGTGCAACTCCGGGAAAGTTATAAGCTTTACTTTCTTTAAAACTAGGATCACGAGGGAAAGTAGGGGCAATTTCCACGCCAGCGAGACCATCTAACCGATTTTAATGAAATTTAAATGTATTTATGTTTTTGTATCTAGAAGGACACATATGCTACATATATATTTTTAAATAGAATCAGGAGGCGACGTAGGGGTAAGATATGCAGTTCCGGAACTGTATAACCGATAGAGATAATAACGGGAGCGAATCCGCGGGTAAAAGCTAGTAGTTTATAAAATAATTGGAGATTTTGTTTATTAAAGACTTGTATATGGTATGAGGGTGGCGATGGTCGAAGTAGTTTGCACGTTGACTACAAAACGGAAAACTTTCCTGGGTTCAACCCCAGTTTCAGACTCATAAAAACATCTCGCATTTTTTCTGATGTGCATTTGTGTGCCTTTGTGTAAGCTGTTGTCGGAAGGTTTCAGTGGCGAAGGCATATTCACTGGTAACTGAACAGTAACGGCTTCAGCTGTATCCAATCCACAGGCACATCAGAACACCGGTGAAGTAAAATAATTACTAAAAATGGCTACTAAAAACGAAACTTCAAAATTTCCTACGTCTCCTGGACATCGGAGACGCTACAACACTGCTATGAAACAAATAACGTGCAAAAAGCATTATTGTTGAAACTTCACCTATCATTTCTGTTACTATCCCTTTTCTCTAGTTTCCACCGCATGGGTAGGGGTATGGCATAAGATATACTCCTTAAGACTGACTCTTTAAGAGTTTTAAGTTTGAAACATATCAGGGAACAGATTTTTTTATTTTAATCTGGGACCAGCACTCAGGAGATGACCCTTAGACATGCAATGCATTGTGCTGGAACTATAGGAAAGGGAGAGTAGGAGAAATGATAGGAGCTGAAGCTTCACTATCTGACAACACTGCTTTTTTGCACATTATTTGTTTTTACAGCAGTGCTGTAGCGTCTCTGATGTCAAGGAGACGTATTAAATTTTTGAAGCTTCGTTTTTAGTAGCCATTTTTAGTAATTATTTTACTTCGGCCGTGTTACACAATACCGACGAAGGGAGGCGTTCTGATGTGCCTGTGGATTGGATACAGCTAAAGCCGTTACTGTTCAGTGATCAGTAACAATGCCTTCGCCACTGAAACCTTACGACAACAACTAATTAATACTATTATAATAATATATGATTCTAATTTCAAAATTGTGGTTTTTCCCGAAAACAATATGTGAAATGTACATATATATATATTTCGTAATTCTCAAATATTTTTTGGGAGTCTTGTATAAACATGTGAAAGATCTTAGCTTTTTTCAAGAATTTGGTTAAAGATCTACTGAAGATTTTACTATTAGCGCGAAATGAAATGTCGCATATAGACCAGCTAAACCATATAGCAAACATATATAAATAATCGTAATCAATTTTGACTAACGTTGAATAACTGAAAGAATAGTTACATTAATACAAACCCTATGATATTCTCATAAAGTGTTTCTTAAAAAATAAACTAAATAATTGAGGAGGAAAGCATATAGCAGAGTAATTTTTCGCTAATAGCTAGTTAGCTCATCAGTGTATTTTTACTCCAATATTTTTATGTTCAAAATTCAACTAATCAATCGAGAATTAAAGTTAAAAACTAAAACAAAATCAAAAATCTATAAACAAAAACATAACAATCTATGAGTTTAACGTTTTACACGTACATATTTTTATTTTTATATTTCTCTTGTTATCTACACTAATATTTATTATATCCTTCTTATTGAGTTTATTTTTTGAAAAATACTTTATGAGAATATCATAAGGTATGTAATAATACATTCAATATATTTTTTTCGGGAAAGAGCACAATTTTTAAATTAGAATCATATATATTTCTATAAATATATATAAACCTATTCCCAAAATAATTTCATTTAATATTATTATAATAATAATAAATATTAATCCTTTTTGCAATAACTAATTTAACTCGTTCTTTTTAGGTTCTGTTATAAAGGGTGGGTAAATTTCAAGGGCCGATGTTGATTTTGAATAAAACACAAACTATTTAGGAAATTATTGTAATTTTATTTTATTATGATATATTGGTATTACTCAATTATGTATGGAACAAAATATCGGCCAAATGGGCGCCGCGACCACGGCGGCACACCTCCATCCGATGGTCCAAATTTTCGATGACCCTGAGGCATAATGGAGGTTCTATGCCGTTAATGTGCCGAATTATCTCATCCTTTAGCTCTTGAATTGTTGCTGGCTTATCGACGTACACCTTTTCTTTCAAATACCCCAAAGAAAAAAGTCCAACGGTGTCAAATCACATGATCTTGGCGGCCAATTGACATCGCCATTACGTGAGATAACACGGCCATTGAATTTGTTGCGCAAAAGAGCCATTGTTTCGTTAGCTGTGTGGCAAGTGGCACCGTCCTGCTGAAACCACATATCGTCCACATCCATATCTTCCAATTCGGGCCATAAAAAGTTCGTTATCATCTCACGATAGCGAACACCATTCGCAGTAACTGCCTGACCGGCCTCATTTTGGAAAAAATACGGCCCGATGATGCCGCCAGCCCATAAACCGCACCAAACAGTCACTCTTTGTGGATGCATTGGTTTTTCGACAATCACTCTTGGATTCTCATTCGCCCAAATGCGGCAATTCTGTTTATTGACGAATCCACTGAGGTGAAAATGTGCCTCATCACTGAAGATGATTTTCTTCGAAAATTGATCATCCACTGTTGCCGTGGTCGCGGCGCCCATTTGGCCGATATTTTGTTCCATACATAATTGAGTAATACCAATATATCATAATAAAATTAAATTACAATAATTTCCTAAATAGTTTGTGTTTTATTCAAAATCAACATCGGCCCTTGAAATTTAACCACCCTTTACATATTTAACAAAATGTGTTTACAGAAAATTTGACGTTCGATGAGCAAAGCGAATTGACGAATTTGTCTTGCGACAAACTTGTTTTAATAAATTTTGCGCTTTGGCATTTGTTTTCAAATTGTGTGCAATTTAAATAAAAAATTAATTTTCGAACAAAAAATTGGTGTATTTCTGGTGCTATGTTTATTTGTGAGTATTTGAGCAAACTTTTCTTGTTTCTATATTATGAAAACAATATTATAATATCTGATAGGATATTGCAATAACACTACTATTGAACTCTACACGTGATAAGATATTTGACGTTTGCTTCTATAAAAATATTTGATATTACATATGTATATCAAATTTAGATATTTAGAAATGCCCTTGAAAAATTTTAATTACCTGCAAACATTCAACATCAAACATCCAAAAAAAAAAACATCCAAAATTTAAAAATTTTTAATTTTATAATCTTGTTTGATGAAAATCCAATTATTTTTGTCTCTGATAAATTAAAAAAAAAATTTTAATGCTGATGAACGAGTGTGACACGCAAATAACAGTCGAATGCGGTTAAGCGAAAGTGGACAATTAGAGGAACTTTATTTCGCTTATGTGGGTTTTTCAATAAAAATAAGTTGGGATAAGTGAAAACCGGTTCTCGATTGATTAGTTGAATTTTAAACATAAGAATCTTCGATTTGTATTAAAAAATTAGGAAAAATCCACTGATGAGCGAAGTAAGCATTAGCGAAATAGTACTATATGGATATGCTTTCCTCCTCAGTTATTGAGTTTGTTTTTATAAAAAATACTTTATGAGAATATTATAAAGTATGTAATAATAAATTTGACATATATTTTTTAAGGGAAAAAGCACAATTTTAAAATTAGAATCATAAATAATATTTTTTTTATTATGCGCTGTATGTTTCATAAAGATTAGCGCATTTTCAAGCGAAATCTGTTTCAATAAAACGGATTTTTTTTAAGCGGACAGAAGTGCTTTGAAATCGAGGGTGGCAATGGCTGAAGTAATCTGCTGAAGTAAAAGCACATCAGAAAAAATGCGAGATGTTTTATAGTCAACGTGTAGACTACTTCGACCATCGCCACTTGAGTTGATACCAATCCATAGGGACATCAGACCGCCCTCCTTCAACGGTATTGTGTAGCACTAGCGAAATAAAATGATTACTAAAAATGGCTACTAAAACGAAGCTTCAAAATTGAAAACGTCTCTTTATCATCAGAGGCGGGGCACCACTGCTTCACCTCCTGTCATCTCTCTCAGTATCCCTTTCCTCTAGTTCTCGAACAATCATCTCCTTAGTGCTGGCAATTTTTCAATTAAACATTGTGCACTTATCCGAGTTCGATTTTAATTTTATTTAATATAAACCTATATTGTAAATGACTAAAATCACATTATTTTTAGAAATCCATATAAAATTTTCCCAATTGTAAGTGTAATTAAATGGTACTAAAGTTTCCTGTATGCTCGTCACTATTCAAACTTGCAAGTTCTGACTGGTAAAGTGTTTTTAATTATTTTTGAGAGCAATGTTTTTTAAATTCCTTTAACTTTCGTAACTGGTTTTTGCTGAAGAATTAAATGAACAAACCTATTTACAAAGCTTAATAAAAATATTAATGTAAGCAGATAATGTTATAAACACATAATAAATACTTTAACCGAACAACTTACAATACTGTTTTTTCTAATATATATAAATATGTAAAAAAAAACTTTGTTTTGACCTAATGGAATCAGTATTTTTAAAAGCTATTTAATATTTTTATTTTACACTCTTTTCACAGAGCAATTTCAAAATATTGACATCAAATTTACAAAGTTAGTTTGGGCATCATAGTTCATTTGGTATTATTGAGATTGTTGAAGTGATTCCACAGATTCTAATGCATTTAATTCAGAAAAAAAATCTACTGCAATAAGTGAAAGTGGACAACCGTAATAAGGTTTGATATAAAAAATTATTGACCCATTAATCCTCACTCTATAGTAGAGTCCAAAATGCAAAGGAAATAGCTCATGAATTACAAGTTTTAAAACTTTATGAAATCGCAAGATAAATTAATAAATATCAAAAAAGAAGTGATTTTTTTTCTTAATTTTAGCCTCGTTTAAAATACAATCAATAAAAACAAGTATAATTTGGTTTACTAAAAGTTTGAGTTTTTCTTCGCTATTATTAGATTAAATTTAGCAAATGTTTTTTTTTTTACTCAAAAAACGCTCTCTTGGCGACATTCGCCAACTAACCACTGAAGCATTGAGCGATCTTCTGATTGTGTTACTCCCAACGAAATTAAAAGAAAATTTAAAAATTTTCATTCAAAATCGACTCACGGTCAACGTCGACACGAAGCTATCGGCGGAAAAAACAAAATAATGCCCTATGCCAAGTGTGTATCGTATTAGTGGTCAACGGGCGTCCTTCGGCCAATGTTTTGAGATTAGCAACGTATTCATCAAGTTCATTTTAGTTTTATTCGAACGACTATAATATAATACCACGCAAACAATATTGTAATGTCTATGCAATATTTGTTATACGTTGTGTATCATCTGCTCAGGAAAAAAGTTTAAATATTTGTATACAGTTTTGTTATCTATGTACATATATAAATACGTTCCACTTGAAAAAGAATAAATTCTGATTACACACTAAATATATTGGATGCATTTATAGATTCACGTAACGTTTTGTATAAATTTTTGCCGAAGAAGAAATGAAACTGCAAAACATAGAAAGGAAAAAAAACTAGAGTGAAAAATACCAAGTAATATTTGTGCTGTTTGTGTGAAAATGAGTTTTCTTTCGCTTCCACGTAATTGCCAAAATCTTCGGGATTCAAATATTTCCGTTCACAAAAATGTCAAAAAATTAAGTTTAAATATTAGACAACCAATTAAAAATACAAATTCATATAATGGTGGTTCCACGTTATCCCTTCCAGTGTCACCCCATAGAGGAATTTTAAATAGAAATGGCAGTATTTCTTCCAATCATTTCCGTGGAGTACATAAGCATCAATTAGAACAACATGCTGCAACAGTCTGTCACACAATGACCGTAAGTAATCAAATCACAGAACTTTCCGAACATTTCTGAATCGAAGCACCGTCATTTGATTTTTTGCTCTTAAACATGTTTAGTAGGAATCCGCGAGTAAAAAAATAGACTTCGTTTTTAAGCGCATCCGAGTTGAATTTCGACGTCATTCTTTGGTAATTTCAATAAAACGAATGGTAGCATTTCTTAAATATAGAAAAGAAATAAATTTAATCATATTTTACTTCAAATTGATTCAATTCTCTATTCTCTTTTGTTTTTTTTTTCTTTATTTCTTTGATAAGTTTACATATTAATTTTTGTTTTATACATTATTCGATTCCAATTTGTTTATTTTTCCTTGTTGCTTCTTTTAACTAATTTCATCTTTTAACAAAATTTTTTGTACTCGTCAGGTAAATTCACTTTACAGGTGGTTTTGATAGCATTGCTGAGTTATTTCTTTCCAATTTAAAGTTGGCCGGAAACTAAAAATATTGTGTACATATATAACACCTACGTGCTACTGTGGGACCAAAGTAAACCCTTCTATGATTTAATTTTTTAAATCGCTAAGAAAAATCTCTTACTGCATTCATCAATAAGCATATGTAGTGCCATATGCACAATTAAACCTGAAGGTTTCAGAATCTTTTCTCTTTCTCTGCTAATATCACTTGACATTCCAGATATGAATTTTTCACCAAATGGAAAAAAATTATATAGTGTGATAGAAAATATAAAAATAAGTAGAAAATATAAAGTGGATAACGTTCCGGCAACGAATAGTTTTTTCTAGTTTGACCATATTTACACCTTACAATAAACGCCGCAACTTTTTGTTTGATAGTGAGCGGTGTAGAGAAGAAAACGGTGTGAAAAAGTTGCATAATGATGCCTGACGATGCAATTTTTTTTTATTTTTTTTTTCGTATTTGTTGTGTTTTATTTCCATTTTTAAATTCATAGTGTTTTCATCTTTATTACTCAAGAAAAAACGTTTAATTTTTAGGAAAACTTTTGTATGGAAATTTTTTGAATTATATATAATTAAGTACGACTTGAATTAGAGAATCATTAAAATTTATGTATGTATCCATACAAAAAGGTAAAATAAAAAAAGTTAAAGGTGAAAGTGTTTGACTGACATATCAACTAAGTACGTTACTACAGCTTTTAATCTAGAGATCTTATTAAAAAATTTTTTAAAATTTTGGCGACGTTCGAATAAAGTAAAGATGGGTAAAATCGGTAAGGTAATATCGCTGTATAAAAGTAGAAATTAGATAACGTTTTAATAATTTTAAAAGAAACGCATATTTTTTTTGGCGTTTTTTTTATATATGTACTCTAATGTTGTAAAAAGAGAAAACTGAATTTTTATAATTATTTTTTTTTATGCAAAAGCTATACACTCGTGTTATAGTAAAAAACATAAAAAAATATATAATGGTCGTATTGCATTTATTGTATTTAAACCAACTTTTAATCGCTTTATAACGGTAGAACACGCTTAGTAGGCAACACAGCCAATGTTTATATTGCATTTTATTATTATATTTTCCTTTCAACACGTTTAAAAGTTGAGGGTGGCGATGGTCAAAGTAGTCTGCACGTAGACTGGGTTCAATCCCAGTTTCAGACTCATAAAGACAGCTCGCATTTTGACTGATGTGCATTATGTGTCTTTGTCAGTTGTTGTCGCTTCAGTGACAGTTCAGTGGCGAAGGCGGTCACTGGGCACTGAATAGTAACGGCTTCAGCTGTAACCAATCCACAGGCACATCAGAACGCCCTCCTTCGTCGGTATTGTTTAACACCGGCGAAGTAAAATAATTACTAAAAATGGCTACTAAAAACGAAGTTTCAGAATTTAATACGTCTCCTTGACATCAGAGGCGCTACAACACTGCTATAAAAACAAATAACGTGCAAAAAGCAGTGTAGTAAGATAGTGAAGCTTCACCTTCTATCATTTCTCCTACTATCCCTATCCTCTAGTTCCAGCACAATGCACCGCATGTTTAGGGGTCATCTCCTGAGTGCTGGTTCAAGATAAAAATAAAATGGTTTCAATAAATTCAAATGGAAAAACGATAAGAGTTTCAAAGCAAATTTAAAAGAAAATAGAGAAAAAACGCAGTCGTTAATTACAAGGTGTAAATACGGATTTTGTGTATGGAATTTTTTTAAAATATATCTCTCTATGTACAGGCAAAGCTCTCTAAAACGAATCTCGCTTAAACGACAATCGGATATACAATATAATGAATGGTGAAAAAGAACATCGCAGAATAAAAAACAAAATGGAATAAAAAATTATGTCTAATTTGGAAAAAACCAACAATAGTTTAAAAAAATCGTCCATTTTAAAAAAATGGTGAGTTTGAAAGAGCAACTACATACATACACTGCACATCCGCTTATTTCATTGTTATTTGCTTATCTATTAATATTCTTAACTTTGTGGAATTTGTTATTGTTGTTTTATTTTGGCAATTAAATTTGGTTTAATGGAAAAATGCCGTTATTTGTTTTTGCTGTTTTGTTTTAAATTTGTTCAGCAATGCAGGGCATTTTTTGTTTCACATGAATAGCACGTTGCACTTTCCGTTTGATGTACAAGTGAACAGATTGACCACGAAGTTAAAATATAATTTTTTTTAACTTTTTCAATCAAATTGGTTTCATTTACCATAACAATGGGTACTGGTAAAGCTTTAACCAACGACGGAAAAATAAAAATTGAAACATATAGAGATTATGGCCTTTCTGTGACAGAAATATCCAAAAAAATTGTTAAAAGCAGAAATGTAATTTCTAATTTTATTCAAAACGAGACATAAAAGGCCGAGTAAGTGGTGTGCTCTCTGACGCAGATATGAGGGCTATTTTGAGAGAAGCTTCAAATTCTCATAATCCTGTGGACAAATTAAGTCTAAAGTAGGTGTCCATGTTAGCAAGACCACTGTATGGCGTGTTATTTCAGGAGCAAATCACCTCAAACGACTCAAATTAATGAAAAAACCACCACTTAACTCTGCACGGAAAGAAATGCGGTAGAAATTTTGCCGACATAATATGACATGGAGCTACGAATGGAAGCGCGTTGTTTTTCTGACGAGAAGAAGTTTAATTTGGAAGGGCGCTGATGGCTACAATTATTATTTCCATGATTTGAGGATGGAGACTCACCAGTTGGATCGATTACATAGTCGAGTCGGCGGAGTTATGATGTGGTGTGCGATTTCCTATTATGGCACCTGTGAAGTCCAGTTTTTAAGGTTCACTATGAACTCTAGAAGATATCAGGGTGTTCCAGAAAAGACTTTTCATCGTTTGACAATCTTTTATGTCCATTGCCGTAGACTTTCCAACATGACAGCACTCTAATACACACTGCCCGTTTGATCAAATCGTGGATAGAGTCCTAATTTTTAAATTGGCCACCATACTCGCCGGACCTTAATATAATAGAGAATGTTTGGGGTTGGCTGTCCAGAAAAGTTTACGTCTGGACAACAATTTTCAACTAACTAAAAAGTTATCATCTAGGTCTGATTTAGTGAATACGTTTAAAGTAAAATTACAAAAAATTATAGAGGAGTGTTATTCAACTTTCGGTGTTATTTTCAAATCGTTGAGCTTGAGAGAAATTCCGGAAGAAGCGGTTTGAAAAACTACGCGAAAACAAACATCAATTAGCTATATTTTCCAACCAAAAATTTCCTGGGTTCTACCCGTTAAAAAATACTGATATTATATGTTTCGGTATACCTTCCTTTGGCTATATATGTATATTATTTAAATTTTTTTAATCTATTAAGGACCTGCGATAAGTTTAAAAAAGTTTTTTGTAATTTCAAGAATTAATTTTTTTATTTATTTCAAATTAAAAGAAAATATTAGTATCACTTCTATTTATATTTGACCTTTATAAAAACTTTTTAATTATATTTATTTTTGAGCGATGGTCTTTTTTATGAAAAGTTTTTTAATTATTATTTATTTCTCAATATTTCGCTACCAAATAGGTAGCATCGTCAGGAAATAATAATTTGTATTAACAAAATATTTTTAAAAAAAAAAAAAATTTTGTTAATATATAATATTATATACATATATATATAAAAAAAAAAAATTTTGTTAATATATAATATTATATACATATATATATAAAAAAAAAAAAATTTTGTTAATACAAATTATTATTTCCTGACGATGCTACCTATTTGGTAGCGAAATATTGAGAAATAAATAATAATTAAAAAACTTTTCATAAAAAAGACCATCGCTCAAAAATAAATATAATTAAAAGAAAATAGTTTAAAAATTTAAAAACAAACCAATAAACAAAAGCAAAATAAAAAAAAATTTTGTGTTCGCTGTCTGACTCTTCTTCCAGCGACCTGTCTGCTGCCATCGAATGGGTTATACATTACTCCTGGTAGTTAAACAATTTGGCAAATTTGTCCTTATTTTGTGCCTAGCATCATACCAGGAAAATAAAGGCCGGCTATGAAGAGAACTGTTTATTAGCGAAACCCGTGTTATTTATACCATCGAGGAGAAAATTCTAGCGAAAAGGCTTTAGTTAATGAAACCGGTGTTCGTTATAACATAGAGGAGAAAACCTTTTGTTAGCGAAGGCGGTATTTGTTGTATTATTAAACTTTTTGTTGAATGACATTCAAACTTGCCTAATGCAATTTATTAGCATTTTGCTGTAAAATTATGTAAAAGCTTATAGGCACTTAAAGTGTTGAGAATTTTTAATTATTAAGTACATACAGTGAAACCTATCATAAGGAGACACTCACCGTCGCGGTATTTTTGTCCGGTTATGGGAGGTGTCCGATTATCAGAGGTACACATTTATTATTTTAAATATTTTTGTTATTTTATAATACTAGACTAGTAATTTGTGGTTTAAAAAAATTTTCAGAATAGATTGCTTTAACTTAGATCGGTTAAATTTGAGCCTTTGAGTTTCCAAATGGTTTTAAATGTGACGAATTCGTTTCTAGTAAAATACTTCAAACCGGTAATTTCATAAAATGCTTCATCTAACTATTTAAGGAATCAAGTACATGTAATTTAAATTTTTTCTTTAATTGATAAAATATTTTTTTCTGCGCCGTTTTGCGTTTAGTCGAACACTAAACATCTCAAGTGGTAAAGCATAAATTAAAGGTAAAGAGTGCAAAACTATATTTTCTTGGAAGAGTTTAATTTATAACTTGGAAAGTTAATCTATAAAAATAAAGTGATTTTTTATGTAAAATTGTATTGTGAAAGGAACGTTATGAAAAGAACGTCGAGAGAAGAAGGGAAGAAATAAAATCCTAAGTACGGAAAAACAATCCCATTTCATTCCTGAACTGTACAGGGACCAGGAATTTCATTCTTCTACTTCTTAAGAAAAAGAAAACTCTTAAAGGCAACTCTGATGATATGCATAAGTAATGGAAGTATGTCGTCTAGCGTTAATATTTTCAATTTACATATATAAATTTTGGGAAAATTTATTCTCGAGTGACGCATTTGTAATTTACAACGTGGCCTGGAGTATAGCTCTTATGTCATCAGTCTGGCAGTTGATAGCTCTTTTTTATTCACCGGTGGAGGTTTTTCTTTAATCGTCTCAATAAGTTGCAATTACTATACCAAACTCAATTATAACCTTTCTGCACTAGTATTGAACTCTTCTAAGACCGCGACAGCACCTTTAAAGTCACCTTCAAGCATAGGCGTTTTTGTATGAAAGTCGAAGTCACCTTCAGTGTTTGTGTTAAAGTCTAATTCTACTTGATCTGTAAAAAGTCATCAAAAAAATGGAAAATAATTTCACCAAAGAAGGAAAAATTATGAAGTGCTTCTAAAACGTATAACGAACTTATAACTCGTTTAACGTAATTATTTTTTTTAGTTTAAATTAACACATTTCGTAACGATATAATACAATTTTTTTTATTGTGCAACAACGCATCCATAAAATTTAACTCTGTAATAATTTAATTAATTTTCCTATATAAATAGAACTCTAAACGGATAAACCTTATGAAATAGACAATATTACTAAATTAAAACGAGACAATTGACAGGGAAATAATGATTAGGAAGATGTATAGGTATTGAGTAAGAGGCAGAGAGTTGGAGTGGTTTCAATCCTATTTAAAAAACAAGAAGCAAACAACAAAGGTGAATATTGTGCATTCAGGCAAATTAATTATTGATTTTGGTGTTCCACAAAGATCAATACTGGGTGCCCTGCTGTTTGTTATTTATATAAATGACATGCCTAATATTTTGGAAAAATGTGAAATAACTATGTATGCTGACGATACCCTTTTATTTAATACTGCCGATACTGATGAGGAGTGTCATACAAATATGACACATGATATTAATAAAATATCAAAATGGTTAAATATGAATTAGCTTAAACTAAATGAAAATAAGACTAAAATAATGGAAATAAATTTGGATTCAAACATAGAACTTAAAATAAATGAAAAAGTAGACTATATAAAATATCTTGGTTTTATAAAAGACAAAAAACTAAAATTTAATGAACACATAGACTATATATGTAAAAAAATCGGTTTTCTCAAAAGAATTAGACCCAAATTGCCAAAAGCTACCGCGATTAATATATATAACACTTTAATTAAACCTCATTTTGAATTTGGTTCGTCAATTATATATATGTACATTAGGGTGGGGCGATTTGAAAATCTTAATGGGCGCTTCGCGTTTCTGATTCTTGGGATTGTACTAAGGAAAAAAGTCCACTAGACCATACGTCTACGGTGAAAATCGAGCTGGCGCATTTGAATTAGAACATCTCAATGGTTTGGCTGTTATAGGCCAAAATATCAAAAAAAAACGTGACAAAAGTCTGATCAAGTCAAAATGCGCCAGCTCGATTTTCACCGTAGACGTATGGTCTAGTGGACTTTTTTGCTTAGTACAATCACAAGAATCAGAAACGCGAAGCGGCCATTAAGATTTTTTTCCTTCCATACTAATCGCCCCACCCTAATGTACATACATACATGTAGCGGCACGATGCAATTAGAAAGAATGCAAAAATTGTAAAATAGAGCAATGAGAATAATATTAAAATATAATCGGTATGCACAAATAAACACAATGTTCACAACCTCAAATGGATGACAATTACGCAAAGATTGCAGTTCAACACTCTTAAATTTATAAGAAAAATTGAGCAAGTAGAGCCGCCGGAATATCATAGTGAACAAATAAAATATGTAGGTGAGAGTCAACCTTATGGACTTAGAAATGCGGATGATTTTCGCATTCAGAGAGCTACATCAACAGAAATGCAAAGGATAATATTCTTTAAAGGTTTTTCTTAATACTTTTTTTTTAACCTTTTTTATTATTTTAACAATCTATTTTTTCAAGCTTTAAGGTTTTTTCTCTTTTTATTTATTCTCGATATTTCGTTAACCTTCGGTTAACATCTTCAGGAAGTTTTTTATTTTAAATTTTTTTCTTTTTTGAAGTTTATATATATAAAAACTTTTCTAACATAACATGTCTCATAAAAATTGTGAAAAGAATATGATTCAAAATATTTTAAAATTTTTTTTTACAATATTAACAAAATGTATAAAATTCAAAAATATTTTACAATATTTACATTTAAATATCTTTTTATATATACTTATACTCCCATATATCCATATACATAATATTTTGAATCATATTCTTTTCACAATTTTTATGAGACATGTTATGTTAGAAAAGTTTTTATATATATAAACTTCAAAAAAGAAAAAAATTTAAAATAAAAAACTTCCTGAAGATGTTAACCGAATGTTAACGAAATATCGAGAATAAATAAAAAGAGAAAAAACCTTAAAGCTTGAAAAAATAGATTGTTAAAATTCTATAAAGGTTTTCAGCTTTTCAATTCTTTCCAAATAATATGAAAAATGAAGTTAACAATAATAGTGTGTAAATTTTGTAAGATTTAGTGTAAATGCAATTAATGTAAATTTATAATCAGTTTTATATAAAATATTATATTTATATAATTTGTTAAATATTCGAACATGTTAATATAAAGTATTTTAATACTGATAATAATAATAAAAAAAAAATTTAGTTTCATATAGTATATCTACGTAATATACTAATCTAACCTGTTAGGGATTTGCATAACAATTATACTTATGCTTACTTACATGTTTTAGATTATACTTTAAATTAATAAATAACATCCTAATATATGTACATAAATATTATAATACAAATAATCAATATAAGAAGAAAATAGATTTCGAGTCAACATTCACAACAAGCATCGTTGGAATTGAGACCCTAATATAAGACAATTTGTTTACTTTCTATAATTATATACTTTACTTTAGAAATGAAATAATAAATAAATACCTACACTGGAGAGCAAAAGTGTTTGAAAGTTGATAAAAATATAATTGAAAGAGTTGTAAAAAAATGAAAAACAGATATACGCTATGAAATTCATATTGTATATTATTATATATATATTATGTATGTATATTATTATATATGTATATATGTATAGATACATACGTATGTATGTATATATGTATGTATAGATATGTATAGCTAAACTCACATCCATATATACGTACATACATACATATGTACATATGTATAATTAAAGATAAAATTACAAGGCGCATTACTTCTCTGATTTATAATATTTTTTTTATCAATTGGTTTATAAGCAAAATCTTGTATGATTTTGTTCTTTTAATATGCCATCGGTTAATAAAATAACGACGAAATATTTTTTTATGTTTTTTTTGTGAATTGGTTTGTTTTTTTTTTAATTTGTGCATTAATATGAGATGAGTGCACTTTATTCGCTGGTATTTTGGTTATCGTTGCATACGTAGTTTCATATACATATGTAAGTACATAATATTTAAGATTCTATTATTAAATTATTACATACTATTTTTTTTTTTTTTTTTTTTTTTTTAATAAGCATTTAATGTAGACCTTCAGCGACGGAGTTGATGGCTGTGCATTGTAGGGGTTTTTCTAAGATAATCTGGTCCCATTGGTATGGTATGGTATAGAGGCCGAGATTCAACACCAAAATCTTATTGAGAGTTGAAAATTGTTTGAGATTTTTTTGTCTCGTTTTCACAAAAAAGAGGCATATAGTAAATCGTAAATTTTTTTCTATTGTTTAGCACTAGTCTTAAGGAAGAAAGATCCCTCCCAATACTACCGAACTAGCTAGCTTACCAGAACGTACGAACAGTTCCCAACACTCATACCAGATGAAAATTCTTCTACTTCTATAATTGAGAAGTCATTACAACTGTAATGTCATTGTAATGGTAGAGTATAGGCCGTTTTCATCTCCAACGTAACGCCTGATATTAGAAGAGAAAACAGTAAAGCTGAGGATCACTCACACATTACACGCTCTCGGGTAGATTGCTTTGCAAACAATAAATTGCAGACTTCACATACAAAAAAAAACATGTTTTCATCTCTTCTGCAAAAATCTTTTGCAAATAGCACAGGGTGGGCCAAAAGGTACGCCTGCGTGTAAAAATTTAATAACTTTTTTCTTATTATTATTATGTTATATATATTTTTTTTTAAATATAATATTAGCGATCTGAATATTAATTATAAAAAATAATATCAGAGAGATGACCACCATTTTCATCGATGCACAATTCGGCTCTTAAACAGGCGTTTTGCATAACTGCTCGCAAAGTTTCAGGCTCTATTGCCCTGATCTCAGCTTCAATGTTATGCTCCAGCTGCTCTATAGTTTGGGACTTGTTAACATACACTCATTCTTTGAGATAACCCCATAGAAAATAATCAGGGGCTGTTAAGTCTGGTGAATGTGCTGGCCAATTGACTTCTGCATTTCTTAAGATAATTCGGTCTTTGATGGTTGTTAACTTTTGTTGGGCCAATTGGAAATTGTACGGAAGCAGCTGTACGCAGCTGTCCAGAATGTCTTCGCGTTGAAGTTTCTGGATATTCTTCAACACTGTCCTGTACACGATCAATGCTCACTTGGTTCTGTACTATTCTCGGTCTTCCTGATCGTGGCAAGTCTGACACTGCACCTTGTTGTCCGAACCGTGCAATTAAACGATTAATTGCGGTGTGGTTAGATGCATTTCTGGTGTTGAAATAATTTCGAAATGCTCGTTGCGCCAGTGAAATTGAATGCCCATTGGAAAAGTAAAATTCGACCACTTTGGTTCGTTGGTCGGTCATTAAATTTTGCATGGTGGTGTAACACGGCTCGATGAATAAAATTAAAAAAAAACAATAAAAAATAATAACAATCAAAAAAGTTATTAAATTTTTCCACGCAGGCATGACTTTTGGCCCACCCTGTATTTTCAGTGCCATGTTTCCAAAGCAAGTGTTTCGTTATATCCAATTTATTGGGAGAAGCAATGACACAGCAACACCGTATGATCGGCCTAACAAAAGAGGTTTCAAATCAAGAAATAAAGGGTGGTTAAATTTCAAGGGCCGATGTTGATTTTGAATAAAACACAAACTATTTAGGAAATTATTGTAATTTTATTTTATTATGATATATTGGTATTACTCAATTATGTATGGAACAATATATCGGCCAAATGGGCGTTCTGATATACCTGTGGATTGGATACAGCTGAAGCCGTACTGTTTTAATTTGATAATAGCTTCCTTTCGCTGTTTCGGCCTCTGTGTAAATGTAAATGTAAATGCATATAACATTATTTTACACTTCTCTAATATGTAATATATTTAGAATATCGTGAATAAATAATAAATAATACTCTGCCCAATATCGATTCCTGTGATACTTCAAAGTTATTTTCTATCGGATTTGACTCAATGTTATTCATCTTAGTGATCTGTATTCTATTTTCCAAATATGATTTTATTCTTTATCTTGTACATCATTCAATTTCAAGTATAAAATTTTTTATCAGTCTATTCATCACATTTATTAATGTTTTTTATACGGGTGTAAATAGTTTTTCGGGGAAATTCGCATCACTAACGATTTTTGAATTATATTCAGAAGAATATTCCGTTGTTACCCTTTTGTAATCAGGTTTCTTTTTATTACTTTTGGTTATTTTCCTTAGTTATACCATATTTATTGCACGAAACGTAAATTTCAGATCTATCCCAGGTATTTGGTGCTCATACCGAACATATTCTATAGAATTTCCTATTTCATTAATTCCATCAACAAAGTATTTGTTAAAGTTTTCTGTTATCTCAAAATTAGCGCGAACTTCTTTTTGCCCAAATATCGCAGCATTTATCACATTCCTTTGATTTTTTAACACTATCTTGTTAGTACTCCTCACATTTCTTTCTGGGTATTTGAAATTGGTATTCGGTTGTATATGTGTTGGTTCTTTTCATTCTCAATATTTACTTTATACTTATAACTTATAGTCCTGCAATATTGCTATTCACTCTGGGATGCGTTAATTATTGCTAGTTTCAGAATTCTGTGTTAAGAATTAAACCACTTATTTTCCATTTTCTTATTTCTATTCCTCCTTGTTAAAAAGTTTCCTATCTTTTCCTCTATACTCTTATCAATATTATTAACTAATTCATCCATACTAAAAGTATTTCTGTAATTCAACCTCACACCTAATTCAGTGCCGGAACTACGTTTAATATACTTAAAGACTTCTATTTGATAATATCTCATATGTACATTATTTCCTCCTCTTTGTATAATAAAGTCTATTTATTCATGATCAGATATTCTATTATCTGCATTAAGTCTACCGATTATTTTTGCATTATTCTTTATCACATAGCCTATCAGAGTTCTTGAATATTGTGCTATTCTAGTAAATTCCTTCATAATTTCATTTCCATTTCCATAAGCCCGTTATCATTTAGTATGCTCTTAATTCAATGATTTGAACAATCATTCCTCCAATCTATATTAAACAGGCATGTTCCACAAAAGTAGTGGAATGAAAGTAAAATACGTTTTGAAAAGTAAACTTTTCATTTTTGGTGTTCTGCAAAAGAAGTGGTTTGGTGTTACATTTTCTCATTTGAAATGAAGTTCGAAAACAGAAATAGTAACAGCTGATTTTAAAAATAAAATTTTACTTTATACATAATTAAATTATTGAATGTTTTTTCGCATAAAAGTTAAAGAATTTGTAAAAAAATATTCAGGAATAATTAATAATTAAACAATGAATGTGATATTAGTGTCCATGGTGCTTCAAAACAATGAATTCGCGGCAGCAAAAGTGCAGAGGAGGATTCTGCGAGACCACTCAAATCCTTTGGATATAAATGACGCCATGTAAGTACCCTCCGCTGGGTGGCGAACGTGGGTCCTACGGTGATGAGGATCCACCGCTCTTTACCGGGGAGGAGCTGAGGATCGCCGCCGGGGCTCTTAGGACGGGGAAAGCCCCTGGCCCGGATGGGGTACCGTCGGAGGTGCTCAAGATCCTGGCTGAGAGCAGGCCGGAAGCATTGCTTCCGGTATATGATGCTTGTTTAGTCCAGGGCGTCTTCCCAAGACGCTGGAAAACACAGCGGCTCGTGCTTGTTAGCAAGGGCAGGGGCAGGGGCGATCCGACCCAGCCATCGGCATATCGGCCACTTTGCATGTTGGATGGTGCCGGCAAGCTGCTGGAGAAGCTACTGCAAAGAAGGCTGGCGGAGGCCGTGAGGATGGCTGGGGGGCTGTCGGATAGACAGCATGGCTTCAGACCTGGCAGGTCAACGCTCGGGGCGATTGCTGATGTGGTTGAGTGCTTCGAGCGCGCTCAGAGCGAGAGGCGCTATTATCCGAAGCGCATAGTTGTCCTGGCAACACTCGACGAGGGAATTTTTTAGTGGCAACACCACTCGACGCAGAAGACGACGGTCTCTGTAAGTGCGAAGGCATTTTCAACCCTACCTCACACGCCAAAAAAAAAAAAAAAAAAAGTACACATGCATACATGATGTGTATATTTTCAATGAAAATTTTAAATTATAATTATATATGTATTTAGGTTTTTACAGTATTACCGCATTAACAAGGATGCTTTTCATCTTCTTTTAAATTCTATAAAATGTAGGCTGCCTGTTTCTTCCATACCGGCACAAATACAGCTTGCTGCTACATTAAGATTTTTAGCAGAAGGCGGATTTCAACGAGGTGTTGGAAAAGACAGCTATGTGGCTTTAGCCCGAAGTACCACGTGCAAAATTTTAAATCGCGTGCTTATCATTTTAGAAAGGCACATTTTGTGCTAGATGGATCACATTGATCATGAGCGACGATGAGCTTAATTTGTCCAAGCGTCATTTTATGCAAAAGTTTGGTATATATATTAAGAAATGAAATTCATGACAATGATTGGAATGAATTAATAACTGATTCCGTAGCCACTTCAATAAGAGATGATATCGCCAACCGACTTTAGTTAATAAGATATACATCTTTGATTTTTTTATATGAATTTTATTATTTAATAAATCCTAAAGTATGTTTTTTATAAAAAAAAATAAAAATTTAAACTAAAAATATAGCGAGATCAATGAAAATTCAGTGCTGATATTAAAAAAGGAACCGTCTCAAAAAAATATTTTTAACCCACTTCTTTTCAAATTAAAGTAGTTTATAGAACATGGCAATTCACTACGAATTAATGTTCGAAAACAAAAAGTAAATGAAATGTCAAAAGTAGAATGTAGAACACTAAACATTCAAATTGAAGTGATTTCAAATTACTTTTACTTCAAAGTGATTTGCAGAACATACCCGAAAATGCCCAGTAATTAGTATATCGCAGTTGCTCTCACACACCTCTTACAAAAATTTCCGCAGAATTCAGCCTTAGAACTACTCGGAGACCATAAATGATATGCCTTCATTTCTCAGCAAGTATGCATATATCCAATACTCTGAATTCCTAATAGTAGTTTTATACTCTTAAATTTTCTATTGCTCCCTGAAATATATGCTAACTCACCCTGTTCAGACAGAGTTCGATTCCTTAATGTCTATATTGCTTTATTTCTATCTTACTTTCATATATTTGTTCTATTAAAAGTGTTTCTGTCATGACTATAAAATCCAGTTCAAACTGTTCTATTAATATTTCCAGCCTTTAACCTTTGATTCTCCCTCATACTACAGTTTAAACACATTTGCACCATCTCATTATTACATTCCCTACTCTTGTGTTGCCAATGCCACCTATAGCACAATTCTTTATTTCGGCATTCCGACGTATTACAATTGGACATCTATCGCAGCCTACATTAAACTTCTGCACTGATATTACTTTAGTGTAAGATTCCTTCTCATTCATTTTTCTACGTTATTATACCACCCTGTCCTACTTCCTAGTATCAAAATTTTCCGTATTAATTTATCAATAATTTTAAATTTCATATCCATTATTATAATATGCATCTCTACCTGTTTCAGTACTTTTAGAAATAGGTACGTAAAAGGTATTTGCAAAACAGTATAAACTATTTTTTACGCGAAAAAGCTTCAGAAGCATAGAAACAATTTGCATTCACAATGATTTCCACAAACGATTTAATATTTTGTTACCTACTAAATTATATTCGTTATTCATCAATTAAAATTTAAAACAATTTCACTAGTTGGGGAATATTTTTATTTGCACGTTTAGTTAACAGGCAGTTAATAGTCTAATACCCATATTCACAATATTACTCTAACCAATACAAATATATATTTAGGTTATTTAAACCATCCTTTTAAACTTTAAATACTGTACAGTGGCAAAGGCATAGTCACTGGTAACTGAACAGTAACGGCTTCAGCTGTAACCAATCCCCTGGCACATCAGAATGCCCTCCTTCGTCCGCATTGTATAGCACTGGCGAAGTAAAAATAGCTACTAAAAAACGGAGCTTCAAAATTTCCTTTACTATCCCTTTCCTCTAGTTCCAGCACAATGCACCGCATGTGCAAGGGTAATCTCCTGAGTGCTTCTCCAAGATAAAAAAAAATCATATGGTAACACTTCCACGTACCTTCTTTCTATTGCTTCTAAGAATCACTTTATACATACCATTCTCATTCGGTTTAAGGGCACTTGAAGATGTCAGGTCTAGCATTATACACATTAAACTCCCGAGTACTTCTTCTCTGGCTTCTCACAAGATTTGTAAATAATTTTAGACCTTTATCCATAGATCTCTTTACTGAATTACAATTCATTATAGAAAATTGTTCTAAAACTTTTAAAAACTTGCTTCTTATAATATAATTATATTTTCACCTTCTTTTTTAAATTTCATACCCAAGAAATGCTTAAGAATTCCAAATTCAGATAATTAAAATTTTTTATATAAGTGATTTTTCAGATGTTCAATAAAACTACTACTTTTTTCTTTTTTGGCTTGTGAGGTAGGGTTGATAATGTCTTCGCAGTTACAGAGACCGTCGTCATCTGCGTCGATTGGTGTTACCACTAAAAAATTCCCTTCTCCTCCTTTTGGTAGATTCCTTCCCGGGACCGCTTTCCGCATTATTTCGGCCAGGCCCAGAGCGGCGTCTCAATCAGAACTGCCTTTACTCACCGACAGCGGCGTCCGCCAAGTTCATCATGGCGCCGGGCCGTATCCCATGATCTCCGTCAGAGGGGCGTCGCTGTGCAGCAACGCATCGAGGTCCCTCTTCTTTCTCCGTAGAACGTTCTGCATCTTCATCCGTCATACCGCAGTAAATGCAGTCGGGACCATCTGCCCTGCCCTTTCGGTACAGATAATTTCGGAAGTATCCGTGGCCCGAGAGGAATTGTGTCAGGACAGTTTGGTGTCTCAGCCCCATAGCACCAACATCAGGGCCCTCCTCCATTGAGTTCCATGCTTCCCTCCGCTCGCGCGCAAAGAGGTCTATGGGTATTTCCCCACATATCACCAGGACCGCAGCGCCCGAGGCTGTGCGGTAAGCCGAAGCAACCCTAAGGGGCGCCCTCCGCTGTACCGCCTCGAGCACCCTACGTTTGGTTCTCTCACCCAGTACATCGCCCCAAATTTCACTTCTATGGAGCAAGACCGAATTCGTGACCGCCATAATCAGAGTTCTCTTGCTCTGTGTCGGGCCGCCGACATTCGCCATGATTCTGCTCGACATGCCAGTCACCTTTGCCGCCTTAGTCGCCACATTTCGTATTTGGGCCAATAAGTAAGCCTGCAGTCGAGTGTCACGCCCAAATACCTTATGGCACTCTGGGTAACCAGAGACACTTCCCCTATCCGCACGCTGACGTCGAGTGGTATGTGACCCCACTTCATCAACATCACCTCGGTCTTCTCCCTGGCCAGTTCCAGGCTGTGGTCCTCAAGCCACATCCGAGTCCTAATCATGACCTAATCATGAAAGATCCCATCGTAGGATAGATTCCATAGGTCCGGGCCTAGCACAGATCCCTGGGCCGCGCCGGACGTGATCGTCCTGTTTCTCCGCCCCGCCGGTGTACCTTATAGTAGCACCCAATCGTTCAGGTAACTACGGAGAATTCACAACAAGTATCCGGGAATACGGAACCTCTCCCTTAGCGCCACCAGAACATCAGTCCATCGTAGACTGTTGAAGGCATTCCGAACGTCGATTGTAGCCAGGACAACTATGCGCTTCGGATAGTAGCATCTGTTCTGGGCGCGCTTAAAGCAACCAACCACATCCGCAATCGCCCCGAACGTCGATTTGCCCATTCTGAAGCCATGTTATCTGTTTTAATCCATGGGGGTGCTGATGGCGAGTAGTCAGCGTGTTGGCTCTGCAACCAGAAAGACCCAGGTTCGAATCCCAGCCGGGTCAAATCAGAAAAAAATTTTTTTCTGAGTTTTCTGTGCTACAGCACCCTCCTTTTTTTTTTTTTTTTTTTTTTTATCTAGGACCAGCACTCAGGAGATGACTCCTACACATGCGAAGCATTGTGCTGGAACTATAGGAAAGGGATAGTAGGAGAAACGACAGGAGGTGAAGCTTAATTAATTATTTTAGAGCTCTGTTTTTGCACGTTCTTTGTTTATACTCTTAGCAGTGCTGAAGCTTCTGTACAGTAGCTATTTTTATTATTATTTTACTTCGCCGGTGCTACATAATACCGACGAAGGAGGGCGTTCTGATGTGATTGTGGATTGCTATCAGCTGAAGTCGGTATTGTTAAGTGAGCAGTGACTATGCCTTCGACACTGAAACCTTCCGACAACAACTGACACACAAAGACACACTAATGCACATCAGAAAAATGTGAGATGTTTATTTTTAATTTAAAATTTTAGTCTGAAACTGGGGTTGAACACAGGTCTGTTTTTAGATTTGTAGTCAAGTTGCAGACTACCATCCATCGATTTTTATAGAAATAACATTTATACCATAAACCATATTTTTGTCCACCAGTTCGCTAAACAAAGATTGACTGATGTTCCCATAATGCTTATGCCATAATTGATTCTTTTCAACATTTAGGAAATTTACTACACTTTGCGTAATGCTGAAACTAATTTCTTATAAATTTCCTTGTAAATAACCAGTTGCAACTACTTTATTTTCTTTTATAATAAAAACGTTGTTTTTGCAAAATTTTACTTCTATACCCAGCTACAGTCATTTTCGTGACAGAGAGTAAATTATCTCTTAGTTCTGGAACAAATAATACGTTTTGGAGTCTTATATCAATTTCTTTGTTACTTTTTGCAATTATAACACCAACTTGCTTTGCAATTAAGGATTGGTCATCGTTAGCAACTTTAATTTCAATAGGATTTAATAAATAATTGATTTCGTCAAGATACCACTTTTCGTTTACTAAATGGTCACTTACTCCAGAAACGAATTTAAATTTTAGATATTGGTATCAGTCAGAAAACAAACGGAATCTGTTTTCTTAACACCTTTTACACATCGTGCTTCAGCTTGACGGCATTCGTTAGCACTGTGTCCAAATTTATTGCATTACAAAAAACGACCTTGGTATTTTTCATTAGATTTTTCTTTCCTGCAAAAGCTGTTTTTGTAGAGCTCTCATCTTTAACACGATTTGAAATTTTAGTTTCCTCAAGAAGTAACCGTTGTTTTAGTAAATTGCAATTCTTCTATATTCTGCAGACCCGTAACCAATGGATCGAATTTATGAGGCAACGTCAGAAATAGTTGCATAATATATAAAATAGTTTCGTTTATATTAGCACCGGGCATCTTTAGATTCTTTCCCAATATTTCCAATTTTATTAAATGTTCCAATACTGCTTGATTTTCCTTCACCTTCAGATTCAATATTTGTTTCGTTACTAATACTTGATTGACAATTGACTTCTTTGCGAATACATTCAGTAGACTCTCCCACATTTCTTTTACAGTTTTCTTTTCACGAATGTATCCCAAACAATCATTACCAGAAAGAAACCAGCTTATCTCTTGCTCTTCTATAAGTTTTCATAAATTCCCACAAGGCTGGTAGGCCGTCAAAACATCCATAAAATTCATAACCTGTTATTAAAATGTTGGTTCATTAAAAGTTTTAAGAGTCAAGTTATACAATGAACAGTTAAGATAAAAAAAAATAATTTTCGTTACATTTAAAAATTTAAAACATAATTCCATGATTACTTTTCTATAATACTTAATTATGTTAAATATCGTACAAATAGAAAATTGGCGGATGGGATTGTACCTCTAGATATGAAGATTATATTAAATAAAAGCCATTAGGAAAATTGAGTACCAAAGCATTCAATTAAAATATTTTTCACATTACTTTTCCCGAAATATTATACTTATTCATTAAAATATTCACTTGAAAATTGCATTGAATTTGATATAGGAGGGGTTAACGCACTGTTACTAATGCGGATCTTCAGGAAACCTAAACTAATAATATTCTTGTTAAACCTTCATTTAAATAAATGAGAAGTTTAAGCTATATCAGAGCTCAAACAAGACCTCCATAATCAACCTGTTTTCTCATTCTTCTTTCTTTGTTTAATTTAATATATACATATATTTAAGTATACATTTATAACAATATAAAAATTACATAAAAAATTAAAACGTTTTTGTTAAACTTTTGTGCTGCGTTGTTGGACAAACTACCTATAATTTCATAGTGCTACCACACTTTTATCGCATTTAAATACAAGCATTTAATTACCACGAGCAAACTGAAGCTGTATTTAAATAAAAGTTGAATTTAAACGAAAATTAACTAAATACGTCAAAAACTGGGCATACATGTAGTTGTAAGAAGGAATTAATTTTAAATAAATTCAATACAATAACCACTATGCTCTCTACAGAGTGTTGCCGTACAATTGTTTTCGCCCAGATGTGACTGTAATAATTAATTGAATTATTTTAAAAGTGGTATAAGTCACTTTCTCAAAAATATCAAGTTAATGATAACATTTATTACAATTTAACGGTTTCTCCTCTTTTTTAAGAAATTTTCAATCAAATGTTAAATACTACAAGCACTACTTTGATCAAATTTTGATTTCTTAAAAATGAGGAGATACCGTTAAATTGTAATCAATGTTATCATTAACTTGACATTTATGAAAAAGTTATTTATGCCACTTTCAAAATAAACGGATTACTTCTTTAGTCTTTTTTGGAAATAATACTAAAATATAATAATTTTACGCACTATTTTTCCCAAATTTTATTTTACTTACTTTGCTAAAATTATATTTTATTAAAATTCCCAAAATAGAGTAAAAAAAATGTGAGTCCGATCACAGGGGAAATGTGTAAACATCTAGTAATGAAATCTTTTTAAAAGTTATTAAAATTAAATGTTTTTGTATTCATTTTATTAATTTGTTTTTATTTGCCTACGATAACATAATGTACGACAATTAGTGAAAATTAGTAGCTACTACTACTACTATTGCGCACTAGATGGTGTTAGTGTATTTCTATGCAGCTGTCAAGTTTCTCTGTACTTCTTGTTGTCCGTATGATTACACTAATACACTCATACACAGCTCACACCGCGTTATTACAATCTTACTCAAAATTTGTGATTGTATTGTGAAAAAGATTTTTACCCCCTAGCGTATAGATGTTTACACATCAAAAATATTGTTCGTTTAGCGCTAGGAAGTTCTATGCAGATATCAAATAATGTCCAACATATTTCAGCTATAAGAGAATGAAGGTGCTTAGTGTATCCTCTTCAACAGGTGCATATGTTTGATGAAATCAATCATCAATCACCATGTTCATCGGATTCCGTGGGCAACTGACGCTCAAAGTCATATACATGAGAATTCTCTGAAGGGTCTACCCCTAGTTAATATGTAATAGGAAAATGTTCCTTGTAATATTCTTTATGAATCTTTTGTACACATCATATACCAAAAACCATGTTCTATGTCGGTTTACTTTATAAGGATGAAACTTTAAAACGGGCGTAAAACGAGTTCCAGACGTAAAATTTTAAAATGCCAATGCACGTTTATCTTTTCTCCGACTCCTTTACTTGAATCAGTTACCATAACCTTGTTATTTTGTTGGTTTTGTACAGTATTATCAGACCAGGGAGATTCTCGTTCTGTGATAATGTGAAATGAAAACTATTTCCATATTTTAACAGTGGTTCAGATCCGCGTTAAGTAAAAAAAGAAAAAAAATAAAATGTTTTCACATGAACAAAACAAGTGGAATGAAACAAAAATTGACACAGTTGCACAGCGTTGCTGATTATCGTTTTATTTAACAGTGTAAACAAGTGACAAAAACTTTTCATGTGAAACATTTTTTTACAGTTCCCATTTATTAGTAAAAGTCTTGGAGAAGGCCAAAAATGGAAAATATATTGGAGTCACTTTAGGTAGTGGTATTCTTGCTTATTGCTTTGTGGTTCAAAGAATTTAATTATTTTCATAAATTTTAGACTCCACACTAGTGCCAAATATATTTAGTTAAAACAAGCTGAACAAAGGAGCGGCATAAAGCACTATAGTCGGGTAAAAGCACTTTGCCTTATGAATAACGTGTTGTAAAAATAACAACTTCTAAAGTGGTAGACGGGACGCTTGACGTAGGGTTCGAAATTTCGTCTATCTATTTAGGGTGCCATTTACGACGGTTGTGAACAATCGGACTTTAATGTGGCCGACGCGTTGATACGCAACTATAGCAGAAAATGCGTAAACCACATTAAGTCATACAGTTACTTTAAATGCTGTAAGCATATCGCTCATTTATTTCAACAGCGTCATAAGTCAAAAAACTAGTTTTGTAAAAAACGTGCTTAAAGTTTTCAATTTACATACAACTTAATGGGGAAATGAAAACATATTCTTCCGTCATGAGATTAGTTTTGAAGCTATTTGTATTAGTTTTTTACACAAGACAAATGCGGATATGATGAATAATACTGCATTATTAATTCACAAATTGTATTTTTTGAATTATGACGTTGTTGAAGTAAATGAGCGATAAGAATTCCACAAGCACATCAACTGCTGCAAGTACATCAACTTCTGCAGCAATTGGAGGCAGTGAAGGAATTCGCCCTCAAACACCAAAATGGAAATCGCAACATGAGGCAGCACAATTAGAAAAGTTTCTCAAAAATGAGGAACAAAAACTTGCAGAAATGAGAACAGTGAAAAATTTTAAATGCGAACAAGTTGCTATTTTAAGATAGCAAGTACCAGCTTCAAAGATTCAAACGGAAGCGGTTACAGCTTATTCGCAGGAAAAAGAAAATTTTGTTGTAAAGCTGCAACAGCTAATTGATATATTATTACAAAATATACATCGCAAATTTCGTGTGATAATTCCATTTGTATGAGTTTATATTTATGTTTTATGTTTACAGAACGAAAAGGACCTCCAGGGCGTTTTTATACATTTAGCTTTATAAGCGAAGTTAATTTTCCTACTATCTTATATTATAATAGGTGCGTTTTATATTCTATTCTCTTCTCAAAAATCACTTTTACCTAACACACATAGCAGGTGGATGCTTATAAAAATTTTACGTTTTTGAAATTTAAAATGTTCCATTTCATTTCAAGCTTTCTTCTTAGAAAACCCTTTCGTATGATACCCATATCATGCGCTCCTCAAAAAAGTATAACATACATGCATCGAAATAGTCGAAATAAGCGAGGGCGGCGATGGTCGAAGTAGCCTGCACGTTGACTACAAAACGAAAAATTTTCCTGGGTTCAACCCCAGTTTCAGACTCTTAAAAACATCTCGCATTTTTTCTGTTGTGCATTTGTGTGGCTTTGTGTTAGTTGTTGTCGCAAGGTATAATCACTGGTCACTGAACAGCAACGGCTTCAGCTGTATGCAATCAACAGGCACATCGATCGCCCTCCTTCGTCGGTATTGTGTAGCACCGGTGAAGTAAAATAATTACTAAAAAAATGGCTACTAAAAACGAAGCTTCAAAAATTTAATACGTCTCCTTGACATCAGAGACGCTACAACACGACCATAAAATAAAGAACTTGCTCCACCTCCTATCATTTCTCCTACTATCCCTTTCCTCTAGTTCCAGCACAATGCACCGCATGTGTAGGGGTCACCTCCTGATAAAAAAAACCTGGAGAAACCGGATTTTGCCGAAAACAAGACTACGCTGAATCGATTTTTCGTCCGTGAAATGAACTCTTACAGACTATCTGCACAAGTTGAATGAATCCGATGTCGCTCAGAAAACGTACCGAAAAACATATGAAACGTTGGCAAAAATTGAAACTTTTTGTCTGAAATATAAAAGAATTTTTAAAGGGAAGTTCGAATTTCTTAAAAGTGTTGGACAAAAATATGGAAAACTATTAAACTGTTATTTCCAATAAAGGAGAGAAGTCTACAAAAGCACCAGAAAATATATGTAAATGGAGATTCAGACGGTATGGTATTAAGTCATATTGCCATAATGTCTTCCATTAGTGTATTTCATAGTATAATTATTAATCAAAATACATAAAATTAATTTCCAAATTCAATAAAAACAACCAAAGTACACATGGGCTAAATTTACCCCACGTTGTATAGGTGGGAATTTTTTTCACTTGCTTCAAAAGAGAAAAATGAAATATAATATCTTTTTGAAGTATGTTTATTGTTTTCTCATAATACATATAATAATAGAAGTCTGAGTTAAATGGCTGAAACTCTTTAGTTAAGCCGGCAAATTCTAAAGTAAATTATGACGGGTTGTTCACAGCAGTCATATTTATTCTCGTTATTATTTTAAAACATATGACTTTAAGACTAAAATTAATTACAATTTAATTTGTAATCACGAGCTATTTGATCGGGAACAGTATGAAATATGATCTTTTGAAAATGGGTATGAGATGTGGTTACCGGGCTCTGCCGATACCTTTTTTTGATATCTGCATTAAAAACATAGCGGAATGAAAGGAAAAAGAACAACTAATGCTATTTTTAATTGTTCTCTTTTTCTGTATTCTAATCAAAAGTATCATTATTGTGATAAATTAACTTTTAGTCATTCATTTGTTATAACAGTAGTTCAAATAAATATCACTAATTTAAAATTTTATATTATTTATTTCCCCATTATATTTACAAAATGTACTTAAAATTATTTATTTATATTATATTTATACACACAAAATCAAAAATTTTGGAAATAGATAATAGACAGATACGAGTAGATGTTTCAATTTGTGTTAGAAAGTGCAACTAAAAAAGTGTTGGGGTTTAGTTAACGAAACAGTTGTTAAAGAAACCGCTTAACGATAACGATATTTTAGTGAATAGCAAATCGTTTATTTTAGGGTTGAGTACATTTAACCAAACAATTGGTTTTTTGTTATTTAGCACAGTCCCAGCACCAAGCAGGGTTTTCAGAAAAAAAGTGCTAAATCTAAAAAAAGACAAAATGATAAAATGTTTAAAAAGTGATTGTTTTTGTAATATTGGTTTTTATTAATATAATTAAAAGAAACACTTTACATTGCAAATATCTGCGGAACCCAAGAAGAAATGTTCCATAGAATATATTCTATAACTTCTATTTTATTTCACCTTTTTTTATAAATTATCTTATTATGTAACTATGAAGCCAGTATGAAGTTCGTTATTCTTTTAGAATTATATTGTTTGTAATTTTTTTTTCGATATTTCGTTATAAATATTTACATATATAACAAATTATAATTATTAGAATATATTGAAATATATAAAAAGAATTATACTATTAATAATAATAACGATAATAATAATATTGAATAATTAAAAAAATTTTTTAATTTCATTTATAATAAAAACTTGAATAATTAATAAAAGTCCTCATAATAATTAATCACTACCCTTAACAACTAAATATAGTTAATTAATTTAATAATAATAACAACAATAACGATAATAACCTTGAGCTTAATAATTGAATAATAAGGTATACAATATAATATATTCTACATTAGTTCCTAATCTTGTCCGAAAAAGTGTATATGTTGTGTGAGATTTGGAAACCCTGCAATAGGAAACACTTTGACAGTTCTCCAAAAATTATTTTATCGGATTTCGTAAATCTGCAGAAGGGACTAAAAACGGTAACAAAAGACAAAACTATACAGAATTAGATTTTGCCCACACGATCACTCTGCACTCTACAAGCTTACAGATTCTTAAAAAAAAAACATTTTTCCACTTCGTGCGGTAAGAACTTTGCAAAAATGTCGTAAAATTATTGTCTGCAGCTAATGAAATGGTAGAAACGCAAAAGATATGTGCTCTAAGTTTTGATGAAAAGAAGGTAAAAAAGTACTGTTACGACAAGCCAACAAACTCTTTGTTAGAACCAATTAGTTATGCCCAGGTGGCTTTTTTGAGAGATGATTTACCTACATCTACAATTTAAAGCACTTTTACAAAAGTTTTTCTATTATATTAACAGTTTTAGGGGCAAAATGGAGGCAACCAATATTTTAATATTATAATGGAGGGTGGCGATGGCTAAAGTAGTCTACAGGTTGCCTATAAAACAAAAAATTTCCTGGGTTCAACCCCAGTTTCAGACTAAATCGTAAAAATATCTCCCACTTTTTCTGATGTGCATTAGTGTGTCTTTGTGTCAGTTGTTGTTGGAAGGGTTCAGTGGCTAAGGCATAGTCACTGAACAGTAACGGCTTCAGCTGTAACCAATCCACTGGCACATCAGAACGCCCTCTTTCGTCGGTATTGTGTAGCATTGTCGGCTAACTAAAATAATTACTAACAAACGGCTACTAAAAACGAAGCTTAAAAATTTTAATATACGTCTTTAGTTCCAGCACAATGCATCGCATGTGTAGGGGTCTTCTCCTTAGTGGTGGTCCAAGATAAAATATAAAATTACAAAAATAAAATTAATTGATATATTGAAGACAATGAAACAGTGTGGCTTCATAATTGTGGCAATTGTTTGTGATTTATTTTTATTGTTTGTGGTGGAAATAGAAAACTATTTAGCGAACTGGAAGTTGATTTTAATCAGCCTTGGATCGTTTTATACTAGTAACCCTTTATTGGATAGTAATTGTTGAGTTTTTACGCTTACAGGTTTTTGTATGACGACACAAAAATATTCGTGTTCAGTGATATTTTAGATGATATATTAAAATACGTATTTTAAATATTATTTAAATTTATATATTCTTTGAATATTTGACAAAATAAAAAATTTTCTCATGAAATTATTTAAGGAAAAAAATAAGAACTTGCCCCACTGTAATGTTTACACAACTTTTAAATATCAGAAAAAATTAATTTTTGTGTTCGGGATAGCATAATCTGTATTTCTATCATTTTTGAAATAGACACACACGTTTTTAGTTAAGAAAGTTGTAGACTTCAAATATTTGGAAATATACGAGGGCTGTTTATTAACAATGTGAGTAAAAATTTTTTTTCGGCAAATAAGCGTTTTATTTTGAAACACAATGTCCTTTTAGATCAATATATTAAGTCCAGCGTTTTGCCTCAAGAGCCTCAAATAGGCGTGGTTATGACCCTTTTATTCGACCCAAATCTCTTACCATCCAGCTATAACCGATGGGGGCTAAATCTGGAGAATATGTTGGATGCAGTAGCAGTTCCTAGCCCAATTTATTGATTTTTGCCATAATTACTGATATGCACTCGTGCATTTTCGCCAAATATGGTCGTTTTTGCTTTAAATCAATATCAAATCTGTCTAAAAGCGCTGAATAATATATGTGAATGATACCGCGTACATCTTAAAAAACTGTGGCCATGACCTTTTTGGCTAAAATTTCCAAATTGGCTTCCTTTGGTGCATGTTCATCTGTTGACACCCACGCAGCAAAAAAAAATGTAAAAAAGATAATCGAGTTTGGAATTAAGCATTTTGGGTGGAAACACTTCCCAGTTGGGAAGAGAGAGCGTGAGACTAAAATAATTGATTCCTGAGAAGTTATTACTTTTTTATTGTGTAAAATCCTTATTTTTACGCAGGTTTAAAATAATTAAAAAGAAATATTTTGAAAATCTTTTCAGACATTCCAATATATAAATAAAAGAACCAGATCATTTAATACTTCTGATTTTTATAATTTTATGTAATGTATCGAGATTGGCAGCAACAGTGCTGCATTTACAGTTACTGCGAGGGAAATTTGAAAAGTCACGGAGTTCTCAAACAGCCCTTGTACAAATGGTGGTGTAAACCGCTAATAATAACAAAAATTCAATAAACAATTACATAAAAACTTCTTGCACTGTTTGATTTATGAATATACAGTTTGTAAAAAATATGTTTACAAAACAAAAATTTTTTAAGAATTTAAGTTTAAATAAATATTTACAACAACAATATCATTATATTTGTAAATTTTTTTTTTATAACTGTTGTTTTGTATGTTGACGACAAGCAGGCGTCGAAACTTTGGCAAATTTATGAATATATTACAACAACAACGCTACAAAATAATTTTGTATACTTTCAACAGTGTAAAAAAAATGTTTACAAAAATGCAAAGTCAAGAAAGAACCGTTGGTTTTTTGCACATGTATTGCGTGTAAGAGTTTTATACGGACGCTAAGAGTAGCTGTTGTCTTTTATTCTTAAATTGAGCTCATAGAATAAACAAATGATTACCCAATTATATATAAACTATGCCAGGAAAGCGACTGAACAAAGACATTGCCCAACTGGTGTATTTTAATTACTATACAGGAAAATCTCACAGAGAAATTGCTAAAATGTTCTCTCTTAACCTAAGGACGGTATATAATGTTATTAACCGTGCTGAAAAAGAAGGTAGACTGGAACCAAAAGAAACACCAGGCAGACCAAAAAAAGTAACTCGGCGAATTGAAAAGAAAATTTTGAAAATGATTGATGAGAATCCACTAGAGGAATTGCACTTAACATCAGTAATGAATGTGGAGTAAGTATCCCTCTCAGACTGTTAGAAATGTGCTACAAAACCATAAATACTCTTCAAGAGTTGCGAGGAAAAAACCTTTGCTATCCGCAGGAAACATAGAAAAAAGGTATAAGTTTGCCATTGAACACATTTCTTTTCCTCCGGAGCACTGGGATGATGTTATTTTTTGTGACGAAACAAAAGTGATGCTTTACTACAATGATGGACCTCAAAAAAGTTTCGCGAAAACCCCTGACGGCTTTAGAAAATAAAAATATAATACCCACTGTAAAGTTTGGTAAACTATCCGTTATGGTGTGGGGTTGTATTTCGAGCAAGGGTGTTGGCGAAATAAGAATATTAGTGGATATAATGACCAAGGAAGTCTATCTAAACATTTTAAAAAAGCAATTGAGTGAAAGTGCTCGGAAATTCGGTTTTGTTGACCCAGAAAAGCTCAAATATAAATTTTAGCAGGATAATGACCCGAAGCATAAGGCATATATTTGTAGATCCTGGTTGTTATATAATTGTACAAAAGTGATCGATAGCCCAGCACAAAGCCCAGACTTAAACCCTATAGAAAATTCATGGGTTCACCCAAAGAAAAAAGTCGGAAAAAGGTCACCAAAAAACAAATAACATTTATTAAAGAAGAATGGGAAAAAATACCTGAAAATTATGATATACCAAAGCTTATCCATTCAATGTCTAGACGCTTAGAAGCTGTAATTAAAGCTAAAGGAGGGCACACCAAGTATTAGCACCCTCACATCTTTTTTTTTACCATTTAGAATATATTTAATTCAATTTAACACAATTTTGTAAACATTTATTTTACAGCGTAGAAACTGGAAGTATTTTTTAAGTTACGATTATTATTTTGTTATTTAATTTAATTTGGTTTTTTTTTGTGCAAAGTGTTTATAAACATCTTCAATTGAATACATGAAGAAAAAAATTTAATAAAAGTTATATAATTTACTTGCAAATAAGAGTTTCCCTTAAACTTTTTAATTTTTCTAAGCTTTGTAAACATATTTTTTACAAACTGTACCAAGTACTTACATAAATAAGTAGATATGCATCTGTAAAGGCCCTTTTATATTGTAATACTGTCAAAACCTTAAATCAAATGGGAAAGTATAATAGTGTAAAAACAATATGTTACGAATCTGACCAAAATACGGATGGGAATTTGTCGCATGACTCTAACACTTTTTTAAAAATTTTGAAAAAGCTAATACTTATCATTTTATCAGGAATGTGTTTTTGTGGAAGCAACCAAAGAAAATAAAAAAAGAACAAAAAAGTCATTTGCTTCCAAACCGGTTTTGTTCTTCTTCTTATACTTTTCATTTTATTTCAAGTCTGATAGTGAGAAAACAAAATGTAATATTACTTTAGATTTTTTTTGGCAATCGCACCAAATCTCATTAGATTTCTCTCTCACAAGGTCGTAAAACTTGTATATAGTGTGAAAAAGGTATCTATATAAACAAATAGTTTTTTTTTTGCAGAGCATAATTAAATTAATTAGCTATGTATGTATGTACATTGTGATCTGAATGGAAAATTTAAGATTTTGCTTTTAATACCAAGTGCGTTTGAGCTCTTATGTTAACACACTTATTTAAAGTAAATATTTATTTTCAGCATTTAACGAACAAAATTACTATTAATTAAAAACTTAAGCAATACGGATTTAAAAAGATGTGTATGCATGTTTTTTATGGATCTGTTTTTTTGCATATAATATCTTCGAATTGGAAAGAACACTAATATATGTATATGTGTATACTTATACAGTGCGCGTCATCAGGTTAGCACTACCCCTCACGTAAGTGGTTTCGGATCAATTTCAATCAAACTAAGTGCATTAAAATTATTATTTTTTTTTATTTATACCTTATTAAGTCCTCAATTAACTAAAACACAAAATGTTGATATACGATTGCAAACAAATTTTTTATGATTTTTTTTTGAAAAATAAAATAAATTATACCAATTCTATTTTGGTCACCTGGTTAGCACATACTACTTGATTTACTTATTTTTTTTTAATTTGAGGCATGAACTTATTTCTAAACTTATCAATTAACTTGTTTAAATCATTTTACATAATTTAATAATGGGTTGATCCTCCTTTATTGAGAATAATCTCATACATTCTTTTTGGGAGCGATTCATACAATTTTCCTATATAATCCAAGGAAATATAAGATAAATACATACATACATACATATGTAATTTAATACACATATTTTATTAAAAAGAAAAAACGATGGAAAAAACAATTCGCTCAGAAAAAGATATCACAAAAATCTTAAAACTTCAACCCATATTAGAAAAAAAAGACTGAATGCAAATTTTGTTGTGTTTAAGTTCATAATTAATATGAAATATAATATGAAAAATTTCTTTTCTTTTCTTTTTATAATAAAGGAAAAAGAACAATAACTGCCTGTTCATTGAAGCCGAATGAAAATAATCGTTCGGCATTTATATTGAAAACAACAATAAAAAAAAAATAAAATTGTGTTTGTTTTCAATATCAAAGGCGAACAATTATTTTCACCTTGCTTTCTATGAACAGGCAATTATTCTCCAACGCCAGTTAGGTATAAGACGTATGTATGTGACCGAGATTTGGGAACGAGCAAGACTTCATACTCAAAGAATTGATTCGATCGTAAGAATAATTAGTAAGCTTTTAGGTCAATATAACATTTTGAAGAAGAGTCGGAAAAACAATCTCAAAAGCAGTCGGCCAAAAAAAGTCCTGTTAAAAGCAGATTTAAATAAAATATTAGACGTAGCTACAAAAGAAAGCAGTTACCGAAATAAGTTTGTTTGTAAGTCTTTTATATGGCCGATAATAGAATGAAACTTCTTTAGCAATAAAATGCTCCTCTTAATGACCAAAACCTCATTAAATAACTCGAAAACTATCCCAATGAAAAAATTGTTAAAGCTGCTATAAAAGCATCATCGACATTTATGTTACTTTTCTGAATATTTAATCGGGATTGCCTTTTTCGATTCCAGAAACTAAAAAAACATTGGTGAAAAATCTCCAGCTACCACCAAAAGCTAAAGCCTTAAAAAGACTGGACGGAAAAGTATTTAACAATAGAAATCCACTAGAGTCCTATGTTACCAAAAGGTCAACAATGTTTTTTAATTTAGTATGCGATGATGGACAAGAAAAGTTATGTCTTTCAAAGGATCCTACAGAGTGGAAAGACGTCGCCATTTTTATTTCGATGAAAGAAAATGCTAGACTTAAAAGTTTTAAATGACTGTGCAGAACGACGTGTTGCTTTGGTGACCCAATTTAACAGCTTAATTACGAAAAATGAGGTGCAAAAGCAATATTTGCTTAGATTAGTTGATCACCATAGAAAAAAATTTCCCGGGGTTTGTAAAGCTAATATTGCAAAAATGGCTATCGATAATTTAAAGAAATAATAAAATATATGATAATTTGTACTTAATATACAGTATTACTAATTCTTTATTTATTTGTTTTATTAAATATTTGTATTTTTAAATAAACACCATGAGAGTGGCGATGGCACGATGGATGGTAGTCTGCACGTTGACTACAAAACCAAAAACAGACCTGGGTTCAACCCCAGTTTCAGACTAAAATTTTAAAATAAAAATAAACATCTCGCATTTTTCTGATGTGCATTAGTGTGTAGTTGTTGTCGGAAGGTTTCAGTGGCGAAGGCATAGTCACTGGTCACTGAACAATACCGGCTTCAGTTGATAGCAATCCACAATCGCATCAGAACGCCCTCCTTCTTCGGTATTGTGTAGCACCGGCGAAGTAAAACAATAATAAAAATGGCTACTGAACCGAAGCTTCAGCACTGCTAAAAGTATAAACAAAGAACGTGCGAAAGCAGAGCTGCAAAAATAAGTAAGTTTCACCTCCTGTCGTTTCTCCTACTAACCCTTTCCTAAAGTTCCAGCACAATGCTTCGCATGTGTAGGCGTCATCTCCTGAGTGCAGGTCCCAGATAAAAAAAAAAATTTTATATTTTTAAAATTTTCTTCCCTTTTCTACATTCACTGAGAATGATAACAGGGAATATAATTCCGTTGAACTTCATGATATCAATTTTCACCTCGAGTAGAATGAACATTTCATGGGAACAAGACTTTCACTTCTTGAGGCCATTATTCATTATACTGCCAAATGTGACATGTCTTAAAAAAGTAAGGTAGTGTGTACTAAAATTTCATCTGTGTGACAGATTATTTTCGCAAGTTCTGCGATTTGGAAAAGTTTATGAAAATGTTCATAAAATGATAATGATGCATAAGGTTTTACACTTGTTTATTTGGTGTACGATTTTTTAATTTGTTTATAGTTAAATGTCATGTAAAAACACATCAATACTATATTTTCGGTGTGCAAATAAAAAGTAGTTTTACATCTCCAGAAACTTATTGTAAATAAAATAATTATAAGATAAGTTTTGCTTTAGATACCAAAAAAAGAAATATATTTATAGACGTAAGTAAACTACTCGTAGTTTATGTTTATTAATATTTGTGATTTAAGAATAGCTCCTTTAGAGTCAACTAAACAGAAATATTTAGAGTACTCCCCAAATGTAGCTCAATTCATATCAGTTTTGTTTCAACTAAAAGGAAATATTTTAAGTTGTGCCTATGTTTATGTTATAACGGTTGTTAGTAAGTTTATTGTTCTGTTCTACTTTGTTATGTTTCTTTATTTATGAAATTAAATTAACAAGTAAATTAAAAAATTTCACATAAAAGGGAATCACTCAAAAAATTTGTTATATTTCCTTAATCACTGAAAACTTCTGTTGGAAACTGCTTATTGCTATTCCATTACAATGACATAATTATTTTTAATTTTTATTGTAAATATTTAAAAAAAAATTGTTTTTTGCCTTCACTGAAAATTTGTAAATTTTGAGTTGACTCCCTTTAGAGGAATTTTCAGATTTTAAGCTAAATTTAATAAAGTTGTATTCGTAAACTAGCTTATCCCGCTGGCGTTGCTGTAGCTGTTATAATAGTTTTATAAAAAAAAATTTATATGCCTTATTTGTCCTTTATTAAAATCGGTTAGTTAGTTAGTCGGAGACTTGGAAATACACCGTACCGCCCGTAGTGGTCTTATCATCGAAAAAATATATATGTAGTCTATGTGTCCACCTAGATCTAGACCTATCTATGTTCTATCTTCTCTCCCTACCTTCCGAGTGCCTACCCGCATAGCCAATTTCAGCTCTCTGGCTATATGAAAAGTGCACACCCGTACATCAAACGGGAGTGCCACATGCAAAAAAGGATCACCATAGTCCCCCTGATAAAAATTGCCAGTTTTCATATTTTTCCCACTATTTACTCTCCCGTATACCGAGTTACAGCTCTGTAGATACATATAATGAAAGTGGCCGTAGCAGAAAAAATTCATTTTCAAGTCATTCAGACCAAAATGAGAAATTTTAGCTTTAACCTTTCTCAAGATATACAGAAATCGTTATATCTTTTGCAAGATATGCAAAAATAAAAATTTACTTTGTATTTTAAATTTATATAGCCTATTGTTTCTTCCAGATATACAGAGAGATACTGTGAAAATTTCAAGAAAATCGGTTCAGGCGTTTAGCTGTTTATAAGGCACAAACACACATACATACATACATACATACAAACATGTAATTTTTATATATAAGATAATTAACAGGCTTTTACACGTTCAATAAAGAATCTCTATTCTACTTTAATTTTTTTTAATGATTTCATTAAAGTATTTAGCTGGTTCTCCAGTTTCTCAGCATACAGTACATAATACGGCACTGAACTTTAAAGCTGAATTCACCCACTGTTTCGGAACGAAATTTTTGTTCTGAAACATTTTTACTCTTTTGAGAGATTGTTCTGAAGTGATTCAGCCACTTCGAACAATTGTTCTGGAACAACAAAACTGCCATATGAAATATTTTTGGAAACGAGGCGTGTTAGTTTAACAATTAGGCAGCACAGTAGCAGATAATTGCAATTTGCTTTTTTTTTTTGGCATCACATTCATATTTTTTATTTGTGTGAATGTATTTGGTTTCTTTTTTATTGTGTATTAAAGAAATTGTGTATTAAAAACAAAAAAAACTCTTAAAGAAATAAAAATGGATAAACGCCAACTGCTTATTTTAATAGCTATTGAACTAAAGAAAGCTCGTTTAATCGCAAAGTATATTTATGAAAGAAAACTAAAAATGAAAAGATTTGAAGGCAGGAAGCTGCTAAAAGAAAGGAGGGAAAAAGGGTACTTCCATGCTTTGGTCCCAGAGATGCGATTAAACGACACGGAATCGTTTATAAATTTTCATCGTATGGATCACAACACATTCGCTTTGCTTTGTATTTTATTATAAATACATACTATGTAGATTTAATAAGATATGGCAGCTCAGTTCAACTTTGCATAAGAAATTTAAGAAGCTGGCAGCACAGAACAAAAATTAAAATTAAACCAATTCAGGTTCTGAAAGATGTTAACCTTCTTTCGCTCTCTCTCTCAAAAAGATAAACGTCAAACTACATATAAAAAAAAATGTTTCAGAACAAAAATTCCGTTCCGAAACAGTGGGTGAATTCAGCTTAATTTTGAGGGTTTTGTTTTGACAGGGATACTTTTAATGCCATATTGGAATATAATTTTAATAAGATAAACTTTAAAGACTTTGATGACTACTATAAAGCAGTTGATTGGTCCGCGTTGCAAGAAATTAATAATCCGGATACAATTTACTCATAACTATTTTGATATAACCATAAGCCATTACATAAAAATATTCGAACCTAAGAGTAGCAATAAAACTTCGTGGTTCTATTTAAGATAAAGTCTTATGAAAAATATTTAGAATAAAGCATATACAAGTTCAGAAATTCAAAAACTAATGTAACGAATAATAACAGACAATGTCGATTCTTACTTCCTTTTATACGGTGAATCTATAGTGAATATATCGCACCCTAAATACAAAAGTGACACAACTCAAAATTTTCCAAAATGTACTTTTTTCCGTAAAATAATTCACAGTACACATCTCTAACTACTTCAAAAATTTCTTTCTCATCACTGTTTTCTTTAACTGGAAAAATACCGTTATGTCTGTTTTTATGTTAATTGCATTGCTTACGCACGATCGACTAAAAAGACCTATTTTTAGTTGCGTCAATGTTCTCAAGAAGTGCTGATTACTTTTGTTACACATATAGTGTCTTATTAATTAATTAATTAAAAAAATTTTAGCAAAACCTTCTTCGAAATAGACTTCTTTCATAATGGAACCAATTTTATTTTAAATATTACAATCATTTTTGCATAAACAGTTTTTTGCCTCTCCTGAAAATTTGAGAATTTTGAGTTGTGCCGCTTTTGTTTTTAGGGTGCGATATCATAGAAACAACGTCTTGCGATATACTTTGTAAAAATAAATCATAAATGAAAATATCCATATTATAAAGTCGCTCTAAGAACGGGTAAATATACCCACATACATACATATATACAAACACACAGTTACTATATACACATTAGAGTGGCCATAGTGGAAATTTTTTTGAAAAGTTCAATTTTTCGCACTGAAAAATATAAGGTTGGGGATAAAAATAATTATGCATACTTAAAATTTTTTTTTTTTAGTTCCGGGTACCTCCGGGTTGAGCCTAACTTTTATTACATTACCCATTCATCACTATTTTTGTTCATGTTTATATTTGAATAACAACAAAATCTGACTGTATGTTCCCAACTGAATTTCTTAGATACCTATAATAATTACCTTTCCAACGAGCCGCAATAGTCTGCATATAAACTACGGATAAACTTGCCCGGAATACCCTAAAACCAAAGTTCCAAAAAATACAAATACACCGTTAGGTCACTTTGTCTTGTTGTCGCTAATACCACAAAATTTTTAGAAAGGGTGATCAATGGGTAATATAATAAAACTTTGAGCTCAACCCGGAGGTACTGGGAACTAAAAAAAAAATTTAAAATATGCATAATTATATTTTTCATATTTTTCAGTGCGAAAACTTTTGGATTTAACATTTTTTAATTTTTCTATATAACGCTATGACCACTCTAATACACATAATATACTTATACACTTATATACATACTTATACTATATACAAACATACAGCTAAAATTTTCCATACACATTCATGTACCTTCCCATTCATACACCATATGCGCATACCCGGTGGCGAACGTCATGATGATTAATCGTGCAAATACTGACAATGTTAAATCATCAATGACACATGCTGAATTTTCTTTGGCGTCAAACATGAGTTTTTTGAACAATTGCCCAAATCTTCATAGATGACCCGCATTAATTTTGTTCGGTAGGCGTCCGCGTATTAGTGAGGCCTAACAGACAATATCATCGATATTCATAAATGTATAACTCTTTATGTAATTCGTTGCCATCACAGAGATTCGTAACAGATAAACTCAGTTTCACATACAGTCATAATAGACAATGTTACAAGTGTCAATATGCTTCAATGCGGTGACAAATTCGAAACAAACAAATATTTATTAATCCGTTACTTTTTGTTTCCAGCAGAGTTCAACATTGTATCGAGTAATAACACAGATTGTCGATAACTTTCAACTTTCTTTTACATAGTGAATCCATAATGGATTTAATGGACATTCATCGACATTTCGATATTTTAATAGAAACTGCGCCTTGAGATGTAGTTGGTAACGAGGAATCATAGATGAAATTATCAATATAACAAAGTCGCTCAAAAAACAACACAGGATATACATATGTACATATATATACAGTGGCCAAAAAAACTATTCGACATTGAATTATTTTCTTAAATTTCATTGAAAACACTAGTATCCTTTTGTTTTTTATATGTATAAACGTGAGATCACATTGTATTATATGTATTTAATAATTTATGGTCCTAAAAATAATAAAAATTGCACATTTTTTAACTCATCTATCTGTTTGAACGAAAAAACAAAAATTGCAAAGCAAAAAAAGTATTCGACTGGCATTGTTTTTCCCTTATTCTGATTGTGTATTTCTTATTACTTCATGTCATTGTTGGTAAAAAATATCGCTATGTTTCTTGTTTATCATTTACAAGAACTTTTTTCTTATTTCTGTGCAAGTGATCGCGATGATGGGACGTAAAGGGAAAGAAACTTCTGTTGATGTAAGAAATTTAATAATACAGTGCACTCGGGAAAACGTCAACACTAGTTTACGTCAACCCTTAATTTTTTACATTATCTACTCTAAAACGTCAACCAAACCACAAAGCTCTGAAACGTCAACTTTAAATAAATCAAAATTTTGAATGTAGCAACAGTTAAAATACACAGTTTTGATCACACACACACATTTATTTTATGAAATTAGTTCAGAATTTGGGTATTCCCCTTATAAGTACGTAGAATAGAAAAGAAATTGCATCTCTTTGTGTTGTCTTTATTATGTTCAGTTGCTTTTTTGTTCTCGTAATATGGTATCTCAAAATCAACAATTAGCAAGATAAAAATGAAAAAAATTAAATTTTGGACTGTGTTAATAACACACTTTCCGGTCCGGGAAAGAAATTAAAAGCATCAGAGTTGCCGAAAATGGAAAAGCGCCTGTATCAATGGTTTGTTAAGCAGAGAGAAAGGCATTATCCGTTAAATGCATTAGCGCTCAAACAAAAGGCTAAAGAGATTCATCTAAAAGTAAAAGAAGAGAAATGTTCTTTTAACGCAAGTGATGGATAGTTGCAAGGTTTTAAAAAAAGATTTGGAGTTCGCCTGCTTAAAATAACTGAAGAAAAGCTATCTTTGCAGCCTTTGCTTGTCGAACCATTTGTTCTTTTTTTGTATTTGTTTACGTTTCGTTTTAGTTTATAGTCAATAAAAACGTTTTAAAGCACACTATCAATATGTTTTTTATTAAAAGTTTCTACATTCATAAACGTCTACAATTTGTTAAACGTCAACTCTCACGGTTTTAATTAGTTGACGTTTTCCCGAGCGCACTGTTCATCATTTTAAATTAGGAAAAACGGAAAAGACTATATCAGAAATCGTTTAAAGGTCAATAACTACTGTATATTACATTATAAAAAAGTACAAATCAAGTAAAACTGTGATAAACAAGGTAAGGATTGGGCGACCTTGCAAACTTACAGATTCAGATGAACGGCGAATCGTGCGTGAAGTAAGAAAAAATCCAAAAATTACTGCTAACACTTTAGCTAAAAACACTGAGGAACACTTAGGTATATCCGTTACACCTCAAACAAAAAGAAACGTCTTAAAAAAGCACGATTTCCATGCACGATCAGAAAGGAAGAAGCCACACATTACTAAGAAAAATAGAAAGTTGAGATTAGATTTTGCGAAAGAGCATGCAAATAAGCCAATGGAGTTCTGAATGGATTTTATTTTTGCTGACGAAAGTAAATATAACCTTTTTCGATGTGATGGAAAAGTTTTGGTACATCGCAAGCCTCACACAGAATTGGATGAAAAGAATATGGTACCAACTGTTAAACATGGTGGCGGTGGTGTTATAGTATGGGGATGTATGGCGGCATCAGGCGTGGGTAATATTGGGTTTATTGATGGGATTATGGATCACCGAAAGTACATTGACCTCTTAAAGTAAAATTTGAGGTCTGGCAAATAGATTTCAGTTTTATCAAGATAATGATCCCAAACATTGTGCCACTAATACAAAGCTTTGGCTTTTATATAATTGTCCAAAATTAATAAAAAACGCCGCCACAGTCCCCAGACCTTAACCCTATTGAACATCTTTGGGGTCACTTGGAAAAAAAAATCAGAAAACGTGAATTTACGAACAAACACCAGATGAAAGTTATCCTGCAGGAGGAATGGAGCCAAATTGATCCAGAATATACCAAAACGTTGGTAAAATCTATGCCAGATCGTTTAAAAGACGTTATACGTAGGCAAGGAAAAGCAACTCGCTACTGAAGTAAAAATAAGCTTGTATTTCTATTCATGTATTTTAAAAATTGTTATTAATATTTTAATTCATGTGTTTTTTGCTTTTTTTACTTTGAGATCTCATTTTTTTTACTGAATAGAACTTTGTGTTCGTTAATAAAGACTTTTATAAGTTTATTTTGTTAAAAACAACATTCCATATTTTTTTCTTGATAAATATATAAAGTTTACGGCCTATGTCGAATACTTTTTTTGGCCACTGTATATAGTATACAAATTATATATATCTATTCTACATATGTACATTCTATTTTTTAGTAAATAGTTATATGTGTATAAGAATGAGCTAAACTATCTGCATCTACTCTAAAATAATCGTTTTATCTGGTTTTACATAATAATCATAATAATAATCTGTAGCATTTCTAATAATTATTCGTATAACGCTTTTTATATTTATTCTCTATATTTAGTATTGAAATATTCTCAAAATCGGAAAACTAAATTAGACTTGTCAAATTTCTGTATTTTATCCTTATTTTACTAAATAAATCACCTACTGTGCTATTCCATATTTTTTTTTTATCATATATTCTAGATTTTTATAATCTTTCAGTTAATAAATATTTATAAAACAGGTCAACAAAATTAAATTTTTTTTGTGTCGTCTAAGGTTTTATAGTCAATTTGAATACATATGGTGCTCCGATTCAATGCCTATAAATTACTTTTTTTGGATTGACTCTGGTTCTTGAGATTTACCGTTATATACATATATAAAAGCGGAGGCTGCACCACGTAATTTGCAATAACTCTAGAACTAGTTTTTCGATACATCTAAGAAAAACACGGAAGGCTCGAGAATGAAATAACCTTGAAATTATGTTATTATACATTGTTTGCAAATCCTTATACAGGGTAGTAGCAGATTTATATTTTCAAACTTAAATAAAAAACGTAATAATTGACACAAAGTTTTATTAAGAGCATTGGACGATAGAATGCGGATTTAATTTTTTAAAGAACCAGATCCTTCAGATCCTTTTTTAAAATTTCACGAATAATCGCTCTTGTGAACGTTTTCGATATGCAAAAAATATTTTAAAAATTGGTTCACAAATGGCGAAATTATTGGATTATCAATTTTTAGGGCGGGTAATATGCCTTGCCCCACACCCCTCTCAAATTTCAATGCCCAATGTATATGGCATAGAACAAAGGTGTTTTCCGTAATCTTTTTTCCATAAAAAATTTCGAGCGTGCGATCTTACTTTTTCCAAATTCGAAAATATATGGAGTAAAATTGTACCTTTGTACTTTTATCCCATTATGATGCACATTTTTAAACACCTCCATGATATGGGTACCAAATGGAAAAAATGGTTGGGAAGAAAACGTGAAAAAAAGTGAAATGGGTAAAAATGCGTTTTGTACCTTTTTTTATTTTTTGGTTGATATAACAATAAAAGTATTCATACATGATGCAGATGGCTTACCGTAACAATATCTATACAAAAGTGGTCAAGATTAGAGAAGTTTGTGTGGGGTGCCGAAGCACATCGGGTTAAGCTAGTGTAATTATAAAAAATAAAAGAAATTATATTAATAAGTTGTTATTTTAATTCGAAATAATAGCTATAAATTTATTTTGAAATATGGAAAGAGCTACTGTTGTGATTTCTAAGATTTTTTTTGGCACTAAGTTTATACGGCATACATACATGAATAGGATTAAAATATTGTAAAAATATTGCCTGTGGTGTTAGTTATCTAATTTATAATTATCCTTACTGATTTAGAATAATCGTTGCATGAACTTGTTTAATTTCTAGATTGAAGACCTTTATGAAGAAGTACTTTACGAAATTACAAATAATATTGGATGTGAAGCAAATGATGTCTGCAAAGAATCGCTCATTGAATTTGCCCAGGAAGCATTCAAAATACCAAATGCTAAGCATGAAGAAATCCTCAAAATGGCGCACCAAAAGGAACCTCCAAGCATCCGACTCAATATTGAAATCATCAAGGCTGAAAAACTTTTACCAAAAGATGCGAATGGCTTCTCCGATCCATTTGTTACATTATATCTCGAATCGAATGGTTCTCATCGGTACAATTCGTCAGTCAAAACTGAAACCCTGAATCCCATATGGGAGGAACATTTTTCACTGTAAGTTAATATGCTCGTAGAATCATAATATTTTAAGCTATCTTGCGGTACTGTTTAGGCCAATAACAGAAAATCCTAGGAATGAAATACTTATAATTGAAGTCTGGGATTTCGATGCAGCGGAAACTGTTACAGACAAAGTCAATAAGCTAATGGATGTAAAAGGTATTAAAGGATTGCGAAAATTAATGAAAGAAATTGCAATGACTGCATCAACCGGCAAGCATGACAATGAACTTATTGGAAGGACCGCCATTACACTCAAAGTATGAATTGAATGCAGTAAGCATGAATTTACTTTTAATTTATATATAATAATATTTACAGTCAATACCAGTATCAGGTACTACAGTTTGGTACAGCTTGGAAAAAGGTAGCAAAACTAAAAGTCGTGGCTCCATACTGGTGAATTTAGCTCTAAGCGCCGAAAAAGACAAACGGGTTGCTGTTCAGGAACACAGACATCTATTAAAACTTTTGCTAATGCACGAGCTAGAGTCATCACAAGTGGCGAATTATTGGTGGGCTGGAAAATTTGGTTTAAATGCTGAGGCAATACGTATGCAACATTCCGTTCAGTCCGGCCTTTCTAGTTGTGAATGTGGTCTTAGTCAATGGTCTGTATACAGTACTATACACGAAGATCATCCATTGAGTTTCGGTTTATTCAATTCAATACTAGACGTTGTCATCCCTACCCTCAAATGTCAGCTTAATGAATCAGAAGACATAAAAACTTTCTGGGATGGCGTAAGACGTTTACTGCCATCCTGTTTCTCAATACTACGAAAATTGCGGGCCAAAAATGTTAGTGATAAGCAAATCGTAAAAACTCTCTGTGAGGTTCTTGATATTCTATCAAAGATTAACACTCTAGAAAAAACCAAACAAATTGAGCTATTTCCACCTAATGTTTATGGTTGGATTTCTAGAGGAGAAGAATCAGACTGTTGCATCACTGATGTCATTATAGACGCTATTCAATGCGGTACCAAAGAGTGGCTGCAGCATATTATTGAAGGCAATCAACCAAAAAGTTATGAACAGACAATTTATGACGAAGACAATTTGCAATATTTAATCAAACTCGTGCAGATGGTTCGGTCTGATTTACAACGTGCCATGGAATATTTTGATAAGCATTTTTATCAGTAAGTTTTATTTTGACTTTTAAAATTTTTTTTTTATTTTGGATTAAAATTATTTATTATATCCAGCCATACTGATTAGCCGTAAAACTGACATTTCTTAGTTACATATTACACCGAATTATTACGTTACAGTTTTTTCCAAAGTTCTGTTCACGTCAGAGATCAGCAATAGTTCACAGTGATTCAAGAAATTATAAGTATAGTCAAGGCTGCCGTTTTCTATCATGTCTAACCAAAATTGGTTTTTTTCCAATGTGTAGATGTGAATTTCTTTTACTAGAACTTTTTTAATTTATATGAACTTGGGTTTTATTAGTAAATTTGCAATCTAATTGTGCAATTTTTCGTATTAGAACCGTTACTGTTATCTTTTTCAAATTTAACAGGCGGAAATATAGAAACATTTTTAATCCAATGGAAATTACTGCGCCTATATTACTTTGGTACTAAGATTTTCCAAAAGAGAACTAGAAAGTGATATTGATATACATATTAGAATTTTGGAAAAGTGTCGAAATACAAAACTCGATTGAACGAAAAGTGTTTTGAGGACCTTGTATATTTTGTAAAAAATATGATGTCATTGGCACAAGCAGCATCCGAAAGAATTTTTCAGAGCTTCGTTTAATAAAAACTAAGTCTAGAAATTGTCTTGATTTTAAGACTATTATTAATATATTGGCATCAAAAGAATTGTGCAAAAATCCAAACATTGGACATCATGTATGATCTGCCAAATAACTTTTTTAAAACAACGTTACATTTACATTTCTATTTTATTTATTTATTTTTTTTCTTTTGTATAAGAGCATTGCATTCTTCTGTAATTGTTGTTACCCTGAGAAGTATAAATTTTTGTTTATATAAAAATTCGAAAATTAAATATATTTAAAATCAAATAAAATATATGCTGTGTAAAATTTTTTGGAAAGGCCTCTAATTTTTTTTTGCTTATATACATACATATTTCTAATGCTCCAATATATTTGGAAATTTTTGTATAAATGTGGAAAATTCTTACCTCTTTAAAAAATTGCTTTGAAAGTCAACTGATGAGCAGCAACGAAATGCAATATAGTATGTATATGCTAGCTATACCAAACAACGAAGATAAATTAATAATATCGAGCCATAACCGCCAAAAAGGCTGAAGCGACATGATGGACTATTTTCGTGTTATTATTAAAATTTATTATTCATGATCATCTGCATCATCTCACAAAATATCAGGGCTGTAGAATTTACCGTTATGATTTTACAGCAAAAATAATAAAGAGTTTGTTTACAAATTTTGTTACCACGACTGTCGCTTGCGTATTTATTCGTTTTTATAAATTAATTCGTATTAGTGCCAAAATAGAAAAATATTACATTTTACATAATAAGTAAAATTTATATTATATCAGTGCTTTTTTAAAATGGAGTTATGGAAATAAGTGGTAAGTGTTATTTTAAAAAATAGATAGAATTTCTATAAATTTTATATAATTTTCTGGTAAAAAAATTTTACTTCAGAGTTCGACCAAAACTGGTCTTGTTCCGTATAGTGATACTGATTCTTCTGGACAAAAACATTGTTTACAAACACGTTCCAGTTCGGCATTTTCAGAGACATTAACCATAGAAGAGGAGACGTGTGTGGGTAACAGGAGCTACAAAAAGCAAAGAAAAATACCAAAGAGAATACAAAATAAGAAACAGCGTGATACAAGTGTTCAACCGAATACATGTGCAGATAAAAAGTGTGGACATTTTTGTAGTGATAAGTTCAGCGAGTCAGATCGGTTAGCAATAAATGAGCATTATTGGGGTATTGGCTACAAAATAAGACAAAGATACTGTCTGATTTCATGTATTACGCGTATGTCTATCAAAAGACGAAATTGTGATAGTAACAATAGAAAATTTACGTATAATTATGTTATTAATTATAACGATAATAATATTAAAGTGTGCCAACAGTTTTTGTTAAAAACCCTTCACATATCACAAAAAATGCTAAGATTGGCCAGAAGTAATGCAAATGGTTTAAATACTTTTAGTGAAAACAAAACAATTTCTACGCTTCATAATAAGTCAGACGAGTCTAAGGTTTCACTCTTAAAATCATTTATTGAACAATTGCCAGCTGTTCCCTCGCATTATTGTCGCAATAAAAGTAATAAGTTATATCTTCCTCACAAATTTCGAACATTTGAAAAATAATAATCAGGTTTCATCAGTATTATCCTTAAGAGTCTTTCGAAATATTTTCAATAAGGAATTTCATATCGGTTTTCACATGCCTAAAAAAGACAAATGCGTCATTTGTGAAAAGCATAAAAATCTTGACAGCGAATCAAAAATTTCTTTAGCGCAAACATAAGAATACCAGAATAATGTAAAAGACAAAGAGAAATGTAAAGAAATATTTTTAGAGGATCAAAAACAAAGTAAACCCAATTCGCCAATGTTATGTGCTAGCTTTGACCTCCAAAAAGATTTAAATACTCTCCATGGGAAGAGCGTAACGTTGTATTATTCCCGAAAGTATGCATATTACAATGAAAGCGTATACGAAAATGGCACCAGGAATGGTTATTGCTTTTTGTGGGGAGAAATTTACCGAAAAAGAGGTTCTAATGAAATTTGCACTGTGGTTTTTGAGTATTTAAAACCTGTGGACGAAAGAGGAACACACTCTTTAATAAGTCTATACTGTGACAGTTGTGCTGGTCAAAATCGCAACAAAGCAATGCTGGATACACTAGTGTATTTTCTTACAATTTCGAATTTTATAAACGATATCAAAATAACGTATCTATTGTCTGGACATACTATGATGCCTGTGGACTCTATACACAGCACTATTCAGTCATTTGCTCGCGACAAAACAATTTGGGCTCCTAGTAGTATACTAAAACTGAAAACAAAAGCCATTAATTTTTTTATAAAAACCACTGGATTTAAGGTTAATTTAACGTTATGTTTAATTTCATACACAAAAATAATTTGAAAAAATAAAAAAAATTAAAACTGAAAGCTGTGTTTTAATAAAATCATAAGTGCTTAACCGCCTTAACATTGGTAAAGACTTATCCAGCGTGACAGCAAAAAACGCTTTAGCGCCATAAATAGCCGTTATCTTGGAGATATACAAAATCAATCAAATGCAATATTATTGGTCAGAAGTAGCAATGTTTACAAACCAAATTTCACCGTAATCCTTAGACATGGTAAAAATATATTTAAAAAAATGCTTCTCCTGTAAATTTTATGGCTCGATTATGGATAGCAACTGAACTTCAGTTGCGTTGTCAGGCAGCAACCACAAAATTGTGGTTGCTAGAAAAGCACTAAAATGTACTGAAATTAGGCAACTGTAGTTAATTGCATTGTAAATCTGCATTACAGGCATTATCATTTTTAGCAACTGGCAACTGAACAACAGTTCGGTTGCTATCCATAATCGAGCCATTAGTTTTTGGCGCTTCAGTCTTTTTGGCGGTTAGGGCTCGATATATTAACTGAATTTATTTTAGGAATATCTCTTTATATATGATTCTAATTTTAAAATTGCGAAAAAATATGTGAAATGTATTATTACATACTTTGTGACATTCTCATAAAAATAATAGAAGTCATGTTAACGCGAAAAAATCAAATCTAGTGTCTATTTTCTATGTTATAAGTGCTATTAAGCTAATTGCTGCTTGAAGGACTGCGTTACTCCGTCGCCACTAAACAGCCTAGCAACAAAATGTACCAATAAATTAAAAAAATTAATTATGTAACTATTCTTTCAATTATTCAACGGGAGTCAAAATTCATTTCGATTACACAGGCCAACACTCAATTTGCTTCTTTGAATTTATCAACTGATTCTAGTTAATTTGGGTGCGCTGAATTCAAATCTGTAATCAGTTTTTCTCTATCAGCTCTAGTTGTCATGATATAGCTTTTTTTAAGTATTTAAAAAGTAAAACTTTTCCATACGAATTTAAATAAAAAAACAAAAAAGTAAAACTGTTTCATACAGATTTATTAAAATAAAAAAAATTCTCACAAAGCATTAAAAACATAATATAAATATAATTCTAGTTACAGGATGTAAAGCTTCTTTTAAGAGACAATCTGGAATGAACAGGCGGATTAGAGTCTCTTTGCAAAATCCAACAGTAGTCTGCCATCATATGTGTATCCCACCTTCCCTGGTACCGATTCTCCATAATTTTGATATCTTGGTGAAACCTTTCTCCTTGTTCTTCGCTTAAATTACCCAAATTTTCGGGAAATCGGTCCAAGTGACTGTGCAAATAATGGATTTTAATACTCATGTTGAAGCCAAGGTCTCTGAACTATCCAGCATATTCTCCACTAATTGAACATAATTTGGAGCTTTCTTATTTCCGAAGAAATTTTTTATAACTTGCACGAATGATGTCCACGCATTTCGTTCAGTTTCGGTCATTGACTTATCAAAATCGTTGTCATTCATAAACTGCCTTATTTGGGGACCGTAAAAAACTCCTGCTCTAATCTTATCTCTACTTAGATTAGGCATTTTGCTGCAAATATATGCAAAACATTCCCCATCGCAATTCAGAGCCTTAACAAACTGCTTCATGAGTCCTAATTTGATGTGCAACAGTGGTAGGACGATCTTTTCACGTGCAACTAAAGCTTCATTTAGAATATTTTTATCGCCAACAATCATTTTTTCTCTCGTAGGCCAATATTTTTGCCGCCAATGTTGTTGCTTGGATCTGCTATACCAGAGACACAAAAAGCAAGGGTACTTAGTATAACCACTCTGTTGTCCAAGAAGAAAATTGACCATTTTAAGATCAACACAAATGATCCATTGGTGGTCTTGGTATTTTATATTTTTCATCACTAATGCAATGTTGTTATATTCTTCTTTCATTGTTGTGGAGTGCGCAATTGGAATTGATGCATACACATTGCCATTGTGCAATAAGACGCACTTCAAACTTCTCTTGGAACTGTCCACGAAGAGGCGCCAATCGCTAGGTAGATACTTGAATAGCCCCATTTCCTGCATAAGACCATTTACATTATTACAAAACACCAGATTGTCTTCCTTAGTAAAAAATGCTAAAAAAGCTTTATCCCTAGTGCGGTAATAAGTTATTTTTGTTCCACGTTCTAACAAATTCTTATCATTTAACCTCGAAGCTAACACTTCAGACGCTTCTTTTGATAATGCCTAATCTCGAATTAAGTTATTCAACTCGCATTGATTAAAACGTTGAGGAATAGTTTCTGTGTCTTCGAAAACACTGTCGCAATCAGTTATATCATTAGCGGTAATATGTTCAAACTCCGAACTCAGCTCTGAAGAATCATTCAGTTTTGGAATGGGAACATCTTCGGAATGGGGAATTGGACGGCGCGCTGACGGTAAATCGGGATACTGCCATTTATTTAGACTTTTCCTATTAATACCAGCAATACTCACTAAACAGAAGTAACAGTCGTCCAAATGATTTCTGGGCTCTCTCCAAACCACCGGCACACCAAACTTAAGCCTATTTCGTTTTCCTTGAGTCCACTGTCGCAAATTTACACAGCAAGTATTGCACACAATGTGTGGAGCCCAGCTTTTATCTTGGTCACCAGATCAACTCCAAAGTAATCTAAATACGATTTTTAAACACATTCCGAAATAGGTCTTATGTTTTCTTTAAAGGTGTATTCTCCACAAATATAACAAAATGTGTCAGCGTAATTTTTACACCGTCTTCTTTTGGAAATCATTTCTATTTAGATCAACACTTTTTTAATAAACTTTGCCAACTGCAATAAACCACTTCTTACAAGCAACTAACTCCTCACTTACAGTGGAGGGTATAAAAAAGCTATATCATGAAAACTAGAGCTGATAGAGACAATTTGAATTCAGCGCACCCAAATTAACTAGAATCAGTTGATAAATTCAAAGAAGCAAAAATCTTTTTTAATTTTGTCGGGCTGTGTAATTAGTATTTTACCTAACATACGTTTTAAGGTTTTTAAAAATGAGGATGGCAGCCCTAGATTTTTTACTTACCAGTTGACTCCTAATGATGCAAAACCGTGATTATTAATTTACGCAGTAATCGTATCTAAATAGTTTTATTGTCGTGTTTAATAAGAATATTGTTGTTTATAGAATAAAAAATGTATGATAAGTTGTATATTAATCAAAAAACTAATAATAGTAAAAATATCGCTTGGTAAGATTGCAATTTTAGTGACTTATTTAATTGCAGTTAAAAGAGTATTTGAATAACAAGTTTCATACTATTTGTTTTGATTTTTTACACGTCACTACCATGTCAACATAAAGGGTGCTTTAGACCATAAGATCTGTCGTACGACATGTCAAATTTTTGTGTAGAAGAGCACAAGTCGGATCGTCTAAACGTAATATGTAATGAAACTATAAGATTTTGAGAGAAAATACAGATGAAAATTTGACAGTCGTATGGCTCTCTTGATTTTTTAAAATTTTTCAAAAACCAACACACACCATTAGATCAGGGATGCATTTTTATGTAAACAAATGTGAGAAAGCCAGGGAGGGAAAACTGGTTTCATAAATGTATACCAATTATAAAATCGAAATGTACTTTTCAGACCACGACAGCACAATTTTATAAAAATATACGTATATTTTCCAAAAGTACACTAAAAATTTTGACCACGAAAATAACATATTCGAAAGTAATAAAAATATTTTTCAAGGTTATTAAAACAAAAATTCAATTGCACAAGAACTCCATCCCTGGGTTAAATTAAATGAGAATGTTTTCATCTTACTTGATTTTATCCATACCAATGCACTTTAGGTCAAACGACACATTTTTCTGTGCGAAAGTCCATTTTTACTATTGCAGTTTTACTATTGTTGTTGTTGTTTTTTAATTCTAAAGACTTCAGAATAAAAAAAAGTGATTTTTGCTTTGAGTAAATATAAATAACCGTTATACAGCAGCGTGTCGAAGTCAACTGATTAAATTTTTTCTATAATTGTGTCAACTTTAAGTGCGTATATCTCGGACTGTGTTTGTGGTAATTTATTAGAGTAAAATGGAAAAGAAAGAGCCAAGTAAGTAGATATATTTTTAATTTTAACTGTTTTATATATATGTCGCTATACTTAATAAATAACTCATTAGCGTAAACATCTATAAATAGTTAAATTTTTATAAAATGTTTATATTCTGAAAGCTTTTAAAAAAATATACCCCATTTCTCCACTCTCAAATAGCACAAAATAATTAGAATATTATCTAGTGAGTTATTTTGTATTTATCAAAAATTGCGATTTTTTGCGTTTTGCGAGTAATGCCTCTTTTTGTTAGGTAACCTCTGTATAAAAAAGATTGATCTTTATGAAGTATGGCGAAAGGAAAGTACAAAAAAACAAAAAGTTGATGCCGTTTTGAAACACGTATATGACAAACTTGAAAGCTCGTCGATTTCTGATGAAATGGTGAAACAAATTACCAAAAAAATTAATTTGTTCTGCGTAAAACTAGAACAAAAGTGGAAAAAGTGTCATAGAAAGACAAATGTATTCAAAAGCCAAAACCAGGCATGGCTAAATGCTGAATTAAACATTGTGGTAGATGGCATTTTAGAAAAGGCAACAAGTGGCGCTGTTGGACGTCCTCGTGTACCATTCAGCGAAAAATCTGAATTTGGAAAAAGAAAAGAAGCGGCAGAGCTTTCAAATGCGAAAGCTGATACAAGTCTTCTCGTTCGTGCAGCAGCAACATCAGCACGTAAAGAAGGTGATACCGATTTGGCTGCAATACTAAAAGAAAGTATTCAAAGTCCAACAAGACCATCAAAAATGCGTAAAATTTGTGACGAGCATCCTAAGAAGCCAATTCCATTTACTGCGGATAAGGCTTTAGCCTTCCTCCTTGAACATAATTTGTCTAAAGAGCAGTATAATGCAATACGCCAGGAAAGCAAATTAAGGAATTGTGATATATATCCTCATTATAGTAAAATAACTGCCGCGAAAATGAAATGCCGTCCGGAGGGTACAAAAGCAGCAGAGAACCTTGTGAATGTTCCTCTTCAATCTATTCTATCGCATACAGCAGAAAGAATTGTACAAATGCAAAAAGAAGTTTTTATTGCTGAAATGGAAGAGGAGAAGACTGAGTTTTTAAGCACAGAACTAATATTTAGTTACGGCTTTGATAGTAGCACTGGTCAAGCCCAGTTTAAGCAAGCATTTAGTGAACAAAGTTTGTCAAGTAGCTGTGACGCGTCCCTTTTTGCTACCACAGTTATTCCCTTAAGATTAGCGCTACAATCGGGAAAACCAATCTGGAATAATCGCACACCGCAGTCTGTAAGATTTTGTCGTCCTATTAAACTGGAGTTCACAAAAGAAACGAAAGAAGTGGTTTTAAAGGAAAATTTTGACCTACAAAAAGAAATTGACAATTTAAGAAACTTGCAAGTATCACTTGGTGATGGAAAATTCGTCGAAGTAACATTCAAATTATTTTTGACATTAATTGATGGAAAAATTTTGAACATTTTAACCGGAAACAAATCAAACCAGGCTTGCCCTATTTGTTATGCTACACCAAAACACTTTATGAACACGTTTGATTATAAAAGTGAAATATTCCGTGCAAAAGAAGAAAACCTAAAGTTTGGGCTTAGCCCACTTCATTGCTGGATAAGAGTTTTTGAGTTTATTTTACATATAGGATACAAATGTAAGGTACAAAAGTGGCAAATACGAGGAGCTGACAAGTCAATTGTATTGAAAAAGAAAACTGATGTGCAAAACGATTTTTGGAAAAAACTTGGACTTCGCGTGGATATGCCCAGAATAGGTGGCTCAGGATCTACTAACGACGGAAACACTGCTCGCCGAGCTTTCGCTGAACATGAAATTTTTTCAGAAATAACTGGTGTAGATAAGGATATTATATTTAGGTTCAAAATAATACTGATTTGTTTATCCTGTCAGTTCGAAATAAATTTAGAGAAATTTGAATTATATTGTTTTGAAACAGCAAAAGTTTTTCAGGAGCGATATCCCTGGTTGCCAATGACTTCTACGGTTCATAAAATGTTAATTCACTCAAAGCAAATAATAGAAAATGCTCCACTTCCAATTGGATTTTTTGGAGAAGGAGCTGCTGACTCTCGTCATAAAATATACAAAGCCGATCGCTTACATCACGCACGTAGAAACACCCGCATCAATAACCTACTAGATGTATTTAATAGAGCCATGGATACCTCAGATCCATTAATTTCCACAACATTTTTAAACAGACTCATTCAAAAAAGAACACGTTCCACGTTACCACCTGAAGCAATTGAACTATTATGTTGCTGCGAACCAACAGAAGAACTTCACCATAACGAACAAGACGACGAAATTAATGAAAGTGAAGAAGCCTCCTTAGAATTAATTTTACAAAATGAATTGGATATAAACAATTAATAAATATTTTATTATTAAAAAACAAATTAACTAATTCTATACACTGTGTTTAAATTAATGGGTGCTAGAGGGTTAATTTTTGGTCAGTTATGGGTTAAATTCCATTTTTTTATTGTAACCATCCATAATTATATAATCCATATAATAACTGTTTCGATTACTCTTATAATGTAGTCGTAATTAATTTAACACAGAAAAAGTAGTCATTTGACCTAATGTGCAATGGTGTAAAAGCCAGAAAACAACCATTCGATTTTTACTCTTTTTTTGAAATACGAATGCAATTTCATTTTATTTTCTCGCTCATTTTACGTACTACAAATCTTATGCTCTAAAGCACCCTTTAGTTTTATTTGAAATTTGTGTAACATTAATAATAATTAATAATAATATAACAAAGCATAAAAATTGAAAATAAACCGCTGCAAACGCAAACGTTCGGAAAGTTGGGTCGAATTCTTTTTCACAAATAACAATCACAATTAAAACAAACACTGCACAATATGACATCTTAAAATAGCTTTAAAACACGGTCGAACCAATTTTAAAATTTCCATATTTACACAAGGTTTAAAATGTGCATTTTAAGCTAAAATTCGTTTATTAATACAATTTTAATGAATTTTGCTTAAAAATGCGTTTTAAATTTTTATTAATACGGCTGTTAATGTTTATTATAAACCAGCTGATTGCTTGTTCTTCACGCCCAAACTAGCCTGAAGAAAAAATACGGGCGTTCTCGTGCGTGAAGAACACGAATATTACTCTCTCAAAATCTCTCTGATTTACCCAATTTTTGCGTAAGAAAACGCTTTTGGGTAGAATTAGGCGCCCGCGTGTCAATGAGATGATATAATTGATTAATATTATTCAGTCCAAGCACTTGAACTTGAACTGTATTAATCGTTTGTCGTAGACCTTTAAGCACTTGTAACTTAAAGGGATGATGGGCACAATAAATAAAACAAATGTCTTTTAAGTACTGCACATTAATTTTATTTTTCATTCTTCTTATATACTAAACAAAATTCTTAAATATAATAACAAGAAGCTTATGCTAAAATTTGGTCAAAGTTATTGCAAGCTCTTCTTATTGCATGACCTAATTATTAATGTTAATTACGTATTTTATATTTTTAACTAAATGTTCTATGTGTAGCAATTTTAAATATGGGTATTGAATAAAGTAAAAATAAATAAAATAATATTAATGGTATTAACTGCATGAAGATGTTTCTAAACATTCTCCCCCAAATTTTATTAATGTATGTATGTAAGATTGTTTTTATAATTCATAATATTAATAGTTAAATGTGTAAAGTAAATTTTGTTCTATTTCGAGGCATTGGTAAAGCTGCATGAATAGTATGAAGCTTCCTGCCTTGCACAGAAGACTCAGTTGGTGTAGTTGATTTGGATTTTTTGTAAATTATAGTTGCTGTAATTATTGTGATGAGATTCAAGAAGATGGCTAAACAACCAATGGTATATTAGGAAGCTCCATGTTTTTATTTTCATGAAGCGATTTTTGGAACATTTCCAATTTTTGAAATTTTTGGAATATAAGACTTCAAATTGAGTGGTATTTGAATGGTTGCTGAAGTGAGTTGTGAACAGTGGTAATGAAAAGTTTGAGCCTATATGGAAGCCAGTATATGATTCCTTTACTTTATTTGATATGGTTTTTTGTCCATTTATAACGGCAAAGTTGTGTTTGAGAATACATTATGGATCAAGAGTTAGTAGTCCTGAACCTTTTACAACAATAGGAATAATATCTCTGTTGCATACGGCGGTAGCACGTGATGATAAGAGAGTTGCATAAATCCATTGATTCTTGTTGTTTAATGATGTCCATCCTGAGGTGGTTTCTTCCACGTTGCATGCCGGTGAAGTTTTGTTATTAAATAAACTAATTTCACATGAATATATTTCTGAGCCTTAATCATATCGAATTGAATATGGGCACATAAAAATCAGTCGGGATTTGTTGTGTCGCATGTGTTCAACTGTGATGTTGAGAGACGAATAAATTGTTTCCGATTGGCATTGATTCCTAACATATTGCAACATTGTTTAATTGTTACCATGGTGTTATTAATAATGTTAGGGAGAGGAGTTAGGTGAAACAGTTTAAACTCATCGAAATCAATCAATGGCAACGTCACCTTAAAAATAGCATGTTGACGTGTAAGTCCTCTCTTGGCGTTCATTACCTTAAAGAATTTAAGTAGCTCATCTTTTGTAATTGGGAGTCTTAGTGATGAAGGCAAATGAGACTTTACTTGACTGATTTCATTCGCTAATTGTTGTGGAGATAAAATAAGCGGACTGATTTTTCCGTGAAGAGCATTAATATGGGTGTCAAGAATTGAGGCTTGTATTCTTACTATGTTGTTCGCAACAAGAGTCAAGTTTAAAATTGCAGAATTAAATAGTTGTGACAATTGTATTTGCAGTAACGTATTGTTTATATGTTCCATATTGTTTGCATAAAGGTTAATTTCTTTCTCAACATGGTATTTGAAAGACTTACAGTACACAAATGCTCAAAGTGGAATCCTAATCCTTTGCCAAACTTTTTGTTTTCAACAGGAGCTCCAAATACTAGCTGCAACATCAGTAGAACCGCCAATAAAGCTAAATTGAGATGATTTTTTTTTTACAGATTTTTGTCTTTAACAACTCTGCCTATTGGTCACTCCATGACTGGAACGTTGTCTTCTTTGATTATGACCATATCACCAACCACATGATAAGTGCCCTGATTATTCCATTTGTATCGCTGCTGTAATTCGTTCAGATATTCGGAGGACCATCGCTTCCAAAACTCTTGTTTTATATGAGATAACAGTGTCCAATGTGACAGCTTAGATTTATTGCTTGATGTGGCTTTGCTATCTATTTGAGAGGTAAGAGCTTCTCCTATTAAGAAATGACCACGAGTCAGCGCACTTAGATCGTTTGGATCATTCGACATCGGAGTCAGTGGACGAGAATTGAGTACCGATTCTATTTCCACGACTATAGTCTCTAGCTCTTCTCGTGTTAATGATGCTGTTGAAACGCTACGAACCAGCAAGTGTTTTGCAGACTTGACTGCTGCCTCCCAAAGTCCACCAAAATGTGGTGCTCTTGGTGGGATAAAATGGAATTGTATTCCCTTTTTACTGGTCGCTAACACGATTAATTCTTGACTCTTCTTTGAGTAAACGGCATTGGCTAACTCCGATAGTTGGTTTTTAGCCCCTATAAAATAGGTTGTATTATCTGAATACAGATTCTGACAGCGACCACGGCGACCAATGAAGCGTTTTAGTGCACCAATAAATACCTCGGTGGTTACATCGGATACCACTTCAAGATGAACAGCCTTTTTTGCGAAACAGCAAAATACAGCTATATATGCCTTTGTTGGCCTTTTACCTCGGATCTTGTAGTGAATCCAGAAGAGTCCGCAATAATCAACTCCAGAGTTAATAAACGGGCATACTGGAGTAACTCGAGTTTGCGGTAAGTTGCCCATGAGTTGTTTGCATTGCTGAGGCCGTGCTTTTATGCTCCTGATGCATTTCTGAACCATATATCTCGCCATTATTTTGCCATTTATTGGCCAAAATAAATAATGTTTGCGGTCCGCAATGATTATTTTCCTCATGTATTGCAATAAACAGGAGTTTTATGAGAGTATCATTATACGGAACTAACATGGATGTTTTGTATCATACGATAACGTAGCGGCATCTAATCGACCACCAACTCTGAGAATTATTTCTTTATCAAGAAATGAATATTATTCATCGGACGACAACAGGAGCTAATAGGCCAAGAGGATCAAATAATCTTGCGAGATCAGACGTGGCCGTGCGTTTTGTAATTGCAGGTTCTCGAGCTAATTTTGTCTTTATTCGAAAATTATCAGACTTAGGATCAAGAAAGTCCAAGTGTTGTTATAAGTTCATCCTGTATTTTAATGGCGGCTATTAAACTATCTGATCCTCCCAAGCCATCGTCAACGTAGAAATTATCCTGCAGAAATTGAGAACCGTAAGGATAACACAGTGGTACAAAATTGAATGAAGTAGAAAAACCTGGGACCGGATATTATTTTTCTTGTAGGTGTTGTCGAGTTAAAGAAGAATCCAATAGTGAAATATGCCGGACACCTCCAAAATCCGGATTTACGGTTAAAAACCCGGTTTTTGTATCTTTGCGCACTTATAAGCCTGTAATTTTGTTGATAATAATCCGATTTTCAATTTCTTACTAGATTTGGACAGAAGTAACTGAGATCTTTCGAAAGATATGTAATTTATCTAAGAAAACTTAAGAAATTTGGGTGTTATTGTCGAGCAAACACAAATTTTGTAGATTTTTCAAAAATTTTTCAACTTTGGTGACGTTTTTATACATTATAATGTAATAAACTATAATACTATTGAATTTATTTAAAAATTACGTTTATTAACGATTACAACGCATATTTGGGGTTAAAAATAGATAAATAATTGACTGAGTTATTAAACTTTTCATGAAAACAAAATTTTTAACAAAATGCCTGCACAATGTTTTTGGTGTTGTTTTTATGCACTTTCTCTAAAATTACAAATCACTGTTAGCCTAAACACAACTTAGAATTACAACAAATATTTGTAATAAGAGCTTTACTCATGTTTGTTTGTCAATATTGCTGTAATACATTAAAAAAAAAGAAAATTCAACCTTCGTTTGTTTTGCCCTTTTCTACGCCTATGATTTGGCATCATCAGCCATATCATAAACCATATGATTGCTACTTTTGTCAAACCGATGTTTTAGGTCACTGTTTTAAAACGCGCAAAAACATTAAGTACGCAAATGTTGTAACTGTTACAAAACCAATACCTCTAAGTAATGATCTACCGACAACGAGCAAATCTGATGATGTAACAGAAAAAGATTTTGAACAAGAATAGTTCCTTCCATCCAGATCTACAACAACGGAGCTGCATTTTTTGTCAAAAGCTGATTTCGACGATCTTGTTCGCGATTTACACTTGTCAAAGCGGCAATCTGAAGTCCTCGGGTCGCGATTAAAGCAGTGGTATTTGGTGGAAAAAGATTTCGTTATAACATCTGGTAGAAAGAGTGACCGGACTTGGTTACTTGAAGAAATTTTTAAGACTAGTTCCAATGACAGTGATCTCGTGTTATGCGTTGATGTACCAAAACTATTTTCGGCATTAAATCACAATTATAATGCAGAAGAATGGCGACTTTTCATTGATGGTTCATGTAAAAGTAAGTTTTCTTATAAAAATGTATGACTTTATTTTTATTAATTTAAGATTTGTAATGTAATATCTAGGCTTAAAAGCTGTTTTATTGCATAACCAAAATCAATTACCTTCAGTTCCAATCGCATATGCGACTAATACAAAAGAAACTTACGAAGTGAAGACAAATATACTAATGTTTGTTAGCTATACCACCCATAAATGGAAAGTCGTCGCTTACTTAGGTTTTGACAATTTTATTTGGTATGCAAGGTGGTTACACAAAGTAACCGTGCTATCTTTGTGAATGGGATAGTCGCACACCGAATCGTTATGATAGCAAAGTATGGCCATCTCGCGAGTCACATAGAATAGGCTGGAAAAACATTTTAAATGACCAATTAGTTACAGCTGAGGACGTTATTCTGCCACCACTGCATCTTAAACTGGGATACATGAAACAATTTGTAAAAAAATTAGATGTAAACGGCGACGCTTTTTGTCATCTCAAAGCGGTGTTCCCAAAACTTAAGTGAAGCCAAAATAAAAGGAGGTATTAATTAATTTGTTTACAAAGCTAGTACGTTTTTATCTGTTTTGATAACTTTTAGGTATTTTTATTGGACCTCAAATTCGAAAAATTATGAGAGATGCAGATTTCATTAACAAGCTAAGTTCCGTTGAAAGACGTGCATGGAAGAGTTTTGTTGCGCTATGCGATAATTTCCTTGGAAATCACTGAAGCGACGACTATGTCACAGTTGTCAATGAGTTTTTAAGTGCGTATGGTGAAATGGGCTGCAACATGTCCATAAAAATTAATTTTCTGCATTCGCATTTGGACTTTTTCCCGGATAACCTGGGCCAGTTCAGTGATGAACAAGGCGAACATTTTCACCAGGAAATGGCAACTATTGAAAAACGCTTTGAAGGAAAAAATATAATAAAAATGATTTCAGAATATTGCTGGTCACTTAAACGAGAAACTGATGATGCTGATTTAAAAAAAAAACGGTCAAGCAAAAACTTTTGAGTTAAATGACCAAAAATAAAATTTGTATAAAATGTTTAAAAGTTTATTTTCATGAAAAGTTTAATAACTCAGTCAATTATTTATCAATTTTTAACTCCAAATATGCGTTGTAATCGTTAATAAACGTACTTTTTAAATAAATTCAATAGTATTATAGTTGAAAATTTTTTGAAAAATCTACAAAATTTGTGTTTGCTCGACAATAACACCCAAATTTCTCAAGTTTTCTTAGATAAATTATATATCATTCGAAAGATCTCAGTTACTTCTTTCCAAATCTAGTAAGAAATTGAAAATCGGATTATTATCAACAAAATTACAGGCTTATAAGTGCGCAAAGGTACAAAAACCGGTTTTTTAACCGTAACTCCGGATTTTGGAGGTGTCCGGCATATTTCACTATTGGATTCTTCTTTAACTCGACAAGACCTACAAGAAAAATAATATCCGGTCCCAGGTTTTTTGGACTGTCGCACCGTGTAATTAATAACATTTTCTTCTGCCATTTTTTGCAAACACCTTGTTGCGAGATATGGAGCTGCTCTGGTCCCATATGTTACCGTGGTAAGTTTGAAGTACTCTACGGGTTGCCCCCCGTATCTTCTCTCCAGATAATGAGTTGGTATTGATGATCATTTGAATTGATGAGTATCTGTAGATACATTTTTTCTATGTCTGTTACAAAAACAAACTTTCTTAAACGGAAGCTAGCAAATTTGAAAATAGTTCGCTTCGCTTTGCAGAAGCATCAAATACAACTCTTAATTTTGTTGTGGCTCTATCTGGTTTTAGAACAGAGTGCTGTAGAATAAAATATCTGGGATTTTTCAGCGTATCAATGTTGACATTTTGCATGTGACCCAATTATTCGTATTCTCGCATAAACTTTATATATTGTGATTGTAGCTCTTTATTCTTTGACAGACGTCGCTCTAAAGCAGTGATGTACGTCCCATACAACAATTGTTGAAAAATTTACACAGACAGTAGTTATTCTCTTTTAAAATTTTCATTCAGTCGTCGTTGAGCAAGCGATGAATACACATGCGGATGGTTGTTGTCATTTTTTTCAGAAATTTATTAAGCATTGTTGTTGCTTCTTGTTGGACGAAACACAGTAAACACACACGATTCAATTAGAATTGAATACGAAAAAAATTCAAATATAATAAAAGTTCACGAAATGAAATGTGAAAATATTTTATGGTAAACGATGCTTTTCAAAACATTCAATGCCTTTAATGTTACAAAACATTAAAAGCGGGAAATGAAAACGTTTCAATCAGAGCTAATAATACTTACATCTGAGGTAAAAGATTTCGATAAAATTAGAACTCTAGAGTTTTGGAAAAATTTAGATGTTGCAATATGTCCCCACCTCAAAAAAATGTATTTAAAATATTTATCATTTTTTTCCATTACTTATGCGAACAAATATTTTCAGACATGAAAAACGTTTGTTCCAAGCAGCGAAATAAAATGACCTCGTTGAATTTAAGAAATATTTTACTAATTCGCAATTGCCATGCAAGTATTAATATGGAATGTTTAATTAAAATTTTCAAAGCGATTTTAAAAATTATAATGAGGAATGACAGATGGTTAAACTTTTTAGTCTAATATTTAAGCCCAAAAAAACTGTTTTATATAAATTTATTTTTGTTTTTTTCCCCCTTAATTAATTGTGCTAAAATTATTTATTGAAATTGATAACTGCTATTTATCTTTTTCTTAAAATTTAAATTACATTCATTTAATAAGTTGTATATAGCTGGCATATTCTTTCTTATTTGAAACGTTTGACATTATGTTTGCTGGGCAAATTCTCTCACCAATACCCCCTCATTTAATTTTTGGACACCAGTGCTCTAAAGCAATAAATCTATTGTAAGCTGTTATTTGAGAGTCTCCCAATGCGGTTGGGTTTACACGAAACGGAATGCTTACTTTAAGTCGACCGTCTTGATTAGTAGATACATGTTGACTGAAATGATGTTCACATTGTTCATCTGACTGTGAGAGCAGTTTATCAGTAGATTAAACTCCGTCTAACTTCCAAAGCTGTTCTATGCTTTCTTCCAATGATAGTTGCGTTATTTGTAATTGCACCACATATGATCCAACCCAGGGATGTATTTTGGAGTATGGGTAGATCTTTACCCTGTTGTATGAATCCACCTTTGGTGAGACTATAGAAAAATTCTGCACCAAGTAGAATATCTATATTTTCTTGCCTATTAAATTGTGGGTCTGCTAAGAAAATGTTACTTGGAATATTCCATTCAGTTATGTTAATATATTGATCAGGTTGTGGTGGTATGATAATAGGTAATACATATGCTTCTAAATTTGTTGAAAATTTGGAGTTCCTTGACTTCATTTTGACATTAATACGATAATTCGATTTCTTTTTAGTTTCTTTTGAATTAAACGCTTGGAAACGAGATTTATCTGTGATCCGGGGTGCTGATGGCGAGTAGATAGCGTGTTGGCTCTGCAACCAGAAAGACCCAGGTTCGATTTCCAGCCAGGTCAAATCAGAAAAAGTTTTTTCTGAGTTTTCTGTGCTACAGCACCCTCCTTCGTCGGTATTTGAGCAATAAAACGCCGGCGAAGTAAAATAATAAATAAAATGGCTCCATTAGCTTCAAAATAATGCGTCAAGAAAACATCAGAGACGCCGCAACTTTGCTTTATAATTAACACGCAACTGCCGAGTTGTGCAAGAATTAAGCTCTATCTTCCTACCACTTTCACCACCTGTCTATTCTCTACCCTATCCCTCTCTCTAGTTCCAGTGCAATGCATTGCATTTGTAGGGGATAGCCCCTGAGCACTGGTCCCAGATAACAAAAAAAAAGTACTGCTCTAAATTCGCCTGCAAATCCATTTGGAGCAGTAATTATTACTTTTGCAGTTGCCAACAACAGATAGTCCTGGCGCCTCCCAGCAGCATTGGCAGCAGCTGATGTTACTGCTGTACCCTTGTTCAAAGATGGGCTTGGCTCATATGCTGTAATATTTCTTGGATTATTGAATGATGTCTCTGGTTTTTTCTCTTTCTTGAGCTGCACGGTTTTGATGTGTGATGTGTTTTAAGCAATTAACGCAAAGTTTTTGGTTTTGGACCCACTGCAATCGTGCTGATGCTGATAGTTCCAAGAATTTGTTGCATTGAAATAACTTACGAATTTCGCTATTACAAAGTTGGCACAAACTGTTGTTTGCATGGAAAGCTGTGACTGATGAAATTGCCTTGATAACTGGTCTGTCCTTTGCATGAAATGATGCAAACGATAAAACTGCTTTGATTGCTGTTCTATCGTTCTGCCCGGTTGCTTCCAAGGCTTGGAACTGAATTTCTAAAAATTACAAATATTCGCTAATTGACGGCACTTCCCTTAGATTTTTCAACGATTGAATGAATTGGATATGGGTGTTTTTATCGAGCTTTTTGTACAATAATTGTAGTAGGATTGCATCTCAATTGGTTGTGTTGATACCGAGATTGTTGAGAGCTAACAAGCATTCTCTAGTTGTATCATGAAGATTCTTTATGGCCGCTGCGGATGACGTGCCAGATGGTTGATTTAAAATGTTTTTCAATGAGGTTTGCTACTAACACCCTTTTGTTGTTATATCTATCATTAAGCGTTTTCCATGCTGTGGCATAATTTTCTTCTGTTAAGATGAACTGACTAATAAGTTGCTCTGCGTCTCCTGAAAGATTTGTCTTTAAATACTACATTTTTTGGATTGCAGGAATTGGTTGTTTTTCTCCCATCTCCAAAAATAAATGATGAAATTGTCGCCAATTGAGATAATTGCCATCAAAATGTGGAATTGATATTTTTGACAACGATAATGTGCTCTGTACTGAAGAGCTTGTTGATGCTATCGGATTGGAAATAGTGTTCTGTTGATTTGCAGAGGACTTTATTGAAAGACCGACCAAATGCTTTTGAACCATATCTTCTAAAATAAAGTAGTCATCTAATTGAGACTCATACATTGGTGGGTCTTCACATTTACAACATAAGTTATAACAGCTTTCTTGAATTTGCTTTCAATATTCATTGTGTTCATTTTGAAGGTGTAGAACTGATGAGGCTGGCTTCCTTCTACGGAAGAGATACCATTTAATATCCTTTTAAGTGTTGCTATTTGCGCCTTTAAATCTCAAATGGCATCTTGTTGGTTGTTCGAGATTTCAGGTAGATTGAATTGTGTTTTTGCTGCAATCGCTACGGGGGCTGTAGGTATTTGACCTTTTGGCGCTTTGAGACGATGGGGTTTGTTTCGAACATTACTTTTATTTACAATATTGTTCAAACATTTTTGTTTGTCCTATCAAAAGTATTTTAGCCGCTTTAAGTCGTCAATTTCGCCGAAAAAAAATCAAAATGCATCACTGATACGTGAATAAGTGATAAGTGAATTTTGAAAAGTGGCCATATCATATTGCACTTAACCCTTGGATATGAAGAGCAAAAATATACGTGGCCATCGTCAAACGCAATGGTTTAGTGAAAACAAATATACAAACCAAAAACTAAAAAAAACCAACACAAATAAATGTAAACAAACAAAATTGTGAAAGATTTATTTATATATTAAATGTGGAAGCACAAATTGTGACGTAAAAACATAACAGGCAAAAGTTGAAAAAGGTAAATATTTATGTTCAGCACACCATTGGATCTGACTGCTGCAGCCCAATATGGAATGGTCTACTAACCTGCAGTAAGCGTGTTTAATTGCCGAAATCACTCTCAAATCACCGGTAAGTTGCATTAATGAACTGAAAAGATAAAAATAACAGTGTCAATGAGTGGATTTTTAATTTTTTACTTTTTGTTTAGCACACTACTTGAGCTGACTATTGCAACCCAATATGGAATGGTCTACTAACCCGCCGGAAGCTGGTTTAATTGCCGAAGTCACTCTCTGCATTGGAAAATAAATATTTAAATTTCGTTGTAAATCTATACAAATAATTGCGGCATTCAGAAATTAGTCATAAAGTTGTGTTGTAAAATAATAACACGAAAAAATATGACTTGTGAGAAACCCATCATAATATGTTATTTCAAAAACATAAACAGCTCTTGTTATAGATCTATGCCAGCTTATTTTGAGAACGGCGGCTAGTTACAAAAATTTCGCGGCGGCTTGAGTTCGGCAAATCGGGAAAAAGTAACAAAAACAATGTTATTTTTTTTTAATTACTTTTAACTGAATTTAAGCAATACAAATTTCAGAATTTGATATTCTTAAGAATGTACATATCGTCATATGAAATGAAAAACTCCTAAAATAAAAAAAATCTATAATACTTTGTATTAAGGCATGTCAAATATTAACGTATTTCGTGCAAGTGAGGTAGTATGAATGCAATGACGAATAATCTTATATATAAAAATTACATGTTTGGATGTATGACAGCTTAACGGCTGAACCGATTTTCTTGAAATTTTCACAGTATCTCTTTGTATATCTGGAAGGAACTATAGGCTATATAAATTCCAACTAGGCATTGCCACACCCATACATATCTTGGGAACGGTTGAAGTGAAAGTTTCTGTATTTGGTCTGAACGACTTGATACTAAATTTTTTTCTTCGTGCACTTTCCTTATAGCTACAGGGCTGAAATTCTGTATACGGGAGAGTAAATAATGGAAAAAATATGAAAACTGGCATTTTTATCAGGGAGATAGGCTGATACTTTTTTGCATGTTGCACTTCCATTTGATGTACGGATGCGCACTCTTCACATAGGCATAGAGCTTATATTTGGTATACGGGTAGCGATTCGGAAGGTAGGGAGGGAGGTAAAACATTTTTTGAGTCTTACCCAATCTCAGTAGATTTCTTTCTCACAAAGTATTATAAAAATCGGAAAACTTGTATTATTGTCTGTAGCCCTTAAGTTACATTCAACAAATTTCTGTAACTAAAGCCTTTTTGAATTGCATTTGACGATATGTATGCATAGAATATATGTTTAATATTTAAATATATATTCAATTTAAAGATGCGCCTTTTACTTTCATTCCTATTTAAGATCATTTTTACTGGCGTTAATAGCGGCGTCTTACAATTATTATCAGCCGCTTGACTAAGGCGACTCAACATTTCGGCGCCGGTTTCTACTACTACTTACAACACAGCAGTACTTAAAGTGTGTTATTATTTTACGATTTTTTTGTGTGAGAACCAACAACAATGTTTTTAAACTATTGTAAAATATTACAATATTACGACAATACGACTAAATACTAATACCCCAAATATAACATTCATAATTTTAATAAATTTTCATTATTAAAATTTATATGCTACAAAGAGCATCACCTCTTGTAGGATGTGACTCTTCGCCACGCATTATGCTCTTGAGTAAGAAGAAGCCTGAAATACATTATATGTTCGCTGCACTTACTCCTTGGCTTAATATTTGTTATTATATTATATATATATGTATATATAATGTGCTTATTATTAATGTTAGGAACTAAGACCGATTAGATAAACAAAATTAAGTTTCTCTGTAAATAAAGTAAGGTTTTTCTTTTATTTTAATTCTTATTTTCTTACAATTTTTCTTTTTTCTACAATTGCTTTTTATTTACCTGTAAATAAAGAAACGACATTTTTTGTTTATAATTTCCATGTCAATTCCTTTTTACAATAAATATTAGTAATTAGTTAATAATTTTCAATTTATGTACTTTAACCATAAAAATTAATACCATTCTCTACTGATCAGCTTTTATAAAAACATGTGATACATGTCAGAAACCTGAATAAGTCAATTCTTATTGTAGATGTCAGAAGTTTAAATAAGGGAATTCAATTTCCTTACATCTCCCCCCATAAGACAAAAAAAATTGTTTTTTTTAATCATATTTCCCCATTTCTCCCAATTCAATTGAAGGAGTTTTTGCTAATTTTGTTATGTGGAATAGATTAGACTCAGATTCCCTATGACCAGTTTAACTTTGTAGACTGAATTCGATAATTTTTCTAATATTTTAAATAGTCCAATCCGTAATTCATCCATCTTTTTTCTATTTAATTTATTACCGTTTTCCACATATACCATGTCTCCTACCTTGAAAACAATATGTTTTCTTTTGGTATCAAACCTTTGTATATTGTAATTATGTGATTTAATAGTGTTGTATAAAGCTTTTTTTCTGTTTTCAATCAAGCTTTCAAATGATTCTTTATCCTTTAATTCATCCGGCAGTAGTGCAATATTTGACCACTCCAATAAATATTTTGGTGCAAATCCGGTAATTGTGTGTTCTGTTTCGTTGAACTTTTCTACACACTCTTGTGCTATTGTTGTCCAAGCTCGCTTGCTTTCGTTCTCATTTAATATGCATCAAATTTTATTCTAAAGCGTCTGATTTAATCGTTCATTTAGGCCATTTGAAGGTGGTGTATCTACTGCAGTAAAAATTATAGTTATCGACTTTTCCGTTAAAAATTGTTTGAATTCTTTTGAGTTTATTTCTGGGTATTGATCTGTTAACATTTTCCCAATTTTATAGTCATCTGCTACTTTCTCCACAAGTTTTATAAAATCTTTTGCACTCTGTGTTTTTGATGTTCTAATATACGGGAATCTTGTAAAGTGATCTACAAGTAGGTGTAAATATTTTTTTGTGGATCTTGAACTTCCAAACCCTCTAACCGTATCTATCGAAACTATTTCAAAGGTATTCTCGGCTGGGCCTAATTGTGACAGCAGACCAATTTTATCTACCCCTCTTGACTTATTCTTAATGCAAATTTCACAGTTTCTGCAAATGTTTTTTATATTTTGTGTCAAATTTCTGCGGTGTAAAATGGACTTATTTTATTTTGTGTTTGTTTTATATGGCAGTAATGTTTGTGGACCTTTTTTATAATTTCAATACAAAATTTTTCTGACAGGATGTCTTTTTCTCTTTTCTTTACTTTTTCATAATATATATTCTGTTTTAATTTAAACTTTTGCGTATTAGCTTGTAACTTTTCATTATTTTCTTGATCTATTAAAATTTCTTTTAGTCCGATAAAATTTATTACCTTCAGTTGTTCATCTTCATTTTCATATGGCTCCAATACAGGGTTTCTACTTAAGGAATCAGCTTCTAGATTTTGTTTTCCTGGTGCATATATAATATTAAAATCATATTGGGATAAGTAGTATGTTAGATCTCCTAATTCCTCGTCTGTCCTGGCCTTTATATTCATGCTTTCCAGGGGTTTATGATCGCAAAAAACTGTGAATTTCGTCCCCAAAAGTCTTTATTGCCAATACTTGATAGCCTCTTTGATTGCTAAACATTCCAAATTAATAGCTTTCTTCTTTTTTGACTAGGATTTAATTTTTTTGAAAAATATGATACCGGTTTTTCTTCACCATTTGCTTGTGGTTGTTTTAAAATTGCGCCGACCCCTTCTATACTTGCATCCGTGTATATATATATATCGGTAGGTCTTTATCGAAAATTTCCAGAACAGGTTTTGAACAGAGTAGTCGTTTTACATACTCGAATGATTAATTGCATTCGTTGGACCAAATAAATTTGCTTTTCTCAGTAAATTGTGCAACGGATCTAGTATGATTGAGCTTTTCTCTATGTATTTATTGTAAAAATTGATCTTGCCTAGAAATTGCCGAACCTGTTTTTTTTAATTATCTTTTAATGGGATAATCGAATTATTCGCGATTACGTGCCCCAAATACTTCACGGAATCCGCCGCAAACTCACATTTTGATAATGTAAGTTTAAAGCCTTCTTTTGATATTACGTTTAGTAATGCTTCCAAGTGATTAATATGCTCTTCGAAAGTTTTTGAAAAAATTAGTATGTCATCTATATAATTTACTGCGAACGTTGTTAGATTATGCTTCCTTATTATATTACTCAATATCCTTTAAAATATTGCTGGAGATGTCTTTAACCCAAAAGGAAGGGGTGTCCATTGAAAATTGCCTTCTTGCGTTACAAAACTTGTTTTAAGTCTATCATGAATACGTATTGGAATTGCCCAAAAAGCTGAAAAAATGTTCAATTCAATGTTGAAAAAATTTACAATTTCTGGTTTTTTCTACCAGGTCTTCAATTAAGGGGAACGGTTGAGACTGTGGCACTACAATTTTGTTCAATTCCCTGAAGTCTATACAGAGTCTTGATTTTTGTTTATCTGCTTTTTTATAAGCGGTTACTGGAACCGCAAATGGAATATACGACTCCTCAATTATATTTCTATTAAGTAGTTTTGCGACTTGTCGCTCTATTTCCTCTCTGTCTTCTATAGAACACCTGTATGGTCTCTTACTACAATATTTATCCATTTTTAAGTCAATATGCGCTTCGTAATCTTTTACTGTACCTGTATCGAATTTATCTTTTACAAAAATTGACTTGTAGTTTTCGATGACTTTATTTATTTTTGATTGTTGTTCCATATTCAAGTGATTTACTTGTATTTCAAAATTTTTCACTTTTATGTGTTCATTAAAGTTTATTTTATATTGTTGTATATTTAAATGACTCGTATTATAATTTTTATCTGATGATATTATATTTGTATTGTTTTTACTTATTCTTTTTTCATTAGTGCTGACAAAACTTTGTGTTATTTTCAGATTCTCATCTTGATGTAATTTAAATATTTTTATCATGTTTAATCCAATTAAAACATCGTATATAAAGTTATTTTCATCTATTACGAATAAATCTATTTCTTCTTCAATTTGAAAAATTTTAATTTTTAATTAAACCATACCATTTGTTTTTTTCTCACCATTAATTGTCTGTAGATTTGTACTATGTGCATTAGTTTTATTGTTTTTTAATTTCAATAGTTTTGAATTAATCAGAGAAACATTAGAACCCGAATCATATATTCCAATTGCATTCACTGAATTTTGCAACAGTAGTTTGACTTTTATAAATGGTTTCTATTTCTAAGTTGTGAACATATTTTATTTCATTTTTCTTTTCTGCTTGTGTCTTTTCATTAGGCCGGAACCAGCATAATTGTTCAGTATGATAGCGATACTTTTATCCATTTTTCTCGCATGTTTTGCATGGCATTTTTTCGTGAGATTTTTCTTTGAAATTACTATAGATACTTTTCTTTTTTTCAGAGATTTCCCTTTTCACTAAATGCTCTAAGCTTCTTAGTTCATAAAACAGGTCTTTGGTTTCTGTTAAGTCTTCTCTATTTATTTTATCTATTATCATATCTGGTAACCCGGTTGCAATTAAATCAATTAAAGTTTTGGTGTCTATTGATTTGTTCATTTCCAATAAAATTCTTTCTTTTTTAAGAGCATAGTCTAATAGTGGCCCATTTATGTATTTGAAAGATATTGCATATTTTACCGGATTCCATCCTTTATCAGCGTAAGTTTCACAAAAATTACTTTTCCACTCTGTCCATTCTGACTGTAGTGTAAGTGTGATAAGCATAGAGTTATACCAGTCAAGGCAAGAGCCTTCTAAAAATAATTTCACAACTTCGATTTTTTCTTCATCCTTTTGTATTTCTAAACGATCGCATTCATTTTCGAAAAGGCCTATCCATTGGATAACATTTGAACTCTTATTTGTAAATTTTTCTAAAACAAATTTGTCGGACAATATTTTCATGTTTTTTCCATTGTTGCTTTGTATATCTTCTTTTTTTGTCGACATTTTCTGTAATATTGATGTTAACATATCTTCTGTAATACCACTTGTTTCATTAGCTTGCTTTTCTGGTTGTGGTTTGGTACCTTCTTCCAGGAAATAGTCTTTAAACTGATCGTTATTTCCTTCATCTAAATAAACTTTTGACAATGCCTCGTCCAGTTTTATCCAGACTCTTCACGTCTGATGTCTTTGTTTAAATGAGTTTTTTACCTTCTTAAACGTTGAAGTCTGTATCAATTCTGCATGATATGTTACATCCTGATACTGTTCCGGCAAGCAATACATTTTATCCTCCGTTGTAGTAATTGAGGTTAGAGGCAAAAAACTTGACTTACCATCACTTGCCGATTTTATCACAAACTCAAACTTCAATTTGTCCATAATATTTGTAAACGCAAATGTCGTTTTATAATGTGCTTATTATTAATGTTAGGAACTAACACCGATTAGATAAACAAAATTCTTATTTTCTTAATATTTTTCTTTTTTCTACAATTGCTTTTTATTTACCTGTAAATAAAGAAACGACATTTAATGTTTATAATTTCCATGTCAATTCCTTTTTACATTAAATATTAGTAATTAGTTAATAATTTTCAATTTATGTACTTTAACCTTAAAAATTATTACAATTCTCTACTGATCAGCTTTTATAAAAGCATGTGATACATGTCAGAAACCTGAATAAGTCAATTCTTATTGTAGATGTCAGAAGTTTAAATAAGGGTATTCAATTTCCTTACATATATATATATTATATAGAAAACGAAGACATTTTGCTACTGTTAAGTAACTTTTTGTAAAAGGAACTTTGTGTAAAAGAAACTTTTTGTAAAAGTATCTTTTTATAAAAGTAAATTTTTATAAAAGTAATTTTTGTAAAATAACCTTTTTGTAAAAGTAACTTTTTGTAAAATTAACTTTCTACAAAAGTAACTTTTTGTAAAAGGAACTTTCTATAAAATTAGTTTGTATAAAAGTAACTGTTTGTAAAAGAAACTTTTTGTAAAATTAACTTTGTATAACTTTCTATAAAAGTAACTTTTTATAAATGTTATTTTTATGTAAAAGTAATAAAGAATAAAATTATAATCACAAGAGTAAAAGAAAACGGTCTTAGGGTAGTTTACCTCCCACCTACAGATATAAAGTAAGGTGCTATTGAATTAAAATAACACGCAGAAATAACACTGAACAATAAATTGTGGTTTCATTTTCTTGAAATGATTTCAGGATATCTAGCTTTTAATGTAACACTGTTTTCAAAGGGGAACTTGATATCCTGACACAAACATACTTTACCACCACCACTAATTATAAATTTTAATGCATTCTGCATTAAAAATGTGTTATTGGCCGTCATTAGCACCTTTGCGTCATTGCGCTTTGAAAATAAATTTCTTTGGATAGCTTCCGGCAATAGCACCAATAAATTATATCTTGGGAGCTGGTAAAAATACACAGCAAAAAAAAACCTTTTTATATAAACACATGTTCCAATTGGACAAAGTCTTCTTTTTTGTCATATTTCTTTTCCATTTGGAACTAAACCCGGAAACAACCACCACTCACTACACAAAATTTTAATTGAAATTCCGGCCCAGATAATAACACACATGAAATTAAATTACTTACCTGGTCAAATCCTTTGGAAATCAATGTAGGTTGTCACATCCTGGGCAACCCATTATGCATTTGCGACGCCTCGAAGAAAAGAAAATAAATAAATACAATTTTTATACAATTTTTTTGGCGAGACTTTCTAAATCCACTGCTAACACCACTACCAATATTATATACGCAATTTTGCCATTCATGCAAATGACTGAAAAACTAAGGAGTAGCTGCCAAACATTCCGCCAAACAAAAGAGACAACAATATAAAAAACAGATTTATTGTGTCTATACGACGAAGGGGTTAAATTTTTGCCAATGTGTTGTCATTTTGACATTTTTAAGTTCCAACGGTGACAGTTTTATGGCGGTGTCCTATCTGGTTATAATCTGTGATACTTAGTTTGCATCGTCTAAACGCAACGAGTTACGAAGAGTATGAGCACGGACCCTTTAGCTAAGTCCCCGTCCATATTGTGAAACATTTGCTGCAAAACTTTTTTGAATTCTCTTTTGAAGCTTCAGCAGTGTCCATACATGAAACTTTTGCTTCATGTTTAGTATTTTTTATTCCTCCCTTCTATCTTCTTTCTTTAATTTTTTTTGACATTTCTCAATACCGAATGTAAATATAAAATAACTACCCTGTGATAGACGGTGTGAATATTTTTTTTTGGATACACATTTGAAGCACAAGGTATAATTTGAAGCAAAATGGACGCTAAGAAGAAAAATTATATAATAATTTTTATATAATTTTATTAAATTTTTGATTATATTTCACAAAAAATTAACAATAAAACAGGGTAGCTATTATTATGATAGAAGTTAACAGTATACCAAACGAAAAGAAATAAAATGAAACGTCAAATACACCTCATCTCAAAAGATGCAAATAAGAAATTCAACAAAAGCTGCATGTACATGAAACAGCGTACATACTTCCACTCCTCTTCCCCTTCTCGTCAACAAACTCAAAAGTTTTGCAGCAAATATTTCACAATATGGACGGGGACTAAGTAAGTATGAGTAGGATGATGCTGTCGAGTGGAAATGAGTATAATGTGTATAAGTCAAGAAATATTAGATTATGTCTCGATACGTACTTTTTCACTACTCAATGCTGATCTCTGGTTATAAACACTTTAACTAAAATTTACCTTTTTGTTATCATTTGACTTGAATATTTTTAGGTAACGCTATACTTTATGTACATACATATCGTTATATGAATTCACAAAAGCCCTAAGTTACATTCAACAAATTTTACAGAAGAAGCAAAATACTTTCAAACTAACTTCTACGCTTGTACTTAGGCATTTCTGAAATTTTTTGATAAGAACATTATTTCTAATTGCAGGCGTGTACAATTTTGCAGGAACATGTATTTTGATACTATGGCTCATTATCAATCAAAAACCTGATTTCTATTTTTTTTTAACTTTTTTGAAATCATATGACGATATATTGCCAATGTGAATATAAAATGTTGCAAAAACATTTCCTAAGGCAAATTTAAGTAATAAAAACCAAACCAACCTATGGAGAAATATTACCAGTACGAAAACGTCTAATATTTATTGCATTATAATAAATGTATTTTTTCACAGCAAAATACGATTGAATTTCTCCACGGTGCTTTATAAGTTTTATGATGTTAAAGTTGCTGAAATAACAAAATCGGTTGTTACTGAAGTTTGTAGCCATATCAAAAGGTTAGATGTACCGGAGGAGCATTCTGAACAGTTGCCCGACATCGACGACATTAACATGGGAACAACTTTATTTGAATTATATTTGGTGTTGAAACGTTTCCTAGTTTTAGGTATGTATTATGTAACTATTCTTTCAATTAATCAAAGTTAGTTAAAATTAATTACGATTATTTATCTATGTTTGTTATATGATTTAAAGGTTTAAAAAATTAAATACATTTAAATCAAATAATAAAATGTTTGTTGTATAAGGATAATTTTAAAAGAAGCTATTTATTTTGTTTGTATATTTCGAATTCCCAAATATTTTTTGGGAGTTCTTATATAAACATGTGAAATTTCTTAGCTATTTTCAAGAATTTGGTTAAACATCTACTGATGATTTTGGCATTAGCACCAAATGAAATGCGCATATATATACATATGTAGATCAGCTAAACCATATAACAAACATAGATAAATTTAGGAATTTATGTGAGCACATAACCATGAAGGATGCAATAAGCTAGGATGTTCGAAAATTCATAACTGCGCTGTATCAAACGCGCAGCACATTCGAAAAGTCATCTTAACACAGAAAATCTCATGCGTTTTAAAATTCATCAGTGAAAGAAATAATGCGCATGAAATACGTTTTATAAAATTATAAAAATGTATGCTGCAACGAGTGAGAAAGAGTTCTTTCTGTCTGCGGAAGAATAGTACATCAACATCGCAAACTAATCAAATTTGCGTATCAGATGCGGCAAAGTGATGCCTTGCGTGAGTCCCAACATTGTACATACATATGTAGATTGAATCAGCTTTTTGAAATTAAAACTTGATTTTTAGCTAGTATTATTTATTTCTTTAGGTATTATGAATGACAACAAAAGGCAGAATGTAGTGAAAAATTTTGGGAATAATTTTACCATTCAGGTCAAAACCAAACAAATAAGAAGCAATTAAATATTAAACACTTTCGCACTTCCTTATGTTCGCACTAGTTTTATTGTTTGGGTTTGTTCTTGTATGTACTGATAAGTAATACAGTATACCCATCACTTAAATACCTTTTTCGGCCCTAATATGAAATACCCGTTTTTATACTCTCACTTTCATACAGAAGTCCACACTTAATTCAGTTTCTTTCAATTTCCTATTCTGGGTAATTACTCAAAAATATTATACTCCCCAATTAAATTTCCTCTAAAATCCCTCGTTTATTTGCATAACTACCTACCTATTTACGCAACTCTTTAAGCAAATTTATTTGTATGTACATACATATATATTATATACATATGTACACACATATATTCCTGTTTTTTTCCTTTTTTTTAACTGGGACCAGCACTCAGGAGATGACTCCTACACATGCGAAGCATTGTGCTGGAACTATAGGAAAGGAATAGATAGAAACAACAGAAGGTGAAGCTTAATTTATTATTTTACAGCTCTGCTTTTTGTACTTTCCTTGTTTATAGCAGTGTTTTAGCTTCTGTTTAGTAGCCATTTTTATTATTATTTTACTTCGCCGGTGCTACACAATACCGACGAAGGAGGGCGTTCTGATGTGATTGTGGATTGCTATCAGGTGAAGCCGGTATTGTTCAGTGACCAGTGACTATGCCTTCGCCACTGAAACCTTCCCCCAACAACAACTGACACACAAAGACACACTAATGCACATCAGAAAAATGCGACATGTTTTTTTATTTTTATAATTTTAGTCTGAAACTGGGGTTGAACCCAGGTTGTTCTTGGTTTTGTAGTCAACGTGCAGACTACCATCCATCGTGCCATCGCCACCCTCATCGCTTCCCTATTTGTACCTAATTAATTTTCTGTGATATGAATTCTTTTTGTTATTAAATAAAACATTTTAGTTCAAAAATACATATGTACATACATTTTATTTCGACCAATTATGTATGTATGTACACATATACTGCAATATATTCGGATAAATGCTCCCATAAAAGTATTTGAGAATATTCTCTTTATTACCTACATATATGAGGTAATGAAACATATCCGTTATAATAAGTTTCCCGGATAATAACTCAAAAATTTGGATGGGGTAATTAACATGTGTTTACTGTATACCTTTTTGTTACAAGTTGTGGTTGTTATTTTCCAAAACATATATTGCATGGTTGGATAAGATACCAAGAGAATACCATACTTGTTTATATCCGTTTTGGGTAATTGTGCTATAAATATATTTCTACTGCGCGTGTTAATGCCAATAAAGACCGTTGTTGTCAATTTCAAAAGTACCTACTACTGGCAACCAAATTACACAATAACACTTAATACGAATATCTATTATTCTGCATTTTGTAATCAGATGTAGTTTTTGTAATCCAAGTAGCTCTCGACTAAAAAATATTCTATAAATTACTAAAAACTACACATTAGCTTATTTTAAATCAAGTTACATACTTGCTTATGATTCGTATGGATAAATAAGCTGCTTAAACTAGTTCATCGCATTAAGCAACTTATATATAACCTGTTTATTATGTAAATGTACTATTACAAAGGCATAAATTATAAATAAGAATTATATACGAACATAAATAAAAATAAAATTTCTATGCTCTGAACATAAATCACACAATATCAGGGTTTTATTTCCCTGTCTCTATCTTGGAATAGGAACATTTATATTATATTCTTCTAATGGTTTTTGTTTCGCCCTTCGCAAATCTTTTGCAGAAAAGAAAAAAAAGTTGTTAAATTTTATGCTCAATTTTAAGTGTTAAAGGCCCGTTCAGACTATTATACAAGTATTAAGACTTTCATCACATTTTACGATACAGAAATCTAAATACATTTATTGCGACTGTCAAAAAATCTAACGTAAACTGACATTTTGTATTCACACCATCACACTTGAAATAGAGATTAAAATTTTAAAAATGTTAAGCCTTTATATGAAGAAAAAAATAACACAAAATGGACGGCACGCCACCGGCGGCGGAACAGTTTGCTTGTGAATTTTAATCAGATGAAAAGTATTATCGTTTAGAAAATTTTCAAAAAATGAGAATGTATTATGGGATGTCAATTTTTTATCGTAATACTTGTGGTTTTCATAACATTTTGCGTTCACACTATCACACTTGCACGTATTATTTGAATTTTTGACAAGTATTAATACAAAGTATAATAGTCTGAACGGGCTTTAAGCAATGACCTTCTTGTAACTTCTTAAATTTAACTGTTGGGTTTCTTGACTCTAAATATATTTTTAAGATTTCAACTTCCATCGCCAACAAATGTGTGTATATATTGAAAAAATTTACATATAGACTCTTTGTATAGAAAAAAATATACTTTTAAATTGAATATTCCTTTATTTATTGGTTTTTCAGGGCATTAGTGTTCTGTATACACTATGTGATTTGTATGCACTATGAAAACAGAAAAAGAATAAAAGATAATAGCAAGAACGAAAATTAATATAAAATGGAATACAAAAAAAACATGGAAAGCAGCAACGTTATATTTTCTCTACTAATCTTTCCTCTCCACACCACGCCATTAACCATTTATCATTTTAATTAGTCATGATTAAAAATCAGTGTGTGAATCGGGTGATACAGAAGTTTTCTGGTTTTATTTTGATCTTTGTTTCTATATTAATAACATATTTTATGCGCTGTACCTAGTATTTGCATAAAAAAATTAAAATAGAAAAAATATTACAAAATATTTCCAATGTTATTCGTAATGTTTTGAGCACCGGACAGATACTGTGGGAATACTAAGTATACCACATCGGTTTAGAAATTAACACGTGCTAAAAATATTTAAAAGAGTAAACAACTCTGAAATATTTTGCAGTTCAAACACTGAGGAAACACCTATAAATAATACTTAATTTTTGAAAACCTCTTATAATTCGCAATAAAATCAATAAAATTATGAAAGCAATGTGTTTTCCACAGCTTTTTCCAGTAACCGGAATTTTTTGTTTCTTTAGGTTAGTTTATTTCCATTAATATTATTGGTAAAAATATCATAAATTATCAATTGCTATTCACAAATTTATAATGGAATTTCGGAGGCCCATAACTCGGAAACTAAAGGTTTCCGCTCACTTTTTTATTTAATTTTTTCTTCTTATTTTTTAATTTTCTATAAGGTGGCATACTTTTTTTTTTTGGATCCGGGAGGGGGGCCTAAACTTTATTTAAGCCGAAAGGAAAAAATAACTATCAAGTGGTTTTTCATTGCCATCCGATGGAGGGCTAGTAAACCAAAAAAATTTTAATAAGGAAAGAGGTTTAAAAAGTAGAAAAAAACTAATTTCGTTCTATACTGAAAACAGAGGCTTTGCCCTTTGATCTTTACTAGAAACACATAAAAACAACAAAGCTGGCAACCTTTTATAATAGTATGTAGACATTAACAATTATTCTAGTATGCATTTTTCTAAGCTCTGACGGGTTAAATATATGATATTAATGACGTATTATACTCAACTAGTGTTGGAGATTAATTGTTTTTTTTTCCCTTATTCTAATCAGAATTGTAAATTCTTCACAATATTGTGATAAATTAACTGTGAACTTGAACACGACATAAAATTTTCATTAATTTATAATTTGTTTGCTTATTACATACATACATACATATATCTGCAGAAATATGTTTCCATAACCCTATTTCACTAGAGGTAAAGGTAGACCTTCCTCATTTTAAAAAGTTTTGCTTTAACTTAGTGATTTTGATGCGCAATGTCAATTAACAGCGATAAAATTTCGATAAAATTGTATATTATTTTAGTCATAAAAACGACAATTGTAATTAAATAATAGAAATTGAATTGCGTTGAATGACTTTTCATATTATATTTTTCATGCGAAGAAACAAAATATTTTATTTTGCAAAATAATTATCTGAAAATGAGTTTAGTTCATATTGCCCATTAAACATATTTTCTTGCAGTTTGTTTATATAAGAGAACAAAAATTTTTGCTTAAGAGAATTTTTTTTGTGGGAACACTGATTTTAAGAAACTAGCGATAACACATCCTGCTTCTTTGAATGCTCGAGCCAGACTGAGATTTATTCTTTAATTCTGTATGAGTGTTTAACTACGTGTAAATAAGAGAATAACAAAGCGCCCATGGGCGGCGTTTTACCTGACTCTGATTTAAAGCAAAGTTTCTCATTTTTAGTCCTTTCTTAACTATATATGTGTAGTCAGTTAGTCTGTGTTCATACGATTTATGTCTTATTGACAATATTCTTACTTTTTCTTCTTTGAACTTTCATTGGTGTTCACACAATTCATGTCTTGTTGACGACATGTACATATAGTTTGTGTGTATCTTAAAATTAAGAATGAGAAAGCAAAACGTACTGACAGTACATGAACATGAGTACTCGTTACTTTTCCCCTCGTTACTCTCACCTATATAGTAGCAATCATGTCAATAAAACATGAATCGTACGAACACAGACCTAATGAAAACAAAATCAAAATACGTTTCAAACACCGTTAGTTTTTTATTCCTTTTAAAAACAATTGTTGGTTTTTATTTTGTAATATGCTGTGTCAGTTTTATAAATTTTTTGTAAAGTAAGCATTGATGCGTAATAGAAAACGGCTGTGCTTTAACAAAAATTACAAATTATAGAAGAACGTTTATGTGATTTAATTTTTAAATATGAATTGTCGAAATCATCTATATGTATAATAGTAAACTCAAGGAGAAAACTTTTAAATGATATGAAAAAGACTAATTTCGGATCGAAGAATAGAAAAGCGATGAAGGCTGCTGAGTTTTCAAGGATGGAAACTGCATTGTTTAAATGGTTTCAGAGTAAAAGAAATATGCATGTTCCAATTAGTTGTTCTATATTAAAACATTAAGCTATTGAACTACAAAAAAATTCTACAGCGGTCAATTTAATGCTAGCCATAGTAGGTTTTGCCGATAAAAAAAACCGCTATGGAAGTTGGTTATTGTAGGAAATGGGGGAGAAACTTTATTCTAAAAAAGAATTAGTTGCAAACTTTATGGATTTGATTGCCCAAAACAACTTAAGCAAATATGCTATATTTAATGTAGATGAGACTGTACTTTTGTGGGAAATGGTCCCCGATAAAACCATTCTGCGCCGAGAAGTAGAAATTTCTAAAGAAAGCGTTACTGTTCTGTTATGTGCAAATGCAAGGGGATTAAAAAAGTTAAAACTCTTGATGGAAAGGAAGTCCCAAAGGCCTCAGGCGTCTCGTAATAAAAAAATTTTAACTATAGAATATGCACATTCTAAAAACACATTGATGACTACAATTATTTTTAAACAGTGGCTTTTTGACATATTCGTCCCACAGGTAAGTTTAACTTTTTCTCAATTTTTAGGTAGAATTCTTTTTAACACGCACAAGCGTACCCCAAAAATCTATTTTACTTTTAGATAACGCTCCCTGTCATCCTTCATCACATCAGCTAGTTAAAGAAACGTGCGACGGTACGATTTCGGTTTTATATATGCCTCCAAATTTTACTGCTCTAATACAACCAATGGATCAAAATGCCATTAGTTTGTTGATACTCCATTATAAAAACATCCTTCTGTTGAAAATTGTATCTCCTAATCAAGAAATTTACACTGACAGTTTTAAAACAAATATATATATTTGATGCCGCAACGATGATTGCACAATCTATAAAAGAAACTAGTCTGGCAGAATATTGGAATTAAATTTTTATTCCAAATCAAGAAGAATTTGATGAAGAGGATGACATTTATTTATGCAGATTACTACAGACTGACGAGGATGTAGTGTCAGTTGGAAATGGTTTATTATTACTCTATCAATTTTTTCCAAATGTAAGTTAAGTTATTAAAAGCTTTGTTTCCTTCAACCAAAAGTGTAATAAATTTCTTTTTAACAATTTCAGATAGGTTTAATGACGGTTGATGTAATCCAATGGGCAAATGATGCTGATTTTGAAGAAATCAAAAATGTAGAAAGCGATGAAAACGATATTCCTTTGGAGACTGAAACAAAAATACTCATACGGATGCTATAAAGCATTTTGAACAGAATATTAAATGGGGCGAACAGAATGATACTGATATGTCAAAAAAAAATTGTGCTTAGACAGCTTCAGGAAGAAACCGTTCAATGCTCATTAAAAGTTTCGCACAAGCAAACAAATATCACAAATTATTTTAAATAATTTGTAAATGCACGCTTACAACATTGTTATGAATAATGTGCTTCTTTATTGATAAAAGTAAAGAGGAAAGAGTATCGGATTTAAGACACCATTTTGTGAATAAAATCAGATTTTATCAATGGATTTTAATGAAATATGGCTAATTTTATTTGTAACATATGCGAGTAACAATATTACCAACAACATTTCAGAATTTTATTTTTATTTATTTTATTTTTCCATTTTTATAAAAAAAATTTTTTTTTAATTTTCTTGTAAAAAAGGAACTTTTCTCAAAACTTTCTGAATAATACCTAAACTATAAGGATTTGCAAAAAATGTATAATAGCATAATTTAAAGGCTATTTGATTCTCGATCCTTCTGTGTTTTTCTCAGTTCTGCCGAAGAGTTAGTTCTCGAGTTATTGCGAATTACTTGGTGCAACCTCTGCTTTCTTCTATATGACGGTAAATCACGAGGACAACAGTCAATCCAAAAAGAGTAATATTGGGCATTGAATCGGAGTACCATATGAATTCAAAAAATTTATTTTTTGTCGCCTGTGTAATGGTAGGAATTTTAAAACCTACGCAAAATAAAAATTTAAACGAAAATCTCCATGCTGCCGGGCGTCCACGACTAACAAGAATAATTGAGTGGGATAATCTAGGAAGAACGCAAGTAGAAAATCATAGATATTTCAGAAAGAATCAGTTAAATTATGTAGTGAGATTCGAAATAATTTAAAGGGCTTAGTAAAACACAAAACGTTCGAAGCCAAAGAAAAAGAACTTGCACTTCGGAAAGAAAAATTCAATTTGTAAAACAATAGCTGCAGTTAGAAAAATTGGAATTAAAAACAGAGAATTTTAGAATTAGATATGTATAGAAAAAACATCAAAGTGATATTTTTACTCAGTGTAATATTTTTAATTTATTGCATTTTATACTAATTTAATATTATTGTAATTTTTTGTGTGATTACAGTTAAAACAAAATTTTACAAAGTTTTAAATGTAATTGTAGGAAAGCAAGAATTATTTCTACATTATAGAAACAATAAGTTTTAAGTGTAGATTATAAGTTTATTAAAAAGTATTTTCATTGTCACAATGAAATGACTTTTTTAGTTTCAAACTATAGGTAACAACTTTAGAGAAAATGTTTTTATTATCACATCAATGGATTACCTATTTTAATGTATAACAAGTTTAAGAAAAAATATATGTATATTTTACTCTGCCAATTATTTCAAAAATTATAATTAAAGTTTGGACATGAGTGCTCCATGCCATACTCTGTCAAATGCTTTTGAAATATATAGAGCCACTACCTTACTTACGCCAAAATGGTGGATGGATCGACACCATTCTTCCGAGAGGAAGGCTAATAAGGCTCCCGTGGAACGTCCTCCATGGAAGCCATATTGCCGGTCGTTAAGTAAGCTATTGGACCCCACATACTTCATAAGATGAAAATTTAGCATACTCTCCATTACTTTAGAAATGGTAGAGCATATTGCGATTGGGCGATAATTTTCAGGGTTGCTTGCCTCTCCCTTCTTGGGGATCGGCGTAACATTTGCAACTTTCCAGCACGACGGAAATTCGCCTGCATAGTATAGGGTGCTGAAAAGGATTGCCAGAGGACGCGATAACGTCGAAGAGCACTGCTGCAAGACCAGTGCCGGAATTCCATCCGGGCCAGGAGACTTATTTATGTTAAGGTCCGCTAAAACCCTTTTAACTGCACGAGCCCGAAAGTATATCTTTGGCATAGTTACGGATACACGCTCGGGTGCGGGCAGTGGTTGCTTGCTTTCCGGCAGGTGAGAATTACCTGCAAACATTTCAGCTAGGAGGTTAGCTTTATCAACCGCGTCAGTGAATATTTGATCATCCTTTAAAAGAGACGGAATAGAAGAACTAGAATTTCCCTTAACTCTTTAACGAATGACCAAAAGCTTTTACTTCGCCGTGGGGTAGTAAAAACTTTAGCGCGAACACGCTGCTTGTACAAAGCTTTTGCACGTCTTAGCACTTTGGCACACAAAGATCTCGCCCTTTTGCGCATCATATCAGTATCTGCGTTTTTATCATTCCGCCAGATACTAAATGCTTCCTCTCTGGATCTGACTGCCAGTCTGCACGTCTGATTAAAACAAGACTTTGACATCATTGTCAAGGAAGCAGAGCCTCCAATTGAAATGCCGAAAGAAATCGTTGAGCTCAGCCCAAGGTGCCTTTTCGTAAATATATTTCAAACATTTCGTAGCTGGTCGTGAAACGCCTCGAAGTTCCGCAAACGAAAAAGAGGCAGAAATGGTCAATGATCCGAATTACCGAGAGGTGCGCTAAAGTTCATTTCATACTTGTCAAGGTATGAAGTGAGGAAAGGGTCGAGGGTGTTGTGTTGGTGCCCGTCAACACATGAAATATGTATGTGTTGATTCATTCACTAATTGCGTAAGGTGATGGCACAAAATACACAGAAGCGTCAGTTCAAAGCAGCGAACGAGCAGAAAAAGAGACATCATCAAGAGATTTGTTGTTTCTTTCACTCCCTAACTCTGTTCGGTGGTTCCTTTTTCTTCTAAATTCTTCATTATTGTTGTTTTGTTTTGATTTTTATTTTCTAGATGTGAAAATTTTCCGTATTTTTCATCTACTTTATGCTCACAATTTCGCAATTTTTAGCACGACAATGTTACAAACATAGGTTACAGGAATCTGTGGTTACAAAACACAACAATGTGGGGTTTTGTGTTATGAAAATTATGTATGTACTATGAAAATTAATTTCATTTAATAAAACAAATAGATACCAAAAAATTACAAGATCACTAAAATGTTTTATATTATGTTATGTTTATTGGCTTATGCACAACAAATTTCTTTTTGGTAATTTTTTAGCTTCGCTATGTTTTTTTGCTATATTAACCCGGCGTCATGAAGGTTGGGTCATATTGACCCATACAATTTTTAATGTTGTATAACTTTTTCTAAGTTTCGCGACGTTGCCAAATATCTTAGTAGCTGGAGCTAACTGTATTAGCATGTTGTTTATTGTTTCATTTTAGTTGATGATTGAATGCGGGTTGAGATAGAAGGCAATCAACTTACAAAAGGTAAATATGACCCAACCTGACTGTCCGTGTAATGATTTCGCTACAAATTAAAAACAAAACAAATGAAATTTTTATAGAATATTTTATTAAAATGGACCGCGAAGAAGGTGAACGTCAAAGAATATTAGCCTTATTGGAAGAAAGTTATTCAGAAGAAAGCTATTCTTCGGACGAAATCGAAGAAAACAATCCAATTAGTGTATGTAGTGAAAAAAATTATACAGAACAAGAGTCCTCCGAATATGATAGTGATGATACACCTCTTATTTTGTTGCGGAATGAAGTACGAAATAAAGAAATTTTTATAAGTAAAGATGGAACCAAGTGGCAAAAAGAACCCTTTCGACAAAATTGTCGTATTCGGGCAGAAAATATTGTCACAGAGGCACCATCTCACAATCGCAAAAGTGTTACCCAATTACCGAGAGAAATACGAAAGCGAATTGGATGTTTCTTAGGAGACCCTTCTGAAATAGTTCCGGCAAAAGTTCCAGGTGTACGTAAACGGTGCCAAGTTTTTCCAGCTACAAAAGATCGTAAAACAAAACGCACATGCACAGAATGTAATAAGTTTATTTGTCACGAGCATATAGTACCTTATTGCGGCGTGTGCTCCACTTCATTGCAACAAAATCAAGAAAATGAGACTCTCTAGTTTATAACTAATATCAGAGAATTAAATTTAAGAACTATTGTTTATTTTTTTTTAAGTTTTTTTTGTTGTTTTTTTAAATAGTGAATTAAAGATCTAAAAGCAGTTCAATAGTCTTTTATTTGATATAACTTAGCGTTAAAAGAGTGAATTAAATTTGACTCATCAATATATTTCCCAAATAATTAATTAGCGAGTATATCACAAATCTAAATTTAAGGTCTTTATGACCCACCAGCATGTCGGTGTTAAATTTAACAACTGCATGATGCCGGGTTAACACAAAACACGATTAAAACCACAAAACACCATTAAAACAAGCTGCACTGTGTTTTTTTTACTATAATATTAACACAATTAAAACAAAGAAAACCACAAAAAATTATAAATTTGTTCTTATGCTGACAAATTTCTTTTTGGTAATTTTTTAGCTTCGCTGTTTTTTTTTGCTATATTAACACAAAACACTATTAAAACAAGCTTCACTATGTTTTTACCTATAATATTAACACAAAACACAATTAAAACAAATAAAACCACAAGAAATTATAAATTTGTTCTTATGCACAAATTGTGGCTTATGTTTACATTTTTCTTTTGTTTACTTTTCATCTTTCGTGAAATTGTATATTTGTCTCTTTCTCCCCCTATTTGAAGAAAAGCTGATTTAAAATTTTTTCAGATCCCCAGCTGACACTTCTAGGTATTCTATGGTGATGGTGCGCTGCGAATAGCTCAACATATTGACCTTCTGGAGGTGTATGGCTCGAATAGCGGAGCCATGATAAATTATGGACATTGAAATCACCAGCAATAACGATTTCACAGTTCGAGTAATTTTCGAGGATATCCGATATAGTGTCGGAGAGGGCATCGAAGTTGTATATTGTTTTATCCCTTTCCGTATTTGGGCTTCTGCAAAGAAACCCGAAATGCAAAAGATGTGCCTTGATTTTGAATTTAATCCAAAGGCAACTAAATTCGGAATCATGGTACACAACCTCATTGCGTATATAAATTTCAAGGCCCCTGTGTAGAAGGAAAAGACATAGGAGGTGATACCCAGGTATATGAAAATCCTATGGCTCAGCATCATCAGACACCTGGGCGAAAACATCCGCCCGATGGAGACAAATTGTGAGCATAGACAGAGAAGAAGTTTGCCCTTAGACCACGTATGTTGCAGAAGTCAATTCTGAATAGGCCTGTCATGATTAATGCGAGAAAAGTCAAATGAACGACTGCCGGTGAACAGTGTTATTCCTTCACTACCAAACAGTCTGGCAGCAACTAACACAAGGGCATCCACAATACAAAAGTCAGGAAATTTAGCACAATGACACGAAAAAAGGCCATAAAAGCCCTGAACCGGTCACCGTGACCCGAAGTGACAGAACTGGCTGGTAGTGTCAGCACTGATGTTTTATTTTCTCGCCCGTCACTAGTATAGCGGTTTTCACTCTTTTTTCTTTATCGTTTCAATTATTATTGTTATTGTTATCCGTATTTAAATTTTGGTCTATTGTGTTCTTTTTTTTTAGGTATGTATGTATATTTAGTTGTTTGTTTTGTTATTTTTTTAATTTTGCATATTAATTTTTCCTTTTTCTGCTTTAAATTTGTTTGTTGAATTTTTTTTTGATGTTTTTGTTTAATTATCTGTTTTTTTTTATTATTTTTTTTTTGCATACGAAAGAAAACGATTGTGTACCCGATGGACGAACAAACACTACAATTTTAATTTTATTCAGAACGGCTCAGTACTTTAGTAGTAATATGACTTTAAAGTTATTACTGACAGCATAAAACAAAAACAAATATACCTTTGCTTTACGTGTATGTGTTTTTGCAGAAGCAAAAACAAAGGAACAATTTTGAGAATCAAAGTTAAAGTTTTTTCTCTTTCTTTAAGTAATTAAAAAAATGAAGCCATACATATGTACATATGTATTTAATGTATGTACGCATTATTTAATTTTTAAGTGGGAGTGAGTAACAAAAGTGAATTTTTGAGGGCAGCGAAGCGCACTAATTTAATCTAGTATTCATAATTGTGCTGAATTGTTTTCTAACAACAAAAAAAGTATCACAAGTGTTACATGTTGTTTGGCAGCATTTTTAAATGCTCACCTGATTTGTAAAACATGTTACATATTTTACGTTTACAAAAGCACACGTAATACGACATAAAATAAAGTAGAATTATTCCATAAAAATAAATATAAAGTTCAAAAACTGTATAATTATAAGGAGAGATGAACTAAAAAATAATTAATTTTTTTGAGAAACAATAGCAATACCAGCTGTAAATATATTGCTGCATCATTCCCCTTAAATTAAAATGAGTGTTGAACATGTAGGCATTTTTTCTTTTTAAGGAGAAGAACTTAATGAGAAAAGAACGCGTTACACTTTTAAAATAACATATATATTTCAGAAAGGAGCATAAAGAAATATAAAATGCAGAATATTGCTCAGAAAAAACGCCATTAGTTTTGGTTTTAACTTTTTCCTTTAAAAAATTCCTGTAATTTAAATTTAATGTCGGAATAATAAAAGCTGTAGTAGATTACCATGAGTGAAAACCGAGTTCAAGTCACATGAATAAAGTTACTGCAAAAGCATGTGTAGAGTTGTTTAGATCACGAGCGATTTTTAACAGGAAAGTGATAATATTTTTACCCGCTTTACAATGGCAAAAAAATCCCTTTCGGAAATGCAATTATGTAGTACGAAAGCAAATGTAAAAAGTGTTATCAACAATATTTCTTCCAAATGCCATTTTGATCGCGGAAATTTTTTATACATATGTATTGTTTTTGATATATGTACAAAAAAAAACAAAATATCAAATATTTATACATATTTAGAAATGTACAATACATTATTATACCGGTATTCATAAAAAATTAATTTAGATTTGAAATGTGTTTGAAAAAAAATTTGTATAAAAAAGTTGTGCTGCAACCAATTTCAAATGAGATTTATTTTCTATGAATACATAATATGTACATATGTAATAAAAAAATTTATTAATTGTTTTTATTTTAAATTTTTTTAAAGAAAAACATCCAAAAAGAGTTTATACAATAAGCGAACGCAACATGAAATAATGGTAGTATTCGTGATTTTACTTCCCGAATTGGCAAAATAACACCTAAATGTTTCTAATGTTAAAAACAAATCTAGGGAGTTATGGCAGAGACTAGCACAAGATTTGAATGCTGCAGCTCCACCTTCACATGAGATAGAGAAGTGAAAAAGTGTTATGTATAATATGTATGTACCTAAATATAAATGTCTTAACCCAGAAATATTTATGTATAACCTTTTTACAAATGTATGGGCGAATTATAGGCATTAAATTAAAGTCGCGCATATTTACAAATGTAAATATTATTCTTTAATTATTTGTTTTTAAATTTGCAATTGAAATTTTTTAAACAGATTTGACATTTGTGTAAAACAGTCCAAAGAAATGCCAAGTTTTCACACGTAAAAAATCTCATTGCTCAAAATTTCTCTTAAAGTTCTTAATACAACTCTACAGGCCTTTCGAACGTACTACATATTACGATTTTCCTTTCGAAATCCTTTTCGGTTCGAATCGAAATGCACAATGACCGCTGGTCCAAAACAGATCCAACAATTAGGTAATATTCCGGTACTACTAAAGGACTAGGCGGAAATTCAAACGAATATGGGATATAAAGTGGGACAGTGAAGGGTATCTAAGATTCGGCACAGACGAATATATCACTCTTATTTGTTTTTTATGTAATATATTTCTTATATCATGAGGTACAAGCAAATCCGCTAATTTTCTTTTTGTACGATATTTACCCAATTAACCGTAGACAGAATTTAAAATTGTTGGTTATTTCTGGTGTTAAAGTTAAATTTAGTAATTAAGTGTGTTCGGAGCCTTATAGTAAAATGTCTTTCCAAATATTTTCATATAATCTTTCAGCTAATTAGATTAAAGGTGATTTTTGCCATTATTCAAAAGAACACAAAAATACTCAGTCTGTGAAGAGGAAACGAATAGTCAGACAGATGCTGGCAGGAGAGAAGCTGCACTGGCTCAAAATCCTACTGCAGTATTGTAGAGCCTCTAATGTCAAGGACACGTATTAAATTTTGAAACTTTTATTTTTTAGTAATTATTTTACTTTGCTACAGAGTAGCGACGAAAGAGGGCGCTCTGATGTGCCTGTGGATTGGTATCACCTGTAGCCGGTACTGTGCAGTGACCATTGACTATGTATGAGTTTGCCACTGAAACCTTGGCGCAAATATCAAATAACTTCGTCGTTTGTGCACCAATTTCCAAAATTCTTTTCTCATATAAGAAAATTCCGCTAAAAATTTTTTGTATTGGGGGAAAGGTAAAGTGCCCGCCCACCCATCATCATCGGTATGTAGACTCCTCTTTCCTTGTTTAGATCCATTGATAAGGGATTTTTGAATATTCTAATGTTAAGGGGTAAAAACGGGTGAAATCGGTAACCTAATAACGCAGAAACTAGAATAAAAATTACAAAAGCATAGAAATGGTGCTGAAAAATAATCGGACATGTGTTTCGCAGTCTTTTAGTGGGTAAAACTCCAAAAAAATTAATTTTGGTATCTCTCTTTGCAATGATATATATCGTAGAGCAACACATCATTATTTAAGAGAAAGAAGAAATGTAAAGTAACATGCATACATTTCTATAAAAAGTTTTTATACTAATACTTACATACATAATATTAAGAGATCTATATTTTAAGATGAAGCTTTGTATTTTCATATTTTTTAGTTCTAATAAAACCTTCAAACTGTACAGACGTAAGACTTTTTTCTTAACAATATATCAATTTGTTTTTTTACTTTTTCGAAATTTCAAAATATATGTAAAATTGTACCTTTGTACTTTTATCCCATTTAATTAGTGCTTATGATGTACGTTTTTTACTATATTTATACACCCCCATAATAAGGGCATCAAATTAAAGAGAATTTTAAAGGAAGCATAAAATATAATGATATCTCTGCAAACACAATATGGCGGACGACTATTATTTACCTACTGATATGATATGGGATCAAATAAAAAAAATTTTTGAGAAGAAAACCAAAAATAAAGTGAAATGTGTACTTTTCGGCAAAAGTGCGTTTTGAAAAATTTTTTATTATTATTTTGGAAAATGGACTGACTGTTGATATAACAATCAATCTACAAACAATCTATATACAAAAGTGGTCTAGATTAGATAAGTTGGTGTGGGGTAGGGAAGCGCACCGGCTTAATCTAGTCCTACGAGTATATGTTAAATAAATTCTTGGTTTTTTATTTGTAATAAACAAGGTCAATTATTACATTGTAACTTATCAACATCTATTTTTATTTTTGACCAAACTAGCAGCGAGCCCCCTACTAAAATGTTCATTGCTCTGCCATGGTTGTACAGTGTAATCAGTAAAAAGAAATTCAGAAATTTGTTTTTGCGGATGCTTTTATCCTTAGGTTTATTAAAAGCTCTTTGTATTTAATAGGTAAATCGCTTTGTCCTAACGAGGATTTGGATATACAACATTTCCATGGTTGGTTTATGACAGGTGTAGCACATTGGCTGGCTATATCTCTTATTAAAGCTCTAAAGAGAATAGAGAAAGCAATTGAACTAGATGAATTAAAAGCTGTCGATGAGACTGTGAAGTATAGCTCTTCTGCAGTGGATACTTTGGCCATTTTCTATCAAATAAAAATATTTTGGCAACAATTAGATTGGCCAGATGCTGAGGGTTCATATACATTTGTTGCTAAAATAGTTGATGTAAGTAAAACTGCAACAAACTATGTACAGTCCACTCAAGATAATTTGAAACTCGTTAACTTGAATTTATAATTTGATTTATTTTCCAGGTTCGTTGAAAAATATTTAATAAATTGAAAGAATATGAATGGTGTTACCCGACGCGGTATAATTTGATTTTTTTACCCTTTCCATTATACAATTTGAATTACTTTATTTTTTTTTAAGAAAAAATAACAATTAAGTCCTCATTTATTTTACTTCATATTCATTACTCTATACATAGGAATTTTTACATTATTATTTGAACTGTCCTTTTGAGGCAAATCAACAATTAAATCACTTGGTGTAGTTTTTCAAAGATTTTACCATGCGCTCTGCTTTCAATCAAACTCTTGTTGTTATAAATTCTCGATTACTATAAATTTTCCTCTGGTCCCTTGAATTTCAAATTATCAAGAGTTGACTGTATGTTTAAATAAATAATCTAATTTACTTTATAACTATTTATGTTGTCTACTAGGATATTTGCCGTTGCTGCGTATTTTATGCACACAGAATGTCTCGTCGCGTTGAATTGCTTACAAGGGATACTAGTGAGTTTTTCCATGTGTCGCCTGAATGGTGTCTGGCAATAAATAATATAGATTACATTCGACAAAGCTTACCATCATTTATTAAAGTAATTATCAAAGAACATACAAAATTTAATCTATTTACCACATTCTTATTTTAATATAGGAGTTAGGAACAGATGATGTTATCAAACGTTTGGGTGAATATCGTTCCCAACTCGAAGCTGAAAGGTGTGAAATTACAATTAAAAATGTCATTGATAATGCACTTGATACAGAGAGAAATCAAATTATAGAATTAATAGAGATTGTTGCAAGAAAAATGTCTCCACCTATTCGCCGATTTCTAGCAGAAGGTGCAGAAGTTCTACATGCAGATTCAAACTCCATGGATCGTCTAATGATGTATTTGGAATCATCACTAAGCACACTCTTTGAAACTTTAAATGAAGTAAACTTTGCTCGTATTCTAGACGCCATATGGGCAGAACTCTCTATAATCATGTATGATCTAATTCAATCCAACCTGGCTGTGAGTAACATACAAGTTTATGTAATACAATTATTTCATTAATTTCAAATTTAGAAACGCCGACCACCAGCCTTCTTTCAAAATTTACGCCACACTCTGACTGTGATGATTTCTTGTTTTAAATCCGGTCAGATCGTAACATCGGATGTTGAAGTCTTAACTGAAATAGAAAGAATATTAGACTTGCATGCATTTGAAACTGCCGATTTAATTCATCAGTATTATTTAGAGAGACTTGGCCGCCAAAAAGAAGTTTCCAATTCAGAATATGGCCAATTAACAATAACAGCAAATTTCATAGACACTGGATTAGTGGTATGTATTAGCAGAGAAAGACTATATATTTTGTGAATTTTAATTTGAAGCCAGTAAGTGGAGCTAAATTATTTACCACTTTTTTTTAGCACTTTGAGATAATATGTGTATATAAACGCTATTTTTGTTGTTCATTTGGGTTAAGAAAAAAAGCACAGAAAATTCATTTGAATGAATGCCTGCGACTTCTTTTTCCAGCGACGAATTGACATATCGCGATCTTTATTGACACTGGCCGATACAGCGGTACTATAAAATAAGTCCTAACAAAATGCATACATATTTTTATTTCATATACATACAGTTAGTCGCAAAACTTTACATATGATATCGAAATTTCATTCAATCTGATCATAAAGTAAAATTTTTGAAAAATCTTACTTGTAAGTATTTAACAGGGAACATTTATGAACCCATTTAAAACAGAACTTTTATACAGAAGGTTTTTCTCCACTTCCCACTTGAAAATGGTTTCTAAACAGGAAATGGAAATATTTCCCCCGAAATAACAAAGACACTATTTTCTTCGATGCCTAAAAGGCTTAAAGAAGTTTTCGATGCAAAACGAGGCCATAGAATCCATTAAATATTTTCTAAATTATCGCAAAGTTATAACAAGATATCGTATGTAGACTTTAAAATGAAATTTATTATTTTATTCATTCAATAATATTAACCCACGTGATTTTTTTTTATTCTCTGTAATCGTTGTTCCAATAAAACAAAGAGTTTAAAAACTTTTTTGTATTTCTCTTAAAAATTTTAATTTATTGAAGAAATTAAATGGTACGCAGAGTTTTGTGACTAAAGCGAATGCTACACGATCAATGTTCAGCTTCAATGTTTGTCATTGTGTCTTTTGTGATGGCACAGAAAACAACAATATTTTGTATACCCGCCTTGAAGGTATGTTAAAATAGCAACAATTTTTAGGCCGCAACACACTTTCCAGTTGTGTTAAATTTTCTTAAAAAAGTTGCCTGAGTTTTATATGTTTCTTTCATATTCACGGCATGGGCAATGGGTATAGGTGGCTTCTCGTTGCCAATTTGAGGGTGGCGATGGCTGAAGTAGTTTGCACGTTGACTACAAAACCAAAACAGACCTGGGTTCAAACCCAGTTTCAGACTAACATTATAAAAAAAAAAAAAATATCTCGCATTTTTCTGATGTGCATTAGTGTGTCAGTTGTTGTCGAAAGGTTTCAGTGGCGAAGGCATAGTCACTGGTCACTGAACACTACTGGCTTCAGCTGATAGCAATCCACAATCACATCAGAACGCCCTCCTTCGTCGGTATTGTGTAGCACCGGCGAAGTAAAATAATAATAAAAATGGCTACTAAACCGAAGCTAAAACACTGCTATAAACAAGGAACGTACAAAAAGCAGAGCTGTAAAATAATAAATTAAGCTTCACCTTCTATTGTATCTCTATCTATCCCTTTCCTATAGTTCCAGCACAATGCAATGTAGGGGTCATCTCCTGAGTGTTGTTCCCAAATAAAAAAATAGGTAGTAAAATTGCCTTAAGGCTTTCTCTGCTTTCACCAAACAGCCGCCGCTCACGTGCGACATATTTTTGCCGAGCTTCACAAAAAGACTATTTATATCGTAACAAAAACAAAATGGCTTATGCCGGTTCCGGTACGTAGTTGACTTGACGTCATTTTCTAAGAAGTTTCGCTCTCTTAAGCGAGATGCTAAAAGCTCCGATTTCTCTTTTGTTAGCTCGAGGTCTCTTATAAGATGATTGACCTTAAGTTGGTCTTAGAACATCTAATGTACTAACCATGCTCGAAGATGAAGGTTGAGAGGGCGATAAAATGTTACCATATGGTCTATCACACGGATTTTCAAGATATAACTTCCTATCGTTATGTAAAATGTGAAGGGTAAATCCGTCTTTTCCAAAACTCTCTTTTAGTACTTAAACGAAAATTGCAATCAGATTCATGACTCGATGTTTCTCTCCACGGCATAGGTTGTAGCATTTTCTTGAGTGCTCTGTAAGTAGAGAAAAATCCGCTCTGAGAGAAAGTATAGTTATATATAAAACTTCACTTAAAAGTACTTACTGAGAGTTCGATGAAGATAGATTTCCTAGAAAAAACTCAGCAATTCTAACCTATTGAAGTAAGTGTCCAGAACTGGTCAATGTTGTATACCTTTATTTTAAAATAATCTTTGTATTTAGTTTCGTAAGAAATTGAGAAATAGTGCCGTTTGTTCTTGGTCATAGATTTGCCACACACATAGCAAAATATATTTGACTTATAGTTTTAAATGAAACTGATAATTGATACATTTTGTTTGATTATGATTACATTACATTAACTGAAGTTTTCGCATACATATGTAAGCATTAAAAACAATCGAAAATATAAAAATGGCTAGATGGTAGTGACGTTATAATTAATTACACACAAAATAGTTGACGAAACAAACCAAAAAAGTTTGCTGCAAGTATGTACATATAACAAAAAAACATGTGTGCACAGTTAATAATGGAAACGAAAATTAAGTAATGAAAGATCTTCATTTAGAAGAGAAAAAATAACGGGGATTATTTCTCGTATTATATTTATAGAAAATAATAAATATATAAAGCTAATAATTTAGATCTACTGACAACCACACACTGTAGACAAAACGCCAAGAACGCTTATGATGAAAGTGTAGCAACTTTCAAAACGTCATGTTGTTCCATTCTGCTTGTTTATGTCAGTGTAATTTACAATTGTGTTCTTTTGATTTAGTTTGTTTCTTAGTATATAACTATCGCATGTAATTCTCATTGCCTGTAAAGGTATCAATTATCAGTTTCAATCTATTGAGAATATGATATTTGGCATATTTTTACACAACATTTTTCTTAGTGTTTCGCTAATTTTTTTATTTTAGTATCTCAAATAAACACTTGTCCCCCGGAATTCACTTGTTGACAATGCTGATTGTGCAAATCACTTAATTTTTCTAATAAAAAGGAAAATAATATATGCATGCACGTTGGTAGACACAACAAACCATCACACCGTTTTTGGCTCTACACAAATTGTGAATAAAAAATGTCAAAAGTAGAAACTTTCTCTTAATCGTCAATAAAACACGCATTTATCCATGGATTTTCATGAAATAGAGTTTATTTTATTTCTATTATATTCACCTTTAACGGTCTCCTGACAATTTTTATGTTACCACAAATTGAAATGTACACATACACCAGCTAAACTATAAAAATTATAATTTTTATAATTTCTTTTCTTTAAGGAACGAACAAAAATCGAAAAGGAAGTTCGTTATGGTTATGGTTACGGTTCTTTCCATTTAAAGTATTTGGATTCGGTTACGGGTACGGTTTGGTTATAAATTCTAGTTTTCGGTTCGGTTCCAGTTCAAAGCTCTGATTATAACAGAACTTGAATGCTTAGCGGTTATTATGGCAGTGTTGAAATTCAGAGGATATATAGAGAGGCAGGAGTTTAAAATTGTAACGGACCAAGCGAGTCTTAAATAGCTTATGATTCAAATATATTTAGCTGGACGATTTTTTTTTTTTTTTTATCTTGGACCAGCACTCAGGAGATGACTCCTACACATGCGAGGCATTGTGCTGGAACTATAGGAAAGGGATAGTAGAAGAAACGACAGAAGGTGAAGCTTAATTAATTATTTTACAGCTCTGCTTTCGCACGTTCTTTATTTATACTCGTAGCAGTGCTGAAGCTTCGGTTCAGTAGCCATTTTTTATTATTATTTTACTTGGCCGGTGCTACACAATACCGACGAAGGAGGGCGTTCTGATGCGATTGTGGGGATTGCTATCAGATGAAGCCGGTATTGTTCAGTGACCAGTGACTATGCCTTCGCCACTGAAACCTTGCGACAACAACTGACTCACAAAGACACACACTAATGCACATCAGAAAAATGCGCGATGTTTATTTTTAATTTAAAATTTTAGTCTGAAACTGGGTTTGAACCCAGGTCTGTTTTTGGATTCGTAGTCAACGTGCAGACTACCATCCATCGTGCCATCGCCACCCTCAAAACACAAAGGCACAAAGGTCCTCAAAATTACAGAGATTTAAGTTTTCTATAGAACATTATAGTGGAAAATATAATGTAGTTCCAGATGCTTTATCTAGAATATATAAAGGTCAAAATTATTTAGAAGCTGTGGAATTAGAAAATATTCTGATAATTAATCTTTATTCAGAAGCATTTTATTCTGAAGAAAATACCAATTTTCGAAATCATTTATTAAATAGTAATTGGTGAGGGTGGCGATAGTCGAACTAGTCTGCACGTTGACTAGAAAACGAAAAATTTTTCCTGGGTTCAACCCCAGTTTCACCCTCATAGAAATATCTTGCATTTTTCTGTTGTACATTTGTATGATTATGTCGGAAGGTTTCAGTGGCCAAGGCATGGTCACTGGTCACTGAACAGTACCGGCTTCATCCTCCTTTGCCAGTATTTTGTAGAACCAGCGAAGTAAAATTATTATTATAATTGAATACGTACATGTAAAATAAGAAGAGTTGTGGGATAGTGCAGCTTCAACTGTCATCTCTCTCAGTATCCTTTTTTCCATTTCCATATCCATTTCGTTTAGTTTCAGCACAATGCACCGCATATGTAGGGGTCATCTTCTGAGTGCTAGTCCAAGAGAAAAAAATATCCGCATTAATAACTTTCCCGGATAATTACTCAAAACTCGTGACAATATGGATGGGGTAATTAAACGGGTTTTACTGTAGTAAGAAATACGATTTTTTATCAAGTATTATCAAGTACTCATTGATATCGCATGGCGTAAAAAAGTGTAGAGCCAGCAACAAATTTGCATTCCCATTTTTTAAACCTTAACGTTGTTTTTACCGATAGCCTTAAGCTGAAATTCGAAAAGTGTACTTGAAAGGAGACCAGTTCATTATGCAAAATTGTTGTAAAATGTTTGACATAGTGGTCACGCATTCGATTTAGGTACTTATATAATATTTACAAATTTCCAATGTACAGTGTACAGTATTATAAGAAATAAATATGTAAGGAAAAAGAAAATCATTTAGATTTTTAACCAATGAATAAATGTTAAAATATTTTCATATTCAAATAGAAATAAACAATATTATAAACTTCCCTGTCTTTTTTTTGGACCGGCACTCAGGGGATGACCCCTATAAATGCGATGCATTATGCCGGAACTAGGAAATAAGGTTTTGGGAGAAAGGATAGAGGGAGTAGTGTTTATTGACATTTGATTTAAATTTCCCACGTCAAAAGTGACAGGAAAGACATCTGCGGGTAGTCCATTCCACATACGTGCTGTTCGGCCAAAAAACGAATTTTCTCTGTAATGCGTAGTGCGATTCGCTGCCAAGTCGACCACAAATGGATGCACTCTTAGTGATGAAGGCGTCGTGCGCGTGAATGACCAGGTTTCGGGAATGAGTTCCCTGATTTCATCAGAACACATCCCATACCCACCATACACCATACACCCCACGTTACGACGATGCTCAAGAGAGTCAATAGAGTTGGCTATCCTACTGTCTCCTATGAGTTTCTTCGCTCTTTCCTGTACACGGTCGAGTAACTTCAAAATAGTCTTTGAAGCACCGGCCCATACATGAGGTTTGTATTCCATTTTCGGTCGGATGAAGGCGGTATAAATAGTGAGGAGATCAGATGGGTTGAAGTATGTGTTGCACTGTCTTAAAAAACATATGCACTTGAATGCTTCCTTTAAGAACTGAACATTGAACATTGCACTGAATTTTCATGTCAAAAACATCAAGAGTTTCTGATTCCTGGATGTTTATACCGCCCATAATTACAGATGCGGTAGCGCAATCGGGCATGTGTCGATGCGTAAGCATACAGCATTGGGTCTTTTGAGCATTGAAATCGACCCTGTTCGCGTACCCCATTCAGATATTCTCGCGAGGTCACCACTTAGCGAATTATTCATATTCTGCCTCGTCACCGCGATCATATTCGATGTGGGCCTACGATTAAATGAATATGAATAGCAGATACTGTTGTCATCTGCAAAATAATGGGTAGAGTTGGAAGTTTGACATAGAAGGTCATTAAGAAAAATAAGAAATAGGGTCGGTGAAAGAATTGAGCCTTGTGGTAGCCCAGAATTATTCTTGAACTCGTTAGATGAGATCCCATCTATAACAACTCTTATACTGCGATCCCTGAGAAAGCTCGCTATAAATCGAGAGAAGATATCACCGACACCAAAAGCAATACGTTTAGACAAGAGTGCTCCATGCCACACTGTCAAATTTTTGGAAATATCTTGTGACACTACCTTACTTTCGCCAAAATGGTGGATGGATCGACACCATTTTTCCGAGAGGAAAGCTAATACGTCTCCCGTGGAACGTCCTCCACGGAAGCCATATTGCCGGTCGTTAAGTAAGCTATTGGACTCCAGATACTTCATAAGATAGAAATTTAGCATACTCTACATTACTTTGAAAATGGTAGAGCATATTGCGATTGGGCAATCATTTTCAGGGTTGCTTGCCTCTCCCTTCTTGGGGATCGGCGCTACATTTGCAACTTTCCAGCACGACCGAAATTCGCCCGCATGGTATAGGGTGCTGAACAGGATTGCCAGAGGACGTGATAACGTCGAAGAGCACTGCTTCAAGACCAGTGTCGGAATTCCATCGGGGCCAGGAGACTTATTTACGTTAAAATCCGCTAAACCCCTTTTAACTGCACGAGCCCGAAAGTATATCTTTGGCATAGTTACGGATACAATGCTTCCTCTCTGGATCTGACTGCCAGTCTGCACGTCTGATTAAACCAAGATTTCGGTCTAGGCCTAATCGAAATTTGCTTCGATGGTATGAACGTTTTCATAACAAGCAATATTATATTTTGGACTATTTCAGCCATGGCATTGACATCATTGTCAAGGAAGCAGAGCCTCCAATTGAAATGCCGAAAGAAATCGTTGAGCTCAGCCCAACGTGCCTTTTCGTAAATATATTTCAAACGTTTCATAGCTGGCGGTGAAACGCCTCGAAGTTCCGCAAACGAAAAGGAGGCAGAAATGGTGCAATGATCCGAATTTCACATGAAATATGTGTTGATTCCTTCACTAATTGCGCAAGATGATGGTGCGCTATGAATAGTTCAACATATTGGCCTTCTGAGGTCGTATGGCTCGAATAGCAGAGCCACGATAAATTATGGACATTGAAATCACCAGCAATAACGATTTCACATTTCGAGTAATTTTCGAGGATCTCCGATATAGTGTCGGAGAGGGCATCGAAGTTTGTTTTATCCCTTTCCGTATTTGGGCTTCTGTAAAGAAACCCGCAATGAAAAGATGTGCCCTGATTTTGAATTTAACCTAAAGACAACTTAATTCGGGATCATGGCACCCAACCTCATTGCGTATATAAATTTCAAGGCCCCTGTGTATGAGGAAAAGACATAGGAGGTGATACCTAGGTATATGAAAATCCTGTGGCTCAGCATCTTCAGACACCTGGGTTTCACTTAAAGCAAAAACATTTGGCCGAATGAGGCAAACATAAGCATAGACAGAGAAGAAGTTTGCCCTTAGACCACGTATGTTGCAGAAGTCAATTCTAAATCGGCCTGTCATGATTAACGCGAGAAAGGTCAAATAAAATGTCTATCTTCTGTATTGCAGTCGCCACTGAGCTAATCGCTGCTTGAACGACTGCCGGTGATCAGTGTTACTCCTTCATCACCAAACAGTCTGGCAGCAACTAACACAATGGCGTCAACAATACAAAAGATTTAGTCGGATATGGTAAGGGATTTGGCACAATGACACGGAAAAATGCCATAAAAGCCCCGATCAAGCCACCGTGACCCGAAGTGACAACTTTATGAACTTATTGTGATAATTTTTTAAGTAGATAAAATTTTAACAACAATTTTATTTGTTTGATAAATACAATTTTAAATTCTTTTCTTTGCAGTTGGAAATTATGAATGCTAGAGATCTTGTACCAATGGACTCTAATGGATCTTGTGACTCATTTGTGAAAGCTCACTTTCTTCCAATAAATCGTTTTTTGGGAGTGGCTTCTATAAAGACTGCTGTTCATAACAAAACGCGATATCCACTTTACGATGAACAATTTACAATGTAAGTGAGAAATTTTTCTTTACTTAATATTCCAATACAGTTGACTATTTTTAATTTAAAATCCAAGGGAACAGAGAAAATTTCTAATAAACAAGAGGTCAAATTATAAAGAACCAGATTTAAAGAAATTCTCTTGCAAATTTAACTGCCACAGATTTAATTTTAACTGCTACTTGGAAAACTAATTAGCCAAATGTAATCACTGCAAATTATAGAGAACAAGGAAGGCAAAGTTCAAATTCTAGAACGTTGTGTAGTCCCGTCATGAAATGAGAATACTAAAACTTCACTGATTTTGTCATCAGTATTAGTGACTTAACCCCACGCAATGTAATTTAACATATGCATGTCATTGAAAATCTCTTACTGACGTTGGTTATTGTGGTTTATAGAGTAGTATGTAGTTCTTGTGGGAAACCTTGAGCAACCGCATATATTTTTACCACAACAAAATGAGACAATAAAAAAATCATTATGCAGCTGTAAAGAAAAAGATGCGTTCTCTTCTCAGCAAAGACAAAATAAAAAGTGTAGACGATTTCTTGACAAGCTCATCAAGAAGTCATCAAAATCAATATACAAAAGTGTTGACTTAGAAATGGAACTAAAAGAGAAGTGATACGTGCATAAGGAATACACCGAGCTGATCCTTTTTACATAGACTACCTTTAGATGAATAAATTTTTATTTGTTTAAGTTTTATTACAAAAATTAACTTTACAATTGCAAAGAACGTGTTCAGATCTTCCAGTGTCACTTTCAAAAAATCTGGTCGGAGAGACCAATTTTTGTTCAATTGGTACCTTAGGTCATAATGTGAAGTACACCTCCAAAACTCTTAAGTTCGCTTTATTAAGCATAAGCAGCCTATTTGAGATTGCCCCATTCGGGATCAGCAAGCGTTTGGTTTGACGCTGGACGGCTCAATTATGCCAGTGAGTAGCGAATTCCCTTTCCTCCCAGTTTCTAAAAATTTCATTCTTGTGACTTTCGTAAGACCACATAATATGGAAATATGCCATTTCAATGCCCTTATAAGTTATATCCAGGAACCCGCCTTATTCTCCTACGGAGACACTTACATATTCCAATGGTATGAACTTCTGCCTGGGAATCGATGTCTTTAATCGGAGCACGTTGATCCCTCACAACATTCTACCATTCTCCAGGTTGGACATATCAGTTACCATACTTAACATCCCGGATTAAATTGATAGAGTTGGACCTACAGTTCTCATGGTCGTTGATATCCACCCGGAAGTTCCTGAAGAGAATCATTCCCGGTGTCATCACTGTGGAGAATTGAGGTATATAATCCCGCAAGACCCTCAAACGCCAAGATAATTCGCCTCACCAGAGAATTGTAATGTCATTCCATCCAAGACAGGGCATCTTATATTGACGTTTTTCTTCCTACTGAAAGGCACTAGTGTAGATGTAGATGTGTTGGTTGAAAGCCCCTTATCCTCACACCACTTGTTTATTAGACTTAGAGCTTGCTACATGTCTTCCGAAATGTTATCCTCATGCGAGCCTCTCATGTACACTACAAAAGCACCAATACCCTGGAGATAATATAACTAGTCCATACATGTATGTGAGCCATAGAGGACTAGGACTGGTGAAAGATTAAGCCAAATACAAGGTGGCACAAAAGGAGCTATATGGTTTGAAATCTTTATAACTTTTTTAATTATTATTTTTACTTTGTTTTTTTTCAGCATTTTGTGAAGAACACTTGGGGAATGAATTATGAAACATTCGAAATGAAATCATGGCCATTACACCCGAAATTTTGCGAAAAGTTATGGAAAATATGTTAAAAAGAGCACCTATCTGCGAAGCAGAAAATGGACATCACTTACAGGATATCATTTTTCAAAGCTAATTAAAAAAAAATTACAATAATCGCACAAATAAAAAAGTTATAAACCATTTAAACCATATAGCTCCTTTTGTGCCACCCTGTATATGTAGAGAACTATCGGTGTTAACCCTTTACAAAAAGCAGCAGTGTTTATTATTTTACATTATTCTAAATTTATTTAGTTTTTGTTTTGTGTGGTAAACACATATCTTTACATCTTAAAGGAAACCAATTTTTTTAATATACATATCTGACTCCCGGGATGAATTCATACTCGTTTTTTTGCATCTTTAGACAAAATGATGGTGTTGCCACTACCAACATTTAAAATTCTTTGAAGCATATATCATTAAAAGCCTTTTTACGCGTGCGCACATCTTGAATTTTTTTTAGCTGCATGAGAGCTTTAAATGATAACAAGCCGATCTTTCATGAAGCTTCATCCTTCTCTGAAACCACCCTGTGTTCTTATATTGTGACGATCACATTAGATGGTATATTGTCATGCTCTTTAAATGCTGGCTTCTATTCACCAAATCTTTATGCAAAGATAGAACACTATGGGAACTTCCACCTACATAGTCCATGACATTCTCCGGTGCCTCCAAGTACTCATAAGTATACTTATGCATAGAGTAGTGCAGCTCGCTGGTAGCACGTGTAACACAACAAGATCAAGACTGTATTACAGTCCAAATCAAATCTCTGGTAGGATCTCGAAGAGATCATTTTCACACTCCAGGAAGTTCAAGGCGATACATCAAGTTCCCAATTCTTCTTTTATTGACCATAAGGTCCATATAATATGTAGACAGCCAAAGACTGTATATATTTGATTGTAGAATTTATAAGAATGAGAGGGAAATTCCATAACTTCTTAGCTGGGGTAACCGTGCTAAAGTTCCGATTGGTGCATTTGGCATAACCGGAAGTATCTCGGTCGTCGCATCTATCTTTATGGCAGATGTTTTACCACCGCGGGCAGATGTAGTTGAACTTGCTTCCAGGGACACGCTGCGGGAAACCCTTAGACTACTCAGAGGACAAGCAAGGGTTTTCGAACCCTCATAAGTCCGTTTTGAGTCTGGAAAAAACAATTTTTAAATTATATAAATTATTATCATTCCACAAAAAATTTTAAGAGGTTGAGAGAACTAAAATCATCGGTGTAATTAATTATCGTTTACCGGTATTTTTAAATCAATTGAAATGCAAAACCTTAAATACTCGTATCTCAAAACATGATAACATGATGACTACAAAACCAAAACGTCCTGGGTTTGAGCCCAGTTTCAAATTAAGTCACAAAAACATCCCGAATTTTTTCTGATGTCCAGTTGATGTGTCAGTTGTTGTATGAAGGTTTCAGTGGCGAAAGTATAGTCACTGTTCACTGAGCACATCAGAGCTTTCTCTCTCCTTCGTCGGTATTATGTAGTACCAGCAAAGTAAAATAATTACTTAAAGTGGCTACTAACAGAGAGCTTCAAAATTGACATCAGAGCGCACACTGGGGATGTTTTTTTACGGATGTGAGGAAAAATATATTTTTAAAAAATTTAGCGATTTCGTCACAATTTTAGTTTGATTTATATAGTAAAAAACAAAAGTAATCAAAATGAAGAAATTTAGAGAAATATATACCGTCACCTACAATGTAAAGAGCCATAACTACCAAAAAAAAAATAACTTTTTTTCAATAATTTCGTGTTTTCCTGCAATTAATAAAAAATCGATATTGGTTTTTTTGTTAGTCAGAGCATTGAGCGTTCTAATCAACACTGATCATTTAAGTGGTACAAATGATGTCATATATAAATAGGAGTCAGAAATTTGATCATCTGAAAACTTCTGTTGGTATTCGCTTTGACTAGATGCCCCATCACAGGCCCATTTACAGTACATTGTTAGATTTCCGTTTCAATTTTTTTTACTTCTTTTACTGACTTGGTTTCTAGAATTCTCTTAGCGGTATGGTCCAACAGATTTTGCAGAGGTACACTGCCTGAACTTTCAGTAATAGAAATGAATTGAGTATAACTGTTAGTTTTTTCTTTCGTGAGTTCTTCGTATGGTACAAGTATGTTATACCCTTGACTTTGTAACCAATGCATTATATACTCGTATTTTTCTTTTGTAAGTGTAAGCTTTGTAAACATTCTCAAAGTTTTAATCTAAAAATTTTTTGCTAGGTTTTTGAAATATTAGAAGAAAAATCAATAACTTCTTGAGGACACATAGCACGTACTTCATCCCTTTTGTATCGTTCGGCGCGATCACAGCTCTCCTCAAATGATTTGCGTGGCCGACCACGTACAGAACTTGTAGAACATTCAGCGTCAGTAACCTCAATTGTAAAGGTGCCTTCAAGCATTCTAAAAATATATGAAAATGTAAAAATATATATAAGAAATCGGTTTTTGCATTAGTGGTAATAAGTTGAAAAATATAACTTTTATTTTACAGGGAAAATGTAATATTAACTGAATTTATTTTGGGAATATCTCTATATATATGATTCTAATTTTAAAATTGTGCTTTTTCCCTTAAAAAATATATGGAAATTTATTATTACATACTTTATGATATTCTTATAAAGTATTTTTTTTACAAAAGTAAACTCAATAACTGAGGAGGAAAGCATATCCATAAAGCACAATTTTAAAATTAGAATCATATATAAAGAGATATTCCCGAAATAAATTCAGTTAATATACAATACTACATGTGCACAGTGTAAGATTTTAATCTTCTTTTGTTTAATTTTTTAATTTTTCATTTGAATCAAAATACATTAGTTATGCTGGCCGATGGCAAGCCTAGTGATAAAAAGAAAAATCTAAACATAGAAATATGTGTGTGTTATAAAAAAGTAAACTCATGGATTTTTATGTTTTTGTTTATAGATTTTTGGTTTTGTGTTTGGTATTCAACTTTTATTCTCGATTGATTAGTTGAATTTTAAACATTTAGATCTTGGGTTTATATTCAAAAATTAGGAAAAATCCACTGATGAGCTAAGTAAGCATTAGCGAAATAGTACTATATGGATATGCTTTCCTCCTAAGTTATTGAGTTTAATTTTGTAAAAAAATACTACGTAATAATAAATTTGACATATATTTTCTAAGGGAAAAAGCACATATTTAAAATTAGAATCATATATAAGAGAAAATGTAATAATGAAAAGTTTTAATATGCCACTTTATACTTTTGCAATCGGGCACTGTATAGGGAAATTATAATAATGGACCTTAGTGTCATATGGGCTTTAATAGCGTTCCATTATAACTGCAACAAATGAAAATTTATAAAAATTTCAAACAGATATGAGACAATGTATTAGTAGTGATTTCCAATTGTCGGCAAGTGCAGCTAAAATACCTGGTCCATATGTTCGGAGAAAAAAAGAGAGTTTTGTTCATCAAAATAAGCAACAAAAAATTAAGCCATTGCATGGTTTATTTTTTAAATTTTAGTATATTGAAACATGCTATTTTAAATAAAAAATTAAAAGAAAAATGTTAGCTTACATAAAATAATATTAGTTTTGAGTTTGAAACCGCTAAAAAAAACTAGCATTCAGATCGAAGTAATTCTTTTTGATTTGATTGATTGCATATTGCTTGAAGAGTATGTTGACAATTTGACTTTTTTCCTCGAAATACCCATTGTGAATCCCTGCAACATTACTATAAACAAAAAATGACAAAAGCAGAGTTGCAAGATAGTGAAGTTTCACTTCCAGCACAATGCATCACATCTGGTCATGTCGTGAGTGCTGGTTGTCGTACACATACATCAACATAATGTGAATATAAGCAGACTCGAATCTATCTATCGTACATGTACTTTGTTGTCGCATACATACACGAACTTAAAATATTGGTACACTGGAACCTGTGTGTTTGAAGTGTGTTCTAATCGAACAAAACCTGAACTCCTTATGAACGTTTACAAAATTAAGGGTCTCTTTCACCAAACATATTTAAACACAATTTAATTGGGGGTGCTGATGGCGAGTAGTCAGCGTGTTGGCTCTGCAACCAGAAAGACCCAGGTTCGAACCCCAGCCGGGTCAAATCAGAAAAAAAAAGTTTTTTCTGAGTTTTCTGTGCTACAGCACCCTCCTTCGTCGGTATTTGAGCAATAAAACGTCGGCGAAGTAAAATAATAAATAAAATGGCTCAATTGGGGGTGCTGATGGCGAGTAGTAAGCGGGTTGGCTCTGCAACCAGAAAGACCCAGGTTCGAACCCCAGCCGGGTCAAATCAGAAAAAAAAAGTTTTTTCTGAGTTTTCTGTGCTACAGCACTCTCCTTCGTCGGTATTTGAGCAATAAAACGTCGGCAAAGTAAAATAATAAATAAAATGGCTCCATTAGCTTAAAAAAAAAAAAAAAATAATGCGTCAAAAAACTTCAGAGACGCCGCAACTTTGCTTTATAATTTACACGCAACTGCAGAGTTGTGCAAGAATTAAGCTCTATCTTCCTACCACTTTCACCACCTGTCTATTTCTTCCCTATCCTTCTCTCTAGTTCCATAACGCAGCAGTTGTTTGATACATTTTATGCGTTATCTATAACTTCAGATGAACCAAAGGCTATTTTTATGCGATCTCTTTTGAATTGTTGAATTTTTTATTTATTTTACAGAAGATTAACTAAAGAACAACGTAAACAACAAAATAGTCTAATATTGTTTAGCATTAAAGATAAGGATTTATTTGGCATGACTAACCAATACATTGCTGAGTGTTACATAACATTTGCTGATTTATTGGCCAATGAAAATGAACAAATTCATATGGAACTGTCGAGACCAGAATACACAGGTATGTTAGAAGTATTATTAAGCATATGTACGTTTACGGTAAATTTTTTGATTTGAAAATGAGTGACGTAATATAGTGTTGTTGTGTTTATAACTTTTAAAGGTTTTTAATTATTTATGATTTCAAAACCTTTTGAAAATAATTTTGCCATTACCGAAAAAATTGTACGATTATCATAAACTTTTTCTAAGAATATATACTACAGAATACAGAAGATTTCATCAGCCATGCCATGAAATCCAAAATTACGTAATTTTTAACAAAAAATAAGCACTTTTCCGAACTTTAAGTTTAGGGCAACGTTCTTGCAAGATTTCACGGATTTTTTGATTATTAGTTTTTGGTTTTTAAACATCATATTTTTACATTTAAAAATATTTTAATTTGCTAATATTTTTATATTTATTGCAGATTCTGACACTATCAGAGCTCTGGAATACAGGCAAGGTGACAAGCAAGCTAAAGATTTCTTGAAGAAACTAAAGAACAAATCATACTCATGAGAGTTGCTAAAATATCTGAAGCGGCTGGTATTAAATTCGCAAAAATTAAACCAACAATAACAATACTTATTTTGAAATATCTGTACATACTTTTATAGATACAGAGATTTAGATATATATACGAATCTGAATAAACTAAATTAAGTATGTCATCTTAATCGAACAATAAAAAATAATATTAACGTCTGTCATACACAGTTCAGCTTTAGTCTGCCAGCTTGTAAATAGATAAAAAAAAACTTTAAACATTTTTAAAATTTGGTTTTATGGAATCCCGTAAGTGGTATAGAAACTTGTTTATCCATAAACATCATTTCCAATGCATTGCAACGAAACTGTACGTTCATTCATCTTAACTTGATTATCATCCTTGTTGTTCTATATACATAAGTATATATAACATAAAGATAGAGTATGAGAGTAAGTTTAGTGTTAATGATGTTATGCATGTTAAATATACATAACACTTCTCCACTTAAATAAGATTTCCATTGTTAACAAATCTTGATTTTAAAAAAATATATATAAAATATGATATATGATATAAAGAATTAGTATTACTTTTTTTTTACTTATTATATTTTATGTTTGTTCTAGGTCTTAATACTCTAGTAAAAGTACTTCCATTTCTTTCTTCATTTGGGCTTACATTATCTTTTTCATTTGAATTATTTCTTAATTCATCAATATCTCTATTTAATTAAATAAATTTATGTTAGCACATGACTGTTCAACTTTTTATTACTCATATTCCTTTTTGAACATGATGTCAACTCTGCTGGTATCAAGTCGTTTTCGACAATATTATTTTCTGTTCCTCCAGCCCTTATCTGATCAGTATGTCGTTTAATGATTCTTCCTGATGAAAGAGAACACTGATAAGAACGTGGACCTTTTGTTTCTTGAATAATAGCCGGAGTCCAAGACTCATATTTACATTTATGTAATATCTTATGAATACACTTTGACCTTTTTCAAAATTAACTTTTCTTCTACAAATCTAAAATCTATTTAAAATTATATCCATATTTACATTTCCTTTATAATTCAAATTTACGTAGATGGATTTCTTTAAGGTTTTCACGAAATTTTCAGCCTGACCGTTAGTGGCTGGATGACCAGGAGAAGTTAATATATGTTTTACTTTGTTGTTTGACATAAACTGTTTAAAGTTTTCAGATGTAAATTGTCTGCCATTGTCACTGACAATAGTTTGAGGTATACCAAAACGAAGAAAAGTTTTCCTTAGTTTTGTGACAAAAAAATGGGAAGTGATTTCCTTGGTCTTGAAGACCTCTACCCATTTCGAAGATGAATCTATAATGATAAAAAAAAATGATAGTTCTTTATTGGACCTGCAAAATCTGCCATACATAACTTGTTGGTTTCCATGGTATAAGGGAGCTTTTTTCTGGATTAGCTATAAGCTTTTGACAAGAAATACAAGATTTTACCAAATTTTCAATGTCATTATCAAGTTTTGGCCACCACACAAATGATCTTGCTAGGGCCTTCGTCTTAACAATACCTAAGTGTGACTCGTGTAATATTTGAAGTATTCGTTTCCTTAATTTTAGAGGCATGACAACTCTGTAACCCCATAATAAACAATTGTGATCAACGTTCAATTCGAGTAAAGACCTTAAATTCATCGCCTTTTAAACTCTTTAATTTACGCAAACAGACAAATTCACTTCTCTTGGAAATAATGGGATCACGTGGCTTGTCTTTTCTTAGTCTACATACCATGCAGTTGTTCTGAATAGTATTAAGGAGGCGGCGGTGTGATGGTATCGAAAAGGTTTACCTTATTTCGCAAATAATCGTCGATGAAGTCATGTGTTGAAATTTTTGGTGGTAATACTGCACTATTAATCGACTAAGTGTATGACTAGTTAACAGCATTATTTGTCTTCTGGCTGATATACGGAGGCATTCAGCTTTCTCCATGCGAATATTATTACGAATAAGTCCATCTTCCATAACTGCAATTAACATCGTCAATTTGCTCCTTGCATTAATTACCTTATTTTTTAAAATGTTGGCTATTTATTCCGGATAATATTACATTTGTGCACTATGACATGAATGGATTTCAGTAGCATTTTGTTCATCTGCTGTTAAATACCCCATTTTAACATTTCGGCCTTTTATACGCCTTCTGAGATTTTTTACGTTGCCGTCACTCTGCAAATAATGTGAATATTCCACCATAGAGACCATAGCTGGTCTCAAAACTCTTCCATACCACTATTCCATGGAAATACAGGATTAGTGTTGCAACTAATCCATGCCACTACTCTATTTAACACAATTCTATTAAAGTTTTTTGTGACGTTTCCATCGATTAAATATTTCACGGCAGGTATCCAAAACAAAACAAATAACTACAAAATTAAACTTAATGTTTTTTTTTCAATAATATAATAAAGGTTTCAACAATGAAATATACCAGGCTATTCTCTGTTCCGAATGAAATTAAAATTTTCGGATTTGTTAAGGCATTTTTTCAAATTTTCTTTTTTGAAAGTTGCTACATTTTTATCCTTGAACAGCTGTAAACACATTTCTGCGGAATTTTACATTTGAGATTTTTTACATTTATTTATGCGAAGAAAAAAAGTTACTGTAAAAGAAATAAAATCACTTAATATAACTTATTTGAATTGTGGCGAACAACATATGAAAAAGCGGCAAATCTATAGTGGTTTACAATGTTTATACAATTAAAAATGTTTTGTTTTTTAAATTAATTAAACAAAGAAAAACTTTATATATCTGAAAATACGATAAAAAAAAAAGATGAGTATTTTGTAGCCCATTCTGTGTTTACGACAGAAATAATACAAAACATAGTGACAACATCATCCAATGTTTTTTATTCTTTTTCGATGGCTGACAAAGGCAGTGAGGGTTTTTTTGAAATGTTGAAAAACTATAAAGTTTTATTTAAAAAGTCCTCGCTGCTTCACTCTTTATTTTTCGAACGTTCATAAAAACCTCTCTTTGCAACCACATAAATTAAATAAAACTCGTTTTTAGTTACCATATTTCTCAATTATATTTAATTTCTTAAATAAAGCTTGAACTGTACGCATCGTTTATTTTAACTAATTAGATATTAAACAATATTCTTTTGCCACCAATAAAAAGAAGATTTTGCTACAAATGGGATTTTAATTTTTAATGAATTTTTCTAAATATTAATTTACATCATGAGCCGACATAAACACCAGTTGTTTCCTTTATATTTTTTTCATCTTGGACCAGCACTCGGGAGATACACATGCTATGTATTGTGCTGGAACTAGAGGAAAAGGATAATTAGAAAAATTACAAGAGGTGGACCTTCACTATCTTACAACTCTGCTCTTTGCACGTTCTCTGCGGTATTGAAGCGCCTCTGATGTCAAGAAGACGTATTCAATTTTGAAGCTTCGTTTTAGCAACCATTTTGTTGTAATTATTTTACTTCGCCGGTGCTAAACAATACCGAGGAAGCAGAGCATTCTGAAACTATAGATATGTGTATTTTTAAAAGGTCCCTTCTTTGTTCATTCTAAACGAATTTCTCATTGCAACCACCACAGCTATTCCTCACTTTATCAGAGTTGGAACTACCTAAAATTATAATTTTTATTTCTGATAAAAAATAATTTAGAAAACAGAATTTTTGTTATATGGGAACTTTTGTTTCTAAATTAACAACGTATTATGGCAACACTATCAACTAAATTGTCAAATGTCAATCACAACGTTTTTTACAAATGCATATATAAAATATATATAAATATATAAAATATATTGGCAAATTAGTTTAATTAATTATGTAGAATTAGAACAATGTAACTATGAGGTAATTAAATAAAAATAAATATGATGTAATTTAGGTTTTATAGATCAAAACTGTGCTAATAACTATTTCATTAGGTAACATTTCCAGCGATCGTGGGTCGTACTGTACAAAATAATAATAATAAACTTAAACGTTATTTTTTATATAAAATTTAAAACACTAGGTTCATATGTAATGAAAAAATAATAATTGCGGAATTAAATTTATTCTTCTTACTTTTCATTAAAAACTCCTATCAGAAAATTAAAATAGGAAGAAAAATAGAAAAGCATGTAAGAAAATATTTCCAAATCGATCCAATAAACAAAAAAGAGATTTGTCCAATTAATGAATGTGGAAATTGCAAATTTTGAACGACATGTAGATCGGATTCATCCTGATGAATATAAATTATTGAAAAATTAAAAAAAAGGTGGAATCAGAATGTAAAAAGAAAACTAAATAGACCGAAGATAGCACCAGCAAATACTAACTTTTGGAGAAATGAAATCCATTTTCAAAAAGATTTTATTTTAATATATCTATATACATACATATATATAATCATTTGTGTGTTTGTTTGTAACTTATGATCTCCGTAGCTGAAAGAGCTATCGAGCTGAAATTTTCAACACAGGTTCTCGTCAATTCACATTAGGTATAGACCCCTTGGGAAGTGGCCAGCAGGGTTGCCATATGTGAAAAAAACTTTTTTTATTATTGATAAATTCTTTTGAAATTTTGTATACAAATTAGATCTAGATATACAAAAATTTTTTTAGTAAGTGCACAACAGTATTGGCAGGTGCGCGAAATTTTATTAAATGATTGTTTTGAATATCAAACCGATTTACATAAAATTTAAAACGTAGATAGATCAGAGTCTAAAAGAACACGTATGTCATAAATTTTTTTAAGAGATAGCACCACGAGGGGTCGTATGGAGTAATATCTGCCTCTCCTTAACTATCTAAACGATTTTTATGAACTTTAAAACATGAATATATCTGATTCGAAAATAACTCATAGGATATACATAAAAAATAGGGAGAAATATATATATAATGGAAACTTAAATGATGTTCGTTGCTAAGGGCAGAAATGCAGGATCGATTTCAATAATTTTTTCTGGATATTGTTTGAAATATTCTGAGGATGAAAAAAGTAGGGCGTAAACGAAGCCGCGGGTAATGTATATATATATATATGTACATACAAAAATTTTTTTTTTAAACTAATGGACAAATATAAAAAATGCTACTCAATGAAATCTTTGAACCGAAAAAACCGGTTTGGAACCGAAAAAAGCCGGTTTTGAACCTAAAAATATTTAATCGTTACCGGAACGAAATTTAAATTTGTAAAACCGAAATGTAACACGAAACGATAAAAGTTTAAGAACAAACCGAAAACCGGAACAAATTGCGGTTCGAAGCTCTGCTAAATACACATTAAAAATTATATATACAATTGGTAGATTCAAATGGCAGTCATAAAGTTATAGGTTTTAAAATAATAAAACGAAACAATATGACTACTGTGAACAACCCATCATAATTTAGTGTACTATTTAAAAAAATTCATTCAGCTGAAATAAAAAATTATTTGATATCGAAATGCTAAAAACAAGTGGAAAACATAATTTGACCTTTTAACATAGTAAATAATAAATTGCATGTAAATGTAAGAAGTCTTTTTTCAATTAAAATTATAATATTGTTATTTTAGCGCACAAAATTGTTGCAATAAATATAACCGAAAACAACTTGTAGGTCGCTTGTAGCATAGGAGCTTTTGTTTTGTGTTGTAACATGATTTATATTTCTTATGTGGATATACTTATATGTAGATGAATATAGGTATGAATGTAGGTATATATTTACACGCATGTATTCTTTTACTTGACAAGGTCTGTAGACATCATGGGGGATATAGATTTTCTCGCAGTGTGGGGTTGATAATGCAGTTTCTTTGATTCGCAGTTGTTTATTGACAAAAATCATAACTCTGTTTGGGTTTTGAGAATGTGCAACCAAGGAGATAATTAAAATGGAGTGCTGAATTACCGGGATTTTCTGTGGATATAAAAGGGATTGTCGGTCAATCAAGTAGTGTTTGTTAGTTCGACCGGTATACACGTATCTTCTTTTGGTCCGCTGTTCGGTCTTCAATTAAATTAAAACAGAACAGAAATAAATTAAAAAAGAAAAATACAAGTGAAAAAAAGGAAAAAAAAATTAAAATAAAAAAAAACAATCAACTTAGTGACAAACAACGAAACAAAATAAACTTCAAAGAAAGAAAAAATTTTTTTGCTCAACTTACATTAACAAATAAAAAAACAATAAACTTCAATATAACAAATATAATACAAAAAAGAACAATAAATTAGACGGTGGAATCTGAGAAGAAAAAAAAAAAAAAAAAAAAACCGCTATACCAGTGACGGGCGAGAAAAACAAAAATCAGAGCTGACACTACCAACCAGTGCTGTCACTTCGGGTCACGGTGACCGGATGAGGTCTTTCATGGCCTTTTTCGTGGCATTGTGCTAATTCCCTCTACCATACCCGACTAAATCTTTTGCATTGTTGGTGCCATTGTGTTGGTTACTGCTAGACTGTTTGGTGATGAAGGAGTAACACTGATCACCGGCAATCGTTCAAGCAGCGATTAGCTCAGTGGCAACTACAATACAAAAGATAGACATTTTATTTAGGTTTTCTCGCGTTAATAATGACAGGCCGATTTAGAATTGACTTCTGCAACATACGTGGTCTAAGGGCAAATTTCTTCTCTGTCTATGCTCACGTTTGTCTCCATCGGCCGGATGTTTTCGCCTTAAGTGAAACCCAGGTGTCTGAGGATGCTGACCCACAGGATTTTCACATACCTGGGTATCACCTCCTATCTCTTTTCTATCTACACAGGGGCCTTGCAATTTATATACGCAATGAAGTTGTGTACCAGTGCCAGCAATCTTTAGACACGCATGATCCCGAATTTAGCTGTCTTTGGGTTAAATTCAAAATCAGGGCATATCTTCTACATTTCGGGTTTCTTTACAGAAGCCCAAACACGGAAAGGGAGAAGACTATACAGAACTTCGATGCCCTTTTCGACAATATATCGGGGATCCTCGAAAATTACCCGAACAGTGAAATCGTTATTGCTGGTGATTTCAATGTCCATAATTTATCGTGGCTCCGCCATTCGAGCAATACAACTCCAGAAGGCCAATATGCTGAGCTATTCGCAGCGCACAATCACCTTGCGCAATTAGTGAATGAACCAACACATATTTCATGTGTTGACGGGCACCAACACAACACCCTCGACCTTTTTCTCACTTCACACCCTGAAAAGTATGAAATGAACATTAGCGCACCTCTCGGAAATTCGGATCATTGCACCATTTCTGCCTCCTTTTCGTTTGCGGAACTTCGAGGCGTTTCACCGCCAGCTATGAAACGTTTGAAATATATTTACGAAAAGGCACGTTGGGCTGAGCTCAACGATTTCTTTCGGCATTTCAATTGGAGGCTCTGCTTCCTCGACAATGATGTCAATGCCATGGCTAAAATGGTCCAAAATATAATAATGCTTGGTATGAAAACGTTCATACCATCGAAGCAAATTTCGATTAGGCCTAGACCAAAGTCTTGGTTTAATCAGACGTGCAGACTTGCAGTCAGATCCAGAGAGGAAGCATTTAGTGTCTGGCGGAATAATAAAAACGCAGATACTGATATGATGCGCAAAAGGGCGAGAACTTCGTGTGCCAAAGTGCTAAGACGTGCAAAAGCTTTGTACGAGCAGAGTCTTCGCGCTAAAGTTCTTACTGCCCCACGGGGAAGTAAAAGCTTTTGGTCATTCGTTAAAAGAGTTAAGGGAAATGCTAGTTCTTCTATTCCGTCTCTTTTAAAGGCTGATCAAATATTCACTGACCCGGTTGATAAAGCTAACCTCCTAGCTGAAATGTTTGCAGGTAATTCTCACCTGCCGGAAAGCAATCAACCACTGCCCGCATCCGAGCGTGTATCCGTAACTATGCCAAAGATATACTTTCGGGCTCGTGCAGTTAAAAGGGTTTTATCGGACCTTAACATAAATAAGTCTCCTGGCCCGGATGGAATTCCGGCACTGGTCTTGAAGCAGTGCTCTTCGACGTTATCGCGTCCTCTGGCAATCCTTTTCAGCACCCTCTATCATGCAGGTGAATTTCCGTCGTGCTAGAAAGTTGCAAATGTTACGCCGATCCCCAAGAAGGGAGAGGCAAGCAACCCTGAAAATTATCGCCCAATCGCAATATGCTCTACCATTTCTAAAGTAATGGAGAGTATGCTAAATTTCCATCTTATGAAATATCTGGAGTCCAATAGCTTACTCAGCGACCGACAATATGGCTTCCGTGGAGGACGTTCCACGGGTGATTTATTAGCCTTCCTGTCGGAAAAATGGTGTCGATCCATCCACCATTTTGGCGAAAGTAAGGTAGTGGCTCTAGATATTTCAAAAGCATTTGACAGAGTGTGGCATGGAGCACTCTTGTCCAAACTTATTGCTTTTGGTGTCGGTGATATCTTCTCTCGATTTATATCGAGCTTTCTCAGGGATCGCGCTATAAGAGTTGTTATAGACGGGATCTCATCAAACGAGTTCAAGATCAATTCAGGTGTACCACAAGGCTCCATTCTTTCTCCTACCCTATTTCTTATTTTTCTTAATGACCTCCTATGTCATACTTCAAACCCTATCCACTCTTTCGCAGATGACAGCAGTATCTGCCATTCATATTCATTCGATCGTAGGCCGACATCAACTATGATCGCGGCGACGCGGTAGAATATGAATGATTCGCTAACAGGTGACCTCACGAGAATATTGGAATGGGGTCACGCGAACAGGGTCGATTTCAATTCCCAAAAGACCCAATGCTGCATGCTAACACACCGCCGAATGCATGATCACGCTGCCTCATCTGTAAAAATGGGTGGCATAAACATTGAGGAATCAGAAGCTCTTGATGTTCTTGGCATGAAAATTCAGTGTGATGTCCGATGGACTGAGCACATTTTTCAGGTCTCAAAGGAAGCATTCAAGTGCCTAGGCTTTTTAAGGCGGTGTAAGACATACTTCACCCCATCTGATCTCCTCACTATTTATGCCGCCTACATCCGACCGAAAATGGAATAAAACTCTCATGTGTGGGCCGGTGCTTCAAAGACTATTTTGAAGTTACTCGACCGTGTACAAGAAAGGGCGAAGAAACTCATAGGAGACAGTAGGGTAGCCAACTCTATTGACTCTCTTAAGCATCGTCGCAACGTGGGGTGCGTTTCGTTGTTCTATCGTTACTATAATGGGATGTGTTCTAATGAAATCAGGGAACTTGTTCCCGAAACCCGGTTATTCGCGCGCACGACGCGATCATCATTAAGAGCGCATCCATTTGTGGTCGATTTGACGGCGACTCGCACTACGCATTACAGGGAAATTTCGTTTTTTGGCCGAACGGCACGTATGTGGAATAGACTACCCGCAGAGGTGTTTCCTGTCACTTTTAGCATGGGAAAATTTAAATCAAATGTCAATAAACACTACTCCCTCTATCCTCCTCCCCATAACCTATTTTCCTAGTTCCAGCACAATGCATCGCATGTGTAGGGGTCATCCCCTGAGTGCCGGTCCAAGTCAAAAAAAAAAAATCTAGAAGCCATTTTATCTAGTGGATCACACGGGAATATAATATTGACGAGAATATTTACTGTGAGCCGTAAAAGAATCCTATTTCTTCAAGAAGTGCTTTTAGATACGGATGTCAGTTTTGTCTCACGTCATACACAGTTTTGTTACACCACGGGAGACTGGAACAATATTAGTGGCTTTTGAAAGGTTTGAGCAGATACAGTTGGCAGTAATAGTCGTTGAAATAAAAATTTGATTTCGGACGACAGCATTGTCAGAGGTGAAGGCAGCAAGATCTCTTTTTTGTGTGACCCTAGGGTTATTTGGGTGAGTACTGGGGCCTGGCCGGCCATCCAATACAATTTCTTTTTCTGTGACCCATTCGTGGAGGACACCAACAAGTATTTCTAAGGAGAAGGTTTAACCGTATGTTCTGCATCCTTCTCCTACAACATAAATATCTCATAACCTATAAGATATAATATTCTGCTAATTGCATTAACTGCGACAATTAAGAGAGAGTTAATGGGCAAGGCAACAACATGTAGTTTAGCAATCTAAAACTCGGTAACGTGAATTAACGGATTGAACCTGATGAAGGGAAAGCTTTATATCAACTTATTTTAAAATTTGCTACGAAGGAAAGAAGAAAAAAAAATTAAATATTTACATACATATATGCATAACTAGAGTAACTATGAAATTCTATTTAAATTTGCATTTATAAAATATACCTCTGATTTTAACTTTATTAACATGTATGTATTTAACAGAATTTGGTTTTATATACGCACATATGTACAAGATCTTTCACCGGAGTCCTATCAAGTAAGTCACTATTTAAACTATATAAATCTTATTAAATAATATAAATATTACCTAAATGAAATTAACAGAACATATATACATACCTATATATAAATAACATGGCAATGTTAACCTTGAAATTTAAAAAGGGGTGTTAATTACATTTGGGTCAAAGAAAAATGAAAAAATGAAAAAAATGTTAACAACAAAACAAAAAAGAAACAAAAACGATATTAAGCCAAACTCCGTTAATTACTGATATTCATCCAACTTCTTTGGATAGCATTGAATTAATTTTTATATGAAATATTTAAATCGGTTATAAAAAAAAATAGCAATATGATACCAAATAGTGTATGGAAATGCATATTAATAATTAAGAAAAGTGAATATTTGCAATTAATTATTTAATTTGACAAGAAAACATGTTTAACGGTATCACCCATGAATTTTTATTAACTGTATCTTGGAAAAAAGAAGGACCCATTTGGGAAATTTTAGAGAGGTTGGTTCATTAAAAGAAGGCAAAGAAAAAGGAGGAAAAAAAAAACTTTCTTCTTTTTGTTGTTTACACTGTATTAACCTCCGTTTAAATTATTGTAGTAAGAAAATGTTTGAATTATATTTACTTTTTTGTTTCCTTTAAATCATAAATCTTGTAAATGATAGTTTACACAGGTCAAATTTCTTTTTCATTTCAATCCTATAATTTAGTAATTGCATATATCATAATGTACTTGTAATAGAATAAAACTTGTTTATAATGATTCTGTAAAGAAAATTTTGTGTTGATTTCTGAACTCCTGCTTAAAAAGGTTGGAAAATTATGGGATCATAAAATAACATCATCGTTTTTTGGTCATGGCTGGGAGGGGTAAGAGTATGTTTCCACCTATACATATTAAAGCCAATAGGGTGTTGTTTCGCGAGATTGGAGAAATCGGCCAATTAGAATTTCAAGAACTATGTATTTTCATTGCCTTTGGTTGCAATTATCTCCCTTGAAGCATGCAAAATAAAATAAGTTTTCTGTAGCTTAGAGTTTAACGAGTTTGACAAAATTTTAACCCACCCCAAATGCCGGCGAGACGGAGGCCGGAACTTCATTGCATGCTTTTCAAACAAAACTAGTAACACCTAGGTTAAACTAAAAATTTAATTGTTCGTTGCATGCAACAGATAATTATTTTTGGCGCCCAACGTGGGGCCTACACTATTTAGGTCACGATAACGGAAATTTTAATTTTTTTAAAATTCGTGTGTAGTTCCCAATATTAATAACTCCATTAACATTGTTTTTGAATATCTCTCTCTCAACACTCTCATAGTACTTTCTTTTTGTTGTTTTCTCTTGGAGTGAAAGGTGGTCATGGAATTTTAGCAGGATTTCAGTGCAAAAGCAGGAAGGCAAGAAACCTATTAACCGTGTCAACCTCCTCCAGGATCTATTTTATACTGTTTTATCATTATGTTGATTTAGTCTTTCCCGGAAATGCTGAGCTTTGGATTTTTTGTTCTAAAATCAGACCGTAGGACTAGTTAAGGTATTAGGATAAAATACAATTTTTTCTGGTTGCTGATTACTGGAAAATTATTTCTATGGAATACTTCTAAAGAAATACCCATAATTATTAGTCACAGTATATTTTTTCTTCATAGTAATTATTTTCGAGATTTTTTTCATTTAGCGAAGCAGAACTTTGTCGGCTTACGAAGCAAAAGAAAACCTTATCAGAAGAATTCAGAAATCAATCAAAATCTATAATTTTTTTTTACTTTTTGTATAATTTTATTTGTGGGTAAACTAAAAACTCGTTTTGAATCAAGGTGAATTTTTGTAGTTTATTCAAAGGAAAGGGACACACTGGTGATCTTTCGGAATTAGATCTATCTTGTTATTTATTATTATTTGATTCACAAAGTTTGGTGATTAGGAGGGAAAGGAATAGAAGGATATAGGAATTTATGGGATTGAAAAAAAGGGGGACTTATAGTTATATTTTTTTGTATGTCATTTGTATTTTGTTTATGATGCCCTTACGGAGTGCGGAGGACTTGGTATCAGTGGGTAGCACTCTGCCTGATTGTGGCATTTGTGGCAATTCGATTACAAGTATTGCATATCTTTGCAAATCTACTTGTGGGCATCAGTTCCACAAGGCTTGTTTTCGGAAACAAATTAAACAGGGTCAATTTTGTCCAGTGTGCAGTGAGGAATTAAAGCCATCGGATCCGCCTCCTCCTGTGGTAACTAGATCACAGGTCCAGCGCCCTTTGTTACTCGATCCTGGTACACCTAGTAATGTCCTTACAACTCCACTGGAGGGTAATGGAGGTTCAAAGGACGTGAATGCTTCGAGTATGTCAACAACATTACTGGAGGATAAGGAGCATATGGGTGATTTGATAACGGCGGCTGTTGGAGCGCAGCAGACGGAAATGCTGGCTACTCTGGGCAAACAAATGGTTAGGATTATTGAGGATAATATTGAGGCTGGATTTAGGCGGCTTTCTTTAGCTACTTCGAGTCGGAATAGGTTCAATGGAACAAATCAGGTAGGAATTAGCCAAAACACCGGATATGGCCAGGCATTCCCTGCGGTGGAGGAACAGACATTGGATCAATTGTTAGGCTTGCCTTCAAATGAGGTGTCTGATAGACACCATAACAACAACTCGGGACATGTGGATGTCAATTCTAGTGCAGGTGCGGATTATTCTGTAAGGTCGGACAAGATTGGGCATATTATCCACAATTGGAAGGTTAGATTCTCTGGTGAGACTTCACTATTTTATGTAGACACATCTCTACCTTGTTTGATAGAAAAGCATCCGATTGGTTTTGGAGGTATCACCGATCGGTTTCTGGGATTCAATGGTCCGATCTCTGTGAGGCTCTGCGACACCAATATAGGGATTCCAGACGGATGTTGACTTCCGCGAGATGATCCGTGATCGTAAACAACGTCCAAATGAGGGTTTCGATTCCTTTTACGAGGCCGTGGTGGATATAGCCGACCGATTGTCGACACCCCTTCCTGGGGATGCACTCGTTGAAATCTTGAGGAGGAATTTACATCTGGAGATACAGCACAAGATTTTGAATTTACGGATTAGTTCGGTGTCACAATTGCGTGATATTTGTCGTAGACGGGAAATTTTCTTATTGGATATTGGGAAGAGGCAGGTTTTTGCAAAGCCTTTTGTGAAACGACAGGTACATGAGATAGAAGACTCAATTGCTGAGGGAGGTGAAATCGCGGCTATTGCATTGGTTTGTTGGAACTGTCAAGGGCCAGGTCATAGGTATCAGGACTGTCTTGATGTTCATCGCGTGTTTTGTTATGGATGTGGTACACCGGAGGTGTATAAACCAAACTGTACTGTTTGCAATGGTTCAAAAAACTCGAAAGGCGGTGCACTGAAAAGTGCACGCAAACAGACGAGCACGGTCAGTACCGGCACGGATTAGCGTCTTTGAATAATGGTAAAAGTAGGGTAATAGGTAAGTTTGAACCAGATTCTCGGAGCAAGCAATTTGAATTGAATACGGACATTTTTCGGAATAATGATTTATCTTCTGAATTTTCAGATCCCCCTCCGGCATATATCAAACCATTTCACGTTAGATTAGCAGAATATAATGCCCGTAGGGCCTAAATTTTTAGTACAGCTCCTTTGATTCCTACAAGGAAGCGTTCGTCTGAGCGTCTAGTGAAATTCTGGTCGGGGGTAAAACAGGATAGAAAAAAATTATTAAGTTCTATCTATGACAATAACGATATTAGACCTTATGCCACAGTGAATATTTTTGGTAAAGAGTTGGCAGGACTCCTTGATACTGGCGCATCAGTGAGTTGTCTCGGTGCAGGGGCGGCTAGGGATGTTATGGGCTCTCGTACGGATTATAAGGTTATTCGATCTTTTGTTAGGACAGCTGATGGTAGGAAGCAGAAGGTCTCCGGTTATATTTTAGCACCGGTTAGATTTCGTGGTATTGAAAACCGGATAAAATTTTACTTGGTCCCTGATTTATCGCAGAATTTGTATTTAGGCATGGACTTTTGGACCGCTTTTGATTTGCTGCCACCTGGTTTGATCGCCGGAATTGACAGTCGCCCAGATGGAGGGGATAATAGAAGATTGAGCGAGTCAGAGGGATTACAACTACAACAGGTTATAAATACATTCCCTTCATTTGCAAGGGAAGGTTTGGGACGGACTTCCATTGTATCGCATATAATTGATGTGGGTAAGGCATCGCCTATTAAGCAGAGGGATTTTCCCGTATCCCCAGCGATGGAAAAGTTGATTTTTGAAGAATTGGATCGTATGCTGGAAAATTACGTGATAGAGGAGTCGGATAGCGCTTAGTCTTCCCCAATAGTTCTCGTAAGGAAGCCCGGAAAGATAAGATTATGTTTAGACAGTAGGAAGGTAAACGCGGTCACGGTGAAGGACACATATCCCTTGGCTAGCATTGACGGGATACTAGGCAGGTTACCTAAGGTGGAATATATTACTAGTCTAGACCTCAAGGACGCATTCTGGCAAATTCCGTTGGACAAAGCGTCGAAGGATAAAACTGCATTTTCTGTCCCAGGTCGTCCCTTGTACCACTATAAGGTCATGCCCTTTGGCCTCTGTAATGCGCCACAGACAATGTCGAGGCTAATGGACAGGGTGGTACCGGCGAACTTGAGGACGGAAGTGTTTGTTTATCTGGACGATTTGTTGATCGTCTCAGACACATTTTCTCGACATTTGGGGGTTTTAAGGGAGATAGCTATACAAATTCGTATCGCGGGCCTAACCATCAACGTAGGGAAGTCGAAGTTCTGCGTAGGAGAGGTTCGTTATCTTGGGCATTTAATAGGAAGTGGAGTGATCAGGACGGACCCTGAGAAAGTTTCGGCTGTAGCGGAATTTCCGGTTCCCAAGTCGGTACGACAACTTCGGCGGTTTTTAGGCATGTCTGGATGGTACCGAAAGTTCATCAGGAACTACGCATCGATTACTGTACCTTTAACGGATCTGCTTAAAAACAAAAGAAAATTTAACTGGAATGACGAAGCACAGAAGTCTTTTGAGGATTTAAAGCTAATCTTGACCACAGCACCAGTGCTGCATAGTCCTGATTTTTCACAGCCATTTTATATACACTGTGATGCCAGCAGCTTTGGTATAGGAAGCGTTTTGGTACAGAAAACTAGGGAGGGTGAGGAGTTTCCGATAGCATTCATGTCTAAGAAACTCAACCAAGCTCAACGCAATTATTCTATAACCGAACAGGAATGTTTAGCAGCAGTGTTAAGCATAAAAAAATTCAGAGCTTATGTCGAGGGACATGAGCTTACGGTGATCACAGATCATGCTTCACTTAAGTGGCTCATGTCTCAGAAAGACCTTAATTCGCGCTTGGCAAGATGGGCATTAAAACTTCAGGGCTTTAGCTTTAAAATCGAACACCGAAAAGGCAGCCAAAACGTGGTTCCTGATGCGCTTTCGCGTACCAGCAGCGGGGACTTGGCAACCATTCTTGGTTTGGACTTGTCGGAGATAAGGGACAGTGGGGTTTTTGTGGAGCTGGAATCCGACCACTTCCGTAGTACGGATTATAGGCAGATGTTAGAGAGGTTTGGGAGGAATTTGGATAAAACACCCGACTTAAGGATTATTGATGGTCTTTTATATAGACGGATGGAACATTGCACAGGGGAACAATTGCATGATGACTTAGCATGGAAGCTATGGATTCCAAAGAATATGATTATTGAGGTTTTGGAAAGGGCACACGATGGTCCGCTAGTATCTCATGGTGGAATAACCAAGACGTTGTCCAGAATTCGACAATTCTATTACTGGCCAAACATGGTCAGTGATATGAAGGATTATGTTAACGAATGTGAGGTATGCAAGATGACTAAACACCCTAACTTCATTACGAGACCACCTATGGTAAGGACCTCTGGGACCGTTCGTTTCTTTCAGCGATTATATGTCGACTTCTTGGGACCTTATCCGCGTTCAAAAGGTGGTAATATAGGTATATTCATTGTCCTTGATCATTTTTCTAAGTTCTGCTTTCTGAAGCCTGTGAAAAAATTCACTTCCGACTGCATTGTAAAATATTTAGTGGAGTTATTTCACACTTTTGGCACCCCCGAATCTTTGGTATCTGACAATGGCCCTCAATTTAAATGTTTAGGATTTAACGAGTTATTACGGGATTACGGAATTTCGCATGTGTATACTGCGGTGTATTCGCCACAAGCCAATGCATCTGAACGTGTTAATCGTTCAGTTTTAGCGGCAGTGAGGGTGTATATTAAAAACGATCAGAGTAATTGGGATGAGCACCTAAGTAGCATTAGCTGTGGGCTACGCTCAGCTGTGCATGCTTCAATAGGTACTACGCCCTATTATATGGCGTTCGGACAACATATGGTTACCAACGGGAAATCCTACTCTCTGCTGCGTAATTTGGGTATGCTTGAAGATAGGACGGTGAGTTTAAATAGGGAGGATTCTCTTTCTATCATTCGGGCAAAGGCCAAGGGAAATATGGAAAGACAACGGTTTAGGAATGAAAGGGTGTATAATCTTCGTTCTCGGAACATAGAATACAGGGTTGGACAGGAAATTTTCCGTAGAAATTTTAAACTGAGCGATCACAGTAAGGGGTATAGTGCAAAATTGGCATCGCCATTTGTAAAGGCGAGAATTCGTAAGAAAACTGGCTACTGTTATTACCAACTCGATGATTTAAATGGCAAGCCTATTGGAATCTACCACGCTAAGGATTTACGACCATAGAATTACTCAGGATTTTCAGCGCTACAAGCTGAATTACCGGGATTTTCTGTGGATATAAAAGGGGTTGTCGGTCAATCAAGTAGTGTTTGTTAGTTCGACCGGTATACACGTATCTTCTTTTGGTCCGCTGTTCGGTCTTCAATTAAATTAAAACAGAACAGAAATAAATTAAAAAAGAAAAATACAAGTGAAAAAAAGGAAAAAAAATTTAAAATAAAAAAAAACAATCAACTTAGTGACAAACAACGAAACAAAATAAACTTCAAAGAAAGAAAAATTTTTTTTGCTCAACTTACATTAACAAATAAAAAAACAATAAACTTCAATATAACAAATATAATACAAAAAACAACAATAAATTAGACGGTGGAATCTGAGAAGAAAAAAAAAAAAAAAAAACCGCTATACCAGTGACGGGCGAGAAAAACAAAAATCAGTGCTGACACTACCAACCAGTGCTGTCACTTCGGGTCACGGTGACCGGATGAGGTCTTTCATGGCCTTTTTCGTGGCATTGTGCTAATTCCCTCTACCATACCCGACTAAATCTTTTGCATTGTTGGTGCCATTGTGTTGGTTACTGCTAGACTGTTTGGTGATGAAGGAGTAACACTGATCACCGGCAGTCGTTCAAGCAGCGATTAGCTCAGTGGCAACTACAATACAAAAGATAGACATTTTATTTAGGTTTTCTCGCGTTAATCATGACAGGCCGATTTAGAATTGACTTCTGCAACATACGTGGTCTAAGGGCAAATTTCTTCTCTGTCTATGCTCACGTTTGTCTCCATCGGCCGGATGTTTTCGCCTTAAGTGAAACCCAGGTGTCTGAGGATGCTGACCCACAGGATTTTCACATACCTGGGTATCACCTCCTATCTCTTTTCTATCTACACAGGGGCCTTGCAATTTATATACGCAATGAAGTTGTGTACCAGTGCCAGCAATCTTTAGACACGCATGATCCCGAATTTAGCTGTCTTTGGGTTAAATTCAAAATCAGGGCATATCTTCTACATTTCGGGTTTCTTTACAGAAGCCCAAACACGGAAAGGGAGAAGACTATACAGAACTTCGATGCCCTTTCCGACAATATATCGGGGATCCTCGAAAATTACCCGAACAGTGAAATCGTTATTGCTGGTGATTTCAATGTCCATAATTTATCGTGGCTCCGCCATTCGAGCAATACAACTCCAGAAGGCCAATATGCTGAGGTATTCGCAGCGCACAATCACCTTGCGCAATTAGTGAATGAACCAACACATATTTCATGTGTTGACGGGCACCAACACAACACCCTCGACCTTTTTCTCAATTCACACCCTGAAAAGTATGAAATGAACATTAGCGCACCTCTCGGAAATTCGGATCATTGCACCATTTCTGCCTCCTTTTCGTTTGCGGAACTTCGAGGCGTTTCACCGCCAGCTATGAAACGTTTGAAATATATTTACGAAAAGGCACGTTGGGCTGAGCTCAACGATTTCTTTCGGCATTTCAATTGGAGGCTCTGCTTCCTCGACAATGATGTCAATGCCATGGCTAAAATGGTCCAAAATATAATAATGCTTGGTATGAAAACGTTCATACCATCGAAGCAAATTTCGATTAGGCCTAGACCAAAGTCTTGGTTTAATCAGACGTGCAGACTTGCAGCCAGATCCAGAGAGGAAGCATTTAGTGTCTGGCGGAATAATAAAAACGCAGATACTGATATGATGCGCAAAAGGGCGAGAACTTCGTGTGCCAAAGTGCTAAGACGTGCAAAAGCTTTGTACGAGCAGAGTCTTCGCGCTAAAGTTCTTACTGCCCCACGGGGAAGTAAAAGCTTTTGGTCATTCGTTAAAAGAGTTAAGGGAAATGCTAGTTCTTCTATTCCGTCTCTTTTAAAGGCTGATCAAATATTCACTGACCCGGTTGATAAAGCTAACCTCCTAGCTGAAATGTTTGCAGGTAATTCTCACCTGCCGGAAAGCAATCAACCACTGCCCGCATCCGAGCGTGTATCCGTAACTATGCCAAAGATATACTTTCGGGCTCGTGCAGTTAAAAGGGTTTTATCGGACCTTAACATAAATAAGTCTCCTGGCCCGGATGGAATTCCGGCACTGGTCTTGAAGCAGTGCTCTTCGACGTTATCGCGTCCTCTGGCAATCCTTTTCAGCACCCTCTATCATGCAGGTGAATTTCCGTCGTGCTAGAAAGTTGCAAATGTTACGCCGATCCCCAAGAAGGGAGAGGCAAGCAACCCTGAAAATTATCGCCCAATCGCAATATGCTCTACCATTTCTAAAGTAATGGAGAGTATGCTAAATTTCCATCTTATGAAATATCTGGAGTCCAATAGCTTACTCAGCGACCGACAATATGGCTTCCGTGGAGGACGTTCCACGGGTGATTTATTAGCCTTCCTGTCGGAAAAATGGTGTCGATCCATCCACCATTTTGGCGAAAGTAAGGTAGTGGCTCTAGATATTTCAAAAGCATTTGACAGAGTGTGGCATGGAGCACTCTTGTCCAAACTTATTGCTTTTGGTGTCGGTGATATCTTCTCTCGATTTATATCGAGCTTTCTCAGGGATCGCGCTATAAGAGTTGTTATAGACGGGATCTCATCAAACGAGTTCAAGATCAATTCAGGTGTACCACAAGGCTCCATTCTTTCTCCTACCCTATTTCTTATTTTTCTTAATGACCTCCTATGTCATACTTCAAACCCTATCCACTCTTTCGCAGATGACAGCAGTATCTGCCATTCATATTCATTCGATCGTAGGCCGACATCAACTATGATCGCGGCGACGCGGTAGAATATGAATGATTCGCTAACAGGTGACCTCACGAGAATATTGGAATGGGGTCACGCGAACAGGGTCGATTTCAATTCCCAAAAGACCCAATGCTGCATGCTAACACACCGCCGAATGCATGATCACGCTGCCTCATCTGTAAAAATGGGTGGCATAAACATTGAGGAATCAGAAGCTCTTGATGTTCTTGGCATGAAAATTCAGTGTGATGTCCGATGGACTGAGCACATTTTTCAGGTCTCAAAGGAAGCATTCAAGTGCCTAGGCTTTTTAAGGCGGTGTAAGACATACTTCACCCCATCTGATCTCCTCACTATTTATGCCGCCTACATCCGACCGAAAATGGAATAAAACTCTCATGTGTGGGCCGGTGCTTCAAAGACTATTTTGAAGTTACTCGACCGTGTACAAGAAAGGGCGAAGAAACTCATAGGAGACAGTAGGGTAGCCAACTCTATTGACTCTCTTAAGCATCGTCGCAACGTGGGGTGCGTTTCGTTGTTCTATCGTTACTATAATGGGATGTGTTCTAATGAAATCAGGGAACTTGTTCCCGAAACCCGGTTATTCGCGCGCACGACGCGATCATCATTAAGAGCGCATCCATTTGTGGTCGATTTGACGGCGACTCGCACTACGCATTACAGGGAAATTTCGTTTTTTGGCCGAACGGCACGTATGTGGAATAGACTACCCGCAGAGGTGTTTCCTGTCACTTTTAGCATGGGAAAATTTAAATCAAATGTCAATAAACACTACTCCCTCTATCCTCCTCCCCATAACCTATTTTCCTAGTTCCAGCACAATGCATCGCATGTGTAGGGGTCATCCCCTGAGTGCCGGTCCAAGTCAAAAAAAAAAAATCTAGAAGCCATTTTATCTAGTGGATCACACGGGAATATAATATTGACGAGAATATTTACTGTGAGCCGTAAAAGAATCCTATTTCTTCAAGAAGTGCTTTTAGATACGGATGTCAGTTTTGTCTCACGTCATACACAGTTTTGTTACACCACGGGAGACTGGAACAATATTAGTGGCTTTTGAAAGGTTTGAGCAGATACAGTTGGCAGTAATAGTCGTTGAAATAAAAATTTGATTTCGGACGACAGCATTGTCAGAGGTGAAGGCAGCAAGATCTCTTTTTTGTGTGACCCTAGGGTTATTTGGGTGAGTACTGGGGCCTGGCCGGCCATCCAATACAATTTCTTTTTCTGTGACCCATTCGTGGAGGACACCAACAAGTATTTCTAAGGAGAAGGTTTAACCGTATGTTCTGCATCCTTCTCCTACAACATAAATATCTCATAACCTATAAGATATAATATTCTGCTAATTGCATTAACTGCGACAATTAAGAGAGAGTTAATGGGCAAGGCAACAACATGTAGTTTAGCAATCTAAAACTCGGTAACGTGAATTAACGGATTGAACCTGATGAAGGGAAAGCTTTATATCAACTTATTTTAAAATTTGCTACGAAGGAAAGAAGAAAAAAAAATTAAATATTTACATACATATATGCATAACTAGAGTAACTATGAAATTCTATTTAAATTTGCATTTATAAAATATACCTCTGATTTTAACTTTATTAACATGTATGTATTTAACAGAATTTGGTTTTATATACGCACATATGTACAAGATCTTTCACCGGAGTCCTATCAAGTAAGTCACTATTTAAACTATATAAATCTTATTAAATAATATAAATATTACCTAAATGAAATTAACAGAACATATATACATACCTATATATAAATAACATGGCAATGTTAACCTTGAAATTTAAAAAGGGGTGTTAATTACATTTGGGTCAAAGAAAAATGAAAAAATGAAAAAAATGTTAACAACAAAACAAAAAAGAAACAAAAACGATATTAAGCCAAACTCCGTTAATTACTGATATTCATCCAACTTCTTTGGATAGCATTGAATTAATTTTTATATGAAATATTTAAATCGGTTATAAAAAAAAATAGCAATATGATACCAAATAGTGTATGGAAATGTATATTAATAATTAAGAAAAGTGAATATTTGCAATTAATTATTTAATTTGACAAGAAAACATGTTTAACGGTATCACCCATGAATTTTTATTAACTGTATCTTGGAAAAAAGAAGGACCCATTTGGGAAATTTTAGAGAGGTTGGTTCATTAAAAGAAGGCAAAGAAAAAGGAGGAAAAAAAAAACTTTCTTCTTTTTGTTGTTTACACTGTATTAACCTCCGTTTAAATTATTGTAGTAAGAAAATGTTTGAATTATATTTACTTTTTTGTTTCCTTTAAATCATAAATCTTGTAAATGATAGTTTACACAGGTCAAATTTCTTTTTCATTTCAATCCTATAATTTAGTAATTGCATATATCATAATGTACTTGTAATAGAATAAAACTTGTTTATAATGATTCTGTAAAGAAAATTTTGTGTTGATTTCTGAACTCCTGCTTAAAAAGGTTGGAAAATTATGGGATCATAAAATAACATCATCGTTTTTTGGTCATGGCTGGGAGGGGTAAGAGTATGTTTCCACCTATACATATTAAAGCCAATAGGGTGTTGTTTCGCGAGATTGGAAAAATCGGCCAATTAGAATTTCAAGAACTATGTCTTTTCATTGCCTTTGGTTGCAATTATCTCCCTTGAAGCATGCAAAATAAAATAAGTTTTCTGTAGCTTAGAGTTTAACGAGTTTGACAAAATTTTAACCCACCCCAATTGCCGGCGAGACGGAGGCCGGAACTTCATTGCATGCTTTCAAAAAAAACTAGTAACACCTAGGTTAAACTAAAAATTTAATTGTTCGTTGCATGCTACAAACTGTTACCACTAATAGGAGCTGAATTTTTCTTGGACGGCGCACAGTGGTTCAGAATTAATTTCCATTGGCCAAAACCTAATTTTTTCTTGACATAGATTCTTAAAATTTTTAAGCCATCAGAAAGGAAACATATCAAAAATAAGATAGCAAAAAATTTGGTCAAAATATTTGCAGTAGTGGGCGTCGCATGCTGCTAAAAACAAAGAATTTATGTTAATAAAAAAAATTTGTCATATTTAATCTGAAATAAATTATGATTCCTTGAAAACTATTATCGATAACCGGCTGCGGTTTTTTTTTTTGTTAAATTGGGTAAAATATTTTTTTTAATAAATGTTACGTGCGCATCATGTATAATTTGTAGTTAGGGTGCTATGTAGTAAATTTTAAACAACCATATTTTGATGAAATTTGAAGTTTAGCAGCGTATAACTTTTGAAGGTCAAGAGGGTGGCGATGGCACGATGGATGGTAGTCTGCACGTTGACTACGAATCCAAAAACAGACCTGGGTTGAACCCCAGTTTCAGACCAAAAATTTTAAAATAAAAATAAACATTTCGCATTTTTCTGATGTTGCATTAGTGTGTCTTTGTGTGTCAGTTGTTGTCGGAAGGTTTCAGTGGCGAAGGCATAGTCACTGGTCACTGAACAATACCGGCTTCAGCTGATAGCAATCCACAATCACATCAGAACGCCCTCCTTCGTCGGTATTGTGTACCACCGGCGAAGTAAAATAATAATAAAAATGGCTACTAAAGAAGCTTCAGCACTGCTACGAGTATAAACAAAGAACGTGCGAAAGCAGAGCTGCAAAAATAATTAATTAAGCTTCACCTCCTGTCGTTTCTCCTACTATCCCTTTAATATAGTTCCAGCACAATGCTTCGCAGGTGTAGGAGTCATCTCCTGAGTGCTGGTCCTAGATAAAAAAAAAAAAAAAAAAAAAGGGGTCAAAAAAGGGATACCATCCTGGGAAAGGCGAAAGTGTCTTTAATCCTACATATACTTTAGCACCCGCTACGACCCGCCTGTATATTTTTATTTTAATGAAAATATTCTAAAATTATAAAAAAAAATTGTAGTAAAACTGCTAGTAAATTTACCGTAGAAACCACGTAAATGCCATTCTATCTGATCAAAATAAAAAGAACAATGTCAAAATTATTTTTATATAACTCATTCATTTCCTTTCAAAAATATTTTCCTTTTCTTCTTTTAAAAAAATATTTTTATTAATACAAATTATTATTTCCTGACGATGCTACCTATTTGGTAGCGAAATATTGAAAATAAATGTTGTTAAAAATTTTCATAAAAAAGAACATCGCTCAAAAATAAATATAATTAAAAAAGAAGAGATTAATATTTTTTTTTTTTTGTACCGACACTCAAGGGATGATCCCTATACCTACGGTGTATTGTGCAGATTTAAAGACTAAAAGATTTAAAACCAAATATGGTAAATTCCCAATAAACAAACATAAGTACAAATCGCTGGGTGTAAAACGTGTTATGTTGATAGTTTTCCTGCTGTTTTCTATAGTTAATTGATTTATGAATGTTAACTTAGGTAGACAGGTTGCTGGAAAGATATAGCTACAAACTCACGTTCATTTCGAAGGTCATTTCATGCTTACCTGAAAGAAAATAATATAAGGTGAGAGAGACAGAAAGGGAGCGAGAGGAGGTGTTAATTTTATTCGAAAATTGAGAATTTAAGTAGGTAACCTAGATTAGCTAGAAAATTTTATATTGAGTATATAAGGAAAATAATTCGGAAATAAATTTTAGTTTCATAAAAATATTTGATTAGAAAAGGTTGATAAATTCTTTAAAACAGGAATGAGGAAGATGTTCAAGCTACATTCAAAGAAAACTAAACTTAAATTCTTACAGCATTGAAACACAATCGGACTTACAAAAAAAGGATCTGATTTTGTAAAAAAAAATTTAAAAAAGGCTACAAGGAAGTTGACTGGGGTAAAAGTAAAGTTTACACGCGCTTTGCGAACTGGTTACAAGGTCAACTTCCTGTCCAGATGATTTCAGAAACTACAAATGAAAACAGTGCTGGAAGACCACAAAAATCGCTAGATACCGGTAGCGATATATCTAAGAGGTGAAAACTGAATTATATATGGAATGTTTACAAGCAATATTCCAGCCAAATGAATAATAATTATAATTTGCATTTACTGTTATTTCAGTGAAATAAAGTTTAAAAATATTAAGATTTAATGTAATTTTATGTTATTTATCTACGAGTAGAATCTATTTATGACTGAAAAAACTAGGCTTCTGTATTAAATTTTCAAACCCCACCTTTGTTCTTTTAATAATGATGATTTAACTTTCAATATAATGACTTTTTCAACAACAACAAAACAAATATATTAAAAAAAAATCCAAAGTTCAACTTTAGCTTAAATTCCTCAATCACTCTACCGATTTTAATGAAATAAAAACTTAAGATCTAACAAAAAAATGTGAGTCCGATCACAGTGGAGATGTGTAAACATCTAGTAATGAAATCTTTTTAAAAGTTATTAAAATTAAATGTTTTTGTATTCATTTTATTTATTTGTTTTTATTTGCCTTCGATAACATAATGTACGACAATTAGTGAAAATTAGTGTCTACTACTGCTACTATTGCGCACTAGATGGTGTTAGTGTATTTCTATGCAGCTGTTAAGTTTCTCTGTACTTCTTGTTGTCCGTATGATTACACTAATACACTCATACACAGCTCATTACACTCTTACTCAAAATTTGTGATTGTATTGTGAAAAAGATTTTTACCCCCTAGCGTATAGATGTTTACACATGGCCGATGAAAAATGATTCTGAACCACTGTGCGGCGGCTAGTAGCTAAACATTTTCTAACTTGTATATTGTTAGATGTAGTGATTTTTTCTTTCTTACTTACTTTCATGTTATAAAAAGTTATAAATGTGAATGATTTTAAAACGATTTTTTATTTGATTTATAAGAAGCGGCGGATTCTTATAACGCGACGATTCAGCGAATGACTCAGATTTCAACTGTTATTTTATGACAAACCAATAAACATATATAGCTCAAAAAGTCTTATTATTTTATAATTTTTTTAGAAGGCGTCGATTCCCTTTTTACTAGTTGAGTTCTACAAACGAAGATAAATTAAGTAAATTTTTAATTGTTAAATGAATTACTCTACATATTTGCATACTTTATTATTGCAACCAAACTGTAAGCTCGTATGAATTATATTTAATTAATTGTTATTCTCGCGACCTCGTTTCAATGAGATATTTCTCTTTACATACAAATATTATTGGCCGCATACATACATATATTATTATTATTGAAAGTTTTAAGTGAATACAAGTGAAATTCCATTTTCATTATTTAAAATTGGATATTCAAATCACGTTTAGCGCCAATCGTACGTGGTAATGACTGTTTGCTTAACATTTGGATTTCTTCAACTTTTTTTATTTGGTGGAAAAAATAAAACTATTTCAGATCTCTTTAGCCGAGCGTAGTAATCGTAGATGTATCGTAAATGCAAACGTTTTTCCACTTATAGAATGCTTAAAATCGTGTCATGTGTGTTGGAAAAAAAATAGTTATACATATGAATATGAATATGAATATGAATATGAATATGAATAAATAATATTGTGCTTTTAATTTTTTGTTAATCTAAGTGTGTTATGAAGAAAAAATATTGTTGGTTTGAAGTTCTTGTATTTGCGCACCATGTACAGAGCCAAATAATATTCCCAACAGCTTTTCGAATCATTGATTGGAGTTCAATATGTTTAATTTATTTGAGATTGTGGAAAAAGTACGAACATTATTTAAATGGTACCAAAACATTATTATTTTATACTTATAAATAATATAATAGTTAAATTTTGATTTTAGTTTTATACATACAAAAAAAAAATTAAATAGATATTTTGTTTTCAGTGTGCAAAAAAAGTAACACAAAAGAGTTTTAATTCATATTATATATTTATTGTAATACTATATGATAAACATTTTTTGCTTTTACTCGCGGTTTGGCTTATGTTATTATCTCAATCGGTTAGATGGTTTCAGAAGTGTTTTTCGACGTTATCACGTGCTGTAGCAATCCTTTTCAGAACTGTGTATCATGCAGGTGAATTTCCATCGTTAACGCCAATACCAAAAGAGGGAGAAGCAAGCAACCCTGAAAATTAACGCCCAATCATAACCTGTAATAGAAACTATGGTGAACTTCCACCTAATGAAATATTTAGCGCAGAGGACGGGTGACTTACTGGCCTTCTTCTCAGAAAATTGGTGCAGTTCAATTCACGATTTTGTCGAAAGTAAAATGATGGTTCTAGATATTTCTAAAGCATTTTATACAGTGTGGCATGCGGTACTTTTTTCCAAATTTATTGCTTTTGGCGTTGGTAATATCTTGGCTCGATTTATATCGCACTTTATCATGGATAGCACTGTCAGAGTTGTTATAGGCGGGATCTCATATAACGAGTTTAAAAATAATTCAGGGGACCGCACGGCTCCATTCTTTTCCGTACTCTATTTCTCGTCTTTCTTAATGACCTTCTATGTGAAGCTTCCAAAACTATCCAATATTTTGCAGATGACAACAGCTTTTGCTGTTCACACTCATTCAATTACGGTGCAAAATCAATCGGGGTGATGAGGCTGAATATAGATCATATATTAAATGATGACCTCGCAATAATATCGGCTTACAGACCGACGTATGGCCGATCACGCTGCTTGATCTGAAATTATGAGTGGTATAAATATTGAGGAATCAGAAGATCTTGATGGTCTTAGCATGAAAATGCAGTGTGATGTTCGATCGGATTGAGCACATTTTTCAGGTCTCTAAAAAAGCATTCAAGTGCCTCGGTATTTTCAGAAGGTGCAAGGGCATGGTACCTCTCAATTGGCTCTCATTACTATTATGGGATGTGGTGGATTGAAATCAGGGAACTTGATCCGGAAACCAGCTCATCCCTACGAACAACGCGTTTGTAATTAAGGCGCATTCTTTTGTGGTCGATTTGGCAACGAATCGCACTACGCATTACAGAGAAAAGTCTTTTTTCGGCCGAACTGCGCGTATGTTGCATAACCTCCATACAGAGGTCTCTCCTGTCGCTGTCCCCTGAGTGCCGATTCAAGAAATAATAAATTATAACTATTTTGTATGTGATTGCCTTGTATATTAGACAATTTCATTATATTCATTTGTTATGAAAAGTTTTTAAGTAATATTTTAACCATTGTTCATGAATTTGTACCTTTATGTAAACTTAAAGTTTACAAACTAACTTGGTATCCTAATGGGTTAAAGAATTTCAAAAATATTAAAAAAGAAAGTTGTATAATAAACGAAATTTTCTTCACTAAGAAAGAGAATTTAAATTTTTTAATGAGTTTCTGTACAATCAATATATTTTGCATATAAATAACTCCAACAAACTTAATCCTAAATGTTTTTACATTAATTCTGAAAGCAAGAAATCTTCTATTCCTAATTTAATGCAATATGATTAAGTGTTCTCTTTACATATTTAATATTTTCAAATCAATTTTAGCAGTGAACATTCACACGTTAGTTTTCATCTTTTCCATTTATTTGCTAGGAACCTTTACAGGTACCGGAAGAAGAAATAGAGGAGTTTCTAATTACTTTTTTTATTTTTTTAATCTTGGACCACCACTCAGAAGATGAACCCCACACATGCAATGTATTGTGCTGGAGCTAGAAGAAAGGGGTAGTGAGAGAGTTGGTGAAGCTTCACTAGTTTAAAACTCTGCTTTTGCAAATTTTTTGTTTATAGTAGAGCGCTTCTCATGTTAAGCAGACATATTGAATTTTGAAGCTTTATTTTAGTAGACTATTTCAGCCTTCGCCAAACATAATTCCGTTTCATAGATCTAGTAGCCGCAATGAGATCACGAATTATAGGGCTATAGCTAAGCTTAATGTCATCCCAAAATTATTTGACAAACTTATAACTGAAACTTTACCCATAAAATCCTATTAATTTTACATCGATCATAGCTTTGTTCTTGTCGTGGAGGATCCACTTCTACAAATCTTTTGGAATTAACGTCCAATATAAACGCATGATTTTATACTGGTAATCAAACTGATGTTATTTATACTGATTTCAGCAAGAGTTACGCTAAAGTCAGCAATGGAATACTTTTAATTAAACTTAGAAGTCATCTTGGTCCGATATTATTGGTCCTTAACGATTTTCTTAATATTATTGAGTATAGTAATATTCTAATATATGGTGACGAAGTGAAATTTTATTCAATCATTATGCAGAAATTACGATTAGCAGCTATTCTATTGGTGAAAAAACACTATTTATTTCAAATAAAGCCGAAAATACTTTTGCTGAAACTGTACATGCACTAGCCACCATATATCTGAACATGGTGCTACAAGCAGAAATCTCAGTAGGACTCCGTAAAATAAGAGAAAGACAATTGTGGAAATTTGTAGGTTTAATATTATTTTTTCAGAGAGTATGTAATTCACAGATGGCATTTTTAAAGGACCGCAACAGCACTTTTTTTTTAATCTGACGCTTGCGATAACAAATTTAAGGTAAAAAGTATGTGAGCAAGTTCAAAATATGGAGGGGTTGGACACTAATATGTTTGTCCTTAACTTCATAATAGAGTGGCAATAACATTGTTCGCATTGAGATCGGCAGCGGTATATAGGACTGTTTAGTTTACTGTTCGTTCCCTTGGAAACCTTAAAATGGGCAAAACGCGTTTCAATATCTATATTACTTTTTTATTTTGCTAAAAACAATTAAATCAACTTACCACTGCTGACTTTGAATTAATTTTAATGTTAAAATAGTAAACAATTTGCCAGCAGAAGATTGATTGTGTACTGGGTTGCCGTAGTGGATTATATAAATTCAGTATAAATTCACCATGATTTCCTGCAATTACTCTAAATTTAATACACTACGAAAGGGGATAATTCACAAGTTATTTTGAATTAAGACTGCTAATGCAAATTAACACTGTCGTATGTCTACGCTATAAGACTAATACTTAAATACGCATCGGTGCTCTAAGAATATGTGTAGAAGTAACCAAGTTTTATGTGTTGGAAAGTCTAAGACTAAGCTGATTGTCGATCTTAACTCTAATGAATATACAACTGCATCTAAGAACTATCTGTAAAATCGTATTGCTTATACAGTCGACTCTTGATGACTTGAAACTCGTTCATTTGAACCTCGCGATAATATGAATCGGGACCTGCCCTTGAAACACATTCAATAGATTGAAAAAAAAATGTACTTTGGTCCATTCCGAAATTTGAAATTTTTTGTATGGCATATTGCCCGCCGACGCGCTATAGTTTGAATTTTTTCGGCTCTACGCTCTATAATTTGAATTATTTTAATCTGATGTGTTTTTCGTAAAATATAAAATAAAAGCAAATTAATCATTTATTTTAGTTTATATGCATTGCTCAATAAGTAGAGAGTTTGGCTTTTCTACACTCTATAATTTGCACTCGTAATGTGAATTGTGTTTTTGAAACAAACAAAAAAAACTACTATGTCAAGGCGAATTGATACCAGATAAACTCAGTAGTAAAACAACAACCAAAAGTCATTGTGTACTGTCAAAATAATTCATACAATTTGAATTCAACAGTGATAAATAGACGGCCAGCTGGGCTGTTAAGAGTTCGCCTTGTTCTATGCCATGCGTTTAGCATCAGTGATCCCAGCCTTTTTTTGTCTTTTAGCATCGAAATTTACGTTGTAGCTTCATGGTTTTTTTTAATTTTTTTATTTTAAATTTAGCCTCGAAAAAGCTAAATGATTTTATTCATTCCAAAAGCTGCCTCCTTACAAATTTTGATGTACATAGTTTTCTATTGTAATAATAATTTATTTAATGCTCAATACTCAATTAAATTATATATAAATACTTAAATATACATACATATATTTGGATTAAATTTATGTGCGTTAGGTTGAATTAATTTGAGTTTCGGTTAAATTTATATGCGTTTGACGGCCATTTTCACAATGTCTGATTAAAACTTAATTGGAACTTTAGCAGTCGTTTAACTAAATATATATTTCACAATGTATGATTAACTTTTAACTGACACCATTTAACGAAAAAGTGTCTGTTAAATTTTACCGAACAAAATGTGGCGGTTAACAATATAATCGATACCTATGCATAGCTAATTTTAATTGATAAATAGAAAAAATGTACACATGTAAAAAATGGGAAAGCAACACTTATATTTTTTCTATGTTTATAATTTTAAAACTTTGAAACAAAAAAAAGTAATCTTGCTGTGATATTAGAGGCTCTACAAAAAACTTTTTAACATGTGTATTATATGTATTATATGTATTTATATACATATTAATATTTTTATAGACCAATATTTTACTTCTCTCACTTGTTTTTTTTAATGTTCCAAGCTGGAACAATTTGTCAATTTGTTGCTTATGAATATTCCGGCATTTCCTTTCAATATACTTCTATGTTTTTTTTCACAAACATTAAGATTTGTTTCTATTTTTTATCATTATAGTATTTTTCGTAAACAAACACAAACAATATTGCCATACTTTTTAGCGAATTCTTTTGTTAAGTAACTGAAGGATGGTGAAATTGAAATCATTAACCGTCGATTAATAAGTGGCCGTTAAGCAAACTGCCAGTTAGTTAATTTTCTGTTAAAAGTAAAAGAATTAGACATTGTGAAAATGGCCGTGAGTTCAATTAATTTGCATTTGAGTTAATTTAATTTGAGTTTGGTTTAAATAAATATGCGTATGATACAAAAATTTACATGTACATTTAACGATTACACATAAACAGTCAATAACTTATTTATTTTATGTTTATTTGTGTTACCATCGAAAGTGAGAATGTTATTTTCTTACTGATTAAAGATTCAATTGTTAACGTAATAAAAACAAATCAAAAGAATTTCAAAATCGTATAAAAACATATTCATTTGCGCATTCATTCATTCGTTTCTTTCTTTTAGTGTGCGAAAATAAGTACATATGTACATGAGGGTGCTGATGGCGAGTAGTCAGCGTGTTGGCTCTGCAACCAGAAAGACCCAGGTTCGATTCCCAGCCGGGTCAAATCAGAAAAAAAATTTTTCTGAGTTTTCTGTGCTACAGCACCCTCCTTCGTCGGTATTTGAGCAATAAAAACGTCGGCGAAGTAAAATAATAAATAAACTGGCTCCATTAGCTTAAAAATAATGCGTCAAAAAACATCAGAGACGCCGCAACTTTGCTTTATAATTTACACGCAACTGCGGAGTTGTGCAAGAATTAAGCTCTATCTTCCTACCACTTTCACCACCTGTCTATTTCTTCCCTATCCTTCTCTCTAGTTCCAGTGCAATGCATTGCATATGTAGGTGATAGCCCCTGAGCACTGGTCCAAGATAAAAAAAAAAATACACAAGTGTAATGCTTTAAGAAAGATAATAATTTAATTTATATTGCAGGAATAAATAGATTTACGAACGAATTGCCAATAGTGAAACGTTATCTGCACATTGATAACACTGGCCAACTGATGGCTATAATTACTTTTTTTGATTGACTCTACGAAACTTTACTCACACAAAAAAAACTTGATTTTGTTGACCTGTGTAATTGATTTAGATATACACATCGTCGTTCATATTAAAATAAAAATGCATTTATGACTGAATGTATGTATGTATGGTTGTACGAGGTTTGTTCAAAAGAAAAGGTGAATTTTGTTTTCTTTGATTACAATGGCGTGGTGCTTCATAAGTTCTTGCCAACAAGGAAGTTATGCAACGTTTGCGTGAAGCCAAATGGGTCAAAATGTATGTAAGTAGGGTTGTACGAGGTTTGTTCAAAAGAAAAGGTGAATTTTATTTTCTTCGATTACAATAGCGTGGTGCATCATAAGTGCTTGCCAACAAGGATGTTATGCAACGTTTGCGTGAAGCAATACGGTTCAAACGATCGGAATTGTGGAAAAAAAACATAGATAACCCAGAAAAACAAAATAAAACTTCTTTTTTGTTGCATAAAGTTTTTCTACTGCTGTTTACTAATTTGGGTGCGCTGATTTCAAATCTACCCTCAGATATTTTGTAGCAGCTCTAGTTAGTAAGATAAAGGTACCGTCTTAAATTTACATAAGTAGTCGATAGTATCTATCAATAGCGGTGTAACTTAACTAGTTCCTTTATAAATTTCAGTATGTCTTCCTCAAGAAGGACGTGTTTAAATAATCCTGATTGTTTTTGTGTTATTTGTGGAGAATATATGTTCCAAAAATTTCGTTTAAATGTGTCGGACTTTGTAAAAAAGGCATACTTGGACTACTTTGGGTTTCCGTTGCCGTCAAACGCTAAACCTTGGGTACTAAGTTTGGTATGTAAAACATGTGTTGAATCTTTGCGACTGTGGGCAAACAAAAAAAGACCCACTTTTAAGTACAAAGCTCCTATGATTTGGCGTGAACCATCCAACCATCATGACGACTGTTATTTCTGTGTAACGAAAATCATAGGAATAAACCATAAAAATTGCTCAAAGTGGATATATCGAAACTTAAAATCTATTATAAGACCAGTCTTGAGTATTAGTGACACATCAACATCACAGCACCCATGTAGATCTTCGCAAAATGCAGACCAGTGCAGCAGACAAACCGAAAACGACGACAGTGGTAGCGACAGTGATTTTTATTGCTACGGTAGTCCCCGACCAAAAATCAAGTACAAGGAACATAACTGGGTTGTATGTGTTGATTTGAAAATGGTAAATTTTCTCCTGGGCCAAAAAAGTGGCTACACAAAATATCCCTGTTTCCTACGCTTATGGGACAGCCGAGCTCAAGCTGAGCACTGGACAAAAAGAGACTGGACTTCTAAGCAGGCTTTGATACCCGGTAAGCAAAATGTTCCACTAGTATCCAGAGACCGAATTATATTGCCTCCTTTGCATATAAAACTGGGGTTGGTAAAACAGTTCGTAAAAGCTCTTAACAAAGACGGAGAATGTTTCAAATACATTGTAAAAGTGTTTCCAAAATTCAGTAGTGAGAAAAACAAAGGTGGTATTTTCAAAGGCCCACAAATCAGGAAGTTGATAGATGATAAAATTTTCATCAACCATATGACAGCTGTCGAGAAATGTGCATGGGAAGAGTTTGTTTGGGTAGTGAGGAATTTTTTGGACAATAGGAAATGTGACGGCTACATGACGTTGAACAGTTGCTGATACACTTCCAGCGGTTTGGATGCAACATGAGTATTAAGCTTCACTACCTTCACAGCCATCAATACTATTTTCCTGAAAATCTCGGTGACCTAAGCGAGGAACAAGGAGAGCGCTTTCACCAGGTTATTCGCACTATGGAGGAGAGGTATCAGGGGCAGTGGAATGAACATATGATGGCTGATTATTGTTGGAGCATTCAAAATAGTACTCATATAACATCTCATTCTAGAAAATCCAAAAAAGGAAATTTTATTCAGAATAAATATATTTAATAAATTTTTTAAACTTAAACTATGTGCATTTTCAATGAAAAATCCTGTCACTTCATAACTCCAAAACTAGAGCTGCTACATGAAAACGGCATAAATTTTTGAAATCAGCGTGGAAAAACTATTCAGATTCATGTAAAAAATCTCATGCATCAGATATGCTGTTTTCCAGTGTAATGCACCAGCTCACACATCAATGCTTTTTCGTGATGTTTTGTCCAAACACAACACCTTAATCATGGCCCAACCTCCTTATTCACCATATTAAGCGAGTTTTTCCTATTCCCAAAACTTAAGAGACTAATGAAAGGAAAGGTTTTGCCACAATTGATGAGATAAAGTCAAAATCGAAGAACGAGCTGATGGCCATACCGAAAAGCGCTGGCATAAGTGCTTTATATCTGAGGGGAATTACTTTGAAGGGGACAAAATGGATATTGATGAATAAATAAATACTTTTCAAAAAAATTCAAAATACACCTTTTCTTTTGAACAAACCTCGTATGTACCCAGCCATTATATATGAAAATTAGCTCAATATTTAACTTTCCTGTACGGCCTCATGTAACAAATTAAATCAGGTATGATATATCAAGTATTTTGTATGAATATGTTTGTAAACAAACCAATCTCTTTCTTTCTCCGACCACCGCATTCGATAGCGAGTGCACTATAGTATCGTATAATATTTCGGTACGTATCGGTGAGCAAATCGTCTCATTCGATATGTATCGAATCGGAATTTTTAGATAACACGACAGTTTGTAATAAATTAAAGAAAATTTTTATGTTTCTTTACGACTAGTGTTGTAAAAATATGAGTTCTGTTGACAAGTTTTTGGTATTTGATACAATCCGTTTTTGTAATCATAAATTCTTAGAGAAATGTATAAATGTAAATAAAACAATTATATGAAGTTTACCTATTGATGATAAAAAAAAGAGAACTGGATATTTTATGATCATTTTTAATTTGTTTCACGCTGAAAACTATTATTTTTAGTGTTTGTTATAGTTTGAATTCACCTTTTCCTTTTCTTAAATATTTTTATGAAAAATTTTAAACTTTTGTTTGCGTCATTTTGCTTGTTTATTATATATATATTATAACCATATGTTTTTCTTTTCCAGTGGATTCTACTGTCAAAAATTTTGTCAGTAAAAATTTGCAGACTCTTAGAAAAGAACAGTCATTTTATTCTCTCAAATGGTTTTCTCTTTTGTAAATTTTTGTAAACGAATGGTTTGCAGTAGAAACTTTTGAAAATTTCCACAAATTTTATTTGTCCTCATCGGACTTCAAAGGAGATAGTAGAGTTTATATTAGAAAACAAATAAGATATAAAAGATATGTTTTTTAATTGCCCGCAGCAGCAATTTGGCAAAACTGTTTCTCGTCAGCATACCTATGTACATATTTGAAAGTGACTTAATTTTTTTCGTTTTTAGCTAAATAGCATATCGTATGAAGCAGTGTATTTTATTACTCTCAAGTTCCGGTAAATTTTATCGAATGCCATGATTCCAAACTAAGAAATTTCTATGCATTTTGTTCGATACGGTATGTGGTGATTATACCCCTGTGCTCATGACATGTCGCCTACGTATGTAATGCATGCACCGGAAGTAAGGATAGAGAAAACAGAGTTGCTTTTGCAGATTTTTTTAAACCAATGTTGCAGTGTTTCTGGGTCAAGGAGACACATTCATGTTTAGAAGCTGCGTTTGGTAGCAATACCGAGGAAGGAGCGCGCTTGGATGTTGCTTGCAGATTATTATTAGCTGATACTGGTCCTGATCAGTGACCAGTGATTATGCCCCCGCCACTGAAACGTTCCGGCAACAACTTACTCAAAGGCACAATAATGCACATCAGAAATATGCGAAAATGTTTTTATGAAAGTCGGATACTGGGCTCTAACCCATCACCTTGGGTTTTGTAGTCAATATTCTAACTACCTCTTCAATCGCCAAATTTAGGAAAAATGCAACATATAAAATTTCATTTTAACTTATAGCTTTTTGTTGACGTTTTATATGTGATTTAAAATTATTACGCCAGAGATTGCACGCATTTAAAACGAGTGGTCCATATTAGCAATTACATAGTTTTGACAGTTGCCGCAATAGACATATATTATCTTATTTGTTGCTTGCGTATACGGAGGGTAATAAAGTTCGTGTCTCTTTCGTTTCTTCTGCGCGAAGGAAAAACAAAAATATGAAAATATGAATGATCAAATTAAATTAAATATACATTTGTCGGGAAGAAAATGGTCTCCTACCAGGGACCCTTCTTGATGATTCATTTATTTTGTTATTAGTATAGAGTAATTTTCGTCCCTTTCTAAGGGTATTTATAGTATTTTGTGATTCGTTTTTTAGGCATTTATCAGCTTTTTCGAGTCATATTAGTTTTCAGTCTTATAGCAAAATATGAAGACAATAAGGAGTAAAATAATCACATTATAAACGTCTAGATTAATTGATCATCCATCATAAGCGAGAATAAATTTCGAGTTCTTTTTTAAGCGAGTATATAGTTAATCAGTTTCTAATCACGAAAAGTACTGAAATAAGATTCATCGAGGTGATTTAAAAAAAACAATATTCAAAACGTTAGCTGGGTATGCGGCGGTGACAGTTTGCTACTACATACGTGAGCCGCTATTTTTTACATTTAAAGAAATTGGAATTCTGCTATGAGTATTTCTTAAAAAAAAACGTACCCACTTTCAGTTGGAGGCACACATACTTATGCAAAGACACAAATATACTTACTTGTACTTATTTTACTTTCAACTTCACAACCAAAAACTTAGAAATTAGGAAATCTTTTATATAGTAGTTAATTATTGGTTTGTGTTTATTGTCGATTTAGTTTTCGAATCGCGTAGAAGACGACGATCAAAACGCGTTTGTTCAAGAATGTCATCGTTTACGACTCTTCTGTTAGCGACATTGTGTTGTACTACGTGTTTTACTTTGTGTAAAGGCGGGGCTTCATTTCCGGAGGATACGTATATAAATGCATTACAAACTTCTCATCAAGCCGAAACTGGTGCGTTAATTATTAAACAACAATAACAGTACACGTTAGGAAAAATATTTTCTTTTAATTCAAACTACTTATGAGACAGAATGTTTACTTTTTAGTTCCAATACCAAAAATTTGTGATAATGATGATAATACATATGTATGTACATACATAAATATATCTTTCTAAAAATATAACTTTATATAAATATTAATATGTGTAAGTGAATTTACCGTACACAAATACATACAGAAAAAAATTTGTCAACTTAAGGTGTGTTTTACATTGTGTGTGATTTAATTTTGTTAATGCAGTACTACGTTTGAAAGGTAATTTAAAAGTAAATATTTACGAAATTTTGATAATAAGTCCAGACTGTCCTTTGAAACTGCTTCGTGTCCATTAAACTTTTGTTTTGCGGTGTTTATTTCATTTTTCTTCTTTTAGTTTCATGTATGGTTATTTATTAACCATTAACCATTGTACCCTTTGTCATTCCTCTCTTATCGACAAACTCAATAGTTTCCCAGAATACATGGTTGTATAATTTCAAATATGTACATATATTTGAGGTCGTTACATAACAATTTTGATGTGTAAACATCTATACGCTAGGGGGTAAAAATCTTTTTCACAATACAATCACAAATTTTGAGTAAGATTGTAATAACCCGGTGTGAGCTGTGTATGATTGTATTAGTGTAATCATACGGACAACAAGAAGTACAGAGAAACTTAACAGCTGCATAGAAATACACTAACACCATCTAGTGCGCAATAGGAGTAGTAGTAGCTACTAATTTTCACTAATTGTCGTACATTATGTTATCGTAGGCAAATAAAAACAAATAAATAAAATGAATACAAAAACATTTAATTTTAATAACTTTTAAAAAGATTTCATTACTAGATGTTTACACATCTCCCCTGTGATCGGACTCACATTTTTTTTTGTAAGTCTTCCATGGATATTTCCAGTCGCGTTTACACCGTGACGACCTAGATGGGGAACAGTCGACACTTTTCACATGTTATTTAATTACGTCAAACGACATTATGCAGTGTTGCTATAATAACAGGCCATTGTTCTACGTGCTAAAGGGTGCTTTAGAGCATAAGATTTGTCGTACGTAAAATGAGCGAGAAAATAAAATGAAATTGCATCCGTATTTCAAAAAAAGAGAGTAAAAATCGAATGGTTGTTTTCTGGCTTTTACACCATTGGTATGGATAAAATCAAGTAAGATGAAAACATTCTCATTTAATTTAACCCAGGGATGGAGTTTTTGTGCAATTGAATTTTTGTTTTAATAAAAATTAAAAAAAATTTTTATTACTTTCGAATATGTTATTTTCGTGGTCAAAATTTTTAGTGTACTTTTGGAAAATATACGTATATTTTTATAAAATTGTGCTGTCGTGGTCTAAAATGTACATTTTAATTTTATAATTGGTATAAATTTATGAAACCAGTTTTCCCTCCCTGGCGTTCTCACATTTGGTTAAATAAAAATGCATCCCTGATCTAATGGTGTGTGATGGTTTTTGAAAAATTTTAAAAAATGAAGAGAGCCATACGACTGTCAAATTTTCACCGTATTTTCTCTCAAAATCTTATAGTTTCATTACATATTACGTTCAGACGATCCGACTTGTGCTCTTCTACACAAAAATTTGACATGTCGTACGACAGATCTTATGGTCTAAAGCACCCTTAAATGTGCACATCACTCGGATACTGAAGGTAATCGCGTGACACTATTTTAGATGTAATATTCACGTAAAATTAGAGCTTGTATATTGACTATTTTTTAATATTTTGTAACGACTTATAGATATGTTTTTTTTGCAATAAGTAATCATAGTGTTGTGGTTTCTAAAAACATACTGGTACGATTTAAATACGTTACTACATGTCCGTAAGCCTAAACTAAATACAGTAGTTCCCGCTTAAATGGTGGTGTTGCTGGCTGTGTACTTAGCATTTTTAATCTGCAACCAAAAGATAATCGGTTCCTCCGCAGGGCTTTAATTTAATTTAATCATTGCCCTATAAAGTCTCGTAACTGATCTTTCTGGAATCTAAAAGAAAATTGCGGTACAGTTGACTGAGTAGTTAACTCTGCAACCAGAGGATCGCGATTAAAATTCCCGATCAGACCAAAAATGTGTCAATTGTATCTGCACTAATATCGGTACTTGAGAAATAAAATGCCGCCGTTGTAAAATAATCTATAAAATTGCTCTCCTCTAGCTGAAAAACTAATGCCTCAACATTACACCTGAGACGCAGCAACTATGCTTTGTAAATTCTCACAAAAACGCGCAAGTCATATGCATAAAAAAGAATCTAAATTCTGCATTGAAGTGCATATTAGTTAACAAACGTTTCAGGGCATTCAAAACGTTGTTAAAAAAAACGTATAAATAACCAATATGTTATCTAATAAAGCTTTTAAAGAATTTTCTGGCAATACCATCCTCATTTTATGGTTAGCGATGCATGGTATGAATATTATTTCAATCAGGTAGTCAAATATACATTTAAACATGTTTGTATTATTTTGAGATAAAGTAATATATTTCTTGCGCAATTTTCTATAACAAATTAAATTAAACAAATTGTGAAGAAATAACACGAAATGTTATTTTTGCTTAAGTTATATGTACTCAAATAACGAGCTTTCTTACCTGGTTTGAATTGTAAGTACATCTCTAACACATTTCTTATACATATTTATATTGTTTGGTATATTGTTTTGAGTAAATAAAACAAAAATTATGGAGAATAGGCACTGTCAAAGAACATTAAACATTAAACTGAACTGAATAACAAGACTTAACTGAACTGAACTGAATGACAAGACAATATGTGCAATATTTTCTATCAAAATCGACGATCTAAAAAAAACAGCAATTTTTAATATATTTTTTGTTTATTATTTATCAATGACTCTTACTAATTCTTATAAAATTTAAGGCATTCACTATAGTAATATATTCACAAATAAACTTTTAGTTAATATGTTGTTTTGTAAAGGAAAGTTTTTAGGAACACAAAATGCAAACAAACGGACACAAAAAAAAAAAAATTTCACCTTAATATATCTTTAAAGTACGGTCGAACCAAAATTAATTTCCGTCCAGTTAAGAAGAATTACATTAAAGAGACAAGCGTTAATGTGTACAACTTGAAAGAATTTTGCTTAACAATGGTAAGTAAAGCTGCTTTAAATTTTGTCTTTAATATTTTCGTTAATAAGTCAAAATCCAAAATACATGAAACATTGTCCTTCATCATGTTGTCAAACGATTTTGCTTTAACACAGTATACGTATTTAATGGCGTTTTCTTTTCAACCGAAATTGCACTCCAATTCTTACCCGATTTTGCTCTAACAATTTAATATATTAAAAATTTTTTGTTCCACCACAAAGCAATTTTACAGGAATTTAAAAGAGAATAATAAAGCGTAAACACTTTTAATAATTAATATGTAAAGTGCTATTCACTTCTTGAGAATCGAAATTACTATCAGATATGTGGGGATGAAATGGTAGTCTTAGTCATATATTTCAATATATAAAAAAAAATGTGACTGCTGTGAGCAAACCGTCATAATTTAGTGTACTATTTCAAAAAATTCTTTCAGCTGATAAGGAAAAAAACATGTTATCAAAATGCAAACTGTAAAATAATTGGCTAATTGTAGCAACGCATACAAAACTAAATTGTATTACTTTTTAGTTCCTTTTTTAAGTCGGTTCTATTTTTGTTTGCTAAATATTTATTTCAACAATTATATTCATGAAGTTGAAGTCAGAGTGCAAGTTTCATTTCATTAATTTTTTAGTTTTTTTTTATAGAAGTCAAGCTATGTGCACACGATTGTCAGATTGTACAATAATGTAGGATACGGCAATATGGTGGCAATACGCTCACAATGAAGAATTGTTACCATCTGGTAATTTGTCTGTTCACACTATTGAAAGAAAACCATACAATTTCATTGGCACACAGTTCTGCGACAATAAATTTTTCTGCCAATAATAGGTCTGTACGTTTACTTTCTGGTAAAGTTCGGTAAAATGAGAGTAAGCTATAATTACTCTCAATAAGAGAGCAAAATATACAAAAGTAAGAAAACGAAAAAAACCATAAAATTTACCAGAAAAAAGAAATGTCAATTTTTTACAGCTCTGTTTATGAGCTGATGAGGAGATGATATTTGACAATTTTAAAATTGTACTTTTTTGACCCTAAATGTACTAAAAACATAAAAGTTGTGTTAAGTTTTACTATTATTAATTAACTATTAGTAACAGAAAGATAAAATAAAATGAATTCTTGAATATTGAGAATTTGTTTCGAAATCAATCAAAGTAATACTGAAGGAGTTCCTATTACTCGAGAGAGCACCTCGTTGGGAGACAACCAACGTGTTGTTGAATAGTTAAAAATTAATGCAGTTCATTACAAAAGTATTCTTGAATTTTCGCAAATTCATCAATTTTACAGAAAGGATAATTTTACTCGTTTGTAAACTTATAATTCGGACCATAGTTTTTGAAGCTCCGTACGACTGAGTTTAGACGAGAAAACATTTAGTTTGGTAGCATGTTACGGGTGTGGAAGAGAGCATCGTTTTTGTGTTCGGTACTCGGCGACACGTTTTAACAACGACATATGTTGTCTTTGCTGATGGATAGAATTAATTTTTATGCGAATCCCTGAATAGTTTGTTTTAATATTTGTATATTTTAAATAATTGTGGGCAATTATATTAAGAAAAAATTCACAGATGATGGCCCACTCCAAGGTTCTGATGGATATTTCTATTTTATATCATATTACATTTCTTTTTTTTATATACATATGTACATATAAGAATATTGAAATAAAATCAACGTAAAGAATTGAAATAAATAGTGTTTCATTTCAATTGGGATATCCGTCTACAGTGAGCGATATATATGCATCAACGCTGACTATCACATGCACACAGAAGTTTCGGTAATTTTTCTCATATTGCCCTTAAGAAAATGATATAAACTTTGTTCTACGCAATGACCGATAATTCTGTCAGCAATGACGGTCATATCACCGGTCAAATGACCGTCAATGTTCTTCTAGGGCAGCTAAACTTATTAGCTATTTCGCTGGTCACTTCATTCAACAGGCCAAACGTCAAAGTTTGTGAAAAAGTTGTGAATAATTTAATAATTAAATATTATATTAAGAAAATTCGAAAATATATTTTTGCTATAATTAATTTAAATTACTGAACAACGTATAATCATATGAATATACTTTGGTACTTAATATTTAGTGGAGTAAAGTTGTACTTTTGCAATGCAAAGTGTACTGAAAAAAGTACAATTGTACGAGCTTGATTATCCCTGATTTTCATTGGAAGTCTAATGTGATTGAAGAAAGTTTACCGAAAAAAAACTATTTGTGAAAGAATTCATTAAAAAAACAAGTATTGAAAGAATTTATTTAATTATATTTATTTTTCAGCGATGGTCTTTTTTATGAAAAGTTTTTAACAATTATTTATTTTTCAATATTTCGCTACCAAATAGGTAGCATCGTTAGGACATAACAATTTGTATTAACAAAAATATTTATTTAAAAAAATGGTATTTTTTATAAAAAGTTTTTAACAATTTATGGTATAAATAACAAAAATGTTTGTAATTAATTATTGTTAAGTAAATTTTTAACACACAACTTTTTTAATGTCTGTCAGCTGTTTGCGACATTTGTAATTTTTCTTTGTTATTTTCAATGTTTATTATAAACAAACTGATTGCTTGTTCTTCACGCCCAAACTAACCCAAAGAAAAAGTACGGGCATTCTCGTGCGTGAAGAACAAGAACATTACTCTCTCAAAACCTCTCTCATTTACCCAATTTTTGCGTAAGAAAACGCTATTGGGTAAGATTGGGCGCCCGCGGGCGGCCAATTTGGGGTAAACGAACGGACCTAATAATTGACCGTTCACACGGTTGTTAGATTATTGCACGGCAGAATTGCCAGATCCGATGTTTAACATTGTATCTCAATATTTATGGGCAGTGTTGCCAACAGAAATATTTTTCTGCCAATGGTGTTATTGTACGGTGCACTAAATGAAGCACATGCGACAATAAAAAATGACTGTAAATTGTGTGTCAATGGAAATGAAGGATGTTCTCACGATTGTCAGAATTGTGACAATATTATTGGCATACAATGCACCGATACCACATTTTGTGACGATGTTGCCACACAAAAATTTTGTTTTCATACGGTTGTTGCACATTTTGTAACAATTTTTCTGGTAACATTGTAGTAAATGACAATCGTGTGTACATACCTTCACTCCTAAGAAGAACATACATACATATGTGAAGAAGACATTGCAGGTCAAAGTTAAGGTTTGCATGTAATATTGTAGATATAGTAGAAATGCTCTAAATTTTACATAGTACCTACCTACTATATTTATTATAATCAAAATTCAAACCGTTTTGGTAATATATTTGTAATAGCATTATAAGTCTAGTTTGTAATTTTAAATGCAACATCTGGAGTCCAATAGCTTACTCAGCGACCGACAATATGGCTTCCGTGGAGGACGTTCCACGGGTGATTTATTAGCTTTCCTGTCGGAAAAATGGTGTCGATCCATCCACCATTTTGGCGAAAGTAAGGTAGTGGCTCTAGATATTTCAAAAGCATTCGACAGAGTGTGGCATGGAGCACTCTTGTCCAAACTTATTGCTTTTGGTGTCGGTGATATCTTCTCTCGATTTATATCGAGCTTTCTCAGGGATCGCGCTATAAGAGTTGTTATAGACGGGATCTCATCAAACGAGTTCAAGATCAATTCAGGGGTACCACAAGGCTCCATTCTTTCTCCTACCCTATTTCTTATTTTTCTTAATGACCTCCTATGTCATACTTCAAACCCTATCCACTCTTTCGCAGATGACAGCAGCATCTGCCATTCATATTCATTCGATCGTAGGCCGACATCAACTACGATCGCGGCGACGCGGCAGAATATGAATGATTCGCTAACAGGTGACCTCACGAGAATATTGGAATGGGGTCACGCGAACAGGGTCGATTTCAATTCCCAAAAGACCCAATGCTGCATGCTAACACACCGCCGTATGCACGATCACGCTGCCTCATCTGTAAAAATGGGTGGCATAACCATTGAGGAATCAGAAGCTCTTGATGTTCTTGGCATGAAAATTCAGTGTGATGTCCGATGGACTGAGCACATTTTTCAGGTCTCAAAGGAAGCATTCAAGTGCCTAGGCTTTTTAAGGCGGTGTAAGACATACTCCACCCCATCTGATCTCCTCACTATTTATACCGCCTACATCCGACCGAAAAGGGATTATAACTCTCATGTGTGGGCCGGTGCTCCAAAGACTATTTTGAAGTTACTCGACCGTGTACAAGAAAGGGCGAAGAAACTCATAGGAGACAGTAGGGTAGCCAACTCTATTGACTCTCTTGAGCATCGTCGCAACGTGGGGTGCGTTTCGTTGTTCTATCGTTACTATAATGGGATGTGTTCTAATGAAATCAGGGAACTTGTCCCCGAAACCCGGTTATTCGCGCGCACGACGCGATCATCATTAAGAGCGCATCCATTTGTGGTCGATTTGAGGGCGACTCGCACTACGCATTACAGGGAAAATTCCTTTTTTGGCCGAACGGCACGTATGTGGAATAGACTACCCGCAGAGGTGTTTCCTGTCACTTTTAGCATGGGAAGATTTAAATCAAATGTCAATAAACACTACTCCCTCTATCCTCCTTCCCATAACCTAATTTCCTAGTTCCAGCACAATGCATCGCATGTGTAGGGGTCATCCCCTGAGTGCCGGTCCAAGACAAAAAAAAAAAAAAAAAAAAAAAAATATTAATAACAAAGCGATATGCCGATAAACAAAATGGCAGTAGTCGCCTTCTCAATACATAAGTTAACTTCATTAGTCATGTGTATGCGCAGAATTTTAAGGCATTTACGAGTAACAGTAATCAATTTAATATTCCCGACGATTTATTCATAAAAAAGTATTGGTTACCATAAATAATGTGTACATCTTTCATAGAAGAGTTACAATCCTTTGATACATAAAGGGCAAAACAAATCATTTGTTTTACGTTTTATGTCCACAATTTATTTCTTTGCCAACGGCTCCTTTCCAGAATATATATGTGTGGGAAGCAATAGCGACATGTGTTTCAAACAATCTTGAGTATCACGATCGCTTTCAGCCATTTCCAAGCATATTATAAGCAAAAATGCAAATTAAATACATTTTTCAAAAACCTTTGATGAGAAGCTGAAAATTAAAATTGGGTAAGATTAAATCAATGTAACGAAAACTTATATGCTACATTCATATGTAAACTTTGATGGTTCCCCAATATATGCGGCATAAAGGGCACAATCGAAACGATTGATTGTACGCACATTAATATTGTGGCTCTCCTTCAGCACAATACCACGAAGCCCCTTGCTTTATATATGAACAGGAAAGGAAATTATAGCATCAACGTAGAGGCTGTAATTAAGAAAAAAATGTATCTATCTATTAATAGGCAAACACGTATTTATAATCTCTTTTACACCAGTACTACTGCGCCGATTTTGAAAAGTAATACTATATAGTTTTAAAGATTTTTCGGCACAGATGTGCACAATCTTAATTTTATTCAGATCGCTTCAGTACTTTAGTAGTTATTACTCACACCATTAAACAAAACACTTCTATTCTTATTATGTTTTTGCAGAAACTAAAACCAAGTAAAAATTTAGTAGTCAAATATAAAGAGATTCTGAATATACAAACAAAACAAACCAAATATCTTCTTTAAAAATTTTCCTAATACAACAAACAATTTATTATTTCATTCTAAATCTATTTAATTTTTCTAAACCTTTCTTTGGTTTGTTATAGTGTTACCGTATAAAAAAAATATTACTTAAAAGAATTAAACATTAACGAAAAACAATTACAAAGTTATTTTATGATATATAAGTTGAATTAATTCATGCATGTTCACTCTATTGAGAATGTTCACTTTAAAGAGTCTATAAAAAAAACTTTTTATACAAAAAAAAATTTATATTTGTTAAATTTTATTATTTACAAAGAAGTAAAGTAATTTTTAAGAGTTTTTTGCTTTTTACACCGCTATGTCGCGAAATTTATGCAAAACTAAAATATTTTCGTAATTGTTATTTTCTGTCCAGTCAATGGCTTTTTCAGAAATCTGCATGGTCGTTGAAAATAAACTTTAAGTATTGTTCCATTCCCTGATGTCATCAGTAGTATAAACTTCCTGCAAATATAAAATGTATCATAAATTTTTATGTAGTGGATACTAAACAAACTCATGTTTGGATTAGCAGTCTGAAGCTTTTGGCTTTTTTGCGTAACCAATGACTAATGGTTTTAACTTATGGAGCCCAGTTGCGTTAGCGCACGCCAGAAAAGTTATTCTTGTTTTCTGAATTTTCCTTCCTGGTGCTGTTTTTTCATTACATGTTTTCTCTAGCTTTTTTAAATGGGTATATGGTAGAAACATCAGAGGAAAACTTTTCTCCAGAAATTTTCAAAAGTCTGATTCTATATCTTGCTTTGAAGTTTTTCAGCCAAACTGCGCTTGCATTGAAACCACCCTTTTTTCCAATATTTCATGAATTTTTTAGCTTTTTCTTTTAACATTTCTCCACTTACTGGCAGATTTTTAGCGCGTTGTCTTAAAAACCAATTGTAAAGGGGTTTTCAATACGAGGGGAATCTGCTTTTTTGAACGACTTTCTTTTGAGCTCACTTTTACTTAAACATAAAACACTTTCAATTTTAAATTTATTTTTTTTAATCCCACTTATTGTGGACTTTGCTACTTCATATTTCTTTGCAAGAACTGTAGCTTTCACACCATTGGATAGTTCTTTAATTATTTCTTGCTTTCTTCCAATAGAAGCAAATGTTTTACATTTATTAGAATTCATTTTATCACTTTTTGTCTGCACATAAACACTTAACGAGAAAACACGAAACACTAAAGTAAAGTAAACCAAAAATGTTTGGAAATTCAACAGAACGTATGAAAGTATAAGAAAGCATGCAAAAAAAGGATTACTTCTGTAACTCAGTAAATTTTATATAAGAAAAACAACAGTTTACTTTATTGAGTTGGATATTGTTCACTTTATAGAGTAAAGGAATGTACACACGATTGCCATTTACTACAATATTGACAGAAAAATTTTTACAAAATGTGCAACAACCGTGTGAACACACAATTTTTGTGTGGCAACATCGTCACAAAATGTGTTGTCGGTGCATTGTATGCCAATAATATTGTCACAATTCTGACAATCGTGAGAACACCCTTCATTTCCATTGACACACAATTTACAGTCATTTGTTATTGTCGAATGTGCTTAATTTAGTGCACCGTACAATAACACCATTGGCAGATAAATATTTCTGTTGGCAATGCTGTCCGAGGCAGAATGGTATTGGATATGATGGCCAGAATGGAATTGGTCATCATGAATAGGGGAAATGTTGCTACTTTTAGAAGACCAGGTTGTGAAGGAACTCTTCCGAATATCATATTGGCATCGGAGGTAATCGCAGGCAGGATATCAAACTGGACTGGAGGATTATACGGCAAGCGACCACCAATATATCATGTACAGCGTAGAAAACCGCAGCGGATATAACCAGTCCAACACAACGACATCCACCCGAAAGTGTAATATAGGAAGACTCAATACAGATGCACTTCTGAGTGGACTGTCACGGGATTGCAGCACGGAGGGGCGTGTAACAAACGCTGGATATGTGGTACATGACACCATGAGTCTCATTAAGGCGGCGTGCAGTGAGGCAATGCCTACTCTCAGTAGGAAACACGTAAAAGGGGCTGTATATTGGTGGACTGAAGAAATCTCTAACCTGAGGCGGGCGTGCCTCAGATATAGGAGAAAATACACTAGTGCCAGAAGAAGACACACTGCAACATCGGAAGCTGAAGAATTTAAGAAGACCAAAAAGGACCTGAAAGTCGCTATACTCAGGAGCAAGAAACAGAAATTAGAGGAATTGAGATCGGACCTCAACAATGATCCATGGGGTCTGGGTTACAAGTTGGTTTTGCGGAAGCTTGGAGCACGCAGTGCTCTGAGAAACAATAGGGCACCGGGACCGGACGGAATTCCGGCGGAGATACTTAAAATAATCGCCGATAAAAAGCCCGAGCTATTACTGAAAATATACAAACTTTGCCTACTGGAGGGTATCTTCCCTGAGGTCTGGAAACGCCAAAGACTGGTGTTGTTGAGTAAGGGAAAGGGAGACCCAGAATCTCCGTCAGCATACCGACCCCTGTGTATGTTAGATACCGCGGGCAAACTTCTCGAGATGCTGCTCAAACCCCGAATACACGCGGTTCTAGAGAGCGCTGGAGGACTCTCACAGGGCTTTAGACATGGTAGATCAACAATAGGTGCTATCGCAGACATCATAGAGGGGGTGCAAAAGGCAGAAACAGGAAACGATTTCTCGAGACGCATTGTGCTACTAGCAACGTTAATGTTAAGAACGCTTTTAATAGCGTCAAATGGACCAACATAATTAGGGCTCTGGATGAACGCTTTAGATCACCATCATACGTTATGACGACGGTGAGAAGTTACCTTAAGGATCGGGTGCTTATATACGAAAGGACTTGGAGGATCTGAGAAAAACCGATTACGGCAGGAGCGGCACAGGGATCGATCTTAGGGCCTGAACACTGGAAACTAACCTACGATGGTATTCTCCGCATAGAAATGCCAGACGACACCTATATAGTGGCTTACGCAGATGACATTGCATGCGTCATTATGGCTCGCAACATGGATGAAGCACAGAGCAAACTGACTCACGTCATGCTCACGACAAAGGCATGGTTGGATTCACAATGTCTCAGTCTGGCAACGGAAAAAACCGAATTGCTCATAATCACGAGAAGGCACATTCCTATCGAGCAGGATATGCGGGTGTTATCTGATACAATCAGGACTAGTAGATCCTAGACCAGCTCAGGGACCAGCTCCAACATGCCGCGACAAAAGCCGCCCAAGCGACTGCTTCTCTTAGCAAACTAATGTCCAATATTGGAGAACCACGCTGCAGTAAAAGGAAGCTGATAATGGCAACGAACCAGGCGATTTTATTGTATGGATATGAAATCTGGGCCGATGCACTACACGCACACTATCGGATGACTGCAGCTGTACAACGCACCGCAGCCTTGAGAGTGACCTCAGCGTACTGTATGGTATGGTAAGTGCACCTGTATCTCTCCCTAATTTTTGAGTATTTTGCTAAGCACTCCTGCTGAATTTGCCGAGCATCAAAATGCCCCTTTTGAGAATTGAAAAGGAAACAAGAAACAAGTTTCTTGAGTGTACTTCTAAATTCTGCCCTTTATTATCAAATTCAAAGCTTATATACTATTTTAATTCCAAATCAGCACAATTTACAAATTACAAATATTTATAAAGAAAATAAAAAGTCACAATGACTATTCAAATTACATAAATCCAATAACTTGACTCAAACAAATATAAATGCAACGCATGCAATCCCGTTACAATTAAAATATATTCCTTATATCGAATAACCAAATAATTAGTGTGGATATAAAAAATATGTGTACAAAAAATACATTGTTTTATAATTATAGTGTGAAAAAAATATGTGTACAAAAATACATTGTTTATAATTAAAGTGTGAATAAAAAATATGTGTACATACTACAACGGAGGAGGAGAGAGGAGGAGGGGTGGAACGCAAGAAGTACTTTGGAACGATCGTAGACATACCGGAAGAGCGAACGGAGAGGCAAGAAGATCAGCACGAATGCGGATAATGCAGAAGTGGCAGTCCAGATGGAATACGAAACACGGGGTAGGTGGACAGCCAGGCTGATAACCGAATTGGACTTGTGCGTGAATAGAGGACATGGCGTAAATTATTACTTCAGACAGATGTTGTCTGGACATGGATACTTTCTGAAATATCTCCACCAGATGGGTAAGTCGGACAGATCTCTCTGCATCTATGGCAACAACTGCATAGACGATGTATGGCACACTTTTTTCAAATGCAAGAGATGGGGTGCGGAACGGGATGTCTTGGAACGCCACGTTGGTGAAATTACTCCGGAGAACATAATAGAGGCCATGACGCAGAACGAGAATAATTGGGTTCTTATAAGACGATATGTAGAGAGTGTGTTGCGGCACAAAAAATGGGAGCTAGACGTAGACACGACGATGGTGGTTTCATAGGAACAGGAGAGAGCCCCACCCCGAAGCAGTGCGAGAGCGGTACCAGGGTGGTAAACTGGCTCAGGGATAATGGGGGGTTTTTTAGTGGGTGCAAACCTCACATACCAGGGCTGTGACGACAGAATCTGAGATGCGTTAGGCATTTTTCCTCCCTACCCGAAAAAAAAACAAATTATTGGCAGAAAAATTTATTGTCGCAGAACTGTGTGCCAATGAAATTGTATGGTTTTCTTTCAATAGTGTGAACAGACAAATTACCAGATGGTAACAATTTTTCATTGTGAGTGCATTGCCACCATATTGCGGTATCCTACAAAATTGTACAATCTGACAATTTTGTAGCTTAACTAATGAAAAAAATTGTAATTGTGTATATTAACGTTAATAGATTTATTTTAAAAATTAAACAATTATTAAAACACAAATTAATTCTACTTACAAATATAGTTGAAAACTAGAATGAAAACCGGTAACTCTGTTGGAATATTTTTTTTTTTTTTTTTTTTATCTTGGACCAGTGCTCAGGGGCTACCCTCTACATATGCAATGCATTGCACTGGAACTAGAGAGAAGGATAGGGAAGAAATAGACAGGTGGTTTAAGTGGTAGGAAGATAGACCTTAATTCTTGCACAACTCTGCAGTTGCGTGTAAATTATAAAGCAAAGTTGCGGCGTCTTTGATGTTTTTTGACGCATTATTTTTAAGTTAATGGAGCCATTTTATTTATTATTTTACTTCGCCGACGTTTTATTGCTCAAATACCAACGAAGGAGGGTGCTGTAGCACAGAAAACTCAGAAAAAACTATTTTCTGATTTGACCCGTCTGGGAAATGAACCTGGGTCTTTCTGGTTGCAGAGCCAACACGCTGACTACTCGCCATCAGCACCACCGAATATATATGGAATATGAATTTTCTTCGACGGCGGTGTTGTGTTAACTTTCCGTAGCGTAGTGCATGAGCATTAGCCCATCAATCTGGAGGGTTCGGGTTCGATTCCCGCCTAGACACTGCGTGTTTCTGCAAACAAGATACGAGTTTCGTAGAATGTGTGTTGTTGTTTAAAAAAAATATGCACAATGTGTTTTATTTTTGATGACGAAAGTTGCTAAGAAAAAGTTAATGCAAAAACATAAATAGAGGTCTCGCATGGAAGTAAAATTATACTTAATATCTATAAATTTTTTTATATTGTTTACATTTGAGTACACTCAGGTCTTTTTTATGAGGTAGAGGCGTTCCTAGAAAATCGCATAAAAAAAGACTCTAGCTCCATACAAAAACTAGGGTTACGTTCCGGAATTTAAAAAAATCGCATAAATTAAAATCAAAGTATTAAAAATGAACCAAGTTTTTTTTTTCAATTTAATTTAAAAAACATTATATTCATAAATGCAATTACATATACATATGTGTAAAAATAATTGGGTCTCTTGAATAAGATGAATATTTGTTGCTCAGTTGTGTGCCTGAAATTACAGAATTTCTTATGGAAATATAATTTTTTTTTATGGCTCTGATTGATGATTCGCCTAGTTTAAAGTGATCAGCCAGCGCCTTATTTTTAGCTCCATTTGCTATGCGGTCTAAAATTTCGATTTTGGTCTCTAAAGAAATCGTATATTGTTTGTTCTTATTTTTCTCCATATCACGATCTTAAAAATCGAATCCGAAAATTTTATGGAACGAAATTTCAACACCTTCGATAATTAAAATTCAAGAATCTGTGTAAAATTCCATCACAATAAATATTTTAAATTTAATACAAAATGCAACTGTTGCCTTTGCAGGGCAATGGCTAAACTGAAAATGTACGTAAGAATATTTCTTCGTCGCATGTTAACAAAATCTAGAAGGGAAATCCCCAATTTCAAATAATTTATTCTGGCCATCACGTTTAACGGATTATGTAATTAACAGAAAGCACAAACCTTAACAGAAATCTCAAAGCTTTATAGAAAGCACACATTTTATGTCAAAAACTTGTATGTACATACATACCAGTGTTATCAATTATCTAAATATTACATAGTACATACTACATACATACTTTTATATAAAAAAACAACAAAAAATTTTAATATTTAACAAATTCGCAAAACGCAAAAAAAATTTTAACATTAAAAAAATGCATAAATTCAAATTCGCATAAAAAAAAACCGCATAAAAAAAGACCGGAGTGTATTAAGTGTCAGTTCTTAGAAAACGAAGGAAAAATTTCTTTCATGTTTTATAATGATAACAGCAATAAAATTTAAAAAAATAATATTAAATCCTGTTTGATATAAAAGAATGTCATATGTCCCATGCAGCTTTACTAGTTTTAACCTTCCTGACTATTTTCATTTTTTTGAGACAAATTCACAGTTCTCGGTCTCGCAGACCGATTTCAAGTATTTCTCGGTATCTCAAAACTATTCTAAAATTTACAAAACCTGTGCAGTGGACATATTTAATAAACTAATCTGAAATAACTGAAGTAAGAAAAAAGCAAAATTAAGTGTTTTTTAGCTCACAGCATCAATTTATATTTCATCACAATACTTTGATATATTAGATCTTAGACCCAATATAAAAATAAAAAAAAAAAAAATCATTCACAAAACACAACATTTATAAAATGTTGTTTTTCTATTAACATATATCTTAATTATATTATTAATTGACCTTTTTTATTATATTTTTTGATATATATTTATTAAGCCTGAGGTCTTTTTTTATTTTATTTTGTTTTTTATTATTCGATATTTCGTTAACAGCTTGTTAACATCATCAGGAATAATAGGAAATTATAATTCTTTGAAATATAAAAATATTTTTGAAACGTCACAAAATTTTTGTTATAAAATTTGATTGAAAATTCAAAAATGTGTAGTAGTAATATAGGCGCATATAAATATAACGAATTTTAAACCTACATAAATATATATACATATATACATACACATATCTATATATACATACACACATACAATATAGACCGACTAACATGTATATATATAAACATATATGCACATACACACACTTATATAGATATATACACAAATATAAACTTTCTTAACAAACTCATACAAATATATATATATAAATATATACATACAATGAACACACACGTACACATATACATATGTATATACATACATAAATATGCACACATGTACAAATATACATACATAAATACATACATAAACACATAAAAATGCATATACAAACATACACACGAGCATATTCATATGTACACACTTGCATATACATACATATACACGCATACATACATATACTCATAGATATACGAATGTACGTACACACATGCAAACATACAGTCACAAACATATACATATGCAGCCACAAATGCATGTACATGTACACATACATATATATATGTGTATATTAAAAAATTATTAAATAACAACAATTATAAATAAAAAGTTTTTAACAACTAAATGCATGATAAAAATGTATATAATAAAAAAGTGTGCTTTGTTTAACAATTTTTAACATACATATTTACATATGCAAAAATATGAAAAATATTACATAACAACAATTATAAAGAACTAATAAATGAGATATATATATGTGAATTTTTACAAGAAAATATTTTATATATTAATAGAGGGGCGCGGACGTGGTTGTTATCAGCGAACAATACGGTCCGATGCACCGAGGGTTCTGGCTCGGGGACGAAACGGGTACGGCGGCGCTCTGGCTACCTGGCGGCGGTGAACTCGCGGTTGCGCGGTACGGGATCGGCTGCGGCTATGCGTGGGCTTTGATCGGCGGTTTTGTGCTGGTGAGCTGTTACCTTACTCCTAGCGATAACGTGGCGCGATTTAGGGCGAAGATGGCCGCTATCGAGGACGCTCTGGCTGGTATGGCCGGACACTTTGTGGTGGCCGGTGATTTCAATGCCAGGGCTGTGGAGTGGTGTGATCCGGTGACGAGCACGAGGGGGAGGTGCGTCCTGGATATGGCGGCCAGGTTGGGCCTGGTGGTAATGAACGCTGGCGGTGCGACCACCTTCAGGCTGCCGGGGTTCGAGTTCCCACTCCTGACATCACTTTGGTATCCGAGAATCTGTCTGGGATGATCGAAGGATGGAGGGTCCTCGAGGAATATACTGGGAGTGATCACCAGTATGTTGAATTTGGGATAGTATCGGAGGCGGGCGTCGCGCGGGGGGAGAGGCGCGCGTGGATGGAACGTCGCGAGGTTAGACCGCGGGTCGTTCTTGGCCGGTTTCGACGGTACTACGGTTTTGGACGGTGGGGGAGACGCTGACTCCCTGGCGGGTGCTATGATGCGGCGCATTGTCCGTGGATGCGACGCATCGATGCCCCGATTGTTGCGACGGGCGGGGAGGCGACCTGTGTACTGGTGGACGCCGGAGATTGCTGGACTCAGGCGTGACTGCCTCCGCAATAGGAGGGTCTATACTAGGGCTAGGCGGGCCGGCGAGGCTCTACTGGAAGCCCAAGAGTACAAGCGGTCCCGCGGGGCGTTGCGTCGCGCGATTATGGCGAGCAAGAGGGCGAAATGGGAGGAACTTCGGAGCGACCTGAACCGTGATCCATGGGGACTCGGATATAGGATCGTGGCGGGAAAATTGGGCGCGAGCCGCGCTTGGGTGCAATTGGACGGCGCGCGGATCGATGCGATTGTGGGGGCCTGTTCCCCACACACCCTCCGCTGGGTGGCGAACGTGGGTCCTACGGTGATGAGGTTTCACCGCCCTTTACCGGGGAGGAGCTGAGGATCGCCGCCGGGGCTTTTAGGACGGGGAAAGCCCCTGGCCCGGATGGGGTACCGTCGGAGGTGCTGAAGATCCTGGCTGAGAGCAGGCCGGAAGCATTGCTTCCGGTATATGATGCTTGTTTAGTCCAGGGCGTCTTCCCAAGACGCTGGAAAACACAGCGGCTCGTGCTTGTTAGCAAGGGCAGGGGCGATCCGACCCAGCCATCGGCTTATCGGCCACTTTGCATGTTGGATGGTGCCGGCAAGCTGCTGGAGAAGCTACTGCAAAGAAGGCCGTGAGGATGGCTGGGGGGCTGTCGGATAGACAGCATGGCTTCAGACCTGGCAGGTCAACGCTCGGGGCGATTGCTGATGTGGTTGCGTGCTTCGAGGCGCTATTATCCGAAGCGCATAGTTGTCCTGGCAACACTCGACGTTCGGAATGCCTTCAACAGCCTACGATGGGCTGATGTTCTGGAGGCGCTACGGGGGAGGTTTCGTATTCCCGGATACTTGTATAGAATTCTCCGTAGTTATCTGGACGATCGGGTACTGTTGTACGATACGCCGACGGGGCGGAGGAGCAGGACGATCACGTCCGGCGCGGCCCAATGATCTGTGCTGGGCCCGGACATATGGAATCTGACCTACGATGGGATCTTTGGGGTGGAAATGCCCGAGGACGCTCAGCTCGTGGGATACGCGGATGATATAGCGGCGGTGATCTTGGCGCGGGATATGGATGACGCCAGGGGGAAGCTGAACCGGGTCATGATTAGGACCCGGATGTGGCTTGAGGACCACGGCTTGGAATTGGCCGGGGAGAAGACCGAGGTGATGTTGATGACGCGGGCACACATACCACTCGATGTCGGCATGCAGATAGGGGATGTGTCTCTGGTTACCCAGAGTGCCATAAGGTATTTGGGCGTCAGACTCGACTGTAGGCTGACTTACTGGGCCCAAATACGGCATGTATTTCGCGACTAAGGCGGCGAAGATGAATGGCATGTTGAGCAGACTCATGGCGAATGTCGGAGGCCCGACACAGAGCAAGAGGAGGCTGATTCTGGCGGTCACGAAGTCGATCTTGCTGCATGGGAGCGAGATTTGGGGAAATGTACTGGGTGAGAGAACCAAACGCAGGGTACTCGAAGCGGTACAGCGGACGGCGGCCCTTAGGGTTTCTTTGGCTTACCGCACGGTCTCGGGCGCTGCGGTCCTGGTGATATGTGGGGAAATACCCATAGACCTCTTGGCGCGCGAGTGGTGGGAGGCTTGGAACTCGTGGGGGAGGTCCCTGGTGTTGGTGCTATTGGTCTGAGACCCCAAACTGTCCGGCGATGGCAGGACAGGTGGACCGCGGACACGGTCGGCAGGTGGACGGCGAGGCTCATTCCTTGCGTGGAAGTATGGATCCGGCGGAAATTTGGGGAAGTTAACTACTTCCTGACACAATTCCTCTCGGGCCACGAATACTTCCGAAAGTACCTGTATCGGATGGGCAGGGCAGATGGTCCCGACTGCATTTACTGTGGTATTACGGATGATGATGCAGAACACACTTTTTTCGACTGCACCAGGTGGCATACTGAGAGAGGTGCAATGGCGCAGCGGGTTGGCGGGTTCGCTCCTGCCACCGTGATAGGGAGGATGCTCGATTGTGAGGACAATTGGGACGCTGTGGCACAGTACGTGGGATACGTTCTGCGGAGGAAGAAGAGGGACCTCGATGCGCTGCTGCATAACGGGGCCCCCTCTGACGGGGACCAGGCGATACGGGCCGGGGCCATGGCGCCGGCTGCGGACTTGGCGGACCCAGACGTGGGTGAGTGAGAGTGGTCCTGATTGGGACGTGGCTCTGGGCCTTCCCGAAGTAATGCGGAAAGCGGTCCCGGGGAGGAATCTACCCAGAGGAGGAGGAGGGAATTTTTTAGTGGCAACACCACTCGACGCAGAAGACGACGGTCTCTGTAAGTGCGAAGGCATTTTCAACCCTACCTCACACGCCAAAAAAAAAAATATGCTCGTGTGTATGTTTGTATATGCATTTTTATGTGTTTATGTATGTATTTATGTATGTATATTTGTACATGTGTGAATATTTATGTATGTATATACATATGTATATGTGTACGTGTGTGTGCATTGTATGTATATATTTATATATATATTTGTATGAGTTTGTTAAGAAAGTTTATATTTGTGTATATATCTATATATGTGTGTGTATGTGCATATATATTTATATATATACATGTTAGTCGGTCTATATTGTATGTGTGTATGCATATATATATATGTGTATGTATATATGTATATATATTTATGTAGGTTTAAAATTCGTTATATTTATATGCGCCTATATTACTACTACACATTTTTGAATTTTCAATCAAATTTTATAACAAAAATTTTGTGACGTTTCAAAAATATTTTTATATTTCAAAGAATTATAATTTCCTATTATTCCTGATGATGTTAACAAGCTGTTAACGAAATATCGAATAATAAAAAACAAAATAAAATAAAAAAAGACTTCAGGCTTAATAAATATATATCAAAAAATATAATAAAAAAGGTCAATTAATAATATAATTAAAATTTAAAAGGAGAGCTCATTAAGTAATATCAATGGACTATAGGGATTTCAAGAAAAATTATGAAACCAGCAGATACATCAATCAACTCAAATCTCTTAGGAATAAAATTGTAAAATCAAAATCGGCTATAACGTTTTTAACTAGATGTAGGAATGCAGGAATTATCCCAAATTTCATAAAAAATTCAACGAAGAATATTCTTAATGTTTTCAACAGAGAAGGATTACCGGATATCCAACAATCAATTTCTAAATATACACAGCACTTACACAACAAAATCTTAAGATTAGCAATAAAGGAAAATCATCAGGTATTGAAACATTTTCAAAGAAAAAGGAAAGTAATATTGAGAAATTTGGAACGAAATTTTACTTTGGAAGAAATGGTTGAATTTTTATATTTTGAGGACCACTTAACTGTTTCATATAGTAAAAAGGTAAATATGATTCATAAAAATAAATTTGATAAGCTAAAAGAATTACAACTACAGGAATTAAATATTAAATTGAATAGAAAGTGGTTCATAAACACGACTAACACTGACATACCAGAGGACATTCAATGGATCCTTTCACTCGAAAAAAAACACGCTTTACCTACTAGGAAAGATGAAATCCCTATTTTGAAAGTTATATCAGAAGGAGAAGATTTAGTACAGACTTTTAATAAGAAAGAAGAACAAGAGATAGCTAGAAATAGAATGACTGCGGTTATTGAAAACCATTTAAATAAGATTATATTAACTAATAGAGAAAAATTTATATTAGAGAAAGCAAAGAAAGCTACTATTTTCTTAGGGAAAAATAAGGATATATTTATTGTAGATGCAGACAAAGGTAATGTTACTGTAGCGATTAAAAAACAAGATTATGATCTTAGAATCAATAATATTGTAGGAGATATTACAAAATATAATTTAATTAATAGAGACCCAACAAGTAAATTGCAGAAAATAAACAATAACATAGTTGATGAATTATTTAAGAAGGAAATTATAACATCTATAGAGAAGAATAGACTTAGGACAAACGTGGCGATAGCCCCTCGTTTATATGGACTACCGAAAATTCATAAGGAAGATTTTCCATTAAGACCAATATGTTTTTTCAATAATTCTCCTTCATATGAGTTATGTAAATACATTACAAATATTTTGAAAAATGTTACTAAACGTTCAAAATATAATATAAAAAACTCTATGGAATTTGTGAACAGAATTAGGAATCAAAATATATTGGATAATGAGATTTTAATTTCTTTTAATGTAGTTTCTCTATTTCCAAGTATACCTATTGATTTCGCAATAGATACAATCGGGGGAAAATGGGATATGATTAAGGAGTATACTAGAATAGACAAGTGTTTATTTTTACGTATTTTAAAATTTTGCATAGATGATAACAGATATTTTCGATATAATGGTAATATATATATTCAACAAAAAGGTCTTCCAATGGGATCTCCTGCATCTCCAATCATAGCGGATATTGTAATGGAAGAATTATTGGATATATCAATTCGGAAACTTAATATGGTTCCTAGAATAATGACCAAATATGTGGATGATTTATTTTGCATTATTCCTAGATGTGAGGTAGAAAATATATTAAAGATATTTAATGAATTCAATTCCAGTATAAAATTTACTGTCGAAAGGGAATGTGACTCAAAACTCTCTTATTTAGATACTCTTATTATTAGAAAAGGTAATAGATTAGTAATAGATTGGTATCAGAAACCTACAGCTTCGGGCCGAATGATTAATTATTATTCCAAACATAGCAGACATATTATTATAAACACTGGTAAAAATTTCATAGAAAGAGTTCTTAACATTAGTGACAATCAATTTCACAATAGAAATAAAGTTAAGATTAGAAACATGTTGGAAGATAATAATTTTCCAAAGTATTTAATTTATACATTAATAGGTCAATATTATAGAAATGATAGAATAGGTAGTATAAATAATGTTACGGATCATAGGATATACAAATCTGTGACTTATATATCCGGAATGTCGGAAAGATTGGCTAAATCTAAAATGTATAATACGGACAGATATAGAATAGCTCATAAATCATTTAATACTTTAAATAGATTATTTAGTAAACCAAAGGATGGGATTGAGAAATGGGATAAATCGAATGTAATTTATAAAATACCCTGTAGAGGAAATGATGAGGATAATTGTAATAAAGTATATATTGGCACGACCAAGAATAAATTGAAGACTAGAATAGCAGGTCACAAATCGGATCAAAAATATAGACACATAAATTCACAAAAAACCGCTTTATCTTCCCATTGTTCTCAATTATATCATTTTCCTGATTTTGAGAATGTTTCAATATTAAACACAGAAAATAATTATAAACGGCGCTTAATGTTAGAAATGTTAGAAATTATTAATACACCATTAACACGTAGAATAAATTTTAAGGCAGACACGGATAACTTAGCACAGAATTATAGATATTTAGTTAGTAAAAATTTACGTAATATTTGTTAGGTTAATGTTTATTTCTTAAGATAATGGTTATTTGTTAGTTATAATTTATTATTTATTTAAAATTGTTAAAAATTCATATATTTATTTTTATTGAACATTTTCTTGTAAAAATTCACATATATATATATCTCATTTATTAGTTCTTTATAATTGTTGTTATGTAATATTTTTCATATTTTTGCATATGTAAATATGTATGTTAAAAATTGTTAAACAAAGCACACTTTTTTATTATATACATTTTTATCATGCATTTAGTTGTTAAAAACTTTTTATTTATAATTGTTGTTATTTAATAATTTTTTAATATATACATATATATATGTATGTGTACATGTACATGCATTTGTGGCTGCATATGTATATGTTTGTGACTGTATGTTTGCATGTGTGTACGTACATTCGTATATTTATGAGTATATGTATGTATGCGTGTATATGTATGTATATGCAAGTGTGTACATTTGAATATGCTCGTGTGTATGTTTGTATATGCATTTTTATGTGTTTATGTATGTTCTTATGTATGTATATTTGTACATGTGTGCATATTTATGTATGTATATACATATGTATATGTGTACGTGTGTGTGCATTGTATGTATAAATTTATATATATATTTGTATGAGTTTGTTAAGAAAGTTTATATTTGTGTATATATCTATATATGTGTGTGTGTATGTGCATATATGTTTATATATATACAAGTTAGTCGGTCTATATTGTATGTGTGTATGTGTGTATGTGTGTATGTATATATATATATGTGTATGTATATATGTATATATATTTATGTAGGTTTAAAATTCGTTATATTTATATGCGCCTATATTACTACTACACATTTTTGAATTTTCAATCAAATTTTATAACAAAAATTTTGTGACGTTTCAAAAATATTTTTATATTTCAAAGAATTATAATTTCCTATTATTCCTGATGATGTTAACAAGCTGTTAACGAAATATCGAATAATAAAAAACAAAATAAAATAAAAAAAAGACCTCAGGCTTAATAAATATATATCAAAAAAAAAAAAAAAAATTAACATATATCTTAAAAGTAAACAAAAATATAAAATGAATTCAAGAAAAAACAGGAACACTAAAAAAAATTAATTTCAAAATTCTTAAAATATATGCCTCATTATGAGGTTAGTCTTTGTAAATTTCAATCAGTCGTTAGAGCTTCAGCGTCCTGTGAATCTTCAACATCACTTTCCTCGGAGTCTTCTTGTTTAGTATCAGTGTTTGCTTCATACACATCAATATTATCTTCGTATTCAGTACCACTTTCCGCATCAGAATCTGGATCTGAATCGATTTCATTCAGAATAGCTCTTATGTGCTCAATATCTGCCATATCTAAATAAAATCTCACGATAATTAATTTTGAACATAATTCTTTTATTAAATCATATAAACTGATAGTTAATTGTCCATTTTCATCTAAAAATTTCTAATTTAGCAAAACCAACTTACCTGACGAAAATGTAACACTTAACTATAAGTCGGTCTCACAGACCGCCCGATTAGCAATCACCGGTACAACACTTCAACTCAAACGCACTTGTTACACTAAACGTTGTATAATGAGAAATAATGAAGATACTGAGAGAATGACGGAGTTGTCATTTTTTGTTTTCGTGAAATTAACACAAGTGATTCATCGGTCTCACAGACCTACGAAATGGTCAGGAAGGTTAAGAAAAACTTTTTATTTAAAAAAAGAACTTAATTTTTCAACAATAGCCTTTCTCCCGCTAAAGTGTCCAAATAGTGATAAAAAGCAGAAAAATATATATTTTGAATCAATGAATAGTAATATTTCCTTTATTTAAACACAGGCTAAGGATAGCCGTATAATGTTTAAATTTAATTAAGAAAACACAGGCGAATGTGAGTTCCAAGTTGAATTCCATTTCTTTATTAAAATGTTCTGCTTATGTACTAAAAAGCAAATCACTACATGACTAAAAATGAGTGGCTTGCTAAAACACACTCATGACCTAATTATAATACTTACAATGTAAAATGTAATGTAATGGCTACTAAAAACAAAGTTTAAAAATTTAATACGTCTCCTTGACACCAGAAGCGCTGCAGCACTGCTATAAACCAAAAAACGTGCAAAACTGAGTTGTAAAGAGAGTATATTTATCAAGAAGACTCAACTAATCAATTGGTTTTTTTGTTCGTTAATGTTTTACACAATGTCAAAAAATATTTATTTTTTATGCGCACCAATATCATATTTACGCATATGTTTAATTTGAGAGAGCGTGCAAAAAGAATTAAGAGAGCAATGCAAAAAAATTAATCCATACGTAAACAATTTTTGTTTGCTTTTGTAGTCATCCGTTATGACATTGTCATTGTGTTTCACACAAACAAAATGCCTACTGTTTTTGGTATGTATTGCGACTACTGGATAAATATACCTTGTTTGTAAGATAGTGAAGTTACACCATAAACTGTTTCAACTTAAGGGTGCTTTACATTGTCCCACAAGTCGTAAGACATGTCAAATTTTTGTGTAGAAGAGCACAAGTCGGATCGTCTAAACGTAATATGTAATGAAACTATAAGATTTTTAGAGAAAATACGGATGAAAATTTGACAGTCGTATGGCTCTCTTGATTTTTTAAAATTTTTCAAAAACCAACACACACCATTAGATCAGGGATGCATTTTTATGTAAACAAATGTGAGAAAGACCAGGGAGGGAAAACTGGTTTCATAAATTTATACCAATTATAAAATCAAAATGTACATTTTAGACCACGACAGCACAATTTTATAAAAATATACGTATATTTTCGAAAAGTACACTAAAAATTTTGACCACGAAAATAACATATTCGAAAGTTATAAAAATATTTTTCAAGGTTATTAAAAAAAAATTCAATTGCACAAGAACTCCATCCCTGGGGAAAACAAGCAAACAGCTGTAGTTAAATTAAATGAGAATGTTTTCATCTTACTTGATTTTATCCATACCAATGGTGTAAAAGCCAGAAAACAACCATTCGATTTTTACTCTCTTTTTTTGAAATACGGATGGAATTTCATTTTATTTTCTCTCTCATTTTACGTACGACAAATCTTATCGTCTAAAGGACCCTTTACTGCACAAGTCGTTTTTTTAGAAAATTATTTTGTAGACAAATATATAAATGTAATTAAATTAAAGTGTAATAAACAATGATGAATGAATGCTCACAAAAGCGCAAAAGAATTTGAACATTTGGAAGTGATTATATGCACATGCAATTTAAAAACTTTTAGAAGTTTGCCACATTTTTAAATGAAATAATTATTTATGTTTTCTTTTAATTCATAATCTTTTTACAGATTCCAAAAGTTCCACTACACTTTCAAAAGTGAAGAAAGCTTTGAATATAAGTATGTAACAATCAAGGTGGCCAGAAGAACAAAGAGGAAAAGTGCTAAAAAATGCTAGTTTTTAAAACATATGTTTTTAGTAATATACTAGCTTTTACGTAATACCCTATAACCTTCCCGTAGTTGGCCAATTGCCAATGTGGGTTTTAACCTCAAATACATCTAAATTTTAAAGTTCATCAAAATCGGATATGTAGTTTTGGAGAGACCGAAATTTTCCCCATATCGACCTCCTGGTCTTAGTTTTGAAAATGAACATTACCTATGAGCATTTTTAGATGCAGATTTATCCATGTTCTAAATTTCATGTTCATGAACGTTTCGTAGGGGTCGAAATTTCCCACTATCGCCCTCCTGGTCCTAATTTTAAAAAAAGTAATACCCTATAACTTTCCCGGCGTTGCACAGACTAAGTGCACCAAATTTCATCGCGATTGGTCGCTCGTTTATATTATAAAATCTGTTAAAAACCATGCGGAAGGAGTAGCATAATTAAAAAAAGTAGGCGTAAAGGTGGGCGTGATTAAAAAAAAAGTCCCAATTATATGGTGTGAAAAATTCAGAAAGATCGGTCCAGCGGTTTGGGCTCCTATAAGGTACAAACAAACAAACACACATTCAGCTTTATATACATATACATATACATACATATGTATGTAGATATAAAAGACATAATTTACAGTTCAAATATCTGTACATACAAAGTATAAAGTATTTTTATCATTTGGGATATTTAAAATAAGTTGCTACCATGATCCAATTATTAGGTCTGTGCCATGAATGATAGAAATAGAGATTACGCCATGCGCATGTTTTCCTGTTGGATGACGTAGTTTAACTCAAGCAAGGGTTGCCTATTCTCTCTATTTTCAAATCTTTTAGGGCTGTGTTTGTATTGAAAACTTTTATTATATGATTAATATTAATGATCCAAAATGAGAATATTTTACATTTGGAATATGAATGTGAATGTCATGTGTTGAGTTTTACGGAACTATGTATGTAGATATAATGGATAGAACAATAAAATTGATAATGTAGTTACGAAACCCAGATACTTTTTGTCGGACTTAGCTTAAAAGCATCCGGACTCTAATGTAACTAATTGTAAACTTCTGCTATTTTAAAACTTAAGTTTTGTTGTAGAAGATCACAAGTAAATAAAAAAATAAATTTTAATAAATCTAAACGAAATGCATACCATATGAAAGGGCACAAAACCGTATCAAACAAGAAACGATCCAGGACAATGGATTCTTTCAAACTTAAGGGAAAATACAATGAGGTTCTTAAAAGTCTTGCACACCACAAGACACAGGTAGCTGGCCGACACACGAGTTACGTTGTTATAGTGTCTCACACTAATTCTCTTTGTTATAGTGTCTCCCATTATTCCCTTAATTTACTTTTTGATTTACTTTGTCTTAACTTCCAAAGAATTTTATAGAATATTTTTAATATTCTAATTGTTTTGATTTCCAAAGAATTTTAATATTTTTATTTGCATTTATTTTTAATATCTTACCAATCATAATTATTTTCATTTTCAAAGCATTTTAATATTTTACCAATTACTAAATAATATTAATATTTTGCCAATTGTATTTATTTTTCCAAAGAATTTTATTTTGGGCGCATTTCGGCAAACGAAAATACGGCAATATCACTACCGACAAATTTCCAAAGAATAAAATGTAGAAGTAAATAACTTGCTGCATTTCCACTACCGAAAATGCAGCAATAAACAAAATATTAGTATATAAGTAAAGTGTACATAAAGAAAAAGCGGTAGTTTTTAAACTTAAAAAAATGTAGATAAAAAATAAATCTTTTCAATGTTATTTCCAATAACGAAAATGCAGCAAGTAAATATAGTTCCACATTTAGTACTTTGGAAATTTGGAAAATTATCTCTAATATTAGAGAGTAGTTTTAATTTTATAATTTAAGGTATTCCTTTTACTTATTTTGTTAGTTAATTTAGAGTCTTAAGATACATTTAATAAAATAAAGTCCAAAAAACAAATTATTACCCTAATTTTGTTCGAAAAAGTTTATATGTTGTGTGAAATTTGGCAACCCTGCCGTAGAAATCACTTTGACAGTTCTCCAAAAATTAATTTATCGGATTTCGTTATTTATCAAGAATTTTAGTTTAAATTTATGAAATACGAGTATAATTTAAAAAAAAAATTATTATTATAAAAACCGTATGTGAAGTGTGTTTAAAGGATTTCACTTGCAAACAAAACTTGCTTAAAAATTTTAAGCAAATTGTAAACATGGAGTGCGCATTTGGATAATGTATGCAAAACGAAGATTTTAATAAATGTTATTTTAGCTATGTCCTTTTACACTTTTCCAAAAAACAATGAAGAACAAAGAAACCTTTGGATAACTTTTTGCAATCTGCCGGACACCATTAAGATACATAGGAAGAGAAAGAGGACGATTTTGAAAGAAATTTAAAATATGAAATGGGTAAGCTAGAAGTATTTTGGTTTGTGCAGTTTTTTATTTAATAATTACTCATAGGATTTAGTAAAAAAAAATTAAAACCAGGAGCAGTCGCGGCTATAGACGGTAGTGCTATCGCAAATGAAAAGGAACCACTACCATATGAAGAGCAAACCAAAGAAACCAGCACTGGCATAAACGAAGACAATTTGCAGCTTTACATAAAAAATTTTTAAGTCGAAATGTACTCAATCACTTTGTACTCTACAAGTGATAAAGCTTACATATTGTTAAAAAGCAAAAATGTTCCATTTCCCTCCGTAAGAACTTTGCAAAGATGGGCACAAAACTTAGATTTATCGACAGGTATTTTAAAGCCTATCGTAAAATTATTGTCTGCAGCTAATGAAATGTCAAAAATGGAAAAGCTATGTGTTTTATGTTTTGATATAGTTAAGGTAAAAAAAGTACAGCTACGATAATCCAGCAGACTCTTTGTTAGAAACAGTTAATTATGGCCAGGTGGCTTTGTTGAGAGGTGATTTACCTGTATCTACAATTTAAAGCACTTTTACAAAACTTTTCTATTCTATTAACAGGTTTAGTAGCAAAATAGAAGCAACAAATATTTTATTGTTATATTGTCAAATGAGAAAAGTAATATTACTAGATATATTGAAGACATTCATAAGATCGCTTAATGCGGAAATTAAGCAAAATATAAATAACCAAAAAGAAATTTATAAAATAACCCACTAATATTATATTTTAAATGAAATTAATACGTATTTTAAATGTTATATAATTTTATATATTCTTTGAATATTTGACCACTTTCGTAACGTAATTAATAAATAAAAACAAATATTCTTAAAACAGAACAAAATAAATTTAAACTGCAAGTACATGAAGTTAACCAAATTTTAAAATATGAAAAATACACATCCAATGAAAAAAGTGATAAGAAAAGAATACATACTGTAATTTAATGTCCAATTTAAATTGATTATTTTTTTTTTCTTGGACCGACACTCAGGGGATGACCCCTATACATGCGATGCATTGTGCTGGAACTAGGAAATTATGTTATGGGAAGTAGGATAGAGGGAGTAGTGTTTATTGACATTTGATTTAAATTTTCCTACGTCAAAAGTGACAGGGAAGACCTCTGCGGGTAGTCTATTCCACATACGTGCTGTTCGGCCAAAAAACGAATTTTCTCTGTAATGCGTAGTGCGATTCGCTGCCAAGTCGACCACAAATGGATGCACTCTTAGTGATGAAGGCGTCGTGCGCGTGAATGACCGGGTTTCGGGAACAAGTTCCCTGATTTCATCAGAACACATCCCATTATAGTAACAATAGAACAACGAAACGCACCGCACATTGCTACGATGCTCGAGAGAGTCAATAGAGTTGGCTACCATACTGTCTCCTATGAGTTTCTTCGCTTTTTCCTGGACACGGTCGAGTAACTTCAAAATAGTCTTTGAAGCACCGACCCATATATGAGAGTTGTATTCCATTTTCAGTCGGATGTAAGCGGTATAAATAGTGAAGAGATCAGATGGGGTGAAGTATGTCTTATACCGTCTTAAAAAACCGAGGCACTTGAATGCTTCTTTTGAGACCTGAAAAATGTGCTCAGTCCATCGAACATCGCACTGAATTTTCATGCCAAGAACATCTGATTCCTGGATATTTATACCGCCATAATTACAGATAAGGTAGCGCTATCGGGTATGCGTCGATGCGTATCCTTGCAGCATTGGATCTTTTAGGCATTGAAATCGACCATGTTCGCGTGACCCCATTCCGATATTCTCTTGAGGTCACAATTTAGCGAATTATTCATATTCTGCCTCGTCGCGGCGATCATATTCGACGTAGGCCTACGATTAAATGAATATGAATAGCAGATACTGCTATCTTCTGCTGGGTGCCTCCGTAGTCTAGTGCATGAACATTAGTCTTATCAATATGGAGGTGCGGGTTCGATTCCCGCTTAGACCCTGGGTGTTTCTACAGACAAGCAGTCAGAGCTTCGTAGAGTTTGTATTGTCTTTAAAAAAAAAAAAAAAAAAAAAGTGGAAGTTTGACATAGAAGGTCATTAAGAAAAATAACTAATAGGGGAGGAGAAAAAATGGAGCCTTGTGGTACCCCTGAACTCGTTAGATGAGATTCCGTCTATAACAACTCTTATAGCGCAATCCCTGAGAAAGCTCGATATAAATCGAGAGAAGATATCACCGACACCAAAAGCAATAAGTTTGGACAAGAGTGTTCCATGCCACACTCTGTCAAATGCTTTGGAAATATCTAGAGCCACTACCTTACTTTCGCCGAAATGGTGAATGGATCGACACCATTTTTCCGAGAGGAAGACTAATAAGTATCCCGTTGAAGGTCCTCCACGGAAGCCATATTGCCGGTCGTTAAGTAAGCTATTGGCCTCCAGATACTTCATAAGGTGGAAATTTAGCATACATATAGCATAAATGGTAGAGTGTATTGCGATTGGGCGATAATTTTCAGGGTTGCAGCCTCTCCTTTCTTGGGAATCGGCGTTATATTTACAACTTTCTAGAATGACGGAAATTCGCCTGCATAGTATAGGGTGCTGAAAAGGATTGCCAGAGGACGCAATAACGTCGCAGAGCACTGCTTCAAGGCCAATGCCGGAATTCCATCCGGCCCAGGTTACTTATTTAAGTTGAGGTCCGCTAGAACCCTTTTAACTGTACGAGCTCGAAAGTATATCTTTGGCATAGTTACGGATACACTCTCGGGAGCGAGCAGTAGTTGATTGCTTTCGGGCAGGTGAGAATTACCTGCAAACATTTCAGCTAGAAGGTTAGCCTTTTCAAATGGTTCAGTGAATATTTGATCATCTTTTAAAAGAGGCGGAATAGAAGAACTAGGATTTTCCTTTACTCTTTTAACGAATGACCAAAAGCTTTTACTTACCCGTGGGGTAGTAAGAAATTTATCCCAACGACGCTGCTCGTACAAAGCTTTTTCATGTCTTAGCACTTCGGCACACCATTGCGGTAATAAAAAATGTATTACTTTTTAAAGTGTAATCCTTTGAAAGGGCAACATTTCTGTTCAGAAAGGAAATCACCTTTAGTAATTTAATTAATGATTTTAGAAATGAGAAGGTTTAAAAACCGCAATGAAATAAAGGCCTTTATTATGAACTCTGTTTGATGTTCGAATGAGTTCATCGAACGAATTTTCCTTTGGTATTAAGTTTGTTTCTTTATTTTTTCGGTAAAGTTCGATCAAATGAGAGAAAACTACAATTTACCTCAATAAAAGACAAAAATGTACAAAAGTAGGGGAAGGCAAAACATCACAAATGGAACAACCGATGTGTACAGTGCACTCGCGATAACGTCAACAACGCATTATGTTAACACCGCTAAATACGAAAAATTTTTTTAAAATTAACAGACCTATTACGTGGTCATTCGTAGAGAGAACGTTATTGTGACTGTATACATTTTTTGCTAGTTTTTTTTTAATGAGCTAATATTAAAAATATAAAAGTTTGTATGTTTGTTACTCGATAACTTAAAAACGACTCGATGAAATTTGGTATTTACATAAATTACATTTGTTACTTCACGATAATGCAAAATTTTGTTCGATAAAATATTCGAAGCACAACAAAAACTTCGACGAAAAACAAATTTAACATGCGCTATTCGATATAAAATATATTATTAGTTAATAGCAAGAATAAAAATTTAAAATAATTGTAAAAAAAACTTAATTTTTAACAAAATCTTGGAAAACATTTTGTAACTTCAAAAAACTGCTTAAAACAAAAGAAACTGAACTGTCGGCAACGCTACACTATCTCCTAAATTTGTTTTCTTTTATCTTTGGGACATTGCAAGACAGACAAACGAAATTTGCTGGCAAGGATAGTGAGAAGTAGAGTGTATAGTAGACAAACTTCTGTACACGACATTTTTTCCTTTCTCTCTTTTTAATGTTTAAATGTGTGTTAACAATTGAAATGTTTAAATCGGATTGTCTTACTAATGTCCAAAATGTAAAAGCTTTAGTTTAGTTCAAAAGAGAATTCCAAATGTTTCTGTTAATCAATGTCTCTAATGTAAATTGGGCTAACTTAGAGGTTAATTTTATTTAAAATGAAACCAAACAATTTTTCATTCATTTTATGCTGATATGGTTAAAATTGTTACAAGCGTGTTAGTGAATAGCAAAGTCATTTAGTCATTTTAGAGTTTTTAACCAAACAATTATCTTTAAAATTGTTTAGTAAGCACATGATTACATATTGAAGTGCATGTTATAAAATTATTACATCCATTCTCAACAATAAAAAATGTTTCTAGTACGAATAATTTTCCTGACGTCGTCGATACTGCTTCTAATGTGCACAGACCTCCAGCATCATTTAAATGAAATTTTTGACACGTTCAGAAATTTATTGCGCTCATGATTCCCAAAAAGATACAAATATCTAGTAGCGTTAAATCATACTATCGACACGTCTAATTGCTACCTGTATTTCGTATGCTCGATAATTCGAATATGATTCTTGTTTAAAAATTCTGTTTATATTTAATGCACTACAAATGAAAATATTTTTTCAGAAAATAATTGGATGGGCATATACTTATTTACAAAAAAAAATGTGTACTTATTTAATTTTTCGCCTACGGCAACACAATTCCCTTTTTGATGCTCTTTGAAACCGGTATTTTTCATTAATTACACGATTTAACAAGAAAACTGAGTAAACTGTACCTTCTGTTTTCATATCACGAATAAGTTCGAACTTATAATTTGGTTTTCTTTTTATTACTTACAGAGTATAATGGAGATTTCGGTGGTTACAACTACACTCCTCCTCCAAATAACCAGTACTTACCACCTTCGACACCAGCTGCAATTTATGGACCCGCATCACCAGTATATGGACATCCAGCACCTGTGTATGGATCATTTCAGCCAACTTATATTAAACCATTCCCTTATCATTCCCGTGATCATTTGTCACTGATTCATAAACTAAAAACTAAAATAAATCTTTTCACCATTGGAAAAATAATTTTAAAACTTTTGATCTTCAAAAAAATTATAAAATTTATTGGAGTTATTTGTCTCTTGCTCTTTCTACCCAAACTGAAGGATATATTTAAAGATGATGCATCCAGTGACGAAGATGCTATTGAAAGCAAACATGTTGAAACAGAAAAAGGTAAGCATTGATATTGACAGCACTTCTTATTGCATAACACATACGATTATAAGTTTACATCGAACAGTAGAATAACATACAATCTCGGTTAACACAGCCCTCGATAAGCGCAACACTCAAATTCTTAACATTGGCGACTTATTTAACGCAACTTTTCGAAAAACAAAATTTCAATTAACGCCGCTTGGCAAACAATGTACGTTTTTCTCTTCCCTTCTGTTTTTTCCTTTAGTTTTTTTATAAATAAATTCAAAAATAAAAACCTTCCTGCATAATTTTGAAACCAACGTAGTTTAAAAAATTGTTTGTGTGTTAACATGTGTAAACATTAGTACAAATTTACATAGAATTTTATATATTCGATATATATTTTTGTTTTCATTATTTATTTTAATTATATAAATATATTTATTTTAAAAGTTATCGTTTGGTTTTTTGAATAAACTTCATATACTTCATAATCGAAAAACAGGTATAGAAATTTTTACTCGGTTTTCGCAACAGCCCAAAATTTCTATTGGTTACGTTAACCGAAGTTACAAATTAGTTACCAACAAAAACAGCAAGTTATACGAAGGGAAATAATATATTCAAAAGCAAATTCAACAAATTTTGTGTTTAAAAATTTGGTACGACATGACATAAAAAGAAGCATAGCGATGCATTGTGCTGGAACTAGGGGAAAGGGATAGTTAGAAAATTGACAGGAGGTGAAGCTTCACTATTTTACAACTCTGGTTTTGCACGTTCTTTGTTTTATAGCAGTGTTGAAGCGCTTCTGATGTCTAGGAGACGTATTAAATTTTTTGCAGCTTCGTTTTAATAGCCATTTTTAGTAATTATTTTACTTCGTCGGTGCTACCCACACAAAATGCACTTCAGAAAAAATGCTAGGTGCTTTCTTTATAATTTTGCCTGAAACTGGGGTCAAACACAGGAAATTTTTTGTTTTGTAGCCGACATGCAGACTACTTCAGCCATCGCCACACTCGATTGTTTTAGTAGACATGTTTAGTAAATATTTACTTCGCTGGTGCTACACAATACCAACGAAGGAAGGCGCTCTGATATGCCCAGTGGATTGGTTTCGGCTGACCCGGTACTCTTCAGTGCTCAGTAACTATGCCTTTGACACTCAAACTTTCCGACAACAACTAACACAAAGCCACACTATTGCACATCAGAAAAAATACGAAATGTTTTTATAACTTAGGCTGAAACTGCTGACTGTCAAATTTGTAAATAACTACATTTTCTGAAAAGTGTATTACATGCATTGTTGATAATGAAGAACAAAAAAAAATATATGTTAATCTATTTTTAGATACCACGTAGAAAAATATTTATTTTAAATACATAAAAAGAAGATCTTTTAATTTAAAATGTCAGTAATTTTGTATTACATACATATCTGTGGACTTTTGACAAATGGTCGAGTTAAAAAAAATTTCTTAGTATTTTAATCGTAAACGAATCTTTAAAAGATGGTTAATTTACACTAATCAGCGTCTTTTTATGAATTTTAATTTTTGAGATATCACACAAAAAGGTATCAACTTATATAATTTGTATGCTTGATTTTAATAGAGAATTTAGTAGAATGTAAAATTACAGAAAAGTTAGCATAATTATACTAAATTTATAAATATTTGAAAGGCAAATAATAACGAAAAAAAGTCGAAGCTAAAATGGCTAATTGAATAGTTTTTCCACTCTCCTGAAAATTTTTTAAATTTCATATATAATGTTTTGTCCACATACATATGTATGTATATATGTACATATATGAATGTATATGCATAAAAAACATACATATGCAATAAAAAACCGGTCACTGGTTTTTTTTCTGAATTTGCAAAATCGTAACCTGTTTTTTTTATATTCAAATATTCGAACTATTCGAAAAGCGGTTTCTTAAAAATGTCAAATAATTGATCACGCTAATAAATAAGCAAATAAAAACACACAACATATACAATATATATAGAGGCAGTGTCGTGCTTTTAGCACAGTTTTCAATACTTCCGAAAAATTGTCGACACGAATATTTTACGAGTCAGTCCTCAGCCCCATATTTCTAAATAACATCGAAATCTGTAATATAAAATATTAAAAAAATGGAAAATATCAAAAAAAAAAACTGTTATTCACATTTAACCCTTATGTGAACACCAAGGTACCCCGGTACCTTTAGCACTTTCTTCTTGTTTTTTTTAATGGAAGCAGATGGTTCTCATACTTCAAACTTCTTGAGAACTCCTAACTATTGAAATAATTTAAATTATCATTACTTTTAGGCTAAAAAATTACATTGAATTGGCGTGGTAGTCCAATTTATTTCTTACACCCTTAACAGTACGGCAAGGTACCCGGGTACCTTCATACATTATATATGAAAAAACTGTTATAACAAGTACAATATTATTGAAAGATTACTAAAGCAAAATAAGATAAAGTCGTTATAAATATTTTATACTTGGATATTTATTTACAGAAAGAGAAACAAAAACAAAAATAATAATTTTTATTCATATAAACAGAAAAATAAGAAAAGAGAAATATGAAGTTACAAATAAATTCGACTGATTACTTTGCGAACAATTTACACATATTGCGTAGTTTGTTGAATGTTAATTACAAATCGGTTTGGAACAAGAGTGACAAGATTTACGTGATTTCCTTTGTTTCATGCGTAGTTTCGAGCACACGTGACAGCTTCGTACTACTGGAGTACGTCCGCTTTTAGCAGATTTGACAGTTGATTGGGCAATAACTTTCGGGTTTTTTAATGTTTTTCTTATAGAATTCAACACTCAGTTCTTTCAGAAATTGTCTGCGACGGTCTGTGGAACGCTACTGTGTATTGTTTTCTATATATATTACATAGGACGCCAATGCAGCTATATCTATTGCATTATAAAATAACGATAGTGGCCATCGAGTTGTTCTGCGTTTGCATGTATATTCGCCTAATAATTTATCCATGTTGTCAACCCCTCCTTTAGTTTTATTGTAATATGTATGTAATAATTTCAGGTTTAGCAGCAAGAGTTGATTCCACGTTAGGCTCTGTATGCATACTTGACAACAAGACTACAGCTTTGTCTTTTTTAGGTACGTAAGAGCACAACGATGCGTCTTTACTAAAAGCTAAATTTGTGGAATATACTTTTCTAAAATTAAATAATAAAATTAAAAAATAATACGTATTAGCAAAAAATGTATAACACGAACCTGTCTTTATGTGGCTGCATATTCGCTGGCAGAAACCGTTTATTCTTTCTTACAGTTCCCAGAAGTGTCAAGTTCCATGAGCTTTAAGTTTTTGCTAGTTCTAAGGATGTAAAAAAGTTATCGGTAGTTACATTTCTTCCGGAGTTTTTGTACGGGAAAACCAGATCTAATACTGTTCTTTCGCCTGTATTTGTTTGTCGTGCGCCTTCTGTGGGTCTACCAGTGTACAAAATTCCATGCACAGGATAGGAGTTAAACGCATCACAAGCCCAAAATATTTTTATTCCATATTTTTCAGGTTTGGATGGCATGTACTGCGTAAAGCGGGTACGTCTGCGATATCCATATAGCTGCTCATCAACTGTAATGCAATCACCAGGTTTATAACTCTTACGTAAATTGTCATTCAGCATCGTCCAAATATCACGAAAAGCAGCAGCCTTATCCGTTTCTGCTCGTAAGTTGCGGGTTTCACTTGTAGCAAGGTACATCAATCCAAGTAATGGCATCCCGCCAGCTGACTTTTTCTCTTCAAATCAAACTATAAAAGAACGTGAATTGTAAATCTCGGAGTTATTTTCCGAGAACATGCATATATTTTTCTTTAATCTTTACCATAATTTTTCCATATAGGTAACCGGGTACCTTGCCATGCTGTTAAAGGTGTTTTTTTTTTGTTATTCACATAAGGGTTAAATATACAGGCAGTAATTAAAAAAATTAAGTTAAGTTTATTTTTCTTATGACTTCTTTTTAATAATTATAATGAAACGCAAATACATATTACATATATATACATATATAATTTAAGATCGATAATATCCCGTAAAGTGTTGCTTACTATTATTCATATTTAAAATCATATTTGATAGTTCAAAAATAAGCGAGAACAAATTATGCTTATTTATCATCGCAGTTAACCGAAGCAAAAAATTAAAATGGAGGCAAAATCTTCTTCTTTCCCGGATAATTGATGTTGCCGATTAATCAAATCACGGATAATCAGGGACCCACTGTGCTTTATAATTCATCTACGTTAATACTGACAATGCATAATTTTCTGTTGATTTTATTTTAGTTTACTTACGGCCATTTTTACAATGTCTAATTATTTTACTTTTAACAGAAAATTAACTAACTGGCGGTTTGCTTAACAGGCACTATTTAATCGACGGTTAATGATTTCAGTTTCACCATCATTCAGTTACTTAACAAAAAAATTCGCTAAAAAGTATGGCAATATTGTTTGTGTTTGTTTACGAAAAATACTATAATGACAGAAAATAGAAAATAATCTTAATGGTTGTGAAAAAAAACATTGAAGTATACTGAAAGGAAATGGCGGAATATTCATAAGCAACAAATTGTTCCAGTTTGGAACATTCAAAAAAAAAAGTGAGACAGGTAAAATATTGGCCTATAAAAATATTAAGATATACACATGTTAAAAAGTTTTTTGTTGAGCCTCTAATATCACAGCAAGATATCTTTTTTTTGTTGTTTTGAAATTATAAACATTGAAAAAATATACGCGTTGCTTTCCCATTTTTTACATGTGTACATATTTTCTATTTATCAATTAAAATTATCTATGCATAGGTGTCGATTATATTGTTAACCGCCACATTTTGTTCGGTTAAATTTAACAGACACTTTTTCGTTAAATGGTGTCAGTTAAAAGTTAATCATACATTGTGAAATATATTTTTAACCGACTGTTAAAGTTCCAATTAAGTTTTAATCGGACATTGTGAAAATGCCCGTTAGTGTTATGAATAAGTATTTTTTTAAAGCGTTTCTTTTTAATTGCAAACTGTTGGAATCTGTGTATGTGCATAAGCATGCCGAAATACACATACATAATACGTTTTCGCGATATTTTCTGATCGCTTTTAGATCAATCATAACCGCATTTTGAAAGACATTCTGCTCACGTTAGATGTACTTGACTAACTTCATAAATTCTAAGTTTTATAACAAGTTCCAAAAATTTATTTACTTACAGATGTACTACAAAAACAAATTAAGGAGCTTTATGAATTCGTGAGGACAGCTTTGGAAAAGTTCGAAGAAAGTATTTCATAAATATATATTATTCGAAATTAATGTTGCATTAAGTTAAATTCGTAATTATTTATTTTTGTATTTATTACACATAGATTTACTAGAATAAAAAAATTTCAATCCTACAACCGCCCAACTATTTCTGTTTATATGTAATATTTCAACACTTTATTTTATATATTGGATATACATTCGTATTCATGTATTAAAAGGCTGCACAAAATGTTTTAAAATACACAGGTCACTACTGTGCAGTAGTTCCAAGAACTGTGTTTAATACATTCTTTACAAGAAAACAATAACTCCGTAGAATTTTTGGAAAAAAAAAACACTGCATAACTTGAAAGAACTTTCGCTACAGTGTTTGACAGTATTTGAATTCAATTCAAACACATAAATTTTAACTTTACTAATTTTATTTTTCTTTATTTTGCATTCAAGCAATTGTAACTTGAATGGGTTTTGGATTTGTATCTTCAACCACTTGTAACTTGAAGATAAAATAAAAAAGCCCAAGTACATAATTGAAATGAATCGATTATTTTAAAATACATTTTGCTATACATATTTATACCTAAAATTCTACATAATTATGCAATCTTAGCAAAATAATAAATACTAGAATTTAAGGTGTTTTAACGAATGAGATAATTGTAGAAATAGAAATACTAATAATGAGCAACGTAAGCAATTTAAAAACAAAATTTTAGTGCAAAACAAATAATAAAATTATGAAACGTATGCAATTCATAAGTACAAAATTAAATATATATTAGCCAATGACAAACATTGTGCATGGTACGCAAAAGAAAAATTATATTTATTAAGGGTATTCATAACTTAAAATACTTCAAATGATGAATCTAAAATTTCTCCCCCGCATTGAACGAACGTTCAATAGAGTTAAAGTACGCAGCAACCAGGTTCAACTAAAAAAATTAAATATCTAAAACGAATCGGTGTACCTGGTTGCGTGGCATTGGGGTTGGTGGCATGTTGACACCCTGTAGTTCAATATTTTCCTCTGTGACAGCTATGGTCTCCGTCTTATGTCCCTTCTTACAATTGTTATATTTGAGTAATATTATGCTGACTGACACTATACTTAGTAACAGCGATGTGTATCCAATTGCATGGCTATGTTGTTCATGTGTTTTTAATTTGTTGGGAAGGTCCAGAAGATTTTGTTTTTGTAGTGTTTTTTGTAAGGCTGTTAATTCATTCATAGTTTTAGTATAGGTGTTTTTCCAATTGGTTGAATTTGTTGGACTGATGTCCACGACATTTGTACTATTGAACTGGGCATGTAGGTCCGTTACCGTACTTGATATAACTTGGTGTCCATTAATAGAGACAAAGCCGTGCTTAAATATGCATTCTGCATTCAGCGTGAGCATACCCTTTAACAAAATGGGAATAATTTCTCTATTACAAACTGCAGTGGCCTGTGATGGCGATGCAGTAGCATAAATCCTTTTATTCCTTGTTGTTAGTGGTATCCATCTACTATTAGTTCTCTCAAGGCTTCATGTTGGTGTTCTTTTGTTGTTGAACAAGTTGACTTCACACACACATCTCTCAGAACTATAATTGTAACTAATTTGCACATTGTGACAAACGAATAGGCCGTGATTCATTGTATCACATGATTCAAACTGTGAACTTGAAAGGAGTATATATTGGTATGCAGCTTTGTCCAAAATGTCGGTGCATGTCTTAATAGCGAACAGGGTTTTGTTCACTATGTAGGGCACTGGAGTCATATGAAACAGTTCAAATTGTCCATGATTAGTCATAGCCAAAACAATTTTAAAGACTGCATGCTGATTCGTGAGTAACCTTTTACTTTCATCGGCCTAAATAGTTGCACCAATTCATCTTCTTACTTTATTGGAAGCGTTTTTTTTATCTGGGACCAGCACTCAGGAGATGACTCCTACACATGCAAAGCATTGTGCTGGAACTATAGGAAAGGGATAGTAGGAGAAACGACAGGAGGTGAAGCTTAATTATTTATTTTGCAGCTCTGCTTTCGCACGTTCTTTTGTTTTTATACTCGTAGCAGTGCTGAAGCTTCGGTTCAGTAGCCATTTTTATTATTGATTTACTTCGCCGGTGCTACACAATACCGACGAAGGAGGGCGTTGTGATGCGATTGTGGATTGCTATCAGCTGAAGCCGGTATTGTTAAGTGACCAGTGACTATGCCTTCGCCACTGAAACCTTCCGAGAACAACTGACACACAAAGACCCACTAATGCACATCAGAAAAATGTGAGATGTTTATTTTTATTTTAAAATTTTATTCTGAAACTGGGGTTGAACCCATGTCTGTTTTTGGTTGTGTAGTCAACGTGCAGTCTACCATCCATCGTGCCCTCGCCACCCTCAAGCAGATCTTAAGTGAAGCTTGATTAAATCAGTTACATTTTGTAATTGATCTGTTGATAGGAGTAATTGGCTGATTTTTCAATGATGTGTGTCAATGATAGTATTGAGGATGGAATCTTTTATTCGTTGGATATTGGCAGCAATTAGAGATAAATCTAATACTGCTGAATTAAACAATTGATTGAGTTGAATTTGTGATACCACCTGTTTAATATGTCGGGCTTCTTAACTGTAGATTTCAATTTGCTCCTCTAGTTGTTCAAATCTTGACCTTGCAGCTATTTGATCCTTTCGTATAATATTAATTGTCGAATCAACAATTGACGTTTGATTTTTGAGCAGTGTTAATGGATATGATTCATTTCCTTTTACTTGTTGAATTGTTTCGGACATACTCTGAATCCAGTATGCCAAATAAAGAGTGAGCAACATTACCGACTATATCCAGTTCTCCTCTTTTAGTTCTTAGAAGACTATTTTCCACTTGTAAATAAACTTATATGCGCTCAAAATGTTGAATAATGCTACGGCATGTTGTATTTTGTATTATCATTTGACAGACTTTTTTCAAGGACCATTGACCAAATTTGATGTATCCGATCAGTAGGAATTTAAATCATAGTAAACGAATATACTCCATTCGCTTGCTGAGATTGTTGCTGTACCAATGTTTTCGAAATGTATGCCTAATCGTGCTCCGATTTTTTTATTTCCCAATTACTAGTGGTAATACCAACATTATTAGAAGTAATGACAGCTTGAAATGAGAGGATAGAATTTCTGACCTTTTGGATCTAGGTTCTTCAATGGCAACAGCTGAGGTAGCTTCCATCGGTTTGATAGTTCTCTTGTCGGTGATATCAGATGCTTCTGAGTTTTGGCCAATAGGTAGTAGAGCAATTCGATGTATTGGGCCACTTCATGATAGGTAAATTATCTTCTTTTACTATCATCATATAACCAATCGTGAGGTTGTCAAATCGCTTATACCACTTATGGCACTGCTACAATTGATTCAAATATTCAGCGGACCATCTTTTCCAGAACTCCTGTTTGAGATGGGCCACCAGCTTCCGGTGTGATAGTCTTGATGAATTTACCGTTGTTGCGCCTCTATCTACTTGTGATGCCAATCAAAAAATTACCAGGAGTCAATGCTTCAAGATTATTAGGATCATTTGACATAGTGGACGGCAGTTGAGTATTGCCTCGATTTCTGATACAATAGTTCCCAGTTCTTCCTGGGTCAATAATGCAGCTGCAACTATGCACCTGCAACGATTTTACTGCCGCTTCCCAGTGTACCAAAATGCGGCACACGGGGTGAAATAAAATTAAAATTTATTCCTTCTGGGCTGGCAGTTGAGATGATTGATTCCTAACCCTCGTCGGAGTAAATACTTCCGGCCAGTTCTGATAATTGGTTTTTTGCTCATATAAAATTAGTAGCATTTTCTGAACATGTCTTGACAACGACCTCGACGGCTGATGAATCGTTTTAGAGCGCCAATGAATGCCTCAGTTGTTAGATCGGTTACTACATCGAGGTGAGTCGCCTTGGTGGCAAAACAACAGAATACGGCGATATATTCCATGGTCGGTCTTTTTCCTCTGACCTTATGATGGATCCAAACTGGGTCACAATAATCAACTCCCGTGTTAATGATAGGTCGTGCTGGAGTCACTCTAGTCTGAGGTAAGCTGCCCATTATTTGTTGGCACAGTTGAGGTCGTGCCCTGGCACATCTGACGCACCCTGGTACAGTTGTGTGCGCTGTTATTTTGCCCTTTATTGGTCGTATTATGTTTAAAAGTGCTTGTGGTCCACAATGTTTGTTTCCTTCGTGAACCATTACAAACAACACCCTTATGATAGGGTCATTATTTGGAATCAGCATTGGGTGTTTTGCTTCGTATGACAATAGTGATGCCTCCTATCGTCGTCCAACTCGTAAAATATTTGTTCTATGCAGAAATGGAGCAAGACTGATGATGGAGCTGTTTTGGTCGACTTCATTCTTTTTTTGAAGCTGGTTGATTTCTGGTGAAAAATCAGACGTCTGAATGGTTCTAATAATTGAATATAGTGCATCTTCCAATAGGACGCCATAACAGCAGCACATAACTCCAGACGAGGCAATGTCTGATGTTGTAATGGAGCAACCCTTGTCTTGGCAGAAAGTAATTGCACAATAACTTTTTTATCCTTAAGAGTTGCTCAAATATAGGCGAATGCACCAAAGGCCTTTTAAGAAGCGTCTGAGAAAACATGCAGAAATGGAGCAAGACTGATGATGGAGCTGTTTTGGTCGACTTCATTCTTTTTTTGAAGCTGGTTGATTTCTGGTGAAAAATCAGACGTCTGAATGGTTCTAATAATTGACTATAGTGCATCGTCCAATAGGACGCCATAACAGCAGCACATAACTCCAGACGAGGCAATGTCTGATGTTGTAATGGAGCAACCCTTGTCTTGGCAGAAAGTAATTGCACAATAACTTTTTTATCCTTAAGAGTTGCTCAAATATAGGCGAATGCACCAAAGGCCTTTTAAGAAGCGTCTGAGAAAACATGCAGTTCCGTCCCTACTGAGTGTTCACCTTTAAAAAGGTGCCGAAGGATCTTGAAGTTATTCAACCTGGATAAGTCCTTTCTGAAATTGGCCCAGAGTACTGCCACAACTGCTGAATAAATATTTTTGTATTGACGACAACAGGTGCAAGTCGGCCAAGGGTATAGAATAATCTTGCGAGATCCGAAGTTGCTCTACGTTTTCTGATAGTCTGTACATGATTCATTTTTACCTTGACCCAAAAATGTTCAGTCTTAGGCAGCCATAACAACCCTAAAATTCTTACAGTATTAGTGTTGTCACTATTGAAATCCAAATTTAGCTCCTGATCACCGAGCGGAATATTCTTCAGCAGTGGTGTGCACTTTATTAAGTTTTATTTGGTTCCTTAAAATTGTACTGAGTTTTTGTTGTGTTTGAAGTGCGATATTGAGATTGTCAGAGCTAGGCTAGGGTAGACTAACAAACTTTCATCAGCAATTTTTTGTAAGCATTTCGGAGCTAGATATGGTGCCGCTCGTGTACCATATGTAACTGTGTTTAGTTGGTAGTAATTAACAGGAAGTGCTGGGTCTTCGCTCCAAATAATTGATTGGTACTGATGGTTGTCCTGATGATTCAACATTTTTCTATACATTTTCCCGATGTTGATGGTGAATACAAATTTTGGGAATCGAAAACGCAGTAAAATTGAGAAAAACTCACTCTGGACACTTGGCCCTGTATACATTAAATCGTTTTCCGTGTAGCCTGACGAGGTTTTCGCTGATGGATCAATTGTTTCAATACGGTATCAATATCTACCCTCTGCATGTGCCGCAATTGCTCGTAGTCTCGAATGTCTTTATTTTTGGGGAGTCGACGCTCTAAAATCATAAATATATTGAATGCCATCGCGTGGGATTTTCCTAACGCAGTTGGGTTTTCACGAAAAGGAAGACTGACTATGAAGCGACCTTCTTCATTGGTATGAACATCTTGAGTAAAATGTGCTTCACATTGCTTTTCGGAGAGTGAGAGATTTTTTTCGCCGCTCTGTCCAATTTCCAAAGATGCTCTATGGCTTCTTCCAATAATGTGGGGTCTCTAAATATTGCACATGTTGTACCACATAAGGGACTCGGAATTGGATTTTTCCCGATTTCCGCCCAGGACTTTATTTTGGAGTGTTGGAAGATCGTCAGCAAGGTGTATAGTTTTTTGTTTGTTTGAAGCTAGTTTGAAGAAAAATTCTGCTCCAAGCAGCAAATCTATTTTTTCTGCTGATAGAATTGAGGATCTGCCAGGTGAATATTGTTCGGATAGCCCGAAGTTGAAATGTCAACGTACTGATTTGGTTGTACCGGAATTTTGCTTGGTAGAACATATGCCTCTACATTTGCTGAGAAATTGAGATTCCTGCATATCATCCCGATATATATGCGATAGTTTGAATTTCTTCGAATTTCGTCAACACCGTCAAGGCAGAGGGAGGTCTCAACTGGTTAAATTGACAATTTTTGACAAAGCCGTTTGGATGCAATATTTACTTGTGAGCCAGAGTTTAATATTGCTCTAAACTCATCTGATACACAATTTGACGCCGTAATTATAACTATTGCTGTTGCTAGCAATACATGACTCTGACGGCCGCACCGATATTTGCTGTTGCTGATGCAACTGCTGCTACATCTGAGTCAGACGTCTTTGGACTGGGATTTAATGCTGAAGATGTAGTTGATGAACCAGTCGTTCTTTTGGCATCTCCCTTTTTTTTCTAAATGAAGCAACTTATTGTGCTTTTTCGCACACGTTTTGCAGCTACTTGAATTACAATTTTTTGAAGCGTGGTCACTTCTGAAGCAATTTACACATAGCCGTTTTTGTTGTACCCATCGCAGTTGTTCTGCTTCTGATAGTCGCAGGAATTTGCTGCAGTGATAAAGGTTGTGGTCGCTACTATTGCACATTATGCATGTATTTGTACTGTTTCCGTTGGCTGTTATAATTGGTGATACCACTTTATGTGGTGGTTTTTCCTTCAGAACAAAGACTGAAATTGAAGTTCCAGAAATGCCAAAAAGTCAGTCATAATTGGGACGTCCCTTAGATTAGTTAATGACTGCATGTACATGACAGGAGTGCTGCCATCGATCTTCTTAATCAAGAACTGTATGAGAATTGCACTTCAAGAAGATGTTTCTATTCCCAAACTATTTAATGCAAGTAAGCATCCTTGGTGGTGTCATGCATAGCCTTGATAGATGATGCAGTTGATGTTACAGACGGTAGGTTGAGTATTTTGTCCACCAAATTAGCCACTAAAATTCTTTTGTTATTATAGCGGTCCTTCAACGTTTGCCTGGCAGCATTATAATTTGCTTCGGATAACGAATATTGACTGATGAGATGGCCAGCTTCTCCTGAAACATTATTCTTTAAGTACCACATCTTCTGGATAGGGGAGATCGGTTGTTTGTCGACCATTTCAGAGAATAAATCGTGAAACTGTCTCCATTTTAGATAATCGCCATGAAATTGTGGTATAGTCACTTTTGGCAAATGTACTGATAAAGTTGACTGATTTGAAAGAGTTGGCTGACTTGCACCAACGTTTTGTATCTTGTTAGCCATTATGGACAGTCTGACCAAATGCTCTTGAACCTTGTTGTTTAATTCATAAAATGTGTCGACGTCAAAACCAGAAATTAATGGATCGCCAAAGTTCTCGCATATACTATCATTAAAAACTTACTTAAGGCTCTTATCCCAGCCTTTGCCTTCCGAATTAAGCCTTGCTTTTCATTGGAGTCCTGAAGAGGACCTGATGAGGCACCGGAGTTTTTTACTGTTGGTAGCTTTTGTTGGGATAATGCCATTAGACGATTACCTTCTGCTGAGAATAAATTTATTTATGAGTTTGTTAGCTCATTAATTTTAGAATAATAATCTGCCGTGAAATATTCATGCTCTGTTTTCAGCGTTTCAACATCGCTAAGCATACACAATTCTGTATCTGGCTTCAAATTTATCCTCAAAGTATTCTGCGGTTGTTTTTCTATCCACCGAATCCTTTTTGAAGTTTCGCACTATCAACTGAATTACTTCGCCAGTTTTTAATAGCGTATTCAATAATATACTTGCTGTTGCCATTGTGTATGATCAGGAACTGCATTTTCTAGCTGATTAATCTATTGGGAACAATGTAGTGATACTTGTTGTAATTTGGATTAGTGAAACTAATGAACTTGGTCACCAATGTGTTGTTGGAAATGCTGATTTTAGTCGCACCAATGGTATGATACTTGCTGTAGCCTCGCTGGGGAGATTTTGTGCTGTAAATCTCCAAAAAATGTTGTCAGTGCTTCAATCAATTTGCTGGAACTGCTGATATTCGTCGCACCAATGGTATGATGCTGGCAGTAGCCTCTGCTGATGACAAGGACTCACTGGGCAGATCACGTCGGGGTCACCAAAAATTGTTAAGAAGTTTAGTAGGATTCAATTCAAATATAAATTTGAACTGTACTAATTTTATTTTTCTTTATTTTGCATTCAAGCACTTGTAACTTGAATGGGTTTTGTATTTGTATCTTCAAGCACTGTTACTTGAAGATAAAATAAAAGGCCCAAGTAATTCAAATGAAATTGATTTTATTAATGAACATTTTAAATACATTTTGCTATAATATTTATACCTAAAATTCTACATAATTATGCAATCTTAGCAAAATAATAAATAATAAAATTTAGGGTTTTTTAACCAATGAAATAATTGTAAAAATAAAAATATGTACTAATAATAAGCAACGTAAGCAATTTAAAAACAAAATTTTAGTGCAAAACAAATAATAAAATTATGCAACGTATGCAATTTAAAAGAACAAAATAAAATATATATTAGCCAATGACAAACATTGTGCATGGCATGCAAAAGAAAAATTATTTTTATTAGGGGTTTCATAACTTAAAATACTTCAAATGATGAATCTAAACAAAAATCAAAACAAAATATCAGAATGAAACAAATGCACCGTTAACCAGATAAGTATATCGATTTAACTAGACATTGACAAAGAAGAAGTGAATTACGAGTAAAGAGCAGTGTTGTTAACATAGTATTCATAGCACTATGTTCATGCTTTCTAAGTTCTGTCTTGCCAAATAAGCAGATTCGTCGCGTATTTAATGTACATTAATATTATTATTTAAGAATCTATCATCGTACAAGTAACAAATATAGACAAATTTTATATATACACTAGCTACACCGTGTGCTTCGCTACCCCACACAAACTTATCTAACCTCGCCCAGTTTTGTATAGATATTGTTATGGTAAGCCAGCTGTATATGTGAATACTTTTATTGTTATATTAACCAAAAAATAAAAAAGGCACAATACGCAGTTTTGCGAAAAAGTACACATTTCACTTTATTTCATTTATTTAAGTTTTAAAGTCGGGGACTTAGCCCCCACCCCTTCAAATTTCTACAATAATGGACCTTTTCCATATGCAAATGTAATTTTGATCAGTATAAATGCCAAAGTTATTTGATTATCAATTTTTGGGACGGGTAATTTGCTCACCTCTCCATCCACAAAATCAAAAAAAAAAAAATTTTGTCAACCTTTTCCATATGCAGAAATAATTTTGAAAATTGGTTCGCAAATATCGAAGTAAATTGATAATAAATTTTCGGGGCGGTCAATTTGCCTTCCCTCCGCACCGCCTATTTCCAAATAAAAAAAATTTTTGTGGACCTTTTCCTTATGAAATAATAATTTTGAAAATTAGTGCAAAAATGGCGAAGTTAAGCTCGTTTATATTACAAAATTTGTTAAAAACCATATAGAAGGAGTAACATAATTTAAAAAACTAGGCGTAAAAGTGGGCATGATTCATTCAATAGTCTCAGTTAAATGGTGTGAAAATTTCAGGAAGGTCGGTCCAGCGCTTTGGTCTCCTATAAAGTACAAACAAACACACATTATTATACACGCGTTGCTGTAGCTGTTATAATAGTTTTATTTTTAAAAAATATATGCCTTATGTGCCTTTATTGAAATCAGTTAGTTAGTTTCGGGGACGCGGAATTTACCACCTACCACCCGTCGTGGTTTTACCTTTGAAAAAATATATGGTCTATGGCTCAATCTAAATGAAAACTTCTCTATGTTTTACTTTCCTTCCCTACCTTCCGAGTGCAAACCCAATTTCAGTCCTCAGCTTTTTGAAGAGTGCGCACTCGTACATCAAATGGGAGTACCACATGCAAAAAGGGATTAGCTTAGTCCCGCTGATAAAAATTGTCAGTTTTCATATTTTTCCCATTATTTACCCTCCCGTATACCGAATTTCAGCTCTGTAGCTATATTGAAAGTGACCGGAGAAAAAAAATTTACTATCAAGTCATACAGCCCAAATTTATAAAATATACAAAAATCATTAGTTACTTTGTATGTGAGGTACAACCCCTGGCTGTCCAATCCCTTCCAGTTTCTGACTGATGGTTTTGTTTAGTTACAAAGTGATTTCTACCAAATTTAGAAGATTTTGCTCTAACAGTTTTCAAGACCTACAGAAATCAATATTTAGTTTGTATGGGAGGTACCAAGTCAACTTCTCGAATTCCGCCCACTTTTTGACTGCTAATTTGTACTGACCGTTATGTTACTCAGACCAAATACTGAAACTTCAACTGTTCTCAAGATATAATGAAATCAATATTCACTTCGTATGGGACGTACCACGACCACTTGTCCAATCCCTCCCAGTTTTTGACTGATGATTTGTTTTAATTACAAACTCATTTGAGCCACATTCAGAGGCTTTCAATTCAACCGTTCTCAAGGTATACAAAAATAAATATTTACTTTGTATGGGTGTGGTAACGACCACTTGGAATTTTTAATATGTATATAGTCTATAGTGCCTTCCAGATATATAGAGAGATACTGTGAAAATTTCAAGAAAATCGGTTCAGCCGTTTAGCTCTCCATAAGGCACAAAGCCACATACAGTTTGTAAAAAAAATCTTTTCAAAACTTAGAAAAATTAAAAAGTTTAAGAGAAACTCTTATTTGCAAGTAAATTATATAACTTTTATTAAATTTTTTTCTTCATGTATTCAATTGACGATGTTTCTAAACACTTTGCACAAAAAAAAACCAAAATTAATTTAAATAACAAAATAATAATCGTAACTTAAAAAATACTTCAGTTTCTACGCTGTAAAATAAATGTTTTCAAAATTGTGTTAAATTTAATTAAATTTACTCTAAATGGTAAAAAAAAAAGATTTGAGGGTGCAATACTTGGTGTGCCCTCCTTTAGCTTTAATTACAACTTCTAAGCGTCTAGACATTGAATGGATAAGCTTTGGTATATCATAATTTTCAGGTATTTTTTCCCACTCTTCTTTAATAAATGTTATTTGTTTTTGGTGACCTTTTTCCGACTTTTTTCTTTGGGTGGACCCATGAATTTTGTATAGGGTTTAAGTCTGGGCTTTGTGCTGGGCTATCGATCACTTTTCTACAATTATATAACAACCAGGAATTACAAATATATGCCTTATGCTTCGGGTCATTATCTTGCTAAAATTTATACTTGAGCTTTTCTGGGTCAACAAAACCGAATTTCCGAGCACTTGCACTCAATTCCTTTTTTAAAATGTTTAGATAGACTTCCTTGGTCATTATATCCTCTAATATTCTTATTTCGCCAACACCCTTGCTCGAAATACAACCCCACACCATAACGTATAGTTTACCGAACTTTACAGTGGGTATTATATTTTTATTTTTTAAAGCCGCCAGGGGTTTTCGCCAAACTTTTTTAGGTCCATCATGGTAGTAAAGCATCACTTTCGTTTCGTCACAAAAAATAACATCATCCCAGTGCTCCGGAGGAAAAGAAATGTGTTCAATGGCAAACTTATACCTTTTTCAATATTTACCGCGGATAGCAAAGGTTTTTTCCTCGTAACTCTTGAAGAGTATTTATGGTTTTGTAGCACATTTCTAACAGTCTGAGAGGGATACTTACTCCACATTCATTACTGATGCTAAGTGCAATTCCTATAGTACTGAAATGTGGATTCTCATCAATCATTTTCAAAATTTTCTTTTCAATTCGCCGAGTTACTTTTTTGGTCTGCCTGGTGTTTGTTTTGGTTCCAGTTTTCCTTCTTTTTCAGCACTGTTAATAACATTATATACCGTCCTTAGGTTAAGAGAGAACATTTCAGCAATTTCTCTGTGAGATTTTCCTTTATAGTAATAAAAATACACCAGTTGGCTAATGTCTTTGTTCAGTCGCTTTCCTGGCATAGTTTATTTATAATTGGGTAATCATTTGTTTATTCTATGAGCTTAATTTAATGAATAAAAGACAACTGCTACTCTTAGCGTCCATACAAAACTATTAAACGAATACATATGCAAAAAACTAACGGTTCCTTCTTGTCTTTGCATTTTTGAAAACACTTTTTTTACACTGTTTAAAGTATGCAAAATTATTTTGTAGCGTTGTTGTTGTAATATGTTCATAAATTTTTCAAAGTTTCGACGCCTGCTTGTCGACAACATACAAAACAACAGTTGTAAAAAAAAAAATTCACAAATATAATGATATTGTTGTTGTAAATATTTATTTAAATTTAAATTCTTAAAAAATTTTTCATTTGAAAACATTTTTTTTACAAACTGTACATACATACATACAAACATACCATTTTTATATATATAAAATTGAATTTAAGATTTATTTATAATTGTTTATCTAAGTTTGTTATATGGTTTAGCAGGTACATACATATGTACATATGTATGTACATTTCATTTGGTGCTAATACCAAATACCTTTAACCAAATTCTTGACAAAATCTAAGAAATTAATACTTAATATACAAACAAAATAAACTAATTAGCTTCTCCAAAAAAAATTCTTTTTTCTTTATAAAAAACATTTTATTATTCGGTTTAATCAATTTTCGATTTTTTAATTTTCACAAAACTTTTTACAATTAGTCACCCTTTGCTGGATTGAAAATTAATTACGATTATTTATCTATGTTTGCTATATGGTTTTTAAATTGAATAATAAAATGTATGATGTACAAAGAAGCGAAAAAAAATTTTTAAAAAGCTGTTCACAACTTAGCGACTTATTTTTTTTTTTTTTTTTTATCTAGGACCAGCACTCAGGAGATGACTCCTACACATGCGAAGAATTGTGCTGGGAACTATAGGAAAGGGATAGTAGGAGAAACGACAGGAGGTGAAGCTTAATTAAGTATTTTCCAGCTCTGCTTTCGCACGTTCTTTTTTTGTTTTTATACTCGTAGCAGTGCTGCTGAAGCTTCGGTTTAGTAGCCATTTTTATTATTATTTTACTTCGCCGGTGCTACACAATACCGACGAAGGAGGGCGTTCTGATGTGATTGTGGATTGCTATCAGCTGAAGCCGGTTTTGTTCAGTGACCAGTGACTATGCCTTCGCCACTGAAAGCTTCCGACAACAACTGACACACAATGACACACTAATGCACATCAGAAAAATGCGAGATGTTTATTTTTATTTTAAAAATGTTTGTCTGAAACTGGGGTTGAACCCATGTCTGTTTTTGGTTTAGTAGTCAACGTGCAGACTACCATCCATCGTGCCATCGCCACCCTCACAATGTTTGCGATTTTGAGCTTAGTTTATGACCGTGTATTTTTCTTTAGCGTTTTTTTTAAATTAAAATAAGGAGGCAACACTTGAAAATGTAAATAATATATTAGGTGTGTTCGTTTACCCCAAATTGCGGGCGCCCAATCTTATCCAAAAGCGTTTTCTTACGCAAAAATTGGGTAAATGAGAGAGTAATGTTCTTGTTCTTCACGCACGAGAATGCCCGTACTTTTTCTTCGGGCTAGTTTGGGCATGAAGAACAAGCAATCAGTTTGTTTATAATAAACATTGAAAATAACAAAGAAAAATTACAAATGTCGCAAACAGCTGACAGACATTAAAAAAGTTGTGTTAAAAATTTTTCTTAACAATAATTAATTACAAACATTTTTGTTATTTATACCATAAATTGTTAAAAACTTTTCATAAAAAATACCATTTTTTTAAATAAATATTTTTGTTAATACAAATTATTATTTTCTAACGATGCTACCTATTTGGTTTTTTATTTTAATTTTTTTTTATATTGAAAAATAAATAATTGTTAAAAACTTTTCATAAAAAAGACCATCGCTGAAAAATAAATATAATTAAATAAATTCTTTCAATACTTGTTTTTTTAAATAAATTCTTTCACAAATAGTTTTTTTTCGGTAAACTGTCATCAATCAGATTAGACTTCCAATGAAAATCAGGGATAATCAAGCTCGTACAATTGTACTTTTTTCAGTACACTTTGTATTGCAAAAGTACTACTTTACTCCACTAAATATTAAGTACCAAAGTATATTCATATGATTATACGTTGTTCAGTAATTTAAATTAATTATAGCAAACATATATTTTCGAATTTTCTTAATATAATATTTAATTATTAAATTATTCACAACCACTTTTCACAACTTTTTCACAAACTTTGACGTTTGGCCTGTTGAATGAAGTGACCAGCGAAATAGCTCATAAGTTTAGCTGCCCTACAAGAACATTGACGGTCATTTGACCGGTGATATGACCGTCATTGCTGACAGAATTATCGGTCATTGCGTAGAACAAAGTTAATATCATTTTCTTAAGGGCAATATGAGAAAAATGCCCGAAACTTCTGTGTGCATGTGATAGTCAGCGTTGATGCATATATATCACTGTAGACGGATATCCCAATTGAAATGAAACACTATTTATTTCAATTCTTTACGTTAACTTATTTTTTAGCGACTTATTTTTTTTTTTTTTTTTTATCTAGGACCAGCACTCAGGAGATGACTCCTACACATGCGAAGAATTGTGCTGGGAACTATAGGAAAGGGATAGTAGGAGAAACGACAGGAGGTGAAGCTTAATTAAGTATTTTCCAGCTCTGCTTTCGCACGTTCTTTTTTTGTTTTTATACTCGTAGCAGTGCTGCTGAAGCTTCGGTTTAGTAGCCATTTTTATTATTATTTTACTTCGCCGGTGCTACACAATACCGACGAAGGAGGGCGTTCTGATGTGATTGTGGATTGCTATCAGCTGAAGCCGGTTTTGTTCAGTGACCAGTGACTATGCCTTCGCCACTGAAAGCTTCCGACAACAACTGACACACAATGACACACTAATGCACATCAGAAAAATGCGAGATGTTTATTTTTATTTTAAAAATGTTTGTCTGAAACTGGGGTTGAACCCATGTCTGTTTTTGGTTTAGTAGTCAACGTGCAGACTACCATCCATCGTGCCATCGCCACCCTCACAATGTTTGCGATTTTGAGCTTAGTTTATGACCGTGTATTTTTCTTTAGCGTTTTTTTTAAATTAAAATAAGGAGGCAACACTTGAAAATGTAAATAATATATTAGGTGTGTTCGTTTACCCCAAATTGCGGGCGCCCAATCTTATCCAAAAGCGTTTTCTTACGCAAAAATTGGGTAAATGAGAGAGTAATGTTCTTGTTCTTCACGCACGAGAATGCCCGTACTTTTTCTTCGGGCTAGTTTGGGCATGAAGAACAAGCAATCAGTTTGTTTATAATAAACATTGAAAATAACAAAGAAAAATTACAAATGTCGCAAACAGCTGACAGACATTAAAAAAGTTGTGTTAAAAATTTTTCTTAACAATAATTAATTACAAACATTTTTGTTATTTATACCATAAATTGTTAAAAACTTTTCATAAAAAATACCATTTTTTTAAATAAATATTTTTGTTAATACAAATTATTATTTTCTAACGATGCTACCTATTTGGTTTTTTATTTTAATTTTTTTTTATATTGAAAAATAAATAATTGTTAAAAACTTTTCATAAAAAAGACCATCGCTGAAAAATAAATATAATTAAATAAATTCTTTCAATACTTGTTTTTTTAAATAAATTCTTTCACAAATAGTTTTTTTTCGGTAAACTGTCATCAATCAGATTAGACTTCCAATGAAAATCAGGGATAATCAAGCTCGTACAATTGTACTTTTTTCAGTACACTTTGTATTGCAAAAGTACTACTTTACTCCACTAAATATTAAGTACCAAAGTATATTCATATGATTATACGTTGTTCAGTAATTTAAATTAATTATAGCAAACATATATTTTCGAATTTTCTTAATATAATATTTAATTATTAAATTATTCACAACCACTTTTCACAACTTTTTCACAAACTTTGACGTTTGGCCTGTTGAATGAAGTGACCAGCGAAATAGCTCATAAGTTTAGCTGCCCTACAAGAACATTGACGGTCATTTGACCGGTGATATGACCGTCATTGCTGACAGAATTATCGGTCATTGCGTAGAACAAAGTTAATATCATTTTCTTAAGGGCAATATGAGAAAAATGCCCGAAACTTCTGTGTGCATGTGATAGTCAGCGTTGATGCATATATATCACTGTAGACGGATATCCCAATTGAAATGAAACACTATTTATTTCAATTCTTTACGTTAACTTATTTTTTAGCGACTTATTTTTTTTTTTTTTTTTTATCTAGGACCAGCACTCAGGAGATGACTCCTACACATGCGAAGAATTGTGCTGGGAACTATAGGAAAGGGATAGTAGGAGAAACGACAGGAGGTGAAGCTTAATTAAGTATTTTCCAGCTCTGCTTTCGCACGTTCTTTTTTTGTTTTTATACTCGTAGCAGTGCTGCTGAAGCTTCGGTTTAGTAGCCATTTTTATTATTATTTTACTTCGCCGGTGCTACACAATACCGACGAAGGAGGGCGTTCTGATGTGATTGTGGATTGCTATCAGCTGAAGCCGGTTTTGTTCAGTGACCAGTGACTATGCCTTCGCCACTGAAAGCTTCCGACAACAACTGACACACAATGACACACTAATGCACATCAGAAAAATGCGAGATGTTTATTTTTATTTTAAAAATGTTTGTCTGAAACTGGGGTTGAACCCATGTCTGTTTTTGGTTTAGTAGTCAACGTGCAGACTACCATCCATCGTGCCATCGCCACCCTCACAATGTTTGCGATTTTGAGCTTAGTTTATGACCGTGTATTTTTCTTTAGCGTTTTTTTTAAATTAAAATAAGGAGGCAACACTTGAAAATGTAAATAATATATTAGGTGTGTTCGTTTACCCCAAATTGCGGGCGCCCAATCTTATCCAAAAGCGTTTTCTTACGCAAAAATTGGGTAAATGAGAGAGTAATGTTCTTGTTCTTCACGCACGAGAATGCCCGTACTTTTTCTTCGGGCTAGTTTGGGCATGAAGAACAAGCAATCAGTTTGTTTATAATAAACATTGAAAATAACAAAGAAAAATTACAAATGTCGCAAACAGCTGACAGACATTAAAAAAGTTGTGTTAAAAATTTTTCTTAACAATAATTAATTACAAACATTTTTGTTATTTATACCATAAATTGTTAAAAACTTTTCATAAAAAATACCATTTTTTTAAATAAATATTTTTGTTAATACAAATTATTATTTTCTAACGATGCTACCTATTTGGTTTTTTATTTTAATTTTTTTTTATATTGAAAAATAAATAATTGTTAAAAACTTTTCATAAAAAAGACCATCGCTGAAAAATAAATATAATTAAATAAATTCTTTCAATACTTGTTTTTTTAAATAAATTCTTTCACAAATAGTTTTTTTTCGGTAAACTGTCATCAATCAGATTAGACTTCCAATGAAAATCAGGGATAATCAAGCTCGTACAATTGTACTTTTTTCAGTACACTTTGTATTGCAAAAGTACTACTTTACTCCACTAAATATTAAGTACCAAAGTATATTCATATGATTATACGTTGTTCAGTAATTTAAATTAATTATAGCAAACATATATTTTCGAATTTTCTTAATATAATATTTAATTATTAAATTATTCACAACCACTTTTCACAACTTTTTCACAAACTTTGACGTTTGGCCTGTTGAATGAAGTGACCAGCGAAATAGCTCATAAGTTTAGCTGCCCTACAAGAACATTGACGGTCATTTGACCGGTGATATGACCGTCATTGCTGACAGAATTATCGGTCATTGCGTAGAACAAAGTTAATATCATTTTCTTAAGGGCAATATGAGAAAAATGCCCGAAACTTCTGTGTGCATGTGATAGTCAGCGTTGATGCATATATATCACTGTAGACGGATATCCCAATTGAAATGAAACACTATTTATTTCAATTCTTTACGTTGATTTTATTTCAATATTCTTATATGTACATATGTACATAAAAAAAAGAAATGTAATATAATATAAAATAGAAATATCCATCAGAACCTTGGAGTGGGCCATCATCTGTGAATTTTTTCTTAATATAATTGCCCACAATTATTTAAAATATACAAATATTAAAACAAACTATTCAGGGATTCGCATAAAAATTAATTCTATCCATCAGCAAAGACAACATATGTTGTTGTTAAAACGTGTCGCCGAGTGCCGAACACAAAAACGATGCTCTCTTCCACACCCGTAACATGCTACCAAACTAAATGTTTTCTCGTCTAAACTCAGTCGTACGGAGCTTCAAAAACTATGGTCCGAATTATAAGTTTACAAACGAGTAAAATTATCCTTTCTGTAAAATTGATGAATTTGCGAAAATTCAAGAATACTTTTGTAATGAACTGCATTAATTTTTAACTATTCAACAACACGTTGGTTGTCTCCCAACGAGGTGCTCTCTCGAGTAATAGGAACTCCTTCAGTATTACTTTAATTTGATTGATTTCGAAACAAATTCTCAATATTTAAGAATTCATTTTATTTTATCTTTCTGTTACTAATAGTTAATAATAGTAAAACTTAACACAACTTTTATGTTTTTAGTACATTTGGGGTCAAAAAAGTACAATTTTAAAATTGTCAAATATCACCTCCGATATAAACAGAGCTGTAAAAAATTGACATTTCTTTTTTTCTGGTAAATTTTATGGTTTTTTTCATTTTCTTACTTTTGTACATTTTGCTCTCTTATTGAGAGTAATTATAGCTTACTCTCATTTTACCGAACTTTACCCAAAAAGTAAACGTACAGACCTATTATTAACAACACTAATTATTTAAGCTTTAGGTCTTTTTAATATATTTAATATTTATTCTGATTCGATATTTCGCTACTCCTTTGTGTATTTTTTTTATTTTGAATTTTCATTGACAAGAACTTTTCCTATATTTTGAATATTTATTTTTTTTTTTGAATTTTAAAAAAATATTTTTTCTTTATAAACAAAAACCAATTTTCCTGAAGAAGCTACACAAAGGAATAGCGAAATATCGAATCAGAATAAATATTAAATATATTAAAAAGACCTAAAGCTTAAATAATTAGTGTTGTTAATATAAAAAGAGGTCAAAAAACTAGAAAAATTAATAATATATTATGTTTGTTTCTTTCTATCTATTGCTGTCCTTTTCTATAAATTTTATATTAATTAATGAAAATTAAAAGAGTATCATACGGGCTTTAAGAAAATTAAATAGATTTAAATAGAATAATGAAATGTTTGTTATATACGTAAAAATAAAAGAAAAAAATAATAAAAAAGAGAGACTCATTATTGGAAAAATTTAACGGCGAAAAATTTCTTGTATTTTATTAATAAAAATGATAAATATATAAACCTAAGAATTTCGATCTGTAGCAAACAACGTCCTGGATATGGCGGCCAGGTTGGGCCTGGTAGTCATGAACGCTGGCGGTGCGACTACCTTCAGGCGGCCGGGGTGCGAGTTCACCACTCCTGACATCACTTTGGTATCCGAGAATCTTTCTGGGATGATCGAAGGATGGAGGGTACTCGAGGAATATACTGGGAGTGATCACCAGTATATTGAATTTGGGGTAGTATTGGAGGCGGGCGTCGCGCGGTCGCACGGTGGGAGAGGCGCGCGTGGATGGAACGTCGCGAGGTTAGACCGCGGGTCGTTCTTGGCCGGTTTCGACGGTACTACGGTTTTGGACGGTGGGGGGGACGCTGACTCCCTGGCGGGTGCTATGATGCGGCGCATTGTCCGTGGATGCGACGCATCGATGCCCCGATCGTCGCGAGGGGCGGGGAGGCGACCTGTGTACTGGTGGACCCCGGAGATTGCTGGACTCAGGCGTGACTGCCTCCGCAATAGGAGGGTCTATACTAGGGCTAGGCGGGCCGGCGAGGCTCTACTGGAGGCCCAAGAGTACAAGCGGTCCCGCGGGGCGTTGCGTCGCGCGATTATGGCGAGCAAGAGGGCGAAATGGGAGGAACTTCGGAGCGACCTGAACCGTGATCCATGGGGACTCGGCTATAGGATCGTGGCGGGAAAATTGGGCGCGAGCCGCACTGGGGTGCAATTGGACGGCGCGCGGATCGAAACGATTGTGGGGGGCCTGTTCCCCACACACCCTCCGCTGGTTGGCGAACGTGGGCCCTACGATGATGAGGTTCCACCGCCCTTTACCGGGGAGGAACTGAGGATCGCTGCCGGGGCTCTTAGGACGGGGAAAGCCCCTGGCCCGGATGGGGTACCGTCGGAGGTGCTCAAGATCCTGGCTGAGAGCAGGCCGGAAGCATTGCTTCCGGTATATGATGCTTGTTTAGTCCAGGGCGTCTTCCCAAGACGCTGGAAAACACAGCGGCTCGTGCTTGTTGGCAAGGGCAGGGGCGATCCGACCCAGCCATCGGCTTATCGGCCACTTTGTATGTTGGATGGTGCCGGCAAGCTGCTGGAGAAGCTACTGCAAAGAAGGCTGGCGGAGGCCGTGAGGATGGCTGGGGGGCTGTCGGATAGACAGCATGGCTTCAGACCTGCCAGGTCAACGCTCGGGGCGATTGCTGATGTGGTTGAGTGCTTCGAGCGCGCTCAGAGTGAGAGGCGCTATTATCCGAAGCGCATAGTTATCCTGGCAACACTCGACGTTCGGAATGCCTTCAACAGCCTACGATGGGCTGATGTTCTAGAGGCGCTACGGGGGAGGTTTCGTATTCCCGGATACTTGTATAGAATTCTCCGTAGTTATCTGGACGATCGGGTACTGTTGTACGATACGCCGACGGGGCGGAGGAGCAGGACGATCACGTCCGGCGCGGCCCAGGGATCTGTGCTGGGCCCGGACCTATGGAATCTGACCTACGATGGGATCTTTGGGGTGGAAATGCCCGAGGATGCTCAGCTCGTGGGATACGCGGATGATATAGCGGCGGTGATCTTGGCGCGGGATATGGATGACGCCAGGGGGAAGCTGAACCGGGTCATGATTAGGACCCGGATGTGGCTTGAGGACCACGGCTTGGAATTGGCCGGGGAGAAGACCGAGGTGATGTTGATGACGCGGGCACACATACCACTCGATGTCGGCATGCAGATAGGGGATGTGTCTCTGGTTACCCAGAGTGCCATAAGGTATTTGGGCGTCAGACTCGACTGTAGGCTGACTTACTGGGCCCAAATACGGCATGTGGCGACTAAGGCGGCGAAGATGACTGGCATGCTGAGCAGACTCATGGCGAATGTCGGAGGTCCGACACAGAGCAAGAGGAGGCTGATTATGGCGGTCACGAAGTCGATCTTGCTGCATGGGAGCGAGATTTGGGGAAATGTACTGGGTGAGAGAACCAAACGCAGGGTACTCGAGGCGGTACAGCGGACGGCGGCCCTTAGGGTTGCTTCGGCTTACCGCACGGTCTCGGGCGCTGCGGTCCTGGTGATATGTGGGGAAATACCCATAGACCTCTTGGCGCGCGAGCGGTGGGAGGCTTGGAACTCGAGGGGGGAGGACCCTGGTGTTGGTGCTATTGGTCTGAGACCCCAAACTGTCTGGCGATGGCAGGACAGGTGGACCGCGGACACGGTCGGCAGGTGGACGGCAAGGCTCATTCCCTGCGTGGAAGTATGGATTCGGAGGAAATTTGGGGAAGTTAACTACTTCCTGACACAATTCCTCTCGGGCCACGGATACTTTCGAAAGTACCTGTACCGGATGGGCAGGGCAGATGGTCCCGACTGCATTTACTGTAGTATTACGGATGATGATGCAGAACACACTTTCTTCGACTGCCCCAGGTGGCATGCTGAGAGAGCTGCAATGGCGCAGCGGGTTGGCGGGTTCGCTCCTGCCACCGTGATAGGGAGGATGCTCGATTGTGAAGACAATTGGGACGCTGTGGCACAGTACGTGGGATACGTTCTGCGGAGGAAGAAGAGGGACCTCGATGCGCTGCTGCATATCGGGGCCCCCTCTGACAGGGACCAGGCGATACGGGCCGGGGCCATGGCGCCGGCTGCAAACTTGGCGGACCCAGACGTGGGTGATTGAGAGTGGTCCTAATTGGGACGTGGCTCTGGGCCTTCCCGAAGTAATGCGGAAAGCGGTTCCGGGGAGGAATCTACCCAGAGGAGGAGGAGGGAATTTTTTAGTGGCAACACCACTCGACGCAGAAGACGACGGTCTCTGTAAGTGCGAAGGCATTTTCAACCCTACCTCACACGCCAAAAAAAAAAAAAAAAAAAAAAAAAAATCTGTAGCAAACAACTGTTCTCAGTTTAGATGTTTTAACAAAGTTTAGCTAGCATGCATAATTTCCGGCTTCTTACTCGTCGACAAATGGTGTAGGTTTTTCTTTTTTTTTATATTTTGCTAAACTACTATTAATATATATATGTATTCTAATTAATTAATTAATATATTTTTTTATACTACAGATAATATTTTAATTTGCATGCTTTAAAACCAAACATTAAAATAAATAATACAATAATTTTCAAAATAAATATATCAAAGTTGATTACATAAATTAGTTCTTAAATTTCTTATGCCCACCCTGCTATGATCATATATATATAAATACCCAAAAAAATATATATTTGTTCATACATGATCCCTAATTTGATTAACCTATTCTATCGAATGACCAGAAATCAAAATTTTATTATTTAAAAGGAGAAACGACAGGAGGTGAAGCTTAATTAATTACTTTACAACTCTGCTTTTACACGTTCTTTGTTTATACTCGTAGCAGTGCTGAAGCTTCGGTTTAGTAACCATTTTTATTATTATTTTACTTCGCCTGTGCTACACAATACCGACGAAGGAGGGTGTTCTGACGTGATTGTGGATTGCTATTAGCTGAAGCTGGTATTGTTCAGTGACTATGCCTTCGCCACTGAAACTTTCCGACAACAACTGACACACTAATGCACATCAGAAAAATGCGAGATGTTTTTTTTATAATTTTTTTTTTAGTCTGAAACTGGAATTGAACCCATGTCTGTTTTTGGTTTTGTAGTCAACGTGCAGACTACCATCCATCGTGCCATCGCCACCATCATGTTTCATATGAATCTGACTATTTAATATATATTCTGTTTATTTATGTAAAAGTTTAGAAAAATGCAAATATGAATCAATAAAATTTTATTATTTTATTATATTTAATAATATTTATTTATAATAAGAATTAAATAAAATTATTATTTATTTATTTATTTTTATTTCTAATCAAAAATTCAAAATGTATACTCACATTTCATAATATCCAACACGTTGTCAGCAGGCGGCAGATGATTGTGGTTTCTTTTGTGTAGTTATTTTATCATTGATCAGAAGAAAAAAAAATTTCAAATAATACTATCTATTTGAATATTTAAATCTATGGTAAAATCATGCGGATATATGTGAGGATGTGTGTTTTAAAATAGTTACTAAGTGCATTTGATTATTAATAAAAATTTTAACATGTCTTAATAGCAATAACAAAATTACAACAAATTTTAATTTTAAGGATGTCTTAGAACACATCAGTGATACAATCACTATTCAATTCTTGTATTATAAATTATTCTCGTTTTCTCCCCTCAAGTTTTAAATTTAATTATAAAATTTAAAAGATTTGTAAAAAAAATTAGCAATTTGTACATATGTATAACATTTAAATATTCCATATATATATTTCCATATATGTATGTATGTACATATTTTTTTCTTTTCCTTATTCCAACCAGTTAATCAATCAATTATATACTTATGCCTTCATAAAAGACTTATATCACCATCTCTGGTTCAATGTCTTAATAATTACAGTTGACAATGTATCGCCACTCATATATTTAATCCTCAGGAACAATTAGACACAGATGCCAGAACTTTGACCAAAACCAAATACAGCAAAAAAATTTTATCCGTCCATATAAATTTGAAAGATATCAATTCCATAAATAGAAATTAAATAAAATCAAACAACATCACAATACTCAGCAGACTCAATTCAATTCTTTTAAAATTCTTCACTATTTAAATTTTTCTCACAATTCTAATACGTGTTTCTACAAAAAAATAAAAAATATCCGTATTAAAAAAATTAAGTTTTTTTTAATTTATACATATATATGTAAATACAGTATATACGACGACAGTGTATACGACAAAAAAAATTTTCTCATTTCACCTGTACAAGCACTACAAACTTTCAACGATTCGTTATCTATTAAAATTTAAAGACTGTTTAACTGTTTGCATTCACGATTGTGTGATTCACTAACTTGGTATTAACGATAGTAGTGAAAACTTGAAATCAATTGACATCTCTGTGAAAATATACGAAAAGCACAAAGAGTAACATGTAAGAAACAAACATAACATAAAATTAAATTAATTTTGCTCAGAAGCTTTGGATTAATGTTTATGTTTTTCTAGAAAAGTAAGTAAAAATGTGCATTTATTTTTATTACTATTTAATGTGTAGAATGGCATCTGTAAGTACTCCAAAGCAAAACCCTTCAGTGACCATAAAGCTGAAAAATTAAATCTTCAGCCAATTCCGGAGTTAAGCGGCAAAGTTTTTGAAACTCTGTTGCTGTGAGATGAAACGGATTATTTGCATTACGGAGTAGACGACGGCTAGCCGTTCCAATATTTACTATGGGCTCATCCCGTGTTAAATTAAATGCTAAATATTCAAACGAGATTGAAATTTAAAACTAAAATTGTAATTTTATGTTTAGGTGTTTACTTTGTGTTTAAATAAACACGTAAATAGTTCTGTCGATTAGTTGTTAAAGATAACACAAATGGTTAAAAAATGTTAGTGAATAGCAGAATCGTTTATTTTGGTGTTTACTATTTTTAACCAAACAATTGTCATTAAAATTTTTTAGTGAATCGCACTACTGATAACTATTAACCACACACAGTCAGAGTTGTCACTTTAGCAATTTTAGTGCTAAATTTATCACATTTTTCCTGATTTAGCATTAAGTGATGTGTTAATTAACACTTTTTATAATTATTTAACACTTAGAATTTTTTTATTTAGTTCATAAAATTATTTTAAAAACCGATATAATTTATATAATGTGTTGCACAAACGTACAGTCCAGCAAGGGTTCCTGCCAGCTCATAAATAAGGTGAGCATATCTCGGTGAGTTCCTCCCCTCTCACTGGACACGTTGTACCACAAAAAAAAATTTTTATTACTTACACACAAATTACTGATACTACTATCGACAATGCGGCCTCACATTTGACACCAATAGCTTCCTCAGAGGTGGATATTGTTCCTCTGAAATTGCCCTCCCATCCATGACACATTTTCGTCAATTCCCTTAATTACCACCCTGTGATATTAAACTACGCGACTATTTGTTTCCGCCTTAACTTACCTTCATGTTTTACCCCGACTAACCAATTATTCACGACACATTGCAAATTTTATTTCCTCACATCAAAGTATATTATTTATTACATTAAAAACAACTGAATTTAAAAATTTAACACTAAATAAATAATATAGCACTTTTCGCTATGTAGTACCACCTAACACTTACACAAAATTTATAACGAATTGTTTTAACCGTATTTATATATATATCTACGCGAGATATATGTATGTGGTTAATTATCCAAAATTAAAGAATTATTTTGTTCTTTTACTTAACCCTAATCAAGTCAGGAAAACGTTGTAACAAATCCAATCAATTGCATGGGAGAAAGTTAGGTGGAATACATCTTTTATTCTTTCTCAAAGTGCCAACACATGTCAGGCCTTTGGAAAACAACCGTTCGACTAATTCAAAGGACGTAAAAAAAGTATCGAATGTGATGCAAATGGTTTGCAGAGTTCATCAACAATTCTCTCAGCAACATTTTTACCTTTTGCAGAACCCTCTTGTCCGAGATAAGGAATTCCATGAAGAGGATATCGGGTTTCTGCATCGCAAATCCAAAAAATTTTTTTACCACATTTATCTGGCTTTGATGGAATGTACTGCCGAAACGACACACGGCCTCTAAATGGCACCAATTGCTCGTCAATTGTCAAGTAAGCACCAGGTATATATGACGTCAGCAAATTCCTATTGACGCGTTCCCAAATATCGCGAATAGGAGCAAACTTGTCCTTTGCCTTCCGTTGTGCTCGGGTAGACTTGTTATCAAAACGAATATGACGCAATATTGTTACGAATCTGTGTTTTGGCATGCAGGCTCGGAATATGTTGCAACCAAAGAGCGGGTGCCAGAATTCTTCGTAACTCATTATACCTTGTTTACTTAGACCAGCCTTGAATAATAGGCCGATAAAAGCTTGTATTTCGATGTCGTCTACGTGCTGCCACTTTGTTTGATGCGTGCTGTTTCCATGCATATTCGTGTTCACTACAATCATGTTGATGACATTGGCGTCAAAGATGAGGTGAAATCCATCGCCAACAGAACTAAAATGCTGTCCAGGTGGTAAAACTACTTTGTGTGTTGGTCCTCGAATATTTTGCTTGCGATTATTTCCGATTTCTGGGCATATGGGCAACGAATTCCATTAAGTTCCATCTTTTCCGATATAAGCACTGCATTTTTCTGCCTCCATATTGATATCATTATCACTTTCGGATACTACAGAACTTGTTTCATTATCTGGAATAAAATCCTTGTCCGTAGAAAATGAACTATCGTAATCGTCATCACTAATATTTTCTTGATTGAGAGCTTCCTGCAAATCAATTTCCTCAATTATGTTCTCGATTTCTTCTGGTCTAACTATATTTCTTTTAGACATTGTGAAAAGAATTTTAGTCTTTACTACTTTCTGATTGAAAATCATACAACAACTGAACAAATAATAGCTCTGTTCATTTACTTTACTAGTAAAAATTAGCACCGAGAGAGTAAGAAGAAATTTTCCAAAATTACTCTCAAAAATGTGAAAAAGTAAATGAACGCTTTACTTGCTAAAATTTGCAAGTTAAAGTAGTGTTGTAATGTATAGGTATATATGAGTACTTAATAACTGCCCCTATATTTTTTGGACAAATTATACATATATGTATATTATTATAAAAATATTGTGATTATGGTCATTTATATTCAGCATTGTCGTGACTGGCGTTTTTCGAGTACTGCTTGTAATAGAATAATGAAAAGTTTTGCAATTTTATTTAATATAATACTAGGCGTAGTCGAAATACGCTAAACACGATAAGGGTGAGTAGCTACTTTTGAATAAAATGAATGAACAAAATATATATTTTTAATTAGTTTATACGTTATAACAGCCTGCCTACATATAGCATTTTTATTTCAAACAAACGGAAATAACGGTAGAATGAGGTCGCAAAAATGTTTATTTCCAACTTTGTGTTTTATTTTCCAAACGACTTTCATAATGTGTTGATTCCTCATACAAACTGAAGTTCATGGGAGTTTGAGCGTTTTGTTTGACTAAATTTTGGGACTTAGGTACATACTATGAACTATGTTTCATTTCATATGTACACCAATAACTTTTAAAATTTGCCTAATTTGATATAAATTTACAAGTTCCAAATTTTTTACTTAGATTGCTTTTTCACAATAAGAGAAAATAAGTCTTTCTAACCATAAATGAAATATTTTCAAAAGGGTTTACATTTATAGACAAATAATATAAATGATTTTTACACACTAATTTGTAAGATATTTCTGTTTTTGCAAATAAAATTGCCCTATTACTTTTTGTAGCATATTCACAAATTTATAGCAATCTACTCCTAAAGTATTTAAAGCGAATATTCAATAAGTATAAGCCTCCTATTAATTGATTTAATAAATAAAATAATAAACAGCCGCCGAAAAACGGAAAACAAGGAAACAAATCTAAGCAATTTTAATTTTCATTGTAATAAAAAGATTTATCCAAAATAAAATATCCTGTTGCTGCCAGCATTAAACCCCAAAAGCAGTAAAAAAAGTAATTTAATAAATTATGTGTTAATTTAAATTTATTTGCAAATATATATCTGAACTAATTGAATTATTTGCCTGCTTAGTGTAAAGTACAGAGTAGATAGGTACCCATAATATTTACAATACTAAAAATAACAGCTGGTCTGTTTGCTGGAACATCCTAAAAGAATCCTAAAATTAGCCTATGCTGTGTTGATTAGTTCAATTCCATTAGACATCTTATTTTGCTTCTGTTGTTCCTAAATTACACAAAAAGAAATTTGTTACCTTTTAAATACTTTTTATCGTTTTAAAAGTTTACATTTACTTACAATTTCTTAAATTTTCCAAAATATTTTTATTTTTAACTAAATTTAGAAATATTGTTTTGTAAACACAAACGCAAAACAGCTGTTTGAATAATTATTGCAAGTAAAAATTTGACTTTTAAAAACTTGAAAGTATTTTTCTGCCTTTCAATTTTTTACGCTCTTTTGACGCTCTCTCGTTGCAAATTTTTTGGGTTAATGAACGCTTTCTAGAAACAATTATTACAAATTTGTAAAAATTTTTAGTAAATGAACAGAGCTAAAATAAATTTGCGTTGAATTGCAAAAAACAAAGGGAATTCCCGTTACTAAATTTCACTTTTGTTATTTCGAATAAGACAAAAACGGAGTAAAGCTGGTAGCGCTGTGTACTGAATTTCTCATCGCACAATCGATTTCAGATAAATACATGTCCCAGTCACGGTGATCTTCCTTCAAATATGTTCTGACTGCTGATAAAATGCTCTGATTCACTCGTTCGGATGCATTGCTGCTGTGCTGATACAGCGGTGTTCCAATATGTTGAATTTGGTAACTCTTTAGCAGGTTTTGGAACTCTTTAGAGACAAATTGGACACCATTATCCGTGTGTATTATTTCGGGCACACCAAATTTATGAAATATTTCATGTACTAAAAATTCTATCACGTTTCCTGTCGTAGCTTCTTTCATTGCCTTCATGAATGTATATTTAGTAAAATGATCGAGTACTATATATATAGGCATTTCCACATTTCGATCTTGGGTATTTTCCCAAAAAATCTAAATACAACTTCTGGAAAGGCCGTTCCATCATGACCTGATTTCCAATGTCAGGGCACAAATTTTTATTCGAAGGCTTGGTCTCCTTGCATGTCTGGCATTTATTAATATAGTTTTTTACTTGTAGAGACATTTTTGGCCAATAAAAAAAACCGTTTTATGCGCTCTAGCGTCTTTGCTACTCATCCGTGTGCTGCAGTTAAACTCATGTGGTGTTTTTCAATCAGTGGCTGGGTGATATTGCTTGGTACCCACAATTTGTAATTGTTTTCAGTCTATTCAGTCTTTTCAGTCTATTCTATTCCTCCCTGTCGAAACCTATATTTTTGAATATCAGTCCCTCTTTGACTTTCAGATCTGGTAAGTTGTTTTTATTTTCTTCTATGTGGCGTATTAAGTGTAGATATTCCTCGCTTTGAAACTCTGTGGTTTCGAAACCTAGAATTTGTTCAATATCGACTTCTTCAACCTTCATATCATCGCAATGCAATCTGGATAGCGTGTCTGCCAAAACGTTTTCTGCGCTTCTTCTATGCTCGATCTCAAAATCGTAACCTTGTAGTTGCAGTGACCACCGTACAAGTCTTCCACTCAGGTCCTTCATCGTCATAAGCCACTTCAAGCTGGCATGATCCGTGACTATCGGGAATGGCATCATTTCCAAGTATGGGCGAAATTTTTTTACGGCCATTACAGCAGCTAAGCACTCCTTTTCAGTCACGTTATACTTTTTTGACATGAATTCAGTTTTTTTGCTATAAAATGCTATAGGGTGTTCTTCTCCTCTCTCGTTCAGCTGGTGTAATACTGCTCCCACACCGTAATCGCACGCGTCGCACTGGATGTAGAAACGCTTCGTGTAATCAGCATGGCGAAGCACTGGATCTGTTATCAGAACGTGTTTAAATTTTCAAAAGCTTCAATTGCATCTGCTGTCATTTAAAATTTCTTGGTTTTTTTAGCCTATCTGTGAATGGTGCTGCGATTGATGCAAAATCTTTTATAAACCGGCGGTACCAACCAGCAGTACCCAAAAAGCTTCGCGCTTCGCGGGTCGAATTTGGTAGTCTCATTTGCCGTATCGCCTGTACCTTTTCAGGGCCTGTTCTTAAATTGCCGCCACCTATTATAAATCCCAATTACTTCAGTCGCTGAGTATTCGCAAGTGTTTTTCAAAACTGTCTGAAATCACGAGAAGGTCGTCTAAGTACACGAAGACGTTCTCTTTTAGTTTCTATGTGCAGCATTACAAAGTTCGAAAGACATCACCAGGAATTGATAAAGTGGCCGGCCGGCAACGGTAAATGTTGTATACGGCCTACACTCTGGTTATAGCTCTATTTGCCAGAATGCAAATTTTAAATCGACACTGCTTATGTAATAAGTCTCATCAATCCTTCTTAAAATACCATCGACATTCTGGAGAGGGTAAGCATCCTTCACCGTGAGCTTATTTAATTTTCTAGCTTCCAGGCAAAATCGGTTTTTTCCGGTTTTCTCACAACCGTCGTTCGATTTGACCAGGGGCTTTCACTCTCCTCTATAACTTTCAAGGCTAACATCCTATCAATTTCCTCATACACTATTTTCTGTACCGCCACAGACATAGGATAATGTCGGTCCTTAAAAGGCACCGCCGCTTCTATCAGTTTTATGGAATGTTTCTCAAGAGACGTGCATATTAACCCTTCCTTCTGAAAAGCAGGAAATAACTCGACCACTTTTCCCAGTTCTTGACGTTGCTCCGCGCTCAATACATGAGGATCGGATCTATAGTCACACTCCCCAAAATCCTCCTGTATACTTTCAACATTTAATTCCTCAACTTCTAAAACTTCCTAATCGCTAATCGAAAAGTTCTCCAAAAATCGACACCAAAGTATGCACTATGCTCCAGGTCTGGACATAAGTAAAACATTATCGGCTCAGTTTTACCTCTATACGTGACTGCTAACTTTATCCTAGCCAATAATCGGTGTTTTCTGCCAGTGGCAGGGTAACTGTAGAGAATATAGGTTCAACTCTTCCAATAATTCCCTACATCCCTTACAGAGCAGACTAACTGATGCCCCTGTGTCGAATAGACCAATCGCTATTTGGTCAAAAACGCGAGGATCAGAATCTCTATCCACAACTTGTATCGCCTCAATCTCTTCTCACGGAATTTCCCCCTTAGTTTCCTAATTCTATTTGAAATGCCTTTATGAACGCCATCAAAAAATCAATTTCTTACCCTATTGTAATTTTTTTGCCTTTTCTCTATACTATACCTCTGTCGCATGCTCGGAATGAAATCGTCACATTCCCCCTCAACCTGAACTGAGTTTCCCCCACTTTCCTCTAAGGGTGTTTTGATAACGGGTTCTGTCCCGGACGATGTTCCCCCGCCACTACATCGCTCCTTGAAAAATTTCTCCCCCTACACTCACTACAATTCGGCAACTTAAATTCCGGTTTACCACACCGGTAGCAAAATAATGAACGCTATGTGGAAGGACAATCCATAAATACATGCCCTATCTGTCGGCAATTCCAGCAAATCAGACTTCTGTTCTTGTGGCAATTCTGAACATTATTAATCGCCATGGCTGCTAACTCCTGATCAGATTCAGTACTGTTCGTCAGGTCCTCTTCTGGTCTTTCACTGATCTCATTGACTTGCCTTGGGTAGCGTTGTAGGTATAGGTGGTGAAGAAAATTTAGTTCTTTTTTGACAAAAAACCTTTTCACCCTCCACACATTCTTGCCTCAATTCTTCTATCGAATTTATAGACATTGGATAAATTCTGCCCCTGATATCTCGTAGATTCTTCTTTATCATCTTAATCATTTTCCGTTCTGGTATCGAAAAATCCATCCGAGATCGCATCTGTATCATTATAAAAAAGAAGTCATTAATAGATTCGCCAGGTTGTGGCCTTCTCTCTACCATTTCGCTCATTACTCCGAAATTTGAACGTGTATTTTGGTATTGCCTCAGCAGAGCTTCTTTCAAAGTAGGCCAGTCTGACACATAATTCGTCTGCACAAAAAGCCAGTACCATTTTTCTGCCGCACCTCTTACCAATAAATGAAAATTGTCTAAGAGCTCCCCCCACGATACTCCATATTGCTTCTGCAATCTCTCTACTCTAAAAGCAAAGTCCTCAACAGCTAATTTACTCGCCTTACATCAAATTCCAAACCCCACTTGTCTATTCTCATACGGTGGTAATCTCTATAGATATAGTGGCCTCTCTATTCTCCACTGAAACTCTCCGGGGTGCTGCTGAACTGGTTGGTGACCCATCCATTTGCGAAGAGTAACTCCTAACCATATTTGGTATTATGTCCTCTTGTAGTTTCTTGCCTTGCTGTTGCGTTTGTTGCACCTCCAGTTATTTTGCTTACCGCGGCGGTCAGCTCCGCCATTTGTGGTCTCAGATCGCTAACTTGGGTGGACAAGTCCAGTTCATTTGCCTCAGTCCTAGGTTCCTCCATTCGTGACCGAGTAATCGGCCGCTGTACTATTTCAGTCCTTTGATCCCTACGAACTCCAGAACTAGAACTCGGCTTACCGACCATGATTGTTTGTGATTTGTCAACTATCTGGAGTATATCATTCTCGGTACCACGATTCATTATCAGACTGCCTACACTATGTCCTACTCGGAGTATTTGATTGATAAATTTTTCCAACTGCGACTGGGGTATAGCTGTTCAAATTAAACTGCTGTTGTCTTATACGCTTTCTCCTACTCTGTTCGCAATGATCTTGCGACATAAGCCCTTCGAAATTTCTCTAAAACGGGTTACCTGTTCTCTTTTGTAATGTGAAAATCGGAAATACTCAAAACAAACACCTTCACTAAGTAATCACTCTAAATCTTAACCCCCCAAACGAAATTATATTAATAATACTCTTAATTCTGCCTTCTTAACTTATATATATATATATATAATTATCCTGTCAATATACGAAATAACCGGGTTTGACATGAAGGTAAATGCGGTGTCGCGCAAAAAAAATCTCTTGAATATCATCCGTGAGCCGCTAGACAAATTCTAGTCAAAAATGCAATACTACTTTTCTCCTTCACTTCCCTCATACAATCATGATGCGTTCATCCCATGCATCCTGAGATACGTGAGGATTTCATCGGCACACCGTTAGATACAACAGACCCTGTTATTGTTGCTGCATCAACAAAAAACCAGGCGGCTATCAGAACGGTCACCTTTTCTACCAATCTTTCCAAATCCTTAAAAAAAAATTAATTGAAAGAACGATTCCAACACCATTCAGGAACGAAACTTTACATTGTACATCCAAGCGGTTGGCAATCTTCTCCATATGTACTTGGCGCAATCAGCAAGTCCAATGCCTCTACCCTCGATCTACTTGTACTTATTTCCGAGAATCATTTCTCAGAAAGGCTACCGAAGATTCCACGGACCAAAACATCGGCCATTGCTCATAACGTAGGGCTATTGCATAATATACTAGTGGTTATTGTTACGTGTTTAGTTGTCCTACACGTTATCTAATGCTTCATATTGGGCGCCATTTGGTTGCACAAGCGTAAAGTCCAGCAAGGGTTCCTGCCAGCTCATAAATAAGGTGAACATATCTCGGTGAGTTCCTCCCCTCTCAATGGCCACGTTGTACCACAAAAAAAATTTTTATTACTTACACACAAATTACTGATACTACTATCGACAATGCGGCCTCACATTTGTCACCAATAGATTTCCTCAGAGGTGGATATTGTTCCTCTGAAATTGCCCTCCCATCCATTTCACATTATCGTCTATTCCCTTAATTACAGCCCTGTGACCCTAAACTGCGCGACTATTTGTTTCCGCCTTAACTTACCTTCATGCCTTTACCCCGACTAACCAATTATTCACGACACATTGCAAATTTTATTTCCTCACATCAAAGTATATTGTTCATTAAATTAAAAAAACAACTGAATTTAAAAATTTAACACTAAATTCATAATATAGCACTTTTCGCTATGTAGTACCACCTAACACTACACAAAATTTATAACGAAATGTTTTAACCGTATTATGTTTAACCGTATCTACGCGAGATATATATAAAATATAAATTCGCTGAAATAAACGTTAGACTAATTATACAATACAATCAATAAATAATAAAAAAAAAAAATAAATAAAATGCAATAAATTTTTCCTTTTTCTTTCAGGCGTTAGCGTTTACAAAAAAAAAATTACAATTTCTGATCCCCCGGTCGTCTCTAACAAGTTTCAATCTTGTGTAACCTTTTTATATTACCTAACTTGAAGGAGCTCCCTAAAGCTGGTGGTGATCAAATACTGACACTTAGAATATTAATTACGAATCACAATTTTCACTTGACTTTTCTTTTCCTAGTTTGCACCAGCGCCGGAGGATTAATATCTAGTGGTATTTCCTTTTTGTCCGGTTTTTTTTTTCTTATTTTACCTTTTGGTGCCCTGGCCACGGAGCTGTACTTAGCCTTTTCCCCTTTTTAGCACCTTTACTTCCTTCCCCTGGTCCCAATAAAATCCCCCCTTGCAAAAAAAGGAATAATTTTATTCAGTCCGATTTTCCTCTTTCTACGTACAAACAATATTCACACAAAGTCAAAATTTCCCCATTTAACTACCACTCTCCCGCACAATTTTTCCTCCAGACTATATTGGCAATATGAGGAGTATTTTACTCCGTCACTTTTATTTTCTCAAAATTTTCAATACGAATTTTCTCCGGCACAACTCCGTGTCACTTTCACAAACTTTCTTTTCTATCTAGCCTTCTACTAACTTTTCTGACATACTCTAGCATTTGCATGTTCCAGATATTCCCTAAAATTCCCATAAAACTTCCAACTAATCTTCCTCTTACGTAGCCATCTTTTTTTTCCTTCCTCTATTCCAAGCCCTTCTAGAATTTTCTGCCCTTTAGCGATATTTAAATATTTATCTTTATCCCTGTCTTTCTCTTATTTATCCTTCCCCCGTTCCTGCTGTATTATTCCATGTACACCATTACCTTCATTTTCCTAACGACCCTTTTCAAAAAATACAACCCTACCACTATAGATCCCACATCCAACAAACAGCTGTGAACCCAACATTACCATTCATACAATCATTTTCACTTTTACTCCACGATAAAACATACCACTTTCGACAAGCTCAATAAAATAATTAAAATCTTAAAAAAAAAATATATATGGGTTCCTAATAAAATAAAAAAACGTTCCTCCCGTAATTATTCCTGCAAAGCCTATCCAATATATATCGAAATACAAACGAGACACATACAACCACTTTCCCATAGCACCCGCAACACATGTTTCCTTAGTTTATAAAGAAAAATTCATATATGGCACATTTTTTGGTGATCAGTGAATTAAAACCTCGTCGTCCGCAAAAATATTAAATTTAGAAGAAAATTTAAACATTTTTATAGATACTAGGGTTGCCAGTCGTCCCGCTTTTTGCAGGATTGTCCCACCTTTTTTAATAAAACACTATCACATTTGTTAACTTCTTACCTAGTTGCTTCATTTGGAGTTTTCCTCTACGTATTGTAAGATTTGCATGCATAAACGAAAATTCTTTTAATGTGACGCGAATGTGATGTGATGTTATAAAAAAAACCAAGTTTTTTTTTTTTATCTGGGACCAGCACTCAGGAGATGTCTCCTATATATGCGAAGCATTGTGCTGGAACTCTAGGAAAGGGATAGTAGGCGAAACGACAGGAGGTGAAGCTTAATTAATTATTTTACAGCTCTGCTTTCGCACGTTCTTTGTTTATACTTTTTAGCAGTGCTGCTGTTTCGGTTTTTATTTTATTTCTTATTTTTTTTTATTACACAGAAGTAAATATTGCAAAAGTGTGCTGTTAAAGAATTGTTTGCATTTTGGTCAGCATTTAATTATTAAAAGCAAATCTAGCAAAAGTGTGCAACATTAAATTAATAAGTGGAAATCTTATTAACGTGTGCTAATTGAAATAAAATGATGACAACACAATTTATATTGTTTAACTGAACTTGGAGCACAAGTTAATAACGATCACAACCGTACTTAGATAAAAACTTCACAACAATGGTTGATGAATCACAATTAGCAAATGCAGACAGACCATAAAGTATGAGATAGGAATAATATAACTTAACAATGTCTCAGACGTAAATAAACATAAAACTATTGTAAAGCAATTACCAAAATGAACTAACCTTGAGACAATATTTATGAAAATTACATACATCGGAAAAACCGATATTAATTAAATAGAAAACATATGTATATTAAACCTCATTTAAGAACAATAAAGAATTTGTATATGTAGACAATATTATTGGCGACAACATACAAATGATAAGAAAGAAACGAAGAAAACACTTTGTTCCTAAAATAGTATTTAAGGATGTTCAAGTAAAAGAATAAGTTAGTCTTAAGAATATATTGAAATAAAGAACAGCACGGTGTGTGCTACAAAAATATATTTTTTTTACTCCTTCTTAAGAAAAGAAGTTTAACTGGGGGCTCAACCGGGAAACTTAGTTAAGTCAATACTAAAGGATCCAAACGCCACTGAGTGAACACTGCACTCCTGATCCTTGAATCAACATTATCCTGAAGGAAAAAAGGAATAATTAATCAAAGGCAAAAAACACAGTGAGTACAAAAGGACTTCCAAGACTAAAAAGGAATAGTTCAATAAAGTACAAAATCAAATTCAAAATTCATTGGATTATAGTAGAATTTCGTATTCACGACAATCCCTTGAAAATAAAACAAAACAAAGAATACAATCAATATAGCAGTACAAGATATAGCAGCCATCCAAGCACAAATAATTTAACTTCGAACCAACTGTACAACTCAGAGCATGTTCTAGTGGAATAACCACAGAAGCACAGATCAATTTAGAAGTATTCAAGATTCTACCCATTTTCGATGGTGACAAAAGGAAATACAGAGCATGGAGATCTGAAACATGGACTCACATGAAAACAATAAAGAGGTTTCAAAATACACCAACCTACTACACAGCATTAGCCATAGTTCGAGGAAAAATTCAAGGTGCAGCGGCAGACATCCTAATAAACCACAATACGATTTTTAATTTTTATTCAATGATGAATCGTTTGGAATATACATACGCTGACCAACGGGCAATGTATGTGCTCTTAGAGAAAATGAAAAAGATTACTCAAGGGAGAAAAGAATTAGCTGAGTATCATTCAGTAATAAACGAAGCACTTAATCTCATACTTTCAAAAATTGAGATGGAAAAAGGAGACGAAGCAATGAAATTCTTTCCAAACCAGGAGGCGGTTCGAGCATTCATAACAGGTTTGAATTCTAAGTATACGATTGGCACTCTCTACACTCAAAATCCAAGAGACTTAGAGACAGCATACGCTATAGCCAGTACCATATATCATGACGACAAACATCTACAGTTTGATTCACCAAGTCATCGGCCACACCCAGTGAGTCACCAACATAGTCAACAAACACCGCACTTTGAAAAGAATCGCTATCGACCAAATATACAGTACCATCAAAACAGAAACGAACGGCCAACGCCCAATTATCAAACAACAAGCCAACCAATGGAAGTGGACACCACAGATAGAAACGTACGTCAACACACTCAATTTCAACATAACAACGATCAGAGAAGATACAACAATCCTTTTCGTCCACAACAACCTTTAAAACGAGAATACAACGGTTCTAACAACCAGTTCAATCAGCACAAGCAACAAAGAACACAGTAGAAAAAGATGATATCACCTCAATGCAAGGCAAATATGACGCAGAAGATGAATATAAAACAGCTTTTTTAGACTAAGAGATGGTCTACCACATTTACAAAAAACAGATAGGAAAACAGGTAAGACCATCAATATTTTAATAGATCGCGGAGCCACTAATAACTATATAAGCTCCAAGTGTAAAATAGGATATAGTGTTAAATTAGAAAGTCCAATCAAAGTAAAAACGTTGCATGGATATTCATATGTGAAAAGTAAAAAATCTATACATTTATTTAATTATGACATTTTTTGAGGTTAACTCACTAACAAGTTCTGACATGATTCCAGGAATGCAAGGATTAAGAGAAAGAGTTGCAACGATAGATTTAGTAAATAATGAAATGAAATATAGGGATAAAGAAAAAACCCATAGAATAAATTATACCATTAACAATGAAAAATATAGAAATCAAATAGAGGAGATTATGAATAGAAATAATTTCGTTAACGAAAAATTACCCTGTACTACAACTATAGAAGGAACTATTAGAACAAAGTCGAAAGAACCTATATGGACTAAACAGTATCCATATCCATATTCTGATAACGAGTTTATCAACAGAGAAATTCAGGACCTTTTACATAATGAAGTAATTCAGCCAAGTAAAAGCCCCTACAACAGTCCCATATCGACAGTCGCTAAAAAAGGCACTGATGAAAAAGGTAAGCCAAAAAGACGCATGGTTGTAGATTTCCAAAAATTAAACTCCCAGACTATTACTGATAGATATCTGATACCTGATGTCAATATGACAATTCAGAATTTAGGGAAGGCTAAGGTATTTACAACCTTAGATTTGGAATCGGGATTTCATCAAATTAAATTGAAGAAAGAAGATCGCGAGAAAACAGCCTTTTCGATAAACGGCGCTAAGTATGAATTTTTACGGATGCCATTCGGATTAAAGAATGCACCTTCCATCTTTCAACGATGCGTGGTCGACATCCTCAGGCCATATATTGGGAAATTCGCTTATGTTTACATAGATGATGTACTCATATACTCTTCCTCCACCGAAGAACATATAGAACACATCAATACTACAGTAGATGCATTACGAAAAGCCAATATGAAAATTTCTAATAAAAAATCTCATTTTTTTTAAAGAAGAAATTGAATATTTAAGACACATAATAAAACATGACGGCTTCACCGTAGATCCTACGAAAATACAGACAATAAAAAATTTTCCTATTCCTACTACATTAAAGGAACTCAGATCATTTTTAGGTTTAGCAAGTTATTATAGGAAATTCATAAAAAATTTTGCTAACATTACAAAATCATTAACTACATTCTTGAGGGGAGAAAATGGAGGTATTTCAAAGAACCAAAGTGCAAATATTAAAATAACTTTGGACGAAAATGCTTTAGAAGCACTAAATAAAATAAAAAATTAGCTAGAAGCACAAGTTCAATTGTTCCAACCAGACTTCAATAAACCATTTGAATTAATAACGGACGCAAGTAATTTTGCAATAGGAGCAGTTCTTTCACAAGACCAATAACATTCATATCTAGAACACTAAATGAAACTGAACGGAATTACTCGACTAACGAGAAGGAATTATTGGCCATAGTATGGGCATTGCAAAAACTTAGGAACTACCTTTTATGGCATAGCAGACTTAACAATTTACACTGACCACCAATCATTAATATTTTCGGTGTCAGAAAAGAATCCAAACACCTAATTAAAAAGATGGAAAAACTTCATAGAAGAATATGGAGCGAAGATTCTATACAAACCTGGACATCAAAACGTTGTAGCTGACGCTTTATCCAGACAGCAACAAATAAATCTCAGCATTCTGCTCAGAGTTCACCAACAGAGGGATTCAAACAAAGTGATAAACCTTTGAATCACTTTAAAAATCAAATCTTAATAATGCAAGACACTTCTGATTCACTTGAATCTAAAAATGTTTTCAAAAGGTATACCCGACATACAATAAAATTTACAACTAATGAAAAACTGACAGAAAACATCAAACTAATACTAAAACCAAAAGTATTAAATGGTTTACTCTCGGACGCAGAGACAATGTATAGAATAAAGAATACACTAAAAACTACATTTCCTACAGTCAAATTCATACATACGAACGACTTAGTAGAAGACATAACTGACAAAGAGGAACAAATAAAGATAGTCAAACAAATATATGAAATAGCGCACAGGAACGTACAGAATAATATAATAGAATTAGAGAGAAAATATTTTTGCCCAGAGATTAGAAAGCACGCTACAGAAATAGCGAATAAATGCGATTCGTGCCCAATATTTAAATACGATCGCAAACCTAATAAATGAAAGACTACATATAAAACATGTTGTATCAGCACCATTTCATTCAACAACAAATGGTCAAGTTAAACTTGTGCACAGCACTATTATCGAATTGGTAAATTTAATTTCAAAAAATCCACAAAGATCTAACTTATTTGAGGCTATACGCCAGTATAATAAAACTATTCATTCGGTTACAAAGCAGAAACCCGAGGACGTGTTCTTCTCAGCGAAGGGGTATCCTCACATATATGAATTAATAAGAAAGGCTCAGGAAAAAACCTTAGAATATCACAATAAAGGCCGTAAAGAAACAACCTTCAATAAAGGAGACATCATATACTCAAAAACACACAGACGAAAGAAGGAAGTAGCAAAGTTTGACAAACACATTGTAGAAACAGACAATGGTAATAGAGTAACTACAAATACAAAACAAGTCATACACAAAGATAATATCAAAACTCAAAATGTTAAAAGAAACAATAATAATCATCACAATAATAACCAATGTAACATTAGCGTTCAATGTTACAAAGCTAGACAATAAAAAATACATATTAATCCAAGATCAAGATGTATATACTTTCAGTGAATATGAATATCTATACCACGTGAAAAATGTATATAACAGATGATAATCTAGAATCACAAATATTAATGAAAAGAATCGAAATCTTAAAAACCCAACTAACAGGTGATAGAAATAAAAGATCCCTAAATTTTTTAGGATCTGCTTTGAAATTCATAACGGGAACACCAGATCATGAAGACGAAATAGAAATTAAAACAAGATTAAACCAATTAGTTGAAAACAATAATAAACAAAAAATAATAAATTCTCAGTTTGAAAAAATAATAACTATTATTCAGGCTCCTTAGACTTACAAGAAATAAAAGAAATCATATCTAATGAAAGAATTCAATTACCTATTATAAACATGTTTTTTTTTTTTTTTGGCGTGTAAGGTAGGGTTGAAAATGCCTTTGCACTTACAGAGACCGTCGTTTTCTGCGTCGAGTGGTGTTGCCACTAAAAAATTCCCTCCTCCTCCTCTGGGTAGATTCCTCCCCGGGACCGCTTTCCGCATTACTTCGGGAAGGCCCAGAGCCACGTCCCAATCAGGACCACTCTCACTCACCCACGTCTGGGTCCGCCAAGTCCGCAGCCGGCGCCATGGCCCCGGCCCGTATCGCCATCTGGTGCAGTCGAAGAAAGTGTGTTCTGCATCATCATCCGTAATACCACAGTAAATGCAGTCGGCACCATCTGCCCTGCCCATCCGGTACAGGTACTTTCGGAAGTATCCGTGGCCCGAGAGGAATTGTGTCAGGAAGTAGTTAACTTCCCCAAATTTCCTCCGAATCCATACTTCCACGCAGGGAATGAGCCTCGCCGTCCACCTGCCGACCGTGTCCGCGGTCCACCTGTCCTGCCATCGCCGGACATTTTGGGGTCTCAGACCAATAGCACCAACACCAGGGCCCTCCCCCTTCGAGTTCCAAGCCTCCCACCGCTCGGGCGCCAAGAGGTCTATGGAAATTTCCCCACATATCACCAGGACCGCAGCGCCCGAGACCGTGCGGTAAGCCGAAGCAACCCTAAGGGCCGCCGTCCGCTGTACCGCATCGAGCACCCTGCGTTTGGTTCTCTCACCCAGTACATTTCCCCATTTTATGTTTATATTTTACATTATAAACATATTAGAATACTCTGATATTCATGTATGTAAACTTAATCAAATTATAATAATTGTATACAAATATCCTATTGTAAAAAGGAAATATAAACTTTACAAAATATATCCACTTTCACAAAGAAATGGAAAATTAATACTAGACGATAAGATTGCCGTCTGCAATAATGAATTTAAAAGAATAAAAAATTGTAAAAACATACTAGATACAAACATATGTAAAATAAATAATCCAGAAATTGTACTTTAAGTATCTTAAATGATAAGCCAGCACAATGTAATATTAAGCTCGAAAATAACGCTAAAGGGTGCTTTAGACCATAAGATCTGTCGTACGGCATGTCAAATTTTTGTGTAGAAGAGCACAAGTCGGATCGTCTAAACGTAATATGTAATGAAACTATAAGATTTTGAGAGAAAATATGGATGAAAATTTGACAGTCGTATGGCTCTCTTGATTTTTTAAAATTTTTCAAAAACCAACACACAGCATTAGATCAGGGATGCATTTTTATGTAAACAAATGTGAGAAAGCCAGGGAGGGAAAACTGGTTTCATAAATTTATACCAATTATAAAATCGAAATGTACATTTTAGACCACGACAGCACAATTTTATAAAAATATACGTATATTTTCTAAAAGTACACTAAAAATTTTGACCCCGAAAATAACATTTTCGAAAGTTATAAAAATATTTTTCAAGGTTATTGAAAAAAAAATTCATTTGCACAAGAACTCCCTCCCTGGGGAAAACAAGCAAACAGCTGTAGTTAAATTAAATGAGAATGTTTTTATCTTACTTGATTTTATCCATACCAATGGTGTAAACGCGGTGGTCAGGTGTGAGCCCATAGGGTAAAGTCAGAGTACGATCCTTATGGAGAAACACACAAGAAGACTTACTGCCTCCACGCGGCGGCCACCGTTAACATGCTCGGGTCTGGGTCTTTCTAGGAAACCTCGCTCACCCTACACTGTGGATTGTCCTTGTGTGGTGGGAAGCGTTTTTTCCTTTCTGGAGACCAATACTCGGTCATGGCTAAAGTAAGCAACGATTTGGGGGCTGGATCATGGTGTGATGCGACCCGTGCCTGGGATCAGCTTGGCTAGAGGCCCCTTCGAAAAATAGTCTAGTCGCAAACGGAGCTTCACCGATACCTGGTCGCCTCGGTGAATAATGTTTTGGCCTTGCTGGGTTATCGGGGGCTATGGCCCGGCCGACGTACTTTCCCCCACACTCGTGGGAATTACATGGAATTGAATCAAACAAAAAAAAAAACGATGATAGGAAGAAGAAGGACGGAGACCAGAAGCTCGACCCACAAGGGGGGCTTATTGGGTCCACCCCAAGGGCCGACCCTCAAAGGGGGCCAACAGTTTCGGTTGGGACGCCACTAGTTGGGCGACCCAACTCTTTTGCGGACGTCGTTGCTGCGGGCGCCCAGGACTCCTCCACTTCCCGGCGCGGGGTGGTTTCCGGGACCACCGAGGGTGGGTGGGGCGATGCGATCTTCAGGAGGAGCGGCCTGGTGCTAAGGTCGCCTCCTGTGAGATGCTCCCCGCCCCCGGTGGTGGCCACGGATGGGGCGGCTTCTGCCTCGCCTGTGGAGGCCGGATCTCTGGGGGATGCTGTCTGCCCGACGACCAACGGGGTCGGGGGCGGTGACGCGCCGCGTGCGGGTGTGTCTGGTCGGGCGGGGGAATCGCCGCGACTGGGACGTATCCGCGACATGAGGGCGAGGGAAGAGGCCGCGATCGCTCAATGCAGGGCTGTGTTGAGCGGGATGCGGGAAGCTTGTGTTCGGCAGAAGAACATAAGTAATGAGGTGAAGGGAGGCGTGGCCAAAATGGCCGAGCTTCTGGATGTCGCGCTCGATTGTAGGCGTGCATGGAGGGCAGCTGAGGGGAACGGGCCGCTTCTGGGTCCCCACTGGCTGGCTGCGACTCTGCTAGGGGAGGATACTCCTGCAGCTGCTGCTGCGGCGGCTCCCACAAGACGGTCGGTGGGTGGTCCGGCTGCCCCCGCCCAACGGGCTAACGGCCCGACTGACCCCACCAAACGGGCTAACGGCCCGAGTGCCCCCGTCAAACGGGCTAACGGCCCTAGTGCCCCCGCCGGACGGCCTAGGGGCCCGGGTGCCGCCGATGAGCGGGCTGCTGGCTGCCCCTGCCCCTGCGAAACGGGCTGCACCTGCCAAGCGGGCGGCTGCCAGCCCGGCTGCCACTGGCGGATCTAAGAGGGCCAGGGCGGAGATGCCGGATGGGACCCTCGGGGCAGCTCCTGCGACCGGGGATGGTGATTGGAGGACGGTCACCTCGGGGAGGAGGAGGAAGAGACGGGGTTTGGGGACCCCGGCGGTGGACGATGGGAGGGCACCGCCCACGGGCCGTCGGTTGCGACCTGGGCGCGCGAAGCCTGAGGCGGTGCTCATTAAGCCCGTGGTGGGGCACACCTATGCGGGTGTGCTGAAGGATCTGCGTGGCAGCGTGACGGGCGACGCGAAGGGGGTACGGTCCGTCAGGAGGACGGGGGCCGGTGACATCCTGTTGGAACTCGGGAGAGGGGACAGGATTGACCCGGAGTTTGTACGGCGTCTGAGGGACGCTGTCCGCGAGACAGCGTCGGTCGCGGAATTAAGACCGAGCGCGACCGTGGAGATGCGGGGTCTTGACTCCTTGACGGTCGTGGAGGAGGTGGAGATGGCGGTCCGTGGTCTGCTCGCCGGGCGCGAAGAGCAGCTACGCGTGAGGGTGACGGCACCGGACGTTCGGGCGGTTCGGGCGTACGTTACTTTGTCGGTGGAGGGCGCAGCGAAACTGATCGATATTGGCTACGTGCGTGTCGGTTGGATCAGGGCTGCGATGCGGATGTCCGAGAGTGTCGGTAGGTGTTATCGATGCTTTGGGGCGGGACACAACCAGGCAAAGTGTACTGAGACAGACAGGAGGCAACTGTGCATAAGGTGCGGAGGAGCAGGACATAAGATGAGGGACTGCACAGCGGTCCCCAAATGCGTTCTGTGCTCGGGGGCGGGGCGCGGTAGGACTGACCACCTGCCGGGCTCGAAGGGCTGCCCGCTATCCCGCAGATGAGGGTGCTCCAGGCGAATATGCACAGGAGCAGGACGGCGGATGCTCTGCTATGGCAGATGGTTGCCGAGAGGGGCGCGGACGTGGTTGTTATCAGCGAACAATACGGTCCGATGCACCGAGGGTTCTGGCTCGGGGACGAAACGGGTACGGCGGCGCTCTGGCTACCTGGCGGCGGTGAACTCGCAGTTGCGCGGTACGGAATCGGCTGCGGCTATGCGTGGGCTCGGATCGGCGGTTTTGTGCTGGTAAGCTGTTACCTTACTCCTAGCGATAACGTGGCGCGATTTAGGGCGAAGATGGCCGCTATCGAGGACGCTCTGGCTGGTATGGCCGGACCCTTTGTGGTGGCCGGTGATTTCAATGCCAGGGCTGTGGAGTGGGGTGATCCGGTGACGAGCACGAGGGGGAGGTGCGTCCTGGATATGGCGGCCAGGTTGGGCTTGGTGGTCATGAACGCTGGCGGTGCGACCACCTTCAGGCGGCCGGGGTGCGAGTTCACCACTCCTGACATCACTTTGGTATCCGAGAATCTGTCTGGGATGATCGAAGGATGGAGGGTACTCGAGGAATATACTGGGAGTGATCACCAGTATGTTGAATTTGGGATAGTATCGGAGGCGGGCGTCGCGCGGTCGCACGGTGGGAGAGGCGCGCGTGGATGGAACGTCGCGAGGTTAGACCGCGGGTCGTTCTTGGCCGGTTTCGACGGTACTACGGTTTTGGACGGTGGGGGGGACGCTGACTCCCTGGCGGGTGCTATGATGCGGCGCATTGTCCGTGGATGCGACGCATCGATGCCCCGATTGTCGCGAAGGGCGAGGAGGCGACCTGTGTACTGGTGGACCCCGGAGATTGCTGGACTCAGGCGTGACTGCCTCCGCAATAGGAGGGTCTATACTAGGGCTAGGCGGGCCGGCGAGGCTCTACTGGAGCCCCAAGAGTACAAGCGGTCCCGCGGGGCGGTGCGTCGCGCGATTATGGCGAGCAAGAGGGCGAAATGGGAGGAACTTCGGAGCGACCTGAACCGTGATCCATGGGGACTCGGCTATAGGATCGTGGCGGGAAAATTGGGCGCGAGCCGCGCTGGGGTGCAATTGGACGGCGCGCGGATCGATGCGATTGTGGGGGGCCTGTTCCCCACACACCCTCCGCTGGGTGGCGAACGTGGGCCCTACGATGATGAGGTTCCACCGCCCTTTACCGGGGAGGAGCTGAGGATCGCCGCCGGGGCTCTTAGGACGGGGAAAGCCCCGGGCCCGGATGGGGTACCGTCGGAGATGCTCAAGATCCTGGCTGAGAGCAGGCCGGAAGCATTGCTTCCGGTATATGATGCTTGTTTGGTCCAGGGCGTCTTCCCAAGACGCTGGAAAACACAGCGGCTCGTGCTTGTTAGCAAGGGCAGGGGCGATCCGACCCAGCCATCGGCTTATCGGCCACTTTGTATGTTGGATGGTGCCGGCAAGCTGCTGGAGAAGCTACTGCAAAGAAGGCTGGCGGAGGCCGTGAGGATGGCTGGGGGGCTGTCGGATAGACAGCATGGCTTCAGACCTGGCAGGTCAACGCTCGGGGCGATTGCTGATGTGGTTGAGTGCTTCGAGCGCGCTCAGAGCGAGAGGCGCTATTATCCGAAGCGCATAGTTATCCTGGCAACACTCGACGTTCGGAATGCGTTCAACAGCCTACGATGGGCTGATGTTCTAGAGGCGCTACGGGGGTAGTTTCGTATTCCCGGATACTTGTATAGAATTCTCCGTAGTTATCTGGACGATCGGGTACTGTTGTACGATACGCCGACGGGGCGGAGGAGCAGGACGATCACGTCCGGCGCGGCCCAGGGATCTGTGCTGGGCCCGGACCTATGGAATCTGACCTACGATGGGATCTTTGGGGTGGAAATGCCCGAGGATGCTCAGCTCGTGGGATACGCGGATGATATAGCGGCGGTGATCTTGGCGCGGGATATGGATGACGCCAGGGGGAAGCTGAACCGGGTCATGATTAGGACCCGGATGTGGCTTGAGGACCACGGCTTGGAATTGGCCGGGGAGAAGACCGAGGTGATGTTGATGACGCGGGCACACATACCACTCGATGTCGGCATGCAGATAGGGGATGTGTCTCTGGTTACCCAGAGTGCCATAAGGTATTTGGGCGTCAGACTCGACTGTAGGCTGACTTACTGAGCCCAAATACGGCATGTGGCGACTAAGGCGGCGAAGATGACTGGCATGTTGAGCAGACTCATGGCGAATGTCGGAGGCCCGACACAGAGCAAGAGGAGGCTGATTATGGCGGTCACGAAGTCGATCTTGCTGCATGGGAGCGAGATTTGGGGAAATGTACTGGGTGAGAGAACCAAACGCAGGGTACTCGAGGCGGTACAGCGGACGGCGGCCCTTAGGGTTGCTTCGGCTTACCGCACGGTCTCGGGCGCTGCGGTCCTGGTGATATGTGGGGAAATACCCATAGACCTCTTGGCGCGCGAGCGGTGGGAGGCTTGGAACTCGAGGGGGAGGACCCTGGTGTTGGTGCTATTGGTCTGAGACCCCAAACTGTCCGGCGATGGCAGGACAGGTGGACCGCGGACACGGTCGGCAGGTGGACGGCGAGGCTCATTCCCTGCGTGGAAGTATGGATTGGGAGGAAATTTGGGGAAGTTAACTACTTCCTGACACAATTCCTCTCCGGCCACGGATACTTCCGAAAGTACCTGTACCGGATGGGCAGGGCAGATGGTCCCGACTGCATTTACTGTAGTATTACGGATGATGATGCAGAACACACTTTCTTCGACTGCACCAGGTGGCATACTGAGAGAGGTGCAATGGCGCAGCGGGTTGGCGGGTTCGCTCCCGCCACCGTGATAGGGAGGATGCTCGATTGTGAAGACAATTGGGACGCTGTGGCACAGTACGTGGGATACGTTCTGCGGAGGAAGAAAAGGGACCTCGATGCGCTGCTGCATAGCGGGGCGGACCCAGACGTGGGTGATTGAGAGTGGTCCTGATTGGGACGTGGCTCTGGGCCTTCCCGAAGTAATGCGGAAAGCGGTTCCGGGGAGGAATCTACCCAGAGGAGGAGGAGGGAATTTTTTAGTGGCAACACCACTCGACGCAGAAGACGACGGTCTCTGTAAGTGCGAAGGCATTTTCAACCCTACCTCACACGCCAAAAAAAAAAAAAAAAAAAAAAAAAAAAAAATGGTGTAAACGCCAGAAAACAACCATTCGATTTTTACTCTCTTTTTTTAAATACGGATGGAATTTCTATTTATTTTCTCTCTCATTTTATGTACGACAAATCTTATCGTCTAAAGCACCCTTTACCTTGAAGACTTAGGCACCGGAAACGTATTCATTGACAACGAACACGAAATCCTTAATCAAACATACAACGGACCACATCTGGTAGTTTGAACAAAACATAGCCATTGACTCACTCAGATACATAAATGAGCAACAAACACTACTGGAAATCATACATAAACGACATAACGAAGAACTAAAAATTTTGGATGTACTGTACTCATATACACAGATTTTCAAACATACAAGAAATATCAACAATGCTCATTCCTTTAGAGGAACATCCGTTTATGACTACACTATACACATTTGTTGCCATCGGCATACTAATAACTATAGTATACTCATTAGTACAGATATGTAAATGCTATAGAGCTATACAGGAAAAAAAGAGACATGAACTATATCAGATCTGCTAGAACACAGAACTCCAAAGACTTCAAACACAAGCACGTGTTTAGAAAAGTGTGGACATTTTTTCTTAACACAGGGGGGATTTAATAACGATCACAACCGTACTTAGATAAGCACTTCATACAAGGGTTGATTAATCACAATTAGCAAATGCAGACAGACCATAAAGTAGGAGATAAGAATAATATAACTTGACAATGTCTCAGACGTAAATAAACATAAAACTATTGTAAAGCAATTACCAAAATGAACTAACCTTGAGACAAGATTTATGAAAATTACATACATATATATGTACATCGGAAAAACCGATTTTAATTAAATAGACAACATATGCATATTAAACATAATTTAAGAACAATAAAGAATTTGTATATGTAGACAATATTATTGGCGACAACATGCAAATGATAAGAAAGAAACAAAGAAAACAGTTTGTTCCTAAAATAATATTTAAGGATGTTCAAGTAAAAGAATAAGTTAGTCTTAAGAATATGTATATTGAAATAAAGAACAGCACGGTGTGGGCTAAAAAATATATTTTTTTTACTCCTTCTTAAGAAAATAAGTATAACTCACAGTTACCTATTTCTTTTATAAAATCCTTTAATTTATCAACTTTATATTTGTAATCTATATATGTAACTACTTCCCTATTTAGATTCGAATTCTCATGAATCGTGTGAACTCAGACTTTGTTCGAATGCATGCGAACATTATCGTTCGATATGTGTAAAAAATTTTAAAGCAAGGTTGAACGCGTGGGTTCAGTGTTACATGGGGTTTACACCCCCCAATTTATGGCTTTAAAATTTTCTCATTTTTTTACTATTACACTTGCACTTTTAAATTTGATGAGTTGGCTAGTAAAATTTCTGGGCAATTTTGTTTCAAATTATGGGGAGGGAAACGGCTGGTATCACTTCTTATGAACAGACATCTTGATAAATGAATTTGCTTTTTAAATTGCTCATGAATTTTGAGAAGCTGTATGTGTAAAAAATTTTAAAGCAAAAGTTGAACGTGTGTGTGCAATGTTTTTTTTTTATCTTGGACCAGCACTCAGGAGATGACACCTACACATGCGGTGCATTGAGCTGGAACTAGAGGAAAGGGATAGTAGGAGAAATGATAGGACATGAGGCTTCACTATCTTACAACACTGCTTTTGTGCACGTTATTTGTTACTACAGCAGTGTTGTACCGTCTCTGATGTAAAGGAGACGTATTAAATTTTTAAGCTTCGTTTTTAGTAGCCATTTAGTAATTATTTCACTTCGCCGGTGCTAAACAATACCGACGAAGGAGGCCGTTCTGATGTGCCTGTGGATTGGATACAGCTGAAGGCGTTACTGTTCAGTGACCAGTGACAATGCCTTCGTCACTGAAACCTTCCGACAACAACTGACACAAAGGCACACAAATGCACAAAACAGAAAAAATGCGACATGGTTTTATGAGTCTGAAACTGGGGTTGAACCCAGGAAAACTTTTTCGTTTTGTAATCAACGTGCAGACTACTTCGACCATCGCCAACCACGAATTCGTTGAACACAACGAAGTTTGTCGATCGTCCCAGTTGTGTTCCTTGCATAACATGTTAGACGAAAACAGCTGAACTGCTTAAAGGTGTTGCTAAAAAATAAACCTTTATAATGGAGTAATGGAGAAGAGATATTTGAATAAATTCTAAATCCCAAATACTCTATTTCTTTTTTCAAAACTATTAAATTTAAACAACCGTCACAGCTTTGCTCTTGCTTCTCTTTTACCCGCTCCACCCGTAATCCACAAATTGTTATCCCTAGAGTCAGATGTAGTATTTTTCAACGCTACTTTGTGGTTAGGATTGCCCGCTGTTGGAACTATTTGCCAGTCTATCTCCGTATCTTTTCTTGCTCTAATAATGCGTTCCGATTGAAACTTTTAAGACATTTTTCCCTTAGACCTCGCTTTAATAGCTCTGCGTATTTCAACTGTACTATTGGACTATTTTCTCTATTGATATTGAATGTATGTATGTATTCCTATAGAAATGTATGAGGGTACGTACTCACACGTATGTTGCCTATAATTTACTATTTCTTGGGGCTTCTGTTGTGTTATGTTTTAATAATGTTTTTCTCTTCATTATTCATGGCTGCCGAGTCACTGGTTTACCTAAATTTCATGCTAATTGAATTGTTAGCTTAAGTTTTATAACTTTGTTTTCTGAACCATCATTAATTAGTTGTTGTATTTTAGTACACTATACTGTTCGTATTATTATACTGTACCATATTTTATTATTACCGCTTTTTTCATGGATACTCAGAAATTACAGCAATATGAATTTTTTGGGGCTATTGTGGGTGGCTTTATATTAATATTAATGAGTAAACAGATAAATCATTGATAAAGATTGATTTGCTCCGACTGAAAATTTCGTAGAGAACTCAATAATGAACAAAGTATGGAAAACGGCAGTTAGGGCCTTTCTATATTACGCTTTATATGGATGTACTTACTTTTGCAATTCTTTATTTATAATCAAGTCTAACTAATTTTTGCTAATTGAATTGTTAAGCTTAATTTTTATAACTTTGTTTTTTGAGCCATCATTTATTAGTTGTTATATTCTAGTACATTATACTGTATCATATCATTATACTGTATCATATTTTATTATTATCTCCTTTTACATGTACTATATTCAGAAATTATTGTAATATGAATTTTTTGGCCTATTGTGGCTTTATATTACTATTAATGAGTAAAAAAAAAATAAATAAATATACTATATGGTCTACATTGCTCTCAGAAGTAAGTCCATCAACATTTTACCGTTTTCTTCACGACAACGACACTCATAATAAGGCCTATTATTAGGAATTCAAGAGAAAATTACAAATATAAATGCGCACATACACATATACATATGTACATGGTGCGCCAAAAGAAATCACCCTATTGGAAGATGCTCTTATTTTTGCACATGGCGGCCAATGTCAAATCTGTTTTGACATTTGTGAAATAGACAGATGTAGAATACAAGTGAACAAGCCATGGAGCGATACACTCCCCAGGAATGCGGAATAATCATGTCTATTTTTTTTGCGTAACAAATCGTCTGTGGTGTTAACGCAGCGCGAATTTCGTCGCCGATCCCGGTCGTCCGACACCGACTGCGCAAACACTGCGCCGTTTGGCCACCAACCTTGAAGAGTATGGCCGGCTCCGGAGACGCCGTTTTCGAGGACCCCGCTGGTCAAACGACAACAGTGGTCGGTGCGAGCTATAGGGTCATGTTAACCAAGTTTTTTCTGCCGCAATTGAACGAATTAGGACTGGAGGACATGTGGTTCCAACAGGACGGAGCAACGGCACACACTGCGCGAGCCACAACCGATATTCTGAAGGCGGCGTTCCCGGCTCCCCTCATCACTCGTTTTGGCGATTTGCTCTGGCCCGCAAGATCGTCCGATTTAACCGTTCCAGACTTTTTTTCTGTGAAGTTTTTTGAAGTCCCGGGTTTACGTGAACAAGTCCGAGATCCTGGAAGCCCTCAAGGACAACATTTGACACGAGTGCAAGAATCTGTCGCCGGAAAGTTCTCGCCGAAGTGATGAAAAATGTCATAACACGTGCCTGTATAGCAATCAATTGAGACGTCGCCCATTTGGCCGATATGATCTTTTCGACTTGACCTATAGGTTCTAAAGGTTCAGATAAACATAATCCAAAAACTGAATCGAAGTTTTTCATTTAGAAAAGAAATGCGAGCCAAACAACATCGGATGATTTTCTTTGGCCCACCTTGTATATTATTTCAATACCTATGAAAAAAAATATATGTACATGTATAAAGGAATTCCTCCATAGACCATGAGCATTCATCGACGTTGAATACATCCTTTCCATCCGGTAGTCACAAAAACTTTCAGCTTGTCACAGTTAAAGATTTTGTACTTTTTAATAACTTTTACCTGAGATATTTTCGGCAAGTACAGTACTTTCCAATTAATTGATTTACCGATAATTAATTTCCCGGCTTAAGTAATCCAAAAAACATACACCAAAATTTAGAATCAGCTGAGGCCGTATGATATGCTACGTTTATTGCATCACAGACCATGTACATATGTATTTATATTTGAAAAATCAATTAAGCGGAAACTACTGTGTTTAATTCAACAACGGCAGACTATGTAATGGCAACTAAGATACACCCTACCCTATTCTTTCCTGTTCGTAGAAGCATCATTAACGAGATTATCAGTTATTTCCAACGTACGGATTTTAAAGTATTGCCTCATAATATGGTCATGTATATTAACGCTATTAAATATAACCAAAACTACACGCTTGTTTTAATATAACAAACGTGGTTAATAGCCTGAAGGGAAACAGAAACATTAAAGAACTTGCCAAGGGCGATAATAACAGCGTTAAGTTTAGCGAAAGCAGCAGCCGATTCCTGCACAATAAAATTGCCACGATTGGTTTTCTGTCTTACGATAGTCGATTTTAGAGCCATAACAGTATCAACAGCATTAACACGTTCATTATACGGCGCAATGTCAGATTTCACATTTACGAGTCCATATCAGATTTAACATCAGTAACAGCTTCGGCAAAGGACGGATGCAGTACGTTCTCTACTTTTCACGCGTATGAACTTCAACGCCTTGTTTTTATCCTATATAGTAAGCTTACTATCACATGTTTTAGCACAAGATAAACTGTAAACATCACATTATATACATACATACAACCATTTATGCACTTTGGGCGCCATTTTAGGCTCTCAGGAAAAATGCACACACATCAGAAAGCAGCAGCTGTCGGCACGCAGCACAATGCCTTCAGATTACAATTATTCCAACAGTTTTCACAAAAATATTTTTTGATGATGGTACCACAACAAATTCTCGCAAGATCTCGTGAAAAACCAGACAAACCCAATGCCTTGGTATCTAACAATTTCTAATAGTTTCCACAATAAATGCTGTTATTCCAATTTAACTTCGAAATAAAAAGCTCAGCACAGCTTAAAAATTAGTTATTTTAGAAATTATTACTATACAGGCATATCGATATCTTTTTTTAATTTTATAGCTTATAATGGATTTGAAGAAAACTTACATCATAACTTTTTGACAAATTTTTTTAAATCTAAATTTATAAGGAATGTTAGGGCTCTTTGTACTTGTGTCCACGACTGTAACTGTTTGTTGTCCTTTTATACGTAAGTAAAATAGCTGCTTTGGTATAAATTATTTGCAATTATATTTATTTATATATATCGATAATTATAAACGTATAACACACTCATTCATCTTTAATTATATCATCAGTCAGACTGCTGTTGTAATGCAATACCGAAACTGTTGTCATTTTCGATTGAATTTGGAAAAGGTGATGATGGTGTTACGGATGAAGACATAGAGCCGACCATGTTTGTTTCATGTAGAACGTTAATATGTTGACTAATTGCTGCCATAGCACTTGCGCTTGTACTTGCCTGACTATGGTCATCGTTACCGTCATTATCGGTATTATCATCAGTTATACGCGCCCTATTTCTATTTGAAGATTGTGTAGTTGCTGCTGTAACAAACAAAGGGATAGTCGAAATTGCTGTCGACGATAGATTTTGTGCAGTTTGTGGATCATATCTTTGGGAAACAATATCACGCTGCTGCTGTTGTCTACGTGAGCTGTCATCACTTTGATACACTTCATCTTCTGAATTTTCAATGCTAGAAATGGGCGAAACACGGGGTCTCTGCTAAATAAACAAAAATTAAAAATTTTCAACTGCAATTCTATTGAAAACTACAGCATTTCAGAGGCCTTTTGCACTTTTTAGGCGAGATGGGAACGTGTACTTGATGTACTCGCATAGTTAATATGTTCTTCGATCGACACAACACAAAATTTGGCAAAGCAATCTTTGCGTGTACAAAAGGGCTCTTATTATTAATTTACTTTATTATTAACACGTAGAAATCGGTCTTCTTTTATCCTTGACAGACGCATCAAAAGATCATAATGCTGTTCTACGCGTCGCAAACATGTTGTACATATTGTCTTGGGTAGGGGATCATTTGGCGATATCTAAAGATTTTTATTTGCATTTTAAATTGCATATCCACATAATTATTATTTTCTTACTGTGATTGGTAAATAACCATTTATTTTTTCAACCAGACAAAGGCGCTGTCCCTGATCACCATATATGTGAATTACAATCCGATGCATTTCAGAACATAGACGACATAAAAACCCCGATATACATGCTTTATCTATGCTTCCCATTTTTCTTTTATGGTCCCTAAATTTTTCTTTATATTAGTCTTGAAATCCACACCAATTTATATTTTTAAATTCTTTTGGAAAGTTTCAGATTACTTTCCTTGAATTCCTTCCTTTATAAATATTATTCCTGTTGCCAGACTAGAAGCAGAAAGCTTATCAATAAAGGGTTAGTATTTCATCCATAGACCTCTGTGATTTAATCATCCGCTTTGCCTCTAGAACAAAACTGATGCCAAATTATTTTCAATCAAAGTTTTTCTTACAAAAGTCTTAATTGCTATCACTATCTTATATTAAACTAACCTACTAATTACTGGAGAAAAATACCCCTTAATACACAAATAAATTCTTCACTAAACGTACTATGCGCAAATGTTGCCAGGTTTAACTTTTACCATTGATGTGGAGTCGGGTGTCAGAAATATATTACTGAATAAAGCATGTGCACACCATTATCAAAAGTAAAATATTTTAGGATGCACGCACAAAGAAAAATTGTTACCATCTGGTAATTTTTCGGTTCAAGCTATCAGAAAGATAAAATAAAATGAGTCTTGAATATTGAGAATTTGTTTCGAAATTAATCAATTAAAGTAATACTGAAGGAGTTCCTATTACTCGAGAGACCACTTCGTTGCGAGACAACCAACGTGTTGAATAGTTAAAAATTAATGCAGTTCATTACAAAAGTATTCTTGAATTTTCGCAAATTCATCCATTTTACAGAAATGATAAGTTTACTCGTTTATAAACTTATAATTCGGACCATAGTTTTTGAAGCTCCGTACGACTGAGTTTAGACGAGAAAACATTTGTGTTCGGTACTCGGCGACATGTTTTAACAACGACATATGTTGTCTTTGCTGATGGATAGAATTAATTTTTATGCAAATCCCTGAATAGTTTGTTTTAATATTTGTATATTTTAAATAATTGTGGGCAATTATATTAAGAAAAAATTCACAGATGATGGCCCACTCCAAGGTTCTGATGGATATTTCTATTTTATATTGTACTAGTTGACCCGGTCCGCGTTGCTGGCCCTAAGCAAACATTAGTGTTGGATTACAACACGACTTATTTATTTAAAATAAAAAAAAGCAAAAAATATGAATATATGTATGTATATGTCATTGGTGGTGCAATATGAAACTTTGATTTTGACACGCCCCTCCGCCCGCAGACCGAAAATCAAAAATCAGACTTCACAGTGTCACCCGCCTGAATATTCTGAAGATTCTCTGAAAATTTCATCATCATCGGCCCAGCCGTTTTGGAGTTCATACGTTACATACATACACACATCCTGTTTTATATATATAGGTTACATTTCTTCTTTATATACATATGTATGTACATATATATTAGAATATTGAAATAAAATCAATATAAAGAATTGAAATAAATTGTGTTTCATTTCAATTGTGATATCCGTCAACACTGACCGATATATCCGTTAACGCTGGACGCATGGACGAATATATCGCCCACTGCTGACCGGTCAGCAGAGACCGATTTATCCATCAACGCTGACTATCGCAGGCACAGAAGTTTCGGTCATTTTTCTCATATTGCCATTGAGAAAATTATAGAAACTTTGTTCTACGCAATTACCTATAATTATGTCAACAATGACGGTCGTATCACCGGTCAAATGACCGTCACTGTTGTGGAAAGTGGTTGTGAATAATTTAATAATTAAATATTATATTAAGAAATATCGAATATATATTTTGCTATAATTAATTTAAATTACTGAACAACGTATAATCATATGAATATACTTTGGTACTTAATATTTCGTGGAGTAAAGTAGTACTTTTGCCATGCAAAGTGTACTGAAAAAAGTACAATTGTACGAACTTGATAATCCCTGATTTTCATTGGAAGTCTAATGTGATTGATGACAGTTTACCGAAAAAAAACTATTTGTGAAAGAATTTATTTAAAAAAACAAGTATTGAAAGAATTTATTTAATTATATTTATTTTTCAGTGATGGTCTTTTTTATGAAAAGTTTTTAACAATTATTTATTTTTCAATATTTCGCTATTTCGTTAGGAAATAATAATTTGTATTAACAAAAATATTTATTTAAAAAAATGATCTTTTTTATGAAAAGTTTTTAACAATTTATGGTATAAATAACAAAATTGTTTGTAATTAATTATTGTTAAGAAAAATTTTTAACACAACTTTTTTAATGTCTGTCAGCTGTTTGGGACATTTGTAATTTTGCTTTGTTATTTTCAATGTTTATTATAAACAAACTGATTGCTTGTTCTTCATGTCCAAACTAGCCCGAAGAAAAAGTACGGGCATTCTCGTGCGTGAAGAACAGAAGCATAACTCTCTCAAACCCCTCTCTCATTTACTCAATTTTTGCGTAAGAAAACGCTTTTTAGTAAGATTGGTCGCCCGCGGGCGCCCAATTGTGAGTAAACGAACACGGTTGTCATATTTTGTATGACGAAAGTTCTTTGTCGCAGTAGTATTCTTTGTCAAACTTTGTTTATATTTACTGTGGTCTACTTATTGATTGGAAATACAGTGATCTCGCAGAAACGGGAACATCCAGAAGCATGAACTACCCAAAAACATGATAATTTTTTTTACATTTACTACTCTAAAACGTGAACTAAGGCTGAAGGATCTAAAACGTGAACTTTTTATCGAACATTAAAATTCAATTTTGTAAGCTTTGTAATTTTACCCATATTCTCCGGATTTAGCCCCTAGTGACTACTTCCTATTTCCAAACTTAAAGAAATGGCTCGGTGGAAAGAGATTTAGCTCCAACGATGAAATTATTGTTGACCAAACAAATGCCTATATCTATATAATGCTGTTAAACGCAAAGTAAATGACGAAACTTACTCAAAATTTTACAGTAGTCTATTAACCGGTGGTACTTGATGGGAACAGTGTTGCATTTCATATAACTACGAGGGAAGTTCGAAAAGTCATGGACTTATTGATCCGCCCGCGTATAATAATTTATAAACAAAATGAAAATGAATTAAAAATACAATTGTATTTTTCTCTGATACTCTGCCACTCCAATCACCACTAAATTGTTTGCCACAGGAATATTTTAAAAACGAAGTTTTTAGGTCAAAAAGGCAAGTCATGTGTTTCTATATTATTCTAATTTTAAAATTGTGTTTTTTCCCGAAAAAAAATATGTAAAATTTATTATTACATACTGTATGATATTCTCATGAAGTATTTTTTATAAAAGCAAACTCAAATCTAAAAATAGAAATATGTATGTATGTTTAATAAAAAAAGTAAACTCATGGATTGTTATGTTTTTGTTTATAAATTTTTGGTTTTTTGTTCGTATTCAACTTCTATTCTCGATTGATTAGTTGAATTTTGAACATGAGAATCTTGAATTTGTAGTCAAAAATTGGAAAAAGTACATTGGTGAGCTAAGTAACCATAAGTAAGAAACCCCAAATAATTTTTAACTAAATCAAAAATTTTTGTTAGGACAAATTAGCAAAAATATAGGCTTAAATCTAGTTTAGTGAAGCCGCTCCGAATTTAAAAACTTTTCTGATAGAAAATTTAATTCTAAGAAAAAAAAGTTTAGTGCAAAAACCTTCGGCGACGCATATTTTCCGAGTTATGGGCCTCGGAAGTTTTACAATAAAAATATCATTGTGTTCAATATTTCTTAGCTTATTGGGTCAATATGGGTATCATTGGAAAGCTTGTGAAAATGCCGATCACATGATGGTAACATTTTACATTTTAGGATGATAAAATGTGTAGAGGTGAAAATTCTTAGGCGCCGTCAAAGGCCGGTTATGCAGAACACCTTTACTTAGCGAAGCCGGTGTGTGTTATACCATAGAGGAGAACATCCTTATACCCGGCCGAAGGCCGGCTATGCAGAAAACCTTTACTTAGCGAAGCCGGTGCGTGTTATACCATAGAGGAGAAAATCCTTAAGCCCGGCCGAAGGCCGGCTATGCAGCACACCTTTAGTTAGCGAAGCCGGTGTGTGTTATACCATAGAGGAGAACATCCTTACACCCGGCCGAAGGTCGGCTATGCAGAAAACCTTTACTTAGCGAAGCCGGTGTGTGTTATACCATAGAGGAGAAAATCCTTAATCCCGGCCGAAGGGCGGCTATGCAGAAAACCTTTACTTAGCGAAGCCTTCTTTTGGAATTAATTCCCAATCTACCAAAATGGAAATTACCTCTACAGGAACAGGCCCCTCTAAATTGTAATTAAAAATTTTAAAAATTTTGATATATCTTGTAATCTCCATTTATACGTTACAAATGATCATGTCATACACATTTTTTTTTTGGCGTGTGAGGTATGGTTGAAAATGCCTTTGCACTTACAGAGACCGTCGTCTTCTGCGTCGAGTGGTGTTGCCACTAAAAAATTCCCTCCTCCTCCTCTGGGTAGATTCCTCCCCGGAACCGCTTTCCGCATTACTTCGGGAAGGCCCAGAGCCACGTCCCAATCAGGACCACTCTCATTCACCCACGTCTGGGTCCGCCAAGTTTGCAGCCGGCGCCATGGCCCCGGCCCGTATCGCCTGGTCTACGTCAGAGGGGTCCCCGCTATGCAGCAGCGCATCGAGGTCCCTCTTCTTCCTCCGCAGAACCTATTCCACGTACTGTGCCACAGCGTCCCAATTGTCTTCACAATCGAGCATCCTCCCCATCACGGTGGCAGGAGCGAACCCGCCAACCCGCTGCGCCATTGCACCTCTCTCAGTATGCCACCTGGTGCAGTCGAAGAAAGTGTGTTCTGCATCATCATCCGTAATACCACAGTAAATGCAGTCGGGACCATCTGCCCTGCCCATCCGATACAGGTACTTTCGGAAGTATCCGTGGCCCGAGAGCAATTGTGTCAGGAAGTAGTTAACTTCCCCAAATTTCCTCCGAATCCATACTTCCACGCAGGGAATGAGCCTCGCCATGTCATACACATTTGCATACATACATATATATACATATAATATAAGTATGTTTTTGTGTTTTGCTCTCATTTTTAATAAAAATACCGTTAATTTACTCATTTACTATGTAATAAAATATTTTCTTTTGTAATGAATCAAAGACTTACAATGAAAATGGCAAAATATATCGACGACTTTGTAGGTCCGTAACTCCCAAACTATGCGTTGCCGAGGACTTTTGCACTAAACTTTTTCTTCTTAGAATTCAATTTTCTATAACCTAAGATAATTTTTTTTTAATTTGGAGCGGCTTCATTAAACTAGATTTGTTCCAAAATATATTATAATCAATAAAAAGTCGATTTTTTATTTTTATAGAAGGTACCACGCCCACTTATCCAATCCCTTCCAGTTTTTTACTGACGATTTGTTTTAACTAATTTTTTTTTTTTTTATTAATTTGTTTTTTATTAAGTTTAACTAGTAAAGAAATTTATTTAAATTTTAATTTATTACATATTTATTTAAACTGTCTGGTGGTCCGAATAAACCACCACCTTGTTTACTGGCTACAAAAGTCATTTTCAGAAACTTACACTTCAACCGTTCTCAAAATATACAAAAATAAATTATCTACTTTGTATGGTCGTAGCAACGCCCAGTTGGAGTTTTTGAATTTTTTATAGCCTATAGTTCCTTCCACATACCAGGGATACTGTGAAAATTTCAAGAAACACACATCCATACATACATCCCCGTCATTTTGGTATATAAAAATTGTTACCATATTTTGAGGTGGCGATGGCTGAAGTACTCTGCACGTCGACTACAAAACCAAAAACAGACCTGTGTTCAACCCCAGTTTCAGACTAAAATCATAAAAAAAAACATCTCGCATTTTTCTGATGTGCATTAGTGTGTCAGTTGTTGTTGCAAGGTTTCAGTGGCGAAGGCATAGTCATTGGTCACTGAACAATATCGGCTTCAGCTGATAGCAATCCACAATCACATCAGAACGCCCTCCTTCTTTGGTATTGTATAGCACCGGCGAAGTTAACCGGTGCTTCAACACTGCTATAAAAAACAAAGAACGTGCAAAAAGCAGAGCTGTAAAATAATTAATTAAGCTTCACTTTCTGTCATTTCTCTAACTATCCCTTTACTATAGTTCCAGCACAATGCATCGCATGTGCAGGGGTCATCTCCTGAGTGCTGGTCCTAGATAAAAAAGGAGGAAGCAAATGATGTAAAGATTACGTTACTTCTTTTATAAATCTGATATTGATATGATTTTGGGCAACTTTGATGAGTATTTGAATCTCAAGAAAAATGTGACTATGGAAACCTTCAAGGGCAACCATTCTGTGAGTTTGAGAATTTGGTGAAATTCTTGTAAGAGATTTTGAGATCGTATATTGGTGATAAAATAATTCAAGGCGAGTTCGATAAAAATCTTCAAACAAAACTTTTAGAATCCAAAGAATGGACTTCGGATGGTATTATTAAAAAATGCATAGTTGCAGAGTTAACTAAAAAAAAATTAAAAAGAGTGCATATGATACAACGTAGTGAAATCTATAAAAATGTGATGCAGAAAAAAAGAACACTGTGCTAAAGATGAGGACCCACATGGACGTATGAACATTTATAATTCTGTTCAGCAAAAAAAATGCAGGAAGTGTAATAAATGCAAGGCATCTAGCTGTGTGATGTGTCGCACTTGATGGATAAAGTGGGAATCAATTCTCGGAGCGTTTCCCGAAATCGATGTTCAACGTTCTTCACTTTATTTCAGTTAGATAATTGGTAATTATTGTCGTTCCTTAAGTCCCCGTCCATACTGTGAAGCATATGCTGCAAAACTTTTGAGTTTGTTGATGAGAAATGGAAGAGGAGTGGAAGTATGTACGCTGTTTCATGTACATGCAGTTTTTGTTGAATTTCTTATTTGCATCTGTTGACATGAGGTGTATTTGACGTTTCATTTTATTTCTTTTCGTTTGGTATACTGATAACTTCTATCATAATAATAGCTACCCTGTTTTATTGTTAATTTTTTGTGAAATATAATCAAAAATTTAAAACAAAAATATAAAATTATATAAAAATTATTATATAATTTTTCTTCTTAGCGTCCATTTTGCTTCAAATTATACCTTGTGCTTCAAAAGTGTGTCCAAAAAAAAATATTCACACCTATCACAGGGTAGTTATATTATATTTACATTCGGTATTGAGAAATGTCAAAAAAAATTAAAAAAAGAAGATAGAAGGGAGGAATAAAAAATACTAAACATGAAGCAAAAGATTCATGTATGGACACTGCTGCACTTTCAAAAGAGAATTCAAAAAACATTTGCAGCATATGCTTCACAATATGGACGGGGACTAATTATTTCAATAAAAATGCGGGTGTTTTAATTTTTCAGTGTAATTGCTTTTTTTCTATCAATATTTTGCAGTCACTATTAAAATAAAAACTTAAAGATGGATGTTACATAGCTGGCATTAAGTTACAATTATAAGTACTAAGTGTGTCAGGCGACCTGACAGGGAGCCACAGCAGATCGCTTTCGTCGGTATTTTAGGAGAGCTGGGTAGATAAATTTGCTCTGGCTCTCTAGGATGGATGTTGTGGAAATGGAACTTCGTACCTACTCTTGTTCGATTTGGTTTCGGATGAAATCGTTCGGTCGTGAAGTCTGGGAACTGTTGCGTGCTTCGGTGGTTGCATCGGGCTATTCGATAAAATCTCCGTTTAAGTCTGTTGACATTGATCTTCACGAGGCGGCCATTGATGTTGATGGTAACATTTTTTCAGTTTTTCTTTTCGACCCTGTAGGGGGCATTGTAAGGGTGTGATAACGATGGCCGTATTTTGTTGTTTCTAACGAAAATGTGTGAGGCTGCATTAAGAGCTGGGCTCACGCATGGTGTCGGCTCAACGTGGAACGTTCTATTTGTTTGTCGCTAAAAATTGTCCTGGAATTCTTAAGTTCATGCCGTGTAAGTTCAGCGAGTAAGGCATTGATATAGGGTTTAAAAACTACGCGTAGTCCAAACAGTATTGACGGAAGACAGTGTACCCTTCGCAATGTATCGTTGCAGAGGATTGCGGCTTTTAGGATGCGATGCCATCTTTCCATTAAGCCATTTGCTTCAGGATGGTAAGGTGTAGTGCGGTAGATAAAAAATAAAACATTTCAATGTCTGCTGAATAATAGCTTAGTCTCTTTATGCACACTTTACTCAAATAATAATATTTTGCTTATTGCTGCATTTTCGTTATTGGAAATGGAGCAAATTATTTACTTCCATATTTTATTCTTTGGAAATTTGTCTGGAGCAATATTGCTGCATTTTCGTTTGCCGAAATACGCCCAAAATATTAATATTCTTTGGAAATGGAAATAATTATGATTGGTAAGATGTTCAGGTATGTGATGAAAATCGTTTTGAAATCGACAAATAGTGTGATGAATTTGTATGTGACGATTTCATAGTCCATATTCATTGAAAAAAAGAACGTTTTTAACATGTGACGCATTTCGATAATGCCCGTTCAAATTCGTTTTCAAATCGTTTAATTTTACTTGAACAAAATGTAAGGAAATATACAAAAAAAAATTATAAATCCGTCCTTATTTAAACGAAAATATTCAACAAATCTATTTAAATAAATACTAGTTAATATAGAAGTGAAATTTAAAAATTTAAATACCCACATTTCATCTGGCAAATGTAAGGGATCCGATTTATCTCTTAAACGATTTCTTAGAATATTTTCGCTATTCATTCTATAATTTTCTTGCAAGAGAATTAGCGAAACCGCAGAAAAAAAAGGCATTTTATAAATAAAAATGATGAAATATGTTGATACAAATTTTATTTTGTTATTTTGTTTAAATATTTTACAAACGTCACTCACATACACATATCGAGCTTTTGGTGCAATACCGCAGTAACTAAAAATTTTAATTTTTTGAGCTGGGTATGCAGAAATGATCTTTGGAGATATATATATGTATATATATAAAGGAAAAAAGATTATGGTTCTATCTCTAACTGTTCAGATTCTACAGCTACAAATGTGTTTATTGCCAACAATATTTATTTCCAATAATGAAATATTTCCTTTATGACAAGAAATTTACAAACAGAAAACGTTACAAAACATGCCTCTTTATTTAAAAACTTGTAAAAAAATAACTTTAGTAAACGAAAATACAATCAAAAAGATGGCTCAAGACTTGAAATGCATTTTTCTCAGTTCACGATGTTTTGAATTACGACGGTATTGCACCAAAGGCTCGATATGTTTACATATTTTACAGTTGTATTATTAGACTTTATACAGTTGTATTTAGAGAAGATATACGGAAACGAAGCAAATATGGAATATGAAATCGGTCGAAATTCATCACACTACTGTCGATTTCAAAAGACAATTTACTTTTAAAATCGATCGATTTCCATCACATACCTGATTAAAAATAAATGTAATTAAAAACTTTAAATTTTTTGGAAATGAAAATAATTCCAATATTAAAAATGCATATTAAAATTCTTTGGAAGTTAAGAAAAAGTATGGCAAAAAGTAAATTAAGGGAATAATGAGAGACACTATAACACTACCTGTGGTGTGCAAGACTTTTAAGAACCTCATTGTCTTACTTGTTTGTTATGTAGGCAAATATTTTCCCTTTTTCCTGAAGTTTAATTGATCGTTTTTTGTGTTTTAAGGTTTTCATATACATAGCATGCATTTCGTTTAGATTTATTTAAATTCTATTTATTAATTTGTGTGATCTTCCACAACAAAACCTAAGTTTTAAAATAGCAGAAGTTTACGATTAGTTTAAAAAAAGAATATATTTTCATGTTTACATTATAGTCCTGAATATTTACATACTACATAGTTCCTTAAAATTCAACACACTACGCATTATACATTCATATTCATCTTCCAAATGTAAAATATTTTAAGTTCGAATCATTAATATTAATCATACAAATAAAAGTTTTCAATACAAACTCAGCCTTAAATGATGTCGAAATATAGAGAACAGGCAACCCTTGCTTGGGTAACCCCCAGGTATCATAACGGGACCATGATGAATTGGAGCCAAGTGGGCTGGCCTCCTTATTTTAACCGGCGACGTGTCTACCTAACTAAACCCATCACTGGCAATAACTATTTACTTCAACAATTTTGTATGCCAAAATAACACTTAACAATTTTAATTAAAAATAGATTACATTATTACATTAGCAGGTAATTTTTTATTTACTATATTAAAAGGTTCAATTAGTTTAGTTTTTCCACTTGTTTTTAGCATTTCGATATCAAATATTTATAAATGACTTTTTCGTATAAGCTACGAATTTTTTGAAATTACACACTAAACTATGACGGGTTGTTCACAACAGTCATATTTTATCGTATTATTATTTTAAAACATATGACTTCATGACTACCCTTTGAATCCCCCAATAGTGTATAAAAATACCTTAAGTGTATATACATTTTGAAGATAAGTGCTTAAAAGACATTAGATAAAAAAAATACAGAGTAACAAAATTTGAAACACAACGAAATCAGCATGATAGATTGAATGTCAAGTATCATAATAGTACTCATTTTTGAATATTTTGTTTGCCAAAAGGATAAGTTCATTGGAAACTTTCCCACAGTTTGATTCCGTAACGATTGGATTCTGCAAAGCTTCTTGTAGAGGTATCAGAAAATCTCTATATGGATTACTGTCTAATTGAAAGTTTTCTATCGTTTCAAAAGTAGCCCGAAACAATGGTTGTTTATTAGAATGAAAATATCCCCGATTACCATGCAAAATTTTAACGCCTTGCGTAGAAATGTTACAAATGCTCATGTACATACAATGATCTGGACGATAATTATATTCACAAGGCATTACAAAAAGGTTTTCTGGAAAGAAAAGTCATGTAGGACATATATATCAATGTTAAATTATTTACCTGGATAGTAATAAAAAAGTATATTTATTATATCCTGATCTCCCCAAGTAATACGAAGCTTGTATTCCTTGTAAATTGGCAATACGTGTTCTTCCCATTTAAATTGTCTCATGCGAGTTAAATTCATTAACATAACACCCGAATTAACACCTAATGAGCCATAGTATGGGTGACGTGCAAACCTATTATACCAACCAATATTTGGATCTTCATGCTCGGGAGTTAGTGCTGCAATTTGGGTATAATTAAATCGACTGAAAAACTTCCAAACATCCCCGACTGGTGACAAAAATAAAGTATCTGTGTCCACATACAAAAGAGATTCAACCGATCGCAGAAGAGACTTAAATATACATTAATAATTAACAAGAAAATTTATTAGAAAAATAATTTTGTAAATTACAGGTAAAAAAAGTCTTTGGGCAGCACAAGGTTTAAATAACGTCTTCCATTCACTATTTGGAGGAAATTGTAGCGGGTACAAATTGAAGTCAAATTCCTCTTTTCTTTGCAAACGCCAGTCATTAAGTTTTTCATTAAAACTTGACCGCAATTGTTCTTCAGCAAAAACCAAAAAGTGTAATTTATCTTTAGAGTAATTAAAAAGTAGTGCTGACTTTATCATAACTAAAGTTTCCTGCAGACGTTGGCCACATGCAACAACTGCTATGTAAAATGTGGGAAATGTAGATCTGAAAAACAAAAAAATTATATATGTATGTATGTATGTATGCTTACAGCCCATTTTATTAATCCAAACATACTTTTTTGGAAATTCAGTCTTTGATACGCTTGAATTAGATGGCCTTGACACGTTAAATTCCTGATGTATCAAATACAATACTATTGTTGTCAGAAATGCGCTTATAACATAAAAAATTTTTCGAAACCTCATTTCATGTAATTAATATCGACAAACCGATTTCTATACATTCACGCATTTCATGTGATTAATTTTTTCGGAAATTTCTTCTTGTTTTGTTTCAACAGATCAACATCTCAGATACCTCTCCTTATGGCTTATAAAATCAACATCTTCAATTTATTTATCTATGTTTGTTATATGGTTTAGCTGGTCTATGTGTGCATTTCATTTGTTGCTTATATCAAAATATTCAGTAGACCTTTAACCAAATTCTTGAAAAAGCTAAGAAATTTCACATGTTTATACATACAAGAAATCCTAAAAACTATTTGAGAATATCAAAATATACAAACAAAATAGCATCTTTAAAAATTTTCTTTATACAACAAACATTTTATTTGATTTAAATCTATCCAATTTTTCAAACCCTTTCTTAAATAGATTTAAAAGAAATAATAAAATATTTGTCTTATAGACAATTTTCAAAGAACTTTTTTTTGAATATTTCGTTATTCTTAAATATTTTTTGGGACTTCATAAATAAACATGTGAAATTTCATAGCTTTTTTCTGGAATTAGTTTAAAGGTTTACTGAAGATTTTGATATTAGCAACAAATAGACCAACTAAACCACATAACAAACAGATAAATAATCGTAATGAATTTTTAGTAAAGTGGATGCTACACGCATCAATATTCAGTTTCAATATTTGGGTTTGTGTGTGTATATTTTCAAAAAATAGTCACACATCTGTGTAATATTGACTAATATCAAAATGTTTGTCATATTCATCAAAATGTTGAAGCAGTTTGACGTAGTGTGTAGTGTTTTTATCAATATTAATTTTTATTTCTGGTAACTTCCAGTGCACAACGTAGTTGTGACGTATTGCAATTGAATTATTGCAGTATATCACTCATTGGTGGCTTTTTGGGACGTGCAAAGCAAAAAAAATATCATTTCTATTTAATGAATAAAAAAACAAACAGATATGCATTTTGCCGACGGTAACTTAAAAAAATAATTTGCGCACGATAACTTCTATATGTTTAAACTTGAAAAACCCCAACAAAATGAATATTGATGAGAAATATTAACTTAGTGAGACAGAGGCTTCAATATTTATAATAACACAAAGGACAAACATTGAAGCTGAATATTGATCGTGTAGCATCCACTTAATTTATTTATTTAATTCCATCACGAACAGAGCGCGAAGCCGGTAAATATAGCCGTTCGGCGGTGGCTATCACAAAAATTGTCGAAGGCCTGAAAGTCGGCTGAAGGGACGTAATAGTTCGCGATGGTGATGAGCAAAATTTATAGCTTAACAAGGCGAATTCGTCAATTCGCTTTTCGTCCAAACGTCAAATTTTTTGTATACATGTAATTTGTTAAATTCAACATAACCTAAAAATAACGTGTTAAATTAGTGTAAAATGAATTAAAATTATATTAATTATTACAAAAAGTAATATATTTTGCATTCTGCGTATTATAGTATTATATTATTATAAATTTAAATTCCTTTTCTTAACTTTCTCACAAAAGTAAACAAACTTTGACATTCGGCTCAGAAATACACTACAAATTCTTCTATCAGTTTACGGGCGAATTTGCTAGTTACTTTACGTGGTAACGTATTTGACTTGTGTGCTAGCGATTAATTTTTTTATCTTGAGCCAGCACTCAGGAGATGACTCCTACACATGCGATGCATTGGCTGGAACTATAGGAAAGGGATAGTAGGAGAAATTATAGGAGGTGAAGCTTCACTATCTTACAACACTGCTTTTTTTTACGTTTTTGTTTTTACAGCAGTGTTGTGAGCCTCTCTGATGTCAAGGAGACGTATTAAATTCAGAAGCTTCGTTTTTAGTAGCCATTTTTTAGTAATTATTTTACTTCTTCGGTGCTACACAATACCGACGCAGGAGGGCGTTCTCATGTGCCTGTGGATTGTATACAGCTGAAGCCGTCACAGCTGACACAAACCCACAGAAATGCACATCAGAAAAACTGCGAGATGTTTTTATGAGTCTGAAACTGGTGTTGAACACAGGAAAATTTTTCGTTTTGCAGTCAACGTGCAGACTACTTCGACCATCGCCACCACAAGATATATTTATTCTACGTAGAATCGTCTCAATTCGCTCTAAAAACGTTAGTTTTACTAAAGGCCATGTCACATAGAACTTTTGCTTCGCTTTGCGTTGCAGTTTCACTTTGACATTTAAGATGAAAAGTCCACGTTTATATGAAACATGTCACATAATAGGTCTGTTCGTTTACTCTAAATTAGGCGCCCGCGGGAGTTACGTACTTGCCTTACAAGCAACCCGAACCTAGCAACATAGCAGACAACAATGATATTAATGTCATTGTCCAAAAATGTATGACACATTAAATTACATTCCTTATTCAGTTTTGTAAACCAACAAACCCACTTAAACTAAAAACTCATATAATTTATAAAACAACAACAATACCTCATTGATTGTTGCTGAATCTTATCAAATTACATTCCTCATTCACTTTTGTAAACTCACAAACCAGCTTAAACTAAAAACCCATATAATTGGTAGAAAACAACAATACCTCATTGATTATTGCCTCGTCAATTAAACGAATCTACAAAAACACCAACAGTGTCACAAACATTTTGGTGGTTTTGCAGACCACCCAAAAGAAACTCAAGGGCAACCTAAAAATATGAAAATTGTAACACTTGACATAAACAAAAACTGTAACACTTAAAATACCAAAAAATTACCACCCAAATAAATTGTAACCATACAACAAAGCAAAAAACCGATACCTCTGCTTATGAAACTAGAACGTAAGATTTCCTATATACATATATCTAGAATAAGATCATTACAAAAGTTAGTCTTAAGACAATAAAGACGCTATTGAAGAAAGTAAAGAATTTCATACGTGTTTTTATTCAATAAAGTAATTCGGGCGCCCAATCTTACCAAAAAGCGTTTTCTTACGCAAAAATTGGGTAAATGAGAGAGATTTTGAGAGAGTAATATTCTTGTACTTCACGCACGAGAACGCCTGTATTTTTTCTTCAGGCTAGTTTGGGCGTGAAGAACAAGCAATTAGCTAGTTTATAATAAACATTGAAAATAACAAAGGAAGTAAAATTAAAAGTTTCCCAAAAATGCAATGAACAAAGAATACTTAATTTTATATCATGATTTAGTTCAAAGTTATTTGGGGTTTCTTTAAATAACATGTATAAGCCAAATTATTGTGTTTTTATGGATGTATGCATATGTGAAGATTTGTAATTGAATATAGTCATAGGTGCATAAAAAAATTGACCGAACTCGCACAAATTATTTTATTTATATGTATATGATTCTAATTTTAAAATTGTGATTTTTCCCCAAAAAAATATGTGAATGTATTATTACATACCTTATGATATTCTCATAAAGTATTTTTCAAAAAATAAACTCAATAAGAAGGATATAATAAATATTAGTGTAGATAACAAGAGAAATATAAAAATAAAAATATGTACGTGTAAAACGTTAAACTCATAGATTGTTATGTTTTTGTTTATAGATTTTTGATTTTGTTTTAGTTTTTAACTTTAATTCTCGATTGATTAGTTGAATTTTGAACATAAAAATATTGGAGTAAAAATACACTGATGAGCTAACTAGCTAGTAGCGAAAAATTACTCTGCTATATGCTTTCCTCCTCAATTATTTAGTTTATTTTTTAAGAAACACTTTATGAGAATATCATAGGGTATGTATTAATGTAACTATTCTTTCAGTTATTCAACGTTAGTCAAAATTGATTACGATTATTTATATATGTTTGCTATATGGTTTAGCTGGTCTATATGCGACATTTCATTTCGCGCTAATAGTAAATTCTTCAGTAGATCTTTAACCAAATTCTTTAAAAAAGCTAAGATCTTTCACATGTTTATACAAGACTCCCAAAAAATATTTGAGAATTACGAAATATATATATATGTACATTTCACATATTGTTTTCGGGAAAAACCACAATTTTGAAATTAGAATCATATATTATTATAATAGTATTAATTAGTTGTTGTCGTAAGGTTTCAGTGGCGAAGGCATTGTTACTGATCACTGAACAGTAACGGCTTTAGCTGTATCTAATCCACAGGCACATCAGAACGCCTCCCTTCGTCGGTATTGTGTAACACGGCCGAAGTAAAATAATTACTAAAAATGGCTACTAAAAACGAAGCTTCAAAAATTTAATACGTCTCCTTGACATCAGAGACGCTACGGCACTGCTGTAAAAACAAATAATGTGCAAAAAAGCAGTGTTGTCAGATAGTGAAGCTTCAGCTCCTATCATTTCTCCTACTCTCCCTTTCTTATAGTTCCAGCACAATGCATTGCATGTCTAAGGGTCATCTCCTGAGTGCTGGTCCCAGATTAAAATAAAAAAATCTGTTCCCTGATATGTTTCAAACTTAAAACTCTTAAAGAGTCAGTCTTAAGGAGCATATCTTATGCCATACCCCTACCCATGCGGTGGAAACTAGAGAAAAGGGATAGTAACAGAAATGATAGGTGAAGTTTCAATAATAATGCTTTTTGCACGTTATTTGTTTCATAGCAGTGTTGTAGCGTCTCCGATGTCCAGGAGACGTAGAAAATTTTGAAGCTTCGTTTTTAGTAGCCATTTTTAGTAATTATTTTACTTCACCGGTGTTCTGATGTGCCTGTGGATTGGATACAGCTGAAGCCGTTACTGTTCAGTTACCAGTGACTATGCCTTCGCCACTGAAACCTTCCGACAACAGCTTACACAAAGGCACACAAATGCACATCAGAAAAAATGCGAGATGTTTTTATGAGTCTGAAACTGGGGTTGAACCCAGGAAAGTTTTCCGTTTTGTAGTCAACGTGCAAACTACTTCGACCATCGCCACCCTCATACCATATACAAGTCTTTAATAAACAAAATCTCCAATTATTTTATAAACTACTAGCTTTTACCCGCGGCTTCGCTCCCGTTATTATCTCCATCGGTTATACAGTTCCGGAACTGCATATCTTACCCCTACGTCGCCTCCTGATTCTATTTAAAAATATATATGTAGCATATGTGTCCTTCTAGATGCAAAAACATAAATACATTTAAATTTCATTAAAATCGGTTAGATGGTCTCGCTGGCGTGGAAATTGCCCCTACTTTCCCTCGTGATCCTAGTTTTAAAGAAAGTAAAGCTTATAACTTTCCCGGAGTTGCACAATTGTCAATGTATCTTTTAAACTCAAATACATCCAAGTTTTATAGTTCATCAAAATCAGCTATGTAGTTTTAGAGGCCGAAATTTTCCCCCTATCGCCCTCCTGGTCATAGTTTAGAAAATGTACACTACCTACGAGCATTTTTAGATGCAGATCTAACTATGTTCTAAATTTGAATCAAATCGGTTTGAACGATTCGGAGGGGCAGAAATTTCCCTCTATCGCCCTCCTGGTTCTAGTTTTGAAAATGTACATTACCTATGTGAAGTTTTATATGCAAATCTATCCATGTTCTAAATTTCAGTAAAATCGGTGTGAACGTTTCCGAGGGGCAGAAATTTCCCCCTATCCCCCTCCAGGTGGTAGTTTTCAAAAAAAGTAAACCCTATAAGCTTCCCAAAGTTGCACAGACTAAGTGCACCAAATTTCATCGCTATTGGCCCACAAATGGCGAAGTTAACCTCATTTATGTTGATAAATCTGTGGAAGGAGTAGCATAATTAAAAAAGTAGGCGTGAAGGTGAGCGTGATTAAAAAAAAGGACCCTATAATTCATTCAAGAGTCCCAATTATATGGTGTGAAAATTTCAGGAATATCGGTCCAGCGGTTTGGGCTCCTATAAGGTACAAACACACAAACATACAAACAAACAGACAAACACACATTCTTTTTTATATACATATATAGATATATATAAAGCTGAATGAGTGTTTGTTTGTTTGTTGGATGAATGAAAAATTCTGTAGAATTTCATGGGCTACCAGATAATGATATATGTTTGGAAAATATAAAATAATAGTACTTTGAATTCTCCAAATTTGAAACCGTTTAACAGTTCTGAAAATATTGTACTGCAAACTGACGCTTGTAAAGCAAATTTCAGATGTGCACTTCTTCGAAATAAAAGCCCAATTTGTTTCTCATTTATAAGTCTAGCAGATGCCGAAACAATGCTTGCACAAATAGAAAAAGAAATGTTAGGAGCAGTTTTCGCTTGTAAAAAATTTCATAACTATATTTACGTGCACAATGTTGAGATCAAACTGATCATAAGCCACTACTAGGAATTATAAAAAAAAATAATAAAATAATAATAATATAATAAAATACCTTCAGCGAAACTAACAAGAATGAAACTAAAGTTAGCAAATTATAATTTGAATTTTACATATCTAGTTTTTTACATGTCTAGAAGTTATTCTAAAAATTTAAATAATGAGCCAGAAATTAACAGTTTAGCTTCATACGATAAATGTTAGTAATGATAAGAAAACATTGGTCGTCAAAAAAACTGCAAAGGATGAAAATTTAAAAAAAGAAAATTAAAAGAGAATATAAAATTTCTATGGAAGCATAGATTGAATTTGTATATTGAAAATGAATTTCTTGATGACCAGAATTTTTATTCTAGGAAATGTACACAAGTCTTATTTGGAAATAGAGAAAACTAAAAAACGAGCTAGAGATCTTTTGTATTGGCCTAGTATGGATCAAGATAAAAACATAGATTAGCTGATGCAAAAGAATCGTTATTAACATAAAATATACCACAAGTTCCGTATGGAAATAAAGGTATGGATATTATGGAAGTATTTGAAAAATAATCACCTACAACCAAGTAATTTTTTCCTAAGTGGTTAGACATTGTTCAATAGTTAAAAAAACAGATGTAACGGTGACAGTTTTATGGTCGTGTCCTATCTGGTTATAATCTGTGGTTAAAAAGACCGCAAAAGCAATTAGTGAGAAACTTAATATGTATAATTTTTTCAATAAATGGCTATCCCTTGAAAATTTTTCCAGGTAATGTTCCCTTTGGATCTTTTGAGTTCAGGCAATGGACCAAAGATTTTATCCAAATTAAAATGGATTTGCAGAAATTTTGCAAATTGCAAAAAAGCTAATACTGAAATGCCATGAAGAAAACAGTAATTATTGGCATTCTTTATTAGAATATCGCAATACTACAATAAAAAAAACTAGAATTTAACACCAACTCAACTACTTTTTTGGAGGTAAACAAGAACCCTGGTTACTGGAAAAGAAAATTTTTTTAAAAATAATAAGATTCCTGTTTTAGTAGAACTAATAAAAAATATTATGACTGAAATGTTTAAAATCGGAATGAATTTGAAAAATATGAAAAATATACTTCGTAGAAATTCATGATATTTAAGAAAACGTTGAAAATACGAAAATTTTTTTTTTAATGACAAAGAATTTATTATACAATTAGATCACCGTCCCGGCTTCGCACGGAATCTGTTTACTAATGAGAAAAAAAATAAGTTTTGCTGTTTTTAGCTGACCCGGCAAACGTTGTTTTGCCATGTATATTATTTCTAGGAAACATTTTTTTAGTTCAATAAAAATAACTATCTACTATAAGTGTGCGGGGATTTACTTATAATCGAAAGCGTTGTAGACAATGAAAGTATGCTTATATATATGATTGTAATTGTGCTTTTTCCCTTATAAACTATATGTGAAATTTATTATTACATACCTTATGATATTCTCATACAGTATGAAAAATATCATAAAGCATTTTATTACAAAAGCAACTCAATAATTGAGGAGGAAAGCATATCCATATAGTACTATTTCGCTAATGCTTACTTAGCTCATCAGTGGATTTTCCTAATTTTTTAATACAAACCCAAGATCTATATGTTTAAAATTCAATTAATCAAACGAGAATTGTTTTGAATATCAAACATACAAACCAAAAAATTTATAAACAAAAACATAACAATCCATGAGTTTACTTTTATAACACACACATATTTCTATTTTTAGTTTTTTATTCTCATCTACACCAGGCTTCCCATCGGCCAGCATAACTAATGTATTTTGAATCAAATGAAAAAATTAAAAAATTAAACAAAAGAAACAAAAGAATATCAAAATTTAATACCGTGCACATGTAGTATTTTATATTAACTGAATTTATTTTGGGAATATTCATTTATATACATATATGATTCTAATTGTGCTTTTTCCCTTATAAACTATATGTGAAATTTATTATTACATACCTTATGATATTCTCATACAGTATGAAAAATATCATGAAGCATTTTATTACAAAAGCAACCCAATAATTGAGGAGGAAAGCATATCCATATAGTACTATTTCGCTAATGCCTACTTAGCTCAGCAGTGGACTTCTACCAATTTTTGACTACAAATTCAAGATTCTTATGTTCAAAATTCAACTAATCAATCGAGAATTGAAGTTGAATACCGAACAAAAAACCAAAAATTTATAAACAAAAACATAACAATCCATTAGTTTACTTTTTTTATAACACATACATATTTATATTTTTAGACTTTTCTTCTCATCTATATATATCTATATATATATATGCTTTCCTCCTCAGTTGTTGAGTTTTTTTTTAGAAAAAATACTTTATGAGAAAATCATAAAGAATGTAATAATACATTTCACATATTTTTCTTGGGAAAAGCACAATTTTAAAATTAGAATCATATATAAAGAGATATTCTATTTTATTTATTTATAACAATAACCAACCGAGCCTATAGGGCCATATATAGTTGGTGGACATAAGAATTAAATATGTAGGCAACAAATAAACTAGAAATAATGTTTATGAAAAAATAATAATTATAATATTATTAGAGCGCTACTATATAAATTGAAAGTTATATTGCGCATGAATTTGACTATATATATTCAGAATCTAGATCAGTTCAATTGCGAGAAATGCTTATCAACAGTGAACTACGTGTAAGATGGAATCCTCTAAATTTACCCAAAAGCGTGCCAGCAATTATTAACAATTTTTGTACAATTTTGAAATAAAATTAGATAGTAATTTTTAATTTTCTGTACAAAGTTGCACGAACTTTTTCTTTGGGTAAGTTCGTTCTAGAATTAAATTATCAGCTGTTTTTTATTTATATATGATACTAAGAAAATAATCAGAAAATTTGCAAAGAAACGACAAAAGTTTTTAATTTAAAAAAGAAAATTTTTTTAATAAATTTCAAAATGTAAGTACATATATTTGTGCATATTTATCACTTTATTTCATAAAAAATGGCTTTTACTTTTTTTCAATTTTACAGCCGTTGCCAACGATGCAAATGTTTTTGTTATGCACGTTGAACAGACCTATTCTGTGGTAAATATTATGGGTGTCCGTTTTCTTACTTTCTTACATTTTGGTCTCTTAAGGGTGCTTTAGACGATAAGATTTGTCGTACGTAAAATTAGAGAGAAAATAAAATGAAATTCCATCCGTATTTCAAAAAAAGAGAGTAAAAATCGAATGGTTGTTTTCTGGCTTTTACACCATTGGTATGGATAAAATCAAGTAAGATGAAAACATTCTCATTTAATTTAACTACAGCTGTTTGCTTGTGTTCCCCAGGGATGGAGTTCTTGTGCAAATGAATTTTTTTTTTAATAACCTTGAAAAATATTTTTATAACTTTCGAATATGTTATTTTCGTGGTCAAAATTTTTAGTGTACTTTTAGAAAATATACGTACATATATTTTTATAAAATTGTGCTGTCGTGGTCTAAAATGTACATTTTGATTTTATAATTGGTATAAATTTATGAAACCAGTTTTCCCTCCTGGCTTTCTCACATTTGTTTACATAAAAATGCATCCCTGATGTAATGGTGTGTGTTGGTTTTTGAAAAATTTTAAAAAATCAAGAGAGCCATACGACTGTCAAATTTTCATCCGTATTTTCTCTCAAAATCTTATAGTTTCGTTACATATTACGTTTAGACGATCCGACTTGTGCTCTTCTACACAAAAATATGACATGTCGTACGACTTGTGGGACAATGTAAAGCACCCTTTAGAAACATCTTCATGCAGTTAATACCATTAATATTATTTTATTTATTTTTACTCTATTTTATTTTCAAATCAACAACTCATTTTTTAAAATTGCTTACACATAGAACATTTAGTTAGAAATATAAAATATGTAATTAACATTAATAATTAGGTCGTGCAAAAAGAACAGCTTGCAATAACTTTTACCAAATTTTAGCATAAGCTTGTTTTTATTATATTTAAGTATTTTGTTTAGAATGAAAAATAAAATTAACGTGCAGTAATTAAAAGACATTTGTTTTAATTATTGTGCCCATCATCCCTTTAAGTTACAAGTGCTTAAAGGTCTACGACAAAGGATTAGGACAGTTCAAGTTCAAATGCTTGGACTGAATAATATTAATCAATTATATCATCTCACTGACATTTGGTGACCCCAGTTTTTAGATATTTTAAGTTTCCCCCCACCAGTGGTAAGGGACTTTAAATAGCCTAAAAAGGACACATACACATCCTTCTGATTTGGAGGCATAACCCGTTCATCAGGACAATCAGTCCCTACACAGCAATACACAAACTAACATTTTAGTGACCACGAAGTTATAAACCAAATAAACAAGACAACAGTACACCTGCCTCAACGGCGACGCGATTCAGGGAATAATCCAGAATTTTAAAAAGAACCCAGCAGACAGGAAGAAAAATGCCGAGTACTTTTATGAACATTTGCTTCGATTAGAGTCATGTTGGCTGCAGTTCCAGGTCGTTGATTCAAATTACGTAATAGGTGCGATAATCCGATGACGTTGGGTTATTTTTCTAAAGGTTACTGTGACAAAATTTGTGACTTGACAACTGAATATATGCAGCTATTAAATAAAGAAGCCGATCGTCTCAAAGAGCCAAAAGGTCAAATACCTACAGCCCCGTACCGATTGCAGCAAAAACACAATTCAATCTACCTGAAATCTCGAACAACCAACAAGATGTCATTCGAGATTTAAAGGCGCGAATGGCAACACTTAAAAGGAATCTCTTCCGTCGAAGGAAGCCAGCGTCATCAGATCTACGCTTTCAAAATGAACACAATCAATGAACATTGGAAGCAAATCCAAGAAAGCTATTATAACTTATGTCGTAAATGTGAAGACCCATCAATGTATGAGTCTCAATTAGATGACTACTTTATTTTAGAAGATATGGTTCAAAAGCATTTGGTCGGTCTTTCAATAAAGCCCTCTGCAAATCAACAGAACACTATTTCCAATCCGATAGCATCAACAAGCTCTTCAGTACAGAGCACATTATCGTTGTCAAAAATATCAATTCCACATTTTGATGGCAATTATCTCAATTGGCGACAATTTCATAATTTATTTTTGGAGATGGGAGGAAAACAACCAATTCCTGCAATCCAAAAAATGTAGTATTTAAAGACAAATCTTTCAGGAGACGCAGAGCAACTTATTAGTCAGTTCATCTTAACAGAAGAAAATTATGCCACAGCATGGAAAACGCTTAATGATAGATATAACAACAAAAGGGTGTTAGTAGCAAACCTCATTGAAAAACATTTTAAATCAACCATCTGGCACGTCATCCGCAGCGGCCATAAAGAATCTTCATGATACAACTAGAGAATGCTTGTTAGCTCTCAACAATCTCGGTATCAACACAACCAATTGAGATGCAATCCTACTACAATTATTGTACAAAAAGCTCGATAAAAACACCCATATCCAATTCATTCAATCGTTGAAAAATCTAAGGGAAGTGCCGTCAATTAGCGAATATTTGTAATTTTTAGAAATTCAGTTCCAAGCCTTGGAAGCAACCGGGCAGAACGATAGAACAGCAATCAAAGCAGTTTCATCGTTTGCATCATTTCATGCAAAGGACAGACCAGTAATCAAGGCAATTTCATCAGTCACAGCTTTCCATGCAAGCAACAGTTTGTGCCAACTTTGTAATAGCGAAATTCATAAGTTATTTCAATGCAACAAATTCTTGGAACTATCAGCACCAGCACGATTGCAGTGGGTCCAAAAGCAAAAACTTTGCGTTAATTGCTTAAAACACATCACACATCAAAAACGTGCAGCTCAAGAAAGAGAAAAAACCAGAGACATCATTCAATAATCCAAGAAATATTACAGCATATGAGCCAAGCCCATCTTTTAACAAGGGTATAGCAGTACATCAGCTGCTGCCAATGCTGCTGGGAGGCGCCAGGACTATCTGTTGTTGGCAACTGCAAAAGTAATAATTACTGCTCCAAATAGATTTGCAGGCGAATTTAGAGCAGTACTTTTTTTTTGTTATCTGGGACCAGTGCTCAGGGGCTATCCCCTACATATGCAATGCATTGCACTGGAACTAGAGAGAGGGATAGGGTAGAGAATAGACATGTTGTGAAATTGGTAGGAAGATAGAGCTTAATTCTTGCACAACTCGGCAGTTGCGTGTTAATTATAAAGCAAAGTTGCGGCGTCTCTGATGTTTTCTTGACGCATTATTTTGAAGCTAATGGAGCCATTTTATTTATTATTTTACTTCGCTGGCGTTTTATTGCTCAAATACCGACAAAGGAGGGTGCTGTAGCACAGAAAACTCAGAAAAAACTTTTTCTGATTTGACCTGCCTGGAAATCGAACCTGGGTCTTTCTGGTTGCAGAGCCAACACGCTGTCTACTCGCCATCAGCACCCGCGGATCACAGATAAATCTTGTTTCCAAGCGTTTAATTCAAAAGAAACTAAAAAGAAATCGAATTATCGTATTAATGTCAAAATGAAATCAAGGGATTCCAAATTTTCAACAAATTTAGAAGCATATGTATTACCAATTATCATACCACCACAACCTGATCAATATATTAACATAACTGAATGGAATATTCCAAGTAACATTTTCTTAGCACACCCACAATTTAATAAGCAAGAAAATATAGATATTCTACTTGGTGCAGAATTTTTCTCTAGTCTCACCAAAGGTGGATTCATACAACTGGGTAAAGATCTACCCATACTCCAAAATACATCCCTTGGTTGGATCATATGTCGTGCAATTACAAATAACGCAACTACAAGTAATACAGGGGCAGTCACATGCACAGTATTTCATAGTTCTACCTCATTGAAAGAAGCATAGAACAGCTTAGGAAGTTAGACGAAGTTCAATCTACTGATAAACTGATCTCACAGTCAGATGAACAATGTGAACATCATTTCATTCAACATGTATCTACTAATCAAGATTCTCGACTTAAAGTAAGCATTCCGTTTCGTGTAAACCCAACCGCATTGGGAGACTCTCAAATAACAGCTTACAATAGATTTATTGCTTTAGAGCACTGGTGTCCAAAAATTAAATGAGGGGGTATTGGTGAGAGAATTTGCCCAGCAAACATAATGTCAAACGTTTCAAATAAGAAAGAATATGCCAGCTATATACAACTTATTAAATGAATGTAATTTAAATTTTAAGAAAAAGATAAATAGCAGTTATCAATTTCAATAAATAATTTTAGAACACTTATTTGGGGGGGGGGGGGGGGGGGAAACAAAAATAAATTTATATAAAACAGTTTTTTTGGGCTTAAATATTAGACTAAAAAGTTTAACCATCTGTCATTCCTCATTATAATTTTTAAAATCGCTTTGAAAATTTTAATTAAACATTCCATATTAATACTTGCATGGCAATTGCGAATTAGTAAAATATTTTTTTAAATTCAACGAGGTCATTTTATTTCGCTGCTTGGAACAAACGTTTTTCATGTCTGAAAATATTTGTTCGCATAAGTAATGGAAAAAAATGATAAATATTTTAAATACATTTTTTTGAGGTGGGGACATATTGCAACATCTAAATTTTTCCAAAACTCTAGAGTTCTAATTTTATCGAAATCTTTTACCTCAGATCTAAGTATTATTAGCTCTGATTGAAACGTTTTCATTTCCCGCTTTTAATGTTTTGTAACATAAAAGGCATTGAATGTTTTGAAAAGCATCGTTTACCATAAAATATTTTCACATTTCATTTCGTGAACTTTTATTATATTTGAATTTTTTTCGTATTCAATTCTAATTGAATCGTGTGTGTTTACTGTGTTTCGTCCAACAAGAAGCAACAACAATGCTTAATAAATTTCTGAAAAAAATGACAACAACCATCCGCATGTGTATTCATCGCTTGCTCAACGACGACTGAATGAAAATTTTAAAAGAGAATAACTACTGTCTGTGTAAATTTTTCAACAATTGTTGTATGGGACGTACATCACTGCTTTAGAGCGACGACTGTCAAAGAATAAAGAGCTACAATCACAATATATAAAGTTTATGCGAGAATACGAACAATTGGGTCACATGCAAAATGTCAACATTGATACGCTGAAAAATCCCAGATATTTTATTCTACAGCACTGTGTTCTAAAACCAGATAGTGCCACAAGAAAATTAAGAGTTGTATTTGATGCTTCTGCAAAAACATCATCAGGTCACTCGCTAAACGATGTACACTAGTCCGACGGTTCAAAGCAAACTATTTTCAAATTTGCTTAGCTTCCGTTTAAGAAAGTTTGTTTTTGTAACAGACATAGAAAAATGTATCTACAGATACTCATCAATTCAAATGATCATCAATACCAACTTATTATCTGGAGAGAAGATCCAGGGCAACCCGTAGAGTACTTCAAACTTAACACGGTAACATATGGGACCAGAGCAGCTCCATATCTCGCAACAAGGTGTTTGCAAAAAATGGCAGAATAAAATTATATTAATTATCCTTACGGTTCTCAATTTCTGCAGGATAATTTCTACGTTAACGATGGCTTGGGAGGATCAGATAGCCATTAAAATACAGGATGAACTTATAACAACACTTGGACTTTCTTGGCATCCTAAGTCTGATTATATTCGAATAAAGACAAAATTAGCTCGAGAACAAGCAATTGCAAAACGCACGGCTACGTCTGATCTCGCAAGATTATTTGATCCTCTCGGTTTATTAGCTCCTGTTGTCGTCCGAGGAAAAATATTCATTCAGCAGTTTTGGCAACAGAAGATAGACTGGGATGAACCACTCTGAGAAGAACTCAACAAATTGTGGAATTCATTTAGAAACGATTTTGACAAGTTGAACAACATGGAACTCCCGCGGCATGTCTTCAAAGGCGAACTTCCAATAAATGCTCAATTATTTTTTCCGATGCTTCGGAGAAGGCTTTTGGCGCAGCCGCATACCTTCGTGCGAAGTTAAAGGACGAACGAATTATTGTACACTTACTTTGTGCAACATCTAGAGTCGCTCCTTTAAAACAACAAACCCGTCCTCGCCTGTAGTTGTGTGCTGCAGTTATAGCTGCTCAACTGGCTAAAACGTTTCAAACTGATCTCAAGATAAAAAATTTACCAACCTATTTGTGGACCGATTCGGAGATTGTTTTATCCTGGAAACGCACAATCAACACTGTATCATACTTTTGTAGCTAATAGGATAGCAGCTATTCAGTTTCTTACACTAACTAATCAATGGCGTTATATCCCATCAAAAGACAACCCTGCCCTTGCACGGGAAAGAAGAGTTGTGGTCATAAAATGCTTCGCAAAAAATTAACTATGATGTCGAACGAAAAAAAAACATAAACCAATCGCCGTCAATATTGTTGGCTGCCATGATTTTGTGTATAAAATTTCACATGGAAACTCTTTCAGAAAATTCCAAAAAATATTGGGTTTATCACAAATCTGAGGATAAGCAAAACAGATCGTCCAGCACTGAAGGCATTGACTCCAATATAGTTAGATAATTCCTTATTTATAATTGAGGGTGGCGATGGTACGATGGATGGTAGTCTGCACGTTGACTACAAAACCAAAAACAGACCTGGGTTCAACCCCAGTTTCAGTCTATAATTACAACGAAAAAAACTCGCATTTTTCTGATGTGCATTAGTGTGTCTTTGTGTGTCAGTTGTTGTCGGAAGGTTTCAGTGTCGAAAGCATAGTCACTGGTCACTGAACAATACAGGCTTCAGCTGATAGCAATCCACAATCACATCAGAACGCCCTCCTGCGTCGGTATTGTGTAGCACCGGCTACTAAACCGAAGCTTCAGCGAAAGCAGAGCTGTAAAATAATTAATTAAGCTTTAGCTCCAGTCATTTCTCCTACTATCCCTTTCCTCCTATAGTTCCAGCACAATGCTTCGCATATGTAGGAGTCATCTCCTGAATGCTGGTCCCAGATAAAAAATAAAAAAAATTATCAAAACTATTCAAAGGGTTGATTTTATGTCAGATATCAAACAACTTGAAAAGGGTGATGGAATCGATAGAAAAAACCCAATCATTAGTCTGACACCTTTTCTTGATAAAGAAATAATTCTCAGAGTTGGTGGTCGATTAAATGCCGCTACGTTATCGTATGATACAAAACATCCTATGTTAGTTCCGTATAATGATCTTTTCATAAAACTCCTGTTTATTGCAATACATGAGGAAAATAATCATTGCGGACCGTAAACATTATTGGCAAATATTTTGGCCAATAAAAGGCAAAATAATGGCGAGATCTACGTTCCAGAAATGCATCAGGTGCGTAAAAGCACGGCCTCAGCAATGCAAACAACTCATAGGCAACTACCGAAAACTCGAGTTACTCCAGTACGCCCGTTTATTAACTCTGGAGTTGATTAATGCGGACCCTTCTGGATTCACTACAAGATCCGAGGTAAAAGGCCAACAAAGGCATATATAGCTGTATTTTAATGTTTCGCAACAAAGGCTGTTCATCTTGAAGGGTATCCGATTTAACCACCGAGGCATTTGTTGGTGCACTAAAACGCTTCATTAGTCGCCGTGGTCGCTGTCAGAATCTGTATTCAGATAATGCAACCAATTTTATAAGGGCTAAAAACCAATTATCGGATTTAGCCAATGCCGTTTACTCAAAGGAGAGTCAAGAATTAATCGTGTCAGCGGCCAGTAAAAAGGGAATACAATTCCATTTTATCCCACCAAGAGCACCACATTTTGGTGGACTTTGGGAGGCAAAACACTTGCTGGTTCGTAGTGTTTCAACAGCATCATTAACACGAGAAGAGCTAGAGACTATAGTCGTGGAAATAAAAGCGGTACTCAATTCCCGTCCACTGACTCCGATGTCGAATGATCCAAACGATCTAAGTGCGCTGACTCCTGGTCATTTCTTAATAGGAGAAGCGCTTACCTCTCAACTAGATAGCAAAGCCACATCAATCAATAAATCTAAGCCGTCACATTGGACACTGTTACCTCATATAAAACAACAGTTTTGGAAGCGATGGTCCTCCGAATATCTGAACGAATTACAGCAGCGACACAAATGGAATAATCAGGGCACTTATCCTGTGGTTGGTGATATGGTCATAATCAAAGAAGACAACGTTCCAGTCATGGAGTGGCCAATAGGCAGAGTTGTTAAAGACAAAAATCTGTAAAAAAAATCTTCTCAATTTAGCTTTATTGGCGGTTCTACTAATGTTACAGCTATTATTTGGAGCTCCTGTTGAAAACAAAAGGTTTGGCAAAGGATTAGGAATCTACTTTGAGCATTTGGGTACTGTAAGTCTTTCAAATACAGAATGGAATTTAATTATATACTATGACTTAAAACCTTACTGGGTCGAAACATCAATGTTAATTTATGGCACAAAGTGTTTGCAGCCACTTTGCAATATGATTAGACCCAACAAGAATTTCGTAAGAACTATTAATCACTTTAAGCAAATGAAAAATGAACTACAACTGGAAAATCGTCTGATTCGAACTAAAAGGGGCACATGAGATATAGTAGGCAACATCGCACATTTGTTATTTGGCGTATTGGATGCCGAATATACAAAAAGGGAACTAATAATATTTGCTTAAATTACTGAAAAATCATACTTCAGTTGTTGACTCAACAATTAATATTATGAAACAAAATCGAGTCCCAACAAATGAGAGGTTTAACGATGTTGAGAAAGAAATTAACCTTTATGAAGACAATATGGAATAAATAATACGTTACTGCAAATACAATTGTCACAACTATTATATTCTGCAATTTTATACTTGACTCTTGTTGCGAACAACATAGTAAGAATACAAGCCTCAATTCTTGACACCCTTATTAATGCTCATCACGGAAAAATCAGTCCGCTTATTTTATCTCCACAACAATTAGCGATTGAAATCAGTCAAGTAAAGAGTCATTTGCCTTCATCACTAAGACTCCCAATTACAAAAGAAGATGAGCTACTTAAATTCTTTAAGCTAATGAAGGTCAAGGGAGGACTTACACGTCAACATGCTATTTTTAAGGTGACGTTGCCAATGGTAACAATTAAAGAATGTTGCAATATGTTATGTCTCTCAAGATCACAGTTGAACACATGCGACACAATAAACCCCGACAGATTTTTATGTGCCCATATTCAAATTTGATATGATTATGGCTCAGAAATATGTTCATGTGAAATTATTTTATTTAATAACAAAACTTTACCAGCATGCAACGTGCAAGAAACCACCTCAGGATGGACATCATTAAACAACAATAATCAATGGTTTTATGCAACTCTCTCATCATCACCTGCTACCGCCATATGCAACAGAGAAATCATTCCTGTTGTTGTAAAAGGTTCAGGACTACTAACTCTTGACCCAGAATATATTCTCAAACACAATTTTGCCGTTATAAATGGACAACAACCCATATCAACTACAGTAAATGAATCATTAGCTAGCTTCCATATAGGCTCAAACTTTTCATTACCAATGTTTACAACTCACTTCTGGTTCAGCAACCATTTAAATACCACTCAATTTGAAGGCTTATATTCCAAAAATTATAAGAAATTGGAAATGATACAAAAATCGCTTCATGAAAATAACATTATGGAGCTTCTTAATAAATTAGTTACTCATCAAATTTATTCATATACCATTGGTTGTTTAGCCATCTTCTTGAGTGTCATCACTATAATTACAGCAACTATAATTTACAAAAAATTTAAATCAACTACAACAACTGAGTCTTCTGTGTAAAGCTATTAATATTATGAATTATTAAAACAATACATATATTTTATTAATAAAATTTGGTTGAACGGATGTTCAACGCGGCGGAGAATGTTTAGAAACATCTTCATGCAGTTAATACCTGTTGTATAGTCAACACTAAATCCTTTTGCGTTTTTTTCCTACGGATGAGGGTTGACATCACTTATGTTTTTGCAATCACTTTTGTTTTTTTTAGATTCATTATTCTTCATTATACTTAGAACTATATCTGTAATTTTATTCTTTAATAAATACTAAAGCTAATGTTGCCGGTCTATCTTGCGAATGGAAATTAGGGCCGAGGTAAGCATTCCGGAAAACATAACAGAGAGACGTAAAAATACCATTAATATTATTTTATTTATTTTTACTTTATTTTATTTTCAAATCAACAATTCACACTTGTATTTTGCTAAATATAACATAATCTAAAAAGAACGTGTTAAATTAGTGTAATATGAGTTCAAATTAAATTAATTCTTACAAAAAGTAATATATTATGCATTCTTATTATTATAGTATTATATTATTATAATTATTAAGTTATTTACAACCACTTTTCTTAACTTTCTCACAAAAGTAAACAAACTTTGACGTTCGGCACAAAAATACGTTAAAATTCTTGTCTCAGCTGACGGGCGAATTTGCTAGTGACTTTACCTGGTAATGAATTTGCCTTGCTGCTGTCAAGCATATTACGGAGTGTGCATAACGAAAACAAATATCAAATGAATAAATAAAATACTAACAAACCTATGTATGCGTACACATTTTTTGCCAGATGAATAGATCTAGTGTAATTTGGAAAGAACAAAAATTGTACGGCTTAATTAAAATCCCAATGTAAAATGGCTCAATGAATTTCTTTTCAAAGGTTCTGGCAACGCTGACAGTCTCATTTCAAAAAGTAAAATTCAGTGAACATACGTCTTTGCTTAATGGGAAAAACAGGACGTATCAACACGGTCAATGGTATAAAGTTTTCTGGATACTAAAGAGTTTTTTTCACCATGTCCGAGATTTGTGAACCATTAACACTCGCTAGAGGTGGTGTATTTCTTATGTTAGGATTTTAGACTTTATTTTGTTTTATTACAGATGTCAAGCGATCTATAGAACTTTTGGAGAAGTTGCAAGCAAGTGGAGACTTTCCTACTACCAAATTAGCTGCGTTGCAAAAAGTTTTACAAAGTGAATTCCTTAATGCAGTTCGTGAAGTCTATGAACATGTTTACGAAACCGTTGATATTCAAGGCTCTCAGGACGTTCGGGCTTCAGCCACAGCAAAAGCAACAGTGGCTGCGTTTGCAGCAAGCGAAGGTCACGCTCACCCTCGCGTCGTTGAGCTACCAAAAACTGATGAAGGTGCATAATACAAATTATATGTTTATAATTGTATCAATAATTTTATTAACAGGACTTGGTTTTAATGTAATGGGTGGTAAGGAACAAAATTCCCCCATATATATTTCACGTATAATTCCTGGGGGTGTAGCTGACCGCCATGGTGGCTTGAAACGTGGTGACCAATTATTATCTGTAAATGGCGTGGTAAGCAAAATTATGAAACTTTTACAAAGAAATCGTAAAATGCATTTTATTAGATCCAAAAAATTAAAAAAATGTGATGGAAAATTTTAAAATAAAATTTAAAAAGTACCAGATTACACTCCCATTACTAATGACCCTGTGAAGATGCTGGTACAGTTAGGGAATCAGTACTAAATGCTGATCTGAATGCGCAATACAAAAGGCGTAGTATATGGCGAGATGTTCGCTAAAACAACCTTTGTTTGCTAAATTATAATGCTCTCCTAAAGAAGAAAGTCACATCCATAATAGTAGTTTTGAGCTATTTAGCTCTTACGCTTTGTGTCTTTCGTGCCTTAAAATTAGATATTTTTGAAAAATTTCCAAAAAGATTTCTAAATATATATTGTTTGGAACAAATCTAGTTTACCAACGTATTACCAAATAGAAAAAAAATTATATAGAGTTATAGAAAATTGAAAAATAAGAAGAATATATAAAGTAAAAAATCTCCATATGGTGAAACTCGTTACTTAGATTCTTTGCCTTTCTGCTAATTGACCAGAAATTTTTTCATATAAATAAAACGATTTTTAATTTACAGTTTTCCCTACGTTTCGTAGATCTTTGTCTACTTTTTCGAGGTATCGTCTATTTATGTAAATTAATAAAACAGTTAAAGAGCATCATTGGTTTTGCAGAAAATTAAATGCAATACTTACAATTTTTGAAATTGTTCTACATTAAAATTTAAAAAAAATTACTTCAAACACATTGGTTTTCATCCAATGTATGTAAGTTCTCAGTTTTCGGCATTGTTATTTTTACATTGAATTCCATACACAACATTTCTTTTTTGTTCTTTTTGTATTGGTGTTTTTGTTTTGGAAACTATTGTGTTTATCGTTTTGATTGGTGTGTATGCAAAACGTACATTTGTCGATTTTATTATTTTCCTCAAAGTTCTGTTCGAAAGTTTAGGTATGTACAGGGCAGTATAAAATTTTGTGTTTACTGTTGTGGGCGGCGTATTCGCATTCTGTGTGTTTGTATGTTCGTGATTTTTGCAATTGTTAATAATTGTATTAATAATATTAGTAGGAAAACTATTTATCTCTAATACTTTGTTATTGTTTTTATGTTCTTAATATGGAATTTTTTGTCACTGATATTTAAAACTCTTAAAATGAAACTTTTTGCCGTATTGATGATTTGACTTTTAGGCTTCGTGGTAAAGAAATTCATAATCCTTCCAGACGAAGTCTTTTTGGTATACCAGTGGAAAGAGATTTTGTTATTGACTCTATGTATAATTGCATCTAAATATGGTATTCTATTGTTATTCTCTGTCCATAGTAAACTTAATTTTGGGGTGAAATGCATTCAAATTTGTCAAGATTGCCTTTTGTCGTTACATTTTATGATTGCAAGTATGTCATCTACATATCTTGCAATAAACTTATGCCCTTATGATGATTCACAACTCAATATTTGTTGTAGGTGACGCAGGATATTCTCTTGGAAAAGTCATAATGACACCGTTTCGTAATACGATTGAAGGTTCTACGCAAATGAAGTATAATAAAATTCATGCTGAAGCAAGGAACTCTATTGAAAGAACCATTGTAGTCCTGAAAAGCAAGTTTAGGTGTTTGCTTTCTGCTCGTGGTTTGCACTATGCTCCGGATAACGCAGCAAAAATAGTGAATGCATGTTGTGCTTTGCACAATATATCACAGCATTTCAAGGTTCCATTTACTGATCTTTTGAGTACAGATGAACAGGAATCCATAACCGAAGAAAGCAATCCTTTAAGAAACGGTGAAGCAGAAGAAATAATAAACAACATAATGCATTCATTGCAATAAAATTTGCCTTTATTTAAAATAAAATAAATTGAAAAAAATAAATAAAAAAAATTTTTTTTAAATAAAATTATTTCATTATTTAAAAAGAGGCAACAAAAACAAAAACAGTAATTCATTTCATGTCTATAAAAAAATACTACTTCACTAAAAATTTTCAGTTTAAAATCACATTCATTTAAAAAAAAGTCTTGAAATTCCAATAAAAAAATTCATTAAGGCCACATTCTGTAAAATAAAACGTTCACAAACATATGTATTTACATTTAGTTATTTCTGGAATTTTTCCAGATTTGCTTGCGCTATTTTTATCTTAAGTTCTCTCAGAACACTTTTCCTTTCTTCACTTTTTTCAATTAGCTTCATTTTCTGTTTCTTTAATATGTAAGCTTTGTATTGTGTGCCGTCGATCTTTTTTAGGGCCCGGCAAATTTAATTTTGTGTTTCTTCCTGCTTTTTAAACAAAATTATTGTTGCCGCTGGCTGCGGCTTGAGTCTTGTAAAGGTCGAATTTAACAACACCAAATAAGGCACAAATCAATTTCAAAATGGTGCGTTTATTTTTTATTAGGAAACACAAATTAATAACAAATATTACCATAAATAATCAGAACAAACTTACCGCAGTGCTTTCCTTCACAAACTAAAACTAACTTACAGCCATACCTAAACAAGAGCGGGAAGCGGAACGTTCTTTACGCTGAAATGGCATACCTAAATAAAGAGGCAACGCTAATGTCATATTATTCTAATATGACAATAATATATTTAATAATAATATTCTATTATCCAACGCCTCCAAAAGTGATCGCGCTGTTGTTGAGAAACGCGCCATTGTTTTTTCATAATAACTGGCTTGTCTGATTCAGCTGAGTCAGGTGTTTGCATAGTATTCTGACATCCCAGCAAAAAGTGATTGGGCGTCAACGGGTCCTCGTCCTCGTGGGACAATGGCAAATGTGTCAAAGGACGAGAATTCACAATATTTTCTGCCTCAATCAATAAACTCTGCAAGGTATGCTCACGGCGAAAGGTTTCCTTCAAAGTTGACCACAATACCCTTTTTACGCACTGGAGCATACGCTCCCATATGCCACCCTCTGCAGGATTGTGCGGACAATTAAACTGCCAATCCACACCTTTCGATGAAAGTTCATCTTGAATTTGAGCAACATCAAATACTTCACCAAACCGCTTTGCCACTTCATCAGGCCCAACAACATTTTTACCATTGTCGCTTCTAAGTCTTGTAGGCTGGCCACGTCGATTTATAAAATTGCGTATGAGAAGAATACACGCATCTGTGGATAAATCAAAGGCAATCTCCAGATGAATGGCTCTAATGGTAAGACAAGTAAACAATGCTACCCAACGCTTTTCGTGACGGCGACCGGTACTTATAGTAATTGGACCAAAATAGTCCAAACAAGTGTAGGAAAATGGGCGAACGTATGGCGATAGTCTATCTTTTGGCAAGGACCCCATAAATGGCGTCACCGGCATTGTACGACGAAATCTACAAATATAACAATTAGAAATAATCTTACGTAAAATATTTCTCAAGCGGGGAATCCAGAACACTCTTCTAATTTCACGTATTGTGGCTTCAAAATTTTGATGCCTCATTTTGTCGTGTACATGAGCCACAAACAACTCGGTGATGGTATGAGACGACGGCAATATTATCGGGCGTCGTATATTCAAAGGTAACCAACTAGCAGCATCCAAACAACCATAAACTCGAAGCAACGAATTTTCATCTATGTAGGGTGACAGGGTATACAATTTACTACCTTTAGACAAACTACCCTTATTTTTAATTATTTCAATTTCTTCATTAAAATTATCCTGTTGCGCTTGACGACAAAGATAAGCTTCAGCAATTTTTAACTCGGCAGCAGTTAGACCATGTTGTTCATCTGGGCAGTGTGTTTCTTTTCGACAACAATGGATAAAACGAAAAATCCAGGCGACCGTCCGTTTTATTTTCAAATAGGAGGAACATCTTACTTCAGTAACAGAAGTGGTGCTGGACAGCAGCACAAATTTAGGGCACAATTCTTCTTCACATAAATTGTCAGATTTCCTTGTATTAATTTTCGGCCAGTCATCTTCATTACAATGGAGGAATCCGGGGCCTTTATACCAGCGGGAATTTTCAGAAAACTGAATTTGGCTATTCATTCTGGTTACTTCATCACCAACATTGAGTTTAGTTGGCAGCCATCTCCAATTGTCCGGGCTAGTAGTATCCAGAATCTATAAAATTCTGTGAGCAACAAATGGTTTGTATTTTCGGCTTTCAGAACCAATCCAACTAATAACGGTTGTAGAGTCACTCCAGCAAATAATGGCTGATATCCTAAGAGAGTGTTCCTTTTTAATTGTGTTTATCAGCCGAGTTCCTAAAACAGCAGCCTGCAATTTGAGCCTTGGGACACTCATCGCTTTTAAAGGAGCACATCTCGGGTTTGCTGCTACGAAAGACACGCCTATTCGATCATCCTCATTTATTGACCTCCATCGCATCTTCACTAGCATCGACAAATATATGTAGCTCTAACTTTCGAGGAGTACCACCTCTGAAATAATATCTTGGTATCCTAACATTAACAACGCTTTTAAATCCTGCCGTCATTTGTTCCACGTGTTGCTTATTTCATATGGCAGCACTTCATCCCACCGTATATCATGTCTCCATACCTCTCGCATCATTAGCTTTGCTGTAATCATAAAGTTACTCAGAAATCCAATTGGGTCGAAGACAGACATAACTACGCTTAAGAGCTCGCGTTTGGTAGGACATCTTACGCCTTCTAGCACCTCAGCATTAACTTTATGGAACTTCAAAATAAACCTGAAAGTGTCATCTTCTGGTTGCCAATACATACCCAGTATCCTTTCCGAATGTAGATCGTTAACTTCGTTGAAAAAATTTACGTGGTTGTCCGCTATACCTCTAAGAGCCACTATGACCTCTTACGAATTCGACGAAAAGTTACGTAACTCAAACCCGGCTGCTTTATGAATGTCACGAACCTGTAAGGCAAATTCAATTGCCTTCGCTGTTGTTGGAAAACTGTACACAAAATCATCCACGTAGTGATGCTCCACAAAAGCCCTTACTGCACGGGGATATTCATCGTGGTAACTCAAGGCATTTATATTTTTCACAAAATGAGCTACGCAAGGTGAACAAGTATCTCCAATAGGGTGGGGCGATTAGTATGGAAGGAAAAAAATCTTAATGGGCGCTTCGCGTTTCTGATTCTTGGGATTGTACTAAGCAAAAAAGTCCACTAGACCATACGTCTACGGTGAAAATCGAGCTTCCCCATTTTGACTTGATCAGACTTTTGTCACGTTTTTTTTGGATATTTTGGCCTATAACAGCCAAACCATTGAGATTTTCCATCCAATACTAAGACAAAAATTGTAGCCAAGACAATAGTTAAGAACTCTCTAGTACATCGCAAAAGCATTGGAACGCTCCTTCAGGCAGTTTTGGCCTTGTGAAAGAAAAAATTTTCGTGAAAATATTGATAAATTACCATTTTCAGTTGTTCATAGCGCAAAATCATAAAAATGTTCTATTTCTTACTTTTTATTCTATTTTTTTATTTATTCTATTTATTTTATTTCTTATTTTTTATTCTTCTATTGTTTTCAGTTCCTTTGATGCATTTTTGTTAGTTTATTGTAAAAAAACATTATATTTTTGGATAAAAAAAGTGGAAAAAGTAAGAAATAGAACATTTTTATGATTACTTTGATGCCCCTTAAGACACAGTTGCTTTACCAAGGAGCTATCCATCATTGTAACAGAAGAGCCTTCATCCAATAATGCATAAGTTTAAATTTTATTACCATTACCATATAGTACAATAGGCACCACGCGAAACAATAAAACACCCCTATCATTGGTTTCCGATCCGCAACTAAGAACAGATTCATTTTCACTTTTAGAATCCCTCGTCGTGGGCAACTGAGATGGGGCTAAATTCTCACTACTGCTGGCTATTACCTCATGCAACAATTTATTGTGTTTTCTTAGGCAACCATCTACTGAACATTGTCTTCTGTCACATGTTACTCGAATGTTCAACACGGAGACATGAAAAACACAATCTTCGTTTTTTAACTTCACTCCACCTATTAGGTACACTCAAATTTAAAAATTTACGGCAATGAAATATTTTATGTGGGCCCATACAATAACGGCACTTAAGCTGCTGCAATTTGCTGTCCGCAGTATGCAAAACAGTCTTTCGTTTTGACTCATAATTAGGGCGACTGACTGCAGAACTAGATGTTTGTACACTTCTTACAAAATTTGCGACACGCTGCAGAAAATTACTAAAATCCAATACAGTAGGCCAATGTTGCAAAGTCGTAGTAAACTGAGCCCAATCTAAGCGTTTAATCATTGGTAGCTTCTGGACTAATTCTTCCATTAGCGTAGGATTCGATAAATGTTGTTGGCCATTTGCAGTTTCCAAAAACGCTGCTAAATTTCTCACCTTTATAGAGTACGGTATTAGCCTATCAACAGCATTTTCTCCTATAGGATGGACCTCTTTTATTTGTTGTAAGTGGCAGCGGATTAGTACCTCGGGACGACCATACTGAAGCTTGAGTTGATCAATAACTGTTGGGACATTATTAGGATGGATGAGAAGCGACTTCACACATTCTTTTGCTTCACCCTTCAGCGCTTTCTGAAGTCTTAGGCAATTTTCAAAATTATTATAAAAATACGCGCCAGTAGTATATTCGAAGGCAGATAAAAACATAGGCCAGTCCTCCGGTGTACCACAGAATTCAGGCAAATCATAAATTTTACGGTGGGTAGGTGGCAAGAGTAGCAGACTGAAGATTAAATGGCTGAGTCGTCAACGACTGCTGCTGACTTTGGTAATTGGGGTTTGTAGTAGAATACGGCATTGCGTCACAGCGTTCAATTATCTCTTCTGGCTCAAAATCACTTACAACCGGAGTTGCTCTAGCTGAGGCTGAAATATTTCCAATTTCAGTACCTTTCATGGCTTTTTGCATATTGAGCAACTGCGCTTGCAAATTTTCAATTTGACGTTGAAGACATTCCATATTAGTACTTACGTTGGCTGAAGATGTAGTTTGTTGAAATCTTACACTAGCGCCAGCTGTCAATGTCGGTAGATTTTGCACTTCAACTTCCGTGTTTTGTGGGGCTACAGTTGAGGTTGTGTTTACAACAGTACTCGTGTCAGTTGTTGATGTTGTTTGGACGCTGGTGACACTGTATGGCTGCGAAGGTGTGGGAGTTGAAATTTGTTGTGGAGTGGGTATTGTGTCCGTTGAAGCAGAACCACTACCATTTTTGCTTTAAATGCTTTATGATATTTTTCATACTGTATGAGAATATCATAAGGTATGTAATAATAAATTTCACATATAGTTTATAAGGGAAAAATCACAATTAGAATCATATATATAAATGAATATTCCCAAAATAAATTCAGTTAATATAAAATACTACATGTGCACGGTATTAAATTTTGATATTCTTTTGTTTCTTTTGTTTAATTTTTTAATTTTTTCATTTGATTCAAAATACATTAGTTATGCTGGCCGATGGCAAGCCTAGTGTAGATGAGAATAAAAAACTAAAAATAGAAATATGTGTGTGTTATAAAAGTAAACTCATGGATTGTTATGTTTTTGTTTATAAATTTTTTGGTTTGTATGTTTGATATTCAAAACAATTCTCGTTTGATTAATTGAATTTTAAACATATAGATCTTGGGTTTGTATTAAAAAATTAGGAAAATCCACTGATGAGCTAAGTAAGCATTAGCGAAATAGTACTATATGGATATGCTTTCCTCCTCAATTATTGAGTTGCTTTTGTAATAAAATGCTTTATGATATTTTTCATACTGTATGAGAATATCATAAGGTATGTAATAATAAATTTCACATATAGTTTATAAGGGAAAAAGCACAATTAGAATCATATATATAAATGAATATTCCCAAAATAAATTCAGTTAATATAAAATACAGATTAAATTTTCAAACTAACGATTCGTTTCGGTGGGCGAGTTACTAGGAAGACTTCAGAATAAATAAGTTCCCAAATAAATTTAAAAAACAACATTAATTGTTCCGGCAGAAATGGAACCCCAAAAAGTCGCACAAAGGTTGCGAAATAAAATTTGTTGCCGCTGGCTGCGGCTGGAGTCTTGTAAAGGGCGAATTTAACAACATCAAATAATGCACAAATCAATTTCAAAATGGTGCGTTTATTTCTATTGGGAAACACAAATTAATAAAAAATATTACCATAAATAATCAGAACAAACTTACCGCAGTGCTTACCTTCACAAACTAAAACTAACTTACTGTCAATCTTTAGAGCAACCGTTTACTTTTATGTACATACATATAAGAACATAGAAATATATATGTACACGTATAACGCATTAAAAAAACCGGTAACCGTTTAACAACTAAAAAGCACTGCAGTGTGAACTGTAGAAAGAACAATAAGCATAAGAAAATTCAAGTATATAAGCAAATAAGAATACATTAAGGAGGCACTCATTCATCGGGCCAGCAAAGAGATTAAATATACAAATTTAAATGAAATTCAAACAATAGATTCAAATTTTACGTTAAAATATATCAATAAATTTAAGTAAATAAAATATGAGCCATTTGGGGACAATTATTTTTGCATCTCCTGCATTGGTTCTTTTGTGTTTGGGTACGGGGGTTGTAGCTTCAATAACTGGCGCCTTAGAAGGTGGCGCAGTGGAGTTGCCTTCATGAGTGACATAAGCAACATCTAATCCAAATGCACAACCGGGAGGATTAATGGATAAGTTAACCTGAGTAAGGTCACACACTCTTTCCTCAGTAGCCGTCAAACTTATTTCTTGCGATGGCCGGCCGCCAAGAAATTCTCTTTGTTTTTAGCCAGCTTTCTTTTCAAATTGACCTGGTAGTGAATCCAAACCTATAAAAATAAATATATTTTTTGTTTTCAGTTCTGTCAAAAGTTATGTTACCCGTTGCCTTTCTGGTTCCGTTCTTGAGGGTGGACAAAGGCTATTTAATTTAACAGCGAATTGCTCCCAATTGCTCCTTAACATCTTGGCCCGTTCAAAATTGCCTCTTCAAATATCAGGATTCTCTTCTACTAAATGTACCAAGCGGTCAAGTTGCTGTTTATTTGTAATTTTCCTGAAATGGATTTCAATATATGAATAGTTATATTATATTTTATGAAATTTATGCACACTTACATTGTTTTCTCCATTTTTAGCACTTGCAGGCAAAAACACAACTGATAAAAAGTAGTTGTCGCAATTTGACAGCTTATACAACTAAACTTTGATAGGTTGTAAATCATAATACTCGTAACAACTTAACGAGGACAACTAAGTGAACTGCAGATTAAATGTTGGGTTGAGTTGTAATCCATAATAAGAATTTGACACCTACAACTCAACTATTAATTTAGTTGTGAATCATAATAGGGGCATTAATATTAGTATCCCTTTCCTTGAATTTGGCCAGAGAGTTGTCAAAAAGTGCGTTAAGTATAATATCCGCTATTTTTGGGAAAATAGGGTCTTGGGCATTCTAAATAATTGCTTGTAAATTTTTTCTCTATGTATAAAATAATTATTGTCATTAAGACAATAATTATATAAATATTCGTTAATTTTTAAATTTGAGGCCACCTTCTCATTATGTCTTCAATGGTCATATCTGTGGGAATGTTCGTAAATAGCGAGACCACATCAAATGAGACAAGTATTGACCTTTTAAGTTCCATGTTTTCCAGTTGTTTTTCCAGTTGCATCGATGATACTATTGACCGGAGGAAGGCGTTAAGCTTACGAATTTTTGGTAATCCATATATCTTAGGCGCTACAGCCGCTGTCGACGTCATTTTCAATTAGTGTATTATTATCCCGTTGATCTCTTTCTGGAGTCTTAATGTAGGATATAATCTGATCGATCTGTAAGTTTCCTTATTATTCAATAACTTCTTTGCATGACTGCCCTTTGGCCGTGTGCAAGGCATTTCTCCTGTATGATATAACAAACAGCTGCTTCGCTAACAAAAGCTTCTTCATTAATTACCGGTCGTCGGCGTGATTTTTTTTATCCTGGAAGATATTGCTGAAGCTCAACTAGACATGCAAATAACAATAAAAAGTAAAAATCATTAAAAGAAAACATTTTCACTGATACATATTCATATAAGAACCATCATGCATATGTATATATATTCATAAAAGTATTAATAGCAACAGAGACTCAAATGGCAGTAAGTAAGTGGGTTGTTTTTTTATCTTGGACTCAGGAGATGACCCCTACACATGCGGTGATGGAACTTGAGGAAAGGGATATTAGGAGAAATGATAGGAGGTGAAGCTTCACTATCTTACAACACTGCTTTTGTACGTTATTTGTTTTGTAGAAGTGTTTTAGCGTCTCTGATGTCAAGGAGACTTAATAAATTTTGAAGCTTTGTTTTTAGTAGCCATTTTTAGTAATTATTTTTGTTTTGTAGTCAACTTGCAAACCACTTCGACCATCGCCACCCTCAATGTAAGCAAATCAATTAATGTAATCCCTTACAACCAAATAATGTTTTGGAAAATATAAATTTAATTACAGCAGACAGGTCGCTCGAAGAAGAATATGGCAGCGAAAAATACAATTTTTTTCTTCTTTTCTTAATTGAATTTGAAATAAATCAATAAAAAATTAATTCGTTTGAAATGATTCCAATATTGATCATAAGTACGTTCAAAAGGCAATTCTATATGAAAATTTCCTAGGTCCATAACTCGAAAACTAAGGGTTGCTGTCAAGTTTTTCACTTTATATTTTCGTCTTATTTTTAAATTTTTCGATTCGCATCACGTTGATAAACTAGATTTAAGCCTATTATATTATTCAATTTTTTTATCGTAACAAACATGGGAAATTTTGATGATGAAGTAGAGAAACTGGACTTAAAACTTTTGTCCTACTACAGGCACCCAAAAAAATATCTGACTAAAACCAAATTGTAACGTTCAAAATTCTTCTGCATTTATTCACGATAAAAATAAAAAATTTCATATCAATAAAAACAGATTCAAAAACACACAATTCAAACAGTTAACGTTATAAAAAAATAATGAATTAGTTACTAAAACTAAAATCAAAATGCGCTGCGTGCGTAGAGCGTCGGAGCAGGGGTGTTTGCTGGGTGTGTTGTATCGTATTAGCGGTGACTCTGTTTGTGTGAATAGCGTTCTTTTATTGCGTGGTTTTGTGTGTTTCTTGAAATGACTGAGTTTAGAATGTGAGCAGCGTCTAGATGCTTTGCTTTATAGATGGATGATGTTTTTGTGTGATTTGGGAAGAATGTAAGCAGCGTCTGGATGCTTGGCTTTATGGATGGAAGATGTTTTTGTGTCATTTGAGAGGAATGGTAGCGAATTAGAGTACTATGTAAGGTGGTGTAGGAACGACTGTGTGTGACATGTCTATTGTGAATGATTGGCATGTATTTTCCGGCTGTTGATTTCAGGGGGGAAGGGGAATATCCACATATGTATATTTATTCCAAGTTGGGAAGGCTTGGAATAGCATATAGGTGGAATGTGATGGATATATGTAAAACGATAGGGTCGTATAGGTGTTATGGGAAAGGTAGAGTTTTTTTCAAGAGTGAGCTAGTATATGCGACTGACGTGCGAACCAGGGAAAAGTTTAAAATTGTTAAAGCAGTGCGACTGGTGTTAAATTGTATTCTTTTGGGAAATTGTAAGAAGGAGTGGGCAAGAAAAGTTCGGTGACCCGCTAAAGTGCCTAGAATATACCTCAAAGGGATACCGGATTTCCGTGTTGCCAGAACTGTGGGCAGAGGTCGGCAAACAGCTGCTGGAACCTGTTGGGAGGAAGTCATGTATTCCGTGCTGTTGGGAAGGAGAAGGAACCAGATAAGTCGGTTAGTTAATTTTTTATTTTTGCATATCCGCGTTACTTGGTAACCCGTTACAGTGATACCAGACGTCGAACCGGTTCAATCAGGTGGCTGGTAACGGTCCCTAATTGGGAACCGTAAATCCAATTCTTTTAATTTAATTTTTTTAAATTTATTTTAATATTAATGTACCGTGAGCGGCAACAAGTATGATGTAGTGTTAAGATTTGAATTTGTGAATACCTATACCCCTTCTCATTCCAAATTGTTCATAATTTTTAATTGTGATCTTAAATCTTTTATTCTATGTGATATAAGAGGCTTTGTTAATAAATCCGCTTGCATATCCTTTGTAGGACAATATTGGCATTTGAGGATGTTCTTGGCAAAGTACTCTTTAATGAAATGATATTTTATATCGATGTGTTTCGTTCTATTGTTAAATTTGAAACCTTTTTTATGCAGCTCTGATTATCTTCGTTTATGATGATTGTTTCGTCGAAATCTTTTAGGAGTTCTTTTATCCATAATGCTTCTTTTGATGATTCAGCAAGAGCGATGAACTCTTCTTCAGTGGAGGATAAAGCTACACATGTTTGTTTATGAGATGCCCATGACACAACAGCACCATAAACTTTGAACAAATATCCGCTATTTCATTTTCTATTTTGTTTATTTTCTCCCCAATTTGCATCCGAATAACCGAGTAAAATATTGTTGTCATCTGAAACGATATATAGTTTCATGCTAATGGTCCCCTTTAAATATTTTACAACTCTCTTCAATTCACCCCAGTCTTCTTCATTTGGATTGATGGTTTTTTGACTTAGAATACTGATTGCTGCCGTAATGTCCGGTCTTGTGTTTAGCGCTACGTATAATAAACTTCCCATAAGCCTCAGATAATTTTTGTTCTCATTTAATATATTTTGTACTATATTAAATTTTCCATAACACACATCTATAGGAACTGATGATATTTTGGAATCTTGAAGTTTACTATCCGTTATTATTTTTTTTAATATATTTTGATTGGGAAATAGAATAAAAACCATCATTCGATCGGTATATTTCTAAACCAAGGTATTGTTTTACCGGACCTAAATCACTAATTGTAAATATGTTTTTAAAAATATTTTTTACCTTTGAAATTGTTGAATCGTTTCTAGAACAAATAAGAATGTTATCGACGTAGATTAATCCATTCCCAGCCATTGTACTCGCTTGAGTACAGAAAAAAGGCAATATTTAAGTACGTATAAATTTGTTTGCAAAAAAAATTATACAACGTTTCTTCTGCTTTTGCATTTGTCACATTGTGCTTTAAAACACACATAAAAATATTTTGAAAAATATACCGTTATTGCTTTTTTTTTGTTTGTTTTTGTGTATCACTTTATCATATTTGTGATTTTTACATAGGTCAGTAACAACTGAGCTGCGTAGAGTAAATACTGTTTCGTCTAGATAAGAGTTTCTTATAGTTTTCTATAGAAGAGTGATTGTGTGTACGATAAAAAGAAAGTTACAAGACAAAAATTGTTTTTTGGACGACCTTATGTGAGTAACAAAATCGGTGTACCCAATCGAGTACAATGGCTTGATATGTATAAATTTTTTAGAATTTTCCTTGGACCAAAATGGAATTTACAGCTATCAAACCGTCAAGTTTTTATGGTAAAGCTTTTACAAATTTAAGCATGGCTCTTGATTTTGTGGGTAGAGGTGGTCACGAAAATTTCAATATAGCGATTATTCCACCAGATCCGCACTATAACACAGACGAAGAGGAGGGTAATGCTGATGATATTCTTTTTGATCGTATGCCAAATGATGTACCAGGTGAAGTCGAAGTATTTTTCGGCAGCGATAGCGAAGATGATATTCCACTTGAGCAGTTGCGACAGACAATGATGTCTTCAAAATCAAGCGAAATAGCTCCTAAGCGGACAAAGAGACCTTGTGATATTTAAATGCATCAAACCAATTTTTTTTCGGACAATGAGCTCAATATGATCGCAGAGTTAAGTGGAAAATGAAAAAGTGGTTAATTTAATCGTTGAGCAAACTTGTATTTATGCGTCACAAGCTAACGCGCACAATTTCTCCTTCAACGCAGAAGACTTGAAAGTATTTATCGGAATTTTATTATACAGTGGTTATCAGTCAATGCCTAAAGAGGATATGTATTGGCTATACCCAGAAAACGAATATTTCGAAACGGTCGCTGGTTCCTGGTGTTACATTTAGTGGTGAAAACCTAAGAGGGTAACAAATCATGTCGTGAATGTCATAACAGAATAAGATGGTTATTTGAACAATGCGATTTTGCTCTATGTGTTGAAAAAGTATGCTTTAAAAATTTTCATACCTTAAAAAAATAGCATACTCATGACGCCACAGTACTCACCCGAGTACAGCTCTAAAAGTACACTTCCAAATATTTTTTTTAAAATTTTTTTTTTTTCTATATATCCTAATTGTATTTAAGTTTAAAAAATAAATGAGTTACAATATTTTTTTATGTGTAATGATCTTGGCGTTTAATGGTTTAACATAAATGTTAGTTCTCCCCCTTCTAAACGCATATACAAACATGGGTCCACGCTGCTTTGTCGGAAAAAGGATTTAATCAAAACACTATGAACTGTTTGGTTCCTCGATCTAGCAGACTGTTTTAGTCCATAAACAGATTTTTGTAATAGACGAACCTTATTCTCACCTTTGTCTGTTATGAAACCTTTTGGTTGCTCCATGAAAATTTGGTCATTCAGAGTACTGTTTAAGAAAGCTGTTTTACAATCAATATAATGAACTTGCAGTTTACGTTTTCCACTTAAGGCAAATAGTGTTCTTAATGTTGTATATGAAACAACTGCTGCAATCACTACGATGACGTATTTTTGTGCGAATCCTCTCACAACCAGCCTCGCTTTAAATTGTGTTTCTTTACCGTTCTGTTTCTTTTTAAACACCCATCTGGATCCGATTACATTATCATCCTTTGGTCTTTTAACAAGTGTCCATGTTTTATTCGCCTTCATTGAATCAATTTCGTTTTCCATAGCAGTAAGCTAGTTTTCTTTTTCGTCACAAGATATTGCTTCTTCATATGTCTTATTTCTGGACTATTCGTTTCTTCAATTTCGATATCTATATTGGATCTGTCTAAATTTGGGCTTTTGTTATCCAAATGAATTGTGTCATAAAATTGTTGATGATTGTCGTCATTAATAGGATTATTTTCTTTTAAGCGTTATTTCAACATCGTTTTCTGTAAATTTATGGTAAATTTTGTAATTCTGATCAAGCATACGATACGCCTTGGCATTTTGATCGTATCCGACAAAAATAATTTTTTTAGACTTTTCAATCAATTTCTTCCACTTTATTTTTGGAATGTGTACAAAACCAGCCTTACCATATACTTTTAAATGCTGTACATCAGGAATTTCACCGTAAATTGTTTCGTATGTTTCAGTTGTTCTTGTTATAATTCTATTTTGAAGGTAATTTGCCGTAGATATTGCTTCACCCCATAATTGTTGCGCTAATTTAGCCTCGGCGAGCATACATCTAACTATCTCAATAAGGGAACGATTTTTTGCGTTCTGCGACACGGTTTTGTTGGGGGCTGTACCCGGCTGTCCACTGTATATGAATACCTGCTTGCTCCAAAAATGTAGTTATTTCATTATTCGTATATTCTTTGCCACGGTCCGATCTAATTATTTTAGGCCTCTTTCCAAAACAGTATCGACTGTAGTCATCTATGAAAGTTAATACATACTTGTTACCACTAGGTGTACATACCTCTATGGGCCCACAAAGATCTGAGTGGATTAATTCAAATATTGCCCTTGCACTAACACTGGTCTTTTTGGAGATTTGATTCGAATTGATTTTAATTGTTCCTTCAGCACTTGATAGCACAGTTTCATTATTTGCAAGGATTATTGTTTTCTTGATATTTGTATTCATTTTATCGTAGCAAATATGACATGACGCACCGGACTCGACTATCCATTTGTTCAAACCGTCTGTTGCAACAAAGCAAGGATTATTACTATTTGTTGCTACTAAACATACACTGGCATTTGTTATAGCATTAACATTTTGCTGTTTCTTTTTCCATTCATTGTAACGTATACAATTCTACTTTAAATGTCTTTTTTATGACAAACAAACATTCGATGCTTGGTTTTAGTTGTTTGTTCGTCAATATCAAAACCTTTTGTGCGTCATCTTTATAACCTTTACGTCTTATATGTTCTTCAATCAGTTTTGATTCTACATACGCAAGAGTTAGATTTTCTTCAGTGCGGGATTCAAATGCAGTAATCAAATTGTTAAAGCTGTTTGGTAAGCTGCTGAATATATCATTGCTATATTCCACTTTTCATCAAAAGCATTTTATCCTAAATTATGTAATTTTAAAAATAGATCTCTCATTAAACCAATATGTGCTTTTACGTCGTCGATTTCGTCTAACTTCATACTGCAAATTTGCCTCATCACCGTCACTCTGTTGCTTAAAGTTTTTCCTTCGTGATAATTTTGGAGACTGCCACATTTTAGCTGCCGTATCACATTGCCTATTTTTCTTTAAATTTTACTTTGGGACCATAACCTGTAGAATAAGTCTTTGATATTTATATAATATTAAATATCTTTATTGAAAAATGTAAAGCCCAAGTTGTTCCTTTTATAGTTTAAACCGGAAGGGGCTAATAATAATAGAAATAATAAAATAATAAAAGAAAAAAAGCAAAAGAATGAGTAATAAAAGGAAGTGTCAAAAAATGAATATAATACATAAATGTGACAAGTTGGAATGTATTCATATAAAAGTGTTAACATGAATATTATTTTCAATAATATCGAATATTTCGAAGAAGTAGGCAAAAATAATATTTAATATAAAAATAAAATTTAATTTATAGGTATTTCCAATATTTTTTATATTAATGGACAAAAAGACCAAAACAGCATATGAAAATTTATTCCTATATATAAAAAATAATATATTTGATTTGAACGAGTTCATCATAATTTAATCGATTGTAATCTTTGACTTCGATGTATCTATCACTTTTTCTAACTGAAGTCTTTATGGAAATAAAAATTAAACTGTGATGTGATGAAAAGAATGGATATTGCACTTGACTATGAAAGTCCACGAACCATGGCTGACTAGTTAGAAAGTAGTCTATTAACGAAGTAGAATTATTGTACAAACAAAGGTGTGTAGGTAGACAATTGTGTACATATGTAAGGCCGCATCTTGATGCAATTGATCTGAAATTGGTCGAAGCAGATATATTAAAAAGGTTACAATTAAGTCGCCCATAACAACAGAAACGATCAAATAAATCACCATGCAGTCCTTCAAATACGCTAACATTACCATTCGGAAGGTAAATAATACCTATCAAAACAGGCGATTCACCAAAAATTTCAACAAAGAAGGATTCACAAACACCATACTGTTTGCCACAAAAGACTATTCTATAATTCTATAATTCAATTTATCAGATATATACAGACAAACACCACCTCCTCTTTCGTCATCAGGACGATCATTTCTGACGCGACTATACCCAGGAAGAGTAAACGACTGAACAATGCTCTTGATAACCCTGCGGGTATATGGTACTGGTGACATGCTTAAGTCAATTGCCGATTTGTATGGAGTCTCTACAACTACCGTCTCAAAAGTAGTTACCATTGTAACACACTTTATAGCACTTTTGAGACCGCAATTTATAGTGTTTCCACAAACCGAAGAAGGTATATATAAATGAGTCGCAACTTAGAACCCCTAACTGTGTTGAGAGAAGTTACGGGGTATGGAAAAGTAGATTTCCCATACTATCACTTGGAATTGGACTCAAATTTAAAAAATTTGAGGCAATTATTATTGCAACAGCTGCTTTGCACAACGTTTGTTGCATTAATAATGACGGAATACCTCCAAGTTTACCTAATGATATTGAAGAGGCTTTTAATAATGCAAACACAGTTCCCTTTAATCGACAACACAGAGCGACAAAATTTAATTAGCTCATATTTCAAAAATCTACTATAAATTAATTTGTATATAATGAAATAATATAAAAACACCCAAAATAATTTTTATGAAAAAGTTTGGAACTCAAATTTAACGATAATCATACCTTGGGGTATGTTTTCTCCATGGGCTATTCTTAACTAGAAAGAAATATATAAATAAGTAAACGAAATTAATAGAGCAAAAAATATAATATAAGTGTGTTCATATTTACCTGCTCCAGTACTGACGCTATCATCAACTTCATTATCTATTATTTCAAATTTATTATTTTCAGCTGCAAAAATTTTTAAAACATATAGGGTAGTAAAATGGATATCATTTTTATTAATGAAAAGTTTTTTTGTATATACTTACTAGATATTTCTATGATATCGTCGTCATAGATTGAATTTGTGCCATAAATTTGCTCCGTCCGGCAAATTTGAGATGTTTTATTATCTATTTCAGTTGCTGTTGCAGCTGGCAAGGCACCACCACCAGTCGGATACTGTTCTTGTTTTTCTGCCTCATAATGTGACTTTGCCGTTTTCTTTAGATTTTCATATTTTGTCTTAAGGACTGTCATCAATTTTTGTCCAAGTTTCTATCTGTGCTTCTGAGTTAATTAGATCAGTCTTTTTGCATTCTATTAAATCCTTGTACTTTTCCACTTTATTGAGCTGTTTGTAAAATTTTGTGCTCTTTTATTTATTAAATTGCTTACTGAAATCGTATTTCGGCATTTCAACAAATGTTTAAGTTTCTTGAGGGTGGCGATGGCACGATGGATGGTAGTCTGCACGTTGACTACGAATCCAAAAACAGACCTGGGTTCAACCCCAGTTTCAGACTAAAATTTTAAAATAAAAATAAACATCTAGTATTTTTCTGATGTGCATTAGTGAGTCTTTGTCAGTTGTTGTCGGAAGGTTTCAGTGGCGAAGGCATAGTCACTGGTCACTGAACAATACCGGCTTCAGCTGATAGCAATCCACAATCGCATCAGAACGCCCTCCTTCGTCGGTATTGTGTAGCACCGGCGAAGTAAAACAATATTAAAAATGGCTACTGAACCGAAGCTTCAACACTGCTACGTGTATAAACAAAGAACGTGCGAAAGCAGAGCTGCAAAAATAAATAATTAAGCTTCACCTCCTGTCATTTCTCCTACTATCCCTTTCCTCCTATAGTTCCAGCACAATGCTTCGCATGTGTAGGAATCATCTCCTGAGTGCTGGTCCCAGATAAAAAAAAAATAACGTGCTAAGAATTGATAGCTCGCTGTCAATAATATTTGTTGTTTACATTTATCGTAGTGCTGCCACACTATTAGTTATTAAACTGGACATAATAGGTCTGTTCGTTTACTCAAAATTTTGTTAATACAAATTATTATTACCTATTTGGTAGCGAAATATTTAAAAATAAATAATTGTTAAAAACTTTTCATAAAAAATACCATTTTTTTAAATAAATATTTTTGTTAATACAAATTATTATTTCCTAACGATGCTACCTATTTGGTAGGGAAATATTGAAAAATAAATAATTGTTAAAAACTTTTCATAAAAAAGACCATCGCTCAAAAATAAATATAATTAAATAAATTTTTTCCATACTTGTTTTTTTAAATAAATTCTTTCACAAATAGTTTTTTTCGGTAAACTGTCATCAATCACATTAAACTTTCAACGAAAATCAGGGATAATCAAGCTCGTACAATTGTACTTTTTTCAGTACAATTTGCATTGCAAAAGTACTACTTTACTCCACTAAATATTAAGCACCAAGGTATATTCATATGATTATACGTTGTTCAGTAATTTAAATTAATTATAGCAAAAATATATTTTCGATTTTTCTTAACATAATATTTAATTATTAACTTATTCACAACCACTTTACACAACTTTTTCACAAACTTTGACGTTTGGCCTGTTGAATGAACTGACCAGCGAAATAGCTAATAAGTTTAGCTTCCCTACAATAACAGTGACGGTCATTTCACCGGTGATACGACCGTCATTGTTGACTGAATTATAGGTAATTGCGTAGAACAAAGTTTCTATAATTTTCTCAATGGCAATATGAGAAAAATGACCGAAACTTCAGCGTTTATGGATAAATCGGTCTCTGCTGACCGGTCAGCATGGACGAATATATCGACCACTGCTGACTAGTCAGCGTTAACGGATATATCGGTCACTGTTGACGGATATCACAATTGAAATAAAACAATATTTATTTTAATTCTTTATATTGATTTTATTTCAATATTCTAATATATATATTAACTGAATTTATTTTGGGAATATCTCTTTATATATATGATTCTAATTGTGCTTTTTTCCCTTAAAAATTATATGTGAAATTTATTATTACATACTTTATGATATTCTCATAAAGTATTTTATTACAAAAGCAATTCAATAACGAGGAGGCAAGCATATCCATATAGTACTATTTCGCTAATGCTTACTTGGCTCATCAGTGGATTTTTCCTAATTTTTGAATACAAATTAAAATTAAAATTCAACTAATCAATCGAGAATTGAAGTTGAATATCAAACATAAAAACCAAAAAATCTATAAACAAAAACATAACAATCCATGAGTTTACTTTTATAACACACATACATTTCTATTTTTATATTTTTCTTCTCATCATAATAAGAATATCATGAAGTATGTAATAATAAATTTCACATATAATTTTTAAGGGAAAAAAGCACAATTAGAATCATATATTCTAATATATATGTACATACATATGTTTATAAAGAAGAAATGTAATCTATCTATATACAGTTTGTAAAAAAAATGTTTTCAAAACTTAGAAAAATTAAAAAGTTTAAGAGAAACTCTTATTTGCAAGTAAATTATATAACTTTTATTAAATTTTTTTCTTCATGTATTCAATTGAAGATGTTTATAAACACTTTGCACAAAAAAAAAACAAAATTAATTTAAATAACAAAATAATAATCGTAACTTAAAAAATACTTCCAGTTTGTACGCTGTAAAATAAATGTTTTCAAAATTGTGTTAAATTTAATTAAATTTATTCTAAATGGCAAAAAAAGATTTGAGGGTGCTAATACTTGGTGTGCCCTCCTTTAGCTTTAATTACAACTTCTAAGCGTCTAGACATTGAATGGATAAGCTTTGGTATATCATAATTTTCAGGTATTTTTCCCCACTCTTCTTTAATAAATGTTATTTGTTTTTGGTGATTTTTTCCGACTTTTTTCTTTGGGTGGACCCATGAATTTTCTATAGGGTTTAAGTCTGGGCTTTGTGCTGGGTTATCGATCACTTTTCTACAATTATATAACAACCAGGATCTACAAATATATGCCTTATGCTTCGGTTCATTATCCTGCTAAAATTTATACTTGAGGTTTTCTGGGTCAACAAAACCGAATTTCCGAGCACTTGCACTCAATTCCTTTTTTAAAATGTTGAGATAGACTTCCTTGGTCATTATATCCTCTAATATTCTTATTTCGCCAACACCCTTGCTCGAAATACAACCCCACACCATAACGAATAGTTTACCGAACTTTACAGTGGGTATTATATTTTTAATTTTTTAAAGCCGCCAGGGGTTTTCGCCAAACTTTTTGAGGTCCATCATGGTAGTAAAGCATCACTTTCGTTTCGTCACAAAAAATAACATCATCCCAGTGCTCCGGAGGTAAAGAAAGGTGTTCAATGGCAAACTTATACCTTTTTCAATATTTACCGCGGATAGCAAAGGTTTTTTCCTCGCAACTCTTGAAGAGTATTTATGGTTTTGTAGCACATTTCTAACAGTCTGAGAGCGATACTTACTCCACATTCATTACTGATGTCAAGTGCAATTCCTCTAGTGGATTCTAATCAATCATTTTCAACATTTTCTTTTCAATTCGCCGAGTTACTTTTTTTGGTCTGCCTGGTGTTTCTTTTGGTTCCAGTCTACCTTCTTTTTCAGCACGGTTAATAACATTATATACCGTCCTTAGGTTAAGAGAGAACATTTTAGCAATTTCTCTGTGAGATTTTCCTTTATAGTAATTAAAATACACTAGTTGGGTAATGTCTTTGTTCAGTCGCTTTCCTGGCATAGTTTATATATAATTGGGTAATCATTTGTTTATTCAATGAGCTTAATTTAATGAATAAAAGACAACTGCTACTCTTAGCGTCCATATAAAACTATTATACGCAATACATATGCAAAAAACTAACGGTTCCTTCTTGTCTTTGCATTTTTGAAAACACTTTTTTTACACTGTTTAAAGTATGCAAAATTACTTTGTAGCGTTGTTGTTGTAATATGTTCATAAATTTGTCAAAGTTTCGACGCCTGCTTGTCGACAACATAAAAAACAACAGTTGTAAAAAAAAAATTCACAAATATACTGATATTGTTGTTGTAAATATTTTATTAAATTTAAATTCTTAAAAAATTTTTGTTTTGAAAACATTTTTTTTACAAACTGTATATGTATATAAAGAAGAAATGTAATCTATCTATATGTGACGCGCAAAATAGAAAGGGACCTAAGGGTAAAAACCGGTTTTGTTCAGGAGAGCTATTTTAAAGATTTAAATACGTGTATCTTTGGTGTACTTCACTTTCATAAAACGCGCATATCTCTGAGAGGGAACACTTTTGGGGCATGGAATCGGTCTCATTCGATGCTCAGATGTTATCCACATCAAAAAAAAAAGTGAAAATTGCTTTTTTTTTTATCCTTAGGTCCCTTTCTCTATGCGCTGTCACATATATATAAAACAGAATATGTGTATGTATGTAACGTATGGACTCCAAAACGGCTGGGCCGATTTTGATGAAATTTGACACTGTGTGGGTGACACTGTGAAGTCTGATTTTTGATTTTCGGTCTGCGGGCGGAGGGGCGTGTAGAAATTCAATTTTCATATTGCACCACCAATGACATATACATATATTTATTTTTTTTTGCTTTTTTTTATTTTAAATAAATAAATCGTGTGGTAATACAACACTAATGTTTGCTTAGGGCCACCAACGCGGACCGTGTGAGCTAGTATAATATAAAATAGAAATATCCATCAGAACCTTGGAGTGGGCCATCATCTGTGAATTTTTTCTTAATATAATTGCCCACAGTTATTTAAAATATACAAATACGGTACTGTCGCCGAGTACCGAACACAAAAACGATGCTCTCTTCCACACCCTTAACATGCTACCAAACTAAATGTTTTCTCGTCTAAATTCAGTCGTACGGAGCTTCAAAAACTATAGTTTATTAGTTTATAAACGAGTAAAATTATAATGTCTGTAAAATTAATGAATTTGCGAAAATTCAAGAATACTCTTGTAATGAACTGCATTAATTTTTAACTATTCAACAACACGTTGGTTGTCTCGCAACGAGGGGTCTCTCGAGTAATAGGAACTCCTTCAGTATTACTTTAATTTGATTGATTTCGAAACAATTTCTCAATATTCAAGAACTCATTTTATTTTATCTTTCTATTACTAATAGATAATAATAGTAAAACTTAACACAACTTTCATGTTTTTAGTACATTTGGGGTCAAAAAAGTACAATTTTAAAATTGTCAATTATCATCTCCGATATAAACAGAGCTGTAAAAAATTTACATTTCTTTTTTTCTGGTAAATTTTATGGTTTTTTGCGTTTTCTTACTTTTGTACATTTTGCTCTCTTATTGAGAGTAATTATAGCTTACTCACATTTTACCGAACTTTCCCAGAAAGTAAACGAACATATCTAATATACTGAGTACTGATTTACTGCCGTTGAGTTTAAACTACATATAAACTTTACTTCAGGTTAAATAAACTAGAGTTTAAACTTTAACCGATTTATTAGCTCTTATTGGTATAAATTAAAGTTTATAAACAAGATATCCGTACAACTTCAGCAATTGAAGCGTATAATGGTGTTTTGGGAAAATTGATGCAAAAGCGTGGAAACTTCTTTAAGTTTACAAAAGCAATTCGTAATGAAGAATTCTTCAAAAATAGACAATTTGCAATTTTAGCAGAAAATGGTAGGAGTTCGCTTAAAAAAAGAAAAAAACAGAGCAGAGAAATGTTTAATGTAATCAAAGAAGCAATTGATAAATTAGAATCCGGAAAAAAATTAATAGTCGCTTTTTTATCACGAATAGCGAATCCTCATTATAGAAATTGTGCAAGAAATGATAGATCCACAAAAAGATCTTGATGAGAACGAAGAACGTGAAGAATAAAAAATAATAAATATTCAGGAACGAGTATGTATTTGCAAGGATAAAATAGCAAATGTTGTTATGTTGCCTTGCAAACATTGCAGAAGTATTCTATGCAATTTTATGATGCATTCGTTTGAAATTTCAGAAATTCACACTGAGTAATGTGTAATATAAATAGAATATATATATATATATATATATATATATATATAAATGTTTTAATTATATTTATTTTTGAGCGATGGTCTTTTTTATGAAAAGTTTTTTAATAATTATTTATTTTCAATATTTCGCTACCAAATAGGTAGTAGCATCGTCAGGAAATAATAATTTGTATTTAATATATATATATATATATATAAATGAATAACATCTTTTTTAATCTCACCGTGAATAAAACCTCTGTATTTCTTAATTATACACTTCAGTTTAAGTGTAACAGGTTTATTTAAGTTTGTAATTTCTGCTGCTTATTTTAAATACCATTTCTATCCGCTAGGTAGCGCGAAATATATTCAAAATATACATAAAAACTAAGAAATATTAGACTTATGAGATATGCATTATAAATTATGAATTAGAATGATAAAACAATACTTAAATTAAAACATACTTATATAACATGATTCGAACCACCAACAAAACGCCATCCAAATACTCTGTCACCTCAGCCAACGACACCGTTGATTTCGTTATAACTTGTCAGGACTATATCTTGTCACAATTTTCCCAATACTACAATAAAATTTCATATAAAGAAATTTTACCATATACATACAGTTTGTAAAAAAAGTCTTTTCAAAACTTAGAAAAATTAAAAAGTTTAAGAGAAACTCTTATTTGCAAGTAAATTATACAACTTTTATTAAATTTTTTTCTTCATGTATTCAATTGAAGATGTTTATAAACACTTTGCACAAAAAAAAAACAAAATTAATTTAAATAACAAAATAATAATCGTAACTTAAAAAATACTTCAGTTTCTACGCTGTAAAATAAATGTTTTCAAAATTGTGTTAAATTTAATTAAATTTATTCTAAATGGTAAAAAAAAAAGATTTGAGGGTGCTAATACTTGGTGTGCCCTCCTTTAGCTTTAATTACAACTTCTAAGCGTCTAGACATTGAATGGATAAGCTTTGGTATATCATAATTTTCATGTATTTTTCCCCACTCTTCTTTAATAAATGTTATTTGTTTTTGGTGATTTTTTCCGACTTTTTTCTTTGGGTGGACCCATGAATTTTCTATAGGGTTTAAGTCTGGGCTTTGTGCTGGGTTATCGATCACTTTTCTACAATTATATAACAACCAGGATCTACAAATATATGCCTTATGCTTCGGTTCATTATCCTGCTAAAATTTATACTTGAGGTTTTCTGGGTCAACAAAACCGAATTTCCGAGCACTTGCACTCAATTCCTTTTTTAAAATGTTGAGATAGACTTCCTTGGTCATTATATCCTCTAATATTCTTATTTCGCCAACACCCTTGCTCGAAATACAACCCCACACCATAACGAATAGTTTACCGAACTTTACAGTGGGTATTATATTTTTAATTTTTTAAAGCCGCCAGGGGTTTTCGCCAAACTTTTTGAGGTCCATCATGGTAGTAAAGCATCACTTTCGTTTCGTCACAAAAAATAACATCATCCCAGTGCTCCGGAGGTAAAGAAAGGTGTTCAATGGCAAACTTATACCTTTTTCAATATTTACCGCGGATAGCAAAGGTTTTTTCTTCATAACTCTTGAAGAGTATTTATGGTTTTGTAGCACATTTCTAACAGTCTGAGAGGGATACTTACTCCACATTCATTACTGATGCTAAGTGCAATTCCTATAGTACTGAAATGTGGATTCTCATCAATCATTTTCAAAATTTTCTTTTCAATTCGCCGAGTTGCTTTTTTTGGTCTGCCTGGTGTTTGTTTTGGTTCCAGTTTTCCTTCTTTTTCAGCACTGTTAATAACATTATATACCGTCCTTAGGTTAAGAGAGAACATTTCAGCAATTTCTCTGTGAGATTTTCCTTTATAGTAATTAAAATACACCAGTTGGGTAATGTCTTTGTTCAGTCGCTTTCCTGGCATAGTTTATATATAATTGGGTAATCATTTGTTTATTCTATGAGCTTAATTTAATGAATAAAAGACAACTGCTACTCTTAGCGTCCGTATAAAACTATTATACGCAATACATATGCAAAAAACGAACGGTTCTTTCTTGTCTTTGCATTTTTGAAAACACTTTTTTTACACTGTTTAAAGTATGCAAAATTATTTTGTAGCGTTGTTGTTGTAATATGTTCATAAATTTGTCAAAGTTTCGACGCCTACTTGTCGAGAACATACAAAACAACAGTTGTAAAAAAAAAAATTCACAAATATAATGATATTGTTGTTGTAAATATTTATTTAAATTTAAATTCGTAAAAAATTTTTGTTTTGAAAACATTTTTTTTACAAACTGTATGTATACGGTCTAATAAAACAAAAACATCCTTAGCACTCAGAAATATAAAGCATGGTGCCAGTTTTTACAAACAGTTGTTTAGAAGCTACACCTGATTTTTCTATGCTTTGTTATTAATATATATGTACACATTCATGCGAATAAGTGACTTGATTTTTGAGCATTTCTGTATGAAAATAATATAATGTTTTTTTTTACTAACCCAACATTTATAAAAAGAATTATTCGCTACACTAAAAAAATTTATAACAAATGGCAAAGTTTAAGAAATGAAAGCGTAGGCCCGTAGAATCCTCTCAAAGATCCCGCTATAGGTGGCCTTCTCCAATGCGCAAGGTCTTCCCTATGACTCCTAAACGCATATATGGTAGGTTGTCCCTTATTTTTTGACGTATTTTTTTTTTGCGCATACTCGCTAAAAAGTATCGAAATGACCTAAAAAGCTACCAAAAAGAATTTTACTTTGATCTAAGAATGGTAACCCGTGCCGACTTGCGATTTAGTTCAGTGTTATTAATATGTGCCAATAAGGCGCATAATCAGCTGTGGCTCAACGATTAAATGGTATAATGTTAACAGCAACAAACTAAATTTAGGATACCTTACGTGGTTTCTATATTAATTAAGTCGAAGAATATAATTTTTTATATTAAGTGTAAAAGGGTAAGTTATACATACATACATAAATGTATCTCAAAGGTACATACTCTAGTTATTAAGGAAATAAAATGAACAGCAACTATTTTTAAACTAAGCTAATATGAAATCATCAAGTCAAGACTTTAAGTAACTTACAAAACAAAACGCTCTAATAATAAAAGGCTTTCGCTTCCATACCTTTTAAAAAAGAGAGCTTTCATATACCTATGTATGTCTATCTTAAAATGGTGATTCCCCTTTCAACTGCTAAAGTAATGTCTTGTTTCGATGGTAATTTGTCATTTCAATAGTGTGTTTCATAAAGTGCAGTATCTTAATTAAAAAATGTCCGTCAAATTACGAAGGTGGCAATGGCACGATGGATGGTAGTCTGCACGTTGACTACGAATCCAAAAACAGACCTGGGTTCAAACCCAGTTTCAGACTAAAATTTTAAATTAAAAATAAACATCTCGCATTTTTCTAATGTACATTAGTGTGTCTTTGTGTGTCAGTTGTTGTCGGAAGGTTTCAGTGGCGAAGGCATAGTCACTGGTCACTGAACAATACCGGCTTCAGCTGATAGCAATCCACAATCGCATCAGAACGCCCTCCTTCGTCGTTATTGTGTAGCACCGGGGAATAAAATAATAATAAAAAATGGTTACTAAACCGAAGCTTCAGTACTGCTATGAGTATAAACAAAGAACGTGCAAAAGCAGAGCTGTAAAAATAATTAATTAAGATTCACCTCCTGTCGTTTCTCCTACTATCCCTTTCCTATATTTCCAGCACAATGCTTCGCATGTGTAGGAGTCATCTCCTGAGTGCTGGTCCCAGATAAAAAAACTAACAAATTTCTAATGCTGCTGTAAGTAAATTTTGGAAGCATTTATGGTATTTAAGTGAAGAGGCAGTCATTTTATCACTTTTTGATGACGAAGTGGATGATCAAACAAAAACAAATATGTTTGTCAACTTAAACATGCGAAAAATATTGGTTTTTAACAAACGATATATTCCAACGAGCGATCACGTTTCTGACATAGAAACGATGTTTGGTGAGTTACAATTGTTTTTATAAAAATGTTATCTTTGTATTAAATTGCAGTTATTAAAAAAATTAAATGGATATTGATATACAAATTTTGAATGTAACCTTCCTTTGTTTCAGATAAAACACTGGATAGGTTTGTTCACATGAGATCAATTTTTAAGCCGCACAGTTTTTGTTCTTTCCAAAGGCCGTGTCAGATACAACTTTATCGCTTTGCGTGACGTTTTGAACTTTGACAGAAAAGTGTAAAGCAAAAGATGTATGACTCAATAAATACTTTGACAACTCTCGCGCACTGTTTGTTTACCAAAAAAAAGTGGTTAATTTTGCTTTTTATTATTTTTATTAAAAAAATGATGTTATTTGACGATATATTTTACAATTGATGACTCTGTGACCACTTCGAAAAATAAAACACTGGCGAACAGAGTTACGCTTGGTTTTTTAATAGTTTTAAAAAGAGAATCCAAAAAAGAGTATTTATCAAACATTAACAGACGACTGACAAATTTATAGTAAAAAAAGTATGTAATGGAAGTTAGAACAGCAAGAGTTGTTTCTATTTTTTACAAACCGACTATATCAAATTATGAAAAGATATGCTTTAACAACAATGTTCTTCTGTTTTAAAAGAAAAAGAAGAGAGAGGAAGAAACGAGTAAAGAAAATTATTCAAATTGACTGTCAAAGCACGCAAAAAGTTGAGAGTTGACGAACTTTTCGCTTCACGTCGCGTTAAAAGTGCTTTATATGGCATGGTTCGTATAGGTATGTACATTCCATCTTAGATGTCAAAGCGAATCTATAACGCAACGCGAAGCAAAAGTTTTATCTGACATGGCCTTAATTTTTCTGGCATAAAATGTATACGTATACATAGCTTTGTGTGTGTTAGTATTTTATTTTATTTTAATGCTGCTAATGCGGTGTTGTAGCTCGTTGAAAAATTGTGCCAACCAAAAACCTTTCCCTTCACCGAATTTGCCCGCAAGGTGCCATGTTATGCCAGCATAATTGTTTTTGTGTGAATTGGCTCTATCAAATACGAGAAAAGTATTTCCAAGATATATATATACAAAGTAGACTCGTCTCAATTCGCTCTAAAAAAGGTGTTTTTACATTTTCAAAATCAGTCGGTCGTTATTTGCACACTTACAGTGAACTCGCGAAAATGAGAACACCTTTTTTACATTTAGTACTGAAAACCATGAAGAAAATTAAACAGTTCTAAAAATATTTAGTGTAAAAATATATCCATTGATGAGAATTGAGTTGTATTTTTAATTTAGTTATTGTTCAATTAATTCGTTTCATTTTTATTATTCTATTTATTTATTTTTAAACATTTTCATTCGGTTGGAAGGAATTGCAAAATCAATATTGTTTTCGTTCTTTTATTTGGAAGTGAAAAAATGTACACATTTACTGCCTGGCCAACGATGTCACAAAAAATGTTCAAATTATTAATACAGATAAACCTCGGTTATCCGGGCCTGTATTAACTGGTTACATCTATTAACCGGCATGTTGCTCGCTTTGTTTTAGAATCTCTATAATACATGATTTTATATCGTTTATTCGTTTTTCATTTTTATACATCTATCAATCCTCTATAATCCTTGCAATAAAAAAGTTTATTTTTTTAACCCAATCATATATATGAATGTTAGGTTAGCAGGCTGCCAAGTCCCAAAGGGAATCAGCTCACTTGGTTCCCATTATCGTTCTACGGCAGACCCAAGCTCCTGGCGTGCAGACCAACGTTAGAGTTGCTCGTCAGCACCGCCATCAACAGTCGACCCCTCAGCAGTTCCCTGAAGTCGGCGGTCCGACCGAAGTCGTCATGCCAAGTCATCCTGGAAATCGAGCGTGTCGTCTCGGTCGACCAACTAGCCTGCGCAATCCTGCAGAGCTTCCACTCCAACTGCATCCTGCAGTATCCCAACGGAATACCGACATATCCATCGCCCGTCAGGTAGACGAGACTCCTCCCTGGCCAGCCCATCTGCCACCTCGTTCCCGAACACAGCCCCGTGCCCCGGCACCCAGACCAGCGCAAAGTTCGAATGCCTTGCCATCCCGTCCAGAGACGACCGGTATTCATGAACCCAAATCGACCCGACAAAGATCTTATCGCAGCCCTACTGTAGGTGCATACCCGAACATACTCATACGAGGTACCTCATCCAGTTCGCCGCCCTTATGGCCGATATCTCAGCCTGCACAACGCTGCAACGATTATCCAGCCTGAAATAGTCTGGTGCCAGAACAGTTTCGAGTAAAGGTCTCCAAATACTGTCAGACAACCTAAGTACCGTACCATTCAACCTGCGAAGCGAAAAGGACGATATTTTATACCTTCTCGTGAAGACCACAAGAGCCGTCTTCAACCGGTTCACCCCCAGCCCGCAATCCTCACGCCATCCACTGATGATCCCCGGCACCGCCTGCAACCTCTGTGTCCAAGTGTCCGCCTGACACCGCCAACACGATGTCATCGGCGTACGACACGCTCCTGTACATCGCGGTGTCCAACGCCCTCAGAAAAGAGTTCAGGGTCAGATTCCACAGCAGAGGAGATAGGACTCCTTCCTGTGGCATCCGCCTATTCGCAACTCTCACCTCCGTAGTGCGCCCTAGGGTGGACGTAATGACCCTGTTGGTCAATAGTTTCTGCACCAGGCCAATCAACGACCAATGCACACTGTTTGTTTTTGTAATATTTGCATTACTTGTTTTTGACATATCTCGAACAAAAAACGTATGTAGTAGTACAACAACTCCATTCGTCTCCACCTTGTTACGCCTTGGTTAAAATTTTTAATAGAAAAGTTTATCAAGTGAAAAGGGTTGAACTATATTAAGGTAAATATGAATACAGAACACTTGTAACAATGCGCAGAAATAATAAAACAAACATTTGCCGGAAATCATTTCATAAATACACCAAAGTTCAAAGATATAACAGATAAATTGACAACATTAAACAGTGCAACAGATAAATAATAGAATAATATATAGAAATAAACAACAGCAACAATAACAGAGACCACAAGAACGGAACGGAAAAACAAAAACAACATAACATTAAATGCAATAAACAATAAACTGGACTTGAACTAAAATATGCAAAAGAATCGCAAATAATAAAATAATTAATTGACAAAGCAGCAACAATACAACAACATTTAATAAAAATAATAAAAATGAAAAAATAACAAAATTATAATTACAATAAAAAAAGAAAAAAGAAAAAATCAATATACCTGAAAACAACAAAAAACAATAAAAATTTAACGGCGTTCTAACAAAAAGAAAAAAGAAAGAGAAAAACAAAAAAATCCGCTATACCAGTGACGGGCGAACGGAATTAATTAGTGTTGACACCACCAACCACTGTTATCACTTCGGGTCACGGTGACCGGATCAGGGCTTTTATGGCCTTTTTTCGCGTCATTGTGCTGAAGACTCGTATCGAAAGCAAAATATAAAATTTTTTTATATTGTGGATACCAGTGGGATAGTTGCTGTTGATAGTTGCACTGACCACCGAGCAATCTCTCAGGCGGCAACTAGCTCATTGGTGTCGACAATATAAAAAAAATAGAAAATAGACAATTGATTTGATTTTTTTTTGCGTAAACTATGACAGGCCGTTTCAGAATTGACTTCTGCAACATACGTGGTTTAAGGGCAAATTTTTTCTCTGTATATGCCCACGTTTGTCTCCATCGGCCGGATGTTTTCGCCTTAAGTGAAACCCAGGTGTCTGAGGATGCTGATCCACAGGATTTTCACATACCTGGGTATCACCTCCTATCCTCTTTATTCTTCATAGGGGCCTTGCAATATATATACGCAATGAAGTTGTGTAGCAGTGCCAGCAATCCTTAGGCACGAATGATCCTGAATTTAGCTGTTTTTTTGCAGTCAGATCCAGAGAGGAAGCATTTAGTATCTGGCGGAATGACAAAAACGCGGATACTGATGCGATGCGCAAAAGGGCGAGATCTTCGTGTGCCAAAGTGCTAAGACGTGAAAAAGCTTTGTACGAGCAGCGTATTCGCACCAAAGTTCTTACTGCCCAACGGGGCAGTAAAAGCTTTTGGTCTTTCGTAAAAAGAGTGAAAGAAAATGCTAGTTCTTCAATTCCGGCTCTTTTGAAGGATGATCAAATATTCACAGACCCGGTTGAAAAAGCTAACCTCCTAGCTGAAATGTTTGCAGGTAATTCTCACCTGCCGGAAAGCAATCAACCACTGCCCGCACCCGAGCGTGTATCCGTAACTATGCCAAAGATATACTTTCAAGCTCGTGCAGTTAAAAGGGTTCTAATGAACCTCAACATAAACAAGTCTCCTGGGCCGGATGGAATTCCTGCACTGGTCCTGAAGCAGTGTTCTTCGACGTTATCACGTCCTTTGGCAATCCTTTTCAGCACTCTGTACTATACAGGTCAATTCCCATCGTGCTGGAAGGTTGCAAATGTAACGCCGATCCCAAAAAAGGATGAGGCAAGCAAACCTGAAAATTACTGCCCAATCGCAATCTGTTCCGCGATTTCCAAAGTGATGGAAAGTATGGTGAACTTTCACCTAATGAAATATTTAGAGTCCAACAATTTACTGAACGACCGTCAATACGGCTTCCGTCGAGGGCGCTCTACGGGCGACTTACTAGCCTTCCTCTCGGAAAAATGGTGTGGTTCTATTCACCAGTTCGGCGAAAGTAAAGTCGTGGCTCTGGATATTTCTAAAGCATTTGATAGAGTGTGGCATGGGGCACTTCTGTCCAAACTTATTGCTTTTGGTGTCGTTGATATCTTCTCTCGATTTATATCGAGCTTTCTAAGGGATCGCGCTATAAGAGTTGTTATAGACGGGATCTCATCTAATGAGTATAAGATAAATTCAGGGGTACCGCAAGGCTCCACTCTTTCTCCTACCCTATTTCTAGTCTTTCTAAATGACCTCCTATGTCAAACTTCCAACCCTATCCACTCTTTCACAGATGACAGCAGCCTTTCTCACTCATATTCATTTAGTCGTAGACCAACATCGATTATGATCACTTCGCTGAGGCAGAATATGAGTGACTCATTGAATTGTGACCTCATGAAAATATCGCAATGGGGTCAGGCAAACAGGGTCGATTTCAATGCTCAAAAGACCCAATGCAGCATGCTTACACATCGACGCATGCCCAATGACGCTGCGTCATCTGTAATTATGGGCGGTATAAACATCGAGGAATCAGAAGCTCTTGATGTTCTTGGCATGAAAATTCAGTGCGATGTTCGATGGACTGAGCATATTTTTCAGGTATCAAAAGAAGCATTCAAGTGCCTCCGTTTTTTAGACGGTGCAAGACATACTTCACCCCATCTGATCTCCTCACTATTTATACCGCCTACATCCGACCGAAAATGGAATACAACTCTCATGTTTGGGCCGGTGCTTCAAATACTATTTTGAAGTTACTCGACCGGATCCAGCAGAGAGCGAAGAAACTCATAGGAGACAGTATGGTAGCCAACTCTATTAACTCTCTTGAGCATCGTCGCAACGTGGGGTGCGTTTCGTTGTTCTATCGTTACTATAATGGGATGTGTTCTGATGAAATCAGGGAACTTGTTCCCGAAACCCGATCATTCACACGCACGACGCGTTCATCATTAAGAGCACATCCATTTGTGGTCAACCGCACTACGCATTACAGGGAGAACTCATTTTTCGGCCGAACATCGCGTATGTGGAACAAACTCCTTGCCGAGGTCTTTCCTGTCACGTATGACGTGGGAAAATACAAGTCAAATGTCCATTCACACTACTCCCTCTATCCTTCTTCCCATAACCTGATTTCCTAGTTCCAGCACAATGCATCGCATGTGTAGGGGTCATCCCCTGACTGCTGGTCCAAGATAGAAAAAAAAAAAGAGATAGAAACGAACAACTTCGCATAATAGAAGAAACTCACAATAGAGCCCATAGGAGCTATAATAATATAATGAAGGAAATATTGGAAAAATGTTATTGGCCAAGCATTAAAGAAGATGCCAAACAATTTAATAACCATTGTTCTGCTTGCTTATTCGGAAGTTGTGAAAGAAATCCAACTAAAGAACCACTTCGCGATTCAGAAAGAAACCGAGAGAATACATTCATGCAGATATTTACTATAAGGACGAAGTCATATTTGGTAATCATAAATAAATTTTCCAAATATATAGATGCACATGAACGTAATACTATAGCAAAACTAGACAATAAAATAGAAGAATTACTAATTAACAATTTTCCTGAATGTAAACGACTTATGACTGATAACGAAGCAAGTTTTATCACACCAGCATTCATATAGATGTGTATAAAACACGGTGATAAAAGATAGAGACACCAGTACATCGCTCATCAGCAAACGGACAAGTAGGGAGATCTCATTACTCTATAAGCGAATTAACGCGAATTTTTAAAATAAAGAACTCATCTACAACAAAAGATGAAATATTCAAAGCCATCAAGAAACTCAACAACTCTATACACTCTGTAACAGGAAGCAGACCTCGAGAAATATATTTTGGTACTATAGAATATAACAAAGAAGAAATCATAAGGAAATTACGTCAAGCATCGAATAAAATATTAGAGAGACTATATAAAAATACCAGACATCGAATATTTGAAGAAGTCACACAAATCTTGGTAAAAATCACAGTAATCAGGAATAAATAATAGAAAAGCGAAATGCTCAATAATACAGGAATATAATCACTCATTACTACAAATAAACGAGGGCTTTATTCTCTTAGACGGAATAAATACCGTAGATAACCAAACAATATCAGGAACTGTATTAGTTAAATACAGCAATGAAGTGACCATAAATAATATTACTTATAGAAATTTACACGACAGAATACTGGAAGCTGCCCACGACAAACACGATGAAGGACTAGAAATAATTAAAATGTTGACATTCACATCAGATTTAGTTTTTAAAAATATAGATTCGTTGAAGAAGTTTACGATTCCCATCGAGGAACACCCCATCAAATTCTTTATATATATTACCACCTTAGGGATTATTCTTATAATACTATTATGTCATGTAACTTTGAAATTGATCAAATATTTTGTGACACTAAGACAGATCAGGGCAAGGGAAATGTTTCAAATTTCGTAAAACAGGGAATTAGAAAGATTAGGATTAGAAAGGATATGACCATTATTTGAATCGGGACGATTCATTTTTTTAAAAGGGAGACAGTTAAAGATGATGCCATCTGTAGCATGGGGGTGCTGATGGCGAGTAGTCCGCGTGTTGGTTCTGCAACCAGAAAAACCCATGTTCGATTCCCAGCCGGGTCAAATCAGAAAAAAAAAAATTTTTCTGAGTTTTCTGTGCTACAGCACCCTCCTTTGTCGGTATTTGAGCAATAAAACGTCGGCAAAGTAAAATAATAAATAAAATGGCTCCATTAGCTTAAAAAAAAAAAAAAAAAATGCGTCAAAAAACTTCAGAGACGCCGCAACTTTGCTTTATAATTTACACGCAACTGCAGAGTTGTGCAAGAATTAAGCTCTATCTTCCTACCACTTTCACCACCTGTCTATTTTTTCCCTATCCTTCTCTATAGTTCCAGTGCAATGCATTGCATATGTAGGGGATAGCCCCTGAGCACTGGTCCAAGATAAAAAAAAAAAAAAAAAAAAATAATTATGGGAAAAACATAGATGACGCAAACTATGGGGAGAAATAATTATAAGTAGACAACATTAGGAAAAACATAAAGCATATGTAGACAAAACTATTAACTATATAACTATAAAAACATATAAAATAAAATAATTTAGTTCCTTGCTTGTAAAACCCAAAGCATAATATCAGCACACAAAGAGAAAGAGTTAAACATATTTTACTGATAATATGGCTTGGGTTAGTGATTATTCCTTAACAGAGGAATTACTCATCAAAATATGTATTTGATATTACAGAATGAAAGTATAAATAGGTCTGTAAATACTTTCATTAGTTAGTTCATAAGCCAACTCATTTAAGTGAACAGTTAGTTCATAAGCAGGTACTAAAATAGTGTTTAGTGAAATATTATATTTAGTTCATAAAGAACGCTTCAAGATACATTAGTATCTTGAAGTAAATGTTTTTTAAATAAAAAATATCAAAGTACTTGTATGTATGTTATGTATGTATTTGGGCATGTACATATACCGTGTAATATACTGCCAATAGAAATAAATCAACGAAGAAGTGATAAAAATAATATGAAGCAACAAGATAAAAATTGCGAAAAGAGAAACAAACAAAAACAGATTATATACTACACACTTTACCTTCTCAACCCCTCGGCAACACATTTTGTGTGTCTGCCTTTCAATTGCCCTAATGTAAAAGACCTCTAAGGGCTTACCGATGGGAAAAGCGTCTTTAAGTAGGTGGTGTTGAATCGAGTTGGTGTACAACAATCCATGTTTTTAGTCCACGATCTGTCAAAAACAAATTATGCAAATATTTCAAAAAAAATTTGTTGTACTTATGAACAAAAAAGTGTGAACAAGATTTTTAGTTTTTTAAAATCATTTGATTTGAAATACAAAGTTTGTTCTCACCAAAAACAGAATTTTTAACCAAGTTTTTGACGTTTCAAGCATAAATGTAGGTACACAAAAAAATTGCCACCTGTTTTAACAGCACCACCTACTTTGATACGCCTTGACCATGGGTTTGATTATTTTGTAAGGAATAAAAAAATTGGAAAAATAAAGAACATAGCGAAATTTTCTTAAATTATAATTTCAGAGTTTTATGTAATGCTTTTGAAACAATGCTCGTGCTCTAGACTTAAATTTGAGTTTCCTCCTCTAATTATCATGTTTGTTCGCAGCTATCTTAAAAATGTTAGTACAGCAGATACCGGTTATAAGAAGCTTAAAAAATTCCACAAAATTATTTCTTATATGCGGTTTGTTCTGATAAACAATTATTGTTTATAAGAAATTTATTTCATATGAAAACATAGAGGGTGTCTGGTGGCAAATTTATATTTTTAAATACGATTATTCAAAAAAGTAATAAACGGTGCGGAGGGAGGATGGCGCCGTTGGAATTATCGATTGTGCGGATTTGTCAGTCACGTTGTCGCAGTGGTTGAGTGAGCATCGCGCGTTCGCTGTGGAGACATTTTTTAAGAGTAATGATTCTTACGTAATTGTTCAAAGTTTGTTATTCGGCGAATAAGTGAAGGACCGAGTGTAAATTTAATTCTTTCGTGGGTGCAGAGATTCCGCGCAACTGCTTTGGCTTTTGGAATGCCCCAAGGCCAGGGCCCAGTGAATCTTCAACTACTCTCGAAAACATTGAACTGGTTGAAAGCAGTTTACGTGAAAAGCCGCGACTTTCAATACGAAAAGAGCAGCTTCACTGGGACTTACAAGAGCGATTATTCATGAAATTTTAAAAAAGGATCTGGATGACGTACTCTTTAAAAAATAAAATCCGCATTTCAATTCTATCGTTCAATGCTCTTAATAAAACTTTGTGTCAATCATTACGTTTTTTATTTAAGCTTGAAAATATAAATCTCCTACCAGACACCCTCTATATGTATATAAGAAACTTTTTTTCTATAAGTGTATATTCAATAGTACATACCTAATATGCACGTAATATTTTTATATAAAAAGTAAAACTAATTAAGTACATATATTAATTTTGTTTCAATTCACTTGAAAATAGTGTGTATGATTCAACAAAGAAATAAAGTTGTATACTTTGTGTGTATTCAGTGTTCTTATATGAAACCTTTTTTCATATCTTTAATCTCTATATGGTCATCAAATTCGTTACTTAAATTCCTTACCTTTCTGCCAATTTTTTCATGTAAATAAAACAATTTTTAATTTACAGTTTTTTCCTACGTCTCGTAGATCTTTTGTCTACTTTTTCAAGGGATCGTCTATTTAAATTAATAAAACAGTTAAGGTGCTTTGGTTTTTCAGAAAATTAAATGCAAATTTACAACTTTAGAAATTGTTGTACATTAATTTAAATTGGGAAAAATTCTTTTTGTGAAAGCTTTTTTCTTTTAACTTTTAACTGTTTATTTATTATAACTGTTATATTAATTAAAATAGACGAATAGGCTGTATTTCTTAATTTCTTTTAGAACTACGAATTTAAATGTACTTAATTGATTAAAACTTTTTTATTATAATTTTAGTCCGTAGAGGGAGAAAATCATGAAAAGGCCGTTGAACTTCTTAAACAAGCAGTTGGTTCTGTAAAGCTTGTTGTAAGATATACACCAAAGGTTTTGGAAGAAATGGAAATGCGTTTTGACAAGCAACGTACTACACGTCGTAGGCAGTAACAAGTCGTGAATACACCAAAATCGTATAAATGTATCAAATAAAAATATGCATTATATTATATAAGAAAATAAATTATTGTATTTGTGTCTATTAGTTCATTAAATTAATAATGTTTATCAATACGCTCGAGTTAAAAAATTCTAGGAAGAATTACATGTGATTACTAGGAACAAATTAAATCAAAGAAAAAGTTTTAATTATACTGATAAACACAGAAGCAAAGACTATGTTGTTTTAAAAACAGCATTCTTGTGTTTGGGTGTCTGTCGGTGTAAATTGTTAACTTTGTATACATACGTATTATTTTAATGTAAATAGAATATGAGAAAATAAATCGCCACTGAAAGCTTTCGACAACAACTGACACAAAGACACAGTAAGCAAATCAGAAAAAATGAGAGATGTTTTTATGAGAGCCATTTGTCAGCAGAGTGCAGGACAGTCGCAAAGAATGTGTTCCGAGCTCTCAGTGTCACTTTCACAAAATCGACAGAAATTGGTTACAGGGATACCAAATTTGTTCAGATGGTACAACGGTCTCTTTTATGTCAGTGAGCAGCGAATTTCCTTTCCTCTCAGTTTCTATGAATTTCTTTCCTGTGGCTTTTCGTAAGTCAACAGAATGGCTCGGGTCAAATTTTCTCTGTGTTTCGGCAAATAGCCCGCGATTTCATTGCCCTCACGTCCAGGAACACAGGACAATGTAATGGCGTTAAAGGTCACCAACTCGTTGAGAAGAGGTAGGTCTGGCATAACATTCTTTAGGTTATCATGTTCGATTGAAAGGCCGTAACAGCCGCTGGAATATATGATAGTGTATTGATGTGGGGAGCCTCAGGCTCAGGCGTTACTCTGTAATTCGATTCGAAAAGTAAATATTTTCGAATTTAATTTCCGAATAGTAGAACAATTGGAACTATGTATATACATTTGCAATTGTCATTTTAATAAATATAATTTTGCCTTGCGTTAAAATATGAAAATTTCCTATGGCCTTATCCTTTATTTTTTCAAATAAAAAATTTTAGTTCATTTCATCTTTTGAACAATAATTTCTTAAAATGTTGCTTGTGTAACATTTTCTATTACAAAAAATTTTCCATCTACTTGTCCGTTAACCGTTCTGAAAACATCTAAGGTGACGAAAACTTTGGACCACTAGAAAACTCATTAGTATAATGGGAAAACAACATTATTTACATATTTTGCAGACTGATCTGCCTAACTGTGACCAAATAAGACAGAAGTTTTGTGGTCAATTTCGGAAAGGATGGTTGAAACAAGATTGATCAGCAGCAATGAACAAAATGGAGTTTTGATAGTGAGAATGGCAGAATATTGCAAACGAAGTTATGCAGAAATTGGGGGAAACTATGACAAAATATATCGTAATGTTTTACGTTGTAAAGGACTATGGACTAAATAGGAGTTTTATCATTCTATTTCCTTAAAATACATTCGAGTTGTTTTAGCTTTAGTTCTCAAAATTTTTTGTTTTTCATTTTGTTTTCTTTGATTTTTTGTTCAGAATTGAATGCAATAAATTTATAAAAAATTTTATTTCATTTGCTTTATTCTTATAGAAGTACCATGATCCAATTAATAGGTCAGTGCGGCTCTACAAAAATCCAACAATACCAAAAACAACAGGCGTTAGCAAATTGCGCACTTGTCAAAAACATTTGTTTACAAAATAAAGAGTAACGTCGTTTGTTTCAGTTGTTTGTTTTGTTGGACAAATTTGGAGTTACGAAGTAAATTGGCTATCAAATGATGAAATGTCAAGAATCCTATGACATTTAAAGTTGGGAAATTTTAACCATGAACGCTACACTCTTGAACAAAGAATTTTTATTGTGCAAATTTACTATCAAAATGGTGAAAATTTTACTTTATCACTTCGTAAAATTCGAGCAGCTTTTGCTCGTAATCAGGCTCGCTAAATTCGAGGCTTACGGTACTGTTGTTGACAATAGACCAAAACAATACGCTCGTAGTGGCCGGAGTGATGAAAACATTACCGCTATACAGCAAATTGTTGATAATGAGCCTGGAACATCAACTTGTCGACATTCGCGACAATTCGGCATCAGCAGAGGCACTTTGCACAAGATCTTGATTTAGAGATCTTCATATTGACGCTTATAAAGTTCAACTCGTTCAAGAATTAAAGACGGCCGACGTTATGCGTCGTACGTTTGTGAATTTTCTGTTTGAACGAAAACAACGTATTTTCTAACAAAATCATCTTTAGTGAAGAGGCCCATTTTCAATTAGGCGGTTATGTAAACAATCAAAATTGTGGCATATGGGGCTCAGAAGCTTCACAAACACTCTTCGAAACACCATTACATTGAGTCTGGCAACTATGATAGAGTGAACGTGTTGTTTTTCAGCAGCTGCTAATTCTTTATTATTTGCTCTACTTTTTGTAAATTACTGCCATAATTGGATTATAATAAGCATAGGTATCTGTGATGAAACTGATCTTTGATTTTGTTGCCTGTTCCGCTGCTTTATATTTATTATCGTTCTGAAACAAAATTTTTACTTTAACTGAATTTATTTTGGGAATATTCATTTATATATATGATTCCAATTGTGCTTTTTCCCTTATAAACTATATGTGAAATTTATTATTACATACTTTATGATATTCTCATACAGTATGAAAAATATCATAAGGATTTCATTACAAAAGCAACTCAATAATTGAGGAGGAAAGCATATCCATATAGTACTATTTCGCTAACGCTTACTTAGCTCATCAGTGGATTTTCCTAATTTCTGAATACAAACCCAAGATCTATATGTTTAAAATTCAATTAATCAAACGAGAATTGTTTGAATATTAAACATACAAACCAAAAAATCTATAAACAAAAACATAACAATCCATGAGTTTACTTTTATAACATACACACATTTCTATTTTTAGTTTTTTATTATCATCTACACTTGGCTTGCCATCGGCCAGCATAACTAATGTATTTTGAATCAAATAAAAGAATTAAAAAATGAAAGAAAACAAAAGAATATCAAAATTTAATACCGTGCACATGTAGTATTTTATATTAACTGAATTTATTTTGGGAATATTCATTTATATATATGATTCTAATTGTGCTTTTTCCCTTATAAACTATATGTGAAATTTATTATTACATACTTTATGATATTCTCATACAGTATGAAAAATATCATAAGCATTTCATTACAAAAGCAACTCAATAATTGAGGAGGAAAGCATATCCATATAGTACTATTTCGCTAACGCTTACTTAGCTCATCAGTGGATTTTCCTAATTTCTGAATACAAACCCAAGATCTATATGTTTCAAATTCAATTAATCAAACGAGAATTGTTTGAATATTAAACATACAAACCCAAAAATCTATAAACAAAAACATAACAATCCATGAGTTTACTTTTATAACATACACACATTTCTATTTTTAGTTTTTTATTCTCATCTACACTAGGCTTGCCATCGGTCAGCATAACTAATAAATTTTGAATCAAATAAAAAAATTAAAAAATGAAACAAAACAAAAGAATATCAAAATTTAATACCGTGCACATGTAGTATTTTATATTAACTGAATTTATTTTGGGAATATTCATTTATATATATGATTCTAATTGTGCTTTTTCCCTTATAAACTATATGTGAAATTTATTATTACATACTTTATGATATTCTCATACAGTATGAAAAATATCATAAGCATTTCATTACAAAAGCAACTCAATAATTGAGGAGGAAAGCATATCCATATAGTACTATTTCGCTAACGCTTACTTAGCTCATCAGTGGATTTTCCTAATTTCTGAATACAAACCCAAGATCTATATGTTTCAAATTCAATTAATCAAACGAGAATTGTTTGAATATTAAACATACAAACCAAAAAATGTATAAACAAAAACATAACAATCCATGAGTTTACTTTTATAACATACACACATTTCTATTTTTAGTTTTTTATTCTCATCTACACTAGGCTTGCCATCGGCCAGCATAACTAATGTATTTTGAATCAAATAAAAAAATTAAAAAATGAAACAAAACAAAAGAATATCAAAATTTAATACCGTGCACATGTAGTATTTTATATTAACAGAATTTATTTTGGGAATATTCATTTATATATATGATTCTAATTGTGCTTTTTCCCTTATAAACTATATGTGAAATTTATTATTACATACTTTATGATATTCTCATACAGTATGAAAAATATCATAAGCATTTCATTACAAAAGCAACTCAATAATTGAGGAGGAAAGCATATCCATATAGTACTATTTCGCTAACGCTTACTTAGCTCATCAGTGGATTTTCCTAATTTCTGAATACAAACCCAAGATCTATATGTTTAAAATTCAATTAATCAAACGAGAATTGTTTGAATATTATTATTATTATTAATCCTAGCGTATCCATACCAGCATACGCAACAAGTTTCTTAAGTTCACCATATGCACTAAAAATGTTTCCTTCGTCAACAACGACAACATTTAACACCTCAGCAATAACGTATCCTTACATAACACAGCAAGCAACAACAGCCAATAATCTGCCAAAGCAACTATTAGATGCGACTACGCACTCACAAACTCTGCAAAGGCAAAAGCTATTGCACCTGCAATGTTTAGAAGAGGAGAGAAAAATGCATCAGGACTTTTTGGAGCGTAAGTACAAAATATTATCACAGTCTGATGACCAAAATATCGAACATATTCATCTTCATGGAATGAATCTAAATGAGCAAACTACTACACAAATGAGATCAGAACTCAGAGCTGCTAATAACCAGCATACGTGTAACATTCGAGAATAGTGTCCTATGCCTTCACAATTGGCAGCCCGACGATCGATACCGCGCGAACTCGCGTTATTTAATGGCGACCCAGAGGACTGGCCAATCTTTATAAACAGTTTCAAAAACAGTACGGCTATCGCCGGATTTTCTAATGGAGAAAATTTAATACGCCTCCAAAACTGTTTAAAAGGGAAAGCAAGGGAAATGGTAAAGAGTATGCTGCTTTTACCAGCACTCGTGCCAGACATCATTCAAACACTTCGCCTCTGCTTCGGTCGACCAGAACACATTTTAGAGCGAGCGAGAAATAAAGCAAGAAGCATGCCGTGCCCCCGAGACAAGAGTCAATTATAGAGTTCGCCTTAAGTGTGCAAAACATATGCGTAACGATCGAATCGTGTGGGCTAGGATCACACCTAAATAACCCGATGCTAGTTAAAGAGCTCGTTGATAAGCTCCCAAACCAACATAAACTTAACTGGGCAATGAGCAAAAAGGATGAACGGGTTCCTATATTAAAATTATTTAGCAATTGGCTCTATGAAATTGCTGAGGCAGCTAGCACGGTGATAACACCAAACTTTGGCAAAGGAAACGCAACCTTAAATACACATGTACAAGTCAATAAAACCAAGTTGTGCTTAGTTTGCAAGACTGAGAGTCACAATGTAGAACAGTGCGACACATTTAGAAGTTTACACTTAAATAAAAAATGGGATATTGTAAAGTCAAATCACTTATGCCGCCAATGCCTAAAGCAGCACAAAGGAAGATGTCACAAGTGACAGCACAGGAATGTGGTATTGCAGGTTGTAAATATAAACATCATCAATTACTACATAACAAATTAAAAGATCAGATACAATCACAGACTGTAAGTAGAAATGAAATTAATAACATACAGCGGAATGCAAAAATTAATACTCACCATAACGATGGCGATGGTAATCCATTTTTTCGCATACTGCCAAACCGCATTCATTTAAAAAGTGACATAATTAACACCTTTGCTTTTTTAGACGAGGGTCATCTGTTACCCTAGTTGATGAAAGGGTCTTTTGTAATTTACCTGTAGATGGTACACCTGATCCTTTATGTTTACAGTGGACAGGCGGTACAACTGGTGTTGAAAGTAGCTCCATTAGAATTTCCTTGCAAGTATCCAACGTGTGTAACAACGAAAGGTTTACTCTTTCGAACGTTCACACAGTCAAACATTTAGAGTTGCCATCCCAATCGGTAGACATGTCGGTAATATCTGAAAAATACCCCCATTTGAAAAACTTACCTATACAGTCATACAACCGCGCACGTCCTATGATTCTGATCGGTGTAAATAATTGGATGGTGGCTGTTCCAATGAAAGTCTTTGAAGGTGGTTGGCAACAACCAATAGCTACAAAAACTCGACTCGGATGGGCAATTCAGGGTGGTGGAACAGACAGCCCAGCACGACAACTGTTGAACATACATAATTGTGTATGTCAAAAACGCTACGAGGAGCTCCACGAGACTGTTAAAAAGTACTTCAATATGGAAATGCCAAATTCACATTCGTCAGAGTCTACAGCTCACTGTAAAGCGCTAGAAACGCTAAAATCTACCTGTAAACAGGTACCGAAAGTTACCCTTGGTTGATATATTGCTAGCCTTTCGTATCGGAAAAATTGCAATTTGTGGAGATATCGCAGAAATGTTCCACAGAATTAATCTCCGAGAAGATGACATGCATGATCAGCGATTTCTATGGTGCGACAAAGCCGACGACTTATATCACCCAAGTACATACGTCATGCGGGCGCTGACCTTCGGCATTAACTGTGCTCCTTGCATCGCCCACTATATACAAGATCACAACGCTGAAAAATTTAAAACCCAATACCCTCGTGCAGTTGAGTCAATTCAAAGCCATCATTACGTCGATGATTTAATTGACAGTGAAGATACCGACGAAAAAGCTGCATGTCTAGCAAAACAAGTCTCAAAGATCCACGCAGCTGCCGGGCTTCAAATACGCAACTGGGCGTCGAATTCTGCTAACGTTTTACGACAATTGTCCGATAAATCTATAGAATCCCAGGACGTAAAATAATGGGGAGCCACAGAGAAAATCCTAGGTATGTATTGGGACCCTACTAATGATGTTTTTGAATATGTCTGCAGATTCGCACGCCTACGACGGAATGTAATCGATGAAGACATTGTGCCATCGAAAAGGGAATGCCTGTAGGTGTTAATGTCCATCTTTGACCCTTTAGGCTTTCTATCATGCCACACCATTGGCCTTAAAATCCTATTGCAAGATGTTTGGTGTTCGGGCATCGGATGGGATGATCAACTAACTAAACCTCTATATATAAAGTGGCGGCAATGGAAGACGACTATTTCACTTATTAAAGAAGTCAAAATTCCACGTTGTTACTCACCGGAGCTATGTGAGGCAGACAAAATCGAGTTGCATACCTTTGTTGATGCATGTGAATATGCCCTGATCAACGTAAACATCGTAGCCGCCAAAGCAAAAGTGGCACCGCTAAAGCCGTTGTCAACACCAAGAATGGAATTGCAAGCTGCACTTATTGGCGTACGATTAGCAAACAAGGTGAAACAGGTTAGGCGCTTAAAAATAACTTCAACGTATTGGTGGTCAGATTCTAAAACGGTACTGCAGTGGCTACGCATGGACCCGAGGAACCTGCAACATGTTGTCATACACCGAGTAGGTGAAATATTGGAGTATTCCAACTTAAACGAATGGAGGTGGGTGCCAACAAAATTAAACCCCGCAGATTTCGCCACAAAAACAACAAATCAAAAAGGCATGACCTTATGATATAACTGCCCCGATTTTTTGCGAAATAGTAAGTGTAACTGGCCGAAATGCGACGAACTAGGCCCAATTGATACCTCTGAGTTAAGGCGTCACGTACTAGTAAATGAAAGAATAACACAAGGTTGCAATTACTTGAATGTGGATTACTTTTCAAATTGGAAAAGGCTTTATCGCGCGGTTGCAACGTTCATTTTGTACATGGACAAACTTAAATGCGGTAGGCAGAAAGCAGATAACCTCTGCGATATTAGTTACGCCATGATCCAGCAAGCAAAACGATTTCTCATTAAATCAGCACAACGAAACTATTTTCATCAAGAAATTTTAAACCTCAAAAACTGCGCAAATATAGAAAAATCCTAGTAAGCTATTCCCTTTAACATACTCCATATCTAGACGATTATGAAATTATTAGATGTCGTGGCAGAATCAAGCATCTCAACAATCATGATGATGAAATAGTGTTGCCTAACAACCATCACATAACATTTCTAATAGTTCGTGCCTTTCATGAAGATTTTCACCACCAATTTCACGAAGCTGTCATTAACAAAATAAAAAGTCTTTTTTTATATATTTCGCCTACGCGTTTTATACAAAAAGGTTCGCCTGTCATGCCAAATTTGCAAAAATAACGCGTGCGTCCCACAGCCGCCTCAAATGGCACTTCTGCCACCTGCACGTTTAGCTGCGTTCCAACGGCCTTTCACATTCATTGGCATCGACTACTTTGGCCCTTTTCCCGTAGCTGTTGGACGAAGACGGGAAAAACGATGGGGAGTTATATTTACGTGCCTTACAGTTCGAGCCATACACATAGAAGTTTCACATAGCCTTGATACCATCTCGTGCATTCTATGTATGCGCCATTTTGTTGCCAGGCGTGGAGTACCACGTGAAATATAGAAAGACAACGGCACTAACTTCAAAGCAGCAGAGAAAATTATAAGTGAAAAGGTAAAAGATATAGATTACTCGAACTTATCGGCAACGTTTGACAAAACTAAGTGGCGATTTAATCCTCCTAGTGCACCCCATATGGGAGGCGCGTGGGAGAGGTTAATAAGATCAGTCAAAACCGTTTTATACAGCCTGTACCCTACTCGTAATTTTAACGACGAAAAGTGCTTTCTGTGAGATAGAATCAATAATAAACGCCCGGCCTTTGACTTTCGTCTCAGTTGAGCACGATGATGACGATGCAATAACCCCAAATCACCTATTGCTTGGATCCTGCGATGGCTACAAACCGTTTTTTGACGGTAATGAAGGTTTACGGGAACGATGGCAGCAAACAAAGTCGTTTGCCGACCACTTCTGGCAACGCTGGCTGAAGGAATATACCCCAATAATATCCAAAAGAAACAAGTGGTTTACTAAGGTACCACCAATATCGATTGGCGCCATTGTCTTCATTGTAGATGAAAATCTGCCATGAAGATGCTGGCCTAAAGGCAAAGTTATAGATGCTGTAATCGTAGGAGATGGTCAGGTACGAAGGGTGACAGTTAAGACACAATTTGGAATTATGCAATACCAGTGACGAAAGTAGCTGTTTTGAACGTCAGCATCGATGATCAGCAAGCTCGTGACCCCAACTCGCTTACGGGTGGGGGAATGTTGCTGTCGACCACAACAGGTTAATGAAACTTATGTATGTACACATTTATTGAACGTTATTACTGTACGTATGTACCATGTTACCTAGATGCAGACACATGTAGAGTATATGCAAATTTGTACATGGTACATACGTACAGTAATGACGTTACATCTTATATATATACACATATATAACTTAATTCTGTCATTTATTATTGAACTACTGCTACTGCTATTTTCACTGTAATTAGACATACTTTAATTTTTTATATTCGCGGCAAAACAGTAATAAAATTTTAAGTCGAAATTTTCGCACATTAAATTTGCTTTTAAAATTATAGTTTTTGTCTGCCTACAGTTATATATAAATAAAATAGAATATCTCTTTCTATATGATTCTAATTTTAAAATTGTGCTTTTTCCCGAAAAAAATATGTGAATTGTATTATTACGTACTTTATGATATTATAAAAGCAAACTCGATAACTGAGGAGGAAAGCATATATCTACATATATATATAGATGAGAAGAAAAATCTAAAGATAGAAATACATATGTATGTATGTGTAATAAAAAAAGTAAACTCGTGGATTGTTGTGTTTTTGTTTATAAATTTTTGGTTTTTCGTTCGGTATTCAACTTCATTTCTCGATTGAATAGTTGAATTTTGAACATAAGAATCTTGAATTTGTATTCAAAAATTGGGAAAAGTCTATTGGTGAGCGAAATAGTACTATATGGATATGCTTTCCTTCTCAATTTTTGAGTTTGCTTTTATATATGTAAATACTTTATGAGAATACCATACATTCACATATTTTTTCGGGAAAAAGCACAATTTTAAAAAAAGAATCATAAATAAAATAAATTTGTGCGAGTTCGGGCAATTTTGTTATGCACCTGGAACAGATCTAATGTATGGGCATATATGTACATGTACAATTACAAATCTACATACATACATCCATAAAAACACAATAATTTGGCTTATACATGTTAATTAAAGAAACCCCAAATAATTTTTAACTAAATCATGAAATAAAATTAACTATTACTTGTGCATTGCATTGTTGTGAAACTTTTAATTTTACTTCATTATTGTTTACTTATAAACCTGCTGATTGCTTGTTCTTCTAAGCCAAACTAGCCCGAAGAAAAAGTACGGGCTGTTTCATGCAACAAGAATAAGAATATTACTCTCTCAAAAAGGTTTTTGTTTTTGACGTGGTAGAATTTTCTGCAAAAATATACTGCAGTGAAGGTGCTCTATAAAAACAATTAGAATATAATCAATTTTCTGTTAGCTCAAAATCTCTGTTTAATGTGGAGCAACTCCCCTAAAGTATATTTCTTCTTTCTGTGGTATTATAATTTGAGGGCTTATTGCAATAGCATCATAAGCCAACCGAATTAAAAAATTAAAATCTGCGATTCATTTGCTGTGCTTTTACATTTTTCTTCTTGTTTTATTTTTGGTTTTCTTAATATTTAAATAAATTCTATTAACCAAGTAAGAAAATCTAATATTTGAGAATTTATCTACCCGATATCGAAAGAATTTTTTCATTCGTTCAATTACATTTAAAATATAAAAACAGTATTTGAATTCTTTATAACTTTTTTAATTATTATTTTTTCTTTGTTTTTTTCAGCATTTTGTGAAGAAGACTTGGGGAATTAATTATGAAACATTCGAAATGAAATCATGGCCATTACACCCAAAATTTTGCGAAAAGTTATGGAAAATATGCTAAAAAAAAGAGCACGAATGTACGAAGCAGAAAATGGACATCACTTACAGGATATCATTTTTCAAAGCTAATTGCAAAAAATTCCCCAATAAGATACTGTATTTAAAAAAAAATTATAATAATCGCATAAATAAAAAAGTTAAAAACCATTTAAACCATATAGCTCCTTTTGTGCTACCCTGTACTTACCATTTAATTTTAACTGAATTAATAATTATATGAATTCTAATCTCATGTTTTATTTTTTGCTTTGTAATACATTTAATATGGCCTGTATTACAATTGATAATTAAATAAATAAAAAAACTTCCAAATAAGGTGGCCGTATGGTGCCGTTTGTGGTCAGGCGGCATCATCGGCCGGTATTTTTTTTCGAAAATGAGCAAGGTAACGCCGTCACCGTGATTATATGCGCTACGAAACAATGAGAACCAATTTTTTGTGGTCACAATTGGCTAACACTGCAGTCACATGTTCCAATTTAGCTTTGAAATTTTTAAACATACAAGGCTCAAAAATGCATGCGAATTGATAGCATTGACGTAGGCTGCACACAAGTTTTGAGCAATTTAAAAGCAAATTAATTTATCAAGATGGCTTCGCTGGTCATAAGAATAGGTAGCAGCTGTTTTCTTGCCCAGAAAATTCGCAAGCAAACTCTCATCAAATGTGAAAAGTATGAGTGGATTAGTAAAAAAATTAGAGAATTTTAAAATTGGAATGTGTAACCTCCATGTAATGTTGGCATCAGTGTCCTTTGGACCATAAACTACAACTAGACCGGCACAAAAAATTTTAGTGCTGCCAGGTCATCAACTTTGTGCGAGAGGAACAACAAATATTTGTATAAATGTTGCTTTCTTTGTCGTACGAACCTTGCACAATTTTCCTTTGGTTGACAGAAATAAATTTTTGTTAAGATATTGGAGCAAATTGGAAATAATTTTCCCTCAAAATCATGACTAAAGTTGGTAATTTGTAGACATAAGTATTATAGATAATTTTGTCTACATATTACCAAAAGTAAAAAAAGCAAAACAACACAAAAGCGGATGTAGAAGCCGGTGAACAAAAACCAAAATGTAAGTATTTAATTAAAAAGTAATTATCTAAATATTTTTCTATATAATATTTCCATTTTTTAGGAACTTAGGGGTGGCGATGGCACGATGGATGGTAGTCTGCACGTTGACTAGACAACCAAAAACCGACCTGGGTTCAACCCCAGTTTCAGACTAAAATTATAACAAAAAAAAAAAATCTCGCATATTTCTGATGTGCATTAGTGTGTCAGTTGTTGTCGGAAGGTTTCAGTGGCGAAGGCATAGTCAATGGTCCTGAACAATACCGGATTCAGCTGATAGCAATCCATAATCACATCAGAACGCCCTCCTTCGTTGGTATTGTGTAGCACCGGCGGTGCTGGAACTATAGAAAAGGGATAGTAGGAGAAACGACAGGAGGTGAAGCTTAATTAATTATTTTTGCAGCTCTGCTTTCGCACGTTCTTTGTTTATGTATGTATGATTTGTTTGTAGCAGTGCTGAAGCTTCTTTAGTAGCCATTTTTATTATTATTTTACTTCGCCGGTGGTACACAATACCGACGAAGGAGGGCGTTCTGATGTGATTGTGGATTGCTATCAGCTGAAGCCGGTATTGTTCAGTGACCAGTGACTATGCCTTCGCCACTGAAACCTTCCGACAACAACTGACACACAAAGACACACTAATTCAACATCAGAAAAATGCGAAATGTTTATTTTTATTTTAAAATTTTTGTTCTGAAACTGGGGTTGAACCCAGGTCTGTTTTTGGATTCGTAGTCAACGTGCAGACTACCATCCATCGTGCCATCGCCATGTGTAGGAGGCATTTCCTAAGTGCTGGTCCCAGATAAAAAAAAAATTTGCTTGAACAAGTTGAATTAACCTATAAAAACTTTAAAGATGTCCACGAACGAATATGTGAATACATACATGAAAGTATAATACGTGAACAAGACGTACCGTACTTAGATGAAGATTATTATTACTCCTTTTTTGAAACTTACTTGACTCTTAAATCAAAACTTTTAGATATGAGTCCAGAGTCAGCTATTCCCCAACAGCAAATGTCAAGTACACTTGCATCAACTACCATTCAAAATACTTCATTAATTTGTAGTGCAAGACTGCCAAAAATTGAGCTACCATTCTTTATAGACGAGTACCTTGAAAGGATTTCTTATCGTGACATGTTTCTTTGGTTAGTGCACAACAACCAGTCACTTTCTGGCATACAAAAATACTTTTATCTCAAATGTTCATGTAAAAGATCTTCACTCGAGATTATAAATCAATATCCAGCATCTGATGTCAACTATTCGGCTGCATGGACACCATTAGAGGAAAGGTACCAACAGGTATTGAAGAAATTGTTTCACGTACCACACCCCAATGGTTCACTTGAAAGTATTAAGAATTACTCGACACTACACGGTCAACAATTGCTTTGCTAACCTCACTAAACATCGATGTTGAGAATTGGGATGCGGTATTAATTTATATCACTACCCAAAAATTAGATAAACAAACTACACGGTGGGCCAAAGAAATCACCCTATTGGAAGATGCTCTTATTTTTGCAAATGGCGGCCAATGTCAAATCTGTTTTGCCATTTGTGAACTAGACAGATGTAGAATACAAGTGAACAAGCGCGTAACCTACGCCCAAGCCATCCTCAATCTCGAGAACGAAGTGGACGATTTTTCGACCAAAATCATAATGAGCGATGAGGCTCATTTCCACCTCAGCGGGTACGTGAACAAGCAAAACTATCGCTTCTGGGGCACCAAAAATCTACGAGTGATACACGAGGAGCCATTACAACCGCTCAAAGTGACTGCATGGTGCGCCGTTCACGCTGGAGGAGTCATCGGGCCATTTTTTTCGAGGACGCCTCTGGTCAAACGACAAGAGTGGACGGTGCGCACTATAGGGCCATGTTAACCGAGTTTTTTCTGCCGCAATTGAACGAATTAGGACTGGATGACATGTGGTTCCAGCAGGATGAAGCAACGGCACACACTGCGCGAGCCACAACCGATAAACTGAAGGTGGCGTTCCCGGGTCTCCTCATCTCTCGTTTTGGCGATTTGTAGTGGCCCACAAGATCGCCCGATTTAACCGTTCCAGACTTTTTTTAGTAGGGTTTTTGAAGTCCCGTGTTTACGTGAACAAGCCCGAGACCCTGGAAGCCCTCAAGGACAACATTCAACACGAGTGCGACAATCTGTCGACCGAAGTGATGAAAAATGCCCTAAAACGAGCACGTATAGCAATCAATAGTGACGGCGCACATTTGGCCGATATGATCTTCTCGACTTGACCAATAAAATTCTAAAGGTTCAGATAAACATAATCAAAAAACAGAATTGAAGTTTTTCATTTAGAAAAAAAAATGAGAGCCACCTTGTAGAAAAGCGTGCGAGTAGTCTACCAACACTGTTAACGAAATACCAGCAATGGCAAGTATGCTTAACTTTTTAAAAATGTATTTTCACACTTTAGAATCAGTAGAAGCAAATAACACACCGAAAGCAGAAAATGCAAAAGTAAACAAAAATCCACAAATAAAATTGAATAGAAGAAATTTTCATGCTCACGTCGACATCCTCTGTATAAATGTTTTAAATAATCTTCTACATACTGTTAAAGCTTTAATCGACCCTGGCTCACAATCGTCTTTTATAATAGATGAATTATCACAACTGTTAAACTTAAATAAACAAAAAATCTCTGTAAGTGGAATTGGCATACATAAAAAAACGTCAGTAAATTATTGCGTACATCTACAGCTGATGTCAATTATAACAAAAACTTTTGTTTACGGATAGAAGCACTGGTGGTGGCTAGAATAAATTTATATTTTATTGGGAAGTGATGTGTATGTGAGATACTACATTCCAATTCATCTAAAATTCCAAACAGTGTTTACTTACAGGAAAGTAGCTTTGGCTGGCTAGTATCTTACAAATTGTAGAAGTGAACGGCAATTAAAAGTTAACACATGAACCCTCGAAAAACAACTGCGTCTCTTTTGGCAACAAGAGGAACTTTGTGAAGAAAGAAAATTATCTCTCGAAGAGGAATTGTGTAAGGATTATTTTATGAAAACTTTTACAAAAGATGCAAGCGGTCGGTACGTGGTACACTTACCATTTCAAGATATACTTTTCGGTAAGTCAATGCCTGTTTTTAACAGGACGGACTACAGTGCATTAAGAAGACTTAAACCTCTAGAATCCTCATTTACCACAAGACCAGATGCAGATGCATATAAAGAATTCATAGGTGAGTACATAAAGCCTAATCATATGGAAAAATTAGGTAAATACCCTCAAGATATACCAAGCCAATGCTACTTTCTTCCACATCACGGAGTTCTTCGAGAAAGTTGTTCCGCATTCATCATTAAACGGAGAATTAAGCCCTGGTCCTCCATTGCAAAAAGATTGGGCAAATATTATAACACGTTGGCGACGATTCAAAATTGCTTTCACAGCCGACTTAGAAAAGATGTTTAGGCAAATAAACATTTTTGAAGAGCACCAGCCATATCAATGTTTTTTTTGTGGAGATATGAGCATACAAATGACATAAATATTTACAAACTTAGAACAGTGACGTATGGCACAGCATGCGCACCCTTTCTTGCAATTAGAGTACTAAAGCAAATTGCTGATGACGGATCTGAAAAATTCCCGCTTGCTAGTAAAGTGATTGAAAGTGACACATATGTCGACGATGTCATATCTGGATCAGATAGTCTTCATGAGTCAACAGAATTACAGCAGCAACTGTGTACTATATTTGAGAATGCTGGTTTTAATTTGAGAAAGTGGAACGCCAATTCGTTAGACTTTTTACGGCATATACCTAAAGATAATCTAGGAACCAACAATTTCGTACTATAAATCGCGAGATGTCAAAATCACTTGGTTTGTTATGGGACCCACAATCAGATTGCTTTTGGTTTCAAATAAACTATCACTTTTCAGATAAAATAACTAAAACCACTGTTCTTTCCGATTCTGCTAGGCTTTTTGACCCAGTTGGTTGCTTGGCGCCTAGTACAATTATTGCAAAAATTATATTTCAAAAACTCTGGCGAGAGGGACTTAATTGGACGGAAGTATTACCTAAACCGTTAAGCGCTGAATGGGCAAATTATCGGGTAGCATTAAAGGATATAGAGCAAATTAAAATACCACGTTTGTTTAATTGTAAATCCACTACTTCGGTCGAACTACGTGCATTTTGCGATGCATCCAAACAATCTTTCGCTGCGGTAATATATGTCAGATCAATTTCTGAGGATGGTGAAGTGCATATTAGTCTCGTTCAGGCGAAAACAAAAGTCGGGCCCCTAAAAATACTTACCATTCCTAAGTTGGTAAATAAAGTCAAACGCAACATAGTAGTTAACGTCACTAAAGTAACATATTGGTCAGACAGCAGTACTGTTTTCAATTGGATAAAATGGCAATCTTCATTGTTGCCAGTTTACGAAGCTAATCGTGTATCCCAAATACAACGGCTCACTAACCCACTTGACTGGAAGTACATCTCCACAAAAGACAATCCGGCAGATTGTGCAACTATAGGTTTATTCCCGCAAGAATTGCGTCTTCACACACTTTGAGGGCAAGGCCCTCTTGACTTATAAAAGATTCAGAAACATGGCCAGTTAAAAGGTTCAGAAATAACACACCTTTGGCTACTGATATTCAAGCAGCTACAGCAACAATAGTTACATCGAACGAACATCAGTTATACTCTTATTTCTTTTCAAAGTTTTCTACATTTACAAAATTACTACGAGTAACAACTACAATTTAAAAGATTTTATATATGAAGAAAATCAAGGCGAATTAATAAATTGAAATGCTCAAACGGGTTCACGTTCAAAACAATATCAACCCATATCAACGGCTGAACTAAAACCAGCACAACGTGTCTTATTAAAACAATGTCAACAAATCTCATTTCAAGAGGAAATTAAATTTCTTCTAAAACAAAAATGTTTACCTTCTAATAGTAAAATTTTGCAACTCCAACCTTTTTTAGATGATTATGGATTGGTACGCGTAGGTGGCAGAATAAAGTGCAAACGTTGAATACAACAAGAAGCATCCGATCTTATTAACAAAAAGAGATCCTATATCAACAATAATTTTTCTCGACGCTCATTTTAAAACCTTACATGGCGGTGTTCAGTTAATGCAAACGTACGTAATGTCTCAATTTTGGATAATCTCTTCAAGAAATATTGCAAAGACAGTAAAGCGTAAATGTGTGACATGCTTAAAATATACCGCTAAGGCCTCACAGCAAATTATGGGAAATTTGCCAACTATACGTGTCTAGTCAGCAAGACCTATTAAACATAGTGGGCTATACTATGCATGCCCCATTTTTCTTCAACAATCACCTTTACGTAGAAGTGCTACAAGTAAAGGATACATTTGCCTATATTTCATAGGAGCCAACTGAGAGCTGTGTGCGTTAAATAATCGCTCAATAAGTTCACTCCCCAACGAGCTAGCAGAAACTTTTAGCAATGAAAGAAATAACTTGCACTTCATTCCCTCGGCTTCACCACATTTTGGTTGGTTTGTGATTGAAACCAACTGGACCAAAGGTTTTTAAACATTTGTGATTATCCACCCCAAAAGTACTAGTGTGTTTTAAAATATAAACGTCCAGTTATTTTATTAAGTACAAAACAAAGGAGGGTGGCGATGGCACGATGGATGGTAGTCTGCACGTTGACTACACAACCAAAAAACAGACCTGGGTTCAACCCCTGTTTCAGACAAAAAAAAAAAAAAAATTTTAAATAAAAATAAACATCTCGCATTTTTCTGATGTGCATTAGTGTGTCTTTGTGTGTGAGTTGTTGTCGGAAGATTTCAGTGGCGAAGGCATAGTCACTGGTCACTGAACAATACCGGCTTCAGCTGATAGCAATCCACAATCACATCAGAACGCCCTCCTTCGTCGGTATTGTGTAGCACCGGCAAAGTAAAATAATAATAAAAATAGCTACTAAACCGAAGCTTCAGCACTGCTACGAGTTTAAAAACAAAAGAACGTGCGAAAGCAGAGCTGCAAAATAATTAATTAAGCTTCACCTCCTGTCGTTTCTCCTACTATCCCTTTCTTATAGTTCCCAGCACAATGCTTCGCATGTGTAGGAGTCATCTCCTGAGTGCTGGTCCTATTTAAAAAAAAAAAAAAAAAAAAAAAAAAAATTGGAACTGGTGTTTAGTGCTACACAATTTGTTAACATCACAGAATAGAACAAACATTTTGAAACAGAATGTTAAAATTTAATTTTTAATTATTTCGTTTTTCGTTTTTACAATTAAAAGTTAAAAAAATTTATTTTTTATTTTCTTTTATTTATATGTTCAACGAGTTCGTCAATATGTGGTACTGGGTTTTTGGATGAGTTGAGAAAATGAAACAACTTAAGCTAGAAGAAATGGAAAATAATTACTATTACTTAAAAATACTTTCTGTAGTAGAATTGTTAATCGTTTTCCATTTAGTTTTTTTTTTTAATAAAAACAATTAATTTACATTAAATTGTATCGGTGTAACATTTATTTATTCAGTTTCGGTTTCTATTTTTGAAATTAAATGATTTAAAAAAAAATGAAATAATCGTGAAAATTAAAAGTTATACAGTGGTAAAAGAGCTAAGTCCAATTTCTGAAATTTTAAAACGGAAAAATCTTTTAAAAAAGAAATATATCAGGCCTGTTATGCAAATCACGTTATTCGAAATCACGAACCATTTGGAAACCACGCCGACGATTTGAAGCTGTTCTGGTAATCACGCGATTTTAAATTTTTCGGCGTGGTTTTAATTTTTTGAAAACAAGAGAAAACAGCTGATGTTTTATATTTGTTTATATTTTTGCATTGTCAATTAAAATATTAGATGAAATAAAGAATATAAAAATGCCAGGAGCTACTTTATTGTCAATAATTGCTTTAAGAAAGCATCATTTAAAAAAAGATGAAACTTTACAAACCATAAATTTTTTATTAGCACAACAAAATACCTACATATGTATGTATGTATAATTGCGAAGTTGCCAGTGTTTTCATTAACGAAATTTACTTAAATTTTGCATTTATTTATTTATAAATTTGCACAAAAATTATTTAATTAAATATTGTTGTACAACAATATATAAAATTTGTCTTAAATAAAGATGGTAAAATATCTAGATATTTACATGACTTATAAAGACTGTGTGACTTTGGCAACCTCAAAAACATGTTCGAAAAAATTAACCAGCTGACTGTTAAAAAGTAAATGTAAACCACGACATTGCTAAACAAAGCAAGACAATTATTTACAAAAAAAGCAGTGTTACAAATTTGCTCATATTTAAGTTTTTATATGTAGCAAACCGAATTTTATTATAAAAATAAATAGAAAACAAATCACATGAAATATATTATAGCATTTTTATTAAATTCTAAACGAAATACATAGAAAAAATGAGCAAATGATTTCAAATCGTCAGTAATTTAGCTGACGATTTCAAATCACGAGATTATTAAAATTTTTGTGTGCAGAACACCATTTCCGTGATTTCAAATCACTTTGACAAAAAGTGGTTTGCAGAACAGGCCTGTATAAATGTAATGTACTGGTGGCCTTTATGCTAGACAAATGTTCATAAGTGTTGAAATAGGAAAATCTGGCATCTTGTTTGTATCACTAAGTACGATCAGATGCAACACTAACATGTTTTCTTTTTCTATAGAAAACCAAACTTCACTCTCTTCCGTTTTAACTTTTATGGGTTAATAAAGCTTTTCCTTTTTATTCAATATACAAACTACAATTAATCCTGTTTTTAATCATAGCATCTCAACAGGTTATGGGCTCAGAGATTGATTAAACGTTTGTATAAGAACAGGGGGGTTACTGTGTAACTCGATTCGAAGGAAAAAATATTCGAGTTCGTACAAATGGTACTGTGTAATACGATTTTCGTAGTTTTTGTTTCGAAAGTGCGGACAAGTTTTTTTCCCTTTCGAAAAATAAATTTCCCTTTCGTAAATGCAACTGTGTATTACGAAGACGGACGTTATTGTGGTTTTAAATTATAGGAAATTGTTCGAAAGCCATTTTGGTAGTGACAGTTGTGAAAATGTAAGTATTTTTAAAAAAAATTTTATTTTTGTAAATGTATTTTTTTATAATGTTTAATAAATTTTTATTATTATTTTTAAGGAGTACTCCCAAAAAGTGTATGTATACAAATAAAAAGCAATATGAGGAAATGGTGGAATATATGACAAGGCATTCTGACTTGGCAAAGGGACATCTTAATGTCCCTGATGCCAAGAGCAAATCAAGCAATATGTGGGAAAAGTTGTGCAGCGATTTAAATGCACTTGGGCCACCCGAACGAGACGTCAAGGGCTGGAAAAAGGTTAAATGTTATTAGCAAGTTCAAACAGTTGAATAAGATATTTAATTTTTTTAGGTTTGGGCGGATTTCAAAAATCATGTTAAAAGTAAATGCCGTCGGAACCGAAGCAGTATTTCTGGGACTGGAGGTGGACCAAGCTATGAAGTACAAGACCGCATGTACCAACTTGAGAAAGAAAAGCTTCAGTTGAAAAAACAAAAAATTGAACTTGAGAAGGAAAAATTTAAGTTGAAAAAAGAAAAATTTGCATTCAAAAAAATGACAGAGCTGGAGAAATCGAAAAGAAAGATTAAACAACTTGAAATGAAGAAAACTATTGTAGACCTTGAATTGGAAAAACGAAAATAAAAAGACGAGAGGGCAAATTAATTTTTTTTATCTTAATTACATATTTATCACTAGTTCCTTAAATGCCTTATGATAATGAATTTCAAGACTGATTTATCCTTAATTTTGTATGTAAATAATTTTTGTTTTATTCTTTACTGAAATAATTTAATTTTTGTTGTTTAACTAAGTAATAAATTTTATTTATATTATAACATTAAAGTTTTTTTAATTTTAATAATATTTCATATATGCACATTTCTAGGGCTCTATTCATAGCTAATTTCTAAGCAAACTGTTTTTTATTTCGTCCCGAATAGTCTTGGCTATATCCGTAAAAGTATTATTTTCGGTTTCAAAGTCAGCTGTTGAAAGATGAATTGAAGGCTCGATTTCCAAACTTTCAATTGGGAATTGTTGAACGTTGTACTCCACACAAATATTGTGTAAAGCGCAACAAACATTCAAAATTTGTGCTGCCTTTTCCGGAGCGTAGTGTAATTCTCGTGCGGCTAAGAGGCAACGAAATCTGGCTTTTAATAGTCCAAATGATCGTTCTATTATAGATCGTCCTTTAGAATGGTTTTCATTGAACAAGCATTCTGGGGAATTTTCGGAAGCATTTCTATATGGTGTAAGAATCCATGGCTCTAAGGGATATCCTGAATCACCTAAAGTAACAGTGTAAAACAAGAAAAATTGATTTAGCGACTAATAACTTTTTATAAATATGTTACCAAGAATCCTAGTTGATCTATCTCCGTTTTCGAATAATTGTTTTATATATTGCCTTTCGCTTGACAAATTCCACACATGCGAATCGTGGCAGGCCCCACCAAAACGTCCATTTATAGACCTTATAAACATTTCGTGGTCACATATCTTTGAAAATTTTTATATTATTTATTATTTTTACAAAACTAAAAGTAAAAATTTGTTAAAATTTGCGAAATAACAATATGAGCGTATGGTTATTTACCTTTTATTGGAAATTTCCATTATATTTGAAGAGTCTCTAATTAATTTTCTTTTGACTCTTTCAGGCACCGTGTCATCTTTATCATCGAACCACAAGGAAACACAATCCATATTATTCAATGTTAAAAAATATTTAAAAATTTTAATAGCGTTTTTTTTCTTTAAATGCTTTGTTTTGGGAAATTTGTGTGTCAAACAGCAGTGCTACCAACATTTTCACAAGTTTTTCCCTTATGTTTGTGAATACAACTCTGTGTTCGTTTCGAACGATTTACACAGTACGGATTACCTTTCGATTCGGAAATTTCTTTCGAAAGATTTTACTTTTCGAATCGAGTTACACAGTAACCCCCCAGAGTATATGTAATTTGAAACTATTGTGTGACGAAGCCAAAAAAACGAAAAAGGAAAGATGTCGATCTCTACAAGTTTTAATGTGGAAAAGCTAGTTGGCCGTGAGAATTATGCCACGTGGTCGTTTGCAGTAAAAAACTTGCTGCAACATGAAGAGCTGTGGGATACTGTCCAAGGAGTATATCCAGCCACTGGTATGGATGTGAAAATTGATACGAAGGCAAAAACAAAAATTATTTTGTTAATAGATAAAATAAATTATGTTCACATCGAAGACGCCAAAACATCGAAGGAAGTTTGGGAAAAGTTGAAAGCGGCTTTTCAAGACTCTGGCCTTACAAGAAGAGTTGGTTTACTGCGTCAGTTAATTACAACGAGTTTTTCCACATCAGATAGCATCGAAGACTATGTGAGTAACATAGTATCTACTGCACACAAGCTTAAAGAAGTAGATATGCCAGTAAGTGACGAATGGATAGGGACACTATTACTGGCTGGCCTTCCTGAGGAATATGCTCCCATGATAATGGGCATAGAAAGCTCAGGCGTTAAAATTATATGCGACTCCATCAAAACCAAATTATTGCAAGATATTAAAAAACCAACAACGGGTGGTGCTTTGTTCTCTAAAACCAAAAAGAGAGATCAATTAAAGAAGAGTTTCAGATGTTTCAATTGTAATTGCTATGGACACAAGGCAGCTGACTGTCGAGTGAATGTTAAGAAAGAAAAATCTAAATCAGAAGTTGGTTTTTGTACAGGTTTTGCAGCAGGAGCCATAAACAAAGATGATTGGTTCATCGAATCCGGTGCTAGTTTGCATATGTCCATGCGCAAAGACTGGTTTGGGCAATTGCGAGAGCCGCAAGTGAAAGAGATTTTTGTTGCCAATAAACAGAAACTCAAAGGTGAAGGCGTTGGTGACATTAAAATGGCGGTTAAAAATGCAAATGGCGAAAAGATTAATATTACGATACACAATGTATTATATATTCCAGATTTGACTGTGAATCTTCTGTCAGTCAGTCATATAATAGAAAAAGGTTTAGTTGTAAAATTCACTGATGATAAATGTATAATTACAAAAGAAGGCCGAATTGTTGCAACAGCTCAACTTCATAACAATATGTTCAAGTTGGAAAACGGAATTGAAATGTGTTTGATGGCAGTACAAAATGACATACAGTTGTGGCATGCTCGCAAGGGTCACCTTAACTATGCCGATCTGTCAAGGACAAAACAAATGGTAAGAGGTATGCAATTCCAACATGAATTTACTGATAGCTGCGTAACATGCATCAAAGGCAAGATGGCCAGAAAGCCATTTCGAACTTCGGGAACGCGCACTACTGATTTGCTTCAACTTGTTCACTCGGATCTTTGTGGTCCCATGGAAGTAGCTTCGTTAAGTGGAGCTAAGTATTTCCTTTTATTTGTTGATGATTTTTCTCGCAAAACTTTCATTTATATTTTGCAGTCAAAAACGGAGGTACCGGCATTTTTTGAGCAATTTAAAGCCAGAGTGGAGAATGAATCTGGTCGTAAAATTAAATGCCTGCGTACGGACAACGGCACTGAGTATTGTAATCAACGGCTAACAAGAATATTAATTGCAAATGGTATCCAGCATCAAACCACTGTGCCATACAGCCCACAACAGAATGGTGTTGCTGAGCGAATGAACCGCTCTATAGTTGAACGGGCACGATGTATGCTGATAAACGCTGACTTACCAAAGAAATTAAGCTGAGGCCGTTAACAATGCCGTGTATGTTATAAATCGTTCCGTTTGCTCTGCAATAAATGAAAGTACACCACAACAAGTTTGGTCTGGTGTCAAGCCAGATCTGAGTCATCTACGGGTTTTTGGTTCTCGTGCTGTAACATACATACCTTTTGAAAGACGAAAAAAATGGGACCCAAAGTGCCAAGATCCAATTTTCGTTGGATATTGTGAAGACACAAAAGGTTACAGATTGTTAAACCCAGATGGTTGGAAAGTGGTAAAAAGTCGTGATGTTTCATTTTTCGAAAATGTTTTTCTGGCAGACTTGAAGAAAATTAAGAAAAATTAAGGTTTGCATGAAGTGGAGGCCAATCACGATGGCGTCAATAACGTAAGTGAATCAGTTGATAACGAAAGTGATAGTTCGTCCGATTATTATGTACCAGATGATACTGTTGATAGCGAAAGAGACATTATTTCATTATCAACTGACAATGATATTGTTCGTCATTCTGAACGCATTCGAAGGCCTGTTAACATGTCGGACGATTATACTTATACCGTAAATGCAAATATTGAAGAAGATCCTCTAACCGTAGCTGAGGCTGTAAAGGGCAACGATGCTTCACAATGGAGGCAGGCCATGAAAGAGGAGTTAAAATCGTTAATAGACAACAAAACCTGGTCAGTAGTAGATTTACTAGTTGGAGCGAAAGCTATAAAATGTAAATGGGTTTTTAAAAGGAAGTGTGACGATAATGGTCAAACCCGAAGGTATAAGGCTCGTCTAGTGGTAACAGGTTGCTCCCAAAAACCGGGTATCGATTATCAAGAAACTTATTCGCCAGTTGTACGATATACCTCAATAAGGTATCTTCTTTCAATTGCAGCTCATTTCGATCTAAAAATTTATCAAATGGACGCTGTAACTGCATTCCTACAAGGTGATTTGTCTGAAGATATATACATGGAACCCCCTGAAGGTATTAACAGCCAGTTTGCAGAACACGACAAAACTGAATCGCGGATGGGCGACTACGTAAAAAATTGGGTCCACAGAACACGACGCGATTTTGTCGTGCCACTTACGTTGCATCGCGCAAATGTCTAAATCTAGTAAAGTCGTAATGTTACCAACATGTTAAAAAATGTTGTTTGTTTATTTTTTTCCATATAAAATTCTACTTTCAAGTTGAAAATGGGGCAACTCTATTTTACGAAAAAAAAATAGCACAGCTGAGTTTAGTAAACAAAACAATTAATAATTTTTTGCTGATTTGTGTTTGAAAAAATTTTTGTTTTGTGATTTACAATAAATAAACATTTGTTTAAAAAAACATACATCCATACATACATTCTTACGCGCAGTGAATAGTGTGCAATAAATTAAAATGTACGTAATAAGTGGTCAATTGATTGACCGTAGTTTATGATAAAAGTGCATGTATAATAAAATGTTTTTATAATTTTAATCCAGACAAAATGTTTTCATCCGTGGAGCTTGCGTTTTCTAGTGAGTCTAGTGAAAGTGAAAGCGAAGACACCCGTTTATCCCGAAGAAACTTGAGAGATGCTTCAAATGTGCTGGAGTTGCCGGAAGAGCGGTAAGTTTTTATTGTTCTATGATGACATAAAAATGTAACATTATTTGTAATGTAGCTTTGTAGCAAACTTTCGCGTTAATAAGCAAATTTTTAAAATATTGCTGGATGATATGATTCCGAAACTAAAAATATCTTATCGAAGTACACATATATTGCCGACGAACACTCTTGCAACATTTTTATCATTCCTGGCTACCGGCGGTTACCAATCTGCCATAGGCAATGAGAGATCCTCATCGATGTGCAAATCGCAAGTCTCAAAAATCATAAGAGACTTGTTAGATGTATTTGAACAAGATTTGTGTAACAAATGGATAACTTTGGCTAAAAGTACACAAGAGGAAAATGGAACCAAAGAAACATTTTATGCCAAAGGCGGTATACCTGGAATTGTAGGATGCGTTGATGGCACGCATATCCGCATTAAATCACCGGGAAAGCATTTGATGCATTTATACCGCAATTACAAAGGGTTCTATAGCATAAACGTAATGGTAGTAAGTATCAATTTTGACTCATTAAAAAAATATATTTGTTGTACTATCTGAAGTTTTATATAATATTTCATAGATATGTGATCATAATATGGTAATTACTTTTGTTGACGCCAGACACCCGGGTCGTAATCACGATGCCTTCGTGTGGGAGCATAGTGATGCCCATAATTATTTTCAAAGCAACTATTCGAATGGAAAAAGAAATACTTGGCTTCTCGGTATGTAACAAAATATATGTACATACATATTTCATACTTTACATTCGTATTACGTTACATCCATATACATATGTTATGTTATGTAAATAAAAGTTTTTGGTTAAAATGAAATATATGTTATAATGATTATTATTAATGTACTATATCTACATAACAAATAGAACTCAATTACATTATTCTTTACAGGCGATGGTGGTTATAAGTTGCAGCCATATGTTATGACTCCTTATAGAAATCCTACAGGCGCCCATGAAACAATTTTTAACGAAAAACACCGTCAATTGCGGAATGTAATTGAACGCTGTTTTGGTGTTTTGAAAAATCGTTTTAGATGCCTGATTGGATCTATAGGGCTTCATTATTCTGCTGCAAAAGCCACCCAAATGGTCAATATTTGTTGTGCACTACATAATATGTGCATATTTTATAAACATAATTGGGCACAACCTGAAAATTCATCGACAAATGTGACCGCTGAAGATGATGATGAAGAGTATTCAAATGAGGATATGGCAGTGACAAGAAATTTAAGGGATGAAATTGCTTGGAGTCTTTTCCGATAATATAAAATAGATAAATAAAATAATAATAATAAATTTATTTAAACAAAATTATAAAATAATAAATTCATATAACAAAATTAACAAATTGAATTAATTTATATTTGTAATTAGTAATATAATAAAAAATAAAAAAATTAATGTAACAAAACAAAAAAATAAACAATTGAATTTATAATTCATAATATCACGTTTCTTAACATCTAAATATAAAAGCTTTTAATTGTCGATGACAAATTCCGTAGTTAATATTCTCTGGCAGTTACTTTTCGGAAACGTGCCATAGAATATCCACTATAGAATTTGCCATCAACTTGATTGAGTCAGTCAAAGCTTTTAGTGATTCAGCTTGCGACTGTAGTTCTTGCTTACACTCTATAATGCCTGATGCACACTCTTTCAGTGCTGCGGTTTGGCTTTTAATTGCGTCTAGAGTGGCGGACTGAATTTCCGACTGCTGACGCAAAATTTTAAGCCTTTCAGACTCTATTCCATCATCACACCGCTTCCGCTTTCTACGTGATGATGTCGAGGCTTTTGGGCTTGAGGCAGTCATATGGTAAGCTTTGACGTGTACACTTTTTGATGTAGTTGGTAGGGTGTCATAGTCGTCAGTGCAAGCCTCCCATTGCTGTGGAAAAGTTTGATCTTCATTAGCTTTCAGTGATTTTGAAGACGATGTCGGAGTAATAACCGCCACATTCTGGCACCTTCTTGGCGGAGTTACATCAGACACTTTTTGGAAAAGATTTTTTGCGCTAAATGCTTTGCTTATCCCACAAACTTTTCCACTAGGGGCTGCTGCGGCAGAAATATGACATATCCTGTCGACGTCGACCTCCAAATCCGTCAAATTGCTTACCCGGCAAGGCCCACCACCTGTTTCTCGAAGGCTTCGATTGTTGTCAGCAATTTTCTTCTTCAGTCGGCATTTCAGATCTGTCCAAACCTAAAATGATGTTTAATGTACATATGTATGTATGTATATTAGTATTTACATATGCAACTCATTTTAAAATACATACCTTTTGCCACTCGTTACTGCTTCTTGATGGAGGGCCGTAGGCATTTGGTCTGCTTGCCACGGTTTCCCATGTACACTCCATAGCAGCCTTGCTACTGCCAAACTCAGGGCTTCCCGTAGCAAGGTGTGGATACTGTTCCATACAAGCCACCAATTGGCGAAATTGGGTGGCTGTTGTCATTTTGATGCTGCAATATTAAAACAATTAATTTTTTTATATTAGTATAGTAATATAATTATAACTTTATGTATGGTATGTATGTGTTAACTACATATGTATGTACATATATTAATATTTCATTCGCGTTTAATAAAATATATTAATATACATACATACATATATATGTTTATACATATGTACATATATTTACCTCTTTTTTGCTGAATTTTCCATTTGAAAAAACAGTTTATATATATATATGTTTTCTTTTTTTCACAAATTCACTGCTGACGATTAGAAATTTTCAATCGGCCCGATTTGACGTTTTGGCGACAGCTGTCATGTTATAGAAACCAAAAAATGTTGACAAGTGTTACGTTTTTTAACATAAACGTCCATAATCGCGATTTATAAACCAAAAAAGGAAAAACGCTCAACTATTAGCGTTTATTATTCGCGAGTCGTGTTCTGCAAACTGGCTGTAAAAATAACACAAAGGGTAAAGTGTACAAACTTAATAAGGCAATTTACGGGCTAAAGCAGGCTAGTCGTGAGTGGAACCGGAAACTCGATGGGGCGTTAAAAGAACTGGGCTTAAAAAGATCAAAACTTGATCCATGTATTTATTTTAAAGTATCTAATACTAAAATAGTTTTTGTCGCCGTGTATGTCGACGACCTGCTAATATTTTCGAACAACTTAGAGTTCACGACAAAATTGAAAACTGGTCTGCAAAAATTGTTCTTAATGAAGGACCTTGGAGAGGCTAAGAGATGTGTCGGGCTTTGTATTACCAGAAATTCTGAAAATGGTGATATACACATAGATCAGTCTGCTTATACAAGGGAAATTTTATCAAAATTCAACATGCTTCATTGCAACCCAGTATCGACACCTTTTGATATTAACGTAAAGTTGACAAATCCAAAATGCAAAGAAAAGTTGAGCAGTCTTGAAAGCATACCATATCAAGAAGCTATTGGAAGTTTACTTTTCTTGGTACAGGGAACTCGCCCCGATATAGCATATGCCGTTAATTATCTTAGCAAATTTAATAATAATTTTGACAACTCACATTGGACGGCAGTTAAACGTGTATTTCGTTATTTTAAAGGCACAATTAACGTGGGCATCACTTACTCGAAAAATACAAGTTTGAACATGTATGGTTTTTGCGATGCAGATTATGCCAGCGATACTACTGATAGACTATCCTGCACCGGTTACGTTTTTCTACAAAAGGGCGCCATCAGTTGGAGTAGCGGCAAGTCACTGTAGCTCTTTCCACCACCGAAGCCGAGTATATGGCAATGTCCACGGCAGTGCAAGAAGCGGAATGGTTGCGACAACTACACAACGATTTATGGAGTACTGCTGATGGAAAAGTACTTTTATTTTGTGACAACAAAAGCGCTATAAGTCTGGCTATAAATGATGCCTATAAAGGCCGTTCTAAACACATTGATGTTCGGCACCATTTTCTTCGTGACAAGGTCGCTGATGGGCAACTTATATTGGAATACAAGCAAACTCAGGATATGGTTGCTGACTTTCTTACAAAACCGGTATCAAGGGAGAAACATTTGAAATGTGCCAGGATGCTTGGACTTACAAACTTCTAGCCAGTTTTAGTGGAGGTGTTGAAATAGGAAAATCTGGCATCTTGTTTGTATCACAAAGTACGATCAAATGCAACACTAACATGTTTTCTTTTTCTATAGAAAACTAAACTTCACTCTCTTCCGTTTTAACTTTTAAAGCTTTTCCTTTTTATTCAATATACACACTACAATTAATCGTGTTTTTAATCATAGCATCTCAACAATAAGAAATCATAATGACCACAAAGCTGTATGTAGGCAAAAATTGTTGACAAAATATCGTTCAAATGTTGAAAAGCACTGTCAGTTAGGTAAATGCGCAAATTTAAAAAGGGAATAAATGGAATTTGTATCGAAACCAGATTCTTCTACTCCAGATATTAGTTGTAAGCCCCAGTGTCTTAAAAAAAGGAAAACAACATTTGCAAATGTTAGATAATCAGTAAAAAGAAAATAAACATACCTTTCTCTTAAATAAGCACACTACTGCCTTCACCATAATAACCAATTAGATAAGAAATTGATCTGGTTTACATTTATACAATTTTGCCTGCGGTGCCAAAACCCAAGTTAATTCCAATGCACATACATTTTCTATATCCTTAACAAAGCACACTTCATTGTGAAATTTCTTGTTAATATACTGGGTAAATTATTGCTGTGTATATACATAAAATGTTTCACCACGAAACTCTCCAACATAGAATACCTAGAAGTGTCAGCTGGGGGTCCGAAAAAATTTTAAATCAGCTTTTCTTCAAATAGGGGGAGAAAGAGACAAATATACAATTTCACGAAAGATGAAAAGTAAACAAAAGAAAAATGTAAACATAAGCCACAATTTGTGCATAAGAAAAAATTTATAATTTCTTGTGGTTTTATTTGTTTTAATTGTGTTTTGTGTTAATATTATAGGTAAAAACATAGTGAAGCTTGTTTTAATAGTGTTTTGTGTTAATATAGCAAAAAAAAACCTAGCGAAGCTAAAAAATTACCAAAAAAAAATTTGTCAGTATTTTGGTGTTTTGTGGTGAAAAATTTTGTTAACATAAGCCACAATTTGTGCATAAGAACAAATTTATAATTTCTTGTGGTTTTCATTGTGTTTTGTGTTAATATAGCAAAAAAAAACATAGCGAAGCCAAAAAATTACCAAAAAGAAGTTTGTTGTGCATAAGCCAATAAAAGAACATTTTAGTGATCTTGTGATTTTTTTGGTATCTATTATTTTTATTAAATGAAATTAATTTTCATAGTACATAATTTTCATAACACAAAACACCACATTGTTGTGTTTTGTAACAACAGATTCCTATAAACTATGTTTGTAACATTGTCGTGCTAAAAATTGCGAAATTGTGAGCATAAAGTAGATGAAAAATACGGCTAATTTTCACATCTAGAAAATCAAAAAACAACAATATTGAGGAATTTAGAAGAAAAAAAATCACCGAACAGAGTTAGGGTGTGAAAGAAACAGCATATCTATTGATGATGTCTCTTTCTCTGCTCGTTCACTGCTTTGAACTGACGCTTCTGTGTATTTTGTGCTCTCCAATTCCTCAATAGACAAACGTGCCGGCACACAAACATACATACCGTGGTTTGCTAATTAAAAGGTCTGTACGTTTACTTTCTGGGAAAGTTCGGTAAAATGAGAGTAAGCTATAATTACTCTCAATAAGAGAGCAAAATGTACAAAAGTAAGAAAACGAAAAAAACCATAAAATTTACCAGAAAAAAAGAAATGTCAATTTTTTACAGCTCTGTTTATATCGGAGATGATATTTGACAATTTTAAAATTGTACTTTTTTGACCCCAAATGTACTAAAAACATAAAAGTTGTCTTAAGTTTTACTATTATTAACTATTAGTAACAGAAAGATAAAATAAAATGAGTTCTTGAATATTGAGAATTTGTTTCGAAATCAATCAAATTAAAGTAATACTGAAGGAGTTCATATTACTCGAGAGACCACCTCGTTGCGAGACAACCAACGTGTTGTTGAATAGTTAAAAATGAATGCAGTTCATTACAAAAGTATTCTTGAATTTTCGCAATCCATCCATTTTACAGAAATGATAATTTTACTCGTTTATAAACTTATAATTCGGACTATAGTTTTTGAAGCTCCGTACGACTGAGTTTAGACGAGAAAACATTTAGTTTGGTAGCATGTTACGGGTGTGGAAGAGAGCATTGTTTTTGTGTTCGGTACTCGGCGACACGTTTTAACAACGACATATGTTGTCTTTGCTGATGGATAGAATTAATTTTTATGCGAATCCCTGAATAGTTTGTTTTAATATTTGTATATTTTAAATAATTGTGGGCAATTATATTAAGAAAAAATTCACAGATGATGGCCCACTCCAAGGTTCTGATGCATATTTCTATTTTATATTATATTACATTTCTTCTTTATATACATATGTATGTACATATATTAGAATATTGAAATAAACTCAATATAAAGAATTGAAATAAATAGTGTTTCACTTCAATTGTGATATCCGTTAACAGTGACTGATATATCCGTTAACGCTGACTAGTCAGCAGTGGTCGATACATTCGTCCATGCTTACCGGTCAGCAGAGACCGATTTATCCATCAACGCTGACTATCACATGCACACAGAAGTTTCGGTAATTTTTCTCATATTGCCATTGAAAAAATTATAGAAACTTTGTTCTACGCAATAACCTACAATTCTGTCAACAATGACGGTCGTATCACCGGTCAAATGACCGTCATTGTTATTGTAGGGAAGCTAAACTTATTAGCTATTTCGCTGGTCAGTTCATTCGACAGGCCAAACGACAAAGTTTGTGGAAAGTGGTTGTGCATAATTTAATAATTAAATATTATATTAAGAAAAATCGAAAATCGATTTTTGCTATAATTAATTTAAATTACTGAACAACGTATAATCATATGAATATACCTTGGTGCTTAATATTTAGTGGAGTAAAGTAGTACTTTTGCAATGCAAATTGTACTGAAAAAAGTACAATTGTACGAGCTTGATTATCCCTTTTTTTTTTTTTTTTTTTTTTTTTTTTAACTTGGACCGGCACTCAGGGGATGACCCCTACACATGCGATGCATTGTGCTGGAACTAGGAAAATAGGTTATGGGGAGGAGGATAGAGGGAGTAGTGTTTATTGACATTTGATTTAAATTTTCCCATGCTAAAAGTGACAGGAAACACCTCTGCGGGTAGTCTATTCCACATACGTGCCGTTCGGCCAAAAAACGAATTTTCCCTGTAATGCGTAGTGCGAGTCGCCGTCAAATCGACCACAAATGGATGCGCTCTTAATGATGATCGCGTCGTGCGCGCGAATAACCGGGTTTCGGGAACAAGTTCCCTGATTTCATTAGAACACATCCCATTATAGTAACGATAGAACAACGAAACGCACCCCACGTTGCGACGATGCTCAAGAGAGTCAATAGAGTTGGCTACCCTACTGTCTCCTATGAGTTTCTTCGCCCTTTCCTGTACACGGTCGAGTAACTTCAAAATAGTCTTTGAAGCACCGGCCCACACATGAGAGTTGTATTCCATTTTCGGTCGGATGTAGGCGGTATAAATAGTGAGGAGATCAGATGGGGTGAAGTATGTCTTACACCGCCTTAAAAAGCCTAGGCACTTGAATGCTTCCTTTGAGACCTGAAAAATGTGCTCAGTCCATCGGACATCACACTGGATTTTCATGCCAAGAACATCAAGAGCTTCTGATTCCTCAATGTTTATGCCACCCATTTTTACAGATGAGGCAGCGTGATCATGCATACGGCGGTGTGTTAGCATGCAGCATTGGGTCTTTTGGGAATTGAATTCGACCCTGTTCGCGTGACCCCATTCCAATATTCTCGTGAGGTCACCTGTTAGCGAATCATTCATATTCTGCCGCGTCGCCGCGATCATAGTTGATGTCGGCCTACGATCGAATGAATATGAATGGCAGATACTGCTGTCATCTGCGAAAGAGTGGATAGGGTTTGAAGTATGACATAGGAGGTCATTAAGAAAAATAAGAAATAGGGTAGGAGAAAGAATAGAGCCTTGTGGTACCCCTGAATTGATATTGAACTCGTTTGATGAGATCCCGTCTATAACAACTCTTATAGCGCGATCCCTGAGAAAGCTCGATATAAATCGAGAGAAGATATCACCGACACCAAAAGCAATAAGTTTGGACAAGAGTGCTCCATGCCACACTCTGTCGAATGCTTTTGAAATATCTAGAGCCACTACCCTACTTTCGCCAAAATGGTGGATGGATCGACACCATTTTTCCGACAGGAAGGCTAATAAATCACCCGTGGAACGTCCTCCACGGAAGCCATATTGTCGGTCGCTAAGTAAGCCATTGGACTCCAGATACTTCATAAGATGGAAATTTAGCATACTCTCCATTACTTTAGAAATGGTAGAGCATATTGCGATTGGGCGGTAATTTTCAGGGTTGCTTGCCTCTCCCTTCTTGGGGATCGGCGTAACATTTGCAACTTTCCAGCACGACGGAAATTCGCCTGCATGATAGAGGGTGCTGAAAAGGATTGCCAGAGGACGTGATAACGTCGAAGAGCACTGCTTCAAGACCAGTGCCGGAATTCCATCCGGGCCAGGAGACTTATTTATGTTAAGGTCCGATAAAACCCTTTTAACTGCACGAGCCCGAAAGTATATCTTTGGCATAGTTACGGATTCACGCTCGGATGCGGGCAGTGGTTGATTGCTTTCCGGCAGGTGAGAATTACCTGCAAACATTTCAGCTAGGAGGTTAGCTTTTTCAACCGGGTCAGTGAATATTTGATCAGCCTTTAAAAGAGACGGAATAGAAGAACTAGCGTTTCCCTTAACTCTTTTAACGAATGACCAAAAGCTTTTACTTCCCCGTGGGGCAGTAAGAACTTTAGCGCGAAGACTCTGCTCGTACAAAGCTTTTGCACGTCTTAGCACTTTGGCACACGAAGTTCTCTCCCTTTTGCGCATCATATCAGTATCTGCGTTTTTATTATTCCGCCAGACACTAAATGCTTCCTCTCTGGATCTGACTGCAAGTCTGCACGTCTGATTAAACCAAGACTTTGGTCTAGGCCTAATCGAAATTTGCTTTGATGGTATGAACGTTTTCATACCAAGCATTATTATATTTTGGACCATTTTAGCCATGGCATTGACATCATTGTCGAGGAAGCAGAGCCTCCAATTGAAATGCCGAAAGAAATCGTTGAGCTCAGCCCAACGTGCCTTTTCGTAAATATATTTCAAACGTTTCATAGCTGGCGGTGAAACGCCTCGAAGTTCCGCAAACGAAAAGGAGGCAGAAATGGTGCAATGATCCGAATTACCGAGAGGTGCGCTAATATTCATTTCATACTTTTCAGGGTGTGAAGTGAGAAAAAGGTCGAGGGTGTTGTGTTGGTGCCCGTCAACACATGAAATATGTGTTGGTTCATTCACTAATTGCGCAAGGTGATTGTGCGCTGCGAATAGCTCAGCATATTGGCCTTCTGGAGTTGTATTGCTCGAATGGCGGAGCCACGATAAATTATGGACATTGAAATCACCAGCAATAACGATTTCACTGTTCGGGTAATTTTCGAGGATCCCCGATATATTGTCGGAAAGGGCATCGAAGTTCTGTATAGTCTTCTCCCTTTCCGTGTTTGGGCTTCTGTAAAGAAACCCGAAATGTAGAAGATGTGCCCTGATTTTGAATTTAACCCAAAGACAGCTAAATTCGGGATCATGCGTGTCTAAAGATTGCTGGCACTGGTACACAACTTCATTGCGTATATAAATTGCAAGGCCCCTGTGTATATAGAAAAGAGATAGGAGGTGATACCCAGGTATGTGAAAATCCTGTGGGTCAGCATCCTCAGACACCTGGGTTTCACTTAAGGCGAAAACATCCGGCCGATGGAGACAAACGTGAGCATAGACAGAGAAGAAATTTGCCCTTAGACCACGTATGTTGCAGAAGTCAATTCTAAATCGGCCTGTCATGATTAACGCGAGAAAACCCAAATAAAATGTCTATCTTTTGTATTGTAGCTGCCACTGAGCTAATCACTGCTTGAACGACTGCCGGTGATCAGTGTTACTCCTTCATCACCAAACAGTCTAGCAGTAACCAACACAATGGCAACAACAATGCAAAAGATTTAGTCGGGTATGGTAGAGGGAATTAGCACAATGCCACGAAAAAGGCCATGAAAGACCTCATCCGGTCACCGTGACCCGAAGTGACAGCACTGGTTGGTAGTGTCAGCACTGATTTTTGTTTTTCTCGCCCGTCACTGGTATAGCGGTTTTTTTTTTTTTTTTTTTTCTTCTCAGATTCCACCGTCTAATTTATTGTTGTTTTTTGTATTATATTTGATTATTGCAGTTTATTGCTTTTTTTATTTGTTAATGAAAGTTGAGCAAAAAAAAAATTTTTCCTTTCTTTGAGTTTATTTTGTTTTGTTGTTTGTCACTAAGTTGATTGTTTTTGTTTTTATTTTAAATTTTTTTTTCCACTTGTATTTTTCTTTTTTTAATTTATTTCTGTTCTGTTTTAATTTAACCGAAGACCGAACAGCGGACCAAAAGAAGACACGTGCATACCGGTCGAACTAACAAACACTACTCCCTGATTTTCGTTGAAAGTTTAATGTGATGGATGACAGTTTACCGAAAAAAAACTATTTGTGAAAGAATTTATTTAAAAAAACAAGTATTGAAAGAATTTATTTAATTATATTTATTTTTCAGCGATGGTCTTATTTATGAAAAGTTTTTAACAATTATTTATTTTTCAATATTTCGCTACCAAATAGGTAGCATCGTTAGGAAATAATAATTTGTATTAACAAAAATATTTATTTAAAAAATGGTCTTTTTTAGGAAAAGTTTTTAACAATTTATGGTATAAATAACAAAAATGTTTGTAATTAATTATTGTTAAGAAAAATTTTTAACAAACAACTTTTTTAATGTCTGTCAGCTGTTTGGGACATTTGTAATTTTGCTTTGTTATTTTCAATGTTTATTATAATCAAATTGATTGCTTATTCTTCATGCCCAAACTAGCCCGAAGAAAATGTACGGGCATTCTCGTGCGTGAAGAACAAGAGCATTACTCTCTCAAAACCTCTCTCATTTACTCAATTTTTGCGTAAGAAAACGCTTTTGGGTAAGACGGAAACAGTAGGTATGCAAAAACAATCGGCGGATTATTTTTAGTAAATTTTAGCCGCAAAATTATCGGCGGCGGCGGCTTTTAAAACTGTCGGCGGCTCGGATTAGCCGGCAATTAACCGCTCGGCGCTGGTCTCTGCTTCCGATGCATAACTTTTATACGTGAGTGAATAAATAAGATCGGAAGTAAAAAAATTTAGCTAACCGGATGTTTTGGTTTGTTGCTTCGCACATGGAAATTGTAAACAAAGGGAAAAAAATTATTGATATTCGATCATTGATTTCTCAGGCATTAGTATATCAATTTAAAAATAAAAAACGAATATATGTAGGAATAAGGCCCTAGAATCAAATTTTATAATGTTCATAAATTATATTGATGATATATGCCAATTATTCAATGACCTTTTCAACGCCTTTATATGTAGTTATCCGCTTATAATTTTAAAACCGTTCTTCGTGCACTACCCGCGTTCGAAAGCTATTACAAATACGCGTCGATTGGTATGCATATCATTCTTGAGGAGACTGTACAAGAAAGATATAGCCCGCCAAACTTTTGAAATAAAAACGTAACTGTGCATTTTCAGTATATCACTTATTGCACCCAAACAATTTCTTCTTGCACACATAGCGCTACCTGCCATCGATAGCTATTAAAATACGCGTCGACTGATTTGCGCATCGTTTTCGGGGAGACTGTACGAGAAGAGTGATAGCCCAACAAACTTTTAGAAATGGCGAAAAACCTTAAAGTGTATTTTTTTAGCATTTCACTTATTACGTACAAACGATTCTTCGTGCACATATCGCGCTACCTACCATCGATAGCTATTAAATATACGCGTCGATTGATATACGAATTGTTTTTGGGGAGACTGTACGATAAGAGCTATAGCCCAACAAACTGTTTAGAAATGGCGAAAAACGCTAAAGTGTACATTTTAGTATTTCACTTATTGCGCCCAAACGATTCTTCGTGCACACATCGCGCTACCCGCTAACGATAGCTATTAAATATACGCGTCGATTGATATATGCACTGTTTTTGGGGAGACTGTACGAGAAGATTAGATTTACAGGAGATATATCGGATATTTCTGTTGACGATTTTTTTTTTTTTTTTTTTTATCTTGGACCAGCACTCTGGGGATGACCCCACATACGCGATGTTCGGCCGAAAAATGAGTTCTCCCTGTAATGCGTAGTGCGGTTCGCTGCCAAGTTGACTACAAATGGATGTGCTCTTAATGATGAACGCGTCGTGCTCGTGAATGATCGGGTTTCGGGAACAAGTTCCCTGATTTCATCAGAACACATCCCATTATAGTAACGATAGAACAACGAAACACACCCCACGTTGCGACGATGCTCAAGAGAGTTAGCTACCCTACTGTCTCCTATGAGTTTCTTTGCTCTCTGCTGGATCCGGTCGAGTAACTTCAGAATAGTCTTTGAAGCACCGGCCCAAACATGAGAGTTGTATTCCATTTTCGGTCTGATGTAGGCGGTATAAATAGTGAGGAGATCAGATGGGGTGAAGTATGTCTTGCACCGTCTTAAAAAACCGAGGCACTTGAATGCTTCTTTTAATACCTGAAAAATGTGCTCAGTCCATCGAACATCGCACTGAATTTTCATGCCAAGAATATCAAGAGCTTCTGATTCCTCGATGTTTATACCGCCCATAATTACAGATGACGCAGCGTCATCGGGCATGCGTCGATGTGTAAGCATGCTGCATTGGGTCTTTTGAGCATTGAAATCGACCGTGTTTGCCTGACCCCATTGCGATATTTTCATGAGGTCACAATTCCATGAGTCACTCATATTCTGCCTCATCGAAGTGATCATAGTCGATGTTGGTCTACGACTAAATGAATATGAGTGAGAAAGGCTGCTGTCATCTGCGAAAGAGTGGATAGGGTTGGAAGAAGACGAATTTATATACAGTAATTATTAAATTAATTACAACCAGTTTTCTTAACTTTCTCACAAAAGTAAACAAACTTTGACGTTCGGCTCATAAAATACGTTAAAATTCTTGTATTAGCTGAAGGGCGATTGATGGCAATAAACGCATGAATTTTGACGATTTCCTATATATAAGATGGCAACTTAATTGATTACATGAAACTAAATCTGGCATGATTAACGATTGATGACCGGCATTCAATATTGAAATTGATGCGAAATTGTTTTGTTCGTACTTGGGTGACAAAGTTTGTTATTTTGTTTTAAATCATAAAATGGATGTTGAATTGCCTTTCAAAGCAGAATATTCTAGAAGTGGTAGGGCTTCTTGCAAAGGATGCAAAATTAAAATTCAACAAGGAGAATTGCGTATTGCTGTTATGGTACAGGTATGACGCAATTGAATAATAGTTAGTACTTAATTTTTTGTATATTTTAATTTAGAAACCCAGTAACACCATGGTATTCTATTATTTATATCAATAACGTCAACTAGAACTTGAAAGATATACATATATTGAATTAAAATGGTGTAGTATGTACATATGTACTACATACACTTTTCATTTTGCTGCTCGTGAATAATTTGGGAGCAAATTTGGTTTGCTAGCTAGCACCAGTGAGTCGGCGTCTTAATATCGGCTTGTGACAATAAATAATTGGCCCTATTATAAATAATAATTCCACGGGAATTTTTCCGATTCTCATTCTATGGAAAAGAAAAAAATTACTGCGAAATTATAATGATTTTCTTGAACAGAACTCGCGAAAGCGTGAAATAATTTTTACCAAAGGTGTAATGCGAACGCTACACGATCAATATTCAGCTCCAATATTTGTCATATGTGTCACAGTTATAAGTACATACATATATGTGTGACTATTTTTTTTTATAAAAAACGCATACAAATAACAAATATTGATGCTGAACATTGATCGTAAAGCATTTGCTTTAACGTTTTCAAATTTGTTATGTTCTCGATAGTAAAAATTTGAGAACAAAAACCCATGGTTTACCACCCCACATATTAAGTTCTCACGAATAAAACAAGGTATTAAAAATAGGATAAAAATTTACAAAAAAAAGAAAAGCAAGCAATTCAATCAAGATTAAAATATAATTAAATATATATGTCACAATTGCCTAAGTAGTGGCGGTTTCTTTCGACGCGGGTCCACCATGTACAGTTGCCCAATAAAATGTACATACAGCGCCAATATTTAAGTTTTGTTTTTATTTAAAAATAATTATTTAAATTTAAGCTAAACAAATATTTTTATTTTCCAAATAAAACATACATAAAAACAACAAATATTCATTTATTTTTTGGCTTAAAATAAAGTAATAAAATAAAAACGAGGATATGTAATGGTTTGGGGGGTGCATGTCCTTTGCTGTATAGAAAATTTGGTATTTATTGCCACTACAATGGACCGTTATGTTTATTTCAATCTTCTTAAATCAAATTTGAAGACGTCCGCCAGCAACATGGGTGTTTCTGGCAAATGGATCTTCCAGCAGGATAACGATCCTAAACATACATCTCTCGTTGTAAGGGAAAGGCTTCTCTATAATGTCCCCACACAGTTACATTCTCCTCCTCAATCGCCGGATATGAATTCAATTAAAAATTTATTAAATTTAAAATGAATTGGAGAGACGCGTGCGAAAAAATAAAATATCTAACAAAGATGACCTAAAAAAGCACTAACAGAAAAATTGGTTTCATCAATGCCTAGACGCATACAAGCATTGCTAGATGCTAAAGATGGCCGGACAAAATATTAGTTTAAAGTTATTTTCATTAAAATATCGCAAATCAAAGTCTAATAAATGCTGTATGTACATTTTTTTTTGATATTTTTTAAGACTGAATTACGTTTTTATTTTATTACTTAATTTTAAGCCAAAAATTAAATGAATTTTTGTTGTTTTTATGTTTTATTTGGAAATAAAAATATTTCTTTAGCTTAAATTTAAATAATTCTATTTAAATGAAGAGAAAACCTAAACATTGGCGCTGTATGTATACTTTACTGGGAACTGTATATATACACATATTTTCAGAAAAATAAGTACATAGCCGTTTAATTATACTCTGTTTACATGCTGCTTTATTTATTCAAATCTGATATGAAAACGTCATTATAAATTTAAACGTGTAATATGTCAGCGTGGTTTTGTCTTTTTGTGCTTATTTTTCATTAAAACGCATTTTTAGGTTGGTCAAAATAAATTCCGTTTACGTTTCGCAATATTTTGCTTCTAGTTCAATGCTTTTTTAAAAAGGTTTGTTAATTTATTTACTATACTGTTCAGATTAGTCAACACGAATTAACATTGCTTTGATAGATGAGTCGAAATAAACATTGTTCACCAGAAGACAGAAGACTAGTGTTAAAACCAAGAAGCGAAGGAAAATCTAAGATCCATAGCTAAAAATTTAGATAGATTACTCTTTTCTTAGGCAGAAGAAAAGTCAGCAGCACGTGAAAGATAAAAAAAAATTAACCAGACAACTGACAACTTCATTATTATTCTCGCCAAAAAAAAAAACCCTTTTCTGGCATCCAGAGAAATTTCTGCCGATATAGGGAGTGTCATATCTGCTCGAGCTGTTCTGCGACGACTACAAGGTTCTAAGCTACCCGGCCGTATAGCTAGAAAAGTTCCGTTACTCTGGACAAAAAAATTTCAAATCCAGCCTGATCTTCGCATAAACACATTTAAGTTGGTCGCAACCATTACTTATAAAACAAATGGTGTAATAATCTTTTTAGTGACGGAACCAAAAAAAAAATCTGTTGGCAATGACAACTGCCGAAATGTGCGTCGTCCCGCAGGTAAAGAATTCCATATAATGTTCACAAAAAAGACCGTAAAGTGGAAGTAATATCATGGTGATGGAATCAGCTTTTCGTGGTATGGCGTTGTTCCAATTATTCGTATTGCCGATACTATGACACAATTTGAGTACGGAAATAGTCTGCAGAACATAATGGTGCCATATGCTGAAGAAAATATGCCGCTTCGATGGGTCTTTCAGCAGGAGGATAACGACCCGAAGCAAACATCACGATATGTGAAAGATTGGCTTCAAGCAAATTCCGCTAACCTGCTGGACTGGCCAAGTCAATCGCCGGACATGAACGCCATTGAAAACCTTTGGGGAGACCTAAAGCAACTGATTTCAAAGCACACTTTGTAAAATAAAGAACATCTTTACAATTTTATTAAAAAGAACTTGGTATGAAATCCCATTAGACACCTGCCGTAAAAGTATTAACAGTATACCAAGACGAATGCAAAAAATTTTTCAAAATAAGGGAGGATACACTGTATATTAAGCAAATATCCAAAATAGAGCAATGTAAAATTGATTATAAACTTTATATTTAATCATATGCAGAATGTACTTATTATTTAGACCACTCATTTTTATTCATATTTCTTTCTTTGATATAAAGATGTTCATTTATGTTTTTAGCTTATAAATACCGTTTTGTTACATTTGATTTTGTCTACAAAAATAAACTTTAAAATTTTTCCTGTTGCTAAAGGGTGCTTTAAACGAGAAGATTTGTCGTACGTTAAATGTGAGAGAAAATAAAATGAAATTCCATCCGTATTTCAAAAAAAAGAGAGTAAAAATCGGATGGTTGTTTTCTGGCGTTTACACCATTGGTATAGATAAAATCAAGTAAGATGAAAACATTCTCATTTAATTTAACTACAGATGTTTGCTTGTTTTCCCCAGGGATGGAGTTCTTGTGCAATTAAATTTTTTTTTTAATAACGTTGAAAAATAATTTTATAACTTTCGAATATGTTATTTTCGTGGCCAAAATTTGTAGTGTACTTTTGGAAAATATACGTATATTTTTATAAAATTGTGCTGTCGTGGTCTAAAATGTACATTTTGATTTTATAATTGGTATAAATTTAGGAAACCAGTTTTCCCTCCCTGGCTTTCTCTCATTTGTTTACATAAAAATGCATCCCTGATCTAATGGTGTGTGTTGGTTTTTGAAAAATTTTAAAAAATCAAGAGAGCCATACGACTCAAATTTTCATCCGTATTTTCTCTCAAAATCTTATAGTTTCATTACATATTACGTTTAGACAATCCGCCTTGTGCTCTTCTACACAAAAATTTGGCATGTCGTACGACTTGTGGGACAATGTAAATCACCCTTAAGAAGCAGTTGTTTCAAATAAATTTTATGAAAAAAAAATGGAAAGCGGGTATGTAAAATTTTATAAGTTGTATTAATTAGTTATATTAACCTATTTTAAATTAATTTATAGAAAAAACAAACAAGAGATAGAGAGAATACGCGTTTAAAAGCGAAATAGAAAGCTCTTGAATTATTTGAAAAATAAAATATAGAAGATTTTTTAAATATACCGGAATATAATAAAGATATTAACAAAGCACCTGAACGAGTACACGAATAGGAATATATATCAAGTATTGAAAATCCTATATAGAAGTGATGAAATAACCAGTATGCAATTGGTATATTGAAATCTCGCGGATACATACGTATTTTGTGTGATGACTGCCTCCAATATATCAATAATGTGTATTTGGCACTTGGAGAAATACAAGGTAATGTAAGTTAAAACAGAGAGATCTTAATTTTATAAAAAGGTGATTTCGAAACGGCATTAAAACAAATTGAAATGATATGAAACAACTATTACAGGCAATTGAAATACGATATGAGGATATATTGACAAAAATAAATGAAACATAAAAATCTTGTGATAAAAATGTAAGGGAAATTAAAAAATTTTACGGAATAATGATCATGAAAATGAAAACAAAGATATTGGTTGATTGACTGATTTATTTAGCATTTCTTGTTGCTATTGTATATGTACATGTACAATTTAAAAATTATTATAAATTATTAAATTTTTACATAAAATTATAATATAAGTTTAGAAATTTCTTTTAATATAATAAATAATTTTACGTTTAAATAAATAAAATTGCTTTCGTTTTTTAATTCTTCCGGCATTTCATTGAAAATCTTTAGTTCTTAATAAAATATTACTTTTGGCTAAAACTAGTTATTGCAAAAGACAGCTTGTAATCATTTGCGTTTCTTAAGTTTTATTGTAAATGTTAATGGCGATAATCGTTGAAATTTTATATCGAATTCTACTTAAAAAAAAAATTTTTTTTGATAACTTTCATTGTCCATACAATTATTATAGTTTGACATACCGTTTATCTGCATTTATTTTGTCTTATTTGTATTATTTTTATTTTATTAATTTTAAGATATATCTCGATTTTGGCTATCTTCATTATTGTTGCGGACACATGCATGGATGAGGATATCATCAGCGAACATGCATACTTTACATTTTTTTTATTATCTTTTCCATATCGTTTACATAAATTAAAAATAAAAGTGTTCCAAGCATTGTACCTTGAGCTATTCCTGTGTCAATTATTTTTGGGGATGAAATGTATCTGACCCACATTGTTCTTTGGGTTCTGTTACTTAAATAGCTTTTGAACCATCACAGCTCGATTCCATGAACACCATATTTTAAAAATTTTTGCAGCAAAATTTCTCTGTTAGCAAACACTTATTTTAAATCTAGAAAGACTGTACCAACACATTTTTTCTTTCCCACTTAAATTTTCCATTCTGATACTACAAGATTCAGTAGCAATTCACAATTATGGTTTTTTCTAAACTCGCAAGCGTTTTGCCCAGTAATGTCTCCGGCAGCTCTGATTTTAAATTATTTACCCAGGCGATTCCACTCTCTTACTGGGGACGGTTGCACATTAAAAAATGTACATCTCTATATAAATAAACAAACTACAAAAATAATTCTATGCGTATTGTTCAATATTACCGTACAATCCGGAAATTGATGTTTTATTTCCCATTTAGCGCACCCAACCTTGTCTCAACAAATTGCTATTTTTGTTTCCGATTTGCGACCACCCTGCTTCCTTCTACCCTATCACATTTTCATGTCAGCCTTAATTAAATTTAGGCATTACACATTCTCGTTACTTTAATTTTCAAATAGAACTCATTTTATTTGTAATAAAATAGAACATAACAATTCAATACTATAAATAACACATACAATTTTTATTCGTATTCACACCATAAATTGGCATACATATATTTATATTTATTCCCTTTTTTTTTCTTCTATATTCTATATGCAAGTTTTTCTCTTTTTCAATGTTTAAATTTTTCTTTAATAAATTATTGTTATATACATAAATTACAATTACGCTGAATATTAGCAAAAAAAACATGTTTTTGTCTTTTTGTTAAGTTAGAAGGAAATCTACGTACTGGACGTGAATCCTATTAATGTTATATTTTTAGACCAAAAAAAAACATTAAAACGATTGGCAACCAATTTGGCTTTTCGCGCGTATTTATTATGCATACACAAGAAAATTTTCCTCTCGCCTACTTGCGGGATCTGTCAACTGTTATATATTTATACACCTAAAACTAATTTATCACTATATAATACAAATAAAAAAAGCTTAAATTCTACCAAATAAAATTTTTCACAAAAAAAACTCGGTCGGTTATCTCCGATCACACTGATCCCTTCTTTAAAAAAAAATTTCCGATCCTTTTGTTCTCCGGCCACGATTTATTCAGTCAGGAAAATAAAGCTGCGTTACCTGTTGTGTTCCGGTTACTCTGTTACCTCTTTTTGCTCTAATAAAAATTCTGGCAGATTTCAGCAATTTTACTTCTGCGCGGAGTTGGTTATTAGTTGTTTTAACGTTAAAATTTTTCTTCTCGCTTCGTTGTTTGATTTTGAATTTTTTTTATCCCAGCTCTACTCTTCATAAAACAACTATTTCCGCCAGATGTGGATCGGTTTTGACCGTTCTCCCTTTACACGACCTCTTCACGTTTAAATCAATAAAAACTTGCCCCCTTTCTTTTTCTTCATTTCCTTTATACCTTCCTGATCTTTACCAGCACTTATTTCAGCTGTGAACACTTGGGCGAAATTTCGGTAATTCAATTACTTATTCTACCAAAAGAATATTACAATAGGTTTAAAACTTAGATTATTAAAATATTAGAAGTAACCCTAAATTTTATAACTAGATAACAATCGTTTTAACATCAGCATAGATTTTAAAAGGTAAGGATCATAATACGGTATCAATTTGTTCAAAGTATAATTTATCAATAAAGTAAGCAAAAACTGTAAGCCCGATGACTGCGATATCATACCAACTTCCTGCAACTCGCATATATACACGGTGGACCAAAAGTAATCACCCGGGGCATAAGTAATCACGCGATGTCTTTTTGCTATAATTTTATTTAATAAAAACCTATGGATCTGCATGTATGGTCATCAACCCTGGCTGCGGTCACTTAGCCCATATCTTAAGCAGTGCCAAAATTTGTCTTGAAAAAAAAATTACAGTAAAAGTATCGGGTGATTACTTATGCCCCGGGTGATTACTTTTGCTCTACCCTGTACAAACTATGTGATATTGCCAACAAAATTAAAATGATCTGAAAAGATCTTAAAACAGGTGGCAGGAGATTCCATACACGAGCTGTACTTACAATAAAATACTTATCCAGGAGGGAAGTGTGTATTCTGGGAATGAAAAATCGAACACATTGAACTAAAAACGCAGGTGTAGAATAGCTAACAAGTTTATAAAGGCTCATAAGCAGCTTAATTGTTAAGAAATTAGAGAAAGATACTCCGAAACATGATCCCTGTACGTCCGCTGAAATACGAATCGCGTTATCTTATTGACCAATAGCTTCACTGTATTAATGTTATCGTTCGTTGTGCATAAATATACCTCCATAGAATAAGATATCTGAGAAAGTAATAAGGCATGAGCTAACTTAAACCTTACTCGAAAGGGTAAATAAACATTCAGGAAGTATAAACGACAAAGCGTGAAGTTGATGTTGGAACATAACCTGTCAAATATCACACCCAACACTTTCAATCTGTCAACCCAGCCAATGGGTAACCCTCGAATATGAACCGACAAATCCGGTACCGGCAATGTCCCCAACCTCATAGCACTAGTTTCAGAAATTTTAATCCGAAGAGAGTTAAATTCCATCCATGCTTGGACACCGCTCAAGGTATTATTAATTTGGGTCTGAAGTAGATTAGCTGATTGTTCCCCAAAAAATAAAAAATTAATATCGTCAGCGTATGCGTAGGTTTCACAATATTCCCCATCGGTCACGTGGAAAATGTCATTAATGTACATAGAGAAGAGTAGTGGCCCCAGAATGAAGCCCTGGGCCACACCTGAAGACACCGATCGTATCCGTGATTGATTATTATTGAGCGAAACAAGCTGACTACGGTTAGTCAAATAAGAGGGTATCAAAAAAAAAAAATAAAAAAGCGAATGCAGTTTATTTATCATCTTAGCATGATCTATACGATCAAAGCCTTGGTCAAATCCAGAGAAACCAGTGTGCATGATTTACCCATATCGATCTGTCTCTTATCGTTTCGGTAATACTCAATAATGTAGACGAAGTGCTACAGTTCCTTCGAAAACCAGTTTGCCTGTCATTCAGTAGCGAAACGCGTGAAATGTGTTCATAGTTTTGTGATTTAACTGTATGTTCAAAAACTTTAGACAGTACAGGTAAAATACGAATTGGTCTCAAGTTGGTTAAAGCTGAGCTAGTTTACTTCGACTTTTCGGGACATGTGGAGGTCGTTATTATGGAATTAAATAGATGTAATATATGATTAGCAGTTAGAGGAAGGATTATGTTATAAAATCTTAGTGGTATTCCATCTAAACCGCAAGAATTCGATTTTATCATCCTAAATGCAATAAGTAAATCGGGCATGTAAGCGCGGTTGAAAGCAAAACCGTCAAAGTGAACACTGGATAATTCAGCTCCTATATCAGTTCGTATCCGGGGATATATTCAGTCCATCACAATAATAATTATTTATAGAGTCCACATCCACTTCATGAGGAGCAGACAAAGACTTACCCACTCCTTCAGTTCTAAGCCGATTCCACATCTCCCTTGTGCTCATTCCATCAAACGCCTTCGAAAAGTGACCCTTTTTAACATTGCGAATAACCCTTTTAGCTCCATTTCTGAGTTGACAAAACACTCTCCAGTTGAATTGGAACGTTCCCTCATAAATGCCCTGTATGCAATGTCTCTCAAAGACCTTGCGTAAACGATCTGCCTTGAATTCATCAAATTTTCAGTTTCCTTGATTCTAACCTTCGGTATACTCGTAGGCTCAAAGGCAAACATTCTTGAAATCAACTTGATGATTTACGTCAATTGTATCATAAAACGAAGAAAAATCGTGATCAGATAAGCAAGCAACCAAGCCATCTATATTTATGCGGGAAAAGTTACGATATTCCCTAAACCGATTCACATGCATTGAGTTGCCTAAGATGCCATAATTAAAGGTGGCATAAATTAAAGCGTGGTGGGATAAAAAGAGACATTGTACTTGGCCGGTTCTATTTATATATGAGATATTGCTTACCATGGAGAGATCAAGAAGAGACGTAGAATTATGCTGTTTGTCGAAGTAAGTTAGAGAAGAGTTATGAGATATACATTAATGCGCTCGCACAAAAATCTCAGTCTAATCGATTTATGGGGATTAAATAAATAATTATTAAAGTCGCCTACAATTATTATGTTGTCATATTTCTCAAAAATATCGCCAACCACGCTCTCAAATGCCTCTAAATTACCCCCTGGTAAATACACAGCCCCAAACAATATTACAGTCGCACCAATATTTATTTCATTAAAAAGAACCTCACTCACGCCGTATTGAGATATTGAACTGATTAGCATATGATTGATGCTCATAGATACATATATTCCCACTTCGCCCATCCGGTCTATCTTCCTAAAAAAACCATAACCCGGTATGGCAACGGAGCCATCAGGTACGTGTACCTTAAGCTAAGTCTCCGTCACGGCGAAAATATCAAATGATGATTTCCGTAGCATGTGATTCAGCTCATTAAACTTCGTCTAATATATAGCTGGTTTGATACTCTGACAGTTACAATGTCCAATGCTCAGGCCAAATACGGGACCAAAATACAGGCCAAATTGGTGACAATTATCCCATAATAACAATAATTTTTAATTTTCCTCCTACATACTCCCAAAATTGTAACCATACGTACTTACGTTCCACCTATCAAGTATTGCCAACCTAATACTGTTAAGGTTAGGTTAGGTCGGCAGGTTGCTGGATGTAAAGGTCCCATTGTAATACCTGTTGTGAAAGAGCTTTCACGTGTTGTAGTGATACACACCAGAGTCTCTGCTAGGATCCGAACATAGAACCACCAAATGATAAACTAGCACACTACTCACTAGACTAAGCGGCCCCCTTTAATACTATTAAACATCACAACAAATATTTCCGTCACATCAGCCAAACACACAGATAGCCTATGAAAACACTCTTCAAGAACACCTAAATTTTGGATGATCCAAATCCCTAATACTTAGCTAATTATACAAAACATAAACAAACACCCCAAAGCACCTGAACATGACTCTACCAGCATAATTGATTTTGGTTAAGGTTGTCCTCGTATTTTATATAATGTATACTTCCTGCAATTTCATTTACAATTTCTATAAAAAACATTAAGCTCTTCTGTTATTTCCATCTCATCTGTGATACTTTTTCCATTTAACTTGTGAATTCTCCTGTTTGAATACTAACAGCCGTATTAATAAAAATTTTAAAACGCATTTTAAAGCATTTTTAACCAAAATTCATTAAAATGGTATTAATAAACGACTTTTAGCTTAAAATGCACATTTTAAACCTTGTGTAAATTTGGAAATTTTAAAATTGGTTCGACCCTGTTTTAAAGCTATTTTAAGATGTCATATTGTGCAGTGTTTGTTTTCATTGTGATTGTTATTTGTGAAAAAAAATTCGACCCAATTTTCGGAACGTTTGCGTTTGCAGTGCTCCTTTTTTTCCAATTTTATTGTTTTTTTTATATTATTATTAATGTTACACAAATTTCAAATAAAACTAATATTGACTAAGTAGTGATGTGTAAACAATCAAAACAAATAGTATGAAACTCGTTATTCAAATACTCTTTTAACTGCAATTAAATAAGTCACTAAAATTGCAATCTTACCAAGCGATATTTTTACCGTTATTAGTTTTTTGAATAATATACAACTTATCATACATTTCTTATTCTATAAACAACAATATTCTTATTAAACACGACAATAAAACTATTTAGATACGATTACTGCGTGAATTAATAATCACGGTTTTGCATCATTAGGAGTCAAGTGGTAAATAAAAAATCTAGGGTGTGTTTTAGGATTAAAAAGCGTTTTAACTATAATGTATTTTAAACCTTATTTAAGACTTTTTTATTAATACGGCTGTAATTGTTTTAGATTTCTCCACATATCTTTTTGGTTCGAACATTCATTAATATTGTTTGCTACATAATTTGCTTCACACTTTCCCAATTCTGATTTGTATTTATTTCTTATTAACCTATATTTTACCCAATAGTGTCCCTTATTGTGCCATACTGGCAACCTATGAGAATGTATTTTTCTATGTTGCAATGATCTTAGATAACTATTAAACCAGTAGTTTGTATTATAAACATTTCTCACACTTCTTTCGCTTTTCATTAATTTTTTGCGATATTTATTCCAGACGTTAATATTTTTGGAAAGTCGTTAACCGGTATGTTGTTTCATTGAATTCTATTAATTTCTCCGATCATTATTGAGTTTCTCGTAACCGAATTGTTGTAGTAGATCGCACAGTTTTTGTTTTATTGTGACTGATACCCCTCCTTAATGGTATTTTAATTTCCAAAGTTTCGTGATTACTAATCTTCATTGTATCAGTTGTTTTGACTATAATATTTTCTGTGTTTGTAACTACATAATCCATGATGTGTTGCTTGTTATTCGTGTAGGCGCTGTTACGATTTGGTTAAAATAATTGTCTTATTATTTCCTGCAATTTTTTCTTATAAGAGCTTGTTCCAACCCAATCGAAGTTGAAGTCTCCGGTTATTAAGTAATACTCTTTTTCATTTATTATTTCCATCTCAGTTTTAAAGAAGTCAATCAAATATTGTTCAGGCGAGTTCTGCCTATGGGTTGAACTCCCACCAAGTAGTATGTTAAATTCTCGAAGCCAATTTGAATTTGAAGCCACCACATTTTTTTCCGAATGATTTACAGTCTATTTTTTTTAAATTCAATCTTTCATTTATGTAGAAGCATACTCCCCCCGTGTGCCTTGATGTGCTATCACAGCGTACAATATTATAACTTTCCAATAACATTTCACTATTTTCAATGTCTTCCGTTAAGTGTGTTTATGAGATACATACAAAATCGAAATTCCCCTCCGAACGTATAATTTCCAACTCTTATGTTTTTGGTTAGCTCACAAATGTTGAGATATACAGCCATGTTACAGAGTTCAATTCCGAAATGGAATTCAATCCGTGTTTTGGTTCTTCAGAAAACGAAAAAGGAAAAATTTTTCGGGATATAATCACTTTCAATTGCATGAACGGAATTGTTATTTTTCAATAAAGAACACTGTTTCTCATTTATTAATTCACAGTTAGTTTAAAATAAATTAGTTATTATTAATTACCTACAGAAAACGGATTTTAACAATTTATCGGAATCAGAAGCACCAAAAATTAATTCGTTCCGAATTTTTTTTTTTTTTTTTTTTTTTTTTTTGGCGTTTGAGGTAGGGTTGAAAATGCCTTCGCACTTACAGAGACCGTCGTCTTCTGCGTCGAGTGGTGTTGCCACTAAAAAAATTCCCTCCTCCTCCTCTGGGTAGATTCCTCCCCGGAACCGCTTTCCGCATTACTTCGGGAAGGCCCAGAGCCACGTCCCAATCAGGACCACTCTCATTCACCCACGTCTGGGTCCGCCAAGTTTGCAGCCGGCGCCATGGCCCCGGCCCGTATCGCCTGGTCCCCGTCAGAGGGGGCCCCGATATGCAGCAGCGCATCGAGGTCCCTCTTCTTCCTCCGCAGTACGTATCCCACGTACTGTGCCACAGCGTCCCAATTGTCCTCACAATCGAGCATCCTCCCTATCACGGTGGCAGGAGCGAACCCGCCAACCCGCTGCGCCATTGCACCTCTCTCAGCATGCCACCTGGTGCAGTCGAAGAAAGTGTGTTCTGCATCATCATCCGTAATACCACAGTAAATGCAGTCGGGACCATCTGCCCTGCCCATCCGGTACAGGTACTTTCGGAAGTATCCGTGGCCCGAGAGGAATTGTGTCAGGAAGTAGTTAACTTCCCCAAATTTCCTCCGAATCCATACTTCCACGCAGGGAATGAGCCTTGCCGTCCACCTGCCGACCGTGTCCGCGGTCCACCTGTCCTGCCATCGCCGGACAGTTTGGGGTCTCAGACCAATAGCACCAACACCAGGGTGCTCCCCCCTCGAGTTCCAAGCCTCCCACCGCTCGCGCGCCAAGAGGTCTATGGGTATTTCCCCACATATCACCAGGACCGCAGCGCCCGAGACCGTGCGGTAAGCCGAAGCAACCCTAAAGGCCGCTGTACCGCCTCGAGTACCCTGCGTTTGGTTTTCTCACCCAGTACATTTCCCCAAATCTCGCTCCCATGCAGCAAGATCGACTTCGTGACCACCATAATCAGCCTCCTCTTGCTCTGTGTCGGGCCTCCGACATTCGCCATGAGTCTGCTCAACATGCCAGTCATCTTCGCCGCCTTAGTCGCCACTTGCCGTATTTGGGCCCAGTAAGTCAGCCTACAGTCGAGTCTGACGCCCAAATACCTTATGGCACTCTGGGTAACCAGAGACACATCCCCTATCTGCATGCCGACATCGAGTGGTATGTGTGCCCGCGTCATCAACATCACCTCGGTCTTCTCCCCGGCCAATTCCAAGCCGTGGTCCTCAAGCCACATCCGGGTCCTAATCATGACCCGGTTCAGCTTCCCCCTGGCGTCATCCATATCCCGCGCCAAGATCACCGCCGCTATATCATCCGCGTATCCCACGAGCTGAGCATCCTCGGGCATTTCCACCCCAAAAATCCCATCGTAGGTCAGATTCCATAGGTCCGGGCCCAGCACAGATCATTGGGCCGCGCCGGACGTGATCGTCCTGCTCCTCCGCCCCGTCGGCGTATCGTACAACAGTACCCGATCGTCCAGATAACTACGGAGAATTCTATACAAGTATCCGGGAATACGAAACCTCCCCCGTAGCGCCTCTAGAACATCAGCCCATCGTAGGCATTCGTTCCGAATGGCAACTACGGATTCAAAACCAATCCGAACGGAATCTGTAACACGGCTGAGAAACCTCTTATGAATTTTAGTTGCTAGTATGCAACTTTTTCTGCTTCTCAACTATTTTTTCTTTTTAATATGGAACAATTCGCATCCCTACAATCATGGTTTGTGTCAATGTCCCTCAGGTTTTCCTTAGCCCTTCACAATTATGCATTTAGTTATACCATTTCGGCAATCCTTGTAAGAAAGGTCCTTTTCGGTTCATTTCGCGAAAATTTCCTTGAATCCCCAACAAATGAAACATCTCAATACGCTACAGCTTTCATAAACTGATCATCTATCCCATTCGATGTTAATCCGCTTATTCTTCATAATTTAGGTAAATCCCTCACCGTTTGCTTCAAGTATTACATTACAGACCTTTGAATTCTTGTAAGATTTATAAACTTTTACACACTCCAAGTGCTCATATTCAATGTTATTATGTTTCCTTATAGCTCGTACAATAGTATTTTCATCTAATTTCTCACTCATTCCCGTAATTAATATTTTCGGATTTCTCATCCTGGGAACTCGCACCTCGTACTAACTTCCCATTATATCTTTCATTTCATTAGTTAATACATACCGATCATCCTAATTTTGGCAACTGATCGGTAAGAGTTGACGGTTTAATCTTTTCTTTTTCAGTTGTTGCACAATTTTGTGTGTTTTTTTGGTTTCAGTATAACGGGTATACTTGTTGATGATCTTAGTTTGATAGCATACGTTTCTTTAACCGCGGTGGTTTTTGTTTTTTATAATTCGTTGACTATCTCAGATTTTGCATCATTTGCTCGCTGCACCACTAATTTATTTGTTTTGTTAATTTCTTCAGCCATTTTACATTCGTTTTCTTTTATTAAGTTAAATAAACCTTTGTAGTTATCATTTGTTAATTTTATAAAGTTAGTGCATCCATCACATATACGAATATACGAGGGCGGATCAATAAGTCCGTGACTTTTCGAACTTCTCTCGTAGTTATATGAAATGCAACACCGTTCCCATCAAGTACCACCTGTTAATAGACTACTGTCAAATTTTTAGCAAGTTTCGTCATTTACTTTGCGTTTAACAGCATTATATATATATAGGTATTTGTTTGGTCAATAATTTCTTCGTTGGAGCTAAATCTCTTTCCACCGAACCATTTCTTTAGGTTTGGAAATAGGAAGTAGTCACTAGGGGCTAAATCCGGAGAAAATGGTGGTTGAGGTACCAATTCGTAACCCAATTCATAGAGGTTTGACATTGAAACTGCACACGTGTGCACCCGTGCAATATCTTTTTTTTTTAAATCCTCATTAAATCGGTCTAATAAGTTGGCAGAATATTCGCCGTTTATTGTTTATCCCTTTTGATGTGGATTATATAGCGTGTATCCCAAAAAACTATTGCCATCACCTTATTGGCCAAAAAACTTAACTTGGCCTTCTTCGGAGCATTTTCACCCGAAGAAACCCGTAAAAACTCATTCGGATTGCGGTTAAACAACTCCAAACAATCCTTTGAAGTTGTCACACGTTTACGTTTATGGTCAATTGAGAGCAAACGCGGCACCCATCTTGCACACAACTTTCTTATACCCAGCTGATCATTTAAAATCGAAACAACACTGCCATAAGAAAAACGTATGGTATCAACAATCTAACGCACTTTTACTCTTCGATCGGCTAACACTATATCGTGGATTTTTTCGACATTTTCGGATGTACTGACCTCAATTGGGCGTCCGGAAGGTTCAGCGTTATTTGTACTTTTGCGACCAGAACGAAAGTCAATAAACCACTTTTTTACATTGAAATCGATGGTGCAGAGTTCAAATAGTATTTATCGAGATTTTCCTTGGTTTGATTGACGGTTTTTTTTTTCGTAAAAAATAATGTTTAATGAGCACTCGAAATTCACTTTTTTCCATTTTTAGAAAAATACAAGAGGTTGTATGTTTTGAAGAGCTGTTAAACGAAAAGTAAATGACGAAACTTGCTCAAAATTTGACAGTCTATTAACAGGTGGTACTTGATGTGAACAGTGTTGCATTTCATATAACTACGAGGAAAGTTCGAAAAGTCACAGACTTATTGAGCCGCCCTCGTATTTTATATTTGGGTATTTAAGAAGTGCATCATATTTTGACAGACCAACATATTTTAGGTAAAAATTTTTCTCACAGTAACCGCCAGTGTATTTGAATGTCTCCAATATGTTTTATTACATTTTCCACAATTCATATCCCTCATTCCTATGAAATCTTATGGTTAATTGACTAGAACAATGATTTCCTGATTTTTAAGCTATAATAAGCTATTTTTGCAATTTTTTTTTAATATAAAAATGTTCTGCAACACAATTGAAGAGAATAAAACAATGATTACGACGCAAAGCGTTGTCTGGCTGTCAAAATTTCTCATGCCCATAAAAAAGTGTTAGACCACCCGAAATAACTTAGCGTCAACTTTGCAATTGGAATATCCAATTTTGAAAGCGCGTAAAAAGATAAAATTGTTGAAAAGTAATGACAATATAGTTATTTTTTCATATTTATATTACAATAGGATTAGTAAGAAATATATGATTCTAATTTTAAATTTGTGCTTTTTCCCTTAAAAATATATGTCAAATTTTTATTACATACTTTATGATATTCTCATAAAGTATTTTTTTACAAAAGTGAACTCAATAACTGAGGAGGAAAGTATATCCATATAGTACTATTTCGCTAATGCTTACTTAGCTCATCACTGGATTTTTCCTAATTTTTGAATACAAACTCAAGATCTATATGTTTAAAATTCAACTAATCAATCGAGAATTAATGTTGAATACCAAACACAAAACCAAAAATCTATAAACAAAAACATAACAATCCATGAGTTTACTTTTTTATAACACACACATATTTCTATTTTTAGATTTTTCTTTTTATCTACACTAGGGTTGCCATCGTCCAGCATAACTAATGTATTTTGAATCAAATGAAAAATTAAAAAATGCAACAAAAGAATATTAAAATCTTACACTGTGCACATGTAGTATTGTATATTAACTGAATTTATTTCGGGAATATCTCTGTCAAATTTATTATTACATACTTTATGATATTCTCATAAATAAATTAGTAAGAAATTTTATTATATTTATTTCCTGGAAGCTACACTAAGTTGCAGTGAAATATTTAGAAATTTATAATAGAAAAATAGAAGAAAATATAACAGACCTAAAGATTAAACAATTTTTTAAATAAAGAGAAAAATAGGTTTAAGAGCGTAACAATCATAGCAAATACACGGCATATGTACAGAAATACAGAGACTACGTAACAGCTTCAATCAATTGGAAATAATCTCAAAACTTTAAGAACCTGAATTTATTATTCTGACTGAAACTCATGTAACAGAAGACATATAAGAGCAGGAAATACAACTGAAAAATTATAATCATTATACAACAACATCAAATTATACAAGAACCGGCGGAGTAATATTTTATTAAAAAAATGGAATGTAAAGAAAATAGCTGAGAAAGTTATAGACTCAAAAATTTTGGTAATCACATACATTGCCAAATACGAAAAATATACATTTATTACTACTGCTGAATATATATCACCAAGTAGTGCAGAGGCAGAGTTTAATATAGCATTTGAAGAAATATTAGAGGAGATAAATGAGTCAAACTGTGATATCTGGATAGTAGGAGATTTTAATATAGACTGCAGTAAATATGGGTTTTACAAGAATTGATTAGAATGTTTTTGGAAGGATAATGACCATAAACAAGTAAAAAAAATTAAAAGAGAGCGAAGTACAATTAAAAGGTTATGATCATATATTATCATTGTCAAATTAATCAAGAACTGGTGGTGTGATTATTTACTCAAACAATCATGGAGCGATACAAAAACCACACAGAGATTGGACAACTCAAATATTGGATTCTGATAAGCAGAGCAAAATGTGGGAGCAACACATTAATAATTGCTGCAGTTTACAGATCAGCAAGATACGGAGAACATGAATTCTGCCAAATTTTCGAAGGAACAATTGAAGAAATATGTGAAAGTACAATGATATCATAATAGTTGGAGATTTCAATGTGGATTGGTCAAGAAATAGCTTGAATATACCAAGGTGACAAAAATCTCACAGACAATAGTAGACTGTTGTAAGAAACAGTAATAAAATATAAATTTTTCATTAATTAATATAAAATTGATAGAAGAGGACAGCAACAGCTAATAAGAAAAAAACAATATATTATTTACTTTTTATGTGCTGCTTCCGTATTTTAATTTAAAAAAAAACGCTAAAGAAAAATATACGGTCAAAACTAAACTTAAAATCGCAGACATTGTGCATAAATCGCTAAGTTGTCAACACAAAAGATTTTTAGCTCGAAACGTCAATTTTAAGTTTAAACTTTTTAAATTTTCTGACATTTACTCATTTTTTTATAGATAACACTAGTGGATGATTTGACGTTTTTGCATTTAAATTAATATGGTTGTACTCTTTACACCTTATTAATTTTCCCATTACTTTGCGCTCTTTTCCAAAATTTGAACAATGCGGAAAAAATGTAGTGTCATAAGGGCTTAAACATTTTAAATGAAAACGAAAACCATGAAGTGATAAAGGAAACACGGGAAAAATAAAAATTTTTAAAAACAATTAAATACCTTTTGAAAAACATTTATCCCCATTAATTAACTATGATGAATCACAAAAGTATAAATGAAAATGTCGTAACAATAGATAATAGAAACGATTAGAAAATTTAAGTAGGAATACACGAAATACAAAAAGAATAGTGTTAACTATTGGTTTTATAATAAATTGATACGTTTGAAAAGAGAAAATAAATAAGTAAAATATTACAAAAATAGGTAATACAACAGAATCGTGGTTAAACTATATAAATATTACGAATTCATACAAAGTTAAAATTGAGAACTCAAAGAATAACTACATTAATAACACTGGAAAACAGCATGTCTGTTGCATGAGATTTTTTACATGAATCTGAATAGTTTTTCCACGCTGATTTCAAAAATATATGCCGTTTTCATGTAGCACCTCTAGTTTTGGACTTATGAAGTGACAGGATTTTTCATTGAAAATGCACATAGTTTAAGTTTAAAAAATTTATTAAATATATTTATTCTGAATAAAATTTCCTTTTTTTGGATTTTCTAGAGTGGGATGTTATATGAGTACTATTTTGAATGCTCCAACAATAATCAGCCATCATATGTTCATTCCACTGCCCCTGATACCTCTCCTCCATAGTGCGAATAACCTGGTGAAAGCGCTCTCCTTGTTCCTCGCTTAGGTCACCGAGATTTTCAGGAAAATAGTATTGATAGCTGTGAAGGTAGTGAAGCTTAATACTCATGTTGCATCCAAACCGCTGGAAGTGTATCAGCAACTGTTCAACGTCATGTAGCCGTCACATTTCCTATTGTCCAAAAAATTCCTCACTACCCAAACAAACTCTTCCCATACACATTTCTCGACAGCTGTCATATGGTTGATGAAAATTTTATCATCTATCAACTTCCTGATTTGTGGGCCATCGAAAATACCGCCTTTGATTTTCTCAGTACTCAATTTTGGAAACACTTTTATAATTTATTTGAAACATTCTCCATCTTTGTTAAGAGCTTTTACGAACTGTTTACCCAACCCCTAGAAGGCCAGTATCTTTTTGTCCAGTGCTTAGCTTGAGCTCGGCTGTCCCATAAGCATAGGAAACAGGGATATTTTGTGTAGCCACTTTGTTGGCCCAGGAGAAAATTTACCATTTTTCTTTTAGAAAGTCCAAGGTCCCTGATCAAGTCATTTAGATCATCTTGATTTAGTGGTCGGGGACTACCGTAGCAATCAAAATCACTGTCGCTACCACTGTCGTCGTTTTCGGTTTGTCCGCTGCACTGGTCTGCATTTTGCGAAGATGTACATGGGTGCTGTTGATGTGTCACTAATACTCAAGACTGGTCTTATGGCAGATTTTAAGTTTGGATATATCCACTTAGAGCAATTTTTATGGTTTATCCTATGATTTTCGTTACACAGAAATAACAATAGTCATGATGGTTGGATGGTTCACGCCAAATCATAGGAGCTTTGTACTTAAAAGTGGGTATTTTTTTGTTTGCCCACAGTCGCAAAGATTCAACACATGTTTTACATACAAAACTTGGTATCCAAGGTTAAGCGTTTGACGACAACGGAAACCCAAAGTAGTCCAAGTATGCCTTTTTCACAAAGTCCGACACATTTAAACGACATTTTTGGAACATATCTTCTCCACAAATAACACAAAAATAATCAGGATTATTTAAACACGTCCTTCTTGAGGAAGACATACTGAAATTTATAAAGGAACTAGTTAAGTTACATCGCTATTGATAGAAACTATCGACTACTTATGTAAATTTAAGACGGTACCTGTATCTCACTAACTAGAGCTGCTACAAAAAATCTGAGATTTGAAATCAGCGCACCCAAATTAGTAAACAACAGTAGAAAAACTTTATGCAACAAAAAAAACCGCACTACGCATTACAGGGAGAACTCATTTTTCGGCCGAACATCGCGTATGTGGTACAAACTCCCTGCCGAGGTCTTTCCTGTCACTTATGACGTGGGAAAATTCAAATCAAATGTCTATTCACACTACTCCATCTATCCTTCTTCCCATAACCTGATTTCCTAGTTCCAGCACAATGCATCGCATGTGTAGGGGTCATCCCCTGAGTGCTGGTCCAAGATAAAAAAAAAAAAAAAAAAAAAAAAAAAGTTTTATTTTGGTTTTCTTTGTAATCAAATAACTAATGCAACGGATCAGAAACAAATGTGGAGAAATATAAAAAATCTTGTACTTAAAGTAAACAAAGACTTAATTAAATCTGTGATATTTATCCAAGCTGAAATTAATTATAATCTAGAAATAGCTAGCCATTTTAACATTTCTTTTGTAAATACTGTCTGTACGTTTACTTTCTGGGAAAGTTCGGTAAAATGAGAGTAAGCTATAATTACTCTCAATAAGAGAGCAAAATGTACAAAAGTAAGAAAACGAAAAAAACCATAAAATTTACCAGAAAAAAAGAAATGTCAATATGTACTAAAAACATAAAAGTTGTGTTAAGTTTTACTATTATTAACTATTAGTAACAGAAAGATAAAATAAAATGAGTTCTTGAATATTGAGAATTTGTTTCGAAATCAATCAAATTAAAGTAATACTGAAGGAGTTCCTATTACTCGAGAGACCACCTCGTTGCGAGACAACCAACGTGTTGTTGAATAGTTAAAAATTAATGCAGTTCATTACAAAAGTATTCTTGAATTTTCGCAAATTCATCAATTTTACAAAAAGGATAATTTTACTCATTTGTAAACTTATAATTCGGACCATAGTTTTTGAAGCTCCGTACGACTGAGTTTAGACGAGAAAACATTTAGTTTGGTAGCATGTTACGGGTGTGGAAGAGAGCATCGTTTTTGTGTTCGGTACTCGGCGACACGTTTTAACAACGACATATGTATGTGTAGGTGAATTTAAGGTATTTTAAAGGCAGATTTACACATTAGTTTATTGTTTTTTTCTTTTTGGTTTTAATTTCTTAGAATTACGTTTTCTCTTATTTTTCTTTGCTTATACGTTTTTGTACGGTTTGTTTTATTATCTGTGTGTACACGTCCAAGAAAGGTGATCATGTTTTGTAGTACAGGAGACAGCAAATATAAGTACTGTTGTTCTGTATAAGTTAAACTAAGTATATAAATATTTTGCTATTATTTTAAAATAAAGACATTAAATATTTAAATTTTATGCAAATATTTGAAAATGTGTAAGGATTTGTTGCATTTTTTCGACATTTTCGGATGTACTGACCTCAATTGGGCGTCCGGAAGGTTCAGCGTTATTTGTACTTTTGCGACCAGAACGAAAGTCAATAAACCACTTTTTTACATTGAAATCGATGGTGCAGAGTTCAAATAGTATTTATCGAGATTTTCCTTGGTTTGATTGACGGTTTTTTTTTTCGTAAAAAATAATGTTTAATGAGCACTCGAAATTCACTTTTTTCCATTTTTAGAAAAATACAAGAGGTTGTATGTTTTGAAGAGCTGTTAAACGAAAAGTAAATGACGAAACTTGCTCAAAATTTGACAGTCTATTAACAGGTGGTACTTGATGGGAACAGTGTTGCATTTCATATAACTACGAGGAAAGTTCGAAAAGTCACAGACTTATTGATCCGCCCTCGTATTTTATATTTGGGTATTTAAGAAGTGCATCATATTTTGACAGACCAACATATTTTAGGTAAAAATTTTTCTCACAGTAACCGCCAGTGTATTTGAATGTCTCCAATATGTTTTATTACATTTTCCACAATTCATATCCCTCATTCCTATGAAATCTTATGGTTAATTGACTAGAACAATGATTTCCTGATTTTTAAGCTATAATAAGCTATTTTTGCAATTTTTTTTTAATATAAAAATGTTCTGCAACACAATTGAAGAGAATAAAACAATGATTACGACGCAAAGCGTTGTCTGGCTGTCAAAATTTCTCATGCCCATAAAAAAGTGTTAGACCACCCGAAATAACGTCAACTTTGCAATTGGAATATCCAATTTTGAAAGCGCGTAAAAAGATAAAATTGTTGAAAAGTAATGACAATATAGTTATTTTTTCATATTTATATTACAATAGGATTAGTAAGAAATATATTATTATCAATTTTAAGTTTAAACTTTTTAAATTTTCTGACATTTACTCATTTTTTTATAGATAACACTAGTGGATGATTTGACGTTTTTGCATTTAAATTAATATGGTTGTACTCTTTACACCTTATTAATTTTCCCATTACTTTGCGCTCTTTTCCAAAATTTGAACAATGCGGAAAAAATGTAGTGTCATAAGGGCTTAAACATTTTAAATGAAAACGAAAACCATGAAGTGATAAAGGAAACACGGGAAAAATAGAAATTTTTAAAAACAATTAAATACCTTTTGAAAAACATTTATCCCCATTAATTAACTATGATGAATCACAAAAGTATAAATGAAAATGTCGTAACAATAGATAATAGAAACGATTAGAAAATTTAAGTAGGAATACACGAAATACAAAAAGAATAGTGTTAACTATTGGTTTTATAATAAATTGATACGTTTGAAAAGAGAAAATAAATAAGTAAAATATTACAAAAATAGGTAATACAACAGAATCGTGGTTAAACTATATAAATATTACGAATTCATACAAAGTTAAAATTGAGAACTCAAAGAATAACTACATTAATAACACTGGAAAACAGCATGTCTGTTGCATGAGATTTTTTACATGAATCTGAATAGTTTTTCCACGCTGATTTCAAAAATATATGCCGTTTTCATGTAGCACCTCTAGTTTTGGACTTATGAAGTGACAGGATTTTTCATTGAAAATGCACATAGTTTAAGTTTAAAAAATTTATTAAATATATTTATTCTGAATAAAATTTCCTTTTTTTGGATTTTCTAGAGTGGGATGTTATATGAGTACTATTTTGAATGCTCCAACAATAATCAGCCATCATATGTTCATTCCACTGCCCCTGATACCTCTCCTCCATAGTGCGAATAACCTGGTGAAAGCGCTCTCCTTGTTCCTCGCTTAGGTCACCGAGATTTTCAGGAAAATAGTATTGATAGCTGTGAAGGTAGTGAAGCTTAATACTCATGTTGCATCCAAACCGCTGGAAGTGTATCAGCAACTGTTCAACGTCATGTAGCCGTCACATTTCCTATTGTCCAAAAAATTCCTCACTACCCAAACAAACTCTTCCCATACACATTTCTCGACAGCTGTCATATGGTTGATGAACATTTTATCATCTATCAACTTCCTGATTTGTGGGCCATCGAAAATACCGCCTTTGATTTTCTCAGTACTCAATTTTGGAAACACTTTTATAATTTATTTGAAACATTCTCCATCTTTGTTAAGAGCTTTTACGAACTGTTTACCCAACCCCTAGAAGGCCAGTATCTTTTTGTCCAGTGCTTAGCTTGAGCTCGGCTGTCCCATAAGCATAGGAAACAGGGATATTTTGTGTAGCCACTTTGTTGGCCCAGGAGAAAATTTACCATTTTTCTTTTAGAAAGTCCAAGGTCCCTGATCAAGTCATTTAGATCATCTTGATTTAGTGGTCGGGGACTACCGTAGCAATCAAAATCACTGTCGCTACCACTGTCGTCGTTTTCGGTTTGTCCGCTGCACTGGTCTGCATTTTGCGAAGATGTACATGGGTGCTGTTGATGTGTCACTAATACTCAAGACTGGTCTTATGGCAGATTTTAAGTTTGGATATATCCACTTAGAGCAATTTTTATGGTTTATCCTATGATTTTCGTTACACAGAAATAACAATAGTCATGATGGTTGGATGGTTCACGCCAAATCATAGGAGCTTTGTACTTAAAAGTGGGTATTTTTTTGTTTGCCCACAGTCGCAAAGATTCAACACATGTTTTACATACAAAACTTGGTATCCAAGGTTAAGCGTTTGACGACAACGGAAACGCAAAGTAGTCCAAGTATGCCTTTTTCACAAAGTCCGACACATTTAAACGACATTTTTGGAACATATCTTCTCCACAAATAACACAAAAATAATCAGGATTATTTAAACACGTCCTTCTTGAGGAAGACATACTGAAATTTATAAAGGAACTAGTTAAGTTACATCGCTATTGATAGAAACTATCGACTACTTATGTAAATTTAAGACGGTACCTGTATCTCACTAACTAGAGCTGCTACAAAAAATCTGAGATTTGAAATCAGCGCACCCAAATTAGTAAACAACAGTAGAAAAACTTTATGCAACAAAAAAAACCGCACTACGCATTACAGGGAGAACTCATTTTTCGGCCGAACATCGCGTATGTGGTACAAACTCCCTGCCGAGGTCTTTCCTGTCACTTATGACGTGGGAAAATTCAAATCAAATGTCTATTCACACTACTCCATCTATCCTTCTTCCCATAACCTGATTTCCTAGTTCCAGCACAATGCATCGCATGTGTAGGGGTCATCCCCTGAGTGCTGGTCCAAGATAAAAAAAAAAAAAAAAAAAAAAAAAAAAAAAGTTTTATTTTGGTTTTCTTTGTAATCAAATAACTAATGCAACGGATCAGAAACAAATGTGGAGAAATATAAAAAATCTTGTACTTAAAGTAAACAAAGACTTAATTAAATCTGTGATATTTATCCAAGCTGAAATTAATTATAATCTAGAAATAGCTAGCCATTTTAACATTTCTTTTGTAAATACTGTCTGTACGTTTACTTTCTGGGAAAGTTCGGTAAAATGAGAGTAAGCTATAATTACTCTCAATAAGAGAGCAAAATGTACAAAAGTAAGAAAACGAAAAAAACCATAAAATTTACCAGAAAAAAAGAAATGTCAATATGTACTAAAAACATAAAAGTTGTGTTAAGTTTTACTATTATTAACTATTAGTAACAGAAAGATAAAATAAAATGAGTTCTTGAATATTGAGAATTTGTTTCGAAATCAATCAAATTAAAGTAATACTGAAGGAGTTCCTATTACTCGAGAGACCACCTCGTTGCGAGACAACCAACGTGTTGTTGAATAGTTAAAAATTAATGCAGTTCATTACAAAAGTATTCTTGAATTTTCGCAAATTCATCAATTTTACAAAAAGGATAATTTTACTCATTTGTAAACTTATAATTTTAATTATAAGTTTTTGAAGCTCCGTACGACTGAGTTTAGACGAGAAAACATTTAGTTTGGTAGCATGTTACGGGTGTGGAAGAGAGCATCGTTTTTGTGTTCGGTACTCGGCGACACGTTTTAACAACGACATATGTATGTGTAGGTGAATTTAAGGTATTTTAAAGGCAGATTTACACATTAGTTTATTGTTTTTTTCTTTTTGGTTTTAATTTCTTAGAATTACGTTTTCTCTTATTTTTCTTTGCTTATACGTTTTTGTACGGTTTGTTTTATTATCTGTGTGTACACGTCCAAGAAAGGTGATCATGTTTTGTAGTACAGGAGACAGCAAATATAAGTACTGTTGTTCTGTATAAGTTAAACTAAGTATATAAATATTTTGCTATTATTTTAAAATAAAGACATTAAATATTTAAATTTTATGCAAATATTTGAAAATGTGTAAGGATTTGTTGCATTTTTTGTAAGTTAATATGTGCATACACAAATGTGTAGTATGGGCTTTTACTAGCACAACTTATCGTTACATTTCACTGTAATATTTCCTTATTTAAACACAGGCTAAGGATAGCCGTATAATGTTTAAATTAAATTAAGAAAACACAGGCGTATGTGAGTTCCAAGTTGAATTCGATTTCTTTATTAAAATGTTCTGCTTATATACTAAAAAGCAAATCACTACAAGACTAAAAATGAGTGGCTTGCTAAAACACACTCATGACCTAATTATAATACTTACAATGTAACTTGTTAGTTTATACAAGGCGATCATGGATTTTTGAGTGTTCAGCAAAATCCCTGATCGAATGGAGTTCTAAAATTAAAACCGCTGTATAAGTGTTTTTTGCTATTAAGCAATTTCTCGTTGAGCTAATTTCACTTTCTACAGCGAAGGGTGGGGTGAGGTGAAACATATGTGAAACACTGGCGTTTGCATTACTTGCGGCCACAACAAAACCAAACTGTGTGTGTGGCTGCACTTATCAACGAAAATATCGTATTACAATGCACTTCTCTTCATTGTCCTGCTTTGTGCATTCATGGTGTGAAATGATTGCCGGTCGTGCCATAGATGTTTGATATTCTTTTGCTTATTGTTTTGTAGTGTTACTACTTAGTATCGGTAATGTTGATACTGCAATCATACTATACTACATCACAGCAAAAAAGTATGACTTGGAAAAGGAAGCAGATGTGGAAGAAGTCCTCAAATTACTTTACAATTGAGAGCGGTAGTTCGTCAGATTAATTGTGTATTCAGTCTCCACACTCCGATCAGGATGGCGAAGATAGCATATATACAGAGGTAGTCGACACAAATACGGATGAAAACATTGTAGACACAAGCACAATTGACGCTAATAGCGTTATCGAGCCAAACAATAGAACCCTGTTAGGGAAAAGAGGAACGTTCAGTTCCTTTACCAGGACACTACATGATGATTGTCCTCAGGTGGTGGACCCTTTTTTCCAATAAAGTATTTTTAAAGATATTTTACTGATGAGCACATTGAACAAGCAGCACAGTACACCAACATGTGCCACATGAAGACATTTGGCACGGAATTGCAGACAGATGCATCTGAAATTAAACAGTTGTACGGTGCACATTTGTTTTTTGGTTGCATTAAACTCCCTCGTATAACGATGTACTGGGAAAAAAGTTCGGCACAAACATTGTCGCGAAATTGTTTATTTCTTTTGAGAAAGTGTTTGCATTTTGTTGACACTGCATAACCTTCAGAAGTAGTACGTTCGAATTACCTCTATAAGGTTCAAGCCGTCATTGATACTGTCAGATCACGATGCCTTGCTATTGCGAGAAATTTTGATAACTACTCAATAGATGAGCAGGTGATACCCTTCCTTGGAAGATTGCCAGGTGGACTACGGCAATATGTGCATAATAAACCTCGTCCAGCTGGTCTTAAAAATTTTGTAATAGTTTCGTCCACTGGCACTATTTTTTTTTTTTTTTATCTGGGACCAGCACTCAGAAGATGACTCCTACACATGCGAAACATTGTGCTGGAACTATAGGAAAGGGATAGTAGGAGAAACGACAGGAGGTGAAGCTAGTAATAATTTTTGCAGCTCTGCTTTCGCACGTTCTTTGTTTATACTCGTAGCAGTGCTGAAGCTTCGGTTCAGTAGGCATATTTATTATTGTTTTACTTCGCCGGTGCTACACAATACCGACGAAGGAGGGCGTTCTGATGCGATTGTGGATTGCTATCAGCTGAAGCCGGTATTGTTCAGTGACCAGTGACTATGCCTTCGCCACTGAAACTTTCCGACAACAACTGACACACAAAGACACAGTAATGCACATCAGAAAAATGCGAGATGTTTATTTTTAATTTAAAATTTTAGTCTGAAACTGGGTTTGAACCCAGGTCTGTTTTTGGATTCGTAGTCAACGTGCAGACTACCATCCATTTAAAATAATTTATCGTTACATTTGATATATTGTTCCATTTTTCAGTTATTTTTTTTAGATTTTGAGGTATACCAAGGTATACCTTTAGGAGATCGAAAACTGGGCTTAGATGCAAGCATTATTTTGCGTTTGTGTGTATGTCCTGCTTCTGAGGACATAAACTTTGAAAGGATATAAAAAAATATATTTTTGTGGTCTTTTGAGATCAATTGAACAGTACCGAAAGGGTTAGCTTACATTTTTACTTTTCCTTCCCACGTTTTGCCAGACAGCTACGTACGCATAAAATGTTGACGTTGCTTATGTTAGTTTTAAACATTAAAATAAAGTTTAGTCTTAACATTCACTCAATAAAGTCAAGAATTAAAAATTAAAAGTGTTGTTTTTAATAAAATATACATTTAAGTCGCGCGGTACCTTGTATGAACAGCACACCAATTTTGGTAAAACAATTTTATTATTTGCACGTGTATTGAATGCTGTATTCGTCCAATGTGATTTGGCAAAACAGACTAAATAAATGACAACTAATTTGAGAGATGTATATTCAATATGCCCGTTATGAACTGTCACAGTTGGGAAGTCCCTTTTGGATAATCCTGTATTATTCGATAACGACTGAAAGAATCTCAAAATAAAAAAACTCTAACGTGCGAGTAAGTATCCGATCGTATACGACTGCCTGAATTAGGACCCAGCTTTAAAACCATACCTAGCAATTGTTAATTGTTTACAATTCGTTAAATTTTGTAGAAGACATGCAAGGCAAGACTCGTTTCCGTTCTACTCCGGTTTTTTAATAATGTCATGAGTTACTTTACTGAATTGATTTACATACATATGTTGTCAACAATAAGAAATTTTTTTTATAGTCAAAAAAATGTTAATATCCATTTAAAGGTCAAACTAAGAAATTTATTTATGTTTATTTTTGACAAGTTTATTAATGAAAACATAAATCTCAAAATTAAAATTAGGAAAAAATGGTGAACTACATATATAAATTTTTTTTTTCAAAATTTTAAATATATATGTATGTACATAAATTTTTTTGCTGAAGTGCCTTTCAATTTGTTGGTGGAATTATTCCCTACATTTGTCATAATATTTTCCCTTAAATTGATATTCATAATACCTACTTTTTTCCCGGAGACCAGTTTCTAATTTTTTTTTATCTTGGAGCAGCACTCAGTGGATGACCCCTACACATACTAAGCATTGTGGTGGAACTAGAAGGATTAGCCAGAGACACGACAGGTGGTGAAGGGATAGACAGAGTAAGGCTTCCCTACCTTACAACTTTGCCTTTCTGCACGTTTTTTGTTTATAACACGACTGCAGCGCCTCTGATGTCAAGGAAACGTATTACATTTTGAATCTGTATTTTAGTAGCCATATTAGTAATTATTTTACTTCGTTGGTACTACACAATATCAACGAAGGAAGGCGCTGTGATGTGCCTGTGGATAGGAATAACCTGAAGCCGCTACTGTTCAGTGACTATGTCTTTGCCACTGGAACCTTCCCACTACAACAGACCCAAAGACATTAGAAATGCGTGCATCAGTCAGCGTGCTAACTACTTCGGGCATCGCCACCCTCAAAGTTGGTTTAGAATTGTTTTATGTACAATAGGAGAGCAGGGAATAAGAAAATTCTCTAGGGAATTGTTATTCATAATTGGGCTGATAAATTTTGAAACATACTTTACTTATTGCCAATTTAAAAGTTCGTTAACTTTTTTTTTTTTTTTTGGCGTGTGAGGTAGGGTTGAAAATGCCTTCGCACTTACAGAGACCGTCGTCTTCTGCGTCGAGTGGTGTTGCCACTAAAAAATTCCCTCCTCTTCCTCTGGGTAGATTCCTCCCCGGAACCGCTTTCCGCACTACTTCGGGAAGGCCCAGAGCCACGTCCCAATCAGGACCACTCTCAATCACCCACGTCTGGGTCCGCCAAGTTTGCAGCCGGCGCCATGGCCCCGGCCCGTATCGCCTGGTCCCCGTCAGAGGGGGCCCCGCTATGCAGCAGCGCATCGAGGTCCCTCTTCTTCCTCCGCAGAACGTATCCCACGTACTGTGCCACAGCGTCCCAATTGTCTTCACAATCGAGCATCCTCCCTATCACGGTGGCAGGAGCGAACCCGCCAACCCGCTGCGCTATTGCACCTCTCTCAGCATGCCACCTGGTGCAGTCGAAGAAAGTGTGTTCTGCATCATCATCCGTAATACTACAGTAAATGCAGTCGGGACCATCTGCCCTGCCCATCCGGTACAGGTACTTTCGGAAGTATCCGTGGCCCGAGAGGAATTGTGTCAGGAAGTAGTTAACTTCCCCAAATTTCCTCCGAATCCATACTTCCACGCAGGGAATGAGCCTTGCCGTCCACCTGCCGACCGTGTCCGCGGTCCACCTGTCCTGCCATCGCCGGACAGTTTGGGGTCTCAGACCAATAGCACCAACACCAGGGTCCTCCCCCCTCGAGTTCCAAGCCTCCCACCGCTCGCGCGCCAAGAGGTCTATGGGTATTTCCCCACATATCACCAGGACCGCAGCGCCCGAGACCGTGCGGTAAGCCGAAGCAACCCTAAGGGCCGCCGTCCGCTGTACCGCCTCGAGTACCCTGCGTTTGGTTCTCTCACCCAGTACATTTCCCCAAATCTCGCTCCCATGCAGCAAGATCGACTTCGTGACCGCCATAATCAGCCTCCTCTTGCTCTGTGTCGGGCCTCCGACATTCGCCATGAGTCTGCTCAGCATGCCAGTCATCTTCGCCGCCTTAGTCGCCACATGCCGTATTTGGGCCCAGTAAGTCAGCCTACAGTCGAGTCTGACGCCCAAATACCTTATGGCACTCTGGCTAACCAGAGACACATCCCCTATCCGCATGCCGACATCGAGTGGTATGTGTGCCCGCGTCATCAACATCACCTCGGTCTTCTCCCCGGCCAATTCCAAGCCGTGGTCCTCAAGCCACATCCGGGTCCTAATCATGACCCGGTTCAGCTTCCCCTGGCGTCATCCATATCCCGCGCCAAGATCACCGCCGCTATATCATCCGCGTATCCCACCAGCTGAGCATCCTCGGGCATTTCCACCCCAAAGATCCCATCGTAGGTCAGATTCCATAGGTCCGGGCCCAGCACAGATCCCTGGGCCGCGCCGGACGTGATCGTCCTGCTCCTCCGCCCCGTCGGCGTATCGTACAACAGTACCCGATCGTCCAGATAACTACGGGGAATTCTATACAAGTATCCGGGAATACGAAACCTCCCCCGTAGCGCCTCTAGAACATCAGCCCATCGTAGGCTGTTGAAGGCATTCCGAACGTCGAGTGTTGCCAGGATAACTATGCGCTTCGGATAATAGCGCCTCTCGCTCTGAGCGCGCTCGAAGCACTCAACCACATCAGCAATCGCCCCGAGCGTTGACCTGCCAGGTCTGAAGCCATGCTGTCTATCCGACAGCCCCCCAGCCATCCTCACGGCCTCCGCCAGCCTTCTTTGCAGTAGCTTCTCCAGCAGCTTGCCGGCACCATCCAACATACAAAGTGGCCGATGGCTGGGTCGGATCGCCCCTGCCCTTGCCAACAAGCACGAGCCGCTGTGTTTTCCAGCGTCTTGGGAAGACGCCCTGGACTAAACAAGCATCATATACCGGAAGCAATGCTTCCGGCCTGCTCTCAGCCAGGATCTTGAGCACCTCCGACGGTACCCCATCCGGGCCAGGGGCTTTCCCCGTCCTAAGAGCCCCGGCAGCGATCCTCAGTTCCTCCCCGGTAAAGGGCGGTGGAACCTCATCATCGTAGGGCCCACGTTCGCCAACCAGCGGAGGGTGTGTGGGGAACAGGCCCCCCACAATCGTTTCGATCCGCGCGCCGTCCAATTGCACCCCAGCGCGGGTCGCGCCCAATTTTCCCGCCACGATCCTATATCCGAGTCCCCATGGATCACGGTTCAGGTCGCTCCGAAGTTCCTCCCATTTCGCCCTCTTGCTCGCCATAATCGCGCGACGCAACGCCCCGCGGGACCGCTTGTACTCTTGGGCCTCCAGTATAGCCTCGCCGGCCCGCCTAGCCCTAGTATAGACCCTCCTATTGCGGAGGCAGTCACGCCTGAGTCCAGCAATCTCCGGCGTCCACCAGTACACAGGTCGCCTCCCCGCCCGTCGCGACAATCGGGGCATTGATGCGTCGCATCCACGGACAATGCGCCGCATCATAGCACCCGCCAGGGAGTCAGCGTCTCCCCCACCGTCCAAAACCGTAGTACCGTCGAAACCGGCCAAGAACGACCCGCGGTCTAACCTCGCGACGTTCCATCCACGCGCGCCTCTCCCCCCGTGCGACCGCGCGACGCCCGCCTCCGATACTATCCCAAATTCAACATACTGGTGATCACTCCCAGTATATTCCTCGAGGACCCTCCATCCTTCGATCATCCCAGACAGATTCTCGGATACCAAAGTGATGTCAGGAGTGGGAACTCGAACCCCGGCCGCCTGAAGGTGGTCGCACCGCCAGCGTTCATTACCACCAGGCCCAACCTGGCCGCCATATCCAGGACGCACCTTCCCCTCGTGCTCGTCACCGGATCACCCCACTCCACAGCCCTGGCATTGAAATCACCGGCCACCACAAAGGGTCCTGCCATACAAGCCAGAGCGTCCTCGATAGCGGCCATCTTCGCGCTAAATCGCGCCACACTATCGCTAGGAGTGAGGTAACAGCTCACCAGCACAAAACCGCCGATCCGAGCCCACGCATAGCCGCAGCCGATCCCGTACCGCGCAACCGCGAGTTCACCGCCGCCAGGTAGCCAGAGCGCCGCCGTACCCGTTTCGTCCCCGAGCCAGAACCCCCGGTGCATCGGACCGTATTGTTCGCTGATAACAACCACGTCCGCGCCCCTCTCGGCAACCATCTGCCATAGCAGAGCATCCGCCGTCCTGCTCCTGTGCATATTCCCCTGGAGCACCCTCATCTGCGGGATAGCGGGCAGCCCTTCGAGCCCGGCAGGTGGTCAGTCCTACCGTGCCCCGCCCCCGAGCACAGAACGCACTTGGGGACCGCTGTGCAGTCCCTCATCTTATGTCCTGCTCCTCCGCACCTTATGCACAGTTGCCTCCTGTCTGTCCCAGTACACCTTGCCTGGGTGTGCCCCGCCCCAAAGCATCGATAACACCTACCGACACTCTCGGACATCCGCATCGCAGCCCTGATCCAACCGACACGCACGTGGCCAATATCGATCAGTTTCGCGGCGCCCTCCACCGACAAAGTAACGTACGCCCGAACCTGTTCGCGCACGTCCGGTGCCGTCACCCTCACGCGTAGCTGCTCTTCGCGCCCGGCGAGCAGACCACGGACCGCCATCTCTACCTCCTCCACGACCGTCAAGGAGTCAAGACCCCGCATCTCCACGGTCGCGCTCGGCCTTAATTCCGCGACCGACGCCGTACAAACTCCGGGTCAATCCTGTCGCCCCTCCCGAGTTCCAACAGGATGTCACCGTCCTCCTGACGGACCGTACCCCCTTCGCGTCGCCCGTCACGCTGCCACGCAGATCCTTCAGCACACCCGCATAGGTGTGCCCGACCGCGGGCTTAATGAGCACCGCCTCAGGCTTCGCGCGCCTAGGTCGCAACCGACGGCCCGCGGGCGGTGCCCTCCCATCGTCTACCGCCGGGGTCCCCAAACCCCGTCTCTTCCTCCTTCTCCCCGAGGTGACTGTCCTCCAATCACCATCCCCGGTCGCAGGAGTTGCCCCGAGGGTCCCATCCGGCCCCTCCGCCCTGGCCCTCTTAGATCCGCCAGTGGCAGCCGGGCTGGCAGCCGCCCGCTTGGCAGGTGCAGCCCGTTTCGCAGGGGCAGCCGGACAGCCAGCAGCCCGCTCATCGGCGGCACCCGGGCCCCTAGGCCGTCCGGCGGGGGCACTCGGGCCGTTAGCCCGTTTGACGGGGGCACTCGGGCCGTTAGCCCGTTTGACGGGGGCACTCGGGCCGTTAGCCCGTTTGACGGGGGCAACCGGGCCTCGAGCCCGTTTGGTGGGGTCAGTCGGGCCGTTAGCCCGTTGGGGGGGGACAGCCGGACCACCCACCGACCGTCCTGTGGGAGCCGCCGCAGCATCAGTTGCAGGAGTCGCAGCCAGCCAGTGGGGACCCGGAAGCGGCCCGTTCCCCTCAGCTGCCCTCCATGCACGCCTACAATCGAGCGCGACATCCAGAAGCTCGGCCATTTTGGCCACGCCTCCCTTCACCTCATTACTTATGTTCTTCTGCTGAACACAAGCTTCCCGCATCCCGCTCAACACAGCCCTGCATTGAGCGATCGCGGCCTCTTCCTTCGCCCTCATGTCGCGGATACGTCCCAGTCGCGGCGATTCCCCCGCCCGACCAGACACACCCGCACGCGGCGCGTCACCGCCCCCGACCCCGTTGGTCGTCGGGCAGACAGTATCCCCCAGAGATCCGGCTTCCACAGGCGAGGCAGAAGCCACCCCATCCGTGGTCACCACCGGGGGCGGGGAGCATCTCACAGGAGGCGACCTTAGCACCAGGCCGCTCCCCTGAAGATCGCATCGCCCCCCCACCCTGATGATCCCGGAAACCATCCCGCGCCGGGAAGTGGAGGAGTCCTGGGCGCCAGCAGCAACGACGTCCGCAAAAGAGTTGGTTCTAACAAACCACATGTATCACCTATGCTTTCACATTAATATACATAGCACGGTGTAATGCTATGCTAGGTAGTCTAGACAGGCCACCCTCACTGTGTGTACAGCTGTCAAATTATACGTACATTTTCCCAATTTACACGGACTATTAAATATGCGTTTTGCTCTTGTTTGCAATTAACATAAGCATGTTTATTCTTTCATTACATGACATTTTACCGCTCTAAATAACAATAAAGTGCCCTGTTGTTTTTTCTATTGTGCACTTGTTTAGTTCCGCGCTTACCTAGTATATCATGCTACCATCATACATACATAACGGATTGTATTTTTTAGTCACAAATTGGAAAAAAAACATGGTTGCATTACTAAGTATATATAGTATATTACTAAGTATATAAGTATATATCAAAATATAGTATATATTTTGAGGACATTTTGTCAAAATCTAGTGTCGAAGTAGATTTTGTTTTGTATGGGAAATTACTAAAAAAAACAACTAGATTTTGCTCAAAATCTCGTAAGTACTACACTTCATGCCAATGTAAATAGGGTACCAATTAGCGATACAATTAAATATTAAATTCTAAAATTGAATTATTATATGGTAAATGGAGCTCATTGAAGGCACTAAGTTAGCAAATTTCCGAATTGTACAATTTAAGTGCATGTGTGAACACATTTCCAACTTGTGCAATTTAGGTGCATGTCTAAAGAGAGTATAATTTACATTATTAATTACATTTCAAAATTTTCTTTCCTAACAGTCAGCATTCCACGATGGAAAACAGCCAAATTGGCACCATGAAAAATGTTTATTTATCACACATCGACCTGGAACCGCAGGAGACATAGAAAATTTTGAAAATCTTCGTTTCGAAGACCAGCAGAGGATTCTGGAGACAATCGGTAAGAGATCACTAGTTCCCTATATTATTACTATTACGTAGTAAATTACTACTGTAGAACTTTTAGATCTTGTAACGTTAGTAAATCAATGCTTTTTGTTGTTATACAAAAGCTACAATGTTTAAAAAGTATTTACTATGAGCCGCGAATTGGGCTTATATTTGTTACTAAATTTTGGTTAGAGACATTAATTGTTGTTTGTGTAGCAACCATAGATGAGAACATTGAATCCTTTAGAAATATACAAAATATAGTGTTTAATCCCGCAGTAGTAAACAGCATTTACATTTTCTAAATGTCGTCAACAAGTATTAGAAGAGCCACAAATTAGCACTTAGCCAATCCATCAGTTTCAGTTGATGCTTCGACACTTCATTGCAGACATTAACAAACATACACTTATTTATATTAACTGAATTTATTTTGGGAATATTTATTTATACATATGATTCTAATTGTGCTTTTTCCCTTATAAACTATATGTGAAATTTATTATTACATACTTTATGATATTCTCATACAGTATGAAAAATATCATAAAGCATTTTATTACAAAAGTAACTCAAAAATTGAGTTACTTTAGTGTAGATGAGAATAAAAAACTAAAAATAGAAATGTGAGTATGTTATAAAAGTAAACTCATGGATTGTTATGTTTTTGTTTATAGATTTTTTGGTTTGTATGTTTAATATTCAAATAATTCTCGTTTGATTAATTGAATTTTAAACATATAGATCTTTGGTTTATATTCAGACGTTGGGAAAATCCACTGATGAGCTAAGTAAGCGTTAGCGAAATAGTACTATATGGATATGCTTTCCTCCTCAATTTTTGAGTTACTTTTGTAATAAAATGCTTTATGATATTTTTCATACTGTATGAGAATATCATAAAGTATGTAATAATAAATTTCACATATAGTTTATAAGGGAAAAAGCACAATTAGAATCATATGTATACACTTATTTATTTAAAATTATAAAAAAAAATATACTGGCATTTTTTGAAAATCCCATTTAATGAGATTGATTTTAAACCATAGAAAAGGTGATTTCTTGACAGAAGGGTTCTGAATTTCGATTCGACGGTTTTGTTGAAAGAGAGGAAATATAAGGATCTGATGAAAAAATCAAGTGGTTAAAAAGATCTTGTATGTTACTTTCCCGTGACATTTTTCGAGCATGATATTCTCTAACATATCTAATGTCTTTGTTCCGAGATTCGAGCGCTTCCTCGGATAACACTGCTATAGGCAGGGCAGCATTTTGAATAATGTCTGCACCGTGGATCAATATCTTGTGGATACTAGATGGTACGCAATACCATGGATATAGTTCCACATATAGTTCCGCTGTTTCGAGGGCATACGATCGAAATAATTCTAAATTAATTGCATAGCCGGATGCCATTGTTCGTAAAATGACCCCTAGTCTTCTAATTAAGTTTTCGTTTACGAGATTTATTTATGAAGCTAAACGTGGTTGCTGGAAGAATCTTCTTGCGGAATTGCCATCATTTGTAGTTCCATGACCTGGTTTCGGTAGATATACCGAGTTCATTTCTGTGTTCAGACTATCAATTATCATCGTTTTCCTTGACTCAATAAAAGCTTTTTCCAAATCTCCCCGAGTTTGCCATTTTTGCAACTCGAGTTTATACGCAATGTACAAAATGCACTCTAAAGTTCTTATCCAAGCATGCAAAGTCGACAGTCCATACTCATAAAGACTTTCATTTACTTTAAACTCTTTTATTTTTTTATGTCATTCCTTACGGAAGGTGGAGCTCCACAAATTCCACATCTTTGTGGCGACAAATTTGCAATAGTTAAAAAACTTTACCATCGATCATAGTCAAAAAGAAACGGTGGTTAACATGTATAATATCATCATTAACCTGTATTTCAGTTGGAAAACTTGTTGCTATTTGAGTTTGTATTAGATCAATTTCTTGGGTAATTAATGTCTTATTTTCTCGTTCAAATGTAAACTTAATCGGTCTGCAAAAGCGTGTAGAAGAAGGCCCTGGATTTTGCCATATAACTTTGTTTCTATTTTTCAACTCCAAACACACTACAAATAAATGCTGATCTGTTTCTAATGTATGCTCGCGGGAAGAGCTCATCCAACCATTTATTTTCATATTCACTATTTTCGTCATTCTGTATATTAATTTCTATGAAAATGTAACATATAACAGCATTAGATTTTTTTTTTCTTTTGGTGATAGACATTGTAACCTAAAATTTCAATATTTAATTTAATGGCAAAAACTGGCAGATAATACATTAAATATTTAATAATTCACATCTACAGATCACACAGAAATAAAAATTGCGGTTAAAGCTAGGTAAATGCACATTTAAAACTCTAACATAATTTATAAAACAGATAAAAATGCACAATTAACGAATACGTTTTGCTTTTCATAATTTTTTTTCTAAACGGAATACTTATTCGACGACAAATCAAGAATTAAAAAAGTACATACCTCTAATTTGTAAATTGAAGCAAGAAATATTAACAAAAATGTTTTAATTTTATTTTATAAGCTCTCCAAATCATAAAAAAATATCGACTGATGTCTTAATAAAAACAAAATGCAAAAATTATTTGTTTTCAAACCAATGTTGTAGCGCAAATATTGCAAGTATACAAGAAAAAAATATATCGTTATGCACGGTGGAGTGTTGCCAATAAAATACCAAACAAATTATTTATTTTTGTGCCATTCAAAGAAACGATTTTTTCGCGCTAAATTTGTCATTGAGACCATAGTGCGTTGTTTCGATCGTCATTTTATTTGTGCGCTGACCATTAGATTTTTCACTTGCTGTACTGTACACCTGCATTGTAGTGTAGTATATAAAATCGTTTGTGTGTTCGTTAGTAACGCATGATCTCCGGAGCTGTAAGAGCTATCGAGCTGAAATTTTCAACAAAGGAGCGGCTCAATTCACAATTTACATATGTGGTAAAAATATATTTTTTATTTTTAACGGATTCTTTAGAAATTTTGAATAGAAATTTGATCCCATATCTAGATATACAAAATTTTTTGAGGAAGTGCTCAACAGTATTGCCAGGTGCGGGAATTTTTTTAAATGATTGTTTCGAATATCAAAAAAATTTGCATAAAATTTAAAATATAGGTAGATTAGAGTCTAAGACAACACGTAGGTAATATATTTTTTAAGAAATAGTACCATGACGAGAATTATGGGGTTATATCTGTCCCTCGCAAGCTATCTGAACGACTTATGAAATTTAAAACATGGATATATCTGAGCCGAAAATAACTCATAAGATATACATATAAAAATAGGACCTGAAGAAGACGTAGGGGAAAATATATTACTCACCGAAACTATACAACTAATTAATTAAAACTTAAATGATGTTCGTTGCATCACGGCAGAACTGCTGAATCGATTTCCAAAATTTGTTCTGCATATTTGAAATAATTTGAGAAAGGGAAAGAAAAGTTGGGCGTGAGCGAAGCCGCGGATAAATTTTAGTTTATAATAAAATATTTAAATAAATTGCTCAATGTGTTCTTTATTAGTGTTTTTCAACAAATAGTTGTTTTATTAAAAAAAACACTTAAAAATATAAAAATTGGATACCACATTTCTGCTGTTATAACTTTTATTTGTTTTTGTGATTTATAGCACTGTCAAAAGAAAGGCATCAGCTGTCTTATTGGGGTTTCCTCGATGTAAAATCACCCCAACCAATAGAAAAATTGTGTTATTTACAGAACAACACAGAATCAGAAGTGTGATTTTAAAACGGCATGTGATTTAAAATCAGAACAGGACTGATAATTACGAAAAAAAATGTTGTTATAAAATCACAATGTTGATTTGTTCCCAAACTTTGCATACCTACATACATTATCAAAATACCGCAGCAGAACTGTATGCAAACTTTGTATAGATACGTTTTGGAAGTCAGGAGGAATATAACCAAAAATATAAATTATAAATACATAAAATATAAATATATAAATTAAGCTGTTTTATTACAGCTCACTTTCACTCTCAGTACGATCCATCGATAAATATTTTGGACAATTAACTACTTCTTTACATTTATTGTTGTTGTTACCACACACAATATATTTGTTCCCAATATGAGAATGAACAAACGCTTTTTCTTTGTTGTTTTTTGCATTTCGTTTGCAATTATTATTTTTTCATTGTTCTTGTTTCTTGATTGACCAACTGTTATACCGATATCACGAAACACTGAGAAGTGTCAGTTCAAGCAGCGAACGAGCAGAGAAAGAGACATCATCGGAACAGAAATTTTGATTTGTTGTTTCTATCGCAGTCACTTGGGTTCTTGGTTTCTTTTGCTTCTAAATTCCGAAATATTGTTGTTTTGTTTTGATTTTTATATTCTGGATGTGAAAATTTGCCGTATTTTTCATCCACTTTATGCTCACAATTTCGCAATTTTTAGCACAACAATGTTACAAAACAACAATGTGGTGTGTTGTGTTATGAAGCTGAGTATTAAATTAATTTTATTTAATAAAACAAATAGATACCAAACAAGTAAGAGTGCTATATTCGGCTGTGCCGAATCTTAGATACCCTTCACTGGCTCCCTTTATTTCTGATAGTCGTTTAGTAGTGCCGATTTTTTACTTAATTGTTGGATCTGGTCCAAAAGACCAAACCTTTTCGATCAATATATAACTTCAAACAGCCAAGTCATCATGCAAACCAAATTTCACCGTAAAGCTACCAAAAACGAATATTGTGATGCATTTGTGGCTTACGCCATTCTTGCGTGATCAGATCTTTCAAACAGAGGCTTACACTTATATGATTATAGACCCACATACATACATATAGATTATATTAATAATGCATGTACATCATAAATATTAAAATTTCGATACGTAGAATTAGAGGAATACACTTATTTTCAAAACTATTGTTTTCTTCTGGTTCTTATTTTTAATTTCTGAATATTTCTATTGAATATATTTTTACAATATATTGGAAACTAAATCACATTGGACGAATGATCCCAATTTTTTAGAAGAATTTTTATGCACCAAACAAGCGCTTATCATTTCAAATGGAAATACGAAGCAACGAAAAAACAATTTATTTTCTTTACACATCCTTCCTTACGTTAAATTAGGCACAACTGTTTTTTTTTTTTTTTTTTTTTTTTTGTCTTGGACCGGCACTCAGGGGATGACCCCTACACATGCGATGCATTGTGCTGGAACTAGGAAATTAGGTTATGGGAAGGAGGATAGAGGGAGTAGTGTTTATTGACATTTGATTTAAATCTTCCCATGCTAAAAGTGACAGGAAACACCTCTGCGTGTAGTCTATTCCACATACGTGCCGTTCGGCCAAAAAACGAATTTTCCCTGTAATGCGTAGTGCGAGTCGCCCTCAAATCGACCACAAATGGATGCGCTCTTAATGATGATCGCGTCGTGCGCGCGAATAACCGGGTTTCGGGAACAAGTTCCCTGATTTCATTAGAACACATCCCATTATAGTAACGATAGAACAACGAAACGCACCCCACGTTGCGACGATGCTCAAGAGAGTCAATAGAGTTGGCTACCCTACTGTCTCCTATGAGTTTCTTCGCCCTTTCTTGTACACGGTCGAGTAACTTCAAAATAGTCTTTGGAGCACCGGCCCACACATGAGAGTTGTATTCCATTTTCGGTCGGATGTAGGCGGTATAAATAGTGAGGAGATCAGATGGGGTGAAGTATGTCTTACACCGCCTTAAAAAGCCTAGGCACTTGAATGCTTCCTTAGAGACCTGAAAAATGTGCTCAGTCCATCGGACATCACACTGAATTTTCATGCCAAGAACATCAAGAGCTTCTGATTCCTCAATGTTTATGCCACCCATTTTTACAGATGAGGCAGCGTGATCGTGCATACGGCGGTGTGTTAGCATGCAGCATTGGGTCTTTTGGGAATTGAAATCGACCCTGTTCGCGTGACCCCATTCCAATATTCTCGTGAGGTCACCTGTTAGCGAATCATTCATATTCTGCCGCGTCGCCGCGATCGTAGTTGATGTCGGCCTACGATCGAATGAATATGAATGGCAGATGCTGCTGTCATCTGCGAAAGAGTGGATAGGGTTTGAAGTATGACATAGGAGGTCATTAAGAAAAATAAGAAATAGGGTAGGAGAAAGAATGGAGCCTTGTGGTACCCCTGAATTGATCTTGAACTCGTTTGATGAGATCCCGTCTATAACAACTCTTATAGCGCGATCCCTGAGAAAGCTCGATATAAATCGAGAGAAGATATCACCGACACCAAAAGCAATAAGTTTGGACAAGAGTGCTCCATGCCACACTCTGTCGAATGCTTTTGAAATATCTAGAGCCACTACCTTACTTTCGCCAAAATGGTGGATGGATCGACACCATTTTTCCGACAGGAAGGCTAATAAATCACCCGTGGAACGTCCTCCACGGAAGCCATATTGTCGGTCGCTGAGTAAGCTATTGGACTCCAGATATTTCATAAGATGGAAATTCAGCATACTCTCCATTACTTTAGAAATGGTAGAGCATATTGCGATTGGGCGATAATTTTCAGGGTTGCTTGCCTCTCCCTTCTTGGGGATCGGCGTAACATTTGCAACTTTCCAGCACGACGGAAATTCACCTGCATGATAGAGGGTGCTGAAAAGGATTGCCAGAGGACGCGATAACGTCGAAGAGCACTGCTTCAAGACCAGTGCCGGAATTCCATCCGGGCCAGGAGACTTATTTATGTTGAGGTCCGATAAAACCCTTTTAACTGCACGAGCCCGAAAGTATATCTTTGGCATAGTTACGGATACACGCTTGGATGCGGGCAGTGGTTGATTGCTTTCCGGCAGGTGAGAATTACCTGCAAACATTTCAGCTAGGAGGTTAGCTTTATCAACCGGGTCTGTGAATATTTGATCAGCCTTTAAAAGAGACGGGATAGAAGAACTAGCATTTCCCTTAACTCTTTTAACGAATGACCAGAAGCTTTTACTTCCCCGTGGGGCAGTAAGAACTTTAGCGCGAAGACTCTGCTCGTACAAAGCTTTTGCACGTCTTAGCACTTTGGCACACGAAGTTCTCGCCCTTTTGCGCATCATATCAGTATCTGCGTTTTTATTATTCCGCCAGACACTAAATGCTTCCTCTCTGGATCTGACTGCAAGTCTGCACGTCTGATTAAACCAAGACTTTGGTCTTGGCCTAATCGAAATTTGCTTTGATGGTATGAACGTTTTCATACCAAGCATTATTATATTTTGGACCATTTTAGCCATGGCATTGACATCATTGTCGAGGAAGCAGAGCCTGCAATTGAAATGCCGAAAGAAATCGTTGAGCTCAGCCCAACGTGCCTTTTCGTAAATATATTTCAAACGTTTCATAGCTGGCGGTGAAACGCCTCGAAGTTCCGCAAACGAAAAGGAGGCAGAAATGGTGCAATGATCCGAATTACCGAGAGGTGCGCTAATATTCATTTCATACTTTTCAGGGTGTGAAGTGAGAAAAAGGTCGAGGGTGTTGTGTTGGTGCCCGTCAACACATGAAATATGTGTTGGTTCATTCACTAATTGCGCAAGGTGATTGTGCGCTGCGAATAGCTCAGCATATTGGCCTTCTGGAGTTGTATTGCTCGAATGGCGGAGCCACGATAAATTATGGACATTGAAATCACCAGCAATAACGATTTCACTGTTCGGGTAATTTTCGAGGATCCCCGATATATTGTCGGAAAGGGCATCGAAGTTCAGTATAGTCTTCTCCCTTTCCGTGTTTGGGCTTCTGTAAAGAAACCCGAAATGCAGAAGATGTGCCCTGATTTTGAATTTAACCCAAAGACAGCTAAATTCGGGATCATGCGTGTCTAAAGATTGCTGGCACTGGTACACAACTTCATTGCGTATATAAATTGCAAGGCCCCTGTGAAGATAGAAAAGAGATAGGAGGCGATACCCAGGTATGTGAAAATCCTGTGGGTCAGCATCCTCAGACACCTGGGTTTCACTTAAGGCGAAAACATCCGGCCGATGGAGACAAACGTGAACATAGACAGAGAAGAAATTTGCCCTTAGACCACGTATGTTGCAGAAGTCAATTCTAAATCGGCCTGTCATGATTAACGCGAGAAAATTTAAATGAAATGTCTATCTTTTGTATTGAAGTTGCCACTGAGCTAATCGCTGCTTGAACGACTGCCGGTGATCAGTGTTACTCCTTCATCACCAAACAGTCTAGCAGTAACCAACACAATGGCACCAACAATGCAAAAGATTTAGTCGGGTATTGTAAAGGGAATTAGCACAATGACGCGAAAAAAGGCCATGAAAGACCTCATCCGGTCACCGTGACCCGAAGTGACAGCACTGGTTGGTAGTGTCAGCACTGATGTATTTTAAATGTCGTTCCGTCACTGGTAACGGGGCCTTTCCTTTTCTTATATTTGTTTTTTGTGTAAGTTGTTGTTGTTCATTCGTGTATATGTTTGGAATATTTTATTTTTGTTTTGTTTCCAGATTTTTTCACTGTTTAATTGTTATAGTTTTTTTTTTTTATTTTATTTTCAGTTTATTGTTTTTGTTAATTTTTCGTGTAAGTGAATTTTTTCAGTTGTTTATGTTTATTGTGTTTTTCTATTTGTCACTATCTTGTTTATTAATTTTTTGGCACTTGTCTGTTTTATTTTTAATGTGAATAAATTTTATTTATTTGGACCAAAAGAAGACGCGTGTCTACCAGACGAACGACTAAACACTACTCTCTGAGCCTCTGAAACGAAGAAATAAATTCTGTTGTTCCTTTGGATGAGCTATGAATGTTTGTTTTGTAAATTAAAAAAAAAAAATTTTTTACTTTTTTCCAATTAATGTGTTTCAAAATTATTAATTTCTATAACCAGTAAAAAACGAAACCCAAGTTCTGAGGGACACACACCTATGATCCGAACTCATTCAAAGAAATTTGCTAATCCACAACTTGCTCTTTGCTAGCTCATCCATCCACCTCATTCAATTCAGAGTCATTAAATCAGAGAAAGGCCTAAAGAACTTTTTCAGTAGTCCATGTATGTACACAAAATAATAAAACAACAAAGTTATGAACATAAAGAATGCCATAAGCTCCCTATAGGAGTGAGCGAAACAATATATGTATGTATATGTTTATAGATAAGAAGGTAAATCAGAGACCGCAAAACACCGCACATGTGCGAATGCTATTACACTCATAAAGATGGCATGCAGCTATAATTTTAATTTGTTTTGAATAAAAACTTTAGTCTTCAGTGATTATTGAAGCATGCGGGTTGTGTATTTGCATGTTACTTGAAAACCAAGGCTGCCACTTTATTATTATTTATAGATATGAGCAGATTGTGTAGTAGTTTTTTACTAGACTCTGCAATGTTGAATGAATATGAAAATGATTCTTTGTTTGCCGAAAATTACTTCGGTAAATCTGAAAGCTTAGTATGCCAACGCACGGAACAAATTAGTGCATTCGTTTATTCTAATATTAAAACTAGAATAATAAACAGTAAATATTTTTCTATTATATGATATTAATGACAGTATATTTTTCTTCAGCGTTTTATTTTTAATGAAAATAAGAAGGCAACACTTAAAAAATGTAAATATTACACACTTAGTTGCAAAACTCTACATACGATTTAATTTCTTCAATAAATTTAAATTTTTCAGAGAAATACAAAAAAGTTATTAAACTTTTTTATTTCATAGGATTAACGATCTTTACAGAAAATAAAAATTAAAAATTCACGCTGTTTAATATTATAGAATGAAAAATATAATAAATTTTATAAAAGCAAAAGTCTAAATATGATACATTATAAAAACTTTGGGGTGACTTAGAATATTATTTTTATTCAATGGATTGTATGGTTTTTTTCATCTTAAACTTCTTTAAGGCATCGAAAAAAATGATTTTTTTGTTATTTCGGGGAAATATTTCCCTTTCGTCTCTTAAAATCATTTTCAAGTGAGAAGTGGAGGAAGTTCTTCAGTATCTAAGTTTCTGTTTTAAATAAATAAATAAATGTGCCCTGTTAAATACTTACAAGTAAGAATTTTCAAAAATTTTACTTTACATATAAAATAACGATCAGATTAAATGTAATTTCGAAATCATATGTAGAGTTTTGTGACTAAGTGTATATTGTATTTCTTTTTTTCTAGCTTTGCTGTCCCTTTCTATTGATAGATTTATATTAATTAATGAGAAATAAATTTAGTGTCATACGGGCTTTAATAACAATTATTATTCATACGAGTATATATCAGAAGTGGGAATTTTTTGGGTATTTTTATTACTTTTTTTTACATACTGAAATGAGGGAAAAATAATTACGGTCAAAGACAAACAACAAAAACAAGCATTAAATGTGAATGCTTGAGCCAGAAGCCACACCAAATTTTTTTGCTTATTAATGGCGCAAAGTGAAAGAACGGAAACATCAGCGTAGAAAATAATATTTCTTTTTATGAAACTGACGTAACAAGCATAAATGTAGAACTTGATTTTTCGTTGATAAAATTTTTAATTCAAATTTGCAAACATTGGCAATGTTTACACTGAATGATATTTCTTTTATTATTATTATATAAATTTTATTATAAATTATGCAAAATCGGAAAATTTTTAATACATTATGTGCTTAAAATTTTGAAAAAATCAAATTTTTTAAAACTCTTAAAAAACTTTTAAAATTGTTACTATTTTGCAAAATAAACAAATTCCCAGTTCAGTGCGAACTTCATTGTTATAAATTTTTTTAAAACCAAAATTATGTCGTGATTTAATTTTAATGAAAACCTGTCGATTTCTTTACCCGTGACTGTAAAATTATTTCATTTAATGCGTCTCAAAATATTTTTCAGCATTTCTGTAGTAAGCATATAGCATTCGCTTTAAAATGGTACATTTTGTTTTTTTTTCTTAATAACCCAAAAAAAATTGAGTTTGAAGAGCAGTGTTGCCGAGAAATAATGATGAGATGAATTGATATCAAATTAGAATTATTTTTTACAATTTACGAAAGGCAATGGGTGGAGTGAATAAAAAGGTAGTTAAAGCTTTTACTACAAAATTTGAAGTTAAAGCTAGTATTCAGGTGAATAAAAATTTCAGAGAAAGCTAGTACTTTTTACTTACTAGTAAAAGCTAGTTTTTCCAGCGTTGACTTGAAAAAGGTGTGAATAAAAACTAGTGAACACTTAAAATTACTAGTTTATGCTTTGATTTTTTTAAGCAAGTGAGTGAGATGCTGGAAGTTTCTGTTTTAAGACTTAAAAAGTTAAGTGTATTTTTGTTTATATAAATTCAAATATTACTATGGCTGCTTTTATGAACATACGTCAAAGGAAAGAATACCGCAAGCGGATGCATTCTCACCCTGCCGATTATTTCAATTTATATAGATTTCGGAAAGAAAACGTAAAGTGGTTAGCAGAACATTTTTTGTTTTCACTAAAGGCACCTGTGACTTTTTAAATAAAACTTGGTAATTTTTTAATATTTCAAAAAACATCTTATTTCCTTTATCAGCCATCATAAAATAATAAATCATTGTGACATTGCCACTATGTTTTTCTTATGATATCTTTCATAAATTTCTGCAGAAGTCTCTACCAGTATTTAAAATTAAAAAAAGTGGTAACTCATGAGCGATTTTTGCCAGCTGATTTAATATACACATTTAACAGCTTTTGCTAGTAATTTCCCAGCACTAGCTATGTAGCATTAGCTAAGAGTTATTCACACCAATCGTATCATAAGCTTTTCCGCATAGCTAGTACTGAACACTGAAAGCTAGTGCTAGTACTTAACACTTTGTAGCATAAGCTACTTTTTTATTCACTCCACCCAATGTTAAATCTAGTAGTGATTATGGTAAAATGGGAACAATGTTGAATGTGAGTTTTTATTAGTGAAATGCAAAAGGGCAAATCTTTAAATTTTATACCTTTACAGGAGAGAGAAAAAATTAATAAAATAAGAAATATTGTGATTATTCATAAACATGATTTTTTCACAATAAGAATTTTTCTTATTCTTCAGACAGATTTGCTTTATTTAGTAAAAATAAACTATTTGCGGAATCTTCTACTTCCATAAAATATAAGTAATATTTGAGTACTTCATTTAAATGTATCAAATACTTACAGCACAAAATGGTGTAAGCATCTGTTTGAAAGATCCGATTACGCAAGAATAGTGTAAGCCACAAATGCATCAAAATATTCGTTTTTGGTAGCTTTACAAAAAAGAAGACACTATTATTGTTCAAAAAACGTACGGCGTAAGTAACTTTTTTCGTCGTACAAATTTGAGACGCTTATTTGTTTCTGGTAAAAATTATGCCAAAACGCATTTTCGATTTTATTTGAGGCTTCTTCTTTAATGCAACAATTTCTTACTGCCGAATTCATTTAAATTTATTTATATTTTAGTTCATTTCATTCATTAAAGAATTAATAAATAAATTTCCATGAAAAATCAGTTATTATACAATTTTTACATCCAAAAAAAAGTTTATGAATTTAAATTGAATAATAATTCATAAAGCAGCAGACAATTCTGTAATTTGAAAGTTTGACAAATTTAGGTTGCCAGTTGGCGTATTTTAGTTTTGAATAGTTAGCATCTCGATACCACGTATTTATTTGAACATATTTTTTAAAATAAAAACTCACATTCAAGGCCATTGGCTCGCATACATAATCCGCCATTGTAGCAATTTCAGCATTTTCACTGTTAGATTTAATATTTTCTTTCGTTATGCCGATGCGACACGCATTAATATCCGCGGAAATATTTGTATTAGGGTGCGTTACTGCCCAAAAAACAGTCACACAAAGACGTAAGACGTAAGAAAACATTCGACCTTTTTTGAAATTTTGTAAAATGTTTTTTAACAGAAATTGTAAAAATAAAATTATTTATTATAAATTTTTTTGGTGTAGCGAAGAACAATTAAGTCTTTCCTACTACTTATTTTAACAATCATATCTATCAATTCAATTCAACTTGTCTCAGTTTTTTGTTTTTTCTTTACATGTAAAATTTTAAATATATATAAATAAAAATCGGATAATCATCTATATGTCCTCTATCCCAACATTATTTCGTGGCACCACTGTTCGTCAAAATAAGATTTTTTTTTGCATACAGAAATGCTCAAAAAGCAATGCTACTACTCTTTCGCATGAATGTACATATTTAAAAAATTAGCAAAAAAGAATGAGGAGGTTTGGATTCTAAAAAATTGTTTATAAAAACTGGCACCATGAGTTTATGAGTGCTAAGAATGTATTTGTTTCATCAGACTCCGTATACATACATATATGGTAAAATTTCTTTAGATGTATTGCTAAAAACGGTCGTTACACGACTTGTGTTAGTGTATTTGATAGTATTAGTGGGAAAATTGTGGTATGATTTAGTCTAGATAAGTTATAACAAACACAGCGGTCTTGATGGGTGAGGTGACTGAGTATATTGATGGCGTTTTGGTGAAGTTTGATGGTGGTTCGAATCATGTTATGTATGTAAGTAAGAAGTATGTTTTAATTTAAATATTGTTTCTATTAGTCTATTTCATAATATATAATGCATATTTCATAAGGAAATCGCGTGTTTTTTGTTTTTTTTTGTCCATATTTTGAACATATTTGAAGCTACTTAGCGGGTCCAAATGTTATTTAAAGTAAGTAGTCCACCTAGTTACATATACGGACTAAATTTCATTAAAATCGCTCCATTCGTTTCGAAGTTATGGACAATTTTGTACTAAAATTTCAAGAAAAAAACCAAGTTGGTCGTGGATCTGCGGCTGTAGCTCGGAAACTATACAACCGATTTGCCCAAATTTCAATACGAAGAGATTCAGGTCTACTACTGACCGATTGACCCAAAATGAATTTTATGAGATGATTAATTTGGCCACAAACGGCGTTTCAACAAACACAAACACAGACAGACGGACATGGCTCTATCAACTTCTCTATTCATAACCTTTCTGAAAATATATAAATTTTTCTTCTGAGACGAATATTAAAAAAGTTTCACACGGAATGACAAACTTATATATACCCTTTACACTAAAAGTAAAGGGTATAAAAATCACTAAATCACTAAAACGTTCTATTATATAGGCTTATGCACAACAAATTTCTTATTGGTAGTTTTTTAGCTTCGCTATGTTTTTTTTGCTATATTAACACAAAACACAATTAAAACAAGCTTCACTATGTTTTTTTTTTGCTATAATATTAACACAAAACACAATTAAAACAAATAAAACCACAAGAAATTATAAATTTGTGCTTATGCACAAATTGTGGCTTATGTTTACAAAATTTTTCACTTTATTGCATTTTTCTTTTGTTTACTTTTCTTCTTTCGTGAACTTTGTATATTTGTTCCTTTCTAACCCTATTTCAGACCCCTATTTGACACTTCTGGGTATTTTGTACCGATATTGAAAAAACCTTTGTCAAATGCCAACAAATTTGGTTTTTTGTTTCTGCAATCTGCTGTAATAAGTCTACTATAAATTGGACACCCGCGGGATCCCAATCTTACAAGAAAGCGTTCCCGTACACACAAATTGGGTAAATAAGAGACGTTTTGAGATAGTAATGTGCATGTTCTTTTTCCATGAAACAGTCCGCACTTCTTCGTCAGTCTAGTTTCGGCAAGTAAACAAGCAATCAGCTGTTTTAATAAAACAATAACAAAGTAAGCAAATTACAGTTCGCTCGCGATAACGTGAACTAATTGAAAGTGGCGGTGTTCACAGATGCGCATTGTTTACTTTTTCGAATACAAAAATTAAAAAAATTGTACTGAATTTTTAATAAGAATCCATATTTATGAAATTGGCTTTTATTAAAAGATTTATTATACGTTAAATCGCACGAAATTAACTTCACAAAAATCAGTTATGTAGTCTATTATTCTTTTCTGGTGATTTTTCTTTTCCAAATCTTATATTAAAATACTAAATGAAAATACAAATGCCAGTACATAAATTCACGCATACAGTTAAAAAATGTGATTCCCGGAAGGAAAAAAGCGGAATATTAAACTTTTAACTTTCTTGTAACTAAGCGCATAGGTTTTTATTGTTCAAATTACCGAGCTTTATATCTAAGTTTGTTCATCTTTTAGGGTAATAAATGATAAAAATATATACCTACATAGGTATGAAATTGGGGTTCCCGCAACTAAAGCACCCAGAATCTTCACATTTTAAATTTTTATTTTACTTATTTATTGTTCAAATTATAGAGGTTACAAACTTTGTTCATCTTTTAGAATAGTTAAATGAAAAAAATTTTCTTCAACTTAGGCTGTATCCATGTTATCGCGAGTGCACTGTATACGTTGTTGTTTCCATTTGGACATCAAATCTGTAGTTTTCTGGGTTCTCATACTTTTGTACATTTATGTCTCTTAAGGGTGCTTTACATTGTCCCACAAGTCGTACGACATGCCAAATTTTTGTGTAGAAGAGCACAAGTCGGATCGTCTAAACGTAATATGTAATGGAACTATAAGATTTTGAGAGAAAATACGGATGAAAATTTGACAGACGTATGGCTCTCTTGATTTTTTTAAATTTTTCAAAAACCAACACACCATAAAACACACACAATTTCATAAAAATATACATATATTTTCGAAAAGTATACTAAAAATTTTGACCTCGAAAATAACATATTCGAAAGTTATAAAAATATTTTTCAATGTTATTAAAAAAAAATTCAATTGCACAAGAACTCCATCCCTGGGGAAAACAAGCAAACAGCTGTAGTTAAATTAAATGAGAATGTTTTCATCTTACTTGATTTTATCCATACCAATGGTGTAAAGGCCAGAAAACAACCATCCGATTTTTACTCTCTTTTTTTTAAAATCCGGAAGGAATTTTATTTTATTTTCTCTCACATTTTACGTACGACAAATCTTATCGTTTAAAGCACCCTTTATTGAGATAAATTATAGTTTACTCCCATTTTACTGAACTTTACTCAAAAATAAAGAAACTATTAAATTTTTTTCGCTACCCATTGTATTTGTGTCAATTAAAAAAGAAAAGAAGAATTATAGCAAAGCAAAAGGAGAACATCAATAGCAAAAGATGTAAGGGTTTTGAAATTATCTTCATCTACTTTTGGGGAAATTTTATTTTTTATAGGGCGCAAGAGCAGTGAACCCACTCGTAAGTGGAAGAAAAAAAGGGATATTCTTCTGGTAGGCCAGAAAAGGTCGGCAATTCTTTTGGAATAGATTGTCGGGCATATATTAGATTTTCCTGAAGTTTTTGCTGTGGAGCAACATAAGATGGTGGATAAGTGGCCGCATTCGGTGCGTTATTTGTATAGTTTGTAGAAAACAAAAGTTGATAGCATTGAAATTCGATTTGATGAGGTAGAAACAAATATGAACAGCCTGCAAATCCAAAGTTCGCCGGTGCTAATCATCGCGGAAGTTTCTAGCAGAATAAAAGTTCCATGTTTTGATAGCAGCTCACCGTTCACACTATTCAAATTTCAGTTTGATACTGTTGCCAACAAAAACGAATGGGACCAGGAATTAAAAGCTGTTGAATTAATCTTGGCGTTGAACGGTACTGCAGCAGAAGTTCTGAAGACAGTATCTGTGAGTTGCAGAAATATTTATGAAGACATAATGTCTGCGCTACAGCGTAAGTATGGTGGTCAACACAGGCCGAATGGAATTGCGCGTAAGAGTACAGAAGGGCAGTGAGTCACTCGAAGACTTTGCAATTGCAATTGAACGCTTGGTGCAGCTGACTTATCCTGGAGAAAATCATCCATTTTTGGACAATTTCAAAATCGAAACATTTGTTAAAGGCATACGAGACCCAGATGTTAAGCTCGCAGTATACGCTTCGCAAAATTCACTATTGCAGAAACCCTTTCTTCCGATTTAGGACGAAACTGCTAGAGTCATCTCTAGACCACAAGCAGACAAAGTGGGAAAAGTGGATGTCATTGAACAAAAGCGGAGAAATTTAGCAGGGATAATTGCTATAATTGCGGCAAGAGTGGCCATTATCAAAGAAATTGTAAAAAAGAAGCACTAAACGGGTGAACCAAGAAACATCACTGTAGTCGCCTATAAGAGACATGCGGTAGCTCCCATAGACGATTGCCCCACCATCTCCATATTACTTATCCAGCAGAAAAACAACAATCTGACAGCGAGTAATACATCAACGGCTGTAAGCACATCCTTCTTATAGACACTGAAGCGTTCCATTCTTTCATCAAGCTCGATAGAGTGAGCTGAAAGTACGAAGCTTTGCGTAATATAAGGTTGCGCGCAGCTACTGGAGAGCATGCCATTCTCTATGGCAAGGCAGGAGTGAAAGTTACAATACAGAAATAGTATCAGCGCAAAATATAGAAATACCAGTTGATGTTGGATACGAAAACCAGGTACACGTTAGAAAACTGGTTACAGTCGGGAAACATAAGTTGGCACCAGAGACTGAATCATTGATATGGGCACGTGTAGAGGAAGATTGTGGGGACAACCGTGTGTGGTACTAACAGCGAAATCGCTCATCAAAACTTGCAGTGGGAGAACAGTGCCTATCAGGATAATAAATTTATCACACACCGATCAGCCAAAATTCCTGTGTGGGTCAATGTAGTACAGCAGAGGCCATTATAAATAGTGAAGAAAAAAAAAGTGCATGTGTCACTAATAGTTATGCAGTTGTAAAACACTTTAAGCTATCATTTAAACTAAGTGCCTAAAGTAAACTACAGATTGTGAACATTATTCAATTAAAGTAACATTGAGAACAAATTATTTAATAAAAGTATAAATAAATAAAAGCTTATTAAACTAAATTGTAAATTGTAGTAAATAAAGGAATACACGTTTTAAAGGGCAAACTACTCGTATTCGTTGTTTTATTTTGCAATAACGAATTCAAGTAAAATACACGTTTTAAAAAGGTAAAACGTAACAATATTCTACTTTGCACTACAATTCATTTGCAATCCCTTCAGTTTAAGTTTTGTTCTGCTTTTTACTTTTACATTTCAATATTCAATATAAAAATTAAGGATTATTTAAAAAAAAATTACATATTAATGAAAATTTCCTGTCGTGTTCAAGTTCACATTTAATTTTCTTTTTTCTTGCACCAGCACTCAGGAGATGACCCCTACACATGCGGTACATTGTCCTACAACTAGAGGAAAGGGATTGTAGGAGAAATGATAAGAGGTGAAGCTTCACTATCTTACAACACTGCTTTTTTTGCATGTTATTTGTTTTTATAACGGTGTTGTAACGTCTCTGAGAAGACGTATTAAATTTTGAAGCTTCGTTTCAATTGATATTTTTAGTAATTATTTTACATCGCCGGTGCTGCACAGTACCGACGAAGGAGGGCGTTCTGATGTGCCTGTGGATTGGTTACACTTGAATCCGATACTGTTCAGTGACCACTGACTATGCCTTCGCCACTGAAACGTTCCGACAACAACTTACACAAAGGCACACAAATGCACATCAGAAAAATGCGAAATGTTTTTGTTTTTTTATGAATCTGAAACTTGGCTTGAACCCAGGAAAAATTTTAAATGTTAACGAGATTTTCACTTAAACTCTGCCGATTAATTAATTTATTCACAATATTGTGAAGAAATTACTTTTTTGATTAGAATAAGGGAAAAAAATTCTTCACAATATTGTCATAAATTAACTGAGAACTTGAACACGACAGGAAATTTTCATTAATATGTAATAACTGTAGTTCGATTAAATTCCATTCTGAATATTCAAAAAAAAATTATTTCAAATCTATTTTAAGAAAATCTTGCATGAAAAATTTTAAATAAAATACACTTCAAATTCATTTTTAAATTTTATGAATATGGAGTAATCTATTTTTCCAGAACATCAAAAAAGAAAATGTACTTTTGAGATTTCTATTTCACTGTTTTTCTACACTATCTTTGTCTACACTATCCCTCTATCTAGTGCTAGTGCAATGCAATGTTCCAAGATTAAAAAAAAGTTTATGAAAAGCGCGCACAAATATATTTCAGACTAAGTTATAAAAACATTTCGCATTTTTTTTTGCTGTGCTTTAGTGTGTCATTGTGTTAGTTGTTGTCGAAGGCATATTCAGTTGTCACTGAACAGTACCGGCTTCATCTGTGACCAATCCACAGGCTCCACTCCTTCGTCGGTATTGTACAGCTCCAGCGAAGCAAAATAATTACTAAAACAAAGCCTTAAAATTTGCTTTACCCCGAATATTTTACATAACTCCAATATTATATTTTTATTCATAAAGGGTGTCTGATAGCAGGTTTATATTTTCAAACATAAATAAAAAACGTAATAATTGACACAAAGTTTTATTAAGAGCATTGAACGATAGAAAGAAAATGCGGATTTTATTTTTTAAAGAGTATGTCATCCAGATCCTTTTTTAAAATTTCATGAATAATCGCTCTTGGAGGCTGCTCTTTTCCGTATTGAAAGTCGCGGATTTTCACGTAAACTGCTTTCAACCAGTTTAATGTTTTCGGATCGACTGGGCCCTGGCCGTGGGGCATTCATAGCCGAAGCAGTTGCGCGGAATCTCTGTACCCACGATAGAATTAAATTTACACTCGGTCCATCACTTATTCGCCGAATACCGAACTTTGAGCAAAATTGTCGACGAGCAATTACGTCAGAATCATTACTCTTAAAAAATGCCTCCACAGCGAACTCGCGATGCTCACTCGACCACTCCGACATCGTGACTGACAAATCCGCACAATCGATAATTCCAACAGCGCCACCCTCCCTCCGCCACGTTCATAACTTTTTGAAATAATCGTATTTAAAAGACTCCGTCCAGCCTCGGTAGCGTAAATGAAGGGAAATTGTACCGTGAGCATCACCAGTTCCGTCTTGGCAGGATTCACGCTAAGGCCGCTCCGTGCGCACCATGAACAGACACTCCGCAGCCGTCACGTCGTAAGCGTACGCCACGGTCTTGATGCCCAGGGAGGGGAGACAGAACGCCTTCCTGACGTACCCCGCCGGACCCGCCTGGAGATGCGCCCGGTGCCGAAATTCCCCCTATCGCCCCTATTCCAAGTTTAGAAAATTACACATAGCCTATGTGAATTTTTAGATGTAGATCTATCAATATTTAAAATTCATTAAAATCGATTTTCACTTCTCGGAGGTGCCCAAATTACCCCTATCGCCCTCCTGGTCCTAGTTTTGAAAAATTATCCATGTTCTAAATTTCATTAAAATCGGTTTGAACGTTTCTGGGGCCGAAATTCCCCCATCGCCCTCCTGGTCCTACTTTTTGAATAAGTATAGCCTATGATAATTTTTAGATGCAGATCTATCTATGTTCTAAATTTCATTAAAATCTCTTTGAACGTTTCGGAGGGGTAGAAATTTCCCCTCTATCGCCCTCCTGGTCCTAGTTTTAAAAAAAGTAATGCCGTATAACCTTCCCGGAGTTGCACAGACTAAGTGCACCATATTTCATCGCGATTGGTCCAGAAATGGCGAAGTTAAGCTCGTTTATATTATAAAATCTGTTTAAAAACCATGTGGAAGGAGTAGCATAATTAAAAAAGTAGGCGTAAAGGTGGGCGAGATTAAAAAAAAAAGTAGCTATAATTCATTGAAAAGTCCGACTTATATGGTGTGAAAATTTCAGGCCCAGCGGTTTGGGCTCCAACAAACAAACAGACAAACACAAATTCAGCTTTATATATATATATATATACACTAAAGCCCCGATTTGCGTCGATCCGATTTGCGTTTTTTGATTTGCGTCGCTTTTTTAAAATTGGTATAATCCGACTTGCGTCGTTGTGATTTCGATTTGCGTCGATTCTATTTGCGTCACTTTGAAAGAAAAAAAGTTAACAACTTCCAATATTTCCAAAGCTTTGCAATTAATTTCACAGGCAATGGATATATTTACTGAAAATGATCCCGATGAAAATCGATGCTTAAGCGTAGCATCATCTGTTGAGCACGCCATCAGTTGCTACAAGGAAATCTATGCGCAAAAGAAATCTTTAACAATTCAGCAAACCTTAGACAGATTTCTTAACAAAACAGTGAGACCACCTAACCAAATGGAAACAACTGTTGTTAATTTAGATTTATCTGCTGAATAACATTTATAACACTATTTTTTACTTTAATGTTTATGTGAATCGTATATACGTATGTATTTATGTATATGAAAATGAATTTTAATAATTTAATTTATTATTTTTTTATTTCTAACTTTAAACACTTTTATTGAATGAAATTAATCAAATAAAAACGTATTCATATGATTTTTTTTTAATCTAAATATGTATATATTTTTTTGAAATTTTTTAGTTTTTCACCCAGTTAATTCGAAATCAGAACATTTGTATAGAAACAAATAATTCGATTTGCGTCGTTTCAATTTGCGTCGCATTCCTCCCGTTCCCATTAACGACGCAAATCGGGGCTTTAGTGTAGATATAGAATAGTGTCACATTTCATATAAACAATAGCATACTACATTACTTTTTTTCAACCAGCATATATAAATATATAGTAATGGTTTGGGGGTGCATGTCGGCTAACGGTGCACACTGGGGATTTCGCGGAAAAAAGTCAAATTGTCAACATACTCTTCATGCAATATGCAGTGATATTTTGAAATTTTAGACTAAATGGTACAATCAAATCAAAAAGAAATACTCCGATCTGACTGCTAAAAAATTTGCTCGAGATATGCACAAAATTCTTTGGAAAAAACATTGAAGACTTTTTTTTTAGAATTAAAAAAAAAAGTAATAAACAAAAGGTTATTTGATTTTTATGATGGCAGTAGCAAAGTAGCGCTAATAAATTTGCGTGGACAATTAAAAGGAAAAAAGGAAAGTGCACTTTTTTAATTATTTGGGTTTTTCCGTTAGTTACCTGCATGATTTTTTTACAGAAATTGCACCCACATTTATGAGTGCTCATGTTTTGGAACGTTTCGAAATATGCGTCCATTCATAAGTACCTGTCAGTAAAATATTGAAAAATACGTGGTATTTATAGGTGTTCATTGATCGATTTTTGTCATTCAACAAGTGCCGACGAACGCGAAAAGTCCAAGCGATTTTTCTCCGGTTTTTTAATTATAACTGAAACTAAGGCCCAAGAGTTTTACGACAATGGAAAGTTTTTCTATTTCACATGGGGTTTTATGCTCGAAGCTTCTGGAGTTTGACAAAGACAGAACAAAATTAAAACAGTTTTTGCAACAATCGCACGTTGGCTTAAACGAAACTAGAGCATGTGAAATTTTGGATACAATATATAAACCCTTTTACTCTAACTTCAAACAAAGATGGCAGGATTCTAATCGTACGAAGTCGCGATTTGAAAAAAAGAATGCAAATTGGCTTGAACGCACATTTACAATTAAGTTTACTGGGGCTGAATGTTCTACCAGTTCTGCACTTGGTCGGCCACGTAAATCGTTTGAGGAGTGCTGTGATCGCGCCAAACGATACAAAAGGGATGAAGTACGTGCTATGTTTCCTCAAGAAGTAATTGATTTTACTTCTAGTATTCCAAAAACCAACCACAAAATTTTTACATTAAAAACTTTGGGGATGTTTACAAAGCTTGAACTTACAAAAGAAAAATACGAGTATCTAATGCATTGGTTAGAAAATGAAGGGTACAAAATACTCATACCATTCAAAGAACTCCCGAAAGAAAAAACTAACAGTTATCCTCAAGGAATTTCTATTACTGAAAGTTCAGGCAGTGTACCTCTGCAAAATCTGTTGGATCATACTGCTAAAAGAGTCCTAGAGACCAAGTCGGTAAAGGAAATAAATAAAATTGAAAGATATTGAGAAGAGTCGATGAGGAGATATCTCAACTAAAAGAATTTGAGTTAACAGTAAATAATCGCAACTTTGAAGTAAAACATGAATTATATTTTACAATGACTGACGGCAAGACTGGAGCCACAACATCCAAGATGAATAAAATCGCAGAAGTTCAAGCTATGCCCGTAAATGAACAAGGACTGCAATTTGGTATGTCACCACTTCATGCGCGTATTAAGCTGATGGAGTGTCTTTGGCATGTAGCTTATAATATTGAATTTAAACGTGGGAGAGTCTACTCAAATACTCGTCCGATAAAAGAAGCCCGAACATGTTTGATAAACCGTGAACTTAAAGAGAAAATTGGAATACAGGTTGATACTGTTAAGCAAGGCTCTGGTACCACAAATTCAGGAAATACGTCACGAAGATTCTTTGCTAATCCTGCTTTGATTTCCGAAATCACGGGTCTAGATGAAAACATAATCAAGAGGTTTTCAATAATTCTCGAAGCTATAACAATCACCCAGGTAGTAGATCCCAAAAAATTTGGTGATTTTTGTCTGGAGACGGCAAAAGAGTTTGTTGCACTGTACGAGTGGTACAATATGCCACCTACACTTCACAAAATTCTGATTCATGGAAAAGATATAATTGAAAAGTGTATTTTTCCTGTAGGCTTACTATCCGAAGAGGCTCAGGAAAGTCGTAACAAAGACTATAGAAAATATCGCCTTAGACACTCCAGAAAATGCAGTCGAATTGCCACGAACGAAGATATTATGCACCGAGTGATGGTAACATCAGATCCCATGATCTCACATTTGACTCCTTCCTTTAGCCAGAAAAAGCATAGTGTTATAAGAGACGAAGTTAAGGCTCTTTTAGAATAATAAATTAAAAATAGATTTAAAATAAATAATAAATTAAAAATTAAAAAAATCATTTAAATGTTTTTGTTAGTTAGGGCTTTTTACATTGTAGATAACGATATGCATTTCTCTAACTTTCTTTATTTTGATTACTTTTGTGTATTACTATATAAATAAAAGTAAATTTGTGAGGAACTCACTACATTTTTTCACAAATATATTTTTTCCTCACCTCCATACAAAAATTCCCAGTGTGCGGTGTAGGAAATTTGCAATTTATTGAGTCCACAATGGACAAAAAAGCTTACCTAGACATTTTAAAAGCGAATTTAAATCAAAGTGCAGAGAAATTGGGCCTTCGAAATCGCTATCTATTTCAACAAGATAACGATCCCAAGCATACAGCTGATATTGTAAAGCTGTGGCTACTGTGTAATGTACCAAAGCAGCTGCGTACGCCTCCAAAGTCTCCAGATCTGAACCCTATAGAGCGTTTGTGGGATTTGTTGGAAAGAAAAATTCGGCAGCATGTCATAACATCAAAAAGTATGTTGAAAGAAGTTTTACAAACGGAATGGGGTAAAATATCACGGGAAGACACCATGAAACTAGTTCAATCCATGCATAAAAGGTTGGCTGAGGTTCTCAAAAGAAAAGGCTATCCAACTAGTTACTAATTTATCATTCATTTTCAAATCAACTTAATTTAAGACCTCTAAAAATATTGCATACACATTTGTACGCAGACTTTTTCTTGTCATTTTATTGCTCATAATTTAATTTTTTTTTCATAATTTTGTTAATAATCTGTATTTCTTTTATTAATTGATGTTGCTTGAAAGGCTGTAAATTAGAGTGGGGCGATTAGTATGGAAGGAAAAAAATCTTAATGGGCGCTTCGCGTTTCTGATTCTTAGGATTGTACTAAGCAAAAAAGTCTACTAGACCATACGTCTACGGTGAAAATGGAGCTGGCGCATTTTGACTTGATCAGACTTTTGTCACGTTTTTTTTGATATTTTGGCCTATAACAGCCAAACCATTGAGATTTTCGATCCAATACTAAGACAAAAATTGTAGCCAAGGCAAATGAAAGTGCAAATTTTTCGTGAAAATATTGATAAATTACCATTTTCAGTTGTTCATAGCGCAAAATCATAAAAATGTTCTATTTCTTACTTTTGATTCTATTTTTTTATTTATTCTATTTATTTTATTTCTTATTTTTTATTCTTCTATTGTTTTCAGTTCATTTGATGCATTTTTGTTAGTTTACTGTAAAAAAAACATTATATTTTTGGATAAAAAAAGTGGAAAAAGAGGAAAAAGTAAGAAATAAAAAATTTTTATGATTTTGCGCTATGAACAACTGAAAATGGTAATTTATCAATATTTTCACAAAAAATTTGCACTTTCACAAGGCCAAAACTGCCTGAAGGAGCGTTCCAATGCTTTTGCGATGTACTAGAGAGTTCTTAACAATATTGTCTTGGCTAAGTAAAATCTTAGTATCATATTTAAATAAAAAACAGCTGATAATTTAATTCTAGAGCGAACTTACCCATAGAAAAAGTTCGTGCAACTTTTTACAGAAAATTAAAAATTTTACTCTTAATTTTATTTCAAAATTGTACAAAAATTGTTAATAATTGCTGGCACGCTTTTGGGTAAATTTAGAGGATTCCATCTTACACGTAGTTCACTTGTTGATAAGGATTTCTCGCAATTGAACTGATCTAGATTCTGAATATATATAGTCAAATTAATGCGCAATATAACTTCCAATTTATATATTTACCTAATACTATTATAACTATTATTTTTTCATAAACATTATTTCTAGCTTATTTGTTGCCTACATATTTAATAATTCTTATGTTACACTTGTAGTCCTCTAACTATATATGGCTCTATGGGCTCGGTTGGTTATTATTATAAATAAATAAAATAGAATATCTCTTTTTATATAATTTTAATTTTTAAATTGTGCTTTTCCCGAGAAAAATATGTGAAATGTATTATTACATTCTTTATGATATTCTCATAAAATTAATTATTATTTGTTCATTGGATTTTTGGGAAACTTTTAATTTTACTTCTGTAATTTTGCTTTGTTATTATTAATGTTTATTATAAACCAGCTGAATGCTTTCGAAGCAAATTTCGATTAAGCCTAGACCAAAGTCATGGTTTAATCAGACATGCAGACTTTCAGTCAGATCCAGAGAGGAAGCATTTAGTATTTGGCGGAATAGCAAAAACGCAGATACTGATTCAATGCGCAAACAGGCGAGATCTTCATGTGCCAAAGTGTTAAGACGCGAAAAAGCTTTGTACGAGCAGCGTCTTCGCGCTAAAGTTCTTACATCCCCACAGGGTAGTAATAGCTTTTGGTCCTTCGGTAAAAGTGTAAAGGAAAATGTTAGCTCTTCTGTTCCGCCCATTTTAAACGATGATCAAATATTCACTGACGATCTGGCAATCCTTTTCAGCACCCTATACCATGCAGGCGAATTTCCGTCGTGCTGGAAAGTTACAAATGTGACGCCGATCCCCAAGAAGGGAGAGTCAAGCAACCCTGAAAATTATCGCCCAATCGCAATATGCTCTACCATTTTCAAAGTAATGGAGAGTATGCTAAATTTCCAATTTATGAAGTATCTGGAGTCAAATAGCTTACTTAGCGACCAGCAATATGCCTTCCGTCGACGACGTTCCACGGGAGACTTATTGGCTTTCCTCTCAGAAAAATGGTGTCGCTCCATTCACCATTTTGGCGAAAGTAAGGTAGCGGCTCTAGATATTTCCAAAGCATTTGACAGAGTATGGCATTTACTACTTTTGTTCAAACTTATTGCTTTTGCTGTCGGCGATAGCTTTTCTCGATTTATATCGAGCTTTCTCAGGGATCGCGCTATAAGAGTTGTTATAGACGGGATCTCATCGAACGAGTTCAAGAAAATTCAAGGGTACCGCAAGGCTCCATTCTTTCTCCTGCCCTATTTCTTATCTTTTTTAATGAGCTTCTAAGTCACACTTCCAACCCTATCCACTCTTTTGCAGATGAGAGCAGTATCTGCCATTCATATTCATTTGATCGTAGGCCGACATCAACTATGATCGCGGCGACAAGGCAGAATATGAATGATTCGCTAACAGGTGACCTCACGAGAATATCGGAAAGGGGTCACGCGAAGAGGGTAGATTTCAATGCCCAAAAGACCCAATGCTGCATGCTAACCCATCGCCGTATGCACGATCACGGTGCCTCATCTGTAATTATGGGCAGCGTAAACATTGAGAAATCAGAAGCTCTTGATGTTCTTGGCATGAAAATCCAGTGTGATGTTCGATGGACTGAGCACATTTTTCAGGTCTCAAAGCAAGCATTCAAGTGCCTCGGCTTTTTAAGACGGTGTAAGACATACTTCACGCCATCTGATCTCCTTACTATTTATACCGCCTATATCCGATCGAAAATTTAATACAACTCTCATGTATGGGTCGGTGCTTCAAAGACTATTTTGAAGGTACTCGACCGTGTACAGGAAAGACCGTACACAGGAGACAGTAGGGTAGCCAACTCTATTGACTCTCTTGAGCATCGTCGCAACGTGGGGTGCGTTTCGTTGTTCTATCGTTACTATAATGGGATGTGTTCTACTGAAATCAGGGAACTTGTTCCCGAAACCCGGTCATTCGCGCGCACGACGCGATCATCATCAAGAGCGCATCCATTTGTGGTCGATTTGGCGGCGACTCACAATACGCATTACAGAGAAAATTTATTATTTGGCCGAATGTCACGTAAGTGGAATGAACTACCCGCAGAGGTCTTTCCTGTCACTTTTAACGTGGGAAAATTCAAATCGAATGTCAATAAATACTACTCCCTCTACCCTCTCTCCCATAACCTTAATTCCTAGTTCCAGCGCAATGCACTGCATGTATAGGGGTCATCCCCTGAGTGCCGGCTCAAGAAAAAAAAAGTAGTCATTAAGGGTAAATCCGGAGAATATGGCGGATGAGGTACCAAGTCGTAGCCCAATTCATAGAGTTTTGCCATTGAGACTGCACACGTGTGCACTAGACTGGCCATAGCGTTATATAGACAAATTAGAAAATGTTAAATCCAAAAGCTTTCGCACTGAAAAATATGAGGTTGGGGATAACAATAATTATGCATATTTTAAATTTTTTTTTAGTTCCGAGTACCTCCGGGTTGATCCCAAAGTTTTATTATATTACCCATTGATCACCCTTTCTAAAAATTTTGTGCTATTAGCGACAACAAGACAAAGTGACCTAACGGCGTAATAGATGTTTTTTGAAATGAAATTGATACTTCTGTTGCTTTACTGCGTAAATACGGTGTCAATACGATCTTCGGATTAAATGCGTTGTTAATTATTGAGAAGTTTTAATATTTGATGTATACTAAATTAGTGAATATTCTGCAGTTTTAAAGTAAAAGTGATAAGAGAAATAAGTGGGCAGTGAATAATAAGTAAAGACAAATTAAATAAAATACAACAATAAACAGTTATAATGGCAAGCTCATCTAAGAAACTACGATCCGATAATGATATATTTTTGGTGGGAAAATGCGAAATGAAAGGCGCAAAGTTGCATAATATGAAGCAACTTCTTCAATTATTTTTTTTATAAAACCCGAGTGCAAAAACTCCCTGTGAAGGCAAGCATAAAAAATACAGTACATTTCCTTCTGTTGCAAAGAGAAAAGGGTCGGCTACGTTTTATGTCAGGCCAGGATTTAAAGCTGTCACGAAAACAAGAACGCAAAGCGAAGCTACTGGAAGAAGCAGAAAAGCGGAACACAAATATCAAGAATAGTCACTAGAAGTTCAAGGTATTGGTCAATATAATGTCTTTTTATTGTTATTTTTAATTATTGCTTGTTGTTCAAAGATGTCTCAAAGTATTGTATACGAAGGCGTAGAAATGGACAATTCAGCTCCGGACGTTGATTTTCTGAAGGACCAACATCAAGGATCCAGGGATCTCGCGGAAAAATCCATTTCGTTGATGATCGAATGTTAGCAAGCATGGATAAATGCCGCATCAGTGATCGCGATGCAATGCATTTAACATCTGCTACAATTACAGCCGTCTTGCGGAAGTTGCAGGAAATGAAACCTTTCTTGAACGACAGAAAAGTGGAAGATTTCGTCTTTAACCGAACATCGTTTCAAACAATGCGAAAGGAATATCGCCGCAGACAAGCGAAACAGATCATAGATGAATTCAAGGTACATAATTAATAATTAAATATAAATAAATATCTTGAAGGTAATTAACATAATATTTAATTTCAACATAGATTCCTGAAGAATTTGCCTTGCATTGGAACAGTAAAATGCTTCCAGATATGAAAGGCAAGGGCAAAGATGATCGATTGGCTCTCGTTATAACCGCAGAGAACTCCTTGGCATTGCAAAACTTGAAGAATCTTGCGGTGAAAATATTGCTGAAGGCATAGAAAAATTCCTAGACAAATGGAGGATTGATAATTTAGTGCAAATTGTGGCTTTTGCCACAACATCTACAAACACTGGTATTGAAAAAGGCTTAGCATATTTGCTTGAAAGGAAATTGGGTCGCGATTTACTTTTTCTACCGTGTTGCCATCATATCAGCGAATTGCTTATTAAAGCTGTGTTTGAGTTAAATTTCGAAAAAAACATCAGCACCAGAAGTCATTCTCTTTAATCGTTTTTCAAAAAACTGTAAAAATTAGAATATCAATACTTTCAAGAGTGGAGTATTGGATAAAGCGGTGCAAAAAAACTTAACAGCACCCGAAATAGAGACGCACAAGACCTTTTGCCTTGAAGCGTTGAAATCTCATTATGTGCGAGCCGATTATAAGGAGTTGTTGCAACTTTCATTTTTCTTGTTTTTCAAATTTTACGCAGTTGCGTTTGCCTGGCGCAACAATTCATGCAAGACTTAAGTCCAAAGCTATGTACTACTATAAGATTTTTTTGCTTCGCGAACAATTCAAGATGACATCCTCCGAACTGAAAGGCATTCGAAACATTTGCATTTTTTGACGCGTATTTATGTTTCGTATTGGTTCGGATGCGTTAACGATGTATCTGCACAGCGCCAAGATTTACAATTCATTAAAGACGCTATTTCATATTTCGATCAAAATGTTTCAAATGCCTTATTGTCAAAAATCAAAAACCATTTATGGTATTTATCCGAAGAGGCGGTTGCTCTTGGATTTTTCGATGAATGATGATGAGTGAAGCGGAAATTGGTTGAAGCTCTTGGCAATCATGATGACGAAAATGACGAAGTTATTCCGAAAAGATTAAACTTAACGCTGGAACAAGTGAAATTGTTTGAAAATAAGGATGTAAGTTCTTTCGTCACTCCTCGCACCAAGCGATTTTTCCATCGTTTACAAATCGATGTGACATTTTTTGAATTGGATCCATCAATTTGGAAGGATCAAGAAGAATACTGCTCCGCAAAACGAATATGCCAACATTTAACCGTTTTAAATAACCCGGCAGAAAGAGCAATAAAACTAATTACAGATTTCAATCGGGCATTGACATACGACGAGAGGATAAACAGTATTTGCTTCACAGGAGCACTACTGAAAAAACTTTTCATCCCACAAAAAATCTTCATTAGTATAATATTATCAACAATAAAAAAAAATTAAAAAATTCTCCTATTTTTTGGAACTTTGGTTTTAAGGTATTCCGGGCAAGTTTATCCGTAGTTTATCTGCAGACTTTTGCGGCTCGTTGGAAAGGTAATTATTATAGGTATTGAAGAAATTCAGTTGGGAACATACATTCAGATTTTGTTGTTATTCAAATATAAACAGGAAAAAAAAATAGTGATGAATAGGTAATGTAATAAAAGTTTGGGCTCAACCCGGAGGTACTCGGAACTAAAAAATTTAAAATATGCATAATTATTTTTATCCCCAACCTCATATTTTTCAGTGCGAAAAATTTAACTTTTCAAAAAATTTCCACTATGGCCACTCTAGTGTGCACCCGAGCATTATCTTGATGAAAACTAACTTTTTCTTGGCCATATGGGGTCGTTTTATTTTTAAATCCTCATTTAATCGGTCTAATAAGTTGGCAGAATATTCGCCGTTTATTGTTCTTCTCTTTTGATGTGGATTATCCCGCGTGCATCCCAAAAAACTGTTGCCATCACCTTATTAGCCGACAAACTTACCTTGCCCTTCGGAGCAGGTTCACCCGGAGAAACCCATTGTTTAGACTGCTGCTTGGTCTCCGGAGTACAGTAATGGATCCAGTTACAAAACGCCGCAAAAACTCATTCGGATTGCGGTTAACCAACTCCAAACAATCCTTTGAAGTTGTCACACGTTTACGTTTATGGTCAATTGAGAGCAAACGCGGCACCCATCTTGCAGACAACTTTCTTAAACCCAGCTGATCATTTGAAATCGAAAGCACACTGCCATATGAAATGCCTATGGCATCAACAATCTCACGCACTTTTACTCTTCGATCGGCCAACACCATATCGTGGATTTTTTTTTCGAAATTTTCGTGTGTACTGACCTCATTTGGCGTCCAGAACGTTCAGCGTTATTTATACTTGTGCGACCAGTAAACCACTTTTTTACCATTGAAATCGATGGTGCAGAGTCCCTATAGTATTTATCGAGCTTTTCCTTGGTTTGATTGACGGTTTTTTTTCGCAAAGAATAATGTTTAATGAGCACTCGAAATTCACTTTTTTCCATTTTTAGAAAAATACACGAGGTTGTATGTTTTGAACAGCTGTTAAACGCACTGACAAACGCAGCTGTTAATACTTATAGTTTACTAATACACATTGTTTGTTATTGAATCACCGTGTTAGTTGTGTTTGATGGCCAAACTTCCTCTCGCCCATGTAAACATATGGGCCATAGAGCCATAACGTGCATGTTGGTAGTTTTCTTAGAAAAATACCGCGTGACAAAACATCAGCTGGGTTATCTCATGACTTTACGTGTCGCCATTGGCCAGCCAAAGACAATTCTTGTGTTCCTGCTATTCTGCCTCAAATGTTTCATGTGATGATGACTGGGAGTTTATCCAAGCCAGAACAATTTCTGAGTCTGTCCACAAATATGTAGGTGCAGTCTCCAAGTTATGATCCTGTTTAACCCTTGTTGTTAATTGTGCGCATAGAAGTGCAGCGCAAAGCTCGAGACGGGGTAAGGATTGATGCTTTAACGGTCCTACTCGAGATTTTGCGCATAGTAGCCTTATTATCACCAGCCCGTTCTTAATGATGGATCGTGTATAAGTCGCTGCGCCGACGCATCAGCAAAACCGTGAAATTGGATTTTTGATGGTACATGCCTACCAAGAACGTGACGTGGAATCGTCATGTTTATGTGTTCCAATTCATCGCGAAATTAATGAATCTTCCACTTTTGTGAATGCTGTACGTCTGTACAAAATGAGTTTCACATTGTTTTTCTGAGACGGACAGAGTTTTGTTTGCTACGTTAAAGTTTTCTAGCACCCAAAGTCGAGCAATGTCTTCTTCCAGAGTTGTTTCATTTTCGACACATATTCCATATGTTCTAGTGGATGAATGATTTTCCTGAATTTTTCCAGCAATGACCCAACCGAATAAAGTGTTTTGTAAGATGGGCAAATTCTTAGTTACTTCATTTGTCCACCTGTTAATAATTGGTGATAGAATTTGGCACCCAATAAAACATCTACGTTGTCGGGGCTATTGAAATCCGGATCAGCTAGTTTTATATTCTCGGGAATTTTCCAGCGATTGATGTTAATGACTTGCGATGGTTGAGGAGAGATTATTTGTTTAAGAACAGCTGCTTTTTCAAGTCGTGTACTATAGTTATCTCATCATGAATGCAACTGGACGTTGACTCGATTATGCATATTGGTGCTGCTAGATCCAATTCCACTTACGGTGATGGAGATTGGTGCCATTGGAAGGCCAAGACGTTTTGCAAGTTCGCTAACGAAGTTGAGTTGTGATCCAGAGTCAAGAAGTGCTCTGCATTGTACCTTCTTTTCATTTGCTCTAATTGTGATTACTGCCGTACTAAGAAGTACGTAGCTATTTGATACGCAGTGTTTTGACGCGGTAAGTGATGAGACGGCAGCACATACAGTGTGTGAATGTCCAGCTTCGGCTTATGCCAGACTAAGGACCGCTGTCCGTCAGCGATGGGAGTGTGATAAAGTAACTTTGTCTTGGGCAAATGCCCGCGATAACTAATGATTCAAAAATGAGTTTGAAAGTAGAAATACCACTCGATTGCCAGAAGTCAGTAGAGTCTACAGCAAACGCATCTCAATTGCTGTTGAGTTTGCCACTTGTTGGTCGCACCGGCAATCATTGCGATACGAGGCGGTCGAAAAAAGATCGAAACTTGAAATAAAAAAATATTATCAGGATAATGCGAACAAAACGAGCAATTTTGTTGTTCAATTGGTTGACCCAGTTTGTAGAGAAGTTTTTTATTTACTGCGAAATTGTCAAACAAAGATCACAAAAGAATCAGGTTAACTACAAAAAGATATAAAATGTTACCAAGGGACCCCACCACAGGTCCGCGAGGCTCCCACGTGAATTTTGAATAGAACCCAATATTTTTTTGAGCTTCTCTATTTCTATTAACATTTCTAAATTGTATTAAACATAACGGTGGCGATGGTCGAAGTAGTCTGCACGTCGACTACAAAACGAAAAATTTTGTCTGGGTTCAACCCCAGTTTCAGACTTATAAAAACATCTCGCATTTTTTCTGATGTGCATTTGTGTGTGACTTTGTGTCAGTTGTTGCCGCAAGGTTTCAGTGGCGAATACATAGTCACTGGTCACTGAACAGTAACGGCTTCAGCTGTATCCAATCCACAGGCTCATCAGAACGCCCTCCTTCGTCGGTAGTGTGTAGCATCGGCGAAGTAAAATAACTACTAAAAGTGACTACTAAAACGAAGATTCAAAATTTAATACGTCTCCTCGACATCAGAGACGCTACACCACTGCTGTAAAACAAGTAACATGTAGAAAGCAGTGTTGTAAGATAGTGAACCTATCTATCCTATCATTTTTCCACATATCCCTTTCCTCTAGTTCCAGCAAAATACACCGCATGTGTAGAGGTCATCTTCTGAGTGCTGGTCCAAGATAAAAAAATAAAAAAAATCATTAATTATAATTAAATAACATTTTGTGGTACATCCTTTTTGGTATGGAAACCACCAAGAATTTTTATGTTTTACTTTTAAATAAATTTTGCTCCTGAGCTCTTCGCACAGTCTACTTGTTAGCTTGTAATAAACAATTAAAGTGGCTGTAAAAAATACATTAAATGTTAAATTGTTTGTTAAGTTTACAAATGTGACAAAATTTTTCAACTAAGATTTGGTGATGCTAGATTGAGTATAAAATGAAATCGTTAAGAATGGCAGAAAAGTTGTAAGTTAGAGATGGGATTTAGTTAGATAATTGGTACAAAACTTCGATATACTCCTAGATAGATAAGATAGCAATATGAATTAAAACTTTGCATTTTTATATTACTAAATAACTGTGTTACTGTCATATCAGGTAGTGGCTCCAAAAGAGTTGGCAAAAGGTCAAACAAAGAAATTAACGCGATTAAAGATTTTGGTATAGAATATGCAAAGTCTGGACGGGCATCATGTCGTGGTTGTGAACAAAAGATACTAAAGGATCAAATACGCGTTCGTAAGACGGTGTACGACACAGAAGTCGGAATGAAGTATGGAGGGGAACCATTATGGCATCATGTAGAATGTTTTGCTCAAATACGGGGTGTCTTAGGTTGGTTTGCCACCGGTGAAAACTTACCTGGATTTAATGCTTTAAAGAAAGAAGATAAAGACGATGTTAAGAAAGTTATACCGTAAGTACCTATTATATATTTATTCTTAATTTAGGTAAGATCAGATGTAAAAGTGTATAAGTATCGGGTGTTTTTACCTGCATGAGAAATTAAAATGATAATGCAAGATTGAAATATTGTTTCAAAGAAATTTTTTATTATAATCTAATAGATAATTTCATGTCATTAATTTTTTTATATGATTCCGGCATAAGTCCTCCGCGGCTACAGTTACATGGTTCATTCGATCAGTCCAATTTTTTACTGCTTTTTTCAATAAATCTTGCCGTCTTCCAATGCTTCAAGAGTTGCTGCTTTGTTGGCATAAACCAATGACTTAACATAGCCCCATGAAAAGTAATCCAGTTGCGTTAAATCGCACGAACGAGGGGCCAGTGAATAGTACCAGTTCTGGAAATGAAGTTGTCAGCAATTTGACAAGTTGTCGCGTCGTTTTGGAACAAAATGTCGTTGATGTTTACGTGATTACTTTTTGGAAAAACAAGTCAGCATGGCCCGATAGCGCGCGCCATTCACCGTAACGGCAGCTCCTTGCTCATTTCGAAAGACCAGCAGTATTATCTTCTGTACGTATGGATATGGATATATGTAAATTCTAATTTTGTTATTTTTTACGTAGTATCACCATAGGCGATACCGCAAGTGTTGGCAAATTGTTTGGCTCTATGTGTTTAATTTTTACCATTTTGTCAAGTTCGCTTTTAACTTGATCTCTTATCTTAAACGAAACACGCCTGGCGGACAAATGTCAAAATATGGATTTTCAACTAAGTCTATTATATCATACTGGGTGTCGCCAAATTAATCACCCTATCGTAAGATGTAATAGCTTTTGCAAATGGCCTTTTACGTCAATTATATTAAAAATTTGTGAACTAGACAGCTGCAGAATACAGACAGACATACAATGGGTGCTATACTCCGCAAGAGCGTGGAATAATTATCTCGATGGTGTTGCTCAACGTGAATTTTGTCGTAGACTTCCTAATCGTGTCGCACCAATTTAACAAACATTACGCCGCTTAACTGCTCGACTCGAACAGACTGGAACAACAGCAGATCTTTCATGGCGTGGCCCCCAATGGACTTCTGTCCTTCTGTCGAGAAGAGCGCGGCTCTTGCTGCTGATGTTGCTGAGAACAAAGAAACATCAAGCAGACGACGTGTCACGCAATTGCGCGTCAGCAGGCGGACCCTACAGCGAATTCTGGTGAAAGACTTACACATGTTTCCATACAAACTGCAAACAGTGCATCAGTTAATGCCTGGTGGCCATAAGTCGCGTGTGAATTACTGTAGAGCAATCCTCGATCTTAACAACGAAGAAGACAATTGTGAGTTCATAATCATCATGAGCGACGAGACGCATTTTCATTTAACATTTCAACAAGACGGTTAAACCGCACATACAGCAGGAGCACAATGGATATTTTTCCTGCTCGGATAATCTCCCGTTTTGACATGACCAGCAAGATCGCGTGATTTAACCATCCTTGACTTCTTTCTTTGGGGATACTAGAAGTTACGGGTTTATTCCAACAAGCCCAGACAATCGCAGCAAATAAAAAATTCACCACTCAAAATAATTAGTAAAAAAATTTACTCAAAAACAAAATTTGATGATTAATTTTGCGCCACCTTGTATAATGATGCACCTTGGTGCACTGCCGGTTATAGGTATTAAGCATGCGGCTACATTCTGTAACTCGCTAAAAGCCAAAAAATCGAAACGTGTTTTGCTAAATTTGACAATGTTTTAGAAAATCCAATTCGGTGTAATTTTGGCGTTTCTAAAATTATAAAAGTTTGTATTCTGTAATACCAAATAAGCTGTTGATTTCTGCAAAACGCAAAATCTTCAGTAGGCCTTTAACCTGAAAGAAGCTAAGAAATTTTGTTTTTACAAGAACTAAGAAAGAAAGAGAAAGGTTTAGAAAAATTAAATCGATTTAAGTCGAATGATGAAATGTTTTTGTATAAAGAAGTTATTTTGTTTGCATATTTCATAATTCTCAGAGCTTTTTTGGAAGTTTTGTGTAAACATTGAAATTTCTTAGCTGTTTTCAAGAATTTGTTTAAAGTCATACGAAAGATTTTGAGATTAGCACCAAATTAAATGTGCATATAGCCCATCTAAACCATATAAACCATATAACAAATATAGATAAATAATCGTAATTAATTTTGACTAACATGAAAGCAGGCATACTTATACTCAACACTTTGAAATGCGTCTTACCAGAAATTTCCCATTAGAAAAGCATAAAAAATTAAATTAAATCTCGTTTAAAAAGCAGGACTCCGCAAACGGACATATGGTAAATTTAAGGGACAATACGTAATAAATACATATATATATAAATCTTTTTTAACGACTTTCTTTCGCCTTATCGACACATTGTTGCTTAATCTATGTATATCGACATTACTTTTTTACAGGTTAGTGAAAAATGGAGATATTCCTGCAACGAAAAAGGTAAAAACTGAAAAATTAGACGAAGAAGATGAAAACTTCTCTAAAGAATTAATGGAAAATATTAAAAAGCAGAATAAAAGATTCTTTAAATTTAGAGATATGATTCAAAATGAAATGAGTAGAAATCATATGCTAGAAATCTTAGAAGCCAATGGCCAAGAGCCAGTAAAAGGTGACTCAGAAAAACTATTGTGTCAAGTGGCGGACATTTTAACTTTCGGTGCGTTAGCTCCTTGTCCTCAATGTCATGGTAGTCAATTACTTTTTAAAAAATCTGGATATTTGTGTAACGGTCAACTGACCGAATGGACCAAATGTACAAACTTAATAAAAGCGCCTGATCGCAAAGCATGTAAAATTCCTAGTGATTTAAAATTGCAACATTCCTTTTTGAAACAAGTACGAAAAGCCCCTGAAGAACGCGCTATTCATTATATTCCACCAAGTACAGCAACAATTTCAAAAAACTTTGGACGTAAGAACGGTGACGAAGTAGATGGGTAAGTATTATTTATACTAGTCATATTTCGAACCTTATACATATATCATACATATAACCAAAACTATCTAAAATACCTACAAAGAAAATAAGGAGGGTGCTATTAAGCAGTTACACAAATTCTGAGCAAAAGGAAATCGTATTGAAAATCAACGTTGTAGGTTCCAGTTTGCTTAGAAACAACTTTTCAAAAAGAAAATCAATTTTTAGTTTTTATTTTGGAACATTTGTACATACAATAAAAATTTATTCAAACTATTGGCCATTTTTAACTATGTTCTGAATTGTAGCATATCGCACAGAGAGTGCTCTGCATCAACCGAAACAAATATTAGTCACACGTGGCAAGATGTGGACTATAAGGCGGTGTAACATTTGTCTTCAGTTCTTTTCCAAGCCATTTGTTCTTTTTTTTTGTGTCTTTTCCTTTATACTCTTCCACAAACCCAATCGATACATGTTATCGTGAGCCAAAAGTTATACGGTTACCTATAGTAAAAGAGGGAAAAGAAATCAAACAAACAAATAATAGGCTATTTGTCAGCAACCAATCGGTACCATACGCACGAATTTTGTTTCCTTCTCCTTTTGAAATTAAAAAAAACCAAATTTAACTTCTTTTTAATATTTATTGTTTTTATTTGCAGTGGAGAAATCAAACTGTTTTAATTGATGGGAGAACTAAGACCTAATTTTACAATGTTAATCGTTTTCTTTTCAATTTACAATTTTCATTAACAATTGCATTGTCAAGAGTTTTACTATTTTTTTATTTATTGTTTCCTGCTTAGGAAATGACTTGTTTCGGTTTCTCTTTTATTTATTTTTTTTTATTGGCCAAAAGTAAATGTTGCAAAGTGTGCCGTTAAAGAATTGTCTGTATTTTATTTTTAAAAACAAATCTAGCAAAAGTGTGCAACATTAAATTATTAAGTGGAAATTTTTTTTTTGTGCAACACCAAAAACATCTCAGAATGCTTATGAATATAAAAACAGAATTGTATACATATATGTAATATAACTAGGTAAATATAGATAAAAAAAAAAAAAGTAAATATGTAAATATGAAAAAAAAAATGTTCAGACCTGTAAATAAGAAAAATTCGAATTAACAAAAAATTTGTTTTATGAGCAACTGCTTTCTTATGTTAGGTAGCTCTGTAAATTTCCTTGATAAATAACAGATGAAATAATTGATATATAAATGAATACGTATAAATATATACGTATATAGAAAGACTGATTTCTTTTTTATTGACTTACGGGGTGCTTGTTGTTCCAACACTGCTTCTGCTTCGTGATGGGACAATTTTTACAAAAGTTAATTCTTTAACAAATCGGTTACCCACAGCTATACCTGTGTATATATTTATATGTAGATGGCTAAGACGCTTTACAATTTTTATATTGTCTAAAAGTTCTAAAATTGAGGTTGTGATATCTGTTATCGGGGTTGTGGTTAATTTGTAGTGCTTAGTTTAGAGATTATTTCCTTTTTTTCTGGGGTTTTTTTAGATATATGTACATATCTGCACGGCTAGTGAAATAAAATCAAATACAGTACTTTTTTTTTCAAACAATGAAAGAATAAATTTTGAAAGTGTTAATAGTACGTTCAGTAACAGTGCTGAATATCATCGTTGTAAATGTGTTTTAAGGGGTGAAAGTGGTTGGATTTGCGAAGGAATCTGCAAAAACATTTAACACTACGCGAAGAAGTGTTCTGGTATTGACAAATACTCTCGTGGAATACTTAAGTCAGGCTTTATTTGTAATGACTGCCTCCAATACATTCACAATGTTGATTTGGTGATGGCAGAAATGAAACAAAGTGATAATAAAAACAAAGAAAGTAGAGCCCAATACAAGGGTGAATGTAAAGAATGGCTAAAGCATAATGAAACCGAAATAAAAAAACTACTTGAAGCCATTGAGATGAGATATTATGACAGATTAAAAAAACTGGATGTATTTCTAAAATCCTGCGATTTTTATATTAAAGAAATAAAACATCTCTTTCGCAAATTAAATCAACAACACGACTATCAAAGAAATGTACAATACAATAAAATATAAAATACAATAAAATATAACATCAAACTCTGTATTGTTATTAAAAAAACAATTGAATAAACAACTACAAAACCTTTTGAATTATTTGCGAATGTAGTTAGGCATAATTTAGTGTTGCCTGTTTCAAATAATGTCGCTACTAGTACTGCTTTCCCAGTTGAAATTTCACTTGTTATATGTTCTTCTCCATTGTCTATTAATCAACAACATTCCTGTCTGCCTGCTCCTTCTGATATATTTGAGGTCAATAATGATGTTGATGTTAATCCGCCTGCTGATGAAACAACAGGAATATAACAGTTGTTAAAAATAATGTTAAGCAGAGGCATAATATGAAGAACGGCCCTCTTATATACGGCGCCAATACGTCGTGTGAGCTGGATGTAGTTTCCTAGCAAAAATGGATTCATATCTCTTCGTTTAAGCCTACTGTTACAGTGGATCAATTATTGACCTATATTGCAAATTGGTTAATATGGATAAAGGTCATATTGCATGTTATAAGCCCATAAAAAATATTGCTGATTTATCTCTGCTTAAGCTCGTCAATTTTAAGATTGGCGTTTCGATTAAATATGCTAATGAATTATTAAAGCCTAAAATCTGGCCGACAGTTATCAGAGTACGCCCTTTTGTAAATTCTCTACGGCAAAGCAAAGCTAAGAAGCACCAGCTACTACGAATAATGGCCTTAAGTCGATTTTCAAAATCTTTCTGGTATTAGAACTAAAACTTTTACTGTTCACGATTTTTCATCTCCATGTGAATTTGATGTTATTGTGTTGGTGGAAACCTGGTTGCATAAGAACTTTTTCGATGCTGAATTGTGATCTCAACCTCTTTAATGTGTAATTGCCTTTCAAAAATATTCTAAATCATTCGTATGTAATATTGAGGATCTAAATTACCTCCTCGACCAGTTAATTTTTTCTTATATAAATTTTTCTTTTTTACTATCTGCATCTTCCACGTAAAAATGCTGATTTTTTTTAAGATGCTCATATAAATAATATTTCTTAATTTGGCGAGAGTTCCACAGAAAATTATAACATGTGTATCCTGGGTGACTTTAATTTAAACAACATTACTTGGACTAAACTGTCTGGCATGCTAATTTTAATTTATGTAATTTCGATGTGGTGAATTCCATTTTCAATTCTATCAAATGGTTGGATCTGTTTGCTGGGCTGCCAACACACGAGTGCTGTGAACTATTTCTAAAGATAGTAACTGATATTTGTTGTACTGATATTCCAATAAAAAACATAAATCTTTATAAGCTTCCATGGTACAGGAGTGGTCTAAAAAAACTGAAGAATTTACGTAGCAAATATCAGAAAAGGTGTATTGATAAGGGTGATTCTGAATCTGGGGCCAAATTTTTGAATTTAATTTTTTAAATAAATTTCTTTATAACCAATTCCTTTTAAGTGAAGAACGTGAAATTAAAGATAATCCGAAATCATTTTGCTCGTTTGTTAAATCAAAAAGACAATCGTCGGATATGCCATCCACAGTGCATTTGGATGGTAAATTTTCCGAGTCTTCTGTTGATGCAGCTAATATGTTTTGTTTAATTGTTCTATTCGAATTTTGAGGCAGTTATTGAGCATTCTTCTTCAGTTACCGGATTTACGAAATTAAATATCGGGTTCCTATCTGTGTCTGAAGTTGATGTATCGGAGCCTATTCTTCATGCCAAGACTTCCTTTAAATTGGATGCTGATGGTCATGGACTCATTTACTATAGAATGTTGCTGTTTCTCTTATGCTTGTCTAGCCTTCAATTTTAATTTATCGCTTAAGGAAGGTGAATTCATTAGTAAATGGAAGTCTGCTGTAGTTTCTCCTATTTTTAAGGATGGCAATAGAGTTGATGTTAGCTTTTATAGGCCTATCTCAAAGTATCCTGTGTCTCGAAAATCTTTGAACACATCATTTATAAACAATTGTTTTTCCAAGTAAAACCGTGGTTATCTCCTTATTAGCACGGTTTTTTCTGGTAGATCTACTGTAAGTAACCTCACTATATTTAATGAATGTTGTCTAGATGCTCTGGAGCATGGTCTCGAGGTGGAGGTAGTTTATACAGACTTTTCGAAAGCATTTGACAAGTTAACTCGTGCACTTGCTTAACTCAATGAAATTAATTTTAGATTGCAAAAAGAAAATAAATCGTTCATTGAATTTAGCACTGAGAAAACTGAGTTCAAACTCCTGCTTTATAATGCAATAAAATTATTATTTGTTAAGTAACAGTTAAGGTTGTTAATATTTAACTTTGTGTATAGTTTCTTCTTTTCTTTTTAGCTGGTATTATATTATTAGTATTACTTTATAAGTTATTTCTATTATCATAGTATGTAAGGACTTCTGTACCATGGACTGAAACAATTTAAATAAATAAATTCAAAAGGGCGTAACAACAAATAATTGTTTTTCACAATTGAAAAAATATAAAAATAATGTTAAGTATGCAGTACTTTTCTAAACTATTTCCCATATTTTTGTATAGCAAAATAAACTCATTTTATTTGGATGATATTGAGAAAAAAAAACATATTTGTAACCACAACACTTATGTATGCATCTATGTATTAATAGGCAAACGCGTTTTTTTTAAATCTCTTAGTTTTAAAGATTTTTCGCCGGTGCTAGACAATACCGACGAAGGAGGGCGTTATCAAGAATGATTAAATAAAGATTACGCCAACAAGCTAAAATAAAAATACTTTTCTGCGCGTGATGGAACTCTGACGTCACTCAACATGTATTCTGATTGGCTAATAAAACTCAGCTGAAGAACTATTATGTTATTGTAAAAACAGGACAGTGGGGCAAATTCAGTTTGATAATAAACAATTTCAAAGAACTATTTTATTTTCCATTTATTTTTATTTAAATATTTTATACATATAAATAGTGAACCCAAGTGTTAATTATTTCCCTTTTTCCCCATTCCAAAATTTGTTGTTGTTATTTTACTTAAAAATAAAAATCTTCAAAGAATATTTATAGAATTTTTAGTTTGTTATTTTACTATACTTTCTCTTTCTCTTATACGTGCTTTCAACAATTTCAGAATTTAGTTTTCTAATTCTAAAATACATTATACATCTAAAAAAAGTTTTTTTACGTCATCACTGGCTTAAATTTCTTTTGCTTCTAACAAATGCTTTTGTAAATATCCACTTGCGAGTAATAATTTGTCGCCATTCAATTTGGAAAAAAATTGAGTCACACAGTATTAGCGTGTTCATTAACGAAGTTGATGGCTTACTAAGTCCACCTTCACTTAAGTGATTAACCCATGAATAATTGCGTTCGGTTGAAGAATTACTCACAAGATCAGGATTTTGATTCTTCAGTTTGTGGCAAATATATCCGGCCAACTTCTCTAAACCATCATATTCCATATTTTCTATTTCGCTTTGGTTAGTTTCTGTAGCCAAAACATCTGCCTGAATGTTACGGTTAACACTCTTAAGTATAGTACCTGAAGAAATCACAAAGTTTATAAAACTTTGTGTTATTTAAAATTTAAGCTTTCAACTTACCCGTTAAAGAATTATCTACATCTAAATCGGGTGTATTGTCAACTTCTACATTTGCATTACTACCCAAAATACCTTCGTTAGACCCCATTAAATATGATCGAAGTCTATATTTGAATTCTTCTCGATCAGGGTGATCGTGAAGTCCGCCTTTCGACCTAATTATTCAAAAAAAAACTTTCCAGCACATCTTGATTAAACCGATACTTTAGCAAATACTCAATATTATATCGACTTTTAAGTTCAATATATAGCATTTGTAACGCTTTATTAGATTGAATGATACCTGTAGAATACATTTATGTCAAAAGAAATAAATCTGTGTCACAAATTTTTAGAGTACAATATAATTTTCAACCTTTTGGAAAGGTAGCATAGACTTTTTGCCAATCACACGGATCTCTGACATCATTTGCGACATATTATGTAGAATGATATTTTGTTTTTCAAGTGCTAAACCATATGCGTTTAATCGGTCTCTGGTATCCTGTCTCGGTACTCTCGAATTCATAACATCGAACCAGTCATTTACCTAGTTAAGTGAAATTTCTTAAGTAGTTTAGGTATGTTCTATAAAAATTATATTTTGTAAGTAATTACGAGTTTAAAGAGTTGACTGCACTCGCTCCAATTTTCGTTGCTCAAATATCCCAAACTGGCGGCTCGTGTTATAGATTGCGAAATTGTATGTGAAAAAAGTTTCGTGGCCAGTTTAACCTTTTGCCTTTCAGGTCCGACCACACATAAATTGTGTGGTGATATTTTATGCGTGATCTGCAAGTCATTTGATTGGAGGGATAGGAGACTTAAAATTATATCCTTTTTGACTTCTTTTTCGTTAATGATAAACCCACCATCAATGAAATGATTTCTCAAAAGTTTTATCAAATGAGGAACATCATTAAAAACAAAAATTTTGATTTCATCGAACAAAAACCTACATATATACATATGTTACGTATATTCATACAAAAAAAAAATTTGAAAAAATTATTGAGGCATATTTACATAAAACATACCATGGTTTTTCGTAATCAACTTCAAGTTCACTGAACAGTTTTCTGTTACCTCCACCTAAGTCACAAACAATGGCCACAATTGTAAAGCCACTCTGCTTCATAAAGGGTGGTTAAATTTCAAGGGCCGATGTTGATTTTGAATAAAACACAAACTATTTAGAAAATTATTGTAATTTTATTTTCTTATGATATATTGGTATTACTCAATTATGTATGGAACAAAATACCACGCTACGCTACTGGAACACGACCACGGCGGCACACCTCCATCCGATGGTCCAAATTTTCGATGACCCTGAGGCATAATGGAGGTTCTATGCCGTTAATGTGCCGAATTATCTCATCCTTTAGCTCTTGAATTGTTGCTGGCTTATCGACGTACACCTTTTCTTTCAAATAACCCCAAAGAAAAAAGTCCAACGGTGTCAAATCACATGATCTTGGCGGCCAATTGACATCGCCATTACGTGAGATAACACGGCCATTGAATTTGTTGCGCAAAAGAGCCATTGTTTCGTTAGCTGTGTGGCAAGTGGCACCGTCCTGCTGAAACCACATATCGTCCACATCCATATCTTCCAATTCGGGCCATAAAAAGTTCGTTATCATCTCACGATAGCGAACACCATTCACAGTAACTGCCTGACCGGCCTCATTTTGGAAAAAATACGGCCCGATGATGCCGCCAGCCCATAAACCGCACCAAACAGTCACTCTTTGTGGGTGCATTGGTTTTTCGACAATCACTCTTGGATTCTCATTCGCCCAAATGCGGCAATTCTGGTTATTGACGAATGCACTGAGGTGAAAATGTGCCTCATCACTGAAGATGATTTTCTTCGAAAATTGATCATCCACTGTTGCCGTGGTCGCGGCGCCCATTTGGCCGATATTTTGTTCCATACATAATTGAGTAATACCAATATATCATAATAAAATAAAATTACAATAATTTCCTAAATAGTTTGTGTTTTATTCAAAATCAACATCGGCCCTTGAAATTTAACCACCCTTTAGTATTCAATATATTGAATAAAATACTTTTTGACATTTGGGTATCATAGTCATAATATATGGGTTGCTTCCAATTTGAAATTAAACCTTCCAGCGAATTAACAAAGGTTCTAAAAATTCTTGATTTTGATACAAATAACTTACCTCTTAGCAAGGCCACTTGGATATAATTAGCTGGTTCTAGCACTAAATCTGCTGACTTGTCATAGCAATACTTTCCAGTATAGCTCCAAAATACCTTTCGACATGTCCAATTTTTCCGACCATCTTTGCAACGTTCTCACCAATGGAAGTGGGAAATGTTTCTTCCTTAAAAGTTTGTAAGCTCTGGCACTCGCTGAGTATAGGGTGATAGATTGAGCAATGTCTGTTTCGGTAAAATTTTGTCTTTTATCACCGCTTTTTAGTTTTTTTATTTGACCCTCAGTAAACAAACGCCTCAGTGCCTTCTCGAGATTTGAGTTTGCAAAGCTTAGTTTTTGAATACGACAAGATAAATTTTTTATTGTCACATCACATTGACTTTTTGCCATTTTCAGCGAACAATTCTCCTTAAGAAGTGATTCTCTAGAAACGATTTAAACAATTATTTGTTGTTTTTTTAAATACTAACATACATTTTCAATTCCAAAGTTTTAGTGTAACTTTGGAGGCCATCTTCTTCAGTGTCAGTCGGCAATTCGGCAATTACACATTTTACTTTTAAACTTTTTTGATTATTTATTTGTTTTTTTGTTTCATCTTCTTCAGTGCCATAAGCAGTTTTCTTTTCACTATCAATAATAGTATTTTCTAAGGACGGAACTGCATTGGGTTATAATTTCTTAGTACTTCGTTTACTAAATCCAATAACGACTTATTAACGGACTTAAAGAATTGATTATGTGGTAACTTACCCATTTCATATATTAAATTTCTTTCAAAATCCTCTTGCTTAAAATGTAAAGCACAAATTTTTTCTTTTTCAGCATTTACAGGCTTTACACGCTTGCAAAATTTCACCCATAACTTCCTTTGAGCTTCATCTCTTGGAAAACTATATAATGACACAGCTTTATGAAAACAAAAAAATTTTGATAGCAATATTACATTGTAACACAATTAATTTCTCACTTCTTTTTTTGCTGTTACTTTGTTTGCAATTGCCCACTGCGCATTTCATGCTTGCTCTTTTTGTTCTCTTTTCACTTCTATTTTTGTTTTTTGTTTACAGCTTATGAGCTTTATAAAGCAAGTTTTTTACACTTATTTATTATTTAATAATTATTTAAATATATTTATTATAAAATATAGCACAATTTATTATAAAATTCAACACAAAACTTTAACTTTGATAAAATCGATTTCATTTGCTTGTTTGAGATCTCTCTGAGTAAATTGTGTGAAGAGTTGCCAAATGTAGTATAAAATATAAATTTTGTACGAGAAAGTATTAGTTTTGCATATAATAAACATTTGGCAATCTCTTCGAGGGGATGCAAACGTCATCAAACGGTAAATCATGCGCAAGGCGTAATCTTTATTTAATCATTCTTGGCCGTTATGATGTGCCTATGGATTGGTTACAGTACTTTAGTAGTAATATGACTTTAAAGTTATTACTCACACCAATAAATACAACACTTAAACACTTCTCTTCTTATTAGATGCAATTAAAAACAAAAACAAATATACCTTTGCTTTACGTGTACGTGTTTTTGAAGAACGAAAACAAAGTAAAAATTGTGTGAATCATATATAAAGAGTTTTTTCTCTCTTTAAGTACACAGAAAAATAAAATCAAGGTTCAATTAAAACATACGAAGATTCAATTAAAATATTAAATAGATTTTTACCTATCACGAAAAACGCAGAATCAATTAAGAGCTTTAATTACAAAACTCTGACCATTTTGATTGCAATTTCTTGCGAGCACACCAAAATCAATTAAAATAAACATGAATTCAATTAAATTATTAATTAAGAAAAAAAATTTTTTCTGTGCAAGGACTTAATTGTGGAAAATTTAATAATTATTTTGTCTGTGTAATGATATTGTACTTAAATCTGGATACACGCATTAGTTCATAATAAAAAGTGTTAAAAAATTTATAAATATAAAAAAATAATTTTTCTTAAAGAATTTTTCAATTGATTTTCAATAATTACGCAAGGGTTGAGGACAACGAAGCGCACTATTTTAATTTTATTATCAACAAAAATTAATGAAACAAGCGCAAAAAACGCTGAAGCTAATGCATTTATTCACAGCGAAATATTTAGATTTATGTTCAATGGGCACTAAGTGTTCTCTATCTAAAACATGTGCTTGGAAATTTGTGACGTAATTCTGCCGACGTTCTTTCTTATGTTGAGGAATAATTATTGCGCGTGGAGACGTGCAGTTAGGTTGTCCAGCAATTTGTTTGATGAGTAGGATTACCAACAACAAAATGTACATATAGGCTAGCTTACCATAAAACAAATATAAATAAATAATTGTAATTAATTTGGCTCGTTAAATAAAAATAAAAAGGATTTGTTTGAGCAATTATTTTTACGTACATACATATATGTATATATATCTTTGGAAATAAATTTGTTATATACATATGTATGTATCAATTTGTAATAAGTGTTTCATTTATATATTTTATTTATCTAGTCCTAAAACAAAACGTGAACGACCACCTCTTTACAATATGGAAATTGCTTGTTTTGGTCTGGATAATGTTGATAAGGCGAAAACATTTATAGCAAAACTAGGTGGAAAATGGACATCAGATATTTCAGAACGAACTACATTTGTAATGTCAACACATAAGGTAGTTGGGCGTTTGGGAAGTCGTATAAAAAAAGCAAAGACCCTCGGATTGCACGTAGTACCAATAGAGTATTTGGACGCTGTCGAATCTAATGGAGCCAGCGCCGTTAAATATATTACAAGTATGTCATTATGTGATTGGGGTACTGACCCAGCTGCTCGAATTCAACAAGAGGGTTCAAAAAGTTCGAAATCAAAGAGTATTTACACCAAGTCAGTACCAAAATCAACGACGTTAAAGATCAAAGGCGGTCTATCGGTAGATCCTGACAGTGGTTTAGAAAATCTTGCGCATGTCTACGTTTCAGAAAATAAAGACAAATATAGTGTTGTTCTCGGAATAACTGACATTCAAAGCAATAAAAATTCATATTACAAATTACAACTTTTGGAAAGCGACAGTAAAATGAAGTAAGTCAAAAAATATGAAAAATAAACAAATTCAATTACACATACAATTTCATTTCTTCCTCAGTTTTTGGGTATTCAGATCGTGGGGACGCATTGGAACGACAATTGGAGGAAATAAGTTGGAAGAATTTAACACCTTTAGGAATGCCAATACCTCATTCAAAAATTTGTATTTAGAAAAGAGTGGAAATAATTTCGATGACCGTTTTAATTTTCAAAAGGTAATTAGAACAACCACTATTCCTTCTGCCACATTGAAGCAACATTTTAAAACTGTCATGACATTCCAATTCTATAAGGGTGCTGTTGGCTGAGTAGTTAACGGTTAACTCTGCAACCAAAATATCCATAGCTTGAATCGACGATCAAACCAAAAAATGTTAAATTCTGTCTGCGCAAACAGCGTCCTACTTAGTCAGTATATGAACAATAAAAGATTCGGAGAAGTAAAATAGTAAATAAATTATAGAGCTCTGCTTCAGCTTCCTCTGCTAATACAAATTCGCAAAAAAAGACAAAACTGCGGAGTTCTGGTAGAATTACGGTCTATATCCTTCTATTGCTTCACAATCTGTCTCTTTCTATACACTACCTTTTTCCACCTAGTTTCAACTGCATTATGGGACATCTTCTGAACTTCCAAGAAAAGAAAAACTAGAACTATATTTGTCAGAAAGTCTTTCAAAACACCGATTCATTGCTTGATTGATTTCATATGAATAAACAGTAATTACAAGCAGTAACAGGAATTTATTAACAGTGTCTTATTTATGAATCGTGAATTAGCATCATTTTAGAAATCGCAAAATTATTCCTTTTGATTCGCGGTAATGCCGGCTTCTGATGTATTTATCTACATGTATCTTTTTTTTAAGAGAAGTAACACTCAGGCAATGATTGCATACTGCTAGGTGTTAACTTCTAGGAAAGGAATAGTGATAGAGATTACAGGTGATGAAGAAAGCTTCATTATTTTTACAATACTGCTTTTGCACGTTTCTTTTTTTATAGCAGTCTTGCAGCGCGATATCAAGGAAATGCATTAAATTTTTGAAGCTGTATTTCGTAGACATTTTATTAATTATTTTATTTAATTATTTTACTTATGATGATACCCAATACCGAAGAAGAATGGCGCTCTGGTGTTACTTGTGGCTTAGTATCAACTGATGCCGGTACTGCTCAGTCACCAGTGACTATGCCTTCGTCCTTGGTTTGATAAATGCTTGTTTTATTGCCGGTTTAGTGAAAGTACCTACTTTTGACAGAAGAGCGATATTTTTTTACTAGCACTATCATAAATTTATAGAACTGTTAATTTTTTTTTTTGCATTTAATAGACATTTTTTAACAACCAAAGTTAAAACTTGTTATATTTTAATGAGAAAGATGGACAAAGCATTATCTAAAAATAATTAAGACTTTTGTTTAGGCTCTTGTGATATTGTTAATTTGATTCTCTATTAAGGAACCAAATAAAATCTCCCATCATATTTTCATTCCATAGTCCTGATACCGTTGCTCCATGGTCTTAAGTTGTTGATAAAATCGTTCACCATGCTCGTCGCTTCCGGCACCTAGATTTTCCGCAAAAAAGTTCAAATGCGAATGCAAGAAATGATTCATGACTTACAAATTACAATAAACCAAATAAAAAAGAAACAATTGAAAAATATGAACATCATATTGAACATTCATTGAACTATACATACGTAAAAAAAGCGCCAAAAAAATCAATGCCACAAAAATTACTATTTAATGTAAAATGATGAACGGTAAATTTTACAATAAATTTATACATTATATTAAAAAAACTTGACCTGATTTGCTTAATAACTCAATGCAGATTTGCACTTTTATTTGAAAATTTTAGGAGTTCATAACTCGCCCCAAATTTTTCTGTATGATTTTTTTTCATATTTTTATGTTTTTTTTATCACGTACGGAAATTTTGTTCCATTTGAAGCGCTTCACTAAAATAGATTTGTTGTTATATTTTAAGCTGTTATTTGAGTCACTTTTCTCTTTATATTTTCAACACTGTTTTTGTTTTGTAGCCAACAAAAATAGAAATTAGTTTAATTTGACCACAATGACAAAATTAACATGGACAACAACCTGCAGCCCTGTTACCTTGTGTCGTCAAAACAATCGTTCTCATATAAACGTGTATTTTATTTTTGACATCTTTAAGTCTGTAGCTTGCTGTGGCGAATGTGTTTAATGCTGCAGGCAAAATGTCGCCCATGGGCGCTTTGTTGTTCTCTTATTTACCCGTAGTTAAATACACATATTGTAGAGATTTAAACAATATTATTCTCTCTTGCTTGAGCATTCTAAGAAACAGGCTGTGTTATCGCTTGTTGCTTAAAATCAGTGTTGCCACAAAAAATTTTCTCGTCTGCAAAAATTTTTCTTCTCTTATATAAACAAACTGCAAGCAAATATGTTTAATAGGCAATATGAACTAAACTTATTTTCAGATAATTATTTGGCAAACTATAATATTTGGTTTCTTAACACTCATGAAAAGTCATTCCACGCACAGTCAATTTCTATTATTTAATTACAACTGCCGTTTTTATGACTGTAAAAAATATAAAATTTTGTCGCAATGCGTGACATTGCGCATCAAAACCACGAAGTTAAAGTAAAACTAATTAAAATTAGGTAAGGTCTACCTTTACCCCTCGTCTGTGAAATAGGGTTCTGAAGACATATTTCTGCAGATATATGTATTTAATAAGCAAACAAATTACATTTAATATTTGTATTGATTTAATTATATTTATGTGTCAACATTTTCTTTATTGAAACAAAAGTCGAATTCTGTTGACAGATAAAAAATTTGAAAACTTATTATGCATAAAAAGTAGCCCATACGAAATATCGAAGATGCATGCATACCATGACTGATTTTGTAACTTTTTTCCATTTCCATATCTAAATTAATTTGCCGTTTAAATTGGGTATCTGAGTCACAATTCTTCTCTAGCAACACCGGCTCTTGTTCAGAAAGAGAATATATGTAACACAAACAACCGAAAAACGTAATAATATTTTTTTTTTTTTTTTTTTTTTGGCGTGTGAGGTATGGTTGAAAATGCCTTCGCACTTACAGAGACCGTCGTCTTCTGCGTCGAGTGGTGTTGCCACTAAAAAATTCCCTCCTCTTACTCTGGGTAGATTCCTCCCCGGAACCGCTTTCCGCATTACTTCGGGAAGGCCCAGAGCCACGTCCCAATCAGGACCACTCTCAATCACCCACGTCTGGGTCCGCCAAGTTTGCAGCCGGCGCCATGGCCCCGGCCCGTATCGCCTGGTCCCCGTCAGAGGGGGCCCCGCTATGCAGCAGCGCATCGAGGTCTCTCTTCTTCCTCCGCAGAACGTATCCCACGTACTGTGCCACAGCGTCCCAATTGTCTTCACAATCGAGCATCCTCCCTATCACGGTGGCAGGAGCGAACCCGCCAAACCGCTGCGCTATTGCACCTCTCTCAGCATGCCACCTGGTGCAGTCGAAGAAAGTGTGTTCTGCATCATCATCCGTAATACTACAGTAAATGCAGTCGGGACCATCTGCCCTGCCCATCCGGTACAGGTACTTTCGAAAGTATCCGTGGCCCGAGAGGAATTGTGTCAGGAAGTAGTTAACTTCCCCAAATTTCCTCCGAATCCATACTTCCACGCAGGGAATGAGCCTTGCCGTCCACCTGCCGACCGTGTCCGCGGTCCACCTGTCCTGCCATCGCCGGACAGTTTGGGGTCTCAGACCAATAGCACCAACACCAGGGTGCTCCCCCATCGAGTTCCAAGCCTCCCACCGCTCGCGCGCCAAGAGGTCTATGGGTATTTCCCCACATATCACCAGGACCGCAGCGCCCGAGACCGTGCGGTAAGCCGAAGCAACCCTAAGGTCCGCTGTACCGCCTCGAGTACCCTGCGTTTGGTTCTCTCACCCAGTACATTTCCCCAAATCTCGCTCCCATGCAGCAAGATCGACTTCGTGACCGCCATAATCAGCCTCCTCTTGCTCTGTGTCGGGCGTCCGACATTCGCCATGAGTCTGCTCAGCATGCCAGTCATCTTCGCCGCCTTAGTCGCCACATGCCGTATTTGGGCCCAGTAAGTCAGCCTACAGTCGAGTCTGACGCCCAAATACCTTATGGCACTCTGGGTAACCAGAGACACATCCCCTATCTGCATGCCGACATCGAGTGGTATGTGTGCCCGCGTCATCAACATCACCTCGGTCTTCTCCCCGGCCAATTCCAAGCCGTGGTCCTCAAGCCACATCCGGGTCCTAATCATGACCCGGTTCAGCTTCCCCCTGGCGTCATCCATATCCCGCGCCAAGATCACCGCCGCTATATCATCCGCGTATCCCACGAGCTGAGCATCCTCGGGCATTTCCACCCCAAAGATCCCATCGTAGGTCAGATTCCATAGGTCCGGGCCCAGCACAGATCCCTGGGCGGCGCCGGACGTGATCGTCCTGCTCCTCCGCCCCGTCGGCGTATCGTACAACAGTACCCGATCGTCCAGATAACTACGGAGAATTCTATACAAGTATCCGGGAATACGAAACCTCCCCCGTAGCGCCTCTAGAACATCAGCCCATCGTAGGCTGTTGAAGGCATTCCGAACGTCGAGTGTTGCCAGGATAACTATGCGCTTCGGATAATAGCGCCTCTCGCTCTGAGCGCGCTCGAAGCACTCAACCACATCAGCAATCGCCCCGAGCGTTGACCTGCCAGGTCTGAAGCCATGCTGTCTATCCGACAGCCCCCCAGCCATCCTCACGGCCTCCGCCAGCCTTCTTTGCAGTAGCTTCTCCAGCAGCTTGCCGGCACCATCCAACATACAAAGTGGCCGATAAGCCGATGGCTGGGTCGGATCGCCCCTGCCCTTGCCAACAAGCACGAGCCGCTGTGTTTTCCAGCGTCTTGGGAAGACGCCCTGGACTAAACAAGCATCGTATACCGGAAGCAATGCTTCCGGCCTGCTCTCAGCCAGGATCTTGAGCACCTCCGACGGTACCCCATCCGGGCCAGGGGCTTTCCCCGTCCTAAGAGCCCCGGCAGCGATCCTCAGTTCCTCCCCGGTAAAGGGCGGTGGAACCTCATCATCGTAGGGCCCACGTTCGCCAACCAGCGGAGGGTGTGTGGGGAACAGGCCCCCCACAATCGTTTCGATCCGCGCGCCGTCCAATTGCACCCCAGTGCGGCTCGCGCCCAATTTTCCCGCCACGATCCTATAGCCGAGTCCCCAAGGATCACGGTTCAGGTCGCTCCGAGGTTCTTCCCATTTCGCCCTCTTGCTCGCCATAATCGCGCGACGCAACGCCCCGCGGGACCGCTTGTACTCTTGGGCCTCCAGTAGAGCCTCGCCGGCCCGCCTAGCCCTAGTATAGACCCTCCTATTGCGGAGGCAGTCACGCCTGAGTCCAGCAATCTCCGGGGTCCACCAGTACACAGGTCGCCTCCCCGCCCTTCGCGACAATCGGGGCATCGATGCGTCGCATCCACGGACAAATCGCCGCATCATAGCACCCGCCAGGGAGTCAGCGTCCCCCCCACCGTCCAAAACCGTAGTACCGTCGAAACCGTCCAAGAACGACCCGCGGTCTAACCTCGCGACGTTCCATCCACGCGCGCCTCTCCCACCGTGCGACCGCGCGACGCCCGCCTCCGATACTATCCTAAATTCAATATACTGGTGATCACTCCCAGTATATTCCTCGAGTACCCTCCATCCTTCGATCATCCCAGACAGATTCTCGGATACCAAAGTGATGTCAGGAGTGGTGAACTCGCACCCCGGCCGCCTGAAGGTAGTCGCACCGCCAGCGTTCATGACCACCAGCCCCAACCTGGCCGCCATATCCAGGACACACCTCCCCCTCGTGCTCGTCACCGGATCACCCCACTCCACAGCCCTGGCATTGAAATCACCGGCCACCACAAAGGGTCCGGCCATACCAGCCAGAGCGTCCTCGATAGCGGCCATCTTCGCCCTAAATCGCGCCACGTTATCGCTAGGAGTGAGGTAACAGCTCACCAGCACAAAACCGCCGATCCGAGCCCACGCATAGCCGCAGCCGATCCCGTACCGCGCAACCGCGAGTTCACCGCCGCCAGGTAGCCAGAGCGCCGCCGTACCCGTTTCGTCCCCGAGCCAGAACCCCCGGTGCATCGGACCGTATTGTTCGCTGATAACAACCACGTCCGCGCCCCTCTCGGCAACCATCTGCCATAGCAGAGCATCCGCCGTCCTGCTCCTGTGCATATTCCCCTGGAGCACCCTCATCTGCGGGATAGCGGGCAGCCCTTCGAGCCCGGCAGGTGGTCAGTCCTACCGTGCCCCGCCCCCGAGCACAGAACGCACTTGGGGACCGCTGTGCAGTCCCTCATCTTATGTCCTGCTCCTCCGCACCTTATGCACAGTTGCCTCCTGATTGTCCCAGTACACGTTGCCTGAGTGTGCCCCGCCCCAAAGCATCGATAACACCTACCGACACTCTCGGACATCCGCATCGCAGCCCTGATCCAACCGACACGCACGTGGCCAATATCGATCAGTTTCGCGGCGCCCTCCACCGACAAAGTAACGTACGCCCGAACCTGTTCGCGCACGTCCGGTGCCGTCACCCTCACGCGTAGCTGCTCTTCGCGCCCGGCGAGCAGACCACGGACCGCCATCTCTACCTCCTCCACGACCGTCAAGGAGTCAAGACCCCGCATCTCCACGGTCGCGCTCGGCCTTAATTCCGCGACCGACGCTGTCTCGCGGACAGCGTCCCTCAGACGCCGTACAAACTCCGGGTCAATCCTGTCGCCCCTCCCGAGTTTCAACAGGATGTCACCGGCCCCCGTCCTCCTGACGGACCGTACCCCCTTCGCGTCGCCCGTCACGCTGCCACGCAGCTCCTTCAGCACACCCGCATAGGTGTGCCCCACCGCGGGCTTAATGAGCACCGCCTCAGGCTTCGCGCGCCTAGGTCGCAACCGACGGCCCGCGGGCGGTGCCCTCCCATCGTCTACCGCCGGGGTCCCCAAACCCCGTCTCTTCCTCCTTCTCCCCGAGGTGACTGTCCTCCAATCACCATCCCCGGTCGCAGGAGTTGCCCCGAGGGTCCCATCCGGCCCCTCCGCCCTGGCTCTCTTAGATCCGCCAGTGGCAGCCGGGCTGGCAGCCGCCCGCTTGGCAGGTGCAGCCCGTTTCGCAGGGGCAGCCGGACAGCCAGCAGCCCGCTCATCGGCGGCACCCAGGCCCCTAGGCCGTCCGGGGGGGGCACTCGGGCCGTTAGCCCGTTTGACGGGGGCACTCGGGTCGTTAGCCCGTTTGACGGGGGCACTCGGGCCGTTAGCCCGTTTGACGGGGGCAACCGGGCCTCGAGCCCGTTTGGTGGGGTCAGTCGGGCCGTTATCCCGTTGGGGGGGGACAGCCGGACCACCCACCGACCGTCCTGTGGGAGCCGCCGCAGCAGCAGTTGCAGGAGTCGCAGCCAGCCAGTGGGGACCCGGAAGCGGCCCGTTCCCCTCAGCTGCCCTCCATGCACGCCTACAATCGAGCGCGACATCCAGAAGCTCGGCCATTTTGGCCACGCCTCCCTTCACCTCACTACTTATGTTCTTCTGCCGAACACAAGCTTCCCGCATCCCGCTCAACATAGCCCTGCATTGAGCGATCGCGGCCTCTTCCTTCGCCCTCATGTCGCGGATACGTCCCAGTCGCGGCGATTCCCCCGCCCGACCAGACACACCCGCACGCGGCGCGTCACCGCCCCCGACCCCGTTGGTCGTCGGGCAGACAGTATCCCCCAGAGATCCGGCTTCCACAGGCGAGGCAGAAGCCATCCCATCCGTGGTCACCACCGTGGGCGGGGAGCATCTCACAGGAGGCGACCTTAGCACCAGGCCGCTCCTCCTGAAGATCGCATCGCCCCCCCCCACCCTCGGTGGTCCCGGAAACCATCCCGCGCCGGGAAGTGGAGGAGTCCTGGGCGTTCGCAGCAACGACGTCCGCAAAGGAGTTGGGTCGCCCAACTAGTGGCGTCCCAACCGAAACTGTTGGCCCCCTTTGAGGGTCGGCCCTTGGGGTGGACCCAATAAGCCCCCCTTGTGGGTCGAGCTTTTTCTCCTTGGAGTCCGCTACAGAGTCGGGTCGGCCCACTAGTGGCGTCCCAACCGAAGCTGTAGCTGTAGGCCCCCTTTGAGGGTTGGCCTTCGGAGTGGAGTCAATAAGCCCCCCTTGTGGGTCGAGCTTCTGGTCTCCGTCCTTCTTCTTCCTATCATCGTTTTTTTTTGTTTGATTGAATTCCATATAATTCCCACGAGTGTGGCGGAAAGTACGTCGGCCGGGCCATAGCCCCCGATAACCCAGCAAGGCCAAAACATTATTCACCGAGGCGGCCAGGTATCGGTGAAGCTCCGTTTGCGACTAGACTATTTTCTGAAGGGGGCCTCTAGCCAATCTGATCCCAGGCACGGGTCGCATCACACCATGATCCAGCCCCCAAATCGTTGCTTACTTTAGCCATGACCGAGTATTGGTCTCCAGAAAGGAAAAAACGCTTCCCACCACACATTGTAGGGTGAGCGAAGTTTCCTAGAAAGACCCAGACCCGAGCATGTTAACGGTGGCCGCCGCGTGGAGGCAGTAAGTCTTCTTGTGTGTTTCTCCATAAGGATCGTACTCTGACTTTACCCTATGGGCTCACACCTGACCACCAAAAACGTAATAATATAGGTTTGCCTGCCACTGGTATACATACTGGATACACGTATATATAATGAGTGTCCCAACAAGAACGCAAGATTTAAATTTGGCGCCATTCCAAGTGTCATTGTTTGACATGTGAACAATTGTTATTGTTTGCTAGTAGAAGGTACGAGGTTAGTAAAAATGGAGCGCTACACGAATGAACAACGCATTCTCATTGTGAAATTGTTTTACCAAAATGGTGAAAGTTTTGCGGCTTCAGTTCGCAAATTGCGATAAATTTGGGGTCACAATAATGCTCCAAAATAGTCAACTGTAAAGAGATTAATGGATAAATTTGCCGAAACTGGGTCTGTTAGTGATGTAAAGACAACAACGCGCCTTCGACCAGGTAGATCGACCAAAAATGTCGCAGCTGTACGTGATGATGTCGCTCAAACTCCATCCACCTCAATTCGACACCGAGCTCAGCAAATTGGTGTCTCCAATCTTTGCATCTTCATGCATACAAAGTTCAATTGACTCAGGAACTGAAGCCAGCTGACCATGGACAGCGAAGGGAGTTCGTTAATTAGGTATTGGAGAGACAACACGAAAATGCTGATTTTGCCGATAAAATCATCTTCAGTGACGAGGCCCATTTCCATCTGATGGCTTCGTCAATAGGCAGAATTATCGCATTTGGGGTGAGGAAAATCTTCGAGTGATTTACGAGAAGCAAATGCATCCTCAACGTGTCACTGTGTGGTGTGGATTTTGGGCTGGAGGAATCATTGGACCTTTTTTTTATGAAAATGAGGCAGGTCAAGCGCAAACAGTCAATGGTGTTCGGTATCGTGAAATGATAACCAGTTTTTTCGTGCCTAGAATTGAAGAAATGAATGTGCAGGGCATTCAATTGCTGCATCAGTCATTTAAATCTTGCGTTCTTGTTGGGACACCCTTTATAAAACTTAATTTAAAAGTACTTACTGAGAGTTTGATGAAGATAGATTTCTATCTTCTATATCTATGTCGAACTAGGTGTCCAGTACTGGTCAATGTTGTCTACCTTTATTTGAAAACAATCTTCGTATTTGCTTTGGCAAACGCACATAGCAAAATGTATTTGGCTTATTTTTACACAACATTTTTCTAAGTATTTCGCAAATTTTTTTATTTTTGTATCTCAAATAAACACTTGTCTACTTGGAAATCACTTGGTGACTAATGCTGATTGTGCAAAGTAAACCGTTTATATACCTTTTTTAGTTGCCCTTTTCGGTTTACTTAATTTTGTTTAATAAAAAGGAAAATAAAATATGCATGCACGCACGTTAGACACAACAAACAATACCACCGTTTTAGATAAAAAAAATGTCAAAAGTAGGTACTTTCATTAATCCGCAATAAAACACGCATTTATCCATTAATTTTCATGAAATAAAGTTTAGTTTATTTCTATTTCATTCACCTTTAAGATTAAGTAGTAAAACTGGTAACTATTTTGTGCTTTAAATTTTTTTATGAATCTTTTTAATTAAAATATTTGGTTTTTTTTTCCAAAAAAAAAAATTTTTTTTTCACTTTCATCAATAACTGCAAAACTAATGGCTAAATACAAAAATGATAGTAACAAAATTTAAAATTTTTTGACGTTTGCATATCAAGTTTGAATAAGTTTTTATAAAAGTTACGACCACATGTAGGGAGCGGCCTCTTCAAAAAATCCCAATTTTAGAGAAAAAAAAATTTTTACACAATCCTTACCATAGAATTTGAAACAATGTTGATTTATGAAGTTAACTGACACCAGCGGATTAAAAAAATAGTGGTTATCAAAGAAAAAACATTTTTTTTTCTAATTTATTGCATAGTGTTATCAATAATTTATTGTAAATTGGAATGCTCCATTGTATTATTCTTTAGCAAATATAAAATCATTATTGTATCACAGTGTTGAATGGAAGTAGAAATCACGAGTTATATTGAACTCGTATATCCTTAGGTATGTGCAGTATATAATGAACCTAAAAAGTTTTGTTTTTCTAGAAAATTTTTTATAAAAAGTTAAAAACAATAAATATAATAATAATAACAGTACTTATAATAAGAATTTTATTTGAAGGTTCCTGGTCGAATGTATCCAGTAGATATTGATTACGCTGAAGATTATAAAATTGATTTGTCTGGCGAACATAGCGTTAAGTCGAAATTAACTAAACCGGTACAAGATATAATTAAACTGATGTTTGATATTGATACTATGAAGAAAACAATGATGGAATTTGATTTGGATATGGAAAAAATGCCATTAGGCAAATTGAGTCAAAAACAAATACAAGCAGCATATAAAGTTCTAACAGAAATTTATGAACTTATACATGGAAATGGTTCCAATGTTAAATTTATAGACGCTACTAATCGTTTTTATACATTAATACCTCATAACTTTGGTACTCAAAGCCCACCATTATTAGATACTAACGAGCATGTTGAAAAAGCACGTCAAATGTTAGATTCGCTCTTAGAAATAGAATGTGCTTATAATTTACTTACAACTAAGGAATCAAAGGAAGATGTTAACCCGATTGACATGCACTATGAACAATTGAAGACTAAGCTGGAACCGATTGATAAAAATAGCGAAGAATTTTCTTTATTACAACAATATGTTCAAAACACACATGCTGAAACACACAAAATGTATGAGTTGGAGATTGTGGACATTTTCAAAGTTACTCGTCAAGGAGAGTCTCGTCGGTACAAACCATTCAAAAAGCTACATAATCGGCGTTTGCTGTGGCATGGCTCTCGTCTTACCAACTTTGCTGGTATTCTTTTCCATGGTCTGAAGATAGCCCCACCTGAAGCTCCTGTAACAGGTTACATGTTCGGCAAAGGTATTTATTTTGCAGACATGGTTTCAAAATCTGCAAATTACTGTTGCACGAGCCAGCAAAATTCAACTGGTCTTATGTTGCTATCGGAAGTAGCACTTGGTGATATGATGGAATGTACTGCAGCCAAGTATATTACAAATCTTCCAAAAGATAAGCATAGTTGTTTTGGACGTGGTCGTACAATGCCTGATGCTACCGAATCTGTATTCCGCGAAGACGGTGTTGAGATTCCGTTAGGTAAACCAATTACTAATGATAACCTTAAGTCCTCACTATTGTATAATGAATTTATTGTGTATGATATTGCTCAAATTAACATTCAATACATGCTGCGTATGAATTTCAAATATAATTTCAACTAAACAATCTTGAATAATTAATATTTAATTTTTATATTTTTTCTGTAATTACTTAAATATTATTCTTATTCACAAAAGAAGAAAAAATTTTTGTTCATTAATAAATCCCTACATAATCACACTTTAATTTTCATAAAAATTTTATTGATTTATAAATTTGAATGTTATATGCAAATTTTTTTTTCTCCATTTACGAAATAAAAAACTAAAAGAATTTTATGATAATGACATTTTCACAAATTAAATTGTCATAACTACCACAATTTTCGGAGTAGTGTAGTGTCGTTCGTCCGGTACACACGCGTCTTCTGTGAAACAAATTGGAAAATAATTAAACAACAATAACGGAGTGAAAAAAAAAACAAAAAAATTAGTGACAAAAAAACATTGAAACTAAATAAACCTATAAACTTAACATTCATTAAACACAGTAACGTGGACTTTAACTTAAATAGCAGACTAGGAACACATAATAAAATAATCATAAATTCACAAAACAACAACAAAAATGAAACTCCAACCAAAATAATAAAAACAAAAAATAAAATCCGCTATACCAGCGACGGACGAACAAATTAACCAGTGTCGACATCACGAACCACTGCTGTCACTTCGGGTCACGGTGACCGGATGAGGGCTTTTATGGCCTTTTTTCGTGTCATTGTGCTAAATCTTACCATACCCGACTAAATCTTTGGTATTGTTGATGTCATTGTGTTGGTTGCTGCCAGACTGTTTGGTGATGAAAGAGTAACACTGATTACCGGCAGTCGGTCAAGCGGCGATCAGCTCAGTGGCGTCTGCAATACAGAAGATAGACATTTTATTTTATTTTTATCGTGTTGATCATGACAGGCCGATTTAGAATTGACTTCTGCAACATACGTGGTCTAAGGGCAAAATTCTTCTCTGTCTATGCTCACGTTTATCTCCATCGGCCGGATGTTTTCGCCTTAAGTGAAACCCAGGTGTCTGAGGATGCTGACCCACATAATTTTCACATACCTGGGTATTACCTTCTATCTTTTTCCCATGTGCACAGGGGCCTTGCAATTTATATACGCAATGAGGTTGTGTACCAGTACCAGCGATATTTAGGCACGCATGATCCCGAATTTAGCTATCTTTGGGTTAAATTCAAAATCAGGGCACGTGTTATGCATTTCGGGTTTCTTTACAGAACCCCAGATACGGAAAGGGAGAAAACTATATACAGCTTCGAGCCCTTTCTGACACTATATCGGAGATTCTCGAAAATTACCCGAGCAGTGAAATCGTTATTGCTGGTGATTTCAATGTCCATAATTTATAGTGGCTCCACCGATATGTTGAGCTATTCCCAGCGTACAATCACCTTGCGCAATTAGTGAATGAACTAAAACATATTTCGTGTGTTGGCGGGCACCAACACAACATCCTAGATATTTCCTCACTTCACACCCTGGCAAGTATGAAATGAATATTAGCGCACCTTTCGCAAATTCGGATCATTGCACCATTTCGGCCTCCTTTTCGTTTCATGAACTTCGAGGCGTTTCACGGCCAGTGCTCTTCGACGTTATCGCGTCCGCTAGCAATCCTTTTCAGCACCCTATACCATGCATGCGAATTTCCGTCGTGCTGGATAATTGCAAATCTAACGCCGATCCCCAAGAAGGGAGAGGCAAGCAACCCTGAAAATTATCGCCCAATCGCAATATGCTCTACCATTCCAAAGTAGTGGCAAAGAATTTGACAGAGTGTAACATGGATCACTTTTCTCCAAACTTATTGCTTTTGGTATCGGTGACATCTCTCTATTTATATCGAGCTTTCTCAGAGATCGCGGAATAAGAGTTGTTATAGACGGGATCTCATCTAACGAGTTCAAGATTAATTCAGGGTCCATTCTTTCTCCTACCTATTTCTTACCTTTCTTAATGACCTTTTATGTCAAACTTCCAACCACTCTGGTGCAGATGATAGCAGTATCTGCTATTCATATTCATTTGATCGTAGGCCGACATCGAGTATGATCGCGGTTATGAGGCAGAATATGAATAATTCGCTAAATGGTGAACTCACGAGAATATCGGAATGGGGTCACGCAAACGGGGTCGATTTCAATGCTCAAAAGACCCAATACTGCATGCTTACGCATCGACGCATGCCCGATTACGCTACCTCATCTGTAATTATGGGCGGTATAAATACCGAAGAATAAGAAGCTCTTGATGTTCTTGGCATGAAAATTCAGTGCGATGTTCAATGGACTGAGCACGTTTTTCAGGTCTCAAAGGAAGCATTCAATGCCTCGGTTTTTTAAGACGATGTAAGACATACTTCACCCCATCTGATCTATTTATACTGCTTACATCCGACAGAAAATGGAATACAACTCTCATGTATGGGGCGGTGCTTTAAAAACTATTTTGTAGTTACTAGACCGTGTTTGTACACTGTAAAGAGCGAAGAAACTCATAGGGGACAATCGAGTAGCCAACTCTATTGACTCTCTTAAATATCGTCGCAATGTGGAGTGCGTTTCGTTGTCACTTTTAACGTCAATAAACACTACTCCCTCTATCCTTTCTCCCAAAACCTTATTCCTAGTTCCGGCACAATACGCCGCATGTATAGGGGTCTTTCCCTGTGTGCCGGGCCAGGAAAAAAATTTTAATATGTTACGTTTTGTGTTATTAATATTATATTCTGTTGTGACATATCTTTTTTTTACCTTGGACCAGCACTCAGGAGATGACCCCTACACATGCGGTGCATTTTGCTGGAACTAGAGGAAATAGATTGTAGGTTAAGATTCACTATCTTACAACACTGTTTTTGCACGTTATTAGTTTTTATAGAAGTATTGTAACGTCTCAGAGCTCAAAGAGACGTATTAAATTTTTAAGCTACGTTTTTTTAGTAGTCATTTTTAGTAATTATTTTACTTCGCCGCTGCTACACAATACCGACGAAGGAGAGCGTTCTGATGTGCCTGGAGATTTTTTTTTTTTTTTTTTTTTTTTTTTTTGGCGTGTGAGGTAGGGTTGAAAATGCCTTCGCACTTACAGAGACCGTCGTCTTCTGCGTCGAGTGGTGTTGCCACTAAAAAATTCCCTCCTCTTCCTCTGGGTAGATTCCTCCCCGGAACCGCTTTCCGCATTACTTCGGGAAGGCGATGTGCCTGGAGATTAGGTACAGCTGAAATAATATAATAATAATAAATATTTAAAACGGATGAGCTGTTTTTAGCACTCAGGGGATGACCACTGCAAAAAGAACAAGTTTTCTCTCTAATGCGTAGTGCGATTCGCTGCCAAATCAACCACAAATGTGGATGCTCTGTTAATGCTGAACGCGTTATGCGTATGAATGATAGTAACAATAGGACGACAAAACGCACCCCACGTTGCGACGATGGGAGTCAAACTGAGTTTGCTACGCTACCGTCCCAAATGAGTTTCTTCGCCCTCTACTGTATTCGGTCGAGTAACTTCAAAATAGTCTTTGAAGCACCAGCCCAGACATGGGAGTTGTATTCCATTTGAAATCCCAGCTTTGAAATTTCATGTGCAGAAGTTTTTATGTTTCATATGAATAAACTTTGTATTTGTATATATTTAATTATGTCTATGGATTAATATCCTTACAGACAACAAATTTAAAAATAAAAGTAAAAAAAAGTTAAAAAGACTTCACGAAGTAATGCATAAAGCCTGCAAAACTGCGTAGCAAAACCTTCATAGTGTGGACTAGAGTTGCGTCCTTCGCGAACGAACGGGTTAAATTGAACGAGTTGATCAGCTCTTTTTACTGAGCACTTTTGACTTCTTTTTCGTTCAATTTGTATTGAAGTTTGCAAATCTTCTATCTTATCTTCAGTTGTATCAATCATGTAATATTTAAGGCTGTATTTTTTAAGCTTTATCAGAATTATATAATATTATATTAAATATAATACAATAAAACTTTTACAAAATTGTATTTTCTTCGACAAGTTTGTACAAGAAATAATTTTTACCAGAGCTAAGTAACCTATGCATTTTACTTATACTGAGTTTAGACGAGAAAACATTTGAAAGAAAAGCATTGGAATTCTCTTGTTTTTCATTCGCGGTCGCACATCCGAAAATATTGCCGCGACATTCCATTATTGTTGCTTTGTTATTCTTATTTTTGTAAGCAACAAAAATGAGAATAAGGCGTGGCGCCGAGTGCCGAACGCAAAAACAATACTCTCTTCCCCACCGTAATATGCCTACAAACTAATTGTTTACTTGTCTAAACTCATTCTCAATGAACCAATTTACACTGGCACTTTTCTTTCAAAAACACACTAGACTAATCATCTGGTATAAAATGTATACGTATACGTACCTTTTTGTGTGTTAGTATTTTATTTATTCGCTTGATGTTTGTTTTTCGTTATACGGGAATAAATGATACGGGGTCTGGCATTATTTTAGGAAGAATTTCAAGTGCCTGTAATTTAAAAGCTGTAGCATTACTTCTAGAAGATGAGAAAGAAAAGAAAAGCAGATCTTGTTGGGTCAAGCCATTAGTTTTAAAGTTTATTGGGGCGACCAACGTCCTTCTTTCGAGCTCATGTTAGCACGACGATGGCCAACTGAAGACTAAATACGCTCTGTAAAAAAAAGAAACACAACCATTCCCTTCACCGAATTTGCCAACAAGCTGCCGTGTTATTAAAATTATATTGGCTCATTGGAACACATGTTCAATGAATGCAATGAATATATAATTTTATTCTTATTGTAATTGACCATAATTATACTAGAAAAATTATGCTGGCATAAGATGGCACCTTGTTAGCAAATTCGGTGAAGGGAATGGTTTTTGGTTGGCATCAGTTTTCAACCAGCTAAAACCTGTAAGAGAAATGCAGAGATCTTTTAATTAAATTCAGATGAATAAAAATTATTTATTAAAGAAAAAAATTCAGATGTGTATCTAGCTTCTAAAAACCAACGGATAAGAAGAAGGTAAAATGATAATAGAATATAAAAGCAAATGTCAAAAATACAGAGTAACCATACTGCTCGTTTTGGAATGGCGAAGTATGGTATGAACATATAATACAACATCCCTTCTGATTTTATATTGTCTGCTATTTTCAATTTAGATCGTAAGTCTTTTATCCTGTGTGGAGCGAGCGGCTTAGTAAGTAAATCCGCTTGCATTTCGATGGTCTGACAGTATTTACATTGTATTATGGGTCTTTTGGTAGTCTTTGACAAAATGGTCTTTTATGTCAATGTGCTTTGCCCTGTTGTTTAATTTGAAACTCTCAACGATCTTCATACAACTTTGATTATCTTCTTGAATGATGATAGGACCAGCGACTCGTTCTTCAAAATCTGCTAGAAGTTCCTTCAAACATACAGCTTCTTCGAGTGCAACAAACTCTGCTTCGGTGGAGAACAACATCACATATGTCTGTTTACGACAAGCCCAAGAAACAACCGTACCATAAATTTTAAACAATTACCCGCTGTTGGATTTTCTGTCTAATGTATTTTCACCCCAGTTAGCATCAGAATAACCGGATAGAATATCATGACTATCCGGTGTCATATATAGCTTCATATAGTGGTTCCTTTTAAATACCTTACCTTGGTTGAACTAACCCATTCTTCTTCATTAGGGTTACTGGTCTCTGGGCTTAATATGTTGACTGCTGCTGTGATGTCTGGTCTTGAGCTTAACGATATATATAGCACACTACCAATAAGTTTTTGATAGTTTTTGGAAGTTTTTGGAGGAAACTTCCAATGGAACTGAAGACGATTTCGAATTTTGTAGTCCAGGTTCTTATAACACTTTTTCAATATACATCGGCTGCGAAATTGAGTAATGACCTTGTTTTGAGCATTCCACTTGCAAACAGAGATAATGCTTAATTGGTTTTAGGTCTTGTATGTTAAATGCTTTTTTAAAAATGCAAAATCATTTTTTGAAGTAATAAAGATATCATCCACATAAATAAAGATAGATATTCGTTCAACCCCTTCCACATAAATAAAGATAGATGTTCGTTCAACCCCTTCTGAACGCGTGTATAAACGTGGTTCCGATTTACTTTGATTAAATTTAGACTTTATTAGAACCTCATGAACTATTAGGTTCCATGACCTTGATGATTGTTTGACTCCGTAGACTGACTTCTTCAGGAGACAACCCATATTTTCACGACCTTTCTCTTTAAAATCTTTTGGCTGCTCCATATTAATTTTTTCCTTTAAGTTGCTCTTTAAGAAGGCAGTTTTACAATCAATATGATAAATTTTTAAGTTTCGCTTTCCAGAAATAGCAAACAGTGTTCTCAAAGTAGTATGAGACACCACCGGAGCAAAAATTTTCTCAAAATCAGCGTCGTATTGCTGTGCAAAACCTCAAGCTACTAGCCTAGCTTTATTCTGTCGGTAACCTTTTTCTTGTACACCCATTTGCGGCTAATAATATTTTCGTCTTTCGGTCTGTCTACTAACACCCAAGTCTCATTATTTTTCATGGATTCTATTTCCGTTGTCATAGCCTAGAGCAACTATCTTTTTCGCTGCTTTGCATTGCTTCATCATATGTCGTAGGCACAAAATCACTAATTGTGTTTAAATATCTTTCTGGAATTTTTCCTTTTGTAGCTCTTTCAGATTTTCTTAAATTATGTAAATCGTGTGCACAATTTGTACTGTCGCCAAGTGATTCAAATGAATCATCTAAATCAGTATCGTTCTTTACACTACTTTTGTTTTCAAAACCTGTTTCATCGAAATTTTTAAGTAGTTTAAATCTGGAATTTTGCCAAACATTCGTTCAGTGGTTCGGGTAAAAATTCTATTCTGCAAATAGTTTGCTGTAGATATAGCTTCATAAATATTTCGTTTGGTAATTTAGCCTCGACAAGCATACATCTTGCCATTTCTATAAGTGACCGATTTTTGCGCTCTGCGACACCGTTTTCCTGCGGACTATAACCATTTTCTAAAAAATTAATTAATTCATTATTAAAATATTCCTTACCACCGTCAGATCTGAATGTTTTTGGTTTCTTGCTAAAATTTGTACTTATTAAAGAAACATATTTTCTTAATTTTTCAAGCACTTCAGATTTCTGTTTTATTTAATACATGAAACAATATATAATATAATCCCGAATCAGTTATTACATATAGTACTATTTGACCGTTTTTTCGTTCAATACACTTTTCCTTTTGAAAATCTACATGACAGCCTCTTTTTGTTAGCTCATTTACTGATTTACTGTTCATATTTAATGTAGGTGCGTATGAAACATTTTCAAACGTTATATTGTTGTATTCGGTATGATTTCTTTTAAATTTAATATTTATTGCACCTTCACTACACGACATAATTTTTTTCATTTCTTTTAGTGCTGTCTATAGTCGCGAAAAAATTCTTGTCTTTGCATATATGGCAAGAGGCCCGAATCAATGATCCCATTTACCATAACCTCCTGTTGGTACTAAGCAAAAATCACTATCTTTTACAGTATTCGCCTCTTGCTGTGGTTGTTTTTTCTTCCATTCCTTATAGCGAATGCAATTTTTCTTTAAGTGGCTTCTTTTTTTGACAAAAATAGCATTCAACGTTGGAGGTGTGTTTTTTGTTTGCTGTAACCATAGCCTTCTGTGAATCAATCGCTTCGCTGCCTTTGCGTGTGGAATATTCTCCAATCAGTTTCGATTCAACATAGCCAATCGTCAGTTCCTCTTCGGAACGTGATTCGAGCTATAATCATGTTATATCTAGCTGGTAAGCTATTCGAGAGCATTGCAATATTCCATTTTTCTTAGAAATTATTTTCGCCCAGGTTTTCCAGGTTTAAGAATTAATCTCGCATTGCAACCATATGTGATTTAACATCCCCATTTTCATCCAAACGCATAGTGCAAATTTTTCGCATCGCACCAACTTTTTTGTTTAACGATTTTCTTTTGTGGTAGTTTTGTAGGTTATGCCACATTTCTGCTGCTGTAGTACATTGCCTTATAAGATTCAGCTGATCTTCTACTGACAGTGAAATTGTTGCTGTGGGATTATTGCCTTTTTCTTATCCGTGCATCGGCATCTGTTTCGGGTTTCGCTGTAGTTAAAGCGTCCCATGCACCTTCTTTTATCAGTAGAATCTCCAGTTTAAACTTCCATGTGAAGTAATTCTCTGCATAGAGTTTCGCTACTGATACTTTAATATCTGTCGCCATGTTTCCTCAAAATTTTATAAATAAACAATTAATTATGCTTTCTTTAGGGTTCCTGGGCCCATAACCTGTAGAAAAACGCAGAGAAATGTCATATGTGTATATAGATTCTAAAAAACACCGGATAAGAATAAGGTAAAATGATAATCTATATACAGTTTGTAAAAAATATGTTTACAAAGCTTAGAAAAATTAAAAAGTTTAAGGGAAACTCTTATTTGCAAGTAAATTATATAACTTTTATTAAATTTTTTTCTTCATGTATTCAATTGAAGATGTTTATAAACACTTTGCACAAAAAAAAACCAAATTAAATTAAATAACAAAATAATAATCGTAACTTAAAAAATACTTCCAGTTTCTACGCTGTAAAATAAATGTTTACAAAATTGTGTTAAATTGAATTAAATATATTCTAAATGGTAAAAAAAAAGATTTGAGGGTGCTAATACTTGATGTGCCCTCCTTTAGCTTTAATTACAGCTTCTAAGCGTCTAGACATTGAATGGATAAGCTTTGGTATATCATAATTTTCAGGTATTTTTTCCCATTCTTCTTTAATAAATGTTATTTGTTTTTTGGTGACCTTTTCCCGACTTTTTTCTTTGGGTGGACCCATGAATTTTCTATAGGGTTTAAGTCTGGGCTTTGTGCTGGGCTATCGATCACTTTTGTACAGTTATATAACAACCAGGATCTACAAATATATGCCTTATGCTTCGGTTCATTATCCTGGTAAAATTTATACTTGAGCTTTTCTGGGTTTTCTGGGTCAACAAAACCGAATTTGCGAACACTTGTACTCAATTCCTTTTTTAAAATGTTTAGATAGACTTCCTTGGTCATTATATCCTCTAATATTCTTATTTCGCCAACACCCTTGCTCGAAATACAACCCCACACCATAACGGATAGTTTACCGAACTTTACAGTGGGTATTATATTTTTATTTTCTAAAGCCGTCAGGGGTTTTCGCCAAACTTTTTGAGGTCCATCATGGTAGTAAAGCATCACTTTCGTTTCGTCACAAAAAATAACATCATCCCAGTGCTCCGGAGGAAAAGAAATGTGTTCAATGGCAAACTTATACCTTTTTTCTATGTTTGCCGCTGATAGCAAAGGTTTTTTCCTCGCAACTCTTGAAGAGTATTTACGGTTTTGTAGCACATTTCTAACAGTCTGAGAGGGATACTTACTCCACATTAATTACTGATGTTAAGTGCAATTCCTCTAGTGGATTCTCATCAATCATTTTCAAAATTTTCTTTTCAATTCGCCGAGTTACTTTGTTTGGTCTGCCTGGTGTTTCTTTTGGTTCCAGTGTTCCTTCTTTTTCAGCACGGTTAATAATATTATATACCGTCCTTAGGTTAAGAGACAACAATTTCTCTGTGAGATTTTCCTTTATAGTAATTAAAATACACCAGTAGGGTAATGTCTTTGTTCAGTCGCTTTCCTGGCATAGTTTATATATAATTGGATAATCGCTTGTTTGTTCTATGAGCTCAATTTAAGAATAAAAGACAACAGCTACTCTTAGCGTCCGTATAAAACTCTTACACGCAATACATGTGCAAAAAACCAACGGTTCTTTCTTGACTTTGCATTTTTGTAAACATTTTTTTTACACTGTTGAAAGTATACAAAATTATTTTGTAGCGTTGTTGTTGTAATATATTCATAAATTTGCCAAAGTTTCGACGCCTGCTTGTCGTCAACATACAAAACAACAGTTATAAAAAAAAAAATTTACAAATATAATGATATTGTTGTTGTAAATATTTATTTAAACTTAAATTCTTAAAATATTTTTGTTTTGTAAACATATTTTTTACAAACTGTATATTAAAATTAATGTTTGTTTGTTTGTACCTTATAGGCTACTTTTTTTTTTTAATTATGCTACTCCTTCCACATGGTTTTTTAACAGATTTTATAATATAAATGAGCTTAACTTCGTCATTTGTAGACCAATCGTGATTAAATTTGTTGCAGTTAGTCTGTGAAACTCCGGGAAGGTTATAGGGTATTACTTTTTTTAAACTATGACCAGGATGGCGATAGGGGGAAATTTCAGCCCCTCCGAAACGTTCAAACCGATTTTAAAGAAATCTAGAACATGGCTAGCTCTGCATCTAAAATTGCTCATAGGTAATGTACATTTTCAAAAGTAGTACCAGGAGGGCGATAGGGGAAAAATTTCGCCCTCTCGAAAACTGCATAGCCGGTTTTGATGAACTTTAAAACTTGGATGTATTTGAGTTTCAGGGGTTCCCATGTACCAATTCTGTTTTGATGGAGTCAATAGAGAACGAAAATAACAATTTTGTTTTAGGTCACATAGTAAATTGATTTTATAACGTTAAATGTAGTGAAAAACGGGGTTGCTAGAGTTTCAAATGGATAGAGTCATAACTTCATTGTTTGCCAACGGATTTCTATCATTTCTGTTTGAAGAATCTGATATTCACGCCTATATTGAATAACAGTGGAATTTTTGTTCAAGTAGAATTTTCAATCCACTTGAGCCAATTTACACTGGCGTGATTTTTAAGCTGCACAATTTTTGTTCTTTCCAAAACATACTAGACAGATTCATCTGGCATAAAATGTATACGTATACATAGCTTTGTGTATGTTAGTTAGTTAGTTAGGACACGACGTCTGCACGAATGCATTTAAACTTCGTTTCAAGTCATTCCCTTTTCTTCGTGTTAGTGCTTGTCGATTGCTTTTGGCTATGCTATGCAACTCGTGAACTGTTTAAAATAAAAACGAAACAAAGCACGCACGAAAATTCAAATCAACTCAAAAGGGAATGGGAATCAGCAAATGATTCCCTCACACTGACGAAAGATTACTGATGGTTTTGTATAAACAAACATACTGTGACATACCATAACATTCCTTAACATTGCGGCTGTTAACTGCAACCGATGAACAAAACTTGTGTATGGCCTTGTATGAATGTGCGAATGATTTTGTTGTTGTTTCTCTCAATATTTTTCTCACTTATTATGAGCGCTAACTTTTTGGTTTTTTCCACTCCAGCAACACAAAAGCAGAAAAATGTTAAACTGTACGTTGATGTTTTGGTATTGTTATATGTGTTATATTGATGTTTGTTTTTTTTTCTTTTCAACTCGTTGTTTTGCGTTGAGTTCAAATTCACCACAACAACTACTGTAAACAGTTAATTCGTTTTTTTCTTATGTCGCATTTGATTTGATTCGTAATGAAAAATATTAGTCGTTGACAGCAAAAGTAATGATGTGAGAAACTGTGAGTTTAAAAACAAATACATTCATGCAGCGGTCTAGTATTTACGTCAGAGTTAAGAAAAGTACACACACTGTATAAAAATCTCGTACATAAATGTAAACGAACACAGATCAAAGCAAACAACACATATTTTTATTTTCATAACATTTATGTGTGGTTCTAACTTTTGTTCGGTGCCAAACACTATCATACATGTGTTTCGTTTTAATATTCAATTTTGTAAACGATCTTAAGAAGTTCACGTATTGTCCGATTAGAACACACTTCAAACACACCGGTTCGAGTGTACCAATATTTTAAATTCGTGTATGTATCAGTGAACTTCAAAATCACGATATTTCTTGCTTTTATTCAGCACAAAAATTTTTGTTCATTTTAAAGAATAAAGAAAAATTGAATGATGATTAAAAATCTTATTCATTCTGCTGTACACATCAACGAGAACTAATTTTTTTACAACTAAGTGTTCATGCAAAATCGAATGTATTGAAGTGGAACTAATGTGCAAGGATGCCTGTATCTCACAATATGTCACATGACGATCCTGCATTATCATTTCACGCGACCTTCACAGAATTCGTTGACGACCGTACTACGCCCACGATTGAATTTTTTTTTTTTTTTTAATCTGAGACCAGCACTCAGGAGATGACTCCTACACATGCGAAGCACTGTGCTGGAACTATAGGAAAGGGATAGTAGGAAAAACGACAGGAGGTGAAGCTTAATTAATTATTTTACAGCTCTGCTTTCGCACGTTCTTTGTTTTTACACTCGTAGCAGTGCTGAAGCTTCGGTTTAGTAGCTATTTTTATTATTATTTTACTTCGCCGGTGCTACACAATACCGACGAAGGAGGGCGTTCTGATGTGATTGTGGATTGCTATCAGCTGAAGCCGGTATTGTTCAGTGACCAGTGACTATGCCTTCACCACTGAAACCTTCCGACAACAACTCACACACAAAGACACACTAATGCACATCAGAAAAATGCGAGATGTTTATTTTTATTTAAAAATTTTTTTTTTGTCTGAAACTGGGGTTGAACCCAGGTCTGTTTTTTGGTTGTGTAGTCAACGTGCAGACTACCATCCATCGTGCCATCGCCACCCTCAGTTACTTGATATTCTTTATATTTTTTTTGTTACTTTAATGAAAATGCAAACATTTTTCTAAATTATAGTTTTAAGTAAAATATATTTTCTGAAAAAATAAACATTCATTAGTCTTTACAAAACTCAACTGAATAGTTTATATTTAAATAAATAAGATTTTATATATGAAAATTAATATATATATATATATATATATATATATATATATATATATATATATATATATGTATATATATAAAAATAATATATTATAATATAAAATTTAATTATATTTAATATAGCGTATTTCTAAAAAATATAATATATATTTTAATGAAATTATTCGTAAGAAAATAACTTGTATAAAGCTTGTGGACATTAAAAATCGCTAAAATGAAAAATCTGCACGTTCTACCAATATTTGATTAACTTGGTAGTTTCTCTCTCACTTTTTCAACCATTGCTTGGTAAGTTCAATTTATTTTTTGTTTTTTTCAAAAAATTAATTAAATTCACCCGATTTTAAGATTAAGGTCCAATCACCACAGATTACCTGAACTGAACTTAACTGGGTATAAATAGAATTTTTAATTTGGCAACATAATGCAACTAACGCCAATGTTAGGAGCCAAAATCGATAATAGGCAGCTTTCATTGAATTCATGTCTAGCACGCTAATTCCCGCCATGAGAAGTTCTCAATATATTTCAACGGTGCTTTCTGTGTTGGCATTAAAGAACGTAGTACGAGTACATTTATGAATTATATGAAACAGCGGACTAGAAATTTACAAGAACATTTTTTACACTTTTTTAGTCATGTCTCAAATTGATTATTATTTGCAACAACTGCAACTAATGCAGGATTCCACATAAGGGATTTTAAATCAATTCACAGGCTTTTTTCAACACCTGGATTCGATTTTAACTGAACATCGCATTGAAACTCGTAAAGATCTCCAAAGGATTAGAAGTTTTGCTTTAGACACAAATTCAAGAAACAATACGATTGGAGGTAAATGAAAGAGAAATATTTTTATTTGGGTACTATAACTAATCATTGCGAATTTAGGTACGAATGTCGTTTTAAAACCAAGTTGCTGCTATACGCTCATTGGAAAATACTCCTGCTCCTATTTACGGTCCTAAATACACAATTAGACATCTTTTGCTATAAGATCAAATAAATAAAGCATTCCATCAGGCATTGTTAGCCAACGACTTAACTTGGTGGAGTTTGCTCTTAAGAACTCCAATCACAATGCTGTCTTTACAACAGACTGATTTTTTGATACAGCAAATCTCGGTGATCACAATAAAGTAAAACGAAAGTAAGATATAGTCTGCCGTATTAAAATAAGAATAATGCATTATCCCTTTTTGTTTTTTAGTTACCCATTACGAGAGAAAATGCTCCGAAAGTTTTGCCATAACTTACGAAATTATGAAATGTTTCTTATTAATTATCCCAAGAGTTCACACAGCAGCAATGTCCGTATGCTAATGAAAACAGTGCAAGCATATAAAGATCAATTATAATAATAAGCTGTGTTGTTTATTTTCTTTCTTTTCTATTGGATTAAGAAATATTGTGAGTAGTTCTTATGTTAATTATAATTGCCTTTTTTTTTGGTTCTTAAAAACTTGAATGTGATTTTACCTAATTGACGCCCTTTATCCTTGCTTTAACTTTAAATATGTATTCATTTCAAACGATCAAAAAATATAAAATTATTATTATTTAGTATTTTTAAACATTAAAGCTGTTGGCTGTAAGCACTGGTAGCCACATCAGTTGGCACAACCAAGATGTTTCTAGAAACAATAGGAAGACAGAATAATTTTTTTTTATAAAATAAAATAAGGCCAAACGGGTGAAGCTAAAGTTATATTGACCTTCCGTTCGATGTTTAGATGCAGTAAGGGATTTTTTGATATATTTTTTATGTTCGACCACCACTCTGGTTATGACCCCTAAAAAGGCGATGCATAGTGCTGCAAGAGATAGTTGTAGGGATAGGATTAAGGGCTATATGGAAAATGCGTTAGTTAAGGTTCAAAATCACCTTAATACATGTAATAAAAAATTTCTATAAGGATTGGAACATTAAATTTAACCCTCGAAATATTGTTAGGCAAAGCAAAGGATAGCATTGAGGATCTTCTTAGATGGAGTACAAATTCCATTTAAGGATCAAATTAAATAGCTCGGAGTGACCTTGAATGGACTGTTTAAATTTAATCAGCACGGTAGAATTGCTAGAACTAAAGATACACGCATACGGGGCATGTTTTTGAAATTGTTTCTAAACCAGCACTTGAGTCAACGGACAAAGTGTCTATTCGCTCTGCAATATTATACGGCTTTCCCATATGGTTTTCAACTTCTCCAACTGTTATGTTAGAATTAGAGAGATTGGAAAGAAGTTACTGAGATTAATTATAGATTACTCTCATTTTACCGAACTTTATCAGAAAAGTAAAAAAATACACCTAATACATTTTGTGAAAATGTTGCCACACAAAAATTGCGAGTTCAAACGGTTGTTGAATATATTAGGTCTGTACGTTTACTTTCTGGGAAAGTTCGGTAAAATGAGAGTAAGCTATAATTACTCTCAATAAGACAGCAAAATGTACAAATGTAAGAAAACGAAAAAAACCATAAAATTTACCAGAAAAAAAGAAATGTCAATTTTTTACAGTTCTGTTTACATCGGAGATGATATTTGACAATTTTAAAATTGTACTTTTTTGACCCCAAATGTACTAAAAACATAAAAGTTGTGTTAAGTTTTACTATTATTAACTATTAGTAACAGAAAGATAAAATAAAATGAGTTCTTGAATATTGAGAATTTGTTTCGAAATCAATCAAATTAAAGTAATACTGAAGGAGTTCCTATTACTCGAGAGACCACCTCGTTGCGAGACAACCAACGTGTTGTTGAATAGTTAAAAATTAATGCAGTTCATTACAAAAGTATTCTTGAATATTCGCAAATTCATCCATTTTACAGAAAAGATAATTTTACTCGTTTGTAAACTTATAATTCGGACTATAGTTTTTGAAGCTCCGTACGACTGAGTTTAGACGAGAAAACATTTAGTTTGGTAGCATGTTACGGGTGTGGAAGAGAGCATCGTTTTTGTATTCGGCACTCGGCGACACGTTTTAACAACAACATATGTTGTCTTTGCTGATGGATAGAATTAATTTTTATGCGAATCCGTGAATAGTTTGTTTTAATATTTGTATATTTTAAATAATCGTGGGCAATTAAATTAAGAAAAAATTCACAGATGATGGCCCACTCCAAGGTTTTGATGAATATTTCTATTTTATATTATATTACATTTCTTTTTTTTATATACATATGTACATATAAGAATATTAAAATAAAATCAATGAAACAGAATTGAAATAAATAGTGTTTCATTTCAATTGTGATATCCGTCTACAGTGAGCGATATATGTATATGCATCAACGCTGACTATCACATGCACACAGAAGTTTCGGTAATTTTTCTCATATTGCCCTTAAGAAAATGATATAAATTTGTTCTACGCAATGACCGATAATTCTGTCAGCAATGACGGTCATATCACCGGTCAAATGACCGTCACTGTTATTGTAGGGAAGCTAAACTTATTAGCTATTTCGCTGGTCAGTTCATTCGACAGGTCAAACGACAAAGTTTGTGAAAAAGTTGTGGAAAGTGGTTGTGCATAATTTAATAATTAAATATTATATTAAGAAAAATCGAAAATATATTTTTGCTATAATAAATTTAAATTACTGAACAACGTATAATCATATGAATTAAAATTTAGTGGAGTAAAGTAGTACTTTTGCAATGCAAAGTGTACTGAAAAAAGTACAATTGTACGAGCTTGATTATCCCTGATTTTCATTGAAAGTTTAATATGATTGATGATAGTTTACCGAAACAAAACTATTTGTGAAAGAATTTATTTAAAAAAACAAGTATTGAAAGAATTTATTTAATTATATTTATTTTTCAGCGATGGTCTTTTTTATGAAAAGTTTTTAACAATTATTTATTTTTCAATATTTTGCTACCAAATAGGTAGCATCGTTAGAAAATAATTATTTGTATTAACAAAAATATTTATTTAAAAAAATTGTATTTTTTATGAAAAGTTTTCAACAGTTTATGGTATAAATAACAAAAATGTTTGTAATTAATTATTGTTAAGAAAAATTTTTAACAAACAATTTTTTTAATGTCTGTCAGCTGTTTGGGACATTTGTAATTTTGCTTTGTTATTTTCAATGTTTATTATAAACAAATTGATTGCTTATTCTTCATGCCCAAACTAGCCCGAAGAAAAAGTACGGGCATTCTCGTGCGTGAAGAACAAGAGCATTACTCTCTCAAAACCTCTCTCATTTACTAAATTTTTGCGTAAGAAAACGCTTTTGGGTAAGATTGGGCGCCCGCCCAACAATTTCCAACAATTTAAATATAGAGAACTCAAAACTCGGCCGCCATGTCTTTGTATACTTTGACAAAGCATACTCAATTGGTCTGTTGGTTTGCATTTTACCTATTGTTTATGTATCTTTGCACTATAATAACTGATCTTGATACAAAAATATTTTTTTTCAAAATATTCCACTAAAAAAAAGAATTTACTTATATTAATATTTAATAATTTAATGCAATTCCCCAGCAAAAATCAAAGGGAAAAACTTCTTTCACGGAAAATGATTCATGATTGCAAAGGGAAAAGGGCTGAATATGTATTTGCTAATGGCATGCAATCAGTGGCATGTGTAATGGGGTTACATTTTGGGTAAAGTTCTGTAAAATAAGAATAAACAATAATTTATCTCAATAAGACAAAAATGTACAAAAGTACGGAAACGCAAATATATTCAGCGCACTCGCGAAAACATAAACACCGCTAGATGTGAAAAAAAATTTTTAAATTAGCTATTCTAAATGATGAACAAAGTTTGAAAGCTGTATAAATAAAAATCAAAAACTAATACCCTAGTTACAAGAAAGTATTTATATTTTTTTACTAACAATTTCATTTACATTTTAAATACAAATTTTAAAAAATAAAATGCAGCAGAAAAACAATCGATTTTTTTAAATATAGATTTTTTTTAATACTAGTTTTTGTCAAGTTACATACAACATGAGCATGTATGTGTAATGGTATGGTAACACTACCAACCAAATACCAATGGGTACAACTACTTATGTACATAAGTATGTTAAGTAGGATAAGGAATAAATAAATGAGAAAGAATAAAGCACTCTTGTTTCAATATCAGACAACTCAAGTTTAATTTATTATAAAGTGTCATCCACCACATGACGATCCTGCCAGGCTAGATCTAAAATATAGTGAGTGATAAAAAAAAACAATCTAGTGTTTTGTACTCCTTGTTCCAGAAAGGTCTTCGCAAAAAATTTTTAGAATATAAAAGAATCAGTTTTAAAGACCCCGTGTTAGAATTGAATTCAAATAAAATGTTAAATCAATAAAATATAAATCTATCCTTAAAAATTTTTTTGTATGGAAAAGGTAAATGAACTTCAAGAAAAAGGTAACAAAGCCTTGAATTCGGAAAACTATGATGAGGCGATAGCCGCATATACGGAGGCTATAGGTTTAGATAATAATAATCATGCTTAATTATTATAAGCATAACAGCAATAACTATGATAATTAAATTATCGTGGTTAAACGTTCATTATTTAACAGTAAAAGAAAAACGATCAACAAAAAATCAACCGTTAGAATATATCAAGGTGCAGAAAGTACACACATCAAACACAACAATAAAGCAACCAACACATGTTTTTATTATCATAACATTTATGTGTGGTTCTAACTTTTGTTCGGTGCCAAACACTATCATACATGTGTTTCGTTTTAATATTCAATTTGGAAACGAACTTAGTAAGTTCACGTATTGTCCGATTAGAACACACTTCAAACACACCGGTTCGAGTGTACGAATATTTTAAATTCGTGTATGTATGCGACAACAAAGTACATGTACGATAGCCAGATTCAATTTTGCCTACACATTATGATGATGTACGTGTGACAAGAAAAGTACATGTACGATATGAAGACTCTTGTGACTGAATTTTAAGAAAATGTTTGTGTTTGGAAAAAGTACATGAATGCTAATAATACGTACATACGTACATGTAATCAACAGAGATGGCCAACATATCTGGCAAGAAGAATTAAATTTTAATCACATTAGTTACATACAGTGAGTCAAAGTAATATTGGGACAAAGCTAAAATGATTTATGTGGAGATAATTAAGCACTATGTTAACTGATTTTAATGCAAAATTTTCATGCTTTTGTGTAGCTAACACTGTGCTAATTGCCATCTCAAAAGATTATGATTCTTAAGTTTGTCAAAATTAATTTATAAATAATTATTCACAATAAGTTAAAAATGAAGTACAAAGTAATAATGGGACAGGTGGCATCACTATATAATCTAGGCTTTATAACGGAACATTTTGCAAAAATTTTTTGTTTAAAAGTTGCTACAGTGTATTACAGATTAATTTTTGATAAGTTTTTAAAGAAAATTAAAATATGGCGCCACGGGGTTCACAAACATCGCCTCAAATCAGAAAACTGATATTAGAACATTCGAAATCAGGAAAAACCGTGAGAAATATTGCGGAAATAGTAAATAAACCAAAATCTACAGTGTTTAACATCATAAAACGATATGGAGGTACAGAAACTTTTAAAAATGTAGCAAAACCAAGCAAAAGAAAAATATTTTCCGACGCGGATGAACGATGGCTTATGCGACAAATCAAACAAAAACCCTACTTAAGCGCTCCCAGACTTGCTGCTGAAGCGGAAATACATCTAGCAAAGAAAGCTAAACCCGAAACGGTAAGAAATGTGTTAAGGAAACACAATTATAATGGCCGGGTAGCTAGGAGAAAACCTTTTATTAATAAGGTTAATAAGCTTAAACGAGTGCGCTTTGCTAAAGACCACAGAAACAAGGATTTATCATTCTGGAATAAGGTAATATTCACTGACGAAAGCAAATATAACATATTCAGATCGGATGGAAGGTCATTCGTGTGGAGAAGACCAAATGAAGAACTGTCAGAAAAAAATTTGAGACCCACTGTTAAACATGGCTTGGGGTCAGTTATGGTGTGGGGTGCAATATCAGCAGCTGGTCCCGGTAACCTTCACATTATTGAAGGAATTATGAATCATAAATATTATATCAACATCCTGCGTGCTAATCTTGCAGAAACAGCAGAGAAATTGGGACTGGCGAATGATTATTACTTCTACCAAGACAATGACCCCAAGCATAAGGCTCACAATGTAAGGTGTTGGTTGCTTTACAATTGCCCACATGTGCTCGAAACGCCTCCGCAATCACCCGATCTCAACCCGATAGAGCACGTATGGGCCTGTTTAGAAGAAAAATTAAGAAATTACCAAATAAGTTGCAAATCGGACCTAATTAGTGCTCTGAAAGAGGAATGGGGTAGAATAACCCCACAATTCTGTCAAAAACTTGTGAAATCTATGCCGTATCGATTGAAGGCTGTAATAGAGAAAAAAGGCCTTCCAACTAAATATTAAACATTATATATTTAATACTTAACTTGTTACTTTATTACATTGTCCCATTATTACTTTGACAGGATTTTCTGTGTTGTTTTAGTTTTTTTGTTTTTATATCCCAGTGGCGGTACTCAATGTATTTTTTATTTATGTTCTTAATAAATAATAAAAATAAAAGTATAAATATAATTTTATTTTCTTCTTAAACCAATAAGTTCAAAAAAATAATTCGAAAGTTATTGGATAAACAGCTTGTCCCATTATAACATTGAGTCACTGTATGTATTTCTATTAAATTTTAATATGGATTTCAACTAATTTAAATTTTTGCAATGCCGTTTGAGATCAGAATTTTTTATTTATTTAAAATTAAAACCACCTTTATATATATTTATGCAAAATACTATTAAATACTTTTTGTTTATTAAATTCTTATGCTTTATTATAAAAAATATAGCATTAGTGCTTACGACATTTTATAATTTCATACAAAAATATAGATCTTTTTAATACTAAGTAATTATATTAAATAATTAATATTTAAAAAAAAAAAAAAAAAAAAAAAAATAGAATGAAAATGATGTGAAATGAATTCAAAATATTTTATTTACGTGAACCATTGGAAGGTACTATATTAGTAAATGTAAATGAGTTTAACCATGAGACTTAGAGAACTAATTTCTATTTTTGATAAAATTAAAAAGAGAATACTCCAAAATAGACCTATTTCTACCAGGGAAAGTAAGATATCAGAATATATATGTAAATTTATTAGTTACATCTTATAATGATATTGTGGTGTATGCAAAGCCTTACATTGATATAGTGTCGGTTAGTTCAAAACATGAAATAAGTAATAAAATAATACATTGCCGAGAAACATTATTTAAATGTTTTAGTAAATTAGATTGTAAAAAAAAAATTTCCTTTTGGTGTAAATTTATTTTAGGAGGTACAAAGGAAAATTCTGACAGAGTCCGCGTCTGATACAGATACAAGCGAAAACAATTCCGAGTCCGAAACTGACGAAACAGAACAATTAAGAGAAGATTTGCAAACTAATTTTGTTACAATGTGGTCAAATATAATGCGTGAAAATTATGATGGCAATCAACTCACCTTGAATTCTTTTATAGATAAAATTAATCTAATCGAAGAACTCACTGCAGATAATTTAACATCATGCTTTATTTCATTTATAAAATCCAAACACGATGGAAAAGCGAGGGAGATTTTGCCAGAAGAGCCAAAAAAAAAATTGTTGTTGCAAAATTAATTATAGAAGAATCCAATAATGAGAAACAAGAGCAGGTGTTATCAATGGGTGTTAGTAAAAATAGGGGTAATTTCAATCAAAATCAGGGTCGCATGTATAGATACCCTCAACGCAATAATAGAAACAATTATAGAACAGGCTCGTACTATAACAGCAACCGTGGTCACAACAACTATGCTCGTGGGAATAGTTACAATAATCGGGGAAGATATTATAATTGCGCAAATCAGAGTTCAGACACAAGAGATAATTTCTCTAGGACTTTAAACTCAGAAGCCCCCAGCAGGAAATGGTGGGGGAGGAAGAGTATTAAATAATGTAAATGCAAACATAACTCATACAGTTTTAATTTAAATTATTCAGATTTTATAAAGTTACGTTGCAATATCGCACAACAACAAAATAGTACATATTTAGTCGACTCACAAGCCGATATATCTGTTATAAAAGTTTCCTGCATGAAAGATCAAGTCCAACTAAATGAACAGAATATTATAAATATTGTAGGAGTAACTGAAAGTACAACTAAATCATTGGGTACAGTACAAGCCGATCTGTTAATTTCCAGTTGTGCAATATCACAATTTTTTCATGTTGTGCCAGACAACTTTAACATCACATCAGATGGTATACTGGGTAAGTATTTTTTAAAAGGTAATAGGTGCCAAATTGATTACAATACAATGACCGTTTCTTTTCATAAACATGGCGACAATATTCTATTCCCATTTCGCATGGTATTAATGGGAATTCATATTTTTTCCCTCCCCGATGTGAAGCGTTTAGAACATTTTATTTGCCGAACTTATCAGGCCCAGTATTTATTAAATCACAAGAGATTTGCAAAGGTGTTTTTATCAGTAAATGTATCGTGAATTCGAAAACCCAAGGTAAAATCTGAGGAACTTTCTAAATTTTATATTTATTCCATTAACAATAACAGTTGTTGCAAGGATCGGTCTGAAAAATTTAGACTTATTTTGAATGATAGGATGCCAGAACACATCAGAGAGGATTTGATACCACTGTGCGAGGAGTACGCTGATATTTTTACATTAAAGGATGATATGATGACGGTGAATAACTTTTACGAACAAAAATTACGGCTCAGTGACACGTCACCAGTTTACGTAAAAAATTATCGATTACCATACGCACACCGAGGTGAAATAAAAAGGCAAGTTGAGCCTTTACTTCACAACGACCTTATAGAACCCAGTTTTTCAAATTATAACAGCCCTTTACTTCTCGTTCCGAAAAAAAGTTCAGATGATAACAAGTCATATCGTTTGTGTGTAGATTTCAGGGCAATTAACAAAAAGCTAATTGCAGACAAGTTTCCATTGCCACGAATTGACGATATTCTTGACAACCTTGGCAGAGCTAAACATTTCTCTATAATAGATTTATTTTCGGGTTTCCATCAAATTCCACTAGACGAAAACTCAAAAGATTTAACATCGTTCAGTACAGACCAGGGTGCTTTTCGTTGGAAAGTACTACCATTTGGTTTAAACGTAGCGCCTAACTCATTTCCCCGCATGATGTCAATCGCATTTTCAGGGCTAGAACCTAATAAAGCTTTTTTATATATAGATGATAGCATTGTAGTTGGATGTGGTAAATAACATCACTTAAGAAATTTGTCTAGTGTCTTTGAAACACTTAGAAAGTTTAATTTGAAAATTAACCCCTTTAAATGTAATTTCTTTAGACCTGAAGTTACATTTCTTGGTCATAGGTGCACTTCAAGCGGTCTCCTGCCAGACGATAATAAAATATTGGCAATTAAAAATTACACAGTACCCACTGACAAAGACAGCATTAAACGTTTTATAGCTTTTGCCAATTATTATAGGAGATTTATACCTAACTTTGCTTTACTTGCGGCGCCTTTAAACCACATGACAAGGAAAAAAGTTAATTTTGTCTGGGACACGTATTGCCAAAAATATTTTGACTTGATAAAGGAACAGCTAATGTCACCAAGAATACTCCAATACCCAGATTTTTCGAAACAATTCATAATTACTGTGGGCGCATCTAATATAGGTTGTGGACCAATTTTAAGCCAAAATTTTGATGGGCATGACTTTGCCTTTCGCCGTGTACTATGCGTCTAACGCTTTTAACCACTTGGACCAAAAGAAACCGGTAATCGAAAAGGAACTTTTTGCGACATATTTCGCTATCAATCAATTTAGACCTTATGTATATGGAACACAATTTATAGTGAGAACAGACCATCGCCCCTTAGTGTACTTATTCAATATGAAAGATCCGTCATCAAAACTCACAAAAATAAGACTTCAGCTTTCTGAATATAACTTTTCAATCGAATTTATAAAGGGAAAAAATAACGTTGGTGCAGACGCACTATCTCGCATATCAATTCGAGAATTGACGAATGATGCAAATAAGGAAACTATTTTAGCTATGACAACCCGGGCAACTGCTAGGCAGAATACCAATGCAAAATCTATTCTGAAAACCCCTAGGCCTACAACCCTACACATTTATGATAAATTTTCACAGGACTTTGACAAGAAAATTTCGAGAATTAAATCAGAATTGTATTACAAGGATGTGAAAATAACAAATATAAAATTTAAAATATATAACAAATTTAAAATAAAATGCCTTATAGATGTTAATATTGTTAACAAAACATTGAATTACGATGATATGCTTTTGAGGCTTGAGAAAGACGCCAATAATAATAATATTTATACAACGGAATGGGCAAAAAATTATTAATTTTTTTTAGCGAATATAGTATTCAAGATTTAAAATCCCACGGCAACAGGATACTAAGTAAGCTTGAAATTATGTTAATAGAAAATAAACAAACGAAACTCTTAAAAACGTATCACAATGATCCAATTTTAGGAGGTCATTGTGGGCGAAAACGATTATATGCAAAATTAAAGACTAAATATTATTGGAAAGGCATGACATGAGATATAGCCAACTTTGTAATTGTTTGCAAGGAACGCAATCTTAATAAGGTAAGGAAAGGAAATAAGGAAAATTTGGTTTTAACACCTACTCCTGCTAAGCCTTTTGAGGTAGTAGTGTTAGACTCAATCGGTCCTTTACCAACGTCAAAATATGGCAACAAATACGCAGTAACACTCATATGCGATTTTCTGACATCTATACCCACTCCGGATAAAAGTGCAAGAACAGTAGCGCAGGCAATTTTTGAAAATTTTATTTTAATATATGGGAGGATGACGGTCATTAAATCTGATTTAGGGACAGAATTTAAAAATGAGATATTTTGTGAACTTTGCAAGCTTTTAGATATTAAGGTACATTTCTCAACGGGGTGATATGCCAAACGGTAGGAACCGTCGAAAGAAATCACCGAGTTTTTAACGAATATGTAAGAGCATATATAGGAGAAAATATGACTGACTGGGATACGTACCTAAAATACTTTAAATTTTTTCACAACACTACAACCAATTCAGTATTCGATAATAAATATACACCATTCGAACTAGTGTTCGGGAAGGAACCTATTATGCCGAACGAAATAAATCTTGGAAATATAGATCTTCTTTACAATGTAGAAAACTACAGTAAAGAAGTTAAATATCGCTTACAGAAGTCACATCTTCTTACAAAGAAGTTAATAGATAAGCACAAAGAGAGAAATAAAAAACTGTATGACAGTTCTACGAAACATGTGATATAAAAATTAATGATTATATATTTGTTAAGAGAGAACCCTATGACAAATTTAGAAACATATATGATGGTCCATTTATAGTAAAGAAGGTCGATGGAGTCAATATTACATTCTATAATAAAAACTCAAGAATAGAGCAAACTCTACATAAGGACCGGTTAAGAAAAAAAATAAAATATTGAATTCATTTAACATTAGAAAACAAACGAAAAACTGTAAAACCTTAATTTTAAATTTACTTATAAGATAAAATTTAGTTCAATGAAAATGAGAAAACAATTTTTTGAAACACAGAAGTCTGATCTTCTTTGGGTCAACTGTTGTGTGATGTGTGTTCCAGGTGAGCGTACTATTCAGTGTTACACCCAATTATTCCGATTACTGGAGAATTGTAGTATCATTCCATCTAGGACGGGACATCTGAGATTGAGACCCCTCTTCCTATTGAACGGCACTAGTGTTGTTTTGGATGGGTTGATGGACACCCCTTAACCGCAACCATTCTTTTATCAGATTCATGGCTTGTTCCATGCGGTCCGAAACCGTGTTCTCCTGGCAGTCCCTTACACATACCACAAGATCGTCAGCATAGCCCTGAGAAAACCCAGGCCGTTCAGCTTGTGGAGAAGTTCATCGATTACGTCAGTCCATAAAAGAGGTGATTGAACCCCTCCCTGAGGGCAGCCTCTGGGTCTTATTAGACCCAGTCGTATCTTCCAACTCAAAGCTGATCGTCCTAGATCTTAGCATATTCAGAATCCATGTGATGGTCGTGCCAGTTACCTCCTTAAGTAAAAGGGCACCCTTTATTGCCTCATACCAAGTATTGTCAAAAGCTCCCGAAATGTCTGATTGAACCCAATTCTTGTTGATAGACTAATTGAAGCCGATGCAGTTCTTTATGTATCCAATATCTTCTCCATTGATTTCAACTCTTCGGGTTTTAACCCTGCCTTTGGAATAAATACAACCCTCGACCCAGCAATTTTTCAGGTATATGTCGCACCAACAGACTACCTTCATACAGTCGGGACAATGTAATCCATCCCTTTTACAGAAGGCTTGGAAATATTCCATCAGATCTTGGAGATTTGTATGGGTCAAATGTCGATATGGCCCATCGAAACCAATTTTTCATTGAATAGTTCGTTTGCCACTCTGAGGACCGTCCTGTCAACAGAGATAGTCGATTCTATCAATGTTGTCACCCACGCTTCCCTAAATCAAGCACTCAGAAAATGGGTGTCCAGTAATTGTTTGCTACTCTCACTCAGATTCCTGGTGTAGCTACCATCCGACCTTCTCAGAGTACATATGCCGTTTGAGTGGTCTTTTAGTAGGGCTTTTTGAAGTCTACCTTCAGCCGAAGATCAGAAATCCTGCAGCAGTGTTCCCTCCAAGTTGCCCTTTTGGACCTCCTCAGTTCCTTGTTATACTCAGTTAAGGCTATCCTGTAAAGAGACCAGACCCCCGTCACCTTGGGCTTATTGAACAGTGGCCTAGCCAAGTGTAATCTTCCACCAAGTAACATTCCTCAGTGGCGCCTTCAGCTTCAATGGCAGAAGCAATGCTACCAAGAAGCCCGTCTGCCTCTCAGTCAAGGTATGCCCTTAGCAATATGCGCTCTCTGGAGCAGTTAATACTCTGCTCCAACTAATTTAGAGATCCCAATTGATTCTTCTCGGATCTCAATAATTTCTCACCTGTGGTGAGGAAAGGCCCATGTTGAACCTTATGTGCATATGGTTCGACATGGATACCTCACTCGATACGTGCCAGTCCGAGATCTTGCACGAAGTGTTCCAATTGAACAGGGTGAGGTCCAGGACTTCTCAACTAACCACATTAACGAAAGTCGGCTCATTACCTCGGTTCAGGACAGACACTGGTGGGCAGCAGAGGATCCATCATAGATGTTTACATTGTCCCACAAGTCGTACGACATGTCAAATTTTTATGTAGAAGAGCACAACTCTGATCGTCTAAACGTAATATGTAATGAAACTATAAGATTTTGAGAGAAAATACAGATGAAAATTTGACAGTCGTATGGCTCTCTTGATTTTTTAAAATTTTTCAAAAACCAACACACACCATTAGATCAGGGATGCATTTTTATGTAAACAAATGTGAGAAAGCCAGGGAGAGAAAACTGGTTTCATAAATTTATACCAATATATATTCAAAATGTACATTTTAGACCACGACAGCACAATTTTATAAAAATATACGTATATTTTCCAAAAGTATACTAAAAATTTTGACCACGAAAATAACATATTCGAAAGTTATAAAAATATTTTTAAAGGTTATTAAAAAAAAATTCATTTGCACCAGAACTCCATCCCTGAGGAAAACAAACAAACAGCTGTAGTTAAATTAAATGAGAATGTCTTCATCTTACTTGATTTTATCTATACCAATGGTGTAAACGCCAGAAAACAACCATCCGATTTTTACTCCCTTTTTTTGAAATACGGATGGAATTTCATTTTATTTTCTCTCTAATTTTACGTACGACAAATCTTATCGTCTAAAGCACCCTTAAGAGACCAAAATGTAAGAAAGTAAGAAAACGGAAACCCATAATATTTACCACAGAATAGGTCTGTTCAACGTGCATAACAAAAACATTTGCATCGTTGGCAACGGCTGTAAAATTGAAAAAAAGTAAAAGCCATTTTTTATGAAATAAAGTGATAAATATGCACAAATATATGTACTTACATTTTGAAATTTATTAAAAAAATTTTCTTTTTTAAATTAAAAACTTTTGTCGTTTCTTTGCAAATTTTCTGATTATTTTCTTAGTATCATATATAAATAAAAAACAGCTGATAATTTAATTCTAGAACGAACTTACCCAAAGAAAAAGTTCGTGCAACTTTGTACAGAAAATTAAAAATTACTATCTAATTTTATTTCAAAATTGTACAAAAATTGTTAATAATTGCTGGCACGCTTTTGGGTAAATTTAGAGGATTCCATCTTACACGTAGTTCACTGTTGATAAGCATTTCTCGCAATTGAACTGATCTAGATTCTGAATATATATAGTCAAATTCATGCGCAATATAACTTTCAATTTATATAGTAGCGCTCTAATAATATTATAATTATTATTTTTTCATAAACATTATTTCTAGTTTATTTGTTGCCTACATATTTAATTCTTATGTCCACCAACTATATATGGCCCTATAGGCTCGGTTGGTTATTGTTATAAATAAATAAAATAGAATATCTCTTTATATATGATTCTAATTTTAAAATTGTGCTTTTCCCAAGAAAAATATGTGAAATGTATTATTACATTCTTTATGATTTTCTCATAAAGTATTTTTTCTAAAAAAAAACTCAACAACTGAGGAGGAAAGCATATATATATATAGATATATATAGATGAGAAGAAAAGTCTAAAAATATAAATATGTATGTGTTATAAAAAAAGTAAACTAATGGATTGTTATGTTTTTGTTTATAAATTTTTGGTTTTTTGTTCGGTATTCAACTTCAATTCTCGATTGATTAGTTGAATTTTGAACATAAGAATCTTGAATTTGTAGTCAAAAATTGGTAGAAGTCCACTGCTGAGCTAAGTAGGCATTAGCGAAATAGTACTATATGGATATGCTTTCCTCCTCAATTATTGGGTTGCTTTTGTAATAAAATGCTTCATGATATTTTTCATACTGTATGAGAATATCATAAGGTATGTAATAATAAATTTCACATATAGTTTATAAGGGAAAAAGCACAATTAGAATCATATATGTATATAAATGAATATTCCCAAAATAAATTCAGTTAATATAAAATACTACATGTGCACGGTATTAAATTTTGATATTCTTTTGTTTCTTTTGTTTCATTTTTTAATTTTTTCATTTGATTCAAAATACATTAGTTATGCTGGCCGATGGGAAGCCTGGTGTAGATGAGAATAAAAAACTAAAAATAGAAATATGTGTGTGTTATAAAAGTAAACTCATGGATTGTTATGTTTTTGTTTATAAATTTTTTGGTTTGTATGTTTGATATTCAAAACAATTCTCGTTTGATTAATTGAATTTTAAACATATAGATCTTGGGTTTGTATTAAAAAATTAGGAAAATCCACTGATGAGCTAAGTAAGCATTAGCGAAATAGTACTATATGGATATGCTTTCCTCCTCAATTATTGAGTTGCTTTTGTAATAAAATGCTTCATGATATTTTTCATACTGTATGAGAATATCATAAGGTATGTAATAATAAATTTCACATATAGTTTATAAGGGAAAAAGCACAATTAGAATCATATATGTATATAAATGAATATTCCCAAAATAAATTCAGTTAATATAAAATACTACATGTGCACGGTATTAAATTTTGATATTCTTTTGTTTCTTTTGTTTCATTTTTTAATTTTTTCATTTGATTCAAAATACATTAGTTATGCTGGCCGATGGGAAGCCTGGTGTAGATGAGAATAAAAAACTAAAAATAGAAATATGTGTGTGTTATAAAAGTAAACTCATGGATTGTTATGTTTTTGTTTATAAATTTTTTGGTTTGTATGTTTGATATTCAAAACAATTCTCGTTTGATTAATTGAATTTTAAACATATAGATCTTGGGTTTGTATTAAAAAATTAGGAAAATCCACTGATGAGCTAAGTAAGCATTAGCGAAATAGTACTATATGGATATGCTTTCCTCCTCAATTATTGAGTTGCTTTTGTAATAAAATGCTTTATGATATTTTTCATACTGTATGAGAATATCATAAGGTATGTAATAATAAATTTCACATATAGTTTATAAGGGAAAAAGCACAATTACAATCATATATATAAGCATACTTTCATTGTCTACAACGCTTTCGATTATAAGTAAATCCCCGCACACTTATAGTAGATAGTTATTTTTATTGAACTAAAAAAATGTTTCCTAGAAATAATATACATGGCAAAACAACGTTTGCCGGGTCAGCTAAAAACAGCAAAACTTATTTTTTTTCTCATTAGTAAACAGATTCCGTGCGAAGCCGGGACGGTGATCTAATTGTATAATAAATTCTTTGTCATTAAAAAAAAAATTTTCGTATTTTCAACGTTTTCTTAAATATCATGAATTTCTACGAAGTATATTTTTCATATTTTTCAAATTCATTCCGATTTTAAACATTTCTGTCATAATATTTTTTATTAGTTCTACTAAAACAGGAATCTTATTATTTTTAAAAAAATTTTCTTTTCCAGTAACCAGGGTTCTTGTTTACCTCCAAAAAAGTAGTTGAGTTGGTGTTAAATTCTAGTTTTTTTTATTGTAGTATTGCGATATTCTAATAAAGAATGCCAATAATTACTGTTTTCTTCATGGCATTTCAGTATTAGCTTTTTTGCAATTTGCAAAATTTCTGCAAATCCATTTTAATTTGGATAAAATCTTTGGTCCATTGCCTGAACTCAAAAGATCCAAAGGGAACATTACCTGGAAAAATTTTCAAGGGATAGCCATTTATTGAAAAAATTATACATATTAAGTTTCTCACTAATTGCTTTTGCGGTCTTTTTAACTATTGAACAATGTCTAACCACTTAGGAAAAAATTACTTGGTTGTAGGTGATTATTTTTCAAATACTTCCATAATATCCATACCTTTATTTCCATACGGAACTTGTGGTATATTTTATGTTAATAACGATTCTTTTGCATCAGCTAATCTATGTTTTTATCTTGATCCATACTAGGCCAATACAAAAGATCTCTAGCTCGTTTTTTAGTTTTCTCTATTTCCAAATAAGACTTGTGTACATTTCCTAGAATAAAAATTCTGGTCATCAAGAAATTCATTTTCAATATACAAATTCAATCTATGCTTCCATAGAAATTTTATATTCTCTTTTAATTTTCTTTTTTTAAATTTTCATCCTTTGCAGTTTTTTTGACGACCAATGTTTTCTTATCATTACTAACATTTATCGTATGAAGCTAAACTGTTAATTTCTGGCTCATTATTTAAATTTTTAGAATAACTTCTAGACATGTAAAAAACTAGATATGTAAAATTCAAATTATAATTTGCTAACTTTAGTTTCATTCTTGTTAGTTTCGCTGAAGGTATTTTATTATATTATTTATTATTATTTTATTATTTTTTTTTATAATTCCTAGTAGTGGCTTATGATCAGTTTGATCTCAACATTGTGCACGTAAATATAGTTATGAAATTTTTTACAAGCGAAAACTGCTCCTAACATTTCTTTTTCTATTTGTGCAAGCATTGTTTCGGCATCTGCTAGACTTATAAATGAGAAACAAATTGGGCTTTTATTTCGAAGAAGTGCACATCTGAAATTTGCTTTACAAGCGTCAGTTTGCAGTACAATATTTTCAGAACTGTTAAACGGTTTCAAATTTGGAGAATTCAAAGTACTATTATTTTATATTTTCCAAACATATATCATTATCTGGTAGCCCATGAAATTCTACAGAATTTTTCATTCATCCAACAAACAAACAAACACTCATTCAGCTTTATATATATCTATATATGTATATAAAAAAGAATGTGTGTTTGTCTGTTTGTTTGTATGTTTGTGTGTTTGTACCTTATAGGAGCCCAAACCGCTGGACCGATATTCCTGAAATTTTCACACCATATAATTGGGACTCTTGAATGAATTATAGGGTCCTTTTTTTTAATCACGCTCACCTTCACGCCTACTTTTTTAATTATGCTACTCCTTCCACAGATTTATCAACATAAATGAGGTTAACTTCGCCATTTGTGGGCCAATAGCGATGAAATTTGGTGCACTTAGTCTGTGCAACTTTGGGAAGCTTATAGGGTTTACTTTTTTTGAAAACTACCACCTGGAGGGGGATAGGGGGAAATTTCTGCCCCTCGGAAACGTTCACACCGATTTTACTGAAATTTAGAACATGGATAGATTTGCATATAAAACTTCACATAGGTAATGTACATTTTCAAAACTAGAACCAGGAGGGCGATAGAGGGAAATTTCTGCCCCTCCGAATCGTTCAAACCGATTTGATTCAAATTTAGAACATAGTTAGATCTGCATCTAAAAATGCTCGTAGGTAGTGTACATTTTCTAAACTATGACCAGGAGGGCGATAGGGGGAAAATTTCGGCCTCTAAAACTACATAGCTGATTTTGATGAACTATAAAACTTGGATGTATTTGAGTTTAAAAGATACATTGACAATTGTGCAACTCCGGGAAAGTTATAAGCTTTACTTTCTTTAAAACTAGGATCACGAGGGAAAGTAGGGGCAATTTCCACGCCAGCGAGACCATCTAACCGATTTTAATGAAATTTAAATGTATTTATGTTTTTGCATCTAGAAGGACACATATGCTACATATATATTTTTAAATAGAATCAGGAGGCGACGTAGGGGTAAGATATGCAGTTCCGGAACTGTATAACCGATGGAGATAATAACGGGAGCGAAGCCGCGGGTAAAAGCTAGTAGTTTATAAAATAATTGGAGATTTTGTTTATTAAAGACTTGTATATGGTATGAAGGTGGCGATGGTCGAAGTAGTTTGCACGTTGACTACAAAACGGAAAACTTTCCTGGGTTCAACCCCAGTTTCAGACTCATAAAAACATCTCGCATTTTTTCTGATGTGCATTTGTGTGCCTTTGTGTAAGCTGTTGTCGGAAGGTTTCAGTGGCGAAGGCATAGTCACTGGTAACTGAACAGTAACGGCTTCAGCTGTATCCAATCCACAGGCACATCAGAACACCGGTGAAGTAAAATAATTACTAAAAATGGCTACTAAAAACGAAGCTTCAAAATTTTCTACGTCTCCTGGACATCGGAGACGCTACAACACTGCTATGAAACAAATAACGTGCAAAAAGCATTATTATTGAAACTTCACCTATCATTTCTGTTACTATCCCTTTTCTCTAGTTTCCACCGCATGGGTAGGGGTATGGCATAAGATATGCTCCTTAAGACTGACTCTTTAAGAGTTTTAAGTTTGAAACATATCAGGGAACAGATTTTTTTATTTTAATCTGGGACCAGCACTCAGGAGATGACCCTTAGACATGCAATGCATTGTGCTGGAACTATAAGAAAGGGAGAGTAGGAGAAATGATAGGAGCTGAAGCTTCACTATCTGACAACACTGCTTTTTTGCACATTATTTGTTTTTACAGCAGTGCCGTAGCGTCTCTGATGTCAAGGAGACGTATTAAATTTTTGAAGCTTCGTTTTTAGTAGCCATTTTTAGTAATTATTTTACTTCGGCCGTGTTACACAATACCGACGAAGGGAGGCGTTCTGATGTGCCTGTGGATTAGATACAGCTAAAGCCGTTACTGTTCAGTGATCAGTAACAATGCCTTCGCCACTGAAACCTTACGACAAAAACTAATTAATACTATTATAATAATATATGATTCTAATTTCAAAATTGTGGTTTTTCCCGAAAACAATATGTGAAATGTACATATATATATATTTCGTAATTCTCAAATATTTTTTGGGAGTCTTGTATACCCATGTGAAAGATCTTAGCTTTTTTAAAGAATTTGGTTAAAGATCTACTGAAGAATTTACTATTAGCGCGAAATGAAATGTCGCATATAGACCAGCTAAACCATATAGCAAACATATATAAATAATCGTAATCAATTTTGACTAACGTTGAATAACTGAAAGAATAGTTACATTAATACATACCCTATGATATTCTCATAAAGTGTTTCTTAAAAAATAAACTAAATAATTGAGGAGGAAAGCATATAGCAGAGTAATTTTTCGCTACTAGCTAGTTAGCTCATCAGTGTATTTTTACTCCAATATTTTTATGTTCAAAATTCAACTAATCAATCGAGAATTAAAGTTAAAAACTAAAACAAAATCAAAAATCTATAGTGCAAAGATACATAAACAATAGGTAAAATGCAAACCAACAGACCAATTGAGTATGCTTTGTCAAAGTATACAAAGACATGGCGGCCGAGTTTTGAGTTCTCTATATTTAAATTGTTGGGCGGGCGCCCAATCTTACCCAAAAGCGTTTTCTTACGCAAAAATTGGGTAAATGAGAGAGGTTTTGAGAGAGTAATGTTCTTGTTCTTCACGCACGAGAATGCCCGTACTTTTTCTTCGGGCTAGTTTGGGCGTGAATAACAAACAATCAGTTTGTTTATAATAAACATTGAAAATAACAAAGCAAAATTACAAATGTCCCAAGCAGCTGACAGACATTAAAAAAGTTGTGTTAAAAATTTTTCTTAACAATAATTAATTACAAACATTTTTGTTATTTATATCATAAAAAAAAATACCATTTTTTTAAATAAATATTTTTGTTAATACAAATTATTATTTTCTAACGATGCTACCTATTTGGTAGCAAAATATTGAAAAATAAATAATTGTTAAAAAATTTTCATAAAAAAGACCATCGCTCAAAAATAAATATAATTAAATAAATTCTTTCAATATTTGTTTTTTTAAATAAATTCTTTCACAAATAGTTTTTTTTCGGTAAACTGTCATCATTCACATTAAACTTTCAATGAAAATCAGGGATAATCAAGCTCGTACAATTGTACTTTTTTCAGTACACTTTGCATTGCAAAAGTACTACATTACTCCACTAAATATTAAGTACCAAGGTATATTCATATGATTATACGTTGTTCAGTAATTTAAATTAATTATAACAAAAATATTTTTTGATATATATTTATTAAGCCTGAGGTCTTTTTTTATCTTATTTTGTTTTTTTATTATTCGATATTTCGTTAACAGCTTGTTAACATCATCAGGAATAATAGGAAATTATAATTCTTTGAAATATAAAAATATTTTTGAAACATGTCACAAAATTTTTGTTATAAAATTTGATTGAAAATTAAAAAATGTGTAGTAGTAATATAGGCGCATATAAATATAACGAATTTTAAACCTAAATAAATATATATACATATATACATACACATATATATATACATACACACATACACACATACAATATAGACCGACTAACATGTATATATATAAACATACATGCACATACGCACACATATACAGATACATACACAAATATAAACTTTCTTAACAAGTTCATACAAATATATATATAAATACATACATACAATGCACACACACGTACACATATACATATGTATATACATACATAAATATGCACACATGTACAAATATACATACATAAATACATACATAAACACATAAAAATGCATATATAAACATACACACAAGCATATTGACATGTACACACTTGCATACACATACATATACACGCATACATACATATACTCATAGATATACGAATGTACGTACACACATGCAAACATACATTCATAAACATATACATATGCAGCCACAAATACATGTATATGTACACATAGATATGTATATATTAAAAAATTATTAAATAACAATAATTATAAATAAAAAGTTTTTTAACAATTAAATGCATGATAAAAATGTATATAATAAAAAAAAAAAAAAAAAAAATGTGCTTTGTTTAACAATTTTTTTTTAACATAAATATTTACATATGCAAAAATATGAAAAATATTACATAATAACAATTATAAAGAACTAATAAATGAGATATATATATATGTGAATTTTTACAAGAAATGTTCAATAAAAATAAATATATATATAAATTTTTAACAATTTTAAACAAATAATAAATTATAACTAACAAATAACCATTATCCTAAGAAATAAACATTAACCTAACAATTATTACGTAAATTTTTACTAACTAAATATCTATAATTTTGTGCTAAGTTATCCGTGTCTGCCTTAAAATTTATTCTAAGTGTTAATGGTGTATTAATAATTTCTAACATTTCTAGCATTAAGCGCCGTTTATAATTATTTTCTGTGTTTAATATTGAAACATTCTCAAAATCAGGAAAATGATATAATTCAGAACAATGGGAAGATAAAGCGGTTTTTTTGTGAATTTATGTGTCTATATTTTTGATCCGATTTGTGACCTGCTATTCTAGTCTTCAATTTATTCTTGGTCGTGCCAATATATACTTTATTACAATTATCCTCATCATTTCCCCTACAGGGTATTTTATAAATTACATTCGATTTATCCCATTTTTCAATCCCATCCTTTGGTTTACTAAATAATCTATTCAAAGTATTAAATGATTTATGAGCTATTCTATATCTGTCCGTATTATAAATTTTAGATTTAGCCAATCTTTCCGACATTCCGGATATATAAGTCACAGATTTGTATATCCTATGTTCCGTAACATTATTTATACTACCTATTCTATCATTTCTATAATATTATTGTATTATTAATGTATCAATTAAATACTTGGGAAAATTATTATCTTCTAACATGTTTCTAATCTTAACTTTATTTCCATTGTGAAATTGATTGTCACTAATGTTAAGAACTCTTTCTATGAAATTTTTAGCAGTGTTTATAATAATATGTCTGCTATGTTTGGAATAATAATTAATCATTCGGCCATTTTTTTCATATATTCATACTAGAATAGACAAAATGTTTTTTGCGTTTCTTACTTTTGTACATTTTGGTCTATTATTGAGAATAATTATAGCTTACTCTCATTTTACCGAACTTTCCCAGAAAGTAAACGTACAGACCTATTATTTTACTTCGCCGGTGCTACACAATACCGATGAAGAAGGGCGTTCTGATGCGATTGTGGATTGCTATCAGCTGAAGCCGGTATTGTTCAGTGACCAGTGACCTTCCGACAACAACTGACACACAAAGACACACTAATGCATATCAGAAAATTGCGAGATGTTTATTTTTATTTTAAAATTTTAGTCTGAAACTGGGGTTGAACCCAGGTCTGTCTTTGGTTTTGTAGTCAACGTGCATACTACCATCCATCGTACCATCACCACCCCTTACAAAAATCCACAGAAATGAGATCCCTAGGAACTGGAAAGAGCGGGAATTCGCTGCTCACTGGCATAATAGTGCCGGCCAGCGTCAAGCCAAACGCTTCCTGATCACGAGCGAGATCTCAAATAGACTGCTTTCGCTGAATTGAGCGGCCTTTAGCCACGGGGTCTTCACAGGCCACATTAATAAAATTGAATCAATGTTTGTCGATTTTGTCTAAATTTACAATCATTCCTTGGATGTCGACCACCACATCTAGAGCATTGTGTACCATATGAAGGTGCCTCACCCTTAGCCGTATTCCGTTTATAGTCCACTAAAGAAGAATGTAGTCTATGTATCTCCTTATCATTGCCCTGTTCTGATGTTGATAGATTGATTTCCGTAGTTGTGGAATGTGTGAGTTCCATGCTGTGCGCAATTTCGTACGCCTCTCCAAATGTTTCAAGTTTCTTACTGACGATTTCATCACATACGTCACGTGATCACATACGACATAGGAGCTGCTCTATTAGCAGCACTTTGTTTTAGGCGTAAGGCAAAATTTGGGATAGGTTCATCTTTGTCCTGTATCACTTTACAGAATTTAATACTCTCTGCATATTTGTTTCTTTTATTATCGAAATAATAATTATTTAGTGTATTTTTAATTTCATCGCAAGTAAGTGATTCTGAACGCTTTGGGCTGATTGGTACTTTTAATGTGTCATTCAGTTCTGCGCCCATGTGGACACGAGCGTCATTATGATACTCAGTCGCAGATACTTTAGACAGTTGTAATGCCCATTCAAAACGTTGAAAATAGTCGGCTTTAGATGCACCATCATCTCTTCTAAATTCTGGCATAGAAAAGACTGCTGCCTTTGCCGAAGTTGGCATCGGGGGATTCATGTCCGCAACAGCAGCTTGTGTTGCATCTATAACTGCTCTTCGTATTGCTTCAGCTAAGGAGTCCGTTAAATTTTTTAGTTCCATTTTTTCCATTGTTCCTTAATCACTTCTGACACCAATTTTATATTTCAGTAAATTCATATATTTATTTTATTCAAGAGAAAATACGTGTACATGTAATTCTTAGGTAAAAAGTTATATATCAATAGGTGTGTTCGTTTACCCCAAATTGGGCGACCGTGGGCGCCCAATCTTACCCAAAAGCGTTTTCTTACGCAAAAATTGAGTAAATGAGAGAGGTTTTGAGAGAGTAATGTTCTTGTTCTTCACGCACGAATATGCCCGTACTTTTTCTTCGGGCTAGTTTGGGCGAGAAGAACAAGCAATCAGTTTGTTTATAATAAACATTGAAAATAACAAAGAAAAATTACAAATGTCGCAAACAGCTGACAGACATGAAAAAAGTTGTGTGTTAAAAATTTTTCTTAACAATAATTAATTACAAACATTTTTGTTATTTATACCATAAATTGTTAAAAACTTTTCATAAAAAAGACCATTTTTTTAAATAAATATTTTTGTTAATACAAATTGTTATTTCCTAGCGAAATATTGAAAAATAAATAATTGTTAAAAACTTTTCATAAAAAAGACCATCGCTGAAAAATAAATATAATTAAATAAATTCTTTCAATACCTGTTTTTTTAATGAATTCTTTCACAAATAGTTTTGTTTCGGTAAACTTTCATCAATCACATTAGACTTCCAATGAAAATCAGGGATAATCAAGCTCGTACAATTGTACTTTTTTCAGTACACTTTGCATTGCAAAAGTACTACTTTACTCCACTAAATATTAAGTACCAAAGTATATTCATATGATTATACGTTGTTCAGTAATTTAAATTAATTATAGCAAAAATATATTTTCGATTTTTCTTAATATAATATTTAATTATTAAATTATTCACAACCACTTTTCACAAACTTTGACGTTTGGCCTGTTGAATGAAGTGACCAGCGAAATAGCTAATAAGTTTAGCTTCCCTACAAGAACATTGACGGTCATTTGACCGGTGATATGACCGTCATTGCTGACAGAATTATCGGTCATTGCGTAGAACAAAGTTTATATCATTTTCTTAAGGGCAATATGAGAAAAATAACCGAAACTTCTGTATGCATGTGATAGTCAGCGTTGATGCATATATATCGCTCGCTGTAGACGGATATCCCAATTGAAATGAAACACTATTTATTTAAATTCTTTACGTTGATTTTATTTCAATATTCTTATATGTACATGTGTATATAAAAAAAAGAAATGTAATATAATATAAAATAGAAATATCCATCAGAACCTTGGAGTGGGCCATCATCTGTGAATTTTTTCTCAATATAATATACAAATATTAAAACAAACTATTCAGGGATTCGCATAAAAATTAATTCTATCCATCAGCAAAGACAACATATGTCGTTGTTAAAACGTGTCGCCGAGTACCGAACACAAAAACGATGCTCTCTTCCACACCCGTAACATGCTACCAAACTAAATGTTTTCTCGTCTAAACTCAGTCGTACGGAGCTTCAAAAACTATGGTCCGAATTATAAGTTTACAAATGAGTAAAATTATCCTTTTTGTAAAATTGATGAATTTGCGAAAATTCAAGAATACTTTTGTAATGAACTGCATTAATTTTTAACTATTCAACAACACGTTGGTTGTCTCGCAACGAGGTGGTCTCTCGAGTAATAGGAACTCCTTCAGTATTACTTTAATTTGATTGATTTCGAAACAAATTCTCAATATTCAAGAACTCATTTTATTTTATCTTTCTGTTACTAATAGTTAATAATAGTAAAACTTAACACAACTTTTATGTTTTTAGTACATTTGGGGTCAAAAAATTACAATTTTAAAGTTGTCAAATATCATATCCGATATAAACAGAGTTGTAAAATATTGACATTTCTTTTTTTCTGGTAAATTTTATGGTTTTTTTCGTTTTCTTACTTCTGTACATTTTGCTCTCTTATTGAGAGTAATTATAGCTTACTCTCATTTTACCGAACTTTACCCAAAAAGTAAACGTACAGACCTAATAATGTATAAAGAACAAAATCAAAAAAAAGTAAAAAATATTAAAAACAATACCTAAAAATGAGTTGCCAAATGTTGAAAGCTGGTAGGAGTAATATTACAAACATAACAGCCTGCTTTGTTTTCGGCTTCAAAAAAGTATGCAGATTGTATATTTATGTACACTGCTTCTTCAAAGCTTCTCGGGCATAGGCTAACTAGACACGACACATCAAAACTAAAACAGAGTTGTTCGACTAAAACGGAGATGTCAATTGGACAAAATTAAGGAAGTGATAGCAAATCTATATATCATAGTGCTATCCATAGGCTAACCTCTGTGTTCTCGGGGCTGCTGAATGACATTATCATCAGATAATTCTACTTTAGAGTTAAAATTGCATTGTGGAATATCCTCGCTCAATAATACATGGTACAAATATACATACCAAAAATACAATTACTAATTTTAATAAAAAATTACTACTGTCGGTACTTATAAGTCCTCCACATTTTTATTCAGATTTTACGTACATATGTATGTATGTACATAAAATGTATACAAAAAATTTTATAATGCAAAAAACAGCACATATACATAGGTTGTAGAGTTAGTATATGTATATCGCCATATGAATTCACAAAAGCCCTAAGTTACATTCAACAAATTTTACAGGAGAAGCAAAATACTTTCAAACTGACTCATACGCTTGCACTTGGGCATTTCTGAAATTGTTTGATAAGAACATTATTTCTAATTGTAGCCGTGTACAATTTTGCAGGCACTTGTATTTTGATACTATGGCTCATTACACAGCCCGACAAAATTAAAAAAGATTTTTGCTTCTTTGAATTTTGAACTGATTCTAGTTAATTTGGGTGCGATGAATTCAAATCTGTACTCAGTTTGTCTCTATCAGCTCTAGTTTTCATGAAAAAGCTTTTTTTATACCCTCCACTGTAAGTGAGGAGGGTATATATCAGTTTGTCATTCCGTTTTTTCCGAAAATATTATTTTTTGTGTAATTGCTAGCTGATTAACGGGAATTTTATTTGTGCAATATTATTCAGAACGTTATTTTTTCTTTTTGCACTCCAATTGCATATCGGAAGTTAGTTGCTTGTAAGAAGTGGTTTATTGCAGTTGGCAAATTTTATTAAAAAAGTGTTGATCTAAATTGAAATGATTTCCAATAGAAGACTGTGTAAAAATTACGCTGACACATTTTGTTATATTTGTGGAGAATACACCTTTAAAGACAACATAAGACCTATTTCGGAATGTGTTAAAAAATCGTATTTAGATTACTTTGGAGTTGATCTTGGTGACCAAGATAAAAGCTGGGCTCCACACATTGTGTGCAATACTTGCTGTGTAAATTTGCGACAGTGGACTCAAGGAAAACGAAATAGGCTTAAGTTTGGTGTAGCGATGGTTTGGAGAGAGCCCAGAAATCATTTGGGCGACTGTTACTTCTGTTTAGTGAGTATTGCTGGTATTAATAGGAAAAATCGAAATAAATGGCAGTATCGCGATTTACCGTCAGCGCCCTGCCCAATTCCCCATTCCGAAGATCTTCCCATTCCAAAACTGAATGATTCTTCAGAGCTGAGTTCGGAGTTTGAACATAATACCGCTAATGATCTAACTGATTGCGACAGTGTTTTCGAAGACACAGAAACTATTCCTCAACGTTTTAATCAATGCGAGTTGAATAATTTAATTCGAGATTTGGCCTTATCAAAAGAAGCATTAACATTTTTTACTAAGGAAGACAATCTGGTGTTTTGTAATAATGTAAATGGTCTTATGCAGGAAATGGGACTATTCAAGTATCTACCTAGCGATTGGCGCCTCTTCGTGGACAGTTCCAAGGGAAGTTTGAAGTGCGTCTTATTGCACAATGGCAATGTGTATGCATCAATTCCGCACTCCACAACAATGAAAGAAGAATATAACAACATTGCATTAGTGATGAAAAAGATAAAATACCAAGTCCACCAATGGATCATTTGTGTTGATCTTAAAATGGTAAATTTTCTTCTTGGACAACAGAATGGTTATACTAAGTACCCTTGCTTTTTGTATCTCTGGGATAGCAGATCCAAGCAACAACATTGGCGGCAAAAATATTGGCCTACGAGAGAAAAAATGATTGTTGGCGATAAAAATATTCTAAATGAAGCTTTAGTTGGACGTGAAAAGATCGTCCTACCACCGTTGCACATCAAATTAGGACTCATGAAGCAGTTTGTTAAGGCTCTGAATCGCGATGGGGAATGTTTTGCATATATTTGCAGCAAAATACCTAATCTAAGTAGAGATAAGATTAGAGCAGGAGTTTTTGACGGTCCCCAAATAAGGCAGTTTATGAATGACAACGATTTTGATAAGTCAATGACCGAAACTGAACGAAATGCGTGGACATCATTCGTGCAAGTTATAAAAAATTTCTTGGGAAATAATAAAGCTCCAAATTATGTTCAATTAGTGGAGAATATGCTGGATAAGTTCAGAGACCTTGGCTGCAACATGAGTATTAAAATACATTATTTGCACAGTCACTTGGACCGATTTCCCGAAAATTTGGGTAATTTAAGCGAAGAACAAGGAAAAAGGTTTCACCAAGATATCAAAATTATGGAGAATCGGTACCAGGGAAGGTGGGATACACATATGATGGCAGACTACTGTTGGAATTTTCAAAGAAACTAATCCGGCTGTTCATTCCTGATTGTCTCTTAAAAGAAGCTTTACATCCTGTAACTAGAATTATATTTATATTATGTTTTTAATGCTTTGTGAGAATTTTTTTTATTTTAATAAATCTGTATGAAACTGTTTTACTTCTTTGTTTTTTTTTTAAATTCCTATGGAAAAGTTTTTTGTTTTACTTTTTAAATACTTAAAAAAAGCTATATCATGAAAACTAGAGCTGATAGAGACAAACTGATTACAGATTTACAGCGCACCCAAATTAACTAGAATCAGTTGATAAATTCAAAGAAGCAAATTGAGTGTTGGCCTGTGTTATCAATCAAAAAGTCGATTTCGAATTTTTTGTAACTTAGGGCTTTTTTGAAATCATATGACGATATGTAAGTTATCTGGTTTTGTTATGCAGCAGGTTAAAAAATAACAATTCAGTTCAATTTCAGATTTACACTATCTTTATTCACAAATATTTTTCTTTTTTATAATAAAATATTGCTTAACTATACTTTTAGTTTATTACAATTGCTTAATTTAACTTTTAGTTGATTAATATAAAATTCTGCTTAATTTTACCTTTGGTTTATTGAAATAAATTTCTGCCTAATAGTACTTTTGGTTTATTACAATTTTTTATAATGAAATTTCGCTTAGTAGCTATTAACTTAGGTGTCTGGCTCCCTTCCTCTGTTTATTGAATATTGCAGAATTGCAATATTTGTCTCATGCAAATAAACGGACAAATTAAATGTGTTATAGAACAAAAATAAAGAATATTATTTAGAGGAAATACCAAGCCATTATAATAATACATTTCATATTTTTTTTCAGGAAAAACACAATTATGAAATTAGAATAATATATACAGTGAAATCTCCCGTTGGCGGACACCGGCAGTCACAGCAGATTTCACCGTTAACGGCATCCGTCTACCCAAGATTTCACTGTATATATTATTCATTTCAAAATGTCAGATCTATTTGCTATGACGACTGTTATATGAGTAAAAGAAACTTGAACGCATTTGAAATTAAATATTTATGTTATTTATTTTTTAAATTCATTTAAGTTTAAAGATTGAAACATACACATTTACATACAGTGGCCAAAAAAACTATTCGACATTGCAATTATATTCTTAAATTTCATTGAAAACGCTAGTATCCTTTTGTTTTTTATATGTATAAACGTGAGATCACATTGTATTATATGTATTTAATAATTTATGGTCCTAAAAATAATAAAAATTTCACATTTTTTAACTCATCTATCTGTTTGAACGAAAAAACAAAAATTGCAAAGCAAAAAAAGTATTCGACTGGCATTGTTTTTCCCTTATTCTGATTGTGTATTTCTTATTACTTCATGTCATTGTTGGTAAAAATATCTCTATGTTTCTTGTTTATCATTTACAAGAACTTTTTTCTTATTTCTGTGCAAGTGATCGCGACGCTGGGACGTAAAGGGAAAGAAACTTCTGTTGATGTAAGAAATTTAATAATACATCATTTTAAATTAGGAAAAACGGAAAGACTATATCAGAAATCGTTTAAAGGTCAAGAACTACTGTATATTACATTATAAAAAAGTACAAATCAAGTAAAACTGTGATAAACAAGGTAAGGATTGGGCGACCTTGCAAACTTAGAGATTCAGATGAACGGCGAATCGTGCGTGAAGTAAGAAAAAATCCAAAAATTACTGCTAACACTTTAGCTAAAAACACTGAGGAACACTTAGGTATATCCGTTACACCTCAAACAATAAGAAACGTCTTAAAAAAGCACGATTTCCATGCACGATCAGCCAGGAAGAAGTCACACATTACTAAGAAAAATAGAAAGTTGAGATTAGATTTTGCGAAAGAGCATGTAAATAAGCCAATGGAGTTCTGGATAGATTTTATTTTTGCTGACGAAAGTAAATATAACTTTTTTCGATGTGATGGAAAAGTTCTGGTACATCGCAAGCCGAACACAGAATTGGATGAAAGGAATATGGTACCAACTGTTAAACATGGTGGCGGTGGTGTTATGGTATGGGGATGTATGGCGGCAACAGGCGTGGGTAATATTGGGTTTATTGATAGGATTATGGATCACCGAAAGTACATTGACCTCCTAAAGCAAAATTTGAGGTCAAGTGCTGAAAAATTGGGTCTGGCAAATAGATTTCAGTTTTATCAAGATAATGATCCCAAACATTGTGCCACTAATACAAAGCTTTGGCTTTTATATAATTGTCCAAAATTAATAAAAACGCCGCTACAGTTCCCAGAGCTTAACCCTATTGAACATCTTTGGGGTCACTTGGAAAAAAAAAATCTGAAAACGTGAATTTACGAACAAACACCAGATGAAAGTTATCCTGCAGGAGGAATGGAGCCAAATTGATCCAGAATATACCAAAACGTTGGTAAAATCTATGCCAGATCTTTTAAAAGAGGTTATACGTAGGCAAGGAAAAGCAACTCGCTACTGAAGTAGAAATAAGCTTGTATTTCAATTCATATATTTTCAAAATGGTACCAATGTCGAATACTTTTTTTGCTTGTTTTTTGTTATTAATATTTTAATTCATGTGTTTTTTGCTGTTTTTACTTTGAGATCTCATTTTTTTACTGAATATAGCTTTGTGTTCCTTAATAAAGACTTTTATAAATTTATTTTGTTAAAAACAACATTCCATATTTTTTTCTTGATAAATATATAAAGTTTATGGCCTATGTCGAATAGTTTTTTTGGCCACTGTATGTACATATATTAACACAAATAAACAAATTAGATCTTTCAAGATCAAAAAAATCAGGTATGTGATGGAAATCGATTGATTTGAAAAGTAAATCGTCTTTTGAAATCGACAGTAGTGTGATGAATTTCGATCGATTTCATATTCCATATTTCTTTCGTTTCCACATATCTTCTCTAAATACAACTGTAAAATATGTAAACATATGTGTATGTGAGTGACGTTTGTAAAATATTTAAAAAAACAGGTCTGTTCTGCAAACCACTTTTTTTGTCAAAGTGATTTGAAATCACGGAAATGGTGTTCTGCACACAAAAATTTTAATAATCTCGTGGTTTGAAATCGTCAGCTAAATTACTGACGATTTGAAATCACTTGCTTATTTTTTCTAAGTATTTCGTTTAGAATTTAATAAAAATGTTACAATATATATGATGTGATTTGTTTTCTATTTATTTTTGTAATAAAATTGGTTTTGCTACATATAAAAACTTAAATATGAGCAAATTTGTAAGAACACTGCTTTTTTGGAAAATAATTGTTTTGCTTTGTTTACCAAAGTCGTGGTTTACATTTACTTTTTAGCAGTCAGCTGGTTAATTTTTTCGAACATGTTTTTGAGGTTGCCAAAGTAACACATTCTTTATAAGTCATGTAAATATATAGATATTTTACTATCATGTTCTTTATTTAAGACAAATTTTATATATTGCTGTACAAAAAATCAATATGGTCAATAATTAAATAATTTGTGTGCAAATTTATAAATAAATAAATGCAAAATTTAAGTAAATTTCGTTAATAAAAACACTGGCAACTTCGCAATTATACATACCTACATATGTATGTAGGTATTTTGTTGCGCTAATAAAAAATTTATGGTTTGTAAAGCTTCATCTTCTTTTTTTAAATGATGCTTTCTTAAAGTAATTATTGTTAATAAAGTAGCTCCTGGCATTTTGATATTCTTTATTTCATCTAATATTTTAATTTACAATGCAAAAATATAAAACATAAGCTATTTTCTCGTGTTTTCGAAAAATTAAAACCACGCCGAAAAATGTAAAATCGCGTGATTTGCAGAACAGCTTCAAATCGTCGGCGTGGTTTCAAAACGGTTCGTGATTTCAAATCACGTGATTTGCAAAACAGGCCTGAAAATAACAAAATAAAATTTGTATCAATATATTTTATAATTTTTATTTATAAAATACCTTTTTTTGCTGCGGTTTCGCTAATTCTTTTGGAAGAAAATAATAGGATGAATAGCGAAAATATTCTAAGAAAACGTTTAAGAGATAAATCGGATCCATTAAATTTGGCAGATGAAATGTGCGTATTTAAATTTCACTTCTATATTAACTAGTATTTATTTAAATAAATTTGTTGAATATTTTCGTTTAAATAAGGACGGATCATTTTTTATTTATTTTTTTTACTTTTTTTGTATATTTCCTTACATTTTGTTCAAGTAAAATTAAACAATTTGAAAACGAATTTAAACTGGCATTATCGAAATGCGTCACATGTTAAAAACGTCTTTTTTTGTTCAATGAAACAAGATGGAATATGAATTCGTCACATACAAATTCATCACACTATTTGTCGATTTCAAAACGTTTTAACTCCGAAAACGATTTTCATCACATACCTGAATAACTTAAAAATAAGTTACATACATATGTTGTACATAATTTATATGGTATTGAAAAAGAACTGGCGGATTGTAGCCTGTTTAGAGTTCGCCTGCTACCATTTTTGTGCATTTCCTCCAAACGGTTTTCCAAACTGTTTAATTTTTTATATGTATGCCACAAAATCATTTAAAGCAAAACTTTCAAAACGTGCTTCATCGCACGATTTAATTTTATTAGTTTCTTGCTTTACAACATTTTCTTCTGAATCAATTGATATTATTTCTAGTTTTTTCATTTTCAAAATTCAATTCAATGTCATCGTTTTCAGAGTGTGCATTGTTATCGATGTTTAAAAATTCTTCAAAACTAGCCTCGTTAGTTTCTGGAATTCTTTGAAAGTTCAGTAGTGTTGCTAATGGCCCATCTGCGGGATCAAATTCGTTGACAATTGACAGTGCATGAAACAGGTTTTGCGAAAACAATTTTTTATTGTAGAAGGTTCAACTTTATTCCAAGAGGTTTTTATCAAACATATTGCGTCAAACACACTAATACTCTTTGAAAGCTCTGCTAATGATTTTTTCGAATTCATTTTTGAGAACACGTGATTCAAAACCAGACTTCTATAGTTGACTTTAAAACTTTGAATTATGCCTTGGTCCAGAGGTTGACAAACCGAAGTTATATTTGCTGGCATGTTAAATTAATATTAGTTAGTGCAAGTCCCTTGGGTGAGATGCAGCGTCGTCTAAAAATAATATAATTTTTCTATTGCAAGACCTCCCTTTAGCGTTAGCCCAGCCGAAGGCCGTTCATCCAAAACAGCATTAGTTAGCGTAGCCGGTGTTATACCATATAGGAGGAACTCTTTGCGTCATGCAGAAAAGCTTTAGCTAGCAAAGCCGGCGTTCTATATGTAAATTTATTTTAATTGCACTATGAATCAACTAAATACATACATACTTACGTAACGCACTTTGGAAACATTTTGATGTAAAATTATGAAAAATAAATATTAACATTTAAAGTATTGAGATTTTTGATTTTGGATTGACGACACCTTTATTTTATATTTTCTGGTACTTTTTTTAATTTTCTATCACATAGGCTATTTTTTTCTTTTTGGAGCTGATTCTCTGAACTGGATTTGTTCCGAAATTTGTCCGTTTAATAGAGGTGACCGCCTACGACAGCTGTCCGTTAGTACAATAATCCCAAAGTAAATTAATTTAATACATCAAGGTATATGTATATTATAAGCAAAAATGAGAAATGTTTCTTAACATGTGTAGGGATCATTTCCTGACTGCTTGTTCAAGAAAAAAATACAACTTGAAAGCTGCGGTGATCTCATGTCTGTTAATTTAAATTAAAAAAAGGTGGTACAAATTAGTAACGTCAGATAACAAGGTTAAAACGAACAAATATTGTGGAAAGATTTCAGTGTATTTCTAAGAACTTTTCGATATGTGTTCGCCAAACGCATTTGTAGACAGGTTTATTAGGAAAAACTATTTTCCTCCTTCGATTGCAATTCTTAAACAAAACTTAATTTCCAACTTAATTTTTTAGAATTTTATTTTGCTCCTTTTGTTCATAGCCAAAATGGGAATCTATAGTATTAGCTGTAGTCAAAATAGTAGGAGCATACTTTGATCAGCTGTAGCAATTTTAAATTATAAAAGCTATGTATGTAACTAGTTTACTTTAACTTAGAGAAAAGACTGTGGGCAACACAATGATCTAATTCAGATACATAGTCAAAAAGTTCTTCCATGCAATTTTCAGTTGTCTTAGTGCGACTGTTGACACGGTCATTGCATGTTTGATATTTGTTGTAAAGAGCTTCAATGTTTCCTTTAGAGCCACAATGCTCCTGAAATCGAAGGCAATAAGTATAAACCTATCAAAAAAATCTTTGTTCTTACCCTCAAAGTCGTCTGGGCATCTACCAATTCCTCTTCATCATCAGCTCTTACAACTGGAATTAATCCATTATAATAGTTTTTGAACGCCATTTTCAGGTAAATAAAATCCTAAAAAAATAATGTAAGGAACATTTTAAGAAGACTTATCTTTATTTTGGCTTCGACACTAAATTAAATATAGCTTACAATGCAGATGTCACAAGTTATAAATCGTCAAGAACAATAATCTGAAACGTTTCCTAACCGAACTATGCTCCGAAAAAATTTTCTAAAGTATTGTGACGCAACCATATCATTTTAAGCAAGTAGACACAAATCATCAGGTGACTTTCTTTGCTCGTTTATGTTTTACATAACGTGAAAGTCAAAATTAGTTTACATTTTATTCGCCCCAACAGTGATGTTAAACGTACAGTAAATAACAACTCTAATTCATTAGTCCCCGTCCATACTGTGAAACATTTGCTGCAAAACTTTTGAGTTTGTTGATCAGAAGGGGAAGAGGAATGGAAGTAGGTACTCTGTTTCATGTACATGCAGTTTTTGTTGCATTTTTTATTTGCATCTTTTGACATGAGGTGTATTTGACGTTCCATTTTATTTCTTTTCGTTTGGTATACTGTTAACATCTATCATAATAATAGCTACCCTGTTTTAGTTTACACGTGTTACGTATGTTAATTTTTTGTGAAATATAATCAAAAATTTTAAAAAAATAAAACTCTTTTGAACAAAAAAAAAAAATTTTCCTTCCATTTTGCTTCAAATTATACCTTGTGCTTCAAATGTCTATCCAAAAAAAAATATTCACACCTTCTATCACAGGGTGGTTATTTTATATTTACATTCGGTATTGAGAAATGTCAATAAAATTAAAAAAGAAGATAGAAGCGAGGAATAAAAAATACTAAACATGAAGCAAAAGATTCATGTATGGACACGGCTACAGTTTCAAAAGAGAATTCAAAAAACTTTTGCAGTATAAACTCAACAGTATGGAAGGGAACTTACCACGTAAACTCACTAGCAACTTCCCCCGTCAGATGATACAAGAATTTATAACGTATTGTTTGAGCTGAACGTCAAAGTTTGTTTGCTTTTGTGAGAAAGTTAAGAAAAGTGATTTAATAATTATAATAATATACTATATTAAGAAAAATGCAAAATATATTACTTTGTGTAATAATTAATTTAATTTTAACTCAATTTACACTAATTTAACACGTTCTTTACTTTGTCGTTAGCCTGTTGAATGAACTGACCAGCGAAATAGCTAATAAGTTTATCTTCCCTACAATAACAGTGACGGTCATTTGACCGGTGATACGACCGTCATTGTTGACAGAATTATATGTTATTGCGTAGAACAAAGTTTCTATAATTTTCTCAATGGCAATATGAGAAAAATGACCGAAACTTCTGGGTGCATGTCATAGTCAGCGTTGATGGATAAATCGGTCTCTGCTGACCGGTCAGCATGGACGAATATATCGACCACTGCTGACTAGTCAGCGTTAACGGATATATCGGTCACTGTTAACGGATATCACAATTAAAGTGAAACACTATTTATTTCAATTCTTTATATTGATTTTATTTCAATATTCTAATATATATGTACATACATATGCATATAAAGAAGAAATGTAATATAATATAAAATAGAAATATGCATCAGAACCTTGGAGTGGGCCGTCATCTGTGAATTTTTTCTTAATATAATTGCCCACAATTATTTAAAATATACAAATATTAAAACAAACTATTCAGGGATTCGCATAAAAATTAATTCTATCCATCAGCAAAGACAACATATGTCGTTGTTAAAACGTGTCGTCGAGTACCGAACATAAAAACGATGCTCTCTTCCACACCCGTAACATGCTACCAAACTAAATGTTTTTTCGTCTAAACTCAGTCGTACGGAGCTTCAAAAACTATAGTCCGAATTATAAGTTTATAAACGAGTAAAATTATCATTTCTGTAAAATGGATGAATTTGCGAAAATTCAAGAATACTTTTGTAATGAACTGCATTAATTTTTAACTATTCAACAACACGTTGGTTGTCTCGCAACGAGGTAGTCTCTCGAGTAATAGGAACTCCTTCAGGATTACTTAAAGTAACAAATTCTCAATATTCAAGAACTCATTTTATTTTATCTTTCTGTTACTAATAGTTAATAATAGTAAAACTTAACACAACTTTTATGTTTTTAGTACATTTGGGGTCAAAAAAGTACAATTTTAAAATTGTCAAATATCATCTCTGATATAAACAGAGCTGTAAAAAATTGACATTTCTTTTTTTCTGGTAAATTTTATGGCTTTTGGTTTTCTTACGTTTGTACATTTTGGTCTCTTATTGAGAGTAATTATAGCTTACTCTCATTTTACCGAACTTTCCCAGAAAGTAAACGTACAAACCTAGTTGTATTTATAATAAAATACAAAGCAAAACAAAAAACAAACAAATAACAACAAGTAATAACTAACGGTTATTGTTAAAAAAAGAAAATAAATTCGGCTCGCAAAAAAGTGGAGAATTTAAAAAAAAGCAAATTAAAAAAATTAATAAATAATTTAACAAATAAAATTAAATTAATTTTCCAATGGATTTTAATGAAACAGTTGCACTGAATCTCATTTCGGAAATGAAGAAGCCGGGTAGAGAGTTCTTGTACGACATGGGCAACAAAAATTACAAAAACAATCACCTAAAACAAGGTGTTTGGTTAAAAATATGAATCTGATGCCAAAAAAAAACAAGCAAATTGCAATTATCTGCCACTGTGCTGCCTAATTGTTAAACTAACACGCCTCGTTTCCAAAAATATTTCATATGGCAGCTTCGTTGTTCCAGAACAATTGTTCGAAGTGGGTGAATTACTTCAGAACAATCTCTCAAAAGAGTAATAATGTTTCAGAAAAAAATTTCGTTCCGAAACAGTGGGTGAATTCAGCTTAAGTGTTCCCGTTTAAGTTAAGCAAATATACCTTGGCCATACATAAATGTAATAATATTTTTACTGCTATTGTAGCCTTTGTGTACCCAGTGAACTTTTTGCTACATACATCTCCGATTTGAGACAAATGACAATGAAAGCAAGACCCATCCAATCTGTATGCAATTTCTATTTACATTTACACAGCGATGGCCTATGCTGTAAGATTTATCCAACACAATATACATTGTAAGCGAATGTTGGATGGGTTCATCTGTTATGGTGAATTCGGAGTGCAATAAGATGTATCTGAATGCCATTGATCTTGGAATGAATTTTAACTATTGCATAATTAAATTAGGAACTTCATTTTTTTTCAATAGCGGAACCCACTCTTTGGTGCATACTTACAAAAAATGCAAATATGCTACAGTTTTTTGCAACGAAGCGTGAGCGTCTGTTTTATAAGCATATCAAATTTTTGATAACAGCTGACTGCTAGCATTTTTAACAAAAAGTAAATAAATAAATTATAAAAATTAAGAAATCCAAAATCTTTTTCAATTCATCGTCCGTCCACTTTTTGTTATTTGGTTTTTGCCGTATTTGTTTTATTTTCTTTTTTGGTTCTTCAATATTCATATTTTTATTAAATTTTATTTTTTGTTTTGTCTAATTACTATAATTTTATTGCACAAACTAAGCTAAAATATTTAACGCCGGCAAAAAGTTAGCCGCTTTCAATATCATAACGCCGTTGCTCAATCTACAGCGAATGAAAGGGAACAAATCTGGTTTATATGAAAGCACTTCCAAATAAAATAAAATGTAAATTAGGTTGTAGGAAATTGAATTCTTAGAAGATAAGAAGTTTTTCATATCTCTTGCAATTTCCTTCATAAGATTTTGATTCCGTGCACAAGAATGATATCCAAAATTTAACTTTTTATGCTTGAGATAACATTTTTTTTGGCATCTTATACGCATCTTGACAAGCTTTTCAATGATATCAATATGTGCAGATATATTACGCAGAATCACAATTTTCTATTAAGTTTAGTTTACTTTAATTTGGTGAAGGGTATCCTTAGGTGGCAAAAAAATCCTCAAAGCTGAAGAACACTGCCAAAACGCGGGAAAATTGCCAAAACGCAAAAAGTTGCCAAAATAAATAAAAACGCACGAAAATCGGCAAAACGTAAAATGCTCATATGGTGAAGGGTATATGATTTGGCACAGTCGAATATAGCCCTCTTACTTGTCTTATAATTAAATTTCCTGTCAATTAATACAAATAATTATCAGATTTCATTTTAGTAATTTTATGAAACTTTTGATTAATTATTAAGATTTTACTTGAAACTTCTAATTTTTATTTTTTGACCAACCGTAAATGAAAATTAAAAGTTCTGGGGCAAATTGTGTGACGGCGCCACCGTTATAAAAATTTACGAACTCAGTTATCTAATTGTTTATTTTTATTTATGTAGTCAGCTGTTTTGGTTTAGCATATTTTGGCCTAGCATATTTTTGTGTTTCTTGCAATGAATTTTTTTGGTGAAAATTGGATGAAGAGGTGCAAATCGCGGTTACATGTATTTTGTTTTTGTGGTATTGCATTTTATGTTAGATTTGCACTGTTTGCAAATGATTTGCACCAAAGAGTGAGTTCCGCTAATATTTTGTAATTTCGGAATTTTGTTTCAAACGTTCACTTTCTATTTTCTTTAGTCTTCTTAAATTTCTTTTACTAAATCCGCTCATTTTATTCTTTACAACAAATAAAAATACAAAACATACATACATATGTATCGGGTGGTTAAATTTCAAGGGCCGATGTTGATTTTGAATAAAACACAAACTATTTAGGAAATTATTGTAATTTTATTTTATTATGATATATTGGTATTACTCAATTATGTATGGAACAAAATATCGGCCAAATGGGCGCCGCGACCACGGCGGCACACCTCCATCCGATGGTCCAAATTTTCGATGACCCTGAGGCATAATGGAGGTTCTATGCCGTTAATGTGCCGAATTATCTCATCCTTTAGCTCTTGAATTGTTGCTGGCTTATCGACGTACACCTTTTCTTTCAAATAACCCCAAAGAAAAAAGTCCAACGGTGTCAAATCACATGATCTTGGCGGCCAATTGACATCGCCATTACGTGAGATAACACGGCCATTGAATTTGTTGCGCAAAAGAGCCATTGTTTCGTTAGCTGTGTGGCAAGTGGCACCGTCCTGCTGAAACCACATATCGTCCACATCCATATCTTCCAATTCGGGCCATAAAAAGTTCGTTATCATCTCACGATAGCGAACACCATTCACAGTAACTGCCTGACCGGCCTCATTTTGGAAAAAATACGGCCCGATGATGCCGCCAGCCCATAAACCGCACCAAACAGTCACTCTTTGTGGGTGCATTGGTTTTTCGACAATCACTCTTGGATTCTCATTCGCCCAAATGCGGCAATTCTGTTTATTGACGAATCCACTGAGGTGAAAATGTGCCTCATCACTGAAGATGATTTTCTTCGAAAATTGATCATCCACTGTTGCCGTGGTCGCGGCGCCCATTTGGCCGATATTTTGTTCCATACATAATTGAGTAATACCAATATATCATAATAAAATAAAATTACAATAATTTCCTAAATAGTTTGTGTTTTATTCAAAATCAACATCGGCCCTTGAAATTTAACCACCCTTTATATAAATTAACACATAAATAAAAATAAAACAGTCACTTACCTTTTTTAGTTATTTTTATTTAATAATTTATAACTATATTACCACAAAAAATGCCGCCAACACTTCACTTTTAAAACACTTATGAACTTGATACAAATTTGACTTTGGAATAATAATAAAAATGAAAAAGAAAGAATAACGGAAAAATTACTTCAGAAAAAAGAACAAAATTCATAATTAAAACGAAATGACAATATGATACATTACAAAGCCATCCAAATCAGATGGTAATGCGATGCAAAATTTTTATTTGTGTTTGTTTTGATCTTAATTTCTAATAAACATTTAACTTTACAATTGGATGGGAAAAAGACAGATCCGAATCAGATGCGAGTTGTAAGGGCTTAACTATTTTCGTTTTATTTTCCCTATTGACGTAATATTATACAATTGGATGGCTTTCAATTTGTAATGAGTAACCGGACTGCTGGGTAGTTACTTTTGAGAGAGCAGTAAAAAAACAAGTTTGGCATATTTAATGAGGTTTGCACAAACAAAATGCCTCTTGTTTTTGGTATTGTTGTTTTGTTGGTGATTAATAAGGCGTATCAAACAAGGTAGGGTCGTTGAAACAGGTTTCAATCTTCTGGTGTACCTACCACAGATTATAACCAGATAGGACACGATCATAAAACTGTCACCGTTGGTACTTCCAAATGTCAAAATGGCATCCCAATGGTAGCACAAAATTAACCCCTTCGTCGTATAGAGACAACAAATTTGATGTTATTTTGTTGTCTCTTTTGTTTGAAAGGGTTAATTAAATATTTTATTTACATTTTGTCATAGAAATTTTTGCAAATAGGCGCAAAAATTTTGGAATTTGCTGTTTTTGGCGGATTATTTGGCAGCTATTCCATTGTTTTTGCGTCATTTGCATTAATTGCATGACTAGCATTTATTTTGGTAGTGGTGGTAGCAGAGGATTTAAAAATCTCGGCAAAAAACGTTAAAAATGTAAGTATTAGAAAAATTTTTTAAAAATTATATTTATTTATTTTGTGTTCTTCCAGGAGTCGCAAATGCATAATGGGTTGCCCAAGAGGAGAAAACCTACATCGTTTTCCAAAGGATTTGTCCAGGTAAGTAATTTAATTTTGTGTGTTATTATCTGCGCCGGAATTTAAATTTTGTGTAGTGAGTGGTGGTTGTTGCCGGCTTTAGTTCCAATTGGAAAGAAATATGACAAAAAAGAAGTCTTTGTCCAATTGGAACATATATAAATAGTGTTTTTGTACTGTGTATGTTTACCTGCCCCAAGGTAAAATGTATTGGTGCAAGTGCCGGCAGCTAACCAAAGAAATTTTGAAGTGTATTGTTTTATGCTATTAGTGATAATGTCGGCCAATAACACATTTTGAATGCAGAATGCATTAAAATTTATAATTAGTGGTGGTGGTAATGTGTGTTTGTGTCAGGATATCTAGTTTCCCATTGAAAACAGTGTTACATTAAAAGCTAGATATCCTGAAATCATTTCTAGAAAATGAAACCACCATTTATTGTTCAATGCCCCATATTGATCTGTGTGTTATTTTAATTCAATATCACCTTACTTTATATCTGTATGTGGGAGGTAAACTATCCCAAGTAAAATATTTGTGCAAATACGTTTTTAATTCATACGTTCATAATTTTTTTCTTTATTTATTTTTATTTATGTTTTACAAAAAGTTTCCTTTGCAAAAAGTTTCTTTTACAAAAAGTTACTTTTACAAAAAGTTACTTTTACAAAAAGTTACTTTTACAAAAAGTTTCTTTTACAAAAAGTTTCTTTTACAAAAAGTTACTTTTACAAAAAGTTTCTTTTATACAAAGTTTCTTTTACAAAAAGTTACTTTTACAAAAAGTTTCTTTTACAAAAAGTTTCTTTTATACAAAGTTTCTTTTACAAAAAGTTACTTTTACAAAAAGTTTCTGTTACAAAAAGTTTCTTTTATACAAAGTTACTTTTACAAAAAGTTTCTTTTACAAAAAGTTTCTTTTATACAAAGTTACTTTTACAAAAAGTTTCTTTTATACAAAGTTTCTTTTACAAAAAGTTTCTTTTACAAAAAGTTACTTTTACAAAAAGTTTCTTTTACAAAAAGTTACTTTTACAAAAATTTCCAAAAAAAAAAGGCCAGGAGTAAGTGCAGCGAACATACAATGTATTTCAAGCTTCTCCTTACTCAAGATCATAATGCATGGCGAAGAGTCACATCCTACAAGAGGTGATGCTGTTTGTAGCAAAACATTATGTATCTAGACCAGATAAGGTCGAAAAAAAATTAATTTGATATACATTTTAATAATGAAAATTTATTAAAATTATGAATATTTAAATTATATTATTAATTGACCTTTTTTATTATATTTTTTGATATATATTTATTAAGCCTGAGGTCTTTTTTTATTTTATTTTGTTTTTATTATTCGATATTTCGTTAACAGCTTGTTAACATCATCAGGAATAATAGGAAATCGTTTTATATCTATTATTCCTGATGATGTTAACAAGCTGTTAACGAAATATCGAATAATAAAAACAAAAAAAATAAAAAAAAGACCACAAGCTTAATAAATATATATCAAAAAAATTATGAATATTATATTATTTGTATATATTTATACTTAAATTTAAAGATTTATTTTCTAATGCAGAGCGTGACTTCAACAATTAAACCCGCTTCCGGCAGGTTAGTAGACACATCCATATCGGGTTGCAATAGTCAGCTCAAGTGGTGTGCTTAACAAAGAGTAAACAAAAAATTAAAAATTCACTAATTGCCACTTTTGTTTTTATCTTTTCAGTTTATTAATGTAACTTACGGTTGATTTGAAAGTGATTTGTGGGATTAAACCCGCTTCCGGCAGGTTATTATACCTTTCCATATTGGGTTGCAGCAGTCAGCTCCAATGGTGTGCTGAACATAAACATTTACATTTTTTAACTTTTGCCTGTTATCTTTTTAGATAATACACAGTACTTACATGTGTATGTGTCACAATTTGTGCTTTGCACATTTATTATTTAATTAAAATCAAATTTAAAATAACAATTTTTTAAAGAAAATAAATAAATAAATCTTTCACAATTTTGTTTGTTTACATTTTTTTGTGTTGGCTTTTATAGTTTTTGGTTTGTATATTTGTTTTCACTAACACATTGCTTATGAAGAAGCCACGTATATTTTTGCTCTTCATACCTAAGGGTTAAATGCAATATGATATGGCCACTTTTCAAAAGTCACTTGTGCTATATCTGGTTACATCTGTGGTACCTACGTTTGTGCAACAAACGTTAAATACGAATTGTTTTTTTAATATTAGCATATTTTTCAAATACTCTGAACAAACAAATTTTTCGGTATTACAAAAATTCCATTCGCCACCACCATATAAAAGAATATTTATCAAAAGTAAACACACAGGGTACAATAGGAAGAAAAACATTAATTTCTTTTATATATGTAGTGATGTTAAATAAACGTTTTTTAATTAAAATTACCGTACGCAAAGTCCTCTACTAAAAAATAATATTTCCTTATAAAAATATGTTTATATATGTATATATTTATTTTTAATGTTGGATCAGTGCTCAGGGAAGTTCTACTTATCCATTGGTTGCACTGGAACTGGATCAGTCAGACAAAATGCCGCCCATGGGCACTTTGTTATTCTCTTTTACACGTACTGAAGAAAACAATTTATTCTCGCATAAGCGTAGGCTATTTCAATCAAAATAAATAAGAACAAATAAGTACATACGTGAAATAGTTACATATATTGTTTTATGTTATTTTTGTATGACACTACATTTATTTTTCATTAATTAATATAAAATTTATATCAAATCAAAATGCATTTCGTGCACATCGTAATTTTTTTTCACCAAAGTCGATTAGTGGATTCGTTAACAAGCAGAATTGACGTATTTGGGCAAATAAGTGATTATTGAAAAGCAGATGCATCCACAAAGAGTAAGTGTTTGATGCGGTTTATTGCCCAGCGGCGTCATAGTACTTCTTCGAAAATGAAGTCGGCCAAGCAGTTACCGTGAATGGAGTTGCGTTTTGCGAGATGATAGCGGACTTCTTGTGGCCTGAAATTGAGGATATGGACCTGGATATGTGGTTTCAACAGGATGGAGCCACTTGCCATACAGCCAACGAAGACTCTTTTGAGCAAAAAATTCAATGGCAGTGTTATTTCACGTTGTGGCGAAGTTAATTGGCAGTCACGATCATATTATTTGATATTGAACTTCTTTCTTTGGGGATATTTAAAAGAAAAATGGAACAGTTTTCTTATATTTTCTTCGTTGTTATTTCACATATGATATATTTGAAAAACTGTTATTTTTTATGATTTTAAGATATTTTTCCTCCCATACGACTGTTTAGTTTTAGTTGAAGAACTTTTTTTTTGTTTTTGTTTCCTCTTGAACAGACCAACATAATTGCGTCGCAAAGCGTTGTCTTGCTGTCAAAATTTCTCATGCCTATACAAAATATATGAAAACATCCGAATAAAATTAGTAATTAGTAATTTAGTTTGGACTGTTTTTGTTATTATTTCAATAATTTTTGAATAAAAAATACATTCTTATATAATAAATGAGCAAACACTACTTAAACTAACAAAAATATCGAAATAATTTTATTTTACCACTAGAAAACTATAAAAAAATGTCGCTTTATTTTATAGCTTTAAATATCTTTCATTATCAAATTTTGCGTTTCAAATTTAAAATTATTTTTTTACTAATACTTGAAATTTGTGTAAGTTTTGTTTCAAATTAAGGCAAGAAAACAGGTGATACCTTTTTTTTTGAACAGCGAAGCCATCTTGATACATGAATTTGCTTTTAAATTGCACGCGCGAGAAGATAACAAACTTTTTCATCAAACTTTTCCAAAAAATTAACAGAGAAAGAGAGAAAAATTTCTTTGTTATACAGACTGCAAAGAGTATGTTAACATTTTGTAGACTAGTGCTGCCAAATTATATATGGCAGCACACTTCACTGTCACAGAATATAAATTTTGGTTGGCAAAATGTGTAAATTTTTTGGGAAAAATTTTACTTTTTATTAATATTTTCCTTTTTATTAATGAAATGTGAATGTGCAAATGAAAGTGAAATATTCTATGCGCACAACAAAAAAAGCATGTGTAATAAGTTCTAAAACTTTGACTGAAATTTTTCGGCAAGAGTGCAAATGCAAGTAATACTTTAGATTTTATATTATTGGCTGGTTGGTTACTTTTAAAAGCAACATATGGCTTAAATTTAGTTTATGGAAGCCACTCCGAATTAGAAAAAAGTTACCTCATCTGATAGAAAATTTAATTTAGAAAAAAGAGTTTAGTGCAAAAATCTTCGGCAACGCATATTTTCCGAGTTATGGGCCTCGGAAGTTTTACAATAAAAATGTCATTGTGTTTAATATTTCTTAGCTTATTGGGTCAATATGGGTATCATTGGAGAGCTTGTGAAAATGCCGATCACATGATGGTAAAATTTCACATTTTGGGATGATAAAATGTGTAGCGGTGAAAATTCCTAGGCGCCGTCAAAGGCCGGTTATGCAGAAAATCTCTAGTTAGCGAAGCCGGTGTGTGTTATACCATAGAAGAGAAAATCTTTAAGCCCGGCCGAAGGCCGGCTATGCGAGAAACCTTTAGTAAGCGAAGCCGGTGTGTGTTATATCATAGAGGAGAAAATCCTTAAGCCCGTCCGAAGGCCGGCTATGCAAGAAACCTTTAGTAAGCGAAGCCGGTGTGTGTTATATCATAGAGGAGAAAATCCTTAAGCCCGTCCGAAGGCCGTTTATGCGGGAAACCTTTAGTTAGCGAACCCGGTGTGTGTTATATTATAGAGGAGAAAATACTTAAGCCCGGCCGAAGGAAACATTACATTTAATTTGTAAAACTAAAAAAAAAAAATTTATTAACTATACAAAATATGGCAAAATATTACTGCTTTTCTTAAACACTGTTTTGACATTGCATACGGATGTTTAGGAAGGCAGCCATACCCATATTGTTGCAATGAATCAAACACTTATAATGAAAATGGCAAAATATATCCACGACTTTGTAGGTCAGTAACTCCCAAACTATGCGTTGCCGAAGATTTTTGTACTAAACTTTTTTTCTTAGAATTTAATTTTCTATCACCTAATATAATTTTTTTTAAATTTGGAGTGGCTTCCTTAAACTAGATTTGTTCCCAACATAAAGTTGTTCTATCGGAATTGCACCAAACCGATGATGCAGCAAAGCAACTTTAACTATCAAACCACGGTATGTATGTTTGTGTGCCGGCACGTTTGTCTATTGATGAATTAGAGAGTTTCGAAATGGTGGTGGTGGTGGAGTTTAATGAAAAATTTTACGGATGTACCCAGCAATAATCAACCCAGTATTTTAACAAGGAATTTCACAATAAAGTGCGCTTTGTTAAAACCACAGAAAATGTATGTGCATTGGAATTAACTTGGGTTTTGCCACCGATGGCAAAATTGTATAAATGTAACCCTGATCACTTTCTCATCTAATTGGTTATTATGGTTAAGGCAGTTTGTCTGCTTATTTAAGAAAAGGTTAGTTTATTTTGTTTTTACTGATTATCTAATGGCTGCTAACATTTGCAAATGTTGTTTTCTTTTTAAGACTCTGGGTCTTATAGCTAATAGCTGGAGTAGATGAATCTGGTTTCGATACAAATTACATTTAAGCCCCTATAAATTTGCGCATTTACCTAACTGACAGTGCTTTTCAACATTTGAACGATATTTTGTCAACAATTTTGGCTTACATACAGCTTTGTGGTCATTATGATTTTTTAAAAGCTTATGAAGAATTGTCTAGCATAGAGGCCACCAGTTTTCGCTTTGCTGCTCAAGAGCCTGGCTTTGACGATGTACAAAATCTAGTGGTTCTCTCAAAATACTATCCGCCCAACCATATTCTAATGAAATTTTAATATTTTTGAATGAATAAAATGAAAAAAATTATATGAAAAATTGATAAGTTCAATAATGACAAAGAAAGTTTAATAATGTTAAATTTGTGCTAAGAGCCATTTGAAATATTACATTTATTTATTTATTTCTTAATAGATTTTTATTTCAAAAATAGAAACCGAAACTTAATAAATAAATGTTACACCGATACAATTAAATGTAAGTTAATTGTTTTTATTTAAAAAGAAAAAACTAAATTCTACTACAGAAAGTATTTTTAATTAATAATAATTATTTTCCATTTCTTCTGTCTGCATTTGTTTACATTTCTCATCCCATCCAAAACCAAGTACCACATATTCACGCACTCGTTGAACATATATATAAAAGAAAATAAAAACAAATAAATTTTTTTAATTTTTTATTATAAAAACGGAAAACGAAATAATTAAAAATTAAATTTTAACAATCTGTTTCATGATGTTTGTTCTATTTGGTTTTGTCAATCATAGCTATTTTATAAAACACACTGTTGCTTTTGTTAATCATAAAATGAATTGGAATTTCTTTTGCTTATGTTAACAAATTGTTTAACACTAAACAATTTTGTTCCAATTCGTTTTGTGCTTAATAAACCAACGGAAAGTTTGTATTTCATAACACACTAACACTTTTGGGGTAGGAATCAAATATACTATATTTAAAAACTTTTGGTCCAGTTTGTTTTGTCAATCACAAACAAACTGGCCATTGCTATTTTATAAAACACAAACACACTTTGTTGCTTTTGTTAATCACAAAATCAACTGGAACTTCTTTTGCTTATCATAACAAATTGTTTAGCACTAAACACTTTTGTTCCAATTGGTTTTATGCTTAATAAAATTAGTGAACGTTTGTATTTTAAAACACAGTAACACTTTTGGGGGTGGGTTTTAGAACTTGGGACAGTAGCACTCAATAGAAAATGTATGACTTACCTTGCTACTCCTACTGAGCCAGTTATGCTACTTCTTATAGCTGCTTTTATTACATAAATCTATTCTTTGGCGTCGATGTCATTTATTGCCTGAAACACATATTATTTATTAGGGCCTAAAATTGCAATTTGATAACATGTACATACACTAGTGGCACAAACTAAAGCAACTTACCTGGTGTTATACTATTTTCATTGCAATATTGTAAAAAACGAACTTAAGGATTTTTAAGGATTACTATTACAAATCTTTAGGGTATATTAATTTATTAGAAAAATTTTTTTGAAAAAAAAATATTTTGTTAAAAAAAAATAAAAGAAACATAAAAATACTTCATATTTAGATGGCAAAAACTAAAGCAACTCTTACAAAATTTTTTAAATTTTGCCACATATCTTAATAATTATTCGCATATCCATTGTTTTGCAAAACAGCGGCACATCTGCGAGGCATTGAAGTGATTAATTTACCGATTTCGTTTTCTGAAATGCTTCCCATGCTTCTTTTATTTGGAGGAAAAAATTTCGTTTATTAGACCCTTGATCACGTTTTATTTTTCTGTCCACCATGTCCCACAAGTTTTTAAATCGGGTGACTGGGCGGGCCATTTAAGTAAATTAATATTTTCATCTTGAATCCAGGACTTAACATGTTTCGATGTATGTTTTGAATCATTATCGTGCTGAAAGATCCATCCAGCAGGCATTTCCTTTATTGCAAATGGCAACATGACAGTTTCCAAAATATTTTTGTAGAGGTAGCGGTTCATAGTTTCGCTTATTTCATACCGAGGTCCAACTCCATTGAGTGAAAAACATCCCCACACCATTACATTACCACCGCCATGCTTAACAGTTCCCTTACAATACCGCGGATTTAACCGCTTATTTACAGGTCTTCGAACACTTTTTTTTTTTGAATCAGATCCTTTCAGGTTAAATTTAGATTCATCGGAAAACAATATTTTTTGCCATTCTTCAACACTCCAGTGTAAATGTGTCTTAGCAAATTCGATTCTCGCCTTACGATTCTTTGGTGAAATAAACGGCTTTTTTGCAACTTTTCTAGAACGCATTCCTGCTTTTAAAGCTCTGTCTCGCACTGTTCTTGCTGTAAGATTTAAATCTAATTTGCTAGCAATATTTTGCGATGAGACAAACGGATCTTTTCTGATTTCTCGGATGATCATTTGGTCCTCGTGATCTGACGTTTTACGAGGTCTTCCACCACTATGAATGGTCTCCACTGAACCAGTTGATACAAATTTTTTAATAAGACGACAAATACCCGATTTATTTATGTGGAATCTTTCTGAGAGACTTTTTTGTGTAATTCCACTATTATATTGTTTTATTATTTCATTTTTAATATACGAATTATATTTATTTATCGCCATTTAATTAATAGTATTAATTTTTATGAAAGTTTTAAGAACAGTTGCTTTAGTTTTTGCCATCCAAATCTGAGTCATTTTTATTTTTTCTTTATTTTTTTTATACTTAAAATGTTTTTTTTTTTGAAGTTATTTGTTTAATTAATATAGTCCTAACACCTCGTAATAGCAATCCTTAAAAATTCGTAAGTTCCCATTTTACAATATAACTTTGAAAATGGTATAATATTAGGTCAGTTGCTTTAGTTTGTGCCACTAGTGTATATCACCTACCTGTGTAGACTTTTCCTGAACATTTGGAGCTTATATGCTTCTGTGCACCATAAAACGCAATGTTGGCTCCTAAAAAATTTAAATATAATGTATGGTTGGACATTGACTTGTATTTTGTGATTCCCGTACTTTTGTAAATTTTTTAGTTTTATTGAGATTTATTTGAAAAAAAAATATGGTATGAATGCTGACCATAAAAAATAACTGCCAACGCACTTAGCATAGTACCTCCAGGGTTGTGTGGAAAACTGTGCATATTTGCTACACTTTCTACAATGTTGCAGAGATTTTCTCCTCTACGGTCTTTGCTAACTAAAGTATTACTTCATGACCACCATTTGGCCGGCCGCAGGACTTTTCTCCTGGAACCGAAAGTGAATAGTTATTTTTTATATTTTTAATTAAAAAAATAATACCGGCCCTAAACCTTTTTTACAACCAAAACCGAGCTGCATACTCGGGAAATTTGGCATATATAACTTAAATTCCATATTCACTTTAGAATATTTTTTTTCTTGGACCGGCACTCACGGGATGACCCCTACACATGCGATGCATTTTATAGAAACTTAAATGGTATGAGGGTATAATCCACTGCTAGTTTGTTGTACATCATAGCATAATTCTGTCAACAATGACGGTCGTATCACCGGTCAAATTACCGTCACTGTTATTGTAGGGAAGCTAAACTTATTAGCTATTTCGCTGGTCAGTTCATTCGACAGGCCAAACGACAAAGTTTGTGAAAAAGTTGTGGAAAGTGGTTGTGAATAATTTAATAATTAAATATTATATTAAGAAAAATCGAAAATATATTTTTGCTATAATTAATTTAAATTACTGAACAACGTATTATCATATGAATATACCTTGGTACTTAATATTTAGTGGAGTAAAGTAGTACTTTTGCAATGCAAAGTGTACTGAAAAAAGTACAATTGTACGAGCTTGATTATCCCTGATTTTCGTTGAAAGTTTAATGTCATGGATGACAGTTTACCGAAAAAAAACTATTTGTGAAAGAATTTATTTAAAAAACTAGTATTGAAAGTATTTATTTAATTATATTTATTTTTGAGCCATGGTCTTTTTTATGAAAAGTTTTTACCAATTATTTATTTTTCAATATTTCGCTACCAAATAGGTAGCATTGTTAAGAAATAATAATTTATATTAACAAAAATATTTATTTAAGAAAATGGTATTTTTTATGAAAAGTTTTTAACAATTTATGGTATAAATAAAAAAATGTTTGTAATTATGTTATTAATTGTAAAAATGTTATAAATTAATAAAAAATGTAATTAATGTTTATTATAAACAAACTGATTGCTTGTTCTTCATGCCCAAACTAGTCCGAAGAAAAAGTACGGAAAGTGAAGAACAAGAACATTACTCTCTCAAACCCTCTCTCATTTACCCAATTTTATTCGTAAGAAAACGCTTTTGGATAAGATTTTGATTAAACGAAACAATTTTGAGTAAACGAACAGACCTATAATAGGCTATAGGCCTTACAGTGTAGTACTGCCAAATTTTTTAGTATGCAAAATGTTAATTAGTATGGCAGCACACTTATAATTTATTATATTTTTGGATTTCATCAAACTTTCTGTGGAAGGTAACAAACTTTTTGAGTCACTTGCAACAAATTTTTATATTTTAAAGAAATTATTTAATTTAGTAAGAACGTTATGATTAAAAATTAGAAAATTACGATTCGGAAAAAATTCAAAAATTATGTATAAGGAAAATAAAACACCAGTTCTTAATAAATACAATCACTCACTGTTTCAAAGCGATTTCACTCACTACACTGTAAGGCCTATAGCTCCGAAACTAGGACTTGTGCCAAAAATCGCCCTATACCGGGTGATAGGTCTAAGTATTTAGTACATTGTGCCATCATTCGTTGATTGAAATCGCCTTGAAACAGTATTTGAAAAATTTTGTTCGAAGGCACAACCATTGGGGCGAAAACGAATGATGGCACAATGTACTAAATACTTAGACCTATCACCCGGTATAGGGCGATTTTTGGCACAAGTCCTAGTTTCGGAGCTATAGGCCTTACAGTGTAGTGAGTGAAATCGCCTTGAAACAGTATTTGAAAAATTTTGTTCGAAGGCACAACCATTGGGGTGAAAACGAATGATGACAAAATGTAGTAAATACTTAGACCTATCACCCGGTATAGGGCGATTTTTGGCACAAGTCCTAGTTTCGGAGCTATTGGCCTTACAGTGTAGTGAGTGAAATCGCTTTGAAACAGTGAGTGATTGTATTTATTAAGAACTGGTGTTTTATTTTCCTTATACATAATTTTTGAATTTTTTCCGAATCGTAATTTTCTAATTTTTAATCATAACGTTCTTACATAATTAAATAATTTCTTTAAAATAATAAAATTTGTTGCAAGTGACTCAAAAAGTTTGTTACCTTCCACAGAAAGTTTGATGAAATCCAAAAATATAATAAATTATAAGTGTGCTGCCATACTAATTAACATTTTGCATACTAAAAAATTTGGCAGTACTAGTCTGTAAAGCCGGAAGTCTGCATTGAATTCAGCACAAGAGGATTTTTTCTCTCTCTCTATGTAAATAAAATAGTTTGTTGATTAAGTTTGTTATCTTCACTGGTATAAAAATAATATTATTTGATATATTGAAGACAATGAAACAGTATGGCTTCATAATTATGGCAATCACAAAATATACAGAATCGTCAGTTCAAAGCAGCGAACGAGCAGAGAAAGAGACATCATCAAGAGATTTGCTGTCTCTTTTACCCCCTAACTTTGTTCGGTGATTCCTTTTTCTTCTAAATTCCTCAATATTGTTGTTTTGTTTTGATTTTTATTTTCTAGATGTGAAAATTAGCCTTATTTTTCATCTACTTTATGCTCACATTTTCGCAATTTTTAGCACGACAATGTTACAAACATAGGTTATAGGAATCTGTGGTTACAAAACACAACAATGTGGTGTTTTGTGTTATGAAAATTATGTACTATGAAAATTAATTTCATTTATTAAAACAAATAGATACCAAAAAATCACAAGATCACTAAAATGTTATTTTATTGGCTTATGCACAACAAATTTCATATTGGTAATTTTTTAGCGTCGCTATGTTTTTTTTGCTATATTAACACAAAACACGATTAGAACCACAAAACACCATTAAAACAAGCTGCACTATGTTTTTTTTACTACAATATTAACACAAAACACAATTAAAACAAAGAAAACCTCAAGAAATTATAAATTTGTTCTTATGCACAAATTGTGGCTTATGTTAACAAAATTTTTCACCACAAAACACCAAAATACTGACAAATTTCTTTTTGGTAATTTTTTAGCTTCGCTATGTTTTTTTTTTGCTATATTAATACAAAACACTATTAAAACAAGCTTCTCTATGTTTTTACCTATAATATTAACACAAAACACAATTAAAACCAATAAAACCACAAGAAATTATAAATTTGTTCTTATGCACAAAATGTGGCTTATGTTTACATTTTTCTTTTGTTTACTTTTGATATTTCGTGAAATTGTATATTTGTCTCTTTCTCCCCCTATTTGGAGAAAAGCTGATTTAAAATTTTTTCAGACCCCCAGCTGACAGTTCTAGGTATTCTATGATGGCAATTGTTTGTGATTGAGATGCTGGAAATTGAAAACTATTTAACGAACTTGAAGTTGATTTTAATTTCATATATTTTTTGAATATTTGACTTGTTTCATAACGTAATTAAAAAACGAAAACAAAGAAAAAAATGTTCTTATGAAAATATTTAAGGAAAAAAAATGAGAAATTGCCCCGCTGTTATGTTTACACAACATCTGAATGCGCACAACATTACATTTCTGCGTTCGGGATGGCGTAAGACAAATTCACACCAGGTATTCTCGACAGATCAGGTGAGTTTTTCGTCGCTGTAGTTTACTTTATCAAACTTTGTTTATATTTACTGTGGGCTTGAAGCGAAATACAATGAACTCGAGAAAATATGAATTACGGGGTTCAGTTTTTGAAAGAGAAAAATTGAGAAAAAATCGCACAACTATTTACTCCCACATATCAACTTATACTAAATAAATCTAAAGGAATTAAAAACTTGAAAATTTTTTGTGGTACATCGTTGGCTAGGCAATAAACAAGGAAAGTATCGTTTTTCTAACTATCCCTTTCCTATAGTTCCAGAACAATGCTTCGCATGTGAGTGCTGGGCCCTGTTCCACAAAAGAACTTATCAACTTTTTACTTTGCACTTATCAAATTTTTCGTCAATTTGCAAAACTTTATGTTCCTCAGAACTGTAAAATTTGATAAGTGATAAGTTAAAATTCATAAGTGTAATTTGCAAAGTCTTCTCAATTTTTATATTCTCTTTGCAATTTCTGTTCCACGTACGTTGTCTTGTGCAAAGTGCAAAGTTAATATTGAAAAGTGTAATTTGCAAAGACTTTGCAAATAATTATGCTGTTTCGTTCCACAAACACTGTAAATTTTTTTTTGGCAAAGCAAATTTTGATAAATTTGTCAAAAATTTGCAAGGTAAACGTTCGCTTTACAAATTCATATTGTTATAACTAGTGAAGCTTTTAAAATGTTAAGACGTGAGTTTTTGTTCGACGATACTGCAGACGCGGTTATGAAAAGAAATTATAGAGACCGAATTAATTTTTTGGGACTACAAAACTTTAATTTTAAAGAGTGCTTTCGTTTAAATCGAATCCAAGTTGATTTTATTTTAAATAAAATTGGAGAAAAATTAGAGCACAATACACAGCGCAGTCATGCTTTGTCGGCTGAAAATCAACTGCTACTGTGCTTGCGTTGGCTCGGAAATGACTGCCAGTATCATGGAGTTGCAGCTATGCATGGTGTTGCAAAATCAACAGTTTGCAGAACCATCCATATAGTTGTCGACGCATTAATAGACATTTTGTTTCAAAACAGCATTCGGTGGCCCGATGACGTCAGTGGTATTGCTGAGTGGATTCCCTTGTGTGTATGGTTGCGTGGATGGCACAAACATTAAAATTGATTCGCCTACATTACACGAAGAAGTATATGTGACCCGGCATGGAAACCACTCATTAAATGTGATGATGCGGGCCAGACTACACATTTTACAGTGTAAATTCAAGTTGGCTGGGCAGCGTTCATGACTCAAGCGTGCTACGGAATTCGGCTATAAGTCAAAGATTTGACAATGGATGGAGACAATTTCCGGATGCTGTTGTTTTGGGTGATAGTGGTTACGGGCTTAAAAACTGGTTGATACCACCATTACGCCGAAATCCCGATAACCCAGCTGAAGAGGCTTTCAATCGTTGCCACAAAAAAACACGGCGCATAATTGAAAACAGTTTTGGCATTCTTAAAGAAAGATTCCCGTGTCTAAATTATTTGCGACTGAAGCCTGAGTTAGCAGGAAAGGTAGTTATTGTTTGTGCCATCTTACACAATATTGCCTGCAGCATCGGAAGGAGTAGTGAAAACACGCAACCCACTGAAGACACTGAAAATGAAATCGAGGAATTGGATCTGGAAAATGCTGAAGAAGAAAATGATGCCCTTAATAATATGGATAATGCGAGTGGAATGGAAAGGCTTACTTCTCTGCTGCAGTACTTTTCTTAATACCAACTATTATTTGGGTTTTAAGATTAAAATCTTACAGAATAAATAATATAAGAAGTAAAAATATTGAAATTCACTTATAGTTTATTTAGAAATAAAAGTAATAAAATATGTTTTATTTCTTGAATTACTTGTAACACCGCAAGTTTTTTTTCCATTTGAATTTTGAGGCTCATTTTAAAATGTTTTTTTAGCAATGCAAAGTAAAAAGTGATAAGAGAGAAATGCAAAGATGATTAAATGCTTTGTGGAACACTTTGCACACTCACTTTGCAAAAAGAGCAAAGACTTTGCAAAGAGAGCAAAGTATTTAGAAAAATTTGCTTAATTCAAAGTTAGATTTGCAAAGAATATGGTGGAACAGAAACACTTTTGACTTTGCCAAAAAATACAATTTGATAAGTGCAAAGTGAAAAGTTGATAAGTTCTTTTGTGGAATAGGGCCCTGGTCACAGCCAATGATTTTCTTTCTCTTTTCTGTTTAGGTATCTGTGTTTTGTAGTACTCAATGTAAAAATAAGTGTTCAACGCAAATGCATTACCATGTAAACTCCCCTACAAGAAATAGATGACCGAAACTAATACACTCACACATTTTTTTCTAATCCATTTGCAGAAATTTTATATTTGCCCGAACATATGATTGTCATTGCTGATAGATAAAATTGATTTTTATGTGAATACCTGAATAGTTTGTTTTAGAACTTGTATATTTTAAATAATTGTGTGTCGTGCATTATTAAGGGGTTCAATTATATTTAGAAAACTTTGGATATTTCAGTGAAATTGGAAGATAAGTATATCGCGCTAATTATTTATATAAATTTATTTAATCATATTGGATTGACACCTTTTTTCGTCTTATGTATTCTGGTAGTTCTGCAGCATATTCTCGGCCAAGAAGAAGTAACCATTCGCTATACAAGTCGACGATGAGCCAAGGGCAGGCTACCATTGAATTATAACAGACGCAACTTGAGCCAAAGGAAAGGCGCAACTTTCCAGCATGGAGACGATCGAGGCTAGTGTAAGTATCTAACTGTTTTAGTTCACGGATGATGGCCCACTCTAAGGTTCTGATGGAAATTTCTATTTTATATTATATTATATTTCTTTTTTATATACATATATATTAGAATATTGAAATAAAATCAATATAAAGAATTGAGAACAGTAAACGATATATGCATATGTACGTCAACGCTGACTATCAAACGTACACAGAAATTTCGATCATTTTTTCATATTGCCCTGAAGAAAATTATAGAAACTTTGTTCTACGCAATGACGGGTAATTCGGTCAGCAATGACGGTCAAATGACCGTCACTGTTCTTGAGGATAAAGCTGAATTCACCCACTGTTTCGGAACGGAACTTTTGTTCTGAAACGTTTTTTTTTATATGTAGTTTGACGTTTATCTTTTTGAGAGAGAGAGCGAAAGAGAGTTAACATGTTTCAGAACCTGAATTGGTTTAATTTTAATTTTTGTTCTGAAACATTTGAACTGTGCTGCCAGCTTCTTAAATTTCTTATGCAAAGTTGAACTGAGCTTCCATATCTTATTAATATACATAAAGTAGGTCTGTTCGTTTACTCAAAATTGGGCGCCCTCGGACGCCCAATCTTACCCAAAACCGTTTTCTTACGCAAAAATTGAGTAAATGAGAGAGGTTCCGAGAGAGTAATGCTCTTGTTCTTCACGCACGAGAATGCCCGTACTTTTTCTTCGGGCTAGTTTGGGCATGAAGAATAAGCAATCAATTTGATTATAATAAACATTGAAAATAACAAAGCAAAATTACAAATGTCCCAAACAGCTGACAGACATTAAAAAAGTTGTTTGTTAAAAATTTTTCTTAACAATAATTAATTACAAACATTTTTGTTATTTATACCATAAATTGTTAAAAACTTTTCATAAAAAATACAATTTTTTTAAATAAATATTTTTGTTAATACAAATTATTATTTCCTAACGATGCTACCTATTTGGTAGCGAAATATTGAAAAATAAATAATTGTTAAAAACTTTTCATAAAAAAGACCATCGCTCAAAAATAAATATAATTAAATAAATTCTTTCAATGCTTGGTTTTTTAAATAAATTCTTTCACAAATAGTTTTTTTTCGGTAAACTGCCATCAATCACATTAAACTTTCAACGAAAATCAGGGATAATCAAGCTCGTACAATTTATTTTTTTCAGTACACTTTGCATTGCAAAAGTACTACTTTACTCCACTAAATATTAAGTACCAAGGTATATTCATATGATCATACGTTGTCCGTAATTTAAATTAATTATAGCAAAAATATATTTTCGATTTTTCTTAATATAATATTTAATTATTAAATTATTCACAACCACTTTCCACAACTTTTTCACAAACTTTGACGTTTGCCCTGTTGAATGAAGTGACCAGTGAAATAGCTAATAAGTTTAGCTGCCCTACGAGAACATTGACGGTCATTTGACCGGTGATATGACCGTCATTGTTGACAGAATTATGCTATGATGTACAACAAAGTAGCAGTGGATTATACCCTCATACCATTTAAGTTTCTATAAAATGCATCGCATGTGTAGGGGTCATCCCGTGAGTGCCGGTCCAAGAAAAAAAATATTCTAAAGTGAATATGGAATTTAAGTTATATATGCCAAATTTCCCGAGTATGCAGCTCGGTTTCGGTTGTAAAAAAGGTTTAGGGCCGGTATTATTTTTTTAAGAGAGTACATTAATTAAAAATATAAAAAATAACTATTCACTTTCGGTTCCAGGAGAAAAGTCCTGCGGCCGGCCAAATGGTGGTCATGAAGTAATACTTTAGTTAGCAAAGACCGTAGAGGAGAAAATCTCTGCAACATTGTAGACAGTGTAGCAAATATGCACAGTTTTCCACACAACCCAGGAGGTACTATGCTAAGTGCGTTGGCAGTTATTTTTTATGGTCAGCATCCATACCATATTTTTTTTTCAAATAAATCTCAATAAAACTAAAAAATTTACAAAAGTACGGGAATCACAAAATACAAGTCAATGTCCAACCATACATTATATTTAAATTTTTTAGGAGCCAACATTGCGTTTTATGGTGCACAGAAGCATATAAGCTCCAAATGTTCAGGAAAAGTCTACACAGGTAGGTGATATACACTAGTGGCACAAACTAAAGCAACTGACCTAATATTATACCATTTTCAAAGTTATATTGTAAAATGGGAACTTACGAATTTTTAAGGATTGCTATTACGAGGTGTTAGGACTATATTAATTAAACAAATAACTTCAAAAAAAAAAACATTTTAAGTATAAAAAAAATAAAGAAAAAATAAAAATGACTCAGATTTGGATGGCAAAAACTAAAGCAACTGTTCTTAAAACTTTCATAAAAATTAATACTATTAATTAAATGGCGATAAATAAATATAATTCGTATATTAAAAATGAAATAATAAAACAATATAATAGTGGAATTACACAAAAAAGTCTCTCAGAAAGATTCCACATAAATAAATCGGGTATTTGTCGTCTTATTAAAAAATTTGTATCAACTGGTTCAGTGGAGACCATTCATAGTGGTGGAAGACCTCGTAAAACGTCAGATCACGAGGACCAAATGATCATCCGAGAAATCAGAAAAGATCCGTTTGTCTCATCGCAAAATATTGCTAGCAAATTAGATTTAAATCTTACAGCAAGAACAGTGCGAGACAGAGCTTTAAAAGCAGGAATGCGTTCTAGAAAAGTTGCAAAAAAGCCGTTTATTTCACCAAAGAATCGTAAGGCGAGAATCGAATTTGCTAAGACACATTTACACTGGAGTGTTGAAGAATGGCAAAAAATATTGTTTTCCGATGAATCTAAATTTAACCTGAAAGGATCTGATTCAAAAAAAAAAAGTGTTCGAAGACCTGTAAATAAGCGGTTAAATCCGCGGTATTGTAAGGGAACTGTTAAGCATGGCGGTGGTAATGTAATGGTGTGGGGATGTTTTTCACTCAATGGAGTTGGACCTCGGTATGAAATAAGCGAAACTATGAACCGCTACCTCTACAAAAATATTTTGGAAACTGTCATGTTGCCATTTGCAATAAAGGAAATGCCTGCTGGATGGATCTTTCAGCACGATAATGATTCAAAACATACATCGAAACATGTTAAGTCCTGGATTCAAGATGAAAATATTAATTTACTTAAATGGCCCGCCCAGTCACCCGATTTAAAAACTTGTGGGACATGGTGGACAGAAAAATAAAACGTGATCAAGGGTCTAATAAACGAAATTTTTTCCTCCAAATAAAAGAAGCATGGGAAGCATTTCAGAAAACGAAATCGGTAAATTAATCACTTCAATGCCTCGCAGATGTGCCGCTGTTTTGCAAAACAATGGATATGCGATTAATTATTAAGATATGTGGCAAAATTTAAAAAATTTTGTAAGAGTTGCTTTAGTTTTTGCCATCTAAATATGAAGTATTTTTATGTTTCTTTTATTTTTTTTTAACAAAATATTTTTTTTTTCAAAAAAATTTTTTTAATAAATTAATATACCCTAAAGATTTGTAATAGTAATCCTTAAAAATCCTTAAGTTCGTTTTTTACAATATTGCAATGAAAATAGTATAACAGCAGGTAAGTTGCTTTAGTTTGTGCCACTAGTGTATGTACATGTTATCAAATTGCAATTTTAGGCCCTAATAAAAAATATGTGTTTCAGGCAATAAATGACATCGACGCCAAAGAATAGATTTATGTAATAAAAGCAGCTATAAGAAGTAGCATAACTGGCTCAGTAGGAGTAGCAAGGTAAGTCATACATTTTCTATTGAGTGCTACTGTCCCAAGTTCTAAAACCCACCCCCAAAAGTGTTACTGTGTTTTAAAATACAAACGTTCACTAATTTTATTAAGCATAAAACCAATTGGAACAAAAGTGTTTAGTGCTAAACAATTTGTTATGATAAGCAAAAGAAGTTCCAGTTGATTTTGTGATTAACAAAAGCAACAAAGTGTGTTTGTGTTTTATAAAATAGCAATGGCCAGTTTGTTTGTGATTGACAAAACAAACTGGACCAAAAGTTTTTAAATATAGTATATTTGATTCCTACCCCAAAAGTGTTAGTGTGTTATGAAATACAAACGTTCCGTTGGTTTATTAAGATCAAAACGAATTGGAACAAAATTGTTTAGTGCTAAACAATTTGTTAACATAAGCAAAAGAAATTCCAATTGATTTTATGATTAACAAAAGCAACAGTGTGTTTTATAAAATAGCAATGATTGACAAAACCAAATAGAACAAACATCATGAAACAGATTGTTAAAATTTAATTTTTAATTATTTCGTTTTCCGTTTTTATAATAAAAAATTAAAAAAATTTATTTGTTTTTATTTTCTTTTATATATATGTTCAACGAGTGCGTGAATATGTGGTACTTGGTTTTGGATGGGATGAGAAATGGAAACAAATGCAGACAGAAGAAATGGAAAATAATTATTATTAATTAAAAATACTTTCTGTAGTAGAATTTAGTTTTTTCTTTTTAAATAAAAACAATTAATTTACATTTAATTGTATCGGTGTAACATTTATTTATTCAGTTTCGGTTTCTATTTTTGAAATAAAAATCTATTAAGAAATAAATAAATAAATGTAATATTTCAAATGGCTCTTAGCACAAATTTAACATTATTAAACTTTCTTTGTCATTATTGAACTTATCAATTTTTCATATAATTTTTTTCATTTTATTCATTCAAATATATTCAAATTTCATTAGAATATGGTTGGGCGGATAGTATTTTGAGAGAACCACTAGATTTTGTACATCGTCAAAGCCAGGCTCTTGAGCAGCAAAGCGAAAACTGGTGGCCTCTATGCTAGACAATTCTTCATAAGCTTTTAGGAAATCATAATGACCACAAAGCTGTATGTAAGCCAAAATTGTTGACAAAATATCGTTCAAATGTTGAAAAGCACTGTCAGTTAGGTAAATGCGCAAATTTATAAGGGCTTAAATGTCATTTGTATCGAAACCAGATTCATCTACTCCAGCTATTAGCTATAAGCCCCAGAGTCTTAAAAAGAAAACAACATTTGCAAATGTTAGCAGCCATTAGATAATCAGTAAAAACAAAATAAACTAACCTTTTCTTAAATAAGCAGACAAACTGCCTTAACCATAATAACCAATTAGATGAGAAAGTGATCAGGGTTACATTTATACAATTTTGCCATCGGTGGCAAAACCCAAGTTAATTCCAATGCACATACATTTTCTGTGGTTTTAACAAAGCGCACTTTATTGTGAAATTCCTTGTTAAAATACTGGGTTGATTATTGCTGGGTACATCCGTAAAATTTTTCATTAAACTCCACCACCACCACCATTTCGAAACTCTCTAATTCATCAATAGACAAACGTGCCGGCACACAAACATACATACCGTGGTTTGATAGTTAAAGTTGCTTTGCTGCATCATCGGTTTGGTGCAATTCCGATAGAACAACTTTATGTTGGGAACAAATCGAGTTTATGGAAGCCACTCCAAATTTAAAAAAAATTATATTAGGTGATAGAAAATTAAATTCTAAGAAAAAAAAGTTTAGTACAAAAATCTTCGGCAACGCATAGTTTGGGAGTTACTGACCTACAAACTCGTGGATATATTTTGCCATTTTCATTATAAGTGTTTGATTCATTGCAACAATATGGGTATGGCTGCCTTCCTAAACATCCGTATGCAATATCAAAACAGTGTTTAAGAAAAGCAGTAATATTTTGCCATATTTTGTATAGTTAATAAATTTTTTTTTTTTAGTTTTACAAATTAAATGTAATGTTTCCTTCGGCCGGGCTTAAGGATTTTCTCCTCTATAATATAACACACAACGGGTTCGCTAACTAAAGGTTTCCTGCATAAACGGCCTTCGGCCGGGCTTAAGGATTTTCTCCTCTATGATATAACACACACCGGCTTCGCTTACTAAAGGTTTCTCGCATAGCCGGCTTTTGGCCGGGCTTAAGGATTTTCTCCTCTATGGTATAACACACACCAGCTTCGCTAACTAAAGGTTTCCCGCATAGCCGGCCTTCGGCGGGCTTAAGGATTTTCTCTTATATGGTACAACACACACCGGCTTCGCTAACTAAAGATTTTCTGCAAAACACCACATTGTTGTGTTTTGTAACCACATATTCCTATAACCTATGTTTGTAACATTGTCGTGCTAAAAATTGCGAAATTGTGAGCATAAAGTAGATGAAAAATACGGCAAATTTTCACATCTAGAAAATAAAAATCAAAACAAAACAACAATATTGAGGAATTTAGAAGAAAAAGGAATCACCGAACAGAGTTAGGAGGTAAAAGAGACAGCATATCTCTTGATGATGTCTCTTTCTCTGCTCGTTCGCTGCTTTGAACTGACACTTCTGTATATTTTGTGGTTCAGCTGGAACAATTTGTTGCTTATGAATATTCCGCCATTTTCATTCAGTATACTTAAATGTTTTTTTTCACACACATTAAAATTTTTTCTATTTTCTGTCATTATAGTATTTTTCGTAAATAAACACAAACAATATTGCCATACTTATTAGCAAATTCTTTTCTTAAGTAACTGAAGGATAGTGAAACTGAAATCATTAACCGTCGATTAAATAGTGCCTGTTAAAGGGTGCTTTAGACGATAAGATTTGTATTTCAAAAAAAGAGAGTAAAATTCGAATGGCTGTTTCCTGGCTTTTACACCATTGGTATGAATAAAATCAAGTAAGATGAAAACATTCTCATTTAATTTAACTACAGCTGTTTGCTTGTTTTCCCCAGGGATGGAGTTCTTGTGCAATTGAATTTTTTTTTTAATAACCTTGAAAAATATTTTTATAACTTTCGAATATGTTATTTTCGTAGTCAAAATTTTTAGTATGCTTTTGGAAAATATACGTATATTTTTATAAAATTGTGCTGTCGTGGTCTAAAATGTACATTTTGATTTTATAATTGCTATAAATTTATGAAACCAGTTTTCCCTCCCTGGCTTTCTCACATTTGTTTACATAAAAATGCATCCCTGATCTAATGGTGTGTGTTGGTTTTTGAAAAAATTTAAAAAATCAAGAGAGAACGACTGTCAAATTTTCATCCGTATTTTCTCTCAAAATCTTATAGTTTCATTACATATTACGTTTAGACGATCCGACTTGTGCTCTTCTACACAAAAATTTGACATGTCGTACGACTTGTGGGACAATGTAAAGCACCCTTAGTCAAACCGCCGGTTGATTAATTTTCTGTTAAAAGTAAAATAGTTAGACATTGTGAAAATGGCCGTAAACCTGTTAATAGAATAGAAAACTTTTGTGAAATTTGTTTCCTTTTAACAATCTGTATGCTTTAGCACTTGTAGAGTACAGAGTGATTGAGTGGGCAATATTTGATTCTGTAAAGTTTTGCCTTTTGTTACTGTTTTAAATTGTTTTTGTCCTTCAGTGAACAGTCCCTTCTCCAGATTTGCGTTTTAAAAACTTAACATCTTAAGTATTTGAGACAAATTACATTACAATAGGCTTTTTTACATTTTAAGCATTTCGTTCTCGTGGCGCAAAGCATCTCTGAAAACAATTATAATGAAATTTTGTGAACATTTTACAAATTAACTGGTATTTCGATCAACAAAAGGGCATTAACTTACAAAACAATATAAATATACATATTTCCTAACTAAATTTGTTTACTATGATGTCTTTGGACTTTAAAATTATCTTAAAATGTAACCACAAACAGTTTTTGACCTCTCCTGCAAATTTTAGAATTTTGAGTTAATACCCTCATGTTGATCAATTGCGATATGTACTTTTCGACTTGGAATTTTTATGAAAAGTTGGAAACTCTCTTTCTTTGTGTCAGCGTTGGTTTTTTTGTTTGCTCCTCTTAATGTAGTGCTTCCATATCAGTCACAGAACACCCAGATGCACTCACACAATACCCACAAGGGGTCTAAAAAAAATTTAGAAACAGGTTTTTTAGTCAGTTACTCTTAGAAAGGGACATATATACAAATATCACGAAAGAAGAAAATTAAACAAAACAAAAATGCCGTAAAGTGAAAAAATTTGTAAACATAAGCCACAATTTGTGCATTTGTTTTATTAAATGAAATTAATTTTAATACTTAGCTTCATAACACAAAACACCACATTGTTCTGTTTTGTAACATTGTCGTGCTAAAAATTACGAAATTGTGAGCATAAAGTAGATGAAAATTTCGGAATTTAGAAGCAAAAGAAACCAAAGAACCTGTGGTGTATTGGTTATCAACCATTAATAACACTGATTGACAAAAATTAACTTTTAATTTGTCACATGAACTTTTTTGATCTTTTTTTACTTTATTTTGACTTCCTAAGGTGGAAAACAGAGGTAGAAAAAATTTGACACCCATACTTTTTTTTTTTGGACAGAAATTTTATATTTCATAAAAAATACTGATACTTTACATACAATTATACTTGATATGTTTTTAAAACTAAAAGATAAGATTTTCTAGAGTATTTGACCTGAGGCTGGTCTCTTGCAAGTGTCCAACAATAATCTTCCAACATTCGAGGACTACATTTGCCCTGGTATGGTTTTTCCATGTAGGAAATATCCTGATGGAACCTTTCGCCGTGTTCGTCGCTAACGGCTCCTATGTTCTCGGGAAAGAAATCGAGGTGGGAGTGTAGAAAGTGTATTTTGAGTGACATATTAAAACCCAATGCTTGATACGTCGAAAGTAGTTCTCCTATCAGATCTTCGTAGTTACTTGCTTTGTGGTTGTCCAAAAAATTTTGTGCGACATTTTTAAAACTTTTCCAAGCAGATTTCTCTAACAAACTTAACTATTCTTCGAATATGTTATCCTTTAACAATTTCTTGATCTGAGGTCCGACGAAAATTCCTTCCTTTAGTTTTGCGTAAATAACTTTATGAAATTTTTCTCTCAAGTACGTAAAACCTGAGCCGTTGCGATCCATGGTTTTGACAAAATTTTTTATCAAAACTAGTTTAATATGTAGTGGTGGTAAAAGTACCCTGGTGGGATCGACAAGAGGGATTGTAAAACATTTTTTTTCCCCAGGAGAGAGGCCCTCGCGCTTTGGCCAGTCTTTCTTGTGGTGGTGATTCTTTCTATCTCTACTGTCCCACTCACATAAAAAGCAACAATACTTTGTAAAACCTAGCTGCAATCCGAGAAGTAAAGCAATGACTTTTAAGTAACCACATAGTTTAAAAAAAAATTTATTGTACTGAATTTTTTCTAGAACCAATTTCATGTTTTCGTAAGTTTCTTTCATACTGAAAGCATGTGCTACTGGAACAGAGGAAAATAAATTTCCATTATGCAAGAGTACAGCTTTCAAACTGGTTTCTGACGAGTCTATAAACAAACGCCAATCTTGTGGTTCAAATTCAATATCTAGGAAGTTTCTTCTTGAAAAAATAACTTTTTTAGTTCTTCGTCACAGCTACGAAGACGGCTCACCTTAGTATCTGGATGAAGCAAATTCCATTCTTTCAATCTAAATCCTAATAGTTCAGACTGTTTTTTGACAATTTTAAGTCGCGAAGCAGATCGTTAAGATCAGCTTGAGTTAGCAAATGAGGGTCCTTACTATAAGATACATAGGTTGGATCATGAATTTCATCTGCAATTGCATTACATGAAGGTAACTCGATGTCATCATTTAGTGCGTCATTTGTTGGATTTGGCACTGCAGGTATAGGTAAATCAGCACAATGAGGAAGTGGTCGTGTTGCAGAACGTACATTTGTATATGTAACTGTGTGTTTTGATGCTATATTTATACCATTTATACAAGTTAGACAAAAGTAACATCCAGATACGTAGTCTACAGGCTCTCTCCAAATCATGGGTTTTCCAAAAGCCATATATCGCTTCCCTTTTGCCCAACCTGTAAGATTCTTTACACATGTCGTACAGCATATATGAGGTGCCCAATTCTTATCTTGATGAGCCAGAGAGAAGCCAAAATAATCACGATAACACTGCTTTACCAGTTCAGTTAAATTTCGTCGCTGACTTCTGAAAGTTAGTTCACCACATACGTAGCAAAAAGAATTATGATGATTGATACACTTCCTTTGCATGTTGAGAAAATAACAACGTTTTGCTTTTGTATTCTAAACTCAAAATATTACACTTTTTTAAATGAAAACTTGATGCAATTAAACCGTACGTACAGTAGTATTAACGGAAAATAAGGTAAAATCATAAGTGGGTGTCACAACAAAACTGTGCTTGACAGAAACAAATTAGTTTCTGTTTTGCAATGAGGGTATACAGTAAAGTAATAATTAACATACAAAATCCGTGTGGCAAAAACCTTATTGATCAGTGTAATATATGGCCACCTTACATTTACATTTACCCCTTGTGTTTCTGACATTCGTATGATGTCGATGTCATTACTATTAACTTTTGATTATTCTGTCTCTCTAAGTTTTATAGCTGATTAAGCGGTATTCTTAAATAAGGAAATTAAAATATTAAAATTTTGTTTCATATACGACAATATTGGTGTCAGAAGTGCAAATAGTAACATGGCTAATGAACAGCCTGACTTAGCGTCTCTAACGACTTTATTAACGATAGCATTACAACACGGTAGCGATGGTCGAAGTAGTCTGCACGTTGACTATAAAACAAAAATTTTCCTGAGTTCAACCCCAGTTTCACCTCATAAAAAAAAAACATCTCGAATTTTTTCTGATGTGCATTTCTGTGTCTTTGTGTCAGTTGTTGCCGGAAGGTTTTACTGGCGAAGGCATAGTCACTGGTCACTGAACAGTGGCGGCTTCAGCTGTATCCAATCCACAGCCACATCAGAACGTCTTCCTTCGTCGGTATTGTGTAGCACCGGCGAAGTAAAATAATTCCTAAAAATGGCTACTAAAAAAGAAGCTTCAAAATTTAATATGTCTCCTCGACATCAGAGACGCTACAACACTGCTGTAAAAACAAATAACGTGCAGAGAAGCAGTGTTGTAAGAAACTGAAGCTTCACCTCCTACCATCCCTTTCCTATAGTTCCAGCAGAATGCATCGCATGTGTAGGGGTCATCTTCTGAGTGCCGGTCCAAGATAAAAAAACAGACTATGGCAAACGTGGGCTCAAAAAACATAACCTCAAAAACACCAGCATTTGCTGTAAGAACATGTAAAGAAGGTTCCACATCAGTAGAAGACTACTTTAAACACTCTGACGCTGCCTTAAGACTCAGTAAAATTGAGGATGAAGAGCATAAACAGTATGCTTTAGTATATATGGGCAGCGAATTATCCAATGCTCTCAAACTTCTAGCAAGCTCGAAGACACCAGAGGAGTTAACATATACCGAAATCAAAAAAACATTGAGTATGCATTTTGATGGTGTCAAAAACATGTACGCTGAGAGCATTAAGTTCAGACAAATCATACAAGAAGAGAAGGAATCCATTGGAAATTTCATTCTACGTCTCAAACAAGTAGTTCCATTTTGTGATTACAAAGAGTTCTTAGACCGAATGCTAATCGAGCAACTGTTCCTGGGGCTATGGTCGCGAGAATTTTGTAACGACATCATCAGTAAAAAACCTACAACATTTGCAGCAGCATGCGATATGGCATTTAAATTTGAATCTGCAATAAAAACAGCTGTAGAAATGCAAAGCACTCATTCACAACACCCGAGTGACGCTACTAATAAATTGGGTTACCCACCAGTAAAGAAAAAACCCCATTTTGAGTCCAGAAAACATGTGACAACAACCGACACAAAATGTAATAGATGTGGAGAGCAACATACCAGAAGCCAATGTCGATTCCATGATACAACATGTTACTTATGTCGAAAAGCTCACATTGCCCGTGTCTTCAAAAGTAAAACATCAAAAATCGCAGAGTCCGAATCCCCTGAAAGCAGTGACAATTTTGACACTCGCAAACGAAATAAATGTTGCGTCATTGTTCTCTGGCGAAACCACGAGCGACAGTCAAATTAACCATTTGTTAACAACACCGCATAAACTGATGGGACAAAAACAAAAACGTATAAATAAGCTCCTGGACCAATTCAAAGAAGTGTTTCCTGATGTGCTTGGCAAACTAAGCGGCCCGCCGGCAACTTTGCAGCACAAATCTGGCGCGACTCTTGTTTTCGCAAGGGCACGCGACATACCTATGTCCCTAAAAGATATGTATGCTGCAGAAATAAACAAAAAGCTTGAGGCAAGATTTTTTGAAAAGGTGGGCCATTCTGAGTGGGCGTCCACAACACGCATTGTGGCAAAAAAAAACGGAAAAATCCGCATAACGTGCAATTACAAGCCAACCGTTAATCCACGTATGATAATAGACGAACACCTTATGTTAGGTATGCCTAACGTCTTGACCTTTTTTGATGGCATTTTGGTTTTTTAGACGATTTTGAATCACTGCTATTGTGGTTACAAACAACCCTAAAAAAACTTAGGGATAGTGGTTTACGCTTCAATCGGTCGAAATGTGTTTTTTCTGCAAGTTCAGTGGAGTTTCTCGGTCATAAGATAGATAGCAGTGGCATCAGGAAATCCGACCGCCACATTGCAAACATTAGGGAAGCCCCAAGACAAGAGAGGTTTGAAGAGTTGCAGCTGTTCGTTGGCAAGGATACCTACTATAATGCATTTATACCTAACTTATCCACGATCGACAGGCCGCTAAAGGATATGTTACGAAAAGATCATTTTCAATGGACACCGGAAGCAGAAAAGGCATATGCAGAAATTAAACGGTTACTCATATCACAACAAGTCCTCATGCCATATGACCCGTCACTTCCCTTGTGGCTAGCAACAGATGCAAGTAAAACTAGGTTGGGAGATGTACTGTCGCATCGCTTACCTAATGTCACTGAACGCCCCATTTCATACGCAAGTCGTACACTGAGCATCACGGAACAAAAATATCCGCAAATCGAATGATATACCATGTAGCCGCGTTTGCAAGACGTACTTCTAACATAGAACACGAAAAACCAAAAAATGTAACATATGTATATTCGTACAGTAGATTTAACAGGCGCGCTTCGCTGTCCCACACCAACTCATCACGCTGTCACACACACGAACTCTATATGGAAACTGATGTATACAAGGCACAGTAATTAATATTTGTAATACTTTACCAGGTAGAACAATTTTAGAACCATTATCAGGATTTTTGATCCATTTTTACCCTATGAAAAGTACCCTATATTTTAACCCTTAATATCCTGATTTTTTTTTTGAGCTGAAAAAAATTATTATTATAAAACTTTCAATTCTAAGCAACTTTTATTTAACAAGTTTGTTAATAACTGAGTTTTGCCTTAAAAATTTTAAAAATATATAGTTGGTTCCTGGCGGTACCAATAGGCGCCCAGAGTTCATAATAATCACAAATAATAATATTTTCCAGCTATTAAACAAAAATAAAAAAATATTCAGTTAAATACAAAAAATATAAAGAATTATTCATTCATACATAATACAGCGATCATCAGTTATATTTAACTTTGATGAAAGTCAGAAAAACGTTACCATACAACACTATACAAACCTGATTATGAACTCCCGGAGCCTGTTGGTTCTTCAAACCAACCACAAATTACAAAAAGTTAACGCTACAAAAAAACTAAATTTACTTCAAATATTTATTGTGTGTTTTCAACACTACAATGAGTGTGGAAATATTTTTTTCCGTTATTATTTCGGAGAATTTAACACAAAAAATTTATTCGCAATATACACAATTTTGCAAAAGTGTCTTTGCGCGAGGTTGTCTCTCACTATTGAATATACTGCCGTAAAATGAACTTCTGTTCAAGTGGCTATCAGTGCAAATGATTATGTTTGAATTAAAAAGCAATTTAAAAGTCACCGTGCAAAGTTTAGGAAAGAATTATTGAACAAAGTTTTATTTTTTGTTAGTTGGTTCCTGGCGGTACCAGTAGGATATTAAGGGTTAAGTTGGACCACAAACCATCAGTCTAAAAATTTTATAAAAATTTTTCCGGCTGTGTAGGCGGTATAGTGGAACAAACATCCAAATTTGGTAGACGGATAGTTTAGGATCGTTTTCATGGGGCACAAATGGATCAAAGATTATGATAATGGTTCAAAAATAATATTATAAATGTCTGCCATCTTTTGCCAATTTTACTAACTATTTGGTTTGTAATTTATGAAGAAGCAACACCTAATTACATACATATGTATACATACATACATAAAAAAAAAACAAAAAACAGTTTGGGTATTACCAAGGTAGTCATAAAGTTATTTGTTTTAAAATAATTACTCGAAAAAATATGAGTGTTATGAACAACCCGTCATAATTTAGTGTGCTATTTCAAAAAACTCATTCAGCTGCTAAGCAAACAAACAGTTTTAATGTTTGATATCAAAATGCTAAAAATAAGTAAAGCCACTAAAATAAATCGACATTTTAATATAGTAAATAAGTGTTGTAATAATTTAATTTTTAATTAAAATTATATAATTGCTTTTTTTGGCATATAAAATTGTTTAAAGAATTAAGTAAAGTGATATGAGCTGAATAATTTTTTGGACTAGTGGATAAATGTTAAGTGGCTGCCAGGCAGGTGAGTTACAGAAACAAAATTTGCTCACTTGTCTATCATTATATATTCTGGTTCATTCCTTCTTTTTATAAACATAATTTAATTTATGTAATAATATTAATTAGCAATGTATGTCTTTTTTATAAAAAAGTTTTTTTAATTAATTTATTTTTTCGATATTTCGCTAACCCTAGGTTAGCATCTTCAGGAAAAATTAATGTTTTTAGAATAAAATTATTTAACAAACAGAAAATCAAAATATTTTATATTATTTAAAAAGAAAAAATTTTTTTTTTGTCAATTATGTAAAAGTATTTTAAAAAAAATGTTTCTTTTCTTTTTTATATATATGATATATTTAACAATTATAATAGAAAAACTTAAAATTACTATTATATTATATAAATTGTCCCTATATTTTATTAACTAAATATCTATAATTTTGAGCTATATTATCGATATCTGCCTTATAATTAATTCTTCTATCTATTGGTACTTTTATTATCTCTAACATTTCTAACATATAACGACGTTTGTAATTATTCTCTATTCAATATTTCTACTTCATCAAATTTCGGAAAGTGATTCAAGTTCGCACAAAGTGATTGTGTATTAATTTGTCTGTATTTTTGATCCGATTTATGGCCTGCTATTCTAGTTCTAAGTTTGTTCTTTGTTGTTCCCACATAAACTTTATCGCATTTTTTCTCCACTATTCCCACCACAAGTATCTTATATACTAAATTAGAATAGTAATCTAGTTTTTCAATTTTATCTTTAGTTTTACTATATAACTTGCCTAAAGTATTGTAATAGTGTGACAGCAAGTTATAAGGACAATTTTTTTTTTCGTAGTTTCACATGGCAAACCCCTTAGATTGATTCCAAATTAGAAGAAAAAAATATGTAAAAAATTTTAGGTCGTTTGCATAATTATTGGGCGTGCCTTGAGCCCACAAAGTTTGCTAAAAATGCTATTTTTCTCACTATGGCTCGCTTTAATTGCAATATTTATTTAAGGGAAAAACCTTATTCACAAATATTCTAGGGTTATATCTGATGAACAATTTTGGTCTGTATTAGTTTTCTTTAACATTAATATTTAATCCCGAAAAAACCAAATTAAAAAATAACAACGAAATTTTCACATATCTTCGCAGTCTTTGCATACAAACTTATTTTCTTAGTATTTATTGCTTTTGTTCATATTCGTTATGTTTTTTTTTTATTCCTCAATCATAATATAATATAAATATAATATAAGTAAAACGTGAGAATGAAACTACATATATAAAACGTAGATGAGAAGTAATTGAAACACACAGGGTTACCGAGACAAACAATTTTTTTCTTCGCTTTAAAATCAATACAGCATTTTTGAAAAATGATCCAAATTGTTAATGACATTAACGTGGTAAACCATACCAATACTCACAAAAGACGAGGAATAATATTATAATAAAAAAAATCTAATAATATTATAACTATAAATTTTTTCACTAATATTGTCACCTGCTTGTTAAATTATTCTTATATTAAACTTAGTAAACCAACTATATATGGCCCTATGGGCATGGTTGGTTATTGTTATAAATAAAAAAAATAAATATAAAATAAATTTGTACGATATCGGGCACTTTTGTTTTGCAGCTGGAACAGACCTAATGTATATGACCATGTACGTATAATACAAATCTCCACGCATGCCTTTAGAAATACAAATCTACTCACATGCATACATACATAAAAACACAATAATTAGGCTTTACCTGTTTATTAAAGAATAACAAAATAATTTTTAATTAAATCATGAAAAAAACTAACTATTAATTCTTCATTGCATTGTGGAGAAACTTTTAATTTGACTTCATTATTGTTTACTTATAAACCAGCTGATTGCTTGTTCTTCTTGCCCAAACTACCCAGCAGAAAAGTACGGGCTGTTTCGTGCAAGACGAACAAGAATATTACTCTCTCAAAACGTCTCTGATTTACCCAATTTTTGTGTAAGAAAAGCTTTCTGGTAAGATTGGTATCGCGCGGGTGCCCAATTTAGAGTAAAAAAGTACACCTAATATGTATGTACTCGTTTTAAAAGGGTCGTATCACTTCCGGAATTGTTTAATACTTATGTATTTCCAATAGATGGTACTTTATGTTAAAAACTTATTTGTGACTCTTGAGATATACATATGTATGTATGTTCGTTATATAATATTCGAATAAAATGTTATAATTTAATATTTTTTACTACACATGCATACATATGTATGTATGTATATTAAAAATAGTATTAAGTTTCACTATTAAATTATAACATTTTATTGAAATATTATAAAACGAAGCAAATTGTCAATCAAATCTAACCACGTTTGGTACGAAAGGGATGTTGAATAAAAGCAGCAGCATGTTCTCTCCATATTTCAGTTTACTTTGTACCGAAGGTGAGTGTAGTTCGTGAATGGTGAAGTTTATGTTCGATTAAAATTTAGTTTTAAACGAAAAATACTTATTTTGTCATGAACGGCTATTATGTCAGTAACAAGAAAATTAGAAGAAGAATAAAGGGAAAGAAAATTTACAACATCTACATATATGTATGTATGTATACATATTTTTGTATGTGCGCAAACTAAATATAATATGACTAAATGTTTGCCAGTAGCTATACTCTTTTTTTTCCTTGCTAATAATTAATTACATTATTTAATAAATAAATAAATATATGTATGTATGTATATGTATGTATGTATGCATATATGTAGTTTCCTTCTCGAGAAGAGAAGTTATGATTTTGATGTAATAATATATTATTATATTTATATCGGCCAAATAATTATGAAACGTACTTTGCTGTGAGTACATACACGAAAGGAACATGACCTAACGTACAAATGTTTTACCGTTATTTTTCAAGAGATTGTCAACAGAGTCATTCCAGTGAGTAATAGAAAAATTTATTGAATATGGTACTTAGTTATTTCACTACTACATAATAAAATAAAAAACATTAATAGTAACAAAGGAAGCAATGAGGTGAATAAAATAAAAAAAATCAAGTTATGCGTTGAAACGAGTACAAAAATACACACTAATATAACAGTATAAAATATTATACGTAAAATATAGTCATCTACATCTATTAAGGTAAGTAAATTGTATACATATATACATATACATAAAACATCAGTATATACATATGTACATATGTACATATGTACATATATTTATATATGTATATTACTTATTTACTTCAACAACGTAATAATTCAAAAAACCTAGTTTTGTAAAAAACGTACTTAAAGTTTTCAATTTACATACCCTTAATGAGGTAATTAAAAAAATATTCTTGTGTCACAAGGTGAGTTCTGAAGTTATTTACAGGAATTTTTAAACACGATATGAAGAATTATTCTGCATTATTCACTCAAAAAGTGTATTTTTTGGATTATGACGTTATTGAAGTAAATGAGCGATATGTATATACATACATATATATATGGATATATAATCGCAAATATAAAAACGTAAATATTTACATACTTTTAAGCAATAGAAGAGTAAAATTTTATTAATAAATAAATGAAATCGTAGAAAAATTAATCAATATTCCGTTTCAACTTATGCATGAGAGCGTGTGTTCGTGTATATAAAGTGGTCCGGTTTGTTATGAAAAAAGTCGGATGCTGCATAAATTTTAATGAGAAAAAAGAATAACAAACACAACCCAAAAGAAAAAGAACAGCAGCAAATTTCGTTTTTCAATTGCTTAGTTTATTGAGTACAATTCTATATTCAAGCATGATTTCTGTAACATGATTCTACGGCACTGCGAAATAAGGCGCTAAGTGTGAAATTAAATAAAGACCGAAAAACAAAACAGAAAACAAAGACGCGAAATTATTGAGGGTTTTTGAAAAATTTTCATGTTTTTTTTTAATTCACATTTAAAATTTGGAACAAATCTAGTTTACGGTCGCTTCACCAAATTGAAAAAAAAATTAGAGAGAGCAATATAAAATTGAAAAATAAAGTCAAAAAAATCCCGGCAATGGCTAGTTTTCGAGTTATAGACCAACGAAGTTTTCATACAGAAATGCAAATTTGTACCACATTTCGAAACGCTAATGGCCAATATTGGTATAATTTGAACGTTTTTAAAAATACATACATACAGTGGCCAAAAAAACTATTCGACATAGGCCGTAAACTTTATATATTTATCAAGAAAAAAATATGTAATGTTGTTTTTAACAAAATAAACTTATAAAAGTCTTTATTAAGGAACACAAAGTTATATTCAGTAAAAAAAATGAGATCTCAAAGTAAAAAAAGCAAAAAACACATGAATTAAAATATTAATAACAAAAAACAAGCAAAAAAGTATTCGACATTGGTACCATTTTTAAAATACATGAATTGAAATACAAGCTTATTTCTACTTCAGTAGCGAGTTGCTTTTCCTTGCCTACGTATAACCTCTTTTAAAAGATCTGGCATAGATTTTACCAACGTTTTGGTATATTCTGGATCAATTTGGCTCCATTCCTCCTGCAGGATAACTTTCATCTGGTGTTTGTTCGTAAATTCACGTTTTCAGATTTTTTTTTCCAAGTGACACCAAAGATGTTCAATAGGGTTAAGCTCTGGGGACTGTAGCGGCGTTTTTATTAATTTTGGACAATTATATAAAAGCCAAAGCTTTGTATTAGTGGCACAATGTTTGGGATCATTATCTTGATAAAACTGAAATCTATTTGCCAGACCCAATTTTCCAGCACTTGACCTCAAATTTTGCTTTAGGAGGTCAATGTAATTTCGGTGATTCATAATCCCATCAATAAACGCAATATTAACCACGCCTGATGCCGCCATACATCCCCATACCATAACCCCATCGCCACCATGTTTAACAGTTGGTACCATATTCCTTTCATCCAATTCTGTGTTAGGCTTGCGATGTACCAGAACTTTTCCATCACATCGAAAAAGGTTATATTTACTTTCGTCAGCAAAAATAAAATCCATCCAGAACTCCATTGGCTTATTTACATGCTCTTTCGCAAAATCTAATCTTAACTTTCTATTTTTCTTAGTAATGTGTGGCTTCTTCCTGGCTGATCGTGCATGGAAATCGTGCTTTTTTAAGACGTTTCTTATTGTTTGAAGTGTAACGGATATACCTAAGTGTTCCTCAGTGTTTTTAGCTAAAGTGTTAGCAGTAATTTTTGGATTTTTTCTTACTTCACGCACGATTCGCCGTTCATCTGAATCTCTAAGTTTGCAAGGTCGCCCAATCCTTAAGTTGTTTATCACAGTTTTACTTGATTTGTACTTTTTTATAATGTAATATACAGTAGTTCTTGACCTTTAAACGATTTCTGATATAGTCTTTTCCGTTTTTCCTAATTTAAAATGATGTATTATTAATTTACTACATCAACAGAAGTTTCTTTCCCTTTACGTCCCATCGTCGCGATCACTTGCACAGAAATAAGAAAAAAGTTCTTGTAAATGATAAACAAGAAACATAGCGATATTTTTACCAACAATGACATGAAGTAATGAGAAATACACAATCAGAATAAGGGAAAAACAATGCCAGTCGAATACTTTGTTTGCTTTGCAATTTTTGTTTTTTCGTTCAAACAGATAGATGAGTTAAAAAATGTGAAATTTTTATTATTTTTGGGACCATAAATTATTAAATACATATAATACAATGTGATCTCACGTTTATACATATAAAAAACAAAAGGATACTAGCATTTTCAATGAAATTTAAGAAAATAATTGCAATGTCGAATAGTTTTTTTGGCCACTGTATATTGCTATAAACCTAAAATTTAATTAAAAATGCTTAACGCTTGAAGTGCAAATTAGTTCCTACATTGAAATGTTATCAAAGTTCATTAGGTAACTCTAAGCTGCATTCAAAAAATTTAATAATATACCAGCGTAGCTAACAAAAAGTTTCCTGAATGACCGGTCTTTGGCCGGGCACAAGATTTCTCTCCTTCATGGTATAACGAACACCGACTTCGCTAACAAAAGCTTTTCTGAATGACAGGCCTTCCGCCGGGTGCAAGTATTTTCTCCTACGTGGTATAACGGACATAGGCTTGTCTAACATATGCTTTTCTTCATGACCGAACTTCGGCCGGGCGCAACGGTTTAAACCGTTTTCTTTTAATTTGAAATAAATTATACTTTTTATTTTTTAATGAGGGTGGCGATGGCTGAAGAAGTCTGCACGTTGACTACAAAACAAAAGCAGACCTGGGTTCAACACCAGTTTCAGACTAAAATTATAAAAAAAACATTTCGCATTTTTCTGATGTGCATTAGTGTGTCAGTTGTTGGCGGAAGGTTTCAGGGGCGAAGGCATAGTCACTGGTCACTGAACAATACCGGCTTCAGCTGATAGCAATCCATAATCACATCAGAACGCCCTCCTTCGTCGGTATTGTGTAGCACCGGCGAAGTACAATAATAATAAAAAAAATGGCTACTAAACCGAAGCTTCAGCACTGTTATAAACAAAGAACGTGCAAAAACAGAGCTGCAAAATAATTAATTAAGCTTCACCTCCTGTCGTTTCTCTAACTTCCTTTCCTATAGTTCCAGCACAATGCATCGCATTTTAATTTTACAAATTTATCGCCGGTCCTTAATAGGTTAAGACTTTTTAAATAGTATACATAGCGAGATATCTTTAAAACCTTTCAAATGAGACCAATATTGGCCATATACGTTCAGAAATATTGTAAAACAAGCTACATCTGGTGTGCTTTGCTACCCCATACAAACTTTTCTAATCTCGGCCGCTTTCGTATAGATATTTTTACGGTAAGCCAGCTGTATCCAATGTGAATACTTTTATTGTTATATTAACCAAAGAATAGAAAAAGGTACAATACGCAGTTTTTCCGAAAAATACACATTTCACTTTATTTCAGGTTTTCTTGTCAACCATTTTTTCCATTTGATACCCATATCATTGAAGTGGGAAAAAATAGTTGTCCGCCATTTAATGCTTTCAAAGATATCATTATAATTTATGCTCCCTTCAAAAATCCTTTTAATTTGATACCCATATCATGGGGGTGTTTAAAGATACTAAAAAAATGTACATCATAAGCACGAATTTTGTAAAAGTAAGATCGCACACTGGAAAAATTTTCTAGAAGAAAAGATTACGGAAAAAAACTTTGTTATATGCGCAATACTTTGGAAGATATGTGGTTGCAAAAAGAAATACCAAAATTTCTTTTTAGTTTTATCCACATATATGGGAACAGTGCGAAGGACACGTCCGTTTATTTTCTAGCAGCATTTATATGCTTTTATAATAATACCCTTCACTTTAAGTGTAAAGGGTGCATATAAGTTTGTCATTCCGTCTGAAATTTCTTTAATATTCCTCTCTGAAGAAAAATTTATATATTTTCAGAAATGATATTAATAGAGTTTATAGAGCCATATCCGTCTGTCCGTTGAAATGCCGTTTTTTGCCAAATTAATCATCACATAACAACAAATTTTTTTTTTTTTTACAATTTCTGTTAAAAAACATTTTACAAAATTTAAAAAAAGTAAATTGTTTTCTAACTTGTGACTGTTTTTTGTGAAGTAACGCACACAATTACAAATATTGCCGCGGATATTAATTCGTGTACTATCAGCTTTTCGAAAGGAAATAGTAAATCTAACAGTGAAAATGCTGAAATGTATACAATGACGGATTATGTATGCGAGTCAGTGGAATTTTTTTATTTTATGTGCTGTCATCTAAAAATTGCTAAACTATAAAATTACAGAATTTTCTGTTGCTTTATGAATTATTATTCAATTTAAATTTATATACCTTTTTTTGGATGTAAAAAATGTATAATAACTTATTTTTCATAAATTTTTTATTAATTAATCATTAATATTTTATTAATTTCTTCTCTCTCCTGTAAAGTTATAAAATTTAAAGATTTGCCTTTTTGTATTTCAATATGTATGTATATTTTTTTAATTCCTAAAATAATACAAATTCACATTCACTCGTCAAGGTTGTTCCCATTTTAGCATTTTCGCTACTATATTCAACATTGCCTAAATTGTAAAAAAGAATTCTAATTTGATATCAATTTATCTCATCATTATTTTCAGGCAACACTGCACTTTAAACTCAGATATTTTATTGGATTATTAAAAAAAAAAACAAACTGAACGATTTTAATACAGAAATGCTGAAAAATATTTTGCAACGCAATTGATGGAAGAATTTTACAGTGACGGGTAAGGAAATGGACAGGTTTTCTTTAAAATTAAATCACAGCATAATTTTGGTTTTAAAAACATTTATAATAATGAAGTTCGCATTGAACTGGGCATTTGTTTATTTTACAAAATGGTAAAAATTTTACAAATGTGACTTTTATAAAATTTTGCTTTTTAAAATTTTTAAGCAACATAATTAAAAATAAAAATTTTCTGATTTTATATAATAATAATAATAAAAGAAATAGTATTCATTCAATAGCATGTGCCAATGTTTGCAAATTTGAATTAAAAATTTTATCAACGAAAACTCAAGTTCTTCTACATTTATGTTTTTTTATGGCAGTTTTATTAAAAGAAATCTTATTTCCTACAATGTTGTTTACCCCTCTTTCATGATCCGCCATTAAAAAGCAAAAAAAAAATGTAGCTTCTGAAATATTGTTTGGTGAAACGGACATATCGTCATATATAACGTAAAACCATATAACTACATTTTTTTAGATTTTAAAAGAGAGGGAAAAAACTTGATAACACGGTTAAGTAACCTACCTGGAAAACTCATCTTCAAAACTCGAATAAAATTAAAAGAATCACTTAAATTATTAATAAAATAGTTTATTTTACATGGTACACAATATTCAATAGAGAAACCGATTTTTTAAATTTTGTTACTTACATGGATTTACGTCTGATACACTACGTCAACATTTCTCATCAATATTAATTTTTTTGGTTTTTTTCAAGTGTAAACATATAGAAGTTACCGTCGGCAAAACACTTTTTGAAATTACCATCGGCAAAATACATATCTATTTATTTCTTTATTTATTAAAAAAAGCACTGGTGATATTTTTTTTTGTTTCTGTCACTATATTTTTTAATTTGCACGTTCCAAAAAGTCATTAATGAGCGATATACTTCAATTAATTCGATTACCTCATTCAAATCAGGAATGTAATTTCTTCACAATATTGTGGTAAATTAACTGTAAACTTGAACACGACAAAAATTTCATTAATAGGTAAAAATTTTTTACTCTATTTGTAATGCGTCACAATTACGATGTGAGCTCAAAGTTACCAGAAATAAAATGAATATTGACAATAACGATGCCACACTAGGTCAAACTGTTTCTATATTGTGATGAATATTAGAACCATTTTGATATTCGTCAATATTACACAGATCGTATATGTGTGACTATTTTTCACACACAATGACAAATATTGAAGCTGAACATTGATTGTGTAGCATGCGCTTAAGTGCTTACATTCTTATCTATATCCACATATACATATATGTTCCGCTCCTCCTACATGGAGCATATTGCATTCTTCATTTTCATAATGTTGTTTTATTATTTTGTGTACATACATGGATACATATGTATGGACTGCTGAAAAAGTTCTTTAGACTTTTATTTGCATTAGTAACATTGAATTTAATGCGGTTAATAAGTTCGAATCACAGAACTTGCGTTTCTTTTTTTTACCGGTTATAGAAATTGATAATTTGTAAACACATTAATTTGAAAAAAGTCGAAAAATTTTTGTTTTTAATTTACAAAACAAACGTTTATAGCTCATCTAAGGGAACAACAGTTGTGCCCTGGTATAATTAAATAAAATGAAGAATTTGTAAAGAAAAGGAAAGTTTTTCCGTTGCTTCGTATTTCCATTTGAAATGAAAATGTTATTATGTATGTGGATGTATAATCATATATCGCGTCGAAATATGCAACCAAAAATTTTTAAATTTTACGGTATGAAAAAAATTTGCAAAACAGTAGCGTTAGTTGCAACGTTGTTTTCTAGTTGACTATAATATCGGCAAGTATATAATACAATAGTTAATTGGAACCCTAATTTTGAAATGTTTGCAGAAACGCTCAATGTGACAATATGTAAATATTTCAGCGATGGCTGAGGTAGTCTGCACCTTGACTACAAAACCAAAACAGACCTGGGTTCAACCCCAATTTCAGACTGAAATCATAAAAAAATATATTGCATTTTTCTAATGTGCATTGGTGTGTCTTTGTGTGTCAGTTTTGCTTTTTGTCGGAAGGTTTCAATGACGAAGACATAGTCACTGGTCACTAAACAGTGACGGCTTAAGCTGTATCCAATCCACAGGCACATCAGAACGCCCTCCTTCGTCGGTATTGTGTAGCACCGGCGAAGTAAAATAATTACTAAAAATGGCTACTAAAAACGAAGCTTAAAAATTTAATACGTCTCCTTGATATCAGAGACTCTGCAACACTGATGTAAAAACAAATAGCGTGAAAAAGATAGTGAAGCTGCACCTCCTATCATTTCTCCTACTATCCCTTTCCTATAGTTCCAGTACAATGCATCGCATGTGTAGGGGTCATCTCCTGAGTGCCGACTTCAGCTGATAGCAATCCACAATCACATCAGAACGCCCTCCTTCGTCGGTATTATGTGGCACCAGCGAAGTAAAAGAATAATAAAAATGGCTACTAAACCGAAGCTTCAACGCTGCTATAAACAGAGAACGTGCAAAAGCAGAGCTGTAAAATAATGAATTAAGCTTCACCTCCTGTCGTTTCTCTAACCATTTCCTATAGTTCCAACATAATGCTTCCCAGGAGTGCTCGTCTCAGATAAGAAAAAAAAAATATAATTCATCTGAAAAAATTTGCCTATATATATATAACATACATATATATATATAGGCAAATATGTGGTAAACGTTACATGAAACATTTTTTGTAGTTGTCATGTTCTAAAAGTATTCACCTTAAAAAATTAAAATTTATAATTAAGTATAATACATATCTCGATGTAGAAAAAGTAAATGCTGTAATCCTCAAAACGTAATCCGAAAAACTTGTTGGAAATTAGAAAACATTATTTACTCAAAACCTATCCAACGTAAGAACATGTTTTTAATATTACCTATAAATAATGAATAAATAAATATATCTTTCTACGTCTATAATGACCAATGTTTTCTATGGCAACTAAATGTTTCTTTGATTCTTCCGACGGATTTGCTTTATTTAGTAAAAATGAAATATTTGCGGATCTTCTACTTCCATAAAACCGTAATATTTGACTCTTCATTTAAATATATGAAATACTTACAACAAAAAGTGGTGTAAGCCTCTGTTTGAAAGATCCGATCTCGCAAGAATGGCGTAAGCCACAAATGCATGAAAATATTCGTTTTTGGTAATTTTTCGGTGAAATTTGGTTTGCCAGATGAGTTCGCTTTTTGAAGTTATATAGTGATCGGAAAGACCTGTTCCGTATCAGATAGAACAATTAGGTAAAAATTCGGGACTACTAAATGACTATCCGGCAATTCAGACGAATAAGGGAAATGAAGTGAGCTAGTGAAAGGTATCTAAGATTCGGCACATCCAAATATAGCACTCTTACTTGTTTTTATTTTATTTGTCTGATATATTATATTATCGATTTTACCCTTTTTACACTCTTAACATTAGAACACCCAAAAATTCCTTCTTAGTGGATCTAAACATGGGAAAAGGAGTCTACATACCGAATTTCAACCGATGGTAATGGGTGGATGGGCACTTTGCCTTTCCCCGCAATTTAAAAAAAATTTTAGCAGAATTTTTCAATTTGAAAAAAGAATTTTGGAAATTGCTTCACAAACTACGAACTCTCAAATTTCGACAATAATGGACCTTTTCCATATGCAAAAATAATTTAAAATTTTAAAGTTATTTGATTATCAATTTTTGGGACTCGGATTCCTCCGCATCCACAAAATCCAAAAAAAAATTTTTTTAAAGCTTTTTCATAAGAAAACTAATTTTGAAAATTGGTCCACAAATGCCGAAGTTATTTGATAATAAATTTTGAGGCCGAATTTTACCAGAAAAGTAAATAAACACACCTAATATTTTAATTTTTTTCTATTGTAGTCATCTGTTATTGACATTCCCAATGAATTTTACGCAAACAAAATGCCTGTTGTTTTTGGTATTGTTGTAGAGTTGCGGCTACTTGATAAATATACTTTAATTCTTTGTGATTGAATCTTATTGAAATTTGCTTGCTGCTTAAGGCCTCAAGGTCTAGTTAGTAAAAACGTAAAATTTACGTTTTACTTAGGCTGGAAAAGTAAACAAAATGCAAAAAAAATATTCACCTTAACAAAATCAACTAATTTTGGTTGAAAATAACCTACAACGGCAACGCTGTACTCAAGTACAGTATGACGGATGACGAATTTTATGTGCCCCGGTCTTGAAAGTCTATTCATTGAAGAAGAATTATTCACTCTGTCATATTATTTGATTAATGGATTCATTGATTGGGTATACTTTTTGGGTTTGATTAATTTTTGTATGCCTTTCAGAATCTTTAGGTACAATAATTTATTTTATATATCTACACATGTTACTAATTATAGCTGTATTACCAGCATGAAATGCTTTAAGTACAATGAATTATGTTGTTAGAATATATCTTTCTTTATCTGAGAAAAATTTTAGTATGTTATTAGAAAATATGAACTAATTGAATGTATTTTTAGATTAAAATAGATTAAATTAGGCTGCAAGGATATTGTAGTTCATGGGCGTAAATAAATAAATATAAAAATCCTGCCACATACATATGCATATCCGAGGTAGATACATATAATGTTCTTTAAAATTTTAATTACAGCACTGTTGACTTAGCTGACTTTTACTTAAGTGCACTTTGGACTTAACTGCGTAGAATTAATTTCTCTTGTTACTATTTCTCAAACTCCAATACCATTTCGTTTTTAATCTACTCATTCCGTACCTGCACATTTAAGATAAGTGCCTAATTTTTTTGTTGTTTTAAAATTATTTTCATGCAAAATATCAATGTTAGCTACACTTTGACTTAACTACCTAAAATTTTTTATTTTCTGTCACTATTCTCTAAAATGCTTTGTAGGTGCTTTCTGCTTACCTTAATTTTACCATAATTTTCTATTTCTATTTTCATACAAAAACTTAAAGTCCCCTGCTTAAGAAAAACGTGCTATCAATTTCTGTACAACATTACACAAAGGTTTTAATAATGAAAATTGCTGAATATGCATTTAAGGTTATGTTAGGTCGGCAGGTTGCTGGATGTAAGTAAAGAAAGGTGCCAGCTCACTTGGGTCCAATTTATTATGGTCCCATTGTGATACCTGTTGTGAAAAAACTTTCACGTGTGTAGTGAGACAGACCAGAGTCTCTGCTAGGAATCAAACCTATAACCCCCAACTGATAAACTAGCACACTGCTCACTAGACTACCGGGGCGCTCTAAGTGCATTTAAGGTAAGATCATTTTTAACTTTCGTGCACAAAATATCGTGCAAAATTTATTGTAATGCTAAGTCAGAACTACTGTCTACCCATCTTTAAGTTCTTTTGCTGGTTTTTCCCAAATATTACCCCTTTTTAGGCCCATGTATTGTTTTCTTTTATACGATTGATTTTATTTTCACACTTTTTATAAATTGCTTCCTCCTTCAGGGACAAATTATAATCATCCATAAAAATATTAAATGTCAAAAAATTATACACGTTGCAAGTAAGAAAAAAATTATATACTAATTTTGTTGGAAATTTAGAAAAGTTTAATTGGAAGTAGTGTTAGGGACAGCCAGGGGAATAACATTTGACTTTGGTATGCAATTTTTTGAAGAATATGTTATTGACTGCAAAGCACTCATAAAGCTTTATTATAAAACAAATTATAAAGTTCCTATTTCTTCTTTAAATAAAATTTAAATTTTAAAAAACCCCGAATTACATATTTAAATTTAAAAAAATGTTTTCCATATAATGGAAGAATTTAAATTTTATTAAAAGGGAAAGGGGAAAAAGGGAAATTGAGGGTGGCGATGGTCGAAGTAGTCTGCACTTTGACTACAAAACGAAAAATTTTCCTGGGTTCAACTTCAGTTTCAGACTCATAAAAACATCTGGCATTTTTTCTGATGTGCATTTGTGTGTCTTTGTGTCACTTGTTGTTGGAAGGTTTCAATCCACAGGCACATCAGAACGCCCTCCTTCGTCGGTATTATGTTTCACCGGCAAAGTAAAATATATACTAAAAATGGCTACTAAATACAAAGATTAAAAATTTAATACGTCTCTTTGATATCAGAGGCGCTACAACACTGCTGTAAAAACAAATAACGTGCAAAAAGCAGTGTTGTAAGATAGTGAAGCTCACCTCGTATCATTTCTCGCACTATCCCTATCCTCTAGTTCCACCACAATGAACCGCATAAGTAGGGGTCATCTCCTGAGTGCTGCTCCACGATAACATAAAAAATTGTAACAATAACTACGTTTAACCGACAAACATAAATCTAAAAATCTTAAACATTCGTCATTCTAAAACCTTTGAAAATTTTAAAATATTTTAGTCCGTAAACTTCTGAAAATTATTTCAGACTTACGCCATGTAATTTATCTTTGTTTTTTGACTCCAAATTTTAAGATTTAAAGTCTTCTGTATATTACAATTTGTCGGCGAAACTTAGCTTTTTCGTCATATTTTAGAAATACATGAACTGAATTGAAATATATATTTTTAAATTTCACAAAACCTTTAACACCATTATTTTTCCTCCTCAATTTTTGAGTATGATTTTCTAAAACAATACTTTATGAGAATATCACAAAGTATGTTATAATACATTTCATATATTTTTCCGGGAAAAAGCATAATTTTGAAATTAGAATCATAAATACATATTTGTTTTATTTATACACATAAAATTAAACTATCTCGATTACAGCTAGAACATTTGGTTCAGAATAGCGGAACTTTTTCAACTCAAAGAAGAAGAAATTAAATTTAGCGTAAAAAAATAACCATTTCACACAATAAAAAAGTAATAACTTCTCAAGAATAGATTATTTTAGTCGCCTTGTTAAAATCATTAAGTTGGTAATGTTACTATTATTTATTATTTTTTATCCAAAAATATAATGTTTTTTTACAGTAAACTAACAAAAATGCATCAAATGAACTGAAAACAATAGAAGAATAAAAAATAAGAAATAAAATAAATAGAATAAATAAAAAAATAGAATAAAAAGTAAGAAACAGAACATTTTTATGATTTTGCGCTATGAACAACTAAAAATGGTAATTTATCAATATTTTCACGAAAAATTTGCACTTTCACAAGGCCAAAACTGCCTGAAGGAGCGTTCCAATGTTTTTGCGATGTACTAGAGAGTTCTTAACTATTGTCTTGGCTACAATTTTTGTCTTAGTATTGGATCGAAAATCTCAATGGTTTGGCTGTTATAGGCCAAAATACCCAAAAAAACGTGACAAAAATCTGATCAAGTCAAAATGCGCCAGCTCGATTTTCACCGTAGACGTATGGTCTAGTGGACTTTTTTGCTTAGTACAATCCCAAGAATTAGAAACGCGAAGCGCCCATTAAGATTTTTTTCCTTCCATACTAATCGCCCCACCCTAATATGTATGCAATATACTATTAACAATTTTGATACTTATTTTCTGTATTAATTGAGATTAATAATGTTCTTAGGGTCAACATATTTGATAATCCCTATAAGAAAATTTCTTTATCACGCTCATTAATTTCTAATACTGTACATATATTAATTTAAGTAAAGCATGTTTATTTTATTTAATAGACTTTTCCATATGTATGTACGTACATTCATACATATATATGTATATGTACATATATCTTTTTCTTTAAAAACGAAAAATGTGAGGAATACATTCTTGGAATGTCGTCCAAACTTCGTGTAATTTTATAGGCGTGGTGCTCAACCTTTACTTCATTTTCTTTACACATAGATTATTTTTTTTTATCTTGGACCAGCTCTCAGGAGATGACCCCTACAAATGCGATGCATTGTGCTAGAACTATAGGAAAGGTATAGTTAGAGAAATGACAGTAGGTGAGATGAAGTTTAATTAATTATTTTACAGTGTTGAAGCTTCGGTTTAGTAGCAATTTTTATTATTATTTTACTTCGCCGATGCTACACAATACCGACGACGGAGGGCGTTCTGATGTGCCTGCGGATTGGATACAGCTGAAGCCGTTACTCTTCAGTGACCAGTGACTATGCCTTCGCCACTGAAACCTTCCGACAACTGGTAGTTTTTGATGACTCATAATATACGAGTATAAGTAAAAGCAAAAAGACGAATAGCATGGAAAAAAAATGGGTCAGAAATATATATGAGAATTATATATTATTATCCACATATATTATTGACAAGGGCTCAAAGCTTGGTTTTTCTGTTAATCCCTAGAATTTGGGTGCAGATTCAACAAATCTATTTCACTCTCAATGTTCCGTCCCCTTGCCCTTTTAACAGCCTCCTTCCATTCGAGTTTAGCCACATAGGCCGCATGACAGTTTTCTGGCCTAGGATATTTGTTGCACTTTCGCATAAGAGCCATAAACACACGAAAAATCTACTCAAGTTCTGAGTTAATTTAATAATCTGTAACTAACCGACTGATACACGTGCGAAAAAATTTCGCTGATAGCTGCAATATAAAATTTTTTGTTGTTGAGATAATATTCAATAGTTTTGCAGTTTTTCCTAAGTGATTGACAATTATATTGAAGAATTTTCATAAAGAGTATCCATTGTGGCGCCCCTTATAAAATCATGGTCAATGTCTCTGCACCCACATTTTTATTTTTTATTATAACACGGTGTTCAGATATGATTTTTTTCTTGAGTCAATATACAGTTTATTGACAAAATTATTTTAGTGTTCACTTCATACTAAGACCATGTGAAAAGTGATCCACAAAATGCAAAAATACTAATTTTAAAACCAGTTTTTTTTACACATTTTCAGGTGATTACTGTTTTGCCTTAAAAACAAAATGATTATACTTGTATATTGTATGAGCAGTGAGTGGACGAATAAAGTTTGTAGCGAATCTCATATTTTATACTTGGTGTTCAGAATCCGTGCGTTTGTCATAACTCGGAAACTAAGAGTTTCCGCTCTTTTTTTACTTTATTTTTTCTTCTCTTCGTTTCTATGAGGGTGCCCTGTAGTGCGATTCAGTAACTTAACGATTCATTATCTATTAAAATGTAAAGACGGTTAAACTGTTTGCACTAACGATTGTGCGATTCAGTAATTTAGTGTTAACGTTAGTGGTTAAAAATTTAAATGAAGTCGTGAAAATATACGAAAAACGCAGAGAAATATGTAAAAAAACAAACAAATGCTTCGCATTTAACACGTACAAACAGACTTTTAATCATTTCACATTATTTAATTCTTTATTTAAAAATTAAATTAATGTAAAAACAGTTGTTAAAAAAATCGTTTAACGATAACGACAATGGTTAAAAATATGTTAGTGAATAGTTTATTTTAGTGTTAATTATTTTTAACCAAACAATTGTCGTTAAAATTGCATTTAGAATAGCACTACCTAACTTTTTTGTTCCAAATTTTTTTCACAGTAACCAAAACCACTTTTTATTTTATGTATATATGAATGTAAATACCTGTACCGCTGTGTGTAATTTCACACGGATGTCTCGGGGACTATAACAGTATCCACGTCGACGACACTTATCGGCCATCTCTGCGTAGACGTGCTCGTTTCCCGTTGCCCACGAAGGCCATGCATTTTGCTCGGCCACATATCAAGAATAACTGCTTCACTTGTATCGCTCCAGCTCATTCGCTGTTTCTTTAGTTTAACGCTATTTATTGAAAATCAAATTGGTTATTTTTATTACAATAGTTTTTATTATAAATTTAATATGAAAAAAACTTTTTCCGATTTAACGGGCTGGGAATCGAACCTGGGTTCTCCTGATTGCAGAGCTGACACGTTGACTAATCGTCATTATAATTTTGCTTACTAAACACACTTGTGCCATTTCAAGTTTGAGTTAATATTTATAACAATTTCTTACTTATTGCTCAATAACTTAATTTATATTTTGTATGGATTATTGAGGGCAATAATGGCATTTAGTGCGTTAATCTCCACAAAGGTGTATGTCTGAACACCGTATAACTGCAACTATTGACCCACTAAGTATTAATACTTGAAAATTAATTGCAAACCAGTTTTTTGATTTACTTTCAAAATACCCGGAATTATTTAAAAATTGGTCCCTTTTTTACTTTTACTTACTTTTCAGTTATTTTCAAAACAGCTATTTAATAGACAAACTCTATTAGAGATGTCATATTTAGTAATAAAAAACATATTTTAATTTTTTTTCGTATTTATGAAAACATATGAAAGTTGAAAAACCTAAATGATTAATGAAAATTCAATGTTATATATTATAAATTACAGCAAGTGAAAATAAGTAAACTATATGAAATGGAAAATAAAGTTTCCAACACTTAATAGAATAAATTTCCCTTTGCCAATTGAGATACATAATTACTTTTGCACTGATCTTCCGACAAATCTATACGAGTTTTGGTCAAAAGTGTAGTTTCCTTTATTCTGCCTGAAGATTTCACCACAAAGAACTTTCTGAAGCACTATTCAATATGCTTAGTATCTTAACAATATTTTCTATAATGAACTTAAAAAACAAATTTACGTAATGATATGCAATACGAATTATTAGAATATTTGTTGCGTATAACTACACACCTTAGCATAAATAACATTTGTTGTCCCGTCATTTGAGCCCTCCGATGAAAAGAGAAACAAATTTAATAGAAAAACAGTTATTAAATATTACAAATACAATGTTCCAAGAGTAGAGTAACACAGAACTTCATTCGTTGAAGTGGAAGAGATCATAATATCCGGTAGGAATCAAACATAGAATAGAAGTATTGCCGATTACAACAAACATACGCAAATTACATTGCTCATTTCTTTTTGTTAAAGAAATGTGTTTGTATAGAATTTTGGCATTTCATGTCGTAAACTTAAGCAAAGAAATAAATAATCACTTGTCGTAGTGATGCCACCTGGTTTTGAGAGAGTAATGCTCTTGTTCTAATTTTCCCAAGTATTTAATTGATACATTAATAAGTCAATATTATAGAAATGATAGAATAGGTAGTATAAATAATGTTACGGATCATAGGATATACAAATCTGTGACTTATATATCCGGAATGTCGGAAAGATTGGCTAAATCTAAAATTTATAATACGGACAGATATAGAATAGCTCATAAATCATTTAATACTTTAAATAGAATATTTAGTAAACCAAAGGATGGGATTGAAAAATGGGATAAATCGAATGTAATTTATAAAATACCTTGTAGAGGAAATGATGAGGATAATTGTAATAAAGTATATATTGGCACGACCAAGAATAAATTGAAGACTAGAATAGCAGGTCACAAATCGGATCAAAAATATAGACACATAAATTCACAAAAAACCGCTTTATCTTCCCATTGTTCCGAATTATATCATTTTCCTGATTTTGAGAATGTTTCAATATTAAACACAGAAAATAATTATAAACGGCGCTTAATGTTAGAAATGTTAGAAATTATTAATACACCATTAACACGTAGAATAAATTTTAAGGCAGACACGGATAACTTAGCACAGAATTATAGATATTTAGTTAGTAAAAATTTACGTAATATTTGTTAGGTTAATGTTTATTTCTTAAGATAATGATTATTTGTTAGTTATAATTTATTATTTATTTAAAATTGTTAAAAATTCATATATTTATTTTTATTGAACATTTTCTTGTAAAAATTCACATATATATATATATCTCATTTAATAGTTCTTTATAATTGTTGTTATGTAATATTTTTCATATTTTTCCATATGTAAATATGTATGTTAAAAATTGTTAAACAAAACACACTTTTTTATTATATACATTTTTATCATGCATTTAATTGTTAAAAACTTTTTATTTATAATTGTTGTTATTTAATAATTTTTTAATATATACATATATATATGTATGTGTACATGTACATGTATTTGTGGCAGCATATGTATATGGTTATGACTGTATGTTTGCATGTGTGTACGTACATTCGTATATCTATGAGTATATGTATGTATGCGTGTATATGTATGTATATGCAAGTGTGTACATATGAATATGCTCGTGTGTATGTTTGTATATGCATTTTTATGTGTTTATGTATGTATTTATGTATGTATATTTGTAGATGTGTGCATATTTATGTATGTATATACATATGGATATGTGTACGTGTGTGTGCATTGTATGTATATATTGTATGAGTTTGTTAAGAAAGTTTATATTTGTGTATATATCTATATATGTGTGTGTATGTGCATATATGTTTATATATATACATGTTAGTCGGTCTATATTGTATGTGTGTATGTGTGTATGTATATATATATATGTGTATGTATATATGTATATATATTTATGTAGGTTTAAAATTCGCTATATTTATATGCGCCTATATTACTACTACACATTTTTGAATTTTCAATCAAATTTTATAACAAAAATTTTGTGACATGTTTCAAAAATATTTTTATATTTCAAAGAATTATAATTTCCTATTATTCCTGATGATGTTAACAAGCTGTTAACGAAATATCGAATAATAAAAAACAAAATAAAATAAAAAAAGACCTCAGGCTTAATAAATATATATCAAAAAAAAAATAATTAATTACAAACATTTTTGTTATTTATAGCATACATTTCATAAATAGCATAAATTTCATAAAACTTTTCATAAAAAATACAATTTTTTTAAATAAATATTTTTGTTAATACAAATTATTATTTCCTAACGATGCTACATATTTGGTAGCGAAATATTGAAAAATAAATAATTGTTCAAAACTTTTCATAAAAAAGACCATCGCTGAAAAATAAATATAATTAAATAAATTCTTTCAATATTTGTTTTTTTAAATAAATTCTTTCACAAATAGTTTTTTTTCGGTAAACTGTCATCAATCAGATTAGACTTCCAATGAAAATCAGGGATAATCAAGCTCGTACAATTGTACTTTTTTCAGTACACTTTGCATTGCAAAAGTACTACTTTACTCCACTAAATATTAAGTACCAAGGTATATTCATATATACCGGGCTGCACCTGCCAAGCGGGCGGCTGCCAGCCCGGCTGCCACTGGCTGATCTAAGAGGGCCTGGGCGGAGGGGCCGGATGGGACCCTCGGGGCAACTCCTGCGACCGGGGATGATGACTGGAGGACAGTCACCTCGGGGAGAAGGAGGAAGAGACGGGGTTTGGGGACCCCGGCGATGGACGATGGGAGGGCACCGCCCCCGGTCCGTCGGTTGCGACCTCGGCGTGCGAAGCCTGAGGCGGTGCTCATTAAGCCCGCGGTGGGGCACACCGATGCGGGGGTGCTGAAGGATCTGCGTGGCAGCGTCACGGGCGACGCGAAGGGGGTACGGACCGTCAGGACCCCGGGGGCCGGCGACATCCTGTTGGAGCTTGGGAGGGGGGGCAGGATTGACCCGGAGTTTGTACGGCGTCTGAGGGACGTCGCGGAATTAAGACCGTGCGCGACCGTGGAGATGCGGGGTCTTGACTCCTTGACGGTCGTGGAGGAGGTGGATATGGCGGTCCGTGGTCTGCTCGCCGGGCGCGAAGAGCAGCTACGCGTGAGGGTGACGGCACCGGACGTGCGCGAACAGGTTCGGGCGTACGTTAATTTGTCGGTGGAGGGCGCCGCGAAACTGATCGATATTGGCTACGTGCGTGTCGGATGGATTAGGGCTGCGATACGGATGTCCGAGAGTGTCGGTAGGTGTTATCGATGCTTTGGGGCGGGACACACCCAGGCAAAGTGTACTGGGACAGACAGGAGGCAACTGTGCATCAGGTGTGGGGGAGCAGGACATAAGATGAGGGACTGCACAGCGGTCCCCAAGTGCGTTCTGTGCTCGGGAGCGGGGCCCGGTAGGACTGACCACCTGCCGGGCTCGAAGGGCTGGCCGCTATCCCTCAGATGAGGGTGCTCCAGGCGAATATGCACAGGAGCAGGACGGCGGATGCTTTGCTATGGCAGATGGTTGCCGAGAGGGGCGCGGACGTGGTTGTTATCAGCGAACAATACGGTCCGATGCACCGGGGGTTCTGGCTCGGGGACGAAACGAGTACGGCGGCGCTCTGGCTACCTGGCGGCGGTGAACTCGCGGTTGCGCGGTACGGGATCGGCTGCGGCTATGCGTGGGCTCGGATCGGCGGTTTTGTGCTGGTGAGCTGTTACCTCACTCCTAGCGATAGTGTGGCGCGATTTAGGGCGAAGATGGCCGCTATCGAGGACGCTCTGACTGGTATGGCCGGACCCTTTGTGGTGGCCGGTGATTTCAATGCCAGGACTCTGGAGTGGGGTGATCCGGTGACGAGCACGAGGGCGAGGTGCGTCCTGGATATGGCGGCCAGGTTGGGCCTGGTGGTCATGAACGTCAGGCGGCCGGGATGCGAGTTCACCACTCCTGACATCACTTTGGTATCCGAGAATCTGTCTGGGATGATCGAAGGATGGAGAGTGCTCGAGGAATATACTGGGAGTGATCACCAGTATGTTGAATTTGGGATAGTATCGGAGGCGGGCGTCGCGCGGGTGCACGAGGGGAGAGGCGCGCGTGGTTGGAACATCGCGAGGTTAGACCGCGGGTCGTTCTTGGCCGGTTTCGACGGTACTGCGGTTTTGGACGGTGGGGGGGACGCTGACTCCCTGGCGGGTGCTATGATGCGGCGCTTGTCCGTGGATGCGACGCATCGATGCCCCGATTGTCGCGACGGGCGGGAGGCGACCTGTGTACTGGTGGACGCCGTAGATTACTGGACTCAGGCGTGACTGCCTCCGCAATAGGAGGGTCTATACTAGGGCTAGGCGGGCCGGCGAGGCTCTAGTGGAGGCCCAAGAGTACAAGCGGTCCCGCGGGGCGTTGCGTCGCTCGTCGGAGGTGCTGTAGATCCTGGCTGAGAGTAGGCCAGGGCGTCTTACCAAGACGCGGGAAAACACAGCGGCTCATGCTTGTTAGCAAGGGCGGGGGCGATCCGACCCAGCCATCGGCTTATCGGCCACTTTGCATGTTGGATGGTTCCGGCAAGCTGCTGGAGAAGCTACTGCAGAGAAGGCTGGCGGAGGCCGTGAGGATGGCTGGGGGGCTGTCGGATAGACAGCATGGCTTCAGACCTGGCAGGTCAAAGCTCGGGGCGGTTGCTGATGTGGTTGAGTGCTTCGAGCGCGCTCAGAGCGAGAGGCGCTATTATCCGAAGCGCATAGTTGTCCTGGCAATACTCGACGTTCGGAATGCCTTCAACAGCCTACGATGGGCTGATGTTCTAGAGGCGCTACGGGGGAGGTTCCGTATTCCCGGATACTTGTATAGAATTCTCCGTAGTTATCTGGACGATCGGGTACTGTTGTACGATACGCCGACGGGGCGGAGGAGCAGGACGATCACGTCCGGCGCGGCCCAGGGATCTGTGCTGGGCCCGGACCTATGGAATCTTACCTACGATGGGATCTTTGGGGTGGATATGCCCGAGGATGCTCAGCTCGTGGGATACGCGGATGATATAGCGGCGGTGATCTTGGCGCGGGATATGGGTGACGCCAGGGGGAAGCTGAACCGGGTCATGATTAGGACACGGATGTGGCTTGAGGACCACGGCTTGGAATTGGCCAGGGAGAAGACCGAGGTGATGTTGATGACGCGGGCACACATACCACTCGGCGTCGGCATGCAGATAGGGGATGTGTCTCTGGTTACCCAGAGTGCCATTAGGTATTTGGGCGTCAGACTCGACTGTAGGCTGACTTACTGGGCCCAAATACGGCATGTGGCGACTAGGGCGGCGAAGATGACTGGCATGTTGAGCAGACTCAAGGCGAATGTCGGAGGCCCGACACAGAGCAAGAGGAGGCTGATTATGGCGGTCACGAGGTCGATCTTGCTGAATGGGAGCGAGATTTGGGGAAATGTACTGGGTGAGAGAACCAAACGCAAGGTACTCGAAGCGGTACAGCGGACGGCGGCCCTTAGGGTTGCTTCGGCTTACCGCACGGTCTCGGACGCTGCGGTCCTGGTGATATGTGGGGAAATACCCATAGACCTCTTGGCGCGCGAGCGGTGGGAGGCTTGGAACTCGAGGGGGGAGGGCCCTGGTGTTGGTGCTATTGGTCTGAGACCCCAAACTGTCCGGCGATGGCAGGACAGGTGGACTGCGGCCACGGTCGGCAGGTGGACGGCGAGGCTCATTCCCTGCGTGGAAGTATGGATTCGGAGGAAATTTGGGGAAGGTAACTACTTCCTGACACAATTCCTCTCGGGCCACGGATACTTCCGAAAGTACCTGTACCGGTTGGGCAGGGCAGATGGTCCCGACTGCATTTACACGTGATGGGAGGATGCTCGATTGTGAGGACAATTGGGACGCTGTGGCACAGTACGTGGGATACGTTCTGCGGAGGAAGAAGAGGGACCTCGATGCGCTGCTGCATAGCGGGGCCCCCTCTGACGGGGACCAGGCGATACGGGCCGGGGCCATGGCGCCGGCTGCGGACTTGGCGGACCCAGACGTGGGTGAGTGAGAGTGGTCCTGATCGGGACGTGGCTCTGGACCTTCCCGAAGTAATGCGGAAAGCGGTCCCGGGGAGGAATCTACCCAGAGGAGGAGGAGGGAATTTTGTAGTGGCAACACCACTCGACGCAGAAGACGACGGTCTCTGTAAGTGCGAAGGCATTTTCAACCCTACCTCACACGCTAAAAAAAAAAAAAAAAAAAAAAGGTATATTCATATGATTATACGTTGTTCAGTAATTTAAATTAATTATAGCAAAAATATATTTTCGATTTTTCTTGATATAATATTTAATTATTAAATTATTCACAACCACTTTCCACAACTTTTTCACAAACTTTGACGTTGAATGAAGTGACCAGCGAAATAGCTAATAAGTTTAGCTGCCCTACAAGAACATTGACGGTCATTTGACCGGTGATATGACCGTCATTGCTGACAGAATTATCGGTCATTGCGTAGAACAAAGTTTATATCATTTTCTTAAGGGCAATATGAGAAAAATGACCCGAAACTTCTGTGTGCATGTGATAGTCAGCGTTGATGCATGTATATCGCTCACTGTACACGGATAACCTATTGAAATGAAACACTATTTATTTCTATTCTTTACGTTGATTTTATTTCAATATTCTTATATGTACATATGTATATAAAAAAAGAAATGTAATATAATATAAAATAGAAATAGAAATATCCATCAGAACCTTAGAGTGGGCCATCATCTGTGAATTTTTTCTTAATATAATTGCCCAAAATTATTTAAAATATACAAATATTAAAACAAACTATTCAGGGATTCGCATAAAAATTAATTCTATCCATCAGCAAAGACAACATATGTCGTTGTTAAAACGTGTCGCCGAGTAGCGAACACAAAAACGATGCTCTCTTCCACACCCGTAACATGCTACCAAACTAAATGTTTTCTCGTCTAAACTCAGTCGTACGGAGCTTCAAAAACTATAGTTCGAATTAAAGTTTATGAACGAGTAAAATTATCATTTCTGTAAAATGGATGAATTTGCGAAAATTCAAGAATACTTTTGTAATGAACTGCATTAATTTTTAACTATCCAACAACACGTTGGTTGTCTCGCAACGAGGTGGTCTCTCGAGTAATACGAACTCCTTCAGTATTACTTTAATTTGTTTGATTTCGAAACAAGTTCTCAATATTCAAGAACTCATTTTATTTTATCTTTCTGTTACTAATAGTTAATAATAGTAAAACTTAACACAACTTTTATGTTTTTAGTACATTTGGGGTCAAAAAAGTACAATTTTAAAATTGTCAATTACCATCTCCGATATAAATAGAGTTGTAACAAATTAACATTTCTTTTTTTCTGGTAAATTTTCTGGTTTTTTTCGTTTTCTTACTTTTGTACATTTTGCTCTCTTATTGAGAGTAATTATAGCTTACTCTCATTTTACCGAACTTTCCCAGAAAGTAAACGTACAAACCTAATATCTGAAGCAAGCCACAGATGATGCAAAGGTTGGCACAACTTGAAGAGGTTGGACAAGAGACTGCAACGTTTAATTTTTGGCGTGTTGTACAACACCGTTGTAACCAAAGACTATAAATATATAAAGATATTGCACGTAGAACATTGAATAAAAACAAAAATTGTTTGCGTTTATTGATGCTGTGGGGGGAAGTAGCAAGAGAGTCTTTGAGCAAGAGAAGAGAACAGAAAAATTTTAGGCATACATACATATGTACGTACATAACTATGTATGTAGTAATAAGCATTGGTTTTGTCAAGTTTATTTTGTTGTTGTTTTTGAAACATTTTTGTTTTTTTTAACTCTACTAGAAATTTTTTTTCCACAGAAATTATGGTTTTTTTTGTTGTTTACACATATAAATGATGCTTATTGAGAAATGTGTTTGTGTGTGTCATATTTCTTGTCCAAAGCACATTCAATAACAATATTAACAACTAAAAGCAGTTTCTTGTTTTCATATAAATCATGTGCAAATAAACAGTGCAAAGCCAATGCGACCGATTTCTATGGCTGTAGGGTAAAATTGCATTTTTTGTTATTGTACTATTGCATTTATGTTGATTCGCACCGAACTATGTATACTCATTTGTTTTATTAAATATTTTATTTTAGAATTTTCAATTGTATAGTTAGAATATCTATGTATATGCATAAATCAAATAAAACGTGAGCTTACCTGAGTTCGAAAACCATACAATTTATTATTTTGTTTACAAAACTATTATAAAATTTATTAAAATCTTTTTAATAAGTGATAACTAGCACAAGAAATGTAATTATTTTTGGTGATTGGTACATATTTAATAATTTTCTGAATTGAGCATTAGTTTTATTGTTTTAAAATTTAAGTTTTTCTGCGCTCGTTAATTTGTATTTGTATGTTTCTCACGAGGAATGCTTTCGTAAAAGTGTAAGAATTAATAAATTTAGCATCTCCATTCTGTGCTTATAGCATACGTTGTTTTCTTGAAACCAAAAGGAATATATTGTATTTTTGGTGCAATTTACACATTGCTCAACAATAGTTTTTTTATGTTTTTTATTTCTTTGGATTCAGAAAAAATTTTTTCGAAAACTTTTATATGAATCTTACATACTGCAAAAAATAAGTCTGATGGAGCACACAATCTTCCAAAATCTGAATTTTTTATCGTAATTTTTTGCATGTACAAACATTTCTGATGGATATGACAAAATTTGCGCGGGTTTTATTATATCCATACGGCAGCGAGCACAAGATATCCGTTGAGCTATGTAACCAACGAAATAGCGGCTTGATTTTAACTCTATTGGAATGTTTTCAGAGTTAAAACAATCAGCATCTTCATTAAAATAATCTTCATTTTCGGCTAATATATTTGTAACATCTACATCAGGAATGTGAGTACTTTCTGATGTACTGCCACTTCTTTGAGTATCCTCTAAAATTGTTTGAAACTCGATAGGTAAAAATATCGCATCGTCTTTAGCACAATTCGATGAGGTACTAAATTGAGTTATTTTTAGAGATGACAGTTTAGCTATTGCGACATTTAATTCATAAACCAAAGGATTTTTGCAGTGCCCGCCCTTGGCACGTATATATGAAAATAAGTTTTCCAACGGATCTTGAGTGAAATGGCTTGTTAAAATGCAGATCAAATTTGAGTTTTTTTTCTATTTCAAATTCAAAATAAAATATAGCCTATATTTCAAGTTATATACTGTTAACATACCTGCGCAAAATTTCATTTAAATCGGTCCAGTAGTTTCGGAGATTAGCGAGAACAAACGTCGTGACACGTTATTTTTATATAGATATACATAGTTATATAAATTTCCAATTTTAAATAATATTAAATTCGGTGCGAATCGATGTTCTTGCAATAGTACAACAATAAAATACATATATTTGCCAATCAAATAAGAATCAGCGACATTAGCTTTACGTATCTTATGTCCACATATATTGTGCGAACACAAAACGAGCCTTTGCTGTTTTTGTTTGTTTATATGGATTCTTTCGTTTGTTTATTAAATGTACACACATGCGCACACATGCTTGAGAATGCAAAGATACAAACGTATGAACACATGTATACATATTTAAATGAATAGTAGAGACATGAGAATAATAAATTCTCTCAGAAAATAAATGACTCTCTTGAAAAAAGTGGTTTTAGCATGGGTTTTCTACTAAAACCATCAGCAAATTTAGCATTGGCAGAACAATGTATGACAGTGCAACATCTTTATATATTTATAGTCTTTGGTTGTAACGCTTGTGTGGCACAATCTTTCATGAGGTACATACATATATTTATTCTTGTTATGTTCACCTTGCAGTGAACATTAAATACATTTAAAATTATTTGCGGACGAGATAAAATGATAACTCAACTGAAGTGCGTCATTTTATTGCACTTTATAAATCTATGATGCAACTTTGGATTTGAAAAATAAAAATTATAAAAATGAAAACATTCTTTATAGAAGTTATAGAAAAAGGTTGAGAGTGATGGTTTCTCTTTCTGAAATGTCTCATCATTATGGCATACGTGACAATATTTAATGTCATTTTCCCTTCATGAGGACTTGATTCTAAAATGATGTTCTACATGAGATTGCATATTAAATTGCATCGCTTGTGCAACAAGCATGCAACTGGTTGTTAGCAAATTTTGTACGATGGTTGTATCGTATATGACGTGCTGAAGACAAGAAATTCCATTGTTTTATTGCTACATCTTTTAGAAATTATGCGGGGAAAGCCTATAAACGAGTACGTTTACCTACATCAGTGGGGTAATTAAGCTTTTTACATACATACGAATTTTTACATACATCAGTAAAATTTCTAAAAGATGTAGCAATAATACAATGGAATTTTTTGTCTTCAGCACGTCATATACGATACAACCATCGTACAAAATTTGCTAACAAATTTGCTACAAATAAAGGCTTTCACCGCATAATTACACAATAATATTGGCATTTTTGCATATGTTTATTAGCTGCATACATATTTCCAAAATTTTATATTTTGCGTATCAGTATATAAAAATAACTATTTTCACTTATATTTTGCAAGTGTATTGAAGAAGTAAATAAAATAAATTTATTAAAAAACTGTTTGTTTTCGTTAACGTTTACGAAGCATATATCTATTTTTTCACATATTCCTCTTTGTGTTTTCATAGAGATGCCCCACGATTTAAATTTTAAAGTACTATCGTTAACAAGTTACGGAAGCATCAAGAATGATATAAATACAGATTACGCCATCCCGAACACAAAAATTTAATTTTCTGCGCATGCTGGTCAAGTGATGCCACGCAACAGTCTGACATTTAAAAGCTGTGTATACATTACTGTGGGACAATTTCTTCGCTTTTTCCTTAAATTATTTCATGAGAAAATTTTTTAATTTATTACAAAGAATAAATAAAATTATATAATATTTAAAATACGTATATATTTATATCATTTAAAATATCACTGAACACGAATATTTTTGTCGCGTGTTACAAAAACCGATAAGCATAAAAACACAACAATTACTATCCAATATAGGCTTACTTTTATAAAATGCACCAATGTTTATTAAAATCAACTTCAAATTCGTTAAATAGTTTTCTATCTTCACAACTTAAATCAAATACAATTGCCAGTAAACCTGTTAATAGAATAGAAAAACTTTTTTAAAAGTGCTTTAAATAATAGATGTAGCTAAATCACTTCTCAACAAAGCCACCTAAACATAATTAACTGGCTCTAACAAAGTCTGTTGGCTTGTCATTTCATCAAAATTTAAAACACATATTTTTTATGCTTCTGACATTTAATTAGCTGCAGACAATAATTTTACGACGGGCTTTAAATTACCTATCGATACATCTAATTTTTGTGTCCATCCTTGCAAAGTTTTTGCCGAGGGAAGTACGAAATTTTTTCTTTTTAAGAATCTGTGAGCTTTAGCACTTGATTGAGTGCGGAATATCTGATACTGTACTTTTTTTTTCATCTGGGATCAGCTCTCATCTACCCGTACAAATGCGATACATTGTGCTGAAACTATAGAAAAGGGATAGTTAAGAAACGACAGGAGGTGAAGATTAAGTAATTATTTTACAGCTCTGCTTTTTGCACGTTCTTTTGTTTTTATAGCAGTGTTGAAACTTAACATAATCAGACATTGTGCAAATGGCTGTAAAGGTTTCAAAAAATAAAATTTTAATCAATTTGAATTGTCGTGAAATTTTTGATATGTCGTGAAAGAAAGACAATACGGTTCATTAAAGACCAAATAAACAATTATATTTTAATCTTCCTAAATTAGTGAAAGATATGATAATTTGAGTGCACTGGATATCTAATTGATTTCTGGAATATTAAATTATTTAACTTTTATATTGTGGGGAGACAAATAAATAAAAAAATTAAATAGAAAAAAAAAATTCCTTAAGGTCAATAACACCTTTTTTTTTCATATTTGTCTCTTTAAAAGTTCGGTCTTGTGCTCTTAGTTGATCGCAATTATAAATTTTTTGTGTTCATTCTACAACAAAAACATATTAACAAAAACAGTTACAGTGCTAAAAAAAATGTATAAAAATCTTGTGTCGCGAGGTGTTGTTCTGCACATAGTACGCGTATATATACATATGTATATATACATATAAACAATAAAACAAAAACTAAAAACAAAAAATTAAAAAAAAAAAAAAAAAACAAGGGTTAACTCTATATGAGTAACCCAAACAATAACAAATGCAACATTAATGCAGATAGCAGAGATGCATATATAATTTTAAATGCTGAAACAAGCACAGTGGGCGAAAATATGAAAAATGATGATAGTTTATATTTAACAGCTAAACCAAATAATCGTTTTCGATCAAGTTCCCTGAACTCATTGCCGAATGACGTAATTGACAACACAATGCCTAATGCGAGTTTAACTGCAAACTCAGATACCCAGGTAAATAACACGACAAGTGCTAGGGTCATTAGCTTTTCAAAGGGTGCTATACCGAAAATAATTACACCCAATATTTCTTCCGAAAAATGCAAGGTCCAAGTCGGAATGGACAGATACATTACTGTGTTGAAACGTGGTCGAAGCCCGAAATCTTCGGAAATCTCATCGGTTGCAAAAGTAGCGAGGGACGCAAATCCTGTTATGGCGAATATTCAAAACCGTTTCGCAATATTGCAAAATGATGACGACGAGCCCGCGGCAATGAAAAAAACTTTTAAACCACCACCAATTTATTTAAGGGAGCAAAATTCTAATAAACTGGTAAATAGTTTAGTGTCACTATTGGGTAAAAACTCCTTTTATGTGATCCCAATAAAACGAGGCAACATTAATGAAACTAAAGTTCAGGTCAACACTGAGGATGGATATCGCAAAGCGATTTCTGAATTTGAAAAGAAAGGTAAGAACTTTTACACTTACCAATTGAAAAGTGCGAAGGGCCTGATCGTGGTGATTAAAGGTATAGATTCATGTGTGGAGCCAGAGGAGGTTAAACTTGGCCTCGAGAATAGTGGCTTTAAAATAAAAAATGCAATGAATATTAAAAATAGAGACCGGGTACCCCAGCCAATGTTCCGCGTAGAACTAGTGCCTGGCGATTTAAAATTAAAAAAAAACGAATCCCACCCAATCTACGGCCTTAAATATTTATTGCATCGTAGAATTACTGTGGAGGAGCCACATAAAAGAACAGGGCCAATTCAGTGCCTGAACTGCCAAGAATTTGGGCACTCTAAAGGCTATTGCAAGCTACCGTCGGTTTGCGTCGTGTGTGGGGAGTTGCATGAAACTGCCACATGTAAGATACCGAAAAATGATGCGAAAAATAAAAAATGCAGTAATTGCGGTGGTAACCACACCGCCAACTACAGAGGGTGCCCTATTTACGTCCACGTTAAACGGAACTTGAAAAAACCCACTGTACCCATTCAGGTCCGCCAGTGAACAACACCAATACCAATTATCCGCTTTTACCACAATCTACCATCAACCATGTGCATTTTAAAACTAACCCAGCTGTTCCATCAAATTACCAGTATTCATACGCTGAAGCTCTAAAATTCAGACAGGAGAAAGTACTGGAAGAGAAGTCCGAAAATAATAGTAGCGGGCTCAACTTTTCTCGTTTTGAAGCAGCGATTGGGTCCTTAATACAGACAACTACCAATTTTACAACCAACATAACTAACATGATGCAGGAGATGTTAAAAATGCAGTCTACCTTGTTGCAGGCAGTATTAAATAAAAAATGAGCTTAAGAATCTGTTTCTGGAACGCAAACGGCATCCGCCAACACAAAAACGAAATCCAATATTTCCTCAGCGACAGGCAGATTGATGTGATGCTATTATCGGAGACTCATTTAACATCCAGAGGATTTTTTAAAATTAATGGTTATAATTTTTATGACACCAAAGATCCGCGCGGTAGAGCTTGCGGCGGTTCGGCAATTTTGATCAAAACGCGCATAAAACACCACTTATTGAGCGACATCCGCGAAGAATATCTACAGGCAACGAATATCTGTATTGAGGATTCACACCAAAATTTTGTTATTTCATCTGTTTATTCTCCCCCACGGTTTTCCATAACGGAAGGTCAATATACTAGTTTTTATGAAACGTTGGGTCCGCGATTTTTGGCAGCTGGTGACTACAACGCTAAACATACTTTTTGGGGCTTACGTTTAATAACTCCAAAAGGACGGGTTTTATTCGAAACCATAAATAAAATGAAGCTAAATGTAATTGCCAGTGGTCAGCCAACATACTGGCCAACTGATCGCCAGAAAATTGCAGATGTCATAGACTTTGGTGTAACTAAAAATTTACCCAGCGATTGGATTGAAGTCGAAGCTTCGCTTGATTTATCTTCAGATCACTCACCCACTATTATTACGTTGCACAACCTGTTAAAAGTATCGCCAATTGATGATAACAGGATGACGGTTACACGGATAAATTGGCTGAACTACAAAAAGTATATGAGTACTCATTGTACTGCCAATATGCCTTTACGAACCGCAAAAGATATTGAAGATTTCGTTGACAATTTTGAGGAAAATGTAAAACAGGCAACTCAACACGCTTCATCTACTCTGCCTAAATCAAGATTCAATTACATTTACTCTGCCGACGTAGAACAACTATTGAATGAAAAAAGGAGGGCCAGGAGAGAATGGCAACAATGCAGGTCACCTCAGCTCAAGTCTAGACTCAGAGAATGCACCAAACGATTGAAAACCCTCTTAGATTTTAAAAAATCGGCTTCTCTTCAAAAATTCCTGGAAGAGCTGGATGCCACACCTCAATCAAATTACTCCCTCTGGAGGGCAACAAAAGGGTTGAAAAGGCCTGTAATAACTAAGTTGCCACTGAGAAAGCAGAATGGAGACTGGGCAAGAACTGAAATGGAAAAAGGCACCCTATTTGTAGATCATTTGAAAAATGTTTTTACCCCACATATAAGTAATGAAGCTTCTGAACTGCCTACTCCTACTGTTGGACAAAACTTTCCCTTTAGATTCAATATGCGAGACATTGACAATACTATCGGAAATCTAAACTATAGAAAAGCACCAGGTTTCGACAGAATAACTAACAAAATGCTCATGGAGCTGCCATTCATTGCAAAGAAAAGTATTCTTTTTATTTTTAATGCGGTTATACGTCTGGAGCATTTTCCAACCAAATGGAAACTTGCATTAATCATTATGATTCCTAAACCAGGTAAAGACAGCACCAAAGTTGAATCTTTTAGACCAATAAGCCTGCTCCCAACTATGTCTAAATTATTTGAAAAATTATTTATGAGTAAATTGCTACCTATGGTGAATGAGTTTCAATGCATACCAGATCATCAGTTTGGCTTTAGAAGGAAGCATAGTACTATAGAACAAACTCTTAGACTTGTGAATGTCGTTAGAAAAACATTCGAGGAAAAGAAATATTGTTCTGCACTTTTCATAGACGTCTCACAAGCTTTCGACAAAGTATGGCATGAAGGCTTAATACATAAAATAGAACAAAAATTACCATCAAACACACATAAACTTCTAAAATCATACATAACCGGCAGAAAATTTATGATAAAAGAAGGAAATTTTTTGAGCCCTCCACAACTTATAAAAGCTGGAGTTCCCCAAGGCAGTATCCTGGGGCCTTTGTTGTACTTGATATACACTTCTGATATGCCTACGAGCAATGAAATCCATACATCTACATTTGCAGACGATACAGCCTTTCTAAGTGTTAACGATAACCCACATGTAGCTTCAAGAAAATTACAGGACCATATATCTCGATTAGAAAATTGGTTAAAGCAGTGGAGAATTAAAGTAAATGAACAGAAATGTGTACATATCACATTCACTTTGCGGCGGGAAACGTGTCCACCTGTTCAAATTAATCACCAATATATTCCGCAACACTCAGAAGTTAAATATCTCGGTATTCACCTTGATCGTCGTTTGACATGGAAAACCCATATCGAAGCAAAGCTGACACAAATGAAATTAAAGGCAATTCAACTGAACTGGCTTATGGGCAGAAATTCAACGCTGACCCTAGACTGCAAATTATTACTGTACAATTCAATTTTAAAACCAATATGGTGTTATGGTATACAATTATGGGCTACTGCCTCACGCACGAATATAGAAAAAATCCAAAGGCGACAGAATAAAATCCTACGTATAATTACAGCGGCCCCTTGGTACATTAAAAATTCCCGACTCCACAAAGATCTTAATGTTCCGATTGTAAACACCGTGTTTTCCAAATTCACCACAACTTATGTAGAAAAACTTGAAGTCCACCCGAATCCACTGGCTCGAAATATCAAAAATTTCTCAGGTCATACCAGGCTGAGAAGGAGGGATACTTTAGCCCTCTACCTGTCTCAACTCACATAAAAAAAAAAGAATCTGAAACTACTGTGGAACCGATGCTTTCGCCCTGGCGCTGGCTGGGGTGAATATTTTCTTGTTTTATTATTTAAGATTTGATTACTTGTTGTTAGTTCAATATACATTGAAGATTCAATAAATAAATAAATGGAAAAAAAAAAAAAAAAAAAAAAAAAGTGTTGAAACTTCGATTTAGTAGCCACTTTTATTATTATTTTACTTTGCCGGTGCTACACAATACCGTTGTGATCAATTTTTGTGACCGTTTTTAATTCTTTTTATTTGTCCTTCAGTGAACAGACGTCTTAGTCCCTTCTCCAGATTTGAGTTTGAAAAACTCAACCTCTTAACTATTTGAGTCAAATGTTTAATAGTAGTTTTAGATTGGCTTTTTGCTCTGTATCTCTAAAAAGGATTATAATTAAATTTTGTGAACATTTAAAAAATTGACTAAGATGTCGATCAACAAGATTCACTCTAAAAACAATGTAAATATATTTCCAAACTAAAATTGTTTACTATGATGTATTTCGACTTTTAAATTATCTTAAAATGTAACCGCAAACAATTTTTTACTTTTTTACAATTTGCAAACTGCCTTCGTTTTTGTCAGTGTTAGTTTTTTTCATTTGCTCGTCATATGATAGTGCTTCCGTTTCATTTGCGATAACACTGGTCTCTATAGTCGGGACTGCTGCCGGTTTCAATTTTAGAGTTGCACTATTACCAAATCCTATGAGTAATTATTAAATAAAGAACTGCATAACATAAAATACTTCTAACTTACACATTTCATATTTAAAATTTCTTTCAAAATCTTCCTGTTTAACAAAAAAAGATTTCCGTTATTATATAAGCTAAGCTGCAAAATATTGGCCATTCCTTCGAGTAGTGCAGCTTAAGAGCGAGCTTTTAGTGGCAAAATTATGTTTCTCCATTCAAAGGTTGAAGAAAAATTTTTAAATTATATATTAGAAAAAGAGTTGTAATCCGAAAACAACTTAAAAACATTTATTTTCTTTATTACTTTTTTTTCGTTATTGGTCTCATGCTATTTCATCAAGTATTTTGTTTTTTTTTTGTTATAGATAAGAAAATGAAATTATGGTATGGTGCACTATGAAGTTTACAGTATTTTCATTGTACACTTGACAATACTGTCTATTCAATTGTTGTACAATGGTTCTTTGTGCATAGCTGTTTCTTTGTTCTCTATGTTTGCTTTACACTCAATTACCAATACTACTACAATCAATATTCGCTCTTGAAAAATATGCAATACTGTACAGTTTTAAGCGTCTTGCGCACACGTTTAGTACACACCCATAGCTTCTGAAGTTATATGTTTCGCCGTTGAGATGCGAGCTATGGCAGGCTTGGAGGTACAGTGTGTCTGGTAGCACATTTATATTTTCAAACTTAAATAAAAAACGTAATAATTGACACAAAGTTTTATTAAGAGCATTGAATGGAAATGCGGATTTTATTTTTTAAAGAGTATGTCATCCAGATACTTCAGATACTTTTTTAAAATTTCATGAATAATCGCTCTTGGAAGTCCCAGTGAGATTGCTCTTTTCCGTATTGAAAGTCGCGGATTTTCACGTAAACTGCTTTCAACCAGTTCAATGTTTTCGGGAGTCCTTGAAGATGGACTGGGCCCTGGCCGTGGGGAATTCATAGCCGAAGCAGTTGCGGGGAATCTCTGCACCCACGAACGAATTAAATTTACACTCGGTCCATCACTTATTCGCCGAATACCGAACTTTGAATAAAATTGTCGACGAGCAATTACGTATAAATCATTACTCTTAAAAAATGTCTCCACAGTGAACGCGCGATGCTCACTGGACCACTGCGACATCGTGACTGACAAATCCGCATAATCGATAATGCCAACGGCGCCACCCTTCGTCCGCACCGTTTATTACTTTTTGAAATAATCGTATTTAAAAATATATATTTCCCACCACACACCCTGTACATCCAGAGGTACCCCACTGCCCGTATTCACGCATTTGGTGGACCTAGGTTTCCCCTGTCTTTTGAGCCAGTCATCCGTACCATAGTTTGGACTGCCCTCTCCGCTAAACTATTGGTGCCTGTCTTTATCGTTGTCGGTTTCGTTTCTCGTCTTAAGGTCTGTCCTGGTCCGTCCGTTTTTCCAATTTTGTCCTCTATATTGGTCCCAGGCGTAACACTTGGACCACAGTCCGTACTTAAGGCATCACACCACGACAAGGTGATGGATACCTGTTGTGAAAAAAACTTCCACGTGTTGTAGTGATACACACCAGAGTCTCTGCTAAGAATCGAATCTAGAACCCCCAAATGATAAACTAGCACCCTACTCAGTACCCCTGTAGTTTCTTTCTTTTTTAAGTGTCCGACGCGACGGCAACTCGAACTACTTTTATAAAATATTTTGTCTTTCATATGAGATGCATATTCTTTATTTCAATAATTTTTTATATAAATTACGAGGGGTACTATTTATATTTCCGAAGCTGGCAACACTAATGTCAATAGCACAATTTTGGCTATAATAAAGTTTGACATATTTTAGCATAAACGTAGTCACAACGTTTTGATGTACAAGTGCTATTTGTTCTGTTTACAGTCAGTTAAGAAATTTAATTTGACCAAAAAAATGGAAACTTCAAGAAAAGGTTTTCGTTGGATTATTTTTCACAATTTTCGACGCGGATTATCTCAACAAGAAGGCATCGATGAACTCAGTTCTTTATATGGCGATAAACCACCATCAAAAACCACAGTATATCGCTGGTATAGTAAATTTTTTGAGGGTGGCGATGGCACGATGGATGGTAGTCTGCACGTTCACTACAAAACCAAAAACCGACCTGGGTTCAACTCCAATTTCAGACTAAAAATATATAAAAAAAAAACATCTTGCATTTTTCTGATGTGCATTAGTGTGTCTTTGTGTGTCAGTTGTTGTCGGAAGGTTTCGGTGTCGAAGGCATAGTCACTGAACAATACCTGAACAATTGCTGATAGCAATCCACAATCACATCAGAACGCCCTCTTTCGTCGGTATTGTGTAGCACCGCGAAGTAAAATAATAATAAAAATGGCTACTAAACCGAAGCTTCAGCACTGCTACGAGTGTAAAAACAAAGAACGTGCGAAAGCAGAGTTGTAAAATAATTAATTAAGCTTCACCTCCTGTCGTTTTTCCTACTATCCCTTTCCTATAGTTCCAGCACAGTGCTTCGCATGTGTAGGAGTCATCTCCTGAGTGCTGGTCTCAGATTAAAAAAAAAAAAAAATTCAATCGTGGGCGTAGTACGGTCGTCAACGAATTCTGTGAAGGTCGCGTGAAATGATAATGCAGGATCGTGATGTGACATATTGTGAGATACAGGCATCCTTGCACATTAGTTCCACTTCAATACATTCGATTTTGCATGAACACTTAGTTGTAAAAAAATTTGTTCTCGTTGGAAACCCCATAATTTACCAATCGCTCAAAAAAGGTTTCGCGTCAAGTGGTGTAAGGGAATGATTAAAAAGTTCGACCATGGTGCTTTAAAAGACGTGTATGAGATCGTGATAGGTGACGAATCATGAATATATACGTATGAACTGGAAAAAAACAGCAATCGACCGTGTGTGTGTTCGAAGACGATCTAAATCCACAAAAGTTGTTCGTGGAAGAAGCAGACCGAAGCAAATGGTCGATGGTTTCTTTGGCCAAATGGGTCATGTGGCCACTATTCCGCTTGAGGAACGGAGAAATTCGTAAAAATAACCTTCTAAGACGAATCTTTCTCCATCATGACAATGCGAGATCTCACACATCTCGTCAAACAGGTGAATTTGTGAGCAGTAAAAACATCGATTTGAGACTAATCCTGCGTACAGTCCTGATTTGGTACACAATGACATCTTCTTGTTCCCGAATATCAAAGGTAAACTGCGTGGTCAACGATTTACCAGCGCCGGAGAACAAGTTAAAGTGTTCAAAAACTATATTTTGGAGGTGTCATAACAGAAATAGAAAAACTGCTATGACAAATGGTTTGAACGAATGCAAAAGTGTGTTGATCATCAAGGGGAATATTTCTAAAATTATAAAGCAATTTTCATTTAAAAATGTTTGTAATTATTTGCTATTTCTCAAATATAAATAGTATCTGCGTATCTTAAGCAAACAACATGCATATATATGTATATAAATTACATAAACGAACTATTTTTGTATTGAACAGGTATCGACGTGTGCCGAATTTTTCAAAAGTAAAACAAGTTTTTAAACCATATTTAAAATTATAAAATACATACATATGTATACAGGTAGTGCCCGTTCCGATACTTGTTTTCAATTGGGAATTGTAATCATTCCCGTAAAGCACGATTGATTAGAAACAACAACAATAACACGAATTCGCATATCACGGTATTTTTCTGAAACGTATTTAACGTGCTATATGGGGGTTACCTGCACCTTATATTTCTTCGTACAATATATGTATATATATATGTATGTATATATATATATATATATATATATACATATATATATATATATATATATATATATATATATATAGCTGGTATGTGAACTAGTAAGTTAAGTTAGCATAATAAAATATTATTTAAGCACTGCTAAACGGGCCAATGAGTACAATAAACAAACACGCCTAATTTTAGAACTTGCATATGCAAGAAAATCATTTGTGTTTGCATATACTATGTATATAAAATACAATGGGAAATTTAAAAAAAAATATTTCAGTTTAGCTTCTGTCATCGATTGGTAAGGCAACGACACTTTTAAAAAGCTAATATAGTATGTACGTATGTATAATACATACATATAATAAAAAAAGCAATGTCTCGAATAAAATTGCAAACTGAAATATTTTTAGTAGTTTTTCTTACTTTACGAATAAATGGAATAATTGCTTCCACCAACACTATAAGGCCACACTCGTACGTACCTTTGGGTGTGCCAACACATGCAGTTAATGGAGAACTAATTTCTTTGGAATTCTATAACACTATGGAATTGGCTGAGTCTGCCAAAAATGACTTGCAGTCTTTATTTCATAATTTTTTTGAGAATTTGCAGAGAAATCTGTCCACGTCGTACATACTTAACAATATGGTATATAAGTCAATGGAGGTTGAAATGAATCAATATAAACTGAACAAACTGGATGATCTGGCAAATTATTTTCAACACTCATCGGAAGCTGCGGCAAGATTTGCTCAAAGAGCTGAGCTATTTTTCGAGGCTTCCAAGAATGAGAGTTACTCTTTGTTGCTCAAGTTACGCCAAGTTCCCTCGGCTCAACGTTATCTTCCCAATGCTGTAAAAATTCGTTTAACGGATTATTTTGCAGAAATGGAATTTTTTCATATAATGCTTTCGGAAATAATCAATCAGGCTCTAGAATACGTTGTAGATAATTTAAGATTGATTCAGCGAATATTCACACACTATGCCGACATTCAGAGGGATATGTTGCGTACATGGTATTCTAAATCAGATGAATTGTGCAGCGACATCTATATGAATTTTCTGCAGCAGTGGTCGGCGCAAATTTTTAAATGTGGTACTGGCAACGATCTTCTAGTGTCTTATGATATTTATGGTTCCATTGAAACGTCAACGAAATATATCATGCGGCAACTGGAATTTCGTATTCAGCGTCTATATAATTGTTTTATTTTTGGAAACTTTGAAATGCGCTGTCAATTTCTACGCAAATATGAAAAAGATTTTGAAAATCTTTTCGGAAAACTTGATGAACTGCAACAATATTTTGATATAAAAATTAAACACGGACGAGTAGCAGTCACTCGTTCCAATCGAAGACGTCGCCATGAAGAACATACTAACTACTACGGCAAATGCATACCGTATGGATTTCCTCATAATCAGATGGAGGGAAGACTGAAAACTTGTTTTCTTTTTCCAAATTCAATTGCAGTTTAAGAAGCAATAACGCAATGTCTATTTATTAGGTATGTGCAACTCGCCATGTATTTTAAAAGTATTTTATACTCGACTGTCAAAATTTGTTTACATTTTACTCCTTTGTTTAATTTGAGAGAGCGCGGAATTAACAATTTTACCCATTTCTTTATTTTCAGAGAGGGTTGCAAAAGCAATTAAGGCATACATAAATGAAATTAGTGTTTCTCTTGCTATTGTAGCCTGTGTGTGTTTTTTTGAGAGAGAGTAGTAGTCTCTTTTTATGGCATCCCCAAGTTAATTTTTTTTTATCTGGGACCAGCACTTAGGAGATGTCTCCTACACATGCGGTGCATTGTGCTGGAACTAGAGGAAAGGGATAGTAGGAGAAATGATAGGAGAAGAAGCTTTACTATCTAACAACACTGCTTTTATGCACGTTATTTGTTTTTACAGCAGTGTTGTAGCGTCTCTGATGTCAATGAGACGTATTAAATTTTTGAAGCTTCGTTTTTAGTAGCCATTTTTAGTAATTATTTTACTTCGCCAGTGCTACACAATACCGACGAAGGAGGTCGTTCTGATATGCCTGTGGATTGGATGCAGCTGAAGAGGTTACTGTCCAGGGACTAGTGAAGTCTTAGCTTCGCCACTGAAACCTTACGACAACAACTGACACAAAGACACACAAATGCACATCAGAAAAAATGCGAGATGTTTTTATGAGTCTGAAACTGGGGTTGAACCCACGAAAAATTTTTCGTTTTGTAGTCAACGTGCAGACTACTTCGACCATCGCCACAAAGAGAACGCCTGTTGTTTTTTGTGTTGTTCATTATTGGTGACCTGCATAGACCTAATGAATAGAACTTGCAATAATGCATCAGTTCTATATACATATATTTAATATAGCATTGCATGAGGAAGAAAAATTAACACATTGGACTCTCATTTTATGTTGCTTGTTTTGTTTCATTAACTTCTAAACGAGACAAATGAAACCAAGTAAGTTAAGACTGAAACTTTTGGGAACTTTGTATGGGAGGAAAAATAAGTTATAAGCAAAACAACAATTCAAGAATTTCCCTGCTAGCGCTTATACTTTTTAAAATCAGTGTTACCGGATGCAGCAAAAGCGAAAAATATGTATAACACGAATTTAAAAACCCAAAAAGAAATTTAAGTTGTAGTTAATGATATTAACCTAAAATTTTAAGGATTAAGGATTAATTTTAAATTAAAATAAAAAATATTAAATTATGTACTATAAATGTTTGATATCTTTTTATTAATATAATTGGAAACTAAATGAAAAAGAAGAGTGGTGCATAAATCCAAAATTAAGTTAAAATGTAAGGAACAGAAGAGAAGAATTTTTTACATTCATTTTGAGGATTTGTATTTAAGAAAAAAATCTAGGAAAGAATCTAGGAATGGTCAGACGAATTTTTTGATACTAATAAAAGTGTACACTCTATCAGGCAAAAACTGTAATAATATATTTAATTTATTTTAGCGAGTAAGAGTAAGAACAGAATGAATAAACGGACGATGTATTGCAAAAAAATTTCTATTCAAAAAATATTTTTCAAGCTTTTAATTTCCCAACACTTTAAAGCAAGAACTAGAAATTTCACGAATTTTTGGGGAAAATACAATATATAAATTGATATGTTGCAAAGCATTGCAAGAGATTACACCATTTTGTTGTATTTAAAGGGTAGTATTATTTTAAAAATCGAAAAAATATATTACCACTATGTACATTGTGTGAATATTATAATTTTTATAATATTATTTTAGCATATGCAAGCGAAAATTAACCGGTGTGGCAGCACTACTTTTATTTCTTTTTAATAATAGAGAGAAAAAACGGGAATTTGAAATTAATTTGGTTTTAGTGAAACAAGACTATGTGTTAATGAAATGAAACGATTGAACACATTGGTCGAATGGATCTTACTCATTTTGTTTCATAAACAAAACATTCAATGATACCATTGAATGAGATGACTCACGCAACCTTCTAACATTTAATACAGTTGGGGTATTCACAATGTCTCTTATTAAGTCATATTGTCTTAATATTTTAAAATAGTTTAAACAAATTGTTGCTGTGCTTTAAACAAAAAAGTCATAAAATAATAAAACTTTTGAAACAATGTTTATTGTTCTGTCATAAAATAACAAAGGAATCTGAGTGGTACACTGAAAGTGTTCAGTTGAGCCCGCGATCATATTTACTACCGCCGTTACTTATGAATGATATAAGAATAAAAAATTGTTTAAAAATTTTTCAAAGTTTTATAACTTTATATTAAATTATTTTTATAAGAAGAAAGAAAAAACCGCAATATATTATGATACCAAGTGAACAAATTTTGTTTGCGTAAATCATCTAGCTGGCAGTTTATATCACTGCTAACAGCGCTTTTCGATTATATTTGTTACAACAATGTTATATGCCAAAAAAGCAATTATATAATTTTAATTAAAAATGGAATTATTTCAAGACTTATTTACTATATTAATAAGTCGAATTATTTTAGTTTCTTCACTTGTTTTTATCATTTTGATATCAAACATTAAAAGTGTTTTCCTAACAGCTGAATGAATTTTTTGAAATTGCACACTAAATTATGACGGGTTGTTCATAACAGTCATATTTGTTCGTGTTATTATTTTAAAACATATGACTACCTTACGAATACCCCAAATATATTAACAAAACTTTAATGTATAATTCATCACACGATTCATAGGCCGTTAAAAATTATGACGTATTTTATTGGAACTATGAAACGGAATTATATTGCAACATGCTACGCTAAATATTAAGGATAATAACGATGATTGTTGTGAAAAATTATGTTTTGCAAATTTAGGCGGCATGAACTAATTCCCCAAGTTGAAAAATTAACTGGGTCCCAAGAATTTTACTAAAAGTGAAAGGAGTCTCCAAAAATCTTTGTTGTTGTTGCTCCCTGTATAATAATTTCTCCTCTGGGGACTTTGTTAGTAAAAGATTATACCTAGCACCAGTCGATCAATAGGAACTAAGTTCCCAATGAACTAATTCTCCAAAATTTGGTGACTTAGTTCATATGAACTAACACCCCAATTTTTTAAATGAATCAACGCCCTAATAGAATGAACTAATACCCCAAACAAAAGTGTATGAAAAAGTTGTTTCGAAATAACTACAAAAGACTCATTCAAGAAATGAAGGAATTCCGCACCTTTTCCATATAAAATTGATAAATAATATATTAAAATTTATTAAATTGAATAACTTTTGTTTTTATTACTGAAGATAAGATGTGTTGTGTAGATGGACAGGCTTAAAAATGTTCTCCTCCGTAGTATTTCCACGGAAAAGAAAAGAAGAAGCTTTAAAATGATTCCCATATTTACATTCGATGAGTGCGGACTTAGTTCATAACAAACTCTACGTAAATTAAGTCCTCAAAGCAAAGAAGGAACTAAGTCCCCGAAAATGATCCACCATATAAAACTTTTAGGAACTTACTTAATTTTGGATGCCCCGGTAGTTTAGTGAGTAGTGTGCTAATTTATTAGCTGGGGGTTCTAAGTTCGATTCCTAGGCTATCGCAAAAATTCAGTTTTTTTTTTTTTTTTTTTTTTTTTTTATCTTGGACCAGCACTCAGGGGAAGACCCCTACACATGCGATGCATTGTGCTGGAACTAGGAAAACAGGTTATGGGAAGGAGGATAGAGGGAGTAGTGTGAATGGACATTTGATTTGAATTTTCCCACGTCATAAGTGACAACTGGTATTCTAGATTTACGTCAGCACCTGCCCATGGGGCCTTATCTGACGGTGGTCTTAACACCGAGTAAATTTCTGAAACGATTCACTAGCGCCCGCAGAGCACTGATAAGCAAACGAGCCCGTAGGCCACCTACTTCCAGAGTTGGGTAGCAAATCATGTATAGTTATCTCTGGTTTCTATAATGCACCTTGTTGAGGTGTTCGAGCGGTCTAAACTCTTGTCACATCAGAATGTTTTTATGTCAAGACCCATTTAACAGTAATACTGTTGGTTCGAAACACATTCCGGTGACTACTGTCGAATGGCAACAGCACCTAGTAGAGTAAAGGTCATATCATTAATATGCGTGTTACGACTTTCACATATTTACGATTAGACCAAAAACTCCACTCCCTGCGTAACTTTAGGTAGCAACCACAGCCACTACGAATCCAAACCCATACCAGCGCACACCACTGACCCTTCGGGGTAGACACGAAGTCCTCTACCCGAGGTACCCGTAGTACCTCCAAGGAAGACATCAGTCCTTAAACCCGTACTAAAGTCGACAGTGTGGGGCCAAGCTGGTCCCGTAGTACTAGATTAGAATCTAACTGGTGTTAAGCAGTCCTTTATCAATCTCTAGTGAGATTTCGAAAAGTCACCTCCTCTATCATTTTCGAACCCCAGAGAGGAACAAGGTAATGCTGCACCTTGAGCTCGGGACCGCGGGCTCGCTCAGACCACCCGTAGGTTCCTGAATACTTGAATTCACAAGTTTCCAGAACCCCCCTGCGGGTACGTCATAAGTGACAGGAAAGACCTCGGCAGGGAGTTTGTTCCACATACGCGATGTTCGGCCGAAAAATGAGTTCTCCCTGTAATGCGTAGTGCGGTTCGCTGCCAAGTTGACTACAAATGGATGTGCTCTTAATGATGATCGCGTCGTGCGCGCGAATAACCGGGTTTCGGGAACAAGTTCCCTGATTTCATTAGAACACATCCCATTATAGTAACGATAGAACAACGAAACGCACCCCACGTTGCGACGATGCTCAAGAGAGTCAATAGAGTTGGCTACCCTACTGTCTCCTATGAGTTTCTTCGCCCTTTCTTGTACACGGTCGAGTAACTTCAAAATAGTCTTTGGAGCACCGGCCCACACATGAGAGTTGTATTCCATTTTCGGTCGGATGTAGGCGGTATAAATAGTGAGGAGATCAGATGGGGTGAAGTATGTCTTACACCGCCTTAAAAAGCCTAGGCACTTGAATGCTTCCTTTGAGACCTGAAAAATGTGCTCAGTCCATCGGACATCACACTGAATTTTCATGCCAAGAACATCAAGAGCTTCTGATTCCTCAATGTTTATGCCACCCATTTTTACAGATGAGGCAGCGTGATCGTGCATACGGCGGTGTGTTAGCATGCAGCATTGGGTCTTTTGGGAATTGAAATCGACCCTGTTCGCGTGACCCCATTCCAATATTCTCGTGAGGTCACCTGTTAGCGAATCATTCATATTCTGCCGCGTCGCCGCCATCGTAGTTGATGTCGGCCTACGATCGAATGAATATGAATGGCAGATGCTGCTGTCATCTGCGAAAGAGTGGATAGGGTTTGAAGTATGACATAGGAGGTCATTAAGAAAAATAAGAAATAGGGTAGGAGAAAGAATGAAGCCTTGTGGTACCCCTGAATTGATCTTGAACTCGTTTGATGAGATCCCGTCTATAACAACTCTTATAGCGCGATCCCTGAGAAAACTCGATATAAATCGAGAGAAGATATCACCGACACCAAAAGCAATAAGTTTGGACATAAGTGCCCCATGCCACACTCTATCAAATGCTTTAGAAATATCCAGAGCCACGACTTTACTTTCGCCGAACTGGTGAATAGAATTACACCATTTTTCCGAGAGGAAGGCTAGTAAGTCGCCCGTAGAGCGCCCTCGACGGAAGCCGTATTGACGGTCGTTCAGTAAATTGTTGGACTCTAAATATTTCATTAAGTGAAAGTTCACCATACTTTCCATCACTTTGGAAATCGCGGAACAGATTGCGATTGGGCGGTAATTTTCAGGTTTGCTTGCCTCACCCTTTTTTGGGATCGGCGTTACATTTGCAACCTTCCAGCACGATGGGAATTGACCTGTATAGTACAGAGTGCTGAAAAGGATTGCCAAAGGACGTGATAACGTCGAAGAACACTGCTTCAGGACCAGTGGAGGAATTCCATCCGGCCCAGGAGACTTGTTTATGTTGAGGTTCGTTAGAACCCTTTTAACTGCACGAGCTCGAAAGTATATCTTTGGCATAGTTACGGATACACGTTCGGGTGCGGGCAGTGGTTGATTGCTCTCCGGCAGGTGAGAATTACCTGCAAACATTTCAGCTAGGAGGTTAGATTTTTCAACCGGGTCTGTGAATATTTGATCATCCTTCAAAAGAGCCGGAATTGAAGAACTAGCATTTTCCTTCACTCTTTTTACGAAAGACCAAAAGCTTTTACTTCCCCGTTGGGCAGTAAGAACTTTGGTGCGAATAACGCTGCTCGTATAAAGCTTTTTCACGTCTTAGCACTTTGGCACACGATGATCTCGCCCTTTTGCGCATCGCATCAGTATCCGCGTTTTTGTCATTCCGCCAGATACTAAATGCTTCCTCTCTGGATCTGACTACAAGTCTGCACGTCTGATTAAACCATGACTTCGGTCTGGGTTTAATCGAAATTTGCTTCGATGGTATGAAAATTTTCATACCGAGCAATATTATATTTTCAACCATTTCTGCCATGGCATTGACGTCATTGTCGAGGAAGCAGAGCTTCCAATTGAAATGCCGAAAGAAATCTTTGAGCTCAGCCCAACGTGCCTTTTCAAAAATATATTTTAAACGTTTCGTAGCTGGCCGTGAAACGTTAAGAAGTTCCGCAAACGAAAAGGAGGCAGAAATGGTGCAATGATCCGAATTTCCGAGAGGTGCGCTAGTTTTCATTTCATACTTGTCAGGGTGTGAAGTGAGAAAAAGGTCGAGGGTGTTGTGTTGGTGCCCGTCAACACACGGAATATGTGTTGGTTCATTCACTAATTGCGCAAGGTGGTTGTGCGCTGCGAATAGCTCAACATATTGGCCTTCTGGAGTCGTATGGCTCGAATGGCGGAGCCACGATAAGTTATGAACATTGAAATCACCAGCAATAACGATTTCACTGTTCGGGTAATTTTCGAGGATCTCCGATATAGTGTCGGAAAGGGCATCGAAGTTGTATATAGTTTTATCCCTTTCCATATTTGGGCTTCTGTAAAGAAACCCGAAGTGCAAAAGATGTGCCCTGATTTTAAATTTAACCCATAGACAGCTAAATTCAGGATCATTCGTGCCTAAGGATTGCTGGCACTGGTACACAACTTCATTGCGTACATATATTGCAAGGCCCCTATGAAGAATAAAGAGGGATAGGAGGTGATACCCAGGTATGTGAAAATCCTGTGGATCAGCATCCTCAGACACCTGGGTTTCACTTAAGGCGAAAACATCAGGCCGATGGAGACAAACGTGGGCATATACAGAGAAAAAATTTGCCCTTAAACCACGTATGTTGCAGAAGTCAATTCTGAAACGGCCTGTCATAGTTTACGCAAAAAAAAAATCAAATCAATTGTCTATTTTCTATTTTTCATATTGTCGACACCAATGAGCTAGTTGCCGCCTGAGAGATTGCTCGGTGATCAGTGCTACGCCTTCATCACCAAACAGTCCAACAGCAACTATCCCACTGGTATCCACAATATAAAAAATTTTATATTTTGCCTTCGATAGGAATCTTCAGCACAATGACGCGAAAAAAGGCCATAAAAGCCCTGATCCGGTCACCGTGACCCGAAGTGACAACAGTGGTTGGTGGTGTCAACACTAATTAATTTCGTTCGCCCGTCACTGGTATAGCGGATTTTTTGTTTTTCCCTTTCTTTTTTCTTTTTGTTAGAACGCCGTTAAATTTTTATTGTTTTTTGTTGTTTTCAGGTACAATTGATTCCTTTTTTTTTTTTTTTTTTATTGTAATTATTATTTTGTTATTTTTTCATTTTTATTATTTGTTGTTGTATTGTTGTTGCGTTTAATTGTTATTGTTTTCGTATTTTATTTATTTTATTAAAGTTTATTGATTTTTGTTCCTTTGTTTGTCACTATGTTATGATTTTTCTATTTTTTCCACTTGTAATTTTAATTTTTTTTAATTTATTTATATTTTAACTATTTGTAACTATTTAAATTTTATTTATTGCGAGACCGAACGGCGGACCAAGGGAAGACACATGTCTACCAGTCGAACGAATAAACACTACTCAGTTTCCGCAGCTGATCTGGTTTTTAATTATGCGCGAAAACCGAGCCTGCACTGTACACTCCATTCTTATGAAGTAAAATTTTCTAAAAAAAAATGTATTTCTTTTATATTGATCACAAACAATTTTATCAAACACTTTTTTTTTATAAAAAAAAATATGGTGGTTGGATAGGGGTTTCAGACTAAAATAGTATTCTAGGTGTTCATTCGATTAAATTCAGCTTGATTTTCAAAAACGAGCTTTACACACTAAAAATATAAAATAAATCCAGAATATTCGATTCAAGTTTTTCTTAATTTTTTTTATGATATTAAAAATTTAAATGTATCTTAGTCATGTAAGTAGAGTTGGTTTTAACGCCCGGAAGACCCAACGTAGTATTCTTATTCATAATATATATCTGAATATATTCCGATATCTACCGACAGTAGGGCTACAATCAGTGCACTGTGGTTGTATATATGACGGATTTTGGTTCATATATACCGGCTGTCTCTGGATAAGATGGCGAGACTTTTGAATCTTAAGTTGCTTTGGGAACTGGAGCACGATGGTGTGCTGGGAAAAGATATGGCGGAATGAAATGGTCAGGGAGAGGGATCGTCTGGATACGGGCACATCGATGGATTTGTCGCGATTCCTATGGGAAGACGCGGCTAGAGCGGGAGCTCTACAGGTCAGCGCAAACTGGGTGGGCGAATGAGACCGGCTGATCGATTTCCAGTATTACTTGGCATCGGCATGACTTCGGGCGGACCGCCAGACTTACAGAGGGCCCGACTCCGTATGCCGTTGGCGGTGCTGACGGGCCATTCTCACATTGGTCTGCACGCCAATAATGATTTCTGCATAATTATTCTGCAAAAGTAAATGATTTCTGCAGAAGTTGTCGTGATGAAGAGGAGGAGTAGACTCTCGAGTACTTCCTGTGTTACTGTAGTGCTCTCGCCGTTAGCCGGGCGTCTGCGATGGCTTCCTTTTCTTGCAAAACCTTGCTCAGGTATCGGAATTTGATGTGAGGCGGATAAGTTCATTTATGCGGAACTCGGAATGGTTTGAGATCGAGCGGACGGAATAAGGACTGAAGTGAACTGAATTCTTTTGGATCTGGAACCTTGATAATAAATTACCTCAATGTTTTTTTTAAATTTTTTTCATTAATTTAATTTTCACAAAAAAGAAATAAATTTAAAATTTTAAGGTTTTATGTCTACTGTTCTTGCATTTATTTATATTTTATATTGTTTTATGCATTTATTCCTTATTTTGACAATAATTTTCTAAAATATGTTGAAGCTTTACCACCTGGTAATGTAATTAACGGCAATATGAAACACATTTCTGATTTGGTTTATTTTGTTCCGAATGTCGTCGACTTAGACCACATTCAAGACATTGACGATGAATGGCATGAATTATTGCATTATAATTTTAATGACTATAACTTGTTAGATGAAAAGAGTATGGAACAATTTTGGTATATGTATGTTGGGATAGTTCAGAAAAATTTCCGTATGTAGAGAAATTAGATATGCAATTCTGTCCATACCAATGTCAACAGCCAATGTTGAGAGAATATTTACTCAAATAAATTTTAATAAAACAAAAAATAGAAATAGTTTAGAAATTCCAACTGTATGTGGATTTCCCAAACAAATAATTTACATTAAACAAATTTTGTACAAACAAAACAAATGCAAATTTAATTTAATAGGAACATTAGTTCTACATGTACATACTTACTTATATGTAATTAAATTATTATCTTTCATCTTTATGTGTGAAGAATTGCATCATAATTATTATTGGGCCAGGAAGCGCCGATTTTATATATGTACATACAATATAACATAGATAGTAGTACATATGGATGTATGTATGTATGTATGTATAAATTAATATAAAATACACAAATATTTTATTTTATTATAAGTATGTACATTTAATTTTAGTTGTCAAAACGTATGTGTAACGCAACGCGAAGCAAAAGTTTTATCTAACATAGCCTTTTAAAAGAAAATTCATTTATCAGGAAGGCTTCGCTGTTCATAAGAATCGGTATGATCTGTTTTCTTGCCTATAATTTGAAACAAAACTTGCCCAGAGAATTGGAAAGCAAATTCTCATCAAGTTTTACAGCCAGACCCCACGATTTCGAACGCGAATGAAATCCAGTTACTCATTTTCGTTTTTAAAAGCGGCCCACTATTGCAGAAGATGTCGTTCGATTGGGTTTAAGTATCAAACCATGATCTAAATATATAAGGTCTGCTCGATATTGAATGACAGCTGCCATTTTTTTTTAATGTGACGTCATCGTCGAGAAATGTTTTGTTGTGGTTAAATGGAAATTTAAAAGCTAGTGATTAAAATTATTATTATTAATATTTATTAAGAAAATTAAAGGATTATTTTATTGACAATTAATTAAAAATAAATGTGAACTGAGTTAGAGCAAAAAAAAAGAGTTTTTAATAAACAATTTGTGTAGAAAGTGATAAAATTTATTTGGACAATGAAATACTGTGTGGTAAAAGATTGTAAAAGCTCGAAGCAGGATGATAAAAATCTAAAATATTTTACGTTTCCAAAAGATCCAGAAATAATGAAAGTGTGGATCAATGCATGCGGTAAAAAAAATGTTAACTGGAAATCTGGAACAATTTGTTCTAGACATTTTACGAATAATGAATGGCGTTTAAAGGATATATTATTGAACACGCCAATAAGAAAAAGATTGTTAGATGCGAAGGCTGTCCCATCTTTAAATATCCATGTAAACAGCATTTTACCAGTCGAAAGATCGAAACAATACGTAAAAAGAGCAAACAAACAAATTGTAAAGGAAGCAATTGTTGAATTTGATTTAAAGTAAATACAATTTTTTAAAAATCCACTTTTTTTATATTTACAATTATTTATAGTCTGCAGAAATTACAAGAAGAAAGTATTGAAAATATTGAAAATATTAAAATGAAAATCCAAATAAGTCAGTTGCAGTTCAAACAGAGGGCTCTATAAACCCTGCCAAGAATTTATGGGAAACATATTAAAATTAGAAAATATATTTAAGGAAATTAATAATAATACTTTAAGTTTTCGAAATAATTATTTAAAATACCATAAAATTAAATGTGATAACATAGATGTGCCTGAAAATGTAAAATCGTTATTTTTTAAAAGTCGTTTATATTTTATAATAAGAAATTTAAACAAAAAATGAATAGAAGAAAAAAATGAAAAAAGAAAATTAAAAAAGACTATAACATAACAATTTAATTTGTTTTATTTATTTTACCTTTAAAATTGCAAAATATTTGAAAAAAAAACAAACCCCATACATATTAAAAAGAAATCTCGACGATGACGTCACAGTAAAAATAATTTGAACTGTCAAGCAGACCTTATATATTTAGAATCTAAATATATAAGGTCTAAATTTTAGATCATGGTATCAAACGTAATTCAAAGAAATAACATTGTTGCCATACCGCAAATTCCACAAAATAATCGCCAATATATGAGAAAAAGCGCTTAAATAAATAAATTGTTCGATAAAAAATACAACTATGTACATATGTTCCAATTGCATTTGACATTGAAAGTGTAAACAAACTTATTTTAATTCATTGCATTTTAAAGTTTTTGTAAACAAATAAAAGTTGTAAAAAAACTACAATATAATAATTTTTTGTGGCAATCAGTTTATTTTATATTTATTTTATTACATTTATTTTATATATTTTTTTGTTTTTATTATTTTTAATTAATTACAAAATTATAATATATGCACAGTAACAAAAATTTTATTCAAGAATTTATAAATTCATTTATAATTATTATTAGTGTTTAGAAAAACAGAGCTTCATTTTATAAATACTTTGTATGTGTGTAACTGAAGTATATCGAACAATAATAAAAGAAAAAAATTTATAAAAAATTAATTTCTGTCTTCTAAATATGAGCTTCCTTTTTGTGTGCTTCGTTATATACAGGTCCTATAGGATACAAAATATATTCTTGTATTTAATAGCAAAAGTAAATGAGTTTGGTAGGAAAAATAAATTCAACTTACATTCAATGCATGTACATTACTGGTTAAATAAGATACATTAAAAAAAAAAGGTATTTTTTGTGAAATAATTTGCCAATTCTGCCCATAATGCGTCAATAGATGTTAAAATTTGAGTCTGAGTGTCAGCATTTATTTTTACGCAACGGACAATCATAGACTAATAGCCTATGGGAGCCCGCGGGCACCCAATTCTACCCAAAAGATTTTGAGAGAGTAATATTCTTGTTCTTCACGCACGAGAACGCCCGTATTTTTTCTTCAGGATAGTTTGGGCTTGAAGAACAAGCAATCAGCTGGTTTATAATAAACATTGAAAATAACAAAGGCAGTAAAATTAAAAGTTTCCCAAAAATGCAATGAACAAAGAATAATTAATTTTATTTCATGATTTAGTTCAATATTATTTGGGGTTTCTTTAAATAACATGTATGTATACGCCAAATTATTGTGTTTTTATGGATGTATGCATGTGTGAAGATTTGTAATTGTACATGGTCATATATATTAGGTCTGTTCTAGATGCATAACAAAATTGACCGAACTCGCACAAATTATTTTATTTATATGTATATGATTCTAATTTTAAAATTGTTCTTTTTCCCGAAAAAATATGTGAATATATTATTACATACTTTATGGTATTCTCATAAAGTATTTTTTTATATAAAAAAATTGAGGAGGAAAGCATATCCATATAGTACTATTTCGCTAATGCCTACTTAGCTCAGCAGTGGACTTTTCCCAATTTTTGACTACAAATTCAAGATTCTTTTGTTCAATATTTAACTAATCAATCGAGGATTGAAGTTGAATACCGAACAAAACACCAAAAATTTATAAACAAAAACATAAGAATCCATTAGTTTACTTTTTTTATAACACATACATATTTCTATTTTTAGATTTTTCTTCTCATCTATATATATCTATGTATATATATGCTTTAATCCTCAGTTGTTGAGTTTGCTTTTAGAAAAAATACTATATGAGATTATCATAAAGAATGTAATAATACCTTTCACATATTTTTCTCGGGAAAAGCACAATGTTGAATCTGTGACCACTTTGAAAATAAAAACACTGTTTGGTTTTAATGTTTCTTCTTTGATAATCGCAAAAGAAGTGATTTTACTAAAGTAATAAAAAATCTAACAGTATTACGTTTGGGTTTTTAATAGCTTTTAAAAAGAGAATCCAAAATAAAGAGTATTTATCAAACATTAACAGACAACTGAGAGTTTTATAGTGAAAAGTATATAATGCAAGGTAAGAATAATGATGGGCAAGAGTTGTTGCTATTGTTTTACAAACTGACTAAATTAAATTAAGAGAAATAGGAAAATGTATATACAGTGTGCTTTAACATCCCGGCGGGGTTGAAAGTACCCACTTTCAAGATTCCAAAAGAACTGCTAACTTGGTAATGGCTCTGCGAATGATGCCCTTAGTTGTTTTTATATCAGCCACACGTATTTTTCCATCCTTTCCGGGTATAGTAGCAACGATGCGCCCTTTGAGCCAATGAAGTGGAGCTAAATTCTCTTCGTGAACTAGTACAAGCATGCCAGGTTTTAAATTTGGTGATGCTTTTTGCCATGTTTTTCGTTGAATCAAATCCGTTAAATAGGTTGAAGACCAAAGATGCCAAAACTGCTGTTTTGCGGCACAAATGCGTTGCCATCTGTCAAGGAGGCTTATGTCCTTGCCCTGAATATGTCGATCTGGGAGCGAGTTAAGTGGACCATTGACCAGAAAATGACCAGGCGTTAAAGCTTCAAAATCATTAGGATCGCTGGATAATACGGCAATAGGACGCGAATTCATTATTGCCTCAATTTCGATCAATACGGTTGCAAGTTCTTCGAATGTCAATTTTGCTCGAACCAAAGTACGATAGAGATGGTCCTTTGCGCTTTTTACGGCTGCCTCCCAAAGACCGCCGAAGTGAGGAGACCTTGGTGGGATAAAATGAAAATTAATAAAATTACTTGAGCAAAAATTGTGTAATGAGAACTGAAACTGTTTATCTAAAAACGTATTCTTTAACTCAATAAGTTTATTGTTTGCGCCCACGAAATTTGTTGCGTTGTCGCTGTAAATATCAGATGGTAAACCGCGTCGTCCAATAAATCGCTTTAATGCTGCAATAAACGCATCCGCAGAGAGGTCGGACACCACCTCAATATGAACCGCTTTCGTTACAAAGCATATGAAAATTGAACCATAGCTTTTAGTTGGCCGCTTTCCCCTTATTTTGTAGTAGGTTTCTATTGGTCCAAAAAAATCAACTCCACATCGCTGGAATGGTCTTGCGGGTGTTATGCGTTCGAGTGGAAGATTTCCCATAACTTGTTCTACCAATTTTGGACGATATCGAATACAGCTGATACATGAACGAACTACCTTTCTTGCGAGAGCTCGGACGTTTACAATCCAAAATGTTTGTCGACTAAAAGCTATTAGTGCCTGTGGTCCTGCGTGGAAATTTTTCAAATGAAGATGTCTTATATAGTTTACTACAAAATTGCAATTCGGCAGCAAAATTGGATGCTTTCGATTTCTGGGAATGTTTGCATTTTCAAGGCGACCGCCAACGCGAACTAGTGGGAAAGCCATACTGGTGTCGACAAATAACCCAAATGACTTAAATGAGGTTTTAATATCTAAACCTTTGTTTAACTGATGAATTTCTTCGCAAAAATGATACTGTTGTAAATTCCAGGCTATACAATATGTTGCGTGTTGTTGTGCTTCGGCTGATGTTTCCCCTTTGCCACGAAATAATTGAATTAACAACATAACCACGCGTACCGTTTTTGAATAAGAACTTAAATTTTCGCATAACTTAAGAATCGAGTTGTTGTTAGTTTCACATTTGACAACTGATAAGCAAACTGCGGATTTTACGGCGTCTTCGTCAAAGTAACCATGTGACTTAGGCCATTGCTCTTTGGGCAAATTCAAAAAAGCCGGTCCGGAAAACCAGTTCGAGTTTTTAAGAAGGTCAAGGGGGCAACCTCTTGAGATGAGATCAGCAGGATTAAGAGCTGTTGGTACGTGCCGCCAAGAGCCTATTGCTGTATTTTCCTGTATCTCAGAAATACGATTTCCTACGAATGTAGTTAATGTAGATGACTGTAGCTGTAGCCATCTCAACACAACAGATGAATCGGTCCAAAAATATACCCTGGTATTAAAAGGTTTAAAAAGAGGAGCAATTTTTCGATATAAAATTGATAGAAGATGAGCTCCACACAATTCTAGTTGCGGTATTGTTCGCTTTTTTGTTGGTGCAACTCGGCATTTTGCTGCAAATAGAATTGTTTTTGAACGGTTTTCCTTATCTCGTGAAGTCACGTAAAAACAACATCCATATGCACGCTGCGAAGCGTCGCTAAAGCCGTGAAGTTGTATTTCGGCATAATTGTCAGTACAAACAAAGCGAGGAATTGAGATTTGGCTCAATTTTTGTAAATCTTCAAGGGACATAATAACTGAATTTTTAATGTTGACTGGAACTTCGGTGTCCCAATCGTAATTTTGTAGCCACAGATTTTGCAATAAGACTCTTAAATTTACTATGATAGGACAAATGAGGCCCATCGGGTCGAAAACAGATGCAGTCAAAGACAAGATTGCACGTTTCGTGAATGTTGAAAATTTCGGCTCAGCCTTGAAAGAAAATAGAAAATTATCATTTATTGGATCCCAGCTTATGCCAAGAGCGCTTCGAATTTGTAACTTTTCCATATTGATAATTTTCAATGAGGTATCATCAGATTGAAATTCACGATTGTTTGACTGAATTTTTGCTAATTCCAAACCAGCTCTCGATAAAATATACGAAACTTCATTTTTTATAGTACGCAGTTCTTCCATCGTATCTGCTCCTGTTAACATGTCGTCTACATAAAAATGGTTTTTAATAATTGAAGCTCCAGTTTTATGGGATTGTTCGAATTTATCTGCTAAAAACTGAAGACAGCGTATAGCTAAAAAGGGTGATGATGACATGCCATACGTTAGAGTGTTAAGTTGATAAACGCTAACTGGTAAATTTTCGTTGGCTCTCCATATAATATACTGAAATGGTCGATGTAAATCATGCACCAAAAACATTCGATACATTTTTACGATGTCACCAGTGAGCACATATTTATACATTCGAAAACGTAACACTTGTAAGAACAGGTCATCCTGGATAGTAGGGCCTACGAGAAGAAGATCGTTCAATGACTTCCCGGATGAGGTTTTTGCCGAAGCGTCAAACACGACTCGTAGTTTTGTGCTCGTACTATTAGGGCGCAGAACACAATGGTGGGGTATAAAATAGTGGGGAAGATTCATGTCCGGATTTGGAACAAGTGACATGTGGCCCATTTGTTCATATTCGAACATAAACTCAGTGTACTGCGATTTTAACGCACCATCTCGTGAAAGACGGTGTTCTAGAAAATTAAATCTTTTCAATGCTGTGTGATATGACGAGCCTAAGGCCAAGAAATCTTCTTTAAAAGGCAATTTTACGATAATTCTTCCCGTTGAAGTAGTTTCAACGTTTTCTATGAAATGCGATTCGCATAATTGCTGTTCTAATGTCCATTTGTTTGTTGGATTATGTATTTCCTCCATGCGCCACAAAAATTGCATTTGCTCATTAAGATCCGTTGATTCCGAACTAGAACTCATGCATTTTAATTTTGAATGTTTAATACCTGGTGTGTATCTCCCAGTAACGATCCATCCTGCTTCAGTTTCTTGAATAGTAGGCATATGTGGCCCAAGATTAATTTTTCCGCAACGCAAAATGTTGAAAAAATATTCGGTTCCAAGTAATAAATCGATAGGTTGCTGCTTGTAAAAATATTCGTCTGCCATGTCGATTTTGGGAATGTTCCAATTGTTGACATCGATATTTTTGGAAGGAAGATAGCCTGAAATACGGTTGGCTACCAATAAACTGAGTGAATATTCATGGCAATTAAAGCGAGACCTAATGGTGGAGTCGACTTCATACTTCATTTTAGATACAGAATTTCCAACGCCAGTAACATCGATGAATGTTTTCTTTCGTGATAAATTTAATAGGCATGCGAATCTATCGGTTATCAAATTTACCTGAGAGCACGAATCGAATAAGGCTCTACCCATTTTATATTCACCTGTATTATCGGAAACGAGAACAACAGCTGTTGCTAGAATTACACTGCTTGATTCGGTATCCATATGAGTACTGACAACCGCTTGAGAAACGGGTAGAGATGTATTAGTGTTATTATATGACGGTTCGCGATGTAGTAAGCTGTGATGAGCATTTCTACAAGTTTTACAGCGATATTTTGAGGTGCAGTTCGATACGTTGTGGCCGGGCGATAGACAGTTTATACAGACGCCAAGTTTTTTGACCGTGTCAATTCTACTTGTCGAGTCTAAGGATTTGAATTGTGAACAGTTGCTGCTCCAATGATCTAAGCGTTTATAAAAAATGCAATTCTTCTTAACCTGAGCTACGAGTGAATATTTTTGTTGTCGTTGTCGAGATATTGTTGGGTTTTCATTGGACACTGTTGCATTTTGTTTACTGGCCGGTGTTGGTTTATGACAAATCGACTCCAGAAATTGGCACCTACGCTCCAAAACCTTTGTAAAAATTTCCCATGAAGGCAAGGAATTAAAATCAATGGCTTCCTTCCACTTCATGTCGGATTCCGAATCAACTTTTGATAAAACTAAATGAATGAGCATGGCATTGCATATATCTTCTACGGTTCCCAATGATTTTAATGAGCTATAAATTGCTGAGGCATTGTCAATTAATGCCCGAAGTTGCATAGCGGAAGGTTTATTAACTGATGACAGCTCATAAATATTGGAAATATGCTCGAGGAATATTAATGTTTTGTTATTGTAGCGCTCGTCAAGCCGTTTTAGAGCGGGTTTGTAATTTTGTTCGGCTACCTCAAATGCACGTATTGTATCAAGTGCCTGACCAGATAAACAATGCAATAAATGGTTAAATCGTTCAATATCCGACAGAGTGGAGTCATTATGAACAAGATGCTTAAACGTTGATATAAAGTTTTTATATGCAGCGTACTTGCCGTCAAAATGTGGTAGATGTAGCTTTGGCAAATTTGACTTTGAAGTGGCTGGAATAGCAAATGTCGTCTCATTTGACCGTTTATAATTATCGCCCATAAGGTCTATTATTTTTGATTTGGTTAAAATGCATAGTTCTTCTATGTCAGCCCTTACAGTATCCTTAGGGTTCTGTGCTTCAATATCATTTTGTAAGGCAAGCAATTGTTTGAAGTACGCTTCAACTAGACTTAAACGGCATTCAAGCTCAGATGAAGACATTGATTCGTTTACCAAATTTTTAATTCGTGTAACATTTGCTTTTGCAGACGTGCGTTGCCTATGAAGACACTCTAATTCAGTCATTTTACGGTATTCGTAATCACGAAAAACTTTTGACTAAATCCCTTCGCAATTTTATATTCAAGGAATATTTGTTGTACGTATTCTGAATATATGTAGTTATCTACCTGTATTTATTGATACACTCGTTACTCAGATGAACAGCTAAAAGACTGCAAAAAAAAAACAATAATACGAAATGCAAAACGATGTATGTATGTATGTCGATAGTTCGTATGTTTGTTGGTATGTTGCTTCGACTTGAATATTGCTCTATTCCTCTATAAATCCAAAATTATAGATTGAAACAAATACCTGTACATTGATATACAAAGGACTAATCCAAGTTCTTTTCCTTTTTTCTGATGATTTACAGTCGGGCCTGATACGATGTAAATAGGTTAGTGGAATGTCTTGTTCGATCAAATCCAGCAAATCTCGATAGAAATTTAATACTAAGTTTGTTAACGACTCGAGCCCCACGTTGGGCGCCAAAATGTTGAATCTGTGACCACTTTGAAAATACTGTTTGGTTTTAATGTTTCTTCTTTGATAATCGCAAAAGAAGTGATTTTACTAAAGTAATAAAAAATCTAACAGTATTACGTTTGGGTTTTTAATAGCTTTTAAAAAGAGAATCCAAAATAAAGAGTATTTATCAAACATTAACAGACAACTGAGAGTTTTATAGTGAAAAGTATATAATGCAAGGTAAGAATAATGATGGGCAAGAGTTGTTGCTATTGTTTTACAAACTGACTAAATTAAATTAAGAGAAATAGGAAAATGTATATACAGTGTGCTTTAACACACAATTTTAAAATTAGAATCATATATAAAGAGATATTCTATTTTATTTATTTATAACAATAACCAACCGAGCCCATAGGGCCATATATAGTTGGTGGACTACAAGTGTAACATAAGAATTATTAAATATGTAGGCATCAAATAAGTTAGAAATAATGTTAATGAAAAAATAATAGTTATAATATTATTAGAGCGCTACTATATAAATTGGAAGTTATATTGCGCATGAATTTGACTATATATATTCAGAATCTAGATCAGTTCAATTGCTAGAAATGCTTATCGACAAGTGAACTACGTGTAAGATGGAATCCTCTAAATTTACCCAAAAGCGTGCCAGCAATTATTAACAATTTTTGTACAATTTTGAAATAAAATTAGAGAGTAAAATTTTTAATTTTCTGTACAAAGTTGCACGAACATTTTCTTTGGGTAAGTTCGGTCTGGAATTAAATTATCGGCTGTTTTTTATTTATATATGATACTAAGAAATTAATCAGAAAATTTGCAAAGAAACGACAAAAATTTTTAATTTAAAAAAGATTTTTTAAATAAATTTTAAAATGTAAGTACATATATCTGTGCATATTTATCACTTTATTTAATAAAAAATGGCTTTTACTTTTTTTTTTCAATTTATTTTCGTCCACATTTTACAGCCGTTACCAACGATGCAAGTGTTTTTGTTATGCACGTTGAACAGTCCTATTATGTGGTAAATATTATGGTTTTTTCCATTTTCTTACTTTTGTACATTTTGGTCTCTTATTGAGATAAATTATGGCTTCCTCTCATTTTACTGCACTTTACCAGAAAAGTAAACGAACAGACCTATAGTGGGCTGCAATTTTATACTGAAATGCTTACGTTAACATTTCCATTCATTTTCTTTCGACTAAGAATCTTACTGGGCCGTGAATCAGGTATTTGTCGTTTAAAACGATAACATTCAACATCGTGGGCCTGGCTGTTAAAAGTATGAGTGTATTCGTAAAAAAGTGGGAGAATTTTGAAATTTGAAAGGCAAAATTTGAGCGTGCAACTCCCAAATAAGTGAATGACACAATGTTTTTATGTGTATGATTCAGTTGTGTTATTAGATTTTTGGATATTGTGTGTGTTGTATATTAAATACCTTCACAGTATTAAGCTGAATTCATTGTTGTTAATAGTAGTGAATAGTTTTATTCACGTGCCTAGTCGAAATCTTTTATCGCTACTTCAATGGAACATGTTCCCGAAACTCTGACATGTGGACTCACGACAAGGTTGTCCTGCAGACCGCACCGATTCGTTTTTTAAGCGAGCAGATGATATGTGGAATGAACTTCCTGCGGAAGTCTTCCCTATCAACTTCTATGTTGGAAAGGTCAAGTCTAATGTCCCTTTATCCCCCTCTTCCGAACTGGTCCACAACAACAACAAAAAAAAAACAATTTTGTTAGCGATTTCAGCTCACAAGAAATTGCAATTGTTTAGAAAAAACTTTCAAATCTACTAAAGTAAACATTTCTAATATAGAATTTCCAAACAATTATTTTATGTATTGAGTTGGTATCTGGTGGTCCAATAAGGGCAATTTTATTGAAATCAATTTATATATCATGTTATTTTAACTCCGTCAAACTTGTAAATAGACTATTAAATATTAGCTCCGTTATTGGAAGGAATTTTAATTCTAAGCACGCATCTTGGGGTGACTTATCATGTAATTACAATGGAAACATATATTTTAAGTTTTTGCTGCATAATACATTAATTTTGGAATCTATTGCTCGTTCATACAGAACCTTCATATCCACATAGTTCTTCCTTTCTTTTTTTAGTTAATAAAATTATTTTTTTGTAAATAAAAACTATATAAACACAATACATAACAATTTTAGAATATCCTTTTTTCCTTTGATTTTTAGATCATTTTACTCCGAAAACTAACATTAAACTACCAATCTTGGAATTTATTTTTGGTCCACCCGCATCTTTTATATCGTAAAAAAACACAAATTGGAAAACTTTGAAAATGATATTAGAAATCATAATTTAAATCATATTCCAAACTCTAATAGGATCGATGATAAACTCACCTCTCATAATAATAATTCATAATAATCATTCGGAAATAGTTGAAAATAAATCAAATTTTTTGAATACGGTAGTAATAATTTACGATCAATTTCTTTACTATCTAACTTAGGAAAACTTTTAGAGGGAATAATTAAAGAAAAATTGATATATTATTTAATAACACATGACTTGCAAACTTTCAATTTGGATTTAAATATATTCATTCTATAGTTGCCTTGTTAAAGTTGCCTATAATTTCAAATCTACATAATCGTTTATGTGCAGTTGCAATTTCGTTAGACGTTGAAAAATGTTTTAATGACGTTAATAGTCATCTTCAAACTGTTAAACAGTTTTGTGATGATTGGTGAATTAAAATAAATCCTTATAAGTGTTAAGCAATTTGCATCCACAATGCTTTGGGAAAGTTCAAATGTTATGTTATTCTAGAGAGTAAACAATTAAAACTTTTTCTTGATGGAATAGAGATCTGTTTTGTAAATAAATAAAGATATCTTGTAATTAGTACAGCAGTAATAATTACAGCTGCCACTCACGGAGACTAATTCCAGTTTTTGTAGTTCAGTGCTGTTTTTAAATTAATTTTTTTTTAAATTTTTATTTATTTTACTTTAAATTGGTTGTGTGTATATTTTAAGAGTTTTCCTCTTTTGTAATGCGAGTCGCGGGTTCAAAGGCATATTAAGATTTATTCAATAGTTTAAATAGATACACCAATATGTGAGTCGTTGATGCTGTTAGCATTTTATAGTTTTTAAGATAATACATTATATTCTTAAGAATTTTTTTATAACTTTTACTTAAATTATTTTTTTGTAAACAGAAAGTCTCCTTAAATATTAACTTGTTTTTTTAATTAACCGAAATGTTTTTTGTTACTAAAAATGATTAAAAATTAATATTTTTGTTTCAATTGATATAATTATTGCATTTTTTGTATTTTTTTACGTATTCGAAAAATAATCGCCACATATTCGAGTGAATTTTGCGAGTACGAATATTGGTAACATCACTATAATACAGTATATCCCGTATAATTACCCATCGCTTAAATACCTTTTTCGCTTAATTGAATTGCTTTTAATTACCTATTCAGGGTAATTACCCAAAAATATTATAACCCAAAACTAAATTTCCTCTAAAATCTCCTACTACCTACCTATTTACGCAACTCTGTTAGCAAATTTATTTGTATATATATATATATATATTATATGTGCAAACATACAGGGTGTATGGTAGCAGATTTATATTTTCAAACTTAAATAAAAAACGTAATAATTGACACAAAATTTTATTAAGAGCATTGAACGATAGAATTGAAATGTGGATTTTATTTTTTAAAGAGTACGTCATCCAGATCCTTCAGATCCTTTTTTAAAATTTCATGAATAATCGCTCTTCGAGTCCTAGTGAGGCTGCTCTTTTCCGTATTAAAAGTCGCGAATTTTCACGTAAACTGCTTTCAACCAGTTCAATGTTTTCGGCAGTTCTTGAAGATCGACTGGACCCTGGCCGTGGGGCATTCATAGCCGAAGCAGTTGCGCCGAATCTCTGCACCCTCGAACGAATTAAATTTACACTCGGTCCATCACTTATTCGCCGAATACCGAACTTTGAACAAAATTGTCGACGAGCAATTACGTAAGAATCATTACTATTAAAAAATGTCTCCACAGCGAAGGCGCGATGCTTACTCGACCACTGCGACATCGTGACTGACAAATCGGCACAATCGATAATTCCAACGGCGCCACCCTCCCTCTGCACCGTTTATTACTTTTTGATATAATCGTATTTAAAAATATAAATTTGCCTCCAGACAACACTTTATATTTCTGTTTTGTTTCCCTTTTGTGCCTAATGTGATATGAATGCTTTTTGTTATTCAATAAATATTCAATATTTTAGTTTCAAAAATAAATGGGGTAATTAACGGGGGTTTCCTGTATATATACATACGTATGTATGTGATTAATTAGAAAAACACGCTAAAACATTTATGTAACATCTGAATGAAGATACAAACATTAAAATTAACGATTTCTTTCGGAATTGAAAGTAGTTACCAATGTAAGAAATGGACAAGATAAAATGTTATTTATTTTTTATTTGTCATGTATATTTTCTAAGAAAAACAGGAATATTGACATCAGATATAAAAATTATGGATTTCAACAATAAAAAATATTGTTCTGGGTAAACTTATTATAACTTAATTAAAGAAAAAAAATTTTAATGAATAACAGCTGCTCTTTTATTTCAACTTCGCGGCGGATTCTCGTTTAATCATTTAAGAAGACAAAAGGCTAAGAATTGCATAGTATGTATGTGAATAATGAAATTTCAAAAAGCAAAGAAAAACGACATAACAAAACTGGAGTCAGGGAAGTATATTATTGCTTACATATTTGGCTTCTCTGTAGTACGTAGGTACTACTCTTCATATGGAAAAAGGGCACAAAAATTAAAATTTTTTAACGTATTTAATGAACAACCGTCTTTTCTATCTTATTTGTTCAAAAATAAATTGTATTCAATGTCTTTTCGACGAACATTCATATCCACTTTAACGATAGCAAAACAGCTTCGCGTATAAATGATTTTCATAGGCAGCATGTTATTGATTTCATGTGTTATCTGTGCGGCTCTCGAAATTAAACTGGTTATTTCATCGTATGCCAAATTTATACAGGGCAACATATAATCTAAATAAGAATTTTTATCTTCCAGACAATTTTGCATTCTATCAATCGCATCTACCATTGTATGTAAAGCCTCTGTTATTAGGGAGCTGGCAGATTTACACAGTGAACGAATTGGCGTCATTGTGATTTTACAACAATTTTGCAATTTCTTAGAGCTATTCATAACGAATGCATCAATGGCTTGACAGCCCTCTTGGTACAATTTCGTATCATTAACTGTGCGCAATTTTTCTTTAATACGTGCTGTCCACCAATCGTATTCTGCGGTATTGTTTATCAGTGTGTTATTTAATTGGACAGCAGCCCAATTAAAATGTTCCTCAACACTGGTAGCTAAATTTTGAAACTCAAGTCTTACAGAATCCATTTGATGTTGAAAATTATGAAACATTTTATAAACGACATCATCGTCCCCGTTCAGAATTTTTTTGCTTAAGTTATTCAAAACATCAATGGAATGATTTGATAACTTGGATAAAAATATCTCAGCATCTCGTGCAATTTTAGGTATATTTGTAGCTACGATGTCTAAAATATTATCAAATAATTCTTCAAATTCAATAAAGGTTCGTCGTAGAGTTTCAACGAAAGTGAATGGTTGTTTGTCAATATCTTCGTTAAAATTTCGTTTATTGTTTGAATTTAATACACTTATTCCATCATATTCCTCTAGAGCCATTCCGGTTCGCAATAAAGCTACCACTAACACGTACAAATAAAATGAATAAATATTTCCGTTAAGCATGACAAAAAATTTTTAACTCGATCTAATAGCGAAAAAAATGGACATTGACTGATTAAAGAAGAACATGTAAAAAGTAGAGATTTCTACGAGCTTGTTATCAGCTTCAGAATTCTTATGTAAATATGTATTCATATGTGTAAATGTAAATAAATATGAATAATAAAATTAATTATGTATACATACTTATCTATAAAGCAAATTAATAATAAACCTATAGAATATTAGGGGCACCCAACTTTTTGTTTTTTTTAAACGTGCGGCATATTGAGGCATATGTAGCGCTGAATGCACTACATAAAAATTTTGTACAACCGCTACTATAGAACATTTTCACCACACGACAGAACCGTTCGAACATCGTCCAACTTACAACATTGAAGCAACGGGTTTTAAGTGCTGGTACTCAAAGAAACGCGCAAAAAATTTGCAGTCCATGACTTGTGTTTGCCTGCCAAGGCAGAAAACTCAGTAAATAATAAAAATTAGATTTTCTTTTAATATTGCTTACTTTATTGAAATTAGCTCTAAAAAAACTGTATAATTCACACAAGTTCAGGTAATCAAGTAAGAAACGTATATGAATGAAGATGGTAAAAAAACAACAATGTTTAACAGTTGATACGTAAACACGGAGAATTTTAAATTTTGTCAGGTACGTCCGCAACCCAACGTCACGTTTACCAATGGGTACCTATTTACGCACACGTTTGGTAAGCACGTCTGCGTTTACGTAGAATAATGGAGCCTTTAAGGGAATGCTAGACGATAAGGGAATACTTATACGTATAGGTATGTGTGACTCTTTTTTTATAAAATAACGCACACATTGACAAATATTGAAGCTGAACATTGATCGTGTAGCATTCGCTTTAGAGATGTACTTTCAATTACATTAGATAATAAAGCTCGTTATTTGATTACCTAAATCTTGTGCGACAGAACAAATCGTGTTATTTCTTCACAATTGGTTTAATTTTCTTCATTTTGTTTTTAATTTTTATAAAAAAAAAACAAATTACAGAAAATTGCGAAAGTAGTATATTATTTATCTTAAAATAATATAATTTTTTTTATAGATTTTACTTTCCTATGGAAATTTCCCGTATGGCACTACATTTATTTTTCATTAATTAATATAAAATTGATGGAAAGGGACATTAATAGTCAAAGAGAAGCAAATACAATATAATATTTACATTTTTAAGTGTTGCCTTCATATTTTCATTAAAAAAAACGCTAAAGAAAAATATATGGTCAAAAACTAAGCGCAAAATCGCAGTCATTGTGCATAAATTGCTAGTTGTCATCATGTAAAAGATTGTAAGTTCGAAACGCCAATTTTAAGTTGAAACTTTTTACATTTTTTTGACAGTTAGTCATTTTTTATCGATAACACTAGTGGACGATTTGACGATTTTGCATTTATCGTAAGACGGTTGTACTCTTTGCACCTGATTAATTTTCCCATTACAATATATTTGCGCTCTTCTCCAAAATTTCAACAATGCAGAAAAAATGTAGTGTCATAGGGGCTTAACTAACATGTACTTAAATCGTGAATTTAGATTTTCTTGTGAATATGGCTGTTAGTTTTTAACGACTCTTTAATTTTTATTTATTTATTTTTAGTTCACGAGAAGCATGCTAAAATCATTATTTTGTCTTTAAACTACAATGGAAGAAAGTTCCCATGGACAAAAAGAGAAATTGCACATTCGCGACGATTTACTGACAGGTAGTGAATGTAACAGTGCAAGTTCACTAAATAGAATATCAAATCAACTAGTATGGGGAAGAAAATATTCGCATCACCAAATGCAGCCTCAAGACGAAAAATTGATAGTTTCTGATAGTAGAGAAAGTGTATGCCGAGTATCTTCGGAATTGGCCGCAAGTAAGGCTGAGTTTCCTGATGATGAAGACGATGCTGTACTGGGAGAGCTAAGAAATGGTTGTGATAAAACTTTTCTCGAACGAAATCGAGACACTTTTATTCTTCAAGATCAGTTAGGAAATATTAATTTAAACCACACGACTTCAGATGGGCTTTCGAAAGAAAATGTACCTGAGTATTCCAGCATCAATCATAAAGGTTCTTGTATTTTAACGTCGTCTACCCATAAACCCATTCGCACAACTTCATGTACTTCTTCTTCCACTGTGATTTCTTTAGCTGGCCAAAACACTACCAATACAAGGGACATTAGGGAATGTAGATCCGAAAAAGATGTCGCAGAGCAAAGCTGTAATGCTTTGGATAAAATCGAAAATATTATTTGTATTGAAGACGAAAGGAGAGGTAAAAATGTAAAGCAATGTATTACTAATAATTTAAGCATTGAAGATCCAATAAGTAATCAAGTATCATTAAAAAATGCATGTCAATCCCCATTTATAACCGTAGTACCATTGCATGCCTGCAATACATTTAACCATTCTCATTCCAACCTGCACACGCATCATCATTGCAACCATAATAATCAAGCTGATCATCAAAACTATGATAACAAATTAACGAATGCTTCGTCATCTCGGTTGCTTTTTAAAACAACAAATAACTCTTCCTATTGCACTAATTCAGCTTCCAAGAGCCAAGCCAAAAGGCCACCAATTTTCAAAACGCAATCGCTTGATATTATACAAGATTCACAATCCATTTTACACCATCAAACAGACGATGCTGATGAGAAATTATTTTTTGAACTGTCAGAATATGAAGCAGATTGTCTGCAAAATAATTTTCACTCCAAAGAGCAAAGACAGAATCGATTTCAGCAACCAGATGATGAAAATGAGCGGAGCACTAATATAAATAGGGCAGAAGTTATGGCACATGAGAGCATATCGATTTCTAGGTTATTGCCATTGTCATCTCGAAAGACTGGAGTAGTTTTAAAAACACAATCCATAGAGTCTCGACCAATATATCCAAATGTTCCATATAGTCCATATGCAAGCCCATCCAATAGTCCTAGATCTAATAGGCGGAGACCACCATTACGTGAATCAAGACGTGTTTCAATTGAGCAAAGTGGTAGTTTTCTGCAATTGAATCAATACAAATTAATGGATCAAATAGGACAGGTAAGTAATAGAAATAGATCAGTGTTATAATTACTTAATTCATAATATTTTTACTTAAAACTTTCGAATTATAATAATAATATTTACTTTTATTAATATATGTATGTAAATCTACTTATATTGAACCTTTGGTTCCACACAAGAACCAAATTAATATTGTAACGGAAATACATTTATTAAAAGCAATTTGAGTACTATCCTCGTATAAATGAATTTCTTATAAACTAAAGCAATGAAATTGTCACGTTTTTTTTACAATACTCCGAACTGACAATTTACGTTTTGGTGACAATTTTTCATTGTCGGTACATTGCCAAATCTTACAAACATTTTCGATATTTTTTTTTTTTTTTCTATCTTGGACCAGCACTCAGGGGATGACCTCTACACATGCGATGCATTGTGCTGGAACTAGGAAATCAGGTTATGAGAAGGAGGATAAAGGGAGTAGTGTGAATGGACATTTGATTTGAATTTTCCCACGTCATAAGTGACAGGAAAGACCTCGGCAGGGAGTTTGTTCCACATACGCGATGTTCGGCCGAAAAATGAGTTCTCCCTGTAATGCGTAGTGCGGTTCGCTGCCAAGTTGACCACAAATGGATGTGCTCTTAATGATGAACGCGTCGTGCTTGTGAATGATCGGGTTTCGGGAACAAGTTCCCTGATTTCATCAGAACGCATCCCATTATAGTAACGATAGAACAACGAAACGCACCCCACGTTGCGACGATGCTCAAGAGAGTTAATAGAGTTGGCTACCCTACTGTCTCCTATGAGTTTCTTCGCTCTCCTCTGGACCCGGTCGAGTAACTTCAAAATAGTCTTTGAAGCACCGGCCCAAACATGAGAATTGTATTCCATTTTCGGTCGGATGTAGGCGGTATAAATTGTGAGGAGATCAGATGGGGTGAAGTATGTCTTGCACCGTCTTAAAAAACCGAGGCACTTGAATGCTTCTTTTAAGACCTGAAAAATGTGCTCAGTCCATCGAACATCGCACTGAATTTTCATGCCAAGAACATCAAGAGCTTCTGATTCCTCGATGTTTATACCGCCCATAATTACAGATGACGCAGCGTCATCGGGCATGCGTCGATGTGTAAGCATGCTGCATTGGGTCTTTTGAGCATTGAAATCGACCCTGTTTGCCTGACCCCATTGCGATATTTTCATGAGGTCACAATTCCATGAGTCACTCATATTCTGCCTCATCGAAGTGATCATAGTCGATGTTGGTCTACGACTAAATGAATATGAGTGAGAAAGGCTGCTGTCATCTGCGAAAGAGTGGATAGGGTTGGAAGTTTGACATAGGAGGTCATTTAGAAAGACTAGAAATAGGGTAGGAGAAAGAGTGGAGCCTTGCGGTACCCCTGAATTTATCTTATACTCATTATATGAGATCCCGTCTATAACAACTCTTATAGCGCGATCCCTGAGAAAACTCGATATAAATCGAGAGAAGTTATCACCGACACCAAAAGCAATAAGTTTGGACAGAAGTGCCCCATGCCACACTCTATCAAATGCTTCAGAAATATCCAGAGCCACGACTTTACTTTCGCCGAACTGGTGAATAGAATCACACCATTTTTCCGAGAGGAAGGCTAGTACGTCGCCCGTAGAGCGCCCTCGACGGAAGCCGTATTGACGGTCGTTCAGTAAATTGTTGGACTCTAAATATTTCATTAGGTGAAAGTTCACCATACTTTCCATCACTTTGGAAATCGCGGAACAGATTGCGATTGGGCGGTAATTTTCAGGTTTGCTTGCCTCACCCTTTTTTGGGATCGGCGTTACATTTGCAACCTTCCAGCACGATGGGAATTGACCTGTATAGTACAGAGTGCTGAACAGGATTGCCAAAGGACGTGATAACGTCGAAGAACACTGCTTCAGGACCAGTGGAGGAATTCCATCCGGCCCAGGAGACTTGTTTATGTTGAGGTTCTTTAGAACCCTTTTAACTGCACGAGCTCGAGAGTATATCTTTGGCATAGTTACGGATACACGCTCGGGTGCGGGCAGTGGTTGATTGCTTTCCGGCAGGTGAGAAATACCAGAATTTAAAAAATTTCTTTGAGTTGGAAGACATAATCAGATCTGATGATACTATTAAATTTGAAATAAATACTGCATATTTTTTTTATTTTAGGGTGTAAAATTTGCGTATATTTTTATAATCTTTATTTCTTGATTCTAAAGCTTCTTCCGATATCATTCCACATTCCATTCCATGTCCACACCGTGTATCAATATTGTGTTTAGGCTAGACGCTGTTTCTGACAAGTAACGATAAAAAGCATCAATATTTATATTATATCTACATGCATGACATTGTTCTTAAAATAAGTGCATTTAGGTTTAAATTTTTTTTTAACAGTCTTCTCTTGGTTCTCAATTTAATTTTTTTCATCAATATTATGAGGCGTCGATCTTTTTATTACAAGCTTATACGAAATAAGTAACACGTATTCGAAGCATCGTATCCAGGTATGCAAAATAGATAGACCAAACTTATCATATGATAGTTTTCCAATACCTCTAAGTCGTGCATTATATTCGGCTTTGCTCCACTTATTCTACACGTTTGGGATGACTAGTCCGAAGTAATGCAGAAAACCTTTCCATCTATCATTGTTAACAATTTTTATTAATTTGATCTTCTACAACATCTTCTATGACAGTATATCATTCGTTATACCGAGCTTCGACCGTAGTTTGAATGACTACTACTTCCATTACATTCCCACTTATAAGTCCGACACGGTTCACGTGGTTTAGTTTGCTCCAATATATCAAATTGAACGTGTGTCAACCCTTCAATATCGGAAAATATTATATTACTGGTTTAGTACTTTTCTTTTGCCGAATTTATGTTTATATTCTTGGCAGCTGTTAGCATCAACTTATATGTACGAGGTCTGTTCAAAATAAAAGCTAAATTTTGAATTTTTTTGAAAAGTATTTATTCATTCATCAATATCCACGAACCACTTCTGAAATGCGCTTTTCGGTATGCCCATCAGCTCCGATTTTGACTTTATTCCATCAAGTGTGGTAAAACGCTTTCCTTTCATTAGTCTCTTCAGTTTTGGAAATAGGAAAAAGTTGCAGGGAGCCAAATCTGGTGAATAAGGTGATTGAGGCATGATTAGGGTATTGTTTTTGGCCAAGCGTGATGCATCACGCCATTGTAATTGAAGAAAACAAAATTCACCTTTTCTTTTAAACAAACCTCGTATATGTGTGTAAAAAACTTAACAATAACAAAAATGTACGTTGAAGTTCATTCGCACTAAGTACTTATACTCGTATATAGACAAACCTAACATTAATATTAATTTTTTATTTTTTTTTTTTATCTGGGACCAGCACTCAGGAGATGACTCCTACACATGCGAGGCATTGTGTTGGAACTATAGGAAAGGGATAGTAGAAGAAACGACAGGAGGTGAAGCTTAATTAATTATTTTACAGCTCTGCTTTCGCACGTTCTTTGTTTATACTCGTAGCAGTGCTGAAGCTTCGGTTTAGTAGCCATTTTTATTATTATTTTACTTCGCCGGTGCTACACAATACCGACGAAGGAGGGCGTTCCGATGTGATTGTGGATTGCTATCAGCTGAAGCTGGTATTGTTCAGTGACCAGTGACTATGCCTTCGCCGCTGAAACCTTCCGACAACAACTGACACACAAAGACACACTAATGCACATCAGAAAAATGCGAGATGTTTATTTTTATTTTAAAATTTTAGTCTGAAACTGGGGTTGAACCTACGTCTGTTTTTGGTTTAGTAGTCAACGTGCAGACTACCATCCATCGTGCCATCGCCACCCTCAACTTCAACTGAACTTCAAAAGGTACAGATAAGGCAATTAGTGGTTGAGATCTGAATATAAAATTATTATTTAGGTGATACTTCTTGCTAACGAACTCTTAGTCATTTCTTAATTGTAGCAGCAGGAATTAGATAACTTCAGCAAATCCTTTGTTTGGATCAGATTGGAGACAGCTGAAGTAAGCACTCTGTTCCTCTCTTTGGTTTTTATTATATTTTGAAACTAAATATTCTTTCCACATTTGCAGATGAATGTGAAATGGATAATATTGCTCTAGCAATTCTTGAAATTTCTGTAAACATCGGTTCATTTAGTTCATTTTTCTTTTCTGATACCTTCGTATGTACCAAAAGGTTTATATGTGTCGTTTAATTTTATATTAATGATGCAATGCTAGAAGTTCGTCCCGAAACAACATATCCTGGCGTAAACTTATTGAACCATAATAATATTTCATTATTAAAAATAACTTTTGCTTTTAAAACTTCGCAGTAACCCAATAAAAAATCTGAGTTTGAAGTGTAGTGTTGCCTGAAAATAATGATGAGATAAATTGATTCCTTTTTACAATTTACGAAAGGCAATGTTGAATGTAGTAGCGAAAATGCTAAAATGGGAACAACGTTGACGAGTGAATGTGAGTTTTTATTATTTTAGGAATTAAAATAATATTGAAATGCAAAAGGGCAAATCTTTAAATTTTATAACTTTACAAGAGTGAGAAGAAATTAATAAAAATTAATGGAAAATCAGTTATTATACATTTTTTACTTCCAAAAAAAAGTTTATGAATTTAAAATTTTACAATGAAACAGTGCATAGTACCCTAAAATGTACTCCATTGCAGGTTATAAATGGTAAAGTAACTCAAGAACTTATTAAAAGTAGACTAGAAAAAAAAAATAGTATATAAAAACTGAACTGCAAAAGGGAATCGTTCACAGAAAAAAGAGAAACAGGATTTCTAAAAAATTAAAAAAACTTAAGACATAAGGAAGAACCAAAGTTTATTAAACGTTATTTAGAAAATGTACATACAACAAATATTAAAAGACCCTACAAATTTCCAGATCTTGGCAATCATAATGGTGATGATGAAGCTTGCAACCGAGACACAAGGAATACTTCAGATTAGCCCAATCACTGAGGAATCAGGATACGTATAAGTTAAGTTAAGATAAGTTGCAGTAGTAACTTCTAACTTCTATAATCTTACATTTGATTGACATTAGAGAATTGAATATTATTGTAAATAAGATTGAGAATAATACGAAGAAAGGAGATTTGGATAATAGAGAAATTATTAAAACAGAGATAAAAATAACAAAACCAAAATTAAAATCAATAACTCCGTTAGAAATTAGTAAAAGAAGTGGACTATTTAACTTCATAGGTAGGGTTCAGAAATGGTTGATTGGTGTTATGGATGATGACGATCGACAGGAAATTCTTGAGAATCTTAATGTTGTAGATGAAAATAGTCATAATACCATAAATACCATTAATGAGCAAATATATATAAATACACATTTCAACGAGTCAATTCAAACACTGAAATCAGCTATTGAAGATGACAGAAAAAAAATTCAGAAAACATTGGACGATTTTAAAAATAGACAAAACGAAATAGTTCGAAAGCTTTTATATAATGAACAAATGTCTAAGCTTATATGGAAATTAATGAACCAAAGAGGTATGTTATTGAAATTTAAAACATTGTTTTAGATTATAAAGAAACGTCCATCTTAAAAATTTTAAAAAAAGTAAGCAGTATACCCTGTTAAATAGTTTTATTTTGAAATATAACAATAAGACTGAAATCGAAGAATTTGAAGACGATATGATATTAATAAAAAATGCAAACGACTATGAAATTATACAGGCCGGTGACAATAGAAAGTTAAGAGCTAATAAAAACTACCTCCTTACATTCTATTATTGCAATATAAAAATTTCGTTGTTAATTTCTTTTCCAAAACAAGAAAACTCTTACTCAAGACAAATATTTTTACCCTAGTAATAAATTATCACAATCTGACATAAAAGAATTGAAACATAAACATATTTCATAAGGAATAAATGTAACACTTGTAATGCCATAATAATTATCATAATTATAGTTATAAAAATTAATAATAAAAATGTTACTGTTGTCAACAAAACAAAAAATGAGCCAAAAACAGAAGATTTAGAACTGGCAAATATAAAAGAAAAATATGGGTTAAAATAAAGAATGCATATATACATATATATATGTATGCATACATATGTATATAAAAAATAAAATAAAAATACATTTTTATAACCTTAAATTTTACATATAAACTGCGAATAGATAAAAAAGGACTTAGGAGAGTCCACCGTTTAAGTGGGGAGGAGATACATTCAAGATGAACCTCTATCTATAAGAGTTAGTCTTAAGATTCATTTTAATAATTTAATTTTTTTTTGTTTAATGTCGCACCAAATCTCATTACATTTTATTCTCACAAAATCGTATGAAAGTCGTAGGAGTTATATTAAAGTCTGCAACGCCCTTTAGTATATAAAGTTTCTGCAATATTTATTCAGAATCACGATTAATTAATTATATATAATGATGAATTTATTACATGAAAAATTATTTAATCACGACTAAAGTCCATTGTGAAAACTTTTTAGCATTCAATATTAGAATACTTTCTGCTTCAGGGTTCATATGGTCTGGTCAAATTAGCTTACTCGGAAGAGGATTCGACGCATTATGCCATGAAAATACTTTCAAAACGTCGTCTACTTCGACAAGCAGGTCTTATGAAACGCGGTCCAAAAAAATGTACATCACCTTTAGATCGAGTTTATCGTGAAATTGCTGTCTTAAAAAAATTAGACCACCCTAATGTTGTTAAACTTGTTGAAGTGTTAGATGACCCAGTGGAAGATTCTCTTTATATGGTGTTTGAATTGGTCAAGCAAGGCGAAGTTTTAAGTGTACCTACAAGAAATCCATTAAGTGAAGAAAGAGGTTGGAGTGTGTTTCGTGATACAATATTAGGATTAGAGTATTGTAAGTATATTTCACTTGTATACTTCATTATATTTCACTGTTTGTAAAATTAAAATATTGAAATTATTATTATTATTTATTAATCTATCCTCATGACAAGAAAAAAATTTTTACATTACTTTTTTTTTCATATAATTTGTTTTCGGATAAAACGGGAAATTTTTTCACGAAATTTTTTACGGAAAGGGGAAATATTACTAGTGAAAAAGTATTCATGATAGTGATGAATATTTAACAAAATTTAAGTTTAAGTTTTTGCTTATTTCTGGTGTTAAAGTTGTATTTTGTACATAAGTGTGTTTGGAGATATATAGTAGAAGTTTATGGCAAACATTTTCGTAGAATATTTCAACTAATTACATTCCTGTTTTAAAGATAAATTTTTCCATTTTTCGAAAAAATAAAGGTCAAAACAGACCCATTCTCTGCAGAGGTTGCTTCCGAGCGGTGTTTGTTGGCGAGAAGTGTAGACAAGCGTGCGGGGTAGACAAAGTCGCACGAAATGGAAACCCATGCGACAAGTTTTCGTTTATATTTCCCTCTCTTTCGTACTTTTGTTGTATTGTGTATGTGGTTTTTTATAAGCGGGGTTGTCGAATTTGAATATTTTTGTTTGTTTTGATATATAAATTTAACATTTCTTTTATGAGCTCTATTACAAGTATGGAAATTTGTTAAATATATTACAAATAACAAAATAATTAAATATGTACATATGCGGCAACACCGATTTAACGTTGCCAGTGCCATACTATTATACAAATACAAAAATTAATTTAAAATTTTGTTTTTTAAAGCTTTTATAAATCAAACTTGTGGAATAATTAAGTTCTATCATTTTTCCACTTTCACCACCTGTCTATTCTCTGCTCACTATACCGCTCTTTATATTGTTCCAGTACAATTCATTGCATACGTCCAAGACCTGAGCACTGGTCTACGAAAAATAAAAATGTATTAGAGAATTGCATATAATGTTATTATCTTAAGAAAAATCAAATTTTGTTATATCAAAATAAGAAAATTAAATAGATTTAAAATCAAATAAAATGTTCCCGGCATATAAATTTTTGGAAAAGGTACTAACTTTCTTATGCTTTTATACATATGTATTTCTAATTAGCTCTTTAAAAAATTGGGTTGAAGGTCAACTGATGAGTTGGCATTAGCTGCAACGAAATGCAGCATATACATAGGGTAGCAGTATCAAACAACCAACATAAATTTTTTTTTTTTTTTTTTGTCTTGGACCGGCACTCAGGGGATGGATGGTCCATGTGCAAGGAGGATGGAAGACTAACGCTAGGCTATTATTATTCGATAGAATAGTTTTTTAATTAACTTCAGAGAAAAGATTTGTGAGAAATAATGGTTGGTTCATTGTAAATATTAGCCTTGATTTTTGGATAAACTGGTTTAGAGAGATACAAATTAATAATCGTAATGCATTTTGACTCGAATGGAATAAATAAAAAGAAATAAATATAAGGCATTTAAAAATAAAAAAAAATTTTTTTATGTAATACATATTAATAATTAAGATTTATTAACCTTTGTTAAGCTAAAATTAATTGTGCAAATACTAATAAAATTTCAGTTCCTGTTTATTGTTTTCTTTTAATAAAAACGCAGTTTGAAAATTTCTGCTATTTTTTTCTTATTTGGTAACTTTTTTTTAGAAATATTGGTTAGAAATTTTTTTGTTCGTTTGCCACACTGATCAAAATTTAACCTGGCTATTGCATTGTGTAAAAGGTGTTGATTTAATAAAAGACTCCAAAAAAAAACTTCAGAATTATCGCAGCGACACCACCCTTTCTTTTTTTAATCCACTCCATGAGAATAAGTTAGCAGAATCTTGTTTTTTTTTGTTCACATAACGATTTAAATAATTTTTTTTTATAATACACGAGTATATTACATTTTTATAATATATCTAATTTATTCACATAAATTATTGTACATCCAAATCTGTTTCTCTTTCATTTTAAGTACACTACCAGCGAATAATTCATGGTGATATAAAGCCGGGGAATCTCTTATTAACCGAACATGGTCGTGTTAAAATAGCGGATTTAGGCGTTTGCAATGAGTTCATTGGAGAAGATGCCATAATGACTAATGGATCAACGGCAGGTACACCAGCATTTAGAGCTCCAGAATCGTTAAATGTAGGGCAGGTAAAGAACTACAATAATAATATTTCTTACAGAAATATATGTACATAAAAGTAACTCCAATGCGGAAAAGTTAACTTCTACAATTTTATATCGGTTATTACCTAGCAAAAAAAAACATGTAAAAGAAATATTTAATGCATGGGTTCTATTGCAAATGCACTGTGTCAACTTAGCTGAAACACGCATGATTTTAGCATAGCTATGTCATTGGCGAACATGTGTTCAAATTTAACAAAACAACTCGTCATTTAAATGAGTGCTTCGAACCAATCAATGTCCCATGATTTGGTTATGTTTTAGGATGGGTTAGTAGATCCCTGTAACACATTTAAAAATTTATTTAAATTATAATTACAACTGCGCAGTTGTTCATATAAATTAATCGGGAGAGTTGAATGTGTTTTCCATGATTTGAATACTGAAAATCTTCTTAACATTTAAGATGCCATTACAAATTAATTCAGACAAAAAAGTGCTTCAGAAGTAATGAAAATACCAATTCATAGTGAACGCATTCACTTTTTTTGCTCGGTATATATGTAGAGGAAACGTCAAACGTTTTATATTAATTTTTACTTAGCTGCACAATGAACTACGCACAATTTTTTATGCAAAAAAATTATGTTATATTAAAAGCACTTGCCTGTCTAAATGTGCAGGTAAGTGCAAGTATAGAAATTTTTATTATTAAAAACAGTACATTATATGTACTATTGTATGGAAATTTACAACCCTTGTTTTTTCACAAGCAGGTAACTGCATTTTTTATGAAAACAGTTCAAAATAACAAAAAATTATGGTAAAAGGGTTGGCGATGGTCGAAGTAGTCTGCACGGTTACTATAAAACGATAAATTGTTCCTGGGTTCAACGCCAGTTTGAGAATCATAGAAACATTTCATTTGTGTGTGATTTCGTGTCAGTTATTGTCGCAAGGTTTCAGTGGCGAAGGCATACTCACTGGTCACTGAACAGTAACGGATTCAGCTGTATCCAATCCACAGGCACACCAGAACGTCCTCCTTCGTCGGTATTGTAGCATCGGCGAAGTAAAATAATTACTGAAAACGGCTACTAAAAACGAAGCTTCAAAATTTAATGTCTCCTTGATATCAGAGACGCTACAACACTGCTGTAAAGCAAATAACGTACAAAAAGCAGTGTTGTAATATAGTGAAGCTTCACCTCCTATCCTTTCTCCTACAATCCCTTTCCTCTAGGCCCAGCACAATGCACCGCATGTCTAGGGGTCATCTCCTGAGTGCATGTCCAAAATAAAAGAAAAAAAGTGCAAGTAAACAAATGCACCAAAGCATTTTGGAGAGTAGTGTCAGAAAATGACAATTTTTACGTAGTTAATTCAAAACGCATGTTAGTGTTCAGCGGAACTCCCTTACACATGCAATGCATTGCACTGGAACTATTTAGAGAGAGCGATAGTGCAGATAATAGACAGGTGGTGAAAGTGGTAGGAATATGTGTATTGCTTATTTCTGTTTTGACAAAATTTTGTTTGCAAAAGCAAAGACCCTACAATACTGTTATTTTTTCTTCTTCTAAATGACTATAAATACGTATATCTGGCAGTCATGTTTGTTTATTTTTATGTAAATAATAATATGTATTTCATATTATGAAATAAACATTCGCGATTTCTTTTATTTAAATATTTTTCCCTCATAGAACTCGTTTTCACACAACACGTAGGGGTTTTGAATCGTAACTATCCCATTGTAGGAGAGTTACCTGTACTGACATGAAAAATAGACATAAACATATTAATTTAACCACAATTGGCTGTAGTCTTTATCTAAAATTTGTCTCGTGCAATGCCACTCTTGTTGGCAGACAGCTTAATTGCATGATATTATCATGAAATACTTCAGACTCAATTTTTTTTTTTTTTTATCTAGGACCAGCACTCAGGAGATGACTCCTACACATGGAGCTCTGATTTCGCACGTTCTTTGTTTATACTCGTAGCAGTGCTGAAGCGTCGGTTTAGTAGCCATTTTTATTACACGGTGCTACACAATACCGACGAAGGAGGGCGTTCTGATGTGATTGTGGATTGCTATCAGCTGATGCCGGTATTGTTCAGTGACCAGTGACTATGCCTTCGCCACTGAAACGTTCCGACAACAACTGACACACAAAGACCCACTAATGCACATCAGAAAAATGCGAGATGTTTATTTTTATTTTAAAATTTTTAGTCTGAAACTGGGGTTGAACCCAGGTCTGTTTTTTGGTTGTGTAGTCAACGTGCAGACTACCATCCATCGTGCCATCGCCACCCTCATGTACAGTTTTTTTTGACTTTGCTGCCTTTCCTAAGTGTATATTTGACAAAATGGGTAACATTAATTTTTCTTGTCACTATTTCTAAAAATCTAATACAATTTCTCTTTTAAGTGCTCATTCCGTACACTTAAGATAAATCTCTAACTTTTTTGTTATTTTAACATTATTTTCATACAAAATATTAATGTTAACTGCACATTGACATAACTAATTAAAATTTATTATTTTCTGTCGCTATTTCCAAAAATTATTTTTAGGTGCTTTTTCCACTTTTATTATAATTTTTTCCCAATTTTAAACTATTTTCATACAAAAAGTAAGAAATCCTGATGTGAATTTCCATACAACTTACACAAACGTGTTGTTGATAAAATTGCTGAACATGCATTTACCTTGCACATTTAGTCATGGGAATCTATTTAAGATAGCAACATTTTTGACTTACCTGCACAAAAAATAGTAAAAAGTTGATTGTGCTGCTAAGTGAAAACTACTGTACTTCATTAGAAAACAATATATACTGATGATCTTATTCCAATTCGCAGAACATCTATTGTGGAAGAGCAGCAGATATATGGGCGTTAGGGGCAACACTTTATGCTTTAGTTTACGGAAATGTACCATTTTGTGCTTCCTCTATTCCAGCTTTATATGAGAAAATCAAAATGGAAGAACTATCTTTCCCGGATATCCCAAAAACTTCTGTTGACCTCAAGAACTGCATTCAGAGCATGCTGCAAAAGAAACCAGCACATCGTATTACTTTGCCGCTATTAAAGGTATAAAACAGACTATTTTTAAATCTTTGCATAAGAATAATATAAATAATTTTAAGTTAAATGATCTCTAATGAGCAAATTATTGCCAGTTCAGATGAATAAAATAAAATTATTCCTTGAAGCTCGTAGAAATATAACGTAGCCATAGACAACTAAAGACGTGCATTGTTATAACACAAAGTATAAGCATAAGTTATGCTGCATAACTGATATACCTTGGTATGTACCATGTACCAGTGGTGCAGGCGAGAAAACGACTGTAACAATCACAAAGTATACAGAGGCGTCAGTTCAAAGCAGCGAACGAGCAGAGAAAGAGACATCATCAAGAGATTTGCTGTCTCTTTTACCCCCTAACTCTGTTCGGTGATTCCTTTTTCTTCTAAATTCCTCAATATTGTTGTTTTGTTTTGATTTTTATTTTCTAGATGTGAAAATTAGCCGTATTTTTCATCTACTTTATGCTCACAATTTTGCAATTTTTAGCACGACAATGTTACAAACATAGGTTATAGGAATCTGTGGTTACAAAACACAACAATGTGGTGTTTTGTGTTATGAAAATTATGTACTATGAAAATTAATTACATTTATGAAAACAAATAGATACCAAAAAATCACAAGATCACTAAAATGTTATTTTATTGGCTTATGCACAACAAATTTCTTTTTGGTAATTTTTTAGCTTAGCTATTTTTTTTTGCTATATTAACACAAAACACGATTAGAACCACAAAACACCATTAAAACAAGCTGCACTATGTTTTTTTTACTATAATATTAACACAAAACACAATTAAAACAAAGAAAACCTCAAGAAATTATAAATTTGTTCTTATGCACAAATTGTGGCTTATGTTAACAAAATTTTTCATCACAAAACACCAAAATACTGACAAATTTCTTTTTGGTAATTTTTTAGCTTTGCTATATTAACACAAAACACTATTAAAACAAGCTTCAGTATGTTTTTACCTATAATATTAACACAAAACACAATTAAAACCAATAAAACCACAAGAAATTATAAATTTGTTCTTATGCACAAAATGTGGCTTATGTTTACATTTTTCTTTTGTTTACTTTTCATCTTTCGTAAAATTGTATATTTGTCTCTTTCTCCCCCTATTTGAAGAAAAGCTGATTTAAATTTTTTCAGACCCCTAGCTGACACTTCTAGGTATTCTATGGTAACAATAATTGTTTGTGTTTGCTTTCTTACATTTTAATAGTGCTACAAACTGTTAAAGTTGCTTAAGGGTGCTTTAGACCATAAGATTTGTCGTACGTAAAATGAGCGAGAAAATAAAATGAAATTGCATCCGTATTTCAAAAACAGAGAGTAAAAATCGGATGGTTGTTTTCTGGCGTTTACACCATTGGTATGGATAAAATCAAGTAAGATAAACATTCTCATTTAATTTAACTACATCTGTTTGCTTGTTTTCCCAGGGATGGAGTTCTTGTGCAAATGAATTTTTTTTTTAATAACCTTGAAAAATATTTTTATAACTTTGGAATATGTTATTTTCGTGGTCAAAATTTTTAGTGTACTTTTAGAAAATATACGTATATTTTTATAAAATTGTGCTGTCGTGGTCTAAAATGTACACTTTGATTTTATAATTGGTATAAATTTATGAAACCAGTTTTCCCTCCCTGGCTTTCTCACATTTGTTTACATAAAAATGCATCCCTGATCTAATGGTGTGTGTTGGTTTTTGAAAAATTTTAAAAAATCAAGAGAGCCATACGACTGTCAAATTTTCATCCGTATTTTCTCTCAAAATCTTATAGTTTCATTACATATTACGTTTAGACGATCCGACTTGTGCTCTTCTACACAAAAATTTGACATGTCGTACGACAGATCTTATGGTCTAAAGCACCCTTTATTGGTATGATATTGAAAACAAGTTTATATCTGTCTTTTGTTCTCAAATAGTTATAGTGCAACAAGTATTTCATCAATACTATAAGTGCGAATTCTTGTGTGCATTAAAAGTTTAAAAGGTTTAAAAATGAAATTTATAAATACAACAAAATTTTAATAATATAGCAAATTACTTATATGTTGTTTTCTTTACAAACCTTTTTAAATATATATACAAACATATCTGTATATTAGACCGTACCTCAAAAAAAGTGCTCCGTATACCCCGTAATGTAAGCTATTTTTGGAAAGTAATTGTAAAATAAATTTTTCTTTGACAATGGGTGGGGTTCACCTATATATCTTTGGCATTTGCAGTCGGATCTTAAAAATGGTATATCTATGTTTTTGTCTCGAGAAGGCTATGCAGCAATGCCCATTAACTAGAACTCTCCGTTCTAGTATTTATCCACCAGATCTCTGTTTGTTCCACCCTAATGTATCCCCATAATGTCAGAAAATTAAAGTTCGCAAAAAGCCAATACACATTTGCAAAGAAAGTAATTCGATAGTTCCAGCAGAATGGTCGACATTTGTAGTATGTAACTAAGTATGATGTAACAAAATGGTGTCTATTTGTATATGCTTCATGCTTCTCTATCCCCTTCGCAAATAAAGACAAATGCATTTTACAATCCCGCCAAACATTCATGGGAAAGGCTAGATGAACACTCTAAAATGAATTGCCAACCACTTGGGATTCAACGAACTCGTCATTGGAATAATTAAAGAAATAATAATAACATGACGCAGGAGCGTACAACTTGACTTGACTTTTAGGAATTTCAACACGATTTTTAAAACTTCCCTGGCGAAATAAACTTGGGTTCAACCAGTTTCAGGCTAAAATAATAATAGAAAAAAACACCATTTTTCTGATGTGGATTAGTGTGTCTTTGTGTGTCAGTTGTTGTCGGAAGGTTTCAGTGGCGAAGGCATAGTCACTGGTCACTGAACAATACCGGCTTCAGTTGATACCAGTCCACAATCACATCAGAACGCCCTCCTTCGTCCGTATTGTGTATCACCGGCGTAGTAAAACAATAATAAAAAAAGCTACTAAAAACGAAGTTTCAAAATTTAATTTTCCAGCAGACAGAAGAGAAGTTAAAAACTGCTACAAAAACAAATAACGTGCAAAAAAGTATTGTTGTAAGCTAGCGAAGCTTCACCTCCTATCATTTCTCCAAAAACCCCTTCCTATAGTTCCAGCACAATGCACCGCATGTGTAGGTGTCATCTCCTGAGGGCTTGGTCAAGATAAAAAAAAATGAGACAATTTTTCATACTTAAAATTTTTAATGCTTCTTTTGATTCATTTTAAATAAAAACAGACATTTAAATCTATATACATATTTTGTCATCAGGATCTATTGAAATTTCAAGTATGTTTTGTTTTATAATTAATAAATATTTAACTTTCAAAATACTTTAAAATTATTACATGTGTACGTATGTAACTTGACTTTGATTATAAGACAATAAAAATTAAATTTTTTCAAGAATAACATATGAATCAAATTAAACGTAAAATAGTATAATATAATCAATTTAAATTAAATATTAAATTACAGTATGCTTTTTTTTCTTATCACTTTTTTCATCCATGTTTATTTTTCTTATTTTAAAATTTTGTTAACTAGCAGTATAAATTTATTTTGTTCAATTTTAAGAATTTTGTTTTTATTTATTAATTACGTTACGAAAATAGTGAAATATTTAAAGAATATATAATATTAAATAACATTTAAAATACGTATTAATTTAATTTAAAATATAATATTAGTGTGTTATTTTACAATTTACGAACTATTGTTAGCTGGAAAACGAAGAGTTCGAAGAGAGTGGCAGCTTCACAGATCTCCCCAACTCGTAAATAAGAGAGCACAAAATATCTTAGAGAGGTGTTACAATTAAAAAAACTGCTTCTTTAAATGAGTATCTTGAAAGTCTTGATGCAACCCCGCAATCAGATCATTCACTTTGGCGTGCTACCAGATACCTAAAAAGACCCGTCATTCATAAACCTCCATTAGGAGCTTTAAGGGGAGATTTGGCAAGAAACGAAACTGAAAAAGGTAACTTATTCGTCGAACAGTTAAGAAATGTCTTTACCCTTAACGAATTAAATGAATCTACTGAGCTTCCACCAGTTATTACGAATACAGCAGTTCCGATAAAGTTTAAGTTCCAAGAGGTTAAAAAACCTATAGCTAACTTGAATTCTAAAAAAGCTCCAGGAATCGACAACATCAGTAACAAGATGCTTCAGGAGCTCTCCAACGTAGCAGTTAAACCAATTCTACAAATGTTCATTTGTATACTACTGGAAAACTACTTGAGTTGCAGAAAATTTATTTTAAAGCAAGGTGACTGGTTGTCATCACTGCAGCCAATCAATGCCGGAGTTCTTCAAGGAAGTATATTGGGGCCATTGCTTTATTTAATATACACCGCAGACTTACCAACAACTGCAAATGTTCATACTTCAACGTTTGCCGATGAGACAGCTTTTCTAAGCACCCACGAAATTCCTGAAGAAGCATCTCGACGTCTACAGCATCAGGCTACACAACTGAAAGGCTGGCTAAAAAAATGGAGAATTAAGGTTAATGAGAATAAGTGCGTACATATAACTTTTACCCTGCGCGGAGCGACATATCCTCCTGTTCTGATCAACAACCAACTGGAAACAGAATATCGACGCGAAATTAACTCAAATGAAACTAAAAGCAGGCACTGCCTCAACTTCTAATATAGAGAAAATTCAAAGGTGTGAAAACAAAATACTTAGATTGATTGCAGGTGCCCCGAGGTATATAAAAAATTCTAATATACACAAGGATTTAAATATTCCGATGGTCAAGCAAGAGATAACAACATACGCAACGTCATATCTAACCAAACTCGAAGTGCACCCAAATATTCTAGCACGAAATATTTTAAGCAAAAGAGGCTTCATTCGATTGAAGCAAAGACTATAAATATATAAAGATGTTGCACTGTCATACATTGTTATGCCAATGCTAAATTTACTGATGGTTTTAGTACAAAAACCATGCTAAAACCCTTTTTTCAAGAAAGTCATTTATTTTCTGAGAGAATTTATTATTCTCATGTCTCTACTATTCATTTACATATGTATACATGGCTTTGCATTCTCAAGTATGTGTGCATGTGTGTACATTTAATAAACAAACGAAAGAATCCATATAAACAAACAAAAACAGCAAAGGCTCGTTTTGAGTTCGCACAATATATGTGGACATAAGATACGTAAAGCTAATGTCGCTGATTCTTATTTGATTGGCAAATATATGTATTTTATTGTTGTACTATTGCAAGAACATCGATTCGCACCGAATTTAATATTATTTAAAATTGGAAATTTAAATAACTATGTATATCTATATAAAAATAACGTGTCACGACGTTTGTTCTCGCTAATCTCCGAAACTACTGGACCGATTTAAATGAAATTTTGCGCAGATATGTTAACAGTGTATAACTTGAAATATAGGCCATATTTTATTTTGAATTTGAAATAGAAAAAATTGGTTTTTGAATAACCTGCTCTTTTATAAACAGATTTTCAAAATTATTTATTTGTTCTTGTTCTTGTGCTCGCTGCCGTATGGATATAATAAAACCCGCGCAAATTTTGTCATATCCATCAGAAATGTTTGTACATGCAAAAAATTACGATAAAAATTCAGATTTTGGAAGTTTGTGTGCTCCATCAGACTTATTTTTTGCAGTATGTAAGATTCATATAAAAGTTTTCGAAAAAATTTTTTCTGAATCCAAAGAAATAAAAAACATAAAAAAACTATTGTTGAGCAATGTGTAAATTGCACCAAAAATACAATATATTCCTTTTGGTTTCAAGAAAACAACGTATGCTATAAGCACAGAATGGAGATGCTAAATTTATTAATTCTTACACTTTTACGAAAGCATTCCTCGTGGGAAACATACAAATACAAATTAACGAGCGCAGAAAAACTTAAAATTTTAAAACAATAAAACTAATGCTCAATTCAGAAAATTATTAAATATGTACCAATCACCAAAAATAATTACATTTCTTGTGCTAGTTATCACTTATTAAAAAGATTTTAATAAATTTTATAATAGTTTTGTAAACAAAATAATAAATTGTATGGTTTTCGAACTCAGGTAAGCTCACGTTTTATTTGATTTATGCATATACATAGATATTTTAACTATACAATTGAAAATTCTAAAATAAAATATTTAAATATATGATTCTAATCGTGCTTTTTCCCTTATAAACTATATGTGAAATTTATTATTACATACCCTATGATATTCTCATACAGTATGAAAAATATCATAAAGCATTTTATTACAAAAGCAACTCAATAATTGAGGAGGAAAGCATATCCATATAGTACTATTTCGCTAACGCTTACTTAGCTCATCAGTGGATTTTCCTAATTTCTGAATACAAACCCAAGATCTATATGTTTAAAATTCAATTAATCAAACGAGAATTTTTGAATATCAAACATACAAACCAAAAAATCTATAAACAAAAACATAACAATCCATGAGTTTACTTTTATAACATACACACATTTCTATTTTTAGTTTTTTATTCTCATCTACACTAGGCTTGCCATTGGCCAGCATAACTAATGTATTTTGAATCAAATAAATTCAGTTAATATAAAATATTTAATAAAACAAATGAGTATACATAGTTAGGTGCGAATCAACATAAATGCAATAGTACAATAACAAAAAACGTAATTTTACCCTACAGCCACAGAAATCGGTCGCATTGGCTTTGCACTGTTTATTTGCACATGATTTATATGAAAACAAGAAACTGCTTTTAGTTGTTAATATTGTTATTGAATGTGCTTTGCACAAGAAATATAACACACACAAAAACACATTACTCAATAAGCATCATTTATATGTGTAAACAACAAAAAAAACCATAATTTCTGTGGAAAAAAAATTTCTAGTAGAGTTAAAAAAAACAAAAATGTTTCAAAAACAACAACAAAATAAACTTGACAAAACCAATGCTTATTACTACATACATAGTTATGTACGTACATATGTATGTATGCCTAAAATTTTTCTGTTCTCTTCTCTTGCTCAAAGACTCTCTTGCTACTTCCCCCCACAGCATCTATAAACGCAAACAATTTTTGTTTTTATTCAATGTTCTACGTGCAATATCTTTATATATTTATAGTCTTTGATTGAAGGGAAGGAGTATTGCGCAAACGCAATAGGCGCGAAAACCAAATTATACGACCAGTAACCAATTGTGTACAGCATTCTACTCAATAATAATTTTGTAATTCGTTTTTAGATTTGAATACTTATTGTTGGTTCAATTGGTTTTGAAGCTTTAATAAATAATGTAATGAAGCAAAAAAAAAATTCTCTGAAATAAATATTATTCTTTTTCCATGTAGCACCACCAATTCCTGAATTTTATTATTTGTTATTATAATTTGTGTTTTATATTTATTTACTCTTTATTAAATAAAGAAGTGTTCTTGTAGATTTTCTTCAGCTGAGTGCACAGTTGCGGTAGATACATTATCTTCTTCAAGGTTATTTATTACATTTATGTCTTTTTCATCATTGGTTTTCTCTATTCTACTTAAGAAGTCTGCTACCCGATTTTCGCTTCATTTTATATAATAAATTTCAAAGTCGTATTCTCCTAACTTTAGTAACCATCTTTAATGCCTTGGTGATATGTCTTTTCCATTGTATTTAGAACTTAGAAATCTTATTGGTTGGTGATGTTAGAATTTTAAATTTTCTTCCATTCATATAAGGCCGCAAATAATTCACACTCCATAGTATAGTTAAAAATTCCTTATCAGTTGTTGCGTAATTCTTTTCATGATTGTTTAAAGTTCTAGAAACATAACAGACTGGGAGTCCCTCTCGAGACAACACTGCACCAATCGCGTAATTGAATGCGTATGTAGTTAAAGTAAACTTTATGCCACTTTGACATAATATTTAACAAATTTCCTATAATACCCCGTCAGTCCGAGAAAGCTCTTAATCTGTTTTTCCGTTTTCGGTAATGTTAATTCCTGGATTATTTTTATTTCGTTTTGGTTGGGTTTTATTCCGTCCTTTGTTAAAATGTGTCCCAAAAATTCGGTTTCCCTTTTCATAAAATTACAGTTGTCATCTGTCACTGAACAATATCGGCTTCAGGTGATAGCAATCCACAATCACATTAGAACGCCCTCCTTCGTCGGTATTGTGTAGCACCGGCGAAGTAAAATAATAATAAAAATGGCAACAAAACCGAAGCTTCAGCACTGCTACGAGTATAAACAAAGAACGTGCAAAAGACGAGCTGTAAAATAATTAATTAAGCTTCACCTCCTGTCGTTTCTCCTACTATCCCTTTCCTATAGTTCCAGCACAATGCTTCGCATGTGTAGGAGTCTCTCCTTAGTGCTGGTTCCAGATAAAAACAAAGAAAATCAGCTTCTTCTAAAACTCTAAAAATGTCTGATATTGCTTTTACATGTTCCGCTAAAGATGTGCTAAAAATTAAAACGTCGTCTATTAATGAAATCGCGTAATGTTTCGTTCATGAGTCTTTGGAAGGTCGCTGGAGCCAAACGGCGATCTTATAAACTCATACAGTCCGTTAGGAGTAACGAAAGCTCTATTTTCCCTGTATTTTTCTTCCATTAAAATCTGGCGATATCCCTTAGCAAGATCTAGAGTCGTAAAATATTGTGCTCTTCCGAGTTTATCTAAAAAGGACTCTATGTTGGGAAGTGGGAATTTGTTATCAATTGTTATTTCGTTTAGTTTCCTATAATCTACTACAATCCTGTATTTTCATTCTCCTGAGTTATCTAACTTCTTAGTGGACTCGCATAACGAGAGCAACTTTTTCGAATTATAACCTGTTCTTCCATTTCTACATTTTGTCGTATTACTTCTGCTTCGTGTTGTGGCGGATACTTAATTTAGCATTTATATATTCTTCCGTCGTTATCCTAATCGTATGTTCTATATTCATTGTGCTAGTCAGTTTGTCGCCTTCCCAAAAGAATAAATTTCTGAATCTTTCCAGAATGTTCATGACGTTCCCATACTCCTCAGTATTTAGATGGTTCAACTGTAATCCATTCCAGTCAAAATTCGATCCCTCTAAAGTACATATTCGAAGGTTTTTGTATGGATTCATTATAAAATAAGTTATTCTGTTATTGAAAGAAATATTTCCGTCCACTAAATTTATCATTGTGTTAAGACAGTTCAGTAAATCTGTCCCTATTATAAAGCAGTATTTTCGTCCTGTTAACTGAGTAACTTTCCACCTAATTTCATTAAATTCTTCAGGTGCATCTGAAATCTCCTCGAATCCAATAACACCTTTTCCATTTATTGTTTTAAATTCAATTGGTTCTTCCAACGGAATTTTTCTAAAATCTTTTATGTCCTTATCTACTACACTAATACTTGCTTCTGTGTCTATAAGGGATTATATTCTTTTCTCTTTACTGTAATTGTTATCATGGGTTGTTTCTAAAAAAAAAATATTTTAATAATTTCGGTTATTATTATAGTTATTATTTTTATTCAGTTGTTTAGATGTGTACAAAAAAGTTCCACTGAATTTCCTAAATTCCAGTCTTCATATCTTCTTTCCATCATTATTTCTATTATTTTCCCTACATCCCTTTTTTCATATATTTTGTCGAGTAATATAACTTGTGTTATTTCTTTTGCTACATTAGTCAGTAAACCATTTACGTTCCCTAATGTCAGAAAATTAAAGCTCGCAAAAAACCTATAGACTTTTGCTAAGAAAGTATATCGATAATTCCAGCAGAAAAGTCGATATTTGTTGTCTGATCTACAACTAAGTATGATGTAACTAAATCGTGTCTATTTGTATATACTTCCTAGTTCTGTATCCCGTTCGCTTCCACACAAATACAAATGCTATTTACAATCACGCCAAACATTCATATGAATGGCTTGATACAAAAGTGATCTCTAATGATCACTCTAAAATGAATTGCCAACCACTCGCGATTCAAGGAGCGGATAACTCAGTCAGACCATCAGGGAAAACACGGACGATAATGTCAGAGCGGTTGAATTTATGGTGAAGTGATTTATTTACAGTCTCAATCTGGGATATCTTAGCAGGGATTGTAGATTCGATACGCCTTATTTGCTCATTGCAGTCGGCCTTTATGTTGTTCATATTACTAGCAATGTCAGATTTTATATCAGCCATATCCGGAAGAAATTTTGTAAGACCAGAGCAATCCTCTTTATTTTCGCATAAGAAGTTATCAAATTTACTATTGAATAAGACTAAGTCCTTTCTAAGCAAGTCCACTGCAAAACCAGCTAGGTTTTTCTAACACAGCGAACAAATAAAATATACACTTTTGGGACTCCCCATAGGCTCTACTTCATCACCGTAGATATTTTCACATGCAGAATGAAACCAAAACTGACATACGTCGCACTGTACAGTAGATTGACTTTCAGTAAAAGTCAATTTACAGAAACAGCATAATTCTTTTTTTGGAAACAGCCATATTAACAAGAAAATATCACTAATATAAATTAAGGGTGAAAAATTACGCTAAAAAAATAAAAGAACCAACAGCGACAATAACCTCAATGATACAGCAGACCATAAGCCAAGTTATATTGTAGCGTGCTTTACTTTATTACGCCAAATAATAAAATATGGAAATGGCTCTGGAAAAGTATACATATAGGTGTCTTTTTTTTTTTTGGCGTGTGAGGTAGGGTTGAAAATGCCTTCGCACTTACAGAGACCGTCGTCTTCTGCGTCGAGTGGTGTTGCCACTAAAACATTCCCTCCTCCTCCTCTGGGTAGATTCCTCCCCGGGACCGCTTTCCGCATTACTTCGGGAAGGCCCAGAGCCACGTCCCAATCAGGACAACTCTCACTCACCCACGTATGGGTCCGCCAAGTCCGCAGCCGGTGCCATGGCCCCGGCCTGTATCCCCTGGACCACGTCAGAGGGGACCCCGCTATGCAGCAGCGCATCGAGGTCCGTATTCTTCCTCCGCAGAACGTATCCCACGTACTGCGCCACAGCTTCCCAATTGTCCTCACAATCGAGCATCCTCCCTATCACGGTGGCAGGAGCGAACCCGCCAACCCGCTGCGCCATTGCACCTCTCTCAGTATGACACCTGGTGCAGTCGAAGAAAGTGTGTTCTGCATCATCATCCGTAATACCACAGTAAATGCAGTCGGGACCATCTGCCCTGCCCATCCGGTAGAGGTACTTTCGGAAGTATAGGTGTCTTTAACATATGTAGAAAAACGGATGAAACCGACATTGAAAGATTTTTGAATGCTAAAGGATTTCTATCTCTAATAGATAAACGTATAGCAACTGAAAAACATGGTACCCCATATTGACTGAATTTGTTCAAATAATAATCAAAGTAACTTTAAGGCTAGCCTTTATCCAAAAATACATAGTTACTACTACGGAATTTTACTTGGAATTAAATGATATCTATGGAAATAAATATAAGCGGAGTGGAAACGGTAGCTAAAAGCATTTGCAATTTAACGCAACATGAATAAACCGAAAAGTGTTAAGAATATGAAAATCCGAAACGATTTCAAACCCGTTATAAACATCCAAAAATGTAAAGTCCCAAAAATTAGACCGCCCATCATTCATAACGCAAAAAGTTTTTGGTTTTGTAAAATATTGCTTTTCGATACAATAAAAGTTTTTAATACATAATGAATACTATATAGCTTGCTGAAGGGTATATAAGATTTGTCAAAGTCGAATAAATTTTTTGTTTTATTTAAATACCGTAACGATTTTTTGTCATTTTTCTTCATCTTGGACCTGCACATATGAAGGAGATTTGATAACCCTTAGAACGTAGACGTCGTACATCATAAGAGCAAACATGCGCAATAATAATTAGTAATGCAAGTAAACTGCAACCAGTTCCTTGACAGCTCACACTTTTACACACTTAGTTAATTTAAGCTTACAGAAAAAATCAAAAATTACGGTTTTTCCTTTTAGGAACATGTATGGGTAAATGCAACTCATTTACATCTTTTGCCTAGTGAAGAAGAAAACTGTCGATTAGTTCAAGTAAATGATGATGACATTAACTCCGTTGTACGCAGCATTCCGAAGCTAGATACACTAATTTTGATTAAAACAATGCTGAAGAACCATTCCTTTGGGAACCCATTCTCACGAAGCGTCTCTGGTAGAGCACCACAACGTGGCGGTTCACGTTTAGAAAGATTTATACGGGCAGGTCGTTCTAATTCAGCACCGGGATCTTACAATAGGTTTGTTGACAGGTATGTATTGGTTCTACACACACTTCCAATTAAATGTATCTTCTAATATTACATATGACTTATTTTCTAGGCAACTATCGGGAGATAATATACTTCCAGCACTTTGTGAACATACCCCTTCCAATTTTACGAGTGAGGAGTATCAATAAATAATTAACACCATTTTATTGCACAATTAGATAAAGAATAGAAAATTTTAAATTAAATATACATACATATATATTTGAAAAATGCACAATGTTATATATATATAATGTTATATAGAAAACTAAGAAACATTATAACTGCTTTTATCTACTTAAAGACGCATAAATGATAAATAATAGTGATATTATATTACGAACACACAATCAATATTGCACAATATATTACATTTTATTTTCTAATTAACTAACTGACAAAAATTAATAAAGTAGAATTTTCTAGGATGTGTAACTACTTTTCTGGTAGGTATTGTCGAGCACAACAAGAATCTGGTTTTAAAATTTTCTAAACGACCCCAAAATCTAGAGTTACGGAACCGGTTTTTCGTAACCGCACACACTTCTCAGACTGTAATGTTAACCGATTTAAAATTTATAAGCGGCTTTAGAAAGTACAATATATAATTTAAGTGATCTTCTGATATGTGTAATATGTGCGTATTTTTCCATCAAATATATTTCTTGCATTTTTTTTTTTTAATTTTTCTGCTGTGGAGACGTTTGTTCTTACACGGTTTTTTTGTAAATTTTTTAATTTTTTTTTTATTTTATTTAAACTTCATTTGCATTCATATATTTAATAATAATTTAATTCAATAAATTTAAAGAATCCATGTGGTTCCCACAGTAATTTAAAATTATTTGAATGTTATTTTGATCGCCGATGCTCTAAAATTTAATTTTTCAGCTATGTAATATGTCGTGTTTTATGCAAAATATGAAATAAAAACAAAATAATCATTTATTTTAGTTTTTATAAACTAATTTGTGAATTTCAATCACCTGGTTGGGAATCTCTCTTTGTGGAATTTTGTCTTATGGATAGTAAATTGTCATTTGTGGTGGTATACCTCCCATATGTTAGTCTAAACGATTTCAAAAAGTGCCATTGTGAGTTGCTTCTTACATATGTAAACATAAATGTTGTTGGGGATTACAATTGTAATTTATTTGATTCTACTAAATCTGCTATAGTTCGACAATTTTGTTTGAACTTGAATTTGTCTTTAATGCATAACTACAAACCTACACACTTCTATTTAAGAATTAGTCCCACATCACTCATCGATTTCTCTATGAGCGACCAAGTGCAAAGTTCATCTATTACTGATAATTCAGTTATATTTGCTTCTCTTGCTTTTATCACAAACTGCTCTTATGATTTCATTGAAATTAAAGACTTTCTTAATATAGATTGGGAAATATTACTGACTTTTCTTATTCATTACAACCTTGAGCCTATCTTTGACCGATAGATATAGATGAGAAATGCTCACTTGTTGTATCGTTGTTATCTGACCTATTTTGGTTTGTTGATGCAAAGAAGATCAAACTAAATCACCTATGGATGTATTAAAACAAATATTTTGGCCAGAGCTCTACGTGACTTACCTTTCTCGGCGTTTCAATCAAATAGATCTGATTGGATTGCTTATTGCAAGCTTCGGAATACGACAAAGAACATCATCCGTAAGAAAAGAAGTCAATACTTCACTATACTATTTCGCGGATTGTTACAGGGTCAGGATGTATACGTAGGAATGAATGCCATTTTGACCTTGATGATAATGTCATTAATGATTTCTTTGTTGGTTCGAATTTTGCTACCTCTAAGAATATTCACACAGTTATTCTGAGAATCTTGTTACTTCCTTCTCTTTTTGAATAAATGAATCTGAGCTTTATTTAGCTCTTCATAACATCCAATCAAAATTTGTTCGAATTCCGTAAAATTAATTTCAAATATTCTCCTACACTTAACTACTTCTTCGAAAATTGTTCGTGTTGTTTCTTTACCTAGGCCAAAATCTGTCCATTCGCTTGACTTAAGACCCAACTCCTTAAAAACCGAATGACGAATTTTGTGTATTCTCGAGTCTCCTACTCCCAATACGCTTTTAGAAAGGGATTGAACACTACTTCTCTCCTTCTGAGTTTGGCTGATACTGTAAGAAGGAATATAAATAATGATAAACTGAGTTTGCTTATATCGCTTGATTTGTCTAAAACTTTTTAACATTTAACTTTTTGACATTTTCTGGTTCTGCTTGTAGGTTGATATCATCCTATCTTAGAAACCGATCACAAGTCATTGCTATTCAGAGTGGTGAATCTGATAGGAAGTCTCTTCATTCCGGACTCCACATCTTATTATACCTCGTATTTTCAGATCATCTTTCTCTAGTTCGTTTTTTATTAGGATATCATGCCTTTGGAGTTGCCTTCCTTTAGAACTGCTGATTTTTTTGCCCATAATTAGTTAAAGTTCTCTAGTCTTGAATTTTTCGCTCAACTGGACTTTTTGTAAACTTTACTTGTCCTTCGAACGCGATTATTGTAATTATGATGAGGAACATGTGTAAACTAGTATAGCTAAATTTTTTAATTTTATAACTTGTAGTTGTGGTCATTAACTAATGAATTATTTAATTAATATGATGCACGTACGTAGTTTATAGATACATAAATCTTATTGTTTTAAATGATATATTTCTGTCGTTACATTTCAAAAGTAATAAAGAAACACTTTTTTAAGCGAAAAAATTTACTCTTTCATTGTTTATATAATTTTTATATTGTAATAAATGCACACTATAAAGGTCGTTTATATGAAATTAAACAAAAATAACTTTTTGCCAGATCAAAAACAATAGTGCAAATCATGAGGTAACTTACATACGCAACATTGGCTATTAAAGTACTATTTAAATATGAGAGTAAAAAACAGAATTTCATATTTAAATAGCACTTAACTATAAATACGATTTCATTACGAAGTCAAAAATAGGCCTTAAGAATTGTTATATTACTTATCCATGTATAAGTATAAAAATCTCGTATCACGATGTTTGTCCGGGGTAATTTCCGATTTTAATAAAATTTCGCACAGATATGTAACTTTGTCCAATTTAAAATATAGGTTATACTTTATTTCGATTAATGACCGCGATATTCGGAAAGGGAACATAAGAGTAGTATGCCTCTCCGAAACTATACAGCTATCTACATAAAAATTAGACGAATTTAATTTAAATTTAACCGATTTTAATGAAATTTAAAACATAGTATATAGTTCAGCATCTAGAAGGACACATAACCTATATATATTTATATAATAACGTGAGCGAAGCCATGGGTAAAAGCAAAAATTTTATTATATAGTATTACAATAAATATATAATGTGAATATATGTAAAATCAAACACCTATTTAATTCTTTTTTCATTTATTCATTATTTCTTTAAATTTAAATTTTTAACGTAGCGGATCAGTTAGTATATTCGTAATAGATTATATTAAATTAGTGCGCTTCGCTGCCCTTAAAATTCTTTAAGAAAAATTTTTTAATTGTAAAAATTTTAATTTTACTATAAATATTTGAACACTTTCATTATGAACTCCCGCCTAAAAATTATTATAATGCGTGCATACATATTTAAGTAGGTAATGGGTGATTCAAGTAGAGATACTTTTTTCAATAGCCTTTTTTTGACAGATCACGTATGAGTCGTGTCATGCTGTTATGTTATTTTTGTTTAGTATTGTTTGGCATTTCATAATGGAAAGACTTACGCCTGAACAACGTTTACAAATCGTTCAACTTTATTACGAAAATTCACGTTCTGTGAGGAATGTGCTTCGTGCACTTCGCTCAACTTATGGTCAACATAATCGGCCTACTGAGCGTACTATTCGCAACACGATCACCCATTTTGAGACCCAGCATTCATTATTGGATAATGTTCGACCGGTTTGGTGTGGTGTGTGGACCGGTGGAATCATCGGTCCATATTTCTTTAAATATGATGCCGGTGCGAACGTAACCGTCAATGGCGACCATTATCGTGCCATGATAACCGACTATTTGATGCCTGAAATTGAAGGTCGTGATCTGGGCGACATTTGGTTTCAGCAAGACGGCGCCACTTCCCACATTACATTACGGTGAGCATATAATATCACGTTTTGGGCCGGTCGATTGTGTGATATCACACCGTTAGACTTTTTCCTGTGGGGATATGTAAGGTCTAAAGTTTATGCGGACAAACCCGCTTCGATTCAGGCCTTGGAGGAAAACATCACGCATGTCATTCGCCAGTTACCAGTCGAAATGCTCGAACGAGTCATCGAAAATTGGACTCAACGGATGGACCATCTGCGACGTAGCAACGGCCAACATTTGATAGACATAATCTTCAAAAAATAAATGCCAAAGAATGTTCTTTCAAATGATAATAAACATTCTCCATTAAATTTGAATTTTCTGTGTTTTTTTCTTTAAAAAAGTAGGGAACCTCGAAATGGATCACACATTATGTATGGCTAAAGATTAATTCCGTTTTTAAGCGCATGATTCACGCATCAATATTCAGCTTCAATATTTGTCTTTGTGTTAGTATATATATAAGCCTCTGGCACACTACGTCAACATTTCTCATCAATATTAATTTTTTTGGGTTATTTCAAGTGCAAACATATAGAAGTTACCGTCGGCAAAATAAACATCTATTTATTTCTTTATTTATTAAAAACAAAATCACTGATGATATTTTGTTTTTGTCACTATATTTTTTAATTTGCACGTCCCAAAAAGCCATTAATAAACGATATACTTCAATTAATTTGATTAAAAGTTTTACTCTATTTGTAATGCGTCACAACTACGATGTGCACTCAAAGTTACCAGAAATAAAATGAATATTGACAGCAACACTGCCACACTACGTCAAACTGCTTCAATAATCTGATGAATAGTAAAACCATTTTGATATTCGTCAATATTACACAGAGATTATATGTGTGACTTTTTTTTCGCACACAATGACAATTGATGGGTGGCGACGGTCGACGTAGTTTGCACGTTGACTACAAAACGATAAACTTTTATGGGTTCAACCCCAGTTTCAGTCTCTTATTTTTTTTGATGTGCATTAGGTGGCTTTGTGTCAGTTGTTGTCCGAAGGTTTCAGTGGTGCAGGCATAGTCACTGGTCCGTGAACAGTAACGGATTCAGCTATATCCAATCCACAGACACATCAGAACGCCTTCCTCCGTCGGTGTTGTGTGGCACCTGCGAAGTAAAATAATTAAAAATGGCTACTAAAAACGAAGCTTTAAAATTTAATAAGTCTCCTTGACATCAGAGATGCTACACACACAACAAATAACGTGCAAAATGCAGTGTTGTAATATAGTGAAGCTTCACCTCCTATCATTTCTTCTACTTTCCTCTAGTTCCAGCACAATGCACCGCACAGAAGAGAAAAGTTGTGTTTTATGGTGTGAGCAAAATATATTTATCAAGTAGCCGCATCTCTACAACAAAACAAAAATACCAAAAACAACAGGCATTTTTTTGTGTAAAAGTCGCTAAAGCGGGAAAATTAATCAGGTGCAAAGAGTACAATCATATTAATATAAATGCAAAAACGTCAAATCGTCCACTAGTGTTATCGATAAATTGTAATGAGTAACTGTCAAAAAAATTAAGAAAGTTTTAACTTAAAATTAA